>LR738542.1:7230816-9718941 GCA_902685375.1 Neostethus bicornis | reverse complement strand
ATTTGACATATTGACGGTTTTAATAGCAAGTGGACCATTGAAACAAATTGTCAGTCTGTCAGAATACCATACCATAAAGCCGTTCCAAACCGTGATGCTTCTACCCTCAAACTTAACTGTTGGTACTTCTAATGGAAGTTGGTACTTCGAAAGTCGGAACTGTGTTTCAAGAGGAAGCACAGTTCCACTTCCTCTTGAAACATGGTGTGTAGACTGGAAATCAAAAAGTTCTGAAATGCTTTCATCTAACTGTAATCTGGTATCACAATCCACAGGATTCTTTAAATGCTATTGCAGAAACTTTTAACAGAGTTTCAACATGCATTTTTGTTCAACAGTGAAGTCTTGTGTTGCAAGTGTGAATGAACGTCATGGTGGATTTAATAATAATGCATTGTATTTATATCGCGCTTTTCAGGACTCTCAAAGACGCTTCACACATATGCATAATTCATCCACTCCATACCAGGTGATGGTAAGCTATTCTTGTAGCCACAGCTGCCCTGGGGCAAACTGACAGAAGCGAGGCTGCCATTTTGCGCTATCGGGCCTTCTGACCATCACCAACCAATCAGACTGGGTAACGTGGGTGAAATGTCTTGCCCAGGGACACAACGGCATTTTTAATCTCTACGACCGTCCCACTGTGGCACCTGGGGTTCCAGCAGTCTCCCATTCATGTACAGCCCAGGCCTTGCCTGCTTAGCTTCTGAGGTCTGACGGGATCAGGCACAGACAGGCTAGTATGGCCACAGCTCATGCATAGCTCATTGTTCTATTTGAAACAACAGTAGCTGCTGAGGTCTTCAGGAAGTTCTGCCTGAGTGGTTCTTAGCTCTTGGAGAACTATCCTGATCATTTTTTGGCCTCCCCAGTCAAGGATTTTACAACCCCATTGTCGTTGGTTTACGATGAACTGCTCTCTCAATTTCCATATTAAATGAATATACCTTATTAATCCCCGAAGGGAAATTTGACAGCTGCAGTGCAAACACCAGGTGTTTAACACCTCGATGCCCCTATTCCCCCTATCCAACGACTTCCCAGTCCGGTCGCACTGTGTACAACCTGGCAATCCAAAAGCTGGTGTCCAGTATGGGCCACAAAGCCAGGCCGCAGTGAAGAACACCAAACTGGCCTCTCCGTATGTCACTGGGTTCGAGTGTGCGCCTCGAGTTCTTCAAGCGAGCAACCGGACGTTTCCATGGTTTCCAGTCTAGAGGAACCTCCTCTAGGCCGTCTCCTTCTCCGCACCACCCCCAGATCGACTCCTTCTTCTCAGCTCCCTCGGGACTGAACCAACTTCGTCAGCCACACACGAATGTGCCTCCGAGAGGCATGAGCTGGTCGCATATGTCAACGGCATACAAAAGCCCCCAGGGGGATGTTCAGCATTCTGGAAATGTGTCTGCAAATATTCCTATCAAAATGCTTTTCAACAAAATATGCCCGCAAACACATGTTCAGTTTCACTTCTTTTTTTTTTTTACACTGAATTCACCTCCTCTGACTCCCTGCTTAGTCCCGCCTGCTGGAAACATGCACGACACAGCATAAATCTTGTTTACACTGCAAATAATGTAAAGCGCATCAAGTTAGCAAAGCTAGCCCATTTTCTGTTCTGATTTTGGTACATAAACGGCACTCCCTGTTGAGGGGAGGGACCAAGCCTGAGCACAGCATGTGCACTAAAACACTTGCTACTAATTGTTATAAAGAGGGCATGACAACGAACAAAAGCCATGTCTTAAAACAATCTGGCGTTCAAATGGTATTCTAATACTGAAAGTTACAGCTCGCAATTTGCTCAAACATGCATGCATGCATGAAATACAAAAAAAATGTTCTATCTTAAAAGTGGAGAAAGAATCAGGGATGCAAAGATAGTGGATATACAGTATGTGGAAGGCCGCTGGAGTCCACATCATTATGGCATGAGAAAGATGAGTAGTAGACGCTGAGACTGATTTTGTGCAGACTCGAGACAAACCAGACAAAATCAAAATGCTGACTGAAAACCCACAAAGTAGCCCTACAGGTTGCTTCCAATCTGTTCAGCTGAAAAACAATCAGATCATCAACTTCAAGCGACCCGATCAACAAAATCATAATAGCTCATGCAGGAGCTACTTTCAGGAAATAAATGGAAGTGTAACTAAAAAAGTGTTTTCATTATTTTCTTTCAGATATGTCTGTTGCTAGGACAGTTGTTGCAGTGATTGGAAAGGCCTTCTCCTCTGCATCATTTGCAACCGTAGTGCTGTACAGCTCAGAGCTGTATCCCACTGTGATAAGGTAACATTACATCCCAAACTCTGATCGCATGTGCAAAAAAAAAAAAAATCACAATTATTATTGTTGTCAAGTCATGACTTGTTTTACAAAGAATTATAAAAGTCTTTTGTAAAATATTAGATATTTGACACAATGTCAAAGAGGTGTCATTGTGGCAAAAAATATCTCAAAATTCATCTACTTTAGAACACAAAGTAACAGGTGGAGGGTGGAAAAGAGGTGAAGAAGCGTGTACAGGCGGGCTGGAACTAGGAGGAGAAAAGTATCATGTGTGATGTGTGACAAAAGAGTTTCAGCTAAAATGAAAGGAAAAGTGTACAAAACCGTGGTGAGACCGGCCATGCTGATTGGCTGGCGACAGTGGCACTGAGGAAAAGACAGGAAGCAGAGATGAAGATGCTGAGGATATCTCTGGGAGTGACCAGGATGGACAGAATTAGAAACAAGTATATCAGGGGAACAGCACAGCTCTGACTTTATCCCCAAAACCCAGAGGTTTTGGGGATAAAGTCAGAGAGGCCAGACTGAGATGGTTTGGACATGTGCAGAGGAGAGAGAGAGAGTACATACGAAGAAGGATGCTGGATTTGGAACCACCAGGAAAGAGGACTAGAGGAAGACCAAAGAGGAAGTTTATGGATGCAGAGGAGGAAGACATGAAGATAGTTGGCCTGACCAAAGAGGATACAGCAGATAGACAGCAAATGACTTGCTATGGCGACCCCTGATGGGAAATGCCGAAAGAAGAAGAAGAAGCATTCTGCATGTTTTAAAGGAACTAGTTTTTAGCATCTTTAATTGTCTCAATAATTGATCCGCTCCACCTGTTGCCAAGAAGTGGTACAGTCCATTATTGTTTTTAAGGGGCAGCTGGAGGCAGAGGAGTGGAAACAGAGGAGGAGAGTCAAATAAGAGAGGGTAGGAGCACTCATAGCTGGCTTTGGAAGTGAAAGCACCATGAAGAATAAAACCAATTAACGCTCATTTAAATTTAGTACATTTCTGTCAATTCCAAATGAATATAACTCTTTTTTGGGGTATAAAAAGTAAATTAAAGTCAAATGTAGTCAATTGCATAAAAAATTATGAGCTGCACTTTAATGCATAAATAATTTAAATGTATTTATTGTTTATTTTTGCTATAAAAAATAAGAAAATTAATTTATTTGTTGCTTTTTTAAGGTTTCTTTTTCTGTCTTCTAGGCAAAATGGAATGGGTTACAACTCCTTCATGGCTCGGTTTGGTGTGGCTGTGGCTCCTCTGATCCTCCTGCTGGATGAGGTGTGGAAAGAACTGCCTCAAGTGGTTTTATGTTCCACAGCAGCACTGGGAGCAATAGCTGCATGGATGCTGCCAGAGACACGAAACAGGTGTCTGCCAGAAACTATCGAAGACATCGAAGAGATCAAGTGACAAATTCAGTGCTCTATGTATTTCAGTTATTGATTTAAAGTCAGAACACTTTTTGCAACGTTTTTTCTTGACTATTCCAGCCTCGAAAGCACAAAACCCTCCAACCTCTCCCACCAACAGGACAACCAGTGATCATTCTACTCCTGTGAAATCAATATTGCTGAACATTCTAAGCATGTACATAAGATTTTTTAAGAATACCTTCGAGAGTTTACTCAGAGAAATAAAGTCATACTTGCAATAATAATAATAATAAAGCTAATTGGTCAGAAATTTTTCACTAATTATCTGTCCTTTTGCATTTATTGTGTTTGTGTTGACTTTTTTCTCAGGTATTTTTTGCAATTCAGACAATGATTGTGAAGAAAAAATATTCAATTAAAATCTATTATAATTGTATATTATAATCTATTATATCTATTATAATTATAATTAGTGCTGTCAAAACAAAAATCACCTAAAATTACTGAGGAAAAAAATGCAAAACTGGACCAGATGGAAAAGATTGATTTATTAGGAAGGCTTTATGAAGTCATGTATTGTTTTTAACAGATAGAGGGCTGCCAAACTCAAATACCCTGTGGGCCAAAATTCAACACCAGGCCAAAGTTTCAAACCTTCATAATTTATTTATAGAAAAAAAATTTTTGTGTAACAATGATTTCTTTCAGTTTTGCTTAAAAACTAAATATAGAACCGGCTAAACACAAAATGCAATACAATACTTAAAACAGCAAATGGGCTAAATTGCATCACGCTTGATCACTTTTTTAAAGTATCGAGTTACCAAGAGTATTTATGAGTCCTGTTTTTTTTTTTTTTTGCTGCAAGACACTAAGCAGTACATTCCAGGATCTGTAGTATTATTATTGCTACCCAAGCCATGTACCAGTCACTTTGGAATGGCTAGGTGGGCCAAATTTTGTCCATGGGCCAGAGTTTGACACTTCTACTAGACCAGGCACGGAAAAACCACAGCTCGCGGGCCACATGCGGCCCGTTAAACATTTTAATCCGGCCTGCCGAAGTTGAAAAAAAATTAAATACACCTTGCGTTTTATTTCCCCTGCAACTCTGATGTTTCCTCACTAGATGGTGCACTGTCTGATATGGAAAGCCATTCGGCCCAACGTAAAAAAAGCATGTTAGATGTTAAAACAAGCAAAATGTTGCACCGAGCGCTTAGATTTTAAACCTAGTGCCGCTAAATGCACGTTTCTAAGCGATATCGTACTAGATTTCAGACCTACTGCGCTAGATTTGAAATTTACCTCCCTTGATAGAACATCTAGCGCGCCATTCTATTGGTCTAATCTAGTGGTTACCAAAGCATGCCATCCATCTGCTCTTGTTCCGGCCCCTTTGTCAAATGTTAGAACTCAATGTGGCCCACAAAAAAGTTTGCCTATTCCTGTAGTAGACAGATGCAGCCCGTTGACTTTTGCATTCCACTGTATATGAAAAATAGTTTTGACGACCAGTGGGATATTGATTATTTTGCCAATCGCTTGATGATGGTAAAATAATCACAATAATCATAACATAAAAAACAACATTAACTGGATATGAAATCGAGTCAAAATATTCTAAGCTTAATAAGTACTGAACTTGTAGAACTTAAAAAGACGGGATATCACTCTACATTTGCCAATGTATCATCAACACGTTTAAAAAACATAAATAGCCTGTTTATTACATTACTCAAACAACAGCCAATCAGCATCCACTTTGCAATACGAATGTTTGAGATTTAAAAAAGTGGATTAATGCAATAAAAAAGTATAACACGGTAACTACGACTTTAATCATAATCAACACGCTATTTTGAATACTTAAATTTTAAGATCCAACAAGCTTGAATTATGCATTAATACAATGAAACTTTTCTTAGTGGCTTTTCATTCAGCTATGCATTGGTTATTATTGGTGGTGATTTAGAGGTGGAGCTTTTGTGGTGGTTAAAGCAAGTTGTTTCGGGATCTAGTAAAAAACTAAAGGGACGTTGAACATCCCTAAAAATTATCTAGACCAAGTATCGGCAAACTATGACCCGCGGGCCACATGCAGCCTGTTAAACGTTTTAACCCGGCCCACCGAACTAGAAAAAATTAAATAAACAAACCTTGTTAGTTTTCTTTTCCCTGCAGTTCTAATGTTTTGTCACTAGATGGTGCCAAAGATACAAAAAACTGCTCTCATTAAAATGTGTCTCCATGATGCCCACATTGTCAAAATAGATTGTCAGAAGATTTCAAACCTACATTTTAAACCTTAATTGAGCGTGCTTGATTACGTGCGTGTAGTGGCCCCAATGGCTTTCCATATCTAGCACGCTCGTTTACCAAAGCATGCCATCCATCTGCTCCAGTTCCGGCCCCTTGGTCGAATGTTAGAGCCCAATGTGGCTCCCGAACCAAAAAAGTTTGCCCACCCCTGATCTAGACTCACCCCTGAACTTGATCTATCCATTTTCTAACCCACTTCTTCCAGGTTTAGGTCATGAAGATGGAAAACTGTACTCCTAAATATACTGTATTCATTCCTTGGCAAAAAAACAAAAAAAAAACCCTCACAAAAGATCATCAAAGGAGAAAATACTAATTACATTATTTTATTTCAAATGACAAATTTTTTGATCAGTTTATACATGGAAAGAATCCAAAGCTCCTCCTTTTTTTAAAGAAACGAAGTCAGCCGAAATATTTCTTATGGCTCCATTGTTTCCTAAAAGAAATCCAACGACATATCTGACATGTCTCACATCTTCTCCACCAGGTCTAAATGTTGCTGATGATTAATCTAACAATACGTCTACTTACAGAATGGATGCTGATGGATGAAGAGAGAGAGAGAAAAAAAAAAGCAAAACAAATATAAAAATTAAAAAGCTCACTTTTAACATCAAGAATAACATTGAGAAGATGGTAGAGGAAGGTCTAAAACTAGAGTATGCAGATGCTTTCCATGACAATCATTTCCTATTGTTCAGTACTGAGAATATTCTTTGCTCTCTAGTTTGGCAATAATTCGTTCCAGCTGTCGTTTAGCTTCACATTGTGGAAAGTTGCTCATCTCGTAGTATTGTGGTGCAATCTTCACAAGCCTGGGGAAAAACATGGGAGAACATTAGTGAATCCTGCAGGTTAGATGATTAAAAAAAAAAAAAAACAACAGAATGTCTCCTCCTGCTGACTCACCACTCTGGCTTGATGTCTGTACAAGTGCGAATGTAGTTCTTGGTGGTGAGAACAAACTCGTTGTAGAGCACCCACTCAGGTTTGTGATCTAGGACTGTCGACGGGTGCAGCTGGACCACTTGGTTGTCTTTGACTGTGAGGTAATGACCAGTGCGCTCCAGATGAGCCACCTGACAGAGAAAGAGGGATGTAACAAGCAAGAAGAAACCTGAATCCTTCAATAGGGGCACAACATATTGTAAAAAAAAAATGGCAAATTGCCATTTTTCTGTCTGATGTGGTGAAAATAGATTTAAAATTAGAGACATAACGTATAAGGGATCTTTTGTTTTAAACATTTTTTTGTACAAATTGTACAAAGTAAGAGTCACCAAGTAAAATATAAAATTAAAATTGTAAGTTAAACTGATAGCTGGGAATTATTCAATCCTACATAAAGGGACTCAGTCCAAATTTTAAATGCGTTTGTTAAGGGTCTAATTCATTCCCTCTTATGGAATTTTAAAGTTAGAAATCATATTAAACTGTTAACCCATGACATCATTATGTACCATATTTTTCGGACTATAAGTCAGTTTTTTTCATAGTTTGGTCGTGGGTGTGACTTGTAACGAACGAACGACTTATATGAGGAATTATTAACAAAATTTTTACCATCATTTCACATGTCGTTTTCATAACATATATCGAACGTCATTTCTACACTTTACCGCAAGAGGGCGCTCTAGTTTCAACTTTGCTGGCAACGTAAAAATTAAAGAGAAAAAAAAATTTGGACCGAAAAGATTCTTTTCTGCACATAAGCTGAAAATATGCAGCTATGAAAATAACTCCATTTTATTTACTTTTTAAAATGCCTTTCAAAAACTATATGTCTGTTTTCGGTGTTGAATTTTATAAAATAGATTTTCCCAAAAATGTGACTTATACTTCAGTGCGACTTGTATGTGGATTTTTTTTTCATTTTGTGTATTTTTTGGCTGGTGCAACTTATACTCTGGTGTGACTTGTAATCCGAAAAATACGATAATTATTTTATACATAAGTGTTTTTTAGTCTTCTGAACCCCAAAAAACAAGTTACAAGGGTTAATATTATATCGATTTAATAACGATATATGTCATGTGGCCCTACCGTCCCTTCCCCATCCCGTCAGCCCCAAACAACTTGTGATTCAATCTAGTCAAACCAAATAGCATCAGCTGACCTGCATGAAGAAGCCAGTGCACAGCGCTCGCCGGATGTTAATGTAATAATCTCTACTAGTGAACTCGGTGCTGCGTCGAGGCAGGTTGAAGCGGTCCATGATCCTGGACAGCTGCTGGCGCACGTTGTCAGCTGACATCAGCGAGCGATAATTCACAAAGTTGTCGTAGCACCACTGGTTGGCCTCGTGGTCTGAATAAAGAAAAACATTAGTCATTTAATCAGGTCAAATTAGAGGTGACTTAAGTATTGTGTTTTTTAAAGACCATATTTAGCATGTTTACATCTTCATGCTAAAACTCATCAGAAGCCGCCATATTTAATGGTCGCTTATGACGACCAATCAAAATCATTTCAAAATTTTAAATTTTACGCTAAGAATAAACTAACTTTTGCTCGTCCATAAACTAAACATTCTCACATGCAAACAAAAATGAGATGGTTACTCACTTTGTTTGAAAGCGTGGTAAACGTTGAGCAGCGTCAGGTGGTCTCCGTCGATGTGAGCGAATCTCATCTTGGACTCGTCCGCTGCCTTCTTAGCCTCCGTGGGACGAACAAAACACTGTGGGACTAAACAAGGTTGGTATGGGCCCCAACAAAGCCGCCCATATGGATGAGTTAAACATTCACAGAAACATGGAGCAAAGCCTAACGATGGGACAGGGCAGGACCACACTATACAAGAGGGGGAGGAACTGAAGGCTTTCCTCTTTGGCTAGTAGCCTATAGCGAGACGGGGTCATTTAACCACTTCTGTAAAACAAAACAACTACGAGAAATACGAACGACAGCAAGATTTACAGTTTTCAAAGTAACATTTCTGCAGGAAACAACAACTGAATACAACAACCTTGTTCTGATAAGAGTCCAGTTCTCTATCTATGTGGTGCCTGCCCTATCCACATGCAAACTCCATTCAGGCTCAAACAGGGGTCTCCAACTCCAGTCCTGAAGGGCCGGTGTCCTGAAGGTTTTTGATGTGTACTCTCAGGTCAGGTCTATACACCTGACCTGATCTACACACATTCAATCCAGGTTATTGAGCCATTGTCCCAAATTTGATTGGCTGTTGATTTCACTTTATATGCATCAGTTATATTGAACCAAGAACACAATAAAAACCATGAGGACACCGGCCCTGTAGGTCCAGATCTAGACACCTCTGCCATAAAACATCTAAAACAGGGGTGTCCAAAGCCGGTTCTCGAGGTACGGTGTCCTGATGGTTTTCCACATGTTCCTGGTTCAATACAGCTGAGGCACAGAAAGTGAAATTAACAGCCAATAGAATTTGGCACAATGACTCAATTAACTGGATCAGGTGTGTAGATGCAAGAACATATGGAAAAACTTCAGGACACCGACCCTCGAGGACCAGATTTGGGCACTCCTGATCTAAAATGATCAAGATCATCTCATAGGAGTGAGAAATTCTCTGGTGATGGGGCACAATCCAAAACACACCAGTGGAACCACTATTGGGAGGGGGGTAAGGCTTGGCTGTTTCCTTGAGGTGATTAAAAAACTGAACAAACTTTAAACTCTTCAACTATTTTATTTATTTATTTGTTTATTTTTAGTTGCTCATGTGTTCTTTTATTTACTCATTTGCTATTTTTTATATTAATTTGTTCATTTATCCGCAACTGACTATCATTCATTCATTCAAGTCTCTGTTACTTAACTCCATATTCAGTTTCTGAACAATCGAGCCAACATTTTGGTAATACCATATGAGGATTGCATCCTTTTTAACTGGTCACAGTAAAACATGTTCGTTTGAGTTTTTCTTGGGAGTACTAAAATGAAATGTAATTGCACATCCACTCCAGTAGTTGGCAGTGTTGCTCTGTTTGCCAGAGTGTGTGCAGGGAGTTTTAGCTCTATGGTGTAAGTTTATTTTTACACCAAGCAGACAACAGGAAGTGCAGCAAACAAATGGTGGGAGGGTTAAGGGGAAGGCAAATGTTTTTCTTCTCGGTAGGGGTACCCAACAAAAAATACCTGAGAATTTCTGGGGTACTGTGACGGTATAAAAGTTTTGATACCACCCAGACCTTAAAAGTTTCCTGAAATATTAAGTGTAGCCATCTATTTTATCATTGATTTTCTTCCAAGGCAAAAACATTTGTTTCTATTCATCAAAAAGCATAACAAAATAAAGCTATTTATTGGTCCAGTTTATTATTGACGACTTATATATTAAGATAGGAATAGAAAAATTTATGCGTTAACCCAGTGCATTAATTTATTGATTTTATCACGTTCATTATAAACTGTGAGAGTGTAGAAGATTGGGTTGTGCTACCGCTTGCAGCTCAGAACATGGACATTACTTGTCACGCACTGCTTAAAAACAGAAATCTCCTAAATGTATATGAATCCGCAAGAGGCGAGCACCGAGTTTTCTGTTAGTTTAGTTCAGAATGAATCGCTCTGCTCCATCAAGCGCTGTGAGGCTAAGCGTCAGTCTAACAATCATTTTAATCACCAACATGCTGGTGGATTATATTTCTATGTCTTCCACTGCATTGTTACAGTCCACATGAATCTGAGGAAGCTAACAGATCAGAGCAGTAAGATGTGTTTCCTACATATTGAAAGTGAAAGTTTACTGGTCTGCTTCTAAAGAATAAAATATTTAATACTGTCAGCAGTGCGGTGGACTGATGTCATGTTGTAACGCTGCCTCTGAACCTGCAACAATAAATATGTCAGACTTAAATTAACGCAAAGAATAATACTTCCTCCAAAATGCTGATGGAGAGATGTACTGATGTCTAAAACAAGCAGGACCGTTACTCTGTAAATTGGTTTCTTTTTTTATTTTGAATTACTCTATTCATCCCTCACCGGGGAAATTTGTTTGCTGCACTCCTTACACCGCAGCAGGCTGCCCTTCAACGGCGCCAATGGTGGGAGAAGTGGGGGCTAGGTGTCTTCTCCAAGGACCCTAGACGTGCTCTCCGTGGTACGCGAACCCGCGACCTTCCGGTCCGCGGGCGAACGCGCTAACCACGCGGCCACCGTCTCCACCCATATCTACCCATATCCACCCATATCTACCCTTCGAGGGTAGATATTTACGTCCATCCGTGACTGACTGTGCCTTTCAAACCTAAACCTTCAGTAGTGCTCCATCCACATCAACCAGTCCTTCCTTTTATGTTTTTAAAAAAACATCCTAGGTTCTGATTGAGCTAGGATTATAATCTTAGAAGCGTGTGTAGAGATGTTAGCCCAGTCCTGGGCATTACCTGACAACATGGCAGTGATGGAGAGGATCTCATTGGAGCAGTTAAACTCGCAGCTCGCAATCACCATCTTGGCCAGCTGAGGGTCCAGAGGAAACTCGGCCATCATGGAGCCCAGCTCCGTCAGGTCGCCGTCATCATTTAGAGCAGCCAGGTAGTTCAGCAGCTCTAGTGCTCTCATGAGTGTCTCAGGGGCTGAAATAAGAGCAAGCAAGATTAGTAAAAATGTCTTGACTTTAGTAGAAACATATTTTTAAAAAACAAAACAACTTGTGTAGAACTTCTCACCGGGTGGATCCATGAAGTCAAAGTGAACAAGGTCATCGATACCCAGTTTCTTCAACTGAAGCACAACAGATCCTAAATTGGACCGGAGGATTTCAGGATACGTGTTGTCCTGCAGAGGAGCGAAGGAAGTTAAAAAGATCCAATGAGAATTAAAGAGAAAAACCTTCAAACAAAGGAGCACTTTGTAAAAAACGCTGACGCCACCGGCATTTCTATTAATCAGGATTCCCATCATTTGTCCATAATTCCCACTGTCCTGTGACAATTCAATGTTTTCTTGTTCCTGAGCACCAGAAAGGTTCACTTGAAATTTTTGCACGTGTTTACAAAGATAATCTGGGGATATTTTTTTTAAGTTCAATAGAAGTCTTGAGGCAGATTATCTGAAGCTGGAATCAAAATGCTTTATTACTGTATTTTCACAACCAAAAGGTGCACCGTATTAAAAGGCGCAGTCCCAGTTTCATGTGCTCTGAATTTAACACACACATAAGGCGCACCTGATGATAGAGCGCGGGTTTTTTATACATATCCTCTACGACGCACACAAGCGGACAAGTGTGCGTATTTAAAAATAGATCGGGAGCAAAACTGAGTTTGGTTGGCTTTATTTAAATATTAGTTACAGTCGTCATAAAGTCATTTATCAAATCCATCCAAGTCTTCATCCTCTGTTTCAGAATCTAACAGGTGCGCTAAATCCAAAATAGCAGGTTCACTTTCCTCGCTGTCAAAGTCACTTTCTGTACAGTGCGGCTCCTCGGAAATGATGCCGGATTTTGTGAAAGCTTGGACAACAGTGCCAGCAGACACTGCCAAGCATCTACAATCCACTGGCAAACTGTGGCGTAACTCGCCCGGCGCTGCCTTCCATCCTTTGTGAAGCTGTGGTCTCCTCTGGTCATCCATCGCTCCCACGCCGCTCGCAGCCTTACTTTGAACGGCCGGTTCACGCTGATGTCCAGCGGTTAGAGTTCCTTAGTCAGAGCTCTCGGAATCACAGCAAGCATAGTGTTCATCTGCTTCACTTGTTTTTTCACAACACACATAGGGGGCACCGCATAATAGACTTTCCTCAAAATGAGCATCACCCTAAGACTTTTATATGCACCTTATGGTCATGAAAATACGGTATTTTACCTAGAATACCCTTCAAGACCAGTTTTAATTCATTTCATGTTTCATATTCTTAAACTTGCCTGCATCTCTGTTTTGTACGCTTTCTCAGTGTAGAGGCGAAAACACTTCCCTGGACGTGTTCTGCCAGCTCGTCCTGCCCGCTGCTGAGCAGAGGCTTTACTGATGGCAGTGACCAGTAGAGATTCCACTCTGATTCGGGGATTGTAGACCTGCCCAGAAAGATCAAAATATTTCACGATACATTAAAATAATTACATCTCTAGTGCCAGGGACATCTAAAGTAAAAGAACTGTAACCAGAACCAAACTAAACCTAACGTATCTCACACATTAAAGTACAGAATAAAACCTCTTCATTGAATTACATCATATTTTTTCTCACTTTCTGTTTGGCGAAGCCGGGGTCGATGACAAACACAACACCATCAATTGTTAGAGACGTCTCAGCAATGTTTGTAGACACCACGACCTGGAGGAAAATCAGCACATGATCAAACGTTCATGAGTCATTAAAAAGAATCCTTGTTTTTTTTTTTTTTTTTAGTTACTATAAAAACAACCTTTCTTCCTATTGCGCCGTTGGCTTTTCTCGGGGGCGGCGGCTCAAAGATCCTCTGCTGCTGCTGTGGGGGCAACGTTGAATACAGCGGAATGATCTTTATGTCTCCCACTTCAGGTCCGAGGTCGTCCACCTCACGCTTGATCCGCTTGCAAGCTTCATCAATTTCCTGGGAGGAAAATTTGAAAAGATTTTCTTATTACAAAGAAAAACAACAACATAAGTAAAAGAAAATAAAATGTATCATTTCTACCTCTTGTCCTGTAAGGAATAAAAGGCAGTCGCCTTCATCTTCTTCACACATGTGGATCTGGATGACGGTGCGGATTGCAGCCTCCAGGTAATCCCGCTCAGGTTCAGGGGTGTAGAAGATCTCCACAGGGTGCGTACGGCCAGGAATGGTCAGTAAAGGACAGTTGTCAAAGTACACCTGGAACTTCCCGGCATCCAGCGTGGCGCTCATAACAATCACCTGCCGGGGTAAGATACAATGTTATTTATTTATTATGTGTGTGCTGATATCCACAAGTGATATTAGACCCTAGACCAGTAGATTTCACAAAGATAACTTGAACTACTGGTATTTCAAGCCTTGCCAATCTGTTCAAGCGTATTCTTCTACGTTACGCTGTGCTATGGTTACTTTACCTCATATTTATTGCAACAAAGAGGTGACGCTGCACCTTCTTTGTTGCTAGTCTTGAGCTACTATTTAAAGAGCCCATCTCATGCAAAATAACTCTTTTCACGTTGTATCCTATGCACATACACACGCAAAATGTGGGGTTTGCAACATGCATAGTTATGAAAATATATTGATTTGGTGGAACGCAGTCACAGACCCGGAACTATGAAAGGCTGGGTATTTTTTATCCCCCTGCCCGTCCTGAGAAAGTACAAGCTCCGCCCTCTGCTTTCGCTGAGCCGCTATTCCTCCGTCCATCTCTGAGCGGGAGGGGGAAAGCAGGCGTAAACCCGTGCGTAGCTACAAAAAGCGTCTTTCAAGCAAGAAAATAAAAAAGACGCAGAGCAGCGAACCAGCCTGTATATCGGACGTTGAAAGCGAGTTTGTGAGGGCGTAAGGCCGGAGTGGAGGCGGGTGAGGAGGGCGGGCAGGTGGTGAGGAGGGAGGGTTTGCTGCGGAGGGGGGCGTGTGCGAAGTCCGTCCTGGCTACGTCAAATGCGTCATACTTTGGACATCTGCTCATTGGTTGTTTTGTCTGAGCGTACCAGAAATCCACAGCAATTTGTGAAAAACGGGCTAAATCAATCTAGAAACCCCTTTGGTGACATATACAAGGCCTGGACATCACTCTTACAAGGTAGAAAACTCTGGAAAGTCGATTTTCCATGAGATGGGCCCTTTAACCTCAAACAGGGCCAGTCACAATCTATCATTAACTCAGAGCCGAGGTGTGATGCTCAAACAATATTCCAAACCTTCAGATCTGCTCTCTGACGAACCACTTCTTTTAAAACTCCCATCAGGATGTCTGTTGCCAGAGTTCTCTCGTGTGCTTCGTCCAGAATGATCACGCCGTACCGCTCCAACAGCGGGTCGTTCATGGCTTCCCTCAGTAACATACCGTCTGTCATGTATCTGGAACAAAAAAGTCGTTTTGATTAAACATCTGCATTCAAGTCTGACCAAAAAAAAAAATGCTGTAGACATTAATCATAACAGCTTACTTCAAAATTGTCTTTGCAGAGCTACAGTCCTCAAACCTGATGGAGTAACCGACTTCCTGCCCGAGCATAACATCCATTTCATCAGCAACCCTTTGAGCAACGCTCATGGCAGCCACTCTCCTTGGCTGAGTACAAGCTACTGCTCGCTTAGGACCAGGCAAGCCCCTCACCATGTCCACACACCACTGAGGGATCTGGATATAGACACAAAAGTTGCAAAAGCAGTGAAATACAATCATTGATAAACCCAAAACTTTTATAATCTAAGTCATAGCACGAGTATGTTACTTCTCGCACCTGTGTTGTCTTTCCTGATCCAGTTTCTCCGACCAGGACGAAGCTCTGCTGACGTGTGATGATATCAGTAAAGCTTTCCTTGTACTCCCACACTGGAAGTTGTAACCTTTTCTTCAGGATCTCATAGTAGCGCGGTGTGTGCGGCAGGTTGGTGAAAGGATTAATCTGCTGGTGCACGGCCATCTGCTTCAGAGGTGGTAAGCCTACCAACGGTGTGCTGTTGGAGGAAGTAGCAGAAGACTTGGAGTCTCTGTCCCGGTCTCTGTCGCGGTCTCTATCACGATCCCTGTCCCTGGAACGGTCCTCGCGGTCTCTGTCGCGATCCCGGTCTCTCCTGTGGACAAGATTAAATTATCTAAATATTCAGAGAGTGAACAAACGTTAAAGAAGTCTGATTTTATTGCAGTTACCAAACATATTGTGATAAAATTTCAATTTTAGAAACTTTATTTAAGACATCTACATGTTTGTGTGAAAAAGTTAAGATGGGAGACAGTGATGCAAAAGTCATTTCTGTCTTTGCGGTGTTAATCTGAGCTTTTTTTAAATACTTTTGTCGTTTATTTATTTAACTAAAAGATCTCAACCTATTTTCCTAATTTTACAACCAGAAAAGCCATGAAAACTCTGGTGTTTTGGTCAATCTCCCACGATCAGATGCAGAATCCAGATCCTTGGTCGTCTCACAGGTACATAAAAAAAGATTCCCAAACCTTTGAGAGACATTGTTCAGTAAATTTTAAAGTATGGTAGCAGCCAAACATCTGTATGTAAACCAGAGATGTTCACTTGCTTCCAACCAAGTTAGAAATTCAATTTTCAGCTCAAAGATAATTGTACAGTTTCATACGTTCAACTTGATCATATTTATCAATTTTATTGTATTTTACAACAGTTTCGCATCTGTGCTTTAGTAACACAATAATCAGTCAGAAATTATGGATTTTGCAAAACTTCCTTACAACAAAAAAAGAGAACAATAAATACTTTAGTGGTGCTAAAAAAAAATTATTTACTCCAGCAGCACAAAAACAATGACCCTGACATGAGGACAAAGACTAAACAAAACGCAAATTTGTAACAATGAACACAATGAATTGAAAACAATGAATAAAATGTACATTAAATTAAATCTGAAATATCCAGACAGTATGTTTGTGTAGCAATGGAGAGACACTGTTGTACACATTTCTCAGATGTTACTCATTGTGCAAATGAAAACATTTCCATTCTTCGCACACAATTTGCAAGTCGAACATGATCAACAGACGGATTGGTGCGGCGTACGCAATAATCAGGATGCTGCATCAGTCTACTGTGGTGAAGACAGAGCTTAGCCAAACAGCAAAGCTCTCGATTTACCACCAGTGGATCTACGTTCCTACCCTCACCTATAGTCACCAGCTGTGGGTGGTGACCGAAAGAACGAGATCACACATACAAGCTGCCAAAATATGCTTCCTTGATAGGGAGGCTGGCCTCTCACTCAGAGATAGAGTGAGGAACTCTGCCATTTGAGAGGAGCTCGGAGTAGAGCTGTTGCTCCTCCGGGTCGAGAAACCAGATGGGGTGTTTCGGGCATCTGGTTAGGATGCCTCCCAAACGCCTCGCTAGTGAGTTGTTTCAGGCACGCTCCACAGGGAAGAAACCCAAAGGTACACATGAATGAAGAGACTATGTCTCACAGCTGACCGGGGAACGACTCGAGATCCACACAGGTGAGTTGTAGGATGCAGCTGGGGTGATAGAAGCCTGGGTTTCCAGTCTGAGGCTACCACCCCCACAACCCGGCCCCGAATAAACAGGAGACAACAGAACATAATCTCTTTCATTTCACTGACACACAATATTAATTTACACCTTACTGTGTGATTATTTTCACCTTAAACCACTACCCTGATTTGTGCCTCAAACCAACTCTCATCCTGAACTGAAGTACACCTCTAAACCCAACCAAACACCTACTTTTATCATTAATATAAGTATTAAAAAATTTAATATTACACTTATTTCAGGTCCATTATTACACTGGGCCAATCAGTTTTTAAAAACCATCTTTCAGCAGGGGGGCTGGGCTCTCACTCAGAGATCGGGTGAGGAGCTCTGCCATCCAGGAAGAGCTCAGCATCGAGCCGCTCCTCCTCCAGGTCGAGAGAAACCAGATGGGGCGGTTCGAGCATCTGGTCAGGATCCCCCAAGCGCCTCGCTGGTGAGGTGTTTTGGGCATGTCCCACCGGGAGGGGACCCAGCGGCAGACCCCGGACTTGGTGGAGAGACTTTGTCTCACAGCTGGCTGGGGAACGACTCCAGGTGAGCTAGAGGATGCAGCTGGGGTGAGAGAAGCCTGGGCTTCCGGTCTGAGGCCGTTGCCCCTGCGACCTGGCCTCGGATAAGCGGAAGACGACGGAACTTTTCAGACATTCATTCCAATACAAGGCCAGAATTAGGCCATCCCTGCTGATTTCAGGTGAGAGGCGGGGTACACCCCAAACAGGTCACAAATCTGTTGCATGGCAATAATGGAATTTTGTTTTCTTTTTAAAATAAAAACATACAAAGAAAATAGAGCATTAATCAATGAATTTAGAAAAACATTTAAGTGTTGTCATTCCTATGCATTTTTCTATGGTTCCATTCATTTTCACTCAATGGGAAGTTTATAGCTTAAAGGCTAATATTTTTAAGTGTAATCAGAAATATAATTGGAATGTTTAAGCAACTCAGATTAAAAAAAAAGATAAAGAAAAGCTTATTTTTGGGTTATGATTGAATGATGTTTACTATCATTCATCCACATCATGCAAGGTCAAAACACATCTGGACATACTTTTCAAAACAACAAACGATTAAACCTAATATCTTATTAATTTGACATAGAAAAAACTACCAAGTTAAGATCCCTTAGATTAATAAAGATATTATATATCAGTGATTAAAACAAAATAAATGCAAGTTAAACACAATATGAGGTAGAATAGCTAAGTGTTTATTTGAGCCTTATAAATGCAGCAAATCAGTTAGCATCCTCTTTTTCTTCTTTTTTTTTAAACGATCCTGTCTTATATAATAATATCACATTCCCAAACGACTGACACTGTAAATAGTGCAATAAAATGGCCATATTTTCTTTACATTTTCTGCTAGTTGTTAGCAGACAGCTAACTAGAAGTTAGCCATACACGTGCAGGAAACGCTGCTGCTTCGTCTGGTAGCTAAGGCCGCAGCTAAGTCAAGCTAAAAAACTAAATAACTATAGTTATAAATATCATTTTCACCAACCGCATACCTTGATGGGTTTCAAATTAAACATAAATTAAGCGTTTTATTGACCCAGAGTATTTTTTAAATGTTTTTTATTGAATAGCTACATTATCAATCAGAAGCTAGCAGTTAGCTTTTAGCTCCCTTGTTAAAAAAGACGCGGTAAAGATGAACCATCACTTACCCGTCAGACCTTTTCTTACCAGAAGAGTAGTCATCTCCTAAATCCAAACGATGTCTTTTAGACATCTTAAGGATTTTTTGTTTTTTTTTTTTATCTAAAGAGAATTTAATAAACTGTTACCAAGTCAGTTTCCTGATTCCTGTGCAGCGGTTCTTCTTCTGTCTATTTAATTCAGCACAACTTGTCAGCGCCCTCTGTTGATTTACACAGAGTACAACACCTGAAGTTTTACTTCACTAAAAATATGCAAATCACTAATAATAAGACAATAATTAAAAAAAAAGATTTAGATTTTTTTAATGCAACTGCCAAAGTGTTATCACTCATGCTTTTTTTTTTAAATAATGAACCTTGAAAAGAAATAGAAAATGAAGAAAATGTAAATAATTTAATTTTGCATGCTGATTTTAGTACTTTGATTTAAATTTTTGGTTATTTTTTATATATTTTGTATGCATATCTATAACAGATATAAATATATATATATATACATATATGTGTGTGTGTGTGTATATACACATATATAAACACATATACACATATATACATAAACCCTCACCTATGGTCACCAGCTGTGGGTGGTGACCGAAAGAATGAGATTGCGGGTACAAGCGGCCGAAATGAGCTTCCTCCGCAGGGTGGCTGGGCTCTCACTCAGAGATCGGGTGAGGAGCTCTGCCATCCGGGAGGAGCTCGGTGTCAAGCCGCTCCTCCTCCAGGTCGAGAGGAGCCAGAAGGGGTGGTTCGGGCATCTGGTCAGGATGCCCCCCGAGCGCCTCGCGGGCGGGGTGTTTTGGTCATGTCCCACCAGGAGGAGACCAAGGGGTAGACCCCGGACCCACTGGAGAGACTATGTCTCACAGCTGGCCGGGGAATGACTTGGGATCCTTCCGGGTGAGCTGGAGGATGCAGCCGGGGTGAGAGAGGCCTGGGCTACCCGTTTGAGGCTGTTGCCCCCGCGACACGACCCCGGAACAAGCGGAAGATGACGGAACGGAACATATAAATTATATGCAGAAATCATTGCAATAAAAGTAGTACTTTAGTGCTAAATCAGCATGCAAAACTAAACTATGTATTATTTTTTTGTCCCAATGTCTCAAAGGTCATTTTTGACTGTATTAGAGTAACTTGTTAGGCTGTTTTAGAGAAAAATCTCTTTCCTTATGGGTCTTTATTTTTTTAAAGTTAATGGTTTTTTAAAAAAAAAAAAAAGAAGCAACATCCTTATTCTTTATTTCATTTTTGGATCAATAATTACTTTTACTTTCAACATATAGTTTGATCAATAAAATGTATTGATTACTCAGTAGATAAGAGAACATAGGCAAATAAATATTACTACGATCTGTCCTTGAACAAAGGTTGTTTTCAGAATAAACATCCTTTTCCCCAAAAGAAATAATTTAGAATTACAATCAAAATGTGTTTTTTGTTTGTGTTTGTTTTGTTTTTGGCTAACTTTATTATAACAAATTTATTCATTTTCACATTGTAATTTGTGTCATAAATGTTTATTTTCTTTTTTGTTTAAAAACAATTCTGTTTGTTTTAAAAAATATTTAATATTATTAATTGTATTTATAAATACATTTAAAAATACAAGATATAAATCGAGTAACACCGATTTACTCGATCAAAGATGTGTAATTAATTAATTATAGATGTGTAATTAATTTTAATCTTTCAACTTAAAACATTTGACCATCTTTTTTTTTCCAGAATAATAAACTTATACTTACTTTTAAAAGGAATTCTTTAAAAATAAGATCTTGTATGTTTAGAGGAGATTTCACAAATAGTGTGGATGATCGTTTGAATTACGTTTTAAATTCACGTGACTTTAGCTTTTTACACAACTTTAAAAAAAAAAAAAGAAAAAAAAAAAACCTGAACACGAATCGCATCCAAACTCACGAGATCAAATCTCGCGAGGAGAGCACTCCAGATGATATTTACTGTAACATCGATCATCTCTTTAAACTTTTTATTTTTAACTTTCAAACTGTTTTGGTGTTCAGAATGCATTCGATCAGGTGAGTAGACTCTTTTTTTTCACATTGATTGCAAACTTTTTTTAGATTTAAATTTACAGTGAAAAGCTTACAAGACAAAAAGAGTTCATTTTTCCTTTTTTTTTTTTTGTCTAGAAAACGTTTGTAAATAAGCAAACTAAACACATTATTAAATGCATTTCAATTCAAATGCATTTTTTTGCATCTGATCAGATTTCTAAATATTGCAGAATTCTGCATTTAGGGATACATGTATCTGTTCATGTGACGTTTCACCCAAAAAATGTTTGTGTTGTAACTGAACCTCATGAAGAAGGTCAAATCAGGTCTATTTGTTACCAAACCTCTCCTCTGTGAATAAAAAATATTTATTAAAAATGGCACTTTACAGTGTTATTTAAGCTAAAATAATTGAATTTTAATATCTTGTGTTTAATTTACTATTGATCTGATTGTTGATTTCTACATCCTAGGTTTTCAGGAGTTTTAGGAACTGCTCTGCTGGTTTTGGTCATGCTGGCAAGTTTTCAACAATGTGCTTCAACATGCATAGGAATTCAGTCCTCTCCGGAGGTTGACCAAAACAATGGAGCACTGTATGCAGTCTGCAAAATAAAACCCACCACTTCACTTGCTGATGGTCTGCCCAAAATCTACGGCCAGGTGATGTTCAAACAAGAGAGTTCTCAAGAAAAACTACAGATCATCCTCAACCTCAAAGGCTTCCCTACTGAAGACGGTCCACAACCAAGAGCCGTGCACATCCATCAGTATGGAGATCTTAGCCGGGGATGTAACTCAACCGGTGGTCACTACAATCCCCTTGGTGTAGATCATCCTAACCACCCTGGAGACTTTGGAAATTTTGACCCACAGCAAGGAAAAATCAGTAGGCTCATCGAATCTACTGCAACTCTGTTTGGTGAGCTTTCTGTGTTTGGACGAGCTGTAGTGGTTCATGAGAAGGAGGATGACTTGGGGCAAGGTGGAGATGCTGGGAGCCTGGCGCATGGTAATGCAGGACGTAGGCTGGCCTGCTGTGTTATTGGGATTTCTCCTGGTAGTAACTGGGAAACAAAACTTCGGCAAATTGTGCCACAGCAGAGAAGTAAATAGTAATGTGGTGTTACTCAACGTAAACAACTTGTCTGATACATTTAAGCATTCATATTTTGTAACAGTTTCAAATAATTACAGAAGCTGATCATAGCAATTGAAATATTTTCATATAAATTAAATGAATTACTCTATTCATCCCTCACCTGGGAAATTTGTGTGCTGCACTCCTTACACCTTCGACGGCACCAATGGTGGGAGAAGCGGGGGTTAGGTGTCTTCTCCAAGGACCCTAGACGTGCTCTCTGTGGAATGTGAACCCGCGAACTTCCGGTCCACGCGCGAACGCTCTAACCACTGAGCTGCCGTCTCCACCCATTATATATACGTATATAATATATATGGGTATAAATAATATATATATTTATACCCATATATACATTGTCGTGGAATTTTTTGAAAAATAAAGTGACGTCAAAACTAATTTGACATCTTGTTTATTATTAAATAATTATTGTTTTTTTTATATCTACCAAAATGCATGTATGTCCTTTTTATCTGGTTGTGACAATTTGATCTGAATGCAGTCTTTCTACGGCACAAACAGCTTCTATATCTGTAATCTTAGTATTAATATTATCTGTATCTGTAGTACAGACAAAAGTTGTTGTATTGATCTTATCAAAGTTTGATTAAAAAAGATTTCCTTGAAATGTATTTTTTTTTTATTAGAATAGGGTCATTTAGTATAGATAGCAGCACAGTGGCCTCACAGGGAGTCCCAGATGGGACGAGGCTAGAAACACTGGTCTTTCTGTGTGGAGTTTGTTTGTCTCCTTATGTATGCATGGGTTTTCTTCAGGTACTCCAGTTTCCTACCACTTACATACATGTTACATGTAACATACATGTCACTTTGGCCACTATGAAATGGCCCATCGTAATGAGTGTGTTTGTGGATGGTTCTTGGGTTTTAGCCTCACAGCAGTCTGGCATCCTGTTTGGGGTGTATTTTGCCTCTCGGCCGAAATCAGCCGGGATAGGCTCCGGCATACCCACGACCTCGTCAGGAATAAGTGGTTTAAAAATGAGACGAGTATAGAAAGCTATTATATTTAAATGGAAAGTTTGCAGAATTTAAAGCTTTTCCACCCAAAATCCAGAGTTTGAATGCCTAATTTAAAAGTATAACTGTGTTCAAACCAAACTGGTTTTAAAAACAAACAAATAAAAAACAAAACTTAAATTCAGAAAAATGCTTGACATGATCAAGATATGATCAAGATATTTTTTGTTATATCACAGCAAAAGTCAGCAGCTTACAAAAGACTAATAACTACACATACTGTATTTATTCCCGATAATCGTCTATGTCATTACCGTTTGTATGATGTGGATGTGGAAGAAGGAGGAGGACCCAAATGTAGGACAACAAACCGGATTTATAAACAAAAGTCCAAAAAGTTTGTGAAGGCAAAAGCATAGGATTAACACAAATGAATGTCTTAAAGTTAAAAAATATAACAGAGTTCAATGATACACACTTGTGCTGGGAGGCATAGTGATGACCCCACAAGGAAGTCAGGGGAGGCTGCCTTTAAATAGGCATTATGCTAACAACACACAGACGATTGGCGTCAGGCCAATCGCCACAGGTGTTTAGGATCAGGCTGAAAGCCAGGAGAGAGAAGGTCCAGGGATCCCTCTGGTGGCAGGTTAGGGGATCATGACAACCAGGGGGATCATGACAACCATGACCATTATTTTATTAATCTTATAAAAATCTTAGGTCTGTAAGTTTTATGAACGTTAGTTTAGTAATAGCAATTAGTAATAGCCACTTTTAAAAGTAATATAACATCTTAAATCTACAGCTGGAAGAATAAATACATTTTTTAAACCTTTTGTCCAAATATTAAATATTAATATCATTAATAATATTCCAAAAATGCTTATTTTCATAACGGAGTTTGTTCTCTTTTTATTCATTCATGTGTAAAACTCTCATTCTACTCATGGTTGGTCTAGAGCCAATAGCAGACCCCTTCAATCTTAAAATTGTTACTGATAATTGTTTTTCTTTTTCACTATACCGTGTCCATATTCGTTTAATAAAAAGCATCTGCAGAAAAAGTGAAACTTATTGAATGTCTTTTCTTTGTTAACTGAGGAGATAGAAAAATGTCTGACATTATTTTTATTATCTATAGTTTCCAAATGGAAATGAGTATGTTATAAAGTTGGAACTTAAACATTTTGAGGTGGTTTTAACAAGATCATATTTTTTTCCTTTGGAAAATATTTTCAGAATAAACTACCAGAGTGAAAACATGTCTTTTTCATTTGTCTCTTGTTCATTAAAACTGATTTCAGAACTTTTTTATTTTGATAGATTGGCCCTTTTTATTGACATAAAAACTTTTTTTTCAAGAATGAACAAACAATTTTTTTTAAATATACTGTATTCATCCCTCAAGTAAGAACATTTCTAGGGAGCCACAACAGCGCCAATGGTACAAGAAACGGGGGTTATGTGTCTTCCCTAAGGACACATAGGCCTAAGCCAAGTGTGAATCGAACCAGCTTCTACCAGTCTAAGGACAAACATTCTACCACTGAACCATAGCCTCCTCCAATTTTGAGCAAATGACTTCATTTTGCACAATTTTCTTTTAGAAATTCACTGTCTGTTAGGCAAATGATAAACGGGTTGTGAGAAATGCACTAAAGTTAGTCAGAAAAACTGTAAAAGAATTGATTCCCAACACAATAACACTTTACAATTGCTCACTGAATAACAGATATCTGGTTGGCGTGAATCATCACTGTCACTTCACATCACTTATGTCACTTTTGATCTCATTATGCACATTCAGTCCTACTTGCATACAGTTAGTCACATCATTCTTTCTATTTATAATTTTACTATTTTTATTATTTTTCATTATCTTTTTTTTTTTTTTTTTTCATGGTTACTGTGCTGCTCTAACATAAAAATTTTCCTCGTGTGGCATCAATACAGTAATTCTGATTGGTTAGTCAAGATTGGTTTTTCATGGTTTTGCTGTTATTTATTTAGTTGAAATTTTTAGAGTCAAAGTAAATAAATTCATCTTTAAAAAGTCTGCATATTTACTGTTCAGTGGTCCCACAGAGATCTGTTTTGGGGCCTTCCCTGATTTCGTTGTACATGAGGACATAGTGTACAATATGTACAGGAAATCAAGACAACAGGATCATTAATAAACAAAACACATTTCTCTTGCATTTGTTCTTGATTGTTTGCACAAGATTAGACAAAAAAAAACACCTCCTCTTTCCCTGGCAGTAAACGCCCCAACCTCAGCAAGAAAAGAGATAAAAGCTCACAAAGAGACCAGAAATCCAGATGTGACCTACCAAAGGATTGGTAATTTTGTAATTTATTTAATTTTCTATTTTAAAAAGTGAAGCTGTTGTGATGTTCATTATGAAGTTTTACAGGTGAGTAGATGTTCTGTGATCGACTTTCTTTAAAGAGGTGTAGATTGTGGATTGAGTTGTAAAATATTTACATGATAGTAGATTGAATTCTTTTTGGTTTATTTTACTATTAAAGTATATAAATTTACAGCTGTTTAAAATGCTGTTGGTGTTTATGCATTCTGAATAGTCCCACCAAATACAGTGTGACGCAAAGGTTTTACTCAGAAAATGTTTGTTTGTCATGATGTGGAAGTGGAAGGAAAAGAAGGATCCAAATGCAGGACAACAACAGGATTTATTAGCAAAAAGCCAGGATTTCTTGTCCTGGCTTTTTTTTAGACGAATGTCTAAAAAAAGGGTAAGACATTCGTCTTACTCAGAGTTCAACGATGTAGACTTGGTCAGGCAGCCAGGAAGACCTGGCTGGAATGGTTGGTGATGACCCGAGAACGAAGTTGGGGAAGACTGCCTTTAAATAGCCACTATGCTAACGATGCACAGATGATTAGCATTAGGCTAATGACCACAGGTGTTTGGGATCAGGCTGAAATAGTCATTTTTCTCCCACCATTGGTGCCGTCGTGGCAACCTGCTGCAGTGTAGGAGTGCAGCACACAAATATTCCTGGTGAGGAATGAATAGAGTGAGTAAAAATAAAAAAAGTAAAAAATAAACAAATAAATAAAAAAAAAATCCAGGCGAGGGAGGAAGGTTCAGGGCTCCTTCTGGTGGCAGATGAGGGGATCATGACAGTGTTAGAAACTAAATCTTCTGGTGAAGAAAGCCAAATTTATCCATTCCTTAATCTAATATTAGAAATGAATTAAACATTCCTTTTAGAAATAAAAGTGTATTACATATTCAATTCAACTGAAATAATGAACTTTTTTTTGTTCCAGGTTTTCACGTGTTTTGGAAACTGCTCTCTTGGTCTTGCTGGCAAGTTTTCAACAAAGTGCTTCAATATGCACAGAACCAGAGTCCACCCCAGAGGTTGACCAAAACAATGGGGCACTGTATGCAGCCTGCGAAATAAGACCTTGTAATTCACTCGCTGATGATCTGCCCAAAATCTATGGCCAGGTGCTGTTCAAACAAGACAATTCTCAAGCTAAAGTCCAGGTCATAGTCATCGTCACAGGTTTCCCTACTGGAGACGGTCCACAACCAAGAGCCATGCACATCCATCAGTATGGAGATCTCAGCCAGGGATGTAATTCAACCGGTGGCCACTACAATCCCCTTGGTGTAGATCATCCTAACCACCCTGGAGACTTCGGGAACTTTACGCCTCAGCAAGGAAAAATCAGTAGGCTCATCGAATCTAATGCAACTCTGTTTGGTGAGCGTTCTGTGTTTGGACGAGCTGTAGTGGTTCATCAGAAGGAGGATGACTTGGGGCAAGGTGGAGATGCTGGTAGCCGGCTGAATGGTAATGCAGGTCGGAGGCTGGCCTGCTGTGTTATTGGGATTTCACCAGCCAGCCTGTGGGATACACAAATTGTGCAATTCACCAGACCGAGGAGAAGAAACTCGTGCCGTCATACCGGTCTATCTAAACGACGTTTCTGACACTTCTAAGCATTCACTTAAAACAATTTTAAATAATAACAGAAGCTCATTAAAGTATTTTCAAATTAATTAAACCATTGTATTTTCAAAAAATAAAGGTTGAAATAATAATTAATTTGGTCTTTTGTATTATATTGATAAGATCATTTGTTTTTTTTCATAACCACTAAATACAGAATTGGCCTAATTACTCTGGCAGTGACGTTCTTATCTAAATGTAATCTCAGCACGGAAACCTTTTATCTACAAAGTACAACTAAAAGTTGTTCTACTGACCTTGTCAAAATTTGATTTAAAAAATATCTCCAAAGTTCAATCAAATTCAGTGGATAAAAATTTGAGCTGATTCGATGATCTCTGAAAAATGCTCGTATCAGAGGCCTCACGTAGTCTAGCACTTGCAGCGTACCATGCCTACGGTTATGTTTTGCTGTCCAAATGTGGTGCCACTTGTAGATACACTGGATTGAGGTACAGTCCTAAGCAATAACCAAACATATGTCTGCTTCAAGTGGGTCAAATAAGAGAGTTGCCTGTGGTGGTTGAGATTATTTATTATTCATTTAATCATGCAGTTTAATTTAATCATTAAAATAGTTTATTTAATCATTTAAACATACAAAGAAGAGGAATGAAGATTAGTCAGAATAAAACAAAGTATGTTTGCAGATGACATTGTGATCTGTAGTGAGAGGAGGGAAGAGGTGGAGGAAAAGCTGGAGAGGTGGAGGTTTGCACTAGAAAGAAGAGGAATGAAGATTAGTCAGAGTAAAACAGAGTACATGTGTGTGAATGAGAGGGATCCAAATGGAAAAGTGAGGTTACAGGGAGAAGAGATAAAGAAGGTGGAAGATTTTATGTACTTAGGATCAACAGTCCAGAGCAATGGAGAGTGTGGAAAAGAGGTGAAGAAGAGTGTGTAGGAAGGCCTGAAAGGGTGGAGAAAAGTATCAGGTGTGATGTTTGACAGAAGAGTTTCAGCTAAAATGAAAGGGAAAGTGTACAAAACCGTGGTGAGACCGGCCATGCTGTTTGGCCTAGAGACAGTAGCACTGAGGAAAAGACAGGAAACAGAGTCGGAGGTAGCAGAGATGAAGATGCTGAGGATCTCTCTGGGAGTGACCAGGAGGGACAGGATCAGGGGAACAGCACACACTAGAGGTTTTGGAGATAAAGTCAGGGAGGCCAGACTGAGAGGGTTTGGACATGTGCAGAGGAGAGAGTACATCGGCAGAAGGATGCTGGATTTGGATCCACTAAGAAAGAGGACTAGAGGAAGACCAAAGAGGAGGTTCATGGATACAGTGAATGAAGACTTGAAGATAACTGGTGTGACCGAAGAAGGGTTAGATGGAAGAAACTGACTTGCTGTGGCAACCCCCGAAGGGAAATGCTGAAAGGAGAAGAACATATATAAGTTCTCATTCTGTGTCTGAGGTCTGCTTTCCCTTTAGTTAAGTATAATTTCTTTGAGCTACACTTTTTGAGTACTGTTCTCTTTAGTGGACCTCTTTAACAGAACGAGCTGATTTGTTATAGTTTAAACTTTAAAGTGCAACAAAAAAAATCTTGTTACTGGTTTCAAGAAAAATCATTTTAAAGTTTGAAATTTAATTATGCAGGTTAAGTTGGGGTTTTACAGAACATTGATCATTTTGAACCCGAAGACAAAGGGTGTGTACAAGGAATGGCACAAGCTTGGACAAAAACAAAAAAAACAAAACAACAAAACTCCTCCTTTTTTACCTCATCAGTAAACTCCTCCAGACTAACTGGAATAAATAAAAAGCTCCCAGAGACGAGTGTATCCAAATGAAATTTGCCCAAATTTGGATACTTTTATAAAAAGATACTTTCCTTTTAAGCTCGGAAGTCAGAATGCAGTTTTCTATGTGAGTAAATGTATTATAATTTATATTTATTTTATGTTGTGTGGACTTAAAACCCCCCTGAAACTTTTACACGTTAACATACTAGATCGTTTTTAGTTTTCTAAAAATTGTTAACATGTAAGCATAATAAATATATGCACTCTTGTTTAAAATGCTGTTCTGTTTGTTTTTGTGCAGCTTTAAATGGTCCCACTAAAAATTAAAAACATTATGATACATTCATGTATATTTTTAGATGCACTCGTGACGTTTAAATCAGATCATAATTGTGTTGTAACTGAATTTCTCGATGGATATAGTCAGAGCTGCTAAAATTGTGCTCCACAATTTTCATATTATCTGGAAAATAAAGCAACGTCACCACATCAAAGGTATTTGGTCACTATCCAATAATCTTAGTGCCTGAGAGTAGAGCAATAATTTTTTTATCTTGGTGGCATAATTGGCCATTTTAATATGTGTATAAACAACCAGGAAGCAGGCCTGGAAAAAGTAGGCGAGGGGTAAGGTACACCTCGAACATGTAACCAGTCTGTTGCGGAGCCACAAACATGCAACCACCAC
Organism: Neostethus bicornis; assembly: GCA_902685375.1. Classification (NCBI taxonomy): domain Eukaryota; kingdom Metazoa; phylum Chordata; class Actinopteri; order Atheriniformes; family Phallostethidae; genus Neostethus; species Neostethus bicornis. The sequence goes on along the minus strand of LR738542.1, from coordinate 9,689,591 downwards.
ACACACACTCATTCCTAGGGGCAATCACGTTGTAGCCAATCAACCGAAAATGCATGTTTTTAGAGGGTGGGAGGAAACCAGGGTACCCGGAGAAAACTCGCGCACACACGGGTAGAACATGCAAACCCCCAACAGTACTCCAGAATGGATCAGAGGTGTGGCATATCTTTGGATCAAAAGCTATTTAGAAAATCGATCTCAGCATGTCCACATTAAAGGAGCCGAGTCAGAGTTTTGTTCACAGTTAAACAGAACTGTTTTCAGCCTAGATTTAAACAAAGTCACAGTAGAGGCCTGTCTCACGGCCTCAAGAAGTTTGTTCCAGACTTTTGCAGCATACAATTGAAATGCCGCTTCTCCATGTTTAGTCCTGAATCTATGCACCAGCAGGAGACCTGCCCCAGAGGTCCTCAGAGTTCTAGATGGTTCATAAGGTACTAATATATTACAGATTTACGTTGGTGCTAGACCATGGAGAGACTTAAACACAAGCAGAGCAGCTTAAAAGTCTATTTTCTGAGCCACAGGAAGCCGGTGCAGAGACTTGAGCACAGGATTAATGTGATCATACTTTCTAGTTCTTGTTAGGACTCGAGCAGCAGTAATGTATAGAGGTTATGAGGGTGTTCCAAAAACCCAACTTTGTGAACAATCCGTACGGCTCTATTCTGTAAAACAGTTAAAATTTTAAGTGTTGTTGGATAAGAATTTCCCCAAACTTCAACACCATATGTGAGGTAAGGATGAACCATCGAGCAATACAACGTGCGCAAAGAGTTGGAATCTAGATAATATTTTATTTTATTTATCATAGAGACTTTTGGATTATTTTTGCCCTTACATGTCTGACGTGGGGTTTCCAAGACAATTTATCTATGATGATTTTAAGAAATTTTGTTTCATCTACTGTCTCAATTTCAACAAACTTGAAAATTAAAACTTGAAATCAGACCCACTTCTTAGCTAACTTTATCTCTGCTAACAAAAAAAGCTCATGCACAAATTAAAGGCACCTCACTGTGTTATCTCGACTAAAATAATAGTCTTTTATAGCTCATATCTCACATTTTACTGATTGCTCATTCCAATGTTTCAGGTTTTCAGGTGTTTTGGAAACTGCTCTGTTGATCTTGCTGGCATGTTTTCAACAAAGTGCTTCAAGATTAACAAAACAGAAGTCTATTCCACAGTTTGACAAAGACAAAGATGCACTGTATGCAGTCTGCAAAATGACACCGAGTACTACCCTCGCTAAGGGTCTGCCCGAAATCAGAGGCAAACTGTTGTTCAAACAAGAAAATCCTCAAGAACCACTCAAAGTCCTGTTCTTGCTCAGTGGTTTCCCTACTGAAGGCAGTCCACAACCCAGAGCCGTGCACATTCATCAGTATGGTGATCTCAGCGGGGGATGTGAATCAACCGGTGGCCACTACAATCCCCTTGCTGTAAACCATCCTAACCACCCCGGAGACTTTGGGAGCCTTATTCCTGAGATAGGTCGAATCCACACGCTGATCAGCTCTTATGCAACTCTGTTTGGTGAGCTTTCTGTGTTTGGACGAGCTGTGGTGGTTCATGAGAAGCAAGATGATTTGGGGCTCGGTGGAGATCCTGGGAGCCTGCTGCATGGTAATGCAGGCCGTAGGTTGGCCTGCTGTGTTATTGGGCGATCCAAAAAATTTTGAAGTGTTTCCACATTAATAAATGCATTGCATTTTTGGAGAAAAATTAAGTGTGATGTTATAACAAATTTGTCCTTTCTTGTATTATGAATAAAACAGTTTTAAAAACTGATATAATTGATATCTATTGTGGGGCCACACACATGGAAATTGCCCCACAAAAGTACAACATGAGGGTTGAAGACTATGACTATTATCCTACAGTTTTGGATAATCCCCAAAGCCCTCTCCATTGTCTGGATAAGGTTCATAGTCTTCAACACTCATGTTGTACTTTTGTGGCCCACACACATTCTTGGGGCAATTTCATAGTAGCCATTGGCCAATTAATCTAATACCCAGGTTTTTGGAGAGTGGGAGGAAACTGGAATATTCGGAGAAAACCCATGCATACACGGGAGGAACATGCAAACTCCACACAGAAAGATCAGTATTTCAATCATCACTAGATTATTGTATGAATAAAATGATTCACCTTTCAGTTATATTCAAGACATAATCTTTGAAAACTGAACAAGTCTGCTTGCTGAAACAGTCCAGTTTTAACATGGATATGCAAAATATATCAATAAAATTTTCTTCTGTGATCAAAGTTTACATCTCAAATACCTTTTCATGAATTGTTACAATTGCATTTTGATTTAAATAATATAATTGTAAAGTATAACGGTGTGCAAAATGACAAGAAACCCCCCCCCAAAAAGTTTCAGCAGCAGTGTTGTTGCAAGTACATAATGAATCTTTGCTCCCTTCTAAGTTCCTTTAAACTCTTAATTAGACAGCAACTTTTTTTGATAACAATACTTATCTGTAGGTGCAGCATATGCTGCATACGTCATTGTCTCTAGAGAAAGGAGGCCAACAACACGTATTCTGCATAACTATTCAGATGATGTTACAGTTAAAAGTCAGCAAAAAGTTTCTCTTTATGCAGATGACTTTCTATAATACGTCTCAAATCCTTTCACCTCTATTCCAAGAGTAATTAAAAAACTGGAATTCTTTTGGATCTGTATCAGGGCAAAAAAGTGCAACGTTTCCAATTAATTAAATTATAGTTACGTCATCTGCAAAACAACTATTTTTGCCAGACTAATAGAACAATTTACAACTGACCTTGGGAGATGGTGTTTTTTCTCCACTTTCTTTAGCTGGCCGGAAAGGCATGATTAAAGTGATGCCACTGCCAAAATGCTTTGTTTTATTTTAATGTATTCCTCTTCACCTTCACAAATTACATAACAGACTATTGGAATTTACTTGAAATAAAAAGGGTGGCACGATTATACGAGAGCTTTTACGAAGACCAAAGTACTCAAGAGTAATGGACTAACCAAAGTTTCAGCTTTATTATTGGGTTTGTAACCTGAAACATATCTCGTTTTGGATAACAGAAAAATTTCAAAACTGGATAGAAATAGTTTCTGTGAACACTCTTCCTCTGAGGCCTTTTTTTTGCACACATAGCAACAAGACCACCAAAAACATTAAGAATTTTGTTGTATACTACGAACTCAGAAAACAGAAATAGATTGTGTCATTTTGGTCTCCAGGCAAACCCATTGCCAGGTTCCATTGTTAAAAACATTTTTTTTCACCTTCACTGAGAAATGATAATTATGCTGATTGGCGTGAATGTGAAGAAATATATTTTAATCATCCCTCAATGTGGAAGTTTGTGGGCTGCATTACACTTGCAGCAGGCTGCCACGACAGCGCCAAAGATGGGAGAACCAGAAGGATAGGTGTTTTCCCCAAGGACACCTATACATGAGCTCAGTGGGATTCGATCCGGCAAACTTCCGGTCCAAGGGCAAATGTTCTGCCACTGAGATAACGCCTCCCCCTTTAAATGGGGAAATTGCAATGCTGCATTGCACCGCAGCAGGCAGCTACGACGGCACCAATAGTGGGAGCAACTAGGGGATTGTTTACTCCCATTATTTACACTATTCAAAGGCAAATACAACTTTCTGACAGACAGAACTCTAAAGTTCAAATGTAAAGAATGAGAAAACCACCATTCAATACTCCAGCTCTTTATTACTGAACATCTGGTAGAATTTTTTAGAAAAAAAAAAAAGTCAAACTACAGCAGCGGAATGAAAACAAACGTCTTTACAGTTATAATTAATAACTTAAAAAAAAAAAATCACTTTTGGATATTCTTGATCATGAATGTTTATTTAAACTAGGGCCAAACTTTATGCAGCCTGCTAGGCCTTCGAATCATAGTGTTTCCCGACGTATTGTGTGGGTTCTAATGACGGAAAGTGTATCGTATGCTCCTGATTGGGCACTTGTGAGTCACTTTAAAACCCAATGTGGCCTACAAGTCAAAAAGTTTGGTCACTCCTGTTGTAAATAGTATCAAATAAATAAGAGGCTCCCATTTTGCAGCTACTATCTGGGAAACTTCACGTTTCACAGCTGCTATGCACATCTGTCTGCTGGTTTAACTGATCGTCCTGATGCTGTTCTTCAGAGCAGACAACGTCATCTTCTGCTATGACACACTCTGTCTCAGTTTGCATCTCTTTGTAACATTCTTCATCTGTCCTCACTGGCTCACAGTCCTCTGGCAATAGATGAGCATCTGATTGTGGATGTGTTTCGCTCCTGTGTGACATTTCAGGGCTGGAGTCACCTGGATATTCCTCTGGACAATCCTCTGGAATCTGTGGATGTTCGCTTTCCTGGCAGTTTTTATTCAGCGTTTCTGTTGGAGCATTAGACGACTGCTGTAAAACACTCTGAGGTGAAGTGGGTGATTGTGGTGGTGATGTTGTTACATCTTTTTGGAAATCCGACACATCTGTTGATTCAAAAGCTTGATCTGGAATTTCCGGAAAACTCTGCTGTGTGGCAGATGTTGCTTCGGAAACAATCACACCTAAAAAACAAAGAAAAAAAAAATAAACCTCTGCATCCAAAAAGTTAAAATCTAATGTATGCAAAATTCTACAAAACATTTACTTTCGTGCTTTGCCGAATCATGAGACTCAACTTGGCTGCTCAGAATGATGGTGTCCTTTCCTCCTATTACCGAAAAATAAAGATGGAAGCATTTTTAAGCGCACATGCTGCTAAAAGCATACATACGTAAAGAGGTGAGTAAACATCAATCTCAAGAAGAAACAGAAGAAAAAAAACGTCATAGCTTAATAATCAGAAGGCATTTTTAAAAGAGAAACATACTTCCATAGATTCCCAGAGACACATTATAAGTCAGGCCTTCAAGCAGCAAGAATAAAAAGAGTAGAAAAAGAATTTAGATGTAAAAACAAAAAGTTGATTCGAAGCAACAATTCAATAAAAATGTTCTAATAAAGTTTTTTGAGAAATTTTCCATTCACCTGGGAGACTCCACAATCCAGACATCTCCAGTGTTTTAAGTTTATTCTCCAACTCGGCGACTCGGTTTCCAAGAATCCTCATCAGAGAGAAAAAAAACCCCCATCCAGTCAGAAAAACTGTAACTAACCTTTCAAAATGATCTAAACAGCTACAAACAGAATGGAGACAAGAACTTCAAGTACTTGTTGATTTGCCTCTGATGCTGGATCACCATGTTCTTCTCATGGATGGTTTCCAGCAACGCCGTGGCCAGAGATTTGAGGTCACAAATGGACTGAGGAGTTACGGGCAAACTGCAGCCATTTTCCTCAGAAAGCAGCAGTTCCTTCACTGCAAAACATTATCACATAATTAAAAACAGAAAGATTTTGTTCCAGGTCCTTGTGAAAACAATTTTTAATATTTGAAACCTATCTATTAAAAATGAGATGTTTCACCTTGTTTCGCAGAAAGCACTCCAGTTAGAGCACTGCTGGTTGGTTTGCCGCTGGTTTTAGAGTTCTTCCTGCTTTCCAAAGCAGTCTGAAAACGTCAAATGTACAAAACATTCTTTCATTCAAAACTACAAAGAGAAAAAAAATGCTTCTTTTTACAACACAAAATTAAATCAGTTGTCAGAGCCTGTCAGAGTTGGTACCAGGCAGGATACACCTTTAAGAGGTCCTCACTTGGGTGCAGGGCCACATAGAGACAGAAACCCACACTTAATAAATCCTAGAGGCAAAAGCTCAGTGAGCAATTCCTTTAACCCAGGCCTGGGCAAACTATGGCCCGCGGGCCACATGCGGCCCATTAAACGTTTCAATACGGCCTGCCGAGCTTGAAAAAATTAAATAAATAAATCTTGGTAATGTTTTATTTCCCCTGCAATTTGGATGTTTTCTCACTAGGTGGCACACTCTGGATAAATTGACTTTGTTGAAAAAACAACAACACTGCTCCCATTAACATGTGAGTCTCCGTGATGTGCACGCTGTCAAAATAAACAGTGTGCACAGATATGGAAACCTAGTGCCACTAGATTCGAAATTTACCACCCTTGATGTAACATTTAGTGTGCTTGTTTAGAATCTAGCGCGCCATTCTAACGGTGTAATCTAGCGGTTACCAAAACATGCCATCCATCTGCTCCTGTTCCGGCCCCCTGGTCAAACATTAGAGCTCAATGTGTCCCTCGAACCAAATAGTTTGCCCACCCCTGTCTTAACCTGTATGGGTTTTTTTTTTATCTACAAATAAACACAAAAACTAAATTGAGGATAATGGATTTTTTACAATCCTAAAAGAAAAACAATCCTGTGTTCACATACATGTAGTAAATATATGTTCATACCATGTAAATAGATGAACATTTGTACATGTATTTGCATGTTCATGTGTACACATATGTATACATGTAAAATTGACAACTCATGTCAGAGTAATTCATTTTACAGCAAACTGTGTTAAAATTCGGAATAAATGATCATTTCAAATTCTACATTTAGCTTGAACTAGAGTTCTACTTGCTGTGAGGTTTTTAAGAACGCCATCAGGCAGACTTTCTCACATTTAAATAATAATTGTTAATTATCAATGTGTGAAGAAACATTGAGATGAGATTTATTTAATTATTTGGAACCCCATTAGTCATCACATAGTGGTCGCTAGACTTTCGTTGGAGGTATACATTTAAAAAAAAGATACTTTATTAAATTAGAATTTGAACACATTGAGATTAGCTCGTAACATATTTATTTTTTCTATCCATCAAAAGAACAACCGATTTTTCAGATGCAGCACAGGGATCAGATGACAGGGTAGTTACCAAGATATGACTAGACCAGAAACTCTACGTCTCCAAATGAACAATTTTAACACCCAAAAACTTAGAAGATATCATTACCTTATACTTGACCAGGTTTGTTTTGAGAAGGTTGACCTCTTCTTGAAGCTGCCTGAGACGTTCATGCAAATACCTGAAAAATATTTCATATTATTAGTCTCCATCTAATTAATCATCTAGTAGTGATTTATAACTTTGTTTATTCAAGTCATTTTATTTACAATATTAATACAAAACTTGTGAGCTTAAAACTACTTGAGAGAAACCCACCTGTTTTCCATGCAGAGTGCATCTATGTCTAAAACCCGAACATCGTCATTCCCGACAATGTGGTTCATCTCCACGTTGAGCCGATGAGCCTTCTGCTGGAAGACGTCCCGCTCTGCTCGAACGTCCTGAAGTTCGTCTGTGAGCGACTTCACGCTATGCTCTAGAACCTCATTCTGCCAAATAAAATTTACAAAAACAAAGTTTTAAATAAATTGATTAAATCAAACAAGATGCAAACCTATGTTTGTGTTTTGTTGTAGATTGTTTAAAATAAAGAATCCCATTTGACGAGTCAAAATAGAATTTAATGCAGCAGCATTGGAAGTACAGTCAAATTGTGATAGCAAAGATTTGAAAATTCAGATTTGAAAAAGATTTGAAAATGCAGATGGAAACACACGCTTTTCAAGGATCTTTAAAGTGAATTTAAAATTTTTTCCCACAGTTTGTAAAATAATCTTTACAAGCAGTATTTTTTCATCCTGATCTAGTAGTTTTTATTTGCATACTTTGTGCCATGATGAGGTGAAGGTTCATGCTACTGTAAACAACCACAGAAGCAAGTTATTGGGTTTTGATCTTTCATTCAAGAGTTGCTACTTTTTACTTTCACCATCTGGTCATCATGAGGACTGCCAACCTGTTTAGTGTCTCTAGGCCTTTACATCAGATTAAAACCCGTAATTGGAATTATGGCGCATGCTCACAGCCCTCAGGCCGGTTTGGTTCCAATCAAATGTCACCAGCACATGTAATCAAACTAACCTAATAAAGAGATATCGACAGAGGCAGAAATAATTTATTTGGTTCATTACTCAGAGGAGCACCTGGTGGTGTTTGCTTGGCTTAACAAGAAATACATGATCAAAAAACTTGAGGTAAAAACATTTATTCCATTAAAAAGGAAGTACCAAAATATGTCTTATAATTATAATATTTAAAACTACTTTATCTAATTCAGGAGTGGGTTTGACTCAATCACAGATACTCCTTGGTCGTAATTTTATGTCCATTGAGTCTTTTAGTTTAACCCAAAACTAGTTCGTCACTGGAAACTATTTTATTACTTCTAAGCCGAGTTTGATCTTAGTGCATGTTCAAATGTTTCCTGTTTAGAAACTAAATACCTTTGACCAGCTGATATTAAAGATTCCTGCTCAAAGCAGTCATTTAACTGATGTTTTATACTTCCAACCAGGTGTAAAGTCGTGCTTTTATAACATGCATATAAAACGGTACATTTTAGTATTTTTAGGGATAAAAATAATTTTTAGATAAAAGGAATGATATTTTCCACCCCTTCAATGGCAAAATATAATTCCAAATATCATTTCTATTTCTATGGTTTGCTGTGTTGAATGTAAAAAAAAAAAAATGAACTGGATCTTTTTATTTTTGTTAAGCTCCCTAAAATTTGTCTCAAATATAAAACAATAGAAACAGATCCCATCTAAATGAAACAATCTTACTTGTAGTTTTATGCATCATATTTTAGGTTGTGTCTTTTTGTTGATGCCCTAAAATGATAATGAATAGGTTGTGTGTTTCTGGTTGTGCAATTTGGCCTAAAATCGCATCAGTAATTTGGGATTGGCGATAATCCGGAACAATCTGAGTAAATCTCCTGGTTCTCACCTGTTCGCTAGCTCGTTCCAGCTGTTTGACTAGACTTTCTCTCTCATGAGCAGGAAAGTGTCGACTTCCCATCTCTTCGTCCCCCAGCCTCTGCTTGGTGATGGTCATGCGGAGGAGCTGTGGGAGCAAACAGTTAAGACAGATTTTTAAAATGTGAATACAGTGGTTCGTTATGTTCTAAAAAATAACTTGCGACAAACAAAATCTGCAAAGTAGTCAACTTTATTTTTTTCAATTACTTCACTTTTTCAAATCAATGCAACCTTCAACACTTCATTGACTTTTCTCAGACAGGAATTAATATTTTCACTTTAGTGGTCCCAAACAGCAGATCCATAGACATAAATGGAGAAATAGAATGTTGCTATTTAACATTTTCACGCACAAAGATGTAAAATAGAAAAAGTTGTAGGCTACCTGGCACGCTACTTTGGTGAATAACGGGCACCAGAAGTAAATCATCCCCGATTTTGTTATTATTTTGTTATTTTCTAAGTTTGTAAACTAGCAATAAAATTACAAAAAAAAAACTTTTTTAGTGCTTTTTTCTTTTGTTTCATTCGCCAGTTGTAAAAAAAAATAATTGTGACGTCATGCCGCAAAATATTTGCGTGTGTGAATTCTGAACAGGCAAAACTCTCTGTGTGGGCTCTTCCGTCAAAACAATTTTAAGTTCTAAGCATACGTAAAATTAAATCCTTCATTCACATCAACTTGGGTATCACAGAGTTTTTAAACTTGTGAATTTTTTTCTCAATAAGAATGGAGTAAACAATCTAAGTAATCGAGGCTGCAAAAGGTGAGGAACGTGACAGCTAGGGACCACTGTCCTTTTTTGGATGATAGCGCACATTGGCATTGACCCATTACAATAACTTTACATCCATATGAGCAATAAAGACTGATTTATAGCACCTTGTTATCACCCTGAGCTTCAGCCAGTCGCTGTTTCAGCTCTTTCACCTCCTCCGAAAGCTGACAGCTCTTCTCTCTGGAGTCTCTCAGCAGCTGGGCTAAATTCACCTGAGCAGGAGAAATACACACTGTCATCTTCAAAACACATCATAAATTGTTCCAGACCTAAAAATTATGCAGTGAGCAGGAATGGGGAGAGCTGTGATTTAGCATCGGTGCTAGACAGTATGACTCATCTGGGATTAGCACCGTCATCAGTACCGTCTCAGCCTTCCGTTTCATCGGAGGATGCTTAAAATCCAGCTGACTCAGCAAACACTTTAAGGTCATTGCTAACTATGAGTTTTCACTTCTAACAGTAAAAACACTGAGTGTGACTTACTTGATTCCTTTTCTCTGGAGGCAGAGAGGGATCACCATCCTGTAGGTTAAAAAAAAACCAAAACATTTTACTCTTAAACATAACAATGGAGAACTGATTTTTTTTAACATCATAATTCATGTACTCCTTTATTTGTTCAGAAGTGATCCATTGTCGAAAGGGCTTCAAATTGTCTTCTGGACAGTGTATTTTCTTATCAAGATGTTTCAACTTCTTCTATCAGATTGAAAATCATTTTCAATCTGATAGAATGGGATCTGAGAACTGGTTCTGAATTTAATGGAATATACTTCATTCATTCCTGAAGGGAAATTTGAGGGCTACAGTGCAAACACCTCAATGCCCCCTCGGCCCTATCCACCGGCGTCCCAGTCCGGATGCATTGTGTCCAACCTAGCAACCCAAAAGCTGGAGTTCGGAATGGGTCACAAAGCCTAGCCGCAGTGAAGAACACCAAACTGGCCTCTCTGTATTTCACTGGGTCCAAAAGTGCGCCTTCAGTTCCTCAAGCAAGCAACCGAACGTTTTCATAGAAACTGCAAAAACACATGACCCGAAGCACCTCCTCTAGACCGTCTCCTTCTCCACACCTCCTCCAGATCATCTCCTTTTCCTCAGCTCCCCCAGGTCCGAATCAACTCCTTCAGCCACGACAGATGTGGCTTCGAGAGCCAGCATCTGGTCGTGCAAGTTAATATGCATGTCAACTGCTCCATAATGATTCCATAACCACGACGTTGGGAGCTAGCCGGACAATTAAAAAACAACTGTCCGACACAAAACAACAAAGTCCAAAATGACGTCCAAAGTGCGCTCAAAATGAAATTGCCAGAATGAGACAAAACATTGCTTGAAGAAGGGACAGAAACTCAGCGAAAGTTAGCAATTAAACACTAAAGTAACAGGGAGCACTGTAGCAGGCAGCCGCCCAGGGCAGCGCCTTAACCGGCTCTGAACTAGTTCTATATAAGCTAACCTGAGTTTCCCTAACCAATAAGGAGGCGCTAACCCCTAAAACACCTGTTTACAAACTGATTTTTTGAATGGTTAATTTACTTGCTAAACAATCGTACGGTGGTTCCTAGCTTAACTTCTATTCTAATTGCCTTCTTTGTCATAACCAAAACTGACTTACTAGTTTGACGCTTCCTTATAAAACACATGCTAACAGCCCTGTGAAACTGAACTGGCCCCAATGAGAGCATTGATTTTGTGCTAAAAATCCTTCTCTTTAGACCAGGGAATGAAAAGAAACAGAGCAAGGGGTTGGGCAAGCTCAGATTAGTTTATATAGAACTAGTTCTCAGGTCCTTCTAATTAGATTGACAATGATTTCTTGATGGAAGTCGAAACGTCTCGATCGTCACATACACTGTCAAGAAGACACTTTGTAGCCGTGTAGACAATTTTTATCATAGCTATTTTTCTTTTTTTTTTTAATAAAAAAAAAAAGCTTACAATGAGCTCTCTGTACTTCTTCTTAAGTGCTTGGTGTCGTTCACGAAGCTGGTTGGCCATGAGTTTGTACTGGTCCCTCTCTTGCTGGCAGGTGTCCAGTTCTTTGGACAGAATCAGAAGAGCTTCTTTCTTGCTCTCCAGCTTCCGTTTGCAAATTACAAACTTGTAAAACGAATAAACAAAAAAATCAATTAAACTTCCATTTTACTCAACAACCAGGTGTCTCAACTTAATGTTAAAATAAATGTTAAATGTCAGAAGATAAAAAATGCTCATAATTTGATTTGATACAATTTGATAATCGTCATCAAATTTGAGAATGAGTCTAAGGGCCGGAATGTGCTAAAATTGTTTAGCTAGCGTTTGTTAATATTTTGAATAAACACTTTTTTCTTCTTCTTTATACTTTTTTTTTTTAATCTGCAATGTGAAGCCTTGATGTGGTCCTGTTGGCTTAATCGGACCGTGATCTCCAGCTCTCACTGGATCAATTAGCTGCCAACTTTGATTTGTGCACTTGTTATACCTTCTTATTATTTCTATTGAGTTGCTGTACAAAATAACGTTTTGTTGATTTGAGAACATGCTACCTTGTCCAAGATAAATAATAAAAAAACAAACAAAACAAAAAAAAAAAAACTGTGAAGCAGCTGGGATAGGAATCAGCGCCTCTAAAACCGAGACCATGGGGCTCGCCTGGAAAAGGGTGGAATGCCCCCTGCAGGTCAGGGACAGGATCCTACCACAAGTGGAGGAGTTTAAGTATATCGGGTCTTGTTCACAAGTGGGGGAAGGATGGAGCGGGAGATCGAGAGACTGATCGGTGCAGCATCAGCAATAACTAGGATGCTGCATCAATCCGTCGTGGTAAAGAAAGAGCTGAGCCGAAAAGCAAAGCTCTCGTTCCAACCTTCACCTATGGTCACCAGCTGTGGGTGGTGACCAAAAGAATGAGATCATGTGAAATGAGCTTCCTCCACAGGGTGGCTGGGCTCTCACTCAGAGATTAAGTGAGGAGTTCTGTGTTAAGCCGATCCTCCTCCAGGTCGAGAGGAGCCTAAAGGGGTGGTTTGGCATCTGGTCAGGATGACTCTCGAGCGCCTCGCTGGTGAGGTGTTTCGGGCACCTCCCACTGGGAGGAGACCAAGGGGCAGACCCTGGATCTGCTGGGGAGACTATGTCTTACAGCTGGCTGGGGAATGACTCGGGATCATTCCGGGTGGGCTGGAGAATGCAGCACGGGGAACCATTTGAGGTTGTTGCCCCCGCGACCCGGCCCCAGACAAGCGGAAGACGAGGGAACAGAACCAATCTAATAACTATTAAATAGTTATTTAAATAAAAAAATTGTCATGCCATAAATGTATTTACATAATTTAATCTCAGTATAAAGACAATTAAAATATCGGTATTAATTATGTAACAGCTCTATGTGCATTGGTGGTACTATTAATATTAATAGTAGTATTAATATTAATTTATTAATATATATTTATAGTTGTTATTAATATTAGTAGTAATAATAGATATTAATAGTACATTGTTTTCTTTAGTTTTTGTATAGATTTGTTAACAACTCTTGATTGGGTTAGTTTTTTTCTTTTTAATAAATCAGGTCTTATCAATGTCTCAAATAATTCCTATAAAAAAATAATAATTTATAAATGACTAAGAAAATATCAAAACACGTGGTTTTAATTGAGTAGAAAGTGTTAGTTTCCTTTAAGGAAGCAATAATATTTCTCATATAAAATTGAAATATTTCCATCTGAGATTTAGTAATTTAATTTTTTCATGCTTATTTTTTTTTTAGCTTCATATTTAACACATAAATTGTAAATTTCTAGTTTAAAAGATTTAGTTTGTTCTGATGACTCACATGAATTCTCACCTCATTCAGGGTTCCCTGCCAGTCACTCTCACTCCTCCTGCTTGTATCCATTTTATTCTTACAAATAAATCAAATTTAACAACAAAACTCAGTGAGTTTATTTATTATTACTGCGCTGCTGTTCAATTCAGACATTTTGCATCGTTAAAGCGATTATGATGGAGGATTCCTCACTGCACCACTTCCGGTTGTGTTGACGTCACGACTACGTCATGACGTAGGTAAAAGAGGAACGTCAGATTTTATACATGAATCTACACTCACCTGAAGGATTAATAAAACCATAATAATACGGTGTTTGATCCCCTTTTAATTATAAAATTGCTTTAATTCAATGTGGAATTTATTTATTTATTTGTTCGAAATGTTGCCCATTGTGAATTGGAGAAACGCCTTCCAAGTATTCTTCAGGACAACGTATTTTCTGATTGATCAAATTCATTGTCCAGAAGAATACTTTGAAGCCTTTTCTACGATGGATCATTCCCAGGTGAATGAGGAATTACACGGAATTGTTGTCATCTTGCAATTGATGGAGATTTGTTGGATACACATTCAGGGCACGAACATCCCCCAAACCATTACACTACCACCACCAGCTTGCATGATTCATGTTCTAATTCTCTTTACGCCAAATTCTTACTCTACCATTTGAATGTCTTAACAGAAATTGAGACTTTGAGTGAATGTGTGTGAATTCACACACATTCACACAATTCCAAATGGAAAAGTGAGGTTACTGGGAGAAGAGATAAAGAAGGTGGAAGATTTTAAGTATCTAGGATCAACAGTCCAGATCAATGGAGAGTGTGGAAGAGAGGTCAAGAAGCGTGTGCAGGCAGGCTGGAACGGGTGGAGGAAAGTATCAGGTGTGATGTGCGACAGAAGAGTTTCAGCTAGAATGAAAGGGAAAGTGTACAAAACCGTGGCGAGACCGGCCATGCTGTTTGGTCTAGAGACAGTGGCACTGAGGAAAAGACAGGAAACAGAGATGGAGGTAGCAGAGAGGAAGATGCTGAGGATCTCTCTGGGAGTGACCAGGATGGACAGGATTAGAAATGAGTACATCAGAGGAACAGCACGTGTTAGAGGTTTTGGAGATAAAGTTCGAGAGGCAAGACTGAGATGGTTTGGGAATGTGCAGAGGAGAGAGAGAGTACATCGGCAGAAGGATGCTGGGTTTGGAACCACCAGCAAAGAAGCCTAGAGGAAGACCAAAGAGGAGGTTCATGGATACAGTGAAGGAAGACATGAAGATAGTTGGTGTGACCGAAAAAGATGCAGCAGATAGGGTTAGATGGAAGAAAATGACTTGATGTGGCGACCCCTGGGAAATGCTGAAAGAAGAAGAAGAAGTTATATCTTCTTCTTCTCCTTTCGGCATTTCCCTGAAGGGAAATGCCGATTATATATATTATATATATATATATATATATAATATGTATATATATATACATATATATATATTAATATATATATATATATACACATATATATATGTATATATACCATATATAAAGAATATTCTGTTTACAACAAATAAATTGTTGATGTTCTTTATTGCATTTCAACAACCCCATTCTTACATTATTGATGTGTAAAAGGTCACTTTTTCATAAGTGCATTCAGATAATTTGGAAAACAAATGTATTACTGTTTAATATGACATCATAAAGGGCTGAATATGAATACATCCATATTAGTTACAAAATTACATAGAAAGTAAAGAGCACACATTTAAGGCTAAGTTCAAATATTTCCATTAATGCAGCATTTCAAGATAAATAAGCCTAATATTATATTTACAACGTCGAAACATAAATTAGTAAAACAATGTTTTACATTTTGCATAGGAATCAAGAGTAGATAACAGATAAATATTCTATTTAGCTATTAACCAGGCACTCGGCAGCATAGTTACACATTTGCTTCTAATGAATGTTCACCTACCACATGCGGCTGCATTTTAATGAGAAAATTATTTTGCATTTTATTGTCACCAGTCACGTTGTCGCAGTTAGTTGGGGGTGGTGGGATCAAAATTAGCACAAATGCAATATCTCATCCTATGATGATGTGCACTCAAGAAATGCATCTCTTAATGAGTTTAGCGGGCATTGTAACGCTTGCACATAATCTCTAATGTCAGTTTTTGTTGCCACTGCTTGTTAGTTACTTATTTAACATGTTTCCAACCATGCAAAAATCAGATGTAAAAGCTTGAAGTTTGAAAGTATAATTTGTCAAACAATATCTTCTGCCACTTTCCTGAGATGCAATATTATACAGACAGATCCAGGGCTCTAGCACAAGCTTTCCATGCCATCTGCAGATGTAAAAATTAAAATACGATTTTCACAATTTTTTTGCGTGACTTTTCGACTAACAACTTGATTTGTGTTTGGACACTGTATATATTCAATAAAATAGATTTCTTGTTCAATTTAATTGAATTTACATTAGAATAATTCAGGTTGCACAACACTTGTGTCAAGCTAATAATAATACTATGGGAATGCACTTGGGAATTCTCATAATTTAATACCAACGTATTAAGATGTGATAATTCCAAACAAAAAGCCGTGATAGTTTAACGTGGGTTCCTTACACTTTTGATTTTACCTTATAGGAAAACAATTTAAAATTGCATCTAATTTTTTTGTTCCATCATTGTTATGCATTTTGGTACCAGATTCTGGATGTAATAAATACTTTGAGAGCGTAACTCAAAGCTATATAGTTTTAGCTGTATATCACACGATAGTCAAATTGAGATTAATGCATACTGCCGGATCAGTAAGGTTATATAATGTCAAACCTATTATTAGCATCCATATATTATTGATCTGAGTGGCCAACACGCATTACAATGAGATAATTATAAGCTTAGGTCCACATAAATATGCTCAAATACCATTGATTTTCCCTTAAGGCTGGAGGAGAAGATGAAACTCCTCCGTTCAGTGGTCACCACAGTGAACGACCTAGGTGACTGCACATAAATATCTTTGAACTTGTGAAAAGTTTTAGTTTCTGTGTCCCAGAGGTAGATCTGTGTGAAAGAGTAATCACTACCAAGAGCCAGATAGTGCCGCTCTCCAAAGTTGAAAGGCTGGAGGATCATTGCTCCTCGAGATGGAAGTGCCTGGACCTCAGAAAACTGCTTGTTGTTGGACCACTTGACGATTTTGGAGTCACCGATGTAACACGCCAAGGCCAAATACAAGTCTCCTTCCACTTGAAAGGCTTTTACTGACACCACATCTTCAATATTTGGGACTTCACTGTGAAGTATGAACTTCATTGTACTCTTATTCCATAGGTATATGATGGGAGATTGGGAGCGACTGGCTAGAATTAGATATGACTTCCCTTCCACTTCAACATATTCAGCATCAGTGTCACGAAACCATTCATGTAGATATTGGTAAGAGTAAAAACCAGTTTCATTGCGATCTGGTTGGTCAGTCCACTTATAGAGAGTAGAGAGTCCTGCCTTGGAACTGTCCACTATCAGGAAATACCACTCCTTATCCATTTGAAAGACTTCCATATCATTCGGCTTTGAGATGTTAAAGACTTCAATGGTCTGAAACTTGGTGAACTTATTTTGTTTTTCATCAAACTTGTAAATATGGGAGCCGCCAAAAAGCTGGGTGACAATTATTAAGGCGTGATTTTCAATCAGGAAGGACTTGCATCCAACGACCGATTTACCTGCAAAGAGACAAATATCAGTGATTTAAAAGGGGCAAACTCTGGAATTGTCTGGATTCCCTCGCCTGCAGCCAGAGGGAGCCCTGGATGTTCCTCATCACCTTGATTAGGGACACCTGAGATTGATTCCTGATGCCACACATTTGTAGACCCTGCCATCTATTTAAGGGCAATCATCCCAGACTTCCATCCCTTCCAGCCAGGTCAACATGGTTGCCTGACCGTCATGGAACACTAATAATGTAATACCAAATAACTGTAAATCCACTGCAAAATGTTGTCTCAGAAAAATTGAGTGTTGTTAAATCATTCATATGAGGCTCTTTGATAAATTGGTTATATTGAGGTCTCACCACAAAACCTCTCTATAATGCATCAAATTCACCACAAAAACTAATAAATCTGTCTTTTCTAACCTGTAATGTTGTCAAACTTTCTGAAATTCATTTCAATGTGATCCCATTCCATAATCATGCAGCTGTTGGTGTTGGGGGCAGCCATGGCTACGTAGATGTCCTCTTTGAAGGAAAAGATGTCCGTTGACATGGACTGAATGGGAATGGACTGTCGTCTCACAAAATCTGCAAAATCCGGACAAAAAGAGAAAGAGGTGGTTAGCTGATGGAGGGATTAGGATCTCCCTGCTTAAATGTCATTTTCAGCTCATTGCAAACATCCATCTGCGGACAGTGGATTATATTTCCCTGTTTGTGTCAGGGATATTTCACTTTTAGCACTTCATGTTTCTCATACACTCATAGTAAGGCTTTCAGTAACAGAATTACTGGATGTTAAAAGGACGCAATGTAATAGAAATTTTACTGTCTGAGAAATTTTCTGTATTTTTATAATAATTCAGGATGAAGCGGATATGTGTTTCCTGCTTATTTTGAATAATAATTTTACCATCTGACTTTATGGTACTAATCCTGTCTGAACTACTGTCTTACCATGGACATGGTCTTAGCCATTCTATTACCTGTGGAAATACATTCGCCCGGTGGAATGGGAAGGTCATTGAGACGCTTGCCCTTCATGTCACTTGGGCCTGCGCAGAAGACACTCGATACTGTGGCGTTTGTGTTTTTCAGCCACGTCATCAGCCACTTGTTCTCACAGCTGCACTGGAAAGAGTTGCCTCGCAGATCCCTGGTGCATGACAGGAGGAATCAGCAGCAGTGAAGGATGAGCACACATGTGACAAACTGCACATGCACAGCAAACACACAGAGGGTCTTCATAGGACCCTCTCTCCTGTGCTCTCTTATGTTCTTGTTGGTGATTATTAATCAATAAAACCTTATTTTTAGGGCATACGGACATGTACATATGTGTGTATGTCATATACTATGTCATATACGGTACATATATATTTATATACAGTATATAGAGACAGAGAGACAATGAGAATTATAGATAGATGATTTATGTGATAGTAGATGCACAACATTGTGAAAAAATTTAAAAGCAAATTGAAAATCTTGTGTCAGCTTCACTTTACTCCACGCACTCACTTTCTCCTACACAAATACACAAACACACACCTCTGACAACACAACTGCTTACTCACAGTTCCAGTAGGGAGTCCAAGTCGGAGAAAAGATCTCTTGGCAAAAATCTCATCTTGTTATTTGCGAGAGAGCTGAAGCGAGCACACAGAAAGACAATAAAAGCATGATTCTGTTTATCCTGTGTTTTTCCTCTTTTTTTTTTTTTTTTTTTTTAAGGTTATGGCATTATTTTTATGGGGTAGAAACAATCTACAGACTCACAGATGGGTCAAAGCTCGAAGACCCCGTAAGGCATTCTTAGTGATGGTTTCAATCTTATTTTCTTCAATAAATCTGAAATATGCATGTGTACAGTTTTACGTATTATGTGAGATTTTGCAACATGCACGAAAGTTTAAAATGAAAAGACGTTGCAGGTACTTACAAATACTCCAGTTGGGACAAACCAGAGAAAGAATCATCTTTGATGGTGGTTAATGAATTAGCATTGAGAAGTCTGCAAAGGAGAAAAACCCCCAGCATTTTTTAAAGTTTTTTTTTCAGACTTGCATTGTGTATTTTCTTTTTTTTTATTCTCATAAGGAGCATTAAAAAAAGTTTGTAGAGCTGAAGCCAATTTTTTATGTTACATGAGATGTACTATTTTGTAATTAAGCTTGGACATCATACTAGTAATTTCACGTGACTAAAAGCACTTACAACAGCTGCAGAGATGGCATGAGTGAAAACATCCCCTCTGTAATTTCCGCAATGGATCCATTAACAATGCTTCTGTTGGCAGAAGCAGAAAGGACATCAGAACAGTGTGAACCAAACAAACAAACTGCTAACACACAGGAACGCTGTGTCTCTTTGTGATTATCACGTTAATAGAACATTAAATTAACCTGAATCTATGTTTTACTTACAATGAGCTGATCTCACTCGGTATTGTCCTGGGGATGTGAGACGTCCCTACACAGATGATGGTCTCCTTGGAGCAGGTGCATCCTGAAGGGCATTTAAAATACCTTTTTGATTCAGCTGCTCCACAAATCCACAAAAGCACCAATGTACCAGCAAGCCACCACGTAGAAAATTCCATGATGTTTAAAATCTAAATGATGATATCTGAGGGTTTGTTGGGTGCGTTGTGCGCTGGCTGCTGTGTTTGTCTGCAGCAGTGGAGAGGAAAATCCTGACACAGGCTGGTACGGCTGCAGGGGAAATCCATCCCAGACACAGGGATGGTGATGGAGGAATGCAAGATGACTTCATCACCATGTGCACGTGGAAGGAGGATGCTAAAAGGGAGGGGAGGTAATAATTCTCTAATTATATCCCAAAAATAAAAGAAAAATAATACTCACAAATACACAAAAATTTGTTTTAAAATAAACAAAAGCTAATTGTTAGCAATAGCTACACAGTAAAAAAAAATACTATGAGATTTACAGAAAAACAACGTACAATTCCGACAGAAAACACAGAAATATAGAAAATTAAAAACACAAATTTGATTGAAATCATAATAAACTTTTGTAATTATTTACAACGGCATGTGATTAAACCAAATTGATCACAATCGAACTGTTAAAAGAACAAGAAGGTTAAAAAATAAAATAATTCTATAGTTACTCGTAACAAAACATCTTTGTTTCCCTCAACTGAGAGGAGGGCTCTCTCATTCATGCGGGTCCCCATGAGGTTTTGGCTTTTTCCCACTGCTAGGTGCAGGAATAAGCTGAAAATGTTTGGCTAGCTTTTGTTCAGTCAGTTTTAAACTGTGTGTTTGTGTATCTATATATTTTCTTTATTTGTTCTTTGTTTTTGTTTATTTTTGTAAACAGCGAATCTGAAGCATGTTGAGACGATTGTTTTGCGATGTTAGGCTATACAAATAAAATAAAATTGATTCATTTGACATGCAAATCACCGCGAACTTCCGGTCCGCGGGTGAACACTCTAATCACTGAGCCACCGCCTCCCCCAAAAAGTAGTTGCATTGGCCGGGAATCGAACCCAGGCCTCCCGCGTGGCAGGCGAGAATTCTACCACTGAACCACCAATGCTTGTTGGTTTCACTCCAAAACTATTTAAAAAAAAATAAATCTGTGCATTTGACACTGCATTATAGACTTCACTTTGACCCTCCGCCCTTTTTTTTCTTTAAACAGCAAAGAGGGTAAAAAAGAAGAAACCTTATGAGGAT
Source organism: Neostethus bicornis (assembly GCA_902685375.1). NCBI lineage: Eukaryota > Metazoa > Chordata > Actinopteri > Atheriniformes > Phallostethidae > Neostethus > Neostethus bicornis. Next base: position 9,668,757 of record LR738542.1, on the reverse strand, counting down.
CCGTATGAAGGAGGGGTCCCCCTGACAAACACTGGATTGTGTTAGAGCCCACTTTCGTATTTAAAACATAGGAGGAGCCTTGGAACTTAGGTTTAGTTAAACCCTTTATTCCACATTTCTACATTTACTCTTTCACTCACAAGCCACAAAAAGGAACCCCCACCTCGAATAGCTGCAGTTCCCACCTTCATAAGCTCTTTTTGGTAAAGATATCTGTGGTTCAATAAGCGTTTAAACTTGAAAATATCTTCTTTTTGTGAAAATGTACTTTTTTTTAATCAACTAATAGACTTCACGTGCACACTTTACCATCAATTGTTGTTTCAAACATCTGCAGGTGCATGAGCGCTCCACAAGAGGGAAGCTGTTGATAGAGGAATAAGAAAAAACAAACTTAAACTTTTTCAAAGTAACATTACAATTTGATGATTTGCTTTTTGCAATTTTTTTTTGTTTACAGTGATGGGATTGTTCATGGGCAGGAATGAAATTTTTTAGCCACTTTCTTGTTGTGACTATTTTAAGTTTAGATCATCAAAAGTCCCATAATTTTTTTTAAAATTGCACCATATGTGGTCACGTAGCTTTCATAATTAATTACAGTGTTGTTGTCTTTTTGGTTCCCATCCGAACTTTAAGCCGGTATGCTGTAAAAATGAGCTACCTGTATCTGATGGGTAAAAGTGGTGCTAATTAAAATCCAATATCCAGAAATATGCTTGTATTTCAACAAATATGCATTTAAAACACTGTTTATGAAAGATAATTAGGACACTCAAAATATTTGACTCTAATTTATCTATTTAAAATCATCCAGTTTTTCAGATCAATTAATTATTGATTAATCGTCCAATAAAAACATACTTTAGATGCTAATTACATTGAATGTGTGCCGTATCAAAGCAATGTACTTATTTAAAACTTGTTAGAGTCCAGCATCATGATATCATGCCACATTTTCCTAAAAAGTTTCAAATATATTAGTCTAATATGTTGAGCGTTGAAAATAAAAAAATATATACAGTATATCCAAAACATTTGGAGATAAAAGTTGAAAAAAATTATAAACATATACATAAGTAAGATGTCCTTAAATTAGTCTGATGTAAGCAGTTTTTAATGAACTGTACAGACCATTAAAATTCATATGTTCTGTTTGTTGAAATGATTTATTTAACACAATGAGATTATCAGATGTTTGAGCTGACCTTAACTAGGTGCGGATTTTTGCCTGATGAGCATGACTGAAACTAAATAAGCTAGAGCGACGGTGCGGGTCTGCCATCGTTGGCATATTTCATAGCAGCTTGCTGGTTTTAGGCTACAGAATCCCTAAACATTCAGGACTCGTGGAAACTGAAACCTGATGACACCCAGCAAATATCTCGCACCTTATTTCCAACTGGATAACTAGCAGTTTGGGATTTAGCCTCAGATTTTTAGAAAGTATTTTTTAGATATTTGTTATATAACATGCGAATATTTGGAAATTTGTGCTTTCAAAAAGACTCAGAAATGCCCATGACATGTAAGTGTTGTCGTAGTTTGTCTAATTTGATTAAACTTGCTGAACCACTTATCTTGTAGTGGAGTCTAAAGATCTTCAAAGCATATTTGCTGGCATAAAAAATCAATCACAAACTGGTGTTGTGTATATTTCAGTCGTATCTATTAATAAAGTATTTCCAAATAGTCTGCCTGTTTTCTTTCATAGCTTTTCAAGCATCTGCGCTACTTCAAACAAGTATTTTCACCTTTTATGTTTCAGGCAGCTTTTGTTGCCAGGTGGGCTAAAATGAGCTGAGTGAACAACAATGATACTTTTGCTTTAACCATTCTAATTTAGAGCTGGTTTCTCCAAGCCCTCCAGTTTCCGAGTGACTTCCCAGCAAACAGAGAACATCCAGGAAATGTTAGCCTAAAGTTCTCTAAAGGTTTGTTTTTACCTTACCAAAAACTAACGTTCCCTAAACGTCAGTTGCTGGTTATGTTAGAACCTAACCTTCCCAGAACAATGAGAGAACCAAATTTCAAATGTTATGTTTAAAATCAATCGCAGAGCAATGGAGAGTGTGGAAAAGAGGTGAAGAAGCGATTTCAAGCAGGCTGGAATGGGTGGAGAAAAGTATCAGGTGTGATGTGTGACAGAAGAGTTTCAGCTAAAATGAAAGGTAAAGTGTACAAAACCGTGGTGAGACCGGCCATGCTGATTGGTCTAGAGACAGTGGCACTGAGGAAAAGACAGGAAACAGAGATGGAGGTAGCAGAGATGAAGATGCTGAGGATCTCTCCGGGAGTGACCAGGATGAACAGGATCAGAAATGAGTATATCAGCGGAATAGCACAAGTTAGAGGTTTTGGAGATAAAGTCAGAGAGGCCAGACTGAGATGGTTTGGACATGTACAGAGAAGAGTGACCGAGTACATCGGTAGAAGGATGCTAGGTTTGGAACCACCAGGAAAGAGGCCTAGAGGAAGACCAAAGAGGAGGTTCATGGATACAGTGAAGGAAGATATGAAGATAGTTGGCATTTCCCTTCAGGGGTCATCACAGCAAGACAGTTTCTTCCGTCTAATCCTATCTGCTGCATCTTCTTCGGTCATGTCAACTATCGTCATGTCTTTCTTCACTGTGAAAACTTTCCTAGAATGTTATGTGATCGTTAAATTGTTTGCTGGGTTATACCAATGCTGAAGCCTATCCCAGCTGATTGCAGACGAGAGGAGGGTACACTGTTTTCCGTGTTTCCATCAGAATGAAGAACATCTATTGACTTCTTTAGATATTTAGCTGTAGATTAGAATGAGCTAATATTTAAACGATAATCTTTGACACATTGGTTGCTCGTCGCAGGGGAGGGATCTCTCTTTCATGTGGATCCCCACAAGGTTTCTTATTTTTCCCAACTGATGGGTTTTTTAAGAAGTTTTTCCTCACCGTGAAGGAAAGTCTAAGGGCATAAATGTGCTAGTCTTGTTTAGGTAGCATTAGTTAGTTATTTTTCTTGCTGTGTATTTGTGTTAACACAGTACATTCCTCTTTTTCTTGTGAAGCCCATTGAGACAGAAATTCTGTGATTTTGGGCTGTACAAATAAAATTGAATTGAATTGAACAGGTTGCTTGCCAGTCTGTGTTGGGGCTCTATTAAGTGCGTTAAAAAATGTCCTTTTATGAGACAAAAGCTATTCTCTGAAAAGTAGAGACATCTTTGATGAATGTGATTCGAGTCTAGACAGTAAAATCCTAACGCAGTCCGAAGATAGTGAGTGTTCAATATAGTACGAAAACATCAAGTCCAACTTCTAAATTCTGTGCTTGGTTGAATTTTTAGTTATGCTAAAAAACATAAAAAAAATACTATTTCTGTAATATCAGACTTGTCTAAATCCTCATTAGAAGTTCATCTAAATCCAACAAACCAGATACAGTTAGCAGTTATCCTGTCTGAGTGAATTGTCATTATCAGTGCTAACATGTTAATCCCCTACATCCACAGATCTCGCTCGCACGCAACACTTTCCAGTCTAAAGTTGACCTCTTACCCTTCAAACTATGAAACCCTTGAAGGATAGGATGTGCATTTTGTGAGTATTACACACGAGTGTGTGTGCGCAGGGGGTAACCTGGAGAAGTACGGTGTCTGGCTGCCAGTAATTGCATTACAGCAGGTGTTAGTGCTCTCAGACTTCTCCGATTCCCACTCAGGAGCAGAGAACTCAGGGTCATAAAGTCACTGCTGCTGCTGGAGGTTGCAGAAAAGATAAACATGTCATACTAGTATGTTGCTCATAATGAACCGGTTTGTACTGAATACTGGGAAAAAAAAATCTCATGTTTCTGTTTATTTTAAACATTACAACATGGGTGTTGGTTGAGTTTTTCCTAGAAACACTTTGAGGAAATAAATTAGTGTCTAAGTGCTAACGGACAGCATCAGATGTGGTCAAGATCGGGTTCGCACTCCCAAAAGTTTAGGGAAGAGTCTCATCAATTAATTCGAAGACTAAAATTGAAAATATATTTAATAAGTTGTTCTTTTATTTTGAAGATGCGTGTCATCAAATTCGCTCGCTGTAAGTACCCGCTATTACGAAACCAAGTGGATGGTTCATCTTTTTTTTTTCATTCTTAATTTTCTATTTTGAAAAGACATTAAAATCAAACGTTATCCTACAAAATAATCAGATTGAACCAAGTTCTAATCATCTCATCCAAAAAAATTTATTTATTTGTTTATATATTTATTTGGTGCACAATAATGAATATAAACGAACATGTAAATACCCCAGATTTCCAACTGTGCTTCATGGACACATCAACGGTGAAGTTAAAAGATCTCGATCCAGACCCTGCATGTTTTGAGTGTCCAAACACCTAGTGGTTCTCCACCACGCCCATTTTCTAATATAAGCAGAAAGTGTTTCATTGCTCCCCTTCTGCTCATGCTCAGTCCCATCAGGGAGTTCAATTTTTATGCAAGTGTGCCAAAGGAAGAATATTAAAGAATATCTGCAAGCTTTGCTAACTTGATATGCGTTACAATGTATTTGCGGTCTGAAACAAGATTTACGCTGTGTCACGCATGCTCCCAGGGTGCCGGACTAAACAGGGATTTAGATTACAAGGGAATTCAGTATCAAAATAAGATGTGAAACTGAGCTGATTTCTTTCTAAGCTTCTTCTGAGCCAACAAAAGATATCATGTTCATCTGTGTATGCTATGAGATAAGAATTGTTACCCCATGAGAGCACAATAAGCCTCTATTAAGAGCTTTACGTTTTGTTCACAAGCTGTTAGAGCAACACCTGACCAGTTTGAAAAGCTGTCACTGTGAAAATCAGCACTTGTTGGCATGTGAAGATTTGCTGTGTTCCCTATTCAACATGGCCTTCACTGTCAGGCGTGTATTTTCAGAGCTGTGTATATATTGTGAGTGGATTCTCGCATTTCTGCATCCACAGCTCATGTGTGAAGGAGAGAGGGCAAAGGGCTTCTCATGGACTGTTCGTAGCACTGATTAATGGCTCCCATGATTTAACACCTGCTGTTTTAATGTAGCCGTGGTAAGAAACTGATCTCAACTTGCTTGCGTGAGCTGAGTTGCCATTTTAAATAGCCACCTAAAATTATCAGCTTTGTGTGGGTCACTTCATTCTGTTTCATGACTCAAGCTGCTGCTATATGGTGATAATATCACCATATGTGGTGCAACACAGTTAGAATTCCAGGTTTTGTCAAGTTTTAAGGTTTTCGTTTTGGTGACAGGGATAAAAAAAAAGTTTGCAAACAGGTTTTTAGTTCTGTCCATAAAACGGATGATGATGACGATGTAAAAAAAAAAAAAATCGGGAAGTCACTAAAGAAGTAATCATTTTCAAAACATCATGTGAACATCATTCCAATATCAAAATCTATTTTACTCAGACAGGTTTGAACAATTTGCAAGCTATCCCATTGAGTATTCAGAAACTTTTCAAACACTAGGTTGTTCTTGTCCTTGGATTTTGGGCTCCATCCCGCCTACTTTGGAATGCTACCAGGAACTGAAAAAGTGACAGCTAGCATACTTTAGCATGTTTTCAGATGTCCCTGTATCTGATTGGTTGTTCTTCAGGATAAAAAGAACCAGGAAACAAAGGCTGAGGCTGAGCAGGCGGAAAATCCTCTCCTTCTCCTTTCAGCATTTCCCTTCAGGGGTCGCCACAGCAAGTCAGTTTCTTCCATCTAACCCTATCTGCTGCATCTTCTTTGGTCACCCCAACTATCTTCATGTCTTCCTTCACTGTATCCATGAACCTCCCCTTTGTTCTTCCTCTAGTCCTCTTTCCTGGTGGTTCCAAATTCAGCATCCTTCTTCCGATGTACTCACTCTCTCCCCTCTGCACATGTCCAAACCATCTCAGTCTAGCCTCTCTGACTTTATCTCCAAAACCTCTAACATGTGCTGTTCCTCTGATGTACTCATTTCTAATCCTGTCCATCCTGGTCACTCCCAGAGAGATCCTCAGCATCTTCATCTCTGCTACCTCCATCTCTATTTCCTGTCTTTTCCTCAGTGCCACTGTTTCTAGACCAAACAGCTTGGCCGGTCTCTCCACGGTTTTGTACACTTTCCTTTCATTTTAGCTGTAACTCTTCTGTCACACATCACACCTGATACTTTTCTCCACCCGTTCCAGCCTGCCTGCACACGCTTCTTCACCTCTCTTACACACTCTCCATTGCTCTGGACTGTTGATCCTAAGTTCTTATAATCTTCCACCTTTGTTATCTCTTCTCACTGTAACCTCACTTTTCTATTTATTAAGGATTATTTGAGAGTAATTCATTAATAGCCCACAGCTAATAGCATTTAATCATTCATAGAACATTTTATTGAAGTAAAATCTCCATGTATTTCTATTTTAAAGTTGCCAGAATCCTGAAACTGTTTAGGGTCACAGGCAAAAAAGGTTAAGGACTGTTTTATAAGATGATCAGATATCTTACATCATATTTGTTTTTATGTAAAAGCTTAATCCGAAAATAGCAGCAGCTGTCCTGTGAATGTAGAGGAGTAAATTCTTTCCCAGTAGCAGAGTAGAAGCATGAAGTTTCACGTTGAAGAAACACTGACCCACAACAGGAAGAAAGGTTTTATTTGCGTGTAGCAATTGGGGTAAAAAAAAAAACATCTTAATGAAAGTTTAATCTCAAATTTATTCTTGCTGATAAAATAGGATGTTTTTAGGTGTGTTCTCCACCTGAGTGATGCCAAGAATAAAAGTAGGATTTTAGGGTGACGAAGGCTTTCTGCTGGTGGCGTCCGTCCTTGGTTCTGCTGTCAATGTGCCCTCCACACGGAGCAACTGTTGGCTCACCCCGTTCCTGCTGCATACCACCAGGCTGAGGCCCTGTCCAGGAACAACATTTGTCGCTTCGAATTGTAGACGTGTGTTTAACAACTGGATGATTGTTATGCAAGAGGGTCTGATTCAGCACCGTCCTGCCAATCACGACGGTCTTTTTTTCTGACCCGCATTTAGAAAATGGCTGAAGAGAAAGGCACAAACATTTGTAGAAGAAAGGAGTAAATCTTTATTGTCATTGGTGGTGGGTATGGGAGGACATTGTCACTAAATGTTGATTTTAGCATTTATTCATATTTATACATTTCAACTTTTTCAAATGTTTTGACAGCTTTATACAGACAAATAAAATTCTAGACAGATTGCTAGTCTGTTGAGGTGCTACACACTCTTATTCCCTGGGCAGGGTTTTAATCTGGCCCGCCAAGACTTAAAAAAATTAAAATAAATAAACCTTGTTAGTGTTTTATTTCCGCTGCAATTCCGATGTTTCCTCACTAGATGGCGCACTGTATGATACAGTATGAAAAGCCAAAGGGTCCAATACACGCTTTGTAAACAATTGTGTACGCTTTTAAGCGCTATCGCACTAGTTTTCCGACATAGCCCCGCTAGATTTAAAATTTAACGATCTTGTTGTAACATTTAGCGCACTTGTTTAAAATCTAGCACGCCATTCTATCAGTCTAATCTTGTGGTTACCAAAGGATTCCAAAGAATTACCAAAGAACTCCACACAGAAAGGCCAGTCTTCCAAGCCTCACCCTCATATTAGTACTCGAACCCCAACCTTCTTGTTGTGAGGCCACTGTGCCAACTACTGTAATACTGTGCCACCTCAAAGTATAATTTTTTTTGTATTTTCAGACTGTTTCCAGTCTGTCGCAGGGCCACACACACATATTCCTAGGGGCAATCATGTAGTAGCCAATCAATCTAGCATGCATGTTTTTGGAGGTTGGGAGGAAATCGGAGTACCTGGAGAAAACCCACGCATACACATGGAGAACATGCAAAAACCACACAGAAAGGGTTGTGTTCCAAGCCTCGTCTCCAACCGGGACTTGAACCCATGACCTTCTTGCTGTGAGGCCACTGTGCTACCTACCCACTGCGCCACTGTGCAGCCCTGTTTTGTTTTTTTTTTTTTGTTTTTTTTAAAAAACACATTCCTACAAACAATAGTATTTTTTATTTCATTTTCTGAACTGCTTTATCCCTATTCAATTCAATTCAATTCAGTTTTATTTGTATAGCCCAAAATCACAGAATTTCCGTCTCAATGGGCTTCACAAGAAAAAGAGGAATGTATCAACACAAATACACAACAAGAAAAATAACTAACAAATGCTAACTAAACAAGGCTAGCACATTTATGCTCTTAGACTCTCCTTCTCGGTGAGGAAAAACTCCTAAAAACCCATCAGTGGGGAAAAAATAAGAAACCTCATGGGGATCCACGTGAAAGAGAGATCCCTCCCCCGGGACGAGCAAACAATGTGTCACAGATTATTCTTTAAATATTAGCTTAATCTAATCTACAGCTAAATATCTAAAGAAGTCAATAGATGTTCTTGATCCTGATGGAAACACGGGGGACTCTTCAGCCCGGAGATGTCCAGGACAGGGATGAATAGATGTTCCTCATACTGATGGAAACACTGGGGGACTCCTCAGCCCGGAGATGTCCAGAACGGGGACGAGTAGATGTTCTTCATGCTGATGGAAACACGGGGGACTCTTCAGCCCGGTGATGTCCAGTATGCGGATGAGTAGATGTTCTTCATCCTGATGGAGACACGGGAGACTCCTCAGCCCAGCGATGCCCAGGGCGGGGATGAGTAGATGGATGAAATCCCTAAGGGGGTCGCAGGAGGTGCTGGAGCCTATCCTGGCTGATTTCAGGCGAGGCAGGATACACCCCAAACAGGTCGTCAGATTGTTGCAGACCACTAGCAACAAAAATTACAGCAACAATAACTCATTGTATTATTATGTCAAGAGTAACATAAACAGTGTTAAATACTGTGGAACACATTAAAATCTGTAATGCATTCAAAGTTTGCCAGATTGAATCCCACTGACCTCATGTCTCGGTGTCCTTTGGGAAGACACCTAACACCTCACCCCGTTTCTCCTACCATTGGCGAAGTCGTGGCAGCCTGCTGCGGTGTAGGGGTGCAGCACACACATTTTCCCGTTGAGGGATGAATAAAGTATACCTCTTCCTTTTTTTCTTTGTTTGTTTGTTTCTTTCTTTTTTCTTTCTTTCTTTCTTTCTTTCTTTCTTTCTTTCATTCTTTCTTCCTTCCTTTCCTTCGTTCTTTCCTTCCTTCCTTTCTTTCTTTCTATCCTTCTTTCTTTCTTCCTTCTTTCCTTCCTTTGCTTCTTTCTTTCTTCCCTTCCATGCTTCCTTCCTTCTTTCCTTCCTTCCTTCTTTTCTTTCTTTCTTTGTTTCTTTCTTTCTTTCTTTCTTTCAAACCACTATAACGTACATGTGGGTGTAGAAGGAGGAGTTATGGGGTTGTTAATAATATTTCTGCCCATCAAGCAACCGTTTTTCAGACATTAAACGCATTAATAATAGCTCATATGAGCATCCGTAAGGATTAGTTCAATTTAAACACAGAGAAATGAAAACAGTGAGTTTTTAGCCCAAAAGAGGAGCTATCCTTTGAGCAGAGGTGCTGAACAGCTGGAGAGGGATTTTTTTCCCACAGAAAAAAACATCCATACTGCTGCTCACAAAGAAAGTTTAACTTTAAAATGAATAGTTTGATAAATATATATTCATATATTGGTATAAAAATAAAAAAGTCAAAGAAGAAAGATGTGAAATACAGTAAATAAAGTGGAAAAAGAAGAAAAATAACTGTACAAATGATCAACATTTTAGTGATGGGTAAATATGTGCTGTTTTTCTTTTTTTTGGTAACACAAGTACTTTGTGCTCTAATTATTTTTTTTCTATTTTTTAACTATCTAATGAGACTAAATATACCACTTTAAATCATGTACTTATCGACTGAGGCCGTAATGGAAGAAATTTGTGAATACAAACATATGTAAGCAAAAAGTGCCTCATAAAACTTTGTAAATAGCAAAAAAAAAAAAAAAAAACCTAAATAGAATGTTCTAGGCAAGGTGTTCCTGGCCAGAAGATTATTGCGAAAAAAAGAAAGCAAACATCATCCAATTAAAAAATCTTTATTAAAATGGCATCAACAACAAACTGAAAACTTAACGAGTAGAGTTTAGTAACCTTTTTCAGGTGGCAAAAACGCATTGGAGTTTCCCTTCCATTTAAATTTTTGTGCATCTTTAATAGAAATACTTACTTGTCACTAAAACCAGGAAGTTGGAGTGATTAACAAGCTGGGAGCCAGTGGTTTTTGCTCACCATACAAAAATAACCGACTGAGGTTTTCAGCGTCCCACAAAATTCACAGTTTAAAAATAACTATTATTTCAGTCCACCGTTTATAACCGGGCAGCACGGTGGCGCAGTGGCCTCACAGCAAGAAGGTCGTGGATTCAAGTCCCAGGTGGGGACGGGGCTTGGAACACTGTTCTTTCTGTGTGGAGTTTGCATGTTCTCCCTGTATTTGCGTGGGTTTCCTCAGGGTACTCCGGTTTCCTCCCACCCTCCAAAGACATGCATAGGTTGATTGGCCGGTGCCGAAATTGCCCCTAGGAATGAGTGTGTGTGTGGATGGTTGTATGTGTGTGGTCCTGCGACAGACTGGCGACCTGTTCGGGATGTACTCTGCCCTTTGCCTTAAATTGGCCGTATGGGCTCCGACACCCTCCACAACCCCTAAAGGGGTGGACGGATAAGAAGATGATGACTGTTTATAACCCCAAGTTCAACCAGGGAAGGAGATTTTGAAAAATAATACAAAAACGGAATTTTTTAAAGATTTATTATGATCCTCCTCTCTCCTAAAAAAATTCCTCACTTCAAATCTGTCCTATTTTTGAACACCTGGTCAAATTGCATCTCCCTTATTTCTTCACCTGTGTCTCGTCATCCCCTAGTTATTGACATCACTCCATTCGCACATGATCTGCTGTTTTGCTCTCCTGCTGCAGCCATGATGGCATCCCCTCCACGTCTTCTGGTCCCCTCCATGTCATTTTCTGGTACCCTCTATGTCGTCTACCCCTCTTCCCTAACCCCTGATCACCTGCAAAAACTGGTTGAAACTGGCTATGCATCTGGGTCCAACATTTCCACCTTCACCACCTCATGACATGATTTTTTACACCCCATTTACAGACATAAAAATTTGTTTTGGGTGTCATTTTTTTCTGGAGTGTGACTAATTAGATGACCATAGTTAGTTAATACTTTATTACTTGATGGGATATTCCCAGTGACACCCCCCACCCTTTCCCATTGCGCCCCCTCCTCAGCATGAAGACACGCAGGCGCAGGCAGGCTCCCTCCCTCCCTGCTGCCCCCAGTCCCAGCCAGCAGAGTTTTCCGTCCTGTGTCAGAGTAACATCGTAAAGGAGGACCACCTGACGGTAAGACCGGACTAAATGGAAGCAGCAGAGAAAACTCTCACTTACCGAGATGACACCGGACTTCACAAGAAGCTGCTCGAACCCGACAAGAAGGAAAACCACAAAGACCACCTTACAGAGACTCACGAGTCTAACTATGTTGATCTGGATATGAAACCCGACGGGCCGAAAACCGTGAAAGTGACTTTCACCGGAGACGGAAACCAGCTGTCTGTGATCAAATGTGACTGTTCAAATCAGGACAAGAAGATCCCGGATGGTTTGATTGAGGATCTGATTGCTGATGAGTTGGAAAGTTTACTGAAAGCCTCCCCTAGTGAGAGTGATCATGTGTGCAGTGAGGAGCTACAGTACACTGACATGTATCTGAACAGCAGGACAGAATCTGATGAGCAGTCTGAGCACAGTGAGGCGGGCACACTGGAGGACGAGTCTCACTATATCACCACACATGAAATCCAGCTGACAGAACAGGACCACGACGTAGACTACGACCTGGGCCGCGGGACTCGCTGGGAGTTTGAAGACGACAACTTGGTTTATTCTTTTGTGGATTACGCTTCTTTTGAAAGCGATGAAACCCAAGAAGGGACTTTGATCGTGGAGGAAAAGAAAAGCCAAGAAAAAGTTCGAACAGCAGTCGTGAGCACTGAGCAGGAGAGTGATCTGTGCGCTAGTTCGGACGAAAGCGTGTTCAGAAACCAGGTTCAAGAGCAAAACGGGGGTAAAATTCACTTATCGATTCAAACTTCATCCAGAGCAGTGAGTGATTCTCTCAACACTTTGGGATATACAAAACACTTTGCAGACAGGAGTCATTTCTCCTTTGTGAGCTCTGGCGCCAGAGCGGGGCCCCTATGCGATAGGAGCCAATATTTCATCCCTGCTCCAGGACGTCAGCACCTTGCTACCAAACTGAGACGCAGAGATATTAATGATTATTCCAGTGGAGCGTCCAGCTCCATTAGTGAACTGGACGACGCAGATAAAGAAGTGCGTAATTTAACCGCCAAGTCTTTCCGCAGCCTGGCATGCCCTTACTTTGATACCATCAATCTTAGCACCTCTAGTGAGTCATCAGTGTCGGAGTACGGGCTAAATAAATGGTCAGCCTATGTGGACTGGAATTATGGAAGAGGGCGCAGTTTGATTGCGCACAAAACATCTAGCGCAACTTTGGAGATGGACAGTAAGAGGAGCGGTAAAAGTATTAGTGGTGTTACAGCGGCACAGACTAACATGTGCTCGTTAAATAAGAAGAACAGTGCTCAGCAAGCTTCTAGTAGAAAAATCCTTCTGAAGGAGGAACCTGCGCACCGCGGAGTGACACTAAATTTCCGCTGCAGGGATCCAAAATGCGCAAAGAATGATCATCACAGCACGGATGAAACTGGAGAGATCCATAAAAGAGCAATTTTTGCGTCAAGTTTGTTGAAAAATGTCATTTCCAAAAAGATGCAGTTTGAACAGGAGCGCAAAATGGAAAGAGGTGAGATTTGCGACACGCACTCCGTTCTGTCTCCATGCCTTCATAGCAGAGATCCAGACATCAGTAAGGAGAGCGGTAAGAGTAAAAACCTCCAAAGACAAAGCTCAGAATCAGGTTCAGCTTTTACGATCAACTCTGGAGATGATCCACAGATCAGCAGACCTGGTTCAGGAGGACTTGCTGAAGAGATGGTGACTGATAAAACTCCTGATAGTGAAGAAAAAGGACAAGATGAACCTTCAAAAGTCCTTCTTCCTCTTAGTGAAAGCAGTGCGTTTAATTCTTTGAAAGAAAGTGAGTTAGAACCAATGAGGGAGTCTGGATCCGTAGATGGATCCCAAAAGTTAGACAGCAGCAACATGCTGACAAAACTAGTTTTTGTTCCAAGCTGCCAACTCATATCAAAAGAGAGGGACTTAACTGAGGATTTACCACCACACACACCTCACCCAGGAACGTCAGCTGGTCCGCAGAAAAGCCAGAAGAAGACCTGCGATGGAAACAAGCAGCACAGAGAGGAAAACAAAACAGGAAAAACACCCGAGATAAAAATATGCCTCCGAAGTGTGAAAGAAAACAAAGGCCACACGCTAAACATCGCTAATCTTCTAACCCCTAAAATAAGCTCCAACGCCAGCACGTTCAGAGCAACAGATGAGAGCAGATGTCACATTTTATCTGCGGGAGATAAGGTCCCAAATTTTACTGTGAGGGACATTCGAGACAACAAATGCAAGTACCAAACACCGATCTACCATGTTAGGGATGTGAGGAAGTTGGTAAAAAGCTCGTATCGGTTTGTTTCTTTGGATCATAGTGAGAGTAAAGGTTCTGCTGGAGCTGAGAAACAGGAGGAAAAAAATAAAGTGGATTCAGGGAAACATTTATTACCATCGCCGATGGTCATTAAATGCAACTCTGTTAAAACAAATTCAAAATCTCTGCCCACAGAGACAAACCAGAAGCAAGCAGAGGTTGATATCATCTCTGAAACATCTCAAAATGAACATATACCCACTAGCTGTGTGGTCACCGCTTTAACCAAGCAGGGAAATCCAGATCCAAGTGAGAACCAATCAAACGCTGAAGCCAAACTAGTTAAACAGAGACCGGAGAAATTCACAAGTGAGCCAGCTGAGAAAAAAACTGATGTTCTAATCCCAAAACAAGATGCTTTGGAGAAACTTCGAGCAGCGGTGAAAACAATGGAGCAGCTTTATGTGTTTGATAAAAAGGAATGGAAGCGTAAAACGCAGGCGCCACACCCAGTCACAGACAGCCACGTCCTCTCTCTCATCACTAGAGAGGAGCAGGGTGCAGATGAGGTGGATACAAACTTAAGGTCCTTCAGCACCGAAACAGGAAAAACACCAGGAGATAAACGAGCTTTGAATATAATCCATGTTCCATATAATAACGACACTTTTAAAACCCAATCCCAGCAAGGTAAAACTTTTACAAATAAAAGCATTCTTCATTTTGGAAACAGGACCATGAGCATTAAATCTGACAGCAAATCTCTTTCTGCTCTGAAAACAACGTCCGCGGTGAAGAACGTCAAATCTCCAGCAGCTCCGATGTCGGTGAGAATAGAACCATCTCAACGTGTCCGAGTTGAGCAGGAAAAAATGAGAAGTAGCCCTATTGATCACTTTGTCCCACAGATCTGCTCTGATTCGGAGAACTATTTAACCATCCCAGGTTTGGTACAACCAGACGAGCCCAAAGGGCCGAATCAGGAACTGGTCGCCTCAGAAGGAACTCTAAACTTTACTGAATCTGATTCTGGTGACTCGAAAAAGTCAGAACACAAAAAATTATCAATCATGGAGTTTCCAGCCGCAAACATCTACCACCAACCAACAGCAGCGGGAAGTCCTCTAAAACAGCAGCAGATGTTACGTTTCTCTCCTTCCATCCAAACTGTATCACCCACACCCTCTGCCGGAGATATGATCTCACAAACTCAACGGAAAATGCTCCTGGACCCCACAACTGGACATTACTATCTGGTGGACACTCCTATTCAGCCCACCACTAAGAGACTGTTTGACCCAGAGACAGGACAGTATGTGGATGTCCCTATGCCCCATTCACCTGTAGCCCCGGTCACACCTCTACCGCTGTCTTTGTCTCCGCTAGCTCTCAGTCCAGGAGCGTACGCCCCAACCTACATGATCTACCCAGGTTTTATCCCATCCCCCACCTTAGCAGCTCAGACAGTGATGACCCAGTCCCCGTGTCTCTCAGAAGAGTCAGTAAACAAAAAAAAGGTCAGAAGTCCTCAGCTGGTGAGCAGCCCAGCAGGTGCAGAAAACACGTATTACAATGCAACAGGAGAAGCTCAGCAGGGAGCGCTTTACTTCCCACTGAGCATTGGACAGGTGAGCACAGGTGGAGGTTTGGTGAGCTCTGAGAGGAAGCCGCTCATCAGTATCACAACGCAACAAGGTCCAAGAATTATCGCTCCACCTTCCTTCGATGGAAATACAATGAGTTTCGTAGTGGAGCATCGGTGACCAAGAGAAGATCTTCACATAAGTGTAAGTTTGGACTAAACTCTGCAACACAAGATGAATAAATATCCAGTATTTCACCTCTGATTGGAGCGTGAATGATGTCACGAGAGCAAATTACATATTTACATAATGTGTTCTTAAAAAGCAAGAAGAAAATGTCAAATCTTCGAAGTTGACAACCCTGCTAACATGTAGCCCAGCCAAAGTGAACACCGTATACCACTGGTGGAAGGTAATGAAGAAAATGTACTTCGTTACTGTACTTAAGTACAAAAAATATGTACAGTATCTGTACTTTACTTAAGTAAAATTTGAGACTTGTACTTTTTACTTTTACTTCACTACATTTTCGAGCAAATATTTGTACTTTTACTCCGCTACTTTTATAAGTGTGTTTTATGTTTTTTGTTACATTTGCGGTCAGGAATTTGAAAAATATACAGTTGTTTTTTTTTGCACAACTTGAAGCTGCATCGTCAAAATCAACCTATAAAGGGAGCATTTTATCGCCTTCGGTCTCCAAGAGGGAGAAGAAGTAATGAATCGAGGACCAATCAGAATCGAGAGTAAATATTTTCCGCAGTCATTCACCACCAGAAAACTAACATCAAATATAGCACGAATTGAAAAAGAGTCAGAAGATCGTTGTTCGTTGTGTTTACTTTTAAATAAAAAGTTGAGCCATCATTACCCAGGGTGTTTATCCTGTGACCCTATAGCACAAAAACAACATTTGAATTATGGCACAATGCTTTTACTTTTTACTTAAAAAGTAAAATTTTCACCAATTACATTTGTACTTTTACTTAAGTAGATGTTTTTTATTGGTACTTTTATTTTTACTTAAGTAATTTTTTGCCTAATTACATTTACTTTTACTTACGTACAACAAGTAAGTACTTCATCCACCACTTCCAAATACACACAAACAGATTGATAAATAAATAGACAGATGCATTCATGTTGTGTATTTCGACCACGTCCCAGAATTGGATGAGGACTTACGTGGAGATTTTGTAAAGTTTTGTAACATTTACATATGTAAATGTTGCTAAATCCAAAGTCCAGTTTTGCCGATTTAGCGTTTGGTAGCAAATAAACATTCATTAGGTTAACGACAGGTAATTTAACTCCTGAGTTCAGCCAGACTTGAAAGCTTGGATTTTCATCCATGACTTGGAGCTTTTCTCCACATTACATGTCGTCGGGCTATTTTGATAGTGCGAGACGAGTGTGTTTACACGGTTTATTCTCAGGGTGTCACAGGAAACTATTCCAGCTAGTGACACCTTACATCAAGTTATTCTTAACCAGTCATAAATGCTTTTAATTTCTCATATAGCATGACAGTTTAATAACGTGTTCGTTCCTTGTATGTGATGCTTCTTGAAACTTAAAGTAGTAGAAGGAGGAATTTCTGGGACTGTGAGTGAAACTAACAAAAACTCGTACTTTTCTGAATTAATTTCTAATTTGTTATTTGAGAGAACGAGAGCCTCTACAGTCGACCCGGATAATCATTTAAAGTTGGTTTGGCACCTCCAGTGCACTGAAATCCAGACATATAGAAATATTTTATGCTTTCTATTTTTATTCTCTTTTTTTAGTCGAAACAGACTCATGCACACATCGTAACACACACAGAAATGACTTGCTAGTCCTTTCTATACCCATATACAATTTTGTCAGTATAATTTTCTAGAATTGGGCAGCACGGTGGTGCAGTGGTTAGCACAGTGGCCTCAGAATAAAAAAGTTGTAGGTTCGAGTCCGGGGTGGGAACGAGGTTTGGAACACTAGCCTTTCTGTGTGGAGTTTGCATGTTCTCCCTATGCATGCGTAGGTTTTCTTCGGGTACTCCGGTTTCCTACCACCCTCCAAAAACATGCATGCTAGGTTGACTGGCCAGTGCCAAATTGCTTCAGAGTGAAAAGATTAAAAATGTGTGATTAAAAATGTGTGACTGTTAAAGGGTTTAAGATGTGCTTCAAAATGTGAATTTTATCCAAAAATGTACATTGCTATTAGCTAAACTAAGCTAATTGCACATATCACAAAAATATTAATCTAATACAAGATGTCAGGAGGTGCGACAGACCAGTGTTTCACAACCTTTTTTATGTCAAAGGACATTGTTCCATCAAAAAAAATCTTGAGGCATACCACCAATCAAAAATATTAAAACGATTTTCTGTAGCCGCTTATGTTAATAATCTATTTTTACAATAGATTTCACAATATATATATTTAGTTCCAGACAATGAGCTTTTAAGAAGATTTACCCAGAATGCAAGGGAAACTTTTTCTGTCTTGCAGAAAACTTGGGATTTTATTAGAATCCCTCATTTTTTTGCATTAAAAATCAACCTAAATTTTCTCTTAATGTCACATAAACATATAGAAAATACAATCCTCTTAGTGGGGTAGTTTTGGGAGGGACGGACAGCAGTATGCAACAAAGAAGCAAAGAAGAAGAGCGAGTTGCTATGGTTACAATGACCTACCTATCTTAGGATAGCCCCCTGCCTGTCTGTAAATAGTGACAAAATTTCATACTGATAAACATAAATAAATACAGTTTAATTCATTTTAATTCATTGGGGCAGACGGTGGCTCAGTGATAGAGCGTTTGTCCACGGTTGGAAGTTAACCAGAAGTTCGCAGGTTCAATTCTCATTGAGTTTTTGTCTAGGTGTCCTTGGAGAAGACACCTAACCCCCCCATGCTCACACCATTGGTGCCATCGTGGCAGCCTGCTGCGGTGTAGTGCAGCACACAAATTTCCCCGGTGAGGGATGAATTAAGAAAAAAAAACAATTTTTTTTACACATACACCATGAGATCAACCAAAACAATCTTCAGGAGCTACGGGTAGATCACGATCACCGTATGAGGTGAAAATAGAATAATTTCCTATCTTTGATCATCTCTGACGATACACTTTGTGTGCCGCGGACCACTGGTTGAAAAATGCTGCCATAGACTATCCAGAGGCTGGGTACACCCTGGACAGATCACCAGTCTGTTATAGGGTCCAAAATACATTGAATTGAAAAAATTTTGACATAAACAAAAATGTAATCTGCTTTTTTTTCTATTTGCGGATACAATTTTGCTTATAAATTTTCTTTTTGATGACAAGTGGCTTGTATGAAGTAAATTTTATATTTTTAAATTGACCTAAGGAATAGAATAATATACAAAATATGGTCCTATGTATTTTTCTGACTTGTATGTGCTCCTTCCGTGTTATTTCACTGCTCTGAATGCTACATACTGCTGTCTGTTAAACACTGTAACCTGACTCATTACAAAAATTAAAAGCATGCTCTGTTTCTGACACTCACATATACACACTCACACCTAGCCAAAATCCATTCTCAGCTAATGTGTCAGGGCAATAATACAACTGCATGAGTATGAGGGATACATGTCAGCTGGGTGCGTGGCAAGCAGGGGCCCGCCATGGGGTAGAGTAGTAGAGACGGCAGGGTGTGTGTGGGCGCCTGGGCTTGCGTGTGTGTGTAGCTGATGGCAGTGTTTCGGGTGGGGGAAGTAGGGGCATGGCTGGGATAGTGATGCAGGAGGAAAAGGTCAGGCAATGCAAAGTATTTGTTGTGCTGATGCGGGCAGAGGACAGCTGCTCGGACAGATCAGATGCTGCTGCAGCTCCAGCTTGGAAGTGAGTCCATGCGACTGCAAAGAGGTCAACTTTTTATAGCCCCCTCCCACTCTACCTCTTCCTAAATGGGGAAATGGAAGTGGAGATCATTTCTAACTTCCATATCTTTGTAAACAAATCAGCAGTTTAGAGAAAGTAGTTTCCTTTGAGTTTATAACAACAGATTTTGGTCCAATCTGAGTTCTTTCTGTGTTTTCTTGTCGTAGATATCTGCTGAGGGACCTGCCTTCTTTTGCTGTAAGTGCAGTTTTCATCCCTGTGATCTTCACCCTGGACAAGTTCTACAACCACCTTACCCCATTGCGCTGTTCTGTTTTTGTCTTTCTGTTTTCTGTGTGCATTGCAGCACTTTTTTAGTCAAACTACATTCAATTGTGTCTTCTGAATGTTCTGGTAGAAATGAGCTTTGTATTAATTTCCGATCGGCTGCCGTGTGAATGTTTTTTTTTTTTTTTTTTGTGCTCCGGTGCCTTTTCAAAAGGAAACAAGACAGTTCTGTTACAATAAAGTGTTGTTTATTTTTGGCCATGGTACAATTTTATTAAGAGTTTAATGTTACTGTGTATCTAAAATGAGAGTGTTACCATGTTCTAAATGTCCATTTGTTCTTTTTATCAATCACTCACTCTGTAGTCAGGGACTTACTGGTGGGGACACATACTGTACGTGGTATTTAGGACACTACGGGATGGTGTTTTATAAAGATGCACCATATTTTTATTGAGGTCCTGCAAAACTAATGCAGACAGGTAATAAAAACAGCGTTATATCTAATGGAGAATATTATTTACCAAATAGGGCTAGATATTAAAACACATCTGATGATTGGATGAGCGTCTCAATCTCTTTTTAAGGCAATTCAATTTGTTTCATTAAAAATGAGACGTTCAGCTTGATACTTAAACCTCAAATTTATTTACACAACAAAAAAACATACTGGTGCATTTTTCTACAAATTATTGAAGTGGAATGACGACAATTTTAGAAAGTGCTTGTTGGCTAGAAAACGACTAAAGCTTCAAGTGATGCTCAGTTACAAAATTGATACTAGAAAAATTACAATTATCACAATTTTAACAAGATCAAAATATATCCATTTTATCTTTGATATATTGGAGGAGGCGTTAGCTCAGTGGTAGAGTGTCCATCATTGGACCAAGAGAAACCGCTTCGATTTCCACTTAGTCCATATCTGAGTGTCCCTGAACCAGACACCTAACCCCAGTTTCCTACAGTTTCTCCCGTCATGGCTTCCTGCCACGGTGCAATACAGCCCAAGTAATTTCCCCATAAGGGATAACATGGTACAATTAAAAAAAACATCCCAAATATAAGAGCACTTGTAATTTTGCACTAAATACAAACAAATATTAGGTTGTCAAAAAGTGCAAAAGATAATGAATTCATTGATAAAAAACAGCAAGAAGCAAAACTTGGTAAACTATGCTTTAAGGCCACACTATTGTTAACAATGAGTTCCCAAACTATTTAAAATGAAACTTCTATCCCAATAAGTCCTGCTAGCATTAGTAATCTTTTAACATCAGCAGCTTGATAAATACTCGCAATATGTTTTGATCCATCATGATGGTTTGAAGTTCGGAACATATCCACCTAGCGTTAGCCAAATGATCCATCTTACATTTTCTATCAGTTCATGTCCCCATGTGGGTTATTTAACCGTCTACATCCACTGGCGTTGTGTGCAACCTCCATGCTGGACAGATATCTAGTGCACTATAACCCAGATATAATTTGAAAAAAGATGGCCGACTTCCCATGTGGTCCACATTTTAGTAAACACAAATTATGCACACTATTAATTTTGCACCAAAATATTCAACATAAAGGAAATGTTTGCAAAAAAAAATAAGTAAAAAAAATACATTAACAAGAGAAAATAGCTCTAAAGAAAAATTTTGGCTTTTTAAAAAAATCAAATAACATTTAAGTGACGTTAAACTGTTATTGAACAAAGTAAAGAAGAAAATAGTGTTTGACGTGATTTCCCATTTAAAATGGTCCAATAAAAAGTAGCATAAAGCTCCAAATACATACACATGTACGTGTAAGAATACATTTATCAACCAGCATCCTCACATTTTATATTGTCAATGACAGTCTTGGTCACTTGATGTCGGACATTTGATGTCTGAGGAGGTATCTAGACACCTCTGACTGGAAAGAGATCACAAAGCTGGCCCGAATACTTTGAAGGGATTACATACCATATCTAACCCAGGAATTCCTCAGGGTCCTCCAGGAAAAGTTGTGAATGTGGCTATGAGGAGAGAGAGACATATTAGCTTTTTTTTGTGAAGCCTTCTGCCAGCAGGAACAGCAGAAGGCAACAAGCGAATGAGGATCTGTAAAATAATTATCAAGATGTTATAGATTCCGGACATGCATTGAGGGAATTCCAATTTATGAAAGCAAAGATCACATGAATTGTTTGGGTTTTGTAAATTAATTTATTTGGTTCTAGTTTCACAGTTAGATCAGTTTTAATAATTACCAAAGCGTCCAGGATCACGTGTTTGGACACACAATGTTGTCAATTAGCACGTCAAGCAATTAAAATGTAATATAACTCGTAAAAACGTTTCAATAATTGGTAGAGTCAATCAAAAACATCAAATTATATCACAAAACGTCATTTTATTTGCTGTAAATTACATAAAGCTGCTGATCTTTTAAATCACTTTATTTAAAAGAGTCAAACTGAGAGGAGATTATAACACTGTGTGTTGCTCAGATTAAACTGAGCTGGAACTCAGATTTTTTTGGTATAGACGTAGCTTTAAATCAGAAAAGTTGGGCCCATTGAGTGAGAGCCAGCTGAAACATTTTAAAGATAACTTCCAGTTTACACTTGTGTGCGTCTGAACGTGTCTGTCTTTGTGGCCATGAGTTATGTCCGGCATTCAAGCTTTCTGGGAGTACAACGAGGAGTTGAGTTACTCCTCAGCAGACATCACACAGACAGGACATGTCTGAAGTGTGTCTCATTACGATCACGTAGTAGTTTTTTTCTATTTGAAAAAAAAAAATGATTTCAAGCAATTTGTAAAAACCAAAAGAAGAACTAGGATTTATTTGAATTTCTTGAACTCGTGTTTTTGCTGAAGTTTGCTTCTTTCTGTCCTGTTTCCCTTTGAACCTGCGTTTTGTTCTTACCAGGGGCGTATCCAGGAGTACACTCCCCGCACTCTTTTTGGTCCACAAATAAAAAAAAAGGAGAAGAAAGGAAAGGGGACTAGTCAAGCTATTACCCTTCCAGGGCCAGCGAATCAGCCACCAGAATGCAGAAAAATTACTATGATTTTTCAAAATGTTCTGGGAGGGGAATGCCCCAGCCCCTCTATACTAGCTTTGTCAATGACCTCACACCCCTGCACCCTGTACACCCCCCTTTACAAACTCCTGGATCCGCCCCTGCTTATATAGATGAGATTTACCAGCATCAATTCAAAGGTGCCTGAGGCCTCCGTGAGAAAATTTTCATTCTGTTTTCATTTTGTTTCTTTTTTTTTATTATTTTAAGCATGTTTCAAACCTTTTCAAATAGAATTCAGGTATTTGGATCTGCCGGTCAGTCTATGTACCTTCATGTAACCCACATTGTGCTTTGCCTCTAAATGACGCTGCAGTTGTTAATTTATTGTCCCTAAAAGTATATTTTGTTTGAAACAATCAATGGAATTTAGAAAAATCTTCCAATTTGAACAATTTAAGAAACTATTGCTCATTAATTAAAAATAAAACCAACCAAGATTTTAAATTTGAACACAAAAAACTTAATTATTAAATAATTGAAGAACAAATAAAAGAAATACTAAAAAGTATGAGTCAGTTATGAAAAGACAGATATTTATTTCAATGCATACTTTAAAAAAAATGTCCAAATTAGCAGGTGTAGAAATAAATAACATAATTAACATTCCCCAAATTCTATGCTTTGAACCAATCATATCTTCTAATAAAACTTGAGAAAATACAATTAAATTTGTTTAAAAAAAAATCTAGTTTATAAGATTAATAAAACTATCTTTTCCATTTTAAATTATTTAATTTAAAGTTTACAATTGTCTTTCATTAAATTTGTGAAAAATAATACAATAAAAAGCTAATGCACTTGACCTAGTGACAGATTGGTGACCTGTCCAGGGTGTACCCCGCCCACTACCTGACATAGGGATGCAATAAGCTAGAATGTTTAGAAAATAGATTATACATCATGTTTAGGAAGAAATTCAATCCCTTTTGAACAAATAATTTCACCCCAAAGTTGCACTTTATGTTTTATTTAATGCAAAAATACATTCTGTTAAATTGAAATAAATTGAAGTAAAACAACTTGAGTTTATCAGCTTGAAACGAAAAAAAAAGTTACTTTTTTGGAAAAATAAAAACTAATGAAACACAACTGAAATGTAACACAAACGGATTGAAGCTGACATGAAAGACTTGTACAAACGACTTTATTTTGATTGAAGTAAGTTGATTGAGGTGATGTGAAGGCAGTCTGAGAAATGTCTAATCAGATGGGACACGATGGTTGGATGATGCTTTGTGATGTGGTTGCCATGGTGATGGGGAGGAAAATAGAGCTGCAGTATGTTTTCACTAATAATGAATGTATTGAAAGGAAATGTGATGAAAGACTGTGATGTAGACGGATGAGTTTCAACTTGTTTGCAATAAACACAAAATACAAGCCACTGAGAATGTTTCTGTCCATGTCAATTGGTTTTAGGTGAATATGTGTGGCTAAAAATGTGAATACAGTTTGTTCAACAACACAAGGCTTCCTTTGCTAGTTTCGTTTCTGAATTGCTTATACCTAACTGGGTCTAGGAGGTGTCGATGCCTATCCTGGCTGATTTTAGGTGACAGACAGAGTACATCCTAAACAGGTCGTCAGTCTGTTGCAGGGCCAGACACACCCATCCACAACCAATCCACACACTCATTTCTAATGGCAATTTTAAAACGACCAAAAAACCTAACATAAATGTTTTTGGAGGGTTGAAGGAAACCGGAGTTCTGTTCTGTTCCGTTATCTTCCTCTCATCTGGGGCTGGGTCGTCTCAGACGGGAAGCCCAGGCTTCTCTCACCCCAGGTGCATCCTCCAGCTCACCCGGAAGGATCCTGAGTCGTTCCCCGGCCAGCTGTGAGACATAGTCTATACAGCATATCCAGGGCCTGCCTCTCAGTTTCCTTCCAGTGGGACATGCCCGGAACACTTCACCAGCGAGGCACTCGAGGGACATCCTGACCAGATGCCCGAACGACCCATTCTGGCTTCTCTCGACCTGGAGGAGGAGCGGCTCGACATGGATGGCAGAGCTCCTCGTGGATGACAGAGCTCCTCACCCGATCTCTGAGTAAGAGCCAAGCCACCCTGCGGAGGAAGCTCATTTTCAAAAATATTTCAAAGTTATTAGACACAAAGTAAAATGTCATATTTAACAGGCGTATCTAGCCATTTACTTTTCTCATCAATAGAAGTAACAGTAGACATGAAATAGATGAGCTGCCAGATGTTGGGCTGACTTTTATGAGCAGATTTGATACCTGTGTACCAGCAGGATCTCTGAGTGAGAGCCCAGCCACCCTGCGGAGGAAACTCATTTCAGCCGCTTGTATCTTCGTTCTCATTCTTTCGGTCACCACCCACAGCTGGTGACCATAGGTGAGGGTGGGAACGTAGATCGACTTGTAAATCGAGAGCTTTGCTTTTTGGCTCAGCTCTCTCTTTACCACGACGGACCGATGCAGCATCCTAGTTATTACTGACGCCGCACCGATCCGCATGTCGATCTCCCGCTCCATCCTTCCCCCAGTCGTGAACAAGACCCCAAGATACTTAAACTCCTCCACTTGGGGGCAGGACCCTTTCCCTGACCTGCAAGGGGGCATTCCACCCCGGAAAGCAGAGTGTCTGGAGAAATCCCACATAAACATGGGGGAGAACATGCAAACTCCACCCAGAAAGGCCAGTGTTTCAAGCCTCTTCCTCATCCGAGATTCAAACCCCGACCTTCTTGCTTTGTGTTTAGCACAGTGGCCTCACAGCAAGACGTGCAGCCAGAAACTGGAGTATCATGAGAAAACCCACACATACACAGGGAGAACATGCAAACTCCACACAGAAAGACCAGCGTTTCAAGCCTCACCCCTACTCTAGGACTCAATCCCTGACCTTCTTGCTGTGAGGACACTGCCAACCACTGCATCACCATGCATTCCTTATCTACTTAATAGACATTTTATCACTATTTCAATAATGTTCAGAGATCAACAAAAACAATTTCCCAATGGCAGGGAACCGAAAATCTATTTGGCAAGTTAAACTGTAGATCTCCACCTGCTGAACTGAAAATTAAATGGGTGTTCTTTACTACCTGGCAACCTGAAAAGGCTTGAAACTGATCTGAACTGTATTAATAACTGAGAGGGCAATTAGAGAGCATAGGCCTCCCCTGCAGACGACTTACCCCTCCAGAGCAGAATCGAATGGATCTCTTTAACTCACAGTCCAACTCATCTGAAAACTCACATGTGTTTTTGGGTAACCCTGCCAACAGACTAAAATTATTTTTGGATACATATGGATAAATATGGATAGAACTTTGAGAATATAATATTTTATTTCGATACATAGGTTTTGGTTCAGAATAATATTTCTATACAAATTGTTTTCCCTTTTGGTGTCCTCACATTGATTATCTTTCCATGCCGGCTTAAAAACTTGAAACCTATAAATTGCAGATGGACAAATAGACGCATATGCCAAGGAAAATCAAACATATATGTACATATGGAATATGAGCAATTGGCAATCAATCAGATTTATGTGTGCAGAAAAACACATTCGGCATGTGCCTGCGTGCAGGGTTCGCTTTTGGGTGACACTGAAACATCACCCGCAGCGGCTTAAGTTTAACCTGACAGTTTGCTGCTGTGTTTACTGGGTTACCATGGATGCAGAGAGACTGGCAGACACTGGTTTGCCCCCAGCTGCTCCCAGTGCTTTCTAAAGAATCTACATTAGGCCCAGTTGTTGCGTTTGGATGCCAGCAGGGGCTCTGATGTCACGACTATGACACCGGAGGAGCTGAGATTTACAGCTTCACCTGGATAAACAAGAGAGCTCAGATTTAGGCAAAATAATTTATATTTTGTCTTTGCGGACAGACTAATAGGTGATTGGGTCCGGGTTAGTTGTTTGCATCGGTGATACCAGGTTGCTTACAGATTTATATTGAACAAAGTGAGGAGGGTGGTCATCTTTACAGATTTCCCTATGTTAGATATAGATATATCTTTGTTGTTTTTAAAATACGTTTTAAATAAAAAATATCTTGTGCATTCATAATTGTTCGAAAGAAAAGTTATTCATTTTTATCCCAAAGCTGTGCAGACCAGGAGATCAAAACGAGAGACTCTCAAATTTTACTAGTCAGACAAGGACAGCACACTCCAGCAGACTTTATCAGAATGTCTACAAGTACTAAGCATCCTGTCTGCTTTATTTTAGATAGCGGAAAACAAGAGGTGTGTTCTTACAGAGTAGTGGGGAAAAAGTTACTGACCCCCGCTTACAGATGGTGGAGACAAAGAAGAGTGAAAAAAAGGTGAGGCGGAGGTGAGGGTGCTCAACAAACAGTGTTAGCATATACAGTACGTCAGTTGACACAGCTGCAGGTCACAAGCTTTCTGCTGATTGGGAATCACGAGAAGACACTTTTGAAAACAAAAAGATGTAAGAAAAGAAGTAGACAACTATTTACATTTTCTACCCAACAATAATCAATCAACTACTAATAGATGTTTTGTATCAAAAGGGATGGAAACCAAAAGGGACAAACCTGCTTTTGAAATGTGAGATTTCAAAGAAGACTTCAAAGTGGCTTTTGGTGGTTGTTTTCAAACCCTAAACACTAATTTACATGTAAACAAAGTAGTCTTCGGCTTTTCCTTGACGTCAGGATTTCTACAGCATATGTGGTGTGATTACACCCAGAAAAAAAGTCTGTACTTATTCGGTACAGTATGTCATCTTTTAAGAAGCCTCAGTATCAGCTTCCCTCAGCAGCTCATAAAAAACTTTATGGTCTAAAAGTTTATTCGGTGTCCTCATCTAGGATATATTCCAGTCCAAGTGAAACCATAAGAAACTGGAAATAGATATAGCAGCCTGAAAACAATTATATATTTGTAAAATTACCATGTAGACAGAATGGTCATTTGTCCACGGTGTACCTTACCTTTCACCTGATATAGACCAACATTGGATAACGTGATTGAGAAAGTGAATGATTACCAATGAGGTTAATACTAATTTTCTTATATGCCACCATTACTGTCTCAGAAATAAAATATACTTGTAAGTTCCAACTTTAGGACGTCCACTGACAGAATGCTGAGATATTACTTACCGGTATTTCATATCTATCTAAAATATTTACCATTGTGGTCTATCGTGAGAGGAGGTAAGAGGTGGAGGAAAAGCTGGAGAGGTGGAGGTTTGCACTGGAAAGAAGAGGAATGAAGATTAGTCAGAGTAAGACAGAGTACATGTGTGTGAATGAGAGGGATCCAAATGGAAAAGTGAGGTTACAGGAAGAAGAGATGAAGAAGGTGGAAGATTTTAAGTACTTAGGATCAACAGTCCATAGCAATGGAGAGTGCGGGAAAGAGGTGAAGAAGTGTGTGCAGGCAGACTGGAACGGGTGGAGAAAAGTATCAGGTGTGATGTGTGATAGAAGAGTTTCAGCTAAAATGAAAGGAAAAGTGTACAAAACCGTGGTGAGACCCGCCATGCTGTTTGGTCTAGAAACAGTGGCACTGAGGAAAAGACAGGAAGCAGAGATGGAGGTAGCAGATATGAAGATGCTGAGGATCTCTCTGGGAGTGACCAGGATGGACAGGATCAGAGGAACAGCACATGTTAGAGGTTTTGGAGATAAAGTCAGAGAAGCCAGACTGAGATGGTTTGGACATGTGCAGAGGAGAGAGTGTGCAGAGGAGATTCTAGTTTCGGAACCACCAGGAAAGAGGCCTAGGGGAAGACCAAAGAGGAGGTTCATGGATACAGTGAAGGAAGACATGAGGATAGTTGGCGTGACCGATGTGGGAGACAGGATTAGACGGAAGAAACTGACTTGCAGTGGGGACCGTTTAAGAGAAATGCCGAATGGAGAAGAAGAACAACATTCCAGTACAGGGGTGTTCGAAGTCGGTCCTCGAGGGCCGGTGTCCCGATGGTTTTCCACACGTTCCTGGTTCAATACAGCTGATGCACAGAAAGTGAAATCAACAACCAATAGAATTTGGCACAATGACTCAATAAACTGTATCAGGTGTGTAGATGCAAGAACATATGGAAAACCTTCAGGACACCGGCCCTCCAGGACCGGATTTGGACACCCCTGTTCTAGTGGATCACTTTTAATTAAAATGTCCTGGAGGCCATTCAAACTATTTCTCAGGTAAGAGGCTGGGTGCGTCTTGTTCAAGTTTCCAGTCTGCCTCAGACCAAACACAGACCACCACTCATGCACACGCACAATGAAGCACAACTTAAATCGACCAATCACTCCATTGTGCAGGTTTTTGTGTGTGATATGTGTGCAGAAAAATTTGGGCTTCTAAGTTTGGTATGCTGACCGAACCCCAATCAAACAGTAGATTACAGTACACTGTACATAAAACATAATCAGTGGAATCACATATATTTTCTAGATGTTTATTTCAACTCAAAAACAAATCTAAGGGTCCCATGTCATTAAAAATCAACTTTTTAGAGCACCAAAGTGGTTTTTAGAATAATTATTGTGCTTCATTAATCCTTCGTGGGAAAATACAGTACTGCATTGCACAGGAGCAGGCAGCCATGATGGCACCAATGGTGAGTGTAATTGGGGGTTGGGTGTCTTCTACAGAGACACTTGGGCATGAGCTCAGTGGGAATCAAACTGGCAACTGTTGGTCCAAACATGGTCATTCTACCACTCAGCTATGCCTCCTCCTATCAGCCAGTTGAAAAAAATGTATTAGTATTTCTGTCTCCCGCCGACGTGGCAATGAGAGGGTCTTACATCGATGATAATTTCTACGTAGCAGGACATATTTCACACACTGCTCTTGCTCCATGCTCCAGACGCTGCTCTATAAGTTGGGTGGGAGGAGAGCCCGTGGTTTCTAAGGATGCATGCGGGGGATAAGCGATGGTCAAGCTTTTACATTTCCTGGTGTGTGATGAAAGTCAATAAATCAGCAATTTATCGAAACCATTGTGTAATGGGCATTCCTAAATTGTGTTTGTTTATGCAATGAGAAGAGTTGATTTGCATGAGATGAAACCTTTGATGAAACATAAACAATTATTATTATTTTTATGAATTTTACAATCTTAGATTCAAAATGACTTAAAAATGTCAATTTCAAACAAATACATAATTAGTGGGTTTAAAAAAACAAAAAAAAAACAAACTGGAACCAAACGTTTTATTGCTAAAATTACCCACAATGCATAAGTTATTTCCAGAGTGTGAAAAGTGGCACAACAAACACCTCATAAATGATTTGAGGGCACAGGAATGGTCACAGATGAGTTCATAAGAACTTAAAAATGCTTTTTTCAGTGTGATATTTACACATTTTTTCGCTTTAAAGCGGCTTCAAAAGAGAATTATGTTTGTCGTATTTATGCTGAGTAAGCAATCTCAAAATATACATCTTGTATGTGCCCATCATAAATACATCACTTTAAAAAAAAAAAACACAAAACAACAATTCATCAAGTCCTCATTTCTGCAGGTTGAATTAAAATTATTTAAATACTCTCAAGAAATGTAAACATTACATATCACTTTTTTAAAAAATAATAAAAAGTTCTTCCCACTTTTTTCTTTTTGGTCTCTCGTTGATAAGAAAAAAAAAGTTATTCCTTCCTACAGAAGTGTGATAGCTGTCCCTGAATGCACCAAACCAAAGGAATAGTTTGTGTTATCTCTTCTACCAGTTGGAGTCAAAAACCCTCTTGCACATGTTTGAATTCTCTTGATGAAGAGGGAATTCAGAACCAGAAATGTGAAAAGTTTTCTTCTTTTGGGACACAACGCTTTTCCCTGATGACAAATTTTCGTAGTGGACCAGATATTCTCTGGAAAAAAATAAAACATAGTCATGCATGAGTAAAAGAGATAACACATTTGTTTCTAACTTCATTGTTTAACAAGTACCTGACAGGAAAAGTGGCCTTGTCCATCTGCATGCACACCAGGAAAGGGTATTCCGAGAATTGGACAGTGGTGATGAAGTCCAGCGATGCTTCTGTTTCAAAACTGGCCTCTACTCCAGATCTCAAAAAGTCCATATCCACCGTCACATTACCGGTGACCACTAAAGCTGCCCTGAAAAATAAAATAAAATCAATTGAAAAAATGTTCAATAAAGATAAACTTTATCATCTAAACTTGTAGACAAAATCTGTTCCACCCCATCTTGCTGCTCTCGACTCGGAGGAGCAACGGATCTACTTTGCGCTCCTCCCAGATGGAAGGAGATGCTGATCAGAGAATCCTGATCCAGATTCACTGGATCACAAGAGGTCTCCTGAGCATGGCTGCTTTGTAAACAGGTGAGAGGCAGGGTACACACTAGAGAGGGTTCACCACCTAATCCCAATTACGTAATTCACTTCAAATGATCACTTGACGCATTTGGATCAATGTTACAATGCTCATTTGATAATATAAAATCAGAAATTGGTCATCTTAAAAATACTTATACTAATGTTCTACTGAAACATGGTCCGTCTGTGTGGGGTTTGCATGTTCTCCCTATGTATGTGTGGGTCTTCTCTAGGCACTCCGGTTTCCTCCCAGCCCCCAAAAACACGCATGTTAGGTTGATTGGTCGCCACAAAATTGCCCCCTAGGATTGAGTGTGTGTAGATGGTTGTGTGTGTGTGGCCCCGCAACAGACTGGTGACCTGTTTGAGGTATATCCCGCCTCTCGTCTGAAATCAGCTGAGATATCCTATGGTACCCCACCATGACGTGTGACAGTAAAAGTTATTTATTCACCAAAAATAATGAAAAGATTATGAATAAATTGATTAGGTTCATCACCGTTTTTAATACTGAATTTTCCTCTCGTTCCCGCTTAGGCCCGGTGTCTCTTAACTGACACCGGGTGGAACAAAGAAACGTCTTCGCAAAAACCCTGGGGGGTTATATCAGTGTAAAGAGGTCCAACACCACTGATCTATTCACCTTCCTCTGCTACCGCTCTGCTTCGTAATCTTCAAGTAGAGGACACTCTAAACTGGCCAATGCTAAAAACAATTATGGTGCTTAAGTTTTATTTCCCTTACTCTGTTACAAAGAAATATTCCACATCAGTCCTATCTCCTGCACCAGCCCCACCTCTAAAATATCTTCCACCATATGTCTTTTAGAAATGAAATCATATGCCGCTTGTGGCAGGTATGCAAATGTGAAATATCTGACACTTTATCCGTAAACCTTGTTTCATCATCAGATGCTATGGGCGACCTGATTCCAGAGAGATGATGTGCTTCGTTCACAGTGGCTACTGTTTGGAGTGGACTGGTTTTAAAATAGAGACCCTTTTAAATAGAGGAGCGGGTAAAAATGACATGCTGGTTGTGCAGAAAAGAGGACGGGGCACTTGGAAGAAATGAACCCGACAGAACAGGTAGAGCCTGGGACTTCAATCGACATCTATTCAATATAATGTGATACAGTTGGGACGTTCAGGAGGAGTTGGAAAATCTTAATCATTTGTGACATTTAATAATTTTTTCCTAAAAAACTTTAACCTAAAACAAGTTATGTTATCATCTGTGAATAGTACCTGTTGTTGACACTTGTTTTGGACTCTCTGTACCACAGGCTTATCTCCATTCCTCCAGAAATGTCGATGGCTAACCCTCCTTGGAACTCTGCACTCACCTTCAAACCAGACTGCAACTGGATGACCTTCAGAACAACAGATCAAACTAAATTATACACATAAACTTACCGACACTTACATTTTTTTGTGTTCTAAGGTGGTGTAAAAGGTGTTAAAGGGGTTATGGAAGATCTTTATAAATAGTTTTGCAATAGTTGTCGACTCATGAAAAGAAATGTTAATAAACTGCAGACTCTGTAGGGCATTGAAAACATTTGAAAAAGTTTTGGTGACAAGTACTGTATTTTTCAGACTGTCAGTCACAGTTTTTTTTCATAGTTTCGTCGGGGGTGCGACTTGTAATCCGGAGCAACGATATGAGGAATTATTAACACATTTTACCATTGTTTCACATGTTATTTTCGCAATATACCGCACGTCAGTTTCACACTTTACCGCAAGAGGGATGCTCTAGTTTCAACTTTGCCGGCAACGTGAAAACTAAAGACGAAGAAAAAACATTGGACCGAATAGAAAATGCTTTTCTGCAGATTACAAGCAGTCAAATATGCTGCTAAAACCGCTAAGTGAGCAGCAAAAAAAAGTTTTAGTTAGTGAGAAACTTGTAAGGAACTGGTGAAACGCTGAGGTTACTCTAACTGGAATGAAGAAAACAAAAAAGCTAATCACGGGCTAAAAGTTAATTTACGTTTTAAAATGCCTTTCAAAGAGACATGTCTGTTTTTGGTGTTGAATTTTATAAAATAGATTTGTCCAAAAATGCGACTTACTGTATATGTGGATTTTCCCCCTTCATTCTGTGCATTGTTTGCTGGTGCGACTTATAGTCCGAACAACGCGATAAGTTTTTTTTTTTTTTTTGCTTGAAGATACAAACCCAGAAGAAGTAAAAAATGACCCAGGGGGGTCTCACTGCTTGCCCAGTATTAACAAAGAGTTGCCGGGCTGTCCGTACAGCATCTTCCAGATGGTCTTTAAGACAGTTTAGTTTGTAAGACTATTTTGTCATGAGTATTCTTTCACCTACTTTGACTGTCATTTATGAAACATTCCATTGCCAATATGTCAAGCTCAATATGAGCTCACTATGTGCTTTGCAACTATGTTAGCTTCACCTTTTTTTGGGAGACTCTTGACAATATGACATTTCTAGTCTGTGCTTTAAATCCTTCTAAGGTGTCCTATTGGGATGAGGACGAAGACTTTAAGTAGAACGTCCGGTTTTACAGCTGACTGTAGGATATTTCGGGATTCAGAAGATTTTCTGCTGTCGTTTTTTAGCGCAAGTGGCATTTTGTTACAGTTCCACACTGAAATCCACTGAGCTCCTGAGAGCAAGACTTTAACTTACAAATTTGGTTTTTAAAAAAAATGACAGTCAGCCGTCTGTTATGGACTTGTGCCCATGTCATTGGAATGTCTGAGTCACATTGTTGCCAAATGTATTTGTACACCCATCCAAATAAAATGGGGGGGGGGATGTAAAATTAATCAAATTAGTCCTCACGATTCAAAGTTACAAATTATACGCTTGATCATTTCCATCATTTTCATTACCATAAAATTTCTAATTCCATGAAACTCTCAACTTTTCCTTCCAAGTTGCTCATTTTAGTCCAGTTCACATAAAAATGTTGTGCGTTTATTGGTTGTCTGATGAGATCCTAATGGGGACCTTTACCTCAGAATGATCACTCAGCAGGATGAGGCCTTTCACTACATTCATGGGGTCACCAGTCATGGAGAACATTTTGGACATGAGGTCACTGTAACCTTTGAAGAACGTGACAGGTCTTAACTGGACATCAAACAGCAAGGCTGACATCCCTGCAAACGAATCCAAGTCTTCCTCGCCCTCATCAGGTGTCGCAGCGATTAGGGACTCCAGACCCTGCGCTTCAATGGCTACCTGGAGGACAGAAAGGAAAGATAGATATAATTTTACATTATGTAAAACTTTCTGTGTCATTTTGGATTATCCCTATACCTGTAGTCCATGAAGCATAGCTTCTTTGCTAGCACCATAAATATTCATGTTGCTTCTCCTTAAAATCCCAGAACCTGAATACAGGATGTCCAAACTGTATGTAGAGGTCACATCAGCAGATTCTGGAAAAGAAAGAATTTTTTTATTAACATATCTTCTCTGTGACTCTAACCCCCGACCTTCTTGCTGTGAAGCTACTTTGCTAACTACTGCATGGTTCATTAGCGACATTTTTTGTCCCGAACTTACGTGCCATAAATCCTGAATATGCTGAAGAAGATCCAACTTTAGCAAAGCGATCGTAATTGTGGGAAATCATATCCTCCTTTGCTTTTCTGACAACTTTACTAAAAAACAAAAAGCACAACCCCCCAAAAAGTTATTATAACATGCTGTATATGATATGAAGCCACATGGTTGGTTTAATCAAATGTTTCATCTTCTCTGCTTCATACCTGGCTGACATCTGAAAGCGGACAATATCCTGGATCTTCGACAACATGTACTTGTTCATTTCATGTGGTAAGTGTCCGATAGAGAGCAGCAGGTTTTTGACTTCCATGACAGAGGGGTTACTGCTGAGGATGACATCAGCAGCTGCGGCTCTCACATTTTTTTCATAGATGCGACGATTCTGATGGTAAACCCTGTTCACAGTCTGTTTGACCTAAAGAGGCGATCATAAAAAAAGACAGCATCAGAGTTGTGATATGTAAAAGAAACAAACGGTGACTTACCTCACTGGTGATGAGGTTAACATCATATCTCTGCAGGGCAGTCAGAGCGATGGTGCTGTACGATCCAACTTCCGATTCAGCATATTTAGTAAAAATTGGAATTGCTTCTGGTAGCAGAGAATTCTTCAGAGCCAAAAGATACATCTGGACTTCACCGTCAACTTGAGTCTTGTCAGGACCTTCCAAGATAATCTTCTTTACCTCCACCACTGTCTGAAGGACACAAGAATTTATCAAGACATTGAGTTTTTGGTGTTTATTGAAATTCATTTAATAATTGTTTTAAAAAAATAAACTCACCGGTAAATTGCAGCCACCTTTCATACAAAGTTTATGGACCAGTGCTCCCATAATAATCACAACAGATTCTTTTATTTCTATGCTGCCAATTACTCCCTTGGAGATCCCCTGGAAAGATGACATTTTTTACTTGAAATTCAATAAAAAACTATATACTACGGACAAATATCCACCACTTGGTCTAGAACACAGCTTATTTTTTTGTCATGATCCCTTCACCTGGACCTTCCTCCCTCTTTTGGATCTCAACCTGATCCCAAACACCTGGCTGATTAGCCCGCTGGTAATCAGCTGTGCATCGTCAACCTGGTGCCAATTTAAAAGCAGAGTCTCCTGACTTCCTTGTCAGAAGGTCACGAGCCCTTCCAGCCAGTCTTGCAAGACTTTTTGCCTTTGCCGGACTTTTTGGCCTTTGCCGGACTTTTTGGCCTCAACGGATATTTTTGGCCTCGCCGGACTTTTTTTGCCCTTGCTGGACTTTTTGCCTCGCTGTACTTTTTGTTAAGCAACCCTGTTTTGTTGGCCTGCATTTGGGTCCTCCTCCGTGCATATCCCCACATCACAACAATTTTTAATTACACAGGGTTCTAAATTATTATGCAGATGAGATTTTCCACAGAACTTGGAGTCTCTGGGAGTTCTTACATTTTTTATGTTGAAAGCAGTTTGTATTTGTTGCTTTGTAATGTCATTTTAGCGGCTGCATAATTGTCTGACAGAATCCTTCATCATGCCTTTACCTACATGGCACAGTGAGGTTTGAATCAGACACAAATCTCTTTAAACTCTTCCATTTTTGTAAAAATTGAACGCTCTCATTAACTATTTTCTGATTTCCAGCAGCACAGTTCATTATTATTTCCCCAATCACTGGAAGTATCAATCTGCTCATTAATGTGGAACATGCTTCAAGTGGGGTTTTTTCTTCTTTCGTTGGGCTCAACTAACCGACCAATTATGACAATAAAATCATTTTAGGAATTCAAAAAACCCTGAGATACAATTGTCATGCCCATCCCAATTAGACTTAGGCTGTGATCTTGATGAAACTCAAAATACATTTGCACAGTAATTTAGAATACACTGCAATTTGTGCCTGCAATTTTTTTTCTCACTAATTCCAAAACTGTGAGTTATTGGGAAAAGAAAAACAACCACATAATTGCTTTTTTTAATGCACTCTTAGATAATGATCGTAATGACATAAAATTTAACGAAGTACTTACGAGCAAGGCCTTAAGCATGGTTTCATCAGGGTGGGAAGCGAAACCGCAGGCGTATAAAAACCGCTCTTGTAAAACCAAACCCTTTGCATCGGTGAAATTGAGAAACTCCAGCATGGCATCCAGAGATGCAGGAGTCTGGGAGGAGGTCACAGCATCCACCACCTGAGGTCTGATAGTAGCAGAAATAAGTTGGACGAAGCCACAAAAAAAAAAACATGTCAAGATGTGGAGATGACTACATTCATGCTCTTGTACTTTTTAAAGAAGGTTAGATGTTATGTGAGAAGAATTATTACCCCACAAAAACGCAATACCTCTTCTTTAAATAATTACAGAAAGACATCAGAGTGTCATCAGTAGAAAAATAAGATGTAAAAAAGGAGGAGGAGGTTTACAGAGATGTCTTGCTGGCACTCTTCAGCACTTTGAGGATTTCATCTTTGGATGCTTTCCTAATGCTTTGGATGAGAGCCAGGAAGCTACGAGGGGCTGTGGTCTTGGACAGGCTTGCTGGCTCCAGCTGCTTCTGTTCAGCCTGCCAATGTTGAAAAAGCTAAAAGAGAGAGCACAGGGGAGGAGGGATTGGAAGACAGATCATCTTCAGAGACTAATTAAAGTACAAAAATACATTATATCTGGTTACTAATACACTTCTATTAGGAGTCATTTTAAAATAATGACTTGTACAGTTTATGGAGCCAGACGTGATCTACAGCGGATTACGGAGCCTCAAGTTGTCATCTCTGCTGACTTGTCAAATAAGACAGAAAGGAGCAGCATTGAAGTTTAACTCTAATGATTTAACATGAAGCTCTATAACACTATAATAACTATAATTTTAGTTGAGACTCAATAACTGAAAAAAATCTTCAGGTTTTTGTGATCACTTTAGTTTCCATCCTCAGAGGTTATTTTGGATTTCTTCAAATTGATCTCATCATTCAGTTATAAAAATTTGTCTGCGTGTGATTCCAACTCAAAATTTGGAACAAAAAAACTTACTGAAGGGCATCCTTTACACTTGGATTTCACCTTCTCGGCCACAATGCCAACAGCTGCCAGTTTTTCATCGATTGACTTGACAACCCCAGAAACTTCTTTCCCTGCAGCTTCTGTTGGTCCAGCCTCTGTACCAATCAATGTGAGGGTTTGCCTTTAAAAGAAGGAAACACATCGATCACACCAATCAATATGGTAAGTGTAAAGAACAGAGGGACATCTTGAGGTACAAACTGCAAATTGCAAACAAATTATTACACAAAATATTTCTATTGCAAGAAAATTTTCAATCAATGACCACTTTTATCCCACAGGTTTAAACTTTAGGACGCTGAATAACACTTTAATATTTTTTTTTTATTTTTCACATGCTTTTTCACATTTCCCTCACCGGGAAAATTTGTGTGCTGCACTCCTACACCGCAGCAGGCTGCCACCATGGTTCTCCAAATTCCTTCCACCCTCTGAGCTCATGTCTTGGGTCCTTGGAGAAAACACCTAACCCCATGTTTCTCCCACCATCGGCACCGTCATAGGTGGCAGCCTGCTGCGGTGTGATGCAGCACACAAATTTCCTGATGAGGGAGGAATTATGTACATATATACCTAAAAAATCATGCACGTAAGGTCAATTGGCCACAGTTAAATTTCCCCTAGGTACGAGTGTGTGTGGAACCACGACAGACTGGCGACCTGTTCACGGTTTATCCTGAAATCAGCCGGAGTTGGCTCCGGTACCCCCCATGATCCCATTAGCGATGGACGGTTCAGAAGATGAATGAATAAATATTGTGATCTAAATGTCATGCAATCATTACCTGGAAACAATTTTAGTTGCTACAGATCTCTGTGCATTAACGGACAAGGAGTGGGTTTCTTCAGCCACCGCCGAGCGGATGAAACCATCTTCAAGTGTAAACACTGTAACAGAGTTGGACTTCTTGCTGACACCGAGGACCTTCATGGAAAATTACAATTTAGAACAATTCATAAGCTTTCAAAGGTACTTTGTATTTGCTTAAAAACAATCAGTTCATTAGAATGTGTACTGACCTTACTAAATGTAGTAAATCCGGTTTCTTGTGTTTTGCACATGTCCAGGATCTTGGTTCTAGTAATTTGACCTTTTACGACCTGATACTGAACTGTACACCTCCCAGACACGTCATTCTGTATACAGACAAAATCAAATAAAATTTTATTAATAAAGCACTTTTCCAACCCATAGTTACACAAAGTGCTGAACAGAACAAATAAAAACTTAAACAACATTAAAATACGTAGAACCGCCGCCGGCCCTCCCTCTCCCACCTCACGCACACCTTCATACACCCATCCTTCCCCAATTCCCATTTAACCTGAACCGCTAGCCACTGTCTCTTCAACTGAAATAAAAATAAGCATCCGGCCAGATGCTGCTGTGAGGAAATAATAACTGGGGATCAATCCACACCAGGAGTCGGCCTGCCCATGACTGCAGCGGCCAAAACCACAAGGGTCTACCCAGCTCCAGGAGACAAAGGCACCCACTGAAGCCGCCTGGCTAAAGTGAGGCACCCGCACCACCCAGGGCCGTCAGACCCCACAGAGAGACCCCACGAACTGGGAAGGCAGAGCTCGTGAGATGGAGGATCCCCATGAGGAAACATTGGAATAAAACACAGAATAAAACAATAGAATAAAAACTAAAACCAGTAAAACAGGTTAAAAACTTTTTAAGAAATTAATCAGAAAAAAAAACTGTGTAAAAACAGAAAATAAAGCAGATTTCATTAAATAAATAAAATCATCTCAAGCAATGCTTTTAGCTTTTACTAAAAATCAAGTAAAAGCTAAGTTAAAAAGGTGGGTTTTTAGCCTCTTTTTAAAAACATGAACAGTCTCTGCAGCCCTGAGTTCCTCTGGCAGGCTGTTCCACAGGTGAGGACCAAAATGTTGGAATGAGGCCTCACCGTGAGTTTTTCTTCTAAAAACAAGTTTTAAAACTAGAAATGTGCAAAAACTTCAACTGTATTTATTGCAATATAGTATAGATTTAAATATTTACCTCAATAACCTTCCCATTGTTGTGCTGGTATTGCAACAAACTGACCAGGCCTCTTTTGAGATTCTTGATTGTTGTCGGTTCTGCCCAGTAGGAATAAAATGCTTTCGTCTAGAGCACATAAAAAAGGAAATAATGTGTTACAAAATTAAGAAAACTTTCACCAGGACATCATGAGGTAAATAACCTTTAGTAACCCTGCACACTACGGCCTCCACGGTGTCAGTCATCCTTTGTAAACTCGTGTACAGAAACATGTGTGCATAGTTATGACATCAACAATTATTTGCACTATACGTTATACTTTGAAGTGTTGTTCAAACCCGATCCCAGATTGGTTTAGTATTAACACCTTAAATACCAGACATAAAACACTGTCACCAACTAACAATAGGATAACACTCATTACCTATTAAAATCTCATGAGATACTCAACCTGTTCATTGTATTTCTCAATGGGGTAAAAGTATATTTCTAAAATGAGTACAACAGTATGAACCAATGTCAACCTGTGGTCCGCAGCACACTTGTGTACCATGAGAGATCCCCAGGTGGGCCGTTGGAAATAATCCTATTTCACCTCATACGGTGATCAAGATCTAACAGGAACTCCCAAAGATTAAGTTTTTTGTGTAAATAAAGTTGAGAAAATTAAAATATATTTAGTTATTTTTATCCGTATAAAATTTTATCATTTTATTCAGAGGCAGACAGGGCTTTCATGTGATAGGCTATTTACTGTAAGCATGGTAACCCACTCTTCTTCTCTGCTTTAATTGTTGCATGCTGCTGTCCATCCCTCTTAAAAACTACCCCACCTAGTGGATTGTATTTTCCATATGTTTTTGAAACGTTGCGAGAAAATTTAGGTTGTATTTTAATGCAGAAAAATTTGGATTCCGGTTAAAAAGACATT
This sequence comes from Neostethus bicornis, assembly GCA_902685375.1. Taxonomy (NCBI): domain Eukaryota; kingdom Metazoa; phylum Chordata; class Actinopteri; order Atheriniformes; family Phallostethidae; genus Neostethus; species Neostethus bicornis. Next base: position 9,628,525 of record LR738542.1, on the reverse strand, counting down.
AAAGAGAAAAAAAACCTGTGTTTTTTATTTGAAAATAGAATCATAAAAGATGTCAAAAAGGTTTTAATGTGTTGATTTGATTCCTATTCAAGACACTTTGGTGAGGACCACTATATTGTTAATAAAAATGGTTTTAGAGATTTGTTATCAACATTTTTGTTTGTTGATGTACCTCCAGATGTTTTTTTGATGGAAAAATGTACCTTGGCATGAAAAAGATTGGAAAACATTGGTGTTACGTTTTGGTTAAGAAATGCAAAAAATAACCTGAAAAAAGTTATAACTACATTTTTTCTGTTTCACTTTAATTTTGTAGACTTAATTCCTTTTCCTTCTTTTTCTTTTCAGTCGCTCTTTTGTCCTACCATCTGGACACATGCACAACACAGTGTAAACCTCACTCACGAAAGGCAGAGCACCTCCACCAAAACACCTCCTGCTAGCATTAGAATATGCGGGGTACAAAACAAAATCTGTGACCGTTAACAACCTGATGTTAGAATAGTATTCGAACACCTGGCGGAGGGATCTCTCTTTCGTGTGGATCCCCATGAGGTTTCTTATTTCTTTCCCCACTGATGGGTATTTTTAGGAGTTTTTCCTCACTGTGAAGGAGAGTCTAAGGGCATAAATGTGCTAGTCTTGTTTAGCATTTGTTAGTTATTTTTCTTGATGTGTATTTGTGTTAAAACATTTCTCTTTTTCTTGTTTTTTTTCCTCCTGAATCTTTCGTGTGAAGCCCTTTGAGACAGAAATTTTGTGATTTTTGGCTATATAAATAAAATGGAATTGAATTGAACACTAACGCTTGAATGAATGAAATAGCACAGCTGTTAATTTTGCAACTCAACGTCAATTGATGTTACAATAAATATTAGCATAAGTTTTTAAGTATAGTCAGTTTCATTTTTTTCAAAGTTACACAAGAACAACAATAAGACCAATGAACTCTTATTTTTGGTATTTTAGATCATGTAAATTTCTTGTTACTTTATGTTTTTTTTATTGGTGATCGGAGATCGGACTTTGACATGATCCTCACCACCTCTCCTCCTGCTGTAATATATTTGTTTTAAGGTCAGATGAAATAGCTGTAAAGACAGATCAGGTTCTAGTTTTGAAACATCGGTGTCGTACTACAAACTTCTGTAGCAAAGCTTCAGTTTGGCTCAAGCGTTGGACTGTGTCCTGGTCATGAATGTCAGCCGTCTGTTACCTAATCTTACAGTGTCTCCTTTACAGTATGAAATTTATTTGAGGCACTCAACCACAATATCAGATAGGACCACCAGAAATAGAAGATCCGTGGCTACTGTATGGTGTCTCTCTTGTCGTTTGCTTGCCAACGGTATAAATAATCCAACAAAACCAGAGGAGACAGTTGCTTATCCTGTTTCAAAGACACATAAGACTCAACACATCAATCCAGAGTGTACGTGCACTTTAGATGATTTGACTCAAAAAGTTGTTAAAAATTGTTCAAATGCTTTTAGAAACTTTTTAAACTTGTTAAGAAATATAATTATAAAAGATATAATTTTTTTTTTCAGATTAAGGACTGTTCTGTTGTCATTAAATATGATAAAGTTAAATGGTTATATTCTCCAGTTTATGTCATGATGCAATCAGGCCACTCATCAAATTTTACAAATTATATTTCCATATATTTCCACAGGGTGGCTGGGCACTCAGAGTAAGAGTGAGCAGCTCTGCCATCCGGGAGGACCTCGTCCGGGTCGAAAGAGGCCAGATGTAGTGGTTTGTGTATTTCGCATCTCGGAAGCCTCCTGAGTGCCTCACTGGTGAGGTGTTTCGGGAACATCCCACTCGGAGGAAACCCAGAGGCAGGCCTCGAACTCGCTGGAGAGACTGTGTCTCACAGCTGGCTGGGTAACACTTCGGGATCGTCTCAGGTGAGCTGGAGGATGCAGCTTCTCTTCTCCTTTCTTCCCATTTTTCCTTCTCTTCCCTCCTCTTCCCTCCTCTTCCCTCTTCTTCGCTCTTCTTCGCTCTTCTTCTCTCCTCTTCCCTTCTCGTCCCTCCTCTTCTCTCTTGTTCCCTTCTCGTCCCTCTTGTTCCCTTCTCTTCCCTCTTCTTCTCTTCTCTCCTCTTCCCTTCTCATCCCTGTTCTTCTCTCTTCTTCCCTTCTCTTCCCTCTTCTCCCCTTTCTGCGCTTCTTTTCCATTCTGTCGCTTTTCTTCCCTGCTCTTCCCTCCTCTTGCCTTCACTTCCCTCCAGTTCCCTCTTCTTCCCTCCTCTTCCTTCCTCTTCTCTTCCCTCTTCTTCCCTCCTCTTCCTTGCTCTTCTCTTCCCTTCTCATCCCTCTTCTTCCCTCCTCTTCCTTGCTCTTCTCTTCCCTTCTCTTCCCTTGTCTTCCCTCTTCTTCCCTCCTCTTCCTTCTTCTTCCCTTTTCTTCCCTCGTCTTCCCTCTTCTTCCCTCCTCTTCCTTCCTCTTCCCTTCCGTTCTCTTTCCTCATCGTCCCTCTTCTTCCCTTCTCTTCTATCCTGCTCCCTTCACTTCCCTCCTGGGCTTCCCATCTGAGGCTGTTGCTCCAACGACCCGGCCCCAGATAAGCATAAGACGACGGAACAGAAATATTTCAACATGTTGTTTATCACAGTCAATACAAAACAACACAGGTTTTGTAAAAAGTGAATATCTTATCTTTTTCTGATTTGAACCCTGACTTTGTTAATAAACTCTGACTTTGGTTCTGTTGTAGCGTGCTGTGCTTCATTATCATCCTTATCAAACTCCAGTTATTATTTTACTGTGACTCATTCAGTCAGCGTTCATCTGCACTCATTGACTTCGGAATACACACATTTACACACACTTGTATCTGGTATTTTCCCTGCCAGCATCATCATTATAGTAAAGACCTTGTTGTTCCTGATTGTCCAAATCACCGGAAGTACAACAGTGACTTTCTACTGGTCAAAGTAGCCATCTTTTATCTGTTCTGTGTATTTTGTGTCATTTGAGGTGTGAAGCATTAAAAGTTTGGTTTTTATGGAATGAATAAAGAAACATGCTCACCTTTCCATTTTTGAGGTGCAGCAGGAAAGGTTTTGTAAGAGCTGCTAGTTTGGTTTTTCCCAAAATGCTTTCAGTTGTGGCTCCGTGAAGGACGTTCTTCTTCTCTGGTTTCTGAGACACAGGCTCAATCTTCACGTTGGAGATCTGTTCAAGACAGACAAAAAACATTTTAGTAAAAAATTTTCTACACAAGTATCACGTTGAGCTCGTCTTTTCAGAGGCTACCATTGTGGTAAAAGCACAAGAGAAGTCTCAGGACTTGGATTTACATTTAATCTGGGCAGATACTCTGAACGTAGAAGTGATTTTATGATAATTCACGAATAGCCGAGGCCTAAAGGTATTACATTTTAAATAGTAAAACAGTGATTCAATGTTCAGTTTAAATTCCCCTTTTTTGAGTTCTAATGTCAAAATTCTAAACACTGTCGCAAGTTTTAATTTGTAAAAAATGGGCTATCGTTCTTTTGTGGGTTGATAAGTCATCTCAGAACATCTGGAATATTCACCAAAAAAAGTCCAAAAACACATTTACTCAAATTGTCTTCCAATCCTGATGTCGTGAATTAGCCCTTCCTCTCGCTCCCCAGCTTAGTTCCTTCCTCACAATGTAAATTTCATTTGAGACAGAAAACCCTTTCTTTTGTATTTTTATTTTGGTGTGTTTACATATGTACCACCTGGAGAGGGACTGAACTTGAGCAGACTGCGCCTTCCGCTGTAGCGAAATTACAATAATAGAATGTGGTGGAGAACAAAATCCATGGCCAAAACCCTGGCATTCAAATAATATTCAAATATTTAACTAATACTTAACTAAATACTTAAACATGTATGAATGAAATAGAAAAAAAAAAACTCTATACATGTTTTTAACGTGGGAACAATGTCCAAACAGTTGATTTTGCATTACAACCCATCATTAACTATCTTTTATTTGTCATTATTTTAACTACTTTTTTAAAATCTAAAAAAATATATGTACATGGGTACACATGATACTCTGCATGCTCGAGTACTGTTGATTAATTTAATAATAATAGATACTTCATTAATCCCTCACCGGGAAAATGTGTGTGCTCCATTCCACCACAACAGCGCCAATGGTGGGAGAAATGGAGGTTAGGTATTCCCCAAGGAATTCCATCTTCCCCAAAGACTGTAGACGTGAACTCAGTGGGACCCAAACCCGCGAACTTCCGATAAGAGGGCAAACACTCTACCACTGAGCCACCGCCTCCCCCCTAAATTGTTGTGAACGTCGATTTGTTTTACATGTAAGTCTTTCTGAAATTTTTGTCTATTTGCCCCAGTTTTAGCTTCTTTTTAATAATTTGAGCTGTATTTTGTAAACATTTTTTTTCCTCTTCAGAAAAAACAAATGATGACTTTCTCGTTCACAACCGCAGGATTGAGCCCACATACCGCAAGCTGAATCAGTTGGTCATCCTTGCTGTTGGGGTCTCTCCAAACCAAGTTAACATTAACATCACAGGAGATTTTGTAGCCAGAGCCGCTTTCTTTTGACCTCTTGGCCTTGTCCAGCAGGAATTCAGTGGTGTAGGAGAATTTGTACAGCTGGTTGTTGTTCAGCCGGAGCCCAGCAGGAACATCTGAAGAAATAAATCGAGAGTGAGGAGGATTCAAAATTGAACTTTGTATGCATAGATTATCTTTTAGACAAAAAAAAAAAGTCAGATTAAGAATAGTGACCTAAAACCAAACTGAAACACTTTATTAGCTCAAATTTATCACGTTATTCTAACCAACTTTAATTTTGTTATTGGAAAAAAAAAGCCACAAATTGGCATTTTATCCTTTTTTACACTGTTTTTAACATATTTTTTTTATCAATCTTCATTCGCACGAAGCCTCTTATTAGTTGTGGTCAACATTTCTATTAAATTCTAATATTATTGATAATTAATTAGAAAAACTGAACTATTAACACACAAACTATTCAAATAAAATTGGTTCTGATAAGCGGTTAATTCCACTAATTAATCATGTAAAAATGTACAAAAATTGTTCTTTTTGAGTGGTCACACAGGTCTGAGGTGGTTCTATCATCTGCCATTGAACTGGGTGTGTTCCATGTGAGTGGAGATAATACTTTCTTCTCAGCTTGAATAAGCTTAGATGGGACCAGAAAACAGACTGACGTGTCATTATTTGATTTCTTCACCATGAAGAGCGGAAACCATCTCTTCAAAAATGCAGAGTCAGCTTGTTTATGTAAGAAACTGGCAGAAAAATTAGAAAAAATATAAAATACAAAGGTGATTTTTTTTTTATTTGCCTACGTCCTGGTTTGGCATTTCTCTTTATTTGTTGAAATAGCTCATTTTAATATTGTTTTTTCTACACTTTTAATTTTTTAGACGCTTAAAATGTTCTATGGCTCATTTCAACTGATTGAGTATCAAAAAAAATTCAATCCCAAAAAATTCACTCATCAAAAAATTTGATCAAATTTAAATTTTATGTACATTACAAAGCCCCAAAAAACCAACTCACCTTTGGTAGATGCTGAAAAAGACGAGGCTACAAAAAGACAGAATAAAACAACAAACAACATTGTTTATTCTCTCTCTGAAGCCCGATGATTGAGAAAGTCTGTGGCTGAAGTGGCTCTAAAAGGCCAAAAAGAAAGTCAAAGCAGGTCCAAACCTCTACTGTTCTGTTTTATCTAAGGGGAGGGCAGAATCCAAACTCCACACTCAAGTACTAAGTACGAGATAAGTGCAGATCATTAACCAGCAGCACAGATTTGACAGGAACTTCTGCTTTACTCACATTCATTCAGGTGTTCATGTTAATGTGTGGGTGAGGCCACGTGATTGATTAATCAATACGATGACCTGATCAGATTGATGAAGTCTCAGTGAGTAAGACTCGATGACTGAAGTTCATTCTTCAGGCTAGGATTCAAAAACACATGATAACCAGTTATGAAATGTGCTCTCTTGGCAAAAGAAAGGATGAAATGATGTCATTTATTGGCAAATAAAAAAAAAAAAGAAATCAGACACTTACCAGAACGTAACGAGAGGGGATTTTTTTGTGTCAGACACCTTTCACCTAATTTGTTCTCTTGCTGAACAAGCTCTACTTTGTCATCGTGACCTTGTTGGAGGAAATAGGCAGGCTCCAGAAAAAAAAAAAAAAAGCAGCCCCATTGAGGTCAAATTACAACCCCAAAAAGATCAGTTTCTCTTTAGTTTGTGGAGTTCAATTTAAATAGTTTACCGACAGAAAAGGACCAAGGAAGGAGTATGTTTGAAGATTTATGGCAATTTAATTTTTTGGGGAGGTTTGGTCACATTTTAACACCATTCTCATATCAAAAACATACCTGAGGAGGTTTTCTATTCCTGTGGACACAGGGACATATGTTTCCTCGTGTCCAGAATTAGAATATTATACAGAACTATAACCCCATGAATAAACATCCCCTTTATTATGTCTTAAGACCCTTTGTCTTTTATTGTTTCCCATTTCAGTCTGTGACCGTTTAATTAAATTTTTATCTCTGATGCCCCAATCAAATTTAAGCTCTTGCCATGTTGGCATCTTTACAAGCCATTGCGTCACATCTTGCTTTCATTTTATGATGGAATTTAATGTTGATCGGTTTAATGACTTGCTGTTCGTTTTATTGTGTTATAATTGAACAAATAGAGTCACAATCGAGCCGCTCCTCCTCCAGGTCGAGAGGAGCCAGATGGGGTGGTTCGGGCATCTGGTCAGGATGCCCCCCGAGCGCCTCGTGGGCGAGGTGTTTTGGGCACGTCCCACAGGGGGGAAGCCCAAGGGGCAGACCCCGGACCCGCTGGTGAGACTATGTCTCACAGCTGGCCGGGGAACGACTTGGGATCCTTCCAGGTGAGCTAAAGGATGCAGCCGGGGTGAGAGAGGCCTGGGCTGCCCGCTTGAGGCTGTTGCCCCCGCGACCGGACCCCGGAACAAGTGGAAGATGACGGAACGGAACGGAGTCACAAAATTTTTTTGTATCGATCGTTTATTCAGAAGAAGCTACAATGGTATTTAGATGAATAGTTGACTCCTTTCAAGCAATTTTGGATAACTAATAAAAAGTAATCTATTACTACGAGTAAAAGGTCTAAACGTGTGTGAGGTGGTGATATGTGTGGGTTTGTTTTTAAATGAATACAAACACGTCACTGTGTTTGGATAAAATATAAAACCAATTTGACCAAATGATTTATTTATGTTCTCTAAAATATCAAAAACCTGCCTGAAATACGTTAAAGCACATTCTAAGACTGTCATGATCCCTTCACATACCACCAGAAGGAACCTTCCTCCCTCTTCTGGATTTCAGCCTGATACCAAACACCTGTGGTCATTCGCCTTATGCTAATCATTTGTGCGTCGTTAGCCAGATGCCTATTAAAAGGCAGACTCCCCTGACTTCCTTGTAGGAAGATGGCAAGAACTTCTTAACAATAGTAAGCAATTGATCTGGAGCGCCAGGCGTTTAGCGCTTACAGAGCGCCCTCTCGCTGAGCTTTGGTCACCTTTTATTTTTGAAACCGCAGGGGAAGTTTCGAACCCCTGGTCATCTCTATTGTTGCTCCTGCAAGGGTCGTGTGGAGTGGAGCGTGTCTGGGAGCTAAGCTCTGCTTTCTTCGTGGCGATCCTGAAGGAGGAGGATTTGAGTTTCAGTAGGTGGCAGTAATGCACCTGTATTGATGCTTCGCACCTTTAAAACAGAACAAAATTTCCTCATCGGGTCATCATCCCTGCCAGCTAGAGCTTCCTGGCTATACTAATCAGAAACATGCAAATTTAGCTAAGCAACCAGTCAGTGGGCTCAGAACATTTTTGTTTCCTGAGGTTGATGATCTCAGTGGTAGGATGGTGGTCGACATTGCTATGAATATGTTGATTCGGACCAATAAGGAGTCTCCAAAAGCACAGTGAGGGCAGAACGTACAGCTTAAAAAAACAAGTTATGAGCAGATATTCAAACATTGCAGAGATTAACTGTTTTAACAATGTCATTTTAAACAAGGATTGGCCCAAACCATCCCAGAGGTTCTACTAAAAACACTGCAAATGAAAGACATAAGCAGACATTTTTTTCCTCTAAGATGAATTTTTTACCCCCTTGTTATCCCGCTTTATTCCATATGTGTGCTGCTCCCACACATATCATTTAACCCTCCTATTTCAAGGTATTAGTTTTTTATTTAAAAAATGAACCTGTTGAGATGACCCATTGGGGATCCATGTGCAGCATCATGAAGATGCACACATCCATGTTTCCTCGTGTCAGTATTTGTTCACTTTCTCCCAGAACAGAAATGCTCATTTCCTACTTGTGTTCCTTGATCTGCAGAAACGACGACCTGACCCAGGTTTGTTCTTCAACTCTGTATCAATTAAATTCTTAGAAATTTTATATTTGTAAAACAAATCACTAGCTAATAAAGAAAAGACTAATTGGGTCATTTTTCCGGTTTCTTCTCATCGATGTCATGATAAGACACTAAAAAATTAAACACTTACAAATTGTGAAAGCAAAAAACAGGTATTTTCAAAACTAAATTTGCATTGTAAATATTAAGAACTGTTCTGTATACATTTTAAAAGACAGAAGGAACAAGTTAAATGGCAGCTTATATCATTTTTGTTTTTTTTTTTAAACTAGTTTTGGAAAGGCAGGAAACAGAGATGAAGGTAGCAGAGATGAAGAAGCTGAGGATCTCTCTGTGAGTGACCAGAATGGACTGGATCAGAGGAACAGCACATGTTAGAGGTTTTGGAGATAAAGTCAGAGAGGCCAGACTGAGATGGTTTGGACATGAGGAGAGAGAGAGAGTACATCAGCAGAAGGATGCTGGATTTGGAACCACCAGGCAAGAGGCCTAGAGGAAGACCAAAGAGGAGGTTCATGGATGCAGTGAAGGAAGACATGAAGATAGTTGGCGTGACCAAAGATGATGCAGCAGATAGGGTTAGATGGAAGAAACTGACTTGCTGTGGTGACCCCTAAAGGGAAATGCCAAAAGGAGAAGAAGAAGAATCCATAAAAAAAAATATCAGAAGAAAACGGATCAAAATAGATCAAGATTATTGTTGGTTTCAAGACTTAAGAGTAAAATGGAATAACCTCAGTCATCAGTAAAGATAATGGACCGTGATTCATAAGACTGAGGAATGGAGCTAAATAACAAAATACATAAAACCTGTTTGTTGTTTTAGTCGTTTAAGGTAAAGTGCTGACAACGTGGTGTGAAATAGTCACTTAGAGACATGGAAAAGAAAGATGATCCCATCAGTCTGCTTTAGACTCTGAAAAAGAACCAGTGAGGCATTCGGCCAAAGGTTGAAACATAAGTTTCTGCAATCAATCCGTGATAACACAGCAAGCAGATAAAACTTATCAACTGGCTTATCTCAACAGCAAATGATCGGTTGTGTCGAAGACACTGTGTGTGTGTTTAAATGTGCGTTTGTGTAAATAATAATGTGCGTTTTTTACATGGAAGAGGTTCATATCAAGAGAAAAACATCCATAGTACTTCCTCTTTTACTCCCATAGAGCCTCACAAGCTCCATAAAATCTATAAATATAGATTAAACGTGTAACAACGAGCACTTTTATCACACTTTACTGATGAGGGAAACATTTTTTTTCCCGATCCTATTTATCCATAACTGGTTTGTGGAAGGATGTTGTAGCCAATCCTGGTTAATTACCAGGTAAGAGGCAGGGCATACTTTGTACAGGTCACCAGTCTGCCACAAGGCTACAGTAGTGGACAATCAGTCACTCATACACTCATTTTTATAGATCATTTAAACTAACTAATCAGCTTTAAATGAGCACGGAACAGTGAGCCAATTCAATTTTTCACATTGCAGATTGGAAAAAAGAAGAAACCTTGTGGGGATCCCCAAGAAAGACAGATCCCTCCCCTGGGATGAGCTGCCAATGTATCAAAGATTGTTATTTAAATGTTATCTTATTGTACTCTACAGCTTTATATCTGAAGAAATCAGTAGACTTGCTTCATCCTGATGGTAACGGGATCCGAGATGGCATACAAAGATGATTGGCTGACGTTTTCGATGTCTCAAAAATATTGTCTGTGGAACATTTTTCCAGTCGATGAAGTCGGATTAAAGTAGTTTACTGTCGCTTTTTAATTTTCTTTATGTTTTAGTTATAGTTTCAGATTTTTTTTTTAACTAAATAAAAATTTTCTAATGTATAAATTTTATAAAATGTGCAATTATTAACTTTTATATTTTGGAAATTATTACATATTTTGATTCTCATGATAAAAATAAGATCTATTTTGAATGAAAACTTTAAACTTGAATGTTTTTAATTAGTTTTAAAACAATTGTAGTACTTCAAGATTTGCAATTAAATTTTGTTTTGTTTCGTCTTCTGAACCAGTCATCTCTACTGGGTTTAGAAGGGTGCCGAGGCCTATCACAGCTCATTTCAGGTGAGAAGCAGTGTACACCCTGAACAGGTCACCAGTCTGTCGCTGGGCCATGATCACACAACCATTCATACACACTCTCATTTGTAATGGGCTGTTTCATAGTGGCTGTTTAACCTAACATGCATAATTTTGGAGAGTAGTAGGAAACACCCGTATATACAGGGAGAACATGTAAACTCCACACAGAAAGGCCCGTGTGTAGAGCCTTGCCCAAACTCCGCCGAGGCTTACAGTTAGAAGCCCCCGAGCTTCTAACTGTAAGGCCGTATTCAAATTTAAAGTGCAATATAAATAAAATTATTATTATGATTCAAATTATAACATTTACTTAAAAAAAAAAAAATTTTTTTTTAAAAATCAGTTTGATGGTGCGGGTTTTTTTGGGTTTTTTTTTTTACCAATTTTCCCGTTCACGCCACTCTGGCCCATCTGAACGGTCGGTTTTGGTTCTCGAACTTGAACAATTCTGTTCCAAGGGCAAGAATTTCCTGATATTGTTTAGTTCGATAGTTTTGTTATAGTATGTAAATCTGATTCTATGTTTCAGATGGATTAACTGTGTGGCAAGCAAAGCTAATAAAAGGGTTGTGTTAAAAAAAAAAAAAAAAAATCATTTTTCTCCATTCGGCATTTCCCTTCAGGGGTCGCCACAGCAAGTCAGTTTCTTCAATCTAACCCTATCTGCTGAATCCTCTTCGGTCACACCAACCATCCTCATGTCTTCCTTCACTGCGTCCATGAACCTCCTCTTTGGTCTTCCTCTAGCCCTCTTTCCTAGTGGGTCCGAACCCAGCATCTTTCTGCCATTGTACTCTCTCTCCTCTGCACATGTCCAAACCATCTCAGTCTGGCCTCTGACTTTATCTCCAAAACCTATAACATGTGCTGTTCCCCTGATCCTGTCCATCCCGGTCACTCCCAGAGACATCCTCAGCATCTTCATCTCTGCTACCTCCATCTCTGTTTCCTGTCTTTTCCTCAGTGCCAGTGTCACTTGACCAAACAGCATGGCCGGACTTGTCACGGTTTTGTACACTTTCCCTTTCCTTTTAGCTGAAACTCTTCTGTCACACATCACACCTGATACTTTTCTTCACCCGTTCCAGCCTGCCTGCAGACGCTTCTTCACCTCTTTTCCACACTCTCCATTGCTCTGGGCTGTTGATCCTAAGTACTTAAAATCTTTCACCTTCTTTATCTCTTCTCCCTGTAACTTACCTTTTACATTTGAATTCGTCTCATTAAAAAAAAATAAATCATTATTTCCTTTTAAAAAATGAAAACCAAATGAAAGCATTCCTCTCAAAGAAAAAAAAGAACACCTATAAGCAGTGGTCTGAAAGGGTATGTGCTGCCTGTTTTATTGACATTTTATAAAGCAATAAAGAAAAAAAATCTGTATTCAACACAAACAAAATATACAAAGAACCACATTTATTCAGATATACTGCATATTTTCACCTCAACACAATCCAGTTATTTACAAGGAGCACACAGAAAAGAAAATCAGGAGCATGTCCGAACCACAAATATGGCACTAAGTGGTGAGAAATGATGTGATCACAACAATCATATGAAGCTCGTAGAATTGGAAGAATGATATTTGACACCACAGTTGTTTCCGCTCAGTGAAGTAGTTTTAGGGTACGAACATTTTGCTCCGATGGTTTAAAATTGAGAAAAAAAGACTTTTTTTATGATTCTTTGAACTGCTGGTAACAGAGTCTGTTTGCTCTGCGTGTAAAGTGAACCACACACACCGTTTACACACTCAACTTAGTGCCACTAAAAGGAAAAATTATCGGGATTTTTTTTCCCACAATTTTTGAAAACCACTTTTTTTTTTTATTCCAGTGAAAAAGGAAAACGCTTAAAACATGTAAAAATGAAACAAATATATGTGATAATTGTTAAATGTAATCACTGTTACAACGTGGTGGGAATCTAAAAGAGGGGAAACTATTCACAGACATAATGTACAAGAAGTGGCACTACTTTTAATCTACTCTGTAGTCGGTGGAATAGAAACAGATATTTTTTTCATCTTTTTTTTTTTTTTAATAGAAAACTGTTTTTTTTCCCAGTAGTTTCTGCAGCGAGCTTCACTCCCTCCACGCCGATTAAAGTGCTTAAGGCTGAATTTTGACGACATGCCACATCAGTGTATTTAGACATTTGTTGTCTCTTTTTTTTACTCTTCGCAAAGCCTCCGTCATCCATCGGTCTCCCAAACACACCCCAGCGTGGTTTTTGTGGGTGCATCTGAGTGTAATCGTCATAGCGTTGGGTCCGTCTTAAACATGAAGCAAAGTGCTTACCAGCTGATTCACTTAGAAATATTAAAACAAGTATTTTAAAACATTGAATGAAGAACATTTAGGTGAGCCGATGTCCTCTCGGTAAGACAAAGGGCATGCAGTGCATTTCCAGAAAGCTCTCCCATCTTTGTACATGAGCATGCCATGCAGCTGTTCAGACTCCAGCTGTGAAGCTAAAACAGAGCTACAGTCCTCTTCCAGCCACTTTGTCAGAGAAAACTTTCGTCCTTTCGTGTGATTTTGGCTTGCACATTTTCTTTCTTTCAGTCCCTTTTCTAGGCGTTAACTATCAGAGCCACTGTGGAAATAAGATGGACCGTGTTTGCTTGTCGCTATGCTACATCGTAGAGGTTTCACTTCCTGTAAAGTAACTCGGAAACTAATTCTTATTTTTAATTATTTACATTAGAAGTGGATTCTTCATGCTGGATTTTTCAGCTCGTTTGTGTTTGCCTTTCGCTGCTGCAAAGTCCTGAGTGGGGGAAAAATAAATATGGATGAGTAAAAACAGGATGAAACAAAGACTCGTAAAGTCAGCCAGCGCTTACCTGATGCATTTTTCTTGCTTTTAAAAACTTCATGGGCTTGATTTAAGTGAACAAGCTGCATGGAAACACAGAGGAGATCAATTTAATGCAATAAAATGATGAAGAATAAAAAAAAGCAGAAATCCCAAACTCCCGGTTTGCGGGCCAACTATGTCCTTTATGGCAAAAATGTATGGCCCCCAGTTTAATAACTGATATAGTAACTGTAGCCCGCTCCTCCTCGAGGTCGAGAGAAGCCAGATGGGGTGGTTCACGCATCTGGTCAGGATGCCCAGCGAGCCTGTGCTTCCCATTTGAGGCTGTTGCCCCGCGACCCGGCCCCGGATAAGCAGAAGACGACAGAACAAACGGAACTGTAGCCCATGGGTTTGATATGACCAGCTTTCATACATCGACCCTAGAACTAATCGAATCAGCCAACTCGGTGGGGTATTTAGCTCTTGAGAGTGGGATATCAGTGGAGTTAAAATAGACGTTATCATGCAAAATTGACTTTAAGAAGGTTTCTAAACATGTTTGAACATTATTCCCACATTAAATAATTCTATTTGAATCATGCTTGTTTGAATAATTTACTTTTATTCTGAATTATTTTGTATCTTAGGGTTTTTGGATTCCCACTGAGTTCATGTCTAGGGTCCTTGGAGAAGACTTGTTTCTCCCACCATTGGTGCCATCACATTGTGGCAGCCTGCTGCGGTGTAATGCAGCACACAAATTTTCACAGTGAGGGATCAATAAAGTATACGTTATTTTTGAATATCCTTCATTAAAAATTAACAACAAAAAACTTTAATGCATTAAATACGTGATACAAAAATGTTAACTTTTTTTGTGAAATGGTCTGAAAAGGAATGAAATGATCTATTTTTAGCACTTATTTCAGCATTCATTTTTAAAAAAATAATTCACCTGTATTTTTCAAATATTCCTGATCAAATATTTAAAAAAAATTCTTGTCACTGAATTTTTGTGCGAAAAAAATGCAAACAGTAACAAATCGAAAACTGTTAAAAAATAAGGCCGAGATGTAATGAGTTTTTATTTCAAGTGAAAGTCATCATTTCTTTAAAATAACCAGTGAGTTCTTTTTATCTGTCGAATTAGTCGGAGCAGCCACCCTCGTCTTTTTTGGTCAAAACCCTGGATGATGAGATCATGAAACCTATGCTGTAAATCTGAAAGATGAAATCATTTCTCCTGTGAGTCGTGTTTCGTTTCCTGTGAAACACTCTCCACCCAGCAGAGGTCCTCAATGTTTCTTTCTATCAACAACCTTTTTTTTTTTTACTCCTCACTCAAGACATTTGTATCGCTTTATCTTCAAAAATGCTCATTTGGTAGGTTTTAATTTAAAACTAGGACCAAACACTAAGTGATAATGTTGGTTTTTCAGGATTTGTTGATGTAATTTACAGGTAATTCATTTTATAAACAGTTTATGCAGCATGCGAAGAATACCAATGAGCACATTTTGAAATGTTTATCACTTATTTGTTCTTTTTAATGCATTTAAATAATTATTTTGTTGGATTTTTTTTTTTTTCAATTATCCACCTGGACATAGTATGTATGGTCTGATCTGACGTCATAAATTAAATAAATACGAACATACAGTCAGCTTTAGAAATGTGAAAAACATTACTTGAAAAATCAATTTGCTGAACTATGACAGTTTTTTGTAATTACATAAAACAGAATTCAAATTTTATAACAGACAAAAATGTAAATCCAGATTGCTCTTTTTCTTTCTTTCTTTCTTAATCAAAACGTGCGTTACTTTTCTGGTGATGCTTAAAAACTTAGCTCAGAGGTCATTCACTGATGTTCTGAACCGTTCCTCCCTGACGAGTTTGTGGGTTTTTGGGGGGTGTTGGAGTCTATTTCAGCTGATTCAAGGCAAAAGGTAGGGTACACCCCGAACAGGTGCTCAGTCCGTTGCAGGGCGACATACACACAACCATCCGGACACACTCATTCATGGGGGAAATTTTATTGCAGCCAATTAACCTAACATGCATGTTTTTGGAGGGTGGGACGAAACCAGAGTCTCCAGAGAAAACCCACCCACACAGAAAAAGACCAGTGTTTTGAGCCTTGTCCCACCTAGGACTCAAACTCCTGACCTCCTTGCTGTGAAGCCACTGTATTAAACACTGTGCCACCATGCCACCTTGTCCAGAGTCCTCAGAGAAAATTGTATTTAATCTTACGTTTATTGATCGTCTTCTGTCTGTGATGTTTAAGACAAAATAATGTTTATTTGATTCAAATCATAAAAATGACTTTTTTTTTTTTTTTTATCAAAAACAATTTTCTCATCTGCATCCATGCTGCTCTGCACACTTGGCTGGAGCCTTTCGGTAACAAAAAAGATTTTGTGTCTCAGGAAAGCATCACAAGGTGATACCTGGATTTTGGTAGATGCCCCACTGACTTTTGGACCTCAGTTTATTCCATCTGCGTTGATCTCCTGACTTTTGGACCCCTGACCTTATCTCATAAACACTCACCTCTTTAAATACGAACTATGTGATTGTATATTTTTATGCAGGGATGCACATACCTGACAGTGCAAGTCTGCACACATTGTCAAAATGCACTCTAATTTGCACATTAAACACATTGAAGTGATCCTCTGCACTTATATGGCAAACCAAAGGAATAAAAAATGCTCTTTTTCAATCTCAAAATACAATTTCTTTTTACTAAAAACGCCGCAAAAATATCTTGTTCTCTCGGTTTGGTGACCATAGGTGAGGGTGGGAACGTAGATCGACTTGTAAATCGAGAGCTTTGCATTTTGGCGCAGCTCTTTCTTTACCATGATGGACCGATGCAGCATCCTGATTATTCCAGACGCCGCCCCAATCCATCTGTCGATCTCCCGCTCCATCCATTCCCCGCCTGTGAACAAGACTCTGAGACACTTAAACTCTTTTCTGGGGCAGGACCCTATCCCTGACCTGAATGGGGGCATCCCACCCATTTCCTCCTGAGTAATGGATTGAAAAGAAAATGTGCACCCCTGTTTTTTATGATTTCATCTGTAATTTCCAGTCCAACTTTACGCCTGCAAATCATAGAATACAATCTGTCCTCCCACTGGAACCCTGTCAAGTTTCGATTTTCCTCCAACTGGGACGTTAGGTATTTTAATTGAGTTAATTTGAATGGAATTCATTTAAAATCAGTCCAACCAAAAGGAATGAACTCTGTCAACATACCAACTCTCTCTCACGGCTTCTATGTCGCTTACGAGGTTTTGCGCTAAACAAATCCCAAAAATCTGCAACAAAAGCAGGTAATAAATGTTAGAAAAGTTTGAATACTGTATTTCAAAGGGGTTTAAGACGAAGACAATCTCCTTCACACACCTGCAATAACGCAATTCCAATAAAGATCCCCGCCACCACTGTGAGGTTCTCCTGGAGCCACTTTTCAAATTGTGGTACACAGCCTTTGATGTAGATCGAGGTCCTCTGTTCAGCATCCTGATGAAAAAAAAAACACACACACATATGGATCGTGCTTGAAAATGTAGAAATACTGGAAATAACTTTTCATTGAATAGTTTTTCTTAACTTCTGCACATTATTTCGTTTATTCAATTTTTTCCATGTTCTCATTCAAAAGTTTACATTTTAAATCTAATGCTCAAGATTTTTCTTGCATTATATTACAGTAGAGCAAAGCAAGGGCTAATAATGAGGGGGAGGGGGCCAATTTGTATTGCATTGCTGCTGCATGAGTAATGCCACACCGCCCCGAGTACTGATGGAGAGCCAGCTGCTGTTAGGAAGCGAACTGAAAGAGGAATATTGTATCAAAGGGTGGAGCAAGGCATGACCTCATGAAGTCAAAGCAAAACACACCAGAAAAATTCACACTTTTCTCTCTAGTTTCTTCCATGTGACGATTAAGCAGGCAGATGTGGACCTGGGTCTGATTTAAAAATAAACATGTTGGTGTCTTACCATGCTTGCATTGGTGTCCTATTGACACGGTGCGTTAATTTTTACATTCTCCAATAAATTCTCCACACACACGCATTTTAATAATACTCTGACACTTTCTCCTTTTTTCTTTTGTCGTATTCGTCACACCTGGTCTTTATTATCCTCTCCTATTGTAACATTTGGAGTTGTATCTCCTTATTCAAGCCATGGTTTCGTTCCGTTCCGTCATCTTCCGCTCATCCGGGGCCAGGTTGTGGGGGCAACAGCCTCAGACGGGAAGCCCATGCTTCTCTCAATCTGGCTGCATCCTCCAGCTCACCTGGAAGGATTCCAAGTCGTTCCCCAGCCAGCTGTGAGAAATAGTCTCTCCAGCGGGTCCGGGGTGCCTCTCGGTCTCCTCCCGGTGGGACATGCCCAAAACACCTCACTAGCGAAGCGCTCCGGAGGCATCCTGACCAGATGCCCGAACCACCCCATTTGGCTTCTCTCAACCTAGAGGAGGAGCGGCTTGACACTAAGCTCCTCCCAGATGGCAGAGCTCCTCACCCGATCTCTGAGTGAGAGCCCATCCACCCTGCGGAGGAAGCTCATTTCGGCCGCATGTATCCGCGATCGCATTCTTTCGGTCACCACCCACAGCTGGTGACCAGCCATGGTGCGTTTCAATATTGTGTTTGTTGTTATGGTGTCCTGTTCTTGTCTGTTTTCCCTACGTCTGGTGTTGCTATCCCTGCCCAGGTCTCCTAATGCCTGCCCAGGACATAAGCCTGCCCAAGATATAAGCCTGCCCAGGTCTCCTCAAGCCTGCCCAGGTCGGCTACCAGCTGCACCTACCTGCCCCTCGCTCCACAATCTCTTTCTGTTCTCAAGCTGGCTATATTTGGTTGTACGTCAGGGTCTTTCCTCTCCACCACCTTCATGACAATAATTTATTAAATCCCATGTTTGTCAAAATTCTCAAATGCGTATATATTTTTTTCTTTAATGCTTGTCGCATCAAAATCTAGTAAAAACTTGGTTACATATCTTTCTCGTTTCAATCAGGTTCTTGAATTCCGTTTGCTGGTGGATTGTTTTTTCATGTGACTAATTTAACAACATGTGAGTGACTCACCGTTTTTGCACGAATATCATATCCGCACTGCGTGTTGATGACATCCTCCTGTGGAAAGAAGATGCTTTTAGTCTTTAATAAACCATAGTCACACAAATGATGTCTGGCATGTAGCTTTTTTTTCATTCAGACATCTTTGTTTAACCCTTTAGCCGATAAAATTGGAAAAATTCACATTGATCTCCACTATGAGCAAAACAAGGCAAAATTTACTACTAAAAATTTTGTTTACTAAACATTAGTAATAATCGGGGTTAACCATTTTGAAGCCTAGTGCATAATTTCACAGCTACATTCCCATCAGTAAGTCAGAAAATGAACATTCAACATCAACTAACGCTGTTTCAACCGCTTAGGAGGAAAGTCGTAATTTCTCATTAACAGAACAAAACTGAAAATCTGCGCTGTCCTTTGTTTACTAGTCGCTCGCCACAGGCTGATTCAGCGTAAAATTTCATACAGGATTTGTGATACTAATTACAAATAGAAAATTTCTAAGCTGATAAACGTTTTCAAATCAAAACTCATTTGTTCAAATCTGCGGTCTCCCATTATGCCCCCATCATCTCTTCCCACCCTGCACTCCATCTATGGTACGTGTTTTTTAACGACTATATTGAGTGTTTTATGTTTTGTTTTATCTCTATGTAGAGCAACCTGGAGAGTTTTTAAAGGCGCTGACAAATAAAATGTATTATTATTATTTTAATACAGTAATTAAAAATGCGACAAGATCAAAATTCTTACCCTAAAAAGTACGTCTTTAAACTTTAAGACCATTTTTCTGATGAACTGCCTTAATGTTTATATGGATGTTTTGTTGGAGATATTGTCTAAATCAGGGGTGCCCAACCTTTTTTGTCCCAAGATCTACTTTTCAAGTAACAAACCTCCTGAGATCTACCAGTACCGGATTAACGTCACAAACCCTAACAGATCGTTTCCAGCCTGTTGTGACTAACCCCACAACACGTTTTTTTGTTGTTACGCAACCATTAGACATCACAAACACACCCTCTCTCAAACACAACACGCTCACAAGTTCCTCTCTCCCTTTCATAAATATACACAGACAAGTTTCTATCTCAAAACACACACAAATTTCTCTCTCTCAACATGCACAAACCGACAAAATTCCATCTCTTGCTGCAGAATCTTCCTTTTTCTAACACACTCAGACAAGTTCCCCTCTCTCTGAAACACAGACAAATTTCTCTCTCTCAAACACACACAGACAAATTCCCTTCTCTCTCCCAAATACACATACAGACCGACAAAGTCTTCTTTCTCGCTCACTCTGTTTTTCTCTCTTTAACACACACACAGACAAGTTCCTTTCTCTCAAAAACAAACAAATTTCTCTCTCTCAAACACACACAGACAAATTTCTCTCTCTCAAACACACACCTCGACAAAATCCTCTCTCACTCGCCTCTCTTTTTCTCTTTCTAACACACACACACAGATATTTTCTGCATGCATGCAGTGCTTTGCGAGGAGGAGGGGCCACAGCAGCACCACCATGGCTGCTTATTGATTATAGGCTTTACAAATGTGATTTAACGTCACAGACTCTGAAAATCTCCCATAACACAAGAAAAGGCTGCTAAAATGACGCTGTTTTGGAAAAAAAAAAAAAACTTGCCAAATTTAAGCGAGAAGTTCTCAATACTCGCTAAATTTAGCGTCAGAGTTGGTGAATTGACAAAAATGACTTTTTTTTTTGTTTTATCCTAAACACCTGGCAGTCAACCTGAAATCAGTCCACTGGCTACCAGTGAACCGCGATCGACTTGTTGCTCACCCCCGGTCTAAACAATATGGCGTTGAGCTCTAAAGACGGAAAAGCTCAGATTATGTGCATAAACGTTGATCACTAATTGACTAAGAGATTAGTTTGATCAAAAGTCAGATAAATTCAACATGTTCAAAGTCACTATCATGAAGCACCATCTAATAAAAAATTATAGCCAGTGCTTGATGTGTTAATTAGTTTTTCAGTTGTTTGTACCACTGCTACTGCCACACTGAACTTCTAACTGGTCCTTCCTCCACCAACTGGCTGTGTGACAAGGACACTATTCTCTATTGTTCCAAAATATACAAGCAGCTTTGTATTTCCTCTGAAATGTCGCTTGAGAGTTGAAAACGTACAAATTTGAGGCGCAGAAACTAAATCCAAAGGTATTTTGGTTCCTGACAAAAGCAGATGGTTTTTACCATCTGCTTGTAATAAACCAATCTTACAAAAAGAAACCAAATATTTTTGGACTGATTTGAACCTGTGCAGTGCCTCTTAGGGATATTTTTATCTGTGAGGTGGATCCAGATGGAACACCATATCCTGGTGTTACAAAATAATTGGCCATGGATATGTTTCATTTAGTCAAAAAAAGTATGCTGTACTAAAAGCAGGATGCTGTGCAAAACAAGAAGCAGTAAAACAGTAGTTCTGTCCAAAAAAAACTCTTTCCTCAAGGTCTCTTTCCTTTGATTTCCAGATTGAGTAGAGCCGGCAGAATTTTGGGAGGTCTAAACACTGACAACTTCCTGTTGGAAGCTAGAAATGACGGTTGGTATCAGTGTCTGGACGGTGTAGATAACAAAGCTATACGTGGCCAGAAAGACTCTCCCAGTGACATGTCAAACTAAAAATATAAAACACATTTAAAGACCAAGATCATGTTATTCTTAACTTTTCAGTCTTTTATAAGCATATATTTGATGTAATCTAAGCCATTTTTTTCTGATATCTAATTCGATAAGATTAAATATAGTAAAAATCAATGGAATCTCCTTTGTTTTGAAAACAGATTGAGTCATCATGCCGGAGAGGATTGTGGATGCCCCATCAGGCAATCAAACGAGCAAAGCTACCGGTATCTGCTCCTCCGTCAAAATGATCTTCTCGTTGTAATTTCTAATCTAATCTAATTTTTTTTTTTACTCACTCTATTCATCCCTCACTGGGAAAATTTGTGTGCTGCTCTCCTACACCGCAGCAGGCTGCCACGACAGCACCAATGGTTGGAGAAACGGGGGGTTAATTGTTTTCTTCAAACCCGCGAAATTCTGGTTGACTTCCAGTCCGCGGGCGAACGCTCTAACCACTGAGCCACCGTCTTCCCCCCAAAATGATAGACTCAAAATGACAGACTTAAAAATGTTCAAGTCTGGATTTGTACCTGATGATTCAATTCATTCTGGAGCCTCAGAATAGTGACGTCACTTCTAAAGCAGGCTATTCAACCGAAACATTTTTTTACGATATATTACTAAAACCAAAAAAAAAATCTCCTGTTGATTTATATACAGCTCCGCTTCCGAAAAAAGACACTTTGCTGCTGTATGTATCTACTTTAACATATGTATTACTATGTATAACAATGCATTACTCTGTATTACTATGCATTACTCTGTATTACTATGCATTACTCTGTATTACTATGCATTACTATGTATTATTATGCATTACTCTGTATTACTATGCATTACTATGTATTATTATGCATTACTCTGTATTACTATGCATTACTATGTATTATCATGCATTACTATGTATTACTATGCATTACTATGTATTACCATGCATTACTATGTATTACCATGCATTACTATGTATTACTATGCATTACTATGTATTACTATGCATTACTATGTATTACTATGCATTGCTATGCATTACTATGTATTACTATGCATTACTATGTATTACTATGCATTACTCTGTATTACTATGTATTACTATGTATTACTATGTATTACTATGTATTACTCTGTATTATTGTATCTTACTATGTATTACTATTATTATTGTTAAAATTCCACAGGTTTTGGTCTGTAAGTGTGTTATGTCACCAATAAGAATGTTTCTTATTATTTTTATCAGGGGATTGCTAGGTAACAAGAGAAATTCCTGAAGGTGTGGTCAGTGAAAGGCAATATCAACCCATTTCTGTGCTGCTCCCAGACGAAGACAGACCAGGTGTAAAAACACTTGGGACATATTTACGAGGCAAAAAAACCCCTCAAATGTATGGTTGGAAACTTTGACGAGAGTGTATTATCATGATGGGGACTCTTAAAAAGAGAAAACTCTCTGAGTAAAAAAAGGTTCAAATCTGCTAGTTTCTGTTTGACGTGTGAGAACATACGGCTGGATCTTTGGTGCAGCAGGAAAAAGGGACTCCACACTTCTCCCGACTGGGGTTTGAATCGGTGCAGTTGAAATAGATGTTCAAATTCCAGTCATCTGCTCCGAAAGCCCCGCAGCATTCCCACTGCAAAGTTCAACAATACAAAAAAAAAAAACCTAAAAGTTATGATTCACTCTGAAAAGAGAAAGTGGAGAGATCAGGTCACACTAAACTCACATATTCCTGGGTGAAGTCTATCAGGTTCTGCAGATCGATGTCGTCTCTATAAGCTCGGATATTGTTGTTAATAAAGAAGTTGAGCTGGTCTTTAATCCAGTCTTTGAAAACAAATGCAAGGACTCCTGCAGTCAGTTCCAGAAAGAAGATGATTCCCAGGAAAACTGAGAACTGAAACACACCAATAAAAATGTTTTTAAAATTAAGGACTTTAAACAACACTGTAGTAAAACCATGCACGAGAAAAAACAAAACAAGTATTCCTGGTGGAAACGTACAAACTTGAGGAGGAAAGAGTTTTCTCTCAGAGCACCGATGCAACCTGCAAAACCGAGGATGAACATTACACCTCCCACCACCAAGAAGAGCCACACAGGGTCGAAGCCCCCCAGGTCAGTGATGGACGAGATGTTAGAGAGAACCCCCTGGAAGAAATGGTACAGCGTCAAGAAATTATTCTGCAGTTTAAACAACACAACATGTCTTTTATATTGACACTTCTTAGATAGAAACATAGAAAACAACTGATCAAATGAGGTAATAAATTATTTCCCATTACATTTAGATTATTCTTCTTCTTTCAGCATTTCCCATCAGGGGTCGCCACAGCAAGTCAGCTTCTTCCATCTAACCCTATCTACTGCATCCTCTTTGGTCACATCAACTATCTTCATGTCGTCCTTCACTGTACTCTTTGGTCTTCCTCTAGGCCTCTTTCCTGGTGGTTCCAAACCTAGCATCCTTCCTTCTAGTCCTCTACCCTCTCTCTCTCTTCTGCATATGTCCAAACCATCTCAGTCTGACCTCTCTGACCTTCTCCCCAAAACCTCTAACATGTGGTGGTCCTCTGATGTACTCATTTCTAATCCTGTCCATCCTGGTCACTCCCAGAGAGATCCTCAGCATCTTCATCTATTCTACCTCCATCTCTGTTTCCTGTCTTTTCTTCAGTGCTACTGTCTCTAGACCAAACAGCATGGCCGGTCTCACCACGGTTTTGTACACTTTCCCTTTTATTTTAGCTTAAACTCTTCAGTCACACATCAAACCTGATATTTTTCTCCACCCGTTCCAGCCTGCCTGCACATGCTTCTTCTTCTCTTTTCCACACTCTCCATTGCTTTTGACTGTTGATCCTAAGTACTTAAAATCTTCCACCTTCTTTATCTCTTCTCCCTGTAACCTGACTTTTCCATTTGGATCCCTCTCCTTCACACACATGTACTCTGTCTTACTCTGACTAATCTTCATTCCTCTTCTTTCTAGTGCAAACCTCCACCTCTCCAGCTTTTCCTCCACCTCTTCCCTCCTCTCACTACAGATCACGATGTTATTTGCAAACATCATTGTCCATGGAAATTTCTGTCTAACCTCGTCTGTCAGCCTGTCCATCACCATAGCAAACAGCAAAGGACTCAGAGCAGATCCTTGGTGCAGTCCCATACCGACACTGAACTCCTCTGTCACACCTACAGCACACCTCACCACTGTCCCCCATTACATTTAGATAAATGTGTAATATAACAGAGTGAGATTAAGAAGCAGATCATACATAAATTTATTCGATATTGGACTTCTGACGTAAAAACTAAGCAAAAGAAAACTATCCATATGGGAGGGTTTACAAAAACTTTTTGGACTAGTATTTACTTCTTAACCAACGTCATGCAATAGATATGGATTCGCATGCAATTTTTTGGTTTAACTCTCCTTTTATCTTCATACTTTAATATGTAGTTTCACATTGTACCAGTCAGGTAAATGGATTCTTGAAAAAGGTGTACCCCAGGGATCAACTTTTGGCCCCCTTTTGTTTTCTATATTTTATTGGTGATTTTCAACAAGTCAGTTTACATTGGTCAGTAAACCTTTATGCCGATGACACTGCATTTAGAGCTATTGATCCAATACCATACAAGTATGAGTACCAATATTATTGTTGTTGGTTTCCTTTTTGCCGCAGACTATCCCAACCGATTTCAGGCGACACCCAGAACAAGTCACCAGCCTGTTACGAGGCCACACACACAAACGACCGAACACACTCATTCCTGGGGGCAGCTTTGCAGCAGCCAATTAACCTAGCGCGCATGTTTTTGAGTGGGAGGAAACTGGAGTACCCATAGAAAACCCACGCATACACGGGGAGAACATGCAAAGTCCTCACAGAAAAACCAGAGTTTCAAGCCTCGCCCCTTTTCCGGAACTCGAAATCCTGACCTTCTTGCTAACCTTCTTGCGCAAACCACTGCGTCACCGAACAGTCTTTCAAAAGAAATATCATGAAATGATAAGAAATGATGGATGAAGTGAAAACAAAGCCAAACATCCTCCAGTTTTCCATCGACGTCACCAAATTCTTAGCAGAAAGTCAGAAAAGCAAATGGAACAATGAATGAATCTGTGAAATGCACCACATCCATTCAGAGGCTATTGTTCATGCAGGCATCCCACAGGAAAACATGACATTCCTCTGTGATTCAGTAAAGCAGATTTTTGGGCTCCTATTCAGCCAGGAGGAGGTTATCAGTAAATGAATATTAATATGTTCTGATTATTTATTAACAAATGCAAATGGATGTGGTAATTCAATTACCATCCTGTTTAACACCCACCTTTTCACTCCAAGCCCACAACCCGATGGCAAGGAACGCCACTCCCAGGAACTGACAGACAGAGAGAAGAGAACAAGGTTCAGTCATCACAAAGATGCACATGGAGACATTTCCTCATGGTAGACTGCAGAATCAGCAACAAAGTCACATTTTAAAGAACCGTTAAACAGGCTCTATTCACCATAATTGCATGGTTGAGTAAATTTCTACTTACAGCATGGAAATATAAGAGTTCGAGAGTGACAATCATGGACTTGATGGTATTGGTTGGGAACCAGAAATACATTAGGTTTCGCTTTGTGTGACCCAGATGCAAAGAGAGGACGGTCATCTTTTATTAATTATATGTAGGAAGCCTGATAGGGAAGCTCCCTGGCGGGTTTCCTCTAAATGCTCTCCGTGATGAGCTGCTGGCACAATTTAAAGTAAAATGTCAGCTTTTTTAGAGCATTCAAAGACAATCCAAGATCAAGCAATAAGCACTAAAAGTGAATGTTTTCCATGTGGCTGTTTCCTCTGTGTCATTGTTGCAACACACTGGGTGTGTGAATTGTTTCTAATGTCTCTACTGTACGTTAGAAGCGAAAGAAAAAGAAAAGCTCTGAACAAAAGTTCCTTGTTAAGAACAAGTACAGCCTTTGTCTTGTTTTATCTGTGAGAAACAAACAGATTTAAACTAAACAATCTAAATTAGATAGGTAGTTACGACAAGATGAAACTGGGACTTTCTAAACAAAATCTCACAAGGTATGACGAGGTCATCATACAATGTATAATTTCAGTTACGCTGCATTATGACATACATACGTGACAGTAACACGCTGAAGTGTGAGGCCCTGTCCACACATAGCCGGGTATTTTTGAAAATGCAGATATTTTTATCCGTTTGGTCTGCCGTCCACACGAAAACGGAGGTTCTGTTCACTTAAAACCGGCGTTTTTGAAAACTCCCACCAAAGTGGAGATTTTGGAAAACTCCGTTTTTGCATTTGCGTGTGGACGTGCAAAAACGGATATTTGCGTTTTTATGCGTCACAACCTGCAACAAGTAATGCACATACGTCATTCGTGTGCGTCCTTGTTTACAAAGCAGACAGTGGGCAGCATGGATTCACAGAAACAGACATTACTTTTTACCCTATTGCAGACCCTCTTTTATTGCCTTTTTGTCCACTCTCAACTGCTCTCGCTTCGTGTTCAGGAGAAAGGAGGAGAAATGCGTTGCAATCAGCTAATATTCCTCACATTAGCTTTCCTAGCTCAGAGCTTACATTTAGATAAATACTGCCCACTACTGGTCTGGCATGCTTATAACCGCAGTCAGAAGCGTATTTATACGGCTCCGTGTGGACGCGGATATTTTGAAAACGGTTACGTGTGTACGCGAGCGTTTTTCTAAAACAGAGGACAGTGGATATACATTTTCAAAAGTACCCGGCTACGTGTGGACATGGTCTAAGACACCTAGCAGGTTGGACTAAACAGGGATGGAGGAGTAGCGATGGATGTCGGTAAGATTTTATCAAAAGAACTCCTATCGATACTGCTTTTTGATTCGGTATCTTATTGATATTCTTTATGCATAAATATATTTTATTTTGGAACAATTTAAAATACAAAATATCAGTTCTGTGCTTATGTGTCTAAAATTACACGTCTCAAGCAGACGATCAAATGCCGCGCAACTTTCTATTAGAATTTGGTCTCTCTAGTTTTTGTTGTTATTGTCCTTGAAAAACATGTTTTTACTACGTTTTAGACAGAGTGTGCTGTGTGTATGTACTTTGAAAAATTACAGCAACACTTTGGATCTTTTTGCTTGTGGTCACTGTGTGTTAGAATGAGAGACCCTGAGCAGCCTCCTCCATCACAGTGCAGCAGGAATGTGAAGAGGTAGGCAAGGCTATGGACTGTGTAGGAAATTTGGAAACCTCAGCATTCATTGTTGTATAGTTAGCTAACCTGTCAATTACTCCAGCCTCCTTGTTTTGGCAACAGGTGTTTTTATTGGCTGGAGATGGAAAAACATGAAGAAGACAAAAAACGTGGGTCTTAAATTCGGCTCAATTTTCACAAAGAGCTAGTGGAACGTCAGGGCTAGAAGATCTTTCATACTGCATGTAAAGACTTGCCTTTTTGGGGAATTTTTTTTCTGGTTTTGTTACAATAAATTAGCCTGATACATCAAACTGTTTCACTGTGGAAACAGTCTGACCTTGCAACTCTGGGATTTGTTCACTCCAAAGTAGGTTGGACTCTATTTTGCTTTAACAAATTGCTGCTCTAAAATAAAATCGAGAGTACTTTCTAAGTGGCACTATACTGGCTAAAAACGATTACAAGCTTTTACCTTAACAATTAACTACGCAAACAAAAGATAGAACTGCTAAAACACACCTCTTGAAATGCATTTTTTTTGGCTTCTTCTGGGTTTACAGACCAATAGACATATTTACATGTCACCGAATCTAGAAAGTTGGACTGATTGGCCAATGATTTTTGTTCACCATACAAAAATAATTCGCTGAGGCTTTTCATTGTACCTTGTTGTGAGACACCATAGCTTAATATTTAATGTATTCCATTACCAACCAGTGAAGGCAGATTTTAGTAACATGGTAAAAAAAAATATGTATATGAGTAGTACCATGGTAATAAAGCAGGAATGACTCCTGTTCCTCCAGATGAGTTTGAGAACAGGGCCTTAGGCTCATGCTGAGAGGATGTGTTTGCTTCTCTTGTATTTTCCTTCCTAGTGGATGATCAGAGATGCTGTGGGAGATGTTTCCCAGCTCCAGCAGCATCATCATCATATGGGAACAGGACAACAAAGCGGGCTGACAGATGGAGCAAGTGCGGCGCGCTCACATCACACCACCTTTGTGTCCAGTAAACACACAATAACACACAGGCCTAGAACACAAGGACTTACCCAAAAGATGATGTTGAATCCGAAGATGAAATATTTGATGCAGCAGCTGACTTCATGAGCCTTGAAATGTTTTCCCGACATCATTTTTTATCCCTAAATCCGCTGCGAGGATTCAGATGAAAATCTGCGGGATGTTAAAGACAACCTGCTGGTGGAAACACCCTCTAATGTTTTCTCATGGCTCGACAAAAAACCCGCTCCTTTTCTTTTATTCTTATCGTCCTATTCTGAGCATCATGCTGATAAAAAGATGCAAGCCTAAGAGGAAAGCTAAGTTTGTTAAGTTTGTCCAAATGAGGGAAGCTTTAAGAGCCAGAAACCTGCCACACACAGTAAGATAAATCCACGGAGGAAATCAGATTATAGGCGATGTCTTTCTATCTGACCCACACCATGGACATGACTGCTGTGGAATGATGTTCAGCTCAGCCAATCAGTATTAACCAAGGCTTGGAAAAGGTGGGACTTCCTGTTTTTCATCACAAATGAAAATAAAATTACACCATAAAAAAATAAAACAGTGAAACAGAAAGAAATGATCATAAATCCCACTTAAATATTTATTACATTCCAAAATGTGTTCATACCCTAGTAATTACGATGTAATATACTGATGTAATCAATATTTTGATTGTGTAATAGAATTTATAAACAAAAACTGAAAGTGAAAATATTTCTTAAAAAAAAAAAAAAGACTTTTTTGTGTTTGATACAAAATAAAAAAATAAAACATATTATTTAATGACATATTTTTGTTTGTCACAATATTTTTACTTGCACAAATAAAATTAGGTTCATACCCTAGTAATTACTATGTAATAGACTGATGTAATCAATATTTTGATTGTGTAAAAGGATTGATAAACAAAAAACTGAAAGTGAAAATATTTCCAAAAAATATTTGTGTTGGATACAAAATAAAAAATAAAATATGTTTAATAATATATTTTTGGTTTGTCGCAATATATTTTTTGCACAAATAAAAATACAATAGTATAACATCTATAAAAAAAAATTGAAATAACTCCATGATTTCTTCTTCAAATCACTTATAATGAACAATAAGTGCAACGTATTATTTATTTTATTTTTTAAAAATATTTATATTATATCAATATTATATAATATATATATATATATATATATTACAAATCAGGTAAAGAAATATGAATATAGAAATAAATATGTTTATATATAATATATATAAATGTGTAATATATTTATAAATATTATATATTATATTTTTGGTAGGTGATTAAAAAATAAAGAAATCCGTGTAATTCTAATAAATTTAAAAAATGCATTTTTTTTTTTTACTGATTTTTTAAAAAAATTCAGAAAATATGCTGAAAATATGCAAATATGACATATTTGAAGTCATTAAAAATGTTTTATACCGCCTTTTTTATTTAAATTTTAATACTTTTTTCTTTTAATTTTTTTTACGTTACATTTTACTTGCAATAAAATCAAATCAAAACAAATAATTACAATTAAAAAATTGAAAAAAATTGGTTTTACATTTTTTTAAATGCAGACTCTTAATTATGAACATCAGTATTTGTCAGATGTTTTAATGAGTGCAGTATGTAGATTTGCAGTTTTAATGCAGCTCTTCGTTTCAAAGATAATATTTATCCTACATTAATTTAATCTTTAAATGTTCTGACGTCATCATCAGAAAGCTGATTATTAATTTACATGCATCAAGTTGATTTTGTCGCCACCCAGAGGCAGCTTGTGAGTACTACACATTCCAGCTGCATATATTTAAATCATCCAGAAGACAAACTGTACATGCGCATTACAAATAAACACACAAGTCAAAATAATTTTGTTAAACTTTATTTATTACATAAAATAAAATACCAAAATGATTTGTTACAAATATTTGTTTACAAAAACAGGATAATTTATGAAAATAAATATTTCTGTGCAATTTTTCTGTGTCGTCAACACGGATAAAACACAGATTTAAATATACACAAGTTAACGAGGACCCTTATTCATACCTTATGTTTGTAGTTATATGTTCTAAATGCACGAGGCTGCACTAAACACGACCTTCATTTCATGCTAGTTCACAAACTTACTTATTAAGTCAGCAATATTCATTTTAGCCTACAAGATAAAAATAACAAACTATCACCGTGGTCACCAGCAGAGGGTGATGACCAAAAGAACAAGATTGCAGATACAAGCGGCCAAAATGAGCTTCCTCCGCAGGGTGGCTGGGCACTCAATCAGAGATAGAGTGAGGAGCTCTGCCATCAAAGACGAGCTCAGAGAAGAGCCGTCGCTCCTCTGGGTAGAGAGAAGCCAGATTGGGTTGTTCAGGCATCTGGTTAGCATGCCTCCCGAGCGCCTCGTTGGTGAGCGGATTCGGGCACGTCCCAATGGGAGGAGACCAATAGGCAGACCCCGGACCAGCTGGAGAGACTATGTCTCCCAGCTGGATCCTCCAAGGTGAGTTAGAGGATGCAGCCAGAGCGAGAGAAGCCTGGGCTTCCCGTGCGAGGCTGTTGCCCCCTCGACCCAGCCCCGGATAAGCGGAAGACAACCGAATGGAAACAAAATACATGATATTCTAAAGTTCATTAGAAGTTCTTCACATTCCCGTTACTCCATTAAAGAAATAAAAAGAGAAAGAACGCTATAAAAGAAATTTGGCAATTCAAAAGTTTATCAACATCTAAATTAATCAAGCAGAGTTTTTGGCAGCTTTTCTGGACACAAACATTAAAAAAAAAAAAAATTTTTGAATAAACAAAATACTTCAGGTAAAGACAAGAAAAATTTGCATTTGAGCCAAATTTTCTAAGAATATTTCCCTTGTTTTGATTGCACAATTTTTTTTTTTGTAGTTCAAGTTCCCTAAAAGTCTCTTTTGAAGAAGTCACAAAAAAAAGTAGTGATTTGAATAACAAAATATTTGGAAGAATTTTTTTGTTAATTTTAACAATTTTTTTTTTTTGTCAAATGAGAAGCTCGCTCACATTTAATTTTGGTTGAATTTTTTCCATCTATTGCACATTAAAAAATTACAAATACATCCATTTAAAACTCATTATTTATTTGGGTGAGGTCCTTTTTTTGTCTGTATTTAAATTTTTGTTTTTTAAAAGTTTAAGTATCTCGGGGTCTTGTTCACAAGTGGCGAAGGATTGAGCGGTAGATCGACATGCGGATCGGTGCGGCGTCAGCAATAACTAGGACGCTGCATCGGTCCGTCATGGTAAAGAAAGAGCTGAGCCGAAAAGCGAAGCTCTCGATTTACAAGTCGATCTACATTCCAACCCTCACCTATGGTCACCAGCTGTGGGTGGTGACCAAAAGAATAAGATCGCAGATACAAGCGGCCGAAATGAGATTCCTCTGCAGGGTGGCTGGGCTCTCACTCAGAGATCGGATGAGGAGTTCTGCCATCCGGGAGGAACTCGGTGTCAAGCCGCTCCTCCTCCAGGTCGAAAGGAGCCAGATGAGGTGGTTCAGGCATCTGGTCAGGATGCCCCCCCTCGCGCCTTGCTGGTGAGGTATTTTGGGGACGTCCCACCAAGAGGTAGACCCCGGACTCGCTGGAGAGACTATGTCTAACAGCTGGCTGGAGAACGACTCGGGATCCTTCCGGGTGAGCAGCTAGGGTGAGAGAAGCCTGGGCTTCCCGTCTGAGGCTGTTGCCTCGCAACCCGGCCCCGGATAAGCGGAAGATGACGGAACAGAACAAATTATTTTATTTATTTTTTTTACCATATTAAAGCGCAATAGCTCATTTGAAATGTCGACCAAAATGAAAACTAACTTTTTCTGTTTCTTGACTTTGATCAGACGGTTTTTTTCTAAAGGTGCCGAGTTATTGATGAACATATTCAACTATAATCTTTTAAAAAAAAACAACAAATAAATTGTTAGTTGACTATATGAACACAGAAGCACCTTAAAAAGACTTTTTCACAATCACAGTAGCATGCATCAAAGTAAAAACAGAGAATTTAAAAGTGTTTCTGACATCTTTGAATAAGGTCTCTGTTCACACAGAGGGCAGGAATATGTCAGCCTAAGGCTTCGGGTGAATCGTCTTTTTGTTCTTGTGAACCTGACTGGTAGTTTACTGAGAGTTACCGGATTGAGCCGAGCTGTTTGCATTAGTCACAGTTGTATAAATCCAGTGCTTTATCATTTAGGATAAGAAATCAGTTCTTATTTTAGAAACATAAAGCTTATGAGGTAAAAAAAACATTATGAAATGTAGTTCATTCACTATTCTAAAAAGTCTTGATGCATAAGAGTAACACTTTCATCCTCAGATTATATAAAGCTTCATCATGCAAAAAGGTTTTGAGAAAACATGGAGAATACTGTCAGAGTTTCTCAGCTTTGAAATGTTTAGAGTGTAAACCTGTTCATTTTTACACATACTTAAAACCCGAGATTCCCATTTAAAACACTGCTTTGTTACAAGTTATAAACGAGCGTTTTGTTTGGCTTTATTGTGCATCTGGTGAATTCTGCAGATCCAAAAACAACCAGCAGAGGCAGCAGTGTGTTTGTGTGTCTATTGGATTTCTTGCTGGTAAGAATCTGTAAGGTGGTAGAATTTTTGCTCCTTAGGTCACCTTGATAGTTGATTTTTTGTGCACGCAGAGTAAGCACACGTACGGCACGCCAATGAAAGCCCATTTTTCGTTGGGCCAGAACATGATGACAGGTCCTCGTTCTGGCGCCTCGGTTGCAACGTCAAAGTAGGCGAAGCAAACGCAACCCAAGTAAGAGGCCAAACAAATAAGGATGTGCCTGCAGGGACAAAAAAAAATACATTTTCTAGTTAATATGCATCTCTGGAGAAGATCTCGGCTCTAACTGGGTCTCTATCAGGTTTTTTTTTTTTAGGAGTTTTCGTCCTTGAACTGCATGTGCTAATTGTGTTACCAAATTCATTCATACATTCATCTTCGAAACCAGTGGTCCCCAACCACCTGGCCGCGGATCGGTACCGGTCTGTGGGTTATGTGGTACCGGGCCGCACAGAAAGAAGAAATAACTTTTATTATTTCCATTTGGTTTATTATTCGAGCCATGCAGATATTTTAATTTGAAAAGTCCCCGGATTTTCTTCCTTACATCCGTCAATGAATCACCAGTGACGCGTCATTTTATTACATTTAAACCTCTAAACTACAAAAATGAGAAGAAAAAAAAAGATCTACAGGAAGCTTCTTTGCTAAGGGGAATTACAGAGTTACGAAGCAGACTTTAGAAACACTTTTCGGGTTTCAAGTCAAGATGGGACTGTCTGGTTACAGCAAAACAAACTCAGAAACTCTAATAGATCTAGTCTTACAGTGAAGAATCAAACTAGTATTTTTATTCACTTTGTTTTTGTGATATCCTTTATTTTGAAGGTATGTTTACCGTTACCATAGCAACCAGTGTGCGTTTGAGCAGAAAGAATGTTTCCACGTTATAAAGACGCTGCTAATAAATTTTCTCGTGAAGACAAAGTGGTTTTAAGTTTGTTATTATTGATTTAAAAAGCCAATTTTTCAGGCTGGTCTTGTTTAGTTTTTTTTGCTACACCTTTAGACTGGTCCGTGGACATATTGTCAGACACTAAACCGGTCCGTGGCGCATAAAAGGTTGGGGACCACTGTTCTAAACCATCCATCCTTGACTGGGTCGCACGGGGTGCCGGTGCCTATCCTGGCTGGTTCAAGGCAAGAGGCAGGGTACACCACAAACAGGTAGCTAGTCTGTCACGGGACTACACACGCACTCATTCCTCGGTACAATTTTTTTTGTATACTTCATTGATCCCTCACCAGAGAAATTTGTGTGCTGCATTACATCGCAGCAGGCTGCCACTATGGCACCAATGGTGGAGAAACAGGGGGTAAGGAGTCTTCTCCAAGGATCCTAGACGTGAACTCAGTGGGAATCAAACCCGCAAACTTCTAGTTAACTTCCGGTCCAGGTGAACGCTCTACCACTGAGCCACCGCCTGCCTTAATAGGGAGCAATCGACCTAACATGCATGTTTTTGAGGGTGGGAGGAAACCGAAATACTAGGAGAAAACCCACACATACACAGGGAGAATATGCAAACTTCAAACAGAAAGGCCAGTGTTTCAAGCCTCGTCCCCACTCGGAACTCAAACCCCTGACCTTCTTGCTGTGAGGCCACTCATTGTGCTAACCTCTGCACCAACGTGCAGCGCTTGATACAAAATTGTTTAACTAAATTATTGTAACAATAAAAAGTTTGGAGGAGATTTTCGTCCTTCATTAGGATACTTTGATGAATCTTTAATCTGACTTTGAAACATTCTCTTGTAAGTTTGTGTGAATCTCTTAGAAATAAAGTTTAATTAATCAGAATTGATTTGTTTCATAATTTCTTCTTCTCTCTCATTGTGAAGTATCAATCCTCTGTGCTTTTGTACGTGAACTCACTGGCTTCACCGAAACTCAAACTATAAAACATGTCTAACTGGCACACGAGCCGCGGTGATGACACCACAGAGTCAGCTTTGAACTTACCAAGCACAGTGCAAGTAGGGAAAGTTTACAGAGGACCACATCTCACAGAAGATCCTGTCACTGATCCAGCAGAGCAGAGCCAACGCCCACCAGATCCCTGAAATCAGGCCCAGCTTGAACACACGAGGGTTTTCACACCTGCAAGGACAAGAGGACAGTGTGAGTCAACTCTGCAAGCACATGAACTGATGTAAGTCTCAGCTGCATGTCAGGTCATCCATAGTAACATAACATCTGTCTACACTAGGCCTGGGCAAACTATGGCCCGCGGGCCTCATGCGGCCCGTTAAATGTTTTAATCTGGCCCACCGAACTACAAAAAATAAACTCTATTAATGTTTTATTTCCCGTACGATTCTGATGTTTCCTGACAAGATGGTGCCAAAGAAACAACAACACTGCTCCCACTAAAATGTGTGTGCCTCCGTGATGCGCACACTTTCAAAATAAACAGTGTGCCCATATATGGAAAGCCATCAGGGCCAATACAAGCACGTAAACAAGTGTGACAAATGGTAAAACAAGCAAAATGTTACATCAAGCGCTTAAATTTTAAACCTAGCGCCACTAAATGCGGGTTTTTAAGCGCAAACTATGGCCCGCGGGCCTCATGTATTTATACACTTCTGCTGGTTGACATCACTGTTTTTTTGTAGACGAATGAGCAGACTGAGACTAGTTGTATTTTATTCTAGGTGAACAAAATCCTCGGCCAAGAACAATTCACGTATCTAGTCTAATATTTATACACTTGTGTTTGCAGATTTGATCAGATTTGTACACATAAAAATATTTTTAAAGTGTTTTGTTTTTTTTTTTTTGTGTTGCCAAAAACTGTAAAAAGAAAAAAAAAACAAGATGAAGCTCCACAAATAAGAAGGTTTTTCCAGTGAAATGCAATCGTTTTTTTTTTTTTTACTTTTAAGTTTTGTTATCCCTGATATGGTCATGGGTGTGTAACCTATCTTAGCTGCTTTCAGACAAGTGGCAGGGTACATCCCAAGCAGGTCGCCAGTCTGTTGTGGGGCCACACACACTCATTCCTAGTGTCAATTTTATGGTGACCAATCAACCTATGCACGTTTTTGGAAGGTAAGAGGAAACCGGAGTAACCAAAGAAAACATAAACATCTACAAGAAGAACATGCTAACTCCGCACAGAAAGCCAGTGTTCCAAACCTCTTCCCACCCAGGGGTCGAACCCTGACCTTTTTGCTGTGAGGCCACTGTGATAACCACTGCAACACGGTGCAGTCCTAAAAATAAAGAGGACATCCTGTTCTTTCGTGGGGTGATAGTTCGTCTGATAACATTTAATATTGGGTTTCACACCCTCAACCCACATCATCTTTAATGGTTTCAT
This sequence comes from Neostethus bicornis, assembly GCA_902685375.1. Taxonomy (NCBI): domain Eukaryota; kingdom Metazoa; phylum Chordata; class Actinopteri; order Atheriniformes; family Phallostethidae; genus Neostethus; species Neostethus bicornis. The sequence goes on along the minus strand of LR738542.1, from coordinate 9,592,242 downwards.
TTTCTCTTCCAAATTGCTTATTTTTATTGGTTTCGCACATTATTTCCGTTAAATAAAGTAATAAATTAAATAGATCGATTTAAATAAACATGGTACCTCCGTTTTTTGTTTTTTTTTTTAGTTAAGTGTGTTTTATTGTGGGAAAAAGTTGATTTTGCAAAACCACCTCTTTAAAATGTCTCAAATTGAGAATTATGGTGAAAGTGTAATGTCAAAATAAAAAGTTGTGTATGCATGTAGTGAAGTGTTACATAAAAACACACACCACATGACCTATAAAGACACACTAATCCAGAGTGTCACAGATAAGCTATTCTTAGTCATGTCCTCCTCACAAACCTCTGTCACATCCGAGGTAAACACTCAACGGGCCCAAACAAAAAGTGACAATGTGAAAACTCAGCATGGCACCCTCACTGTGACAGTAGAACTCGAACGAAACACACCAACACATTATTCTGATGGCATAGACAGACATCTGGGTTAATCAATAAGCAGCTGGTCGCTCGGACAGATAAGCACAATCAGTCTGAGCGACACAATTCATTTCTTGATTCTAAGAAATGAGTTAATCAGAAACATTTTAAATCAGTCAAGACTGAGTATTAATTATATTTCCGTTGCGTCATCTTCCGCTTATCTGGGGTCGGGTCCCGGTTCAACAGCCTCAGACAGGAAGCCCAGGCTTTTCTCATCCCAGCTGCATCATCCAGCTCACCCGGTAGGATCCTGAGAAGTTCCAAGGCCAGCTGTGAGACATAGTCTCTCCAGCAGGTCCAGTGTCTGCCTCTTGGTCTCCTCCCGATGGGACGTGTTCAAAACACCTCACCAGCAAGACGCTCGTGGGCATCCTGACCAGATGCCCGAACTACCCCATCTGGCTTCTCTCGACCTGGGGGAGGAACGGCACGACATCAAGCTTCTCTTGGATGGCGAAACTCCGGCTTGTAGAACTACTCAGACAACAAAAGGCAGTTTTAACAGCTGCCTTTTGTTAAAGGCCCCCCACCCCTAACATTTGGGGTGGGCAAACATTTTGATTCGCGGGCTATATTGAGTTCCAACATTTGACCAGGGGGCCAGAACAGGAGCAGATGGATGGCATGCTTTGGTAAACGCTAGATTAGACCGATAGAATGAAGCGCTACATTTTAAACAAGCACGCTAAATGTCATATCAAAAGCGTTAAATTTCAAATCTAGCTGCGCTTGGTCTGAAATCTAATACGATAGCTCTTAAAAACGTGCATTTAGCGGCGCTAGCTTTGAAATCTAAGCACTTGATGTAACGTTTTGCTTGTTTTAACATCTAAAACGCTTGTTTACGTGCATGTATTGGGTCCAATGGCTTTCCATATCTACAAGCACTGTTTATTTTGACAGTGTGCATCACAGAGACACACACATTTTACTGAGAGCAGTGTTGTTTTCTCAACAAAGTCAATATATCTACAGTGCGCCATCTAGTGAGAAAACATCAAAATTCCCGGGAAAATAAAACATTAATATGGTTTATTTATTTTTAAAAAATTTCAAGCTCGGCGGGCCGGATTTAAATGTTTAACAGGTCGTATGTGGCCCGCGGGCCGTAGCTTGTCCATGCCTGATCTAACATCTGGGCTGTTTGCTGAAATGTAATTGTTAAAAACAATAAATAATAATAAAAACAATTTTTTTATTATAAAGAGATCAATTACAACTAATCAGAAATAAAACCACCGACTTAAAAATTGAGTTATAAGGGTTATTTTTTAGAAGTTTATCTCAGATGGAAAAACAGGTGAGTTATAAGACCCTCGGGTTAAAGGAGATAAATTAGCCGTGCAGATCTGGTCTGTACAGGAGCTGTGTGTGAAAACAAAGCATGTTGTGTAAATAGTAGATAAGTACATACATAGTAATAAATGAATCACTGCATGTATCTTATCAGACCCGACGTGTATTTATAACATTATTAATACAAATAAAAGATAATATTTTGAATTATGTTAAAAAATAAATGATTCAGCCTTTTTTCTCTTTTTTTACTCAGATACTCTTAAATTACAGTGTCTTGTTTCCAGAGAATTGGTGATTGATCACAAGTCTAAAAATAAAGTACTTTCAAACAGGATGACTTTGTTCTGAAATTTGAGTCAAAATGTCTTTTTTGAGTATTTGAAAAAGTAAAACGATCATTTATTTTAAAATGACAAAAGCTAACTACCAAAACAAAAAAAATAAAAGGTCATGAGATGACAAGAAAATGACAAATCAACTATTTTTTTTATTACGTTATACAGATCCAGTCATTTTGAGAAGCCATGGTATGGTCACTTGTAGACCTGTGGGGTTTTTGGTTCTTTTTCACAATAATACAAAAAAAAGAAGTCCTATTGATTTTTATGTATTCTCACTTTAATCTAATTTTTATTCATTTTTTTAAATGATCTGGATCTATTTTATTGAGGCCACATCACTCATCTTTAACGTCTCTATATCAAGAAGTCAAACTCGTGTTTGCCCGACGATCCCGACAGAAAAAAGGGGTTCAGAAAATTAATGAATGAACTTGCGTTTGAGATAGACTGAAATCTTTATTTTAAGTTAATTTTTCAGCTAAATTAAACTCTCGCATTTTTAGGACCCCGGCTTGCTTCGAAAATGACATCATGCCGCTTATCAAATTTTCACAATCAAAGGGCGCATAAAGAAGTCTTAAATGTATGGAGCACTCAATGTTGTGGTGCACCCAATATGTTGTGGGATTTAGGGAATAAGGACGTTGGAAAGGACCGCACGAAACAGATAAAGGTCCTGGAAGAAGACGAAAGATGGAGACGAAACCCACTTTTACTAGGTTTTACTATAACTGGAAGGCAGCGTTCGGCGAGTTATGCCACAATTTGTGAATGGATTGTAAATGCTTGGGCTAATGTGACTGTTGACACTGTTCTTCAAGACAGCATTAGCCGGTGTCTTGACAAGATCTGCGGCCATCGAGTTCTGCAACTTTGCACCTCTGTGCATGCCCAGGACACTTCCACCCCCTTCCTGATGATCTAACCATCGAGATCTGCAACCTGCCATACTTCTATTAGAATTAGTGTTAGAGTTCATTTTCGGAACTCCGATCTAACGAGATCTGCGACCAGTCACAGATCTCAATGTGGCTGCAGATCTCGATAGAACACCAGTGTCCTGACGAGATCTGCGACCATCGAGATCTGCGACTTTGCGCCTCTGCACATACCCAGAACGCGTCATTCCCCTCCTTCTCACTTTTAGATGATCTAAACATCGAGATCTGCGACCTGGCGTGTTGCTAACTTCTACTGGAATTAGCATATTTTCACACCTGCTCTGTAACTTTTGATTAAAAATCTATAATTTTAAAACGTACAAGTACGTGTTTTTGATTTGTTTAATGTGGATTATTTTTTTGGGTCTGCAACTGGTTGTTCATTTCCGGGTGTGCAACGGGTCGCAGATCTCGATGAGGCTGCAGATCTCGATAGAACAACGGCATCATTCATTAGGGGAAAAATGGTATTCTGACATTTCATCATACCTGTCAAATTTAAATACGCTGGCTTTCCGTGCATATGTAAGAAATAACATACTTACAAAAGAAAAGATGAATAGTTATGCCCATTAATTCTTTATAACGTTCATGAAACTGGATCGTTTCTATGATTGTTGTGTAGTTTTATTCCATTAGAATTAGACTATTTCTGACAAGGGAAACACCGGCAAGAAGACGGACTCTGACAATAACAAAAGGGAACCTGGCATGTTTGACAGAAATCTGGCGCAGTTGTTCTTTACCGATAAGAAAGATGAAAACATTGATGGATTTTCAAATGGAGTTTAAAAAAATAATGCATGTACTTTGCCACATATGTAAGAAAATCACAAATGAATTCAGTTTTGCTCCCACTGCCTTTTTTAAAACACACTACTATTATGCATGTTTTGCTGGTATGTTTTGCCACGCCTTAAAACTTGATGCTTGTTTTGTATATGGTAAATACAAAAAAAGCTCCTGAAACTTTAATCCATTTCATCCTATTTATAGTCGATTTTGTTCACTGTTGGGACCATTTTTACATGAGCATGGAGTTTAATGTAGATCTGAAATCATGTTTGACTCTCCATATGTGCAGCTTCACTCCAAATGAAATAATCCAGTTGATGAGCTGAAACCGGCCAAGCGTCCTCATCTTACATAACCAAACCAGAGGCAGGAAAAGTGTCACAGTGTCTCATTAGCAGCAGGAAGTACAAAAACATAAGGAAATAGACCATGGGGATGTTTTTACTGAGGTCAGAACTGCTGTTTTCTGCACATGTTTTAGTTTTAATCCCCTGAGAAGAAAGTCACTGTCCCGCCTTGGTGAGATAAGATACATACCACCCCTTCCTGGAAAGAAACATTCACTGCAACAAAAAAATAACCACTAGAACATACGCAGATTTCTCTGATCTTGTGACTATTAGAACAAAATTTACCAGAAAAAGCATGGCAAGCGAGGATGGGGTAGCACGGGGGGATGTGATGGAGGGTTAAAGAAAGAAAGGCTGACATAAGCAGAGAAAATGTCAGTTCTTGTGTCTGGGGAGTTGTCCTAGTTTGACACTTGACCCACTCACGTACAAAGACAGGAAATAGCTCAGCATAAGTTTGAACAGATAGAGCTGATAAAAAAGCTAAAACTATGGCTCTGGATGACATGTCATTATAATAAAAAGTTAAAAATCCCAAACAGTTCCCATAACCTCTTGAACCCTTTGGAATTTGATCTTTTTTATTTGTTGTTTGGCATCAAAAAGGGTTACAACCCGAGGTATTGTGCTTTTTTTGGGGTGGTATTTTTTTAATCTTTTACCAAATATAGATAAATATAGTACCTTTTGTTTTTGACATTGTGAATTCCCCGTTCTCTCATTTAGTCCCGCCTCCTAGATGCAGTGTAAATTCTTTAAAGCTGCTAATATAATATCAAAGCATTACGTTAGAAAAGCCAGGCTATATTTGTTTAATATTCTCATTTCGGTGCATTTAGATCAAAATTACACACCCTATGGATGGGAGACTCCAAGTGTGCCACTTCCTGATTGCGTTAGAATGCAAGTGTGGCAATGAACAAAATCCTCAGCCAAAAACAAGCTGGCATTTAAACAGAATTCTAATACTGAATGGGAGTGCTAGCAAATTACTCAAATATACACGAATAAAAATAGAAAACCACTTCAGGTGTGTTTTGATGTAAGAATAAGCTCCAAACACGCTACAAATGTCCTAAAAGTTAACTTAGTATGATCGCTGTGGTGTCTGCAATAATCAGGATGCAGCGTCGGTCCGTTGTGGTGCAAAAAGAGCTGGGCCAAAAAGCAAAGCCTTCGATTTAGAAGTCAATCTACGTACTACCCTCATCTATGGCCACCAGCTATGGGTGGTGACTGAAAAAAACGAGATAGAGGATACAAGTGGCAAAATGAGCTTCCTCCGCAGGGTGGTTGGGCTCTCGCTCAGAGATAGAGTGAGGAGCTCTGCCTAGAGTATTGCCCTTGCTTCTCTGAGAGAAATGGTTTGGATGTTTCGGGCATCTGGTTAGGATGCCTTCCAAAAGCCTCGCTGGTGAGGTGTTTCAGGAACATCCGAATGGGAGGAGACCCAGAGGCAGACCCCGGACCCACTGGAGAGACTATGTTTCTCAACTGGCCGGGTAACACCTCAGGATCCTCCCAGGATAGCTGGCAGATGCAACCAGGTTGAGAGAAACCTGGGTTTTCCGTCTGAGGCTTTTGCCCCTGTAACCCGGCCCTGAATGAGCAGAAGATGATGGTACAAAATTTTGCATATTATTCTCTCTTTAAACTGATTAGCATTACTTTCCTATGAAGTACGAAAAGAATTTTTGGCATTTCAAAATGAATCACATTATGGAGCCTGGCTTTCACTGACCCCAAAGTGAATCAACACATGGACAAAAATAAAAAAAAAAATAACAATAAAAACTAAATATTCAAAGACTAATTTCCCATATTACTTCTTTTGGTGGTTTGTCAAGCATGATTTTTTTACGTTAAATTTGGAAACAGACGGTTCCAAAAATGAGGACTTTAAATTCAATCTTTTCTGACAAAGACTTTTGACAGCAGTTGGGTCATAAAATTTTTGGCAAAAAGTAATGCCACATCTGGAAAAATCTTTTGTCCCATTTCCCATTTTTTCCACATAAAAAATAACCCATTGACTTCACGTTTGCGGTATTCTTTCCATTCGATTATCTTTCACTTCAATTCTGTCTTGTTCAAAAGGACTCCTGGGTATAAAAGTTTGCATTGACGCGGTATGGATATTTGCTATTCAAATCAGTGTACAGGTGTCTCCTTTTATTCTTATGGAATGAACACCAGAGTCTAGGAGTACAAACCATCTTGGCCAGTCTAGTCAACTTGGACCCATCTTCAATGAAGCCAAATGCCACTTATTTCTGATTTTTAAGACCACCGGTGTTGGGATAGTATCCTCATTCATCAAAAGGACAGGAAGTGTCCTCAACATGAGTGTGAGTAGTTTAAAAGTTTTAAAGTTTTATTTATCATTGTGGGTGCCATGCCAAATCTCAAAATTTGTCAAACCTCTTAATTTTTTCAATCTATCCTATAAATCTCTCTCATTCTGTCTCTATGGGAAATCCAGTAGATAGAGCCAGTTCAGGTTAGTTTGTAGTGTGTACCCCTTCAAATTGGCTCATTTAGTTCAGGCAGGGGTGGAGACACACACAACAAATGTGAAGGGAGATCAGAGACGTTATTGGTTTCCAACCTACTTCTGCTACCACTGCTGTTGCTTCTGATGATGCTTCTGCTGCTGCTAACAGCTAATGGCTAACCGCTAATGGCTAACAGCTAACGGCTAACCGCTAATGGCTAACGGCTACTAAAACGAAACAAAGAAGCTGTTGAAAATAAATAAGGAAAAGAAGCTGAGTTGAAACCAGTGTCCGTCTGTTCTCCGGGTTTTTCAAGTCAAACCAGGATTCACACGTAAAAAGACTTGACAGTCGAAAACCAAAGAAGAGTTGATAGTCGAGAACCGAAAAGACTTGATAGCCGAAAAGCAAAGAAGAGTTGATAGTCAAGAACCGAAAAGACTTGATAGCCGAAAAGCAAAGAACAGTTGATAGTCGAGAACCGAAAAGACTTGATAGCCGAAAAGCAAAGAAGAGTTGATAGTCAAGAACCGAAAAGACTTGATAGCCGAAAAGCAAAGAAGACTCGATCGTCGAAAACCAAAGAAGACTTGACAGTTGAGAACCGAAAAGATTTGATAGCCAAAAACCAAAGAAGACTCGATTGTCGAAAACCAAAGAAGACTTAACAGTTGAGAATCGAAAGAGACTTGACAGTCGAGAACCAAAAGAGACTTGACAGTCTAAAACCGAAGAAGACTTGACAGTCGGAAACCAAAGAAGACTTGACAGTGGGAAACCGAAGAAGACTTGACAGTCGAGAACCGAAAGAGACTTGACAGTCGAGAACCGAAGAAAACTTGACAGTCAGAAACCAAAGAAGACTTGACAGTCGAGAACCAAAGAAGACTTGACAGCTGGAAACTAAAGAAGACTTGACAGTCGAGAACCAAAAAAGTCTTGACAGTCGAGAACCACAGAAGACTTGACAGTGGGGATGAATAATGGCTCCGTAATCACAGCTGACAGCATCCCTTACGTGTCCCCGCTGGTATAACAATGTAATGTCACAGTCCTGTGTTCTGTGTTGTAATAACAGAAATTATGTTGATAATATTATGTGTGACCACCACTTTCCTCTGGAGGAAAATCAGAAAAGGAGATGGCTTAACTTTTTGTTTTGTCTTCTGCAACGCTTATCCCTAATAGGGTTGCAGGTAGTGCCGGAGCCTATGCCAACTGATTTTAGGTGAGATGCAGGGTACACTCCGAACACGTTATCAGTCAGTTGCGTGGCCACACGCACACTCATTCCTAGGGGCAATTTCATAGCAGCTAATCAACCTAACATGCATGTTTTTGGAGGGTGGGAGGACACCGGAGTACCTAGAGAAAACCTGCGCACACACAGGGAGAACATACAAACTCCACACAAGCCTCACCCCCGAGTCTGGGACTCAAACCCCAACTTTCTAGCTGTGAGGCCACTGTTAAGTTGAGATGTCTTAGGTTACGATAAATCTCTAATTAAGAAAGGGTTTAAGGGAGGGTCATGCTAGGCGCTACCGTTGGCGCTCTATTAGAATAGTAATTTCTTAATCAGATTAAGGTCATAATTATGAGTAAAAAGTTGCTAAATGCTTCTAAGTTGAGGAAAAAAGACGTCACACAAGTTATCTCTAATACTTCTTGCTGATATCATTCCTTTATTTTTCTAAGAATTATTATTTAATTCGGAATGGAGACGTAGTGATTATTATCCTGGCTAATAATTGGTGCCCATAATAATGTCACCCATAATTTTCAGGTTCATTCAATTGAGCCAATTGAATTGCTATTTTCTACCAGTATTCGCGGCGTCATGTTGAATTTTTTGAGCAAAAACTATGCACTTTTTGGTTCAGTCTGTATCCATGCGGCAATCACCTTGACAACCAAGAGTGAAATTTTTGGAAGTTGTGCCCCTAACACTAGAGACTATAAATGCAGCCAATCTGTTAGACTCACAGTCTGTCTTCCTGCTCTAATTGGCTAAAAAAAATCTGTCCATCGCACTCGTCAAACATTGGGCAATTAACTGGAATAACTGGGACAAGAGAAATGACGTCAGAAAAAAAAATCAGAAAGCAAATTTGAACATAGCTTACACCAAGCAAATTATTAAAGTCACATAAAAAACTCTTCCGTTCCGTCATCTTCCGCTTGTTTCGGGGTCGGGTCGCGGGGGCAAAAGCCTCAAACGGGCAGCTCAGGCCTCTCTCTCCCCGGCCGCATCCTCCAGCTCACCTGGAAGGATCCCAAGTTGTTCCCCGGCCAGCTGAGAGACATAATCTCTCCAGCAGGTCCGGGGTCTGCCCCTTGGTCTCCTCCCGGTGGGACATGCCCAAAACATCTCGCCCGCCCCATCTGGCTCCTCTCGACCTGGAGGAGGAGCGGCTCGACACCGAGCTCCTCCCGGATGGCAGAGCTCCTCACCCGATCTCTGAGTGAGAGCCCAGCCACCCTGCGGAGGAAGCTCATTTCGGCCGCTTGTACCCACGATCTCATTCTTTCGGTCACCACCCACAGCTGGTGACCATAGGTCAAAACTTTTCACTGAACACTACTAATCCTGCTGTGAGCAAAATTTACTTTTTGGGACTTCGTTATGATCTCTACTGTCCAGTATTTAGGTACTATTCAAATACCAAGTTCTGTATTTGTGAATGTGAATGTGGGTGGTGACCGAAAGAATGGTGACCATAGGTCAAAACTCTTCACTGAACACTACTAATTCTGCTGTGAGCAAAATTGACTTTTTGGGACTTTGTTACGAGCTCTACTGTCCAGTATTTAGGTACTATTCAAATACTAAGGTCTTGGCCATGACTTTTGTTCTCTGACACGCCCACACTCTAACAGAAGCAAGAAATGTTTTTCATCGCATCAGTACCCACGCTCTGGGGGGTTGTATATGTGTGGTTGTCTACCACAAAAAGTACCATATCTTTTTTTAAAACATTATGTGACTCATTAAAACCAGCAAAGCTGTTTGTGTTCTGTCGGGAGTTTAGTAGGAACTCTGTTACTTGTATAGAATATTTCTCTGACCAAAGTCAGCATGAATATAAATTTTTTTTTTTACATTAGTTTTCATGTTGCCCCCGCGACCCGACCCAGGAACAAGCGGAAGATGACGGAACGGAACATCAGTTTTCATTGTGAATGAATATGCGCTCAAAAGCTTTTTTTCTTGCCCACTTTGAACTGTCATGAACTGGTTCTGGAAAAGAAAAACTGGAAGGCTGTAAAACAGGAAGAAAACCTACCATTTAGAATGAACTTTTACACACTTCTAAGTTCCAGATGAACTTATTGACTGTCATTTGAGTTCAGATGCTTCTGTTTTGTGTAACCTCTGCGCAGGATTTTTCAAACACCCAGAAAGTTTGGTTTTGCTCTTCTGGAAGTGACTTGAATAGAGGCCAACGTCCATAGCGTAAAAACATGAAGAACAACAAACCGGAGTGTGTTTTTGAGGTTACAGGTCAGTCAGGGAGGATTTCTCTCCCTTTTGGCTGAACAAACACACGTAAATGACTTCCACAGCCGTCACGCAGAGAATTACCCACAAATGAAACAATAGATGACTCCAGGTTGGAGGACAAGGTGGTGAGGTGTGTGTTGTAGGAATCTAACACCATGTTGGTACTTTGACAAAAACACACTTAATCCGGGAAAGGAACTTAAAGTGTGTTTTCAGGGATAATTTGTCACAGAAGCTATTATTAGCTTGGAGCAGAGTGTATAACAGAAACAAGTACAAAAGGTTAAAGATCGTTGCTAAAGCAATGGTAAGAAAGGTTCATTCATCAGAACATTATTGTCTTTTTCTAGAGTTTCTAGCTGACTAGATGGAAGAAAATAACTAAACAGTTTAACATCGAAAGCAAACCAGTTTCTGCAATTATTATAGGCTGACCATTTAAATGGTAAATGGAGTCTACTTATACAGCGCTTTTCCACCAGTGTTGGCACTCAAAGCGCTTTTCACACATACACATTCATACCTGATTGGGATTCTGCCATGCAGAGTGCAAACCCCCATCAGGATCAATTGGGGGTTCGGTGTCTTGCTCAAGGACAACTCGAGCAAGACACCAAGGTGACCTTGGTCGATCTATTATTATCTACGATAATATCTTCATCTATTAGTCCACTTAACTCCCCACCCCATTCTATGGAAGCTCATCTGAACTAGATGAGCTCAGTAGGAACTCTTGGTTAGTGTTATGAGTCTTGATCCCTAAAATCAGAACCAGCTAAAGGAAGTTATGAAGCTGTGAGTTGGACAGAGATCGAACCGGCAACCCTCCAGGTAATGGGCGATCGCCCTGCTCACAGAGTTATGCTTCCCCCGGATTCACGATTGATTCACATTATTTGTTCACCGTAAAGGGTTTCTCTCTGATAAGCGATCTTATACTCTTATACTAAAAGGCATTAAGCTACATTAAGCTGTATTACGCTACATTAAGCTGTGTTAAGCTACATTAAGCTGTATCAAGCTACTTTGTACATTAAGCTACATTAAGCTGTACTAAACTACATTAAGCTGCATCAATCTACATTAAGCTACATTAAACTGTATTAAACTACATTAGCTATATTAAGATGTATTAAGCTGCATTAAGTTACAGTAAACTACAGTAAGCTGCCTAAGCTGTAGCCACATTAAGCTACAGAAAGCTGTATTAAGTTACATTAAGCTACAGTGAGCTATATTAAACTACAGTATTCATGTTGAGCTACATTAACCTGTCTTAAGCCACATTAAGATGTATTATGCTACATTAAGCTATAGTAAGCTATATTAAGCTACATTAAGCTACAGTAAGCTATATTAAGCTACAGTAAGCTATATTAAGCTACATTAACTTATGTTAAGTTATATTAACCAGTCTTAAGCTACATTAAGTTGTATTATTAAGCTCTGTTTTGGTTTTTGGCCGCCATCTTTAGTTTTTTAGCTATGTCCAGCTTTTTCAACTCTTTGTTTTAAAGCATTTTGGCATTAAAGTTTATTCTTTCACAATAAAGGCATTACAGTTTATCCTTTCAGTTGAAAGGCGTTACAGTTTAAAATTACAACAGAAAGGCATTCACTCGGTTGTTTTGTAAAAAAAAAAAGTTTCACATCTAGTTTTTAACTGTGTCAACTTGCAAAATTTCTGACTGTTATTGTGCTCATTCCAGAGATTTCTTAAATGTTTGCTTTTGCAACCAGTTTTACAAATGATCCTGTGCTGGGATTGTGTATTTTTCGGGAGGCTGCAAACCTTTTCAGCTCCGTGATGAGCAGAGCTGTGCAGGGGATGCCCAGAGTCATTAGAGACAGCGAGTTGACGACAGGTTTAACGAAGGCTAGCCCGGTGGTGATCCCAGACAAGATTCCAATGACAATTTTAAACCTTGACCTAGATGGAGAAACAAACCAAAAAGTACATATATTGCAACAAATTTCACAAAACAAACTGTAAAGTAACAGTTAAACGTTTCATAGAAGCACCACACGTAATAGCCAGTGCATATTTGAAATGATAAGAAGTGTGCAAAGTGTGTGGAACAGCAGCCTGAAGGACAGCAGTCACCCTGGCAGTGACAATGGAAAGAGAAGTGAAGAAATGTGATGCGGCTTTTACCGCAGTCAGCTATTTTAGGGAGACCTATTATTAACTGGACCAGCCATAAAAGTGGACACATCATGTGACAATCTATGGTTTTCATATGAACTAATGATTTGCCTTTAGGTTCATTTTATTTCATTTCCATTGCATGAAATGTCATAATATTTAACATCTAATTGATATCGCAATATTAAGACCTATGATTAACCTCAAAGATTAGCAATTTTCATTTTAATCTTGGCTCCAGATCTTCTAGTTTATTTCCCCCTCACATATACATACACAAATATATAGTGTATCTGATTCACTCTGAGCAGCCAACTGATTTGTCAGGCTGTTGACGATTGGCCAATCAGCGAGACCCAATTTAAAATGTCAGGATAATTATTTTAAGTTGGGAGTAAAACCTGGATACCAATTTTCTCCGCAGTTTTACAGTGTGAGATTTCAACTTAATTAAACACAAAATTCTTAAAATAATTCCCGTAATTCATTTTTGAATATCTGCAAAAATGCATTTTAAATAAACTAGAAAAAACTATGCATTAAATTTTGACTATCAGATCAATATTGCAATATTAGGCAAATAAATTGCAATTAGATATTTTGTCAATACGTCGTTTTTCTCTTAAGAGACCCCCCCCAAAAAAAAATGCCTTAAAACTCAAACAGTTTGAACCGATCCAGTTGATCAACACACCTGTCCCTCCTGAACATCCTCGGCAGGTATCTCTTGGGAAACCACATAGCAATGGCGCACATGAGCACCCATAAGATGGCCAGCTCATCCAGCATCTGGCCGAGAAAACTGAGAGTAGCATGAAAATAAGTCGATCCGATACCTAAAGAGAAAGTAAAAGAAAATCAGTATACAGAAAAAGTATCAGAAAATCAAGCTATACATTTAGTTTAAAATGTAAAAAAAAAAAATTAAGAGTTTTGTTTTGGAGGAGGGTTTGCATTTTTAGCTAAAAATGAAAGTAAAATTGGTGATGTTGTCCCGTGAAAATTTGGGGTACTACATTTGAGTTTAGAGAGGTTGCAAAAATAAAAAAGTTTGAACTCTATTCCCATAAAAATAACTTATAGATGTGGTTTTCCAATTTATTCATGCATGTTTTAGACATTTGAAAGCTCTACCATCCAGTATTCAGTGACTAGTTGAACATCAGGTTGTTCTTGGCCATGGTTTTCATTCTCTACCACGCCCACAAAAGTGTTTTTGCAGCACATGCTCTGCTCTTAGTCCCCTCATGTACTGCTCTCCCTCTCCTCCAAAATAATAATATTAAAGAAGTTGTACTTTGCTACTGTTTTTACGGCCTTGTTAGAGATTTCCGGTGTGGCACGTACCTAGTGGGTGGAACTAAGAGGAGACCGAGAGGAGGGGGGAATTCACAGTGTCAAAAACTGAAGTGAAAGTCAATAAATCCATTTCTGAGCTAACAAAAAATACTGTACTGTTTATCTAAATATGCTATGATATAAGAATTATTACCCCCATGAATGTAGAAAACCCCTCTTCAAAGTAGGTTCAAAGTTTGATCATTCAAGGACATCATGTTCTGAACCAGCAGAAAAATGTCTCCTTTGGCAGCATGCAACATTGTGTCATTTTTATCAACGAGCAGCTGTGAAACAACTCGACTCCGGATGGCTTACTGATAAATGCCTGAATAACACTCTTTTTCCACTCATATGCTTCTTCAGGCATTTTATAGATTAACAAATGAAGGACAGGTGAAGCTACAAAATGTTGAAATGTCTCCTTGGAGAAAAAAAAATCTCTTTTAAGCAGGAAAAAATCAGCAAGCAACAGGTTTAGATTTTTTTTTTACAGTTTAATCTGTAAATGTTTAATGTGAACAGTAGATTTCATCATGTTTGTAAGATGACAAAAGGGTAAATAAATAAACTCAGACGAGTGTTTCTGAGTCCAAAGAGCTGGAAAGTAAATTTAACATGCAGCAAAGGAATGAACCAGTTTGTACCTCTTTGTTATCTCACCCTAACAGACCCGAGATTATCTGCATAATCTGTTGACATAACAGGAGATTCCAGCATTTCTAACCAACTCCTTTTATTCTCCAGCCGCCCACCAACTCAATTTAACCGAAATTTTCTTACAAAACACAAAAAAATTCTATTTTTAACATAAAAATTCATAAAGATGTTTAAAGTCGAAAAGAATCCATCAAACAATTTGTAGACCCTCTGCTGATGTTTGTCTCCACCCTCTAAATTTGAATTTAAAATCTCCCAAAAAATTGAAAGGATTTTACTGAAACACCCTGCAGTTACTCAGTATCAACTACAGATGAACTGATTAGGCTCGACCAAAGGTTAAGATCACAAAATAAACAAACTTTGCACAACTCGTTTAACCGAGTTATTGCATAAACAACAACCATTCGTTATTAAAAGTGTATTCCAAGGACAGACGGAACATTTTTTGATGCTTTTGCATCACTTTATTCTTGTTAAAAATTCCAGTTTGTAACTTTAAAGGACACGTTGCAGCTGTTTCTTGTCTAACATGTGACCTTCCCATCTGCAGAAAAGTGAGGGTTTTTTTCTCTGAAAGCAGGAAAAATTAATCAAAAAATTGTGCAACATTGAAAATGATCTTGGATGCACTGGTTTAGTCTCTTGAAGCCTGAATCTTGCTTTGCTTTTACCTCCTAATCCTAATATAATTAATTCTAACTAATTAGAAAACATGAAAAAGCTAAACTTGTATTTAAAAAAAAAAGTTTGTTCAATGGTTTTTCTAGTTTAAATGTGAGAGACACAATTTTTAAAAAAATTTTCACATACTCCATTGATCCCTCCCTGGGGAAAATTGTGTGCTGCCGTCCTACACCGCAGCAGGCTGTCCACAATGGCACCAATGGTGGGAGAAACAGGGGGTCAGGTGTCTTCTTCAAGGACCCTAGACGTGCACTCTGTGGGACGCGAACTGCGAACTTTCGGTTTATTTCCAGTCCACGGGCAAACGCTCTATCACTGAGCTACCGTCGCACCCTATCACAGTCTAATCTAACTATGTTCCGTTCCGTCATCTTCCGCTTGTTCCGGGGTCAGGTCGCAGGGGCAACAGCCTCAAGCGGGCAGCCCAGGCCTCTCTCCCGGCTGCATCCTCCAGCTCACCTGGAAGGATCCCAAGTCGTTCCCTGGCTAGCTGTGAGACATAGTCTCTCCAGCGGGTCCGGGGTCTGCCCCTTGGTCTCCTCCCGGTGGGAGGTGCCTGAAACACATTGCCCGCGAGGCGTTCGGGGGGCATCCTGACCAGATACCCGAACCACCCATCTGGCTCCTCTCGACCTGGAGGAGGAGCGGCTCGACACTGAGCTCCTCCCGGATGGCAGAGCTCCTCACCCGATTTCTGAGTGAGAGTCCAGCCACCCTGCGGAGGAAGCTCATTTCGGCCGCTTGTACCCGCGAAGTCTGAACTATGTGTAAAAATAAAAAGCTATTTGATACGTTTCACTTTTGTTTTTACACTAAAAATATGTTCTTTTTATTTTAACAAAATTTGAGATTAGCAGTGAAAAAAATTAAAATAATGAGAAATACTTCTATTTTTGTTTTTGTTTTTTTCGATTCCAAAGAAAATAAGGATGCAGACGTTCATTTCAGAACAAAACAGGAAATATTTGGTGACAAATCAGCTCCAAGAACGTGATCTGACTTCCATTTAAGGATTTAAGCCAGAGTCTCGCATACAGAGTTCACAAAAATAGAGTTTAAACAATTTCCAAACGTGTTCAGCAGCTTCTTTTTGTTTTGGTTGCTTTTTATCTCTTCTTTTGACGGGCTGTCCAGTTATCGAGTGTTTTCAACCCCACATGGAGGTAATATATTGCTGCTGTCATTTTGTACACACAACAGCACAATTTATGAGCCAGCTCCTGCTGGAAAAGATGTTTATAAACCACAGGGAAGGTTAGGTGGTAGAGGAAGGAGGCTGTTGCAGAAATCAATACTTTTTGACAAATAAATAAATAAACTGGTCAATGGAGTTTCCAGGTTTATGTATATCTTTGTGATGAAGTTGGAAAATGGCGATAAGTCAGTTTAGCTCATAATAAAAAGTTGATTTAACGGCATTGTTTGATCAATCATTTACAAATATGTTAATTCCGTTTCACTTTTGTTTTTGAGAGAGTGAAATACCCCTTCACTAGTTCCCTGTTTAATCCCAGGTGCATGCACAGCACAGTGTAAATCAAGTTCACAAAGCTAGCGCAGATTGTTTTTAATCTTACTTTTGTGCATTTACAAAAAAAAATAGCAATCCGTTTTGGTAGAGGGACTGAAAGCTGGATTGGTGGAGAACAAAAGGCATGGTCAAGAACAAAGTATCCAAATATCGTGAGAGATCTCATTCATTACATGTATGAATAAATCCATTTAATCCCTCCTTAATCCGGGAGTATAAATCGTATCGTATAAAAGGCTTCAAACTTGTCTTCTGGACAGTGGATTTGATGATCGGGGCGTTACGACTTCCAAAAGTTGAAACGTCTTTCAATCTGATGCATTGAAAATGATTTCCGAATAGAATCGAGAAGTCAGACCGTCTTGATCACCAAATACATTGTCCAGGACACAACTTTGAAGACCCTTCTATGTTGCATAAATAAAATATAAAACCATTGTAGGTATGTTTTTCATTTGGGAATTATGTTTAAAATAATAAGAAAACCTTTGAAACTATTATTTTGCGTCATTACTCCCCTTTACTTAAAACAGGGAACGTTTTTTTCTTTTTTTTTATCTGTTAACTACACCTGTTACAGCAGTAATAAATGTTTTTATGAACCCTATAAAGCTATGTAGTGGTGGTATAATAATTGATTTCCATCCTATGTACACGGACAGCTCACACAACCAGTTTAGACACAACCGGTCTCACAAAAACATAACGTGTCCATTATTAGGATTTTAATCTTTAAATTTAGGAACCAGTTTGGCATCACATTGGAAAACAAAGAAGGATTAAAACCACAAAAGCCCCTACAGAAAATCCCCCAAATCCAACAAATAACAACTACATTCTGTTAAACAAATCGGGATTTTGATTTAAATAATAATATTTACTATTATTGTTATCATTATATCGCACCAAACAAACCAGGCTCTTGATATAAAGAATAATATTTATTACTACTGTTGTTGTTATTAATATATTACACAAAACAAATCATGATGTTGTTATAAACAATAATATTATTGTTATTATTCTATTACACTAAACATATCACGATATTGATATAAATCGTGACAAAAGTGTTATTTGTTTACTAGTTTGCATGCACAGCTGAAAACAGCTGCTTGACTGTAAAAAAAAAAGCGATAAGGTTAGCATATTATTAACTTACCGACAACAACCAGAAGGATCCATATGAGGTAGATCCCACTGTTAAAATGCGTTGCATATTGACGGAACAAGCACATCAAGATCGGTGGTAAAACAAAAAACAAAATGTTGCTGATCTGAAAAGAAAACAAACAACATGTTGATCAGCACGATGAAAATAGAAGTAAATTTTAAAAAAAAAAGTGACGAAAAACAGAGACATCGTTAGTTGTAGCTAGCATGAGCGTAAAAGAGATTGTAAAAAGAAAGCAGCTAAACAAAGACAACACATCAGCATCATTCGTGAAGCATCATCCTCAATTTCAAATGCGAGTCAGCAACTTTCAAACGGACCGTGTTGTAAAATTCCGCGATGCTCGGGTAAATCAGATAGTTGCCTTCACACCAGTCCACTTCAGAGCTACCAGCCTGGAGATGGTCCCAAAAAATCAGATTAACGCTACTCATGTCTGGACTTGTTTCTTTCGGATGGACACTGATCCTCCGCCACGCTTTACAACATCAAATATTAGCAAAAAAATTTATAAAGCAACAGCTTATGCGATGCGCTACGCTTGCATGTCGGAATCGAGAGATGTGTCACGGGGAAGAGTTGTTTACAGAAATCATTTTCAGGGGATCCTTCTTTCTTTCTTGCTTGCTTTCCTTCCTTCCACAAAGCCTTCAGCTAAACATGACGCTCTGACAGCTGCTCACACACAAAGAGCATACACACGCAGCCAGATAGCTGACCCCAACTACTTCCTGCTTAGTTACTGCGTAATGGCTGAGCAACGCCAACCGGAAGTAACGAGAACAACCATTTACCATGCGATATTTTACACTTTTGAATTGAAAATTGGGAGTTGATGTGCTTAAAGTGCTCTTATGAGCTGCATTTTGAATAAATAACTTAACTTGAGTTAAGTTATTTATTTTTGTAAATATTATTTATATATATATATTTTTATTATTATTATTTTGTTGATCGCGGATACAAGCGGCCAAAATGAGCTTCCTCCGCAGGGTGGCTAGGCTCTCATTCAGAGATCTAGTGAGGAGTTCTGCCATCTGGGAGGAGCTCGGTGTTGAGCCGCTCCTCCTCCAGGTAGAGAGAAACTAGATGCGGTGGTTTGGGCATCTGGTTAGGATGCCTCCTGAGCGCCCCGCTGGTTAGGTGTTTCAGGCACCTCCCACCGGGAGGAGACCAAGAGGTAGACCCGGACAATGTCTGTGTCATATAGCCGTGTCTCACATAGTCTCACACCCAATGTAACTGGGGACCCTTCCAGGTAAGCTGGAGGGTGAGAGAAGCCTGGGCTTCCAGTGTGAGGCTGTTGCCCCGCGACCTGGCCCTGGATAAGCCGAAGACGACAGAACAGAACTTAATGTGTGTAAATTAGCCTGGGTTACAAATTAACATACAAGCTGTGACCACAGTGTATCTTAACTAGTTTTATACCTGTTAGGTCGTATGGTTTTGACGTATTTTACCATGTGAAAAATGCAATTTTAGCTAATACGGGCATATTGTCTTTTCTATACCCTCCAAGAAAACAAAATAAAAATATCGATTGTTTTATCAACGCATTAAAACCCCAACAAAAAGACTTGCTTTCAAGACGATTATGGCACATTCCAGGTGGTCATTTTTACAGTGCAGTCATAACTAGACTGGTTATCTCCCCTTACGTCATCCTAGCTTATTATGGATTTACTGCACATGCACAATTTTTCGTGATGTTCATTATGGCCGATCAATACGGTTTTTAAGTACTCAGTAGGGTGTGATGGTGGAATGCCTTGACAGGTACAGTATGCCAAAGAGTACAACAGTTTTTATACTGACACAAATGGGGCATGCAGAAAATTAAATTTCTGTGTGTGAAATTATTAAATAACTGCCTTGGATTTTTCTTTGAAAGGTCAAATCCAAAATGTTCAAATTAGTATAGTTTTCCAGTGGAAATTACAACAAAAGCAATTGTTAATGTGCTAATTTGACCTCAACAAAGTGGTATTTTTATCATTTCCAAAACACATGAAGCCATAAGAATTTGTATTTCCAGATTTTGCTGTTGTTGAACATGTTTCAATAATTCAGTTTTAATATTTTTTTCTCTTAATTGAAATATAGGAAACGCTAAATTAGTTTTCAGATGGTGCTGAAATGCAATATGTTGAAGGTAAAGTGAAAATTGTATACAAAAATGATTCTGTGAGCATTTGAACTCCATATTCAATTAACTACCGTATATGTGGTTGCACACAAAGTATTCCATCTTCCTGGCTTCTGTGGGCACTAAGTGTTTATAATTATTGAACCCTAGCCACGCTGGTGCCACTGTTCAATTTCATTTTACTCTGGCTACTACAAAGTAGGTCATGTATCATATACATACATGGTATGACCCAACGGGGAAGTCTGGGGTGATTCCCCTTAAATAGATGGCAGGGTGCACAGATGAGTGGAACCAGGAATCATTCTCAGGTGATCCTAATCAGATTGATTAGGAACATCCAGGGCTCCCTCTGGTGGCAGGTGGGGGATCCTGACTCCCTCTGGGTAACAGAAAAAGTCTTTACCTTACAGGATGACCTTGGAGAGAATTTTAACATAACTAAATTGTCTGTTTTGTTTGAATTCACATGCTTAACTAAAGGAGGATTTAGTGCTGCAGTTCTATAATGTTTCATAAAACACTACCAAAATCTTCAAAACGTAATTTGTGAACTGTCCCTGTCCAGATCAGGGATGATCTCAACTTTTCTGCTCGGGAAAGGATGAGTTCGTCTAGTCATCGTTTCCTATTTGCACGAGCTTAGGAAACATTGAAAACAGAGAAATAAATAGCGTGTTTGGTTATTTATTTATTTCGTTCCATCGTCTTCCGCTTTTCTTAGTGATGATTTAGTGTCGTAGTTCTTTTTTTTCTCAAGGGTTCCAATGGGTACCTCAACCAGAAATTGGTGAATTATACCTTTATGTTTGGGAATGAGGTCTGAATTACTTTATTGATTTGACATGTAGGAAATTTGGATGAACAGGTGGAATGGCTTAGTATCTATAGTGATGAGGTTTCTGCATAAGTCTGTTCCGTAGGAGAAAGAGCTTCCAGTATACTGCTTGATTTGTAACGCTACTCTATCCTTTGGTCATGAGCCAGGGGTATTGAAGAACAAAAAAACGAGTTTCCTCCACAGTGAAGTAAAGCAGGACACACCATAGGATCTGCTTGGATGAGCTGGAGCTCAGAAGTACAAATTTCAGCTTTGCTGTAATTGTAACGAGCAAATTCTCTCTGATAGTTATTAGTTTGGCTGAGCTACTCACTAGTACCATTTTAAGTGGTGAATTGGTGCTCAAAATGGTCTCAAAGTTGTTGTAATGAGATGTATTCCCAGAAGCTCAGGGAGCTGCTGCACAACACAACGCTACCATGGCAACAAGCGTTCTCAACCTTGCAACAAGCAACTTATTACTGATACAAACCAGATTACACATCGACTCACAGCATCCAAGATATAACAATAATAGACAAAAGAAAAACAATGAAAACACAGTAAATTATTACTGTGAAAATCCCTCATTAGGGTGTATCAGCTAACAAAAGTTGGGTTTCAGGATATCCAGGAATTACTGTTTATATTAAATCCTGGTACATCCCTATGAGAGGGTGACCAAAACTAACAGTCCTGCCAAGGTTTCTTTACAGATCATAAAAGGCGGGACATAATAGCTTGAAATCTATGACGCAGATGACGCATTTCTATTTGTTTTGTTGAGAAATATCAGTCTGGTCTCTATGCCATCCACAGGCAGATCAGGTCACATTGAAGCATCCAATGACGTTTTTTTCTTTTGTTATTTGCAAGAGATGTCATTTCTCTGAAGCCAAAAATTCCCCAGTGACTAAAAGCAAAATGGTCTAACGACAAACAGAATACCATTCAATGTCAAATCCATCTTAAAAACACAGTTATTGCCCTTCTCCACATTCACTAATAAGGCTACTTTGCTTCCACATGGTACATGTTCTGGTTGATTTGTTGATGGTATGTTTCCAGGAAAAGACCAGAAAACACTAACAAATAATTGCAAGGAACTTAACGCTGGTACAGATACAGACGGCAGCAATAAATTATTTTTATGGAACACTTTTGAAACCGTTCCGTCGTCTTCCGCTCATCCAGGGCTAGGTCGCGGGGGCAACAGCCTCAGATGGGAAGCCCTGGCTTCTCTCACCCCAGCTACATCCTCCAGCTCACCTGGAAGGATCCCGAATCGTCCCCCAGCCAGCTGTGAGACATAATCTCTCTGATGGGTCCGGGGTCTGCCTCTTGGTCTCCTCCCGGTGGGACGTGCCCAAAACACCTCACCAGCGAGGCGCTCGGGGGGCATCCAGACCCGATGACCAAACCACCCCATCTGGTTCCTCTCGACCTGCAGGCGGAGCGGCTCGACACCGAGCTCCTCCCGGATGGCAGAGCTCCTCACCCGATCTCTGAGTGAGAGCCCAGCCATCCTGCGGAGGAACATCATTTCGACTGCTAGTATCCGCAATCTCATTCTTTAGGTCACCACCCACAGCTGGTGACCATAGGTGAAGGTGGGAACGTAGGCCGAGTTGTAAATCGAGAGCTTTGCTTTGCGTCTTAGCTCTTTCTTTACGACGGACCGATTCAGCATCCTAGTTATTGCTGAAGCCTCACCAATCCACTTTTGAAACCATTTAGATTTTACTATGTGATGTAGCTTTTAAGTTGACATCCCTGATGAGTAAATTTACCATTTAAGAACACTCCTTTTAACATCTTGTTTGGGGTTACAGGTATATACAGGGTGGAGACGGTGGCCGCGTGGTTAGAGCGTTCGCCCGCGGACCGGAAGGTCGTGGGTTTGCATCCCACGGAGAGCACATCTAGGGTCCTTGGAGAAGACACCTAACCCCCGCTTCTCCCACCATTGGCGCTGTTGAAGGACAGCCTGCTGCGGTGTAAGGAGTGCAGCACACAAATTTCCCCAGTGAGGGATGAATAGAGTAATTTATTTATATACATATGCAAAAAAAAATAGTTTTTTTCTTTTTTAAATGACCCTGTTCGCAAAGTCACTAAAAATGGCTGTCATGCAAGAAATGAAGTTCTTAGCAACGCTCACTGCATCATCAAGTTTAGCAAAGACTTTACGCCTCCTCACATTTCCTGCTCTTGTCCTCTTCTCTCAGTCAGAAAGGCACTTGGTAGCTGGTTACAAAAGGCATTGTATTTCAGGCGAGATCTCTAAGCCAAAGCCATGGGAAGGCCTTTTGTCTTGCTGTGAAAGACAATAAATTGTCTTCTAAATTAACATTGTTTAGCGTGTGAAGGGCTAGTCATGTTACTGGACAGTTTCCATATCTGAGACAGTGGGGTTCGTTAACCAGTATGTATTCGGAAAGGATTAATTTCCCTTGTAACACAATCTAGCACTACATGAAAAGACCTGGAGAATTTGTGAAGTTTGTCACAGCCAGTGTCATCTTCTCTCTTTGCCCTACAGCATTATGAATGAAAAGGACACCACAGACGCTTAAAATACTCTAAATGTCATTCAGCAAGTGTTGAACAGCTTCAGCTGCCTTAGAAGTGAGACACAGCTGTGTCCTCTATGGTCTATGCCATCTTCCTCTTTTGAAAAAATCAATCAACAATAAAAAGCATTCCTGTTTACCCA
This sequence comes from Neostethus bicornis, assembly GCA_902685375.1. Taxonomy (NCBI): domain Eukaryota; kingdom Metazoa; phylum Chordata; class Actinopteri; order Atheriniformes; family Phallostethidae; genus Neostethus; species Neostethus bicornis. The sequence continues at coordinate 9,568,819 of LR738542.1, read as the reverse complement.
TATTCTTTTTTTTCTATAACAGTTCACAAGATTAAATTCTTTCCCAAAGAAAGTCTGTTCCACTGCTGGCAATGCAAAGCAAGCCCAACTGTGCAGGACTTGTAGGAGTTGTGGACAATAAAACTCTGGAAGCACTCCCTACATAACTGTACAGCATAGATGGAGAAATCGTTAGGTCCATTTTTTTTTTGCCCCTTGTGGAATTCCGATGAGAGAGAAAAACTAGTCTGCCTGTTTCTCTGCCAGAATGACAGAACAAAGAGGCTTACCCAGTAGCCCATTCATGACTTTCCAGTAGATGGTGTTGTTTTATAAAATACAGTAGGTTTGTATCTGAGAGGGTGGTTCAAATTTTCATGATGGTTCTTCAGGACAGTGACATCCTGTGGACAAGCGAACACCCAAAGACCCATGTGTTGCTGCTAATAAATACGATCAACAAATTCCACATTCATAAAACTGAGTGAAACCAAAGCCAACAAGAACAAATCAGGGCCTAGAAAAAAGTGAACGTCTTATTTTTTGTCAATCAATTATTCTCATCTAAGTTTTTTTGCATCATTATTTTTAATCATGTTGATTAATATGTGTTCCTCAATAAGTTTGACCTGATTTATACTGTCTCGATATCATATTTACAAATTGTACAGTGGTTTGTTTCAATATTCCAGATTTAAAACGATTATTGTCAATTATTTGAATTTACCGGAGATACAAGTAAATCCACTCTGTTTACCCTGTCATGTGCTTTCTCTGTAGTGCTCTTTTTAGGCAAAAAACCATACTGCTGCTCACAAATTTATACTTCAGACCTTGGCCTAGCTTTGACAACTTTTTCCCATAACTTCATCTTATGACTGATCAGTTTTATTCCTCTGTAGTTACCACAACTCTGCACATCTCCCTTGTTCTTAAAAATAGGAACCAGCACACTTCTTCTCCATTCTTCAGGCATCTTCTCACTTTCTAATATTCTATTAAACAGCCCATTCAGAAACTCTATTGTCACCTCACCTAAACACTTCCTATACTTCTATAGGAATAAGTAAGAGTACCTTTATTTGTCCCACAATTGGGCAATTGCAGTTTGCAACAGAATAGGCACAAAAAGAAAAAAAAAGTCACGACAAGTATGCACAAACAAAACAAAAACAAAAAACAAAAATGGACTAAGGACAAAAACATGTATTCAAAGTGAGTGAGCTTCCGCACAGTTCTGGTGAGAAATAGCAAAAAGAGGACATGGTTAAAATTGCTCATTGTGGAGTCTCACAGCAGAAGGAAGGAAAGACCTCCTGAATCTCTCCTTCACACAGCGAGGGGAGAGCAGCCTGCCACTGAAGCTGCTTTTTAGTGCAGACAGAGTGTCCTGTCACTGTCACATATCATCAGGTCCGAGAGCCTTCCCACTCTTCATCCTCTTCAGTGCCCTCTTTATTTCTACCTCACTAATCCTAGCCACTTTCCGGTCCACTATGGTAACGTCTTCTACTCTTTGTTCTCTTTCATTTTCTTCATTCATCAACTCTTCAAAGTACTCTTTCCATCTTCCCATCACATTATTGGTATCTGTCAAAAGACATCCATTCCTGTCTTTAATCACCCTGCCTTGCTGCTCATTCTTCCCATATTTGTCTCTCTGTCTTGCCAACCTGTAAAGGGTCATCTCTCCCTCCTTGCTGGTAAAGTATAGTAAAGCATAAGACCCCAGTAAAATGTGAGTACATGTTAGTAGGTATATGTAGTGAACTAGAGACAACATTCAATGCTAGCTTTAAAGAAAACTTTATGGGGGAAAAAAGTCCAAAAAAGACTAAATGAATTGAAAGTACAGTATTATGTGTTCTTCTTCTTTTGGCATTTCCCTTCAGGGGTCGCCACAGCAAGTCAGTTTCTTCCATCTAACCCTATCTGCTGTATCCTCTTTGGTCACACCAACTATCTTCATGTCTTCCTTCACTGCATCCATGAACCTCCTCTTTGGCCTTCCTCTAGTCCTCTTTCCTGGTGGTTCCAAATCCAGCATCCTTCTTCCTATGTACGCCTCTCGAACTTTATCCCCAAAATCTCTAACATGTGCTGTTCCCCTGATGTACTCATTTCTATTCCTGTCCATCCTGGTCACTCCTAGAGAGATCCTCAGCATCTTCATCTCTGCTACCTCCATCTCTGTTTCCTGTCTTTTCCTCAGTGCCACTGTCTCTAGACCAATCAGCATGACCGGTCTCACCACGGTTTTGCACACTTTCCCTTTCATTTTAGCTGAAACTCTTCAATCACACATCACACCTGATACTTTTCTCCACCCGCTCCAGCCTGGCTGCACACGCTTCTTCCCCTCTTTTCCACACTGTTGATCCTAAGTACTTAAAATCTTCCACCTTCTTTATCTCTTCTCCCTGTAACCTCACTTTTCCATTTGGATCCCTCTCATTCACACACATGTACTCTGTTTTACTCTGACTAATCTTCATTCCTCTTCTTTCTAGTGCAAACCTCCACCTCTCCAGCTTTTCCTCCACCTTTTCCCTCCTCTCACTACAGATCACGATGTCATCTGCAAACATCATTGTAAATTTAAACTATCAGTAGTAAATTTGTGTTATTCTAGTAAAGTATAAGACCTAGTAAAATGTGAACATATGTTAGTAAATACATTTCGCAAATTAGAGTCAATATTCAACGCTAGCTTAAAAAAAACTTCATAAAAAAAAGTCCAAGAAGACAAAATGAATGAAAAGTACGATATTGTGTGTAAAGACTTTTTTTTCTGTGAAACATGTCGTCACAAGTTATCGCGAGATTATTTTCTTAAAGGCGAGATTTGCCGAACATCCGGTCTCTTTCCCTGGCGAAGCGTCGTTGGGTCTGTTCGGCACAATGAAGGTTCGAATTATATTATGCTGTATTTTTCTACAGAAAGCTGGTTTCACCGAAATATTGGAGCGATTTAATAGATAAAACATTGAACATTAAATCTTACGAGTTTGATGTGAATATATTGTGTTTATCGCAAAGGATGGGCTTTGATTGGGAGAGAAGCTAGCCTCCAAAAGCAGTCAGAAAGCTTGCTGTGGAAACATGGCCGCACATTGAGACAACGTGTGTTAGCTTACAGTCAAATTTAATCGCGTTTTGTTGTGTCTAGACATTTAAAATGACGATAAATGTTTAGCGGAGCTGTAAACTTAAATTATGAGGAACTAAGACATTATCGCGTGATGCTAACTTTAGCTAGCCTTTAAGAAACACTTAAATGCTAGCTGAGGCTGATTGAGTTGCTAGCAGGCCTGTAGTCAAATCTCAATGAAAGCTTTTTTTTCACCGTTCAATCGTATTTCGCTTATCCGGGGTCGGGTCGCGGGGACAATAGCCTATGGTAAAACCCAGGCTTCTCTCACCCGGTCAGATTTGAGATCCATCTCTCCAGCGGGTCCTGGGTCTCCCTCCCGGTGAAACATGCCAGAATCACCTCTCCAGCAAGGCATCCTAACTAGATGGCCGAACTACCCCATCTGGCTTCTCTCGACCTAGAGAAGCAAAATATCACTGTGGAAACAATTTAGTTTTTCATTCAATGTGTTTTTAAGTAAGAATTCAAAGATAAATAAGCTGCTACTAATTTTCTGTCCACTTTCTGGTTACAGCTGAACATTTCATTTCCAGCTACTGGTTGTCAGAAGCTGATTGAAGTTGATGATGAGCGAAAGCTAAGGACTTTCTATGAAAAGCGAATGGCTACAGAAGTGGCTGCTGACCCTCTTGGAGATGAGTGGAAGGTAACCCCCTTTTTTTTTTCTTTTTAATAGTTACATGGCTCACTAATAAACTCATCCTGACTGATCAGTGGTCATGAAGGAGTCCCATAGTGATGCCAGAATAACAGCAGAGCTGCTCACCAGATGCGACCAGTCCAACCCATCGTGACTGATTGAAACTGCATTGCTCTCTCATTAAATTTTAAACTATAATTATAAAACTACTTTTACAAAAGTGTGTGGCTTTCTTCCACATTGAAGGTGAACTTTAGTTGTGCATATTTAAAAGTTTAAGAACTAAAGAATTTAGGACAGCTTTTAAAGGTATTTAATTCTGTTCCGTCGTCTTCCGCTTATCAAGGCTGGGTCTCAGGGGCAACAGTCTCAAGCGGGAAGCCCAGGCTTATCTCACCCCAGCTGCATCCTCCAGCTAACCCAGAAGGATCCCAAGTCGTTCCCTGACCAGCTTTGAGACATAGTCCCTCTAGCGCAGGGGTGGGCAAATCCGGTCCTCGAGGGCTGGTGTCCTGAACTTTTTCCTTTTTCCATATGTTCTTGTTCCTTCACACCTGATCCTGTTAATTTATTCACTGTGCCAAATTTTATTGGCTGTTGATTTCACTTTTTGTGCATCAGCTGTATTGAACCAGGAACATAATGAAAACCTTCAGGACACCGGCTCTAGCGGGTCCTGGGTCTGCGTTTTGGTCTCCTTCCAGTGGTACCTGCCTGAAACGCCTCACCAGCGAGGCGCTCGGGGAGCATCCTGACCAGATGCCCAAACCACCCCATCTGGCTCCTCTCGACCTGGAGGAGAAGCGGCTCGACATTGAGCTCCTCCCGGATGGCAGAGCTCCTCACCCAATGTCTGAGTGAGAGTCCAGCCTCCCAGCAGAGGAAGCTCATTTCGGCCACTTGTATCCTCAGTCTCTTTCTTTCGGTCACCACCCAAGGGGTGGGACGGTGGGAACGTATACAGTGCAGAAAAAGCAGTGACATGAGGATAGCATTACATGCACATATAAGTATTTGCATGAGAGGAGCACACCTTAAATGTTATCTTGGGCTTTTATTTTGTAGCACATTCTGTTTGAATTGCCTAAAGTTTACTTTCACAGTTTTTATTTTACAATCACTAATTTGTTGAAGTCAACGACAATGTCTTTGATTTTAGAGTTTGTGACTTTTAAACTTGAAAATGAAACTCTGTGTTTCTTTTTCTAGGGTTACGTGGTCCGCATTAGTGGAGGCAACGACAAGCAGGGCTTCCCCATGAAACAGGGTGTGCTCACTCACGGCCGTGTCCGTCTGCTCCTCAGCAAGGGTCACTCCTGTTACCGCCCCCGCAGGACCGGCGAGCGCAAACGCAAATCTGTCCGCGGCTGCATCGTCGATGCTAATCTCAGCGTTCTCAACTTGGTCATTGTCAAGAAAGGTATGTTATTGGGTCCACTGTCGTTGTGGAAGGTGGAACATGAGGCGTTCTTGTTTGAACAGAAATGAGTCTGTTTTATTGTGGCATCCAGGAGACCCTTTTTGATTGCTTTGTATTCATTAAGGGGGGACAGAAACGATGCCAAAATTAACTGCAGAGCTGCTTTCCAGATGCAACCAGACCCAGTGCAGTGGCTGGTTGAACTGTATGGCTCTCACATTTGAATATGAATGGATATGATTCAGGTCAGGTTTTGAAACTGGTTTTTCAAAACAGTATCAGACCAACAAGAGTTCAAGCAAACCGACTTCAGAACTTATCAAAACAATGTTTCCTTTCAGGTTTTGTGATTTAAAGTTGTCTCATGTTTTGTGTTTGAAGGTGAGAAGGACATTCCCGGTCTGACCGACAGCACTGTCCCACGCCGTCTTGGTCCTAAGAGAGCCAGCAAGATCCGCAAGCTCTTCAACTTGTCTAAGGAGGATGATGTGAGGCAATACGTTGTGAGAAGACCCCTGACTAAAGAAGGTAGGAGCATCAGTGGGAGATGTAGTCACTTTGTTAGAACTAGAAGCTTCTCTAGGTTTCACGAGGCCGGTTTCAGAACACACTGGCATCCCAAAGAGAGTAGTGCTCATTCTGAGGATTGAGGCAGTGGATCTCTGAATTGATGTGGCCTTTTATTTCTGAAATGTAGTATTTTGGATTAACAAACTCTACAGTTCTAAAGTGGATCCTGATTCATGTTTACCTGTTAAAAAAAACTTATTGGTTGTTTTCAAGAGTGAGATTTAGAGAAAATGCTCATTTTAAAACAGATTTTAATGATTTGAAGTTTCATAGATTCAATATTTGCTCATTTCTGACATTTTATTTTTCATCTAATTGATTTTCTGATTGAAAAATTTAAAGTTGTGTTAGAAATTATATTTTTGTTTCTGCTTTTTCACATTTGGTTTAAAAGCCTGTAAAGTTTGGATGTTTATGAGGTGTTTTTGTTGACGCGTGTGTCTAATTCAGGGGTGTCCAAAGTCGGTCCTCGATGGCCGGTGTCCTGAAGGTTTTCATTGTGTTCCTGGTTCAATACAGCTGATGCACAGAAAGTGAAATCAACAGCCAATAGAATTTGGCACAATGACTCAATTAACTGGATCAGGTGTGTAGATGCAAGAACGTATGGAAAACCTTCAGGACACTGGCCCTCGAGGACCGGATTTGGACACCCGGGTCTAATTAGATCTAAAACGCTCTTTGTAAATACAGTGATGATCAACATACCCGTCTTAATACTTATGTTAGAGGTTTCGCAAAATATTTTGATTGATATACATTTAAAAAAAAAAGGCTATCTGATCAAAATAACTGCTATGATCACTTTTGAATTGACCTCGAAATTCTTGCAAAACTAAAGTTTATTATATTCTCGTCGATAATCGCACATGATCCTCGGCAGCAAACATGTTGTACGTTACTGTGTACTAGCTCGTTTAATTAAGACTCGTGCCTAAAACTATTAAAATATATGGTTTGTGACAATCTAAGTAGTTCTTGAGCTGAACCTGTGAAATTAGGGCCAGTAGAAAACTGTTCTCTTTTGCAATGAGATCAATTAAAATTTTATTTAGTTGTTTTACAACTTTTTTTTTCCTTTCATACTATTTTCTAATTATTTTATCACCTCACTCCTTTAGGGAAGAAACCTAGAACCAAGGCTCCCAAGATCCAGAGACTGGTGACTCCTCGCGTGTTGCAGCACAAGCGTCGTCGTATCGCTCTAAAGAGGCAGCGCACCCAGAAGAACAAGGAGGAAGCTTCTGAGTACGCTAAGCTCCTGGCCAAGAGGATGAAGGTACTTCAGCTTTGCTGTGGTTTTAAATTTACATTTAAACTATTACTCTTTACTGATGCTTCGTTTTTTTCTTTTTTACCAATACAGGAAGCTAAAGAGAAACGCCAGGAACAGATCGCCAAGAGGCGTCGTCTTTCCTCTCTGAGAGCATCCACGTCTAAATCAGAGTCTAGCCAAAAGTGAAAAATGCTGCTCAAATAAATTTCTGGTTAAAAAAGAGAACTTTTTGAGTCTTTGTACTAAAGAGAAACCTGGTTTGTTCTTTGATCTTATTCCTGAAATCATTTAGAAAAACCTTCTAGAGGTTTCACAAGCACTTAATTTGAGAACAAGTGTATTTTTTTTTTCTGAGGAATCAAAATGTTTACCAATCAGTGGATTTTAAGAGTTGAAAATACTAAAGTACCCAGAAAAGACGCGTTTCTGATGACTCAGTTTATCTGAGGCAGATTTCTGTGCTTACGTAAAAATCTACTGCAGTGTGATTCCCTCCGACAACAACATTTCAAGATTTATTTTCCATTACTTTGATTCCACATCTTACCTGAACTTCTGATCACAGCATCACTGCAGTTCAGATCCTCTGTTACAAAAAGTCACATGTAGATTTCCAAACGTCTTCTCTGTCCAGGGTGTGTGGGTAATATTTTTTCTAAAATGCTGAATGTCTGAAAAAGGTTGCAGCAGTGAGTTGTACTTATTGGTTGGATAATTTATACCAGTGATCAACAGGCCACAAAAAAAAAACTTCCATTATTTACATTTGGTTTATCACCGGAGCCCTAAATTATTTAGAAAAATCTGGATTTTCTCCAATAGATTAGTCAATGCTTCTTGATGCATTTTGGCTAACACATCCTGCTAAAGTTTTACCCCCTAAACGTGTAGTTCGGTTTGAGAAAATATACTAAATCAGTTAATGGCACAAAAAGTTTGAGGCCAATGATCTAAATTATATACAAACAAGTGAAATCTGACTAGTTTTCTGATATCCAGTTGTGCAGAGAAGAAAATAAATATTAAACACCATGATTGTAGGAAACTTGTTGAAATTAAAAGGGGTTTTGAACTAGACTGAGTTCAAATAAATTTTTTATGCAGCTAAAAAAAATCAGTTTTCCTCGAGCATAAAAAAGCAAGAGATTATTGTTCAAGCTGCGCAACTAGTTAGAAAAAAATCTCTGAAAAATACATCAGATTATCCAAATCTTATAGGGTCAATGTTAAAACAAGGGATTCTGAGACTCATCAACAAAAAAAATATCAGAATGTACAAAAAGATTATTCTGCTCAAGATTCTAAAGTTTATTTTTTTGGCACTGACTGGAATATCTAAAGTGGGGACTGCCAAAAAAAAAAAACATGTTTGGTCTAGAGACAGTGGCACTGAGAAAAAGACAGGAAACAGAGATGGAGATAGCAGAGATGAAGATGCTGAGGATCTCTCTGGGAGTGACCAGGGTGGACAAGATCAGAGGAACAGCACATGTTAGAGGTTTTGGAGAAAAAGTCAGAGAGGCCAGACTAAGATGGTTTGGATATGTGCAGAGGAGAAAGAGAGAGTACATAGGAAGAAGGATGCTGATTTGGAACCACCAGGAATGAGGTCTAGAGGAAGACCAACAAGGAGGTTCATGGACACAGTGAAGGAAGACATGAAGATAGTTGGTGTGACCGAAGAAGATGCAGCAGATAGGGTTAGATGGAAGAAACTGACTTGCTTTGGCGACCCCTGAAGGGAAATGATGAAAGGAGAAAGACTGGCAAAAAAATACAAAAAAAAAATAGAATACACAGGGTAGGGCAATCATCAACATTCAGCTCATGAGCAGATTTGAACCATTTTTAAACACTATTCCTGTAGAATTTTTTCCCAAGGGGAATTTTAACCATGCAGAGGCATTCTTCACTGTAATAAGTTGGACAACCTGAGGGATGAAGTTCCATACCCTGACTGTGGAACAGGTAAGGAACCCATTCTGCCACTGAAGAAGCTCCTCTTCCTGATGGTCTGGTGCAGAGGGTAATGGGTATTCTTTAGGATGGAGAGCATCTTGTACCAGCAAAGGTCTTAGCTGGTACAGATGATAGGGAGTGCTGCTCAGCACCAACTATAGATGCCAGCTTCACCAATTTGTCCATGGTGTTCCCGTTCTTGATGCTGTATCTCCAGCACAGGACAGTGTAGATGAGTGCTACCAATAACAGACTAATCAAACATCTGGAGTAGCTTCTGCTGGAATTTGAAGGACCTATTTTTTTTTTTTTTTTTAAACTTTGATTACAACAAAATACACAAAACCATTTAACAAACATCATCTTTATTACATTTAAATTAGTTACAATAGGTCACTTCAACGACTAGCAAAACCTTTCCCATCGCTTCCAATTTCAAAACTAAACTTCCTGACTGTTCTTCTTGGTAAACTTGGTGTGGTACGATGGTAAACTAGCTCCTTGCATGGTGAGGGAGAATTAGCAGCACAGCTCGGACGATTTTTGCGTGGAGTTGCCTCTGATTCAGATGGTAGATCCCTGCACATCTGGTTTATGAAGACCAACATAGAAACAACCTGATGCTGCAGGTAGAGTGGTAGTTCCTGGAAACTGCACACCAGGTTCACATAGGCCAACTGAACCAGAGGAGAGGACGTGAACAAACTCTTGGCCTGTTGGGTATTTTTAAAATGTTAAAAGGGTTTGTCATTGAAATCAAAGAACTAAAACATACCTGAATATTATGGATCTTGGTGCCAACTAGCTGCCACACCTTCCTGCAGAGTCTAGCGATCCGCTCAGGGGAGATTGGCCTTTTGGTGGAAACCTCCAAACCAGTCACCAGGTGAGTCTCGTCTACAAAGAGACGCAAGTCTTTTTTTAGACTGAAATTTTATCTGAAGGAATATTTAGTCTCGGATTTGGAGGCGCTAATTCCCATCCCGGCCGCTTCACACTCGGCAGCAAATCGATCCAGCGAATTAGCGCCTCCAAATCTGAGACCATGGTCCTCGCCCGGAAAAGGGTGGAATGCCCCCTGCGGGTCAGGGACAGGGTCCTGCCCCAAGTGGAGGAGTTTAAGTATGTCGGGGTCTTGTTCACGAGTGGGGGAAGGATGGAGCGGAAGATCAACAGGCGGATCGGTGCACCGTCAGCAATAACTAGGACGCTGCATCGGTCCGTCGTGGTAAAGACAGAGTTGAGCCGAAAAGCAAAGCTCTCGATTTACAAGTCGATCTACGTTCCTACCCTCACCTATGGTCACCAGCTGTGGGTGGTGACCGAAAGAATGAGATCACGGGTACAAGCGGCCGAAATGAGCTTCCTCCGCAGGGTGGCTGGGCTCTCACTCAGAGATCGGGTGAGAAGCTCTGCCATCCGGGAGGGGCTCGTTGTCGAGCCGCTCCTCCTCCAGGTCGAGAAGAGCCAGATGGGGTGGTTTGGGCATCTGGTCATGATGCCCCCCGAATGCCTCGCGGGCGAGGTGTAGTGGGCATGTCCCACCGGGAGGAGACCAAAGGGCAGCCCCCGGACACGCTGGAGAGAATATGTCTCACAGCTGGCCGGGGAAAGACTTGGGATCCCTCCAGGTGAGCTGGCGGATGCAGCCTGGGTGAGAGAGGCCTGGGCTGCCCGTTTGAGCCTGTTGTCCCCGCGACCCGACCCCGGAAAAAGCGGAAGATGACGGAACGGAATATTTAGTCACATACTTTTCTCTTCAATGACTGGAAGGGAATGGTCCATCAGAGCCTCCAGCGAACTCAGAGCAGAGTCCAGTCCGGCACTGGCTACACTCATGGATGTGTTCATCACCGAGGGGTTTGCGCCTTCAATTTGAGGCATCCTGCTGGTCACCCACGTGACGGAGAGATGTATGCACTCCACAGTTCCCCTGGCAACGATACACACCACGTCTTTGATGTTGTGTATTTTTTTCTTGGCGGCAGAAGCAACCTGAAAGACAAACTCAAAGAGATCAGATGTGATTTTTAATATAAATTATTGAAGAAAATAAAAATCTGACCTCTTCTGTAGGGGATAAAAGAACTGGGAAGGAGATCTCCAACCAGTCCAGAGTTTTGCAAGCAACATCATTTGCAGTGGAAACTAAAAAAAAAGATTGAAATAATTATAATAATGAAAAAAACTACACACCAAGTTCAATGTTTTTGGGTTTTTTTTCAAAGTGCAAATTAGGGGTGTTAAATTAATAATAAATCTTTTAAGTACAAGAATAAGGCTTTTTCTTTTAAAAATATTTACAAATAATGTAACGTTTAAGAACACAAACACGTCTACCATTTTCAGTAAATATTCTAAAATTATTTCTAAATGACATTTTATTTTTATGTTTATACAAATTAGTCTAAACATTTAAAAATATACTTTTATTTTGTGTGTGAAAAATTATATATTTTCACTGTTAAGGTTGAAAAATTAAAACTAAATTTTTTAATTTGAATTACCTCAAATACTTTTAAAAGTTACTTTGTGGCAACAAAGTTATTAGGAAAAATTATAATGTAAATTCTTATTTAGAAAAAGTTGTATGTGGGGTTCCACAAGGCTCACTACTGAGACCAATATTATTTGAAATGAAACGAATTACTCTATTCATCCCTCACCGGGGAAATTTGTTTGCTGCTCTCCTTACACCGCAGCAGGCTGCCCTTCAACGGCGCCAATGGTGGGAGAAGCGGGGGTTAGGTGTCTTCTCCAAGGACCCTGGACGTGCTCTCCGTGGGGCGCGAACCCGCGACCTTCCGGTCCGCGGGCGAACGCTCTAACCACGCGGCCACCGTCTCCACCTTTCTACCCAACATAATTTTTTTTAATAGTATTTATTTTCAAAAAATATTTAAACTAATCTTGTTTGATGATAGTACCAACTTCTTTTATTTCTAATAAAGCATCGATGAGCTGCGAAAAGTAATTGAAAATAAATTTGTTTTTATTCTACAAAATGTATTTAAAAAAAATGAACATTTTCTTGGAATAGAAATAGAGAAGATAGTAAATGAAAGTTTAGAAATAACGGTTCATAAACTGGTCTATCAAGACGTTTCAACCCTCACCATCGTCACCAGCTGTGGGTGGTGACCGTAAGAATGAAATCGCGGATAGAATCGGCCGAAATGAGCTTCCTCCGCAGGGTGACTGGGCTCTCACTCAGGGATTGGGTGAGGACCATCTGGGAGGAGCTTGGTGTCGAGCCCCTCCTCCGCCAGGTCGAGATGGGGTGGTTCGGGCATCTAGTCAGGATGCCTCCCGAGCGCCTCGCTGGTGAGGTGTTTTAGGCATGTCCCACCGGGAGGAGACCAAGAGGCAGACCCCGGACCCGCTGGATAGACTGTCTCACAGCTGGCCGGGGAATGACTCAGGACCCTTCCGAGTGAGCCGGAGGAGGCAGCTGGGGTGAGAGAAACCTGAACTTCCTCTCTGAGGCTGTTGCCCCTGCGACCCGGCCCCGGGTAACAGCTTCAGAAGTGAAGCCCAGGCTTCCTTCCCCCCAGCTGCATCCTTCAGCTCACCCAGAGGGATCCTGAGTCATTCCCAAGTCAATAGTGAGACATAGTCTCTCCAGCGGGTTGTGGTCTGCCTGTTGGTCTCCTCCAGGTTTAAACACCCCTATGAAGAGATCAAGCATGGCCAAGTTGCCCTTGCCCGGACAGGGATCACCGGGGTCCCCCCTTAGAGCCAGGTCTGAGGCTGGGGCACGACCGGAGGCAGTGCGTGCGGCTGGGGAAGAATGTCTCCACCTCTCGGACTATCAACACAGGATCTCCACAGGGCTGTGTCCTCTCTCCCCTGCTCTTCTCCCTGTACACCAACTCCTGCACTTCCAGCCATGACTCTGTCAAACTGATCAAGTTTGCAGATGACACCACACTCATTGGGCTCATCTCTGATGGCGATGAGTCGGCCTACAGGATGGAGGTAGACCGGCTGGTGTCCTGGTGCAGCAACAACAGCCTGGAGCTCAACGCTCAGAAGACAGTGGAGATGATCGTGGACTTTAGGAAAGTCACAGCTCCCATTACCCCCCTTGCACAGACAGACTTCTCCATCACCACTGTAGACTCTTTCCGCTTCCTCGGCACTACCATCACACAGGACCTAAAGTGGGAGCCATCCATCAGCTCCCTGATCAGCTCCCTGATCAAAAAGGCCCAGCAGAGGATGTACTTTCTGCGGCAGTTGAAGAAAGCCAAGCTGCCCGCCCAGATGTTGGTGCAGTTTTACAGAGCCATCATCGAGTCTGTCCTCACCTCCTCCATCACCGTGTGGTACGCTGGAGCCACAGCCAGGAACAAACACAGACTGCAGCGCATTGTGCGCTCCGCAGAGAAGGTGATCGGCTGCAGCCTTCCATCTCTCGAAGACCTGTACGTCTCCAGGACTCGGGGGCGTGCAGGTCGGATAGTAGCTGACCCTTCCCACCCTGGACATGGACTTTTTGAGCGACTCCCCTCGGGCAGGAGGCTCCGGTCCATTCGGACCAGAACGTCCCGCCACAAAAACAGCTTCTTCCCTTCTGCCGTTGGACTTATGAACTCTTTATAACCTGGATCCCCACATCTCTTAGTCACCTCCCTCTTGTCACTTCACTATCTTTATTATTTTCTATTATTTTCTATGACATTGCACTACTTTTCTTTTTCTTCTGAGCACTCTTAGTTTTGTAAAAATTATTATTATTTTTATTTATTTTATTTTTATTATTTTTATTTTATATGTTTGCACACCAGTACCAGAACAAGTTCCTAGTCTCTGATGTTTTTCACTGAGATGGCAATAAAAGCATTCTGATTCTGATTCTGAGACCGAGCGCCTGGTGGCCAGGCTTTTACCCATGGGTAAAAACAGGGGACACGGGTCACCCTTCCAGTGGACTCACCACCTGGAGTAGTCGCCATAGGGGTCTGGTGAATGAGGAAATGGGTGTCAGGTAACGACGGGAATTAATTAAGTGATTAAATAACTGTGTAGAAATGGTCTTAAATATTTTAAGAAGACATGTTTTTAATCATTTTTTTAAGAGACAGACATGTTTTGAAACTCACTCTGTGGTTCAAATTTTCTGATGACAGGAGCCAGTGTGGAGCAGGCTACAGAGTGGAACACACTGACTCTGCTCTCCAAGGCCTCACAGGCCGACTTTAGATTTGGATTGGAGGATTTAGTACCAGTGTAGAAGAAAGACAGAGTGGAACAAAGTGACTGGACCAAAGGAAGCTGGGTCAGCCTGGAGGCTGCACTGGGTACCTTCTAAAAAAAAAAAAAAAAAGATTAAACACTGGGTGGAAAAAGTCAACAATTTAATACACATTAAAAATAAAATAAAATTGACCAAATTATTTATGTCACACAATAAAATTTACTCACCAGATTGTTGTTCATTTTAAGCTCCTTCTTTTTTAAATTAAAATTAATCATGTGGATTTTAAACAACTTTTTCACTCTTTTTTTATTTTATTTTTTAAGAAAAAGCACCAAGTGTTGAATTAAAAAATCAAAATGGCTGACCACTTTAAAGACTTCCTAGTCACTCATTAGTGTTCACCTGTTTAAAAAAGTCCTTCATAATATCGCGAGATCACAATTGGTGACGTAATACGTGTGTGTTTTTTTTTTTTTAATGAATGAAGCTCATAAATAAAATATTTCACACGCATAAAGCTAAACAGATGTTTTGGAAGATTTTTTTTTATTAAAGAGAAATTAGTCACAAAATGTGCAAGAAAATTAGTTTTTTTTGATGATGTTACAAAAAATGAACAAAAATAATATTGGATTTTAATTAAAACCATCAAAAATTTTCTAATATTATCATTTTTAAGTAGCTTGGTGTTACAATGAAGGTGATGGGAGTACCGAAGACTTACCCGGCTGATTCAAGAAGATAGGCAGGGTACACCCTGAACAGGTCGCCAGTCTGACATGGGGCCACACAATTGACGTAAGGCCAGTTAACACAGGTTAGTTTGCCTCTATTAAATTGCCCCAGGAATGTGTGCATTGCACCACAACAGACTGATAACCTGTTCAGGGTGTACCCTGCCTGTGGTCTGAAATCAGCCGGGATAGGCACCTCTGGCCAAACAAACACATACTCACTCCTAGGGGCATTTTTATAGAGGCCAATCAACCTAACATGTATGTTTTAGGAGGGTGAGAGGGGAAAAAAACACTCATACACGGGGAGAACATGCAAACTCCACACAGAAAGGTCAGTGTTTCAAGCCTGTCGCACCCAGGATTTGATTCCCGACCACCTTGCTGTGTGACCACTGTGCTACCGCCCCAATTTTGCAATAATATTCATAATACACGACCCGATCTAACATGTTTACATGTAAATATTAAGACAGTTTTGCACAAAAAAAGACCATAAATTGAATCTATTGTTTTAATTTTTCCTGTTTGATGTTGGATTGATTGAGTTTGTAATTCATTGATCAATAAATCATCAATTTAAGAGTCAGATTTAATGAAGTAACACTTTGATTGCAGACATTGAAGTTAATCAGCTCTGTGGATGGATGATGTCTGAGGTATTTGTCTACTAATGATCCTCCTGTGTGTGTGTCACGCTTTGAGCCACGAGGTTTTTTGAGTCGGTGGTGCTGATGCTGCTGTTGTTCGGACTGCAGCATCCCGCAACGTGCGCGCAAAACACTTTTCCGCTGCAAATTGCTTTTGCGTCAGAGATCAGGGAGGTGTGGCACATGCAGTCGCAGGGTTTAAGTCTGCTAAATAATAAGAGGAGGGGGTAAAAGCACGTGGAGTGGGTGGTCTCCAACAGTGGGTTTTCACGTGGCTCAGCATCCTTAGCATCCTCAGAATCCTCAGCATCAGTCCTTTGCAGCAGCTGCAGGAGAACATCATGGCTGTGGAGATGGAGCCTGCAGAGTAAGTCAACACTCTTTATTTTAATTTAGGATAAAAATTATAAACAGATTAGAACTTATTTAATAAGAATAAATCTAAATTTGAGTTTTGAAAAGATTAGAGAAAGAGATTGTGCTTGGGGTGAATGAAAATTTCTTTTTTAAGTAATGGATGCAGACAAAAGAGCTTTTAAGACCTGAAAGGTTTGGGTGCATCTGTGGGTTTAAAAGCCAGTGAACTTGGAACCTTGGTTTGAGGAAGCAGCCCCAAACAATAGTGTCACCAAGGAATCCTGCATCAGGATTTGCAAAACTTTCGTTCCGTTTCGTCGTCTTCTGCTTATCCGGGGTCGGGTCGCAGGGGCAGCAGCCTCAGGATGCAGGCTTCTCTCAGCCCAGCTGCATCCTCCAGCTCACCTGTAAGGATCCCGAATCGTTCCCCAGCCACCTGTGAGACATAGTCTCTCCAACAGGTCCGGTTCTGCCTCTTGGTCTCCTCCTGGTGGGACATGCCCGAAACACCTCACCAGCGAGGCGCTCGGAATGCATCCTGACCAGATGCCCGAACCACCCCATCTGGCTTCTCTTGACCTGGAGGAGGAACAGCTCAGCATCGAGCTCCTCCCGGATGGCAGAGATCTTCACCTGATCTCTGAGTGAGAGCCCAGCCCCCCCGCAGAGGAAGCTCATTTCGGCCGCTTGTATCCGTGAAAGTACAAAAAAAAAAGAAACACCAAGATTTTACAAAAAAAAAATCTCATTTTCTTTATAAGTGACGTAAAATCCAGGACGATAACTTGGTAATTATTCCACATAAGCTAACAGTGAGGGTTTGCTTTTAGTTTATAGATGCAGGATAGTTCATACATGTTTAAAGGACAGAGCAGGCTGTTTTTCTTAAGAAGGCTTAAGACTTTTTGTGTGTGGTGACATGTTGAACATCTTTTATCAGTCTGTCGTGGCAACTGCAGTTTTCTTTGCGGTTGTCTGCTGGGGAGGCAGCTTGACCACATGGGACAGCAATAGGCTGGACAGACTGATAAGGAAGTGTGCATCTGTGGTGGGGAGAAATGTGGACTCTGTGGGTGCTGTTTTGGAGGGGTGGATGAGGGCTCTAATGCAGAGTATCCTGTATAACTCCCGTCACCTTCTACACAATGTTATCACAACCTATGTAGAAGACGACCCGAAGTAACAGGTTCCTCTCACTGCGCTGCAGGACTGGGCGCTTTAGGAGGTCGTTCATCCCTTCAGCCCTCAGGCGATTGAATAGATCAGATGTTTCTGGAAGGAACTGAGTCCTATTTTATTATGTGTGTGTGTTGTTTTTACTTATTTTGTACGTACAGCTTTTGTGATTTCTGTTGCTGCTCGACACCAGAATTTCTCCTACGGTAGATTAATAAAGTTTTTATCTATCTATCTATCTAGATTGAAAACACACTTTCATACACCAGTTATTCTATCCTGGGTCTCTAACTGTACACATTTAATCCCTTCAGAAATTACATTTTCCAGCAGCAACATTATTAAAACTGCTATTTAAAATAAACCCCCCAAAGAAAAAAAAAGATAAAAACAACACTTGTCTTTTTTATTTCCCATTCAACACACTCCACCAGTTTGATGTAGAATAGAATGAGTGGCATAGAATTTTCATTTTGGATAATTGCAAACCCTTTTATTGTTATTTTATACATTGTTTATTATCTACCAGCTTTATGGTCCAAATGGGTATATTGCTAAATGAAAAAAAAAAAGCACTGTTATTTAGACACATCTCCTAATGCTTAGATGATGTTCCCATTACTGAATGCTCCACTGCACTGACAGTACCTACCAAGTCTTATCTAAAATCAGTTCTCTGTGTAATATAAAAAGGAATATGCAGACTTTGGAGATTGTGTCCTCAAATAACCTGATCCCTTGATGTGAGCTGATTGGTCAAAAACTTCTCAATACATTTTCTACAAGTCCACATTCCTCTTAGAGTAGTGGTCCCCAACCACCGGGCCGCGGACCGGTGACGGTCCGTGGGTGATGTGGTATCGGGCTGCACAGAAAGAAGTAATAACTTTTATTATTTCCATTTGGTTTATTATTCAAGCCATACTGATGTTTTAATTTGAAAAGTCCCCAGATTTTCTTCCTGACATCCGTCAGTAATTCACCAGTGACGCGTCTTTCATTACATTTAAAGCCCTGAACTAGTAAAATGAGGGAAAAAAAACAAAGATCTACAGGAAGCTTCCTTGCTAAGGGGAATTACAGAGTTACGAAACAGACTGTACCTTAGATACACTCTTCAGCTTTCAGGTCAAGATGGGACTGTCTGGTTCCAGCAAAACAAACTCAGAACTCTGATTGATCTAGTCTTACTGTAAAGAATCTAACTAGTATTTTTATTCACTTTGTTTTTATGATATCCTTTATTTTGAAGGTATGTTTACCGTTAGGCCGGTCCGTGGAAATATTGTCAGACACTAAACTGGTCAGTGGCACAGAAAAAGGTTGGGGACCCCTGTTTTAGAGGGTAAAACAGATCCAGTGGTTTCAATGTACAATCTATGAGCGGCTGTTTTCCGAATTTCGAAATTAGGCTGCACAATGGTTCAGTGGCCACACAGCCAGAAGCTCAGGGAGGACGAGGCTTGAAACACTGTCTTTTCTGTGTGGAGTTTGCATGTTCTCCCCATGTACGCATGGGTTTTCTCTGGTTTTCTCCCACCCTCCAAAAACATGCATCTTAGAACAATTGGCCTCTATTACTTGTAAATTGCCCCTTGGAATGTGTATGTTGCTCCACAACAGACTGGTAACCTGTTCAGGGTGTACCCTGCCTGTCGTCTGAAATCAGCCGGAATGTAGCCGGGATACTTCATTCGGAAATAAGTGGTTAAGAAGACAAAAGGATGGAGCGGGAGATCAACAGGAGGATCGGTGTGGCGTCAGCAATAACTAGGACGCTGCATCAGTCCGTTGTGGTAAAGAGAGACCTGAGCTGAAAAGCAAAGCTCTTGATTTACAAGTCGATCTACATTCCCACCCTCACCTATGGTCACCAGTTGTAGGTAGTGACCGAAAAATGAGATCGCGGATACAAGCGGCCGAAATGAGCTTCCTCCACAGGGTGGCTGGGCTCTCACTAAGAGATCGGGTGAGGAGCTCTGCCATCCGGGAGGAGCTCGGTTTTGAGCCGCTCCTCCACCAGGTCGAGAGGAGCCAAATGGGGTGGTTCGGGCATCTGGTTAGGATGCCCTTCGCGCGCCTCGCTGGTGAGGTGTTCTGGGCAAGTCCCACCGGGAGGAGACCAAGGGGCAGACCCTAGACCCGCTGGAGAGACGATGTCTCACAGCTGGCCAGAGAACAACTCAGGATCCTTAAGGATGAGCTGGATAATGCAGCCGGGGTGAGCGAAGCCTGGGCTTCTCGTCTGAGGCTGTTGCCCCCGCGACACAGCCCCAGATGAGCGAAAGACGACGGAACAGAATGAACAATCTGGTGGCTGAAATTCTCTTTTAACTTCTCACAAGTGAGATAATTTATTAAAGAAACCCACAACAAGAGACATGGATTTTATTCTGATCATCTGTGTTCCTGTTGTGTAACTTTAAGATGTTAACTTTTTATTTGCCCAGTGTGATCCGCCTGATAATGCAGTACCTGAAGGAGAACAACCTCTACCGTACACTGACCACATTACAAGAGGAAACCACCGTCTCCCTGAACACAGTGGAAAGCATCGACAGCTTCATCGCAGATATCAATAGAGGACACTGGGACTCGGTCCTGCTTGCTATTGAGTCTCTAAAATTGCCTGATAACATACTAATTGACCTCTATGAACAGGTGAGTTTCTCTTTCTTAGATTTAAATAATAACTTTTTAAAAACTGTGATTTTCTCTTCAGGTTGTGATGGAACTGATTGAAATGAGAGAAGTTGGAGCAGCCCGTTCTCTTCTCCGACAAACTGATCCAATGATAATGCTCAAACAAACCCAACCAGAGCGCTACATCCACTTGGAGAACCTGCTAACATGCTCTTATTTTGATCCATCTGAGGTGAGAAAAGGTTTGCTAAATGAATTGATTGTCTCATGTGACGACATCTCATGCCCATCACAGGCTTACCCAAAGGGCAGCAGCAAGGAGAAGCGGCGTAGGGCCATAGCTGAGGCTTTGGTGAAGGAGGTCAGCGTAGTGCCTCCATCTCGCCTTATCGGCCTTCTGGAGCAAGTCAGTGTAAGTTAACAAACCGATATCCTAATCAAAAGAGAAAAATGACCACATAATACTGAGTAGTGTGTAAATCAATAAAAATCAGTTTTTACATATAATATATTGGATACTCAATGGATTTAAAAAATTTCAATGGTCTTGGGCCTTTTGATTTATCTGACCTCCTCATGAGGTACCATCCCTCACGGACCCTGAGGTCCTCTGGTACTGGCCTTTTAGTAATACCAAATGTTAGAACAAAAACTCACAGTGAGACTTCGTTCCAATACTATGGTCCTCATCTGTGGAACAGCCTGCCAGAGGACCTCAGGGCTGCCGAGTCTGTTCATGTTTTTAAAAAGTGGCTACAAAACAATGCCTTTTCAACTTGGCTTTTACTTGATTTTTATTTTGATTAAGATGATTTTATGTATTTAATGAAATTTCTTTACTTTTCTGTTTTTGTTTCTGTTTCTCTGTTTGAGAGTGTGTGCATATGTTTGAGAGAGTGTGTGTGTATATGTTTGAGAGAGTGTGTGCGCGTGATGTTTAATGATTGTGTGACAACAACAAAACGTCTTGTGAGGGTAGTTTTACTGCTGGATGAAAACAGTGTGTGTGTGCGCACGCGCATGTTTGTGCTTGTGTGTGTGATGGTAACACTGAACTGGTAGATCTCAGGAGGTTTTATTTTTGAAAAGTAGATCTTGTGACCAAAAAGGTTGGGCACCCGTGGTGTAAATGAAAGTGTTTTCTCTCCCATTATCATCTCTGTTCAGTGTTCGTATTTCTCTATGTTTCAGAACGTAAAGAGACAGCAGTGTCCGGGTTATCTCCCCACAGACACGACCACTGACACCTCAAGCAGCAAGGAGCAACATGTAGTGAAAGAGAGCTGCCCCACTCAGCTCTACCGCCACATAAAGGTGGGACATTATATTTAGCAGCTGTCTATGATTCCGCTTTGTTGACAAGCCGTGGGTGTTTGCAGTGTTGTTCGGCAGCTACACACACACATACACACCCAAAAGTAATTGCTTTCTACACCTGGAGGCAGTTCTTCCAGCCTCTCAGCAGACCAGGCTGCAGGAATTACTCATTTCCATCCTGTGCCAGGAAAGTAAGTTAGAACAGCCGGCCTACGCAGCAGCGTGACCGGAGGACTTTTTGACTTTTGGAGGTTACACATGATTAAACTCTGATTCAATTCAGTTTGTATGAAAACTGTTTTCCCCACCAGCTGGTTTCTATCTGTTCTAAATGTGCAGTTTGGACGACGGTCACACGTGGAATGTGCACGTTTCTCACCTGATGGGAAGTATCTGATCACGGGATCGGTGGACGGACTCATAGAAATCTGGAACTACAACACTGGAAAAATTACAAAGGTGAAATATCTTTCATACATCCATAAAGACACAGTGCTTTATTCCAGAAGACAAAATTGTGATGAAACCAGGACCTTATCTGTTGAAGCTATGGAAGGTTAAAGAGAAAGTATTGTGTTTTGAGGGTGAGGATTCTTATCTCGTAGAGTATATGAATACATTTGGCATCTTCACTATGACGCAGTGGTTAGCACAGTTGCCTTACAGTAAGGTGGTTGGGGTTCTAGTCCTGGGTGGGGGAAGGCTTAGAACACTGGCCTTTCTATGTGGAGTTTGCATGTTCCCCCCGTGAATGTGTGGGTTTTCTCCGGATACTCCGATTTCCTTCCATCCTCCAAAAACATGTATGTTAGGTTGATTGGCCGCTATGAAATTGCCCCTAAGAATGAGTGTTCGTGTGTGTGGCCCTGCAGCAGACTGGCAACCTATTCGGGGTGTGAGCTACCTCTCGCCTGCAATCAGCCGAGATAGGCTGCGGCACCCCCGTGATCTCATCAGGGATAAGAGGCTCGGAAGACAAAATGAAACCCTTTGTCAGCTAGGAAATGCAATAGCAGAAATGCTTTTAAATGCTTTTATAAGTTTTCAATTCTGTTTTGGGAATTTTCCTCTCTTCTTGCTCCTCACATAGTCCTGATTCCTGGACATGTGCACAACACAGCGTACCACAGGGTTTAAAGCCTCAAATACATTGTAAAACCCATCAAGTTTACAAAGATAGGAAATGTATTGTTATATTCTTATTTTGGTACATTTCCATATAATGGGACTCACTATTGATGGGAACAACCAAGTACTTGAAGACTTCCCATCTACGTAAGAATGTGGGCATGGCAAAGAACAAAATCTGTGGCCAAGAACAGCCTGATGTTCAAATAACATCTAAATACTAAACAGAAGATCTTGCAAATCACTGAAACCTACATAAAAGAAATAGAAAACCACGTCAGGTCTGTTTTTGATGCGGTAACAATTTTTAAACGTGTTCGAATCTTCCAAAAAGTTGATTTAGCATCACACTCTCTTTTTAAACAAGGCTTATGAGGACGATGACAATTCATAATTTGAAGCTATTCGGTTGAGATAAAGCATCGTGAGAATGTGCGAAGAACTTTTTAGCTTAGACTTTAACCCACTCTACCGCGACATCCACCATCAATAATCGATTAGAATTTTTAGAATTTTTCTTACAGGATGTGTCAAATATCTGAAAAAAAGCAATGTTCAAACATGATAGGAAACCAACCTTTTAAATTTCTTCGATATGTAGATTACTTTCTGCTTGTCAGGATGTGGGTGCAGAAGGAGGAGGAGGACCCAAATGCAGGATAACAAACATTACTTATTTAGTAAAGGAAAACACATGATTCAACAGGAATATCTCATGGTGGAAGTTCAGGAACGTCTCTTGGTTGGGGAAAGGGTGATGACCCCACCATGAAAGCAAGGCAGACTGTCTTTAAATAGGCAGCAGGTCAATCATCATCATCAGGTGTCCCGAATCAGGGAGATGAAGGAAGGTCCCGGGCTCCCTCTGGTGGTAGGCCTGGGAGCCATGACCCCACCATAAAAGCAAGACAGACTGTCTTTAAATAGGCAGTAGGTCAATCATCATCAGGTGTCCCGAATCAGGGAGATGAAGGAACGTCCTGGGCTCCCTCTGGTGGTAGGCCTGGGAGCCATGACCCCACCATAAAAGCAAGGCAGACTGTCTTTAAATAGGCAGCAGGTTAATCATCATCAGGTGTCCCAAATCAGGGAGATGAAGGAAAGTCCCGGGCTCCCTCTAGTGGTAGGCCTGGAAGCCATGACCCCACCACAAAAGCAAGGCAGACTGTCTTTAAATAGGCAGTAGGTCAATCATCATCAGGTGTCCCGAATCAGGGAGATGAAGGAACGTCCTGGGCTCCCTCTGGTGGTAGGCCTGGGAGCCATGACCCCACCATAAAAGCAAGGCAGACTGTCTTTAAATAGGCAGCAGGTTAATCATCATCAGGTGTCCCAAATCAGGGAGATGAAGGAAAGTCCCGGGCTCCCTCTAGTGGTAGGCCTGGAAGCCATGACCCCACCACAAAAGCAAGGCAGACTGTCTTTAAATAGGCAGCAGGTCAATCATCATCAGGTGTCCTGAATCAGGAAGATGAAGGAAAGTCCTGGGCTCCCTCTAGTGGTAGGCCTGGGAGCCATGACCCCACCATAAAAGCAAGGCAGACTGTCTTTAAATAGGCAGCAGGTCAATCATCATTAGGTGTCCTGAATCAGGAAGATGAAGGAAAGTCCTGGGCTCCCTCTAGTGGTAGGCCTGGGAGCCATGACCCCACCATAAAAGCAAGGCAGACTGTCTTTAAATAGGCAGCAGGTCAATCATCATCAGGTGTCCCGAATCAGGGAGATGAAGGAAGGTCCCAGGCTCCCTCTGGTAGTAGGCCTGGTAACTGTGACACTGTTTTCAAGTACAATATTTTTTCTTTGTGTAAACGATTTAGGATCTAAAGTATCAGGGCCAGAACAGCTTCATGATGATGGATGATGCTGTGCTGTGTATGTGCTTCAGTCAGGACACAGATCTTTTGGCCACTGGATCTCAGAACGGCAAAATTAAGGTAAGAAATTATCATTATTATTTGAATAATTGCAATTAAGACTTTATTTCCCCATCGAATGTAAAAATGACGCCATCATCTGATTGTGTGTTGCTGAGGAAGGTGTGGAAGATCCAAAGCGGTTTGTGCCTGCGCAGATTTGAGCACGCTCACAGTAAAGGTGTGACCTGTCTGAGCTTCTCCGTGGACACCGAGCAGATCTTCAGTGCCTCTTTCGACCAGACCATCAGGTGGGACATGATGTCCTGGTGTTTTTATTGTACAGCGAGTGCGGTGTGTGCAGCAGTTGCAGGTGTGTTTGTGCTGAACTCATCTGTGCAGGTTTATTTAGAGAAAAAGCTATCTTTTAGACCACATGGTGGAGTGTAAAATAAGTAGATCACTCAAAATAAAATACATGTTTTCACCAATTTGGGTTTATAAAGATTGCTTCAGTGGGAGGAAAATTGATTCGACCTCTGACATGATTCACAAAATGTTTGGAAGATGCCCACATATCTCAGCAGAAGGAAAGCTGCTTGCTGTGATTTTTCCCCCTCTGAGTCTCACATGAGATTTGAGAACTGGAGAAGAAGTAGGCGAGCGAAAGGAAGAAAATATGAGGATTAAAAATAGATTTATGGATGATTCACTTTTAAATATTCATTTTTAAAACTTCTATCTTGTTCATGTTTTTAGCTTGTCATTGATTATTTGTTTTGTTGTGCAAAATCAAAGTTTTGAAAGTTGATACATTTGTCATGGTGTGGAGCTAAGGCCAAAAATATACCCTTGACACAACAAACAGGCTCAGATGAAAAAATCACAAGCAGATTTATAAGATTGATAAAAAGTCCAAATAAAGAAGACAAAAACAGATAAACTTGGCAGGTTCTGATGTAGGAGCTGGAGCCAAAAACTGGATAACAAGTCAAGCATGATAAACAACGATCTGGCAAAGAGTGTGTCAAAAACTGATCCATTTGTGCTCCAGCAGATGAGTAGATTAGTTTCAGGTGTGACTTGTTGCACACACACAGACAAGAGGGAGGGGGAAAACAGGACACAGAGGGGGAACAGACAACTCTCCTGACAACTTTGTTTTAAAAATTTCTGTAATGTTTTTTTTTTTTTCCATTCGTGCTTGTTTGAGAAATTTATAAGTACTTCTGTCCAGTTTTCAGACATTATTCAAACACCAGGTTGGTCCTGGCCATGGATTTTGTTCTCTGAAGCATCACTACTGGGTTGTATGGTGGCCTCACAGCAAGGAGGTCAGGGTTCAAGTCCCAGAGTGACTTGAAAAACTAGCCTTTCTGTGTGGAGTTTGCATGTTCTCCCCATGTATGTAGGGGTTTCCTCTGGGTACTCTGGTTTCCTCCCACCTTCCAAAAACATGCATGTTAGGTTGATTGGCTGCTACAAAAATTGCCCTTTGGAAAGACAGTGTGTTTGTTGCTCCACAACATACCGGCAACCTGTTCAGGGTGTACCCTGTATCTCGTCTTAAATCAGCCAGGATAGGCTCCCCCTCGACACCCCTGAGACTCCATTAGAGATAAGCAGTTCAGAAGATGAAACAAAACATAACTCTTAATCATTTTTAAGAGTAACGACATTGCTTTGATGACATTTAGTTTTAATGCAATGATTAGAAAGAAAGCAAGCAAACACGGCGCCATGCCAAGGAACACAGGCACCCAAGGCAGATGGAAAACGTGCACAGAAACATGATTAGTGCAAAAGAATGCATCCTAATTTCTTTCTGTTTTACTAAAAGGCCTTTATGCACATAACTGCAAATCCTCAGTAAAGAGTGAGCACTCTAAAAAGAAAAGGAGTCATTTGGGTATTGTAGGCAAGTGGAAAGGTAGTGATCCCAATCAAGCCATTATTGCTTCTGATGGAGAGACCCATAAAACATTTATACATTATTTATAATCTTTTATGACATACAGTACTTATTCATCACTTAACGTGGAAATTTGTGTGCTGCATTACACCGGAGCAGGCTGCCAGGATGGCACCAATGGTGGGTGAAACGGCGGATTAAGTGTCTACCCTAAGGTCACCTAGACATGAGCTCAGTGGGATTTGACCAGCGAACTTCCGGTCTAAGGGCGAACATTCTACCACTGAGCTACCGCCTGTCATGAAGCGGTGTGCAGGTACAAGGAGGCTGACCCAATTGCAGGTCAGGCAACCAGGAAGACCTGGCTGGAAGGGAGGGTATGACCCAAGGTGGAGGTCCAGGATGATTGCCCTTAAATAGGCAGCAGGGTCCACGGGTGTGTGGCATCAGAATAATCACCCTCAGGTGTCTCAATCAGGGTGATGAGAGAAGGTCCAGGGCTCCCTCTGGTGGCAGGTGAGGGATTCGTGACACTGCCTCCCCCACTTGCATAGTTTTACTTTGTTCCTTAGTTCGTAAGTTTATTCAAATCAATAACCTTCCTCCGCACGGTGGCTGGGCCCTCACTCAGCGATAGAATGAGGACCTTGCCACCTGCGAGGAGCCCAGAGTAGAGCCGTTGGTCCTCAGGTTGAGAGAAGCCAGATGGGGTTGTTCGGGAATCTGGTTTGCATGCCTCCCAAATACCTCACTGGTGAAGTGTTTTGGGCCTGTCTTACCAGGAGGAGACCTAGAGGCATTCTCCAGACCTGGTGCAGAGAGTATGTCTTGTAGCTGGACAGGGAACACTTCGGGATCCTCCCGAGTGAGCTGGAGGATGCAGTCGGGGTGAGAGAAGTCTGGGTTTCCCGTCTGAAGCTGTTGCCTTCGCAGCCCGGCCATGGATAAGCGAAAGATGACGAAACGGGAAACAATTAACTCAGTTTCATTGATAGGGTATTGTCTATCGTAAATATTTTGTTCCAAACTTAGCTTTAGGAAATGCAAATTCCCTGAAGATTTTGGAACAAAAAGAGCTTGTTTGAAGGGTTTTAAAAGAGAACCACATTTCTAAAAACAACATACCGGTTTGTCTTTACTTCCCAAACAACATGCAGTATTGTTAGAACCAAGAGCAGGCAGAAATACACCTGTGCCTACCCTTTAGGAAGGCTCTAAAAGCCAAATCAGTTAATCTGTAATTGCTACCCTTCATGGTGTGGAGCTAAGGACAAAAATATACCCTTGACACAACAGACAGGCTCAGATGAAAAAACCACAAGCAGATTTATTAGATTGATAAAATGTCCAAATAAAGAAGACAAAAACAGATTAATTAGGCAGGTTCTGATGTAGCAGCTGGAGCCAAAAACTGGATAACAGGTCAAGCATGATAAACAAACAATCTGGCGAAGAGTGTGTGCAAAACTGATCCATTTATGCTCCAGCAGATGAGTAGATGAGTTTCAGGTGTGACTTGTTGCAGCTCCCCGCTGGGTCCGCACAACTCCACACACAGACAAGAGGGAGGGGGGAAACAGGACACAGAGGGGGAACAGACTACTCTCCTGACAGTTACTGAGTAACTGTGGGCAGTTTCCTATTTTTTCGTGCTTTACAAGATATTTTGTTCACAAGCGTTAGAGAATAATAGACACATGTATGGACTTCATACATGTTCTATAATAAATTTTTTAATCTGCACATGCAACATAAATTTCCACAGACCTTTCAGCCCTGCAACTACAAGAGTGTTTCATGGATGATTTCTTGCTCTTTTAAAAACACAGACACACACATTAAATCCTTTCATTCTGATGGTCTGAATCTTATTTGGTGGAGGGGCGTGTGTGAGCCGAGCATCTCTGCTGTGTTGAAGAAACATGTGCTGTGTGGGTGCAGCTGAGGAATCATGTGCTCTGACACAAAGCAGCAACGTGTTCCCCCACCTCACACTTCTTACCTCACACAGCTTATGGATTTCTTTGCAAACAGTAAAACATCCAACAGGCTGAGTGAATCTGGAAGGGTGTGAAACTGGAGGGGATTGGTTCCGTTAATCCGTAACCAGTCACTCAACATAAGCTAAAAATAACACATGGAAGCTTAGCGATATGTTTTGTCTGCACACGTCAAAGGATCATTTCCTCCAGTGAAATAAATGGTATTTAAATGGCTCAGGATTGGTGTTTATTTCACGTCACACTATAATCCAACTGTATAATTTGCAGACTCCACGATCTGAAGTCAGGAAAGACGCTGAAGGAGTTCCTCGGCCATTCATCGTTTGTAAATGATGCTTCCTTCAGTCACGATGGAGTTCATATTATCAGCGCCTCATCTGATGGCACTGTGAAGGTACAAACCTGCAGGAACCAAAAACTGGTATTGAATGTAAAAGTGATGCAATGAGAGGAAATTTGGAATTATTCTGTGTAATTTTTATTTTCAGATTTGGAACACAAACTCCTGTGAGTGCATTCACACTTTTAAAGCTCTGTCTTCGGTCGACGTCCCCGTCAACAATGTGATTCCTCTTCCACAAAATCCAGAGCATTTTCTGATTTGTAACCACTCTAATACAGTGGTCGTCATGAGCATGCACGGCCAGGTGAGCAAAATACAAGGAAACGAGGTAACCTATCTTGTTTTATATGGTTACTGTACAAGAAGGGACCATATGTAGTGCGACACCGAGCTCCTCCCGAATGGCAGAGCTCCTCACCTGATCTCTGAGTGAGAGCCCAGCCACACTGCGGAGGAAGCTCATTTTGGCCGCTTGTATCTGCGATCTCATTCTTTCAGTCACCACCCACAGCTGGTGACCATAGGTGAGGGTTGGAACGTAGATCGACTTGTAAATCGAGAGCTTTGCTTTTCGGCTCAGCTCTTTCTTTACCACAACGGACCGATGCAGCATCCTAGTTATTGCTGATGCCGCACCGATCCGCCTGTTGATCTTGCGTTCCCTCCTTCACCCACTCGTTAACAAGACCCCAAGATACTTAAACTCCTCCACTTGGGGCAGGACTTGTCGCTGACCTGTAAGAGGCATTGCACCCTTTTCTAGGCGAGGACCATGGTCTCGGATTTGGAGGCGCTGATTCCGACCCCGGCCGCTTCACACTCGGCAGCAAACAAATCCAGTGAGAAGGATCGGTACTGAACATTGTTTGTTTTTTTAAATTCACTCTGCTGTATGGTAAACCGTAGCACAGTGACCTCACAGGAAGAAGGTCGGGGTTCAAATCCCGGGTGGAGATGAGGCTTCAAACACTGGCGTTTCGGTGTGGAGTTTGCATGTTCTCCCTGTGTATGTGTTGCTGCTTTTGAACTTTTGAACTTTATTACACGTATGAAATAAAATGTACTTAAGTTTCTTTCCAGCAAATTTTGCATTAATTGGAATATTTCTTCGAGGACGTGGTTTTTTTCTGTCAGGATAAAAATACAGGCTTATCAGTTTTCTTTTTAATGAGAAGTTTTAGTGCTGGATTATATATTTTTAAAAAAAATCAGTGACTTTCTTTTCCCTCAGACTATTAGGAGCTTCAGCTCTAACAAGGCAGAAGCAGCAAAGTTTGTGTGCTGTACTCTGTCACCCCACGGGGAGTGGATCTACTGTGTGGGAGAAGATTTGGTGTTATACTGCTTCAACTACGCCTCTGGGAGACTGGAAAAGATGCTGACTGTAAGCCCCTCTGCGCATATTTGGAAATTATCTCCAAGTTGAGCTGTTTGGGATTCACTGGCTAACAGTGGTGGATGAAGTACTCACTTTTTGTACTTAAGTAAAAGTACAGATAATTAGGAAAAAAAAAATACTTAAGTAAAAGTAAAAGTACCAATAAAAAAATCTACTTAAGTAAAAGTACAAAAGTAGTTGGTGTAAATTGTACTTTTTAAGTAAAAAGTAAAAGTATTCGATCATAATTCAAATGTTATTTTTTGTGCTATAGGGTGTCACCATGGTAACCAGGATAAATACTCTGCAGGGGTGTGACTCCCCTGCCCCCTCTCCTGCCTCTTTTGGTCCACAAAAAAAATAAATAAATAAAATAAACGGAAAGGGGACAAGTCAAGCTATCCCCTAGCAGGGCCAGTGAATGGGCCGCCAAAATGGAGGAAAATGATACTTATTTTTTAAAATGTTTGGGAGGGGTCACAATACCTGTAAATTGGCTTTGTCAAAGCCCCACCCCCCTTTGAAAAATTCTAGATCCGCCCCTGCTCTGTGTATTGATGGCTCAACTTTTTATTTAGAAGTAAACACAACGAACAACGATCTTTTGACTCTTTTTAATTTGTACTATATTTGATGTTAGGTTTTTGGCGCTGAATGAATGCGGAAAATGTTTCTCGATTCATTACTTCTTCTCCCGATCAACTGCTTCTTTTGATTTTGGCGATGCGGCTCCAAGATGCGTTAAAAAACTTGTGTATTTTTCAAATTCCTGAACGAAAATGTAACGAAAAATGTAAAACACACTTTTAAAAAGTAGCGAAGTAAAAGTACAGATATTTGCTCTAAACATGTAGTAAAGTAAAAGTACCGGTCTTAAATTTTACTTAAGTACAGATACACCATTTTTTTTTACTTAAGTACAATAACGAAGTACATTTACTGCGTTACGCTCCACCACAGCTGGCTAATAAGGGGGAGATAAAAAACATAAATGATTTCTGTTTATTTGTTTTTTTTTGCACCCACAGGTTCATGAGAAAGACGTAATTGGCATCGCTCACCACCCACATGAAAACCTGATCGCCACTTACAGCGAAGATGGTTTGCTGAGGTTATGGAAACCTTAAAAACTCATGTGGAAAACTGGTTCACATAGTTTGAAGACTGTATCCTCCCAACATTATGGCTTCCTGTACACATTTAAATGGACCTAGCTGATTCTACTGAAATGTGTAATCTTCTCCAAACCAATTCTGCACAGATACTCTTCCATCTTCACCTGTGCCGTTTTAATCCTTCATTTTCATCTCTTTACTAGACATGAAAATGCATGATGATGAACTCTTGTGAAACTAATTACAATAAAAACTGCCTCAAAGTTTTAACTTGGGTCAATGAGGATTCTTCAACTTTGGTTTACAATCTTTTTGTATCTTTGATGTACTAATTGATATTTACTAGCCTGCATGCTACCTCGGTTTACTATTTAAATGTTGATCTGCAATAATTTTGTTACTCTGAACATATGCATGACACCTCAGTGGTGATAGTTTGTAGATTGTGTGCAGATAATTAGATTATTTGGTTGTAAACGGTGTTCTTGTGGAGTTCGTGTCTGAAAGAAGATTGTAAATAATAAAAAAGCATTTAAAAAATTTGGGATTTGTGGAATGTTTTAAAGGATTTCAAAGGTAAACTTGTCATTTTAAGTGATAAAAAACTAGAAAAGTCAAGTAAAACTATGTAATAGGAGTACGTGCATGCTTCCATCTAACCCTATCTGCTGCATCCTCTTCGGTCACACCAACTATCTTCATGTCTTCCTTCACTGCGTCCATGAACCTCCTCTTTGGTCTTCCTCTAGGCCTCTTGCCTGGTGGTTCCAAACTCGGCATCTTTCTGCCGATGTACTCGCTCTCTCTTCTCTGCACATGTCCAAACCATCTCAGTCTGGCCTCTCTGACTTTATCTCTAAAACCTCTAACATGTGCTGTTCCTCTGATCCTGTCCATCCTGGTCACTCCCAGAGAGATCATCAGCATCTTCACCTCTGCTACCTCCATCTCTGTTACCAAACAGCATGGCCGGTCTCATCACGGTTTTGTACACTTTTCCTTTCATTTTAGCTGAAACTCTTCTATCACACATCACACCTGATACTTTTCTCCACCCGTTCCAGCCTGCCTGCACACGCTTCTTCACCTCTTTTCCACACTCTCCATTGCTCTGGACTGTTGATCCTAGATAATTAAAATCTTCCACTTTCTTTATCTCTTCTCTCTGTAACCTCACTTTTCCATTTGGGTCTCATTGGTCTCTCATCTTGCACCTGCAACTTGCTGTACATAGGCTGCCTTATTTGGATTGAGTTTGTAAAGGGTTTTCTTTGTTTGTTCTTGAGCAGCTTGGAGTTGGTGTGAACAGGCTGGAACAAGATTCTCACACCATGGATGTTAGATAGATGTCTTGTTTCAGCACATCAAGTTATTCAAAGACACTCGTTGCCATTAAGATGTTTTGAAAGTTAATAATAATCTTACTTAATCTTAATTTTTCTACCTTTAAAAGTAAAATTGTCATTTGAAGTGATAAAAACTAAAAAAGTCCATTAAAACTGTGTGATTGGAATACGTCCATGCTTCAAAACGAAAAATAATCTGAGCAATTGTATAATATTTAAATCCCCCTCTGGTATAAGAAATTTAGGTTGCTGCAACACCACAGTGGCTTTTGTCATTCGACCAAAAATGATCTCCTGTTAGCACCTAGGTTGGGTATCATGACCTCATTTCAGTCCAGTTTTAGCAATACAACAGATGGCCTCACACTACAGAACGGAATGTGTGTGAACCAAGACTTCCATGTCCAACTTTAAGCACACAAAAACACACCTTAACAACTTTGAGACACATAGATCATGTACACCCCAAGATTCCCACACTCTTTCTGTATTTAATCAAAAGCTTATTTTTAAGTGGGGGTCTAGAACTTTCCTTTCTCTTACTATTTTGTAAGAACAAACATCGTTTCCACAGCTGTATGAATAAAGCAGACAGGGATGCACTTCCTTTGTAGACACTTCAGTCTGGAGAAAATGCTACCCTTGTGACAAGTAAAATAGAGTCTCTCGTTTTGTTCTTCGGTCGGCATAGGTTTGTATTTTATTCTTTTAATGTACGTTGATGAACCTTCTATGCCAATTAGCATGAAGCCATAATGTGCAACTCAACGGTACCGCCTCAAAAATTGGTGTAAGAGTTGGTTTGGTTGAGTCTCGAAGAACAATGCACATGGAGAAAATGCTGTTTGTTTGCTTTGGTTACAGTTAAATGAATCAGAGGATGATCTTGCTGTTTATAAAATTACAAAATGTGCCACAAAAAATAGATTACATGCCAATGACTGTTTTTTCTCTAAATATCAAAAACTATGTGATCAAGTGAAAAATTCCCTGGTGTAATGTGCCTCCTCAAATTAGTAGTACTCCAGCTTTAAACTTTAATACTGCTGGTATCGGGCCAATCAAGTGAAAACACTGTTTTAGATGTTACCATGTTTATTAGAATCTAATGCGCACCCTAAATTTTTGGCCTGGAAATGGGTATAAATTTTTTTTTGCCACTTTTTTTTTTTTGGGGCAACTTACAAGTATGATTTGAAGGTCTATATCCCTATTTCCGGCTACGATTAGGCAGCACAATTATTTATTTATTTAATTTACCAGAATGAGGGGCTGGATGACGTCATCGTCCAAATCGTATTTCTTTATATACGACCCCGCCCCAAAAAACAACTAAAATAGCACAAACAAACCTTTTTACAGCACAAACGTGGCACTAACAATGACCCCATTTTTAGAAATGTTCTCGCATTTTTAGGCGGAATGTAGGGGTGCATTACGTCACCGTTCAAATAGTATTTTTAAAATAATAATTTAAAAAAAACTAAAATAGCACAAACAAAACTTTTTACAGCACAACCTACTGACAAATTTTTGTTTGTATATTTTTTTAAAAGGGACCAACTTCACGGAAGTCACAAGCAATCCTCTATGCACGCGCAGCCAAAATTGCGCGCCCTCTCTCGTTGAACAGATGAAATGACAGTCCTCGTGCATAACGCGCATCTGCTCTCTCCGATGACGTGTTTGGTATAAAATTTTGTGCGTTATACACAAAAATAAACGTTAAAAAAAAAAAAAAAAACACTCAAGAATTTAGAAATACTCTGGAAAAACATTTATTAGGAAAACATGACCACAGACAAAATTGGTCCAAATTAAGAAAAAAAAAATGAATAAAGTAAAACTAAATAGATTAAGAACACTTTAGTTTAATCCTTCTGACATTAAAGGACCATAAACTCATAGTTAGAATTCTGAACTATTTCTATTGACCATCTAATCACTGAAACAGATTTTGAAAAAAAAAAAAAAAAGATAATTAAGTAATTTTAAGTTATAAGGCTTTAAATCAGACGAGATCCTTCGATGGAGTATCAACATCACCACTTAAAGTCTTCCTACAACCTTCTGTTTGGCATGAATAACAAGTTTAAAGACAATTAAGAGCTTAGTAAAGATGACCAGTAGGTTTTACACGATGCTTTTCTTCGTAATTTAGGCTCAAATTTTAGTTGCAATAAAACAAAACGATGGAATTCAATTTCAAGAACAGAAAAACAGAATTAAAAAAAAAAAAAGACTCCAAAGCATAATTAACTCTGTCACGTAGCACGGCTAAAAGTTGGCACCTTATAAATTTGTGGTGTTTTTTTTCCAGATGCCATGCGACGTGAACAGTAGCACGACACAAAGTTGTATTGGTTTACAGAAAACGTGCCATGCAGGTTTCCGCGGCTTCCGAAAACACCTGCACATCTTTTGAAAAACAACATTATATTTACAGGAAACATTTAGTTACTACACAAGACGTAACATTAGCTCAAAAGTTGTAGATGACATAATAAATATTAGCTTGAATCATTTTTCATTTTAGTGGCTTTAGAATTAAAACCCTCGCTCTGCTGCGTATGTACATTTTTTCTGCATTCTTATTCGTTATGTCACAGTTCGGATTGTTCAGACAAAATCAAAAACATAGCCCTTAAAAGGGAGAAACAGCATGAAGGCTTTTTTTCAAACACTTGCATCCGACACCATTAGAATTTTTGAAGATAAGACGTAGATTTAGCGACGCTATTAAAAAGCTTTCTTTTTTTTGTTTTTACAATTTATGGCATTAGTTTTAGTATAAATGCAATAAAAGTTCAAAATGAAGTTTTATGATACCTTAAACTCATAAATTAATCACAGTGTAATTGAAAAAAAAAAAAAAAAAAAAAGGCGATAACGTACTCCTGAAGGTGAGTCAGCAATGACTCCCTCTTCTTCCGTAACTTCAAAATAAAATCAGTCAGGAAATCTATACACGATTCAAACTCTTTTGGGAAAAATTTTTTTTATAATGAAACAACAGAGTTAAAAAGTGCACAAATTTAAAAAAAAAAAAAAGAAAAAGAAAGGTGCTTTGCATCAGAGATGAAGGAGGTTTTAGGATGTCTGACACTGCATGCCGCTGGTGTTAGCGTAGTCATCTTCATCCACGTAGTAGTGCGAGGTTCTGTACTGCTGCCTCCGACTCTCTATTTTGCAGTCCTCGAGATCGGCGTAGATGTAGAGGTCTTCGTCCATTTCGCCTGGGTAGTCCACATCGGGCTTTGCTGGAAGGTAGCGCTCCAACTCTTTCAGCTTGTTCTTGGGGAGAAAATTTGCCGGTGGAAACACGACCTGATGGAAAGGACATATTGGTTGTTACATCAATTAACAACCAAATTGATTGGTGTGGCATCATCAATAACTAGGACGCTGCATCGGTCTGTCGTGGTAAAGAGAGAGCTGAGCCGAAAAGCAAAGCTCTCCTTTTACAAGTAGATTTACGTTCCAACCCTCACCGTGGAAACCAGGATATACGTTCCTTAGGTGAGGGTATCACCTATGGTCACCTGCTGCGGGTGGTGACCAAGAATGAGATCGTGGATACAAGCAGCCGAAATGAGCTTCCTCCGCAAGGTGGCTGGGCTCTCGCTCAGTGATTGGGTGAAGAGCTCTGCCATCCGGGAGGAGCTCGGTGTCGAGCCGCTCATCCTCCAGGATGAGGAGCCAGATGGGGTGGTTCGGGCATCTGGTCAGGATGCCCCCGAGCACCTTCTACCGGCAGGAGAACAAGAGGCAGACCCGGACCTGCTGGAGAGACTATGTCTCACAGCTGGCTGGGGAACGACTCAGGATCCTTCCGGGTGAGCTGGAGGATGCAGCCGGGGTGAGAGAAGCCTGGGCTTCCCGTCTGATGCTGTTGCCCCTGCGACCAGGCCCCGGATGAGCGGAAGATGACGGCATGAAATTTGTTGGTTGTTACATTAAAAGAGTCAAACATCGTAAGGTCCCATAAAATCAAATCCTCTTTTTCCAGTTTGACTGTTTGTTTGCATTAGTGACGAATAGAAAATAATTTAAAACAAGAAAAACTTGATAGCAACTATGCAACAAAAAAAAATGGACATTTTCTTTTGATGCTCTTCTGATTAAAGTCTGAATAACAAAAAACTTCTTACCGTAAAATGAATGATCAAACGTCCCTTTTCAAAGGGTCTGCGGTGAATCGGCATCCCTTCATTTAAAACACACTTTGTGTCTCCGGGTTTTATTAGTTCTCCTGAAGAAGAAAATATAAAAAGAAAAAAAGTTTAGGGAAAGACTGAAAGTGGAAATTATTTTAGCACCATGTTTCCATCCCAGCTGTTTTTACCTGGATGTGAGCAGACCAGCAGAGTTCTGTTATCTAGAGTGTGAACGGGTCTCTTAAAACCACACAAAGCCTCAACCAGCTGCAACTGCATGGACATGATCAGGTCCTCTCCTTTCCTGAGGAGAACAGCAGAGTCTCAGTCAAAGGGAATTCAGTAATATTTAAATGTGAGTCCACAGCATCGTGCATCCTTAGGGATACACAAACCAATATTATCATTGATTTTTTTTTTTACTCCATTTCTCAAACACAATGTTCCTCCCAGACAGGTCTCTGTGTCACTCTGAGGAGTCAACTGATTGGTCAGATTTGTTGTGATGCAGTCAGAAGATGGGGTTTTGTGACCCGATAAAGAAGCTGTTTTGCTGAAAACATCGCCATTTATTTTGGAAACGGTAAAAAATAGCAAAGTGGTTCTCCATGATAAAGAGTAGGGGTTTTTTTTTAACGTTGTGGTTGCTGCTTGTCTTTTGTTGTACAATGAAAGTAAAAAGTTTTGGATTTTATTATGAAGTCAAAACAAAATGGAATCTTCATTATGTGGAACGATCATGGACTTAAAAAAAAAAAAAAGTTAATTAGCCTAATGACATAACTCTATTGTCAGAGGAATTAAGTTTTACTTACCGTATTTTCCGCACTATGAGGCGCACCTAAAAGCCTTAAATTTTCTCTAAAGTCCACGATGCGCCTTTTAACCCTGAGCGCCTTATATATGGATTAATATTGAGCTACAACAAGTGTCGCAACTGCGGTAAGCAGCCGCCGACTCCATTTCTCCTCTAGAAGAAGTAGTGCGCGGTGCATGCTGGGATATATGAAAGGGTGTCTCATTTCCATTTGTGTGTTTGTGTAAAGACCCGGAAATGGCTCCTACCAATAGACACTGTTACACCACAGAGTTTAAACTCAAGGCAATCGGTCACACAGTAGAGCACGGGAATAGAGCCGCAGCGAGAAAGTTTAACATCAATGAATCAATGGTGAGGAAGTGGAGGAAGCAAGGGGATGTGCTGCGCCAAGTAAACAAGACTAAACAGAGTTTATCTCCAATGAAAGATAAACTGTGTCACAAAAATACTAATACTTTATCTCGGAGAAAATAATAAAACAGCTGTTTATTCATTTTGGGAGTAAAAACAGAAAGCTGTTTTGTAATTGTTAATAAAGTTTGACTGACCTATATGACTGTTTTTTTTTTTTTTTATACAT
Organism: Neostethus bicornis; assembly: GCA_902685375.1. Lineage (NCBI taxonomy): Eukaryota > Metazoa > Chordata > Actinopteri > Atheriniformes > Phallostethidae > Neostethus > Neostethus bicornis. The sequence continues at coordinate 9,531,106 of LR738542.1, read as the reverse complement.
TCCCTTTAGCGCAGCACCATTTAGTGAATGCATAACGTAACCCCAGCCTTTACTGTAGCGTCTTATAATGCAGTACGCCTTATATATGAAAAAAGTTTTAAAAAATGTCATTTATTGAAGATGCGCCTTATAGTGCGGAAAATACGGTCATTTTTGTGCTGCTGTGATAAATACGTCTTAGATACGTGAAGAGTCAAAGTTTAAACACTTAACAAAAACACTTAACAAGTTAAGCTTTTTGAGGTGCGATCAAAACGTTAGTTGATTGAATGAAAATTCTAATTTTATATTTACATTTATATTCTGGTGTACCCCGCTTCCTGCCTGAAATCAGCCGGAATAGGCTCCACCAATGTTAAACTTCCTATTAGATATGAGTTAAAGATAATGGATCTAAATGAAAAGTGAACACTTTATTTGTTACTGTAATATTATCAGTAACTTCATAATTCATTCATTCATTTAAGAAAAGTGTGAAACAACTATTAATTGATAGATATATGTAGCAGAAAACTCTTTCTTGTTGTTGTTTGATGTTTTGTTTTTTTTGTGTGCATCACCCTGGTTGTACAGTATATAATTGTTGTTGCTAAGGGGCAGATATTATAAGCTTTTGCTTCTTTCTGTACCCTTTCATTCATAATTTCTTTTACTGAAGACCTTTTTTTGAGATGCGTTTGTTCTTTTGTTTTGAATGAAATAAAACAAATAAAAAAAAATAAAAAAAATTCCACTAGAGGGCACTAAAGCCAAACAAAGCAGCTGAACAGTAAAAACTAGAAAAATAAATTTGTCCTTAAATTTTTTTTTTAATTATTGTGACAAAAGGTTAAATGAAAAATGTATTAATGTCAAATTGACATTCAATATCGAGACAGAAAAATTTTAATTTAGATATTTTGTCACCTGTCGCTGTAAGAAATCATGGCTTTCATTAATTGTCTTAAGTCTGCAGTAAAAATGTGACTTCTTGTTTTATGATGAATTAATTAATAACTGGTACACATATGGTAGCTCCTGATTCCAGAAGTTTACTTACCTGGTAAAAACTGGATGTTCACGCAGGTCCAGAACGATGACGACATCACCTGGTTCCAATCCTGGCTCTTGGTCTCCTTCACTGTGAAACACAATCTTTTGTCCGTCCTTCATTCCTGTGAAAGAGAAATTGTTGAAGCTCACACATTCACCGTTTGACTTCGCATCGTCAGGGGGGCAACAGGACTAACTAGAACATGTCCCTCACCTTTGTCAACGTGAACCTCCAGAATCTTCTTCTGCCGAATGATCTTGCGGCCTGCGCAGCCCTTGCAGCGGTCCTTCTGGTTGATCCTCTGTCCCTGTCCCTGACAGCTGTGGCACACGGTAGACACCTGCTGCACCATACCCGGTAGGAGCTGGTGCACACGCACCTGCATTCCTGTGCCGTGGCAGGACAGGCACATCTGGGCGGCTCCTTTACGACTTCCGCGGCCTGAAACGGAGAAAACACACTGTTAGTGTAAACAGTTTTAGGCTTTTGGCTGTGGATCTACGACAGGAGTGTAAAACTTTAGTTCTAGAGGGTCAGTGTCCTGAAGGTTTTCCATGTGGTATTTCATCAACAAATCTGACCCAGGTTTTTGAGTCAATGCGAGTCTGCGACTCCAAATTAGTGCGGAGTCGCAGAGGGTAACAGCCTAAGACGTGAAACCAAGGTTTCTCTCACTTCGGCTGCATCCTCCTCCTCAAATGGAAGGATCCTAAGGTGTCCTGTGTCCAGCTGTTGGACACAGTCTCTCCAGCAGGTTCGGGGTCTACCTCTGGGTCTCCTCCTAGTGCAGGCATGGGCAAACTACAGCCCGTTAAACGGTTTAATCCGGCCCGCCGAACTTGAAAAAATTTAAACAAATAATGGTTTATGTTTTATTTCCCCTGCAATTTTAAAATTTCCTCACTAGGTGGCGCACTCTAGCTATATTGGCTTTGTTGGGGTGAAGTGTAGGGGTATTACTCTACATTTGCACTTCACCCTTCGACCCGGTCTTAAAAGAAAAATTCATCTCTCTGAAACTAAATGACTTCTATGCTTCACTCAATGAAGCCACGTTTACAAATCTCTGGCAGAAAGCGCAGATAATGTTGGCTTTATTTGGCTCGACCGCCGTGTGTGAGCAGACCTTCAGTGTCATGAAAATCAACAAAGCCAGCCAAACATCCAACTTAACAGATCTACACCTCAGATCCATTCTGCAAATCGTCACAACAAAACTAACTCCAAATTTGAATGCGCTGGCTAAAAAAGGAGACCAACAACACTGCTCCCATTAAAATGTGTGTGCACGTTGTCGAAATAAACAGTGCGCGCAGATAAAAAAATAACGCGCTCCACAGACTGATTTGCTGCAACTGTTTCGTCTTTGCACTGGTTTTTGTTGACTTTTGGCACCAAGAAAACAAACTGAACAGAAGGAGCAGGATGAGTACATCTGCATCTCCTACCGGTTTTGGAAAAAAAAAGACCTGAAGGATTTTAGAGTTTTCAGTGATTTAAAATAAAGTTTTTAATTTTTAGTGTTTAAAGACTCATTTTCAAAGTCAAAGACTTTGTTGTGATGTTTTTCATCGGAAATTAAAGCACGTGTTTTCAGTCTTTTTCCATCTGCTTCTTTTCCATCGGCCCATTAGTCAAATGTTAGAGCTTAATGTGGCCTGCAGATTAAGAAGTTTGCCCACCCCTGTCCTAGTGGGACATGCCCGAAACACCTTAGCAAGTGAGGCATTCTGAAGGCATCCTAACCAGATGCCCGAACCACCCCATCTGGCTTCTCTCGACCCGGAGAAGCATCTCAAATAATCAAATTTAATAAGAAAATCTTCAGCTTATTTCTAAAAAATTACCATAACTGCAACTTATTCTTTTTCAGTGACTATTACTGCCTTTCCTACAACAGTTTAACTACTGTAAAGCCTTATAAAAGAATCTTGGAAATACAACGTCTCATCATAACGACCATTTCTTTAAAAGATGTTAACTGTTTAACTTTTACAACACAATAAATCTTAAAACATAAGTCAAATCTCTTGCTTCTCCACCTTTAAAAAACTAATTGAATTGAAAAAATTTTTAGTTAAACCACATGAGCCACCGTCAAAAACGACTTAGTGATTCTTAGCATGAGCCTACACTAAGACTGATCTGTCCAGGGTGGGAATCTGTGGAATAACCCAAACAAATAACTTTTTATTGGATAATATTTCTTATCTCTTGGTACATAAACTTTGTGCTGTTTCGCAGGAAGAAAACTTCCTTCAGTTTCACTTTAGTTTTTGACACTGAATTCACCAGAACTCTGACTCACTGCTAATTCCTGCCCTCCAGGCACAAGCATGACACAGGATAAATCTTATTTGAGGCTGTAACTACAGCATAAAGTGGATCAAGTTATTAAAGCTATCCTTTCATATTATTTTCTGGATATATTCATGTATGTTAAGGGCAAAGCCATTTAGGGGATGTTTGGGTTTTTGTTTTGTCGCTCTCTTGTGTTTTTCCCTTTATCTCTGCCACCCAGGCTCCCAACTTCCCCACTTGTTGGCAGTTAAAGACGATTGCTAGATGGTTGATTAAGAAGGTCTAGTGCCAAGCTGAGAGAGGACCCGTCTGCAGCACTCCCAAAAGAAGGTTTTCAGTTGTTAAGATTGATCGTAAATAAATTGTTTATTTCTTCAACATCCTACTCTGCCTGATTCTTCAATTGTGTTCCACTTCCATAGATTAATCATAACCTCCGTCTACGTATCGGCCTAACCCTAGACCATACGAGTTGTAACAATGTAAAGAATCTCACTTCTTGTTGTGCATGGTACATTGTATGTACTTTATGTACAATCCTCATCTGACTCAAAGCACATGCACTGCTGCAGTAAAACTTCTTCCAGGTTACGTTAGAATGTGGACGTGGCGGAAAATAAAAAAATCCATAACAAAGTGTAGTTTCACCACAAATATGATGGGATGAAAATGTGAGAACACCGCCATTTTTACATGTAACGTCCTGAAGAACTAAAAGGACACCCATTGAATGAATGAATGTTCACAGGCAAGCATAAACCTCACAAGAGGTTTTTGATGTCTAATTTAAATTTATACAAATGACTTCCAGGTGAAGTGAAAACAAAAAGGAAACAACGCCCAGTACTTTCCGTGTTCAAAAATAAAGCCAGGTTATATTTTCTGGCGATGACATTCACATTACAGTACATTTGGTATCAACATTGATCTTGAGAAAGTTGGAGCTATTTTATAGAATAAATTCCTTCTACTTGACATTTTTGAATGATCTGTAAGCTGTTTGCTTATGATCTGAGTCATCAAGTTTCTAATATTGTACGCCAACTTAAAAAAAAACCAATAACTTTTATTTGATTTTAAGGGGCTTCTTTCTATCATAATTGTCTAATTGTTGATGTTGGAATTAGAACATTCTGATTGGCTGAAACTACTACTTCTAGTAGTTTCTGGCACCCGGTTGTGGTGTCTCCTGTTTTTTTGGCGTCTGGTCGTCTATATTTTTGCATTTTTTCCATTCAGTTTCTGTTTGTCTTTTGCCTGTATTTGGTCCTGGCCTAGAGATGTGACTGTACGCTCTTTGGACGTTGTTTTGGACTGGACTGTTTTGCTTCAGACGGCTGTTTTTAGGAAAGCCGTTTTTTGGTTTCCACGGCTAGCTCTCTGTTTTGTTGGTCATCGAGTCGTTTAGCTTTTTACCATGGACTCAAACAGCTGCTAGCTCTCAGAACAAGATCCACCGTGGCTGGACGAGTCTATGGAGTCCCGACAGAACTGGGAAGGAGACGATCAGAAAGGAGGCGCTATGAGCCCAGTGTCCCTGCGGTTGTCATGGGTAACACCTGGACGCTCGCTGGCAACATGGAGGAACCAGGGACGCTTGTTCTGACCCAGCAGGAATGTGGAGGGGCCACCACTAACCGTGTAAGCGGACCGGGAAGGCACTTTAGTGTTTGCACTGCAGCGTTAAATTTCCCTTCGGGGATTAATAAAATATTTTCAATTCAATTCTAACATTGAACAAGTTCAGTTTGAGTTGAACATTTTAACGCAAACTAACAGCGTGTGTAAAAATCGATTTGAGATACATTTCTGTTCAAAACTCCATGAAAGATTCCAGTAGCATTTGGAATCAAGTGGATCACCTATTACATCATTCTACCATTTTTGGGGCTTCAGGAAACAAAAAACTCACAGAGCAGTCATACCTTCACATTTATCGCAGATGCAATTCTTCTGTAAAGCTAGTTTTTTTGTTGTTCCATTATAAAGATCCTCCAAAGTCACTGTGATCTGATGAACGATGTTCTTTCCTGTAAAAGAACAAAACATTGGACAGTCAGACAAACATGAATGTACCCAGAAAAACAACATCACTGCATCTGTAATCACTTTAAGTCTACAAACCAAACAGCATATCTGAGTCATATCATTTTTAAATAACAGTGCACGTGTAAAGATTATAACAATCGACCTGTTTACAGAGTTACACATACCACAATCTACCCCTTGGTTATCTTACACGTTCCAGTAAAACTTGGCACGACTCATATGAAATTTTTGTTGCTGTTTCTAAATGATTTAAGTTGAAAGTCCAATCCGTTTGCAGTCAGGACATTTCAACCTGTTTCAAACATGCTGTTGTGAAATTATAAACTGCAATATTGTCAGCAAGCCAGTTTTTTCCATCTAATCCTATCTGATGCATCCTCTTCGGTCACACCAACTATCTTCATGTCTTCCTTCACTGTATCCATGAACCTCCTCTTTGGTCTTCCTCTAGTCCTCTTTCCTGGTGGTTCCAAATCCAGCATCCTTCATCCGATGTACTGTCTCTCTCTCCTCTGCACATGTCCAAACCATCTCAGTCTGACCTCTCTGACTTTATCCCCAAAACATCTAACATGTGCTGTTCCTCTGATATACTCATTTCTAATCCTGTCCATCCTGGTCACTCCCAGAGAGATCCTCAGCATCTTCCTCTCTGCTACTTCCATCTCTGTTTCCTGTCTTTTTCTCAGTGCTACTGTTTCTAGACCAAACAGCATGGCTGGTTTCACCACGGTTTTGTACACTTTCCCTTTCATCTTAGCTGAAACTCTTCCATCGCACATCACGCCTGATACTTTTCTCCACCCATTCCAGCCTGTCTGCATAAGCTTCTTCACCTCTTTTCCACACTCTCCATTGCTCTGGACTGTTGATCCTAGATACTTAAAATCTTCCACCTTCTTTATCTCTTTTTATTATTTATTTATTTATTTATTTCGGTCACAGTGCAACCTCACATCAATGAAATAAAGAAAAAACCCAGGCTCTTCTTCCTGTAACTTCACTTTTCTATTTGGATCTTTCTCATTCACACACATGTACTCTGACTAATCTTCATTCCTCTTCTTTCTAGTGCAAACCTCCACCTCTCCAGCTTTTCCTCCTCCACCTCTTTCCTCCTCTCACTACAGATCACGATGTCATCTGCAAACATAATTTACAGACATCATCTACAAACATTTACAGGCATCTAAAGGCCCCTCCAAATTGAGATCTTGACTATTGTTTTCTGATTCATCCCTGTGAGAGGCAGAATACATCCTGCTCAAGTCCCCAGTTCACTCTGATGGAAGTGAATTCTCTTTTTGTCATGAACTATTTCCTCACTTATCCGTGACTGTCTTCAGTTACATAACTAATCTACAAATACGTCAACTTCTTCTGAGCACAATTCTGATGACTGTTGGTATCAAAGCAGCCCTTCTGAGCAGGGAATTATCCATCTTGTACATAGCCCAAGAATTCACTTTAACATAGAATTATTATATAATTTGTTTTGATAAGAACAACTCAATTACAGACTTGTTGCCATGAAATGGGATGTTTTCTCCAAAAACAACATGCCTACCTTTTCGCTCTCGGTGCATCCGGCTGCCTCCTCCAAAGAACAAATCAAAGATATCCATAGGTGATGCATGGCTGCCGCCACCTCCTCCTGTACCACCTTCTTTTATTGCCTTCTCACCTCCACGATCATAAATGTCTCTTTTCTTGGCATCTGACAACACCTCGTATGCTTGTGAGATCTGCTTGAACTTTGAAGAAAAAAAATAGAATCAATCAGAAAGAGTGAAAAAAACCCCAAAAAAAACAGACATTTAGCTTGTTATGTAGAAAATGTAATTTTTTTTCTTCTATTTTTACATACTCTATTCATCCCTCACCATGGAATTTTGTTTGCTGCACTACTACAGGCTGCCATGACGGGGCCAATGGGTGGAGAAACAGGGGGTTAGGTGTCCTCTAGGTGACCCTAGACGTGCATTCAGTGGGAATCAAACCCGCGAACTTCCGGTCCGCGGGCGAACGCTATATCACTGAGCCCCCCCCCTCCCCAAATAAATACTTTTTTGGTACTTCTTTTATCATTTAAATGTGTCTTTAGTTAATGTGATCTTCGGTGCAGGAAGTGCCTGGTCAGCTGTATGACACAGTGTTATGTAAACTAAGGGATGTGTTGATACTCTTTGCTGAGCGTCCCCAACCTTTCTAACTTATCTGCAAGTGTACTCAGACTTTTTTTGTTGCCCTCACTACACTGTAAGAACATACTTCTTGTTTTTTATTACTGTATAAATAAAGCAGACAGGGACACGTTTCTTGGTAGACATTCTGCTCTTGAGAGATGCTACTCTTGTTACAAGTAAAATTGAGAATTTTCTCCTTTGTTCTACGGTCAGCATAGCCTTGTTCCAATACGCTTATTTGGGGGTGGGTTACGGGGGGCAAAAGCCTCAGACAGGAAACCCAGGCTTCTCTCACCCCAGATGCATCCTCCAGTTCACCTGGAAGGATCCTGAGTCGTTCCCCAGCCAGCTGTGAAACATAGCATCTCCAGCAGTCTGCCTCTTGGTCTCCTCCTGGTGGAACGTGTCCGAAACACCTCACCAGCGAGGCGCTTGGGGGGCATCCTAACCAGATGCCCGAACCACCCCATCTGGCTCCTCTTGACCTGGAGGAGGAGCGTCTCGACACAAAGCTCCTCCCGGATGGCAGAGTTCCTCACCCGATCTCTGAGTGAGAGCCCAGCCACCCGGCGGAGGAAGCTCAATACGGCCACTTGTATCCGCGTTCTCATTCTTCGGTCACCACCCATAGCTGGTGGGTGCTACCTATAGCTGCTGGGTTGTAAATGAGGGTGGGAATGTAGATTGACTTGAAAATCGAGAGCTTTGCTTTTCGACTCAGCTCTTTCTTTACCACGATGGACCGATACAGCGTCCTAATTATTGCTGATGCCGCACCGATCCGCCGGTAAAGAGCCGAGATCAAGACCCCAAGATACTTAAACTCCTCCACTCACTTGGGGCAGGTCCCTGTCCCTGGAATTCCACCCTTTCCGGGTGAGCATAGCAAAGCTTTGTAATAAAGATGAATAACTTTTCCCTCTAACATAGTTGACTAGTAACAGTGAGCTATACTTACTTTTTCTCCTTCTGCTGGATTTTTGTCAGGATGGTATTTCAAGGCAAGTTTACGATAAGCCTTTTTTAACTCATCAGAGCTTGCATTGGGTTTTACCCCTAAAGTATCATAAAATCCTGTTTCTTTGACCATCTTTAAAAGATCCTGAGGAGGAAAAACAATAAGTTAAATTAAATATTTAGCTTAAAAAAATGAAAAGCAGAAAGTATTATTGGAAAATCTCCCTGCAAATTATTGACGTGATCATTTGATCATATTAGAAATCCTGTTAAAATTTAAATATTGTTCTCGTGTTGATGTTTTCGAGGCTAAAATTTAAACAAAAAAATTAATCAACTAAGAGGAAACTAAATAAATGAAAAGCATTCATTTACACGGAGAGTTGCCCATGGATACCATTATTGTTGTGCTACGAAAACAAGTTTTACTGTAAAGTAAACTGATCAGATCTTTTGGAATCAAATTAATCTGGAACGTTAGAACAAATAGCTCCCCCTCTGAGGCCTTTGGAAATTTCCAGGGAAACAATTTTACATAACTACAGGACAAATTGTTCCATTATTGAAGCAGGCCTTCTGGAGCTAATTATGCTAATGCTAACATCCTAGCCGGGTTGTTTTCATCACACACAAAACGACAACAACCGACGTCATATAAGTTTCTATGAGAAATAATAGCGATAATAACTTCATACGAACCTTTTAAGAAGACAACGTTGAACACACAAGAGGAAAAAGAGCTTACAGCGACTCTTCTAGAATCTTCTTAGCCGCTAGAGTGCATGCGAAAAGAAAAAACACAGCCCTTCCTGGCGTTTTCCTGTTACATCATCACTCCGCGACTAGACTGCTTAGGTCATCAACCCTCGCCGCTTCCTTTAGGGTTGTAAATAAACTGCGGTTAAAAAAACATGTTAAAATGTCTTTTTGTTTTCTCATCAGCGATCAGGGTCTCCACAAACCGATCCAACTACCTCATTTACAGGCAGTTGTACTCGGTCGAGGTCCCGAAACGACTATTAAAGACAAAAAATGTTCTCGGCAGCAAGGTAACAGAAACTTTACTACACTCTGCTGGTTTAGTTTCTCTTTCAACACGTGTTTCATCTGCAGCACTAATATGCAAAAAAACTGTTTTATTTTATTTATTTTTTACTATATATCATGGAAAAATAGCAAACCCTTTTCACACTATACAAAAATGAGATATTTATGAGTAAAATCCCACTTTAACCTTCGATCAGAGTACTTTATTGATCCAGATCATGTGGGAAATTTGAGTGTTACAGCAATAACACTGCAATTATAAAAAAAAAATCATAGAAGTAATTAAGAAAAACAACCGTAAAAACACAAAATAAGGATTAATATTAATAAATAAAAGGAATAATGTTAAGACTAACTGATGTAATTTAAAATCAACCTCATTCCTTCTATATCTTTCCATTTTCCTACCAGTTGAACTGACAGCTGAATGCAACAAAGAATATGTGACAGTAAAACAGGTAAAAACATGCTTAAGTTAATTATTAATTGATCTTTAATGAAATCTACACAATCTAATGGGGATCTTTTGTTTTGTTCCTCTAGTTGGGTCCAAATCCCACCTCTGTAGACTCTGTGGTGGTGGGCAAAGACAATGAAGTGAAAATGAAACCAGGGCAAAAGCTTTTTATTGTGCATCAACTGTATCCCTATACTGTACAGTTTAAAGATGATCACAGTGGAACCAAACGATCAAGAGAACCAGATTCAGAAGAAGTTCAGAGTGGAAAAGTGGCAAAACAGACTGAAAAGGAATCTCCATCTGGGAGCCATGGGGACGTCACAAAAACAAAAGTAAGAAAAAAAATAGGATCACATATTAAGTTACATTTAGTATGCAATTTTATTTTGTCTTCTGAATCGTCCTTTCCTAACGAGGTTGAGGGGTGCCTAAGCCAATCCACAGCTGATTTCAGGCGTGGCAGGGTACACTCTGAATAGGTCACCAGTCTGTTGGGGGACGACACACACAGACAACCATCCACACACATACACACATTCCTATGGGCGATTTTGCAGTGGGCACTTAACCTAAATGCATGTTTTTGGAGCGAGGAAACTGGAGTACCCCGAGAAAAGCCACGCATATATGAGAACATTTAAACTCCCCACAGAAAGACCAGTGTTTCAAGCCTCACCCCTACTCTGGGTGAGGGTTAATGGCCCCACACCATCTTGCTGTGAGGCCACTGTGCAACTTGAGTTTTGTTTTGCATAAGTAAAAAAGGTCACCACCTGGTAACTAGGGGGCGTTGGCCTAGTGGTAGAGTGACCGTGAGAACCGGGTTCGAATCCCATAGGGCAAAGTATTCCCTGGGACTACGTGGGAGAAAACTGGAAGGGCAAACTAAGAAAAAAACCAATCATTAAAAATAAAAGATCACCGCTTGTGCAGCGTGGCTGCCTCTCACACAGATAGAGGGAAGAGCTCGAAGTTGAACCGTTGCTCCTCCAGGTCGAAAGAAGCCAGATCGGGTGGTTCAGGCATCTGGGTAGGATCCCTACCGAGCGCCTTGCTGGAGAAATGTTTTGGGCACGTCCCACCAGTAGTAGACCCAGAAGGTAGACTCTGAACTCGCTGTACAGACAATGTCTCACAGCTGGACAGGGACCGGCTCGGAATTTTCCCAGCCGAGCTGGAGGATGCAGATGAGGTGAGAGAAGCTTGGCTTCTCGTCTGAGGCTGTTGCCCCCGCGACCCGACCTTGGATAAGTGGAAAGCAATGGAACAAACGGAAAAAAGTAAATGAGGTTCAAATCTTTAGAGGACAGAGAGAGTGATGCCCTCTGCACTTTGAGTCAGAGGGAAAGGGATGTGGAATCAGATGGGGTCTGTAAGTTTCCTGTGTGAAAGGATTGATGTCATTGTAATGTTACTTTATTCTAATGCATCATATGATTCAAATGTGTTGTGATGAGTGGGTGGGAGCGGGTTTGGAATCCCCTTTTCAAACCATGCATCCACTATAATGTTATGTCATGTATATACAGTACCTGCAGGTTTGAAAAAAATGATGTACATCTAATCCGGATCACCTGCTAACTGGCCTTGTTTGTAGGAAAGTTTTGGACATTGGAGCCAAGGCTTGAAGATCTCAATGCAAGACCCAAAAATGCAGGTGAGTATTTAATCAAAAGATTTTTTTTTATTTGCATTTATAATTAAAAGTAAAGTTACAGGGAGAAGAGATAAAGGTGGAAGATTTTAAGTATCTAGGATCAACAGTCCAGAGCAATGGAGAGTGTGGAAAAGAGGTGAAGAAGCGTGTGCAGGCAGGAAAAATGTTCAAAACCGTGGTGAGACCGGCCGTGCTGATTGGTCTAGAGACAGTGGCACTGAGAAAAAGACAGGAAACAGAGATGGAGGTAGCAGAGATGAAGATGCTGAGGATCTCTCTGGGAGTGACCAGGATGTACAGAATCAGAGGAACAGCACATGTTAGAGGTTTTGGAAATAAAGTCAGAGAGGCCAGACTGAGATGGTTTGGACATGTGCAGAGGAGAGAGAGTACATAGGAAGAAGGATGCTGGATTTGGAACCACCAGAAAAGAGGCCTAGAGGAAGACCAAAGAGGAGGTTTATCGATACAGTGAAAGAAGACATGAAGATAGTTGGTGTGACCGAAGAGGATGCAGGAGATGGGGTTAGATGGAAGAAACTGACTTGCTGTGGTGACTCTGAAGGGAAATGCCGAACGGAGAAGAAGATTTGAATTTATAATTAACAGTTGAATTTTTAAGTATCAATGTTTTTGTTTCTCTAGGTGTACAAGGATGATAAAGTGGTTGTAATTAAAGACAAATACCCCAAAGCTCGTTACCACTGGCTGGTCCTTCCGTGGGAGTCGATTCCAAGTCTTAAAGCTGTTCGTGGGGAGCACTGTGATCTGGTCAAGCACATGCAGCAAGTTGCTGACAACATGATCAAACAGTGCCCAGATTCTAGCTCGTTACGCTTCCGCACAGGTTACCATGCCATTCCGAGTATGAGGTAAGTGATCTTTTAAATCCGCTTTGCTCCGCTTTGCGTTTTCTTCCGCTTATCCAGGGCTGGGTTACGGGTGCAACAGCTTTAGATGGGAAAGCTCAGAGTTCTCTCACCCCAGCTGCATCCTTCAGCTCACCTGAGAGGATCCTGAGGTGTTCCCTATCCAGCTGTGAGACATAGTCTCTCCAGTGGGTCTATCGCTGGGTCTCCTACCTGTGGGACGTGACTGAAACACCTTAAAAACGAGGCGTTCGGGAGGCATCCTAACCAGATGTCCGAACCACCCCATCTGACTTTTTTCAACCCGGAAGTCCTTATAGAAGGCAGAGCTCCTCAATCTATCGCTGAGTGAGAGCCCAGCCACCCTGCGGAGCTCATTTCGGCCGCTTGTATTTGTGATCTCGTTGCTTTGGTCATCGCCCACAGTTGGTGACCATAAGTGTGGTAGATCGACTGGCAAAATCGAGAGCTTTGCTTGTCGGGTCAGCTGTTTCTCCGCCATAATTTTTTTTCTTTAATCGGAAAAATCATTTTATTTTGTCGTCAAACGTTCTTCCTCTGAATGGACAATAAAAAATCTGCATTATACCGCCATCTCGTGGCCAAAGAGAGTAAGTGATGAAACATTTTCTTGATTAATTTTCCTAAATTAATCTTTTACAGTCACGTTCACCTCCACGTCATCAGCCAAGATTTTGACTCTCCTTGTCTAAAAAACAAAAAGCACTGGAACTCCTTCACTACCGACTATTTTGTGGACTCTCAAGGTAAAAATACCTCTTTTCATTTCTAGTAAATCATTTTGAACACAGTTTCTATCCTAAACATTCTGTCTTTTTCTTTCAACAGAAGTGATCAAGATGCTTGAAACCAATGGGAAGGTCACTGTGAAGGAAGGCGCCAATGAGTTATTAAAACTGCCTCTTCGCTGCCACGTGTGTCGTAAAGAACTGTCTACGATCCCCGCCTTGAAAGAGCACCTCAAATCTCACTTCCCCAAATAAAAATGTACCAATGAAACACAACGGCATAGTTAAATATTTTGTACTTTAATCATACAGACACAGCTATATTCATCATGTAACCAAAAGCTAATATTTTAAGAACTTTATTTGCACTTCAATATTTTGTAGTTTTCATTTCATCTTCTGAATTGCGTAAGAGGTTGCAGGATCCTGGCAGATTCAGATGGGGAGGAGGGATGCACCCTGAACAGGTCTCCAGCATGCAAGTTTTTTACTGATGTAACAAAAGTCAAATGAAGGATTTATTTTTAGATGTTTTAATTTCTAACGTGTTCAATGTTTTGTTTTTTGTTAGATATTTTCTTGCATTCACATGTTTAATCACTCAAATGGGATGGATTTAAAATATCCAGTGCTTTATTTTATACTGCTAAGTTTTTGTTTTTATACACAGCACTACCATTTGCATAATCAGAACAAGCTTAATTCTGTAATTAACAGTTTCAAGATGACGCATCGATCATGCAATCCCTAATAAAAATGTAATCAAATCATGTGTGTTAATTATGTTAATACTTGCTTTGAAAAATGTTGCCATGGTTTCAGATTTGCAGAAATAGTTTATAGGGGGCATGTCACACATTTAATTAAAATAATTCACATTTAATTAAAATAATTAATTGTGAAGCCTGTTGTAAAGATTTAAATTCCAGGATTGATCTTTGTCGCCGTCTAGCGGTCATTTTTTAAAAATGCAGACAAAACAATGTGAAATTAGTTCAACCAACTTTTTTTCTTGGTTTAAGTCTCCAAAATATAATGTGAAGAGGAAAAACTAAATTTTAGAGGAGGACACAAACCCCACGTTGCATCTCTGCTGTTCTAACAAAGGAGATTTAGTTTGTACAGGAATGCATTGAAAAAACAATTTTTTATTTTTTTTCTAGTAACAATTTCAGTCTGCTAATCACATTAAAGTTTTCTTTAATCTTCTGATCAGTCCTAAAAAAAAAAAAAGTCGCAGAAGGTGTCAGAGCCTATCCCCACTAATTTCAGGCGAGAGGCAGGGTACACCCCAAACAGGTCGCCAGTCTGTCGGGAGGGGGGCTTCTACACACTCATTTCTGGGGGCAATTTTATAGTGGCCTCTCAACGTATCCTGCATGTTCTTGAAAGGTGGAAGGAAACCGGAATACCAGAAGAAAACCGACAAACACAGGGAGAACATGCAAACTCCACACAGAAAGGCCAGTGTTTCAAGCCTCGCCCCCACTCCGGGACTCAAACCCTTACCTTATTTATGTGGGGCCACAGTGCTTACCACTGCACCACTGTGCAGCTCAGCAGGCAGCCAAGACAGCGCCAGTAGTAGGAGTAACTTGGGGTTCAAAGACACACTTTCTACCCCTGAGCCTATGCCTCCAAATATTCACATGGTACTTAAAATTGATCTTTAATTTAATTCAATTACTACTCAAATTTACTACTCAAATACTTCACTTTGCTTAATACTTAACTCTCATCAGACTTAATCTCATATTTACTCTGACATCCCTTACTCTCTGTTGTAGTAATGTCTCCTTATTTCTAATTGTGTTTCACTAATTTCACACCTTTTCGCTGCTAAAGTTGTTCAAATTAAGCAACCTTTTCTTTCTTTCTTTTTTTCCAAAAAGCATCAATCTAGTGGCTTTTTAAGTCTGTGTTTCTGAAATCACGTTATTGAGCCTGTAATCAATAAGCAGCCCGTGGTGCTGCTGTGGCCCCGCCCCTGGTAAAGCGCTACCTGCGTGCGTACAGGAAATGTCTGTCTGTGTGTGAGAGCAAGTCAGAGAGAGGAGCCAGTGAGAGGCTTTCGTTGGAACTTGTCTGTGTGTGTGTGTTTGAGAGAGAGGAACTTGTCTGTGTGTTAGAGATGGAAAAGGAGAGCGAGCCAGGATTTTGTCATTGTGTCTGTGTTTGTGTGTGTGTGTGTGTGGGTTTGAGAGGAAGAAATTTGTGTGTGTTTGTGAGAGACAGAGGAACTTGTCTGTGTGTGTTTGTAAGGGAGTGAGGAACTTCTCTATACCTGTGTTTGTGTGTGTGTGTTTGAGAGAGGGTGGGTTTGTGATCTGATGTCTTTTGGTTGTGTAATAACAACTAAACGTGTTGTGAGGGTAGTTTTATTGCAGATCTGTTGGGGTTTGCGATTTTAAACGCGGAATTGATAGATCTTAGAGGGATTGCTACTTGAAAAGTAGATTTTGGGTCAAAAAAACTTGGACACCCCTGTCCTAATGTCTCTTTACTTCCTTTCCTCATCAAAATTTTGACCGACTTTCTGTCTCCTGTTGTCAATAACGATTTCCTCCGTGTTTCCTCTTTAGAAAGTTTACTTATTTTCGGTTCCCTTGTATCTCCTTTACCCTTAGAAGAAGAACACATTTGGAAAAGAACTATCTTAATTAATAAATACGCACGAATCCAATTAACCATTGGATTGATTGCACCTCAATCAACCAATGCCGTGCCGTGCCCATACCCACGGCAGGTCTCCAAGGTGAACAGCCTCTGGCGTGTTGGCTCAAGAGGGGTAAGTGAAGTCGGCAAATCAGATACTGGATGTAACTTCAGGACAAGTCACAGATCTGATTTGTAACTTGAACTTGTAAACTTCTCACTATGCTAGTTCAGTTGCTCATTTTGAGATGGGACAATAATAAAAAAAAAAAAAAATCCTAAACGTTTTACAAAAGTATACAGTACTTTATTTCAAAATTTATTAAATTTGAGTAAAACAGCAGAAAAAGTAGCATAAATGGGTTTAAATGTGCTAAATACCACCCTGATCCTCATCTTATAAATTTATCAGTACCAAAGCAAAGTAAACATTTAGATCATATAATCCTCTGAGTTTTTTTTAGCATTAATCAGGTAGTTTAATGTTAAATATTAGTGACTAGTTGTCATCTAATGTTCAAGCTGATTTCATAAATGATGCAACACTTCATCATCTTCTCAGTCTTAACTCGCCATCGTCCTCGGTCGATGCCATCAGATTGTCCACGCTGAGCAGGGGATCATCTCCTACACTCTGCAGGAAATCCTCCCGGCTTTCACAGCTCTGCGTGGCGTTCACACACCCTGTCAACACCTGCATCTCACTGCTCTCGCTCTCCTCGCTGCTCTCGCTCTCTTTGCTCTCCAGGCTCTCGCTGCTCTCGCTGCTCTCGCTGCTGTCACTGATGGAGGCCGTGGTGAGGTTCGAGCTGTCGCTAGTTGAGTTGCTGCTTTCGGAGGAGGTGTTCATCATTGGGAGAATGACTGGGCTTGGAGCCGTCTTCATGTCGGGGGAAATCGGAGTGGGGTTTTTGCTCAGGTAGTCCGCCTGACCTTGGATCTCTGCGCTGGTGTTGTCTTCTGCACTTTGCACTTTCACAACGGTGGCGAACATTTGCACAAAATCCTGCAGCAGGAAATAAGTTGGAAATATTGTCAGCTGACTTTAAAGAAGATTCACAGCTTAAAAATCAAATTCCTGGGGTCTCATTTATAAAGTTATGTGTAATTCTTAATCTTCTTACATCTTGCAAACTCAGTATTCGGAAAAAACAATCTAATTTTTATGGATCATACTTGCGACAAATCTTAGGGGTAAGACAATTTGATCTCATCCTACCCCAACCACGCTTCTAGAACTTAAAATATGGATCATGCAAATTACTTGGCGCATATGCAATGTTATTCAAACAAGCCAGTGCCGCCTGTCGTTTGTCATGCATGATGTAACGAAGAAGACGTGTAATTTTAGAGTTATACGTTGATCCATGGTCTCCGCCTGATCCGTTCTGTCTTTTCATTTCTTATTTTTGCGTGCAGATCTTAGGCCCCGTCCATATCTAGCCAGGTATTTTTGAAAACGCATATAATTTTATTCGTTTTGACCTGCCGTCCACACGAAAACGGAGGTTTTTTTTCACTCAAAACCGATGTTTTTGAAAATTCAGGCCAAAGTGGAGATTTTGGAAAACTAGCGTGTGGAAATGACGAGAGAGGTGCTCTGATTGGATAGCTCAGAACTTACGTTTACAACAATACTGCCGACTACTGGTCTGGCATGCTCATAATCACACTCTGAAGCGTATTTATACGGCTCCGTGTGGATGGGGATGTTTTGAAAACAGTTACGTGTGGACGTGAGTGTTTTCCTAAAAATGGAGTATAGCAGATATGCGTTTTCAAAAATACCCGGCTACGTATGGACGGGGCCTTAGTTAGCATAAGCAAGCTTTATAAATGAAGCCCTTGACCAATTACTGTCCCATCCTACCTTTCGGATGTTCTCCTCACTGCCCAAGCTGTTATCTCTAGTTTCATCCACAGATTCCACCTGAGGATAGAGGTTATTTGCTCACGAGTCATGAAAAAGGAAAAGAAAACAAAAACTTTTTAAGTTCTGATTTTTTCAATATGTTGTTCATCTTACCTCATCAATCTCATCAGACTGACTGTCGCTCTCTTCTGAGGTCTGTTTTGGGAATAAAAGTAACACAATATATTAATGTGCAAAAAAACCCCAAAATTTTATTTACCCAGTTAATCGTACTTACAACATTCAGAAAACTTTCCGGACATTTTCATTCTAACAGTACATTTTTATTCCAACTAGAGATTTTCATCATTGAAAATTGCTAATTGAAATAATGAATAAAAACGAATAAAAACGAATAAAAATGAATAAAAATGAATAAGATCGCGGATACATGCGCCCAAAATGAGCTTCCTCCGCAGGGTGGCTGGGCTCTCACTCAGAGATCAGGTGAGGGAGCTTTGCCATCCGGGAAGGAGCTCGGTGTTGAGCCGCTCCTCCTCCAGGTCAAGAGTAGCCAGATGGGGTGGTCAGGGCATCTGGTCAGGATGCCCCCGAGCGCCTCGCTGGGGAGGTGTTTCGGGCACGTCCCACTGGGAAAAGACCAAGAGGCAGACCCCGGACCTGCTGGAGAGGCTATGTCTCACAGCTGGCCGGGGAATGACTTGGGATCCTTCCGGGTGAGCTGGAAGATGCAGCTGGGGTGAGAGAAGCCTGGGCTTCCCGTCTGAGGCTGTTGCCCCGCGACCCGACCGCGGATGAGCGGAAGATGACGGAACAGAACGGAATAAAAATGGATGTTTGCTCTTGAAATTTGATCAAAGAAACGAGTACTTAAAAAAAGAAAAATAACAGTCCAACTTACCACATCCTCTGAAGTGGATTCCAGTGACTGAGACTCCGAACTCTGTAAATTAATAACAAGAAAAATCCCCTCATATTTAATGCATACTATTTGATAAAATAATCATATTTATACCCAAGAATAATTGATCACATTCTAATATTTTCAGAGTCTTACTTGATTTGAGTTGCTTTCCTCAGAACTCTGTAAAACATACAAAAATATATTTTAATAAAACGAGAGTAAAATAAATTGAATAAAAACTTATTTTTAACTGTAAATAATCCGTTACCTCTAGTTTTGACGAGCTGTTCTCAGAAGATTGAGAAATGGACAAACTTTCGGTCTAGAGGCAAAAATAAAAAAACAAATCAAGAAAACTAATGTTAGGAAGTTGCATGTGTAATGGTGTTTAAATGTGACATCAACACACTCCGACCACATTTTAAATCTCACTCTGCACCCAGTGGAGAGAACAATAGTCCTTATTTAAAACTCTGCACCACACTTATTGTTCAGTTCTGTTTCTGACATGTTGCTTCACTTATACCAACATAAATCATCACATGGTTGGGTTCATTGTTTTGCAGAGATCCGAGTGGGTTCAGTTTGAAGAGAAACTTTATTACTCACCGAGTTTGAATCCAATTCACTGGAAACAGAAACATTTTGTAAAATCTGTTTGAAGAAAAAGGAAACAGATTAATATACAGTTTGATGCAAACAAAATGTATAAGTTGATTAAATCTTTAAGACTTTGCAAAATTTTACAGAATTCTTGTTATTTCAACCATTTCAGCTATTATACGGGTGAGGAATGTGGGGAGGGGGTTGTGGGTACATCCTGAACAGGTCACTAGTCTGTTGCAAGGTCGTATAAAGACATACAAATACTCTCTCCTGTAATTTCATAAACCAATTAGTCTAACATGCATGTTTTTGAGGGAAGCCTGAGAACCATAATGAAACCCATGAAAACACAGTGAGAACATGCTAACCACACCCAGAAAGTACTGGTCCATCACTGTCTGTGTTAACTGGGACTCAAACAAGCAACCTCCAAGTTGTGAGGCTAAGCAGCAAATTTAATCCAATAAAAAAATGAAAGTTTGATTCACTTTGATCTGATTGGCTGAAACAGTACAATAAAAAATTTATGATAAACAATAACCTAAAAAAAAAACCCATTAAATATGAAACATAATTAATATTTGTGATTATTAATGTTGATCAGCTTCAAAATTTCAAGGCTCTAAAAACTGTTTTGTCCTTCCACAATTTCATTTTGTCTTCTGAACTGCTTTATCCTACCGGAGTCGGAGGGAGTACTGGAGCCCATCCAGGCTGATTTCAGACAATAGGAAGGGTACACTCTGAACAGGTCAACAGTCAGTTGGTTACATGGGTAGAACATGCAAACTACACACAGAAAGACTAGCATTTCAAGCCTCGTCTCACCCGGGACTCAAACCCTGACCTTCCTCCTAAAACACCACTGTGCACCACCGAACAGCCCTCTTTTCACTAGTCACTGTGAGCAATAAGTCGTGGCCGACTGTTTCTTTTTTTTTCTGTAGGTTAACAAATAAATTTTTCTTTCATACTTACTGGGTTTGTAAAAACTGATCCAATCAGGAAAAATGTGAGAACCACAACCTTCATCCTGCAAGAGAAATACACAAAGCGCTTTAAATTATTTCAATTTTAATGCATTTATTTTATCTAGACTGTATAAAAAAACACAAACATAATACGATAAAATTGTGCACCCATATACAAAGTATTTTCAATCACTTACTTTTCAATCTGTTTCGATCAGGTGTCTCTGTTGAAATGCAGGTGTCGATTTGGGAAACCCAAGCAGTCCACTCTGTGAAAGCTCAATGTGTGAATACGCTTCATGTCCCTCCAACAACGACAGTATATATGTAAGCTATCCCAAGATGCTTGCATCACTTCCTTCCGGATGTCCCCCTCCTGACGACACATGAAGCTGTATTTGTCCAAGAACGAAAGCCAAAAAAAAAAAAAGAAAGAAAAACGACAATGATTGCAGACACACAGACTTTCATTCAGTCTCACATAAATTTTCTCCACCCCCTCTTAAGCCTTAAGAGAAATATAGTTTAGGCTACTAAACCATAGGGTTTGCGGCCTGTTGGAAAAACAAACGCACCCACTCAAAGAGGAAAGGAGGGAGACAGGTCTGCACAGCTCAGCCTTGTTTTTGGTGAAATTAGAGTTTTTTTTCCCCTTTTATTTTCTAGCTGGAGTTTGAAAGGTTGTGCAATATTAAATTTCTGGATGTTCTGAACAGGTACATCATATTTCGTTTATTCTCATCATCACCAACAAATACATTGACCTTTTTTGGTTACAAAAAAGCAGCGTAATAATCATTTTGCAAATTATTTCCACTTTCTTTTCAAAGATATATTTCATCCTTTTTCTTTTTTTATGTGCAACTTGTTATTGCTCGTAACTCATTCTTGGAAAGATGGGCATGTACAGTAGACAGCCTAAATAAAGACTTTCATAATTCCTCCCTCCGCTTCATAATTACTTCCAGGATCTCCTTATATGGTCGTGCCTGAAATAAAAGCACAGAGTTTCTTGTTTAACCCCACGTTGGATTTTTTTACTTTGCAAAATAAACCTGTAATTAGCTTGAATGTTCACCCGTCCCGGCCCAGCCGCCAAAACCACTTGGGAGGAGTGAAGCCAGGAAGATTGATGCTTGTTATGGCACACAGACAGTCAACAATGTCTGCATGTTCGTCCCAACGGTGACTTAGAGTCTTGTTAACCTTTAAGCTAGGCGTCCAAACTTCCATGATACACGTAAATTTCCGGAAAAAAAAGATTTTAAAAAGTTCGTCTCGACTCTCGCTCAAATTTATAGTTGAGGTTTCATTATGTCCAACAAACGGAACCAAACTTAATTCCACAACCGTTATTGGTACTCAAGCAAACATTGAAGTTTTCTCGGAAGGATGAAACATGGAACCAAACACGGGAACAACAGGTTGTTTACACGTTGTCTTCCTAAAACACAAAATGCGTCTGCTTCTTCGTAGAACTCAATAACATCAACATTGTTTGATCTTTTTTTTTTTTAGATGTTTTGGTTTAGAACGCGTGCAAGCCCTAAATAAGTCTTTTCATGTGGAGCAGGATTAATCCCGGAATTTTGGACCACACGCATGCTAGCAAAAAAAAAACATTGATGGAACAACCTGTTCATTCAATATATTCCGGTTCACAGTGGAACAGGGTAAATCTAGACTCATCAGACCACATGTTATTCACAGTTATTTTTCATTTATTTTTTTCATCCTGTCCTGCCTGGCGTTGTGACAAGCAGAACGATGATCTCGATGCCAAGTATTGCTGGACAGTTTTGTTCTTCCAGGGTCAGCACCATGTGCCGACCCTGGCGAGCTTTATTGGTTTATGTTAAATGCTTTACAACCAAAATGGCTGTGCTTTCTGTGATTCATTTTGCTGGACCTGACAGGGATTACTGAGGAGACGGGCGGAGGGGGGGAATAGGGTACAGAAGAAGAAGAGAGGGGGATAAAGTAAAGAGAAAATCTGAAGTTACAGTATTCAGCATCACAACCAACCTGCTCAATTATCTAAGGAGAAAAAAAGTACAAACAAGAGTTTAAACCAGTGACAAAGCTGACACACACAACAAAACCTTCTAGAACAAATGATGTAAAACACAAACACGTTACTAGAGCTATAATTATATTGGTTGGGAGCAAGGAACATAGCGGACAGTAAACAGTGTGAGTGTGAGTGAATGTACATGCAGGCTGCCGATGTGAACCATGAGCTTATTAGGACCAATGGATCCTCACCAGCCCCAAAATATTGGAACGAGGGAGGCAGAGACACAAGCAACCCAGGCCCGCACCTATCCAGATCCCTGGACCACGAGGCCGGGCCGAGGAGCCACCCATCCATCCAGCCAGGCGCATAAAAGAAACCCCTACTGGGGCCACCCCAGCACCAAGGGGCACAGGCCTCCCCGATGCCAGGACCCACAGGCTATGGGGCAGACGCGGCAACTGTACCCCACGGCCTCAGGCGAGCCCAGGGTGTCAGAAGCCAAGGCCCAGACCGAGAAGGGAGCACTCACCCCAAGGGCCCAGGGACCTGACTCCCCCAAGCCAGGGCTCAGTTGGAGGTCCAGCAGGGCCAGGCCACCCCATATTCAATCACCACAGCCCAAAACACAGCCTGACCCAGACAGCTCACAGACCACCTCCGCACACCTAATGTCCCTCTTCACTACCGCAATCCCTCACCTGTAGCCCTGCCAACTCTAGTGCACCTCTTAACCCCAACTGGTGACGAAGGGCCCCGGTGAGGTCAAGCCGGGATATCCCCTCCCGGGCCTATCTTCCAAAAAGAAACACACAACCAAATCTCTGGGTGTCTCCCGCCCCCCCAGCAGTGGGTGTAAGATAAGCTCAAATTTATTCTTATTTACTCAGATACTCATGTGTTCACAGTTACTCATCTTTCTATATACCATTGCATAAATTTAAGCTTAATGTAATTGTGTGTGTTTTTCACATCCCCACATAACCACCATTTTCTACATGTCTGTATATGTCAACCATTTTAAAACTTTTGCCTGCATAAGCAACTTTTCACACCAAATGCATGACCACTTTTGACATCTGCAACTTGTCTGACACTTGTCTGACACTGAGACATTTCTGCTTTTTGAATTCTGTTTTTTGACACACTTCTGCTTTTTGAGCAACTTGTTTTGAAACCAGAACATTCTGTATCCTCATCTACGTATGACTTTTGCTGCTTTAATAAAGGAAGTACCAGGGTAGAGGAGTTCAGAGTTGCGTTGGAGATCGTGTGGTCAACACTGCTCTCTTTCTCCCTCTCCTCATTGCAATGTGTTTGAACTTATCCTTTGTCTCTGAGTGATCCTTATTGGTTGATGATGATCTTAAAGGTACCAAAATTGACATTACCAATTTTGGATCCAACAGTGGGCAACACAGAAGGGACTGGCCTCCAAGTCTGGCAAACCCAACCCCTCTCGAGACGGGTGAAAACCGGCCGCCGTCACCCAGTCCCACCTGTGTATGCATGTGCTGCAAATGAAGTGGGTGAGAGAGCGCTTGCGGGTGGCAAGCCCTGTCTTCAGAGTTATTTTTGGACGTATCAGGTTTTCTTCTAGCTACACTTTCAATATGAGACATAACTCTGAGTTCTACTGTTGTTTTTCTTCAATTTGATTTCACCAAATGTTTGATCATTTACCAATCCCAATGCATGATAGGCTGCACAATGGTGCAATGGTTAGCAAAGTGGCCTCACAGCAAGAAGGTTGGGGGCTCGAGTCCCGGAATGGGGCCGAGACTTGAAACACTTGTCTTTCTATGTGGAGTTTGCATGTTCTCCTTGTGTATGAGAGGGTTTTATGTGGGTGTTCTGGTTTCCTTCCACCCGCCAAATACATGCATTGTAGGTTGATTGGCTGATACAAAATTGCCCCTATGAATTATGTGTGTGTGGCCCTGTAACAGACTGGTGAACTGTTCGGGATGTACCCTGCCTCTCACCTGAAATCAGTCGGGATAGACTTTGGCACTCCCTACGACTCCATTGGGGATAAGTTGTTCAGAGGCTGAAACAAAACTAGGGCTGAAACAACCAATCGATTTAGTCGACTAGGTCGTGTTGTTTATTAGGCTATGAGTTGTGTTTCGCATAATTACATTCAATAAAAGACTGAAAAACTAATATTTATTAAATTGCCACCTTAATCCAATTAATTGATTAATCGTTCAACTAATCGGTAGCTTAAGCAATTGTCAAAATAATTGTTAGTTGCAGCCCTAAACAAAACAATGCATGATATACAGTATATCTGCCCACATTCTTGCCCGGGTTTGCACTATCCTCGCAGCAGCATAACATCCCATTCAAACGGTTTTCTCAATCTCCTGTTTTCTCTGCCTGACGTTTATTAGATTAGATTAATTAATTAGATTAATTAATTAGATTAGATTAATCCTTAAGACATGAGATGAAATTCATTACACCAGTTAGGGTTAAATAACTTTTCACCAGCAGAGATATAATTACCCATGTACAGATGGTCACATAACTGGAAAACCAGCACGCATGTCGGTATGCATGCGTGCCATATTAAACATGCTCGAATGTTTTTACACACCAACATAGCATAGTAACTTATTTTTGGACGGGCATTTAAAACACAGCTCATTTCTAAAGACTTGTGTTTTTACACCAGTAACGGATAATTTTTCAGTTTATTGAGATAAATTAAGTGTTTTGAATGTGTTTTCTGAAACTGTTTAAATCAAAAGTGGTGGTTAAGTTTTTCTGAAAAATAAAAGACCCAACAGGATAAGGCCAGATCCAGTTTTTAATGGAATCACCTTATTTATAGCTCAACATCTCAAATCAGATCAAACTTTATTTATAAAGCACTTTTCAAACAAAGTTATGCAAAGTGCTGAACAGAACAAATATAAACTTATAAAAATAAGAACATAAAAAATAACAAATTAAAAGCAAACAAACATTTAAAAAATTCCAAACTTACACAAAAACTGAAAAAAAAAAAAATCTGGTGGTCTTGAATCCACTATGTCACCACATTATGGAATGGTATTCTTTCAGGACTTAGAAATGCCACGTTTATCTGGTTTAACAAATGTTTTCAGTTCGTCTTCTGAACCACTTATTTGTAATAGGTCGCAGGTGGTGCCGGAGCCTATCCTGGTTGATTTCAGGTGAGAGGGAGGGTACACTCCAAACAAGACGCCAATTTGTTGTGGGGGTACACAGATAACCATCTACACACTCATTCCTTGGGGTAATTTTTGTTGCAATCAACCTAACATGCATGTTTTTGGAGAGTGGATAGAGCTCCACCAGAGTGAGCCCAGCCACCCTCCGGAAGATGCTCATTTCGGCCACTTGTATCCGCGACCTCATTCTTTCGATCACTACCCACAGCTGGTGACCATAGGTGAGGGTGGGAACATAGATCGACTTGTAAATCGAGAGCTTTGCCCTTCGGCTGAGCTCTTTCTTCACCACGACAGACCAATGCATCGTCCTAGTTATTGCTGACGCCGCACTGATCCGGCGTCAGCAATGTGTGCCGTAATCAAAGCTAAAAGCAGTCCAACAAAAAGTTAGAGTGTATCAACCGTTTTTTTGGTGGCGATTTTTGTTTTGGCCGGACAGTGGATCTCCTAAACAATTTTTTGTTCATTTCTAATAAAGAAAATCTAACGTACTTTTTACAAACAAAGGATTAAAAAAAACATTTAACCTTCACATTTGTGAGATAAAATTCATTCAGTGTGATGCTGAGTCTTTGTCTGACTTTTGGCTTCGTCATATCTGTCCAACGACCCTCCCCAAAATACACGAACCCAGCTCTGAAATACTTGATACAAGTGTGTGTGTACCACTTTGTATAGTGTGTGTGTGCTATCTTTCATTCAAAAGGGGATCATCACACCCTCGACGCAGAAACGTACTGGAATTTGCACAGGATTCACATTTTCTGTTTCGTCCACAGCTGCAGGTAAATTCTTCCCATGGAAATTTGAAACATTTTTTGGAATGTAGGTTAAAAAATGTAAAAAATGAGGATTTTGGGATGTTAAGTCCCCGATGAGGCAAAAATCTCATGCTTTTATTTAAACTTCTTTGATATTTTTGCATAATGACATTGGTTTTATTTGATATAAAAACTATTTTAATCAAAAATCCTGTTTGTGAATACATATTAATTAAAAAAATGGTCGTCAAATTTTTAAATGAGATATTTCTTAAAATCTAAAAGCAAATATTTCTGATTGAATTTCTTCCAATTTGTAAAAATGTGAAAATTTTATTTCTTTACATAAATTTTAAAGGATTTTTTCCAAAACTATTGGCCAGACTTTGATTCACTGAACCACAACTTTTATTTTGCCACCCTGTTTGTATTTTTTTTGTCCAGAGACTAAAAAAAAAGCTTTGTGGACTTGGTCAGCTTTTTCCAGTCTGGTAGTTTCTGATGTTGACTTTAGCCGTGAATGTGACTTTGGAAAGTGAGGCGCATCTCAAAGGTCGGTTACCTTGACGACAATGGAGAGCAGTCAGCCCCATAGCTTCCCTACATGAACGTACTATTAGAACACAGATACACAGATTGGTTGGAGTTTAGATGGAAATGATTTTTTTTTACTGACATGTTTTCTGCTTAGAATTTTAGTCCTTTTAGAATTTTTTTCTGTCTTTTATTGATAACTACATGTTTATGTTTCAGGTATGAAGGCCTGCTTCGTATTCTCTTTGCTGCTGGCAACGACTTTCATCCTGTCTGTAAGTAGCAATAGTAGTTCACCGAACAACTAGAACCATTTTTTTAAATAAACACAAGCTTCTCTGAGGCCAGAACGCCGCCAACAATCTCTCTTGTTACATTTTTAGGAAAGTAAACCCCACGGAAAACGACATGGAGCTCAAAAATCCTCACACACACCCAGAGAAAAGGTAATTTTTTAAATCCGTCTATCTTCTTCTTCGTTCGGCATTTCCCTTCAGGGGTCGCCACAGCAAGTTAGTTTCTTCCATCTAACGCTATCTGCTGCATCTTCTTCGGTCACACCAACTACCTTCATGTCTTCCTTCACTGCGTCCATGAACCTCCTCTTTGGTCTTCCTCTAGGCCTCTTTCCTGGTGGTTCCAAATCCAGCATCCTTCTGCCAATTTACTCTCTCTCCTCTGTACATGTCCAAACCATCTCAGTCTGGCCTCTCTGACTTTATCCCCAAAACCTCTAACATGTGCTGTTCCCCTGATGTACTCATTTCTAATCCTGTCCATCCTGGTCACTCCCAGAGAGATCATCAGCATCTTCATCTCTGCTACCTCCATCTCTGTTTCCTGTCTTTTCCTCAGTGCCACTGTCTCTAGACCAAACAGCATGGCGGGTCTCACCACGGTTTTGTACACTTTCCCTTTCATTTTAGCTGAAACTCTTCTATCACACCTCACACCTGATACTTTTCTCCAGCCGTTCCAGCCTGCCTGCACACGCTTCTTCACCTCTTTTCCACACTCTCCATTGCTCTGGACTGTTACTGTTACTCCATTACTCTGGACTATCTATCTACAGAATGATGTTTGAAATGTTTTTTCTGTCCTTCTTCCCCTGGTCCAATCAGGACTCTTCCACCGAGGAGGAAAACCAACCTCAGGTTGTCCCCACGTCTACCACCTTTGAAGCAAGCAGCATAGAACAGGAAGACGAGGAAATGAGCTCTGAGTCTAATGGAAACTCTAAGAAGGAAGATGAAACAGAGAAAAGCTCTGCGATCCTGCTGAGCGAGCAGGAACTGGTGGACCTGCTGAAGAACGAGGCAGAAGAGGAGGAAGAAGAAGAGCTGATGGATGAAGAAGTGGAAGCAGGAGATGTGGGGACAACTGAAGAGGATGAAACCAAAAAGGAGGAGAAGAATTTCAAAAAAGAAGATCTAACATATGAAGGTGAAACAACAGATGACAGTGTGGAAGAGGAATTAGTAGAAGAGGTAGAGGAGTCAGAGAAGGTATCGATGAATGCTGAGAAGCCAGACAGCAAGAAGCCATCCAGAGAAGAAAAGGATGGACTTGTAGAAGAAGTGGAGAGCAGCACGGAATCAGAAATCCCAGCAGATCTGGATTATGCTTCTGATGGTGGCGTTCCACAATCTGTTAAGGACGTAACACCAGCTAACACCAACCACAAAGCTGATGACACTGAGTCCTTTCCGAAACTTGTTCAAAACGAGAAAGACCTCACTCCTGCACATGACAATCAGGACCAAGACGAAAAAAAAGACGATCAAAAGTCCTCAGACTCCCCCAAAGAAGGAGACGAAACAAATCTCAAAACAAACATGGAATCAATAAAGACGAAGAACATCACAGAGTCTGGTCTCCCTTCACCTGGTGGAGAAGAAGAAACGAGTGAGAACGAAGGAGGAAACATCTCCAAGGAGAAAGTAAAGAAGCAGAAGAAAACCAACAGAGCGAAGAAACACTCTGTGCAGAGGGACGAAGCTCCAGGACAAGAGGACAGCAGCCAGAACAAAGTCCACAAGGCCAAGAGAAGGAGGGCGGGAAAATGGGTAATCCATCCATCCATACATCCATTCATTCATCCATCCATTCATTCAAAAAGAAAAATACAAAACATCTTCAACATCTGAGAAAATCTGCTTAATATCTTAGCTTTAATACAAATTGAACCATTTGAATGCACAGAAGAGACGCTTAAGAAAGTGACACCAACAAAATGACAATCGCAAGTTCTATTTATTTGCAACTATTTACGCAAAATGATCTATTTCAGTCTTTTAATATCCTTTTTTAATCCTTCACCGGGAAATGTGTGTGCTGCATTATACCGCAACAGGCTGCCATGTATGACATTGATAATGGTGGGGTTATGTGTCTTCTCCAAGGACGCTAGACATAAACTCAGTGTGATGTGAACTTCCGATTAACTTCCGGTTAAATTCAGGTTCGCGGGCGAACGCTCTAACCACTGAGTCACCGTCTCCCCCGATTTCAATCACTTTGGTGCATTTCTCAAACTTTTCCCATTTGCACTGCAGTTACTTTAACTTTGACAACATCTAGTCATTCGTGCACATCGAAGTAGACATATTTCTCAACTATTAATTTAATTGGAACTGATTTTGGACATGTTTCAGATACTTTCACACAGTTATTTTCTTTTGATGACACTGGATTCTCTAATTTTATGTTCATGTTAGTAAAAATGAACAAAATATGTGACACATGAGTTACACTTTCCTACAAAACATGTAGTCCTTATTTTCTTCCTCATAGATGGAGAATTGTTCGTCCCAAAGGTATTAATTCTTATCTAAAACAGTGTATAGATAAACATGGTACGTTTTTGCTCGGAAATGTATTTTTACTAATATAGGCTTATAAATACATTTATTGTTTCATTTCCGAAGGGAATTCCCTCATTTCTTGATAACAATCAGGAACATTTGGGGGGCATAGCTCAGTGGTAAAATTGCCAATTTGGACCAAAGAGTTGTTGGTTTAAATCCAGCTGAGCTCATGCCTCGGTGCCCTGGGAGCAAACCCGTAACCCCTTAGTTGCTCCCACCATTGGCGCCGTCATTGGCTGGTTGCTGCAGTGCAATATCCCCATGAGGGATTTAAATATGTATATATATATATATAAAAATAAATAGTAACAGAGCAATTTACGTTTCGTGCAGTTGGAAGAAAGAAAAACCCAAAACAACTAATTTGCATAAAAAAAAAAAAAAAAAAAAATCCAATTTTTTTTTTTTAAAGGAACCATATACGTATTACATTAAATTACATAAAACCCAGTTCAGTCCATTTCTGCTACAAATGCCTCTTTTTTTTTTTTTTTTTTTACCTCAAACACACATTCATATTGATATGTGATTTTATTCAACTTGATTTCCAAAACCAACATGCTTTTTCAGAAGCTGTAGGTAATTTAATTTAATGTGAGTGTTTTCTGCCTTAAAGGGTCCATTGGTGGGTGCAAATCCAGTGCAAATAAGAGCTTCTGTGGATCTCTATCCGGACTCTCGGACCCTCTTTGGAGGAGCTGTTCATTTTACAGAAGCTCCAGCAAGTGAGTGTTTATTGGTTCTTTCAAACTTAAAATCTGATTGTACATGTATTGTTACAATCTTGCATTCATTAGAGTTAAAGATACTATATGGGCACGATGAGCCATTCTACATTCATATCATGAGGGAACATAATGAGAAAAGACCTAGAGGCAAACCATGGGTTAGTTGGAAAGACTATGTCTCACAGCTGGCTGGGGAACACCACGGGATCCTCCCAAATTAAGGTGGAGGATGCAGCCAAGGTGAGAGAAGCCTCAGTTTCCCGTCTGAGGGTGTTGCCCCTGTGACCCGACCCCAGATAAGTGGAAGACGACGTAACTGAATGAGTGCATTTACATACAAATATGAGATCGGGTGAGGAGCTCTGCCATCCTGGAGGAGCTCGGTGTCGAGCCGCTCCTCCTCCAGGTCAAGAGAAACCAAATGGGGTGGTTCGGGCATCTGGTCAGAATGCCTCCCAAGCACCTTGCTGGTGAGGTGTTTGTTTCAGGCGCATCCCACCGTGAGGAGACCCGCATCCCACCCTGGATCCACTGGAGAGATTATGTCTCACAGCTGGCTGGGGAATGACTCTCCTGGATCCTTCTGGGTGGAGGATGCAGCCGGGGTGAGAAAAGCCTGGGCTTCCCGTCTGAGGGTGTTGCCCCCGCGACCTGGCTCCAGATAAGCGGAAGACGACGGAACAGAAAAAACAAAAATTTGACATGATTTATTTTTTCCATAATCTTCAAGCTCAAATGTAACAAGCATGATCTCCTACTGACAAACGATGGGCTGTTTTGTTCCTAATTGGATGCTTTTAAAAATTATGGTCTGGAATATTTACAGTATGTGTCAAAATACAATTCAAGCAAACTCTCCACTGTTCCTGTGCAAAATATCTGAATATTTAAAGACCTGTGAAGACTGAAAGTGTGAAAAAGTGCTCAGTCAGCAGCGTTTTTCATCTCACTAATTCCCTAACCAAACAGTCTCACAGGGGGAATCTGCTGACTGGATCATTTCTCTCTAACTTCCGCATGAACAGTGCCCAGTGGGCTTCACGGTCACTACCAACACATAGCTCGATGGGATTAAGAGAGATCAAGTTGTGTTAAATCTTTACCCTGTGTCTAATGAGAAAGGAATGTGGAGGAGGGAGAGTAGACCACACCAGTAAAAAAAAAAAAAAACTTCCAAAATGACATTACAAAAAAAAATACATCTTCCACTTATCCGGGGCCGGGTCTCGGGGCAACAACCTCAGACAGGAAGCCCAGGCCTCTCTCACCCTGGCTGCATCCTCCAGCTTACCCGGGAGAATCCTGAGTTGTTCCCTGGTTAGCTGTGAGATAGTCTCTCCAGCGCGTCCGGGTCTGCCTCTTGGTCTCCTCCCGAAGGGCTGTGCCTGAAACACCAACGAGGTGCTCGGGGAAATCCTGACCAGATGCCCGAACCACCCCATCTGGCTCCTCTCGACCTAGAGGAGGAGCGGCTCGACACCGAGCTGCTCTTCACCTGATCTCTGAGTGAGAGCCCAGCCACCCAGAGGAGGAAGCTCATTTCGGCCGCTTGTATCTGTGATCTCATTCTTTCGGTCACCACCCACAGCGGGTAACCATAAGTGAGGGTGGAAACATAAAACAAATTGTAAATCAAGAGCTTTGCTTTTTGGTTCAGCTCTCTCTTTACCACGACAGACCGATGCAGCGTCCTAGTTATTGCTGACGCCGCATCGAGCCGCCTGTCGATCTCCCGCTCCATCCTTCCCCCACTCGTGAACAAGACCCCGACTTACTTAAACTCCTCCATTTGGGGCAGGACCCTGTCCCTGACCCTCAGGGGGCATTCCACCCTTTTCTGGGTGAGGACCATGGTCTCGGATTCAAAGGCACTAATTTCCGTCCCGGCCGCTTCACACTCGGCAGCAAATCGATCCAGTGAGAGCTGGAGATCACGGAGATAACATGTTACTTTTCCATATTTTCTCAGATCCTTGTAATAATTTCCGTTGCAAACGCGGAAAAACATGTAAACTGGATGAAGATGGGAAGCCCGGCTGTGTGTGCCAGGTACCATCAGAGTGTCCAGTGAGCCTCAACGACTTTGATCGTGTAAGTTTAAACATGCCTTACAGGTCAAAGATCAGTGTGGTTTGTGTTCATATCGACAGTTTTGCTTCGTTTAGGTTTGCGGAACTGATAATAAAACATACAGCACATCCTGTGAGCTGTTTGCAACCAAATGCAACCTGGAGGGAACAAAGCGAGGCCAGAGGCTCCATCTGGACTACACCGGCCCATGCAAATGTAATGGAACTATAAAAGAAACATTTCTTTTTCATAGATGAACAAACATACACATTTTTTTCTGTATTTCTCTCCTTTCTGCTCTTCTTCAGTGATTCCACCATGTGTGGAAACAGAGTTGCTCCAGTTTCCTTTCCGAATGAGGGACTGGTTGAAAAATGTGCTGCTGCAGCTCTACGAGCAGGATACCATTTCTTCTGGGTTTCTCACACCCAAGCAGCGTTTCAGGGTAAGTACACTAAGTCAGATCATCTATAACATACAGAATGGGTATAGATCAGGGGTGGGCAAACTTTTTGGTTCGCGGGCCACATTGAGTTCTAACACTTGACCAGGAGGCAGATGGATGGCATGCTTTGGTAACCGCTAGATTAGACCGATACAAGCACGCTAAATGTTACATCAAGAGTGTTAAATTTCAAATATAGTGGCGCTAGGTGGGAAATCTAGTGAGATAGTGCTTAAAAAACGGCATTTAGCGGTGCTTGGTTTGAAATCTAAGCGCTTGATGTAACATTTTGCTGGTTTTAACGTCTAACACGCTTGTTTACATGCGTGTATTGGGCCCGATGGCTTTCCATATATGTATACACTATTTTGACAACGGGCGCATCAGGAAGACACACACATTTTAATGGGAGCAGTGTTGTTGTTTTCTCTACAATGCCAATATGTTTAGAGTGTGCCATCTAGTGAGGCAATGTCAGAATTGCAGGGGAAATAAAATATTAACAAGTTTTATTTATGTAAAATTTTTATGTTCGCTAGATTAAAACGTTTAACGGGCCGCATGTGGCCCATGGGCAGTAGTTTGCCCATGCGTGGTATAGTTACAAATAACTGCAGCTTACTGGGGGTTATTTGTATCCATATTTCTCTGAAAAAAATGAATGACTTCACATTCATTTTTTCTGTTTCATCTATTCCGTTTCATCGTCTTTCACTTATCCGCGACCGGGTTGCGGGAGCAACGGCCTAAGACCGGAAACTCAGGCTTCTCTCGCCCGAGCTGCATCCTCCGGAAGGATTCCGAGTCGTTCCCCGGCCAGCTGTGAGACATAGTCTCTCCAGTGGGTCTGGGGTCTGCCTCTAGGTCTCCTCCCGGTGGGACAGGCCCGAAACACCTCATCGGCGAGGCGCTTGGGAGGCTCACCTGATCTCTGAGTGAGAGCCCAACAACCCTCCGGAGGAAGCTCATTTCGGCCACTTGTATCCGCAAGCTCATTCTTTCGGTCACCACCCACAGTCGGTGACCATAGGTGAGGTTAGGAGCCTAGATCAACTTGTAAATCAAGAGCTTTGCTTTTCGGCTCAGCTCTGTCTTTACCACGTTGGACCGATGTAGCGTCCTAGTTATTGCTGATAATTTTTTTTTTGTCAAAACCTTTTACTTAACTTTTTTTTTTTTACAATAAAAAATCCAAAACTACAGCAAAAACATCACATTTCTTTGCCAACAACAAGAAACCTGTCTATTTTTGCTGTGACATAAAAACTAAATCCCCATGACAGTAGAACACCACCTTGTTAAACATCTTGCATTTGATTCAAACAAACAGTTTGCTTGAGAATTGGACATCAACATGTACGGTTTTGGGAAACTTTTATGCTATTTAATCACTAGTAAATTTAAAATTGCTGCAGTTTGACACATTTATGCTGCTTTTCATCCTCAGGTGAAGAAAATCTTTGAGAATGAGAGACGTCTTCATGCTGGCGACCACTCCATCGAGCTGCTCACCCAGGATTTTGAAAAGAACTACAACATGTACATCTATCCAGTTCACTGGCAGTTTGCACAGCTGGACCAGCATCCCTCTGACAGGTACATTGGAATTATGTATGTAGGGAAAAAAAAGAGACAAAAATCAAATGACTTCACTGATTTTTTTTAAAAAAGCAGAGGAAAAAAAACATTTCCCAAAATCCTGAAAGCTTTCATTGCGTCCCTGCTCCAAAACCAACATGTGCATACTTCCGAGGGTGCAGATTAAACTGGGTCAAATGAGAATCGTGCTGACTTTGCAGACACAATTTGCAACCTTGTTGCTTCATTGTGCACCCCAAGATTCATGTGTTACACTCCGGATATTTCACTTTGATTCATTGTTTTTTATTTATTTAAAGATGATGTGACCTAGCTTTTTGCATCAGTTACAGTGATGTTGGGTGCATCGGTCTGTCTTGATGTAGAGAGAGCTGAGCTGAAAAGCAGAGCTATCAGTTTACAAGTCGATCAAGGAGCTCAGAGTAAAGCTATTGCTCCCCCGGGGCGAGAGGAAACCATATGGGGTGGTTTGGACATTTGGTTAGGATGCCCATCAAATGCCTCGCTGGTGAGGGGTTTTTAACACGTCCCACCGAGCAGAGACCCAGAAGCAGACCCGCTAGAGAGGTTATGTCTCACGCCTCGGGTTCCTCGGGTGAGCTATGGGATGCAGTGGGTAAGAAAAGCCACCCCAAAAAACAGGTTGAAAATTGAAATGATTATTGATACTTTTAATGTCATGAATCAATTTAATCTGTCATATTAAATTAGTCATTTTTTATCTGGTGTCTTTTCAATTTTTTTCATATTGGTTTAAGGTTTCAAATACTGTTGAAAGTGCTTTAAAAATTAATTTTATTGCAGTTAAAATGATTTTGAAAAGGACGTAAAATTTGAGATAATTGCAGAAAAGCTGATCTGTTCTGTTTAATTGAACACACACAAATCTGACTTGGCAGAATAAAGGTTGCTCACTGTACACCCTACATATAATCTGATAATTACACTATATCTGTTCTGTTTCTACAGGTACTTGTCCCATTCAGAACTGGCTCCTCTCCGGGTTCCACTGGTACCGATGGAGCATTGCACCTCGATTTTCTTCCAGAAATGTGACCAAGATAAAGACAAGCAGGTTTCTTTCAAAGAGTGGACCTCATGTTTTGGTATCAGAAACGGTGAGAGCAGCATTTAAATTTCATCACACGAACCCTCAAAATAGTTATAAATCTTCCAG
Organism: Neostethus bicornis; assembly: GCA_902685375.1. Taxonomy (NCBI): domain Eukaryota; kingdom Metazoa; phylum Chordata; class Actinopteri; order Atheriniformes; family Phallostethidae; genus Neostethus; species Neostethus bicornis. Next base: position 9,495,388 of record LR738542.1, on the reverse strand, counting down.
CTATTTGGTTCAGAACTATTAGTAGTAGTTTTTAAAAACTGGCAATGCTTTCCTCCTAAAACACTTGTGGTTTAAATCTATTTCAATGTATTTCTGTCTGACGCCTCCAGGGAGCAGTAACGTACCAGTTACTTCAAAGAAGCATGTTTTCACAAAGTAAAAATCAAAGTCAGAAAAATACATTTTTGTTTAACTGTGCATCTGAATTTAATTATTTGCAAAAATATGGGTAAAAGTTTTTGATACTATCTCATCGATCCTTCTCAATGAGTTTAAATGTTGAGTCAAATTAGTATTAAAGAGGTGTTATTAGTATTAAAGATTATCCAAGGTCTTTCTCTTGGTCTCCTCCTGGTGGGACATTCCCGAAACACCTCACTAGGGAGGCGCTCGGGGGCATCCTGACCAGATGCCCGAACCACCCCATCTGGCTTCCCTCGGCCTGGAGGAGGAGTAGCTTGACATCGAGCTTCTCCCAGATGGCAGAACTCCTCACCCGATCTCTGAGTGAGATCCCAGCCACCCTGTGGAGGAAGCTTCTTTCGGCCGCTTGTATCCGTGATCTCATTCTTTCAGTCACCACCCACAGTTGGTGACCATAGGTGAGTGTTAGAATGTAGATCGACTAGATTCGGACCCGCTGGAGAGACTAGGTTTCACAGCTGGCTGGGAAGGACTCAGGATCCTTCCGGGTGAGCTGGAGAATGCAGCTGGGGTGAGAGAAGCCTGGGCTTACCGTCTGAGGCTGTTGCCCCTGCGACCCGGTCCCGGATAAGCGGAAGACGACGGAACAGAACGTATTAAAGAGTTTCATTTAATAATGTCCAAAAAAATTCTCTCCACAGATGATATGGACATCAACCTGCTTTTCTGAGATGGATTTTGTTCGTCTGCAACCACATGCAAGCTTTTCTTTAAACCATCTGGTTCTTTTTCTTTTAACAAAAACATATTATGACCCTTTTTGTCTTTTTGAAACAAGTGCTGGTTTTTCCTAATGTAATCCTTTATGGAGTAAGTTTGGTTATTTTCTTTTTTAGGTGAAGTTGTAGAAGTGATTTTTCTAGAATGTAGAATAAAATTAGAATGAACATGTTTTCTAATGCATTCCAAAAAACTGGGGAAAGTTTACAAGTTGAAAAAGTTCAAATATTGCACAGCATACAATATCTGTTAGTGGTTTTTGATTGAAGGACCCCCGATCCCCGCACCCTTTTCCTCTATGTGTCATACCAGTGCTGTAAACTAGTAACTGTTTTTAACCTGGTAGAAAACCCTATAATAAATATAATCTTCTGTACAAACGACTAGTCAATAAAATTTAATCTGAACTCAAACAGTAACGATGATGACTTTTTTTTTTTTGTTGTTCCCATATGACGCCATTATTCATCTTTTCTATGAGACGTATTATGGTTACGGTTTGCCACTTAATCCCAAATAATGATCCTCTTGTGAGCTTAGTCACAAAAATGACACTAAGATGTTGTTTTCTGCTCTGATTGGACCGTTTCAGTCTCTATAAAAGCAAAGTGAGAAGCATCGAGTCACCGGTGCGAAGCGACTCAACTTTAAACATGTTCTGCATACTGTGGATCATCTTCCAGATGTTTGCTGCTGTGGCGGAAGGTGGTGTGTCTTCTGGAAGTGCTGAAGCACTTCTCAAAGGGGCAGCCAATAACAAGGGAGGACCAGCAGGAGGACCAGCTGGTAACGGTGCCAATGCTGGGGCTCAGAATGGCCTTCCTCTGATTGGTGAACCCATTGGTGCACGACTGGTTCAACTTGGTGGGTCACTGTTCATCCAGCTGGCAGGGAATCCTTTAGCTCAGCAGGTCAATCCCAACAATCTACAACAAGGTGCGAATGCACAGTTCGCCCAGCAGGCTGGAGGTGTACCCGTCATGCTGTTTGCGGTGGTCCCTCAGAATAACGTAGGAACAAATCTAGCCGGTTTGGATCCTGGCCAGGCCCAGCAAATCTTGATAGCTGGGCAGAGCAACCAGCAGCAGCTTGGTGCTGGAAATCCCAGAGGAAGGGTGAGGTTTCAGCGCTCGGTGGCAACTCGTCTCAGGGGAACTCAACCACCCACGGTGATGCCACTGGCTGCCGAAGAGGAGGATGAAGAATGTTCTGGGATGGATACAGAAGAAGAAGAGGAGCTGTAAAATGACCACAAAAACTTGACAGATGGTTTGAGTTTCAACCTCCTCGCTGCGTTTAAATCTTGTAATTTGTTAACAAATAAACAACTAAACTCTATCGTTGGCATCCTTCTTTCTTACTTCATAGAACGTTATTTATTATCCTGAATAACTCTCCGTACACATGTGCAGTGTTATGCTTCAGCTTTAAATTGTTGGGTCTGCTGTGTTGTGTAAGTGAAAAGTAAAAATAAACTCTGACATCCATTCGTGGTTTACTGCTGAAGCCAAACAGTCATTTAGGGCTTCAATCTCAAAAACATTTACAAGATTTACATCACGGCTCAGCTACTTCAGTCAGGTCAAAAATGCTGCAAGCTTAAAACAAGTCTAACCCAGAAACTTTGGGGTATACTGTCGATTTTTTGAAGGTGTGCCCTTCCTGGGGGAAGGAATGGGCCCAATCCCTTTAGAAACCCGAGTTGAACAACTGTCATGGTTTCATTTTGCTTTATTTGTGTGTATGTGTTTTTTTTGGGGGGAATTACTCAACAGTGTGCTTTCTTAGACCCAATTTGCATTATATTGGTTTTAACTGAAGATAAAAAAAAAAGAAAGATTTTTTTATGTTGTTGATGGACCTGAAATTAGATATACTGTTCAGAGGGCAGAGACTAAACCAGGGGCGGGCAAACTTTTTGACTCATGGGCCACATTGAGTTTTAACATTTGACCAGAGGGCCGAAACAGGAGCAGATGGATGGTATGCTTTGGTAACCTCTAGATCAGACCGATAGAATGGTGCGCTAGATTTTAAACAACCACTAAATGTTACGACAAGAGCGTTAAATTTGAAATCTACCTGCACAAGGTCTGAAATCTAGTGCGATAGCGCTTAAAAACGTGGATTTGGCAGCGCTAGGTTTAAAGTCTAAGCGCTTGATGTAACTTTTTGCTTGTTTTAACATCTAACACACTTGTTTAAGTGCGTGTATTGGGCCCGATGGCTTTCTTTATCTGTGCACACTGTTTATTTTGAAGGCGTGCACATCACAGATACATACGCGTTTTAATGGGAGCAGTGTCGTTGCTTCTTTGGCACCATCTAGAGACGAAACATCAGAATTACAGGAAAATAAAACATGAAAAAGGTTGTTTTTTGTGTTCGGTAGGCCGGATTAAAGCTTTTAATGGGCCGTAGTTTGCCCATACCTGGACTAAACCATATCTCCCTTTTGAAAAAAACAAAAAAAAACACAAAAAAAAAACCAGGCACTGTGGTGCAAGAGTAGCCCCCCTTCGCTCCTTCTCTCCCTCCCCATTCATCCTTTTTTCCCTTTTTTTAAGGGTTGAGGTGGTGGAACGGTGGTAGGGAAGAAAAAAACCTCAACATGTACTTGTATTTAAGTTTATTTTACTCCGTTTTACTTGATGATAAAATACCTTGAAACAAAAATAGCTGATTTTATCATTTTATTAAAAAAAAAAATCCTGTGTGAATTTGTTGTGTAACGATAACAATAAAAACTACCATCTACATCTAACTGACCCTGAAATCCTCTGATAGTTCTCATTCTGTGTAAGTCTTTCATTTTGGGCATTTTAACTGAACATTTGAATGTTTATTAATTAAATAAGTTTTATGCTAAACCAACTTTTTGAACTTTTTATTTTGCTTGACAGTTATTCCCACATCAAAACAGACTTGAAGCAGTTTTCCATTTATTTCTATTTTATTCATTAATTGTTGGAGTAATTTACATGCTCTGCTATCAACTATTCAAATACGTTTCGAACACTAGGTTGTTCTTGGCCACATGTTTTTTTCTTCACCCACATTCCAATGTGAGCAGGAAGTGTTTTAGTGTGTGTGTTGATCAGGATTGGTCCGTCCCCATTAAAATGTAAACACTTCAAACTATAAAGTACTGTATAATGCAATAAAGTAATATGCACAAGCTTTGCACAATTGATGAACTTTTAACTGCTTTTGTCGCCTTAAAAAATTTTTTATGCTGTGTCATGCATGCACACAGAGGGGACTGAACATGGAGCGACAAGAGGGGGGAGTTCAGTCTTAAAAATGAAAATTAAACTGAATAAATGTGTTTATAAGCATTTTCTGTGAAAATTACACCTCATCAAATATTGCATTTAGCGAATATCTTTTTCTGAACCACTTATTCCTAATGTGAGAGGCAGGGTGAACCCTGAACAGGTTGCCAGTCTGCTGTGGGGCCACACAAACAACCATCCAAACACACTCATCCTTGGGGCAATTTTGCAGCAGTCAAACAACCCAACATGCATGTCTTCGGAGTGTGGGAGGAAACAGGAGTACCTGGAAAAAAAAACACACATACACAGGGAGAACATGCAAACTCCACACAGAAAGACCAGTGTTTTAAGTCTCGCCCCGGGAACCGAGCCCTCAACTTCTTGCTGTTAGGCCACTGTGCTAACCACTGTACCACCATGCAGCCCCAAAATAAAGTTGCCATGTTTATCTATTTTACAATCCCACAAAAACACAATACCTCATTTTAAGAGCTAGATTAACAGATAGATTTTTTTTAAGTCTGTCTCTGATAAAAATGAAATAAACTCCAGCAAAAGTAAAAATAAAACATGACTTTTATTGTGAGACAAGACTAGCTTTAAAAAAAGAGATCATTTATTATATCATAAAAACATCTAACACAGGTTTCAAAACCAAAATAGCATGCCGACGTGTAATTTAAAAACCAGAATAAACTTCCCACATGATATTTACCTGGTGTTCTGTGGGCGAACCAGACAGCATGTGAGACACAGTAATGAGCCAACCACCCAGACCATGATTGTAATCACACTGAACATGTTGAGAGAAAGCAAATAATAAACAGGTTTAAATGTGCCTAAAGACCTGCTGAGCAACGTCTGATTCAGACAATTAAATCCTTATCAAACCAACACTTTAATCTGAGGAAAGTTTTTGATTTGTCATTTCTTTCTTTTATCGCCAGCCGTTTGATTTCAAATAAACTTTTGGCTCCTATAAAAATAATTTATCTTGCTATCTTATCCAATAAAACCTGGAAGACAAAGATGATTTTATCAGGTTTATTAATAAGTGTTAAGAGAACGGATCAGTCTGGACTTCATAATCACACTCCTTTGAAAACATAAAGTGCATGTTCCAACCTGTTTTGATGGAGTTTTATTTTAGTTTTTGAAGCTGGATTATCAGCTTTCCAGTACTTCAGCTGTCATTCTAAGAAGACAATAAAAGTCATATCGATTTATGGTGCAGTCTGGAGAAGGATTTACTCACTATGCCAGATCTGATTTATGATTATTAATTTATTATCTTTATGATATATTTTTTAAGCAGAACTTGTCCACATGACATCATCTGCAGTGAAAAAAAAAAAAAAACTCTTCTGCGCACTCTAACATTAGAGTGTCTCAGAGGGGAAAGGTTCAAAAAGATTTTCAAGGTACTATATTTTTGCTGGTTGTGTTTCTTTTTAATAAAAAAATCATGGTTAATGATTTATTTTAGTTTGTAAAGAGCCAAACATAAAAAAAGAGTATTCTACAATCTCGCATTACATTTAATTTTTTCATTTTTACAAACTTTATTCATCCCTCAAATGAGAAATTTCGATGGTGCATTCCACCGCAGCAGGCTGCCACAACAGCGCCAAATGGTGGAAGATTCGGGGGGTAAGGTGTCTTCCCCAAGGACACCGAGTCATGAGCTCTGTGGGATTCAACCCACAAATTCCGGTCCATGCACTTTTACCAAACTGGTTGCAGCACACCAATTTTCCACTCTGTGATCAAAACAGTATAATCCTGACAGATTAAAATATTCAATCACTGAACGCTGTCTCCTGGAAGTAAAATAGTCTGCTCAATGTGAAATGAGCAGACATTTCCTTTTATTTATTCAAAAAAGGACCTTTTCAACATCCACTTTCAGCAAAAATTTTCAATAGAACTACTTAAACTGAACTAGTTTCTTCCAATTAAATTGAAGTTGGCCTTGCTATGTGTATAAAAAGTTTTTTTTTTTGACAATTTAGTAGCTCAAATAATATCAAAATCTTCGTTAAAAAAAAAAAAGAAAAAGGCGTTCCTCTAGGTTCAATTCCTGGCCCATGGAACTTTTTGTAGAAGTGCTATTTTCTTGTTAACACTGAGAAATTCTTAAACGTTCATTATTGCATTTTGTGGATGCTGTAAACACCAGACTAGATTCTTTTCTGTTTTCTACACCTCCAAAATGTGGATTGGGACAAATTTTTTTTTTTTAGATCCAACAGTTGTTTACCCTAAGAACAGAGATGGAGGTTGCAGAGATGAAGATGCTGAGGATGTCTCTGGGAGTGACCAGGATGGACAGGATTAGAAATTAGTATATCAGAGGAACAGCACATGTTGTTCCCTGACCCCTGAAGGGAAATGTCTAAAGTAGAAGAAGTTCTTTATAATAAACTGAGTTTTATTTTTGATGAATTAAATAATGCAATCCTACTTGCTGTACTTGGTTAATCCACTCATCATCTAACTTATTTCATTTTGGATTTTGATCATTTGACCAATACAAGAAAGTTTGCATTAAAAAAAATGTTTTGTGGTACCCTTTTATAAAATTTAGAATCTTAAAAAAAAACCCCAAAAAACACATAACTGGCTGCTTAATTCAGAATATGCTCATCATGGTCTGATCTCCTAAAGCACCTGATGATGATGGTCGTGATGATGTCAAACAACCACAACCTGCGACATTTAGTGGGTGTTCATTGGTTTTGGAAATAGTTTCTGTAAAGTCACTCACATCCATAAGAAAATGCTGCATCACTGTTATTTTTTGTGGTTGTTAAGCTACGTTTTAGAACAATGAGAGATGACTAAATACGGATAATTTGTTAAAAATGTCCAAAGATGAATTTATGACGCTTTAAATCTAGTATTGTTAAAGGGTTTTGTGACACACCGGTGACAAACATGATGTTTGAAAAGCTCACAGTGCTCTCTAATTGGTTGGAAACAAACTCTGGGACTGATAAAAAGGTGCGTAAAAACAGAGATGGCATTGTCCTCTATTAGTCGAAACGATCCATTTTTTTAAAACAAGTTTCAAGCTGGAAAAATGAAATTTCTTCTCTTTGTTGCATTTTTAGGAGCCATCTCCTGCGTGAGTTCCTCTTTCTGTAACTCTATTCCGTAGCATGTTCATACCTTTACTTTGTAACACCATCTCATTTCATCTTATTACAGGTCAATGCGGGCAAGGTGAGATTAAATCTGTCTCCAAATTTTTGTATTTATTTTGCACAAAAAAAGGCATAAAATAATGAGAAACTTTCTCTCCTCTTTGTAGACAGCAAGGTTGCTGGCAGCTATGAATGCAGGGATGCTGAATGGCATGATTGGTGGAGGTCTGAACAATCCTCTGATGGCTGCTGGTGGAATGGGTTTCATTGGGCAGCCCCCGTTTGGTCAGGTATGTCCCTTAAAGCGTCACTTTTTACTCAATAACTAATCTTCACTTTGTCAATTTATAAGATGGTATTTTATCACAACAACATCAGTCTGAACACTTTTGTGTAAATACACTAAAATAAGTTTGAGTCCTGGGTGGGGGATAAGGATTTCTGTGTGGAGTTTGCATGTTCTTCTCATATATGCGTTGGTTTTCTCCAGGCACTAGGTTTCCTCCCACCCTCCGAAAACATACATGCTAGATTGATTGGCCACTATAAAATTGCCTTCAGGAATCAGTGTGTTTTTGGATGGTTGTCTTTGTATCTATGTGGTCCTGCAACAAACTGGTGCCCTGTTCGGGTTGTATCCTGCCTCTTGCCTTAAATCAGCCGGGATAGGCTCCGGCACCACGAGCGACCCGGTTATGGAATAAGCGGTCCAGAAGACGAAACTGAAGAATAATATAAAAATACAAAAGTACCGTAGTTGTACTTCACACTGTGTTTGCGGACACGTTACAGCAGGGGTGGGCAAACTTTGACACGAGGGCCACATTGAGTTCTAACATTTGACAAAGGGGCCGGAACATGAGCAGATGGATGGCACGCATTGGTAGCCGCTAAATTAGACCGATAGAATGGTACGCTGGATTTTAAACAAGCACACTAAATGTTACATCAAGAGCGTTTTATTTCAAAACTAGTGGCGCTAGGTCTGAAATCTAGTGCGATAGCGCTTAAAAACGTCCATTTAGCGGCGCTAGGTTTGAAATCTAAGCGCTTGATGCAACATTTTGCTTGTTTTAACATTTAACACGCTTGTTTACGTGCGTGTATTGAGCCTGATGGCTTTCCATATCTGTGCACACTGTTTATTTTGACAGTGAGCGCATCACAGAGACGCACGCATTTTAATGGGAGTAGTGTTCTTGTTTTCTCAACAAAGCCAATACATCTAGAGTGTGCCATCTAAATAAAAAATAAATAAAAGTAAATTAATTACTCTATTCATCCCTCACCGGGGAAATTTGTGTGCTGCACTCCTCACACTGCACCAGGCTGCCCTTCGATGGCGCCAATGGTGGGAAAAACGGGGGTTAGGTGTCTTCTTCAAGGACCCTAGACGTGCTCTCTGTGGGACGCGAACCCGCGAACGTCCGGTCAGGGGAAATAAAACATTAACAAGGTTCATTTCTTTAGATTTTTATGTTCGACGGGCCGGATTAAAATGTTTAACAGGCCGCATGTGGCCGGCTGACCGTAGTTTGCCCATGCCTGGGTTAGAGGGTGCAATCATTGATTTATAAATGTACTACTGTACATACACTTGCAGACTCTTTCTGTTGGTGTATCTTTGATGCAAGATGAATTGTTTTTTTTCTTTTACAGTTTGTCCCTGGACTGCCTGCTTTGGCCCTTCGTGCTCCGCTTCCCAACATGTACCCTGCAGCAGCTGTAAATACGGTTAGTTTTGCGAAAATGGTGGCAAATTGAAATAAATTTAGACATTTAACTTAGATTCATGGACAAATACAGTAGCTCAAATTTTGTTTCTTTTTGTTTTACACCAGCTTCCTTTCATGGGAGTTCAACAAATGCCCCAGATGAATCTACCCCAGCAACCTCCGCAACCTCAGATGGTAACTTCTCCTCAAGGTCACACAACACACAGTTTAGTGCAATAAACATATTTACCATCCTTTTTTTTTCTTATAGTTTCCTTTTATGGGTGTTCCCCAAATGGCTCCAATGAATCCTCCTCAGCCACCTCAGATGGTACGAACACCACTTCAGTGCTGGTGGACATTAAACTGAAAATAACCAAAATTTCTACATGTCTACTGCTTGTTTGTTTTAGGGGATGGGGGTTTTGAACATGCAACAGCAGCCACCAGTTCAGCCTGATCCACTGAGACGATTCAGGGTAGGAGATTCATTTGATTATAAATTAATTCCAAAATTAATAGTGACTAAACTCACAGTTGCTGTTTCTCCAGCGTCAGGTCGTGCAAACTGAAAACATGCTGAAGTCTACTGTAGGAACTCAGGTAAGTGATCAAGCTACACTCCAACAGAAACTTAAGGTCACTTTCATTAACGCTTGTCTTCATTTTGTCCTCAGATTCCAGTTCCTGAATCAACAGCACCACCGTGTCATGAAGACAATAAACCTCAATATTGAAATCTTGCATCTCAGATGCCCCAAATATACCGGGGATTCTTTGTTGTGTATCCAAGTCATAAAAATATGACAAATATATTGAAATCAGTTGATTGCATAAGTTTTTGCTTCCTAATCAATAAACTCTTTTAAATAGCAAAATGTTTTCTGTGAATCTTTTCTGAGATTTAGAGGCAGACTGAATGATTTCCACATATCTTTGCTGCCATCTACAGAAAAATTTGAGGCAAAACAAATGAACGCATGATAAAAATAAAATAGAAGGTCATATATTTTTATGAGGACAGAAGACTCCATAAAAATAGATCAAATGAAGATAAAATAAAAGAAGATAAAATGAAGCAAATACCAGGTAGAAAACTAATATCTTAGAAATTAAGTTCAGGAAAGTATGTAAAGCAAGGGGCACAGGATTAGGTTTCAAAAGTAAACAACATTCAACACATAGTCATGCAACCATGATGACCTGGCTGGAAGGGATGGTAAGACCCAACAGGGAAGTCCAGGGTGATTCCCTTTAAATAGATGGCAGGTTGCACTGGTGAGTGGAATCAGGAATCACCCCAAGTGATCCTAATCGGATTGATTGGGAACATCCAGGGCTCCCTCTGGTGGCAGGGGAGGGCTCCTGACAAACATGGGGTCAAAAAAAAAGGTAGAAAACAGTGACTGCTTTAGAATCAAAGTGTAAGTTCTCATAGAGTCAAAAACACTCTTGATCTTGAGATTAAGAGTTGTTATATATATAAGTTCAGAAAAAATGTAAATTTATTTATTGTGAATGTACAATATGACCGAAATAAAGGATAAAAAGAAAAGAAAGATTAACTGGTGACGTTTACCAGGTGTGTGCCTTCCTCAGGTCTGCAAAAAAACTGAAGAAAGTGAACCGACACCCTGCAATAGTTCATCTGTTTACACATGAAAATAGGGAACCCTGGATTTTGTGTTTGTAGTTTTTGAGAGACTCCATTTGAACCAGTCACTGTATTGACTTTATTCTCAATATTTCAACTTCAATATCATCTTCTGAACTGTTAATCTCTGACAGGATGCCGGGGGGTTTCAGAGCCTTAGGCGAGAGGCAGGGTACACTCCAAACAAGTCACCAGTCTGTCAGGGCCCGCACACACTCATTCCTAGGGGCAATTTTGTAGCGGCTAATCAACCTAACACACGTTTTTGGAAGGTGGGAGGAAACAGGAGTACCTGGAGAAAACCTACACATACACAGGGGGAACATGCAAACTCCACACAGAAAGTCCAGTGATTCAAGCCTCATCCCCACCTGGGATTCGAAGCCTGACCTTCTTGCTGTGAGACCACTGCGCAGCCGAACTTCCATTTCTAAATGATGTAATTAGTTTTTCTTCCCCATGTCTGAGATCATCGTTGGCTTCCACTCGCAAATTTTCAAGTGCTCATCAATCACAATCACTGAGGGGGTTCATTCAGGCTAGTTAGTTGGCTAGGTAGTGGGGTACAATTTGTATACATTGCCAATTTGTCGAAGGGTAACTCAGAGAGACAGAAAACAAACCCAATCAATCACCCTAATGTGCACCATGACAAGAAGACAATAATCTACAGCATTAATGTCTCTCAGCTCCAGATATATCAAACATTTGGTGGCGGTCATTTGGTAGAAAAAAAGACCCCAAAAAGACCCGAACTGAATCTAAATAAAAACTGAAATAAACAAAATATGATGTTGGTTCAGTGATGATTCCTTTGAATTACAACACGCTAGATTGTACTGATTGACGTTATCCTTTGTCCGTCATAATTCTGTGTCAAGTTGTTGGGGCTAGCAGTCTTGGAATAAAAACCATGGCTTTCTTTACCTGGGCATATTTCTGGCTCTGGCCAGCAGTGAGACATAGGCCGCGAGTCCACCTCAAGATTCCTCTTAGTGGGATGTAACCAGAACACTTTACCAGTAAGGCATTTAGAAATGCGAAGCTAATTAGTTGAGTTCTTTTTCCATCATAATATACTGATGTAGCATCCTAATTACTGTGGACAATGCACTCATCCGTCTGTAAACCTTCCGTTCCAAATATACTATATCGCTCCAGCAAGTCAGTTTCTTCCATCTAGCTGTATCTGCTGCATCTTTTTCGGTCACGCCAACTGTCTTCATGTCTTCCTTCTCTGTATCCATGAACCTTCTCTTTGGTCTTCCTCTAGACCTCTTTCCTTGTGGTTCCAAACCCAGCATCCTTCTTCTGTTGTACTCTCTCTCCTCTGCACATGTCCAAACCATCTCAGTCTGGCCTCTCTGACTTTATCTCCAAAGCCTCTAACATGTGCTGTTCCTCTGATAAACTCATTTCTAATCTCGTGCATCCTGGTCACTCCCAGAGAGATCCTCAGCATCTTCATCTCTGCTACCTCCATCTCTGTTTCCTGTCTTTTCCTCAGTGCCACTGTCTCTAGACCAAACAGCATGGCCGGTCTCACCACGGTTTTGGACACTTTCCCTTTCATTTTAGCTGAAACTCTTCTATCACACATCACACCCGATACTTTTCTCAACCCTTTTGAGCCGGCCTGCACACGCTTCTTCACCTCTTTTTCCACACTCTCTATTGCTCTGAACTGTTGATCCAAAGTACTTAAAATCTTCTTTATCCTTTCTCCCTGTAACCTCATTTTCCCATTTGGATCTTTCTCATTCTCACACCTGATACTTTTCTCCACCCGTTCCAGCCTGCCTACACAAGCTTCTTCACCTCTTTTCCACACTATTTTCCTCTGGACTGTTGATCCTTATACAACATTATTACTCATACACATGATTGTATGAATAATAGTAATGTACAATTTATTGATCCCTCACCAGGGAAATTTGTGTGCTGCATTACACTGCAGCAAGCTGCCATGACGACACCAATAGTGGGAGAAACAGGCGGCCAGGTGTCTTCCCCAAAGACCCTAGACATGAACTCAGTGGGAATTGAACCTACAAACTTCCGGTTAACTTACAGTCCGTGGGCGAACGCTCTATCACTGAGCCACCGCCTCCCCAATAATAATTAAAAAGAATAAAAACAAACCAGCAGTCTGATGCTTTATCACATACGTGTGACAAATGTCTGACGATAAGCTCCTTGCCCATGTTTGTCTTTCTTATTCTCATGACGTGTGCTTAATTTTTTGTTGAGCAGCATGTCTGATAATTACACTCAAAAATATCCGCAAATACGCAATTTGAAAGAACAAGTGGAAGTTACTCAAACATAAAGTTTTAGAATCCAAACAAAAGAGCAAAGATGATAGAGTGAGTAATTGTTAAGAGTGCAACGATTTTAATAAACTTGGGAAGAATTTCACAAAAAGAATGACATGATGTTTTAGAGACATGACTTACACTTAATAACAGACTTTCTAGTCCAGTGTTGTCAGTGTCTGGATCTGTTACCACAAAAAATGTCTGTCACTCTGACCACACATTGTCTGGACGAGTTTTCAGTGGACTGGAACCTGCTCGTGGAGAATTTATAAGGCCTGTGGACAAGATGAAGCAGCAGAAGTGGTAAAGGAAAGACAGAAAGGAGAAGGTGAGCTGAACAGGTTTTTGAATGTCTCTAGGATTTTATCATAAATAATCAAAAAATTTGAACGATCTGATGTAATCTTTCCCTTCAGGACACCATGGAGCTACAAACAGTCTTTTTGTTTATCTGCGTCCTGAAGACGAGTTCTGCTTTGCCAGTGAGTCCCATTTGTATGCTTAATGTGAATTTTTCTCTCATTTAAATTGCAGAAAGCTAATTTTTTTTGTTTCTCACAAGGTACGAATTGGACTCATTGCAAGCAACAGTAATGAGGTAAAAATTTTACTTCAACTTCTCGTAAAATTTCTGCTATTTTTCCAAGTATGGATCACATTAAATAGCTTTATTTCTTGTTTAGATCCTGGGATTTAATCCGTTAACTCTTGCAACTCTTGGACAAAACCAGGTGTGAACTGCATCCAAACTAAACTGTGATAACTACAGTAGTTCATTTGTAAAGTGATCAATACGTTTTGTTCTTGCAGAACTTGTTTCCATACATCCTCCAGCAGCAGCCAGAAATTTTGTTCAACCCACCAATGGTGAATCTGATCCCTGATGTGACAGGTTCTTTTGGGCCTCAACTGGTGCCGATCAACCAGGGCAACCAGGGTCCATCATTGGTCATTCCCAACGGTCAACAAGAACAAACCCTAAATCAACAGAATCCCAATAATCCCACCATCCTGCAGGACGCACAAAACCCCATGCAGGTGAGAGTTCAGGATTAAAAAAATAAGAAAACTACGTATAATGTGATGCTATAAATGAGTTAAAAACTATTTTAAATTCTTCTTTAGATGAATCCAAACCTTCTCTATCAATTCTTGGGTTATCCACAGCTTCATAGGCAGGTATGAAGACCAATATCATGACCTCACCAGCACCCCCTAAAAATAATCCAAGCTTAATCCTGCTTGATGTGTTTATTCAATAGTTCTTTTCTGTTCTATCCTTTCCGCCGTCTGCAGGGGAACCCGTACTATCGGCCTCCGTATCGATTCCCCCAGCAGAGAAACACTGCAGTTCTACAGCCTAACAATGGACAGCAGACCCTGGAGAGAACCACACCAAGACCACAGCTCCCATTGCAGGTAAGACACCCATAAAAATCCTCAAAGTTTCACATTGCTTAGTAACACATTACGTTGAATGAACCAAGCAAATAAAAAACTCCATTCTATCACTTTTGGAATAATTTACAGATACTAAATGAGGTCAGCAAAGAAGAAATTTTCAACACCTAAAACCTGGATGTAGTTTATTACCAGATTTTCTCTGAGGCGGTTGCACCCTTTCAATTTAGAGCTTCAACAAACTGATGTCTCAACAGCAAGACTTAAAGATAATAACATACCAGTAAATGTTGAGTAATGACGTCCGCCCATCTGAGCTCACTGTAACCTCAGCAAGATTTAGACATGCTTAGCAATCAAAATTGTTCAGCAATATTCTTACTATTTAGGAATAATTTTGATTTTGACATTAAAAATCTCATTTGTATGCATATTACCTTTTACAGCAGGGTTCGAAGCCAAAGCTGCAGACGGATAAGGTATATTTCTTGTTTGTTTTGATTAAATTCACAAAGTCAGAAGTTATTAGTTATGGACGTTTATTAATGCAGAGATCAAATTTGTATGCTTATTAAGTCTTGTGTTTGTGTTTTTTTTTTCATTTTAAACATATCTTATACAAGACATGGCTTGCTGGTACACAGAAAGAGTCCTCTACAATTCCTCCTTATCCTCGTGGGGACACAACTGGTCCTGGCAATGATGAGGTGAGATTTTACAAGGTTTCTTGAACTCAAAACAGAATAGTTTGATTGTAATTATGTGCATGTAATAATCTTTTTTTTTTTTTCCTGCTTTAGGGTAATCCAAACTTTCCATTCCTGTTTGAGCCTTAGATGATGTGTGTAAAACAAAGCAGCTGTTATACAAGGATCCCAAAACGGTGTGTTTTCGATGATCTGACAGAATCTTCCTTCTTTTTACATTTTAAATAAAGACTTCTGGGAAATATGTTTTCTGTGATTCTTAAACACCTAAAAACACCGTTATTTAGCTTTAAGATGAAAGAAATACAGACATTGTTGTTCATGTTGAAATACGTCAGGATTTTATGGTATTTGTAATATGCAAGTGATTTGCAAATTGCAGGACGGATGTAAAGCGTGCAGCAAAACATGGCAAGGATTCAAAGACTCAACAAGAAAATGTGACAAAAATACTATGATAGGCTGGGGCTAATGATAAAGCATAGGGTGAGGAGTTCAGGTTTAGATGTGAATGTTCAGGTTTGGTGTTTCCCCAAAAAGTGTCACAACTACTTTGAAAAAAAGCAGCTTGCTGGTTTAAGCAATTTGCAAATAGAGCAGATTTCTAAAACGAGTACAACACCTTCAAGTCAATGCTAGATCTGGTCAGATTCAATCACATTCGGTCAGATCCGATAAACTCAACGGCCGCCACGGATTTGCTGAGATCTGCAATATAAGTGGTATATTGCAAGACCCAGTATTTTCCATCTCAAATGAAATGATTTATATATTGTACGTTATGTAGGTACTGTATATACACTATACGTATATTGTACATTCCGAGATACTATCTGCATGACGGAGTAAGCACTTCTCTAGTTTTTCAAAAAAGAGTTTTTCAACAAAACTCTAAAAAACAGATGAGAATAAAAATCAGCTCAATCACCTCCTGCGGCTCTCATGTTTGACCAGTTTGAAGCAGACGTGTTTTCACTAGAGACCGTACCAAGCATTCAGTACGTCTACAAGCAGCGCCCACTGTAATCGGACAGCGAGATGCACCGTCAGCAAGGTACATACCGAGGAGCAGGACTAGGCCGGATTCGGCATTTACAGCGAGGCCTGCACTCTACTATGCTAACAAATGCCCCTGTCACAAGGCGCAAACACTTATCTAACTAAGGCCTACAAAGCCGGATGCCTACTTCTACTGCCAGTTTCCATTTCCCAGGCTGCCTCTGGAGTAAAAACACAAATCTGACACCATCAGAGCCACAACAGGTAATTGAGCATTAAAAAGTAGAAGACTGTTTGTCGTATTTATACTTAGGTTACTTTTGAAACGGTTAAAAATTGTTGGATATTGTTCGCTGTTCGATAATGTTCGCTCGAAGTTGCGTACTGCTCTGAGAGAAACAACGCACAAGAGAACCTATACAGCACATACTATTCAGTATAAACTAGCGGCGGGAAAACGAGATGGCGCTCCAAAGCATATCTCTTTCTTTCTGAAACAAATTGCTTTGAGACGCTGCTTCGAAGCTTTGTTTCTTTGCAGCTGCTGACGTAGCTAAACAGTCAAGGTTAGGACTCTGTACCCTTCGTTTTTCCTTTAAATTTGTCTTCTGGTCAGCGTTTTATAAGATCAATACTCAAAAATGCTGTCCAGAAGACAACTTTAAGCCTTTTTGAAGATGGATCACTTCCCTGGACGAATGAGGAATTACAGGGATACTAGATTTTTCACACCTTCTTAACTGTCTATTTCTTGCGAGGTGGCAGGGAGTGCCGGAGCCTAACCCAGCTGATTATAGGCGAGGGGCAAAGTACAACCCGAAAAGGTCGCCAGTCTGTCACAGGGCCACACACATACTGTACAACCATACTCATATACACACACTCATTCCTGGGGGCAATTTGGCACCGGCCAATCAACCTAACATGCATGTTTTTGGAGGGTGGGAGGAAACCGGAGTACCCGGAGAAAACCCACGCAGACACGGCGAGAACATGCAAACTCTACACAGAAAGGCCAGTGTTCCAAGCCTCGTCCCCACCCGGGGCTTGAACCCATGACCTTCTTGCTGTGAGGCCACCGTGCTGCCCAGTAGATTTTTGGGTCCTGCAATTAACCGAATCTGACTGAATGTTACTCAAATCTGAGCTGCACTGAGCGTATCTTACAGATGAACTAATTAAGTTCAAGTTATTACTTACCAGCGCACCCACTGTCTGCAGCGTTCACATTCCATATAGCCAGCGCAGGAGTGCCGTCCAAATGATGATCCAGACTTGGTTTCTTGCATCTAAATTCTATGATGATATCTAATGTGCTCATTTTAGAAATCTTGCTCTTTTTGCAAATATAGACGTACTCCCATTCTGCACAAGTCATTTGTAATTGCATGGACGACGTAGAGAATGCGGCAAAATGCGGCAAGGATAAAACAAGAAACTGTAGTGATAGCTCAATGTCAGACAATGGGTTAGGGGTTAGCCTTGGGGGTTAGGAAATAAAGTTAAGGGTTATTGTTCAGGCTTAGGCTTACGTTGAAATTTTTATGTTGGAACCAACAAAAAAAACCCCATTTTGTTACAAAACTAGTAGCATGTGTAAAGTTAGATCAATGGATTTCATTACACATGTTAAGGTTTGGTGTTTCCCCAAAAAGTATTGCAATTACCTTGTAAAAAAGCAGCTAATGAATTAAGTAATTTTCAATTGGTTAAAGCAATTTGCAGATAGTGCAGATTTATAAAATGAGTACAACATCTCCAAATATATTTTAAGTCATTGCTAGATCCGGTCAGATTCACTCACATTCGGTCAGATCCGGTAAACTAAACGACCGCCACGAACAGTAACATAATAGTGGGATTTGCTCAGATCTGCTATATGAGTGGTATATTGCAGGGCCCAGTAATTCCCACATCAATTGAAAAGTTATGTACTGTACATTCTGAGATACTATCTACATGACAAAGTAAGCACTCCTCAAGTTTTTTCTAAAAAGAGATTTTCAAAGGGACTCCAAAAAAAAGATGAGAATAAAAAATCAGCTCAATCACCTCCTGCGGCTCTCATGTTTGACCAGTTATAAGCAGACGTGTTTTCGCTAGAGACCGTACCATGCATTTCAAATTTCTACAAGCAGCCCCATCTGTAATCGGACAGTGAGATGCACCGTCAGCAGGGTACATACAGTACCAAGCATTCAGTACATCTACAAGCATCGCCCTCTGTAATCGGATAGGGTACATACCGAGGAGCAGGACCAGGCCGGATTCGGCATTTACAGCGAGGCCTGTACTCTACTACGCTAACTAGTGCCCCTGTCACAAGGCTCAAACACTTATCTAACTAAGGCCTACAAAGCCGGATGCCTACTTCTACTGCCAGTTTCCATTTCCCAGGCTGCCTCTGGAGTAAAAACACAAATCTGACACCATCAGAGCCACAACAGGTAATTGAGCATTAAAAAGTAGAAGACTGTTTGTCGTATTTATACTTAGGTTACTTTTGAAACGGTTAAAAATTGTTGGATATTGTTCGCTGTTCGATAATATTCGTTCGAAGTTGCGTACTGCTCTAAGAGAAACAACGCACAAGAGAACCTATACAGCACATACTATTCAGTATAAACTAGCGGCGGGAAAACGAGACGGCGCTCCAGAGCATATCTCTTTCTTTCTGAAACAAATTGCTTTGAGACGCTGCTTCGAAGCTTTGTTTCTTTGCAGCTGGTGACGTGGCTAAACAGTCAAGGTTTGGACTCTGTACCCTTCGTTTTTCCTTCAAATTTGTCTTCTGGTCAGCGTTTTATAAGATCAATACTTAAAAATGCTGTCCAGATAGACAACTTTAAGCCTTTTTGAAGATGGATCACTTCCCTGGACGAATGAGGAATTACAGGGATACTAGATTTTTCACACCTTCTTAACCGCCTATTTCTTGCGAGGTGGCGGGGAGTGCCGGAGCCTATCCCGGCTGATTATAGGCGAGGGGCAAGGTACACGCCGAAAAGGTCGCCAGTCTGTCGCAGGGCCACACACATACAACCATACTCATATACACACACTCATTCCTGGGGGCAATTTGGCACCGGCCAATCAACCTAACATGCATGTTTTTGGAGGGTGGGAGGAAACTGGAGTACCCGGAGAAAACCCACGCAGACACAGCGAGAACATGCAAACATTACACAGAAAGGCCAGTGTTCCAAGCCTCGTCCCCACCCGGGACTTGAACCCACGACCTTCTTGCTGTGAGGCCACCGTGCTGCCCAGTAGATTTTTGGGTCCTGCAATTAACCGAATCTGACTGAATGTTACTCAAATCTGAGCTGCACTGAGCGTATCTTACAGATGAACTAATTAAGTTCAAGTTATTACTTACCAGCGCACCCGCTGTCTGCAGCGTTCACATTCCATATAGCCAGCGCAGGAGTGCCGTCCAAATGATGATCCAGACTTGGTTTCTTGCATCTGAATTCTATGATGATATCTAATGTGCTCATTTTAGAAATCTTGCTCTTTTTGCAAATATAGACGTACTCCCATTCTGCACAAGTCATTTGTAATTGCATGGATGACGTAGAGAATGCGGCAAAATGTGGCAAGGATAAAACAAGAAAGTGTAGTGATAGCTCAATGTCAGACGATGGGTTAGGGGTTAGCCTTGGGGGTTAGGAAATAAAGTTAAGGGTTATTGTTCAGGCTTAGGCTTACGTTGAAATTTTTATGTTGGAACCAACAAAAAAAAAAAACATTTTGTTACAAAACTAGTAGCATGTGTAAAGTTAGATCAATGGATTTTATTACACATGTTAAGGTTTGGTGTTTCCCCAAAAAGTATTGCAATTACCTTGTAAAAAAGCAGCTAATGAATTTAGCAATTTTCAATTGGTTAAAGCAATTTGCAGATTTATAAAATGAGTACAACATCTCCAAATATATTTTAAGTCATTGCTAGATCCGGTCAGATTCACTCACATTCGGTCAGATCCGGTAAACTAAACGACCGCCACGAACAGTAACATAATAGTCGAATTTGCTCAGATCTGCTATATGAGTGTTATATTGCAGGGCCCAGAAATTCCCACATCAATTGAAAAGTTATGTACTGTACATTCTGAGATACTATCTATATGACAAAGTAAGCACTCCTCAAGTTTTTTCTAAAAAGAGATTTTCAAAGGGACTCCAAAAAAAAGATGAGACTAAAAAATCAGCTCAATCACCTCCTGCGGCTCTCATGTTTGACCAGTTATAAGCAGACGTGTTTTCGCTAGAGACCGTACCATGCATTTCAAATTTCTACAAGCAGCCCCATCTGTAATCGGACAGCGAGATGCACCATCAGCAGGGTACATACAGTACCAAGCATTCAGTACATCTACAAGCATCGCCCTCTGTAATCGGATAGGGTACATACCGAGGAGCAGGACCAGGCCGGATTCGGCATTTACAGCGAGGCCTGTACTCTACTACGCTAACTAGTGCCCCTGTCACAAGGCTCAAACACTTATCTAACTAAGGCCTACAAAGCCGGATGCCTACTTCTACTGCCAGTTTCCATTTCCCAGGCTGCCTCTGGAGTAAAAACACAAATCTGACACCATCAGAGCCACAACAGGTAATTGAGCATTAAAAAGTAGAAGACTGTTTGTCGTATTTATACTTAGGTTACTTTTGAAACGGTTAAAAATTGTTGGATATTGTTCGCTGTTCGATAATGTTCGTTCGAAGTTGCGTACTGCTCTAAGAGAAACAACGCACAAGAGAACCTATACAGCACATACTATTCAGTATAAACTAGCGGCGGGAAAACGAGACGGCGCTCCAGAGCATATCTCTTTCTTTCTGAAACAAATTGCTTTGAGACGCTGCTTCGAAGCTTTGTTTCTTTGCAGCTGGTGACGTGGCTAAACAGTCAAGGTTTGGACTCTGTACCCTTCGTTTTTCCTTCAAATTTGTCTTCTGGTCAGCGTTTTATAAGATCAATACTTAAAAATGCTGTCCAAAAGACAACTTTAAGCCTTTTTGAAGATGGATCACTTCCCTGGACGAATGAGGAATTACAGGGATACTAGATTTTTCACACCTTCTTAACCGCCTATTTCTTGCGAGGTGGCGGGGAGTGCCGGAGCCTATCCCGGCTGATTATAGGCGAGGGGCAAGGTACACGCCGAAAAGGTCGCCAGTCTGTCGCAGGGCCACACACATACAACCATACTCATATACACACACTCATTCCTGGGGGCAATTTGGCACCGGCCAATCAACCTAACATGCATGTTTTTGGAGGGTGGGAGGAAACTGGAGTACCCGGAGAAAACCCACGCAGACACAGCGAGAACATGCAAACATTACACAGAAAGGCCAGTGTTCCAAGCCTCGTCCCCACCCGGGACTTGAACCCACGACCTTCTTGCTGTGAGGCCACCGTGCTGCCCAGTAGATTTTTGGGTCCTGCAATTAACCGAATCTGACTGAATGTTACTCAAATCTGAGCTGCACTGAGCGTATCTTACAGACGAAATAATTAAGTTTAAGTTATTACTTACCAGCGCACCAGCTGTCTGCAGCGTTCACATTCCACATAGCCAGCGCCAGAGTGCCGTCCAAATGATGATCCAGACTTGGTTTCTTGCATCTGAATTCTATGATGATATCTAATGTGCTCATTTTAGAAATCTTGCTCTGTTTGCAAATATAGACGTACTTCCATTCTGCACAAGTCATTTGTAATTGCACGGACAACGTAGAGAATGCGGCAAAATGCGGCAAGAATAAAACAAGAAAGTGTAGCGATAACTCAATGTCAGACAATGGGTCAGGGGTTAGCCTTGGGGGATAGGAATTAAAGTTAAGGGTTATTGTTTAGGCTTAGGCTTACGTTGAAATTTTTATGTTGGAACCAACAAAAAAAAAAAAATCCATTTTGTTACAAAACTAGTAGCATGTGTAAAGTTAGATCAATGGATTTTATTACACATGTTAAGGTTTGGTGTTTCCCCAAAAAGTATCGCAATTACCTTGTAAAAAAGCAGCTAATGAATTAAGCAATTTTCAATTGGTTAAAGCAATTTGCAGATAGTGCAGATTTATAAATTGAGTACAACATCTCCAAATATATTTTAAGTCATTGCTAGATCCGGTCAGATTCACTCACATTCGGTCAGATCCGGTAACTAAACGACCGCCACGAACAGTAACATAATAGTTGGATTTGCTCAGATCTGCTATGTAAGTGGTATATTGCAGGACCCAGTAATTCCCACTTCGATTGAAAAGTTATGTACTGTACATTCTGAGATACTATCTACATGACAAAGTAAGCACACCTCAAGTTTTTTCTAAAAAGAAATTTTCAAAGGGACTCCAAAAAACAGATGATAATTAAAATCAGCTCAATCACCTCCTGCGGCTCTCATGTTTGACCAGTTTGAAGTAGATGTGTTTTCGCTAGAGACCGTACCATGCATTTCAAATTTCTACAAGCAGCTCCAACTGTAATCGGACAGCGAGATGCACCATCAGCAGGGTACATACAGTACCAAGCATTCAGTACATCTACAAGCATCGCCCTCTGTAATTGGATAGGGTACATACCGAGGAGCAGGACCAAGCCGGATTCGGCATTTACAGCGAGGCCTGTACTCTACTACGCTCACTAAAGCCCCTGTCACAAGGCTCAAACCCTTATCTAACTAAGGCCTACAAAGCCGGATGCCTACTTCTACTGCCAGTTTCCATTTCCCAGGCTGCCTCTGGAGTAAAAACACAAATCTGACACCATCAGAGCCACAACAGGTAATTGAGCATTAAAAAGTAGAAGACTGTTTGTCGTATTTATACTTAGGTTACTTTTGAAATGGTTAAAAATTGTTGGATATTGTTCACTGTTCGATAATGTTCGCTCGAAGTTGCGTACTGCTCTAAGAGAAACAACGCACAAGAGAACCTATACAGCACATACTATTTAGTATAAACTAGCGGCGGGAAAACGAGACGGCGCTCCATAGCATATCTCTTTCTTTCTGAAACAAATTGCTTTGAGACGCTGCTTTCTTTGCAGCTGGTGACGTTGCTAAAACAGTCAAGGGTTGGACTTTGCACCCTTCGTTTTTCCTTTAAATTTCTCTTCCGGTCAGCGTTTTATAAGATCAATACTCAAAAAAATGCTGTGAGTCCACCGTGCCACCTAGTAGATTTTTGGGTCCTGCAATTGACTGAATCTGATCGCATGTTACCCGAATCTGAGCTTCACAGGGCGATTCTTACAGATGAAGCAATTATGTTTAAATTATTACCTACCAGTGCACCCGCTGTCTGCAGCTTTTACATTCCATGTAGCCAGCGCCAGAGTAACGTCCACACGATCATCCAGACTTGGTTTCTTGCGTCTGAATTCTATGATGGTATCTAATGTGCTAATTTTAGAATTCTTAGTCTTTGTAGGCTTAGGGTTACGATAGAGTTTTTATTTTGGAACATACAAAAAAAAAAGCATTCTGCTACAAAATTGTTATTACGTTTAAAGTTAGATCATTGGATTTTATTACACATTTTACAATAGCTTCATAGTTGTTAAGGTATAGTGTTTCCCCAAAAAGTATCGCAATTACTTTGTAAAATAGCAGCTAATGAATTAAGCAATTTGCAAATAGCGCAGAATTCTAAAATGAGTACAACATCTCCAAATATATTTTAAGTCAATGCTAGATATGGTCAGATTCACTCCCATCAGGTCAGATACTGTAAACTCCACGACCACCATTAGTAGTATCATTGTAGTCGGATATGCTCAGATTTTCTCAGATCAGTTTTACAAAAATGACAATTTCTAAGTGACTCCAAAGAACAAATGATTTAAAATTTCGGCTGTAGCTCTCGTGTTTTACCAGTTTGAAGCAAAAGAGTTTTTTGCCAGAGAACATACCAAATATTCAGCACTTCTTCAAGTAGCTCCCGCTGTTTCGGACAACAAGCTGCACTGTCAGTAGGGTACTTACCCAGAAACACAACCAAGCCGTATTCGGCATTTACAGCGAGTTCAGTACAATCTTAACTAATGCCTCTGTCACGAGTCTCAAACACTTCTCTCTTTAGAAGCTACAAAGCCGGGTACTTCCTTTAACTGTGTCATATGACAGCTATTTGTTAAGTTTTTAAAAGCATTGTTCCCTTTAAGCTGCATATTGCTAGAAGATAAACAGCGCTCAAGAGAATCTATGCCGCGCATCAAATGAAATACAATATATACTAGTGATGGAAAAACTAGCATATTTCTTTCTTTCTGAAACTCAATGCTTTGTGACTCTGCTTTGAAGTTTTGCTTTTTTGCACCCTGTGATGTCATAAAAAAGTAATAGTTTGGGACACGCCCCCTTCTTCCTTCCACTGGAGGTCAAGAGGTCATGTTCCAAAGTTAATCAAATATAAACAACTTCAATGTACAAGTATAATACACAAACAATAAAAGTTACAACATAGCAGGCACATTTCTTTCACGGGTTACAGAATTGAATTTCTCAACATAAAGATCAATATGTTATTATGTTTTGTTTGATATTATTACTAAAGCGCTCATAAAACATAAAATATAAAAACATAAACATAAAACATGATGGCAAACTGTTGTCAATCATGGTTACCGGACTCCACAGCAGGTGCTTAGCTGTGCAGAGCAGCTTCAGTAACAGACTCCTGCAACCCCACTGCTCAAAGAAACAGTACAGATAAATATTTCTGCCTTCCTCCATCAAACTCTTATTTTTCATCTGCTCAGCTGTAACTACCATTGCATATATTCAGAAAAGTTGCCTTTTACATCTGTAAATAAGTTTTAGTAATATGTTTCTTCTTCCTGTGTCCAATAATTTAATTAATTATTGGAGAAGCTATTAGAGAGAAGCTCTTAGAAAAAAAAAAAAAGGATAAACGTTGTGTGTTTGGGTTTGTGCAAGTTTGGGCTCCTCTTGCATGTTTTTTCTTTTAACAAACAGACAGATACAAGTTCTTGTATCTGTCTTTATGCCTTCTTTTTTGTCGCAAAAAGGCTTTAAAGTTGTCTCCTGGACAGCATGCTATAAGCTCAATCCTCTCAAACACTGTAATGAAGAAAACTTTGAAGCCTTTTCTGCAAATGATCACTCTTGGACAAATGAGGGATTACACAGACTACATTTTTGTGGGTCATGCAATTTAAATCTATCTGAATGAGACTGCATCTTACCCAAATTTGACCGGATTTGAGACAATCTTACGGATGAATTAAATAAGGATAAAATCATTACTCACCAGTGCACCTGCTGCTTGCAGCTTTCGGATTCCACTGAGCCAACACCAGAGTGTCGTCCTTGTGATGAACAGGGGTTGGTTTTTCAGTTTCTGGCACCGGAATTCCATGATGATCTCCAAGTGTAGTCCAAGCCAATACTAGATCTGGACAGATTTGCTCACGTCTGTAACTCCTTAACCCTAACCCCTCACATCTAACCCCAAACCCTAACCATGCCCCCAAACCCTATCCTCATACCAATAACCAATTGTTAAATCCTCTCCGCATTTTCTTGCCGAATCTATGTCATGTTTTGCCACGTACTTAACATCTAGACTTGTTTCTTGCGTCTGAATTCTTTAATGGTATCTAATGTGCTCATTTTAGAAATATTGCTCTTTTTGCAAATACAGACATAAAGTACGCTGCAAAATACGGCAGGGATAAAACAAGAAAGTGTGGCGAAAACTCTATTACAGGCGATGGGCTTCGCGGTTAGGAATGAAAGTTAGGGGTAATTGTTTAGGCTTATACTTACGTTGGAATTTTTGTGTTTGGACCAACAAAAAATAAAAGCATTTTATTACAAAATGTTATTATTTGTAAAGTTAGATCATTAGATTTTATTACACATATTACAAAGGCCTTACAGTTTTTAAGGTTCGGTGTTTCTCAGGAGTATCGCATTTACTTTGAAAAAAAAAAGCAGCTTGATTGTTTAAGCAATTTGCAAATGGTTTAAGCAATTTGCAAATAGCGCAGATTTCTGAAATGATTACAACGTCTCCAAATATATTTCAAGTCGATGCTAGATCCGGTCAGATTTACTCACATCTGGTCAGATCCGGTTAACTCCACGACCACCACGAACAGTAACATAATAGTCGGATTTGCTCAAATCTGCTATATAAGTGGTATATTGCAGGACCCAGCAATTCCAACTTCAATTGAATAATTATATATACTGTACATTCTGAGATACTATCTACATGACGGAGTAAGCACTCCTCAAGTATTTCAAAAAAGAGATTTTCAACAGTTCTCCAAAAAACAGATGAGAATAAAAATCAGCTCAATCACCTCCTGCGGCTCTCATGTTTGACCAGTTTGAAGCAGACGTGTTTTCGCTAGAGACCATACCAAGCATTCAGTGCTTCTACAAGCAGCGCCCTCTGTAATCGGACAGCGAGATGCACCGTCAGCAGGGTACATACCGAGGAGCAGGACCAGGCCGGATTCGGCATTTACAGCGAGGCCTGTACTCTACTATGCTAACTAATGCCCCTGTCACAAGGCTCAAACACTTATCTAACTAAGGCCTACAAAGCCGGATGCCTACTTCTACTGCCAGTTTCCATTTCCCAGGCTGCCTCTGGAGTAAAAACACAAATCTGACACCATCAGAGCCACAACAGGTAGTTGAGCATTAAAAACTAAAAGACTGTTTGACATATTTATACTTACGTTACTTTTGAAACGGTTAAAAACTGTTGGATATTCTAAAAGCGAGGTAAAGGTACAAACAAAGAATGAACAGTTAGAAAAAGCTTAATGAACAAGTTGTTTTGTTTGAATTGCGGAGAAAATGGTGTTGTTTGTTCACCATTTTACCTCCCACGATGATTGGTGATGGTTAAACGTTCCAAAGACAGGTTTAAAAGTATAAGCTTGGAATTTTCCCTCTTTTTTAGTATTAATTGAAAGCCATTTAGCAACATTAGCTCTTTGTTGCGTTCAGCTCACAGATAAACAAAGCACAAGGGAATCTGTAAAGCACATACTATTCATTATAAAGTAGCGATCGGAAAATGAGATGGTGCTCCACGGCATATCTCTTTCTTTCTGAAACAAATTGCTTTGAGCCGCTGCTTCGAAGCTTTGTTTCTTTGCAGCTGGTGACGTAGCTAAAGCGTCAAGTTTTGGACTCTGTAGCTTCGTTTTTCCTTCAAAATTGTCTTCGGCACAGCGTTTTATGAGATCAATACTCAAACATCTTGTGTAGAAGACAACTTTAACCATTTTTGACGATGGATTTATATTTATATTGCAGGGCCTAGTATTTTCCATTTCAGTTCAATAATTAAACCATATACATTCTGAGATACTATCTACTGTACATGACGGAATAAGCACTCCTCAAGTTTTTCAAAAAAGAAATTTTCAAAGCGACTCAAAAACAAATGAGAATAAAAATCAGCTCAATCACCTAGACGCAATTTGCAAATTGCTTGTAAAATGGAAATGCATCTATCTGTACAAAATTTGTAAGATTTCTAAAATTAGTACAACATTTATACTAAGGTTACCTTTGAAACGGTTTCAAGTGGTTGGCTACTCCAAAAGCGAGGTAAAGACATGTATGAAGAATGAGTAGTAGAAAAATGCTCAAATCAACAGGTTGTTTAGCTTGAAGAGTGCAGAAAATAGGGTTGTTTGCTCGCCATTTTACTTTCGGTGATGGTCTGCGATGGTAGTACGTTCCATAGAATCAGCTTGGGATATTTTCTCTCTGTTTTTGGTGTTAAACGAAAGCTTTTTAATGAAAGTAATAAGCAATGTTCCCTCGAAGTTGTGCACTCCTCGCAGATAAACAGCAATAACATCTATGCCGCGCATCAAATGAAATACAATATATACCAGTGATGGAAAAACTAGTGCATTTCTTTCTTTCTGAAACTCAATGCCTTGTGACGTATCTTCGAAGCTTTGTCGTATTGCACCCTCTGATGTCACTAAAGAGTCAACGTTTAGGCTACGCTCCTTCTTGCTTCCCTTTTCACGTCAACGACGTCAGTGTTTCAAATAATTTCATTGCCTTAGAGGACTTCCCGCTCTGTGACTGATTCAGAGATCTTCCGTGTTTGAAAAGCGCTAAACTGCGAAATTATTTTATTTTAAAGAAAATTGTGGGGATTTTGGTGACTTTTGGCATCTTTTTTTTTTAACCTTTGATGGTATCAAAAAGTGGAAAGAAGCGATCTGTGTTCAGAATAAATTTGCTGCCTGCGGTTAAACCAGCCGTCATTCACTTCGCCGTGGTTCGGCCGCGGTCCAAACAGAAATCGTAGTGCGCTCCTTTTCACAGGTTTAGGACAGACAGTAAACCAGCTATGGTCGACTTGCTAGCTAGTTGCGAAGTGCATATGAAATCCACGGCAATTACAAAGGATACTGCGTTTTTCATCCCTATACGAATTGTGAAGTTTTACTGTATAATTTAGGATTTATTAGCATTAGAAAGTACCATGTCATACTGAGGACTGACCATAATTGTTAACTTTGCAGATCAATAAAATTAATTTCATTGTTAATGCCAGACCCACACAAGTATTTCTCCGTTTTTACAAATGTGTTCTATCATCCCCTGCATTTTTACAATATAATTTAGGATTTATTAGCATTTAAAAGCACCATGTCATACGGAGGAATAGTCATAATTGTTCACTTTGAGGATCAATAAAATCAATGTTATCCACAATGCCAAACCCACACAAGTGTTTCTCTGTTCTACTAAATGTATTTTATCACTAAACAAAGAATTGTGCATTTTTACTTGCGAAGTGAATGACTGCTGGCTTGACCGCAGTTGGAATTGTTACACTTAACAATTCACTTGTTACGATCTGGGTGCAGAAGGAGGAGGAGGAGGACCCAATTGCAAGACGACAAACATGATTTATTTAATGGAGTCCAGTAATGCTGTAAAGAAAAACACATGGTTCAGTGGAATGACTCGTGGTTAATGTTTCCTATGATCTCTTAGTCAGGCAGCCAGGAAGATTTGGCTGGAACCGGTGATGACCCGACACTGAATGAAAATTAGACTGCCTTCAAATAGACAACAGGCCAATCACCCTCAGGTGTCCCGAATCAAGGTGATGTGGAAATTTCCCGGGCTTCCTCTGGTGGTAGGGAAAGGAACCATGACATCACTTAAGATATTATCCTATTTGCATGATTCTTTTTGGGTTGCTTTGTACATATTATTTTAAACCAGAGTGCTTTTTATCAGATCCAATGAGATTTATCACATTTTTTTACTTATTCTTTTTTAAATAAATTTTTATTTATTAAAAGCATTCAGTACAATACAATACATTCAAAACCCAACAAAACCCCTGAAAAAAAACATCTCCCCAAAACTCTTGAAATAAGAAGCTTGACAAGTACAAACAGGAAAATTTTTAGAAAAGATTAAAACAGCAGAGTTAACAACAGACAGAATGAACAAAAAAAGGATAGGGGAGGGGTACGACTCACTTTCTGGATATAAGAAAATGTGCTTCCAAGTTGTGTTTAATGTATCCATCGAGCCTCAGAGATTTAATTTCTCACATTTACCCATACCATGCATAGTGACAATACAATCTTTTTTTGTTCCCATTTGATCAAGAAAACCTTTATTTGTCCCACAACGGAAAAATTGCAGTATGCAACAGCATAGATACAGTAAAAAAAAAAGTCAAAATAAGTATATGCAAATAAAATAAAAAAGGTAAAATAGATAAAGGGATATAAATATGCATTTAAAGTGAGCTATTGCATCATTTCAGTAAGTAATAATAATAAAAAGAGCCATTGGACGGTTTTAAGTGGATGATAATGATAATAAACTAGGATAAAAGATGAAAATATGCATTTACATATTAATGTAAATCATCAGAGTCATTGGTGCGTTTTGGTACCTTCCCTGATTTCCACACAATATTGTCTTACACAAACAATATCTCTCAGATGCAAAGACACCTGTGAGCCAAGTATCATACTAACCCAGGCATGGACAAATCACGGCCTGGGGGCTAAATGCTGCCTGTTAAATGGTTTAATCCGGCCCGCCGAATGTAAAAAAATTAAATAAATAAACATTGTTAATATTTTATTTCCCCTGCGATTCTGATGTTTCCTCACTAGATGGCGCACTATAGATGTATTGGCTTTGTTGAGAAAACAACAACACTGCTCCTGCTGCCCACACCTGTACTAACCAGAGCCAGCAGTTCACTGTATGCGCTGGAAGCAGTGGCATCTTTCTGACAGTAGCTTATTAATTTATTTCAAACATATTCTTATTGTTTATGATTTTTTTTTAACACAAAGGCTACACGTCACCTGATTTTAGCCTTTCGTCATGAACACACTTCTGTTACAGAGTCCAGATGAAGTTCCGAGAAGATGTTGGATGAGGCCAGTCAGTTATTCACCTTCGTAATCTTGTATCCCTTTCGGGTTTGAGGGGAGTGCCGAAGCCCAACCCGGCTTATTCAAGGTGAGGGGCAGCGTACACCCCGAACAGGTAGCCAGTGTATCGTGGGGGTTGAGGCCATTGTTGACAAAATTATAAAAGAAATACTAAAAAAAAAAAAAAAAGTTGGAGTTGCTGTTGGAGTATTTGCAAATAGAAGAAATAGAAGAACAAGCAGTTAATGAGGCCAAAGACGAGGTTCATGGATGTAGTGAAGGAAGACATGAAGATAGTTGGTGTGAACAAAGAGCATACAGCAGAAAGGGTTAGATGGAAGAAACCAGAGGTAAGATCTTTAGCCCAAGCCCGACCCGAAATTCGAGTTTTTCTCTCACTGACTTTTTTTTTTTTTTTTAAATATACAGTATGTTTATAAAATGTAACTAAAACGATTTGTGTGTGTGACTAAACTAAGGAATACTTGTTATAAAATGAACTATTTGTATAAAACAGAGAAGTAATGTTTAATTACTAAACAGGATCCGTAGAGCCAGAACATGCTCTGCGCACGTGAACGCCCCCTCTTAATGTGATAATCTTCCCCTGCACAAGTCTGTATTTATTTTGAACTGGTATCCCCAACATGAAGGACCAAGAAGTTAAGGATAAACTAAAGGCAGGAGAACTGAAAAGACGAACACACACCGGTAAGAGTGAGGTGTGGAAAAGCTTCAAATTTATTGTTCAAAATGCTTCAGAAACTTGCGTTGGCTTCACTGGATGTAGTCAATGTGGCGCATTGCTTTCATACGAGAGCAAAATGACTGGCGCCTCGACGCTGAGCGGGCATTTAAACAGCTGGACGGGCAAAGTGATGATCGTCATCTATTTTATTATTTGTTTCAAAGACCGTCCCTCCTCTTTGTGATAAGCAGGCCATCACAGATAAGTGTGTTAGGGGTCCGATAGTGTGATTTTTAAAAAAATTTATTTTAAAAAGCATGGTCCTGAAAATGTTCCTATTTATAAATGACTGTGATGGCTACAGCCACACAACTATTTAGTTTGTAAACTTTATAATTTATTCACTTTATGAATATAATTGAGATATTTTGTTTGTTAAACCACTTTTCTTTACTTTGGATTTAATACAAGTTTAGATTAGTGCACATGTTTGGTTTATGTTGTTGATTCACATTAATTTGATTTTCTTGAGTTTTGCAGGTGCTCCAGTTCCTGGGCCGAATGATCACCTGCTGTCCTGGGCTGGAGTCACCTAATTGGACTGAACCATTTATTTTCTTTAGGGGTGAAATTGGTTTTGTTAGCTTAGATTTAGTTAAGCTGTTTTGTTAAACCACCCCTTCTTTGTGTTGGTAGTAGTTTAGTATTCTTTCATTTAAGGTCATGCTGTTCTCAGTCAGTTAGGTCTGTTTGTTTGAGTTAATTCTCTTTTGTTAAACCTTATCTTGAGTTGAGTTAGTTATTTTGACCTCTTTTATAATTATTAAACATTTGACATTTTTTGGGTTCAATAAAAAGACCCCTTTTTTACTTAAAACCTTGTGCCTGTCTATTTGCACTGCTTGGTCCATCACAATCACCCTCCCCCTCCCGAGGCTTCACAAACAAAATATTACGGGCTTGTTTTGGGGTCAGGCCCGCAAATCAAGTTAATTGGTCGGGCTTGGGCCGGGTCGGGTTTCAATACCCGCGGGCTGGGTCGGGCTGGATTTTTTAGGCCCGATCTCACCACTGGCACAAACTGACTTGCTGTGGTGACTCCTGAAGGGAAATGTCAAAAGAAGAAGAAGAATATTAAGTGGGCCAAATAAATTACATTAAAAGTAAAATAATAAGAATTGCTACTGTTATTGGATTCGTTTGATAGGTCATGTAACTTGCTATGATCTTACTATGATTTTATTTTTTACCATTGTTACACATCCTATTTTTATGTTTATAATTGCACACTAGCACCACAGCAAGTTCCTAGTCTCTGATCCTCTTCGTTGACCGTGGCAATAAAAGTATTTCTGATTCTGATTTTATACAAATATACTCACGCACATACATGTACAAATACATGAACACATATACACACAGATATACACACAGAGAAATAAGGATTATCTGTAGCATACATTGAGTTTCGATCAAATTTGGAAAATTGAAGACTTTTAGACACATTTTGTTGTGTACAATGTTTTAATGGATGGTTGCGTGTTCTACATTCACATCAGAGCCATGTGTACTGCTGTTCACATACTAGTTAATCCCACTTTAAACTCGGGCAATTATGTTCCTCCAAACTGACAACAACAAATCATTACACATTGGGTCATTTATTTAAAAAGCTTAGCAAACATGGCAACAATTAGGATGAAGAGATCACCTTTAGGTGTAGCCATTGAGAAATGCTAATCCACCTGATTGGGATTATTAAACATAAGGGATAGAAATTGAATCTAAGCAATATCAATAGTAATGAATTGGACAAAAACAAACACAAAATAAAACATTTTCTAATTTGAATATCCAAATGAACAATTTAAAACATTTTACTATTGACTGAGTTTGATATGATGATGAAATACTTTTTGGGCGAAGTTTCCGTCATCGATCACACCTTGGATCATGGAGGTAGAAGATTTCCAAAGGATTGCAGTTTCTCAACCATTTTGCCCCTGGAGCGTATATAAAAGACGGTCACATCTCCAACAGGCATCACAACCTCCTTGTCCATTCCAAAGACAAACTTGTGAGACTCCAAAGGTAAAAAATGTCTATTTTTTATTCTTTATGTTCATTGGAACTAATGATAAAGTTTTTCTCTTCCAACAGTCCGAACACTGCAATCATGCTGAAGGTCGCTCTTGTTCTTGCCTGCCTCCTGAGCCTCATTGTGGCCAAACCTGTGAGTATCACATAAATAGACTCCTGTGATAGCGTACTTCATCTGTTTATTAATAGTATTACATTGAAAATATTTCTTTTGTCAAACAGATGGAGCATGTGCGATTGGCTCGCTCCAGCTCCAACTCCAACTCAAATGAGGTAAGTCGACACTTTTTCCTACCATGGAAAAACAAAACAAGCAAATGTCCTTCTAAAGGCATGTCTTTACTATGCTGTTCTTTTTTACTTTCTTTAAGAATCAGAATGTTGCTACAAACAACACACTGCTCCAGCTTCTTCTTGCCCTCCTCCAACAAACTCTGACGACCACAGCTGCCACTACGACCACCACCACGACCACCACTAAAGCTACCACCACTACAGCAAAACCTTGATGAAATTAGATCTAAAATGCATCTAATTTTATTTTCAACTAGAAAAAATGGTTTTGAATAAAAGTATCAGCATCAACTTTTTGTCTCCATTTGTATTATTTGACTGAGAAAAAGCAAGATTTAAAGTATCAAAAAACTTACAAAAACATAAAAGTTGATTCAATGCATTAATGGGAAAATAGAAGTACTTTGTAACTCAAAGCTAATAAAAAATAAATTAAAGAATGGTTGAAATAACCAAAAAAAGAAAAACAGATCAAGTTTTCAGCCATCCCTGCTTAGCGGCTGGATATGAGTCACAACGTCTTAGTTTCGGTATACAACAGCTAAACACTGATCAAACAATCAATTTGCAACAGTAATTGAGCAAAAACCTCTTCATCTCTTTAAAGTAATTCATACCTATTTGTTTTAAGAAATGTAATCCCGGGTGTTTCCTATTGCTTTCAAATCCACAAATCCCTTTAGTTTGTAACACATTGGGGATTTTCATTAAGACCAGAATCAAGCAAAATATTCCTCTTTTGGAAAAAGTATCTCTCAAAATAAAAAAGCAACAATATTCAATCCACGTATTTATGTTTAACTTTTAAACTGTTCAACATAAAGTATATATAAAATGTTTTCCATCTCTTAGCATGAGCCACACCTTAAAAGGTGGGAATGGAAAATTTCTTAATGGTCATAGTTTCGTAATGCCTGTGCTTCTATATGTTTAGCAAGTATTTGGATACAATATAAGCTTAGCTTCACATTCAGAGAGAAGATACTTCGTCCTGTTTGAACATCTGAGACATTCTACTCAAGTTGTGAAGATTTCTCTGGAAACCTGTGAGTTCATTTCCTTTTCATTAGACAGTTTTTTTTTGTGTGTGTTTATGAGTTTGTGTATTTGCCGATACATTGACGATATAACTAAACTAGTTGTAAATTCAGCAACATATACCTTCAAATATATATTTGGATGTCTTTTTTTTGCAACAGGTGTGATCACCATGTTGAAGAAAGTACTTATTTTTGCATGCCTACTGGGTCCTATTCTGGCTCTACCCCTGAGTGTAAGGACATTTAAACACTTGGTCTCATTCTTAATATTTTTGTCATTATTTTAAGAAAGGAAGATGGCAGGGTCGCATTTAGTAGTCATTTTTTTATTTTGGAGTTGCAGGTGGAGATGGAGACTGTTCGTCTTGCTCGCTCAGCCTCCAACTCTGACTCAAACGAGGTGAGATGACTAAAAACTTTAGAAAAAATCAGAATGAACTCTTGACTATATGTTGGATAAATAATTTCCTGCTTTATCTTTATAACTTTCTATTATTTTCTTGTTTAAAGAACCAGCTGTCGAATGAACAGCTGCTCCAGCTCCTTTCCGTCCTTTTGCAAGCTTTGAGGGCTACATCTGCTACTACGACCACTCCAACCACAACCACTGCTGCAACTACCACGACAACACTTGCTGGCACCCCGAAACCTGTTACTTAATAACAAAAAGTCCACAATTAGAGATAATTCCAGGTGGATTCCACATTGAAATGCATTTTATGACAACAGTTGTATTCAAGCTTTTTGTTTATCTTTGGGTCATGAATTTATAATTACACCACTTTTCTGTTAGTTTAAAAAATATGTTTAGAAAAAAATATTTTAGTAAAATTTTAGTTTGACAAATTGCTAAAAATGACTAAAATTGTTGTATTGTCAAAATCTGAGAGAGACGTAGAAAAAAAATTGCAAAAAGTAAATTTGGGCAAGATTTCTTTCCATTTTTGTATTTAAATTTTTTTTTCAGGGATAAAAGTTTATCGCTACACTTTGCAATATCAAATCTCTCATAATTCTCATAACTCTCATGATACTAGACATTAAGATAACATCTCACAGCAAGAAAAATTATTTTAAATGATTCAAGCATTCCAAAGGACAACTTTTATGCATTAAGAAATAAAATTTGATCACCCACAGATGCAAACTCGTTTCTGTTTCATAACCAGATGTAAGTGGTTTCTGTAAATTGCTTAGTAAACCAGCAACTCTAGCAACACTAAGCTTTATGTTAAGCCTGCATAATTGTGACATCGTGAAATGCCAGACATGTGGACCAACACCTGATGAATTGTGTTTCACTATTTTCCACCTCTGAACAATATCTGTGTTTAAATAAATCTCAGTTAAGAACATCACCTGAATTTGTTGATTTTTTTTTTTTTTTTTTGTAAATTTCATTTACATTAAAACGTGCCTGTCAAAAAAACTTTTAGTAAAATTCATTACAAAATAAAGCCAATTATGGGATTATATTTATATACAAATACAGCATATAAATATATACAGTGTATATGTAAGAATACTAGACTACATACAATGTATATTTATTTATATGTAAATATACATACATACATATATATATATATAGATATATATATACATACAGTATATCCTCCAGGAATTTAATCCACAAGGATTGTTGGAAATAAAATAAACTCACCTTTCAGTAGATGCGTGATTTATTTGTATTTTTTAGACCAGGTTCAATTGCTGAAACATGGGTTCTTTTACCTCTATGCCTCTTTGCACACCCCCCAGACAACATTTTAAACTTTTAGATTTATTTAAGTCAATAAAAGTCCCCCTAATCTTAGTTGCATTTGAAGTCATTTTTACAATTCTTCATGCTACTGAGAAAACTAATCGAGCCAAACTTCAATTCGAAACAATCAAGATCCAACCTTGGACTTTGCAGCAACATAGCCCAATGTTAGAGTTCAATCAGAGCAAACTGTAAACACTGGGTTCTCCTATAGAGAGGGCTTTCATGTGACATCACCAACCCAGAAGTCGTCTATTTTGGAGGCATAGATCAGGCACAGATCTGTATGAAACTATTGACTAAACACCTCATTCATATTATTTCTTACAGAACATCCATTTCTACATTTGGACCCAGAGAGGTGTACCGCAATACAGCGGCTTAAGTTTCCTTTCAATCTAGGAATAGCTACCCCTGCATAAGCTTCATCTTTTTTGCTGTGTTTCCTCGTTGAGGAGCACTCAGCTCAAGTAATATTTTTCATTCTGAACTTATTGCCTGATTATCAAAAAGATGTGATCGCATTGCATTCACCATTCCTTTAATTAAATTACAAATACAAGAAATGAAATCTTGTCACGAAACGCGTATATTGGAGTTGGGTAATGTCAGGCATGTTAGCGGGGAGTTTAAGAAATGTAAATGCTTGTGTGTTTTGAATTAAAGGTGAAATATATGAGAAATATGTGAGAATATGTTCCTCTAAAACTTAGTATGGTAGAATTTACCAATTGAAGATCTCAGCCCAGTTACGCTGTTATTTGTGCTACTGATTTTATGTATTAAATATCTTTCTATATTATATACATTATTTTATATAATCAGTATTGATATGATTGCAATGAAGAACATCAAACTTTCTGCAGATGGAGCATGAACGCGTTGCTCGCTCTAGTTCTAAATCCAATTCCAACTCTAATGAGGTGAGTTGAATAGGTAATCAGGACAAATATGGTCCGAGTCGCTCATGGTTTCTTCCCTCTGTTTAATACTGGGTAAAGGCATTTAGTCTCGGTCTTTTCTAACTTTTTCTAGGTTTTCTTCTACAAACAACAATGAACTCTACTTATACAACGCTTTTCCATCTGTGTTGGCACTTAGTATGATTAAAAGGCTGTGGGCCAATAGGGTTTTCTTCCTATAAAACCGTTTCCAATGTCCGTCAGAGTCTGTGATTTATCGTCACGCACATATATAAATATAGGCACGATTATTATTATTATTATTATTACATCTATCTCTACGTAAGTGCAAGTCCAATTTTTTTTTCTTTGTCAAATTTATTTATTAGGAGGATAAGCCCCCTTGAGATGCAACATCTTGTTTTCGAGCGGGTCCTCAACCCAAAATGCATGTGTTTTGGAGGGTGGGAGGAAACTAACCTTAACCCTATCCCTAACCCTACCCCAACCCTAACCCTACCCCCAACCCTAACCCTATCCCTATCCCTAACCCTAACCCACGCATACACGTGGAGAAAATGCCAACTCCACACAGAAAGGCCAGTATTTCAAACCTCGTCCCCCATCCCGGGTTCTAACCCACGACCTTCTTGCTGTGAGGCCACAGTGCTAACCACTGCGCCACCGTGCTGCAATTAGTAAAAGCCGATATAATTAATATTTTAAAAAACAAGTTTATAAAGATTTTTTTATACCACAATTAAGTCAAAACTTTTATTAAAACAATCATTGAACTTTAAAACTTTTCAGTGAGGTTATTAGATGGTCATTTAATCCTTTTAAGATCTTTCCGCAACAACACCTAAAGACACACCTAACTACCCATTAGGATTTCCTAATGATCACCATTTCCTAACATCTCTGCTTCTGTATATAAGAAACACTCCACGTTCAATTATATACCAGACCAAATCAAACTTTGAGACAGTCTGCTTCAGTTCTGAACAGGTAAGGTAACATGATTAATACATGACTCTCAACGTATTACTATTAATGATTTAGGTCTATGTTTCAAAGTACTTGGATTCTCCTGGGTCGTGTGAAAAATATTTTAATTAAATTTTTATGTTCCTCAACAAGAAAAATCTCTGACACCATGTTGAAGGTTGCACTTATTCTGGGATGCCTCCTGAGCCTCACTCTGGCCGAGCCTGTGAGTTTGACACTTATTCTTTTATATCATCAGTATTGATATGATTGTAAAGAAGAACATCAAACTTTCTGCAGATGGAGCATGAACGTGTTGCTCGCTCTAGTTCTAACTCTAATTCTAACTCTAACGAGGTGAGTTTGTTTGAGATAATCAGGACACATATGGTCCGAGTTCCTCATGGTTTCTTCACTCTGTCTAATTCTCTTCTTAGGCGACCACCACTCGGGCCACCACTACCCAGGGGGCTACAACCTCTGCAACACTGAACCAGATTATTCTGAATCTCCTTCAACAACTTCTTCGTGGGATCTGAAACTTAAATGAGACCAGAAGAAATGGTTTACGTCAATTTGATCTAAAGGTTATGACTAGTTTTCTGTGATGACGAATAAAGTCTGTGCGGTTAAAATGCAGTTCTTGTTTTTTTTTTTTTCTTATTTTATTTTTCTTTCTTTTATTCCGGTCACATTGTAAATTTATATTAAAGAATATAATATATAAGTATATATTCAAAAATTCATCATAATACATAAAATGAAAAGTAGTAAGTACATCAAATGAAAAAGTAATACAATTGTTACTTTAAATTCATTATACATAAGCTTGAATTTAACCATCAAGACTTGCATATTTTTTAAGCAATAATAACTTAAATTTCTTCTTTAAACAGAAAAGATTGGAACATAATTTAAGTTCATCATCACAATTATTCCAAAGATCCACACCTTTAATGGAAATACAGAATTTTTTAACATTTGTTCTCAATTTATTTTTAATGAACACATCATTACCTCTTACTTCGTATGGACTTTCCCTAATGTTAAACATATTTTGTAGAGAGTTTGACATCAAATTATTTTTATCTTAAACATAAATTTTAAAGTGTGTAATTCCACTAAATCATAGAGCTTTAATGTTTTTAAATTTATAAATAGATTATTGGTAGGTTGATTATATGATGAAAATGTTATTGCTCGTATTGCTTTTTTTTTTTTTTGTAAAATATAAATTGGTTTTGTGTTAGTTTTGTACGTATTTCCCCAAATCTCTATACAATAAGTTAAATATGGAAGTACTAATGTATTATATAACATAAACTGTTTTTATTTTGTTTTCTTTTCCAGAAGCAAAGAAAATGTGTTCACTCGTACATATTTTCTTCAATGCTAGAATTAAAATGAAATGACTTCTCAACACGCAAAATAAACAATCTAAGAATGAAGGTGGTTTTAATTGCAAGAAAAACACAAAAAATGAACAAACACACAACCAAACAACATCCATTCCTTTTTGAACCACCTGCAAAAAATTGAGTTGTAGAGTGTACACCTTGAGAATACGGTGAATCACAGAACCAGACACAATCACTCAAACACATTCATTTATATTTCTATCATTTATAATTACAAATGTTAAATTTATTACGTTTCCACCCTTACCTATGGTCACAGCCATGGGTGGTGACCGAAATAACAAGAACTCAGATGCAAGTGGCCGAAATGAGCTTCCTACTCAGGGCGGCTGGGCTCTCAGAGATAGAGCGAGGAGATTTCAATCCAAGAAGAGCTTTGAGTAGAGTCGTTGTAAGTCCGGGTCGAGACAAGCCAGATGGGGTGGTTCAAGCATCTGGTTAGATGCCTTCCGAATGCCTCGCTGGTGAGGTGTTTTGGGCATGTCTCACCAGGAGGACATTCTGATACCAACCTCCCGGGTTAGGATACAGCTGGTATGAGAGAACCCTGAGTTTCTCGTCTGAGGCTATTGGCCCTGCGACCAAGCCCCTGATAAGCAGAAGATAACGGGACAGAAATTTATTGCAACTTAAGATCTTGTGGTTTTTCTAATCAACTTTCTTAATTGCACAAACACGAATAAGTACACAGTAAAATCATTTCAGATTTAGTCTCATATCCTCTAATTTTGTCAATAGTTTGCAACACACACATACTAGTTAACATGAACTCACATCCTACTGGCACTCTGTGGCATTTAGAAAAATATTCCCCTCGATGTTGCATAAACTTACAGTATATGTCCTCGTAAAAATGTTTATGCTGTAAAATAAAGTGCATCAGTTGGCAATAAAATATTTCCGTGTGGACATAATTATGGTTTTGTTTATTTCCATTTCTTATAATATGATGAAATGATAACAAACCACTTTTGCAGAGAATGTGCACAGGTCGGGTTCAAGGGGTTCATGCTGAGAAGCATTAAATGCCTTGTGTAGTATTTGAATTTTCACAAAAAGAAATCCTGGTTGGAGTTTTCTCTCACTCCTAAGGTATTCCTCAGACAAATCCCCTCTCAACAAACATATTTGCCACGACTCAATAATCTAAAATAAGTTTACTTCTATCAATTTTTATGTAAGGCATATCGGTTCATAATGAAAAATGACGCATCTGTTTTCCATTTTGGTTCATATCGTGTGCTACTTAGAGAGCTTGACATTTTTGAGGTTATAGTTGGTGTAAAAAAAAAAAAAAAAAAGCCAAAATGTGAATATTCCCAGGGTGGTGTCTATAATTTGACTAAACCACAAACCAGCTGATTTGTAACCATAAGGCCAGGGATTTCCATGTGTGACTTTGCTGAAAATCTAATACTGAAGATGTGAAATCTAAACTTTTAGTTATAAAACACAAGCAGAGATTAATCATTATGAACTTTTAAAATTTAGGAATGTAATACTTCTTCTTCTTCTCCTTTGGGCATTTCCCTTCAGGGGCCCCACAGCAAGTCAGTTTCTTCAATCTAACCCTATCTGCTGTATCCTCTTCGGTCACGTTAACTATCTTTATGTCTTCCTTCAATGTATCCATGAACCTCCTCTTTGTCTTCCTCTAGTCCTCTATTTTGGTGGTTCTAAATCCACCGTCCTTCTTCCGATGTATTCTCTCTCTCTCTTCTGCACATGTCCAAACCATCTAAGTCTGGCCTCTCTGACTTTATCTCCAAAACCTCTAACATGTGCTGTTCCTCTGATCCTGTCCATCTTGGTCACTCCCAGAGAGATCCTCAGCATCTTCATCTCTGCTACCTCCATCTCTGTTTCCTGTCTTTTTCTCAGTGCTACTGTCTCTTGACCAAACAGCATGGCCGGTCTCACCATGGTTTTGTACACTTTTCCTTTCATTCTAGCTGAAACTCTTTTGTCCCACCTCACACCTGATACTTTTCTCCACCCGTTCCAGCCTGCCTGCACACGCTTCTTCACCTCTTTTTCACACTCTCCATTGCTCTGGACTGTTGATCCTAAATACTTAAAATCTTCCACATTCTTTATCTCTTCTCCCTGTAACCTGTAAATATGAGTGCTACATCAAATAATATTAGTAATGTATACTTAATTCATCCCTCACTGGGGAAATTTGTGTGCTGCATTGCACCACAGCAGGTTGCCACGACAGCACCAATGGTATGAGGTCTTCTCCAAGGACCCTAGACGAGAACACAGTGGGATTGGAACTTGTGAACTTCTTGTTAACTTCCGGTCTGAGGGCGAACACTCTACCACTGAGTCATCTCCTCGCCCCTCATACATTACACAAAGTTTTTAATATTTTTTACTGAACACAGAGATGAATATTTTACACATGTCCCCCTGAGCATCTCACCCATCACTGTTTTAAGAGAAATTCATTTTTTAGAGCCAATCGACAACCTCATCTTTCTCTGATACATTCTGCAGAGCTGTAAAGACTTTGTGGTAAAATAATCTCCGACTACTCAGACCACCAAAGTGTAACAATCCCTGCGGCACTGCTGAACTAGATTAATGCGACTCTTCTGACACTTATCTACTCTGAAAATTGGAACTTAATTGAAAGCAGAGAGCAATAAATGTTTCACATCAGCTTCTTGTCTCATTGAATTATTTTCTCAAAGATTCATGAGGGCTTAATTGCCCCCTGGCCCCCGTCATCTTATAAAGAGAGGTTTCTTTCATTTGCCACTATGATTCAGCACTTTTTTTTTATGCTGTAAATACAATCAGTTGTCATTGAAAACATCATAAAAAATGTTTTTTAATTTTATTGCTTGTTTTGTTCAATTCAAGCACACTTATTTAGCTCATTTTATGTTCACCTCGCAATTTGAATTTAAGGTTGGAAAAATCTTTATTATAGATTCAATAAAATAACATAAGTTTTTAAAAAAGTATTGTTGTTTCAGTTTTCGTTCATCCTCTGAACAGCTTATCTCTGTTGAGCTAGGAGGAGAGGCTATTCTGGGGTGAGCAGAAAAGCGGGTTACACCCTAAAGAGGTTGCTAGTCTGTAGCGGTGCCACAAATAAAAACACGCAATCACTTTGACAATAATTCCTGAGGGTAATCTCTCAGTGGGGACAACCTAAAGAGCATTTTTTTGAAGGGTGGGAGGAACCCGAGCACAAAGAGAAAATCCACGCGTACATGGGGAGAAAACGCAAACTCAGGTTTAAAAGAATTCTATCTGATTTAAGACATTTTAAGACAATCATTTGGGACCCCTTCTCTGGGGAATTTTACCTACCACATTTGGCTGATCTTGAAACCAAATAAACCAAGTATTTGGTTGCCAGATTTTAAAGGAATCGCTGTAAAACATATGAAGCTTTTTTTTTTTAAACAGAACAACCTCATTACAAATAATTAGAAAGTGATGCATCTTGAAATCAGAAAATAATAGATTCAGCCTTGCATCAAAATGTCGTTAACATTCAAAGCCGAAGTTGCCCCACAGATGGTGGAAGTAAAGCAATGTAATAATTACCCAACAGAAGCAACTCATTTCCTTTACATGCCAGGACTTTAATATTTTAAGCTTCACAGGGTGCTGCCTGTAATTTGGCTGCAACCACTAAGTCTCTTGATTTGTAACCTTAAGACCAGAGATTTCTATGATTATGTGTGTAAAGAAGGTTTTACTCACATAGGCAGCACCAAGAGATTTGTATGCAATTTCATACCCTTCATTTAACTCCATCCACACATCAACCAACCCATCCTTCTGTTCATCTGTTCCACTGTCCATTGCTTTATCTTTCATCCTTTTGTACCCACATAAATAAGTTTAAAGATAAACCTTAGGAATGAAAAACTAAAGAATTTAACTACCTCCTGGACAACATTGGACATATTATGTCATGATCCCTCCCCTGCCGCCAGAGGGAGCCCTGGATGTTCCTAATCTATCTGATTGGGGTCACCTGAGGAAGATTCCTGATTCCACACATCTGTGCACCCTGCCATCTATTTAGGGGTAATCA
The DNA here is from genome assembly GCA_902685375.1 of Neostethus bicornis. Lineage (NCBI taxonomy): Eukaryota > Metazoa > Chordata > Actinopteri > Atheriniformes > Phallostethidae > Neostethus > Neostethus bicornis. Next base: position 9,451,543 of record LR738542.1, on the reverse strand, counting down.
CCCTGGACTTCTCTGTTGGGTCATACCATCCCTTCCAGCCAGGTCACCCTGGTTGCCTGACCATGTTTGAACTTTTGAAATCCTCAGTTAATCCTGTGCCCTTTGCTTTACAGACATCCTGAATTGAGTTAATAAACCTTGTTTTGATGTAAATCGGGTCCACATCCTTCCACATCCCATAAAACTATGACATATTATTTAGTTCCCTGGATAATTTCAAATTTCAAAAGGTCCTTGTTTTTTTTCCATTGTGTAGTTTAAAAACTTTAAGAAATTTGAATTCCAAGTCAAATCTGTCCCACCGATCAGTCCTACTTTCTCTATCGACTTTTTGCCTTTATGGCTCTCATCTACATGATGGTTGTACTGCTGGGCTGATGGTGTTGTGGTGGGAAACCAAACCCGCCCTCAATCAAGCCAATACTGTAGTGACACTCTTTGGGTGGTTCATGGTTTTAATGACTCCAGGATATTTTTTCTAAAGACAGCATCACACCAGATGTTCTTTCATACAGTTTAAGAAAAAAAGATATATATTTCAGAGTTCTTCATATTTGCAAAATGGAAAAGGATTAGTTTGTGCTCACATTAAAGTTGTACAAATCTCTTTATGTCTTTCTTTATAAATACATATCTTATATTTTTAACAATACATATAGATACAAGTAAAGCTTTTTTTGTTTGTTTGTTTGTTTGTTTTTAGCCTTGACCAATCCCATGGGTCAAATTTTGATACAATTATAGGTCTTGTGAGAGGTGGAGGTTTGCACTACAAAGAAGAGGAATGAAGATTAATCAGAGTAAGACAGAGTATGTGTGTGAATGAGAGGGATCCAAATGGAAAAGTGAGGTTACAGGGAGAAGAGATAAAGAAGGAGGAAGATTTTAAGTACTTCAACATCAACAGTCCAGAGCAATGGAGAGTGTGGAAAAGAGGTGAAGAAGCTTGTGCAGGCAGAGGTGGAGAAAATTATCAGGTGTGATGTACGACAGAAGAGTTTCAGCTAAAATGAAAGGGAAAGTGTACAAAACCGTAGTGAGACCTGCCATGTTGTTTGGTCTAGAGACAGTAGCACTGAAGAAAAGACAGGAAGCAGAGATGAAGGTAGCAGAAATGAAGATGCTGAGGATCTCTCTGGGAGTGACAAGGATGTACAGGATTCCCACACAGAAAGACCAGTGTTTCAAGCCTCCCTGCCACCCCAGAATTCGAAGCCGGATATTCTTGCTGTGAGACACTGTGCTAACCACTGCACCACAATGCAGACCTTTGCACAAAGTCAACCCAAAAAATGATCCTGTTCCAACAAACTCACAGCATTTTTATCTAGTGTTTTAATAAATGCAAGGTCATTGGTTTGGGTCGTCTGGGTTTCTGCCTGCAGTCCTGTGTCTGTAAACCTGCCGGTATCCAGGTGTTGTCCAGAGGTTGTGTCCTCTGAGGTCATGCATGAGATATTTTTTTTTATGTGTGAATAAATCTCAATGTTACTGTAATCTGACTGCACATCAGGTCAGATTTTGAATGTTTAAAAAAGGCAGGGAATTTAATGGAAGTCAGAAGACGAAATAATGTACAAGTATTTTTTGGGGTTTAATTATTTTATTCAATGAGCCAGAATTGCTTGAGCTTCAATTTATTTAAAAAATGGTTTATAAATCTTACTTTGTAAAGGATTTGGGATGCAAACGTTGATAATCTTATGAACACAGTGGTGATGTCTAATGGCGTGTTCAAAAAAATTCCATGAGGCAATCTATTACCCTTTGCACATAAGAACGAGAACTCTGAGGATTATTACATGATTTTCTCAATCACTGGTCACACCTGGAAATGTGGGAGGACCATTTCTCAACTTTTTTAATCCTCATGAAATAGTTTTTGTGAGTAAATATAAGGAGAAGCTGAACATTCAGAGCAGCACAGCAACATTTCTCCATTTCTGAGACGGTCAGCTGAACGTGTGAGTACAGTGTTTCCGATCCTACAAACTTTTCCGCTTCAGAAAAGTAGATTTTAATTTATATTGTTACCTTAAAGGTCACATCTCTGAAACCATGTTGAAGGTTGCACTTATTTTGGGATGCCTCCTGAGTCTCACCCTGGCTCAACCTGTGAGTACAGCATCATCAAGCAGAATATTATCAGAGACGTGTGTTTTTTTTTTTTTAAAGAATATAACATTTTCTGCAGGTGGAGCATGAGCGTGTTGCCCGCTCCAGCTCTAACTCTAACTCTAACTCAAATGAGGTAAGTGTTCTTTCAATTGACGAGCGAAACGTGAAACTAGTTTCTGGGTTTGAATGATTAACTCTATCTGTATTTTTCTTTAAGGCGACAACCACTCGTACCACCACCACCACAGCCCAGGGTGCTACAACCACTGCATCGCTGAACCAAGTCATTCTGAATCTTCTTCTACAGCTTCTTCGTAGAAACTGAACTGGGAGCCAATGAATGATCAGTTCTTTTAGTCGGATCAGTTTTTCATGAAAATGTCTGCCTGTTTATCTGACGAATAAAGTCTTTAAATGAAAAAATTGTGTTCTCTAGTGTCTAAATGTGAAATGGACCGGGTTTTAACCCTTAATACAGAAAACATCCACTCTGCTACTTGAATGAATGAAAGATCTTTATTCGGTAAAAAAAAAATCTAAAAAACAAGACAAAATTGTTCCTCCATCATCAACCAAAATATCCATTCTATCAATTCTCTTCAAAATTTTGCATCAAAATTCACTCATGAATACAGAAAAGGAGTGGGTAGATGCAAAGCTTACTCACCCCACCCCTGAAACAGTGCAATCAAAACTTATATTTCATTCCGCTTCTGACGCAAACAATTAATAAAAAATAATTACCAAATATCAGTCATGAAAAAAAAAAACCTTTTGAGTAATCTAGACTTTCCACTATGTCAAGGTGTGGAGCTGAGGCCAAAAATATACCCTCGACACATCAGACAGGCTCAGATGAAGAAAACAAAAACATATTTGGTAGATTGATGAAAGGTTCAGATGAAGAAGACAAAAACAAATTAATTAGGCTGGTTCCGGAGTAGGAGGTGAGCCAAAACCTGGATAGCAGGTCATGTATGGTAAACAAACGATCTGGCGAATAGTGTGCAAAAAACGGATTATTTATGCTGCAGCAAATGAGTAGATGGGTTTCAGGTGTGACTTGTTGCAGCTCCCAGCTGGCTCCGCCCAACTCCACACACACGCACGCACGCACGCACACACACACACACACACACATAGACAAACAGGACACAGGGAAGAGACTACTCTCCTGAGACACTATTAATAAGAATCAATAATTTGTTTAGGCATAAATTTAAATTTATTTATATTAGAAAATTATTTAAATTCTTCTTTTATTCTATTTGACATTCTTACTCCACAAACTGAAATACAGATATTTTTTTGTTGTTCGTACTCGTGGTGTTTTAAACAAATATTGGGCCCTAAAATTATATGAATTTTCTCTTTCAAGAAAATGTTTTTGAACACTTGCTGGGGGCTGTTTTTAATAAGCTTTGTGTATTATTTGTGTCGTCTGCAGCTTAATTATATCTTTAGGATTTATAAATTTTGAGGAAATAAAAAGCTAGCTAATGTGATTATGAACCCCCTTTGTATTAATTATTTTCATGGCTCTTTTTTTGAAAAATATTTAGTGGCTCTACAATTGTTTTAAAAGTATTACCCCAAATTTCTGCACAGTAATTTAGGTATGGAAAAATGAAGCTATTATAAAGTATATGCAAATCCAAAAAATACCTAACTTTGTTTACCACTGCAATGTTTTTTTTTTTGCTAGTTTTGAATGTATAAATTGGATATGATCTTTCCAATTTAATTTATCATCCATTATGACACCTAGAAACATAATCTTTCATCATTTTTTTTTGTACCTTCAATCTGTAATCGAATATGTTCTTTTTCATTGTAATTTTCAAAAATCATCATTTTTGTCTTACTTCAGTTAAGAGATAGTTAATTATTATCAAACCATTTTTTTATTTCAAGAGTTTAGTTTCAGTTTGAGAAAGTATAGTTTTTAGATTTTCACCTGAATTGAATACATTTGTGTCATCTGCAAATAAAACTAATTTAAATACTTTTGTCACATTACATAAATCATTTTTGTAGACATTAAAAAAATTTGGCTATAGTACAGACCCTTGAGGCAAAAAAGAAATGAGCCAGAAGTAGATGGACGTAGACATCTCGTCTCCAAAGAACAGATCGATAGATGAATGAGCTGGTTATTCTTGTTTTCTTGTTGCTACACTGCTGGATAAAGTAAGAAAACATGGGAACGTGTTGTGCGTGCAGGCGGTTACACAATTAAAGAGTTCTTTAGCCAACACAAAGAGTCTGGGTGGCTAGTCTGAGGGTTTCAATGTTGTTTGGTCTTTCCCAACGGCTTACTTATGAATTATAAGTATGTTTTTGGTCACTTTTTTAAGCCTTGGTACTACACCAATCTACACCATCCGATCGTGTTTTTTGGAAATGTGTGCAAAATGGTCAAATGATCAATTTTGAAAACATAATAGTAAAAAAATTAAAAACCTTACACATGTGACATTTTTCACCGAGTTACCACATAGACCTCAGTCATTCATTATTAATAGAGTTTGTGATCAAGAGCAGATAGTAGCAATATGTCTGATACCTTCTTGTTACTTCCATGATTATCAAATATACATGAAATGTGTGGTGTTACTACTCTGGCTCAAAGAGCAGCAACATTGAGGGGAAGGCCACACAAAGTAAAAGGTTTAAAGGGATTTATTACAAAGAATGATACACTGAAACAAAAGAATGGCAGAGGATCAGGGTGGCGACAGGAGCAGAGACCAGCCAGCAGCTCCCAGATGAACCAAGTTTGGCCTTTTTATAGTGAGCAGGTGGCAGTGGGCGGGCCAAGTGCAGCTCCAGGTTCTGTGAGGACAGACAGGCAAAAAGATTTAAAAGGCCACCACCCCAGGGTCGTAACAGTGGTATGTTGTGTTTTAGTTCAACACAAAAAAGTTTTTTAGTATCCAGATTGGGTAGAAGAACATCTACTCATCCCCGTCCTGAACATCACCGGGCTGAGGAGTCTCCCGTGTTTCCATCAGGATGAAGAACATCTATTGACTTCTTTAGATATTTAGCTGTAGAGTAGAATAAGCTAATATTTAAACAATAATCTTGACACATTGTTTGCTCGTCCCGGGGGAGGGATCTCTCTTTCACGTGGATCCCCATGAGGTTTCTTATTTTTTCCCCACTGATGGGTTTTTTAGGAGTTTTTCCTCACCGAGAAGGAGAGTCTAAGGGCATAAATGTGCTAGTCTTGTTTAGTTAGCATTTTTTAGTTATTTTTCTTGCTGTGTATTTGTGTTAATACATTCCTCTTTTTCTTGTGAAGCCCATTGAGACGGAATTTCTGTGATTTTGGGCTAGAAAAATAAAATTGAATTGAATTGAATTTATGCCACGAATGGTAGGCATGAAGAAAAAATAAATAAGTTTGCAAACTTGCTTGTTGTGTTCCTGATTGTGTCACACGCCTCTCATATGTTTCCTCATCACAAGGTGTTCAAGCTTAACATTAACAAATAATCCAAAGATTTCTCAACCTGACATGATGCTAATGAGTTTGAACGTATGTATAAAAGACGTTTTCTGAGAACATCATCAGAGTCCGGTCGTCCAGCTGTGAACCAGTGTGCTGCTTTTGCAAAGACTTAACGTAGGTACAATTTTTTTATTTCTTATTTCATATATTGCACAAATGTGGTGTTTTTTTATTCAAATATTTTATTGTTTAATTCTTACTTTTTTTTTATAATCAACACAGCTATCGTGTGAGATCATGTTTAAAGTTATTTTGCTTGGAGTTCTTTTGAGCCTCGCCTTGGCTGATTCTGTAAGTTCAAATTTCTCATTGAAAACTCGAATTGAGTTTTGAAAACTAACAGTTTTGCTCTTATTTCTTTTTGTTTGACGTCAGCATGAGTCGGCAGGACGGTTTAAGCGAGGACATCCTGGACGATTTAGAGTCAGTATCTCTGGTTTAGATCTCTTTTAATTATCCTGGTGTGTGAGCTAACATTTTCTCTGATTTTGTTTCAGGGTCCTCGGCCATCTCATCACCATCACGGTCGTCCCTGTATGAGCTCACAGTTGCTACAGCAGTTGCTGGCCATGCTGCAGACAACAATTGCACCAACGACTGCAACCATGTCTGCCACAACCACCACCGGGGCAACCACAACACCACCTGCAACCACCACCACCACCGTGGCAACGACTACTACCAAATAAAATCTAAAGTCTGAACCGATTAGAATGAAAAGGATGTTAAACTGTGTCACAGAAAGAATGTAAATAAAACCTTGTTTTATTGGACATGGAAATAAAATCTATTATGGTCTAAATAAAACATTAAAAAATAAATGCAACGTGGGGTGTTTGATTTCAATAAAAAATGTATTTGAGAAAAAACAAAAGAAACAAATAATCATGAAAAGCAAATGAAATTGTTAAACAACCAACTGATGAACCATTGTTTTGAATCAATCAAATCAATGCTGTTAAAACTTTTGGATGTACCTGTACTTTTGTCCAATTTCAGTCCAATTATATTTAGTCTTCATCTGGCTTAGAGGCTAAGACCAAGCCCAAGCCCGACCAGACCCGAATTTGCTTTGGGTCGGGTCAGACTCGGGCTTCTCTCTCGCTGACTTTTTTTTCCAAATAAACATATGTTTATAAAATGTAAACTTAAACCAGGTGTGGATACTAAACTAATGAATACTAGTTATAAAATTAATAATTTGATTAAAACGGAGAAGTAATATAATTGCTATTTAATTTTTAAATTAAAAAAGCGTGTTCCTGAAAATGTTCCTTTTTATAAATAACCCTCTTCCTTCCGAGTCCTTACAAGTAAAATATGACATCTCGGTTTCGCTTCGGGCTCGGGCCTGCAAATCAAGTTAAATGGTTGGGCTCGGGCCGGGTTTTAATACCTGCAGGCCGGATTGGGTTGGACTGGATTTTTTAGGCCCGATCTCACCTCTAATCTGGCCACCTGACATATATGACTCAATATATAAACCAGTCCAGTGATTGGATGTCAAATACATTTGAATTCCTTTTATATCCCAAGTTCAAACAAAATAAACCCTAAGCCTTCACATACAGTTATTTGGACATAGACATGTAAATACCAGAATTAATAACTAAACTAAACAGAACCAGGACATTCTAGGACAGTGGAAGAGCGGAGTGGGACAGCTCTTTATAATCACTAATACAGGATGGGCACACCTACAGCTTCAGATATGTTTTGTAAATATGAGTATTATATATACTCATATCATACAAATTAACTTGCTTTTTTTTTATTGCAAAGGGAAAATGCCTGAATGAAAAGAAATATAGAAAAAAATTGTTTCTTCATTTCCTAATTTTAAATATTCATAATTTTTAATGATGATTTTATTGTGATTTTGAGTTTACTTTGTGTGTTATGGTTAATTATAACAAAAAAGAAATGTAGCGAATGGTGCTTCATTTACACCACATATCTCCTATGAATGTTGAGACTTGTATGAGAGGAACATGAGAGGAGATTTTTTTTTGGATGTTTACGCCATATTTGAAGGTATTCCCACATGTAAAACTTGCTGGGGCTGCATGGTGGCGCAGTGGTTAGCAGAGTGGCCTCACAACAAGAGGGTTGGAGTGCATCTCCCTGATTGGGGTTGAGGTTTAAAACACTGGCCTTTCTGTGTGGAGTTTGCATGTTCTCCCCGTGTATGTGTAGGTTTTCTCTGGGTACTCAGGTTTTCTCCCACCCTTAAAAAACATGCAGGTTGAATGTCTGCAATGAAATTGTTGCAATGAAAGTGTGGATGGTTGTGAGCGCGTGGCTCCGGTAATCCCCATAGCCCCACTAGGGATAAGCGCTTCAGAAGACAAAGCAAAAAACTTGCCTGAAATGGTTTTATGATAGATTCATGCACGTTTAAACAATTAGAAGGCTCTCCTGTCCAGTATTTGGAGATTTTCCATATTGTTCTTGACCACAGATTTTGTTCTCTGTGAGGTCCACAGAATTTATGTAAATGCAGCAAAATAAAAATACAAAAGAATGTCCGTTAGCTTTGCTAACTTGTTGCCCTTTTCGCTGTATTTGCAACTTTAAACAAGACTTATTCTGTATAATGCAGAAAGACAAAGAGGGAATTTGGTAATGAAACCAAATGTATTTATAAGCCTTTATGTTAAAAATTTACATCTCTCTCAGCTAACAAAACAAGAGGTAAATATCAATCTATACAAGCTGTGAGATAAGAATTATCACCCTACAAAAGCACAAAATTTCCACTTTAATTTTAGACCCACTCAATAATATTTGAAAGTACTGCATGTAATTTTTTATTGATAATAAATCTAAAGAATAATATTGTGTTATTTTATCTCCATGGGTTTGAATTGTAGTGATTGAGAAATGTGTTTCTGATCAGAAGATAGAGGAACAAATAGTCAAGAAACAGGGTGTAAACAACCTTCAAAGAGGAAACGATTGAAGTCAACAATGAATTAATAGAATTATAAAGTGTTTAGAAAGAGTTGTGAAACTTTTGTTTTCCAAGAGACGAGTCTGGCCCTCAAAGACACACACACACATATTGCACAATGTAAAGCTTTTAATTCTTTTTGAACTTTACCAGCTTTGACACATGAGTAGGATTAATACCAGGATGTGAATAGTCCTAGTTTCATCATTTGAATCTAATCCTGTTGACGTCTATGTTGGTTTGGTCTGCATCCAGCTGCACCACATCCTCCATGTGGGTTGTTTAAAAGCTAAATGAGTTTCCTCAAGTGACCAGCCGTGGTAGGACCATATCATCTGGTTATTTTACTCTTTATTAGGACAAAAGCAGGTCAAGATGAGGATTTTTCTGCTGATGATTTTCTTCTTTATGACCGCCCAGGCGACTGTAAGTGCCTTTGATTAACTTCTCATCCTTGATGGACTTTTTAATCCAGATCTTCTTTACTTTCTTCAGCGGTGTCGTGGCAAACACAGCTCCAGCAGTGAGTCTGACAGTTTTGAAGTAAGAATTGAACCATTTTCACTGTTTTGTTCCATTAAAAAGCAAAATAATGCAAAGCTTTACTCACTATTTTCTCTAGATACACAACCCGTGGTCTACAATCGATCTCTGTGCACTGTTCCCTGTTTTATGCCCGAAATCAACAACGACAACCACAACAACAACACCAGCCACCACAACAACAACCCAGACCACCCAGACCCCTCTCACCACCGTACGAGGAGATGGGAGGTGAAAAATGGCGATAAGAATAAATAACAGGGAATGAATTCTTTTAATTTTGTGCCAAAACATCGGCTGAATTACGATTAAATCACTATTATCACAATATTACTTCACACAAACTGTCATATCAATAACTACTCATCAACTTTCTTCAATTTTTAAAACTTTTTTGTCTGTTTGATTGATATCAACTTGATTCATTTTAAAAAATGGCTAAATTCAGTGTTATTTAACTATAAATCTAAGATAAGGACTGTGTTATGGTGAAACTGTGTGGTTTTTTTGGAGGCGGGGCGAGACTGATAGGAGGCTGCTGACGAAGCAGGGGTGGATCTACATGGCTTATGAAAGAGGTGGTTGCAGGATAATGATACCTGACCAGGTTTCATTAGATAAATCTGTCTGACTCACCAGCTAGACTTCTGCACTGCTGACAACTCAAAAATAATCTGGGATCAACAATTCCTAAAAAATTATTGAGATTTTTTTTCTTGTGCCAAAATACTGCTTTTTTTTCACAATGAATGTCTTGTATTCCAAACTGTTCTTTTTTCTGAATGTGCACTGAAATATCTTTAAAGTGTTTTAACACCTGTTTTGTGATTTTGATATTTTTACATTTGATTATTTTTTACAAATAAACTCAAGTTTAAAAAAAAATGTAAAAGTTTTTTTTTCAATAAAGTATTTTCAGCAGATTTTTATTCATTTTAAAAAGATCTTGATGAGATACACACAGTGCTGTTATTGTGTCTTCTGAGCTAAACTAGGTATGGAGCAAGAGGAGAGGGAAACTCCCGAGTGCAAAACTGGGAGTGAAATTGAATAAATGTTTTTATAAGCTTTATTCTTGTAATGATCACATTTCTGAGCAAACAGAAGATTCAATATTCATCTATATACTAATTCAATTCAATTTTGTTTGTATAGCCCAAAATCACAGAATTTCTTTCTCAATGGGCTTCACAAGAAAATGAGGAATGTATTAACACAAATACACAGCAAGAAAAATAACGAACAAATGCTAACTAAACAAGACTAGCACATTTATGCCCTTAGACTCTCCTTCACGGTGAGGAAAAACTCCTAAAAAACCCATCAGTGGGGAAAAAATATGAAACCTCGTGGGGATCCACATGAAAGAGAGATCCCTTCCCCGGGATGAGCAACCAATGTGTCAAAGATTATTGTTTAAATATTAGCTTATTCTTCTCTACAGCTAAATATCTAAAGAAGTCAATAGATGTTCTTAATCCTGATGAAAACATGGGGACTCCTCAGCCCGGTGATGCCCTGGACGGGGATGAGTATAAGCCAGGACATGAGAATTATCACTCAAAGAAAATCTCAATACGCCCTCTAACTAGTATATTCTCATTCCATGATTGGAATTTTGCAAAAATCTCACTGAAACAATATAAACAGATACTTTGATGTAATTAAACAGATAGAAATTTAGATTTTTGTTTGTGAAGATTTAACTCATTATGTGTTTCTGTACTTTAACATTTATGGGAATACAATACCTCCCAAACGACAGAGAGATTTTTACGCTGCCCTGAAAATTGACTAAGGTTTTCAGAGTCATGTGGTAACAAAAGCCACTCATTTTTGTGACACATCTCAAACCAGAAAAGAGCTTTTGATAAAAATTGACCACTGTTACTCAATACCAGCTACAGATGAACTGATAAAGTTTGTGATATAAGGTAGGGAGAGGCATTTAGTCCAACGCCTTGGTGTCAACCTATTATTGTTTTATTTCTTTTGTTTAAAAATCCCATGAGACTTTGTTCATAATCTATTAATAACTTCTTTTTTTTATTATTATTATTACTCACGTGTCAGTTTTTAGAAAAATGTCTTCGATTGTTAAAACCGTGGTCTGTATTTTTTAAAAATCGTATGTCAATAAAGAAGAGATTGTCATGATTTCCTCACCTGCCATCAGAGGGAGCCCTAGACTTCCCTCTCCTGAATTCCGGCCTGATATTTAACACCTGTGGTCATTAGCGAGATGCTAATCACCTGTGCGTCAAAAGTCTGACGGCTATTTAAATATAAGGCAGTTTTCCTGGTACGGACGGTAAATCCACAGCCCCATGAACCATCGAGAAATTTTTAATCATTTTCCAAAAATAGACCCAAAGATTCGAATCATTCGAACCCACAAAGAGCTCCATCTGCAGGCTGTGAGGTGTAAAGAAAAATCCAGTGGCAAAAACAGAAAGCTTAATTATGCGCTCCAATTCTCAAGTCATTACATTTTTCTAATTTGACCATTGGGATTCGGGATTCGACTTTTTCTGCTTCCTACTCTTTGCAAATATTTTTCGCAGTTATCATACAGTAGTTGTGTCAACACTGTGTGTTAATTTAAATTTACTCACTCAAAATAAATAAAAGAAAAATAAATATTCCACTGTGCTCATTTAAATTATGATGAAATGTTCCATAAAGCACAGACTAACCCCACCGTGTGCTCCTGACATCGATATGAATCATTAAAGAGAACTGATGGGTGTTAACTTGCCTCAGAACAGTGGTCCCCAACCGCCAGGCCGCGGACCGGTATTGGGCCGCACAGAAAAAAGAAATAACTTCCATTATTTCCATTTGGTTTATCATTCGAGCCATAATGATGTTTTAATTTGAAAAGTCGCTGGATTTTCTTCCTAACATCCATCAATGACTCACCTTTGAGGCATCATTCCAATATATTCAAACCCCTAAACTCGCAAAACTCCGGTCACATGATATGTAAAGTTTGCTTGCTCTGTTCGAAGCAAAGCTAACGAGACTTTCTTTTTTCATTTTGTCCGACACTACTCGAGCTGGCCAGCGCTACTTGTTGGTCGGGTCATCATTCGTTCCAGCCAGGTCTTACTTGCCTACCTGCTTCCTTGTTTCTTTGTTTTCTTCGATCCTTCCTGGCTGACCTGCTGGGTGGCTGGCTGCCCAAGTCATATCCTCAAACACTTTTATATTTTTTTTATCTTCGACCAAAAGACAGTTCTTTGTATTGCTATTATTATTTTTTAGTATACTTGATCAATCCCTGACCGGGAAATTTGTGTGCTGCCGACTGCCACCTTTGACAGTGCCAATGGTGGGAGAAATGGGGGATTGGGTGTCTTCTCCAAGGACAGGGAGAACATGCAAACTTCACACTGAAAGATCAGTGTTTCAAACCTCCTCCCATCCAGGACTTGAACCCCAACCTTCATGCTATGAGGTCACCGCTCCTTACTGAGATTTGGACTTAATAGTCTCTGTGAGTTCAAATACAATTGCTTTGAATTACCAAATAATTACTTACATAAATTATACTCTGCAAAGAGAGATGCATTACCAATGTTTTTTGTGACACACATAATACTATTGTCACCCTCCCAGTGTTTTACAAAATCCCCACTTGCTGATTTGAGGAAAATGAGTCATTACATGTAAAAATATTTGACATATACTGTAAAATCCAAAGAATTAAGTATTTTCCTCCATTATTTGGTCCAATTTTCCACTTACAGAGCAGACACTCTAACTATAGTTTACATATTTGCAATAGATTTGGAAAAAGTTGCCTTTTCTGACCGTTTTTTGCACATTCTACATATCTGAATTAGTAATTACAGCAGCTAGACACTGACACACCTGCTGCACCCACGGGTGCTCTGAGTAACAGAAAACCTCAAGTACAGGAACATCCAGTGTTTGTCCGTTTGTATAGACATTACAGCATCGTCATTTAGGAATAACATGCAGTTTAAGCTATGTCGAACTTTTTCAAGTTTACACCACCCTGTTTCATTCAGAACAAATAATTAAGTAGAATTAGTTTGTTTCTTTCTGAAATCTGATTGGCTGATGGAGTCAGTCGGTCAATGCATAAGTCCATGCACCCGTCTGAGCAGATGTAGGAAATTCGCTCAGTCTTTTGAAGGAACGTTTTACTTTTGAGTGGTTTTTATTGATTAGATATAATTTTTTGGAAATGATTACCATCCTGTTGCTGTCGTGTTTGAGCGTGGGGACGTCTACTCTGCCCGTAAGTGTGTCATATTTATATTAAATATTGTTAAAAAATATAGCTGTACTATCGATGTATTTAGAAACTTTTATTTTTGCATGGTGTTTAGTCTAATAATTGAATTATTTTTAAATGCTTCAGCTTGGCAAAATTTGGGATCTTTTATTTTCTTTTTTACAGGTTGGGACACATGTCAACACTCCACCATCCCAAGCAGGAACCCCTCAAAGGGAAGTCACAAACCAGACACCTGACGCTCAGACACCAGCTCCACTATCTCCCAGTTTGGACAAATCACAGCCTGGGACTCTCCAACAGCCAAACATGGCCTCTTTCTTTATGTTACTTCCACAAGGGGGCGGTCCAGTTATCATCCCAAACTCTCAAACCAACCAGGGGTCTCTACCTCCTGAGTGGCAAACACAACAACCTCTGGTGGGTCATCTGAAATGAACTAATGTCTCATTTTACTCCTTCATTTCACCTCATTTAGAAGTTCATCTTCTCATCTTTTCAGATAATTCCTGCTTATGGACTCCTCCAAATGCTTTCATCACTCTATAGCAATCAGCCGGTAAGGTTTTATTGAGACATAAAGTTCTCCTGCCTGCAGCCAGATCCCACACGCACGCACATGCACTGCACATCAATGGATGTACATTAATCTGGAAATATATCCAAACCACATTCTTAATAAGTTTAAACGATTTTCCCCTGAGGGGGTTCATTAATATTTTTTTTCACCATGCAGTGACTAACCTGGAACTCTTTAATATACAGCCAAATGGGAATTATGAAAAATATATATCCACTCCTTTTCGGTATTTACGAATTAAATTTTGATTCAAAATTGTAACGTGAATTGATGCAGGGATATTTTGGTTAAGGATGGAAGTACGGTTTTGTCTTGTTTTTGTTTTTACAGAGTTTAGCAAAAAAAAAATCATTCAGTCATTCATTTATTCTTTATCTAAATCTACCAGGCTACACAGTGGTACAGTAGCCTCACAGCAAGTAGGTCAGGGCTCGAATCCCAGGCGGCGGAGAGGCTTGGAACACTGGCCTTTTTGATTGGAGTCTGCATGTTCTCCCCAAATATGCATGGGCTTTCTCCGGGTACTCAGTTCCCTCCCACCCTCCAAAAACATGCATGTTAGGTTGATTGGCCATTACTAAATTGCCGCTTGGGGTGAGTGTGTGTGTGAATGGTTGTCTGTCTGTGTGTGACAATTTGGTCACCTGTCTTGGGTATACCCTACCTCTCACCTAATCCGCCAGGATGGGCTCCAGCACCCGCTGTGACCTCGTCAGAGATATTCAGAAGTTGAAATGAAATCTACATGCACTGTATGATTAAATGTTTCTGAAACAGATTTAGATGAAACTTTAAGGCTCGCTGTTGGGAAATCGAAGAATTCCATGGCTAATTATCATCATATGTCACAGATTATGTTCCTAGATTCGCTGACTCTTACAGTAGGGTGTGTAAATTAAATTTATATTTCAATTTATGGCTCAATATTAAATATAAATTATTGTCAATTCTCTTGTAAGTTTCCCCAGTTTGGATTCCCGATGATATTCCAGCCACCTGTGCCTCCAACTACAGTAAATCAACTGCCGAACAGTCCAATGTTTCCTGCAGAAGCACCGCAGCAAACACAGCACCAGGTTTTTACCCTCATAAAACAGCTTATTAAATTTCCGAGCTAACGTAAGATTATAAAAACTTGTTGAAATTTTTTTTTTGCCCCCACAGAACCCGCCGACCTTGCAGACACTGCAGCAGCTCATGGTAAACACACTTTGTTGGATAATGTGACGTTTATTTTTTAATTCCCAACTTTAATTTTACATATTAATTTGTCATCTGCTGACAATGTTTTTCCAGAACCCATCACTTGGCGGTCTTAGCTCGGAGGAACTTGAGGTGAGAGATTTTTATCAGTCTTTCAAGCATGTTCAAACAGTCTGTAACGAACTCAGTGATCTTCCTAATGAAACCACACACACACACACAGTTGTCATGATATCTATGCACGTTAAATCTATTTCAGACTGTTGCTAAGATGGACCAGCTGGGGTTGTTTAAGTCCACGATGATG
This sequence comes from Neostethus bicornis, assembly GCA_902685375.1. Classification (NCBI taxonomy): domain Eukaryota; kingdom Metazoa; phylum Chordata; class Actinopteri; order Atheriniformes; family Phallostethidae; genus Neostethus; species Neostethus bicornis. The sequence goes on along the minus strand of LR738542.1, from coordinate 9,436,055 downwards.
ACGAACCAGGCTGCAGGAGGAGGAGCCATGCAGCCCCAGATGCAGGCCGCTGGACTCACTAACCCACAGCAAGGTCCTATTCCAGCTGTGAGGAGCTCTGCAGCTGCATTTGCACCACTGCAGAGATTGGATTGTGCAGGAGCACAGACAAATCCAAACAACCTTCCAGCAGGTTTGGAAAAAGTGGCGGCGGAGATTCCCACCGTTCAAACACCAAGTCGGCCCAAACAGGAGCCCACACTTGGAAAACTGGCCTGAAACAGCAAGGAAAATTGATATTATCTTAATTTACTAATCACTTTTGATATTTACCTCATTCTGACTGTTTTTCTACTCTTTTTGAAACAATAAAAATTAAAGCAAGACATGGTGTGACTTTGTTTTAACGCTGACGATCCTTTTTTATTTTGTTTAGCTTGTTTGATACAAAATTGTTTATTAATACACAAGTAGAAAGATGTTTGTGTGGATTTATTTATTTTATTTTTACTCACTCTACTCATCCCTCACCATGGAAATTTATGTGCTGCACTCCTACATCGCAGCAGGCTGCCCATGACAGCGCCAATGGCGGGAGAAACGGGGGGTTAGGTGTCTTCTCCAAGGACCCTAGACGTACACTCAGTGGGATGCGAACCCGCAAACTTACGGTTTACTTCTGGTCCGCAGGCGCACGCTCTAACCACTGAGCCACCATCTCCCCCCGACTAAGACGCCATTTAAAAGCCAACTAAGTTGCCATTTTCTGCCATGGACGGTGCCATGTTGAATTTTGGCAGCCAGAAATATGTAGTCATTGGTCCAGTATGGATTCACAGGGACAACACTTTGCCAACCATAGCGAGCTTTTTTAAGATACATATGCACCTTTACCTCTGCAGAGCTGCAAGCTGACAATATGTCTGACTCCCAATCTAGCTTCCTGTTGCCATTTGCCGATGTGGCAAATAAAAACAAAATAAATTCAGAACTATAGGGAGCAATTAATAACAAATATGATGTGGTCGGAATGGTTATCGAGTCTGCAAGAGTGACTGAATAATGCCTCAGGATTTTCAATAGAAGTTTATAAATGCTTGGGCTTTTTTTGGAGACAGAAACGACTTCCTATTTGGCATGCAGGGAAAAGTAACCTGCTATCTACAGTTTATTTATTCAATAATTGGTATCATAATTGGTATTAATTGGTATAATTGGTATCAACCCGTCAGTGATCCTTTGGAGGCCACTGAAAAACATCCAGCCAATGTGTCTTTGACGTCTGTTTAGCAAAGCATGCAAGTGGACTGAATCAGTCTCTGCTAAGGAAAATTTTTTAAATTGAGACTTTAAAGCTCCTCCAGGTCGAGAGGAGCCAGTTGGGGTGGTTCGGTCATCTGGTGAGGATGCCCCACAGAGCGCCTCGCTGGTGAGGTGTTTCGGGCACGTCCCAAACAAGAGGCAGACCCCGGACCCGCTGGAGAGACTGTCTCACAGCTGGCTGGGGAGCGACTTGGGATCCTTCCGGGTGAGCTGGAGGAAGTAGCCGGGGTGAGAGAAGCCTGGGCTTCACATCTGAGGCTGTTGCCCTCGCGACCTGGCCCCGGATAAGCGGAAGACGACGGAACGGAACAAAAAGGAACTTTAAAGCATGAACAAACACTGTTGTGTAGGAGAGGGAATGAGGAGGATCCAAATGCAGGTTTAACAGTTTATTAAGTGTTGAACAAAGGAATCCACAGCAGAGAGATAACGGCTTCAGGCAGTGCTGGATGGCCAAGAGGAAGGGCTGAAGGTTCCTGTGAGGAGAATAAGAAAATTAGTCTGATATCAAAATTTGACTCAGCTTAGAGGTGGTCAGTTTACCACTAGAATCATTGAAGACCTGACAGAGACTGTGGGTGACACCAGGTCTTTTATAGCCACCGGTAAGTCTGTGCAGCTGGGAGCAATCAGCCAATCCTCCCGTTAGAAGCCATCCAGCACCTGTGAGTTTTGGGGAGAAAAAAAAACAAACAAGCAGGCCTAAAAGGCCTCACACCACAGTACCCCCCCCTCTACGGACGCCACCTGGCGGACCACCAGGCCTGTCCGGAAAGCAGCGGTGAAAGTCCCGGACCAAGCCAGGGTCCAGGATCGCTGAACGGGGCACCCAGCACCGTTCCTCCGGGCCATAACCCTCCCAGTCCACGAGGTACTGTAGACCCCGACCTCGGCGACGAACATCCAAAAGACGGTTGACCGTGTACGCATCCGAGCCGTCGACAAGGCGAGGAGGTGGAGGGGGAGCAGAAGGAGGCTGGAGGGGACTGGTAGAAACCGGTTTGATCTGAGAGACGTGGAACACAGGATGTACCTTCATGGAAGAGGGCAGGGCGAGCTTTACCGAGACCGGGTTGACCAGCCGCAGGATCCGGAAAGGGCCAATGAAGCGGGGTGAAAGCTTGCGAGACTCTGCCCTGAGGGGAATGTTCCTGGTAGACAGAAGGACAGACTGACCAACCTGATATGCTGGGGCTGGCTGACGGTGGCGATTAGCTTGGCGCCGAGCCCGGCCGCAGGCCTGTTGGAGGGCCCTCCTAGTTTTCCTCCAGATCCGACGACACCGTCTGATATGGAGCTGCACCGAAGGGACAGCCAGCTCCTGTTCCTGATCCGGGAACAATGGGGGTTGGTAACCCAGAGAAGCCTCGAAAGGGGACAATCCTGTGGAGGAACTAACTTGGGAATTATGGGCATACTCAATCCACGGGAGATGAGACGACCACGTGGACTGGGCAGAGGCCAACACGCACCGTAATGTGGATTCCAGGTGTTGGTTAGCCCGCTCTGACTGGCCGTTGGATTGGGGGTGGAAGCCAGATGACAAGCTGACGGAAGCCCCCAGCGCCTTACAGAAGGACTTCCAAACAGCTGATGTGAATTGCGGACCCCGGTCAGAGACTATGTCCAGAGGGATACCATGCAGACGGAACACATGGGTCACCATGAGCTGGGCAGTCTCCAAGGCTGAAGGGAGTTTAGGAAGAGGCACCAGATGTACAGCTTTGGAGAATCGGTCCACAATCGTGACCACAACAGTGTTACCTTCTGAGGGAGGGAGTCCGGTCACAAAGTCCAGTGCGATATGGGACCAGGGACGACTGGGAACCGGTAGGGGATGGAGCAGCCCCGCAGGAGGACGATGAGGGACCTTGCCCCGGGAACAGGCAGAACAGGCAGCGACAAAATTCCTAGTGTCTGCCTCCATCGTTGGCCACCAGAACCGCCGCTGAAGAAGCGCCATTGTACGGCGAACCCCAGGGTGACAGGACCACCGGGATGCATGTGCCCATAGGAGAACCTGGGAGCGGGCAGAGGATGGCACATACGAACGGTTAGCTGGGCCAGTACCTGGGTCCAGATCATGCTGCAGACCATCCCTTATTGCAGTCTCGATCTCCCAAGTGATTGCCCCAATGACGCAGGAGGGGGGTAGAATGGGCTCCGGCTCCGATCTGGACTGATGACCATCATGCAGGCGGGAGAGGGCGTCAGGTTTGGTATTGCGGTTGCCCGGCCTGTAAGTGAGGGTAAAATTAAAGCGTGTAAAGAACAGCTGCCACCGGGCCTGTCGAGAGTTGAGTCTCTTAGCTGCTTGGATGTAAGCGAGGTTTTTGTGGTCTGTCCAGACCACGAATGGGTGTTCTGCGCCCTCGAGCCAGTGCCTCCATTCCTCGAGTGCCAGTTTGACTGCGAGCAGTTCTCTATTCCCCACATCGTAGTTTTGTTCAGCTGCAGAGAGACGCTTAGAGAAAAAGGCACAGGGATGGAGTTTGCCATCCTCCTGATGGTATTGGGACAGCACAGCACCTACCCCTGAATCAGAGGCGTCCACCTCCACAATAAACTGCCTCAAGGGGTCGGGCTGGACCAGAATGGGGGCCGAGGTAAACCTCTTTTTAAGCTCAGTGAATGCACCCTCTGCTTGGGGAGACCAAACGAACGGTCTGGCTGTGGAAGTAAGCTGGGTAAGGGGAAGAGCTACCTGACTGTAATTGCGAATGAAACGCCTGTAAAAATTTGCGAAACCCAGAAATTGTTGTAGTTTGCGACGGGTGTTGGGTCGAGGCCACTCAGCCACCGCGCTAACTTTTTCGGGGTCCGGGCAAACCTGCCCAGCGTGTACAATAAAACCAAGGAAGTTGACGGACTGAGAATGGAACTCGCACTTCTCAGCCTTTACAAACAGACGATTCTCAAGGAGTCGCTGGAGTACCGCACGGACATGGACGATGTGCTCCTCAACAGTGGGCGAAAAAATAAGAATGTCGTCCAGATAAACAAAGACAAAACGATTAAGGAAGTCACGGAGCACATCGTTAATGAATGCCTGGAAGACTGCGGGAGCGTTAGTTAACCCGAAAGGCATGACCAAGTATTCGAATTGGCCCAGGTGGGTGTTGAACGCCGTCTTCCACTCGTCCCCCTCCCGCATTCGGACAAGATGGTAGGCGCAACGCAGATCGAGTTTTGTAAAGACCCGGGCTCCCTGAAGTAGCTCAAACGCCGAATTAATGAGGGGCAACGGGTATTTGTTGCGAACGGTGATGTTATTAAGACCCCGATAATCGACGCACGGACGGAGGGAACCATCCTTCTTACCCACAAAAAAGGACCCCGCTGCTATGGGTGCCGAGGAAGGGCGGATAAGCCCCGACGCCAGGGACTCATTGATGTACTTCTCCATCGCCCCCCTCTCTGGAGCAGACAGATTGTACAGGCGACTGGCGGGTAAGGTTGCCCCAGGGAGGAGGTCGATGGCGCAATCATATGGCCGATGAGGCGGGAGAGATTGTGCCCTCTCCTTACTGAAGACCTCTTTGAGGTCATGATACTCTGCCGGGATAGACGCAACGTCCACCGGGTCGATTGAGCCTACCGTGTCAGAAGAGACGGTTGTCACGGCAGATTGGAGGCAAGTTGCATGGCACTGATTGCTCCACCCGACGATACGCCGGTTTTGCCAGTCGACCTGTGGATTGTGCAACCTAAGCCAGGGGAAACCTAACACAAGGGGTGAGCCGGGTGAAGAAATAACGTTAAACGAAAGGTGCTCACGGTGATTACCCGATACCACCATCTCCAACGAGGAGGACTGGTGGGTCACCCTGGTGATAACGTGTCCATCGATCGCCGTGGCATTAATGGGTTCTCCGAGTGGTTGGGACTGGAATCCACACTGACGGAGATAATCTGCGTCGATGAAGTTGCTGTCGGCCCCGGAATCCACCAACGCTTCGACCGGAAAGGAAGAGGAACAACCAGAGGTTAGTGTCACAAGAATCATAAGCCTAGGGGTACCATGACATCTAGTTGTGCCCACCCGTAACCCTAGGTCTACCGGTGGGCCCCGTCTTTTGGGCGACAAGGGCAAGCTGAGAGTAAGTGACTTCTCGACCCGCAATAGAGACACCTCCCTTCTTTTAGTCTAACCTCTCTTTCCTTTTTGGTTAGATGCATCTGTCCCAACTGCATTGGTTCTGTGGAAGGCTGCTCAGCCTCTTGTGGAACAGATGCAAATGCCCTAGGTGGGGGGCAGACCGAGGAAGGCTGTCGATGGCTGTGAACTGGAGTAGGGTGTAGGGCCCGGGTGGTATTTTCATATTGTTTCTCTCTTTGACGGTTGTCTAACTGTATTGCCAGGGAAATGAGTTCCTCCAATGTGGATGGGGTCCCCCTGCCAGCTAGCTCATCCTTCAGAGGATCATTCAGGGCATTTAGGAACACCCCTCTTAGTGCCTTCTGTCCCCAGCCAGCCTCTACTGCTAGGGTCCGGAATGAGATGGAGAATTCCGCCACAGATAGAGTTCCCTGGGAAAGGTGGAGTAGACGCTGGGAGGCATCTCCAGCCCGGTCCGGCACCTCGAACATGGTTCTGAATAAACTCAGAAAATCAGATGTTGAGCGATCAGCCAGGGGGGCTGCCGCGTCTTCGGCCTCGGCCCACTCCAGTGCCCTGCCCCGAAGAAGACCCACAATGTACAAATTCTTAACTTTGTCTGATTCGAAAGTCCGCGGTCTTAGAGCAAAGACATTTGAACACTGCAAGAGGAACCCACGACATTTCCCCAGGGTTCCATGGAAAGGTTCCGGGTCCGTAATATGGTGGTCCATGAGTGGGCTGGGCATAGCTGAAGGAGGTGCCGAGGCTGTGGACAGAAAAAGAGAACTTAGATTATTTACTTTGTCTGTTAAAGCCTGTAACTGTGTTTTTAATTGAGTATTTTTGTCCATAAGGGCCTTTATGGCCTGTTGTTGTTGTCCCAGGAATATTCCTTGTCGGGTCAGAATCTCTGACACTGAGGGTGATGCAGAACCCGCTGGATCCATTCTGGTCAGGTCTTCTGTTGTGTAGGAGAGGGAATGAGGAGGATCCAAATGCAGGTTTAACAGTTTATTAAGTGTTGAACAAAGGAATCCACAGCAGAGAGATAACGGCTTCAGGCAGTGCTGGATGGCCAAGAGGAAGGGCTGAAGGTTCCTGTGAGGAGAATAAGAAAATTAGTCTGATATCAAAATTTGACTCAGCTTAGAGGTGGTCAGTTTACCACTAGAATCATTGAAGACCTGACAGAGACTGTGGGTGACACCAGGTCTTTTATAGCCACCGGTAAGTCTGTGCAGCTGGGAGCAATCAGCCAATCCTCCCGTTAGAAGCCATCCAGCACCTGTGAGTTTTGGGGAGAAAAAAAAACAAACAAGCAGGCCTAAAAGGCCTCACACCACACACAATGTTTTGGGAGTTTTCTTCCGGGGAAAGACGTGGTTGCTGATAGGTTTTAGAAAAAAATTTGATTATACTGTATGTTTATTTTTGGATTACACTGACTTTTTGGGCACGACTTTTTTGGTGTCCAATTCTGACCTGAAAATAATAACTGGTTACAGCAAAAAGAGTACCCACACAATGAGACGCAAATAAACCCCACTGGTATGAATCTAGACAGCCTCATACATCAGACTACCAACGTACCATCTATAAACAAAAGAAAACCTACAAAAACTGAAACAATGAAACAGAAAGTAAGTAAACTTTATAGAAAACTGTAAAATATAAAACACTAGAAATTTTCAGATTTACTTGTGGTAAAAATAAGTGTCCAAAAGTTTTTGAAAACTGTACACCAAATTTTCTATAAAAATAGAAGCTGTGATGTTGCAATTTAGAAATTTTCCCCAGTTTGAGACCTTCCCATGCCCACCCTCCATCCCACAGTCCCATCCCCTATAGCCCCGCCAAATGGTCTCCCTATTGTAGCCACGGAAACTAAGTGGCTTGGACTGATTAAAGGGTTACATACATGATGAAGTGTAAAGGCATGTGTGTGTCTAATTAGTGGTCACCTTGAAGATCCATCCCAGCACTTTCTAAAGCGCATCATTCGACATCGAGACTTGGAAGGGGGATGTAGACCCTGAAAAGGTCGCCAGTCTGTCGCAGGGTTCGCTTTGTAGTTTAAAAAAGAAATGAAATAAAAACCAAATACCAACTGCATCAATGTGCAGCGTTAAAATTTAAACGTTAAACAACAGATTCCGTTGATATGAAATGTAAAAACAGTAATCAAGATGATTACTCTTTTTATATGTCTTGATGATTTTATTTATTTATTCAACTTTTCGATTGTATGTTTTGTGATTTTAACAGATTTTTTTTCCTTTTTGTGAAGCACTTTGAATTACATTGTGTATAAATTGTGCTATACAAATAAACTTGCCTTGCCTTGCCTATTTACTTCTGCCCAGTGGGTGCACGCACAATACGGCATAAATCTTCTTTGAGTGAGTAAATACAGAGTAAAGTGATGCTAGTCAACAAATTTAACTCATCCTTTTATATTCTTTTTTTGGTGCATTTACAAAGAAAAGTCACTCCCTGTTGGTATTAACAGAGTTCATACACACCAGGAAAAAAAACATACACACAAAAACTTCATAATGAGGCGAGGCAGAGAACAAAAGTCATGGCTAAGAACAAAATTGTTTTTGAACAGTTTTGAAAACATGTATAATAGATAAATAGATAGATAAAATTTTAAAAATCTCCCGCAGGGAAATTCTGGTGTCCAGCAACAACAGAAATCAAGTACATACTAAATAAAAAAAGCAACATACATACATAACAAAATAGGACTCAGTTTCTTCCAGAAACATCTGATCGATTAAATTGCCTGAGGGCTGAAGGGATGAACGACCTCTTGAAGCGCTCAGTCCTGCAGCGCAGTGAGAGGAGCCTGTTATTTCGGGTAGTCTTCTGGGTCGTGATGACATCATTTGGAGGGTGAAGAGGGTTATTCAGGATACTCTGCATTAAAACCCTCATCCTCCCTTCCAAAACAGCTCCCACAGAGCTCTCAAATATGAAATAGAAAGTTGATTTTAAATTAATTTTGTCCCTTTAAATCGAAAAACTTAAACAAATATCCAGTCGTCAAAAGTTAATGAACTTTTACAAATTTAAGAACATTTTTATTGGTTTTCACCAAATTATCAAATAGAGGTCTGTTCGTCCATTGATCTCTCTATTTTTTTAAATGTGATTCGTTTGTTTCTCTCTGCTCATTCTGGTTTGAACCAGTACCACACTTACATTTTCAATCAATGTGAACCACACTGTGCCTAGACAAACGCATTTGTCCAAATTGGAGGCATTGAATTTGAGTTGTTTTAAGAAATCTATATGTCTCACACATTGTTGATTTAAAATGATCCCTGGGGTCTTTTTACTACAAATCCCAGCCTTTCTTTGACCCCTTGTCTGTTTCTGTGACCGCACAAACTCAACCGTTCCTAAACCCTTTTTATGGAAAAAGAATTCCTTTTGCCCGAACATTATAAAAGATATACAGGTCCCAGGGGGTGTTGGCCTAGTGGTAGAGATACCATCTTTCGATTGGGCAAACCTGGTTCGATTCCAGCTGGGCCCATGCTATCCCTGGGATTGGAAAAAAGACACGAAAACAAAGAAAGGACAGAAAATATAAACCCTGAGAGACAAAAAAATAATAATAATACAGAGCTGTGGGGTACAACAGACTGGCGACCTGTTAGAGGTGTACCCTGCATCTTGCCTACAATGAGTCGGTAGAGGCTCTGGAACATCCAGACGGGATAAGCGGTTCAGATAATGAATCAATAAATAATTTTATAGAACTTAAAATGGGCAAATTTGAATATAAAGATGTTTACTGTTCATTTTTTAAAAGATATCTTTACTATTTTTCACAAATGGTCTTGTTATCTTCAAAATTTGAGGGATTTCGAATGTCTTTTTTTATCATGTAAAATACACAGGAGAGTAACTATAATAATTTTCTGCGTATATTTAACTCCTACGACCTCAAGTGTGAAAGCTGTTGCACAGATGGAACAGTAAATCACATCACCGAGAGGTCTGAAATGATTGATGTCCTCTTTCAACGTTTCAGGCCAGAATTGCACAGAGGGGGTTTCTCCCAGAGCCAAAACTGTTTGAGCTCAATCACAAAGCCTAATCATAAAGTGTATCATAAAAAGTTTTTTTGGCTTATCACCAAAAATCTGTCACTAGTTTGCACGTCCTTTGTTTTGTCAGCAAATAAATAGGAGCAGATCTTCCAACGTTCATCACAACCCATCAGACGAATCCTTCAGTTCTCACTAGCTGCTGGAACACACCGAAGGTAAGGCTCCAACTCGGGGTATAGTTTTAGTTTCTTCGTCTTTATAAATTCTGAAGTTGTGACAAAAATCTTTTCTTTTAACAGCTTATTTCAAAATGAAACTCATTCTGTTCGCAACCTGCATCATCGGCATGGCCATCTGTGCCCCTGTAAGTAAAAAAATTCATTTAAAAAATTTAATTTACTTCATTTTGCTAATTAAAGCAAAAAAAGACGTGAATTTGCTTCTATTTCTATGGAAATATTTATATAACTTACATTTTTTTTACAAAAAATCATTATAATTTTTAATCAAATAGCATGTTTAACTTGAAATTAAATTGACTTCTAAAAGAATAATGACCAAGAAAAATGGAAAGCAAGAAAAAATCAAACTTTTAATTGTTTTATCAAAAGGTTGCACGTTTTTTTAAAACTATTGCAAGAAACAAATCTTCAAATAGTTGCTGACTATCTTTTTGCATGTCGAGCTGTATTTTGAGCATTGCCCAATCCGGCTTTTCAAGAACATGAAATCTTGATTTGAATGTAAATGAAAGTGGATGGCTGAAAAAAAATCTACATTTATCTGTAAATCTATCCATAAACGAAGATTAAGCTACACATTTTTAGACATTTGATTTAGCTCCTTTTTTTCCTTTATAGCCCCAGATGTTTGAGGAGTTCGACATCCACCACGCTCCTGCTGAGGTACAACCATTTTCTATCATCCCATTTCAGAAAAATTGAACAAGACTGATTTGAGTCTCTTATAAATATGCTTGTATTTTTTATTTTTTTTTGCAGGCAGCCCGTGCCATCCCTGCCGGAGCAGCCCCTGATACTCTGGAAGTTGTAAGAACTCGTTATCTCTGTAACAAATCATTTCTTTGTTTACTCTTTCACCATGTAATTCTGACTTTTTTTTTTCTAGCTGCTGCCAGTCGACAGCCGAAGAGTCCCCGTTGGAGGACCCGTAAGGAACACATCTATATATTTTTTTCATATTCTCATTTTAAGCTGTTTTTGTTGTAAATTTAAGGCAATAGAAACAAAACCAAATGTGATTTAATCCATTGAACAGATGAAGTTGTGTTTGAGATTATAAGCATCTAAATTATGGAGATAAAATAATGGGTTTTTTTTTGTTTGGAAGGCTCGTGGCTTCATCAAGCATGAGATCCCCAAACCCAACGGTGGAGACGATGAAATGGTGAGTGTCTCCAGACGTTAATATTTCTGCAAATCTGAGGAAAAAATTCCATTGCAATAATAATTTGGTACATTTCTCATTTGCTCCAGTACTATCCATTTGGGTTTGAGGCCCCAGCTGCTCCAGTTGCCCCAGTTGTTGCAGTTGCCCCAGTAGCTCCTGCTGCACCTGTTGTTGTTGTAGTAAGTTTGACCAACTCTTTGCATCAGCACACATTGATATAATTTGCACATTTAATTAGATTTTGAATATGAAGTCATTATTTAAATAAAAAAGTAGTATTTTTAAAATAAGTTTAGGGTAGAGGGCTTATCTGCATCTCATATGGAAACCATCTTCTAATGGTTTCTGCTGAGCTGCTAAGAAAAAACACGTCAAATGACATGCCAGCGTCATCCAGACTCACAACAACCCTTTCATTAACAGGTTGCCAAAACCAGTGAGGATGAGGAGGAGGAGGAAGACTGAAAAACTCAAGCTTGAGTCAGCAGGATTTGCTCTGCACAAACAGGTACTTTGCAGATTAAAACCAAATACAAAACAAGAGAAATTTAAAGAAAAGTCTAACAAATTTCTATCAAATTGTTAGAATGATTCTGAACACATTGAAACGATAAAAAAAATAAAATAAAATCAGAAAATCTTAATGTTTTGGTTCTTTTTGTTTTCTCTCAAGGTGGCCGACCGTGTATGACCTACAGCGAGCTCTGATGAGAAATGACCAAACCCTTTTTCTTGATCCTTAAAAAAATGGTGCTGGGACCTTTGGAGAAAGAGTAACCCTGGACGTGGTGCTAAAGTGTTTTTTATTTTTCATTAAAAGAGAAAAAGTTCTTTATTCTCTGAAACCAAAGTGGTTGCCATGCTGTGAAGTGGGATTGGGTTTTTTTATGTGTGTGTGTGGTGACATCATCAGTGGTGGAAAAACAGCATGTTCTCTAAAGAAAGTTTGTAATCTTTCCTCACAATAAATGAAAATAATTGAACAATTTTCTTGGTTTTTTTTCTATTTTTGTGCCGTACAATCACTTCTGGTCAAAATGATAAATGATTGGTTCAATTAATAAATACCAGATCCGCTCTGGTGACGTTGCGTCTGAAAATTCTTACTTATCAGTTTGAGGAATTAATCTAAAACTTCACAATTTTAGGGCATGAAATTGCATTTGAAAAAAACGTTGAAACGCATGCTTATGAAAGGGTGAACTAAAAAAAAAAACCCAACATATTAAAAACTTATTGAAAAACCTATATTGAAAAACCTCAGCCAATCAGATTTGAATGGTGAGCAAAAACCATTGGCCTCGATCACTCCAACTTTCTAATTTTGGCGACAGCTATTTTTATTGGTTGCAAATGCAAAATCTGAGAAAAGCTAGAAAAGACCAAGTCGGGTATTAACGTGTTTCCAGCGATCACAAAAAGTTGCTGGTCTTTCAGCCTTAAACAATCGTCCATATTGCCTTTAGAGGCGCTAAACCTCAACTGTTTGAACTGGCATACACGATTACATTTTTTATCTGTCAAACTTTGAACAGTCAAAAAAATTAAGCTCAGGATAGAAAACTTAGCTCATTAAATCAACTACGTTTTTTTAAAATTTACTTTATTAATTCCTGACTGGGAAATTTGTGTGCTGCATTTTACCGCAGCAGGCTGCCACCTATGACAGCACCAATGGTGGGAGAAATGGGCGGTTAGGTGTCTCCCCAAAGGACCTTAGACGTGAACTTCCGGTCCGGGGGCAAAGGCTCTAACCACTGAGTCACTGTCCACCCCCTTCTAAAGCCAGTTTTGGCATGGTTAGTTCATCTTGGAAAGTTTAGTAATGGCCACTTCTAACAAGTCATATAGGGTCCATCAGGCAAGAGGATGGGTACATCCTGGATAGCTCACCGGACTGTTACAAGGCCACATAAAAGTGACCATTCAGTCTCAAAGACAGCTTTACACACATATGATATTTATAGATTTGATGGAAAATTCACTAATGACTTGACTAAATGTATCTTGTTACTTTAGATTTTACGTCATTTCACATACATAACTGCCTGAATTCTTCCTTTTCCCGAATCTTCTGATCCCAGTCTGTTAGTTGGAAAAATGAGCCATAAATGTGTGGATACACCAGGTCTGACAGGCGAAAACATGATCTGCATTAGCACTCGGGAAGACTGTACGGCCACAAATCTGAACTCTAGATGCAATTTCTGAGCTTAATGTTGAAAAAAATAATTTCATCTTCTGAAACGCACATCCCTAACAGGATTGCAAGGGTGCCAAAGCCTATCCGAGCTGATTTAAGGCGAGAAGCGGGGTAGACCCTGAACAGTATGCCAGTTTGTCGGAAGACCACACATACACACACACACAACCAACCACAAACACATTCATTCTTAGAGGCAATTTTATAGCGGCCAATCAACCTAACACACACGGTCACCACCCACAGCTGGAGGTCAGAGATGAGGGAAAGAAGAAGATTAACTGGTGAATAAAGAAGTCTGCTTTGTTTCATCTCTCGGTTTACCAAACAGACCAAAGCAATGTCCTAATTATTGCAGACACTGCACCTATCAACAGCTAAGGCTGGTCAGCTGCCTGCTTCAGTGCTCCCTGTTACTTGAATGTTTAATCGCCAACTTTCTCTGAGTCTCTGTCCCTTCTTCTGGCTATGTTTTGTCTCTTTCTAAAGATTTTATTTTTAGCGCACTTTGGACATCATTTTGGACTTTGTCTTGGACAGCTGATTTTTCAGAAATCATATGGCTAGCTCCCAACGGCTGGCAGGTTATAGGGTCATTCTGCCATTGACATGCATGTTGATGTGCGCAACCAGCCACTGGCTCTCGGAGGCACATCCATGTGTGGCTACAGGAGTTGGTTCAGTCCTGAGGAGCTGAAGAGAAGATGCCGATCTGGAGGAGGTGCGGGGAAGGAGTCGTTCTGGAGGAGGAAACTGTCTAGAGGAGTTGCTTCGGGCCCGGTGTCTTTGCGAGTTCCATGCAAACGTCCGTTTGCTTGCTTGAGGAACTGGAGGCACACACTCGGACCCAGTGAAATACAAAGAGGCCAGTTTGGTGCTCTTCACTCCGGCCAGGCTTTGTGGACCCATTCCGTAATCTAGCTTTTGGGTTGCCAGGTTGGACTTTGTGCAGCTGGAATGGGACGCCGCTAGATAAGAGTGAGGGGGCATCAAGGTGTTAAACACCTGGTGTTTGCACTGCAAACTCAAATTTCCCTTCGGGGATTAATAAAGAATATTCAATTCAATTCATCTATTGATAATCTGCTCCATTCAAACGTCATTTGTGATATCATTTTATTTTACACTACATTAAATTGGCAGCACATTTTACACTTAATTGCGCGTAGTCGTAGCTTTACCATTCTCTTATTGTACAACATTAAAGCTGATTCATATGTAATTTATATAATTTAAACAAAGATTTGAGATTTCACGCTCAATTTGAATAGGCAATAAAATTTTACAACTGTAAATATTGCTTTAAGATATCAGACAGACCTAACGGTTAAAAATATCCTGAGAACGTAATGAGTGGTGAGTGTGAAGCTGCCCTGTTTCCAGACACTGCAATCAAACTAAGTAGCTAAGTCAGAAAGTAGAGCTGACCACTTGTTATTTAGTAAAGCCAGAGACTACCTGGAGTACCCTCTCACTTAGTGAGGTCACACCCCTTATCGTTATTGGCTCTCTTTGGACTGGTTCACTATAAAAGTAACAACTGGACCAAAGATGATGTGATACAATCAAGTGGTGAAGTCTCATCAAAAACTTTGATCGAGTTCTTCTCTTTCTTTGACGCTTGTTTCCTTACAGCAGGTAAGTTGATTTTTACTTATCTGACAAAATGTAACCACGTAATGTGACTTTGAGTTATTGTCCATTTCACGTCCTCAGGATAAAAATGAAACTGGTCCTGCTCTGCCTTGCTTTGGCTAGCACAGCCTTTGCAGTGCCGGTAAGTGTCAGCTAACAGATCCAGTTTATGCTTTTGTTGGGGTTCATTTGATCTTTATATTTGTGTTTTCATCTTCAGTATCAGTACTTGCCCCAATATAGACCACTACCACATCCCCAGGTAAGCATCCATGCTCTTCCCTGCTTCTAGCCCGCCATTACCATTGGTTATTTGTAATTTGTTAAATAAAAATTACAGTGAAATAGTCTATTTCAAGATTTTTTTATTTGTTTTTATTAAGATAAAATCCTCCATTGCAAGTGGTTTCCAACCTGGACTCCAAGGAGGCTACAGTGTGGAATTTGTATGTAAAACACAGACAGCCATGTTTTTTCGTATATTAAATTTGGTCTTACAGAAATACTCACATATTGGTTTAAACATATCTGCTTTAGATCTACCCAATGAAAATGACCGGTGGTGCTGGACCAGCAGAGGTAATACGGATTATTTTTTAAAATAAAACTTTGACTTCAGAGGAACTATGAAGAAAGAATGAGTCGTTGCTGGTTTGGGTAATGGTTGTTTCTGTTTTCTCCAGCCATTTTCTCGTTATGGTTTGATTAAATACTCAATTCCCCAACCACCAGGCAGACAGAGCGTTGAAGTGGTAAGTTTTTCAAAACAATTATTGACCCAGTGGGACTATTTTTTTTTTAAAATGTCTTATTTCTGTATTTGTTTCGTTCACAGTTTTATCCTTATGACTTCACTGAGCAAAGGGTAACGTTTTTACGTCTAAGCATTGGAAATGATTGCATACAAAACTACAAAATTTGTTTGTATCATTTTCTTTTGTTTTTTTCTAGATCATTCCAGACACTCCAATGAGCAACGCCCCTGTTCCACGAGATGTACATTTTTCATAGTTTTCTGATTTCCTTTTTCTAACAGTTTCACTGATTTATGTACTTTTTCTACATTTTCACAGGTTTTACCATTTGGATATCCACCGCAAACTGTTCCTCAGCAGAACCCAAATGTAAAAACAAAAATAATGTTCAATAAAAATATTTAAACATTTGGATTGAACATTCATTCGTTTTCTATTTTCATTTGTGTTTGAAGAACGTTCCATTTGGTTACCCCCAGCAAAATGGCGCCCAGCAAAACATCCAAGTAAGGCCAAAAAAATATATTGTTCTTCAGTCAGATTTCCATATTTTGATTTTGTGTTTGCTTCCGTTCTCTTAGATTCAGCCTTCTCAGGATCCTGTACAACAACCCCAACAGGACCCACCCACTCAGGCAGACCCGGTATTGTAAATGTACACCAAAACTATTTCTATTTTATTCATACAAAATTATATTAAATTATGTTTTCTTCTCTGTTTTTACAGATTCCAGCAAAGATTTAAAGGAGCAAATGTTTCTTTTCTCTTCATCATGGTTACCTTTAGTAATTTTGTTTTCTTTATTAGTAAAAAATAAAGTTCAAATTCACACCTGATCAGAAAGTAGCTACTTTTCACAGAAATAATTAGCACTATTAAATTATAAGAAAAAATAGTTTTGTCTGTTTGAATTCTAAATGATTAACCATAAACAACAGTAAAACTGCAGTTTATAATTTGAATTACATGTCATGACTTTACAAGTTTATCGTTTCTACTATTAGATTAAAAATATCCTGTTTTCACAACTTTTTTTGTCCAATAAATATTTGAAAGCAAGTTGTTTTATGTTTCTTTCTTTTAACCACAAAAAAAAAGGTTAACTAAACACAATTACAATCAACTGGGTCCGAACACAAGAATGTCTGGGGTGATCGTCTTATATAGGCAGCAGCCTGACTATGCACAGCTGATTGGTATCAGGCCAATCACCCAGGTGTTCAGGATAGGGTTGGAATCCAGGTGAGAGAGGACGGTCCAGGGCTCCCTCTGGTGGCAGGCTAGGGTATCCTGACAGTAATATTGTAACTTTCCATGTAGATATTTCATCAGGATATTAATTTATTCTCATCACTGCCTCACAATCTAAATTAAGATTGTGCAAGTTTGAAGGAAACATGGAAACGACACCCATCAAAGCAACGCTTTGAGTTGTAAAAAATAACTGTTTGATGGATTAAAGCGTGTAATTTGTTTAAAAAAAAGTCTTTTTTTTTTTTTAAGTTTGTGTAATTTTAGAGAAGAAAAAAAAACAGTCAAACGAAGATCCGTGTTTGACCTTGGTGGATGCTTTGGGACAGGAAATTTTGGGGGGGGATTATATTACAAAACAGTAATTTGCTGTGAAAGACAGGTCCAAACTGATTCTGAGTGCTGTTTACAGCCTACAGAGCAGGAACAGTATATATTAGGTATGTTGTATAAGTACATACTGCAAGACATCAGACTGAATATAAACCGTGCAGTTGTTGGCAGATTTCTTAACTCTGTCACAGACAAATAAACACTATCAATTGAAAGATACCTGCTGCCTTCGGGTCAAAAGCTGGTTTCAACTTGATTCGACACTTATCTTTTCAAGACAATCCCAATGAACAGGTGCCATCCTGTCACGCTATCACTCTTTTCACTTCACTGGGTTTTCCTTCCTGTATCTCTGAACATGTATCAACAGCTGGTGAAAAGAAATGAAAGCTGCTTCAAACGAGTTAATATGACGCCAGCGCACCACAGTGGTCTTTGTACTTTATGGAAGTTGTGTCAAGTCAATAATTAATGTAAATACTGTACAGAAAGAAAGTCTGCTGGAGAGATGATGGTGTTGCTGCAGGCATTTTTTTTTTCATGTGAGGTTGCATGATTAGAAATGATCAGCATTAGATAACGTTGATATCAGAGTTAAAATTATTGCAAGCAGCGCAAGAAATCACTATTAGTGCATATCAATATACAAACCGATATACATTTAGATCTGATATAGGTGTATTTAATTAGACATAAATAGAAATTTATTAATGCAATTTATAAATTTATTCAGATACAACACTTTGGATCGGTGCAGCGTCAGCAATATCTAGGACGCTGCATCGATCTGTCCTGGTAAAGAGAGAACTGAGCCGAAAAGCAAAGCTCTCGATTTAAAGGTGATCTATGTTCCCACTCTCACCTATGGTCACCTGCTGTGGGTGGTGACCGAAAGAATGATATCGCAGATACAAGCGGCCAAAATGAGCTTCCTCTGCAGGGTGGCAGGGCTCTCACTCAGAGATCGGGTGAGGAGTTCGGTGTCGAGCCGCTCCTCCTCCAGGTCGGGAGAAGCATGATGAGGAAGTTTGGGCATTTGGTCTGGATGCCTCATGAGCGCCTCATTGGTGAGGTGTTCAGGCACGTTCCACTGGGAGGAGACCATGAGGCAGACCCCAGACCTGCTGGAGAGGCCGGTCTCACAGCTGGGTGGGTGACAACTCGGGATCCTTCCGGGTGATCTGAAGGATGCAGCTGGGGCGAGAGAAGCCTGGGCTTCCCGTCTGAGGCCGTTGCCCCCACGACCCGGCTCCTTATAAGCGGAAGACAATGAAACAGAACATTGTATATGGATAGAAAACTGTCTGTGTTTAACATTGGTTGTACCAAACTTTAAAAAGTTTATCTATGTAAGAGAAAGCTCATTTACATTTTGTCATGATTCGTCTCCCTTTTGAAACATTTCTTCCTTCCCAATTCTGCCTTAATTCAGCACACTTGTGTCTCATCTTCCCCCTCGTTATTTAACCCCTGGAATCCATCACCCCGTTACCAGATCATCTGCTGTGTCATTACATCCATGGTGTTGTCCCTCAGCCTCATGTTACCCCTTCAATAGCTACTTTGTCTGGTCCTGCCAAGCCCGCCCAGGATATGCAAGTCTGCCCAGGATGGCTCCCAGGCTGAACATGCCTCCCCCTTGTCCCTAACCCCTGATTAATTGCAATAAACTGGTTAAAGCTGGTTATGCATCTTGGTTCTACACCTACATCACCTCATGATACATTTATGCTTTTCGTTCTTTTCCACAACGAAAAATCTATTCCTTACCATATATTTTTTGTTCTAATCTTTTTTTTATGTAGAAAATATCACAACCGAGGGCATTAAATGAATTTATTGTTTTTGTTTGTGTAATGTTTTTGTGATAGCCACACCCGGTGACCACACAAATTAAGCTGACGAACCATCATACATCAACACATTCCACTTAAATTATATCCAACTTTCGTTTTGATTAAATGTTGTTGAGCAATTTATTACTCTATGTGGATTTTTTTTCAAGTTTGTTTACCTTTGTATTTGAGTTTTTGTGGTGACATGGGATGAGTTCCAGATGTGGAGATCATCTTTGTTTTTTCAGGTGTTTAGATAGATTTTTGTGAAGAAAATCTATTAAATTAACAGTGGGTTTTTTTTTTTTTTTTTTTTTACATTAGTTGAATTGAGGGATTAATAAAGTATGATTATTATTTTTACTTGTCCAAAACCAATGTGAAAATCAAAGTATTAAATGAAGCATGGTGTCATAAAAATGCAAGACAATGTATCTTTTGCAAAAAAAAAAAAAAAAATCCATTGTTTATATTAATAAATAATTAAAGTGTGCACAATGGTGGGATGTGATTAAACATGCTAGAAAAATAGACTTACAATGATAAAATTAAAAGCAATTTGAAATTATGCCATAAATGTGTCATTCTGTGGCATTCACCAGTATCAGATGAAGTACTCACTTTTTGTACTTAAGTAAAAGTGCAAATAATTAGGCAAAAAAAAAAAAAAAACTTAAGTAAAAGCATCAATAAAAACTCTACTTCAGTAAAAGAACAAAGTAATTGGTGTAAATTTAACTTTTTAAGTAAAAAGTAAAAGTATTCGACCACGATTCAAATGTTATTTTTTGTGCTGTAAGGTCACAGATAAATACTATATCTAACGATGGTTAAACTTTTTATTTAAAAGTAAACGCAAAAGCCAACGACTTCTGATTCTTTTTCAATTTGTGCTATATTTGATGTTAGTTTTTTGGTGGTGAATGACTGCGGAAAATGTTTACTCTCGATTCTGATTGGTCATTGATTCATTACTTCTTCTTCCTCATGGAGACCGCAGGCGATCAACTGCTCCCTCTACAGGTTGATTTTGGCGATGCAGTTTCAAGTTACGCTAAAAAATAAAACTGTATATTTTTCAAATTCCTGACCGAAAATGTAACAAAAAATCCAAAACACACTTTTAAAGAGTAACGGAGTGGAAGTACAGATATTTGCTCTAAAATATAGTAAAGTAAAAAGTACTGGTCTCAAATTTCACTTAAGTAAAGTACAGAAACACAATTTTTTGACCTAAGAACAGAAACCAAGTACATTTACTTTGTTACGTTCCACCACTGGCACTAGCAATAGAAGTGAAATGAAAAGCAAGGTGACCACACCAGAGATAAGATCTTAAGCCCGAGCCCGACCCAAATTTCGGGCCTAAAATGTCAATTATTACTTTGGGTCGAGTCGGGCTTCTCTCTCGTTGACTTTTTTTCAAATAAATATATGTTTATAAAATGTAAACTAAAATGATGTGTGTGTGTGACTAAACTAAGGAATACTTGTTATAAAATGAATCATTTGGATAAAACAGAGAAGTAATGTTTAACTCTGAAACAGGATCCGCAGAGCTAGAGCATGCTCTGCACATGTGAACGCCCCCTTTAATTTGATAATCTTCCCCTGCACAAGTCTGTATCTATTTTGAACTGGTATCCTCGATATTAGGAGCAAGAAGTTAAGGATAATCTAAAGGCAGGAGAACTGAAAAGACAAACACGCACCGGTAGGAGTGAGGTGTGGAAAAGCTTCAAATTTATTGCTCAAAATGCTACAGAAAACCCGCGGGCCAGGTCGGGTCGGGCTGGATTTCTTAAGCTCGTTCTCACCTCTAGACCACACTCATTTTTGGGTTTAGGGCAAAGAGCTCACTCAATTCAAGCTCTTCTGGATTGAGAACAGTCAAATCTAATTGCTGGTCTGGGCTAATGATGCCTTCCTGCTGAGTGGTACATTACAGAAAGCAGAGACTCATGCCGTGACAAAGCAGGGACCATTTATCTAAGCTTAAACATAAATAGTTTGGGATCCACCTGAGAAGAACCAGAGAAGTACCTGAGAAATCTAAGTCCAGGCTTTGCTTGTACTTCTGCAACATAGCCACAGATAAAGGAAGACGTCCAAAAGTATTTGATGGACTTTCCAGAACTTTTACCTAAAGTGGTAGATTTATTTGACTTACTTTCCTAGAAACAGGCCTCAAGACTTTGTACTTACAGCAGAATATTTGTCGTGAATGCTATGGCGGTCAAAGTTTTGGAAAAAGTTTTGTCTCGCTGCCAATCTGTCACTGTCTGTTGTGAAGAACTCTGGACTTTAAAGGATTTTGGATTTCAGTCACTGAATAGACAGGATTTGTTTGTATAAGATTTTGCTGCTGTTTCTATTTTATTCAGTCAGTAAACGAAAGACCACAAATCTCCGTTATGTTTGATGTGACAGGACAGACCTCGCAGCCAATCTGACAGACAGATCCTCATTCCACCGCTATCAGTACCATAAATAATTTAAGTCTAAAAGCATGAGCCAAAAACCATATTTTTTTATGGCACACCAGCCATCTTTTGTTCATTGAACCAATGAAAAAACTTAATTAATTTGGCATTGGAAAGGAATTCTTGTTAGAACACTAGTGCCTTTTTAACCTCTACAACCACAGAGAATTAATTCCGGCTGGGTGGTGTCAATGAAAAAGAAAGAACTAATGAAAAGATCGTTATCTTGCCTTGGAACTCATTATCTCAGCAACTCTGAGATTGAGCATCCCACCCAATCAGAATTGGGCGGAATGCTTTTTTTATTTTAATAAACAAATAAACCAAAACAAAATTTGTGTTAAAAAAAACTCCTGTGATGCCCAGTAGGTGAAGCTTTAAGATCGACCAAGAAAATTTCTGGACAGACGAGCTTTGTTTCTCAACACTTTTACAGCCATAAACATATTTACACTAAACAAATATGGAATTATTTCCTGAGTGAATGAATAGGCATGTGCAAACTGGACTGTGAGACTAGATAAATAAAAGAGCACCAGAAAGAGCCACATAGTATTCATACCAAATACACCAAAGTAAACTTGAGGAGATACCACGATCCTTATCAGTACGGGTGTGGCTTGCTGTGACCACACACCATCTGCAAAATATTTGTATGTAAATGCTGGAAAAATATAAAAAAGGTTTATAAGAATTTAAGCTATTTGGTCTGATTATAATTTTTTTTAAATATTCCATGCATTTTTTTTTACCCTCCTGCTAAGCTCGGGATGCCAAAGTTCATTTGTTTTCTAAACCGCTTAATCCTAATGGGGTCGCTGAGGGTGATGGAGCCTATCCTGGCTGATTTAAGGCTGATTTCAGGGTACATCCCGAACAGGTCGCCAGTTTGTTGCTGGGCCACACACACAACCATTCACACATGCAATGACCCCTACAGGCAATTTGGTCGGTCAGTCAACCTAACATGCATGTTTTTGGAGGGTGGGAGGAAACCGGAGAACCCGTAGAAAACCCAAGCATACACTGGCAAGACATGCAAATTTGACACAGAAAGGCCAGCGTTCCAAGCCTCTTCACACCCGAGAACCATTCTAAAAAAATAAAAAAAATAAATTCAAATCTTGACTATCAAATGTAATGTTTTTTGCAACTTCAGTTGCTACTACATTAAAACTTGCTTGACCATTTACCAGAGGTGTCAAAAGTACCAACATTTTCTACTCAAGTAGAAGTATAAATACCGAGTTAAAAAACTACTTTAGTAAAAGTAGAAGTATCAACTCAAGTTTTCTACTTAAGTAAAAGTAAAAAGTAACCTATTTTAAAACTACTTCAAGTAAAAAAAGTAAAAGTAATTTTCAGAAAAAAAGGAATATTGTTAACAAAAGCGTATGAACATATTTTTTAACTATTATCACATGCTTTAAGGAGCAGAAAATATGATAATAAATGAAAGTGTTTTGGTGTTGAACTTTAAGAATCAGAAACATTTATTTCTTAATAATCTTTATTGGAAATCGATTAATGAACACAATCAAATGTATTAACATAAGCAGGGCATTATGTAACGTCCCTTCAGCTACCAAGCTTCACTCTGCATCACCTAATTTAACCAACTTCAGCAGACACAAACACACTCAATGTTAAAAAAAAATAAATAAATGGAAAAAAAAATGACCAAAAGGCTGTTTTAAGCCTTGAAGGCAGCTAGTTTTCAAAGTTCTTTGAGGCTATACTGAATAGTCTTTAACAAGTTGGTAAGGTTGGGAGTGCCACATACAGCCTGGGCAGCGTTGCCAGGTGGGAGGTGCTGGATTATCGTACTAATGACGTAAAATTATTGTATTTTACAAAAAATATTGTACACCCAGTAAAACCACACCCATTGACAAAATAACACCCTTCACATGCACTCGTAAGGCAGTGGGAGTGAAGGAAACACACAGGAGGAAAAATCCTTGGATTCTTTTTCTAAAATTTTAAGAAATGTAAAAATGAAAAAATAACCAAGGAAATAAGATTTTAAGAAACCCAGAAAGAAACCAGTAGGGGCGGGGCTTAGGAGACGGTATATATAAATTTATATATATACATATTTACATATATATGTGTACATATAAGGTTTTTTTAATGTTAACCCAAACATCTACATGATACAAAATCTAAGCGATGTGTAGTTTTAATCTCCTCTGTCAGTCTTTATAAACTAATCAATAACATTTTGGATGCTTTTAAGCACAAATACTTCATCCACTACTATTTATGGATTAATTAGTTCAATTAGCTTTGTTTCTAAAGATAAAATAGTGCGTCACAAATCAAAGTTATTTTTATAAAAATACCATTTACAACATTTTCAGCAAAGACGTTTACAATAACCGCAGACTCAAAATAATAATAATAATAAAATACATTTCTTTGCTGTTGTTTTTTTTTAAAAAACTGATATTTCAAAGTTCAGTGTTGCAGCATCAGAAACACTTTGATTTCCGAGCCCGCAACAAGTCTCCTGCTCTTTAAAAGTTTGTGGGCGGTGCTACTCGCCCCAAAGTAATGATTGACTGGACCTTTCAGCCAATCATTCATCTGTTCCTTTGTTTGATGCATTCAGGGTTCATAAAAAAAAAAAAAAAAACTCCGACAAACAGTCGCGGCTTTTTAGCGGTGACAAAATGGCGAAAGTAGCGACTACTTTTTTAAAAATTAACGAAGTAAAAGTACAGATAATTGCATAAAAAAGTAGTGAGTAAAAGTAAAAAGTAGACAAAAAAATAATTACTTCGTTAAAGTAAAGATAACGAGATTTTCTACTTGAGTAAGGTAACGAAGTAGTCTTACTTCGCTACTTGACACCTCTGCCATTTACCCATTTGCAGATAGGTTTGATAATTTCACATTTTACTTTTTTCTTTTTTATTTTAGATAAAGCTGAAAAATGTGGAATCCTCATGTTGACGATTGAGGTTCAAAACTTGAAAAAGGAAAAAAAACTCCAAAACTTTTATGGCTTGGTTTCACAATAATTAGGTCTTTCTAGCAGACGACCTTCATCTGGTTATGGAAATGGGAGTAATGAAGCAGTGAGCTAAACATATCAAGCTTTTCCTTTCAAATTATTTTTAATGGGCAAAAGTTTTTCATCTTTTTTACTCTGAACGGGTGCACACGCTATCGAGCTAACAGGAAACCGGAAGTGACCAAGTTGGTCACTACCGGTTCATTCAGCCATTCTTCTTGATAATGCCAAATAAAGGTTCAAAGCAAACGCCATCTGTTATCTTTTTTTGTCTGAGGTGTTCCACCCAAATTTCCCATGCATCCGGTCCTGGTCCATTTTTTTTTTTCGGTGATTTGTGACGATTTGTGACTCTCTAGTAAAATGTTTTCCCACTACACAGAATCCAATTTCTAAATTAAAACGCATTTCCAAAAATGTTTTGATCAACTTCATCCAATTATGGATTGTGATGAAGCTGAAGCAGCATGGGTAAAAGACAGGTTACACCCTGTACAGGTCACCAGTTCATTGCAGAACCAAATAATACAGTGAAGTTCAGATAAAATAAAATTTTCTTCATATATTTGCATCAATTTCAGATGTTGGCCAGAAAATCTCTGAGATTATTGCTCCCTCACTTCCTCCGTTCAAACCACCAGAAGTTTGCCTGCTCCGATAAATAGCCAATATTTTTGATAATTTGCATTGATTTTGAAGTAAATCTAATACCTACCTACAGTAACATAGTCTCAAAAGTTGCTGTGACGAAGCATCAATTTTGAATTAGATTATAATAAAACTGTTGAAAAAAAAAATTGTGGCTATCAAAAAACTGATATTTGACTACACTTTCTTCAACTGGTTTCATAAGGGTATTAAACACACCTCTATTAAAGAATTAAAGAAGCATAACTCATCTCACACTATCAGTCCCAGACTTTTTATTTACCAAACAGCAATCATAAAAAAAATATTTGCCTACGTCTTTTAACTTTCTTATCTCGAATTATGTTGGTTTTATGTCTCCCAGTGTCTGCAGGCTGTCTCTCCTCTTAAAGTTTGGTTTTAGGGCATCATAGATGAGTATGTATGCTTTACCTGCTTGCGGAGTGTGTAATTACCTACAACAAGGGCCCCACATACCACCTTTTTTTTAGTTTTGACATGTAAGAAGATTTCTTCAAACA
Organism: Neostethus bicornis; assembly: GCA_902685375.1. Classification (NCBI taxonomy): domain Eukaryota; kingdom Metazoa; phylum Chordata; class Actinopteri; order Atheriniformes; family Phallostethidae; genus Neostethus; species Neostethus bicornis. Next base: position 9,410,493 of record LR738542.1, on the reverse strand, counting down.
CATAGCTGTGCACATTTCACTGGATGTGATTGGCTATCACAGAATATTCCAGGGTATAAATGACATCCATGAGAGTCCTGAAGTAGACCTCATTTGATCTCTGAGTGGAAAGGTACCCACCCTTTTGTGTTTGGTTATCATTGGACCAGGAAATCTAAGGTAAGACCGACTGCAACGATAACTTTAAAAACTGGTCGAAATAGAATGTAGAATATTTAATGTTTCTTAATTTCTGAATAAAAGTCAATTTAGCAACAAAATTTGCCATATTTCTCCATAGAAATTCAAAATGAAGCTGCTTGTGCTCTTGATGTGCCTGCTGGTCACTGTCTTTGCTGCACCTGTGAGTTTTGGAATTATCTTTTTTCCACAAAAAGTTACTTAAAACATTTAAATTATTGTTCTTAATGTCTAAATAATACTTTTGTCTCTGCTTTGTAGGCACCAGACAGCGAGAGTGATGAGGTAAGCGAGCTTCTGTTCTACATTTCTGTAAAGATGTGGGTCTGTCTGCCGTGACTTGTCCTGTCCTGTTTTCTGTCACATCATCAATCAGTATTATCTCTAAAAGAGACAAGGCTTTATTCCAACTCATGTCTGGAGATGTCTGGTATTTATTTAGCAGGTTGCGGCACATGCTAATGAGGCCCTGAGGTTAATGGAGTTGTACAGGCTGTACCAGCAGCAGGTAGAGGGGTTCATTGATATTCTACCTAAAATACAGATGATTGTTTATCAGTTCACACAATCTGAAAACAATCATCAATTGTGAATTTTTATTCTTTCAGTTGGGAGTTGGGAACCCCTTCCTTCCTGTTGTTGATGCTCCTGTAAGTTTAATTATGTTAGATTTTATTAGACCTTAGCTAGTGATTCCTATAAAAATTGGCAAAATCTGCAACATAAGACATGCTTGACTTATACTTGAATTATCTGCATGTTTAGGCTGATACAGCAGCTGCCGCAGCAGTATGTAGACACACAACACAACAACTTTAAATGTAACCACTTTTACTGTTTGAATTAAAGTGGTTTTTTTATGCAGGTTGGTGCTCCAGCTGCAGGAGTGAACTCAGATGAGGAAACAGAGGTGAGGAAACACTCACGAATCATTCTAAATTATCCATAGACATGTTTAGTCACCAGATTCACATTTTTCTTCTCACAATTCAAAATGTGGATATTTGTCCGACACTGTAAAACAATCGCAGTTGTACCATTAAAAAATAAAAAAACACATTTTAGATTTACTATTTTATTTCGGCTCACTGCAGTGGGACAGCTTTTTTTTAATTTGGAGCATATATGGAAATATTCTCAAAGATAAAGTCTTCTGGAAAAATGTCTGTACAAGTTTGATATGTTGAAATAAACTTAGGATATACGTAAATGATTCAACAGACCGTTCAAACCTTATCTTTCGACTGTTGGAAAATTTTGAAAATGCCTTTTGTTAGAAATTTCCGATTATTGCTAAAAACGTTGATTTTACAAGAGTGCACATCATTTTTTGGTGTACTCAAATGAGTGTCTGAAAATTTTACGTGGTGCAAATGAGTTGCAACTTGCGTCCTAAGATGACTAAACAAGGAATATTTTGTCGAATAATTTACAGCAACAACATTATCCAGTTTAATTTGGCGTTGCAAATCATTTCTAATCATGTTACGTCTTCTCTGGATTGATTTATATATTATTGCTGTTAAGGCCAACTTGATCTTGTGCATATAAAATTGTTTTCTGATTCAAAATGCTGCCAAAGCGGAATTTAATTCAATTTTATTTTTTATAGACCAAAATCCCAGAATTTCTGTTTCAATGGGCTTCACATTGCAGATTCAGAAAGACAAAAAACACACAAAAAAAGAGGACTGTATAAACACAAATACACAGCAAGAAAACTAACAAATGCTAGCTTGACAATTTTAGCACATTCCTGCCCTTAGACTCTCCTTCATGATGAGGAAAAACTCCTAAAAACCCATCAGTGGGGAAAAATAAGAAACCTCGTGGAGATCCACACGAAAGAGAGATCCCTCCCCTGAGACGAGCATCCAATGTGTCTAAGACTATTGGTTAATTATTAGCTTCATGTTTGCAGCTTTTTTAAAAAACAAGCTGGTGTTCTAAAAACTGTTTTTTTAAATTGAGTGATATTTGAACTAAATTTAAATATTTCAGTTCATTTTAACCACAAGTTTTTTTTTTAAATATTCAGGCGTTGAGACGTGTTTGTACCGCTGTACTAGAAACAAGTGCAGATTTCAGTCATTCGAGCATCTACATGTGACCAGTTTTTTTAAAACACAGCATTCAAAATGTGTTTTTTTTTTTTATGTTTTTTTGTGGGTTTTTTTGTGTGACTTTTTTAATATAAAAAGGCATCTAAAAAAAGAACTGCAATTTTCTCATATTTTCTATGCAAACATGCACTGTCATGGGAACGTTTTGACTGCCTTGGGTTGACATATTGGTGCACAAAAATGCTCCACAGTGTCTAATGTGCAACACAGCATGCATTTTTACAACATATGCACACCAGTTTGGCACACCTAAACTATTTTTGTGATGTGTTGTTTAATTTTTTTTAATAACCAGGATGCAAGCCCTGCCCTGAAAGCTGCTGCCCCTGCAGCACCTGCAGCTCCTGCAGCCCCGGTCGCTCCTGCAGCCCCCATTAATTCTGATGAGGAGGAAGAGTTAGATGCAGCTGAACCTGAGGCAGCAGAACCCGCCGCAGAACCCGCAGCTGAACCTGCAGCAGAACCTGCAGCTGTCCCTGCTGCTGAACCTGCAGCTGTTGAACCGGCGGCTGTTGAACCAGCGGCTGTTGAACCAGCTGTTGTTGAACCAGCTGCTGTTGAACCAGCTGTTGTTGCACCAGCTCCTGCTGATGTCCCTGTGGAAGCTGCACCAGTTGATGCTGTTGCTGTTGATGTGCCTCCTGTTGATGTAGCTCTGATTGACATTCTCCCAATGATCCCTTCTGCAGTTCTGCAGGTACCCCGTAGTGAACCAGCTACAGCTGATGAGCCCCTTGCATTGTAGACACCCTCAGCTTTTTGCTAGCACAGGCTTGCCTCTGGTAGGAGGCATGTTTTAGCTTTAAGCTAACACACAGGGTGCTCTTATGGTTAATGAGTATCAGTAAGAATCGGCAAAAACAGGGACAAATTTAATGCGTCACTGGGATTCTGCATGCGTTTAATTCTGAATTAGACACCTCTTTGCCTTTACTATGTTTTTTTCTGTTACTTTGTTTACCCCTCTGAACTTGAATGCATTTGTAATTGATTTGTTCAAACATTTTCTGTTAAGACCAAAAAAAAGCATGTACTTCATATTTTTCTCTTTTTGATCATTCAGATTTTTTAAATGTGCCAAACTTGGCAGGGATATTTCTTTCTGAAATTATGCACAAACATATTATGTTTCATTTGAGATACTTTCTGATATCGTTCAGTGTTCCCATCATGCATTAAAACTGTGAAACAATTGAGAATAAAAATAAAGTGCTTTCAAGTTCCAAAAATGATTTCTTGTGGAATTTGTTGCCCTAAAGCTGAAAAACACAAACTGCCAGCAGAGAGTGCCAAAAAACCACTGGATACTTCTAATGTTTCAATGAGAAACATTTCTTGGACAATTTCCCCAGCTTTGACACAGGTTCATTTCCAATTTTACTCTTGTGTATCTGGATGCATTTGAGAGGCGACAGATCCATCTGATCTGAAATCTGTTCCACCGGGACTGATATAATAGGATCAGATGGGGATATGGCTGAGAATGCTGACTCAGCAGAAGGTGTTTGTTTATGTGAGTGTCAGAGGGGGGTGAATAAATCCGTTCTGTAAATACGCAGGAAATTTGCAGACTGGAAGATAAAACAGTTTGATACGATCACTAATTTAAAACTAGTTTATGGAGTCCAGGGTGAATTCTCCTTATCTTTTCTCTTTTTCAAGTGAACAAACTGGAGGGTGGATGACTTTGCCTCATCTCCTCTTAGCTATCTCTAATCCTCAAATCCTTGTGAGGGTCACTGGGATTCAATGACGCGGTTAGTTAGGCTCGATGTTTAGAGGTGTGAGCTTCTAATTAAATTTACAATTTGTATGAATAAATAGGATTTTATTATAAACATACTTATGTAGTGAGATGATGGAAGAAGAATATTGTAAAAAGATCTAATGGACTTGGACTTACACGATTAAGAAGAAAAAGAGGTAAGATTGTTTTAGAATAAGTTGGAGCCAGGGTTAACCCCAATCTCAATTGTAGCCCCATCTATAGACCTAACCCTTATTCTCATAATTTCATCTCCAGCCATAACCTTACAGTAACCCTAACCCTTTTATTGGTAGTCTGTTTTTATTCAGCTTTAAAAAACTAGACAGATCTTTCTTTTCCCTCCTTTTTTTTGAGTTTTCTGTTTAGGTGTTGTTTCTGTCGCTCAGGATCCTCATTTATTCGTGTGTTTTTAAAAATGTTCTTGTATGGATGATAAAGGATGGATGTGTGTACAACCACCGGTCCTAAACTGGTAGAAACCATGGACGTTTTCCTGGTAGAACTCCTAACCCTCCACACCACTGTCCGAAGCCTGCGCTCCTCCTCCTCCTACTGCCTCCATCAACCAAAGACCAGACCCTCCACTATTGGGGACTGGGCCTTGCAGGCGGCTGCTCCACAGCTCTGGAACGCTCTTCCCGAGAGCTTGAGGGCTCTGCAAAGCATTAGAATTAAAAAAAAAAAAAAGACTGAAGACGTTTTTATTTCAAAAGGCTTTTTAGCAAAGTTTTTAGTGTTTTGACGTCATGTACTTTTACATGACTTTTACACATACTTTTACACATACTTTTACAAAACTTTACAATTTTAAATAAAATTATTATTTATTTTAGTCATTGTAGCACTTTGAGGTGTTCACTGGAAATGTAAAGTGCCTTATAAATAAAATTTATTATTGTTAGAACTGGTGGAATGGTTTGGTCAGGGTGGAAGGAATATGCATCCACTTTTCATACAAACATTTTCCCCTAACCTGTAACTCATGTTACCATTACCCCGATACTCTCCCTAAACTTAGTCTTAGTCACACCACTTGCCTTAACCTCCAACCTAGCCCTAAACTGTAGATTTGTACCATGCTCCTGCTTTCATCATGTGACGCTTGTGACATGCTGGTCTTTAAAAAAAAAAAAATACTGCCTCGGCTAAATTGATTTTCTTGGCTTACAATTGAGAACCCCGAAAACGGCCAACTAGTCAGCTGTCGTCAAATAGACAAGATGTTAGGGTGTCAAATGCAAAAGCATGCATCTAGGTTTGTTTGTAGGTTTGTAGCTACCTAAGAGGTCAACCGAGCAACGATCAACAATCCCCAAAATTAAGACCAAACTCACAAAAGTATGATTCAGGGTGGGAAAGTTCTTGCTCGTCTGCTGATATGGTATTTAAGCAAAAATGTCAGCTAGCGACTTCAAAGCACTACACACGTTACTTCTCGTTCCGACTAGAAAGCGGCGATTGGTTAAATCGAAAAAGCGCCTGCCCACCAAGGCGCAAATGAACCCCAATGCTGAGAGGTCAGACTGTTTCCACAGAGTGAAAAACAATACTAACAGTGCAGGCTCCTCCAGGTCGAGAGGAGCCAGATGGGGTGGTTCGGGCATCTGGTCAGAATGCCCCCGAGCGCCTCGCGGGCGAGGTGTTTCGGGCACGTTCCACCGGGAGGAGACCAAGGGGCAGACCCCGGACCTGCTGGAGAGACTATGTCTCACTGCTGGCCGCGGAACAACTTGGGATCCTTCCGGGTGAGCTGGAGGATGCAGCCGGGGTGAGAGAGGCCTGGGCTACCCGTTTGAGGCTGATGCCCACGCGACCCGACCCCGGAACAAGCGGAAGATGACGGAACGGAACAGTGCAGGATAGTATATTGTAAGGCTTGGGATTAGGATTTCCCAATACATTCAGTTAATCTTTGAGAAAAACTTGTTTGGTTTCCTCGTAACAAATTTTATCACGTGTTAAAGAATTGATAAACACACTTCGGGTGGCTTTTTTTCCTCATTCATTCAAACGAGCTTGTTAAAAAGTAATTGAGACTTGAGAATAAACAGCAGCAATTCAAACAAATCCAAAAATATGAAAGAACTTTATCACTGTCAAAGTTTTGCTTTTTTCCATGTTCATAATCCCTCACCACAGTTATAGGAACAAATCTTTTCTCGTCCACTTGTTATGTTTCCACATGAGTTTCATTAGAACACCGCACAGTGCTCTTTTGAAGTCGACATATTTGGGATTACGTGCGGTTCAAGATGAGGTTAATGAAACAATCCCAAATGTGCAACCCAGTGTGGATTTAGTTTGTTTTGGATTATTTTCACTTTGTAGAACACAATCCGGCTTCATTCTACACATGGTGTGATGCTAGCTGGATTTGGTCAGTCATCCCAAATCTGATACTGGTTACAAAAATAAGCTTCACCGATTTTGCTTAAAATACTTTGACAACATTTTGTCATTTTTTTTCTTATAATACTTGAACTTTTTCAAACTTTGCAACACAAAATGCATTTAGTGACTAATAAACAATTTTAAAGTTTTTTTTTAAATTGAAGAATGTGCAATATCAAAAAAGTCTACATTATTTTAAGGGATCAAAAAACAAGACTCTGTGATAAACAAATGAGTCATAACAAAAAAAAAAACCTGATGCCAAGGCTTGGATTTAGAAAATATTAGAAATAAAACATCATTTTTAAACAAAACAAAGTCCAGAAAAAGGAATTCTGACACGTTCCGTTGATTGCTCTTGTTCGTTTTTCCGCGTTCATGAGCAGAAAATAGTAAATTATCACACTGTAATTATATTTTTGAACTTTTTTTTGGTTACAAGATCACAATTTAATCAAGTAACAATCAGTAACTGTAATCAAGATCTTATTTTTGTTTTAATTGTATTGATGTGGGGTTTTTTCCACAAAAAGGTTGAAGATTTATCACCATGGCAACAACTCCAAGCACCCATCTTAATGTGCTACCTGACACTGAGGATGAAAGCGAGGATGAACCGTAAGTAGAGATTATGTTTAGAAGCAAATTGTCGTAAAAAACAGTAGGGTCACACTGTTTCCTGTCTGCTATGTTCCCCAGTCCGTTTGCAAGAAAAATCCCATTGTTTCCTAAATATTTTGGTCAAATTTTTTGACAAACAATTAACCCAAATATTATGCCATTGTTTTGCTCCAGGAGTACATCTTTAACTCCTAATTTTGGAAATATGAATAACAACAATAACAATGAAGAGTAAGTTCAACATAATTAAAAATATTTTTATATAAACTTGAAATCTATTTATTTGTTGTGTTAATTGTTGATTTTTTTTTCCAGTGAGAAAAAAGAGAAAAAGAAGAAAGAGAAGAAAGAAAAGAAGGAAAAGAAGGAGAAGAAAGAAAAAAAGGAGTAATTATTGCACATTTTAATCATTTTCTTCTTTCCGTTATGGTTGCATAACATGTGCACATTGGTTCGTTACAGGAAGAAGAAAGAACAGAAAGAAGGTAAAGAAAATGAAACCAAGAAGGAGAAGGAGAGGGAAAATGAGGAGACAAAAAAGGAAACAGAGAAAGAGAAGAACGAAAAAGAAACAGTGAAAGACGAGAAAGAAAAGGAGACGGAAAAGGATGACAACAAAAAGAAAACGGAGGAGAAAGAAAAAGAACCAGCGAAAGAGGAAAAAGAAACAAAGACTGATGAAAAAGAAAAAGAGAAGAAAGAAAAGGAAAAAGAGAAAGAAAAGGAGAAAGACAAAGATAAAGACAAGGAAAAAGAAAAAGAAAAGTAAGTGAATTACGTGTAAAAAAATTATATAAAGAAACAGACTTCCTCTGGTCTCACCTTCTCTCCATCTCTGTTTCTTCACAGACCGAAAGAATTGTTTGTAATTAACCCCGCTGGGAATTTATATTACAACTGGCTTTTTATCATCGCCATGCCAGTGATGTACAACTGGACCATGATTATAGCCAGGTGCTCTCCCTTCACACATCTCAGAATCCAAACATACAATTACATCTTATTATTCCTTTTACGTGGATTGGTTTTTATAATAAATGTCACAGTTTGGTCTCTTGTGTGTGTTCTGACTGATTTTGCTCATTAACTTCAATTTGCTTTTTATATATAAACAGGGCTTGCTTTGAGGAGCTCCAGCATGATTATATTCTCTACTGGGTACTTTTCGACTATACTTCTGACCTGATCTACCTGGCAGATATGTTTGTTAGAACCAGAACAGGTAAAAAAAAAAAAAGCAACCACTAATATTAAGCATTTTTGTAAAAGCACTCCTTTTGGAACCATCTTTTCTTCGTGCTTTATTCAGTGCTGTCAGGTTAAAAACTAATAGTTGTGATCCTTTTTAGCTTTTAGTCTTTAAACAAAACCACTCATTTTTGTATTTCGAATTCAATTAGAATTCAAATTCAATTAGAATTCAAAAAGCAAAACTCTCGATTTACAAGTTGATCTACATTCATACCCTCATCTATGGTCACCAGCTGAGGGTGGTGACCGAAAGAATGAGATCGCGGGGTTCAAGCGGCCGAAATGAGCTTCCTCCGCAGGGTTGCTGGGCTCTCACTCAGAGATCGGGTGAGGAGCTCTGCCATCCGGGAGGAGCTCGGTGTTGAGCCGCTCCTCCTCCAGGTCGAGAGGAGCCAGATGGGGTGGTTTGGGCATCTGGCCAGGATGCCCCCCGAGCTTCTCGTGGGCGAGGTGTTTCGGGCACGTCCCACAGGGAGGAGACCAAAGGGCAGACCCCGGACCCGCTGGAGAGACTATGTCTCACAGCTGGCCGGGGAACAACTTGGGATCCTTCCAGATGAACTGGAGGATGCAGCCGGGGTGAGAGAGGCCTGGGCTGCCCGTTTGAGGCTGTTGTCTCTGCGACCCAACCCCGGAACAAGCGGAAGATGACTGAACAGAACGGAATTCAATTAGAAACCTCAAGTATATCAAAACTGTACCAACTAAAACCAGTTGGTAAATGTTATTATGTATCTGAACAAGATTGTTTCTAATAGTGCCTTCAAAACGCACACGGCAAAAATGAATGACTTGCATTCTTTTTGCCGGATCTTATTTGACTCACGGACAAATTGCAACCATTTAATTGGCGCGTGGCAGGGAAGACCTTACCAAATCTGCTGTTTATGCTTAAATGTGTGCCAGGCACACCGAATCAAATTTTGCCCAGCGGCAGGATTTGACCCATCAAAGTACTGGACTGTACGCATTCCATAAACGGCTGATGTTACATATTAAACTGATAAAATGGCTGTTTTGTTGCATACGTTGTGAATGCAACTTACGAATGCTTCTTTTTTAAAATCTAGGCTACCTTGAACAAGGCCTTATGGTGAAAGATGAAAAATTACTTCGGGATCGCTACGTTGAAAGTTTCCAGTTTCGTTTGGATGTTGTCTCCATGCTACCCACAGACATCTTCTACCTTTACTTTGGCCTGGACTACCCAGAGATACGCATCAACAAGCTGTTAAGAATCGGACGAATGATGGAGTTCTTTACTAGAACAGAGACTAAAACTAACTACCCTAACATATTTCGTATTGGAAACCTCATCATGTACATCCTCATTATCATCCACTGGAACGCCTGCCTGTACTTCTCTTTCTCCAAATCGATTGGTTTTGGTGCTGATGATTGGGTCTATCCGGCTCTGGATGATCCAGATGAGCCCGAGTTTGGGCAACCCATGAGGAAGTACTCTTTCAGCCTGTACTGGTCCACATTGACTCTGACCACCATCGGAGAAACTCCACCGCCGGCTCTTGACTCAGAATTTTTATTCCACGTGGTTGACTTCTTGGTTGGAGTCTTGATCTTTGCTACTATCGTAGGAAATATTGCCACCATGATTTCAAACATGAATGCTGCTCAAGCCCAGTTTCAGGCTCGGATAGACAACATCAAACACTACATGCAGGTTGGTGTCTTCTCAGAACTTTGTAATGGTTGTTTGGTCTTTAGTCATTTTTAAGAAGCTGGATTGGTGAGCTTTCACCTGAGGCCCAGGATTTCTACTCCCTACTAGAAATCTTAACAAAGATTCCCAGGATCCCTACTAGGAATCATAGGATCCTAGGAATCCCTAGTAGGATCCCTGCTAGGGATCCCAGAATCCTACCCTCTTTAGGGAAGGATTTTATCCACCGAAAGAAAGTAGGGTACAGAGTGGCAGCATGGTTTTGCGTCTGTACTTGCGCGTACAGATACCATCACACTGCTCCATGTCTGTTACACTCCCTGCTTCCTTTTCAAAGTGTTGCTGTTAAATTATCATATTGGTTCTTGTATAATTTCTGGTTAGATCAAGAGAATCTTCTTGTGTGCCCAATTTTCTTTCTTGTTCAAAAAGAAAACTTAAGTTTTTCTCTTTGACTGTTTGTGTCTTTAAAGGCTCGAAAGGTGGACAAAGAACTTGAATTACGTGTTATAAAGTGGTTTGATTACCTGTGGAACAATGGCAAAGCACAAGATGAGCGGGAAGTGCTGAAGTATCTCCCAGACAAGCTAAAAGCAGAAATAGCCATCCAGGTCCACATGGACACCCTGAAGAAAGTTCGGATCTTTGCAGATTGTGAGGCTGGACTTCTTATTGAACTAGTGCTCAAACTCCGACCACAGGTCTTCAGTCCTGGAGACTACATCTGCAAAAAAGGCGACATTGGTCGGGAGATGTACATCATAAAAGACGGAAAGCTAGCAGTGGTCGCTGACGATGGTGTCACGCAGTTTGTTGTGCTTGGAAGTGGCAGCTACTTTGGCGAGATTAGTATTCTTAATATTAAAGGGAGTAAAGCGGGCAACAGAAGAACGGCCAACATTCGCAGTATCGGGTACTCTGATCTTTTCTGCCTATCCAAAGATGACTTGATGGAATCCCTGTTGGAGTATCCCGATGCTAAAGCCATGCTAGAGGAGAAAGGCAGACAGATCCTAATGAAAGATGGTTTGATAGACCTTGACCCAGCCAACATCAAGCCAGAAGCTAAAGAGCTAGAAGAGAAGGTCACCAAGTTGTACTCCTCCATGGAGCTGATGCAGGCAAAGCTGAAGAAGATCCTGGGAAAGCACGAGATCAGTGATAAAAACCTGAGACACCGCATTGCCGATTTGGAACGCTTGACTGGAGAGGAAGTGGAAGAGGAGGATGAAGAAGAAGAGAAAAAGGAGGAGAAAGTTGGAGAAGGAGAGAAAAAAGAAGAGGAAAAACATGAAGAAAAGGAGGAGGACGAGAAGAAAGATGAGGAGAAAGGCGAAGAAAAACCCGAAGAGGCAGGAGAGGAGAAAACAGATGGGGAAGATAAAGAAAAAGAATAAACAGTACATTTTTTGGGCGAGCCGGGGGGTTGTGGCTGAAATGTTAATTTCATCTTACTTTGTCCTGGATAATTATTGCAAATAAAAGAAAAACAAATTTGGAATGGATAAAATTTAAGTGCACTCCTCTTCATCTCCTTTTGGCATTTCCCTTCAGGGGTCGCTATTGCAAGTCAGTTTCTTCCATCTAACCCTATCTGCTAAATCCTCTTCTGTCACACCAACTATCTTCGTGTCTTCCTTCACTGCGTCCATGAACCTCCTCTTTGGCCTTCCTCTAGTCCTCTTTCCTGGTGGTTCCAAACCCAGCATCCTTCTTCCGATGTACTCTCTCTCTTCTCTGCACATGTCCAAACCATCTCAGTATGGCCTCTGACTTTATCTCCAAAACCTCTAACATGTGCTGTTCCTCTAATATACTAATGTCTGATCCTGTCCATCCTGGTCACTCCCAGAGAGATCCTCAGCATCTTCATCTCTGTTACCTCCATCTCTGCTTCCTGTCTTTTCCTCAGTGCCACTGTCTCTAGACCAATCAGCATGGCCAGTCTCATCACGGTTTTGTACACTTTTCCTGTCAGTTTAGCTGAAACTCTTCTGGCACACATCACACCTGATACTTTTCTCAACCCGTTTCAGCCTACTTGAACACGCTTCTTCACCTCTTTTCCACACTCTCCATTGCTCTGGACTGTTGATCCTAAGTACTTAAAATCTTCCACCTTCTTTATCTCTTCTCACTGTAACCTCACTTTTCCATTTGGATCCCTCTCATTCACACACGTACACTGTCTTACTCTGACTAATCTTCATTCCTCTTATTTCTAGTGCAAACTTCCACCTCTACATTGCACACAATTCCCAAACAATATAACTGTCACACTGGCAATGCTACTACTTGTAACCAAGTATGTCAGCACCTAGCGCAGATAAACTGATCAATTTTCCAGAACCATGAGACCAATTGTCAAAGTCACACATGTACAGAATACTTTTATGAATTTAATATTTGTCAAACTAATAAAGAGCTTTTAAAAAAACTGCTTTTGGTTGCTCGATTCTTACAGTGACATCAGGCGAGCACAGTCAAATTGTCCAATTGGCTTGGTGTTGATGTTTGTTGTTATTCTGCTTTCATTTAAATTGAAAACCTAGAAGGACATTGGCTATTTATCCAAATGGTGGTTAAAACTTTTATTTTCTTAAAAATAAAGATTCAGAAGTTATTTTCCATTCCTTGTTGGTGGGAGATTAGGTGGCTTAGTCATAGAATCTTCTAGTGGGTCTGTCGGTTGCCATGACACTTACTCTACTGTCATAATTTTTTTTCAAAAGGGATGACTCATGGGAAAGTAAGTCAAGGTAAACCAGAAGATGTCACATTTATTTAATGTGTGTTTGATTAAAAAGACATTTCTATCATTTCCCACTCTTTATTATCTCAAAAGACTTTCTTGCATCCTCATGAGCTGCAGAATTTGAGACACTGTGTCTCGTTGAGCTCCCAAAAATTTCAGTTTTTCCTTCTTTGGCTCATGCATCTGATCAAATAACAGCTAATACCTCTAAATCTCTTTGCTGTTTAACTTTGAACCAAAGCTCAGAGACGAAATACTTCAGCAATCCAGCTGTCTTCAGTTCAAGCTCTGAGGATCACTGACAAGTTAAGCAAACAGAAGATTTTGGATGTTTATTTTAATATTGAAAGTTCAAAGTATTTAACAAATTTAGAAAATCACCACCTTTAAGACTTTTAAGGCTTTTTTGATTGGATATTTTTGAACCACTGACATGATACTTTGGGACATAATTCCTGTTTTGTCAAGCAGCTGATGCGCGTTGTCTTAAATAAGAAATAAAATGAATGACGTGTTTCGGGTACGTCCAATCGGGAGGAGATCAAGAAGCAGACCCTGGACCCGCTGGAGAGACTATGTCTCGCAGCTGGCTGGGGAACGACTCAGGATCCTTCCGGGTGAGCTGGAGGATGCAGCTGGAGTGAGAGGAGCCTGGGCTTCCTGTCTGAGGCTGTCGCCCCCACGACCCGGCCCCAGATAAGCGGAAGACGATGGAACGGAACAGACTCCCCAAACCTTCAGAAATATTTCTAAATGACAAAGATCATTTGTGTAGCAGAAAAAAAAGCCAAATTTTCTCAAATTCTCCTTCTGAGAACTATGAAACAACATTTTGTCATTCCTCTTTAACACTGAAACTAAACTATGACAAATATGTCTTCTGTTTGTTTCCTTCAGATAGAAAATAAATACTAATTAATTTCTCCTGATCGCCCTTTCTTTCTGAACCACTTCAGAAAATTTCATATCTGCACAAAACCCACATGTCAACATCTCATCGACACATGTCGATACATTTCCAATTGGCTGCACATTGATACTAACATATAATTTTAAGGAAAACTAAACATTTATTGTCAGGTAATTACACAACCCATATAGACACATTAAACTCTGAACACTTCAAACTATAGTCAATAGATTTACACAAGTGTTTTTAGTGTCAGTGAAAGAATGATCGAGGATAAAAGAAAAAAAGCAAAAACTGATTAAAAAATATATTGAAATAGGTCTCATAGGGCGTTGGCCTAGTGGCAGTGTTATAGTCTTTCAACCCGGAGAACCGGTTTCGATTCCCTGGGACCACTGAAAAGACACACACAAAAAAAAAGGAAAAATATTATGATGAAAAGATCATTAAAATTAGTGTCTTTTTTAGATTAAGTTTCAGAAATGATTTAATTAGTAAAAATGTTGTTGCTTTCCCAAAACTAAAAAAAAGAAAAGACTATTTACATATTAAACATAAAATGATGAACGTCCAATGCAATAAAAATTCAAACATGAAAGACTTAAAAGACATAAAAGAAATTAGGAAAATAAAATATAGTCATTGGGGTTTTTTTTTGGCATAAATTGGCTGAAAATGACATTTGCCTTACTGAAATAAACAACTTTTATTTTTATATGTCAAAAATAGTTTATGTTAAACCCCGAAAGGGACAGATGGATAAGAAGATGACTGACTGATTATATTTCATAAGAAGCAATCTGAAAATACTTCCTGCCACAAGGTGGAGGTAAAATATTTATCAACAAAGACAAATGAAATTTTTCACTGTAGTTTTTTTTTTTTTTTTGAAGAAAGTTAGTTATAAAACTTAAAGAAAAACTTTTCTCTACTAACACGACAGAAATGGATCACAGAAAAAGAAATAAAATCCGAATCAGAACTAAAAACTAAAAATACACAAAATACTTTTTGTGTATTTGTTTTTTGGCTCCGTTCCATCATCTTTCGCTTGTTCCGGGGTCAGGTTGTGGGGGCAACAGCCTCAAACGGGTAGACCAGGCCTCTCTCTCCCCAGCTGCATCCTGCAGCTCACCCGGAAGGATCCCAAGTCGTTCCCTGCCCAGCTGTGAGACATAGTCTCTCCAGCGGGTCCGAGGTCTGCCCCTTGGTGTCCTCCCGGTGGGACGTGCCCGAAACACCTCGCCCGCGAGGCGCTCAGGGGGCATTCTGACCAGATGCCTGGACCACCCCATCTGGCTCCTCTCGTCCTGGAGGAGGAGCGGCTCGACACCGAGCTCCTCCCGGATGGCAGAACTCCTCACCAGATCTCTAAGTGAGAGGCCAGCCACCCTGCGGAGGAAGCTCATTTCGGCCGCTTGTACCCGCGATCTCATTCTTTCGGTCACCACCCACAGCTGGTGACCATAGGTGAGGGTAGGAACGTAGATCGACTTGTAAATCGAGAGCTTTGCTTTTCGGCTCAGCTCTCACTTTACCACGACGGACCGATGCAGCGTCCTAGTAATTTTTTACACCTATCCGCCTGTCGGTCTCCCGCTCCATCCTTCCCCTACTCGTGAACAAGACCCCGAGATACTTAAACTCTTTTACTGTAAAAATACACGTAATATTTATTGTTTCTGGCTTTGTAACTTTTTGATCACCGGTCTTTATGTACTCCTTAATGTTGTGTATTACTATTCACACACTGAACCTACCCTCAAATTAAAAGGCAGGTTTAATGCCATGCACTGTTATTTCTGGTGTACATATAAAGGAGAAAGAAGGGGGTAAGCGGTGGGAGGACCCCTGATGTACAAACAGGCTGGTTGGAGGTGGAGTTTTATTCTAGCTCGTCTGGTTGAGCTCTGTGGGAGGTCTTTTTCTTTTTGTTTGAATGTGACTCATTTCCTGGCTCAACGGAACTAAGTTTAGATGAAATCTGAAAAGAGATGTTTAATTAACAAACATTTTAATTTATTTTATGATGACTTTATTCCTTATGCCAAATTTTTTTTTCTTCTCCTGGGTGTTCTCATTGACAAATTTTCTGCAGACCTGTTCTGCAAATATTAAGGATGCAGACTTCTTTTTTTTGTCCAACAGAACAGCAATCACAAAAATTTAAAATCTCATTTCAAGTCTGAGTAAAACTGATGTTGGCCAATAATTAATGCTCATAATTAGTCCAAGAGATTTTTTATCTGAGAGTAGTGCAGTCCAGGTTTGGCATGGAACAATTTACTTAGAGTCAAGCATGATTATACGATCATTATGTTCTGTAGTGAGAGGAAGGAAGAGGAGAGGTGGAGGTTTGCACTAGAAAGAAGAGGAATGAAGATCAGTCAGAGTAAAACAGAGTACATGTGTGTGAATGAGAGGGGTCCAAATAGAAAAGTGAGGTTACAGGGAGAAGAGATAAAGAAGGCGAAAGATTTTAAGTACTTAGGATCAACAATCCAGAGCAATGGAGAGTGTGGAAAAGAGGTGAAGAAGCATGTGCAGGCAGGCTGGAACGGGTGGAGAAAAGTATCACCAGGAAAGAGGACTAGAGGAAGACCAAAGAGGAGGTTCATGGATACAGTGAAGGAAGACATGAAGATAGTTGGTGTGACCAAAGAGGATGCTGCAGATAGGATTACAGGGAAGAAACTGACTTGCTGTGGCGACCCCTGAAGGGAAATGCCGGATAGAAGAAGAAGAAGTGTGTGTGTACGGTGGTCTGTGTATGTGTCACCCTGCAACAGATTACCAACCTGTTTGGGGTGCTGTAAGTCCCAAAAACTCTCGTGAGAAGTTGCTGGAAGGAAATTCAAGACATTTGAACCAAATCCTGCAGTTTAAAGGCAATAATACTACAAAGTAAGTACTGAATGAAGTACGTACCGTAAGAGTAATTTTTTACCGTACCTTACTGATCTCAGGGGAAGATTATAATTGCTGCATTGCACCGCCGCACCAATGGTGGGATGAACTAAGGGTTAGATATCTACTCCAGGGACACCTTGGGGGCATAGGGGGATTTGAACCAGCTTCTCCTGGTCCAAGGACAAACACTCTACCTCCGATTCAGCGCCTCCCCCAAATTAAGTTTATGGAAATTTTTCACTTTGATAAGTGTAGTAAAATTGACTTAAAAAAAAAAAAACAGCTGCATTTTTCTCACAGTTATCAAAGACAAGTGACTTTGGGAACTGGAAATGAATTTAAAACAGAAAAAGTTTATTTATTTTTGTATTTTATGTTTCACAAAAAAGCACATGAGGGTTTTGTGTTTGCATGTAAACATCTGTTTCAACTGTATGTAGAAAAAAACTGGTCAAATTGAAAATACAATTTTTCCGGACGTATTCCTGTTTTTTGTTTTTTAAAATCCTGTGTTGAGTTTGCATGTTCTCCCTGTGTATGCATGGGTTTTCTCCGGGTTCTCCGGTTTCCTCTCACCCTCCAAAAACATGCATTCTAAGTCGATTGGCCACTACATGATTGCCCCTAGGAATGCCTATGTGTATGGTTGTATGTGTGTGGCCTGGCGACAGACTGCGGTGTACCCTGCCCCTCAACTCGAATCAGCTGGGATGGGCTGCAGTACAGCCCGCAAGTCCGTAAAAAATAGACGGTTAAGATGGTAACTGACTGACTCTGTAAATCTTGTTTGAGGCCACAAAAACAGTGTGAAGTTGGCATCAAATTCGGAAAGATAGCACATATTTTTTTTATATTCTTTTTACGGTGCATTTATGTAGAAATGCGTGCCCTGTTGAAGATGAGATTGACCGTGGCTAGACCTTGTGCTGTAAATTGGTTCATATATTAGAATGGAGAACAAAATTAGTGGTAAAAAGCAATGTGTTTGAATAGTTTCTGACACTGCACAGGAAAGTTTGTAGATCACTCAAACTGAATAAGGTATGAATTCAAAGTGGAAAAAATATCCAAACATGGTAGAAGCTTTAAAAAAGGATTTTGTACAAGGCCCCTCATTTTAATAACCCATCTACATCAGAATTCTGTTTTCATTTGCACATTACCTTCCACCAGCTTGTTGAAGGCGGAGATGATGTTCACCACACATGACTGTGAACAGAAACAGTGAGCAATTAAATCTACAAGCCACTCCAGAGTGTTTGCAGTGCTGAGGACGTTTCTGACGCAGACGCTCCTGCTGTCTGTTACCTGCAAATAGGCATCAGTGGGCAAAACATTCATAAGCCGGTTATTTTCACCTGACGCAAATAGAAAAAGAAATGAGAAAACCAATCAGCAATCCCCCAAATGACACCCCTGCAGATTACAAGACTTCCCCTACATGTAGACGTATCATTTAATTGTTCCTCTACGTTAGGGCTTCTCAAATAGTGGGAGAAGGCGCGATGCCAAGGGCATGTGACCCTGTGGAACATTTTTTTTTGCCGTACTAGAATAAAGTGTAATTGCAGATCCACAACAGTAGTTGGCGCTCTCATTGTCAGAGTGTGCACAGGGAGTATTAACTCTATGGTGTAGAGCAGGGGGTCCCAACCTTTTCTGCACCACGGACCGGTTTAGTGTCTGATGATATTTTCACGGACCGGTCTAAAGATGATGAGCCCAGCCTGAAAAACTGTGTTTTTAAATTTAAGTTTTTAAAATATTGATTTTAAAACTGGCTTTTTAAAATCAATAATAATGAACTTAAATCCACTTTGTCCTCACGAGAAAATTTATTAGCAGTGTCTTTATAACGTGGAAACATTCTCTCTGCTCGAACACACTCTTGTTGCCATGTTAACGGTAAACATGTACCTTCAAAATAAAAGACATCACAAAAACAAAATCGACAGGCGGATCGGTGCGGCATCAGCAATAACTAGGACACTGCATTGGTCCGTCGTGGTAAAGAGAGAGCTGAGCCGAAAAGCAAAGCTCTCGATTTACAAGTCGATCTACGTTCCTACCCTCACCTATGGTCACCAGCTGTGGGTGGTGACCAAAAGAATGAGATCGCGGGTACAAGCGGCCGAAATGAACTTCCTCCGCAGGGTGGCTGGGCTCTCACTCAGAGATCGGGTGAGGAGCTCTGCCATCCGGGAGGAGCTAGGTGTCGAGCCGCTCCTCCTCCAGGTCGAGAGGAGCCAGATGGGGTGGTTCGGGCATCTGGTCAGGATCCCCCTCCGAGCGCCTCGCGGGCGAGGTGTTTTGGGCTTTTCCCACCGGGAGGAGACCAAAGGGGCAGACCCTGGACCCGCTGGAGAGACTATGTCTCACAGCTGGCCGGGGAACGACTTGGGATCCTTCCGGGTGAGCTAGAGGATGCAGCCGGGCAGAGAGAGGCCTGGGCTATCCGTTTGAGGCTGTTGCTCCCGCGACCCGACACCGAAACAAGTGAAAGATGACGGAACGGGAACGGAGACATTTCCCTTGAAATGACCTTTTAACTTCTTTATTCTTACAGGAAATAAAGGTGCGTTGTTCATCAGATTGTCAGGAAAGATCCTGCTTATGACACATTTATTTATCTTTGCCAGTCAGATTTCCCTTGTGCTTGGTTGTGAGGGATAGAAGGGCTGTTATCTATGCGTCATGAACCGCATTTCAAACGTGAGTCATTCTGAGTGAACGTGTAGGTGTGTTTGTGGACGATAAACAAGTCTTTATTCATTAACATTCATTTTCAAAACAGGAATTCTAAACCGACATTTGCAGTCAACATTCAATAGATTTAATTGTTATTTAGACGTCTGAGAAAATAAATGGGAATAAAAGAAAAAGAGGGAAAAAAATAGTGAATGCCAAGTTTTGATGATGGAGTACATTATCTCATTTGATTTCATCCAGCAGATCAGAAGAAGAACAAGCATACTTTATTCATCCCTCAACAGGGAAATGAGTACATCAGAGGAACAGCACATGTTAGAGGTTTTGGAGACAAAGTTCAAGAGGCCAGAGTGAGATGGTTTGGACATGTGCAGAGAAGATAGAGAGAGTACTTGTACATTAGAAGAAGGATGCTAGGTTTGGAACCACAAAGAAAGAGGCCTATCTCATTTTTTCAATTCAATTTTATTTGTATAGCCCAAAATCCCAGAATTTCCGTCTCAATGGGCTTCACAAGAAAAAGAGGAATGTATTAACACAGATACACAGCAAGAAAAATAACTAACAAATGCTAACTAAACAAGACTAGCACATTTATACCCTTAGACTCTCCTTCACGGTGAGAAAAAACTCCTAAAAAACCCATCAGTGGGGAAAAAAAAAAGAAACCTCATGGGGATCCACATGAAAGAAAGATCCCTCCCCGGGACGAGCAACCAATGTGTCAAAGATTATTGTTTAAATATTAGCTTATTCTATTCTACAGCTAAATATCTAAAGAAGTCAATAGATGCTCTTCAATCTAGGCCTAGAGGAAGAACAAAGAGGAGGTTCATGGACGCAGTGAAGGAAGACATGAAGATAGTTGGCATGACCAAAGAGGATTCAGCAGATAGGGTTGGATGGAAGAAATTGACTTCCTATGGCGACCCCTGAAGGGAAATGCCAAAAGACAGCTGGCAAGGAGAAACAGGGGCGTAGGTGTCTTCCCCAAGGACATGAGCTCAGTAGGATTCGATCCCGCAAACTTCCGGTCCAAGGGCGAACATTTTACCACTGAGCCTCTCTCCATCTAAAATAATTCCACAAATAGATATCTGTAATTACAGGGTTTGCTAGAACTCAAAGTATCAGCATTTAAGGTGTCAGATCCACAGTGGAAAATATCCTCTCCACATTGAAAGATGTATTCTATTATATCCAGAGGCTATGGACCTCTATGTTACGAGAGAAGGTTCAGAGCCTCATGCAGTGGTGTTCAGAGAACAACCTCTTCCTGACCCTCAACATACACACTATATTGTTTCATTCACAGAAACTAACTACAGTAGGTCTATCATATTTTCACTGAATTTTTGAGGCTCGCAAAAGTCTGATACTCGTTAAAAGTGTCTTCTAATCTACTTTCTGGTTAAAGTCATTACAAGGTCAACTTCACATTAATATGAAACAGTAGTATTTAATCCTAATTAGATTGTGTTATCCTCAATCTTTCAACTTCGTTTATTTCAATCAACTTGAAAATAAACAACTAAGCTGGACAGACTGATAAGGAAATGTGCATCTGTCGTGGGGACAAATGTGGACTCTGTGGGAGCTGTTTTGGAGAGGTGGATGAGGGCTTTAATGCAGGGAATTCTGAATAACCCCCGTCACCCTCTTCATGATGTTAAACGACCCAGAAGACGACCCGAAGTAAGAGGTTCCTCTCACTGCGCTGCAGGACTGAGCCCTTTAGGTGGTCGTTCATCCCTTCAGCCCTCAGGCAATTTAATAGATCAGATGTTTCTGGAAGGAACTGAATCCTATTTTACTATGTATGTATGTTGTTTTTATTTATTTAGTATGTACTTGATTTCTGTTGCGGCTGGACACCAAAATTTCTCCTGTGGGAGATTATTAGAGTTTTTATCTATCTATCTAAAAAGATCATTCATAAATCAATATTTTTCACACCTTCAATGTGCACCTGAGTATGTGCAAATACTCAGTATGAAATACAGAATTACTCATTATGAAATACTCAAATACTGAGTATGTGCAAATACTAAGAAATGCCGAAAAAAGAAGAATGTGCACCTGAGCATTTCCACATTTTCCACGATTTGAATGATTTTACAGACTTATTCAGTTGTAATACTTATCAAATTCCACATGTTTTGAAATGAATTGAAGTAAAAGTTTTCTTGGAGGAGAGGTCAGAAATGAATTAGCGTCTATTGGAGTTATAGTGACTAAAGTCGCAACTAGCTTTTTTAAACTGGTTAATACCCTCAGGTGTTTTATATTAATATGTAATGCCTGAACACCACAGCATGATCAACCCCCAGGCATCACATCATAAAATGAAGAAGTAAATTTATTCACGTATTTCAAATAGAATCGTGAGATTTTATTTTGTTAAGGGCAAAGTTTACACAAGTCTTTTTCCTTTCGTGAATTTTCTGAATTCTTTTCATATTATTGTATTCATCAACTTTAAAATGCCAGCATGCCGTTTTAAACCTTTTAAAAAATATATAAGAAGTCAAATAGATGCAAAACAATATAAAAAATGAAAACAAAAAGCAGTTTTTATCTGTCAGTAAAATGAATTATTAATACAGAAAAACAAGATATTCAAAGATATTCATGTTCCTTTTTAAAAGTTTGGTTTTTAAATGAAATCATTTTGTTGGTTTTCACTGAGAATTATAAATGAATTAAGGTGGAATAACTTTTCTTCTGTGATTGGCTCTGTTTTAATAATGAACCGCAGGAGATTAATTAATGTGTGGGAGGATGAATGAGAAGCCTACTTCCTTCAAATGCGGACGAAACATTTTATTTTCATGGCCGTCATATTATGTTTGCATTCAGTTTGTTCTGCTGTGAGATTTTTAAAAAATGTTCTAATAAATTTTTGTAATCATGCCTTTTTTTCATTGAATATTTTGTTATTAAACAAAATAACCCACCAGCTTCGTCAGTGGCTGGATTTGTTTTAATAAGCAGTCAAAAATCGTTTTAAAAATCCTCCATTATCACTTCAAAGTGCCAATGAGGTTTTTTTTTTTATGGATTTAAATAGTCATGTTTGGAGGTCACTGTGTGAAAGAGTTTTGGTTGTGTTTGTTTTGGTAATGAAAAGCGAGAGTTGCATGGTTGCAACTTGATGACTAGTTTTGTTTATAAAAAGCCCCAAATTAAAATAACCAGTACACTCGTTTTCCATCCATTTTTAAAAGCAACTCTTTGTCACAGGTAGTGTTAGAGCCTGTTGTTGCATCTATTAATTTATTGTGCGTGAGCTTGGATTTTATGTCCTAAAAACAGTTGTAGTTTACTGTCTTCTTTCAACCATCTGAAATTGTGTTACAGGGCCGATGGGGAAACCCAGATTTTCTTTAACCCAACCATTTCTTCCCAAGGCATTTCTGGGCCACTCATGAAACATTGGTTCCCGTGTCTACCTCTGACCCTCTTACCTGCATTTAAATCACTGAATCTACTGAATCTAGTCACTGAGTCACAGAGGGAGACGTTAGCGCTCAGTGGTAGAGTGTTTGTCCTTGGACCGGGAGAAATTGGTTTGAATCCCACTGAGCCCTCTAGACACCTAACCCCGTAGATGCTCCTACCACTGGCGCCGTTGTGGCTGCCTGCTGCGGTGCAACGCATCACAATAATTTGCCAATCAGGGGACTAATAAAGATATTCTTCCGCAAAAATTCCAAATATTGCACTGGGCTTTCTGGTGCCTATGAAAGGAACCTGCAATGGTACATGGATTCTACTTGCGTAGCGCTTTTGTTCTTGCATTGATACGCAGAGCGCTTAACATTGTAGCTCGCATTCATACCTGATGGGGGAAGCTGCCATGGAAGGTGTCAACAACCATCAGGAGTGATGGTGGTTTGGTGTTTTGCTCAGAGACAACTTGGCAAAAACTGAAGGATAGCTCAGTAGGTCAAAACTACCTACTGAGCTATCCTTCGCTATGCAATGAACATATAAGATAGAATCTTCCAAGTGTGTAAAAAGTTATGGAAACTTATAAAACAGCCATTTTTAAGATGAAAATGACTCTATAAATGATTCCTGAGCAGAACATGGGAAGAGTGATTACATCAAACATGGCTTCATAAGATAAGGAAAGTAAAAGCTTTGCTTCAGGGATTTTCTCTTCTACTGAGGTATGAGCGCCTAATTCTTCTCTCCTAACCCCATAAAAAGCTGTGGGGATTGCTTTGATTTGACTTTGAAGAATATATACATCCCCTGCTTATGAAGTCATCCGTTCTGATGTCTTCGACAAGTATGGAAACCAACGAGGAGGAACAGATTTAAAGTCCCAACAAAATAAAAGTCTAGTTTTTGGATGATAGGTTGGTTACTAGTCAGGTTGACTCACCGATCAAATGATACCAATTCTACTCAAAGTCTTGGTAAGTTCTGCAGGTGAGAGCTGAAATTCTTTGTGACAGAGTACTAAATATCCTTGCATGAATGTGGTAAATCTTATAACATTTGCACTAATCACTACTGATCACTACCACATCATTGCTTCTTTGAGAACCTCCTCGTCTGAGAACGCCTTCTTCTTTTTTTTCAAAATTGTGCAGCTCTAAATGTGGCTTCAGTTGCTTTTTGAGAGTTTTTACCGGCCTCGTTAAAAAGACTGCTTTTGTCCAAAGCTGCCTTTAACTCAGGGGCTTTTTCCGTCCGTAGTGCGCTGCCTGGTGGGTAGTTAGCATGGTAGCTTTTGTGACGTACTGAAATGTCTCTCCACATTGTGCTGCTTACGCGTCGCCACAGTCACACTGCAGATGAGACACACACAGTTTTCTTTCACGTTAGTAAAAAAGAACTCTTCCTCCCATTCACTGTGAAAATTGTAAAAGTTTTCTTGCTTTTTTCTGCCATGTTTTTGTGGGTAGAAAACAGGCTCACGCGCTCATCTCAGCAAAGCTGGTTTGTCATGCGCACTAGAGTAACCTCTGACCCATGCTACGTGTCAGAGTTCGTATATTAAACTTTTTTTTGTGATATACATTTTTTTTCCGTTTTTATGTATTTGTTTTTAAAGTTACATCACTGTAAATGAAATTCAAAAAGCAACAAAATTAAATAAAATTTTAGACGGAGCTAATTTGTGATTAGTGCAATTTTTAGAACTGACCTGTGGGCGACTGATGCAGTCGCTGTGGGCCCGCAGACACCGCGTTGGTGACCCCTGCTCTAACATGTGCTGTTCCTCTGGTATACTCTTTTCTGATCCTGTCCATCATGGTC
Source organism: Neostethus bicornis (assembly GCA_902685375.1). Lineage (NCBI taxonomy): Eukaryota > Metazoa > Chordata > Actinopteri > Atheriniformes > Phallostethidae > Neostethus > Neostethus bicornis. Next base: position 9,385,920 of record LR738542.1, on the reverse strand, counting down.
ACTCCCAGAGAGATCCTCAGCATCTTCATCTCTGCTACCTCCATCTCTGTTTCCTGTCTTTTTTTTAACTTTCGGATAGCAATGGACCCCACCCACCCAGGTTAAGGACTGTTTGTACCTCTCCCAACAAGGAAACCTTACAGGACTATAAAAATCACCACTTCATGCCTCAGAGACAGTTTTTTCCTCAGAGCTGTGAAAGCAATCACCCCTCCAACCTCCATCCTCTTGCACACTTTTCTGACTAGTACTAAGGACATTTTACAGCAACACACACTTAACGCTGCACTGTTAAGTCAATAAAATGTCTGCAGTTTAGTTCAAGTCAATTCTGTATTTATGGATTCTACTTTGAATACCAGACCATACAGTATGTGCACTCAATTACTGTCCAAATTTATTTGTAAACCAATAATCTCTTGGATAATTGAACGTTTAATGCGTCCTTCAATCCACCATCAAGTGCGACATGGGAGGAGGATTTAGCTGTGGCTGACTGTGTTTGTTGTTGCCATGGAGATTGCATTACAAGGGTCAGTGCACCGTGCTGTGACCTCATGGTTGTGAAGTCGACCCAGTCTGTCCTGATCTGAGTGGTTCCCATAGTAATGAGCGTTTTAGTCCTTGGTGTGGAGAGGATTCCAGGAAAAAAACAGAGAGACAATGATGTGACACGTTGGTTTCAGTTAGATTCAGTACATAAAAAAGAATGATTGTTCAGATCTTCCTTCCTGTTTACACCAAAGGGGTATTCTAGACCCCAATTAACTCCACGTGAAGGTTTTCAGCCTGTAGGAGGAAGCCAAAAAAAAGCCAAGAGAGACTGATGTTGTTAATTCAGAGGCACAGAAAAGAATATTTTGGCGAAGCAAACAAATATAATCAAATCAATTTTTATCTTCCGTTCCGTTCCATCATCTTCGCTTGTTCCGGGGTCAGGTCGCGGGGGCAACAGCCTCAAATGGGCAGCCCAGGCCTCTCTCACTCCGGCTGCATCCTCCAGCTCACCCGGAAGGATCCAGAGTTGTTCCCCAGCCAGCTGTGAGACATAGTCTCTCCAGCGGGTCCGGGGTCTGCCCCTTGGTCTCCTCCTGGTGAAATGTGCCCGAAACACCTCGCCCGCGGGGGGCATCCTGACCAGATGCCCGAACCACCCCATCTGGCTCCTCTCGACCTGGAGGAGGAGCGGCTCGACACCGAGCTCCTCCCGAATGGCAAAGCTCCTCACCCGATCTCTGAGTGAAAGCCCAGCCACCCTGTGGAGGAAGCTCATTTCGGCCGCTTGTACCCGCGATCTAATTCTTTCGGTCACCACCCACAGCTGGTGACCATAGGTGAGGGTGGGAACGTAGATCGACTTGTAAATCATGAGCTTTGCTTTTTGGCTCAGCACTCTCTTTACCACGATGAACCGATGCAGTGTCCTAGTTATTGCTGATGCCGCACCGATCCGCCTGTCGATCTCCCGCTCCATCCTTCCCCCACAAGACCCCGAGATACTCAAACTCCTCCACAAGTGGCCCAATTTTAATCTGAATTGGATTTTTTTTTATTTTTAATATTATTTAACCCTATCTCATTTTCATTCCCATGATTAGCAGCTATGATATTTCAACTCACATTCTCCAGACTCCCCTCTAATAAGCTCTGGCCACTACTCCTCCACTTCAATTTTCTGCCGAGTTATCTCCATCAATTTGTCAAAAGACCTCTTTCACTCTTTTTTTAAAGTTCATTAGCACTATTTGGACAGATCTGTGAGCAATATTACATCTACTGATGAGAAAATGTTACTCTTGGAAGGTTCCATTTTATCAGCTGTCCTATTTAAAGGACTCTTTTTTTTTTAGGTGAAATCCCCCCGGTCTGTTGGGCGTACAGCTCTTATCACATTTTTTACTCATTCCGTTAAAAGAAAAAAAAAGTTCTGACAGAAAATCAATTTAGAATGTGAAGCCATTGACAAAACATAATGGAAAAAATGGAAAGTTAAAAAAAAATGACCAAAGAATAAAAAAGCAACATTTTTCTATCACTGGACCAAATGTAAAATTGATTAAGATAGTTATTACTGAGAAGTCAGCAGTGATGACTGAGAACGTGTAGCAGAATGTGCTCAGTGGAGAGATGGGCAGCTTGTCATTAATCCTGGAGAAATTGCTGCCTATAAGGCACATTTCCTCAAGGAGTTATTTCTCTGATAGATTTAGAGCTCAAGGGATTTACAGCAATATGAGCACCGGTGTTAAAAATAAAGTAAAATGTTTCTTTTTCAGTGACTAAACACAACTGGTAGAGAAATAATGCTGCTATTCCGATAGATGAGGTTAGACAGAAAACTTCATGGACAATGATGTTTGCAGATGACATTGTGATCTGTAGTGAGAGGAGGGAAGAGGTGGAGGAAAAGCTGGAGAGGTGGAGGTTTGCACTAGAAAGAAGAGGAATGAAGATTAGTCAGAGTAAAACAGAGTACATGTGTGTGAATGAGAGGGATCCAAATGGAAAAGTGAGGTTACAGAGAGAAGAGATAAAGAAGGTGGAAGATTTTAAGTACATAGGATCAACAGTCCAGAGCAATGGAGAGTGTGGAAAAGAGGTGATGAAGCTTGTGCAGGGAGGCTGGAACAGGTGGAGAAAAGTATCAGGTGTGATGTGTGACAAAACCGTGGTGAGACCAGCCATGCTGTTTGGTCTAGAGACAGTGGCACTGAGGAAAAGACAGGAAACATTGATGGAGGTAGCAGAGATGAAGATGCTGAGGATCTCTCTGGGAGTGACCAGGATGGACAGGATTAGAAATGGGTACATCAGGAGAACAGCACATGTTAGAGGTTTTGGGGATAAAGTTCGAGAGGCATGACTGAGATGGTTTGGGCATGTACAGAGGAGAGAGAGTACATAGGAATAAGGATGCTGAATTTGGAGCCACCAGGAAAGAGGACTAGAGGAAGACCAAAGAGGAGGTTCATGGATACAGTGAAGGAAGACATGAAGATAGTTGGTGTGACTGAAGAGGATACAGCAGATAGGGTTAGATGGAAGAAACTGACTTGCTGTGGCGACCCCTAAAGGGAAATGCTCAAAGAAAAAGAATTCAATCTGCTTTGATTTATTTTTAACCTCTTAACACTCTCGTGGTATCTGATCCAACAAGATTAGCTAAATATTCTGTATTTCTTTTTAAAGAACATTAAACTTGAAACTTGTGTGGATTTACTCCCGTTCCATCTTCTAAACCGTCCATCCTTGACAGTGTCTTGGAGAAGCTGGAGTCTGATTTAAGGGGAGAGGCAGGGCACACCCCAAACAGGTTGCCAGTCTGTTACGGGCCACACACACAACTATACACACACACATACCTATGAGGCAATTTTATGGTGGCCAATAGTGGGCTGCATGATATTGACAAAATATTAAATTACAATATCCTGAGGTTTTCTATTTGTTCTTGTATCTACACACTTGATCCAGGTTATTGAGTCAACGTGCCAAATTTTATTGGCTGTTGATTTCATTTTGTGCATCAGCTGTATTGAATCAAGAACACATGGCAAACCTTCAGGACACCGGCCCTTGAGGACCAGAGTTTGACACCCCTGGTCTAAGTCATTGGAATGTTTTGTGTCCTGCTAAGGCCTGCCTTGCTCATTGGATATATTTGAGTTGATTTTTGAGAATAAATCTGTTTCTTAATAAAAACTGCAAACTTTTTTGTGCGTGTGTCCTCAACCCTACGCAACCTGACACGTATCAAGTTAAAGGAAAAAGAAATTAAATTTTCCATCTATCGCACACAAATTGACAATTTTATATAACTATAAAATAATGTTTTCAAGTAAAACAACTTTTTTATGTAGTAAAAAAATCAAGTTTATATAAGTAACACTTTTTTATTGTTTTTTTTCGCTTTGTTGTTGGTAAAGTGGTGAAAAAATGTTACATGTGAAAGAATACTTTCCAATAAACTGAAAAGTTGTAACTGTTTTAATAAGAATCTTTGTATAAATTTCATGTTTTCCTCAAGTCGACAGTGGCCCTGAGTATTTTAAAGCCGCAAACAAAATGTTCTTTTTAAAATGGAGCAAGCAACCTTGGTAAGCAAAGCTTCATAATGAGTTTCTCTAGTTGACAGTTTGTTTTTCTAAATCCAAAATAACTCCGCAATATGCAACTTTCACCTTGTTTTGGCTCTAAAATTTCTTCATGATGCAAAACTGTTCTTATGTGATTTTTTCCAAAATTTTTTACATTTTAAAAGCTCAAAACCCTATTTGAAAGGAGCGTGGCCTTACCCGATTGGCCATGTAACTCCACTGTGTTAGGGTTCCGTTTCGTCATCTTCCGCTTGTTCCGGGGTCGGGTCGCGGGGGCAACAGCCTCAAACGGGCAGCCCAGGCTTCTCTCACCCCAGCTGCATCTTCCAGCTCACCCGGAAGGATCCCAAGTCATTCCCTGGCCAGCTGTGAGACATGGTCTCTCCAGCGGGTTCGGGGTCTGCCCCTTGGTCTCCTCCCGGTTGGACGTACCCGTCGTGGTAAAGAGAGACCTGAGCCGAAAAGCAAAGCTCTCAATTTACAAGTCGATCTACGTTCCTACCCTCACCTATGGTCACCAGCTGTGGGTGGTGACCAATTCAATTCAATTCAATTTTATTTGTATAGCCCAAAATCACAGAATGTCCGTCTCAATGGGCTTCACAAGAAAAAGAGGAATGTATTAACACAGATACACAACAAGAAAAATAACTAACAAATGCTAACTAAACAAGACTAGCACATTAATGCACTTAGACTCTCCTTCTCGGTGAGGAAAAACTCCTAAAAACCCATCAGTGGGGAAAAAATAAGAAACCTCATGGGGATCCACGTGAAAGAGAGATCCCTCCCCCGGGACGAGCAAACAATGTGTCAAAGATTATTGTTTAAATATTAGCTTATTCTAATCTACAGCTAAATATCTAAAGAAGTCAATAAATGTTCTTCATCCTGATGGAAACACGGGGGACTCCTCAGCCCGGAGATGTCCAGTACGGGGATGAGTAGATGTTCTTCATCCTGATGGAAGCACTGGGGGACTCCTCAGCCCGGAGATGTCCAGAACGGGGATGAGTAGATGTTCTTCATCCTGATGGAAACACTGGGGGACTCCTCAGCCCGGAGATGTCCAGTACGGGGATGAGTAGATGTTCTTCATCCTGAAGGAGACACGGGAGACTCCTCAGCCCAGCGATGCCCACGGCAGAGATGAGTAGATGGATTTCAAAAGAATGAGATCACGAATACAAGCGGCCAAAATGAGCTTCCTCCGCAGGGTGGCTGGGCTCTCACTCAGAGATCGGGTGAGGAGCTCTGCCATCCGGGAGGAGCTCGGTGTCGAGCCGCTCCTCTTCCAGTTCGAGAGGAGCCGGATGGGGTGGTTCGGGCAGCTGGTCAGGATGCCCCCCGAGCGCCTCGCGGGCGAGGTGTCTTAGGGTTACATAAATAAATAAATATTTTACTCTATTAATCCCTCACCGGGAAAATTTGTGTGCTGCACTCCTACACCGCAGCAGGCTGCCCAAGACGGCACCAATGGCGGGAGAAACCAGGGGTTCCAAGGACCCTAGACGTGCACCCAGTGGTATGCAAACTTCCGGTCCGCGGGCGAACGCTTTAAGCACTGAGCCATTGTCTCCCCCAAAAGTTAGTTCCCTGACTGGGAATCAAACCCGGGCCGCGGCGGTGAGAGCGCCGAATCCTAACCACTAGACCACCAGAGATTACTACTGTTATAACCCTTATATCATTAACTTAATCAAGAGATATTAAAACAAAGCAATCCCTGGTTCCTTTTGTTGAAAAGGCGGTTGTAATTGGATTTTTGTCGGATTAAAACGGTGTGATTTGGTGTTCTGACTAGGATGCGGCTGCAGCACTAATATGTGCACGGACGATTACCGACTCTTACATTGTTCATTTGAAAAGAAGCAATCAATATAGAGAGCCTTAGCAGCTCTCCTTTATCTGGTGAGGGCAGGAAAAATGTCAAAATATATTCATCATTGGAATTCATCACACTCATACTTAGAGTAGGACATGGTTAGTGGCTTTTTATTGTGCCGTTAAAAAGAGGTCAGGGTTACGTTCTTTCGGTTATTTTTTTTAACTCTTCGTTCAAATGTTGCCTGTGCTATAATTAAACTTAATGCATTTTCAACTGACAGGAAAACAAACATTTCTTGAATTAAAACAGATCAAGAGGGTTAAAAGGTGGTTTTGAATGTATTTGAAGTCACTCCACATCGTTGTACGAGGCATGTTTATGTTACATGCGTGTTAATTGCTGCCAGAAAGTCAATAACACATCAATGTTTTGTTGATGCAGTCGACGATTCACTTATGTGAAGGGAAAATTACATGGAAGATGATAAACATTATGCTGCCACAACGAGATCGGGATATCCGAGTCAAACACGTGAAATCACCCTAGTCTTCTTCTTTTTTCGGCATTTCCTTTCAGGGTTCGCTACAGCAAGTCAGTTTCTTCCATCTGCATCTTCTTTGGTCACGCCACCTATCTATCATGTCTTCCTTCACTGTATCCATGAATCTTCTCTTTGGTCTTCCTCTAGTCGTCTTTCCTGGTGGTTCCGAACCTAGCATCCTTCTACCGATGTACTCTCTCTCTCTCTCCTCTGTAGATGTCCAAACCATCTCAGTCTGGCCTCTCTGACTTTATCTCCAAAACCTCTAACATGTGCTGTTCCTCTGATCTGCTCATTTCTAATCGTATCCATCCTGATCACTCCCAGAGAGATCCTCAGCATCTTCATCTCTGCCACCTCCATCTCTGTTTCCTGTCTCTACCTCAGTACCACTGTCTCTAGACCAGGCGTGGGCAAACTACGGCCCGCGGGCCACATGTGGCCCGTTAAACTTTTTAATCCGGCCTGCCAAATCTTTAAAAAAATTAAATAAATAAACCTTTTTAATGTTTTATTTCCCTGTAAATCTAATGTTTTGTCACTAGATGGCTCTAACGAAACAACAACACGTGTCTCTGTGATGTGCCCGCTGTCAAAATAAACAGTGTGCCCAGATGTAGAAAGCCATCAGGGCCAATACACGCACGTAAACAAGCGTGTTAGATGTTAAAACAAGCAAAATGTTACATCAAGTGCTTAGATTTCAAACCTAGCACCGCTAGATTTGAAATTTAATGCTCTTGATGAAACATTTAACGCGCTTGTTTATCTAGCGTTTACAAAAGCATGGCATCCATCTGCTCTAGTTCCGGCCCCTTGGTCAAACATTAGAGCTCAATGTAGCCTGTGAACCAAAAAGTTTGCCCACCCCTGCTCTGGACCAAACAGCATCGCTGGTCTCATCACGGTTTTGTACACTTTCCCTTTCATCGTAGCTGAAACTCTTCTGTCGTACATCACACCTGATACTTTTCTCCACCTGTTCCAGCCTGCCTGCACACGCTTCTTCACCTCTTTTCCACACTCTCCGTTTAGGTCCCAAGTTGCGTTGGCCTAGTGGAGAACCTGGCTCGAGTCTCACTGGGAATAGAAGAAATCACCCTAGTAATTAGCTGAATACATATGGAGTTGGAAACAGCGAAACTTCAGCCCTGTTTAGAACTTGGGTCGAGGAATACAGGTCTTCTATTTGATCCCGCTACATTTACCTCTTTGAAAAGTCTCTTAGTTTTTCTCATATGATAAGAAAATTGCCAAATTCTTATCTATTTTATTCTACAGAGAACCTGAACTCATCATGTGAAAATGACTTGTTTACCGTGAACAAGCACAACAAGTTGAAAAGAAATCAAAAATAATAATTCATCGGGGGAAATAAAGAATTTATGAGAATACAGAGTGTTAAATTTGACAAGATGTTGAGATCCCCATCATCTTTTTCCTCCACCGCTTATCATTTATAAAACAAAGGCAATTCAATGTTAGTCCTTTTTAGCGCAGGGGGAAATAACTGGTATTTTTACCATCTCCCTGAGGCTGCATGGCAACATTTTTACTGAAAGCAGAAAAAACAAATCTGAGTTTTACCAAACACTCCAAATTTGATTTTTCTCTTGTTGATTGCTCGCCATAAATTTGCACATTTTTTCCAACTTGAAGAGACTTTAAGACAGAGTTTGTATTTTCTCTACATATCCACGTGCTTTCCACAAATACTTCCGCTTCCTCCTACTGTATAAAAACATGCACTGACAGATCAGTTTAAAGAGGAATATTGTGCTTTTGTGAGGTAACATTTTTATCCTCATATACAGATTAGTATGATGTATTTGATTTGCTCGGTAGAAGAATGCTGGGTTTGGAACCACCAGGAAAGAGGCCTAGAGGAAGACCAAAGAGGAGGTTCATGGATGCAGTGACGGAAGACATGAAGATAGTTGGTGTGACCGAAGAGGATGCAACAGATAGGGTTAGATGAAAGAAACTAACTTGCTGCGGCGCCCCCTGAAGGGAAATGCCGAAAAAAAGAAGATTTGATAAGCTCGGAAAGCAACGTACAACAAAAAGAAGCTTAATACATTTATTCAATTTCACTTTTGTTTGTGACACTATAAATCCCTTCATCGTTTTGCCACTCTTTAAGTAATACCTGCAGGGCGCGTGCACAACGCAGCGTAAATGCTTTTTGATGCCGCAAATACACTGAAGTGCATCAAGTTAGCAATGATGCACTTCAATGATGCACTTCAATGCACTCCAATGTTTCCCTGCTGCACTGAGTGCTGCAGAGGAAGGAGGCGATGATTTAAATTCTTTCAAAATAAAACTTTTGGTCGCATCTGCATAGGTTGTTTGTTTTCTTCTACTTATTTTTACTCTAAAAAGTATTGATAAGAGTATCAATACGGATGAACAAGCAGTATCAATAAGGGTACCAGTGTCGATGAGATATTATCTCAAGGGTCTATGTATTTGTTCCTTAACTAGAATCAGGTGTGTTGAAGTAGGAACACGTTGAAAACCTGCAAGCTTTTAGTCCCCAAGGATTAATAAGGACACCCGCGGAGTAGATGAAACATAACACCCTGAGCAATTGCTTACTTCAAATTTGTCAAAGGTAGTTGATTCCTTTTTGCTTTAAAACACCTTTTAGTTACAGAAGTTTTGAGCAAAAAAGTAAAACAGAACAAATCAGGTCTGAGTAAAAAAAGTTAGGGTAGCTGGAGATGGAAACAAGTGAAACTAATGTGTGAAACTAACAGATGTTTCTCAGGAGAAAACGCAATTATAATGAGCTCGGGAAAGCAGGGAAGAAAAAAGACACCAGTCAAACAGGAATATTTCAAATCCCATTTGAAGATAAAAATGAGTATTTTTTTGCGGTAATTTTAGGTTTAACAAAAATGACATAAATTAACTCAAATGATTTGGCAGAATGAGAAATCTCATGCTTTACAAGAACCAATTTAAACACTGTGTTCAGATGAGAAGATGATACGTGCAAAGCATGAAATCAATGTTTACATGACACGTTCAAACAGTTTTTAGCCATAAAAATATAAGCAGTAAAATATATATATTTCTGAAAAGTGTTGCACTCGGTGAGTGAGTGTTGTGATATGGAAGGAGGAGGAGGACCCAAATGCAGGACATCAAACAAGATTTATTTAACCAAGGATCAGCAAGGCTGAAAGCAAAGGAACAGGAGTCAAAAAAAGGATCAATAAAGTTTTCAAGGAGATAATCTCAGTTTCAAAAGGATATCAGTTGGGTTGGGAGTCAGGAAGGCATGAAGACCCGACAAGGAGTGCCGGTGAGGCTGCCTTTAAATAGTCAGCAGGGGAATGAGGCGCAGGTGGTCCAGATCAGGTAGAATTGGGGGAAAGGTGAGATGGTCTATGGCTCTCTCTGGTGGTGGGTGAGGGAACCAAAACAGTGAGGAGAAGGAGAAAGCACTCCTGTCCTTTCTATTTGTTGTAAAAGAGACCGCTTCAACCTGAAATGCACTGCTTTAATAAAATACTTCATTATGCCAGTGACACCAGTTTTTAATGAGGTTAAAAAACTTGAGGGCCAAAAATGTGAATACATTCAAATGGACAATCTCAACTATTGCTTTGTGATCTTTTATTTATGTTGTGAAGCAAGGTTTTATATAAAATGTCTTTTTCAAATTATAGTTTGAATTGTCTTTGGTTTAGTTTTAGGACTGATTCGATTTTTTAAGGAACAACTAAATACAAAGGAGTGTTTTTTAACATGTGAAACCTTGAGGAAGTTGATTGGTTTACGAATAAAAAATTGCTTAAAATGAAACTCAAGTGGAAGTTGTTTTGGCACAAATCAAACACAAATACAAAACTATTCACTGACTTTTATTTGACAAAAGTGTAAATTTGACTTTTCAAAACTCAAACTGAAAACTGTTATCGACAGTAAATAAGTCTCTTCTTTCTTTCCCCAACTCTCATCTCGATCTCACGACAGTTCGATTTACTAATGACATTCGCTTGCTGTAAGTTTAAAATGTAAAAAGTTTTTAAAAAGCAAGTTTAACATAGTTTTCTGAGGTTTTTTTTATACTACCCCTTAAAAACCTTAATTATCGACGCCCAAAATTAAGTGTGATCTCATACTAAACTTCTGATAGACCTGAGTCCTATTTTCATCACCAAGTAAAGACTCCAGCTACGAGGTCAGGAATCAACGCATTAAGCATTGCTTGTTAGACCTCAGAGTAACAGCAAGCCAACAACCGAATGCAGATGATGTTATGACGTCAAACACAAGCATCCATCTGGATCTGTTTGAAGTTCATCTGCGGCTAATCTCCAACACTTGTTTATACTTCCTTTTCCAGGTTACACTGATTCTTCAGCACATTATGTACGTCACATCCAGTCCTGATCAGAGGCGGTGATTGGTTCCTTGAAGCGAAAGGACCCCAAAAATGTGAATTCAAGCATTTTCCAATGAGTAAAAAAAGAACAAACATCTACGCTTGTATTCGTCAGTTTGGCTTTAATTCTTGTATCATTGTGTTTCTTTTTTCTTTTTTTTTTGGCATTTCCCTTCAGGGGCGCCACAGCAAGTCAGTTTCTTCCATCTAACCCTATCTGCTGCATCTTCTTCGGTCACGCCAACTATCTTCATGTCTTCCTTCACTGTATTCATGAACCTCCTCTTTAGCCTTCCTCTAGCCCTCTTTCCTGGTGGTTCCAAACCCAGCATCCTTCTGCCGATGTACTCTCTCTCTCCTCTGCACATGTCCTAACCGTCTCAGTCTGGCTTCTCGGACTTTATCCCCAAAACCTCTAACATGTGCTGTTCCCCTGATGTACTCATTTCTAATCCTGTCCATCCTGGTCACTCCCAGAGAGATCCTCATCATCTTCATCTCTGCTACCTCCATCTCTGCTTCCTGTCTATTTCTCAGTGCCACTGTCTCTAGATCAAACAGCATGAACAGTTTCACCACGGTTTTGTACACTTTTCCTTTCATTTGAGCAGAAACTCTTCTATCACACATCACACCTGATACTTTTCTCCACCCGTTCCAGCCTGTCTGCACACGCTTCTTCACCTCTTTTCCACACTCTCCATTGCTCTGGACTGTTGATCCCAAGTACTTAAAATCTTCCACCTTCTATATCTCTTCTCCCTGTAACCTCACTTTTCCATTTGGATTCTCTCATTCACACACACGTACTCTGTTTTACTCTGACTAATCTTCATTCCTCTTCTTTCTGGAGCAAACCTCCACCTCTCCAGCTTTTCCTCCACCTCTTCCCTCCTCTCACTACAGATCACAATGCCATCTGGTATCATTGTGTTTAAAGTAAAGTATTTCTGATTCTGAAATCTCTCACCTGCTCACCACCAGGAATGGACTCTGGCAGAAAATAGATGAACAAAAGGATTGCGGCTCCAGACCCCAACTCTTGTTTTAAAAAGTTTTACCTTGACAAACAATCTCTCTGCCAACATTTAATTGATTAGCATGTTGATCAAGCATCGCACCTGGTCACAAACAATTTTAAATGTATAATTAGCCTTGAAATGAATCGCCTTCAGTGCAAGCCTCCAAAGCACATCAGTTTCAGGGGCTAGTGACTAATATGTGGGGCAATTAAGAAATAGCAAAAGAGCAATGATGTCTCATTAGAAGGCCAATTGATGTCTTTGGTCACATTTAGAATCAACTTACGCAAAAGGCCTCAAGTACTGACCTGATTTGTTACACTTCAAATAACAAAAACTTGACTGATGCATATACTTTAATAGAGAGGGAAAAGTACGTTTCTGACAAAAACACCTACAGCTACGAGACAAATAGTCAATAAATTGGTCCACCTTTGCCAACTAATCAGCGCGATCTGTTCTATTACATACTAACTTCCAAACGTGTAAAGCAAATTACATCTAAATGGCAAATTACACATACTGTACTTGCCCATGAAGAGGAATGACGATTAGTGAGAGTAAAACAGAGTATACTGTATGTGTGAATGAGAGGGATCAAAATGAAAAAGTGAGGTTACAGGGAGAAGAGATAAAGAAGGTAGAAGATTTTAAGTCTCTAGGATCAACAGTCCAGAGCAATGGAGAGTGTGGAAAAGAGGTGAAGAAGCATGTGCAGGCAGGCTGGAATGGGTGGAGAAAAGTATCAGGTGTGATGTGTGAGAGAAGAGTTTCAGCTAAAATAAAAGGGAAAGTGTACAAAACCGTGGTGAGACCGGCCATGCTGTTTGGTCTAGAAACAGTGGCACTGAGAAATAGACAGGAAACAGAGATGGATCTCTCTGGGAGTGACCAGGATGGACAGGATCAGAAATGAGTACATCAGGGGAACAGCACATGTTAGAGGTTTTGGGAATAAAGTCCGAGAAGCCAGACTGAGATGGTTAGGACATGTGCAGAGGAGAGAGAGAGTACATCAGAAGAAGGATGCTGGATTTGGAACCACCAGGAAAGAGGACTAAGGGAAGGCCAAAGAGGAGATTCATGGATACAGTGAAGGAAGACATGAAGATAGTTGGTGTGACCAAAGAGGATACAGCAGATAGGATTAGATGGAAGAAACTGACTTGCTGTGGCGACCCCTAAAGGAAAATGCTGAAAGAAGAAGAAGTACTTGCCTATGAACCTCTAATTTGCACATCGATATGTTCTTTCCTAGTATACACAATATGTTTTTTAAAGTTTAATTTGAGCATTTGGACCAAAGTTAAAACATCCCAATGGTAACCAGAACATGCCTGCCCTAATTTGTAGTGATATGTTACATGTCATTGTATTTTTAGCCCTTTTTTGTTTTACTTGACAACAAAGTGATAAAAAGCCATAAAATCCATGTTTTTCTTTCTCTAGATGCCAGCAACCCAGAAGTGTCATGCTTTAATCTCCTGCTGGAATAAATCCAACAATCTATAAAACTATCATGTAACATTGATCATTCCTAGAAAGTTTATAATCAAACAAAAACGTGTTGAGAAAATCTATAGTTATGTTTAAGAACAAAGTTTGAGAAGAAAACTCCTCTGACTTTTCTCTTTCAATATCACATAAAGTTTTAAAAAACTATTCTGACATCTACTTATGGATTTTTTGCACATTTCCTTAGAGCTAACAGTTTTCTTGCACTTACGTGACAGGAAGAATATTTTATATGACAACCTTCATAATGTGGCTTGCATTGCATTTTTATTAATACCCACTGCAATGCGTACCAGATTCCCTCAGGGTTTGAACACAACTCAAATACTCAAGTGAGAAACAGAGATTACCTCTGTATCCCAGTAAATCATTACCACAATATATTTTTACAATAGTTTCCACAACCTACTGTAAATACGACTTTTCTTGTTTCACCGAGTGGTCAAGGGAATAACAGACTTACTGTTGTTGTAGAGTGGAATTATTTATTAAAGTGCTCTTGCAATAATAAAAAAAAAAAAAAAAATTAAAAACATGACCTTTTCAACACATCATAACAATGATTTGAGGGGGAGGCGGTCGCTCAGTGGTATATGTTTGCCCCTGGACCGGAAGTCAACCGAAAGTTCGCGAGTTCGATTCCCACTGAGTTCCCACCGAGGGTCCTTGGAGAAGACACCCAACCCCCTGTTGCTCCCACCATTGGCACCGTCATAGGTGGCAGCCTGCTGCGGTGTAATGCAGTACACAAATTTTCCCGGTGAGGGAGGAAGGTGAGGGAGGGAGGGTCAATAAAGTATACCATATTTTCACAACCATAGGGCGCACTGTATTAAAAGGCGCAGTCCAAATTTTGAATGCTCTGTATTTAACACACACTTAAGGCGCACCTAATGATAGGGCGCAGGTTTTAAATACATATCCTCCAATACATACGTCCGCCTTACAACAACACACACTCATATGCGCGCATGCACACACACGTACATATTTAAAAATAGATCAGGAATAAAACTGAGTTTGGTTGGCTTTATTTAAATATTAGTTACAGTCGTCATAAAGTCATTTATCAAATCCATCAAAGTCCTCATCCTCTGTTTCAGAATCTAACAGCTTCTCTAAATCCAACACAGCAGGTTCACTTTCCTCGCTTTCAGAGTCACTTTCTGTACCGTGCAGCTTCTCGGAAATGATGCCTGCTTTTGCGAAAGCTCGGACAACAGTGCCAGGAGACACATTGGCCCAAGCATCTACAATCCATTTTCCTTTTCCATTTTCAGTGTTGTTAAAACAGCAATGTTCTGCATAAAACACATACCTGTTCTTTTAAACACAATCCATGCCCACACTTCCCCCTTTGACGTTCTCTTGTTCTCAACTGCGTCCGCCTCATGGTTCTCTAATACGTCCGCAAATCACATAGGGCGCACCGCACGATAGGGCGCACCGCTCATTTTGAAGAAAATTTGAGACTTTTAGGTTTTGCCTTATGGTCGTGAAAATACGGTATATTTCATTTTTCTATTTAATTTTTTTTCAACAACATTCTTGCTCGTATGAAGGCCGGTATTTGCATTGCTGTTGATAAAACTTCTATATTTCAATCAGTATTATTACACAGTTGTTCTTAATCAATGTCCAATGGGTCTTATGAAAATCAGAAAATGGATGATTTTAATATTTTGTTAGATGTTGTATATATAAACTTTAGAGTGTGAGCTTGGCTTTGTTTCTTATCTACTTTTTCAACAGCTTTTTTTTTGAGAAAAAGGCCCCAAAGTGAGTTAGTGTCCTCCATATAACCCCGTCTGTCTGGATTTCAGGTTTTTACCGGTGTTTTTTGTTGTTATTTCGGTCACTTCCTGCTTTATTTTGTAATACTGACTCCCCTCTCATTTCAGATGTCTCAAGTTCCTCTCTTCCCGTTTGTCTTCGTTCTGGTGATTGCCAGCTCCCTTCCTAATGTGTCACGTGTCTTATTGTCTCTCCCTCAAGTCTTGTCTTTGTGCTTTGTGTGTCTTGTCTTTGTGTTTTGTGTGTCTTGTCTTTGTGCTATGTGTGTCTTGTCTTTGTGCTTTGTGTGTCTTGTCTTTGTGTTTTGTGTGTCTTGTCTTTGTGCTTTGTGTGTCTTGTCTTTGTGCTTTGTGTGTCTTGTCTTTGTGTTTTGTGTGTCTTGTCTTTGTGCTTTGTGTGTCTTGTCTTTGTGCTTTGTGTGTCTTGTCTTTGTGTTTGTGTGTCTTGTCTTTGTGCTTTGTGTGTCTTGTCTTTGTGTGTCTTGTCTTTGTGTGTCTTGTCTTTGTGTTTGTGTGTCTTGTCTTTGTGTTTTGTGTGTCTTGTCTTTGTGTTTGTGTGTCTTGTCTTTGTGTTTTGTGTGTCTTGTCTTTGTGCTTTGTGTGTCTTGTCTTTGTGTCTTTGCCAGGTTGTCTTATGTCTTCTTTAGACTACAGGTTGACTTTGTGGTTTGTTCCCAAGATTTGAGTTGTTTTGAGTTCTTCTGAGTAACAAATCTGCTTTCTGTTAAAACCACAACTGTCCTGCGACCTCACACTCAACCTGACACTGTCTTCAGAAGCTTACCTTGTTACACTAACTATCTTCATCTCTTCCCTCATTCCTTCAAAAAATCTCCTCTGACAGTTCCAAACTCAGCATCTTCCTGCCTATAGACTCCCCGTCTCTTCTTTGAACATTTTTGAATCATCTCAGTCTGCCTTTTTTGACAACATCTCTAAAAAACTCAATCATATGCTGTCCATCTGATGTAGTCACTCCGGATCCCATCCATCCTGGTCACTCCCAAAGAGAACCGCAGCATTTTCATCTCTGCTACCTCCATCTCTGCCTACTGTTTTTTTCCCCCACAGTTTCCACTGACTCTCTACATCAGAGATGTCAAAGTCAAAGACGCGAAGAATAAATTTGCTACTTGCCGAGAGCCAGACTGATTCATCGTTTGTTAAAAGATATCAAAACGATTGCAAACGACCTATTGAATCAAGACCTTGCACCATGTAAATAATTTACCAATTAAATTATGATCTGATATTTTACCAGTAACTGTAAGAAAAAAACATTTCCAGCTTGAAAACAGCAAAAAAAAAAATGCATGTCCTTAAAACATAAAATCTGCTCCTAATTATAAGATAAGAGCATAATTAAGATTCTATGAATTATTAACTTAAAATGCAAGTATAAGCTGCTCCAAAGCCTTCTAATTGCGGTCTACAGTGAAAGGAGGTATTTTTTTTTAAACAGTTGAATTCTTTCTCCTGGCTTGTAGTGTATTTTTTTCTGTCTATTAACTGAAAAATAAACTAAATAATTGTTTAAAAAAAACACAATAGAACGCAAAATTTTTGGCTCACAGATAAAAAAAACTTTATTAAAAAAAAAAATCACATTCTTCGTAGAAGCAAACAATGATTTTGCAGATTTTTTTTTTTTTTTTTAAAAGGAAACCTTACAGCAGTTTTGAACACTTTCCTTTTCATGTCAGCTAAAATGAGAAACCACTTAAACCATGAATAGCTGCTATAAATGACACTGTAAAAGGTTTAGAAGAGCAAGTCAGATGTCAAATTGAGATGTTCCAGGTATGTCCAGAAGATCGAGAGAGGGAATATACGGTATTGGCAGGAAGATACTAAGTTTAGAACTGCCAGGTAGGAAGCCAAGTGGAAGAACAAAGAAGAATTATTTTTTTTTAATAGATGAGTTGAAAGACATGCCTATGGTTAATAGAAGACTGAATAAGATGATAGGAACCCACGACCTTCTTGCTGTGAGGCCACTGTGCTACCGTGCTGCCTGACAAGTACAGTTCATATAAAAAAGCTATTAGAAATAATGCACTGAACAAATCTATGATTCTTCTGTTCATCTCTGCTAACTGAGAATGAGTTGAACAGTCTAATATCAATGAAGAAGAAAGAATTCAGGGGGAATTAAATTACAAATAAAGACCTGGACACAACAGCGTACAAAACACTGTGATACGCTATTATTTTTACAACACTAATAAACCAAAATATGTGATGTTTAAATCTTATCTAATTAGTTGTGAGGTGATAAATGTAATGACGTATTTGTATCAGTGACCCTTAATCAATTATATATTTTATCTATATTAGATACTTGGTAGTTTAAGGCATAATGAGAATGCAGACTGGCATGACATAGCGCAGGTGTGGGCAAACGTTTTGGTTCGCTGGCCACATTGAGTTCTAACATTTGACAAAGGGGTCATAAGAGGAGAAGAAGGATGGCATGCTTTGGTAACCGCTAGATTAGACCGATAGAATAGTGCGCTAGATTTTAAACAAGCGTGCTAAATGTTACATCAAGAGCGTTAAATTTCTAATCTAGCCGCACTAGGTCTGAAATCTAGTGTGATAATAGCGCCTAAAAACTTGCATTTAGCGGCGCTAGGTTTGAAATTATGCGCTTGATGTAACATTTTGCTTGTTTTAACATCTGACTGTGATGGTGTGGAGCTGAGGCCCAAAATATACCCTTGACACAACAGACAGGCTCAGATGAAAAAATCACAAAGCAGATTTATTAGATTGATAAAAAGTCCAAATAAAGAAGACACAAACAGATAAACTAGGCAGGTTTTGACATAAAAGCTGGATCCAAAAACTGGATAACAAGTCAAGCATGATAAACAACAATCTGGCAAAGAGTGTGTCAAAAACTGTTCCATTTATGCTCCAGCAGATGAGTAGATTAGTTTCAGGTGTGACTTGTTGCACACACAGACAAGAGGGAGGGGGAAACAGGACACAGAGGGAGAACAGACTACTTTCCTGACACTGACACGCTTGTTTACGTGTGTGTATTGGCCCCAATGGCTTTCCATATCTGTGCACACTGTTTATTTTGACAGCGTGCATCACGGAGACGCACACATTTTAATGGGTGCAGTGTTGTTGTTTTCTCAACATAGCAAATAAATCTAGAGTGTTTCATGTAATGAGCATCATCAAAATTGTAGGGGAAATGAAACCTTACTAAAGGTTTTTTATTAAATTTTTTCAAGTTTGGCGGGCCGGATTAAAACATTTAACGGGCCACATATGGCCCCCGGGCCATAGTTTGCTCATGCCTGACATAGACTCACTGAATTATGCTTTGAGATTATTTGTTAATTTCTAAACAATCTGGAGTCTGTTTTTTTTAATTGTAAAACATACTATTAACTATTAGAAAACAATAATAATGTCTCAAGTTGTGCATACAATTCTGTTACAAGATTCAATGTATCACATCCAAAATCCACTGGACTCGACAACACGTCAGAAGTTAAAACGAATGACAGTCCAATCAGAAAAACCGGTGACCAAGAAATGTTGCTTTTGAAAAGTTGTCAGGGAAAAAATAAAACTCTTATTACCAAAAGAAATAGATTTTTTAAAGGTTACGAACCACAGGCGCTTAGAAAAGGAGTGGCAGAAACCAAACACAGCATATTAGCACAAACACCACGAACTGTCACTGCACACTGATGAAAAGCCTTTTTCTTTTTAAACTTATGTTTCTATGGCATTCAACAACCAGTCGCTCCTCTCTGTACATCAACGCATTCCGGTAAAGAATGGTATGTCATCTTGCTTTGCTGACAGAAAAACAGATGGCCTTCACACCTAACTGTGACCCAGACAAAAAAAAAAGAGAAGAAAGGGTGAGAGCAGTGCAGGAAAAAAACGGAATGCAAGGGAAAAAGAGCTAATTTTGGTGTGCTTGGCACATTTAACAACTTTTCTTGTGACTTCAAAACATTGCGTTTTAATTGTGAAACAGAATTAAATGCTTTCAGATTTCGAAGAAACAATCTTATTATAAGAGATTGTTTCTTCACAGTGGTGCAATGGTTAGCACAATGGGCTCGCATCAAGAAAGTTGGGGTTCAAATATCAGGTGGGACAAGGCTTAAAACACTGGCCTATCTGTGTAGAGTTTGCATGTTCTCCCTGTGTATGTGTGGGTTTCTCCAGGTACTCCCGTTTCCTCTCATCCTCCAAAAACATGCATGTTTGGTTGATATGCCACAAAGAAATTACCCCCTAGGAATGTGGGTTTGTGTGTGTCTGTCAGCAGACTGGGAACTAGTTCTGGGTGTACCCTGCTTCTCGCCCGAAATCAGTTGGGATGGGCTTTGGTACCCCCTCTGGCTCTGTTATGGATAAAGCAGTTCAGAAGACGAAACAAAACAGTCATTCCTTCACCTTCTTATCTGTCTATCCCATACGAGGTTGCGGGGATGCCGGAACCCATCCTGGCTGGTTTAAGGTAAGGGGCAGGGTACACCCTGAACAGGTCACCAGTCTGTCGCAGGTCCACACACATTCCAAGGGGCAATCATGATGTCCCCAATCAACCTAGCATGCATGTTTTTGGAGGAAACCGGAGTACTTGAAGAAAACCGTGCATGCACAGGGAGAACATGCAAACTCTACACAGAAAGGCCAGTGTTTCAAGCCTTGTCCACACCCGGGACTTGAACCCACGACCTTCTCACTGTGAGGCCACTGTGCACAGGTGGCCTCACCTTCTTCAACCACTGAGCCACCGTGCCACCCTGAAACAAAACAATCTCATAAAAAATTCAGTTATTTTTTATATTCAACCCACTTTGGTTTTTATAGCTCGACTTCTTCAATCCTGTAGATCTGTCATCTTTTTGTTTGTGAAGTATGAAACATGAACCGAGACAAATGGTTTATTTCAAAGAAAATAAAAGCGACTTGCAAAGAAAGAATTGAAAGCTTTCCTGGTCTGATAGCATCCGCCTGGAGACACATGTTTGTGAGTCTGCAACAGAGGTTATGTAAGCAAATGAAGGAGGTTAATCTGATGTGGACAGTTGGGTGTCTGGAGGGGACTTCAGTTTGGAAGCTGTGAGTTCTGGTCTGACAGAGAAGGAGAGTCATCCCAGCAGGTTAATCTCTCTACCCTGTAAAACTCTGCGTCTAATTTAGGTGTAACCTTCACACTGATGCTCTGAGGAGTCATAATTCATCCATAATCTGATAGCAGTGAGGAACATAGATTATGATTGAAATTGATCTGAGTGTTTGATGACAGGAAGGTTTCACATTAGAACCTCAGCAAGTTCCTAGTCTCTGAATTTTGATCACTAATCATGACAATAAAAGTCTATCTGATTCAAAGAGATGTGACAGGTTATCTCTTATTGTTATTGTTATCTCTCATTATTATCATCTCCCACCGTCTCTGGGAGACAGTGGCTCAGTGGTTAGAGCGTTCGCCCACGGACCAGAAGTTCGCTGGTTCGAATCCTACTGAGTTCACATCTAGGGTCCTTGGAAAAGACACCTAACCCCCCGTTTCTCCCACCATTGGCGCCGACGTGGGCAGCCTGCTGCGGTGTAGGAGTATTATCGTGGATATGGATACACAATGTGTGATAACTGATTCTATCCAAAATTAGTTCGTTCCGTTCCGTCGTCTTCCGCTCATCCGGGGCTGCGTCATGTGGCAACATCATCAGACGAGAAGCCCAGGCTTCTCTCACACTCTCACTTGCTGCATCCTCCAGCTCACCCGCAAGGATCCCAAGTCGTTCCCCGGCCAGCTGTGAGACATAGTCTCTCCAGCATATCCGGGGTCTGCCTCTTGGCGCACGTCCCGAAACACCTCACCAGCGAGGCGCTCGGGGGGCATCCTGACCAGACGCCCAAACCACCCCATCTGGCTCCTCTCGACTTGGTGAAGGAGAGGCTCGACACTGAGCTCCTCCCGGATGGCAGAGCTCCTCACCCGATCTCTGAATGAGAGGCCATCCGCCCTGCAAAGAAAGCTCATTTCGGCCGCTTGTATCCGTCATCTCATTCTTTCGGTCACCACCCAGTGCTGGTGACCATAGGTGAGGGTAGGAACGTAGATCGACTTGTAAATCGAGAGCTTTGCTTTTCGGCTCAGCTCTCTCTTTACCACGACAGACCGATGCAGCGTCCTAGTTATTGCTGACGCCGCACTGATCCGCCTGTTGATCTCCCGCTCCATCCTTCTCCCACTCGTGAACAAGACCCCGAGATACTTAAACTCCAAAATTAGTCATTTATTAAATTTCTAACCTGAGAAATCAGGGTGAATTCCTGTGACTGTGTGTGGGACTCGTGCGTCACACAGATTGAAGGTGCGTGTGTGTGTGTGTCTGTATGTGTCTGTGTGTGCGTATCTACTCCCATATTCAACAGGCGCTGGATCAGTTCATACCCAGCTCCTCTTTGTCTTTACTCTCTTTCACATTCAAGGATCAGAACTCAGTCAAAATGATGTTTCTTTTCATTTTGGAGACTTAAAAGTTTTTTTTAAAGGATTTTTTGCGCGCAATGACGCGTGGACGCAAATCTGGTCCTTTTTGTCCTGCTTTCCTTTGGAGGTAAATCCAATTTGTTTTTTTTTACCATATTTCTGTAAAAAAGGCATGAGGATGGGGTTTCCATCTAACGGATCAAACATCAGCTCTAACTACACCAACCAATTTGTCCAGCCCGTGTGGCGGGTTGCGCTCTGGTCAGTGGCTTACAGCTCCGTTCTGGCTGTCGCTGTGTTTGGAAACCTCATTGTCATCTGGATCATTCTGGCTCACAAGCGAATGCGGACTGTGACTAACTATTTTCTTCTCAACCTGGCATTTTCCGACGCTTCCATGGCCGCCTTCAACACTTTGATTAACTTTGTGTACGCGGCGCATGGAGATTGGTACTTTGGAGAGGCTTACTGTAAATTTCACAACTTCTTTCCAGTCACCTCTGTCTTTGCCAGCATCTACTCAATGACGGCCATAGCAGTGGACAGGTAGGTTAAAAAAAACACCCCATGATGCTGACCCTACAGTCTGATCAGAATAATAAGACACATGGAGGGTGTGGGGATGTGTAGACATGAAAAAAGTGTGTTATATGAGTGTGTGTGCATAAGTATGCATGTATGGCCATGTGTTTGTGTGTCTATGAATGTTTTTTGGGGGGTACCTGTTGGTTTCTATGTATAAAATGTGTGTATGTGTGTGTGCATGACCATATATAGATACATATACCGTATTTTCCGCACTATAAGGCGCACCTAAAAATTTTAAATTTTCTCTAAAGTCCACGATGCGCCTTTTAATCCGGAGCGTCTTACATATGGATCAATATTGAGCTACAACAGGTGTCGCAACTGCGGTAAGCAGCCGCCGACTCCATTTCCCCCGTAGAAGAAGTAGTGCGGGGTGCATGCTGGGATATATGAAAGGGCGTCTCATTTCCATTTGTGTGTTTGTGTAAAGACCCGGAAATGGCTCCTACCAAGAGACACTGTTACACCGCAGAGTTTAAACTCAAGGCGATCGGTCACACAATAGAACACGGGAATAGATGCAGTGCGCCTTATAGTGTGGAAAATACGGTACTGTATGTGTGTGTGTGTGTGTTTGTGTGTCTGTATAAGTGTGTATAAAGATAAATGATTACTCTATTCATCCCTCCCCGTGGAAATGTGTAGGTATATGCAAAAAATGTGTGTGTGTCTTGTAGGTCTATACGTGTGTGAAAATTCATCCATGTTTGTGTCATACATGCATATGAATGTGTGTACATGTGGTTACATGTGTGTTTCTTTGTGCGTGCATGTCTGTATGTGGGTCTTTGTGAATATGTGCGTTGATGTAAATGTGTGTGTATGTGTGTGTGTGCCTCCACCTTGAAAAGAATCCCTCTTTCCTCCGTGTGTTTTCACGCTCTACCTCTCCTCATTTCTCTCATCCTGTTTGCTCGTCCATATTCCTTTTTTTTTTTCTTCCTTCATCCTCCGTTCTTTGCATGCCCCTGCCTTCCAGTTATTTGGAGATGCTAACGGGACTTTGATCAGTGGAACAGCATTTCTAAATTGTGAGGGATTAAACTGAAAGGAGGGTGAGAGTGGAGGCGAGGGCAGCCCCAGGTCGAACCCAGAAAACATACAGAAAGCAACACTTTGTGCGTCTGCGGCTGGTGTAAAAGTGTCACACTGAGTTGTGAGACTGTGTGTGGTGTTTTATTTTCACCAGTGCTGCTTCTTTCCACACAAACAGACAATGCATTTCTATTCCTCTGGTCGTGCTTATTTAAGCTGCACCACAGCAGCAATAGATGTATGACCTGCAGCGTTCCTTCAGCCTGATTGTTTTTATCTGGGGATGAGAATGTTAGCATGACCCACATGATCCAGCTGGAACCTCCGGTCATGCTTTCTGCAACCCCGCTATGGTGCTGTCTCCGCACTGATGTCTTGAAATGGCAAAGGCCACAGTTCGCAATCATCTGTGAATTTGTCCTTCCTGCTGAATTTCAACAGCGGAGTGAGTTTCTCGGGGCACAGCAGGAGAAAAACAACAAGATCTTCAAGTAAAAAGAACATCAGCAGGTCACATCTTCTACCGCTAATGCATTTTTCAGGTATTTCACTCTCAGAAGAAAAGTCAAAGGTGTCGAACATAAAGTCACTTAATAGTTTTATCTGGCTTCATCTTTGTAGGGAACAAAAAGTTGTGAATTTTTAAACAAAAAGTGAACATACAACTCTTGAAAAACCAGAATACACAACTCCAACATTAGGTTCATCTTGAAAATGGAAACAAAAGAATTGGCATTTTCTTTAGTTGTTGGTTACTATATTTTCAGGGACGAGGTCCTGCCCCAAAGTAGAGGAGTTTAAGTATCTCGGGGTCTTGTTCACGAGTGGGGGAAGGATGGAGCGGGAGATCTATTGGCAGATCGGTGCGGCGTCAGCAATAACTAGGACGCTGCATCGGTCCGTCGTGGTAAAGAGAGAGCTGAGCCGAAAAGCAAAGCTCTCGATTTACAAGTCGATCTACGTTACAACCCTCCCCTATGGAAAGAATGAGATCGCGGATACAAGCGGCCGAAATGAGCTTCCTCTGCAGGGTGGCTGGGCTCTCACTCAGAGATCGGGTGAAGAGCTCTGCCATCCGGGAGGAGTTCAGTGTCGAGCTGCTACTCCCCCAGATAGAGAGAAGCCAGATGGGGTGGTTCGGGCATCTGGTCAGGATGCCTCCCCGAGCACCTCGTGGGTGAGGTGTTTCGGGACGTCCCACCGGGAGGAGACCAAGGGGCAGACCCCGGACCTGCTGGAGAGACTAGGTCTCACAGCTGGCTGGGGAATGATTTGGGATCCTTCCGGGTGAGCTAGAGGATGCAGCCGGGGAGAGAGGCCTGAGCTGCCCGTTTGAGGCTGTTGCCCCTGCGACCCGACCCTGGAACAAGCGGAAGATGACGGAACGGAACATTTTCTTATCAGATATGGACATAATGTCTGATTACACGATTGGATAGCTTATCTAATTATTTACTAGAAAATGGTCGGCATCGCTACAAATTTCAGGATAAAAGTGCGAGCTGCAAATACCAAAAAAGATTAGGTCGCTTTGACAAAAAAAAAAAAAAAAAAAAAAAATGAAAGAAAGAAAAACTCTCAAGAAATCTATTCCTTGTTGGTAAGGTGGTTGCTATGTAAAGGCTGACTGGACCAATGATTGTACGTTTCTATACAGGCTGAAAAAGATGACTGAAATTGCAGGTAATGTCAAACACACACAGACAGATACATACAAGGTCCATGCCCTCTACGGTCATTGGAAAAAATATTGTGTAAACGTAGTTCAAGATATTAGCGAGTACTTTTAGATGATCTTCTTCTCCTTTTGGCATTTCCCTTCGGGGGTGGTCACAGCGAGTCAGTTTCTTCCATCTAACCCTATCTGCTGAATCCTCTTTGGTCACACCAACTATCTTCATGTCGTCTTTTACCTCCTCTTTGGTCTTCCTCTAGGCCTCTTTCCTGGTGGTTCCAAACCCAGCATCCTTCTGCTGATGTACTTGCTCTCTCTTCTCTGCACATGTCCAAACCATCTCAGTCTGGCCTCTCTGACCATGGCCCCGTCCACACATAGCCGGGTATTTTTGAAAACGCATATCTTCTGTCCTCCATTTTAGGAAAACGCTCGCGTCCATACGTAACCATTTTCAAAATATCTGCGTCCACACAGAGCCTTATAAATACGCTTTTCAATTATGAGCATGCCAGGCCAGTAGTGGGCAGTATTGATGTAAACGTAAGTTGTGAGCTATCCAATCAGAGCACTTCTGTCGTCATTTCCGCAAAACCTGAAACATGGCGCCAGGCATCTCGTTTGTGTGGACCGACAAGGAGGTGGAATTGCTTTTAAAAGTCATCATCGACTATAAAGTTAATAAAATACAGGAAAATATAGATTGAGTCCGTGCTGCCCAAACCTTGTTTGCAATCCAAACAAGGACGCACACGAATGACGTATGTGCATTACTTGTCGCAGGTAGTGAAGCATAAAAACGCAAATCTCAGTTTTCGCACGTCCACACGCAAAGACAGAGTTTTCAAAAATCTCCACTTTGGCCGGAGTTTTCAAAAGCGCAAGTCTTCATTGAAAAAACCCTCAGTTTTCGTGTGGATGGCAGGCCAAAACGGATAAAAATATATGCGTTTTCAAAAATACCCGGCTACGTGTAGACTGGGCCTTTATCTCCACAACCTCTAACATGTTCTGTTCCCCTGATGTACTCATTTCTAATCATATCCATCCTGGTCACTCCCAGAGAGATCCTCAGCATCTTCATCTCTGCTACCTCCATCTCTGTTTCCTGTCCTTTCCTCAGTGGCACTGTCTCTAGACCAAACAGCATGGCCGGTCTCACCACGGTTTTGTACACTTTTCCTTTCATTTTAGCTGAAACTCTTCTATCACACATCACACCTGATACTTTTCTCCACCCGTTCTAGTCTGCATGCACGCACTTCTTCACCTCTTTTCCACACTCCCCATTGCTCTAGACTGTTGTACTTTTAGATGATCTAATCTGTAATTCCAGCCCTAGTTACACTCTACCTGTTCATCCTGGGACAGAATCTCACTAGGTCTGCATTACATTTCTTCTTATTTGTTTTCAACTAGGTTTTCAAGAGTTTTTCCACCCGTAAAAGGAGGCTCTAGAAAAATGTATGTCTTTTTATGTCTTTATATATCTAATGATTGGCTTTAAACGTGTGATAAATTACGTTTGAAACTTTGTTCTTCTATATCACTTAAAATGAAAGATAAAAGAAGATTTTTAAGAGTTTTGACTTAGAAAGGTAGCAGGAGAATTTTGTGAATGCTCCCTTTGTGATCTTTTGAAAGTTTCAGGAAATTGAGAAGCCATGCAAATCATCCGCAGGTCACAGAACTGCTTCATCTCACATGCTCGCTTCACTTCCTCACACAAACTTTCGCCAAGCTCGAGGTCAGCACTGCGGGTCATTCCGAAACATTACCTTTATCCTTCGCCTACTGTTCTTCAGTCAAACATCTTTCTTCATGGTGTTGCTGCATGACCTACTTTTTACATTTCAATTCGCTAATGAAAATCCAGAAGGGGCTTTAAAAAATTTAACATCATGATTTAGAATTTATTACTTTAATAATGATCTCAAGTCATCTTGGGTGAGATGCTCGTTTCCATCAAGTTCTTCTTTTTTATAGCTACTGATTCTAATCTTACACCTTGCTCACAAAGTTCTGGAATTCCATGTCATCAAACCAGTGAACGTGAATATTCTCTTTTGAAAAAAGGCTTTTAGCTCTTTTGAAGTTAGTCCGAGGGGGGTCTTCTTTACTTGACAGAACTTAAAAAGCTATTTCTTGAAGTGATGGTTGTTTTTTTTATATAAAAAAGAAGGGAACAACACTTTTGATTTTCTTCCACATCTGTTCAGTCTGTCACAATTGAATGGAGTTGAAACTCTGCAGAATGGGGTTTGACACCATAATTTACTTATTTATGGATTTTTGAGGTCCAGTGGCCTTTATTTGATAGTGGCTCAACAGTGAGGGGGTTTAGGACGAGTGGGGAATGACACACACCACATCGCCCCAGGCTTGGACTCAAACCTGGGTCGACGTAGCCTACATTTGTAATCATTGCTCATGGGGGTGGCCACCCGATTGGTGGAGCAACACATCACTGCTTGTCCCTTTTTTTTTTTTTAAGTGGTTTATCACATGCATCTAAACTGCAAAGGTGACCTACAAATTTAATTCAGAATAGAATGAAGGTAAAAAAGACACATAAAGGAATTTTCTGCCAAAATTTTTTCATTAATGCTCACATACATTCAAAACATCCACACAGTGGTGGGTTGTCAGGGCCAGCGAGGCCTTCTCTGCTGGCCTAATATAACCAGACATCATTATCATAATTATAATAAAAGTCAATTTCATTTTAAGTGTATTTTTCCTATATATATATATATATATATATATATATATATATAATTGGAGACGGGGGGACACAGCAGCTCAATGGTTAGAGCGTTCGCGCGCAAACCGGAAGTATCGCAGGTTTGCATCCCACAGAGAGCACATCTAGGGTCCTTGGAGAAGACACCTAACCCCCGTTTCTCCCGCCCTCTTGTCTGTGTGTGTGCAACTAGTCACACCTGAAACTATCAACTCATCTGCTGCAGCATAAATGGAAAATTCACGGACCGCCACTGCATCCACATATAAGCCAAAATGGAGACATAATTTCCTCTGTCTCATGTAAATATAGAGTATGAATCTAAATGAATATGTGAGAAAAATGTTTTGCAGCACATCTGAGCTCCCAGATAAAAGATGCACCTTGAGGGTTCTAGAAAGCATAAAAACCAAAAGGAACTTCTTCCTGGATGTGATGTTTTATCTTGTAAAACTTTTTAATTAACCTCATTCATTTCACATTAGTGGAGAGATGAAGGAGACTTGATTTGCTGTTACTTCTGCACACATTCCGAGCATGAAGAGAAATTATTCTAGTTTGCTCAAAGGAAAGATTTAAATAAGCATAGATGGCTTGAAGCAGCTCAGTGATGCTGCAGGAATGTCAAATTTTCAGAATAGTCACCTTAATAGAACTCTGTATTACTTTTCAAGCCCATCCAAAGTTGTTACATTGCTTCGCATCAGAGCAGAAGTAATATTGGTGTGATTTGATCGTGTTAAATCAGGGATTATCAGTCCAAAATATCTGCTATTAGATTCAGAAATAAATTCAACCACTTGTTGGTCTAACTTAATTACAACATCATTTAAAAAAAAAGATTTAGAAAGCATCTGCTGTTTCCAAAGTGCTTATGTAAAACAGAATCAACCCGACAAATTAACTATTCATTTTATATATAAAAAAAGTGGTCAATGATAATTATTGCAACAAAATAAGAACTACGGATGTCAGGAAGCCAGAAAAGACCAAGAATTTGTGAGTACGTGTGTGAATGAGAGGGATCCAAATGGAAAAGTGAGGTTACAGGGAGAAGAGATAAAGAAGGTGGAAGATTTTAGTGTACTTAGGATCAACAGTTCAGTGCTTTGAACGAATAAAGCAAGATTTTGTGTTGCATAAACTTTTACTCCTGTCACAAGTAAAATACAAATATGATAGTCTCTTGTTTGTTTTCTGGTCACCAAATTTTTTTAGTTAACAATACCTGCTCTAAAAAGAAAGCAGGTGATGAGGTCGTTTTAACAGTGTGTGACAATCCACATCAGGGGCGGATCTACGATCTTCTAAAGGGGGGGCGTGAATTTATAGACAGAATGATCACCTGTAGCGCTCGCCAGTTAGGAGCATTCATCCTCAGAACATTTTGAAAAATAAAAGTAATTTTTTTGGTGCATATTTTGCTCAAACTTTATAGAAATTAAAGTAGTAAGAACACTTATTTTTGAAGACCAAAAGGAGGAGGGGGCAAAGGCGGGCATTTCTACCAGAGTTTAATCACCCAGGTCCATAGCCCCAGTGCCGGGTTTTTTGCTTCTGATGAGACATTTTTTCTTTGTGTGGTCCTGTGACAGATTGATTACCTAAACGTACGACCGAGGGAACGCCTGTTAACTTTGCAGTTAGCACCTGCTGGCCTCTGCTGGCCCAGCAAGTCCTCCTCTGGTACCTCTGGCAGGCCAGAAATGAAAAAAAAAACAGCATAAAACATAAAATTAAATTGAATCCAAAGGTCTTTCTCACAAACTGATCCTTCACAAACAGTAGGAGTATAAAAATGCAACTCCAGACAAACTTTGCCCATTCGAGGGAGTCTTTAATCGAGACATTGAAACAATGTGTCTAGATTGTCATGTATGGATAAATATGAATGGGATGCTAGCCTGGTGTGGACACAGCATCAGGCATCACCAATTTTAACAGTTTAAATTTGCCTGTGGCTGAAATATAAAGTGTAGTTTTGCCAAATGCTGCATTTGGCAAATGTCGCTCGCTGGCATTGCGCGTCACACGGACAATAATCTCTTCTAGTTTCAGAAAAACAGGACATCAAAATATCTCTTTTGGGTTGAAACTGAATTATTTTTTACCAAAATAAATATGTGTATAGAGGTGTTGAGTGTGTGTGTGTGGTAACAACCATGTCTACATTTTTTTCTTTCTTTACTTCCTTTTCTATCGACCTTCTCAGTTTTTTGGGTCTTATTTTTTGACAATGGAAAATAAATGTGTTTCAGGCAATTATCAGATTGAATATTTTCTCGTTATTCCTCAGAAAGTCTCAGCCACTGAGCTGATGAAACAAGAGCCAATTTAAGTGCTACAGGTCTTACAGTCTTTTTGATCTACAATTTCAGATCAGGTAGAATCCCAATAGCGGAAGTAATTTTCCAGCATTTTTTTACTTTAGTTCCGAAAAATCTCATCCTGCAGTTTTAAAATGAATCCTGAAAACATTTTTGTGGCATACCCAAATCAACCTTGAAAGCAAATCAAATCAAAGCTTTAAATGCAGAAATATTCAAGAAAATATCAGTGCAGTCATCTGAATCCCTCATTGAGCCTCAAAAACTCCGAAAGAGCTTTTGGTGGGGAGAAACCGTTTTTTCAGCCAAAAACTTTTAAAACAAACTATCAAATCATTTAAAACAAAAAACTCATTACTTATCCGTATCCTCCCTGAATCTCTTTGGACTGCTTTGTAGAAAGTCAAACAAAGATTAAATTCACTGATCTGTGGGGAATTTAATATTGAATCAACACTTTGAACAAATTTTTCTTTTTGCCAATTTCTGTCCTGTAGATACATGGCCATCATCCATCCTCTGAAGCCTCGTCTGTCAGCAAAGGCTACCACAGAAGTCATCGTATGTATTTGGACTCTGGCTGTGGTTCTGGCATTCCCTCTCTGTTACTTTTCCACCACTCGAGCTCTGCCCCACAGGACAATCTGCTACGTGGCTTGGCCACGCATGGCAGACGACCCATTCATGTAAGAAATGTTTATTTTACTGAGTTTTTCAGAGTTTTTATATCTTATGTTGTTAAAAAATGTCTCATTTTGAGTAATTGTTTTACTATCATGCTAGATATTAAAGGAAACATGCAAATGATGTGTTTCAGAATGATGCCTACAAAGCCTGCGTAACCATCTATATACATTCTAAATTATATACATAAGACTAAAAATACATCAGTAATTTATTTTTTGACAACAAAGAACACTTTAAAAGGAAGGATAAAACTTAATCTTCATTGGCTCACCAAAAAAAAAACCAGTTCTGCTGTAGTTTATCAGACAAATGCAGTAAAGCTGTAAAAGTTTGTCAATATGCAGATGATGGTCTACTAATTTTACATTCTTGTCAACTCAATTTTGTGGGAAAAAAAATCTTCATACAAAACTGTTTTCTGTCCATAGATACATTTTTATCACGTTTTTTTTCAACTGCATCAGAAACTGTCAACCCCAAGTAACACATTTTCTACTATATTATTAAATAGTGACTTCTGTTTCACAGGCAATTACCAGACAATGGAGTTCATCACCTCTACCTCTGAAAATAGGACTTTAGGATTCATGTGTTGAAAAAAATAAATGATTTAGAAAATTGATGGACGTTATCTTTTTGCACTGTTACTCACTGATCTGGCAAAGGTTAAACTTTAAACTACCATACTAGACATGATGACAGTTAGAAAAAAAAATTGTGACTTACACTAAAAATACAGTAATAAAAAAGCCTGGTATGAAAACATCATAAAATCTTGGTGAAAATGAAGCTTTTTGGGTTTTTTAAAAGAAAGTATTTTTTATCTTCGCTTGGATTATGTCTTGTTATGTCTTTCCAATATTTCATTTCGTCTTCTGACCGCTTATCCCTAATAGGGTTAGGGATAAGCCCAAACCCAAACTGCTTGTAGACAAGAAGCAGGATACATCCCGAACAGGTCGCCAGTCTGTTACAGGGTCACACACACATACAACTACTCACAACTTCACTCATACCTAGGCGCAATTTCATAGCGGCCAATCAACCTAACATGCATGTTTACGGATGGTGGGAGGAAACCAGATTACTGACTGAAAGAATAAATCTAACTAACTATCTAAAGAAAGCCCGTGCATACACAGGGAGAACATGCAAACTCCACACTGAAAAGCCATTGATTCCAGAGTTGGCCCCACTACAGGACTCAATCTCAAACCTTGTTGCTGTGAGGCAATCACTAACCACTGCACCACCATGCAGCCAAACTTTTCTGAATGTCCCGTAATTAAAAAAAATATATATATATACCAGTAACTGTGCATGATGATAAGTAATAACTTGCCGTTAATAGTTTTGAAGCATCTTTATGTGTTTTTATTTCTATTTCAGGTACCATATCATAGTTACAGCTCTTGTGTACGTGCTGCCTCTCGTGGTGATGGCCATCACTTACACCATTGTGGGAGTGACACTGTGGGGTGGTGAGATTCCCGGAGACTCCTCTGACAACTATCATGGACAACTCCAAGCTAAACGCAAGGTAAACATGCTACTGCATATTTTTAGTGATGACTGGCTATTGTGTGTTGTTCAGCCCGATGTCTGACATAAAAACTAGTGGTGTCAGTCGATTAAAAAAATTAATTGAATTAATCACATTTTAATGTCATATCTGCTAACGGTCTCCTGATAAAGAATTTGATATTAAAAAAAATGTAGTGTATGACTAATCAATTGAATACAGTAAGAAGAGAAGATTTTAAATCCAATTTATTATTGGTGAACTGTGCCTCATGTGGCCAGGTGCATCATTAAAAAAGTAAACCCAGGGATGCGGGTAGGGTTCGTTCTTATCTTCAACGATAGAAATTGGCCTGCAATCAGCAGCAACCCACTTTGCGATAGTATTTGTTAATTTCTCTGTTGTGTGTTTGCTCATTTGCTTGCCAAATTCAGCTAGCTTGGTTTGGCGGAGCGAGCTCCCGGTAGCCACACTCGCTACAGAGGAACTTGCCTGAACATGTTTTATGTTTAGATGGTATGTCAGGCTGGCGTAGCTCCGGTGGTAGGAGAACTCATTTTTGCAAAAACTACAAATTACGATGTTTTTATTTATTGTCCCATCGCTATTATTTTTGTATAAAAACACGCCTTTCAGTGGCTCGACTCGGGCGAATTCATGATCTTCTGAAATCTACTGCTGCCTTGTTAATTTGCCAGCGTAGGCGATGTAGCACGGCTGAGAAGACAACGGGTCCTTCAATGGGCCAAAATTCAAATGCACAAGCATAGGCTCGCCACCGTTATTATGTCCTAATTGATTGCGTTAATTTTTTTAACACGTTAAAATGTGGTGTAATTAATTAATCAAATTAACGTGTTAAAATGACAGCACTAATAAAAACCGTAAACAGGAATTTTTTTTTTAGAATTTAAATAAACGGGACTCTACTTGTTCTATTTTCGTAATTTAATGGCTAGTTTTAAGCCAAATACCATTTTGATATGTGATGAACTTAAAAACACAAAAACTGGAAGTCTTTTGTGGTTTAAGCCCCAAGGTATTTAACAGTGATACAAACTACGTTGTGGAACCAATTACTTTTGGGATTTGGGGTTCTTTTTTCATTGAGGCTGAAAGCAACCATTTTTAAACAAATATAATGCCGCCAGACAAGGTTACTTGTTCTTTTCCCCCTCTGGACTCTTGAGATAAGAATGATTAAAGCACAATATCCCTTCTCTGAGGATATAAATTTGGTTTTAAATGCATGTTAGAAATGTTGGACTTACAAATGAGACGACCAGTCTAGTCGTACTGATGTCAGAAAGAGTAATCATGTAAACAAGCACGAGTGCAACAAGAGTTCCTCAGCCAACATTTCAGGGTGGAGCACAGTTACTGAACATGGCGGCCATTAGTGATTGTCGCTTTTTGTCAATGCAACTAGACAGGCAGAAGCTCCAAAGAACAACAGTCTCTCCAGGGTTTGAGTTTCTGTGCACTTTGATGGACACAACTGGCACTCAAGTTTTTATCCCGAGGGGTCAGCATCTTATTACAAACTTTTTTTCATGATGGGATTTTTGGATTGTGACCTTAAGAACAAGTTGAATTGAACTACAAGGACCTTCAACCTTAGCATGCAGTAATTCTGAAAAGTTTATCTATTATGTAAATACGATTATAAATCCTCCATGTTCGACTTCGTTTCTTAAAAGAACAAAACAGATTTTGGCAGGTTAGCTTAACTGCGTGAATAATGTCTCTTTTTTTTTGTTTAGTTTCTTAGTTAAGTGTGTCTCCCTGTAACCAAATGGAAAAGTGAGGTTACAGGGAGAAGAGATAAAGAAGGTGGAAGATTTTAAGTATCTAGGATCAACAGTCCATAGCAATGGAGAGTGTGGAAAAGAGGTGAAGAAGCGTGTGCAGGCAGGCTGGAACGGGTGGAGAAAAGTATCAGATGTGATGTGTGACAGAAGAGTTTCAGTTAGAATGAAAGGAAAAGTGTACAAAATCGTGGTGAGACCGGCCATGCTGTTTGGTCTAGAAACAGTAGCACTGAAGAAAAGACAGGAAACAGAGATGGAGGTAGCAGAGATGAAGATGCTGAGGATATCTCTGGGAGTGACCAGGATGGACAGGATTAGAATTGAGTACATCAGGGGAACAGCACATGTTAAAGTTTTTGGGGATAAAGTTAGAGAGGCAAGACTGAGATGGTTTGGACATGTACAGAGGAGAGAGAGAGAGTACATAGGAAGAAGGATGCTGGATTTGGAACCACCAGGAAGAGGACTAGAGGAAGACCAAAGAGGAGGTTCATGGATACAGTGAAGGAAGACATGAAGATAGTTGGTGTGACCAAAGAGGATGCAGGAGATAGGGTTAGATGGAAGAGGCTGACTTGCTGTGGCAACCCCTAAAGGGAAATGCCGAAAGAAGAAGAAGAAATCTTAGTTAAGTGCTTCAGTTTAAAAAGTTTGACAGAATTTTTACTTCCTCCATGAATTCAAAGGCTTTTTTATCTGTGTTGCAACAAAAAGTAATTTATTTTCATCCAGTTTGTATTTGCATTGAATATAAATTCTGGAGAGTCTAAATTTTGCCGCTTTTTTTTCATCACTGAAATTACATAACTTCTAAAAGAGTTCGTTTTCTAACAGTGTCAGGTCAAATTTTCTTTCTAATATTCCAGATGTATTCAGTAGAGGCTTTAATGTCAAACTCTCCAGCTACTCGGTTAAGTACTGTTTTACAAAAGGTCAAGTACGTCTTTGTAAGTGGAGGAAAACGCGTCCTCGTAGTCTATGATACATTTTTATGCTTCAAGTGATTTCAGGACATAAATCATGAAAATGAGCTTTTTCCACCTTGACAAAAGAGCAAACAAATATTTATTTGCTTCTTTCTCTGCAAATTCACAAGATATTTTTTATGGATACAGAAATGCTTATTTATCATGCAGCACCAACAGGGAGGAAGCAGGATGGTGCCAGTCTCCACAGAAACCAGGAGCCAAAACACACTCGGGTTTTTTCAGCATTTATCCTCAAAGAAGACGAGCAGAGAATTTTTAATATACCGGGCAGTCAACCAAAACAGTCAACCATTTTTTTTTCTCTCACCTGGACTTTGCCAAGAAGTTTTAAAAAGTAAATTAACTACGCTGTTTAAGTTTTGGCATTGACTGGAACTATGAGGTTGAAAAAAAAATCAAAAGTGACGGAAATAATTTGAAGGCGATGCAAACGATAAGAGTATATTTATATTAAAAGTACGTAATGAAAATATTTATGGGTATTTTATTGGTAATGACCTAGACTGGTTCTGGGACAAAAATGAGGGATGGGCCAAATCAAACTGAGTTTATTATAAAATAAAGACACAATCATCCTAAATACAAATTCAACATTGAAGATATTGACAAACCAAAAGCATACCTGACCTGCAGATGAAAAAACAGAGGGAAAAACACTTAGTGCAGGCATCTCCTTCAAAATGAGCCTAGTTGGCGCTACTCAGATGGCCCTCCCCCTGCCTGCAGGAGACTCCACCCCTGCAAGGCAAGGGAGTTGCCGTGACATTTTCCAGAAAAAATTCAGGTGTTATTTTTATGTACGTGTGAACAATTTGTTAGTTTTTCTGTCTGGATTTCTGATACTGTTTCGTGTGGATGCGGTTTTATTGAAAATGATTATGCGTGTACGCAAGAGTTTTTCTAAAACAGAGGACAGCGGATATGCGTTTTCAAAAGTACCCGGCTACGTGTGGACATGGTCTTAATCTAGTCAATTTTCAGATGGACAACCGGCACTTTCTCAAGCTCCTAATCACTTTAAACCACAGGATCAAAGCTTTTCTACTTATCACTCTGGATGCTTTGACCTCCGTACATTATTGGTGGACACAGTTTTCATTAGTTTCAAACAGAATGGATCTCCTGGGATTTGGTGCTGAATGACTATGGGGGATCAATAAATGAAATTGAGCGATTGAATACCAAAGTCTGCGTGCTATGTTTGTGTAAATGAGTTTTGCATCTATTTCCCATTAACGTGGAATTAACGGAGTGTAAGTAATAACATATACTTTAGAATTGGAATGTTTTTCGTCTTCACATGGCTGGTTTTAAAGCGAATATGTCTTCCTGTGTAGAGATGAATTCTACACAGGTTGGAGTTTACTCATGGACTGAAAAGAAGAGGTTACAGAGCAGACAGAAAAGAGCACGCCCTCAGGCAGCACTGCCAAGCGTTACTAAACAAGCTTTCATGTATTTTTACTTCCTAACCAATGGAAAAAGCAAAAATAAATGAAATATTAAACTTTTTTAATTTCATATTAAATTAAAAAGCAACAAAGAAGCAAAAAATATTGTCTTCAAAAGACATTTTTTTCTCTAACATGAATGCACGTGGTAATTTTTTTAATTATGTTCTACCAGATTGCTAATTATCACTGCTTTGTTTTATAATTTTATTAAAAGTGTGTTCATAATAAATCAGAGTTGGAACAGAAGAACATTGATGGAACTCTTTCTTCTGAGTTCATTTATAAAACCTCCAGAGTTGGTATTTAATTCATTACAAGTTTGAACTTTCTGAATAGAAATTAATTTTGCCTCATTTTGCTGGTTTAAAGTACTTTTCTAACGATAACTCACTGTGCGCATGCAGTGGAAGTTCATCAGGATGTATTCAGAAACTGCTTTGTCTGCTGGGTCAGGTCACTGAGTAATGGACACTGACGACCTTTCCAGAACATCAAAGAAAATAGAAAAAGTAATTTGCATTGTCTTGTTTGACTAGAACAAGATTCCTCTGGTCATAGGTTCAGTGATTATAAACGGGCTCACTTCTCACAGTGCATAAAAGAATCGAGTCATAAGATTTAGTTTTTATTTGATGTTGACAATTACTTTAATTTTATTCCCTAAATATTATCAGCTCATTGGTTGAATGTCTGGGAGAAGCTAGTTTGATTCGCACAGGACCTATGTCTAAGTGTCCTTGGAGAAAGGATGAAGGATTACTCTATTCATCCTTCACCGGCGAAATTTGTGTGCTGCACTCCTTACACCGCAGTAGGCTGCCCACGATTGCGCCAATGGTGGTAGAATCGGGGGTTAGGTGTCTTCTCCAAGGACCCTAGACGTGCTCTATCAGCCCGCGGGTGAACGCTCTAACCACTGAGCTGCTGTCGCCCCCCACCAGACACCTGACTCCCAGTTACTCCCACTATTGGCGCAGTTATGGCTGCCTTCTGCGGTGCAATGCAGTAAAAAATTATTTCCCCAAAAGGGATGAATACAGTATGTTCAATTAAAATTAATAAAACAATATTTTCTTTAAAAAAATACTGTTGAAAATATATCTTTGCAACATGATAAAATATGACAAAGTAGAGTTAAAGTCTCGCTAGTAAAAAACTGTGTTGTGGTGATGGATATTATTTTTGCATTGACAACTATTGTAAGGATTTGTTTAAATAGTTTGTATTGTTTACTTTTTCAAAATCACAAATTAATTATCAAATGGCATTTGTTTAAATTTACATTCAACATTTGAAGCTGCTATTTCTTGTTCTGGGTCTTCAGTTTGTCCGACAATACAAATAAAACCCATCATTTTAATACATTTCTTTATTGAATACGCGCGTAATGTAACTTTAAGATGTGCGTAAAAGAAATTTTAAAAAGTGTAAAAATAAATTTGCTAATAAATGCTGTGATATTGTAACAAAAATCATTCACAAAGTTGTAATCTCCTATTGGCATTAAAAATGTAAAGCAGAGTGTCATCTGCGTAAAGTGTGATGAGATGTTAAGATGTTTCCGCTATGAATATCACAACCATTGAGATAATTCAAATTCATAATAGCCCCAGCATAACAGAGATTTCTAAATGTTTTTATAAGTTTTTGAGTTTGTGATTCAGCCGTAAACAAAGCTAGAAGCACATAGTCGGGAAGTTAAAGTTAGCATCTGGTGCTAGCTAGCAGCCTGAGGTTTAGTTTTTGCAATGTTTGGCTCCCAATGTTTTTCTTAGTCCTTTGTCCATTTTCAGAAGCGTTGACGTCGTTACCAGATTGTTGGCAGCTTCTTAATACACTTCAAAATATTAGTAATATCACAACAAAAAAAAAAAAGTTCACGAGCAGCTGGTCAGCATTTAAGCAGCCTGTTCCTGAGTGTTTATTATTTCGGATCTAAAATCATTTTCCGCTGAATGGTTAGTGCTTTGCATTCTTTTCTTTTTTTTTGAAAAAAGAAGGACTTTTAAATTTTTTCAAAAAGATAAAAAGTGTAAATAAAAATGTATTTTTCATAAAGTAAAGGCGGACTGGCGGAGGTACCTGGCTGGTTGACTAACGCAGGCTGGTTCCGCATGGGAACCAACAATCTGGCAGAGGCTGGAGGTGCACGGTGGTTCAAGTAGCTTCATGATGATAATTTGTGATCACCTGGTGAACAAATTGCCACGGACACCAACTCACTCTTCTAGCCAAGTGCAGGGATTCAAACATTTTTCTATCTTTCTTGATTATTCGAGAATTTTT
This sequence comes from Neostethus bicornis, assembly GCA_902685375.1. NCBI lineage: Eukaryota > Metazoa > Chordata > Actinopteri > Atheriniformes > Phallostethidae > Neostethus > Neostethus bicornis. The sequence continues at coordinate 9,347,121 of LR738542.1, read as the reverse complement.
TTAACTTTTCAAGTAGCATTTTTCATTTATTTCATTCCCCCAATTGGTTTACGTTAAAGTAAATAGTTGTTTTCATTATCACATAAACAGCATGCAAATGGTTTTGGCGGGACAGAGGCTTGATCCTAAAAACGAGAGACATGGGGCGGAGACGGTAGCCGCGTGGCTAGAGCGTTCGCCCGCGGACCGGAAGGTCGCGGGTTTGCGTCCCACGGAGAGCACGTCTAGGGTCCCCGCTTCTCCCACCATTGGCGCCGTTGAAGGGCAGCCTGCTGCGGTGTAAGGAGTGCAGCAAACACATTTCCCTGGTGAGGGATGAATAGAGTAATTCATTTATTTATTTTATTTTTATATCCAATGAGATTTGTGTGTACAGTAAACCCTTGATATTTAATGAAAATGGAGCAAAAAGAGTGCAAAGTGTTTGGATGTAATGAAGGAGGACATGAATGTAGTTGGATGTCAGAAAAAAGATTTGCTGCGGTGCTCCATGAATAGTAAAACCAAAATGAAAAGAAGGGAACTGTAGGTGTGCGTTGTGCAAAGAAATTGCACCTAATTGTGCTAGTATGAAGGCACTGGGTCATGGCTGCATGTGATAAAGTTAACTGGAAGCGTTCCTTTTCACACATTCATACATGTTAAATTTTAGCAGCACGACCCCCTGGTTAGAATAATTATCATTTAGTCATCTTTGTACGAGTTTTTAAAAGGTCTGATGGGTCTGAATCAGAGCCAGCTGCCTCTTGGGAAGATGTAGGAGGTTGTAGTGTCAACCGCTGCACTGCAGGGCTAACTCAACTAAAAACACATGAAGCACTTTGCTTTATCTTTGTAAAACACTCATGTCGAAATCGGTGTTGCTTTTCTTTTTCTTCTCTACAGTCCACCAATCAGCTTCTTTGTTATCAAAACTAAGCTAAAGAATTTTTCAGTGGGGATTTTTGGTTCTTCACTTGCTTGGTGTAGTTTTCATTTCAAACCGTCTTTGAAAATGTTAAACCCTTGAATGACTTTGCAGGTTGCTGTTTTTTTTATTTTTAGTTCTTTGGTTTTTACGCACTCCAACTGGTGAGTCATGATTCTTTGTTGCTTTTCAAAAGGTTCAGGTAGAAAAAAATAAAAATGACTGCTTTTTGAGGATTGAAATTTATGAAAGAGCTGCCTGATGTCATTGAGGTATTACTAAGCGTCCTATTGTCTCATTATTCGGCTCAGTGGAATAACTCTGAACTGAATCCTATTGTCTAGTTTTCATCTGTAAAAAGCTCAAATGTACCATTTATTTTTTGTATTACACACATAAAAGCATCTTCATGACTTTTTTTTTTTTAACGTACTCTATTCATCTCTCTTTTGGGGAAACTACTTTTGCTGCATTTTACCGCAGCAGGCTGCCATGACGGCAGCGATGGTGGGAGCAACGGGGGTTAGGTGTCTTCCCCAAGGACATTTAGAAATGAGCGCAGTGGGCATCAAACTAGCTTCTCCATTTCCAAGGTCGGACATTCTACCACTGAGCTAACCCCTCCTCCCTTTTGTTCAAAAAATTAAGATACGTTTTAACACTAGAACTGCCGCAGCCGTCAATATGACTCCATGTCACTTTAATATGCTAATTAGAATAAATAAAACACAATCTAGGAGGTTGACCTTTTATGACTTTTAATATGAACATGGTTTCTATTCTATTACGCATTTTTTGTGTTCTAAATATTAACATTTCAAAGTTTATAAGCATTTTATCTCCTCTAACCTGCTGCGCCCCACAGCAGCTGAGCGAAAGCGTTCATTGCTGTAGCAACAACTTCCCGGAGAAGTTGTTGCTGTTTTGCTATGGCAATATGTTTATTATGTGACACATTGCCACACATAAGTGTGTGTATGTGTGTTTATATTTGTGGAGAGAGACAAGGAGGACACTGACGCCATTACAGAAATATTTTTGAAAAGTTGAGTGAGATAATATTGAAGAGAGTAAGAAAATTGTTGTCTGAATAAAGTATGCCATATTTTCTTGATAAGTCTTGAAAGTTCAGGCTAACATTTTGGATTAGCCAACTTTTAATAGGACATTTTTGAAGCAGCAGCGCAAAATGCGGGGGGAAAAAAGTAGCCTATTGACGAATTAGATCATTTTACTTTGGCGTTTGCTTTTTTTACTCTCATTTTGAATTCTTTAACATTTTGTCATTATTATTACTTTAAAAATTGAGTTGTGGAAAAATTTATCTATGCAATATAGCAGCACAAAACATAAATAATTATATAGTGTCACATTGACGGTCAGAGCGTCTGCAGGTAGATTAATAATGCGGCGATCTTAGTTTTAAGATGTCCTCATTTAAAATAGATCACTTTAATCACTGTAAAAATGTAAAAGACACTTGATTAAAAGTAATTAATTCCAAAGGGAATACCAGAGCGCATGAAATAAAAGTATAAATGTAAAATGAAGACTGTGATGAGCCACGAGGTAGTAAGTGAGGAAAGGTCACTGTGGCAGTAACACTCATTGTATGGACACCTTTAACCTTTATACATTTTTAATGTACATCGGAGCCTGGACAAGATGGGCTGAAACAAACAAACATAAATGTTTTGACACGTTTCATTTTCTCTAGATTTATTGCATGGATATCTTGTTTCCATCCTGGATGCTCTTGTCTCCAGATGAGATTCTTATAGCTCAGTGACCAGAATTTTAAATGTGTGATAAGTGCTTCATAAAAAAGATTTGGAACTCCCTCAGACTGTTTCATTAGTTTAAGGTGACAGCAGCACAGCACAGGGATTTTATTAAAAAAGAACAATGTAGTAACTCAAATTTTCTTAATTAAATTCAATGTAATGTCATTTGTAGAATTTCAATGTTTCGACAGAAGGGCTATTTAAGCCGATCACATTATTAAGTAAAACATGTTATGTATGGATTATTTCTTGATAAAATCCGACTCTCTCCTCACTAATATTAAATGTTCAGTCTGTCCTATTCCGGCACTAGTTTTCTACAGAAAACAGGTGTCCATGCAGCTCGGACTTCAGATTTCTCAAATTACAGTATTATCACACCAACTAAAAAAGAAAGCAGTCATATTTTCTTTTCTACATGTGTAGGCAGGAAATGTAACCCCGATGGTAAATGGACTTATACAGCGCTTTCCCACCTCCGTTGGCACACAAAGCGCTTTACAGTGTAGCTCACATTCACACACGTTCATACCTAATGGTGGATGCTGCCATGCAAGGTACGAACCACCATCAGGAACAATTGAGGGGAGATGGTGGCTCATTGGTTAGAGCGTTCGCCAGCGAACTGGAAGTCAACCAGAAGTTTTGCGTGGTCGCATCCCACCGAGTGCAAGTCTAGGATCCTTGGAGCAGACACCTAGCCCCTCGTTTCTTCCACCATTGGCGCCATCATAGGTGGCAGCCTGCTGCGGTGAAATGCAGCACATAAATTTCCCGGTAAGGGATCAATAAAGTATATTAAAAAAAAATAAAAAATTGGGGGTTCAGTGTTTAAGGACACCTCTGCATGAACTCCAAGCAGGGGATCGAACCGGCAATCCCTCGGTTACAGTCGTGGAGGTGTTGGAGTGTATCCTTGCTTATTTCAGGCGTGGAGCAAAGGTATACCCCCAAACAGGTTGCCAGTCTGTTGCAGGGCAACTCACACACAATCTCATTCTTAGGGGAAATTTTGTAGTTGCCAATCAACCTAACATGCATGTTTTTGGAGGGTGGGAGGAACCCCACACCCCACTCCCACCCTTGGCGCCGTCATAGGTGGCAGCCTGCTGTGGTGAAATGCAGCACATAAATTTCCCGGTAAGGGATCAATAAAGTATATTAAAAAAAATAAAAGTTGGGGGTTCTGTGTTTTGTTTAAGGTCACCTCTGCATGATCTCCAAGCAGGGGATCGAACCGGCAATCCCTCGGTTACAGTCGTGGAGGTGTTGGAGCGTATCCTTGCTTATTTCAGGCGTGGAGCAAAGGTATACCCCCAAACAGGTTGCCAGTCTGTTGCAGGGCAACTCACACACAATTTCATTCTTAGGGGAAATTTTGTAGTGGCCAATCAACCTAACATGCATGTTTTTGGAGGGTGGGAGGAACCCCACACCCCACTCCCACCCTTGGCGCCGTCATAGGTGGCAGCCTGCTGCGGTGAAATGCAGCACATAAATTTTCCAGTAAGGGATCAATAAAGTATATTAAAAAAAATAAAAGTTGGGGGTTCTGTGTTTTGTTTAAGGTCACCTCTGCATGAACTTCAAGCAGGGGATCGAACTGGCAACCCCCCGGTTAAAGTCACAAGGGGTGTTGGAGCGTATCCTTGCTTTTTTTAGGTGTGAGGCTGGGTATACCTCAAACAGGTTGCAAGTCTATCGCAGGGTCACACAAACTCTCATTCCTAGGGGCAATTTTGTAGTGGCCAATCAAGCTGTAATGCATGTTTTTGGAGGGTGGGAGGAGACCAACACATACCTAGGCCACTCAGAAAGGCCAGTAACTCGACCCCCACGCCCACTCCGGGATTCAAACCCTGACCTTCTTGCTGTGCAGCCACTGTGCTAATCACTGCGTCACCGTGAAGCCCTCAATATCATGTTTTTCTGATTAATAAAACAGGTGGAATGATTGTAGTACATACATATCGGCAACATTTCTATTTTCCAAATCTAATCTTAAATATTGACTTTAAAATTGTTTCATGTTCAATTTGTCTTTTTTTCTCAGCTTTGATAATATCTTGTTTTGACAAACGACGCACCCCATTTTTACAAAAAACTGTAAACATGTGCATCGTAACGTAATATTTCTTTAAATTTTTGTATATATATATATATATAGTATATATTATATATATTTTTTTTGTCCTAATCTGCTCTGTTGCCATCTCGACCCCACAGGTGCTCTAAATAAAGCTCCCGCCTCAAGCCATGTATTCCAAATGTCAGTTCAAGAAGCAGTACTAATGCTTTGCCATAAGACAGCACTCCAGGGCAATCCACTCTGGAAGCACCATCAATCCTTGTCGTTCGTCAAGCTTCAAATCCTTCATGTAGTTTGAGTGTGAATTCAAAATCATTTAAATAATTTAAATTCATAGTTAAGCCGTAGAGTGTCTGAGTACGTTGCTACCACCTGCCGTGATGTGGCGTTGTAATTCCCACAAGGCAGGTGAGGCCTAAGACGAAACACGCTGAGTACATTAGAAGTGATTTGTTTTGTACCAGATAAGTGATTAAAATCATAAAGTTTGCCCTTAATTTATTTAGAAATAAATTACACTAAAACTTTTATTTGTGAAAGTATTTATTTGCATTCTTTATCAACAGATTTAATCATTTTTACTCATTTTTTTACATATTTTGTCCATTTAAAAAATAAGCACAACTGCTTTTTTTCTTATAAAAATTGCCTTTATGGCATAAAAATGTGGGCTTTAGATTATTATTAAGATTATTAATTTATTATTATTACGTGGCCAGACAGGCAAAACAAGTAGGGCTTGGGCAGTACTTGGATGGGAGAGCGCTGGAAGCCCAGGTGCCACAGTGGGACGGCTTTTAAAATGAAATTTTTGCTGTGTCCCTGGGCAAGACACTACACCCACGTAGGCTAGTCTGGATTTGATGTTTGTGTGTGATTGGATGGTGATGGTCAGAAGGGTCTTGGTTCTGTAAGTCCGCTCCAGGGCAGCTGTGGCTACAACTGTAGCTTACCATTACCTGGTATGGAGTGGATGAATAATGCATATGGGAAAAGTCTTTGGGTTCCCATGAGTAGGGCTATACAAAGTTTATATAGCCCTACAGCTGGTCACCTTTGGTCACCAGCTGTGGGTGGTCACCAAAAAAACGAGATCGTAGAAACAAACGGCTGAAATGAGATTCCTCTGCAGGGTCGCTGGGCTCTCTCTCAGCCCTATACTTTGTATAGGGCTATACAAAATTTGTATAGCCCTATATAAAGTTTGTGGAAGGTGCAGGAGCCTATTCCGGTTGATTTCAGGCGAGAGCAAGGGAGCACCCCAAACAGGTCGCCATTCTGCGTTGGGGCCACATACACACAACCATCCACACACACTCAATCTAAGGGGTAATTTCATAGTCGCCAATGCATGTTTTTGGAGGGTTAGAGAAAACCGGGGTAGCTGGAAAAAAAACACACATACACAAGGAGAACATGCAAACTCCACACAGAAAGACCAGTGTTTCAAACCTCATCCCACTTGGAACTCGTACCCTGACCTTCTTGCTGTGAGGCCATTGTACTAACCACCATGCCTCTATACTGTATGTACAAAGCATTGTCATTCTTTCAAAGACACTTAAATGTACTATTGTTTTACTCATAGTTTTGTGGGATGTTTTAATTCTTATAATTAGGTTTTAATCGTTAAGCTAGACCAATAAATACAATAAGAAAATAAAACGTTTCCATCTTGTTTAAACAGTAAAATCAACATGTCTGCAAAGTCTGTACTAGTTTTTTTAACCTTTATTTCTAAATATGTTGCAAACCAAACAAACACAGTATGACACAATGAAACACCGTGCATTTCACACCTAGAGATTCATTAGGGCTTCACCTGCATCAATCCGACTATTCTATTCCTATAAAACTGAAATAAACTTTCAATTTTTACTGCACTGAATTCACATGGGGAAAAACAAATCCACTCTGCAAAAAACGTCTTTACTCCAACACTAAGTCTCCTATAGTTCATACATTCACGACACGCAAACCCATCCAAAAAGACGTCATCATCTTCAATAATATATAAGAATAGAACGACATTTTCTCACAAAACTGAAGAATTTCTTGATAAAATCCATCTTTTTCTCCTCTCACCAATGCTGAGTACTGCCTGTCCTGCCATATTCTGCACAATTTTTTTACGGATTTGGACACCTATTGTGTCACATGCTGCTTGGAGTTCTTTACCGCAAAACTTTTTTTGCATAGTGTGTTTTCAAAATGACTTTGAAAGTAAATCAGCCACCAAATCTTTGGTAGCCCTCTTTCAGTTGTATTTGATTACAAAAAGCCACCAATAGTTTTACTCCATGTTGTCTGATTAGCCAATCATTAGTTCAGAAAATGGAGACGGGTTCTGAGCATTCGCAAAGTCGTGGGCCTATGCAAGGGTGAGCAAACTTTTTGATTCACGGGCCACATTGAGTTCTAACATTTGACAAAGGAGCAGAAGGATTGCATGCTATGGTAACCTTAGCTCATTGGAGAAAAAATACGGATCTCGAGGTCTGGAGAAACATGTGCTTTAATTTCCAATGAAAATGAAGACAAGCATCGTAACAAAATCTCTGACTTTGAAATGAGTCTTTAAACACTAAAAATTAAATGAACAATTATTTTTGTTTAAAGCACCAGGTTTAAAATGTAGGTTTGAAATGTAATGTTTTTTACGTGCGTGTATTGGCCCCGATCACTTTCCATGTTAGCGCAAACTGTTCATTTTGAGAATGTGCGCATCATGGAGACACACATTAACGGGCGCAGTGTAGTTGTTTTCTCAACAAAGCCAATATGTCTAGAGTGTGCCATCTAGTGAGGACACGTCAGAATTGCAGGGAAATGAAACTTTAACCAGGTTTATTTATTAAATTTTTCAAGTTTGGCTGGCCAGATTAAAACGTTTAACGGGCCACATGTAGCTTGCGGGCCATAGTTTGACCATACCTGGCCTATGCTCAGGGAAAACAGCTAAAAAACTTGATTAGTTGAAGCTGAGGTTTTTGTTCACTTTGTGTTTAGAGCACCAGCTAAAGGAACTTTGAAGTCTTTGTAGAAGCTCCATTAATTTTAGCCTACCCGGCAACAAATCCTGGCTTAGAGGTGATTGGTCAAATGGTTTTATTTCCAAAACAAATGTTTGAAAGCAGCGCAGCCATCAGAAACCCCATAAACAAAACATAAAAACTCTTTGGAAACATTTTATGTGTTGTTTGTGATTCAGATTTATTTTAGGCCAGCAGATGAGGCTTTGAAGGTGTTCAGCATCCACCACTGCCAAAAAAGTCATCGTGACCTTAGAATACTTGAGAATTAAAACTCCTTTTTGTGTGAGTCTAGATCTTTTTTTTGCTGTTAAAAGAACCCCATCTTTCTGAGAGTTGTATTAGTTCAAAGTACTTCACCTTGAAATATTTTGGGGGTAGCCTCTTAAAGTTTCCCCCACACACTGCAACAAATAACCTCAGTAAAATATTCACAATTAAATAAACACATTTTTTAATAAATTGTTCCCTTTTTGTCAGTTTGTCTCTTATTGTTGCATCTTTGATTTACCAAAGTTCACCTCATCTAAATGTTTAAAGGTGATGAACGTATTTGTTCTGGTTTTGCTGACTAATGGGAAGTCGTTATGGGCAAAAATGACAGGGTATTCATCAGTTGGAGCCAATGCAGCGGCTCTTTCATTAAACAACTTAATGCCCTTATTAAACATGAAAGTCTCATTATCAGGAGAGTTTCATTACTTTAGTACTTTCACTCATTTATTTTTTGCAGAGAATCAAGAGTTGCAAGTAGACTCGGAGTCTGTTCAAGTAATTTTGCAGATGAGAGGCGAGTACGCCTTGGTTCAGTGCCCGGTCGTGGCAAAGTCAAACAACCACTTACAGTAGTATGTCTACTCCAGCTAGCTCATTAGTGTCCATTTGACTGAAATTTATTGATCTGCATAAGTTTAATACAGACGCAGTAAATCTGTGCCATGCTACTTGGATTTTTTTTTACTTAGTTCAATGTTTTCTTTGAAAAAAATGTCTCAAACTTCAAAGTAAATCAGCCACAAAATTTGTTAGTTTTCAATGCATTGTACTTCTATAGCGCTTTTCAGGACTCTCAAAGACGCTTCACATATGCATTATTCATTCACGCCATACCAGGAGATGGTAAGCAAACTGATAGAAGCGAGGTTGCCATTTTTGCGCTATCGGCCCTTCTAACCATCACCAACCAATCGCGCGCACACACCATTCAGACTAGGCAACGTGGGTGAAGTGTCTTGTCCAGGGACACAACTGCAATTTTAATCTCAACGACCGTCCCACCGTGGTACCTGGGGTTCCAGTGGTCTCCCATCCAAGTACAGCCCAGGCCCAGCCTGCTTAGCTTCTGAGGTCTGACGGGATCAGGCATTGACAGGCTGGTATGGCCACAATGCCATTTTTTAGGGGTTGTTTGCTGGTAAAGCATCTAAAATCAATGGCTCAGCATATGTGGGCACCCTAGTTCAGGTAGACAAGCTCGAAATCTGATCGGTAGAAGAAAACTTTTAGTTTCCGTTCACTACGTAGCGATAGCCAGCAGAACCAATTTTGGAGGCAAAAGACCTATGTTCCAGCCTACCTGGCAACAAAACTGGCTGAGATGTGATTGGTCAAATGGTTTGAAGCAAAAACACACATTTGAAAGTCTTGACAAGGTATTTGGAAATATTTTATAAATAATAATAGCCAAAATACTTTTAACCAGCTTGTGATTCAGATACTTTTCAGATCACCAGAGAAGAATCCACCACTGCTTAGATCATTTTTTGAGCTATTTATTCATCTGAGATGAAAATGAAAACTTTTGCAAAGCTGACCAAGTATTTTCTGCAGTTCTCAAAAAAGATTTTCCAAACAAACCAATGCAATCTTGAGAATCTCAATGGTTTACAAGATGCAACCATTCTTTGTACTTGTCTTTAAAGCTGGGATGAAAAAGCTTATGGCTTATTTCCCAAGCGTTTTCCCCAGAGCCAGTTTGTGTGATGTGGAAGAGACTCTGAATACAGACACTTCACATCCTCGCAGACGAAATGGCCAAAACAATAACCGCTTCATAGGGGGTCAGACGATTTCTTGCTGCTCATTCAGGTAAATTGCTATCTGTTTAGATAGCTGGGACATTTTCTGTTTCGTGATAAATTGAGGGAAGTTGTTGTGGTCGTTCAGGATGATTTTGCACAGCATGCATCAGCTTTGGGACTTTTGCCAAAAACCACATGAAAAAACTGCCTTTTTTTATAAATGACATTTTTTTTGTCCAAGTGCAGAACAAATTGACTTATAACTGTGTCTTTTTTCAGTCAGACTGCTTTTGTCATTACTATTAGACATTTTAAGAAACAATCAAGAATAAAGGGAGTTGTTTTTTTTTCTGTTTTCCCAAAAAGGCAAAAACCAAGACTACAAACTCAGTTCCATTCGTTCCGTCATCTTCCGCTCATCTGGGGCCTGGTCGCGGGGGCGACAGCCTCAAACGGGAAGCCCAGGCTTCTCCCACCCCAGCTGCATCCTCCAGCTCACCCGGAAGGATCCCAAGTCGCTCCCCAGCCAGCTGTGAGACATAGTCTCTCCAGTAGGTCCGGGGTCTGCCCCTTGGTCTCCTCCCGGTGGGACGTGCCTGAAACACCTCACCAGCGAGGCACTCAGGGGGGCATCCTGACCAGATGCTTGAACCACCCCATCTAGCTCCTCTCAACTTGGAGGAGGAGCAGCTCCACATCAAGCTCCTTTCAGATGGCAGAGCTCCTGACCCAGTCTCTGAATAAGAGCCCAGCCACCCTGCGGAGGAAGCTCATTTCGGCCGCTTGTACCCGCAATCTCATTCTTTCGGTCACCACCCACAGCTGGTGGCCAAAGGTGAGGGTGGGAACATGGATCGACTTGTAAATCAAGAGCTTTACTTTTTGGTTCAGCTCTTTTTTTAACCATAACGGACCGATGCAGGGTCCTAGTTATTGCTGATGCCGTACCGATCCGTCTGTCGATCTCCTGCTCCATCCTTCCCCCACTCGTGAACAAGACCCCGAGATACTTAAACTCGGCAGGACCCTGTCCCTGACCTGCAGGGGGCATTCCACCCTTTTCGGGGCGAGGACCATGGTCTTTGATTTGGAGGTGCTAATTCCCAACCCGGCCAACCACGACTGTGGCCAACCACGACTTTGCGAATGCTTAGGATTCATCATCATTTTCCAAACTAACGATTGCAAATCGATCCATGAACTCTCTTTTTCTTATAATGCCAGATAACATATGGTAAGTTTTTTTAATAACTTCTACAAACATTTTAACAGACCAAATAAATTAATCTAGCATAGAAAATTATGAATGACTTCTGAGCCGCTTATCCCTAATGGGGTCACCAGAGCCTATCCTGGTTTATTAAAGATGAGCGGCAGGGTAGACCCCAAACAGGTCGCCTGTCTGCTGCAGGGCCACCCACACACAACCATCCAAACACACACTCATTCCTAGGAAGTCCATAAATTTTGTGAGACTGTGACAAAACTCGCCCTAAAGAACCACCGTAATGTTTTCGAGAGTATTTAATATTGAAGGCTTAAAATCAGTTTTTGTTTTTTTTTAATCCAATTGTTAAGTAGGACTGTGGTAAACGTGCAGGCCTTTAAGGGAAGCTTTGTATTCTACTGCTGAAAAATATCCAGACTGACAGTCCAAATGTCACCTGCAGTTCACTGAATAAAGCACTACGTGTGCTCATAACGTCTCTGAAAGAACAAGATATCGTATCTTCTCATCCAGACCAATTTAACCTTCTTTCTTTATTCCCTGGAGCAAGTTCTACTGAACATATCAGCAACTGCTGTGTGATTCCTCTGTTTGGTCATCTATGAAATCTGGTGATGCTGCAGGCTGGGCCGTATGATCTTGCCAATATCATATTTTCTATTTTTCCGTGTATACAATTTCAAATTTAAATTTGAATGCAACTTGTTTATACAACCCGACTGAGTGTGACAGAGTCAGGAGGATGGGCTCATTACTCTCAGGTGGATGCTAAAGATGAGCCGTCTTAAAATGCATTAATAGAAAGAACGGCTTGAATATTAAACAAGTGGAGGAGGAATAAACTTCATTTCATGACCAGCAAATAACTCTCAGGTTATAAAAGGTTCATTAGATATTTGGTGTTTCAGTTTTGGAAGTATATCAAGCCCATTTATGAAGAAAACATTTCAATATTAAAAAAAAAAAAAAAAAATTAAACTTGTGTTTTAACTGATCCAAAATCAGTACCCAAGAACAATAAGAAGGATGTCAATGTGGAAACGTATTACTAGTAGTTTGTGTATATTTAATTAAACTCAGTTCAATTTTCATTGTATAGCCCAAAATCCCAGAATTTCTGTCTCCATTGGCTTCACGGGGAGGTCTGGGGGTGATTCCCCTTAAATAGATGGTAGGGAGCACAGGTGTGGGGAATCAGGAATTATCAACAGGTGTCCCCCAATCAGGTTGATTAGAACCATCCAGGGGCCCCTCTGGCAGCAGGCGAGGGGATCACAACTTACACAGCAAGAAAACTAACAAATGCTAGCTACACAACATTAGCACATTTCTGCTTAGACTCTCCTTCATGGTGAGGAAAAACCCCATAAGTGGGGAAAAAATAAGAAACCTCATGGAGATCCACACAAAAGAGAGATCCCTCCTCCGGGATGAGCATACATTGTGCCTAAGACTATTGTTTAAATATTAGATTATTCTACTTTACAGCTAGATATCTAAAGATATACCAGATTCAAACTAAACGGCTCACGGAGATAGATGGCACTGTTAGATCTAGATAGATATATACTGTTCATACAGGTTCATTTAAATCTGCAATGTTGGAGCAGGAAAACATAAAATTGCAAAACTTTGGACTAGAGCATTGAATCCACAACAAAAACCTTGGTATAAATTCACATTTTGGAAAAAAATACATTCACTTTCAAATGCAATTGTTGTGATGTGGAAGAAGGAGGACCCAAATGCAGGACATCAAAATAAGGTTAACACAATTCAGGTAAGTCTGTAAAGCAAAGGGCACAAGATTAACTTGGGATTTCAAAAGTCCTCTAATAACAGCGTTCAAACATTGTCAGGCAACCCGGGTGATCTGGCCGGAAGGGATAGTAAGACCCAACATGGAAGTCTTCTTCTTCTTTCTTCTTCTTTAGTTTGCGGCATGAAGCACCAACCTGGGTGCATTACCGCCACCTACTGACTGTCACGAACCTCAAATCCTCCTCAATAACCCTGTACACCTCAAAAAAGTGTACAGGGCACCAAAACCCTTCCCCTGACGTCCATACAAAAACACCTCCTCCAAGCTCACTTGCCTCATCCCAACACTCCTCAGCACCACCATCATAGCCTCTCTTTCTTCCTCATACGTTCTGCACGCTAACACCACGTGACTAACCCCTTCCAACTCCCCACAGAAATCACAACACCCATCCAAATGTTTACCCAGAATCTTGAGCGTTTCATTCAATCCCGTGTGCCCAATACGTAACCTGCTAAAAACCACCTGACCCCGCCTTCCACCACCCACCGGATCCACAGTCACCCCCACCGTCCTCTGTACTTCATACAAGTGTCGTCCCTTCACCTCTGACTCCCACTCCATCTGCCACTGCTGCATTATCCCCTTCCAGACCAACGCCTTCACCTCCCCTCGTGACAGAGCCACGACCCTCTCCACCACCACCCGATCTGCAGCCCTCTTTGCCACCTCATCCACACGCTCATTCCCCCCAATCCCAGAATGGCCCGGAACCCACATAAACACCAACGACCCTCCTACCACCCCCGACACCATATTCAAAACATCCCAAAACAAACCTTGATGATACCTCACCCTCCCCAGTTCAAGAGCCCGAACCACTGACAACGAGTCCGTGCATATAAGTACTTTCCCACCACCATGTTGCATCGCCCACACCACAGCCATCCACACTGCATATAACTCCACCGTGAAAATACATAAGTGATCTGACGTGCGAACCCCTACCTCCACTCCAGACCCTTCCACCACCATTCCCGCACCCGTCCTCCCCGAAACCGGATCCCTTGAACCATCCGTAAACACCAATGTGTAATCCCTATAATTCTCCTCAACAATACTCCTAAATGCTCCCGCCACATTCACATCCCCAAACCTCCGTCTCCACCCCACCATCCCCAATTCCACCCTCACCTCTCCCAGCCTCCACTGTGGCACCATCTGAAAATTGTCCTCCCGCTCCAACTCCAAATCCCCCACACCCAATTCCCGTGCCCACAAACCCCCTACCCACCCAAAACTCAAAGTTTCCTTCACACCCCTCTCCCAGGACCAATCCAGAACCCCCCGCCCAGGGTGATTATGGCTCTTTCCTCTCAAGGAAACCCAATAATTCACCGCCAGGTGCTTCCTCCTCAGAGCGAGTGGCATGACACCCGCCTCCACCCTCAGGGCACTCACTGGCGAAGTCCTCAGAGCACCTAAACAAATCCTCAGGGCCTTGGCCTGCACCACATCTAAATCCCGTAACACTGTAGGCGCCGCCGAACCATAAACCACACATCCATAATCCAATCTGGATTTTATCAGGGCATCATACAGGCACCTCAAAGCTGAAAAACTGGCCCCCCAGTCCACCCCAGCTAGACATCTCATGACATTTAATATCTTGTCACACTTACTGGTCAAGTACCTTACATGTTCCCTCCACACCAACTGCCTATCAAAAGTTAGACCCAGAAAACGAAAAGACCCCACCATCTCAATGTGCCTACCATAGAGCTTCAAACCCTTCACAGTGCCAACCCGGCCCCTCGAGAACATCATACCTTTTGTCTTGTCCACCGAAAATCTAAAACCCCACCTGTCACCCCAAGCCTGCACCCTGTCTATACCCTCCTGCACCTTCCCAACCACATACTCCCTGTTCCGTCCCCTCTTCCACAACGCCCCATCATCAGCAAACAGTGATCTACCTAAATCATTCCCCACCCCACTAAACACACCATTAAACATAACATTAAACAAGGTAGGGCTAATTACACTCCCCTGCGGCGTCCCATTCTCCACGTCATAAACCGACGACATCGCTCTCCCAACCCTAACCTGAATCCTCCGCCCCTCCAAGAAACTCCGAACCCAATTGAATATTCTCCCTCTAATCCCCATCGTGCGTAGTGTAATCAACAGTCCCTTCCTCCACAACATATCATAGGCTTTTTCAACATCAAAAAATACCGCCACCAAAACCTCTCTATTCACCCGTGCCTTCCTAACATCATCCTCCAACCGAACTAACGAATCCAAAGTGCTCCTACCCCTCCTAAAACCACATTGGTATTGTGACAATAGATTCTCCTTTTCTAACTTATACTCCAACCTCCGAGTTACCAACCTCTCCATCAACTTGCAGACTACAGACGTTAAAGCAATCGGCCTGTAGTTTCCTGGATCACTTGTATCCGCTCCAGGCTTCCTAATCGGGAGAATCACTGCCTCCTTCCACTCTGCCGGCACCACCCCCTCTCTCCACACCCTATTAAATAATCCCAAAAGTTTCCCTTTACCCACACTACCCAGCTGTCTGAGCATGCCATATACAATACCATCTTTACCAGGTGCCGACTGACCTCCTTTCGCCAAAGCTGTTTCCAACTCCCCCATTGTAAACACATCATTTACCACCTCCATGACATCATCATCCCTGCCCAGCTCCCCTGCAAATTCCTCCTCCAACTGCCTCCTCACAGCTCGCCCCTCCACCGACAAAGCCTCAACATTCTGAGTTTCCACAAACCGCTGTGCCAACACCTCTGCCTTTTCCTGGTCCCCAACCACAATTCGGTCCCCATTCCGTAGAGCCGGTAAATCAAAACACCGTGCACCCCCACCCATCCTCCTAATCATACCCCACACTGAACCCACCGGAGTGTCCCTACCAATAGTGCCACAATAGCCTCTCCAATAACCCCTCTTGACTGCCCGAATCGTCCTGCGTACCCTAGCCTGAGCTCTCTTATACTCCATTAAGTGCTGAAAGTTGTGTGAGCACCTCACTAAGCGTAAAGCCCGGTTCCTTTCCCTAACTACCTCAGCACACTCACTGTTCCACCACGGCACCAACCGCCTCCCGCCTCCGCCCCTGCTCCTTGGAATAAATTTCCCCGCCGCCCCCAATATGCCCCCCTTAATCCGTCCATCCAACTCCTCTATATCCAAATCTCCATCCACAGCACCCAACAATCTATCACTCTCCTCCGCAAACCCCCTCCAGTTAGCCTTATCTAACACCCACCTACCCCCACCCCGATCCACCCGTGGCCCTACCCCTATCCCCCACCTGCACCAAATCGGATAATGGTCACTGCCCATCGTGCCATCCCTATGCACCCACCACTCACACAAATGGGCCATCCCAGAAGACGCCAACGTCAAGTCCAGCGCCGACTCCCTCCCGGTTGCAACATCTAGTCTCGTTCCATGACCCGAATTCAGACATACCAAGCCCTTCCTCTCAAGCAGCTGCTCCACCACCCTACCATTAGCATCCGTCCTTTCACTTCCCCACAGCACACTATGCCCATTAAAATCCCCACACCAGAGTACAGAACCATCATCCTGTCCCTCAACACCATCTAGCTCGTCCACAGCTAAACCCCTCCCCGGGTTATAATAATTAATAACCGTAACAGACTTACTCCCTGCCCACACACGCACCACCACATACTCCCCCTCCATACCCTTCCCGACCACCTGATAAGGCAACCCCTCCCTTATAAAGGTCGCACAACCACCACCCCCCCTCTCAAGCCTGTCCCTTCGAATCCCAACAAATCCACGCAACACAAAATCAAACCTCGGTTTCAACCACGTCTCCTGAACACAAACAACATCAGGTTTAACCATGCCACCCGCAATAAAAGCCTTAAAATCCTGACCATTAGCCAACAAACTCCTTGCATTCCACTGGAGAACTAACATAATGAACCTGTAGATACTGCCGCGTCCAACCCTGCCTGCTCATTCAAATCATCCCTAACTTCCTCCCACGTCAAACCAACCAGACCAAAGTGATGCACAGCCGCCTTAACCACAACCTGTAACCTCTCCGTCTTAGATTTTAAACCAGCAGTAGCATTTATCACCCCTGCAACAAAAGCCACCAAGGTCCGTGGCGACACCCACCCCACCTGACCACCGTCAGATACTCCCACAACAGCACTAACCGTCCCCAATCCAGACGACCTCACTTCAGAACCCCCAACAGCCTTCACAGCTTCCGCATAAGACAATTTACCCTCCCGACGAACCTGCCGCACCCTCAACTCCTTCTTCATGGCCTCGCACCCCATAAATGAAACACTATGTCCTCCTCCACAATTGCAACACTTAAGTCCCACGCCCTCCCCACATGGCCCCTCCTCGTGGTCACCACTACACCGACCACACCTCCTACCATTCCTGCACGCCCAGGCCATATGTCCAAACTGCTGGCACTTAAAGCACCTGATAGGCGCCCTGACAAACTCCCTCACCCTGTACCTTATTAATCCAAAATACACCATCCCTGGCAAATCTTTGCCCTCAAACAATGCCTTCACCGACACAGTGTCTGCTCTAACACCCGCTCTGACAAGCTTCTCCACCCTCACCACCCGTCCCCTATCCACTCTCAAGTGTTTAACCAGGTCCTCCTCACTGACCCCCCCCGGAACCCCTGATATAACCCCAGCACACCCACCCCCTGATCTATCCCCCACTCTAACCACTCTGACAACCTTACACTTCCCTACCACTTGCAATTTCATAGCTTTACCAACCTGATCTACATCCCCACATCCTATCAAAAGATTCCCATCATCCAACACCCTAGCAAACCGAACTTCCCCCACCTTGTCCTTCAAAATCCTGGTCAGTCTCAAAGGATCATAACCCCTCAATCCCTCACCCCCATCAAACCTAACCACCACGTGAAACACACCCATCCTTCCGCGACCCTGTCCCTCCCCCCTGTCCGTGCCACCATCCCCCCCTGACAGACGAGACTTCCGTTTAATACCCTTAGTAGACCATCCCTCCCCTGATTCCGACCCCTCCCCACCACCAACCTCCCCCGCCCGACCATCCAACCCCCCGCACACACCCCCGTCAACTTCCATCAACCCCTAATCGGTGACCGCAGGCGGACCAGTCCGGACCTGTACAGGCCGTCGGTTGGCCGCCCACAGGACAACCGTATACCCCCACCACCCACAAACAAAAGAAAAAAGACGCACCACAAAACAAACTCACGCCAATTCAACCAACCCAAACAAAAAAACCACGACTAAACTACCCAAAGGAAACATCTAAGTCCTCCCGGACTCAGCACTGTTCAATTCCGATCAACTCAATCTTCTGTATGACTATCCAGCCAAAAACCCTGTCTGTCTCAACATGGAAGTCTGGGGTGATTCCCCTTAGAATAGATTGCAGGGTCCACAGATGTGTGGCATCAGGAATCAATCTCAGGTGCCCTTAATCAGGGTGATGAGGAACATCCAGGGTTCCCTCTGGCAGCAGATGAGGGGATCACAACAACAATACTGTAAAATCTATGTCCTCAAACTCTGAATAAACAGCGTCAATGTTGTGTGACACCCTCTGTTGTCCATTTTGATTATTTTATGGAACTCTTCAGCCCCAGTGTTCCTGAGTTCATCTAGTCCTACCTGATTTGTCTCCACTTCTATGTGGACACCTTCAGTTATTTAATAAACTGTATTTTCGTCATCATTGACCTGCGTCTGGATCTCTTTCCTCCCCTGATCCATAACAGACAAAGCACCTCGCTCGGCTCAAACCTTCAGACAATATTTATTCCTTTAAAGTCTGAAGGTAGTTGGAGTGGTATGAAAACTCATTTTAAAAAGGTTGAAGACTTACTAAAAAAAAAATACATGATACGTACCTTTGTGAATTGTGAAAAATAAAGAGACTGTTGGAATTGTGTTTTGCTTTGACAGATTTTGCTATTTTTTTCTATTTGTTTGCTCTGTTCCGTTGTCTTCCGCTTATCCGAGGCCGGGTCGCTGGGGCATCAGCTTCAGGCGGGAAGCCCTGGCTTTTCTCACCCCAGCTGCATCCTCCAACTCACCCGGATGGATCCCGAGTCATTCCCCAGTCAGTTGTGAGACATAGTCTCTCCATTAGGTCCAAAATCCGCCTCTTGGTCTCCTCCCGGTGGGACTTCCCCGAAACACCTCACCAGCGAGGCGCTCAGGGGCATCCTGACCAGATACCCAAACTACCCCATCTGGCTCCTCTCGACCTGGCGGAGGAGTGGCTCAACACCGAGCTCCTCTCTGATGATAATGCTCGGTGGCACAAACAAAACCAGTTTTGTTCTGGAAATTTCATCTCTCCCTTGACTCCTCTCTGTTAGAACACACCTCTTTGTTTTATCACTATCTAAATAAAGCAGACAGGGATTAAACAGTTTTAGTATTGATGATATTAAATTTCATTTCTAAGGTGCCTTTCTTGACACTCATTGTCTCTGTACAACATAATTACAAATATAAAAAAATACAACAGTAATTGAAAACAATATTAAAACACATAAAAACTTAAACAATTCATTGATCAATATGAAATCTATAAAAACAGAACAGTCACATTAAAGGGGCCAGATGGGAAAGGTAGGTTTTTAATCTGGATTTAAAAAGTGAAAGTGTTTCATTGTTGCGGAGGTCGGAATGGAAAGTGTGGAAAAGAGGTGAAGAAGCGTGTGCAGGCAGGCTGGAATGGGTGGAGGAAAGTAGCAGGTGTGATGTGCGACAAAAGAGTTTCAGCTAGAATGAAAGGAAAAGTGTACAAAACCGTGGTGAGACCGGCCATGCTGTTTGGTCTAGAGACAGTAGCACTGAAGAAAAGACAGGAAGCAGAGATGGAGGTAGCAGAGATGAAGATGCTGAGGATCTCTCTGGGAGTGACCAGGATGGACAGGATTAGAAATGAGTACATCAGGGGAACAGCACATGTTAGAGGTTTTGGGGATAAAGTTCGAGAGGTCAGACTGAGATGGTTTGGACATGTGCAGAGGAGAGAGAGAGAGAGTCCATAGGAAGAAGGATGCTGGATTTGGAACCACCAGGAAAGAGGCCTTGAGGAAGGCCAAATAGGAGGTTCATGGATGCAGTGAAGGAAGACGTGAAGATAGTTGGTGTGACCAAAGAGGATACAGCAGATAGGGTTAGATGGAAGAAACTGACTTGCTGCGGCGACCCCTGAAGGGAAATGCCGAAAGAAGAAGTGTAATAAGCATTGACCAAGTCAAAAATTTGATAACAGCATTGAAATCCCAGAAAATTAAAGATGAAAATGGAAAAGCTTGAGAAGCTAAACTTCACTAACAACAGCCAGAACAGCTAGCTCGCACTCGATGCAAACCCTAACCTTCCATATTAGGTCATCCCAGCTCCAAATGTGGGGTTTTTGTCATGTTAATAGCTCTAAATTCAGTAGCTGATAAGCAATACAAGTTCATGTTTGATGAGACATACTCATACACGATGCTATGTGTCTAAATACAGCGGCCAGTGGTGTGAATAGACTCTGAGAGGTAATTTCGGAGGGAGGACTCCGTTACCCACGACAAAACTTGTTGACTAATGTTTCACCGTGACCAGAGCCTTCCCTTAAGCAGCACATGCAGTGATGGGTTGTGAACACACACAAATTGGGCTGAATCATTCATGCAACACAAGAGATCTGTTGAATGAAGAGTAGACGTGTTTTCGGTGAGAAAAATAAATTTACATCAAGCAGCACAAAACTGAAGCTGATCAGGAAACAAGTGCCGAGAGGCAAAAAAAAAAAAAAGGGCTCAATTAGTGACAGGATACACAAGGTGAACAACATAGTTGTTAAAATAGAAACATTTTAAAATCAGTCAGAGATAATGACCTGCAGTCAGGTTTTTAATGGAACCCTCTAGCTCATGATCTGGTAACATCATTATATCATGACTGCATTACACGGTCTCCTGAGGTGGCTCACAAGCTTCATTTTCATTTCTAATTTCACACAGAGTCATGATGACTCAAAACAGCAGCTTGTCGAGGTGTTGTAATTACAATAGCACACCGGGGATCCAAGAAAAAAAAAAAAAAAAAAAGAGTTTCTGTACCAAACAAGCTGTTAGCGGTAGATTCATGATGAATTTGACATACTAAAAATCAGTGGTGGAACGTAACGAAGTAAATGTACTTTGTTACTGTACTTAAGTAAAAAAATTGTGTATCTGTACTTTACTTAAGTAAAATTTAAGACCGGTACTTTTACTTTTACTTCACTACATTTTTAAAGCAAATATCTGTACTTTTACTTCGCTACTTTATAAAAGTGTGTTTTACATTTTTCGTTACATTTTCGTACAGGAATTTAAAAATTTAAAAATTTTTAGCGCATCTTGAAGCCGCATCGCCAAAATCAAAAGGAGCAGTTGATCAGGAGAAAAAGTTATGAATCGAGGCTCAATCAGAGTCGAGAGTAAACATTTTCCGCATTCATTCAGCGCCAAGAGCAGGGGAGGTTCTAGGATTTTCTGAAGATGGGGTGGGGAGCGGGGACGTGAGGTCATTGACAAAGCAAGTATAGGGTCACTGGGGGCGTCCACCCCCTCGTACCCCCCAGAACATTTTAAAAAATAATTGTCATTTTCCTGCATTTTGGTGGACCATTTGCTGGCCCTACAAGGGGATAGCTTGACTTGTCCCCTTTCCTTTCTTCTTTTTTTTTGCGGCCCAAAAGAGATGGGAGAGGGGGGAGGGGTCACACCCCTGCAGAGTATTTATTTGTGACTCTACAACACCAAAAAAAAACATTTGAATTATGATTGAATACTTTTACTTTTTACTTAAAAAGTAAAATTTACACCAATTACTTTTGTACTTTTACTTAAGTAGATTTTTTTATTGGTACTTTTACTTTTACTTAAGTATATTTTTGGCCTAATTATCTGTACTTTTACTTAAGTACAAAAAGTGAGTACTTCATCCACCACTGCTCAAAATGAAAACTAACTAACTACAAATATTCCAAACTATTTAAAGTTTGAGAAAATTTTATGTTGCATTTCTTGTTTCTGGTAAAAAATTCTACATATTTTTCTAAGACATTTTTACTGTGAGGAAATTCGCTCAGTGGTAGAATGTCTGTCCTTGGACCGGGACACATGCCGAAGTGTTCCTGGAGAAGACACCTAACACCTTAGATCAGAAGTGTGCAAACTTTTTGACTCGCGGGGGCGCATGCCCCCTTTTGAGATCCACAAAATAACAGTGTTCTTACTGCTTTAATTACAATAAACTTTGGTTAAAATATGCACCAAAATGCGGAAAAATTACTTATTTTTCAAAAAGGTTCTGGGGAGATGCCCCCAGACTCCTCTATTCTGGCGAGCACCACAGGTGCTTGTTTTGTGCCCCCACTTTAGAACATCGTGGATTTGCCTTTGGAACAGAAGCAGACGGATGGCATGCTTTGGTAACCGCTAGAATGACGCGCTAGATTTTAAAAAAGCGCGTTAAATGTTACATCGAGAGCGTTAAATTTCAAATCTAGCAGTGCTAGGTCTGAAATCTAAGCGCATGATGTAACATTTTGCTTGTTTTAACATCTAACACGCTTGTTTACGTGTGTGTATTGGGCCCGATGTCTTTCCATATCTGTGCACACTTTGAAGGCGTGCGCATCACGGACACGCACACATTATAATGGGAGCAGAGTTTTTGTATTTTTGGCGCCATCAAGTGACAAAGATCAAAATTGCAGGAAAGAGCAAACCAACATAGTTTATTTATTTTATTTTGTCAGTTCGGGCGGGCCGGATTAAAACGTTTACCGGGCCGCATGTGGCCCGCGGGCCGTAGTTTGCCCATACTTGCGTTAGATGCTCCCACCATTGGCGACGTCTGGGCTTCAATGCAGCAAAGTAATTTCCCCATTCAGGGATAAATATGAGGGGAGGTTTTAGCTCAGTGGTAAAGTGTTTGCCCTTGGACCGGGAGAAGTCGGTTCGATTCGCACTGAGCATCCTATGTGTCCTTGGAGAGGACACCGAAACCCCTAGTTCCTCCCGCTATTGTGGCTGTCTACTACGGTGTAATGCAGCCGAGTTTTTTCCCCATTGAGGGACCAATATAGTATGGTAAAATGAAAAATCAAAATACCTCACCATATCAACACAGTTTATATCATTTTAGGGTTATACTTTCTGGAATTCCTATCATTTCATATCATATTCGTTTTTCTCTGTATGATTTATTTGATAAGCCTTTGTAGTAAAGCCTTCATAAAACATCATAGTAGAAAAGATATTTGACATTGACCCTTTGAAGTTTGCTAAGCTTTATGTAAATTTTCCTCCCTTATTCTTTATTTTTATTCCATCTTTTTTCACTTGAACCACTTTTAAATCTTATCAATCAATGCTTTATGTTTAGATGGTGGAATAGTATTTTTGTCAGGTATTAATTCTTATCTCAAATTTTTGAGAACAACCTGACTGGTAGTTTTATTAGTATTCAAATACTTGACAGGAAGGATTGCAAATTATTCAAACATGCATGAAGGAAACAGAAAACCACTCCAGGCGCTTCGTGTTTTTGATGTGGGAATAATGTTCAAAGGCGGTAGAAACCTTCAAAAAGACAAGACTCTTTCTTTATAGAAATTTCAATGGCATGAGTTTAAATGTTGGATATTAATGGCAATATGGAATTGCTCTAAATTTCAATAATCTTCTGACCCCAAACAGTGTCGCGGGATTGCCAGAGCCTATTGCGGCTGATTAGAGGCGAGAGGCAGGGTACAGTTCTAACAGATCACCAGTCTGTTGCAAGGCCACACACATTGACAACCATCCTAGGGGCAATTTTGTAGCAGCTAAACAACCAAATGTGCATGTTTTTGGAGGGTAGGAGTAAACCCTGGAGTAAACCCCCACATGCATGGAAAAAACATGCAAATTCCACATCGAAAGGCGAGTATTCCAAACCTCGTCCTGACTTAGAACTCAAACCCCTGACCTTCTTGCAGTGAGCCAATTTTGCTAATCACTGTGCCTCCGTGCCACCTGCTCTAAAATTAGTTGCATTACTTTTATAATAAGGCAGCATGGTGGCGCAGAGGGCTCACAGCAAGAAGGTCATGGGTTCGAGTACAGGATGGGGACGAGGCTTGGAACACTGTCCTTTCTGTGTGGAGTTTGCATGTTCTCCCCATGTTTGCGTGGGTTTCCTCCGGGTACTCCGGTTTTCTCCCACCCTCCGAAGACATGCATGTTAGGTTGGTTGGCCAGTGAAAAATTGCCCCTAGGAATGAGTGTGTATGTGGATGGTTGTATGTGTGTCGCCCCGCGACAGACTGGCGACCTGTTCGGGGTGAACTCTGCCCTTTGCCTTTAATTAGCCAGGATGGGCTTTGGCACCCGCCGAAAAGGGACAGACGGATAAGAAGATGACTGACTTTTATTATAAAGGTTGTCTGATCAATTTTTTTTCTTTTTAGTTTGAAACTTTACCTAAACCCTTGTTAAAAATCTGATCTTGCCAACATTCGTGCGAGTATATGTTCATCTATTTTATGGAGTAAGCCTAATTTTGCTAACAAATAGCCGAAGAAAAATAATTAAAATAATCATAAAGAAGCAAAAACAACATGGATCGTCATTTTCTATTCAAACCGTTTTGTTCAGTAAGCTGCGTTCAATGTGATATTTCTGAACTCTGTGTAAACGGCTTCTGACCAATGGCTAATTTGACAAATCAAGAATCTTGACATGACGATTCATTGGGAAAAATAAATACATTTTCAGTCGCTTAGCAACTGCAAAAGTAGCATTAGAGATGAGATAAGGTTACACTTTCTAACCCTAATGCACTCAAACCGTGATCTCAGAGACAACGACCACACAGGAAATTAAACACACTAAGAGGAAGTTTGTATCTGTCATGTTCAGTGTTGCTTCATCTGAACATCTGGATGGATGAAGACAAAATATGAATGCTGCATACATCAGGTTAATTGTGTTTAATCTTTGTGTCAAGAACATAAAGGGAGAAAAAAAATTATAGACGCTGATGAAGTATCTTCAAAATGAACCCAATGTTTCAGATTAAATAACGAACCAAGAGGAAAGTACAGTATGTAACAAAAGTAGGAGTTGTCTTTAAAAGGAATATTCTTAATATTTTGTTCTGCTTGTTATTTATCTGTGCTGATAGCAACACAACCATATTGGGTTATTTTGTACTTTATTAAAAAAACAACACCAAAAAAAAATCTTTGTATTTTTTTCAAAGGTGCAAAAGAAATAATGGCGAGCATAACAAAATCTTTTGAATGTTATTTTGATTGTCATTTTACATAGTGAGGAAAAAAGCTGCAAAGTGCCAAAATTTAACATTAAATAAAAAAAAAACAAACAACTGTTTTCATTGAGATTTCACAAACAAGATTTATGCGGCTGTATTTAACATTTTGCAAATTTACTTACATTAAAAAAATTATTAAAAAATGAATGAAATGTCTCTCTAGCTGGTCCGGGGTCTGCCTCTTGGTCTCCTCCTGATGAGACGTGCGCGAAACACCTCGCCCGCGAGGTGCTTAGGGCCCATTCTGACCAGATACCTAAACCACCCCATCTGGCTCCTCTCGACCTGGAGGAGGAGCGGCTCGACACCGAGCTCCTCCCAGATGGCATAGCTCCTCACCCGATCTCTGAGTGAGAGCCCAGCCTCCCTGCGTAGGAAGCTCATTTTGGCCGCTTGTATCCGCAATCTCATTCTTTTGGTCACCACCCACAGCTGGTGACCATAGGTGAGGGTGGGTACGCACATTGACTTGTAAATTGAGAGCTTTGCTTTTCGGCTCAGCGCTTTCTTTACCACAACGGACCAATGCAGCGTCCGAGTTATCGCTGACGCCGCACCAATCCCCCTGTTGATCTCCTGCTCCATTCTTCCCCCACTCGTGAACAAGACCCCAAGATACTTAAACTCCTCCACTTGCGGCAGGACCCTGGCCCTTCTTTGTTTTCTAATTTTTTGCAAACTAAAACACTTAACTGTTACCAATCTGCACAAAAAAATAGAAAACCTCCAAAAATAATTTGTGCCAGAAATCTCCTTTATGACACTCATTATTTTTATGGCAAAAGTAGTTTTTATTGATATTAAGTTAACAATCTGGTCTGATTCAAGGAAATTGTGTTTGCTTTTTATTTTCTTCACTTAAAAAGTTGAGAAAATCTTCTCATTTTTTTAAATAAGGTCCCAGTGACACACATTCGGAGAACCTCATGGCACATTGTCAAGATATCTGAAACTCTCCAAGAGATCTATATAATCATTTCATAGACTTTTTTTAAATGCCACCTTTTTTATGGTACTACTTATAAGACACATACCCATTAGAAAATATAGCAAGAATTTACTTTTTTTTCTTTAATTGAATTTATTGCAACTTTAATGATACATGGAATTGTTTTATGGGCTCTTTTCCCAGAGTGACAAAAAAAAGGTTTTACACACATCATTAACTCCAAATTTAAAGTTCTGATTAGTTTATAATTAAGAAACAAGGACAGTAGTCTGCAGATTTATTCAGGCTTACAAGAAACACAAAACAACAACATTCCATAAGCAATTTCTCTAAGCCATATTTTATTGATATGAGCCACTAGAGTCCTATTCACATTAGGTAACTATTACACGTTGACCTTTAAGACTTGCAAATCCTTGTCAGAAGTGTTCTCAGTAGCTCATTCACAAGCTTAATAATTTCCATTATTTCACCAAATTTGTTCTTTTTGTTTTGTCTTCTGAACTGGTTATCCCCCATGGGGTCACGCGAGGTGCCGGAGCCTATCCCGGCTGATTTAAGGCAACAGATGGATTACACCCCGAACAATTAGTGAGTCTGTTGCGGGATGATACAGAAAGGCTAGTGATTAAAGCCTTGTCTCACACAGGAATCAAACCTCGACCTTCTTCCTGTGAGGCCACTGTACTGATCACTGCGCCACCATGCAGCCCAACTTTGTTCATGATAGAAAAATTGGTAAAAGAGACAACCTCTTTCTCATCCACTGGCTGACAATTGGTCATTGAACAATGGAAAAGTAAGGTCACAGGCCGAAGAGATAAAGAAGGTGCAAGATTTTAAGTACTTAGGCTCAACAGTCCAGAGAAATGGCGAGTGTGGAAAAGTGGTGAAGAAGCTTGTGCAGGCAGGCTGGAACGGGTGGAGGAAAGAATCAGGTGTGATGTGTGATAGAAAAGTTTCAGCTAAAATGAAAGGGAAATTGTACAAAACCGTGGTGAGATTGGTCATGCTGTTTGGTCTCGAGACACTGGCACTGAGAAAAAGACAGGAAACAGAGATGGAGGTAGCAGAGATGAAGATGCTGAGGATCACTCTGAGAGTGACCAGGATGGACAGGATCAGAAATGAGTATATAAGGGGAACAGCACATGTTAGAGGTTTTGGAGATAAAGTCAGAGAGGCCAGACTGAGATGGTTTGGACATGTGCAGAGAAGAGAGAGAGTACATCGGCAGAAGGATGCTGGGTTTGGAACCACCAGAAAAGAGGCCCAGAGGAAGACCAAAGAGGAGGTACGTGGTTACAATGAAGGAAGACATGAAGATAGTTTGTGTGACCGAAGAGGTTGCAGCTGATAGGATTAGAATGAAGAAACTGACTTGCTATAGCGACCCCTGAAGGGAAATGCCGAAAGAAGAAGAAAACAATTGGTCATTGAACTTCCTTCCAAAATAACGTGATAACTACCAGAGGTTTACAAATACCCATTTCGAATTAGTGGAGTTGTGTTTTTTTGGGGTATAAACCAAACAAAATAACTTTGGATCAAGCACTATCCATTTAGCAGTCGTTTTTGTAATGACAGCCCTTTTTTTTGTTCTGGGGCGTACCAATTTTTAGTACCAAAATGGTTTCATGGTGGATTATTGGTGCCACTAAGACTTGAGCGACTGTTTTATGTTTGGGAAGTGGCTATAATAGCGGTATGTTAAAAACATAATGCCTGATAGAATAAATCAAACATTTTGGAGACATCTTTATGCCAGCAAAGACCCTTTGCCAACAGCCATCTTTGGATGTCCCAGGATCTGAAGGCATTCTTGGTAGAAAAGTAGAGTCTTTGTAGGGTGAAAATAGTGCAGAAAACAACGTGAAAGATATGTGTACCAGGATGGAGAAAAGACCTGACAACTGGCCAGCAGCCTGGTGGGTGCTAATGAGCTGAACCACTTCATCAACAGGTTGGTTCACAGCTTCATCCCACCTCCACTCCATCACACTCTCACATTCTTCTGGACATTCAACGCTTGTTGTCCCTTTAACAACAAACCTTCGAGACCCACCCCTACTTGCCTCATCGCTTTCCTTCTTCTCTTTACTCTTAATGATCCATCCACCATCTTGACTGACCATGGTTGGATGGTATCACCGCCAGGGTTGTGCGAAACTGTGCCAGCCAGATTTCTGGATTCCTTCTTCAACTGAGTCTGAACCTGAAGAATGCTTGGCCACTGTGGAAGACTTCCTGCCTCATCCTCTTTCCTAAGACATTGATCCCTTCTTCTCACGTTGGCATCTCATGAGACGAAGGTGCTACTGGTAATACAGGTGGTTGCCAACTGAAGCCAGAGGTAATGCCTTCACTAGAGCCTGGCTGCTAGCTCCATATGGGGGTCGATGATCCTGCAGCGAGCTCATCCACACCAAGAAGGTGTTGGCAGATTAGTGAGAATCACTTTATCTGATTTCTCAAATCAACACTATCCCCCTCTGCCAGGTGACAACCTGTGTGGGGTAGGTGTCACCTTCCCTATCACCTCATAGCTCACTGACCACTTGACAGGCAGACAGTTTGTTCATTTGGGCAGAACTGGTTGGGTAGTAAGTACAGATGGGGTACCGAAACCCGGTATTTTTTTAGACACTGTACAATGTCATAATTTTTTATCAAACCAAGAAATTTCAGCCTTAACGATATTGTTAAGGGTACTGGCACAGAGAAGCACAAACATTAAACTTTTTGGGTGCAATACCGTGTGAATACACACAATGCTATTTTTTCTTCTTTCTCCATGTTTCTAAAAACAAAACATGTTGGTAAGACCACTAATAAGAAAAGCAAAATCAAGAAGAGGGATACTGCTCTTATTGGACGGTTTGGATGAAATCTTAATGATACCCACTATCTTTAGGATAGTGTTGAACGAGAAAGAGATTGTTGGCCATTTGTGGAGCAAGCTGGTGTAAATCGTAAAGATGTTCTACTAGTCTGTTGTCACTTCTTGTTCATCATTGAAGTGTAGAAGCACAGAGAGAGACGGACACATAAGATTCGGCAAGCAAGTAAGCTGGCTCAGTTTGGCTGCAAGTGGCGGAAGTTCAAGACAGGGTCCAGGATGGAGAAGGGCGCATAACAGATCTGCATGGCATTTGATAAACGCAGCAGCAGAAAGCAAGCGTTATTATAATGCACATGCCTACATACAGTATATTTAGATCCATGCTCAATCACACTCTTATTTGGATGTGACTGAGTATGAATGGAGGGACGAAAGATGACAAATAACGAGAGTTTTATGGAACTGTCTTCCGCATTTAGCCTCTTCAGGCAATTTACCTATTTCAATGCTCAAACTTGTGTAAAATACAAATACAATAAAAATATGCCTATTAAAAATGTCTAGAATACATTTTTAGTAGATTCTTATTTACAGAGATTAAGAAAGATATGCTGTAATTAGAAAAACACAGTTACTGTATGTTCCCCGTGTAAATGAAGTAAAATTTTTAGGAATCATGATACAAAAAAACTTGAGTTGGAAAAGTCATATAAATTTTATAAAAGCGAAACTATGCAAGACGTTAGCAATTATAACCAAAGCTAAAGATTTCCTAAACGAAAAAACACTTTATATTCTGTACTGCTCCCTGTTTCTTCCTTACATCACGTACGGCTCCGAGGTGTGGGGCAACACATATCAAACAAATACCAGTCCAATTACCATTACTCAAAAAAGAGCAATAAGAACTGTAAGTAAAGCCAATTACAGGGCACATACAAATCAACTGTTTATTAACAAAAAGGCCTTAAAATTTAAGGATTTGGTTCAATTTAAAACTGCACAAATCATGTTTAAAATAAACAATAATCATCTACCCAATTCTATTCAAAACTTTTTTCATAAGAGGGATACTGTGTATAATTTCAGAAGATGTAATGTGTTTAAAAAGATGGCAATAAGAACAAATGTAAAACAACATTCTATTTCAAGTATTGGTGTAACTCTTTGGAACAACCTGGATCAACATTTAAAAGAATGTAAAACACTTAAACAGTTCAACACTTTATAGAAGAAAAATATTATAAAATCATACAAAGAAAAACAGCTCTAAAGATGGACACTTTTATGTAAATTACTGTAAATGTGGATTTTTTTTTTGTTGTTGTTAAAGAGTCAACAGCTTAATTTCATATAGTTTGGATGAGTTAGGGGCAGGCATCATAAGCTTCGGCTTCAGACTGCTCCTTTCCAGATCTCATACATACAGTATTGTTTGTTTTTGTTTTGTAAGAAAATGTTCAAATGTCTGGAAAAATAAACTACTACTACTACTAAAGGATGAATGTTGAGCATTTGATGAAGATATAAAAATATTATAAGAGGCTTTTGACAACATTAAATAGTTTGAAGCATCTTGTTTTTTGTACAGTAAAAACTGCTGCAATCAGTCTTTGGAAGGAAAAAAAGGCATGTCACTTCAGTCCTTGCCGGTATTTATCTTAATGCTTGATTTTGTTTTTCTGCATTGCATTTGTATTTTTTTGCAAGTTTGAGTATCGCAAACCTAGCCACAAGTTTCCCAGAACCCCCCAGCACAGGGGTGGGCAAACTGTTTGACTCGCGGGCCAAGTCAAGTTCTAGCTTTTGACAAGCGAGCCGGAACAGGAGCAGATGGATGGCATGCTTTGGTAACTGCTAGATTAGACCAATAGAATGGCGCTCTAGATTTTAAACAAGTGTGTTAAATGTTACATCAAGAGCATTAAATTTCAAATCTAGCGGGCTAGGTCTGATACATAGTGCAATAGCGCTTGGAACGCGCTCTTTGCGGCACAAGATTTGAAATCTAAGCACTTGACATTTTGCATGTTTTAAAACCTAATGCGGTTGTTAATGTGTGTCTATCCGGCCCAGTGGCTTTCCATAGCTGTGCACACTGTTTATTTCAACATCGTGCGCATCACGAAGACACACACATTTTAATGAGAGCAGTATTGTTGTATTCTCAACAAAGCCAATATATCCAGAGCACGCCATCTAACAATGAAACAGCAGAATTGCAGTGGGGAAAAAACTAACAAGGTTCCGTTCCGTCATCTTCCGCTTGTTCCGGGGTCGGGTCGCGGGGGCAACAGCCTCAAACTAACAAGGTTTATTTATTTAATTTTTTCAAGCGTGGCGGGCCGGATTAAAACATTAAATGGGCTGCATGAGGCCCGCGGGCCGTAGTTTTCCTATGCCTGAAAGGATTTACAGTTTGTTACACTACTGAGAGCATTTCCTCCATGTTAGCCAGGAATATACTTTTATCACTCTGACAATTAACTATGAAGATACATAGTCTGTATTGGGGGAAATTACCAGTCTGACACGGGATCTGGTTTAATATCTTGTGTTATATCTATTATATATTTTGGAAATGATTGTTCATTTCCTGATTCTCATTTTTATTTTCATTCCACTGTTCATTTGATTTTGATGTAAACTGACCATCTTTACACAAAATCCAGATTTTGTGCCGCAAGTTGCTTTGGTAAATCAATTTTGTTGTACTCCAATTGGATTATAAATTTTAGGTGAAATATTGACCGATTGAGTTTCTTCTTCTTCTCCTTTTGGCATTTCCCTTCAGGGGTCGCCACAGCAAGTCAGTTTCTTCCATCTAACCCTATCTGCTGAATCCTCTTTGGTCACACCAACTATCTTCATGTCTTCCTTCACTGTATCTGTGTTTTATGTGTATTCATAATTAATATACGTATACTTTTTAATACTGGTTGTAACTCCATAATTTTAGTTGTTTTTTTCTGTTGAAGTCATTTATACTTTCTCCTGAAGAAATAACTGAACTGTATTGACACATAATCACAAAAAGAAATCAATCACCATGGTGTGTGATTCTCTGTAAACACCCTGGATGTGATCGATATTTTTTTGCACTAGTAGTTTAAAAATAACACCAAACCTGGGATAACGACACTGACACTTTTACACAGTCTGACTTTAGGAACTCAAATAAGAGAAAACATTGACATCGAAAAAAACCTTGGATTTTTTTTGTATTGTTAAAAGAAAACCAACATCCGGAATAAAACAGACATTTATCATATTTATATTTTGTGGGTGAACACTACTGAAAGCATCACAAAAACAGGGACAATTTTTTGGAACTCAAACAAAAAGCTTTAAGATTTTACAGGTAAATAGATTAATTAGTCATCGGGATCCATTACAACCAGTAGCTTTTCAAAAGTAACTATTTATTCAGCTATAATGGCAATTTTGGATGTCCACACAAGCTTACATTAATCACCTAACAACATTTTTAATTGGTTGCCTGGTAACACAATTATGCGGCATTCAGATTGATTAGTCATCCCATAATTTAAATTGTTGATCTAAACTTGACGACCATATTATCCTCTAATTTTGGAAATGTGGTTAGAGAGACGTAGGACATCGTTCTGTAAAGCTAACGTGTAAATTTGTGTAGCTATTTTATAAATTAGTCTTTTTATGTCATATTTTTTTTCTTTTGAGGTTAACTTTTCATTTTATTTTACTCTGCTGGGACACAGCATGCTGCATTAGTCATACATCTGCTTTTTTGTTCTCTATTTGCCAAGAGTAATACAATCATCTGGCATCCAGGGAACTTATTGTCTGGAAACCACATTGGTTTATATGTCTTTGTCATACTGAGAAATACAGAAGTGAGGCTTGTTTACAGGCTGATGAAACCGGGCTCCATCATATTACAGCTTGTGGTCAATAAACTTTTCAAGCTATGAACCACACATTAAAGACTGTGTTGGGCATTTAAAAAGAAACTGAACCCCCTCGCCCCCCTTAAAACAAGTCACTTTGATGATAAACTGTTTAAACGAAACAGAGATCCTCACTCCATCTCTCAGCGAGAGCCCAGCTCATTTTGGCCGCTTGTATCCGTAATCTGGTTCTTTTTCATCACCACCCACACCTGGTGACCATAGGTGAGGTTAAAAATAATTAGTCCTACTTATTAATCCTTCTTCTTCTTTTGGCATTTCCCTTCAGAGGTCGCCACAGCAAGTCAGTTTCTTCCATCTAACCCTATCTGCTGCATCCTCTTCGGTCACACCAACTATCTTCATGTCTTCTTCACTGTGTCCATGAACCTCCTCTTTGGTCTTCCTCTAGTCCTCTTTCCTGGTGGTTTCAAATCCAGTATCCTTCTTTTGATGTACTCTCTCTCTCCTCTGCACATGTCCAAACCATCTCAGTCTTGCCTCTCGAACTTTATCCCCAAAACCTCTAACATGTGCTGTTCCTGTGATCCTGTCCATCCTGGTCACTCCCAGAGAGATCCTCAGCATCTTCATCTCTGCTACCTCCATCTCTGCTTCCTGTCTTTTCTTCAGTGCTACTGTTTCTAGACCAAACAGCATGGCCGGTCTCACCACGTTTTTGTACACTTTTCCTTTCATTTTAGCTGAAACTCTTCTGTCACACATCAGACCAGATACTTTCTCCACCCGTTCCAGCCTGCCTGCACAAGCTCCTTCACCTCATTTCCACACTCACCATTGCTCAGGACTGTCGATCGTAAGGACTTACAATGTTCCACCTTCATCATCTCTAGCAGAAACTCATTAATCCTGCTAATAATTCTCGGAAACATTTTTTTTTTTTAATATACTTTATTAAACTCTGACTGGGAAATCTATGATGGCGCCAATGGTGGGAGATTCGGCGGGTTAGGTGTCTTCTCCAAGGACCCTGGACGTGAACTCAGTTCAGACTTCCAGGGACTGAGTTCACAATCCCACTGCAGGTACGGATTGGGATGCAAACCTGCGAACTTCCGGTTGACTTCCTGTCCGGGGGTGAACGCGCTAACCCCTGAGCAACCGTCTCCCCCAATTTAGTGTTCCTGTAGATTAGTTAGCACAGCTGTAGGTTAAATCTCTTGTAAAATCAACATTACCGCCCATACCTCAACGTGTTTATTGACCTCGCCCTTTTTTGAGGATTCTTGAAATACGTATAAAATCAAAAGGTACGGTTAGCCTCCTAAAGGCTGACTGCACTTCAGATTTTATTTTTTAACTAACACAGTGTTGTTGGTGAGGCACAATGAATTTCAAAAAAGAAAGTTTGAACATGTTTTGAAAGCTAACTATTTCATCCACACCTCACACTTGCCTTTTCTAAACAAGCGATGGTGTATTTTGGAGTTTACGTCAACTGAAACTTTTGTGGTTTGATCTTTCTTTTAAATTGACAAACTGCATCTTATATCACCTGCTAATAAACATCTAAAATAAATACCAACTGTTACTTGCTAACCTTGCATCAACTCAACGTTGTTTATTAAATTGGCTGCATTTTTAAAAGTTTTAGCGTTAATTACGCTCTTAGAATTTTTCGACCTGTCTGGCATTTTAAAAACTTCAAAACAAAACTTTATATTAATTTACGAATCATGTTGATTCGCTTCGTTTTCAGAGGTGCAAGATGAATAAACTTGCCTTTGCATGTTGATTCTGCGGTGACAAATAATTTAATTGGTACCAAGGACAGCTTGCGTGCTCCTTAAAAGTCTCCAAACACCTGAGTGTGAATAGTTTGGAAGTTTTCTCACATCTCTTCCAAATAGATTTTTATTTCGACATATTTCTAATTAGAAGACGTTGACCAAATTATAATGCAGCATAAACAATTTCCTTTTGAAACTGAACGTAAAATATCTTTAGTCTTTGTGACAAGGTAACGACTTGTCCAGGATGTATTTTACTTTGATTTTCATACCAAAAGAGGTGGACTATGGCATCCATTTAATCGCTATACTAGACTCAGCAGTAAAGGAATTTAATGGAATCAATTCCGTTTTGTCACCGATTCTGTTCATCACCTTTATGGACAGGATATCTAGGTGCAGCCGAGGAGTTGGAGGGATCCAGTTTGGTGACCTCAGGATCGGATCTCTGCTTTTTGCGGATGATGTGGTCCTGTTGGCTTCATCGGACCGTGATCTCCAGCTCTCGCTGGATCGATTTGCTGCCGAGTGTGAAGCGGCCTGGATGGGAATTAGCGCCTCCAAATCCGAGACCATGGTCCTCGCCCGGAAAAGGGTGGAATGCCCCCTGCGGGTCAGGGACAGGGTCCTGCCCCAAGTGGAGGAGTTTAAGTGTCTCGGCGTCTTGTTCACGAGTGGGGGAAGGATGGAGTGGGAGATCGACAGGCAGATCCGTGCGGCATCAGCAATAACTAGGACGCTGCATCGGTCCGTCGTGGTAAAGAAAGAGCTGAGCTGAAAAGCAAAGCTTTCGATTTTCAAGTCGATCTACCTTCCAACCCTCACCTATGGTCACCAGCTGTGGGTGGTGACTGAAAGATTGAGATCGCGGGTACAAGCGGCCGAAATGAACTTCCTCCGCAGGGTGACTGGGTTCTCACTTAGAGATCGGGTGAGGAGCTTGGTGTCGAGCCGCTCCTCCTCCAGGTTGAGAGGAGCCAGATGGGGTGGTTCGGGCATCTGGTCAGGATGCCCCCCGAACGCCTCGCAGGCGAGCTGTTTTGGGCACGTCCCACCGGGAGGAGACCAAGGGGCAGACCCCGGACCCGCTGGAGAGACTATGTCTCACAGCTGGCCGGGGAACGACTTGGGATCATTCCAGGTGAGCTAGAGGATGCAGCCGGGGAGAGAGAGGCCTGGGCTGCCCGTTTGAGACTGTTGCCCCCGTGAGCCGACGGAACGGAATTCCGTTTCATTTTTGTAACCCAAAATATATCCTAGACATAAGGCTCACAACAATGATCAGAAGAAGAGATGGGATCAGCTGAGGTCCAGATGTAACTGGTATCTGAAACAGTTTGTTACTAAGTAGTAGGAGTTTCTCTTTATTTTGAACATTTCAAAATCATCACAAGAAAGTAACAAGTAAAAAATAAACCAAAAAAGGTAGGGAATCGACTGGGAAGGAGAGACCATTTGGATGGGTATTGTTATCCCCATATTAAACGTGTTAGAATATCAAATTGTTTGTTGCAGATTGACTTTTATTCTTTAAAACCAGTGCTGATTGATTCCACAGAATACTCGACATATAAAGCCAGCGGGCTCATAAAATAATATTTGGGCAATTTTCTTCTTTTTTTCCCTCAAGGATCTCACTTTTTTTTTTACACACTCTCCTTACACAGCCTTTTCACTCAGTACCTTAAGTAACCCACCAAATTGGTTTAAAAATTCTTTCCAGAAATCCACAAACTGCCCGACTAAACTTACTCAGAGGTTAATGGGTGAGCAAATTGAGCTGGAACCTTTTATGCCCCAACAATTTAAATTTTAAAGCGTATTAACAATGACTGTGCAGAAGTTTACAGCTTAAACACATTTAGTATTCAAACCAGTGAGAGGGACAGAACGACGTCCTCACTTGGCATTCATACGCATGTTAGGTGATGTAATTCATCCCTAAACGGTTTGACAATGTTTCGGACCACCTCACAAGCAGGAGGGACTGTATTAAACAGCGTTGCTAATGAATCATTTAAACGGGCAAATAAGGTGTCAGTCAGCATAACAGAACCTTGCATAACGACACCGACACAAGCACTCACTTTAATATAAGGTAAAGTCAGGTTGAATTCAACCGTAAAAGTTCATCTAGGCCAGGGGTGTGCAAACTTTTTGATTCACGGGCCACATTGAGTTCTATCATTTGGCAAAGGGGCCGGAACAGGAGCAGATGGATGGCATCCTTCGGTAGCCTCACCTCATTGGAGAAAAAAATACATATCATGAAAAAAACGTGATTTAATTTCCAATGAAAATAAATAAAAGCATTAAAACAAAATGCAAGGACGAAACAGTTGCAGCAAATCAGTTTGTGGACGCATTGTATTTGAGCTGGGAGCGTTACATCAAGCGCATTAAATTTCAAATCAAGCGCACTAGCACTTAAAAAATATGCAGCAATTGCACTAGGTTTAAAATATCGGTTTGAAATCTAACGCGCTTGTTGACGTGCATATATCAGCCAAGATGGCCTCCCCATCTGTGCACTGTTTATTTTGATGTGCGCATTACAGAGACACACACCCTTTAATAGGAGTAGTATTGTTGTTTTACAAACAAATCTACAGTGTGCCATCTAGTGAGGAAACATCAGAATTGCAGGGGAAATAAAACATTATGGTTTATTCATTTAATTTTTCAAGCCCCAACGGACCGGATTAAAACATTTAACGGGTCGTACTTGGCTCACGAGCCATAGTTTGCCCTTGCCTGATCTAGGCATTTGGTGTGCCCTGCCACGTGGGTGCCATTTTAACATTTTTTTTTCCATCATAGCAACACAAAATGTGGGTTTTTAAAGTCCACTTTAAGCTCCAGCCTTTATGTTCGTATATAACCCAATGCACTCATCTGATAGATCAGGTATTGAAGAGGATCTCAAAACTAACTCAATTCTATCAATTCAACTTGAGTTAACAGAAATTGGTTAGCCAGGTTTTAATAGTTTTAACTTTCATGGATGATTTCAAGTTAATTGTGACAAGACAAATTCAACAGACCTCCTTAAATGCACGGGAGTCTTCAACAAAGTATTAAATCAAAGGTCAGAACTTAAGAACTTTTCAAATCTCTTCTTGTCGTCAAAAATCTGTGAGGTAACA
This sequence comes from Neostethus bicornis, assembly GCA_902685375.1. Lineage (NCBI taxonomy): Eukaryota > Metazoa > Chordata > Actinopteri > Atheriniformes > Phallostethidae > Neostethus > Neostethus bicornis. Next base: position 9,309,262 of record LR738542.1, on the reverse strand, counting down.
ACTTTTTTTTTTTTAAGTTTTTATGATTTGAAATGCACCTAGAAATTCTGTTCAACGTAAAAATTTGAACACAACTGGCAAGAAACATTTATCTACAACTTTTCTTTGGGAAATTAATTTTAGGACTCATGGGAGCAAAGATTATTCTTATTTCATGTTTTATTTTTATTTCTACTTTATTGTCAGGGTTTGTTGTGTGGATACATCTCAAACTTAGAGCAAGAAAATACAAGATTCACTTCCAAACAACAACTGACAAGTAGGAGAGATCAGAAAGACAAGACAAACTCGCCAGGGTTAAAAAAGCAACCCCTTAAATACTGGCAGGAGAAAATAGGAACCAGGTGTAGAACATTAGGGAAGAGTGGTGATCAGATTAGGGAGACACACCCAAGAGGAACACAGCACCTGGAAGGAAATAAAGTGAATGATTTCAAAATAAACCAAGAAATGAACAAAAAACAGGAAGTGACTGAGAGGGATCCAAATAGAAAAGTGAGGTTACAGGGAGAAGAGATAAAGAAGGTGGAAGATTTTAAGATCAACAGTCCAGAGCAATGGAGAGTGTGGAAAAGAGGTGAAGAAGCGTGTTCAGGCAGGCTGGAACGGGTGGAGGAAAGTATCAGGTGTGATGTGCGACAGAAGAGTTTCAGAATGAAAGGGAAAGTGTACAAAACCGTGGTGAGACCGGCCATGCTGTTTGGTCTAGAAACAGTGGCACTGAAGAAAAGACAGGAAGCAGAGATGGAGGTAGCAGAGATGAAGATGCTGAGGATCTGTCTGGGAGTGACTAGAATGGACAGGATTAGAAATGTGTACATCAGGGGAACAGAACATGTTAGGGGTTTTGGGGATAAAGTTAGAGAGGCAAGACTGAGATGGTTTGGGCATGTACAGAGAAGAGAAAGAGAGAGTACATAGGAAGAAGGATGCTGGATTTGGAACCACCAGGAAAGAGGACTTGAGGAAGGCCAAAGAGGAGGTTCATGGACGCAGTGAAGGAAGACATGAAGATAGTTGGTGTGACCAAAGAGGATACAGCAGATAGGGTTAGATGGAAGAAACTGACTTGCTGTGGCGACCCCTGAAGGGAAATGTCGAAAGAAGAAGAAGAAGAAATGAACAAAAACACTCTAACTTCATGACTAAACCTGACACTTTATAAAAATTTTAAACTGGAAGTCTGTCAAAATTTCTTGATGCTTGCATTGTGACAATAAAGACTCTTTGATCTTCTTGTAGCCCATCTTGTTCCTGTTTTAATGTATGTGCACATACAGTTTGTGTTGAATGGGGATCAGTACCTTCTGATGGGGCCAGTTTTATGCAAACTGGTGTATTAAGTGGAATCTATGGGAATTCTGTCCTTTTTTCTGATGGTTTTTTTCAGGTTCATAATTTTGTTTCAATTTAGTATGTTTCTAAACAGAACTCCATGAACTAAACAGGATTTCCTGGTTGGATTGTCATTGGGTAGATAATTACGGTGTTACACCCAGATTACAGGGATAAAGTCTTTTATGCCCAGATGTGAGGTCATTATACTGTCATTGGGTTTTCCCACAATTTCAATTCCATAACATATCGTCTTTAAACAGTTTTTTTTTCTTTATGGTAACAATTTAAATACAGAACAGGAGAGAAAGACAAAACAGTAAAGAAATTTTTCTTTAAAAAAATTAAGCAAAAGTGTGATTCGCAAAACTCTGGATTCTTCTGTTTACCCATAAAAATTAACTACAATTTTTAGATATACTGTATATTATTTCAATGTAATGCAATTACAAATGGAAATGATTGTGAACGAAAATGAACCAGTCTGTTTCCTGCTAAGAAGGAGTTTAATTATGCACCACATTTTGGCCTTTAGTAACATACCATGCTATCAATTAAAGTAAATACCAATGTCATGCAGAAGCATGGACATTTTCTGTAAAACAAATGACTATTTTCCTTTCGGACTTAGATGAACACAGACATACTGTACATAGGCATGGAAAAATAAAGATGGATAAATAGATGGATGGACAGCGGACTCCTGTGTGACAATTTGGTCTTGAAACCGATATCAGTTTGAGTACATTTTCTCGCTCTTTGATTCGGCGACATATAACCCCAGCACAAGTGAAGCAATAATGAACATTTTTTTTATCCAAAGTTGTTCTCAGGAAACTGTAACTCTGAGGACATTCTGTACAATTCTTCCAATGCACCTCAGTACTTCAGGTGTGTGTTGCAATTCTCAGCGGGTGCACGTTGTTAACAGCAAACCACACGCTGTGTGCAGGTTCTATTTTTTCAGTTCACTCAATACATGAACACCAATCGAAGTTTGCTTGCTGCTTTTGAACGCCTTCTTCTACTTCTCCAGAGTATAGGCATCTGCTGCAGATAAAAGTACAGAGCAATTATCGTTGGATTGGAGCTTCTACACCTCCTCATTACTGTTGAGCTGAAACCACCACATCCTAAGTGTCCATTTGTACAAAGTGTAATCATCAATACTTCTTCTTTATGCTGCAGGTGGTGAAGATGATGATCATTGTAGTGGTGACCTTTGCACTCTGCTGGCTTCCCTATCATGTCTACTTCATTGTGACGGGTCTTAACAAGCGTCTGAGCAAGTGGAAGTACATCCAGCAGGTTTACCTCTCAGTGCTGTGGCTGGCCATGAGCTCCACCATGTACAACCCTATCATCTACTGCTGCCTCAACAGCAGGTGGGTGGAACAACATGAACAATTGAACAATGGTGTTATGTAAAGAAAGAAAAACCCTTGTGGATTACTCTGTTGTATTATCCTGTCAATGAAAGACAAGGTCAAGTCACACGAAGAACCAAAACTGACAAATAAATGTACTTCTTTACGACAAGGAACGACAAGGAAGAAAACTTACTCGAAATATAAAGTTAAAAAAATTACTGCCATCAAAATCCTCTAGTTTATGTTTTTCTTTCATTTTATTTAGTGTAAATGGTAAGAAACATATTTCACTTTTATTTGAAATATATAGTGAAATATAGGATAGTTGAAATTTTTGTTTCGTTTTAAGGACAAGGTGGAGCTGACAAAATTGTCCTTAAACTATAAAATCCACAAAACTTTGAAGTTCTTCCCACAATTAGTTTATTTGGACAAAGACACAAAAATCTACTTTGAAGTGGGGGAAAGTTATTGCACCTGCTTTTCTTCTACTTCACACCTGCCTTTTATTTACCAATTTTCCACCAAACACATATCAACCCCCACTACCCATCATGGCAGCCATTTCTCTCTGACATGAGCAGCATTTTGACAATTACTATTTTTTTTGTGATGTATTTCTAGGTTTCGTGCTGGTTTCAAGAGGGCCTTTCGCTGGTGTCCTTTCGTCAAACTATCGAGCTATGATGAGTTAGAGCTACGTTCTACACGTCTGAATCCAACACGCCAGAGCAGCATGTACACGCTGACACGAATGGATACCACCATGGTTGTGGTCTACGACCCTGCTGAGGGTAATGGAGCTGGTGCTGGGCGGAAACACTCCCTCTCTGGCAGGAAAAAAACCTATGTCACATGTCGCCAGGCAGGGATCACTGCTCCCAACAATGCTGCAAAGACAGAAAACGGACTTGCTCCAACTGCGCAACCTGAGGAATTTTGTTGAAACTATTGACAGCAGAGGTGGTCCAGTCATTCCATGGTTAGATTCTTCAAGAAACATGCTGCATATTGTCCGCATTGGCAGAAAATGGGGAATGAATTAAGTTCCTTTACATAGAGCCAAACACTATGGTTGACGTTACATCCCATAGGTCCAACCCTTCTACAGTCAATAGTTCTGAACAAAGGTTTGCATCATTAGAAACTTAAAAAAAACACGTTCAATACACTGTACATACCAACAGTGCATGCAAAGATTTTGTATTTTGCTGCCAAGAGGTTGTCGCAACCAGTTGTGCACAACCTGAACTACAGGTGCGATGCATAAAACATTGCCATTGAAAGAGTAGCTATCAATTTTGTTGATAAATTATTAAAGCTTAACACTTCTACTTAATGATTCATGTTCAGGAGTTTGTGACCATGGAAAAAACAAACAAACTCACAACAAAGATTTTTGAAAATACGTCAATATCATTATGTAACGTAAGTTTCCATCTGAGCCGAATGTGAAAGTGAGTCTCATTTTCCCTTCGGCAAGCCGCAGAGTCATCAATGAACTAGCTGTTGATTGAACTCAGATCGCCTCGATGTAGCTCCGAGTTTGACCTTTGATGATGTAACTCTTGTCTGGAACATGTTCTAGTGACTAGGAGCAAGCTAGAGGTGAAATCCAGTATTTATTTGAAGCTTGTCAATAAGCAGGCTGCACACTGAGTTCACTAAAAGCAACTTAACGGATCTGTTTGTCATTCACTTCTAAACTAAGTGCAAGAAAAGTGGTGAAAATTGCTGTTGAAGTGCATTTAGCTCAATGTGGGACAATTTGGCTCACGCTTGCTTTTGGTGATGCTGTTTAAAAGTATTTTGTGCTAGCTTATCTGTGTTTGTTCATATCAGGTGCTAAGACTGCGCCAGAGATTTGCACCTATGTTTGTCATGTTGGGTTTAAAAGTGAATCGTTGGCTCTGTTCTTAGAAAAGCAAACATGACCACAGGTTCAAGGGCTCCAGTTTTTATTGAAAGCTCTTGAGTATAAGAAGGTATAGAATACTAGATGATACCACATCAAAATTGTTAAAGGTGATACGCAGACTTGTGCCGTGCATTGATCACTTACCTTTTGGTTTCCAATGATTTTTCTCTAAAACATTTTGAAGGTATTTTTTAAGTCAAATCTCTGCTCACAGACTTGGCACTGTGTTTTTATAAACCTCATACCCTTTCATGATGCACATGTTTATAATGTTAAAGTGTTACCACATTTATACCCCAAGTTGAGACATGTCAGTTTTAACAATTTTAATGCCGCATGAGATTTTCCATATTCCTACTACATATAGGAAAAGAGGGTGGTTTTAAAAAAATGTTTGCACATTTTTTCCGATAAAGTCCTTAACAATCTGCAGCAACAGCGTCTAAATGGGAAGTATAGTCATATCTCAGTTACTCCAGTTGCAGAGCTCTCTCTCTTGGATGAAATGCTCTTAAGATGCTGTTAGAAACACTATAATTATTTTTTCTCATGCCCGGGTGCTCAAGTCATTTTATAAGAGGTTTATCACTAGAAGTTTCAGTTTTCCTTCTGCTGCTGTTGTGATTATTTTTTAAAAAAACAAACACATTAAATCAAGAAAACGTACCCGTTTTACACATGCTGTAAATATCCATGACGATATTTGTCCCAACTGACATCTTGATTGTATGTTACTTATCCTTCTTTCTTTGGTTGTTATCCCATAGTTTTTATGTTGATTTTAATTTTTTTTTCCCAAAATAGTCATTTTAAAAGTTTTTCTGTAAAATCCATTCATAAATTGCCTGAATAGAATTCTTTGTTATTATGACCAACAACAGACCAAGAAATGATCATAAAAGCCAATTTATCACTCAGATAAAAACAGCATTGGTCAGGTTGCTAAGTTTTATAAGGTTTGAAAAAAAAGAGACCATGGGACTGGTGGGTGGAGTTCAGCCAATTTTTGCTAGCCCCATACAATCAAATGTAAAGTGATTGAATACAATTATTCCACTTTCTGTGGCAAACTTGTACCCGGTCCAAGACGTACTCTTCTTTATGTCAGCTTACTTTTAGGGATAGAAGGTGTTGAAGTAGAAGGTTAAGAGAATAGATAGAGGAACGAGCATTTAGTTGGTATGTGTTAATGGGTATTATCCATTGTTTACACCATTGTCATTTTGGCAGAATAAAATAGTTTATTGTACACCTTGGGATTTATTGTCCAAATCTTTCCTGCTGATTTATTTTAAATAGAGATAACTTGAGCAAAAATTTTTCTGACAACAATAATAGAGAAGACAAAATTTCTATTTGCATACAAAGTAATGTGGGTGCTGGTATGGTTACCTCAGGATTGGGTCTCAGCTTTTTGCAGATGATATGGTTTTGTTGGGGTCAATTGGCTGTGATGTCTAACTAGACCTATTTGTACACAGACTCCAGAACTGCCAATCCGAGACCATGGTCCCTCAACCTAATAACAACGAAACTTATCTGATTTAACTACTTACGACTGTCTTCTTGACTTAATAAAAATAAAGGTAAATTTGACAAATGTATGTTCCTACCCTCACATATGGTTACCAGTGGTGGATGCAGTCAAAAAAACAAGATTTTGAATAAAAGTGACCCAAATGAGTTTCCTCCACTGTACATCCTCCTCTGACAATATTCTTGTTCAGAAATAGGATGATTAGTTTTGCCATCTGGGAAGACCTGGCATTTGGTCATAGATGCCCATATTAGGGGGGACCAGAGTTAGACAGAGGACCTGCTGGAAGGGCTATATTTGTACTGGGCCAAGAATGACTCAGGATCCCTCTGATGAGCTGGAACATGTGGCTGGGGTGATGGAAGTTTGGGATTTTCTACTTAGGCTGTTGCCCCCGTGATCCAAACATGATAACTAAAAACTGAGTCTGGTAGTGAATGAGGCCTTGAAAATTTGCAGGGAACAGCCGAGTGTAATCTCAAAAAAAAAACTTTTATCTCTGGCATTTTTAGGGGTAAATTGTTCAGAGTTTCCTCAACTACAAATCTAAGATGATGTAGAAACCAATAAACTGTAAGGGCTGAAATACACTCACTGCTAGAAATGGGCTACATACATACGTATCATGGCCACCAAATGTTTCGAGCATGCTTTTTACACATAGTTTAGTTACAATGTGATTTGTTGTGTGTTAGGTACCTTAGTAAGGAGGTGTTGAGGTCTGATTTTCTGAAAGAAATGTTTGTGGCGGCCTAAGATTACACCTTTAATGGCAACAAGACTGTTTTTATTGAAAGCCGAAGTAAAATGATAAATTCCTTTTGCTCTAAATTTTCATCTACTTCTATAAGAATTTTTTGTATACTCCCCCTAATGGTGACCTCCAATATTGACAGTATTTGCTCTGAATGTCGTAAGAAAGGGGTGCCCAACCAGCCAATCACACTCTATGGTAGGACGCAGACTGATTCCAAGTCGACCACCTGGTGTGAAGTTAAGTCAGTAACGCCAACTTAGCAACATTGACGCTAAAAGTGTCAAATTGTCGCCAGCGGCTTTTTGTAGTGTTATTTGGAAATTTTTGGAGTATGTGTCAGGAAAGTACATTGTTAAGCCTGTTTTAAATAAGCAGCGCCTGCTGCTTTCGTAAGCACCGCATGCTCACGCAAAGTGAGAATGTGTGCATTTATGTGAGAGTGAAAGAGTAAAAGAGAGCAATCGAGACTAAGAGAGGAATTTTTTCCGCGTGTGTGTTTGAGAGAAGGTATGTTTGTTATCTGTGACAACAACAAAATTGCGAGGGTAATTTTACAGCAGGCTGGAAACTATCTGTACGTGTTTGCGATATTGACACTGGACTGGTAGATCTCAGGAGGTTTGCTATTTGAAAAGTAGATCTTGGGACTAACAAGGTTGGGCACCTCTGTTGAGAGAGATTAAGGCCAGATCTAAGATTATAAAGACAATCTCCACATATTTTGACAAACCATGCATTTGGCATAATTTTCTGCAAATTGTAAAGCAAGAAAAAACATTTGCAAATTAATTTTATTTATGCATGTAGAATGCTTTGATTATATTTGATTCGTTTTCTGTATTGACGTAACATGTATTGCCTGATGATGCACAAATGGTAACATATTTCCGCAGTATTCCCTTATTTGCTATGAGTGTGAAAAATTGCTCAGTTCTTGCGGCTGGAAAAAGATAATGTTATTGTTCCTTTTTAGATAAACTTTTGAATGTTTGAAGGCTTTATGAAAGTAAACAACTAAAGAATGTGAAGAACATGTGTCGTGTGTTTCGGTGTTGTACATTTTGAAGTGATTATTGTGGTAATCGATTTATTTTCACACTTCTATGTGTAAATGTTTTGGTTTGAATGTACAGTACAATACGTGCCTCTGTGTGTAAGTGGTGGCTTTAATTTTTGATACTATTAAAAACAAATCCGTACGTTACTTTCAGCTCTCTCTTTATGTTTGTGTGATATTATGGGATAACAGAACAGTTTGTTTTCTTCATGTTGCGTTTTAATGGATTTTATTGTGAAACAAGTTAACAGTAACAAAATAATTGGGTTGAAAGTAACTGTTCTTATTATGAATAAATGTTGTTTATTAATAATTATTACTGTCTATTTTAGAAAAGAAAATTGTGTTGTGTTGCTTTTTGTAGATGTCTAATGTAAGTAGTGACAAATCTGGCTTTAATATTTTAATTGGGTTTTTTTCGTCAACGTCTTTACTTGTGTCTTAATATGACAAAAATATGACAAAATTCCAGTAAATTATTTTTTTTTTCTCCAAAAACCAGTTAGGGTCTGTTTATCTAACACGTGATTAAATATGAATAATTTTGCTATATATTTTTTCTTTTTTTCCCCAAAAAAAAGGACAAATTGATGTCTATTGTGTAAAAATGTGGCGATATCTCGGAGATGTGCTGATGTCTTCTTTCACAGCAAGACTATCGTCCCTTCAATCTCGTTGCGGCTGCCAAAGAGGAAGCTTTCGCAATTGCCTCATTTTTTCAAATGGCAAACCTAACTGCTTGAATATAATGTTCCCTTCTCCTCCCAAAGCTGTTATTACTGGATGGCTTCCCAAAGCCCAGTTGTTTGTTTTTACAGCAATGATAATACGTGGTGTAGAATATTGGAAACATGAGAACATAAAAATATGATGATTTGAGAGGCTTTTGGTGTCTTTTTTTGAGGGGATAAAAGAAGGCATATTTATAAATGTATCTGTATACTTCGATCTATAGTGGATTCTATCTTCGTCAGTATGAGTATACTTTTATATTCATGTCGCTAGATGTAGATTTATGGAAGGCATTGAAAATGTAAATTGCCGACCACTTTCTATGCTTTATCGGTACCCGTCAATTGTGGGTTTTTTTTTTTTTCAGTGTCAGTATTTTATGCCTTTTGTCTTCTGTTTTAATGTACCCTGAGAAAATGATTAAAAATGCAGTATGTAAAGACATTTTGTGTAAATCTGGTATCCTTTGTCTTTATTTTCAAGGTAAATTTCGGAGGGTACTTGCGAGAAATAGCAGTGACATTACATTAGTATTGGACCATAGAAACTTCTCAAAATTTTCAAATAGTTTGCATCAAAGCTGTCTCGTTTAACACCAATTCAATTTCACAGAATTTCTGTCTCAATGGGCTTCACTTTGCAGATTTAGAAAGACGAAAAACAAGAAAAAGAGGACTGTATAAACTCAAATACACAGCAAGAAAACTAACTAATAAATGCTAGCTAGACAATATTAGCACATTCCTGCCCTTAGACTCTCCTTCATGGTGAGGAAAAACTACTAAAAACCCATCAGTCGGGAAAAATAAGAAACCACATGGGGATCCATACGAAAGAGTGATCCCTCCCCCGGGATGAGCATCCAATGTGTCTAAGATTATTGTTTAAATATTAGCTTATTCTACTCTACAGCTAAATATCTAAAGAAGTCAATAGATGTTCTTCATCCTGATAGAAACACGGAGGACTCCTCAGCCCGGCGATGCTCAGGACGGAGATGAGTAGATGGATTTCATCCTGATGAAAATGGGATGGTTATGCAGCAAAGGGCCCACCTCAGCCCAGCGATGGCCAGGACGAGGATGAGTAGATGCGCTAATCCTGATGGAGCGGGGATGATAGATGAAGCGCGGAGGCCTCCTCGGGCTGGCCATGCCCAAGACAAGAACGCAGAGGATCCATCTGGAATCTGAAACAGAGCTCTCGCCTAAAGATGAGGAAGAGAGAGGTGGACATCATGTGAATTGTACATGTTGTCTAGCTGTCTCTGCTAGCGCAATCTAGTCACCATTGGGTCAAATCATTACAGGATTTTTATTATCACCAAGAAATCCTATTTCTTTTTTTTTTTTTTTTCGCATAAAAAAGGATTTCCACTTGCAACCAAATGTCTTATTAGAAAACATTAAAAATACCAGAAAAGTTTGGGACAAATATCAATTTGATTTCCATAAAATGTCTTTAATCAATCACACATGGATTAGTGGAAGCTCTAAAAAACGCTTTGCATTTAATCCCAGGAAGTCATCATTATTTAATCAACGAGTGAAAATGTAGCCTTTTTGTGTCAACAAACATGTAATATATGTCTGTTCATGCTCAACATGACAACAGATTACTTTTGTACTTTGCATTCAAAAAGAACACTCTTCATTCCCAATTCCTCCATTCTCAAAGTCCAATAATTTTGCAAAAATTCTTCTTCTTTTGGCATTTCCCTTGAGGAGTCACCACAGCAAGTCAGTTTCTTCTATCTAACCCTATCTGCTGTATCCTCTTTGGTCACACCAACTATCTTCATGTCTTCCTTCACTGTATCCATGAACCTCCTCTTTGTTCTTCCTCTAGTCCTCTTTCCTGGTGGTTCCAAATTCAGCATCCTGCTTCCGATGTACTCTCTCTCTCTCCTCTGCACGTGTCCAAACCATCTCAGTCTGGCCTCTCTGACTTTATCCCCAAAACCTCTAAAATGTGCTGTTCCCCTAATATACTTGTTTCTAATCCTGTCCATCCTGGTCACTCCCAGAGAGATCCTCAGCATCTTCATCTCTGCTACCTCCATATCTGTTTCCTGTCTTTTCCTCAGTGCTACTGTCTTTGGACCAATCAACATGGCCGGTCTCACCACGGTTTTGTACACTTTCCCTTTCATTTCAGCTGAAACTCTTTTGTCACACATCACACCTGATACTTTTCTCCACCCGTTCCAGCCTGCCTGCACATGCTTCTTCACTTCTTTTCCACACTCTCCATTGCTCTGGACTGTTGATCCTAGATACTTAAAATCTTCCACCTTCTTTATTTCTTCTCCCTGTAACCTCACTTTTCCATTTGGATCCCTCTCATTAACACACATGTACTCTGTTTTACTCTGACTAATCTTCATTTCTTTTCTTTCTACTGCAAACCTCCACCTCTTCCCTCCTCTCACTACAGATCACAGTGTCATCTGCAAAAAAAAAAAAAAATTAAAACAATACGTCAACGATGGAAGGATTAACAATGAAACAAGCAATTAATGTTCATAAATTCAGCGTGCACATCTGACTAGTCTCTCATGGGACATATTATTCCATCAGACTATAAATATAGTCACCTGCAGTAGATAAAAATAGAAACCACGTTAAAATGTAATATATGTAAAACCCACTAACGTTGGATTAAAATCAAACAACTACTTTCATCTCTTATCATTATGTTCCATGACTGTAGAGGACAAGCTGCTCGACTCTGAAGAGTCTGCCTTAGCAAGATAATTTCTTCAAATATTTACTTTTATTTAAACTCAATCCGTCAGGCTTCAAACTTTAACTGTGTCAGTGAAAAACTTTCTTCATTTAATCCTTCAGACATTTCTGAGGTGGATTTGCTTCCTTTTTCTTAATTCTAAAACCCTGTTTTAAATATTCACACTGGGATGGAAAATATTTTGGTAGATGGAGAAGCGAGTGTGCACGCGACCAGCTACGGTACCCTTCAGAAAACCCCCAATGGAAATTGTTTTGTTTCGTACTGTTTATTCAGTATGGATTTACCTAGTGAATTGAAACCAATCGGAAACAATGTGGGAAAAATCTGTTCCGTCATCTTCCGCTTATCCGGGACCAGGTCGCAGGGGCAACAGCCTCAGATGGGAAGCCCTGGCTTCTCCCACCCCGGCTGCATCCTCCAACTCATCCAGAAGGATCCTGAGTCGTTCTCCGGCCAGCTGTGAGACATAGTCTCTCCAGCTGGTCCGGGGTCTACCACTTGGTCTCCTCCCGTTGGGATGTGCCCAAAACACTTCACCATTGAGGTGCTCGGGGGGCATCCTGACCAGATGCCCGAAACACCCCATTCGGCATCTCTCGACCTGGAGGAGGAGTGGCTTGACACCAAGCTCCTCCCGAATGGCAGAGCTCCTCACCTGATCTCTGAGTGAGAACCCAGCCATCCTGTTAAGGAAGCTCATTTTGGCCGCTTGTATCCATGATCTCATTCTTTCGGTCACCACCCACAGCTGGTGACCATAGGTGAGGGTTGGAACATAGATCGACTTAAAAATCGAGAGATTTGCTTCTCGGCTCAGCTCTTTCTTTACCACGACGGACCGATGTAGGATCTTGGTTATTGCAGACACCTCACCGATCCACCTGTTTATACCCCGCTCCATCCTTCCCTCTTTTCGTGAACAAGACCCCGAGATACTCCCCCCATCCCCCTCCGAACAATGGAAGAAAAAAAAATTGGGGGCGGCGCGTGGCCTTTTTGGCCCACAAGAAAAAAAAAAGACGAAGAAAGGAAAGGGGACTAGTCAAGCTAACCCCTTGGAAGGACCAACAAATGGGCCACCAAAATGCAGGAAATGACTCCTATTTTTCAAAATGTTCTAGGGGTAGAATGCCCCAGCCTCCCTATACCGGCTTTGTCGATGACCTTATGCCCCCCCCCCCCCCCCCGCTTTAAAAGATCCAAGATCCGCCCCTGCAAATATATGTCGATACAATTTGTAAACGTTAAAAATGGTTAAAAATTCCAGTCAAATGTGAAGCTAAGTGGAAAGTTTTATGCAACAGTGTGGCTGTGCTTGGGACGGTGGAAACTAACATGTTGGGGGGTGAGGGGGGGTTTAAGTATTAATGACAGCTGAAAATAAGTTTGCTAACTTCATCAGTAGACCAAAACATTGAGTTTGATATCTCCAGAGACCAAACTAAGAGGTCTCCGAGTTGCATTCACCTTTTTGAAATAATTTTCTCTGCTCTATTTTGAATAAAAGTATTTTTTTTGTAGACGAGCCAGTTAATTGTTTTTTTTCCAAGTGGTACCATCCAACATCTGAACATCCACCATGCTGGCTGAGAACTGTGAGTTCTTAAAAGTATAATGTTGCAATTATATGTACAAAAAACCCTTCAGTTGAAAAGATTCAGACTATAATTATGTGAAATTATGAGCCCATGCATTAACATAATTATACCAGGTAAGAGTTTCTGAAATAAGAAAAACATCAGAATTTAAAGTAGATATACAGTAAAGCTCTTAAAACAAGTTGTCAAAAACTCATTTAATGTCCTTTAAAAAGTACAGGCCGCTCAACAAACTCTAAATATCGAGTTTCTAGTTTGGTCGCTTTGAGAAAAAAAATGAAAATGTAAGATTCATTTTAATTAAGATTAATTTTAATTAAGATTATTTTCTTCATCGGACCGTGGTCTCCAGCTCTCACTGGATCAATTTGCTGCAGAGTGTGAAGCGGCCGGGATGGGAATTAGCGCCTCCAAATCCGAGACCATGGTCCTAGCCCGGAAAAGGGTGGAATGCCCCCTACGGGTCAGGGACAGGGTCCTACCCCACGTGGAGGAGTTTAAGCATCTTGGGTCTTGTTCACAAGTGGAGGAAGGATGGAGCGGGAGATCGACAGACTGAGTCAGCAATAACTAGGACGCTCCATCGGTTTGTTGGGGTAATGACCAAAAGAATGAGATTGCGGATACAAGCGGCCGAAATGAGCTTCCTCCGCACAACCGTGCGAGAGCCCGCACGGTGGATGGGCTCTCATTCAGAGATCGGTGAGGAGCTCTGCCATCCGGGAGGAGCTCGGTGTCGAGCCGCTCCTCCTCCAGGTCGAGAGGAGCCAGATGGGATGGTTCGGGCATCTGGTCAGGATGCCCCCGACCGCCTCTCGGGTGAGGTGTTCCGGGCACGTCCCACCGGGAAGAGACCAAGAGGCAGACCCCAGACCTGCTGGAGAGACTGTGTCTCACAGCTGGCTAGGAAACGACTCGGGATTCTTCAGGGTGAGCTGGAGGATGCAGTTGGGGTGAAAGAAGCCTGGGCTTCCTGTCTGAGGCTGTTGCCCCTTCGACCCGGCCCCGGATGAGTGGAAGATGACGGAACGGAACAGATTTTTTTTTTAGTTTAAAAGTTGTATTTGGTATTTAAAATTCTTCTCGAACCGGTTTTAAAATATATGCAATTATTATCTGTTACATTCTTCTTTATTAACTTTTTTTTTAATGGATTGGGTGTCATTTGAACATAGTTCACATGGGTTGAACATCTCCATTCATGACTGATGAAGCAAAATGAAAAGTAAATTTGATTAAATAGGATGAGATCAGATCGACTTTATAAATCCTATGATGGGTAAAATGTTTTGTTACAGCAGCAGTGTCCGCTGGCCGATGGAGGAAAATAGAAATAAATGAAATAACACATGATCAAATTGAGCTTGAAGATGGGGTGAAAGAAGTTCAGGCTTCCCTGCCACAGCTTCCACAACCCAGAAGCTTCACTGCTTTAAATATCATAAACAATCACATCAAACAAATGAACAGTTATTTTTTAATAAACATTGTCCAAACCCAGTTTTTACATTAGAAATAGGGCTGCATGGTGGTGCAGGGGTTTGCACAGTGGCCTCACAGCAAGATGTTCAAAATTCAAGTTCTGGAGCTGGGGCAAGGCTTGAAACACTGGTCAGACTGAGGTGGTTTGGACATGTGCAGAGGGGAAAGAGAGAGTACATCGGTAGAAGGATGCTGGATTTGGATCCACCAGAAAAGTGGACTAGAGGAAGACCAAAGAGGAGGTTCATGGACGCAGTGAAGGAAGATATGAAGAATCAGAATCAGAAGGCCTTTAGTGCTATGGCAACGAAGAATATCAGAGACTAGGAACTTGCTTTGATACAGGTGTGCAAAAATATAAAATAAAAATAATAAAAAATAAAATAAATAAAAATAATTTTAACAAAACTAAGAGTGTTCAGAGAGAAAAAGAAAAGTAGTGCAATGTCATAGAAAATAATAGAAAATAATAACGATAGTAAAGTGACAAGAGGGAAGTGACTAAGAGATGTGGGGATCCAGGTTATAAAGCATTCATTAGTCCAACGGCAGAAGGGAAGAAGCTCTTTTTGTGGCAGGACGTTGTGGTCCGAATGGACCGGAGCTGGACCTCCTATCGAGGGGAGTCGCTCAGAAAGTCCATGTCCAGGGTGGGAAGGGTCAGCTGCTATCCGACCCGCATGCCCCCAAGTCCTGTAGACGTAGAGGTCTTCGAGAGAAGGAAGGCTGCAGCCGATCACCTTCTCTGCCGAGCACAGAATGCGCTGCAGTCTATGTTTGTCCCTGGCTGTGGCTCCAGCGTACCACACGGTGATGGAAGAGGTGAGGATGGACTCGATGATGGCTGTATAAAACTGCACCAATATTTGGGCGGGCTGCTTGGCTTTCTTTAGCTGTCGCAGAAAGTATGTCCTCTGCTGGGCCTTTTTGATCAGGGAGCTGATGGACGGCTCCCACTTTAGGTCCTGTGTGATGGTAGTGCCGAGGAAGCGGAAAGAGTCTACAGTGGTGATGGGGGAGTCTGTCAGTGCAAGGGGGATGATGGGAGCTGTGACTTTCCTAAAGTCCATCATCTCCAATGTCCTCTGAGCGTTGAGCTCCAGGTTGTTGTTGCTGCACCAGGACACCAGCCGGTCTACCTCCATCCTGTAGGCCGACTCATCACCATCAGAGATGAGCCAGATGAGGGTGGTGTCATCCATAACACTGGTTGTTTTTTTGTGAAGCATCATGTTTGAAAAGCTTCACAGACCTTTAAGTTAACCACAAAGTCTTGTTTGTGTTCCAAGTCGTGTTTTCTTGTGTGGGGATTTTGGGGGTTTTCTTTTGCTAACCTACATTGGTGTAAAAATTGATGACACAGCAGCAGCAATTGTGTGTAATCTCTAAAAAAGCTTTTTTTTAATGGGAGCAGGGATGGCTTGTTGCTTCGTCCCTCCAGATTGAGGTCACTTCAAAGTGTTCCGTGAAAATTTCTGTCCTTTTTCCCTAAAGAGTGTGGCTCTCTATTTCAGACCAATTTACACATACCCCTACTTTAAATACAAAAAACACCCCAGAGATACAAGAAAAGGCGACCGTTTTTTTTTTTTCTCATTTGTCATTTTACACATTCATTGTGTCTTTGAACATACCGAGAGAATGATAGCAGCATGGAATTTTTTTAACGAGTCCTGAAAATCTCGGGGAAGGGTAAAAATGCCTGGGTCCATTTCAAAGAATGTAGATATTCTTAGTTATTTTTATGCACTTCAGCTTCGGCACTGGACGCCGACTATATGTACTGTATATGCACACATCTATGTCACGATCCCCTCTCCTGCCACCACAGGGAGCCCTGGACCTCCCGACATTGTCCTGATTAGGGACACCTGAGGGTGATTAGTCTGATGACACACACCTGTGGATCCTAGTGCCTTTTTAAAGGCAGTCACTCCAGACGTCTTTGTTGGGTCATCATTATCACCATCCCCATCCCAATCCCTTCCATCCTGGCTGCCTGACCATATGTTGCATCGTTGAACTCTGTTATATTATATGAACCTTTGATCCTGAGTTAATCCTTTGCCTTACTGGACTTGGTTAATAAATCTTGTTTTGGTGTTCTGCATTTGGGTCCTCCTCCTCCTTCCACATCCCCCCATCCTGACAGTCTAAGCATTAAAAGTGCCTAATTTTGCAAACAGGACTTTGTAAAGGTTTTTCACAGTCCTTTGAAGGTTTTTGTTGCAATGATCATGATCGTTTTTATCTGTTTGAACTTTTTTTGAAAGTGCAAACCTGCCACATCCGGAAGTTTCACTGAAGGCCTTTTGGTTGCCTTTGTAGTTAAAACCAGGATTCCCAATCAGGCCTCTTTGTACCATTGTAGTGTTACATTCTCCTGCTCCACTATCACCATCATTTTTTAATTATAATTTTTCATAACTCTAATTAGAGAATTCTCATTGACAAGTTGTATCTCTCTGACCCTACCTGTACCATCTGGTTAAGTGAGGTCTTGACTACCTCGGGAAGGAGGTACTGACAACAATTCTTTGTTCTAGTTCCTTTTAGTTACGTTTTTATTCGTGTTGATTTTTTTTTTTGTCAGTCCCATTACCTTTATTTAAAGCTTTCCGGTTTAAATAACAGGTTCTCTTACACCACTAATCGTATGGTGTAAGAAAAATAAAAAGTAATTGCTTTGAAATTTAAAATACTTTATTTATTCCCGAAGGGAAATTTGAGTTTTAAATCTGAACTAAACAATTTTCTGAAAAAGTTAACAGAAAAAAACCTTCATTGTGTTTCATTTTCAAAAATAAATTGGTAGCACAGTGGCTTCACAGCAAGAAGGTCAGGGGCTCAAACCCTAGGTGGGATGAGGCTTGGAGTTTGAATGTTCTCCCTGTGTATGTGTGGGTTTTCTCCGGGTATTCTGGTTTCCTCCCACTCTCCAAAAACATGCATGTAAAATTGCACCTAGGAATGAATAAATGTGTGTGGCCAGGCAACAGACTGGCGACCTGTCCGGTGTGTACCCTGCCTCACGTCTTGTAGTCAGCCGGGATGTGCTCTAGCACCTCCCGAAACCCTGATAAGGTTGGACGGTTCAGAAGATGAAACAAAAATAAATTGGTCACATATGTTTTAAAAAATTATTATGAAATTAAATAAAATGATATAAAATTTTTCATCAGAACCAGGTTTCCGAACAAGTTGAGATGAACAATAAATTTACACCACTTTTTGAAATGCTAATGTTTTATTTTGATATATATCACAGCAAGCAGACACAAATCGACTTTGATTTGTTTTTTCAGAACTTCTTCTTTTGATGTGCTTGTGGGAAAATGTCAAGTCACTTAAGCAAATGTATATTAGCTTGGTCACTGATGATGAAGGTCATCACAATTATCATAATTGGAAATATCATCGGTATGAGAAAGTCGAGAGCATCTGTCTGGTTTTTTTTTTCTCTCAGATGGATGCAGAGAGCAACTGAGATGTAAACCGTTTCTTTTGTTTATCTACCAAGTTGCTTCAGAGTTCTTGCATCTCTTCACCGCCGCCTACAATCCTCTTAAAAGACCAGCTATCTGCTGTGAAAATGACAAAGTGAAGCAAAGTGAAAGATGGTCAAACAGATCTCACACAGAGAGACAAAGAGATTAGCGAATCTTCAGGACTGTTTAGTTTAAAACAATTTAAAGATATTTTCATTCTTCTTCTTCTTGGGGAGGAAAAACTCACAGGCAGGTGGAAAAAACTTCTTAGTCAAAATGGGCTCATCTAAATAGGGCAGTGGAAGACCCTATAAGCCTTCAAATTTTTTTCAGTCAGTCAGTCACCTTCTTATCAGTCTATCCCTAAGGCGGTTGCGGGAGGTGACGGAGCCCATCACGGCTGATTCAAGGCGAGGAGCAGGGTACACCCCAAACAGGTCGCCAGTCTGTCGTGGGGCCACACACATACATCCTGCTCTCACTTGTGTGTATCTAACACAATTCAGCAGTAAGCCTAACTCCTTCTGAAAACATGCACAGAGTCAGGATGTAGCGTCCAAGCTCCATTTTAATGACAATAGAAAAGATGTCTTCAGAACAGAATAAAATTGTAAAACAGAAAGAAAATATACACTTAACATTGTGCAAAAATATGTTTAAAGTAGCTTATCACAATGAAAATACGCCTACATGCAGTGTAATCTGACTACGAACACAGTAATAAACATACGAACTAGCAGTAGCAAAATACACATTTCCAACGTCATTTCACACAAATGAGACATTAATACTGTACTTCACGAACATATAAAACAAACTTATAGACTGTGATGTCAAAAAGGATTAGAAAAATAGACGGATGGCAGTGGATAAACTTGTGCTCATGTGCTAACTGAAATGCAGAAACAAAACGGCCGACTTCTTGTCGCAACTTCCTGTGTCTAATTGGGCCTTCAAAATAAAGACAGAAAAACGTAATAAATATAATCCAACTATAAAAGTAAATATTCTGCACAATTATAAAGGGCAAGACAAATTCCTAGGGGCAATTTGGCACCGGCCAATCAACCAGTTGGTCTAAAAAAAATGTCCGTCCAAACTACATCTAAATATATTTTTGCCATCAATATTTATAAAGTATTTCCAAATGGTCTGTCCATTTTTTTCATGACATTTCTGATAGTTTGACCAATCATATTTCAGCCAGTATTTGTTGCTATGTAGGTGAGCTAAAATCAGCAAAGCTACTGTAAAGACCCTTAGAATTAAATTTGCTGGTTTCTCTACACAAAGTCAACGGCAATGACACGTTTGCTTAAACCAGTCAGAGTTTTGAGCTCATATTGTATTTATTCATTTAATAAAATGGAAAATGCATACAAATTAGAGCAAAACAAACAAAGAGAAACACACTGAAAATACACAGAATTGTAGCTCAAGGTAATTACCATCTTCTGTCCCGTGCTGATAGTGGCCAGCCACAGAGAGCCATTAAAATACAAACGCAATAAAAAGGAAAATTCGTAATTAACATAATATTTCCCACAAGAATGAATTTAAAAAGGTTTAATAAATAATACTAATTTGTGGTTCCCCATGGTGTACATCTTAAAGACTCACATGTTCTTCTCCTGCTACCAGGGAGACCATCTACCATCAACCCTCAGGCAGGCTTTTTACGACAACACTTTTAAATCTGATGATTGGACGATCAAAGATCATAAGAGCTAAGCTCGTAAAAAGCGTTAGTGGCGGATTTTTGTGAATCGTAACATCTCTTTGATGCTGTTAAATCTTTTTAATCAGCCAATAACAACTTTCTGTCATTTTTTGAGAAACATTTCAAAAGATTTTGAACAAAGTAAAGAAATCCAAAAACCATGGAACAGGACAAGCGTTTTTAACAGTACAAAGCCGGTGCGGAAATATGATAAGACGGGCTAGACTTTTAGTATTGGTGAGACGATAGAGATGATTCTTTTTTAACAAGTAATCTGTTAATATCCCCTCTCCTACCGCCAGAGGGAGCCCTGGATGTTCCTTGTCACACTGATTGGGGACACCTGAGATTGATTCCTGATGCCACACATCTGTGGACCTTGCCATCTATTTAAGGGCAATCACCCCGACTTCCCAGTTGGGGCATACCATCCTTTCCAACTAGGTCGGCCTGGTTGCCTGATCATGAAAACATTCAACTTTGTTTTTCTTTACACAGTATGAATGGACTGCCAAATCTAAATAAACCATGTTTTCTGTCTGCAATTGGGTCCTCCTCTTTCCACCTGCACACCCCTTTACGTCGTAATCCAAGTGTCGTTTGAGTGAAATGATGTTATAATCTTGGATGGTTTGGTCGCTTCGTAAATGGATTCAGAGATTATTTCAACACCAGATTTTTTCTTTAATAAACAAGTTTATCATGGAGTTTTGACTGAGCTGTTTATTCACTATCGTATGATGGTTTTATAACCATGAAACAGTTACTGAAGGGCTGATTGGTACAGAAAGAGAACTACTGAATATCTGGGTCCACCCTTGTAATCCACAAGAACACATTGTGTTACAGATATTTTTTTTTATTTATTTATTTATTTCGGTCACAGTGCAACCTCATATCAATGAAATAAAGAAAACAACCATATTCCAGCAAAGGACCGAAAAGGTAACGGCTGAAGCAAACGCTTATTACGCCGACCCTTTTTTTTTTTTTTTATGTCATAATAAAAGCAAAAAGACATAAGTAAATACTAAGCCATCATAATTGTTATAACGCATAACATAATACTTTGTAATATCATAATACATCATAACATAATCATAAGACATCATAACATATAACATAATCATAACACATATTCGTAACACATAACATAATCATAACACATCATAATTGTTTACTTTTTATAGAAGCTTGAATTTAACCATCAAGACTTGCATATTTTTTAAGTATTAATAACTTAAATTTCTTTTTTAAACATAAAAGATTTAAACACAATTTAAGTTCATCATTACAATTATTCCAAAGATCCACACCTTTAATAGAAATACAGAATTTTTTAACATTTGTTCTAAATTTATTTTTAATGAACACATCATTTCCTCTTAGTTCGTATGGACTTTTCCTAATAATAAACATATTTTGTAGAGAGTTTGACATCATGTTTTTTTTTATCTTAAACATAAATTTTAAAGTGTGTAATTCCACTAAATCATAGAACTTTAATGTTTTTAAATTTATAAATAGATTATTGGTAGGTTGATTATAAGATGAGAATGTTATTGCTCGTATTGCTTTTTTTTGTAAAATATAAATTGGTTTTGTGTTAGTTTTGTACGTATTTCCCCAAATCTCGATACAATAAGTTATATATGGAAGTACTAATGTATTATATAACATAAACAAACAAGATAGGCTTCATCCAGAGAGAATTGGTGGGTCAAGCTAGAAGTTTGTGTTCAGCATAGCTGTAACTCAGATCTTAACTGCTTTTTTTGTGCAGATAGAATAGTTTGAGTTCTAACATGACTCATGCTGACATATAAGAGCTGTTATTAAACAGATAAATAGTCGCTACAATCTGCTTATAATTTCCATAAAACCAAGGTTGTCATTTTGATGTGTTTTGAGCTGTTTCTCATGTGATAAAAAAACACATTTTAAAACCTCTGAATGTGTCTTTTGTTTTGAAAAGAACAAGCTTTTTATAACACCTTTCATGCTAAAATCAGCAAATAGCACATTAAATAAAGAGCCTTGCTTTTTTTTTCTCGTTTAACAAATATATTCGTACTCGTGATCTTTCACAATCGATGTCTCAACAGGTTAACTTGGGTTTTAGTTTTTAGCCTGTTTGCTGCTGGAAACAATCTCATGTCTCTGGAACACATCCACACAGAGGTCATCCTACTCTGACCACAATGTTCACCAACTCAAGTACCACCAAGATTATGCACCATAGGGTGAGCTTTAGGATGCAAGAACCCAACAACTCTAAGGCCCTATCCACAAGTAGCTGGGTATTTTTGAAAATGATTGTATTTTTATCCATTTTGGCCCTCCGTCCACATAAAAATGGAGGTTTTTTTTCACTCAAAACCGACATTTTTGAAAACTTCGGCCATAGTGGAAGTTTTGGACAACTCAGTTTTTGCGTTTGCGTGTGGACGTGCAAAAACGGAGATTTGCGTTTTTATGCGGCACTACCTGCGACAAACAATGCACATACGTCATTCATGTGCGTCCCTGTTTACAAAACAAGCACGAGAGAGGTGCTCTGATTGGATAGCTCAGAACTTACGTTTACATCAATACTGCCCACTACTGGTCTGGCATGCTCACAATCACACTCAGAAGCGTATTTATACGGCTCCGTGTGGACGCGGATATTTTGAAAACAGTTACGTGCGGATGCGAGCGTTTTCCTAAAGGACAGCAAATATGCTTTTTCAAATATACCCGGTTACGTGTGGACATGGCCTAATTCCCAAGGTAGCAACCCCACATTACTGAGTAAGCATAAGCCCTGTTCGGATTTGTACATGTTAAGGAATAACTGTTGAAGACTGAAAATGAGCTCACATTAAAAACAGCAATGATTATTTTAGTGTAAATATACAATATAAGAAGTCTTTAAAACTATACTATAAAATTATTTTCCACCCCTCAGTTTGATTTTGTTTTAGCACCAACTCCAGGTCTTGAACCCTAACCATCTCTCTGTGAGGACACCGAGCTAGCCACTGCACCACAGTGCCTCCTTGATTCCCGTATAATAAAAACTCAATTTTGGAGGATATATTTTTTTAAAAAAGTAAAATGTACATGAGGAGAACATGCAAACGCCACACTGCAAAGCCAGTGTTTCAAGCCTTGCACCCACTCTGGGACTCAAACCGCCAACCTTCTTGCTGTGACAGCCCGTTACCAGTTGCTTGTGTCATGAAAACGGTGTGCAGGTAGAATGAGGATGATCCAATTGCAGACAGAAAACATATTTGAATTTGGCAGTCCGTTAATACTGTAGAAAGAAAAAACAAAGTTTCAGTGGCATGGTAAAAGGTTATTGTGAGAAGGTGGATTTGGTCAGGTAGCCAGGAAGACCTGGCTGGAAGGGATTGTATGACCAAACAGGGAAGTCCGGTGGTGACTGCCCTTAAATAGCTGGCAGGGTGCACAGATGTGTGAAATCTATAATCATCCTCAGGTGACCCTAATCCGATTTTTGAGAAACATTCAGGGCTCCCTCTGGTGGCAGGAGAGGGGATCATTACAGTTTGCAAGCAAAATCACACATTACTTCATCATGATTTATCCTTTTAGACTTAAAATTTAAATAAATAATAAAAATGGAACAAAATCTAGAATTAGAAAAAAAAATCTTAAAAATCAAAAACAACAGGAAGCAGAATAGAGGTTATGTATAAACAGCAGCCTTGGTGAAGAATAATATTCAAAGTAAAGTTTCTGTGCTTGCTTGACAACCAGAGTTGACCAGGGAATTCGTTTAAAGAAACTTTCCAAGACACATTGTTCTGACAGGAGTGTTTACACAAACTAGCAGAGCAGCTTTACAACATCCTGGTGGTCCCTTTGCGGTGGTCTGTGACGTATCTGTGAAAGGATGGTTACATCTTTTAGCCATGCTTGGATCACCATATGTCTGTAGAAATTGGATCCCTGTTTAACAGGATGATTATCTGAGAACCCCATGTGAGTCATTAGTGTCTCATCATCCCAGAGTCTCAGTGAAAGTCTGCAATGATCTTTTCTTCAATGCTGGGAGGTTTTTTCACCCAAAGTAAACCTGATAGCTCAAAGAAAAAAAGCTTGTTTTGCTGCTATTTCAATCCCGTAGTCAAATTATGGGTCTGGTTGTGAAGATTTTTCTGCTTTTAGGGGATTTTGGAGGTGCCTGCAGATACCATTTATCTGCTGTAATTTGTTGTTGACTTCAATCTTTTCCCCTGTTTGTGAACACCAATTATTACAAAAGCCTGGAGAGATTATCCAAATTTCAACCTTATCATGTTATAATATGATAATGTGTTGTGAAAAAACATTAGTGCCACATTGAGAAATATTCTTTATGGAGTTGTCGTTACCCCCCACCCGCTCCTCTGCCTGCCTTTTTATTAAAGTCACAATGAATGAAGAACTCATGAATCCACAGCACGATCAAGTCTTTATGGAATGAAAATGAATAGATTTTTCCTCCCCTTTTACTTACATTTATTTGATACTATGAGTTGTGTCAAAATCTAAGTTTTGGCTTTGTTTTTCAAATTCAAAAGAAATGACTAATCCTCTATATTTTTCTAGGTAGTGTCTTCAAGCCGTGTTCTCTTTGTCACGCCGTAAAAGATAAAGTGCTACGTAATTCATTGGATTTCATTCAGTGAATTATTTATCACCTTAAACAATAATCCTTGTTTTTACAATATAGTCCCCATTCCCAGCAGAGCCTGCAGTCAATATGAGATAAATGTGTCCAATGCACGATCACTGGCATGTTAACCAAAAGGTAACACACACTCTCACACATGCAGAGGTTCACATGAAGAGAAATAGTGGTCACTATCTTTCTGACATTATTAATTTCGTAGTTTACACTGCCCATCCCTAAAGGTGTCGCAGGAGTGCCAGAGCCTATTCAGGCTGATTGGAGGCAAAAGGCAGCGCACACCCCGGACAGGTGGCCAGTCTGCTATAGGGCCACACACACACAACCATACACACAATCATTTATGAAAGTCATAGGGCAATTAACCTTTGGTTACATGCATGCTTTTACAGTAAAATGCATGTACAGGGAGAAGAGATAAAGAAGGTGGAAGATTTTAAGTATTTAGGATCAACAGTCCAGAGCAATGGAGAGTGTGGAAAAGAGGTGAAGAAGCGTGTGCATGCAGGTTGGAACCGGTGGAGAAAAGTATCACGTGTGATTTGTGAAAGAAGAGTTTCAGCTAAAATGAAAGGAAAAGTGTACAAAACCGTGGTGAGACCGGCCATGCTGATTGGTCTAGAGACAGTGGCACTGAGAAAAAGACAGGAAACAGAGATGAGAGGAGGTAGCACAGATGAAGATGCTAAGGATCTCTCTGGGAGTGACCAGGCTGGACAGGATTAGAAGTGAGTACACCCAGGGCACTGCTCATTTTAGAGGTTTTGGTGATAAAATCAGAGAGGCCAGACTGAGATGGTTTGGACATGTGCAGAGGAGAGAGAGAGAGTACATCAGAAGATTTTGGAACCACCAGGAAAGAGGACTAGAGGAAGACCAAAGAGGAGGTTCATGGATACAGTGAAGGAAGACATGAAGATAGTTGGTGTGACTAAAAAGGATGCAGCAGATAGGGTTAGATGGAAGAAACTGACTTGTTGTGGCGACCCCTGAAGGGAAATGCCGAAAGAAGAAAAGCATGGATGTTTTTGGAGAGTGGGAGGAAACTGACAAAAAAAAACACATATACATAGGGAGAACATGCAAACTCTACACAGAAAGGTTAGTGTTTAAAACCTTTGTCCCACCCAGGACTCAAACCCCAAATATCTTGCTGTGAGGCCATGACATATTGTCTTGATGCTCTAATTCCAGATTAAAATATGATTTGAATGCTGTCCTTTGGTTTTAAGTTCTCTCAAATTTGATCCTGAATTATAAATTATTGCAAAGCTATCTATTGAAGTAAAAAGGCCGCTTGGAGAGATTTCTCTCTTCATAAAGTGATATATTCTATAAAAATTTGTATTCAATACTGAAAACGTCTGTTACAATCGTTTTGATTCGCCAAACAAACTCAATGACTTGTCAGAGTAACTTGGCTGAAAATTACAAACACGTATTATAAAAACCCACGGAGGTAGGACAGACAATTCCCTAGGGTGCACCTATCACCACAGCTCAGGCTAATGGCCGAAACACAAAGCACACACCGTAAAAAATTTGCAATGGCGCCAATTTACATTCCTTTTATTTTCTAGAAAAGGTGTATTTTTTTTCTAACTTTGTGGCTCTCCAACCAGCTTTAATCCGACAGGAAACTAACAACCCATGGGAGTTTAGTGTCTTAGTTCACTTAGACATAATACATTATGCTCTTTTATCTGGACTGAAAAGCCTTTGGAGAACAAAGCTGTCACACACCATGCACCATTGGTCATGTTAAAAATCTCCAAAAGTCCAGGTAATAAAACTTGTCAAAACAAAATTGGGATGAAAGTCTTCGTAGATCTGTTCATGACTTGTGCTTAACCCCAATCTATTTGCCAAAGAGATTTCCATGAACACTCGATTTACATGGAGGAATGTAAAAAGAAGATTTCAAAGACAGACAATGCTTGTTTCAGGGTAATGTTGCATGTTTTCCGGGTAATTACACCAATTTTTGAGGGTAAAAAAACCTAATAAAGTGTTTTATTTGACTGGAGGTCTTGCGGTCACTGTAAGCCATGTTATTTTCTCCACCACATAAAACTGTTTTCCACTTGCTTTCATCTAACTTATCCTTGTTTTTAAGTTTAAACTGCACAATATTATTATTGAGAACATTTGCATAGGAGCGTGCATTTTACAATTTTTTTTAAGATACTCTTGTTTTTGTGTCTGTTGACAATTCAAAGGAACTGTTAGTGAACAACAACAGAAAGAGATGTGTTTCTTCTTGTGTGACATTCTGTCTAATCTCAACTCCAATTCACCCTGGGTGTGTTTATGAACAGGAATCACAAACAAACGCTGTCAGGCTCGATTAATTGTAATGAAATAATGATAAAGACAAATGTCTGACACAAGTTTCTCTTAACGCGAAAACAACTCCCAGTAATGTGGAAAAAATTGCAATAAAATATCGTGTAACTGAACATATTTTGCTTACATGGCTGATATGTGCTTTAATTTTAATTTTTTTTTTTACTCACTCTATTCATCCCTCACCGGGGAAATTTGTGTGTTGCACTCCTACACCGCAGCAGGCTGCCACGACAGCGCCAATGGTGGGAGAAACGGGTATTAGGTGTCTTCTCCAAGGAGCCTGGACGTGCACTCAGTGGGATGCGACCCCACCGACTTCCGGTTGACTTCCGGTCCACGGGCGAACGGGCTTTAGGTGACTTTATACAATTTTACACCCATACATAGACTACAGTAAAACTTTACTGCTATCAGTATATTAGTAGATCACTCAACGACCATACTTTACTATTGTTGATTAATTAATTGTGCTTTTTCATGTTTTAGAATTTATTTAATATTGCTAACTAATTGAGATGCCACCATTAAAAATGTTACTGTTTCTATAATGACAGTGACACACCTTGACTACTGCAAACGCCACATGTTACTGTCACCGCACTGGGGTCCTGAATCCATGCAGCTGCGATGGTCTCCCTTCATATACTCGTCCCTCACCTTGTTGTCCTGGTTCCTCACCCCTGCTCCTGGTACACCCTGCTGAGCTCATACCTCTGGTCTCTCGTCCTGCTGAGCTCATACCCCTTGGCTCCCTGGTGCAACCCTGCCTTCTTGACAAGCTCCACCATCTGGTTCCTCATCTTCCAGTCTAGCTCAAACCTTCTGGTCAGTCGTCCAGCCGTGCTCCATCATACTGGTCCCCTTGACGTCCATCCGAGGTCTCCCTCTGGTCTCTCATCTTGCCGAGTTCTGTCTGGTTCTGCTCTTTCACAATAAATTTGTTAAAACTACCGATACATCTGGGTCCTACTTGCAACCTCCACCACCTTCATGACAAGAAAGTGTGCATCTATTGGGGTCAGGTTTGTCGTTTTCTTCTAACTGTTACCAGAACATGTCAAATAGAAAATTTGGTCATCAAATGAAACAACTTCTATGAATGAGGCTCAATAGCCTGTGTTAAATTGATAACAGTGACAAAGTCCTGCTTATTTTCAAACCATTCAAAGAAACCATTCTAATTAAGTCTAATTAATTAAATGTAATTCCTTCTTGAACTGCTAAAGTCGTGATTTTACAGCCTTTGGAAATTGAAATCATTATAATTTAGAATTTCAAGAAAAGGTATTAACTGTGATAAAATGTTCCTGTTAATACAAAGTACTTTAGAAAAATCCTTTACAAGTGTTTTATATCAGATTGGTTTTTCATTGTTCATGCGTGCCATTCATTCCAGGATTAGCGTTAGCAATCTTTTTCTAACATTGCTTTTCACTAACTTTGATTCAGAAATGCTGTCACCTTAAAAACTGAAAGTTTTCGTCGGCAATGTAAAATATTTTTCCCTTAATACTCGTGTAATTGCTTTTGCAATTGTTCAGACATTGCCGATACGAACATTGCATTCCACTGATACAGTATGTTGGACCAACTCATTAAACCCTGTTAATAAAACTTTGTTCACTAAATGTACTGTGTTTTTCTGTGAGAAATCTTTTATTTCTCGCTCAATGAATAAATTTGTGACGGAGGACCTGTTGCCCCTCTTTGAAACATGGAGAACTTTTGACAATGGACAAATATCTACTTGTAAAATACCCATCGCTAAAGCTACATAGGCCGTGAAACTTTGCAAAGTTTCTCAAAATAAGAAGCTAAGTTCATAAATTTCGCTTTAAATAAATGTACAAATACATAAACGTGAGAGAAGCCTGGGCTTCCCGTCTGAGGCTGTTGCCACCGCAACCCAGCCCGGATAAGCGGAAGACAACGGAACATAAACGTTAACATCAATTAGCATACTACCAAATATTTAAGCCTTTATACATATCTATTTCTGCAAATTTCTATTTAGAAAGAGTATGTTAGTATCTTTTAGGTCCATGGATTCTTATATGTACAGTATTTGTCAGTTTTTGGCCCCAGGAATGAGTGTGCGTGAATATGCATGTGTGTGGCCCCGCAATGCACTGCCAACCTGTTCGGGGTGTACCCTGACTCTTGCCTGAAATCAGACGGAATAGGCTCCAGCACCCCCTGCAACTCTGTTAAGGATAAGCGATTCAAAAGACGAAACAAATGTGTTAACGAATATGTTACAACAAGTATGCATTGTTTGTAATCATTCTAATATAACTTCCTATGGTCCTAACTTCTCATATTATTGTTTGATGTTGTAGCTACCTCTAGTCTGGTGTGACAGAGAAGTATGTTACAGCGGTGCAGGACATGTATGAGGGCTGTAAGACAGTGGTGAGGTGTGCTGTATATGAGACAGAGGAGTTCAGTGAGGGGGTGGGACTGCACCAAGGATCTGCTCTGAGTCCTTTGCTGTTTGCTATGGTGGCCCATGGACAATGATGTTTGCAGATGACATTGTGATCTGTAGTGAGAGGAGGGAAGAGGTGGAGGAAAAGCTGGAGAGGTGGAGGTTTGCACTAGAAAGAAGAGGAATGAAGATTAGTCAGAGTAAAACAGAGTACATGTGTGTGAATGAGAGGGATTCAAATGGAAAAGTGAGGTTACAGGGAGAAGAGATAAAGAAGGTGGAAGATTTTAAGTATCTAGGATCAACAGTCCAGAGCAATGGAGAGTGTGGAAAAGAGGTGAAGAAGTGTGTGCAGGCAGGCTGGAACGGGTGGAGGAACGTATCAGGTGTGATGTGTGACAGAAGAGTTTCAGCTAGAATGAAAGGGAAAGTGTACAAAACCGTGGTGAGACCCGCCATGCTGTTTGGCCTAGAAACGGTAGCACTAAAGAAAAGACAGGAAGCAGAAATGGAGGTAGCAGAGATGAAGATGCTGAGGATCTCTCTGGGAGTGAACAGGATGGACAGGATTAGAAATGAGTACATCAGGGGAACAGCACATGTTAAAGGTTTTGGGGATAAAGTTAGAGAGGCAAGACTGAGATGGTTTGGGCACGTACAGAGGAGAGAGAGAGAGTACATAGGAAGAAGGATGCTGGGTTTGGAACCACCAGGAAAGAGGACTAGAGGAAGGCCAAATAGGAGGTTCATGGACGGAGTGAAGGAAGACATGAAGATAGTTGGTGTGACCGAAGAGGATACAGCAGATAGAATTAGATGGAAGAAACTGACTTGCTGTGGCGACCCCTAAAGGGAAAAGCCGAAAGAAGAATTTAGTATAATACTTTCCTTTTTAAGTGCGTGTGGGAAATATAAAGATTTTGATATTGACACTGATTTTTACGATATGTGCAAATTGGGATATGAAATACAAACTGTGTTCCTCCTGACGGCCTCTACACCAGCAGGGTAAACCTGTATCTGCTTTTAAATGAGCTTTTCACTGCAGAATTCTGCCCCGATGCTGAGAAGGAAAGTTTTTATCAACCAATGTCCTGTGTAGCTCCCTCGTTTTGTGCTTCCTCACAGTCACTTGTTTAGCACATAGCCCGCTGTTTTTTCATAGCTCTTGTCCGGACCTGTGTTGTTTTGTCTGTGGTGCTGTTCCTCTTCCCCAGGATCCCAGAAAAGTGCACTTGCTGTGAGGATCTGATAAAACATGTCACCATTTAACATCCTGAACTTTCTGAGGAAAAACAAAAGTCTGTGTTACCCTTTGTTTAGTGTTGGAAAACCTCTCCAATTTCATGTCTCACACCCCCTTCAGAGAGTCTATTTCCTCCCTATCCTCCCTTTTTTTGGCTTTTTAGATCCATCTTCAGTTCAAATGTCTTTGTGCTGTTAAAGAAAAGATGTTTCTTTTTTTTATGCTTGTCAGGATCTCTACAATGTCCCAAAACCTCTGTATAGTCTGTGTCATACCAAAGAGAAATAAAATTAAAGTAATCATGGGAGCAGGTGCTTCGCTTTGTTCTTTAACCATCAGATATTGGAGCTAGTTTAGATTTGGTGAAAGTTAGAGAAATTATCTGTTATCAATGTTATGTTATGTAGAACATAGGAAGGTCTTCAGACAATGAAGACATCAAATCAATGTAAAATATTTACAAGAAGAACCGGCTTGATATTATCTTTTTCTCTGATTGACTAATGCTTTTGCAGCAAACCACAAATGTCACTGGATGCTGTTTTTTGGCTTTTCAAGGGATAGTTTAAATCTGACATGGGCAAACCACCACCCGCGGGCCACATGCGGCCCGTTTAACGGTTTAATTCGACCCACCAGGCTTGAATTTTTTACATAAATAGACCATGTTAATGTTTTGTTTTTTCTGCAATTCTGATGTTTCCTCACTAGATGGCGCACTCTAGATATATTGGCTTTGTTGATAAAACAACAACAATGCTCATTAAAATGTGTGTGTCTCTGTGATGCACACGTCAAAATAAACAGTGCGCGTGCATATGGAAAGCCATTCGGGCCAATACACACACGTAAACAAGCGCGTTAAATTTCAAACCTAGCGCTAGATGAATGTTTTTTAAGCGCTGGCGCGCTTGATTTGAAATTTAACACCCTTGATGTGATATCTAGCGTGCTTGTTTACGTGCGTGTAGTGGCCCTGATTACTTTCCATTCCCATAACTAATATAACACGCCCACAGATTGACTTGTTGCAACTGTTTCGTCCTTGCATTTTGTTGTAAAGCTTTTCTTCATTTTCATTGGAAATTAAAGCACATGTTTTCTCCATACCCCAAGACATTTATTTTTTTCTCCAATGAGTTGAGGTTACCAAAGCATGCTATCCATCTGCTCTTGTTCTGGCCCCTTCAAACCTTAGAACTCAATGTGGCTCGCAAATCGAAAAGTTTCCCCACGCCTGATTTAGACTTTCCCAACATTTACCATTAGACATAAAAAAAAGGTCAACGTTTTTTGACAACAATGTAGCCATAATTATGTGAGCTTGCAGCAAATATTGATTTTGTGCTTTCAGATCTCTTTAAAAATGATTAAGCCATAGATCTTTGGGAAAGACGTTCATTACCATGTTTCTGCCTGTACAACGGAGAGAGCATTCCTCTCTACTATACAGGATAAAAATCAATGACAAAATTGAAAAACACCATATTGTATGAGGCTACAAGCTTCCAAGATACGGTTAAACCGGGGATGGGCAAACTTTTTGGTTCGCGGGACACATTCAGTTCTAACATTTGACAAGAGGGCCGTAATAAGAGCAGATGGATCGCATTCTTTGGTAACCGCTAGATTAGACCAATAGAATGACATGCTAGATTTTAAACAAGCACGCTAAATGTTACATCAAGAGCATTAATTATAAATCCATCGCACTAGGTCTGAAATCTAGTGCGATAGCGCTTACAAGCATGCGTTTAGCAAAACTTGAAATCTAAGCTTTTGCTTATTTTAACATCTAACGAGCTTGTTCACGTGTGTGTATTGGCCCCAGTGGCTTTCCATATCTGTGCACACTGTTTTATTTTGACAGCGTGCGCATCAGGAAGACACACACATTTTAATGGGAGCAGTGTTTGCATCTAGTGACAAAACATCAGAATTGTAGCAGGGGAAAAAATATTCCCAAGGTTTTAGGTTTTTTTTTCCCCAAGTCCGGGCCAGATTAAAACGTTTAATGGGCCGTATGTGGCCTGCGGGCCATACTTTGCCCATACCTGGGTTTAAGAAAAAAAAGCTTTATGTCGGTTAAGTGTGTTCCAGTGTGTATAAAGAAGGCATTGACCCTTCCAGAGGTCAATTAATAACTTTTTAATGAAATGGAAGATAGAGGAACTATAATACTTCTTATATTAATTTTTTCCCAAGAAAATGCAAATGGTTCTATTTCATAAAGCGTTCCATAAAAAAAAAATCCTAATATCCAATGGTTTGTGATATCACAAAAAACACATTTTTAGCCTCAAAATCAGGACGAGGTTCCAGAAAAAATAATTAGATGGATTGAGAAACAATAAAGAACACCCTGCACGAGGCATGAGAATAATTACCCATCCAGATAACAGGCGGTTCTCTTAGTCGCTGCTGCACAAAGACAAGGAGAAGATTTAGAACATATTTTCCTAGTATCAGACGAACAATGAAAGTAACACAAAGAAAAAAAAGAAGGGCTTTTAGATTAAATATAAAACAAAGACAAAGCACTACTCTGACTAATCTAAAACTTGACAATTCTTCACAAATAATAAGACAGCTACCAAAAAAACAAGACAAACCACTTTTGCAGAATAAGAGGAGATTTATTCGTTTTAGGTGGTTGTTTGGTTTAAAAAGAACATTTTCAGTGTTTGGTTAAAAAACTGCTGGTGGCCAAGAAATTGCCATTCATTTCGGGGTTTCATTGTAAAAAGCACTTTACCTCGATGCACTTTAACATCGGTTGCCAGTTTTGGATGACTAAAGATATTGAGAGTGCTCTTTTCTCTTTATGAAGATTCTCTCCATATCGTGTGCTGTCTATAGCAGTTAGAGCTCTCACGGCTTTACAGATTAAATACGAAAGCTTTTATATGGTGAAATCCGTTAATATGTTTCTTAGAGCTGCTTGTTTAAAGAGACTAAAAGAGAAAAACTCTTTTTGGTCAAGTGTTTACGTTGAACAAAACAGTCTCTTTGAGAATTAAAATATACAGTATATATATGTGTGTGTCATTGAGGCACATCTGCATAGTGTGTAGGAAAAGGGAGTTTTAATAATGCACTTTTACATTAATTGGCATAATTAAATATCACATTTTATGCAATACATTTAAGAGGAAAAGTTTCTCTTGCATTCCGGGTAAATCCTCTACAAGGTTCATTGTCTGGAACTAAACATGTCAAAATGGCAAATAAGGTGCAAAACTTTCAAAAGTGCATGGTGTAAAAAATGCTTGTTATCACACATGGTAGCATAAAAATTGTAATAGTTGTAATTGTAATAGTAATTAAATAATTTAAATTCAGTTAGAGAATCATTTTTAATATTTTTGGTTGTATGTGCCTCAAGATTTTTTTGATAAAAAAATGTACTTTGACATCAAAAACTTTGCAAAACCGTAGGTGAGGGTCATCTATGGTCACCAGCTGTGGGTGGTGACCGAAAGAATGAGATCGCGGGTACAAGCGGTCGAAATGAGCTTCCTCCGCAGGGTGGCTGGGCTCTCACTCAGAGATCGGGTGAGGAGCTCTGCCATCCGTGAGGAGCTCGGTGTCGAGCCGCTCCTCCTCCAGGTCGAGAAAAGCAAGATGGGGTGGTTCGGACATCTGGTCAGGATGCCCCCCGAGCGCCTCGTGGGCGGGGTGTTTCGGGCACGTCCCATCAGGAGGAGACCAAGGGACAGACCCCGGACCCGCTGGAGAGACTATATCCCACAGCTAGCCGAGGAATGACTTAGGATCCTTCCAGGTGAGCTGGAGGATGCAGCCGGGGTGAGAGAGGCCTGGGTTACCTGTTTGAGGCTGTTGCCCCTGCGACCCGACCCCGGAAGAAGCGGAAGATGACAGAACGGAAAGTTTGCAAAACCCTGGAGTAGGCCAATATCACAATCCAGTTGTCTCAATGAAAAAGACAGTCAAATACTCAAAAAATCAGTTTCAGGTCGAATAGGAAAATGTTAACAATAGTTGAGGCGATAAAGAAGAAACCTAATGGAGATCCAAATGAAGGAGGGTTCCTCCCCACTTCAGCGTGGATAGGCAATGTACAAGAGCAAAAGAGTGAAGTTTCGTGAGCATAGTCTTTTGTTTGGTTGATGAGGTACAGTAAGGCCTTATCAGTGAGGCAATAGGTCACTGGTAGAATGTATGCCCTTGAACCGGAAGTTCGTGGGATCAAATCCCACTGAGCACATGTTGAGGTGTCCTTGGGGAAGACATCTAATTCCCTATTTCTCCCACCATTGGTGCTGGCCCGGCAGCCTGCTGCGGTGTAATGCAGCACACAAATTTTTCTGTTGAGGGATGAATAAAGTATATTTCTATTTTTAAAATGAGATGAGATAAATTAACAAGAGGATTTCATACTGGACTCTAAATTCAGCTGGGGACCAGTTGAATTTAGTCCCTGCTGACAATCTTGGAGCTACATTCTGAATGAGCTTAAAACTTTTTAGAGATGATTTTGATTAGATTAATTATTTTATTTTTGCTCCTGTTTTGTGATTAAATGAAAGCAGGTTTAATTGCACTTTGAGGCTACATTTTGACGAAGCAGACACGTCGGACATTTTGACCTCATCAGTCTCGCTTGCTCAGCCGAAGGACAGCTCTTTTCTATTCCTATTTTTACCATCACCAGAGCTCCTGGCAAGCACCGTGCACAAATAGCATGTGGAGGTCAAACAGGAGGTTGATGATGATGTGGCAGGAGTCAAGGAGAAGAGGATAAAGGGAAAATTGGTGGATACTTTTCTCATTGAAAAAGTATTTTAGAGAGGAAATTGTGAACTAAATAAAATGAGTTTGAAAATGTAGTAAAACACGATAAACTCAACTGAGCTGACATGTCTACGGTCTTCAAAAGGAGCTGAAAATAAAATATTTTAAAGAAGTAGAAGAACATGTGAAGACATCAAAGAAAGTGTATTATTAATTTGGAAAGGGTTTTAGAAAAGCAAACAGAGATCAAAAGGGAACAGAGCAAAAATATTAATAATCGTAAGATCTTTTATGACCCGAAAAAAATATCCATCACAAACTGAATCGGAGATTTGGCTGTACCTGCTAATTACATATATCCTAATTGTTTGTCCACTTCCTTTTATACCTTCCCAAAATAACTGTATTTAAACATCCATTTTTGCTGCACAGTGGTTCTCATGGTAGTCTGACAGCAAGAAGGCTGGGGTTTGAGTCCCAGAGTGGGGCGAGGCTTGTAACACTGGCCTTTCTATGTGGAGTTTGCATGTTCTCCCAAGTGTATGCACACATTTCTTCAGGATACTATGGATCCCATCAAACAGAGAACCTCCAGGGAACGCTAGCCTGAAGTTCCCTAAAGGTTTGTTTTTACCTAACCACAAACTAACGTTCCCTAAACGTTAACTGTTGGTTATGTTAGAACCTAACTTTCCCAGAACGTTGAAAGAACCAAATTCCAAACGTTATGGTTAAAATTAAGGTTAGAGGAGCGTTTTGAAAACCAAAAAAAATGTTTGAACCTTTAGAGAACCAAAAACAACTTTTAAAGAACGTTCTGCTAACCTTTGAAAAACCTTCCCACAACGTTCTGGGGACGTTAAATTTTTAGCTGGGTTTCCCCCACCCTCAAAAACATGGACGTAAGTTTAACTGCCTCTGGCTGACTCTTGACAAAGAGATTTGAAATTTCAATGAGTTTCTTTTGGTTATATAAAGGAGAAAAGGAGTTAAAGAGCGGGTCTTATGAACAATCAATTTTAAGTTTCTACCATTTTTTTAACCAGCCTTTTTCTTTCATCACGGAAGCAGTCTTAAGCCCTGCTCACATAAAAAGCGACGGGGCAAAAATGGTCAATTTGGGCCAAAATTGGCCAACATCCATCTTTCTCATCAAGGGATGTTGGCATGAATTTTTGGCCTTTTGCGATAGATCGCATCATTATCGGTCTGACTTAAAATTTTGCGACCGTCGCTAGGATTTTCTGAAATCTATTCTGAGTCAAGAAGGTCGTGCAGTTGTTGACTGATTACCAACAGATAAGAACCAGAAAAACGATCGACCTAGGTCGATTTAATAACAGCTAAATAGTAACATCTATCGGACGAATGTTGTGCAACAGTCTGTATTTGATCTTTGGTGGAAAATGTGCTGTTAATCTACCAATTTTGAGTGCTCACAGACACGTCATCATCTAGTCGGGGACGTGTCTCTGATTTCCTAGCAATAAATTGCAGATAAGTATGAATAATCGCATGATTGTCTCCCGATATTCAACCTCATTCCAAGTGCCGCTAAAAGTGGCTGCATGTAGTAAAATCCAAAATTCTTCTAGCACGGTGTGTAGATCTGTTGTGCTGTGATGTGAAGTTCAGGATGTTACCAAGACGTCGTCCATGATGGACTTTTTGTCCATCATGGACAACCACGACCATCCTCTCTACCCACTCCTGGACAGACAACGAAGCTCCTTCTCCAAGAGACTCAGACAGCTCCGCTCGAGAACATCTCAATACCGAAGGTCTTTCTTCCCATACGTGATCGAGCTCTACAACAACTCATTCAGCAGATAGAAAGTTGTTGCTGTGACACACAAATTTCCCATGCGTGGGATGATTAAAGTATATTTTGATTCTGAAGAAGACATCTTCTCGCCAATGTGTCGGCAATATGTTTGAGATGCATCACCTATCTCACAGTCTGCGATACCATTTCATCGAGTGCTTCACGGTACCAATGAGGTTGTTGCAAGTGGTATCGTTTTTTCTCCCGATATGCAGTCGATTTAGATCACTTCATATCTCAATTCAAACGTGGACATGACTCCAACGAGTCGCTTACTGTGAACAACACCTATCGTAACTCTTTCATCGGACGCGATTCGCACATAGGAAAACACCGCAATTTTCCTAGACGACGATGCATCTCATTTTATGTGAGCAAGACTATACCCTGCACTAGTGGAGTACTTTGGCTCCACCTTTTTGGGGGTACATTTTTCTTCAAGTTATTGTTGCTTTCTAGTCAGAATGTGCAACCGAAAAAAACGTTAGCTGTACCCAAATCCCATTGACAATAAGGCAACCTTACCAACCTTCTTTCCTCATTGGTGATTGAGTCGAAGCATATACTGTATTCTGTAGATATGCATTGCAGCAGTTTATTACACTGCATTTCAGCATAATAAAATTCTTTCACAATCATTAAAAAGTTCTTGAGGGGTGAGTTGAATCGGTTGGAGAAAAACTGAAGGTATGTGTGAAATTCTTCTACTGCATTATAACTTCTTGCATTTTATATACCGTCAATAAAGTGAAAAATATCTTCTTTTTTTGAAAAAATATACTTTATTAATATCCTGACTGGTGGCACTACACTGCCACCT
Organism: Neostethus bicornis; assembly: GCA_902685375.1. NCBI lineage: Eukaryota > Metazoa > Chordata > Actinopteri > Atheriniformes > Phallostethidae > Neostethus > Neostethus bicornis. The sequence goes on along the minus strand of LR738542.1, from coordinate 9,271,410 downwards.
ATGACGGCGCCAATGGTGGGAGAAACGGGGGGTTGGATGTCTTCTCCAAGGACCCATCCCACTGGGATATAAACCCGCAAATTTCCGGTTAACTTCTGGTCTGTGGGCAAACGCTCTAACCACTGAGCCGCCATCTTCCTCCACTGAGCCATCTTTTTTAAAATCTTTTTTCTCAAAAAGAGAAAAAATGGAAGAGAATGATGTTTTTTTAATTATTGTATCACTTTTTTTTACATAGAATTTATTTTTAGTTGTGTTTTGAAAACAGACAAATACATAAGGTAATTACATCCCAAACATCTTTTAACAAACACTAGGGATGATTTTGTTTAATCAAATTTACAACAATTATGAGATTCGGCATGATAAAGTCATTGCACCTTCAAACGATAATTTATCTAATTTTAATCTTAAATTGGAGCCTTTTGGCGGCTGTGATTGCGTTGATTACCTGTGATTAAATTTTCTTGATGTTAAAAAGGGATTTAATTATTTATTTTCAGATGAGTTTATTTTGAATTAAAACCATCATTCTGGCATTACCTTAGGAATTAAAACGGTTTCAAATTATGCTAATCAAAAACTCCATCCCACAAAGCAATTTTATGAACAACACTGACTCAGACTGGTCTTCAAAAAGTAGCTTATTTATGTGTAGCCGTGTTTTTCTGGGGCAAGATGTCCACCAAACCATCATGCTTCATCTCACTGTGTGTTCATCCATCATTTTGTCAGTATGACGTTCAAATAAAGTGAAAGTCTTTTGAATTATTACTCTCCCAGGATCTGATCTGAAGATGGTCTGGTTGGAAGCAGCCAAAAACCCTCCTGTAAAGATAACAGCCAGGAGCATGGCTTCAAATCTGTTGACATCGAGAAAGACAAATAACAAACACAGTTGTGGCCAAAAGTTTTGAGAATGACACTAATATTGGTTTTTACAAAGTTTTCTGTTAAGCTGTTTTCAGATCTTTCGGTTCCGTTTTTTCTGTTATGTAGTGAGATGTAAACACACGCAACGTGTGAAGTCACACTTCCTACGTTTCACCAAGCACGACTGGTAAGTCATGTCTCTTCTTCTTCTCCTTTCGGCATTTCCCTTCAGGGGTCGCCACAGCAAGTCAGTTTCTTCCATCTAATCCTATCTGCTGCATCCTCTTCGATCACACCAACTATCTTCATGTCTTCCTTCACTGTATCCATGAACTTCTTCTAGCCCTCTTTCTTGGTGTACGGTTTTGTTCACTTTTCCTTTCATTCTAGCTGAAACTCTTCTGTCACACATCACACCTGATACTTTTCTCCACCCATTCCAGCCTGCCTGAACACGCTTCTTCACCTCTTTTCCACACTCTCCATTGCTCTGGACTGTTGCTCCTAAATACTTAAAATCTTCCACCTTCTTTGTCTCTTCTCCCTGTAACCTCACTTTTCCATTTGGATCCCTCTCTGTACTCTGTCTTACTCTGACTAATCTTCTTTCTGGTATATATATATATATATATATATATATATTCTTCTTCTTCTCCTTTCGGCATTTCCCTTCAGGGGTCGCCACAGCAAGTCAGTTTCTTCCATCTAACCCTATCTGCTGCATCCTCTTCGGTCACACCAACTACCTTCATGTCTTCCTTCACTGTATCCATGAACCTCCTCTTTGGTCTTCCTCTAGCCCTCTTTCCTGGTGGTTCCAAATCCAGCATCCTTCTGCCGATGTACTCGGTCACTCTCCTCTGTACATGTCCAAACCATCTCAGCATGGCCTCTCTGACTTTATCTCCAAAACCTCTAACATGTGCTGTTCCTCTGATATCTCATTTCTGACATGGTAAGTCATGTCTCTAACATATTGAATGTTAAACCAAAAGCTTTGCCTTTTTGAATCAGCTCCTTTTCCATTACGATACACCAATGTAACATCCTAATTTTTGTGGATGTTGCACCGATCTGCCTGGCCACCTCCTTCCACACTGTTCTTTCTTTCATAAACAGTTACTCGAGATGTTAAAGGAGAGGATATTGTGCTTTTGTGAGGTAGACGCTGGGTCCTATTCTGATCACTTTTCGTTCAGTTGTTTTAGAAGTTGCAGTAGCTACCTGGAGAGGGGCGGGGCTTGCGGGACTTGGAGGCTAGTCACTTCTGTGTTACCCGCTGCTGAGGTCGGGAGGCACCCAGAGATGCAGTTGTGTGTGTTTCTTTTTGGAGACAGGTCTGAGGGCGGTGTCGCGTGAGCCCGCCAGGGCCCCTCATCATCAGTAGGGGTTAAGAGGTGCATGGGGCTGAGCAACACGGGAGAGTTGGCAGGGCTACAGGTTAGGGACTAGGGGAGTGTGGAGGGATATTAGGTGTGTATAGGTGGTCTTTGGGCTTCCTGGGTTGGGCACCAGGCCATATTTTGGACTGTGGTGATCGTATACAGGATGGCCTGGCCCTGCTAGACCTCCGGTTGAGCCCTAGCTAAGTGGAATGGAGCCCGTGGGCCTTTAGGGTGAGCGTTCCCCTCTCGGACTGGGCCTTGGCTTTCGACATCCACCTGGGCTCTCCTGTGGCCACGGGGTACGGTTGACACGTGTGCCCCATAACCTGGGGGTCCTGGCATTGGGGAAGCCCGTGCCCCTTGGTGCTGGGGAAACCCCGGCAAGGATGTCTCTTATGCACCTGACTGAGCGGGTGGGTGGCCCCATTGGCTCGGCCTTGGGGTCCCTGGATCTGGATGAGTACGGGCCCAGGTTGCGTGTGTCTCTGCCTCCCTCGTTCTCGTCTTTTGGGACTGGTGAGGGTCTGTTGGCTCTAATAAGCTCATGGTTCACATTGGCAGCATGCATGTACTTTCACTCACAATTGCACACTGGAGCACACTGTTTACTGTGCGCTATGTTCCTTGCTCCCAACCAATATTATTCTAGCTCTAGTAACATGTGTTTGTGCTCTACATCGTTTTGTTGTGTGAGTCAGCTTTATCACTGGCTTAATCTCTTGTTTTTACTTATTTTTTTCTCAGATAATCCAGCAGGTTGGTCGTGACGCTGAATATTGTAACTACAGATTATCTCCTCACTTTGTCCCCCTCTTTTCTCCTTCTGTACCCTATTCCTCTTCTTTCTTACGTCTTTCCCACTCCCTCTCTCCTAAATATTTCCTGTCAGGTCAAGCAAAAAGAAGCACAGAAAGCACAGACAGTTTGAATGTAAAGCATTTAAAATGATCAAATAAAATTTGCCAAGGTCGACACATGGTGCTGACCGTGACAGAGCAAAACTGTCCAGCAATACTTGACATACAGATCATCATTCTGCTTGTCACAATGCCGGCCAGGACAAGTTAAAAAAAGAAAAAAGACGTTGCGCTAGTTGTCGGTCGAGTGAAAGCAGGAGATTACAAAAATGTTACAGTGAACCTTCCACAGAAAAGAAGTTCAGCTCGATTAATGCATGTTACAAATTTGAAAGCACAAAAACCTGACATCTTTCCTTTTTAATGGAGAAGAGTTTTCTGTGTGAGTCCAACCCCACATTTCTGAAACATTAGTTAATCTCCAATCAGAAAGGCTTTCCATTCCTAATCTTCAAAGTTTTTTCCCCTTATGTCATCTTACCTTTTTGCTAGGTAAGCTAAAAATGCGTAGGCTAAAGGGATACAGCTCCTGTTCATTGTAATTTCATGCCTCATGTTTTTAAATAGACTTCAATCAGAAAGAAAAACCAGAAAGATTACCGTTCTGCGTTGGTGCACTTATGACTCAAGTAGACTATATGTGTCTCCAACAGATCTGACTGCAATCAGCTCTGCTTGTGAAATTTCTGCATCAGCCATTTGAACACTCAGATGACACAATTACTGGTTGGCATTAGGTTTAAAAGCAATTACAGTGCTGGGATTGCAGATTAAAACCACCCCGGGAGCTGGTGGGAGAAAAATGTAAAAACATTATATTATGATTTAATGTTAGCAGCGGCTTCCATCACTCCATAGAGGTAGAAGTTCAGGTGAGAATTTTAAGGCACGTTAAGTTTATTCACGGGGAAAAAATTGACGTGGGTGTCCTGCTGCCAATGGAAAAAAGTTTGTTATTTCATTATTAAGTGGGTTAGAATTTTACTTTACACAGATATTCTTTATTGTTTTACGTAAGTGTTTGTGGTTTATGTCACCCATGTTCAGTGGTGGGCTGTCAGGGCCAGCAAGGTCTTCTCTGCTGTATTTTAATTTATTAATTTTAATATTTAATTATTCTCCATATTCTGTTTTCTTCATGTCATATTATATCCATTTAGTTATACTGGTTTCAGTGTTGTAAAGTTAGGTTAAAGTTTTTATCCAATCAGAATTCAGCTAGCTGGTGTCGCCAGGCTTTATAAAATCTGCCCGAGGCCTTCAGAATCAACAGTGCGGAACACACATACATTTTTGGTCCATACAAAAAAAAAAGAAGAAAGGAAAGGGGACTAGTTAAGCCATCCCCTTGCAGGGCCAGCGAATGGGCACCAAAATGCAGGAAAATGGCTTGTTTTTCAAAATGTTCTGGGGGGAGCTGGGGTGAATTCCCCCAGGTTACCCTATACTGGCTTTGTCAATGAAGTCCCCCCACTTTAGAAAATCCGATATCTGTCCCTGGATTCCTCACCAAAATTAGAATGATGGGTTAGGTTACTGCAGGATCAGCTTCCCTGTGCTGGCTCCAAGTTAGTTTTAGAATAAATCTGAATGACTGTTTTTAAAGCACTTTGTGAACTGGCCCCAGAATTATTACTAATCTTTTTATCCCATTTGTATCTGTTCAGAATTCCGAGTTTTCAGCAAAAAGATTTTCCAGAAATCCCAGTCAAGGTTTAAGACCAAGAAAGACTGGGCCTTTTCTAAAAGAACCCTGACACTTTGGAACAGTCAAAGGAGACCTAATTAAAAATGTGTTTTGATAACCATGCTTTTGATGATTTTAATGTTTCTTGAACTTGCAATGTGCCAGATTATTAGTGGCTTGATTGATTTTATATCTGCACTGTTCACTGTTGGTTGGGGGCATGAAGCTGAAGAGTGATGTATTGTTTCAAAAGAAAAGATTGTGAAAGGCAGAATCTCAGCTTCCAAATACTTATGGGCACAAAAAAGTGTACAAAAAGTCCGTAAAGTCTACAGTATATTACGCAAGTTTGGTACTACAAAAAAAAACAATTAATTACTAACCATAGACGATCAAATGGTGGTCTTAAAAAAAGTGTAGTTTTGCAGTAATAGTAAAAATTAGACACATGTAATTTACAAATATTCTAAGAGCTCAAATTTAATTAACAGCATCTTTAAAATATTATTCATAACATCTATGAGAATTTTTGTAACAAAACTGTCAAAAGCAAGTCAGGAACACTTGGAAATAGGGGTGAAGGGGTGAGTTTAAACTCCGGTCTTAGAAGTTTCCTGGCAACTATGTAAAAACGGTGTTAAAATTATTATCGTTCTGCTTTCAGTTGACCTAAATCTACAAGCTGTAGTGTTTCAAATATAAATCTCATCATTATAAACAGGGACAACTAAGTGTTTGTTCTATTCTAATCTTCGCTGCCCGCTATGCACTGTTGGAGAAAAATAAAGACCAGTTAGTGAAATACTAAATTACAGTTTATTACCACAGGGGTTCCAGTAGTTATTGTAACTTCCTTAACAATTCAGCACCATCTTTGTGAATGCATGTATTTGTGCAAAAAAAGCCTAGGCGACCACCCCGATAATGCCACACACTTTTTTCCCAGATTATATATATTTATTTTTTTAGATATCTCAAACCTTCAGTTTTCTATTAAACTTTTCTTTTAGGTAGTTTTTTTTTTGTTGTTGCGTGTTTTGTATTTTGGTTGACCCTCTGTGTTGGTCATGCCCACCCGACTTTCTGCTACTACCTGATAACTTCCTACCGCTACAATAAAGACAAAGGTATTAAAAAATTATCTTCCTCTTTCTTTCCATTTTATATGGTGGTTACAATCTCTGGAAAAGCAGCAGAAATGAATCCCTCATAGGTGGTGGCAGTGCGGAAACAATCTTTGACGGAGAAGATGTGCGACCTAAAAGTTTGGTACATTGACTGTGGAGTAAATCACTGCCTTTCAGGCTGGGATAGCTGATCTTCTCAAATGACACTGTTTCTTCAATTTGGATTTGGTCTTGAAGTTACAAAGCTACTCTGTGAGCAAATTATGGTCTAGAACAGACGTGGACAAACTACGGCCCGCGGGCCACATGCGGCCAGTTAAACGTTTTAATCCGGCCTGCCAAACTTGAAAAAAATTAAATAAATAAACCTTGTTAGTTTTGTTTCTCCTGGAATTCTAATGTTTCTTCACTAGATCTCCCTCTCGCCTGCCGCCAGAGGGAGCCCTGGAACTTCTTTATCACTCTGATTAGGGACACCTGAGATTGATTTCTGATTCCACACACCTGTGGATCCTGCTGCCTATTCAAGGGCAATCACCCCAAACTTCCATGTTGGGTCATCATACCATCCACCCCCAGCCAGGTCCTCCTGGCTGCCTGACAATAATTTTTCTTTGAACTGTGTGATATCATTTGAACTTTTGGATTCTGAGTTAATCTTGTGCCCTTTGCCTTACAGACTTACCTGACTTCTGTTCAATAAATCCTGTTTTTGTCCTGCGTTAAGGTCCTCCTCCTTCCACATCTCAACAGTTTTGTGCATTGACCACCTATACCCCCAAAAAAGACGTGGGGCCTGAGGCTTGAATTTTATTTAAAGATTTAGACATCACATAAAAGTCAAGATTGCATTGCACATCAGAAAGAATAGTGATTTATGGGCTTAGATCTAACATTAAACGAGAGGAAAACTCCTTTTGCAATCTGAGTAAATTTTGAAAGAACGGCCCCCCTATTTGGAACCAAACGTGTTTGAATAAAACTGAGTTCTTGTTATAATTTCTTTTTAATTACAGAAAAAAATCAACTTAGAGTACATTTCAACATGCAAACAGAAAACAATTTCTTTTAGATTAAAAAAAAAATAAGCCCAATGTATTATTATTGGTATAATATGGAACGCATACATGTATATTATTTTGACTCCTAAAACGTTTGTGTATAAGACCCCGTCCACACGTAGCCAGGTATTTTTGAAAACACATATCCGCAGTTCTCCGTTTTAGGAAAATGCTCACGTCCACACGTAACCATTTTCAAAATATCCACATCCACACGGAGCCATATAAATACACTTCTGAGTGTGATTATGACCATGCCAGACCAGTAGTCGGCGGTATTGATGAAAACGTAAGTTCTCAGCTATCCAATCAGAGCACCTCTGTCGTCATTTCCGCAAAACCTGAAACATGGCGCCAGGTGTCTCGTTTGTGTGGATCGACAAGGAGGTGGAATTGCTTTTAAAAGTCGTCATCGACTATAAAGTTAATAAAACACAGGAAAATATAGATTGGGTCCATGCTGCCCAAACCTTGTTTGTGATCCAAACAGGGACGCACACGAATGACGTATGTGCATTATTTGTCGCAGGTAGTGACGCATAAGAAAGGAAATCTACGATTTTGCACGTCCACACGCAAACGCGAAAACAGTTTTCAAAAACGCTGTTCGTGACTGAAAAAAATCTGTTTTCGTGTGGACGGCAGGCCAAAACGGATAAAAATATATGCGTTTTCAAAAATACTCGGCTACGTGTGGACAAAGCCTAAATATCTTTTTTATTGTTACTAAACCTATTTTTGGACATGCTAAAACTGATTTGCACTTTTTGTCACCAAAAAATCCGATATTTCAAAGACTTGTGGTCAAAGAGATTTTAAATCCAGCACCTTTGCATCCAGTGTGTTTTATACAGAATTATCTCAAAAACTCAGTGAATTCCATTGTGGAATTATGACCGAATGCCACATTTGCAACTAATCCAATTGTTACATTATAGAGTCAGCTGTATTCTAAGATCACCAATGTGTTTAAGATCATCAACTACAACAATTCCCTAACACTACTAGGTGAGCAGGGTCAGTGAATTCCGAGCAGCACAGTGTGAAGACGTCACCACTTTGCTGCAGAGCCAAAAACACAGACCTCTATAAGTCTTGTAGCCTTCAGATTAGATTAAGAACAGTGCAGAGAGCGCTTCAGCAAATGAGTTCCCATGGTAACCAACTGCATCCATGCAATGCATCAACAAGTGTAATGCAAAGTATTGTCTATAGAGACAGCTTGTTTGTCTGGTGCTCAGCTGAACGACCTCGACCTAAAGGAATACCTTTGGGGAAAATCACAACGATTAAAAAAAACAGATCGTCACTGGTTCATTCCTGCCTGAGAATGATGAATTGGTTGTATTCAAACCACACAGCTATTTACTTTGAAAAGTACAAATTTGTTTGTCATTTTTGTTTTGTTAAATCAGACTTTATTCTGTCTCCTCTTCGGTCACGCTAACTATCTTCATGTACTCCGTCAATGTATCCATACACTTCCTCTTTGGTCTTCCTCTAGTCCTCTTTCCTTCTTCTTCTTCTTCTTTCGGCTTTTCCCTTTAGGGGTCACCACAGCAAGTCAGTTTCATCCATCTAATCCTATCTTCTGTATCCTCTTTGGTCACACCAACTATCTTCATGTCTTCCTTCACTGCGTCCATGAAACTCCTCTTTGGCCTTCCTCTAGTCCTCTTTCCTGGTGGTTCCAAATCCAGCATCCTTCTGCCGATGTACTCTCTATCTCCTCTGTACGTGCCCAAACCATCTCACAGTCTTGCCTCAATAACTTTATCCCCAAAACCTCTAACATGTGCTGTTCCCCTGATATACTCATTTCTAATCCTGTCCATCCTGGTCACTCCCAGAGAGATCCTCAGCATCTTCATCTCTGCTACCTCCATCTCTGCTTCCTGTCTTTTCTTCAGTGCTATTGTCTCTAGACCAAACAGCATGGCCGGTCTCACCACGGTTTTGTACACTTTTTCTTTCATTTTTGCTGAAACTCTTCTGTCGCACATCACACCTGATACTTTTCTCCACCCGTTCCAGCCTGCCTGCACACGCTTCTTCACCTCTTTTCCACACTCTCCATTGCTCTGGACTGTTGATCCTAGATACTTAAAATCTTCCACCTTCTTTATCTCTTCTCCCTGTAACCTCACTTTTCCATTTGGATCCCTCTCATTCACACACGTACTCTGTTTTACTCTGACTAATCTTCATTCCTCTTCTTTCTAGTGCAAACCTCCACCTCTCCAGCTTTTCCTCCACCTCTTCCCTCCTCTCACTACAGATCACAATGTCATTTGAAAACATCATTGTCCATGGGGATTCCTGTCTGACCTCGTCTGTCTAGGCCTCTTTCCAAGTGGTTTCAAACCCAGCATCCTTCTGTGGGAGATTATTAAAGTTTCTGTCTATCTATCTATTTAACTATCCAAAACCTCTAACATATGCTGTTCCTCTGATATATTCATTTCTAATCCTGTCCATCCTGGTCACTCCCAGAGAGATCCTCAGCATCTTCATCTCTGTTACCTCCATCTCTGTTTCCTGACTTTTTCTCAGTGCTACTGTTTCTAGACCAAACAGCATGGCTGGTCTCACCACGGTTTTGTACACTTTTCCTTTCATTTTAGCTGAAACTCTTCAGTCACACATCACACCTACACATCGTTACACAGATGCTGTCCAAGATTTAGTCAAAAGTTATAACCATTCTTTTCACTTGAGTATCAAAATGGCCCCCGTCGAAGTCAACTCTAGAAACGCTTTAACGATCTTTGAGAATTTTTATTGCTCCTCCCCAAATAAAACGATATGTTTTCATATAAGTCACAACACAAAAGCCTCACAAACACATAAAAGACTACGACAAGTTTGGATCATATTATTTGTGTCTTAACTATCTCGTCTTGTAATCAATGGAAATTTATTGACCCGTAAAAAAATTGTCAAAGGTCAGTTTCCAGACTATTCTGAATGCAGGTAAGACCTGTATTGTATTGTCGGATTTCATTTTACAACAGTTTCAGATAGGGGAGCGAGTGGGAAAATCTTAATTTTTGTTTTATTTTATTTGTTTGATTACACAAGGTTCAAAAATTGTTTTTGAATGTTAATTAAGAACATTTTGTTTGCTTTAAACTTTTTGTGCTAAATAAAAACCCCGTAGCAAAAATTTTAGGTTACAGGCAGGGACGAGAGCGTGTGCCCACAATCTTATTTACTGATAATGGTGTCATTTAGAACGTTTCTTGAAAATGTAATAAAAATCGGTCAATATCTGGTTGGGCTACTTTGCTAATAAAGGCATACAGACATGAGAAATCCCGATACTGAAATTAAACTGGTATCAATTTAATTTCACCACCATTAAAAACAACATTGATCAGGAGAGAGCTAGAAGGGATTCTCAGGAGAATAATAACATTAATATTTTTCAATCTGAAAATTTGTATTTTATTAGAAAATTGCCGGTCAAATGCCCTGAAGTCACGGGTATGTAAAAGAACTAATAAAAAGAGTTGAAAATGGCTGAAAAGCTTAAGGTAGAAAAGCAGCGAGAGTTAGTATGCGAGCAAGAACCAACAGTACAGTGTTGCAAGTCTCAAACACGCAAATTGACGTTCCCACTCTTGATAACTGATAACTTTGTGGGCGGTGCTACTTACTGCCAGGTAACCAATCACCAACCGAGATGATTGATTGACTGGAGTTTTCAGCCAATCACTCATCTGTTTGTATATCTTCTTCTTCTTTCAGCATTTCCCTTTACGGGTCGCCACAGCAAGTCAGCCTCTGCCATCTAACCCTGTCTCCTGCATCCTCTTTGGTCACACCAACTATCTTCATGTCTTCCTTCACTGTATCCATGAACCTCCTCTTTGGCCTTCCTCTAGGCCTCTTTCCTGGTGGTTCCAAATCCAGCATCCTTCTTCCGATGTACTCTCTCTCTCTCCTCTGTACATGCCCAAATCATCTCAGTCTTGCCTCTCGAACTTTATCCCCAAAACCTCTAACATGTGCTGTTCCCCTGATGTACTCATTTCTAATCCTGTCCATCCTGGTCACTCCCAGAGAGATCATCAGCATCTTCATCTCTGCTACCTCCATCTCTGCTTCCTGTCTTTTCTTCAGTAGTACTGTTTCTAGACCAATCAGCATGGCCGGTCTCACCACGGTTTTGTACACTTTCCCTTTCATTCTAGCTGAAACTCTTCTGTCACACATCACACATGATACTTTCATCCACCCGTCCCAGCCTGCCTGAACATGCTTCTTCACCTCTTTACCACACTCTCCATTGCTCTGGACTGTATATGATGTAACATTGTCAGCGCGAAGCAGTCAGGGTTTGTGAAAAAAAAAAACTCCGACAAACAGTCGTAGCAGATGAAAACAACTAATACACAGACAAAAAACGTTCAAGTTACTGTTTTTTTTTTTTTTTACTTTTTTTTTTTAGCTTTACCATATTACATCGTTTTTGTTTTTTTGGGGGGGGGGTTAGCTTTTTTTTTTTTTTTTTTTTTTTAAATTATTAATCTAACAGAGGCCAAAAAAATATTGTACAAATTTGATAATTATCGTACACTTGGCAACTCTGGCTTAGTCTGAATATCTACGTCAGAATTCTATCCACCAATCAGCAGCTCTTTTACTAACCCGGGAGCTCACTTCCGGGCTTTTATCCAATAGCAGAGCAGTACAAAAAGTCAGATCAAATCGGCTGACCTGGTGAGTCTGATGTTCTCCTCATGCGTTCTAAGCTGCCTTTTAAAAACGATTTGTAATTCTTTAAGAACTTTATTTAATAGTCTCATTTATGTAGTTTATTAAAGTGAAAACCATCGCTTTAAGGCTGATTTTAGAACGAGCGTAAATGTTTTTTTGGAACAGGTGTGAAGTCACTTTATTGCTGCAGTTAACGTTTCAGAAGTTTTCTTGTTTAACTCAAATAATTGGTAACTAAAAATTAGATTTTTTATACGAGAATTTGGTTAAAACTAAATTAAATTAGTTTTTTTTCTGCTAATTTCAAAGAAAAGTCAAACTGCTGTGAAACATTTAGAGAAAACTTTCAAAATAAATGCCCTACTTTTAACATAATACTAAACTAGTTATAAAACCACAGGTTATATATTAACAAGACAAAAAGAGACCCAGTTAATTTAGTTAGCATTTTTACAAGAATAAGTAAAGATTTTTTTAAAAAGTAAAAAAAAAAAAAAAATCTAAATTCACCTACAAAATAAAAAAAAATTGTACCTTAGAAACATAATTTTTTCTGGTATGATTTTTTTTTTTCTTGTTTTATTTTACACTTGGTGGTCTCACATCAAGAGGGTTGAGGGTTCTAAAGTGGGGAAAGCCTGGAAACACTTGCCTTTCTGTGTGGAGTTTGCATGTTCTCCCCGTGTATATGTATGTCTTCTCCAGGTACTCCCGTTTCCTCCCACCCTCCAAAAACATGTTCGGTTGATTGCTACGAAATGGGCAACACACAGTATGGTTGTCTGTGTGTGTGGCCCCACAACAGGCTGGTGACCTGTTAAGGGTGTGTCCTTCCTCTCTCCTGAAAGCAGCCCGGATAGGCTCCGGCACCTTCCACAACTTCATTAATTCAATTTTATTTTTCTAGCCCAAAATCACAGAATTTCCGTCTCAATGGGCTTCACAAGAAAAAGAGGAATGTATTAACACAAATACACAACAAGAAAAATAACTAACAAATGCTAACTAAACAAGACTAGCACATTTATGCACTTAGACTCTCCTTCATGGTGAGGAAAAACTCCTAAAAAACCACCAGTGGGGAAAAAATAAGAAACCTCGTGGGGATCCACATGAAAGAGAGATCCCTCGGGACGAGCAACCAATGTGTCAAAGATTATTGTTTAAATATTAGCTTATTCTACTCTACAGCTAAATATCTAAAGAAGTCAATAGATGTTCTTCATCCTAAAGGTTACACGGGGGACTCCTCAGCCCAGCGATGCCCTGGACGGGGATGAGTAGATGAAGAAGAAGAGGAAGGATTACTCTATTCATCCCTCACAGCGGAAATTTGTGTGTTGCACTCCTCACACCGCAGCAGGCTGCCCTTCGACGGCGCCAATGGTGGGAGAATCGGGGGTTAGGTGTCTTTTCCAAGGACCCTAGACGTGCTCTCTGTGGGACGCGAACCTGCGAACGCTCTAACCACTGAGCTGCCGTCTCCCCTATTTAGGGATAAACGGTTCAGAAAACGAAACAAATAATTGAATAAAACAAATGTTTTCCTCTACAAAAGAAAGGCTGTTGCAATTCGTATGCTGTATTTATGTAAACCTGTGAATCAAGTGTATAGATTAGAGCTTTTACTTATTTATTTTTTTACCATACTATAATTGATCCCTCAATATGGAAATTGCTTTGTTGCATTGCACCGCAGCAGGCAGCCACAACAGTGCCAATGGTAGGAGCAACTATAGGTTAGGTGTCTGCTCCAGGGACATCTGGAGCCTGTTAGAACTTCTGTTCCGTTCTGTCATCTTCCGCTTGTTCCGGGGTCGGGTCGCGGGGGCAACAGCCTCAAACGGGTAGCCCTGGCCTCTCTCTCACTGGCTGCATCCTCCAGCTCACCCTGAAGGATCCCAAGTCGTTCCCCGGCCAGCTGTGAGACATAGTCTCTCCAGCGGGTCTGGGGTCTGCCTCTTGGTCTCCTCCCGGTGGGACATGCCCAAAACACCTCGCCTGTAAGGCGCTCGGGGGACATCATGACCAGATGCCCGAACCACCCCATCTGGCTCCTCTCAACCTGGAGGAGAAGCGGCTCGACACCGAGCTCCTCCCGGATGGCAGAGCTCCTCACCCGATCTCTAAGTGAGAGCCCAGCCACCCTGCGGAGGAAGCTCATTTCGGCCGCTTGTACTCGTCTCATTCTTTCGGTCACCACCCACAGGTGGTGACCATAGTTGAGGGTTGGAATGTAGATCGACTGTTAGAACTTCACAATTTCTTAACTAATCAGCTCGTTATCATGGCATGTATGGGGGTATCGCAACCTTTTCCTCACGGGGATCGTTCATTCCAGGAACTCTGCCGGCTCAGTCTGGGGGTAGAGTTCCTGGAAATACACAAAAAGAAAAATAACTTGTTCATTTTTCTTGATGCAGCCTAGTCAGGCTGCATCACCTGACTAGCCTAGGTGATGCAGGTCCCTCACTTGAGCCTTGTGGTTTTTGTGGGTGCCTATGTCTCCTAGAGCTGGGTGGACCCATGTGGTTATGGTCTCTACAGTCATGAGCAGGCCGACTCCTGGTGTGGATCGATCCCCAGTTATTGTTTCCTCACAGCGGCATCAGACCAGATGTTTGATTTATTGTTATTTTTTAACTCAAGTAAAGCGACAGTGACAGAAATACCATGCAAATCCAGATAAAAAAAATGAAACATACTTGCCATTATTTCAATTTATGAGTTGGTGGCTCAGGGGTAAGAGCTTTCGCCCACTTACCAGAAGTAAACCGGAAGTTTGCGAGTTTGCCTCCCACTTAGTTCACGTCTAGGGTCCTTGGAGAAGACACCCAATCCCCCGTTTCTCCCATCATTGGCGCCGTCGTGGGCAGCCTGCTGCGGTGTAAGGAGTGAAGCACACAAGTTTTCCCTGTGAGGGATGAATAGAGTGAGAAAAAAATTTTGAAAAATAACAATAACCTTGAGAAGATGGCTGTGATTTTTCTGTGAAAGAAGGAAGTTTAACTTTCTCTGCTGGTTTACCAGTTTCTATGTTATTATTTATGGCATCCATCTAACGGGCTAGAGGTAGGGTACAACCTGGTGCAGAAAAGCATAGGTAATTATTTTCACTTATTTTTCATTTTGTGCAGAAACTTTCCTGTATTTTTTTTTTTAAACACTACTTATCTTTTCATTTAATATTTAAATAAAATAAATCCAGCTTCTTCAATTCAAGTTTTTGGTTTGTAAGTAGCTCAAATGCGGAGATGTTCTGTTTTGTGTTTTTTACTTTAAAAAGTTTAATCTGGAGGCGCTAATCCGAGACCATGGTCCTCGCCCGGAAAAGGGTGGAATGCCCCCTGCGGGTCAGGGACAGGGTCCTGCCCCAAGTGGAGGAGTTTAAGTATCTCGGGGTCTTGTTCACGAGTGGGGGAAGGATGGAGCGGGAGATCGACGGGCGGATCGGTGCGGCGTCAGCAATAACTAGAACGCTGCATCGGTCCGTCGTGGTAAAGAGAGAGCTGAGCCGAAAAGCAAAGCTCTCGATTTACAAGTCGATCTACGTTCCAACCCTCACCTATGGTCACCAGCTGTGGGTGGTGACCGAAAGAATGAGATCGCAGGTACAAGTGGCCGAAATGAGCTTCCTCCGCAGGGTGGCTGGGCTCTCACTCAGAGATTGGGTGAGGAGCTCTGCCATCCGGGAGGAGCTCGGTGTCGAGTCGCTCCTCCTCCAGGTCGAGAGGAGCCAGATGGGGTGGTTCGGGCATCTGGTCAGGATGCCCCCCGAGCGCCTCGCGGGCGAGGTGTTTCGGGCACATTTCACTGGGAGGAGACCAAGGGGCAGACCCCGCTGGAGAGATTATGTGTCACAGCTGGCCGGGGAACGACTTGGGATCCTTCCGGGTGAGCTAGAGGATGCAACCGGGGTGAGAGAGGCCTGGGCTACCAGTTTAAGGCTGTTGCCCTCGCGACCCGACCCCGGAACAAGCGGAAGTTGACGGAACGGAAAGTTTAATCTGGGTACCGGAGCCTAACCCGGCTGATTGCAGGCAATAGGTAGGGTACACCCAGAACAGGTCGC
This sequence comes from Neostethus bicornis, assembly GCA_902685375.1. Taxonomy (NCBI): domain Eukaryota; kingdom Metazoa; phylum Chordata; class Actinopteri; order Atheriniformes; family Phallostethidae; genus Neostethus; species Neostethus bicornis. The sequence goes on along the minus strand of LR738542.1, from coordinate 9,255,626 downwards.
CAGCCCGTTGCAGGGTCACACACAACCATCTGTACACATGAGCACACTCATTCCTAAGGCCAATTTTGTAGCGACCAATCAACCTAACATGCATGTTTTTGGAGGACAGGAGGAAACAGGAGTACCTGGAGAAAACCCACACATACACGGGGAGAACATAAAAAGAATGTTTTTAAAAATGTTTTGTAAAGAAATTCTTTTTTTCTCATGCTGGTTTGAATAGAAGAAAAAAATAATCACGTATTAAGTGAAGATAAATCGTAACGTCTGGTTCTTAACGTGTGAACATCTGGTATGATCCACTTAATCATTTTTTTTTACACAGAATGAGCAGGGTATTTGTTGGAACATATGTAATATTATAATGAGTCTTTTCCTGATCAATAACTTATTTTTTTGTTTTGCTCATGTTCCAGCAGGAGTCGGATTGGCACAATGGGTCGTCTGGATGGGAAAGTGATTGTTCTGTCTGCTGCTGCACAGGGGATCGGACGCGCTGCAGCTATAGTAATGACCTTAAATTAAACTATCTTTAGAAAGTATATAACGGGTAGATCATGGTGCACAACCTTTTTTTGACTCAGTATTTTAATCTAAATGAAAATTTATTATAAAATTAACACTCACACAACAAAATCCATGTGAACGCCAACTTTCACGGTAATTGGGCGATCTATCAATGTGGGGAAGTCGGAATTCTTTTTTGTAAGTCGTAATCTGATGTACGCAAAATCTAAGATGTGGGAAAACAATGACACTAGAGGAGAGAGAACCTGAAGCAAATCAAGGACAGTGAAATGAAGCTTTTGAAGCAGCAAGAAAAGAATTAAAAAGTACCGGTAATCATAAATGTGTTTACTTTAGAAAGTCGGCTCATCTCATGGACAGGATTGTTGTTTTAATTAAGATAGAGATTGTCAATCGACGTGTTATTTATTTAGAAATACCGCTACATGAAATTCGGACATATTTTTTTTCCATTTCACTAACACAGGCATGGGCAAACTACGGCCCGCGGGCCACATGTGGCCCGTTAAACGGTTTAATTCGGCCCGCCGAACTAGAAAAAAATCAAATTAAATCATGTTAGTTTGATTTTTCTTGATTTTTTTTTTTTTTTTTTATGTTCATCACTAGATGGCGCCAAAAATACAACAACACTGCTCCCATGAAAATGTGTGTGTCTCCGTGATGCGCACACTTTCAAAGTAAACAGTGTGCACAGATATGGAAAGCCATCCGGACCATTACATGCATGTAAACAAGCATGTTAGATGTTAAAACAAGCAAAATCTTACATCAAGCACTTAGATTTCAGACCTAGTGCCGATAAATGTACGTTTTTAAGCACTATCGCACTAGATTTCAGACCTAGCTTCGCTAGATTTGAAATTTAACGCTCTTGATGTAACATTTAGCGCTTGTTTAAAATGTATTGCGCTAATCTAGCGGTCTAATCTAGCGGTTACCAAAGCATGCTATCCATCTGATCCTGTTGACAGGGGCAAATACAGAATTTTCTAAAGAAGGGGGGGCACAAAACCAGTACCTATGGTGCTCGCCAGTATTGAGGGTCTTGGGGGAATCCACCTTCGCCCCCCAGAACATTTTTGAAAAATAAGTCATTTTTCTGCATGTTTTTCTGCATTTTTAAACCAAAGTTTACAATAATTAAAGTAGAAAGAACAATTTTTTTTGTCGTCTTGGGGGGGGCAAACGCAAAAACTGAGTTTTCCAAAAGCTCCACTTTGGCCGGAGTTTTCAAAAACGCCGGTTATGAGTGAAAAAAAAAAACCCGTTTTGTGTGGACGGAAGGTCAAAACGGATAAAATTATTTGCGTTTTCAAAAATAATTTCAGGACAAGACGAGACATAAACTTCTCTAACACCTGGAGGTAGCGTGTGGACAGGGCTTTAGCGCACCTGAATAAGACTATTGAGAAAACATGAGCAAGCTTTACTAACTTGATGTTGGTATTTTTGTCAAATTTTATTGCATTTCTGAGCAAACTAAAGATACCAAGTTGCATAAAGTGAGGTTTTTATTAGAGCCATATACTATGTGGGGTGTAAGCATGCCTAGTCTGAACAAAAACGCTTGCTCAGCTGAAATTCTATGCAAACATTTATGGTTCAGGACCCATGATCAGCAATCTATACTTCACACAAATAGCCACAAGTTTTTCACTCAGTTTTAATTTTCTCTATTGGACAAAAAAAAGGGCCCGGAAAAGGGTGGAATGCCCCCTGTGGGTCAGGGTTAGGGTCCTGTCCCAAGTGGAGGAGTTTAAGTATCTGGGGGTCTTGCGGATGATGTGGTCCTGTTGGCTTCATTGGACCGTGATCTCCAGCTCTCACTGGATCAATTTGTTGCCAAGTGTGAAGCAGCCGGGATGGGAGTCAGCGCCTTCACATCCAAGACCATGGTCCTCGCCCGGAAAAGGGTGGAATGCCCCTTACAAGTCAGGGTTAGGGTCCTGTCCCAAGTGGAGGAGTTTAAGTATCTGGGGGTCTTGTTCACGAGTGGGGGAAGGATGGAGCGGGAGATCGACAGGCAGATCGGTGCGGCATCAGCAATAACTAGGACGCTGCATCGGTCCGTCGTGGTAAAGAGAGAGCTGAGCCGAAAAGCAAAGCTCTCAATTTACAAGTCGATCTACGTTCCTACCCTCACCTATGGTCACCAGCTGTGGTGGTGACCAAAAGAATGAGTTCGCGGGTACAAGCTGCCGAAATGAGCTTCCTCCGCAGGGTGGCTGGGCTCTCACTCAGAGATCGGGTGAGGAGCTCTGCCATTCGGGAGGAGCTTGGTGTCGAGCCGCTACTCCTCCAGGTCGAGAGGAGCCAGATGGGGTGGTTCGGGCATCTGGTCAGGATGCCCCCCTAGCACATCGTGGGCGAGGTGTTTTGGGCACATCCCACTGGGAGGAAACCAAGGGGCAAACCCCGGACCCGCTGGAGAGACTATATCTCACAGCTGGCCGGGGAAAGTCTTGGCATCCTTCCAGGTGAGCTGGAGGATGCAGCCGGGGTGAGAGAGCTGCCTGTTTGAGGCTGTTGCCCCCGCGACCCGACCCCGGAACAAGCAGGAAATGACGGACCGGACCGGAACGGACAAAAAAAAAAATTAGACAATAAAGTTTTGTCTCACAAAGGTGTGCAAAGTTATTTCACTACGGGCAGCAACAGTGATATCATCGCCTTATTTAGCAACTATTTTCCTTCCATTGACGCTCTAGAACAGCTTGCAGTCACTGTGTACGACTGATTGATTTCAGCACTTTGCAGGACAGCTGGCAGCTCATAATTAATTCTCGTACTATTCAAATTCAATGCGCTTTTAAGAAACCGTGAAACTCCGCGTGGAATCCGGGCTGTTGTGTTTGCACCTGGATCCAGTTCTGTAAGAAAGCTATTGAATTAGAAGAGTAAATATTCTGTTGTTGATCGCGTCCAGGGTTTTGTGTGGTTTTCTTTTTTATTCATATTCAAATCACAGTTTTGTATGGAGGTGAATCGTGCATTTAAAATAACATGCGGTGATTACGGTTCTAGTGACAAAGGATATGCATGTTTGGGCCAATTATATGTGATTCGTTGGTCGTAATTTAAAGAAAAAAGTTTTTTTTTTTTTTCACTTTCAGCTTTTAACAAAAATTCACATTGAATAGTAGCGAAATAATTAGCAACACCAGTTTGAAAGATTCAATGTACCGTAATTTCACGTCTATAAGGCGCATATAAACGTCTTAGATTTTCTTCAAAATGAGCGGTGCGCCCTTTCGTGCGGCGCGCCTTGTGTTTGAGAAAAGGCGGACCTAAAAGAAAACGCGGTGCTCGTGAGAAAAGGCGGACCTAAAAGAAAATGCGGTGCCCGCGAGGCGGACCTGAAAGAAAAGGCATGAAAACGTTAAAGAGTGAAGTGTGAGCGGCGTGGGAGCGATGGATGACCGAAGGAGACCACAGTTTCACAAAGGGTGGAAGGCAGCGCCGGGTGAGTTACGCTACAGTTTGCCAATGGATTGTAGATGCTTGGACTAACGTGTCTGCTGGTACTGTTATCCGAGCTTTCGCAAAAGCTGGTATCCTTTCTGAGGAGCTGCACAGTACAGACAGTGACTTTGACAGTGAGGAGCAAAGTGGACCTGCTCTGTTGGATTTTGCGCAGCTGTTCGATTCGGAAACAGAGGATGAGGACTTTGACGGATTTGAATAAAGACTATTACCGGTAATGTGCTTGTTTAGTATCGTTACTACTTAAATAAAGCACAACCAAACTCAGTTTTGCTTCCGATCTATTTTTAATACGCACATTTGCATGATTGCGTGTGTGTTGTCGTAAGGCGGTGTGTGACTGAGACTGCGTCTTTTCGTACGGTGCGCCTAATGGTCGTGAAATTACGGTAAGAGGGAAAAAAAACTCCCTGGGATGTTCAGATAAACGTATGAATATTGGGTAAAAAAAAAAAAAATTCATTTCCCTTCAAGCTATACCTTTAAGTGCACTTTAAATTTGTCCACTTAGTGACTGATAATCATATTCAAATCACATTGGATCGAATTATGCAAATCTAAAAAATAAAAAGGTTGTTTTCCTTATATCATTCATACTTTAAAAAGAGCTCAGTGTTTTGAATATAAAAGAGTTTGGGGTTAAAAATTGACATTCCGGCTTCAAATGCTTCTGTCTTTGATGTCGACTTTGAATTTCTTGAATCATTCCACGTTTTTAAGGCAGACATTCAAATCTCTAAAGTACGCTGGATGAAAAATTTCTCATTTTTCTTGATCTTATTGTTTCATTTCAATTGAAATCATCTAAAAATGAAAAGGTATTTTATTAAATTAAGCAATAATTACACAGCCGGTCAAGTTTGGATACATGTTAATAGGAAAATTTCTTCAAACGTTTGACTAGAAACAGCACCTTAGTTATATGTAAAGGAGGTTTAAATATGGTTTTATGTACCTTGACATTTAAATGTTTCACCTCATTGATGTGACATAAGAATTTTGTTTGCAGGCGTTCGCAAAGGAAGGAGCGCAGGTCACAGCTACAGACATAAACGGAGAGAAGCTCAAAGAGCTGGATGGCATCAAAGGTACAGTGTTTCATGTGTGTCATCCAGTGGAGGATCAGGGTAACGCAGATGAATTTAAAACCATAAAAGTTAATGTGGACAAAATTGTTGGTTAAAAAAAAAAAAGATACAATTGTCACTGAAATCGATCAAGACTCAAAAAAATTAAAAATCAAATGATCAAAATCAGCTTTTAGTTTTGTATTGTAATTAAAATTTGCTGCATCGGTCTGTCGTGATAGAGTAAGAGCTGAGCCAAAAAACAAAGCCCTCAATTTACCACTCAGACTATGTTCTTACCCTCAACTACGGTGACCTACTGTGGGTGGTGACCGAAAGAACGAGATCACAGATAAAAGAAACCGAAATAAGCTTCCTCCGCTGGGTGGCTCGGCTCTCGTTCAGAGATAAAGAGCTCGGAGTTGAGCCGTTGCTCCTCCGGGTCGAGAGAAGCCTGACGGGGTGGTTTGGGCATCTCGTTAGTATGCCTTTTGAAAGCGTCACTGGTAAAGTGTTTCGGGTACGTCCCACTGGGAGGAGAGCCAGAAGCAGACCCGAGACCTGCTGGAGAGACTGTCATGCAGCTGGCTGGGAACATCTCAGGATCCTCCTGGGTGAGCTGGAGGATGCAGCCGGGGTGAGAGAAGCCTGGGTTTCCAGTCTAAGGCTGTTGCCCCCACAACCTGACCCTGGATAAGTGGAACGCAGAGTTTGGACCACATAAAGCAAAACAGAGTTGCCGCAAGACGTGGGTTAAAACAGTGACGGCTTGAATTGGTATGGAAAAGAAAATTCTAATTGAAAATGTAAAAAATTCTAAGCATTAAAAGAGCATTTCCACGTATCTTGATGGTTCCTTGACAACAGTTGTTCACATTATTCTGATATTTCTATGTAGGAAGATATTTATATGTACATACTACAATTTTTTGTACCACTTATTAATCGTGTGTTTTGAACCAGCAATTTTTTGGCATTCTGATTGATACTTTTCTGTCTGAAACAGGCATGGGCAAACTACGGCCTGCGGGCCACATGCGGCCTGTTAAACGTTTTAATCCGGCTCGCCGAACGTAAAAAAATTGATTAAATAAGCCATTTTGTTTTATTTCCCCTGCAATTCTGATGTTTCCTCACTAGATGGCGCACTCTATTTATATTGGCTTTGTTGCAAAAACAACAATACTGCTCCCATTAAAATGTGCGTGTTTCCGTGATGCGCACGTCGTCAAAATAGATTGTCAGGAGATTTCAAACCTACATTTTAAACATAGATTTTAAACCTAGCGCGCTAAATGCTCGGTTTTTTGCACTTGATTTAGCGTGCTAGATTACGTGCGTGTAGTGGCCTCAATGACTTTCTATATCAAGCACGCTTGTTTACCAAAGCATGCCATCCCTCTGCTCCTGTTCTGGCCCATTGGTCAAATGTTAGAACCCAATGTGGCCTGCAAATCAAAAAGTTTGCCCACCCCTGGTCTAGAAAAACATCGAGTGAACAAAAACTTGAAAAGTAACTTAGATTTTACTTGCACTATGTGGAATTGGAATTGATTTCACATTGTGTTTTAGGTCATTTTTTATCATAAGTCACTCCATGAACTTATGACTACGTGAACAAAGCGGTCACTGCCTAATGACTTCTGTGGTCGGAGTTTTAAACAATCTCTCTCACTGAGTAACTTTTCCTTTATTGATTAACATGTTTAAGAGTTTGTGGTGCAACTTTATGATTTTATTGATTCCAATATCTGTTTAACCATGAACTGTAATAACGAATGGCCAACCTGGCTTCACTGAATCTGTTTCATTTAAAATAATCAAGGACATTTTTGTGATCAATGCAGCAAGTGTTTGCATATTTAAAAGTGATGCAACAAAGTTACAGAATAATGTGAATTCGCTGCAATAAATATAATAATATGATTAAATGAATGAATTACTCTATTCATCCCTCACCGGGGAATTTTGTGTGCTGCACTCCTTACACCGCAGCAGGCTGCCCTTCGACGGCGCCAACGGTGGGAGAAGCGGGGGTTAGGTGTCTTCTCCAAAGACCCTAGACGTGCTCTCTGTGGGCCACAAACCCGCGACCTTCCGGTCCGCGCGCGAACGCGCGAACCACTTACATACTTTAGCTTTTCTTTCCAAAGAGTATCTGTGACGCAGCAGTAACACAGCAGGAATACGGTAGCACAGCGCTAACAGAGATGGTTAAAAAAACACTGGTAAATGTCACCGAGACGCAGCAATAACACAGCAGCAACACGTAGCTCAGCGCTAACAGGCCTGGTTAAAAAAACTTACCAGTAAAAGTCACTCAAATGCGGTAGTAACACAGCAGCAACACGGTAGCACAGCACTAACAGGGCTGGTTAAAAAAAACACCGGTAAAAGTCACTGAGAGCCGTTCATCTTCCTCCTGTGCACTGAAACCATGGAAGTCAGCTCTGCTTCCTTCTTTATCAGCCAGCTCGATTGCTTTTAACTGGAAAGCTGCGTCAAATGCATTTCTTCTTGCATTTTCCATGATGCGGGTCAGTTCATGCTAATTTTATTCATGGACAAAGCGCAAAGTTACATTAAACTTGCATCTTCCTCGACACATATATTCCACCTGTCTCACTCTTCCCTTTTCTGTTCGATCGCCCTTAGCGGCCGTTAGAAAAAATGCATAAATTAGCCGCAGCATTGCATAAGCCGCAGGGTTGAAAGTGTGTGACAATACTACTGTTATTGTTATTTTGATAATAAATGTAATAAAGTCTGTTTGCAAATCGGCATTGACTAAACTGTTTTTTTACATTTGAACCAGGAATCCGAACCAAAGTGGTGGACGTGACAAAGAAGGACCAAGTGGAAGCTTTGGCTAAAGAACACGACAACGTGGACGTGCTGTTTAATGTTGCAGGGTATTTGAATTCCCTTAAAAATATTTATTCCATATTTTATCCCAATTATCTTCATCACATTCACAAAACTTTATTTTACGCAAGAACTTTGACTCAATTCTTTTTCAATTTATTTTTAAGCACAGGCTTCTAATTCAGTCAAACTTTATTTGTGAATCACTTTTCAAACATAGTTACACAAAGTGCTGAACAGAACAAATAAAAACTCAAATTAAAATCCAGATCATTAAACAATGACAAATTAAAAGCAAACATTAAATCCCTCACTTGCACAAAACTCTGCAAACATGCATCGACATTCACACACCCCCACTCTGTCCCTCACCCTACCACTCCCCATTTCCCCTGAACCGCTAGCTATTGTCTCTGTAACGGAATTAAAAAATAATGCTAAATAAAACAAACATGTGGCTTGATGCTGCTGTGAGGAAATAATAACTGGGGATAGATCCACACCAGAGGTCACAATCACCGGGGTCCACCCAACTCCAGGAGACATAGGCACCCACAAAAGCCAAATGACGGAAGTGAAGGACACGCACCACACAGGCCAGTCAGATCCCCACAGAGAAGACCCTACAGACTGAGCAGGCAGAGCTCCTGGGATGGAGGATCCCCATGAGGAAACACTGGACTAAGACAGAATAAAACAATAGAAAAATTACTAAAACCAGAAAAGACATTAACCTTAAAACTAAATTGGAAAAATAAAAAGGTAAAAATAGATGATTAACAAATATATATCAATAAATACATCAAATCAAATGAAACAGAAATAAAAATTATGTAAAAGCCAAGTTAAAAATGTGGGTCTTCAGCCTCTTCTTAAAAACATGAACATTCTGAGGCCCTGAGTTCCTCTGGCAGGCTGTTTCACAGGCAAGTACCATAATGCCGTTCTATCATCTTCCGCTTGTTCCGGGGTCGGGCCGCGGGTGCAACAGCCTCAAACGGAAAGCCCAGGCTTCTCTCACCCCGGCTGCATCCTCTAGCTCACCTGGAAGGATCCCAAGTCGATCCCCAGCCAGCTGTGAGAATTGGTCTCTCCAGTAAGTCCAAGGTCTGCCTCTTGGTCTCCTCCCGGTGGGAAATGCCCAAAACACCTCGCCCGCGAGGCGCTCGGTGGGCATCCTGACCAGATGCCCGAACCACCTCATCTGGCTCCTCTCGACCTGGAGGAGGAGCAGCTCGACGCTAAGCTCCTCCTGGATGGCAGAGCTCCTCAGGAGATCTCTGAGTGAGAGCCCCGCCACCCTGCGGAGGAAGCTCATTTCGGCCGCTTGTACCCGCGATCTCATTCTTTCAGTCACCACCCACAGCTGGTGACCATAGGTGAGGGTTGGAACGTAGATCAACTTGTAAATCGAGAGCTTTGCTTTTCGGCTCAGCTCTCTCTTTACCACGATGGACCGATGCAGCGTCCTAGTTATTGCCGATTCTGCACCGATCTGCCTGTCGATCTCCCACTCCATCCTTCCCCCACTCGCGAACAAGACCCTAAGATACTTAAACTCCTCCACTTGGCGCAGGACCCTGTAGACACATGTAGACCCAATCAGTCTACATGTGTTTTGTGGATCTGGAGGAGGCATTTGATCGTGTCCCTAGGGGACTCCTAAGGGGGGTTCTCCGGGAGTATATAGTCCTCAGAGCCCTTGGTACGGGCTGTCCGGTCTTTGTACGGCCGGAGCCAGAGCATAAAACTTTAAAAAGTTTTAGTGTTACCAAAAGTAAATCAAGAAACATTTATTTGTACATTTTTTTTAAGTTTTGTCGGCAGAAATGAGACACAAAAAGACTAATTTTTATATGATGCAACTCTAATTTGGCATTTTTTTTAATTAAGTTATTGCACACAGATTCGTTCACCACGGCACCATCTTGGACTGCGAGGAATCTGACTGGGATTTCACCATGAATGTGAATGTGCGAAGCATGTACCTGATGAGCAAAGCCTTTCTGCCAAAGGTAACCCCTCCTCTTCCTGCCAGAAGCTTAGCACAGCTTATCCTGCAGCAGAGAACATGAAATACGTGCTGCTGAAAATCAAGTGACATCTGCCTTTAATGTTGTTCTCATCCTTTGTCCTCTTGGATTAGCTGAGTTACTCTGAACCTGCAACACGGTGGCCAGTAAGAAACCAGCGTCTAATTCAGCTTTAGCAACAAACCCACCAAACTGCCCGCTTAAAGAATTTAAGCTTAGATAATGAGCGCCATTTTTTCTCCAGTTCTCCCCTATAAATGTTATCATTTTTTGGGGTTTCTTTTCTCTCTCTAGATGCTGGCAAAAAAGTCAGGAAACATTATCAACATGGCGTCTGTTGCTTCAAGCATAAAAGGTAACAAGTTATGTTTAATATTTATAAGAACTGTACGTGTGCTCACATGTGAAGGACTGATATACTTCTTGATTGCAGGTGTTCCGAATCGATGCGTGTACAGCACCTCCAAGGCTGCGGTGATTGGTCTCACTAAGTCTATAGCCGCCGATTTTCTTGAGCAAGGCATTCGTTGTAACTGTGTCTGTCCAGGTGAGTCTGGAGCACTGTGTAAGATTACATTTTTTTGTGGGTGGTGACCGAAAGAATGAGATTGCGGATACAAGCGGCCGAAATGAGCTTCCTCCGCAGGGTGGCTGGCCTCTCACTCAGAGATCGGGTGAGGAGTTCTGCCATCCCGGAGGAGCTCGATCTCGAGCCGCTCCTCCTCCAGGTCGAGAGGAGCCAGATGGGGTGGTTAGGGCATCTGGTCAGAATGCCTTTTAAGTGCCACCTGGCGCAGTGTTTTGGGTACGTTCCCCCGGGAGGAAACCAAGAGGCAGACTCCTGACCCGCTGGAGAGACTACGTCTCACAGCTGGCTGGGGAACGACTCAGGATTGTTCTGGGTAAGCTGGAGGATGCAGCTGGGTTGAGAGAAGCCTGGGCGTCCCGTCTGAGGCTGCAGCCCCCGCAACCCGACAAGCGGAAGACGACGGAACAACAATCGACCCGACTGTGAATTTGTCTAAGTATGTTATTGCATTTTCTGGACCTTTAGCCGCTACTTTTTCCCCAGGTTTTGTGCCACAAGACTTATACAATGGTGCGGCTATTCTGTTGATTTTTTTTTCCACTCACGTTTTAAGTTGAATCTTGTTATCAAGGAAAGAAACGGCGCTGCGAGACAAAGGTGGTAGTGGTACAGGGAAGGTCTTATGTAATGCCGACATTCGAGAAAGGCTTTCAGAGTTTTTTGGGTTTTTATTAAATAGAGTTGATGCTCCTCATTTACAGGTGCACTATATAGTCCAGAAAATACGGTAAATGTTCCAACCTCCTTTCTCTTGTTTCCTCAGGAACTGTTGACACGCCCTCACTGCGGGGAAGAATCCAGGCTCAACCTGACCCAGAACAAGTAATGTTGACCCTGACTTAGATTTTTCCACCTAACGTTAACAGTAATCTCTTCACCATTCTATAAACACTCGGGGCTTTCTGAGCCAAAGGTAAATAAAGTTGAAAGAAAAACTTCTCTGCAGGCATACAAGGATTTCATGGCAAGACAGAAAACTGGCAGAATGTGTACGGCTGAAGAAGTGGCTTACCTCTGCGTATACTTGGCCTCCGATGAGGTCAGTTATCTATAAAATTTGATGTTTTAGTATAATTTATGGAGTCTATTTACTCTGTGCTTGGCCAAATCATTTTGGGACTATGCTTTAGGGCTGATAAAGTTTCTATTACTGGATAAATTCTGATATTATTCACAGTAAATAGAGTTTTATGTGTTTTATCTTCCACAGTCTGCTTATGTGACCGGAACTGAACACATCATTGACGGAGGATGGAGACTGTAAAGTCGGCACAAACCCAATGTGACAGGTGCTAAGATAAACTAAATCAGTGGTGACCAACCTTTTTTGTCCCGAGATCTACTTTTCAAATATCAAACCTCCTGAGATCTACCAGTCCAGTGTTACCATCACACACGCAAGCATGTACGCACGCACACAACCACGGCAGTAAAACTACCCTCACAACAAGTTAAGTTGTTGTTACACATTCGTTACACATCACAAATATACACTTTCTCAAACACCACACACATACATTCTCAAACACCCACGCCCCCGCACACGGTGACAAATTCCTCTCGCTCACTCACTCGCTCACAAGATGTGTGGCCCCATTGACATCTTGTGGGGAGGGGCCACAAGTTTTGGGGAGGGACCACAAGTTTTGGGGAGGGGCCACAAATTTTGGGGAGGGGCCACAAGTTTTGGGGAGGGGCCTGATGTCTTGAGTGGGAGGGGCTTAACGTGATTTCACGTCACAGACTCCAAAAATCGTCAATAACACTACAAAAAGCAACTAGAGGGTCTGAATACTCGCTAAATATAGCGTCAAAGTCGCTGAGTTGACATACTGACTTCATTTAATTTTTTCCGACACACCTAGCGGTGGACTTGGGATAAGTCCGCGGGCAATTGGTAGACTGTGATCGACTGGTTGGGCACCCCCTAGCTAAAGTAAACGAAAATGCACAAGATTTAAGATTGATTCAAGTAATTATAATAATAATTTTTTTATGTTATTGCCTTATTTTTCTAACAAAATGTGATTGGTCACTTTTACTGTGAAAAATGTGAAACGTACAATCTAGTAAACAATAAATGATTTTTTTTGTTTGTTTTTTGATTTTATTGTTTGTGATTTAAAAAATTTAATAAAATGATTTGCAGCAAACTAGACTAAGCTAACTTTTTAATCGACTATCACTATGACAATTTCAGACAGTAATAAATATTATTAAAAAATGGGTAGAAAAAAGTAGTCACGATTATTTCATGTTGCAGGAATTTTCACTGATTAAAAGCAAACTCCCTACTCCACACATGCATCAACATTCACACAGCTCCACACTTCTCCCAACCCCCCAGTTTCCTGCCCGGCCATCCCCATTTTCCTTGCTCTGTTTGCTACTGTCTCTTTAACTGAAATAAAAATAAGCATCTGGCCTGATACTGCTGTGAGGAAACAATAACTGGGGATCGATCCACACCAGGAGTTGGCCTGCCCATGACTGCAGAGACCAAAAGCACAGAGGACCCCAGCATACTCTGATGGACCAACAAAAGCCACCTGGCTGAAGTGAGGGACCTGCACCACCAACGCCAGTCCGACCCCCACAGCAAGGAACCCAAAGACTCAGCATGCAGAGCTGCTGGGATGGAATATCCTCATGAGGCAACACTGGACTAAGACACAAAATAAAACAATACATTAATAACTAAAATCAGTTAAACAGGTTGAAAAGTGTTTAAGAAATCAATAGTAAAACTAAATTTAAAAAAAAAATGTGTAAAAATAGATAATTAAAGAACAGATATAAAAAAATATATAAAATCATTCCATTCCATCGTCTTCCGCTTATCCGAGGCTGGATCGTGGGGGCAACAGCCCCAGACGGGAAGCCCAGGGTTCTCTCACCACAGCTGCATCCTCCAGCTCACCCGGAAGGATTCCGAGTCGTTCCCCAGCCAGCTGTGGGACATAGTCTTTCCAGCGGTTCTAGGGTCTGCCTCTTGGTCTCGTCCTGGTGAGACATGCCCGAAACACCACACCAGCGAGGCGCTTGGGGGGCATCCTGACCAGATGCCCGAACCACCCCATCTGGCTCCTCTCGACCTGGAAAATCATATTAGATCATAATATTAAACAAAAATAAAAATCAAGTAAAAGCCAAGTTAAAAAAGAGCAGTTTTCAGCCTCTTGTTAAAAACATGAACAGACTGTGGCCCTGAGTTCCTCTGGCAGGCTGTTCCACAGGCGAGGATTATAATGCTGGAATGAGGCCTCACCGTGAGTTCTTGTTCTAACATTTAGTATTTCTAAAAGACCGGTACAAGAGGACACCAGGGTTCGTGAGGTATGGTTACTCACGCGGTGGTCAGATAAATCAAAAGGTCCAAGACCATTGAGAAAACCATTAAAAAACCTTAAATCAACCCGGAAACGCACAGGGAGCCATTGTACTCATTGTACACAAAACTGGCGTAATGTGTCCCAGGCCCCTGGTCCTTGTTAGAACTTGTGCCACCGAGTTCTGAAGTAGTTGTAAACCACCTTCAAAACATTGCCAAAATCCGAGGTTTGGTTTCTAAAACAGACTTTGAGGTTCTTATCCAGGCATTTGTTTCCAGTAGGTTAGATTATTGCCAATGGTTTACTCACTGGTCTGAACAAAAAGACCTTAAAACAGCTGCAGTTTACTTAAAATGCTGCTGCTCGAGTCCTAACAAGAACTAGAAAATATGATCACATTAGTCCTGTGCTCAAGTCTCTGCACTGGCTTCCTGTGGCTCAGAGAATAGACTTTAAAGCGGCTCTGCTTGTGTTTAAGTCTCTCCATGGTCTAGCACCAAAATACATCTGTGATATGTTAGTACCTTATGAACCATCTAGAACTCTGAGGACCTCTGGGACCGGCCTCCTGCTGGTGCCTAGAGTCAGGACTAAACATGGAGAAGCTGCATTTCTATTTTATGCTGCAAAAGTCTGGAACAAACTTCCTGAGGCCGTGAGACAGGCCTCTACTGTCACGATGTTTAAATCTAGGCTGAAAACACTTCTGTTTAACTGTGCATCTTCTTCTTCTGCTCCTGAAGCCGTGAGACAGGCCTCTACTGTGACTATGTTTAAATCTAGGCTGAAAACACTTCTGTTTAACTGTGCATCTTCTTCTTCTTTCGGCATTTCTCTTCAGGGGTCTTCCATCTAACCCTATCTGCTGTATCCTCTTTGGTCACAACAACTATCTTCATGTCTTCCTTCACTGCGTCCATGAACCTCCTCTTTGGTCTTCCTCTAGTCCTCTTTCCTGGTGGTTCCAAATCCAGCCTCCTTCTTCTGATGTACTCTCTCTCTCTCCTCTGCACATGTCCAAACCATCTCAGTCTTGCCTCTCGAACTTTATCCCCAAAACTGTTCCACTGATGTACTCATTTCTAATCCTGTCCATCCTGGTCACTCCCAGAGAGATCCTCAGCATCTTCATCTCTGCTACCTCCATCTCTGTTTCCTGTCTTTTCTTCAGTGCTACTGTTTCTAGACCAAACAGCATGGCCGGTCTCACTACGGTTTTGTACACTTTCCCTTTCATTCTAGCTGAAACTCTTCTGTCACACATCATACCTGATACTTTCCTCCACCCGTTCCAGCCTGCCTGCACACGCTTCTTCACCTCTTTTCCACACTCTTCATTGCTCTGGACTGTTGATCCTAGATACTTAAAATCTTCCACCTTCTTTATCTCTTCTCCCTGTAACCTCACTTTCCCAACTTTATTATTTACTTTTTACAATTTTTTTAAAAATAACCGATACGATCATACGTTTGCGATACATGGACACAAGTAGAACAGATCAGACAAGTTTAGCCTTGCTTATTTCACTACCCATTTTCATGCTCTAACAACGTATTTAAATATGTAATGGTACAGTGTATACTGATCTCACAACCTGTCGACTGTTTCACTTTGTAAAGCAGAAGTAGAGTTTTTATCAAAGGCTTAAATGCAAATTACCCAGGTCTCTCATTCACACACATGTACTCTGTCTTACTCTGACTAATCTTCATTCCTCTTCTTTCTAGTGCAAACCTCCACCTCTCCAGCTTTTCCTCCACGTCTTCCCTTCTCTCACCACAGATCACAATGTCGTCACAATGTTTAACTGTGCATCTAGGGTAGTAAAATCTGGGAATGAATGTTTTTAAAGAAAATGCAGGTTATTGCTTTAAGATTTGACTGTTTTGTGACTTTAAAAAAAAGTTAGGGGATGTTAGGAATTGTGCTGAATCAACTTTTTGTGGGTTCCTACCATGTTTGCATGTCATTCCTGCATCAAATACATGCCTAAAGTTGTTTATATTTTATTAATGCATATTAGAGAAATGCATGCTCTTCTGCAGAATTTTACCAAACATTTTTTACCACTTTAAATCAATTTTGGAAATTTGATCAAAATAAAAGTATAATTTTAAAAAAAGTATCCCAGTTGTAACTCCTGCCTTCTAAAGATCCTCGACCCCTGAATCCCCACCCAGGCATCACCACACGCACTCTTTACTTGCTAGTTAATCCTCTTTCATTTCCATTTCCCAGCTGGTGTGTGAACCCAACAAGAAGCTGTAACACAGCCACAGGCAGTTTCCAAAAGGAGGGTTCTGATTTCAAAATGAGGTGAGATGATTCTTCATTTTTAAAGTATGTAAGACCCCTCTGATTGACTCCCCCAGGAGGGGAAAGACTAACAGACAGCTGATCGGATCGAAAGTGTACTTCTAGCTAGCCAGATCGATTATAAAAATCAAATCAAATGAAGTTTAATTCAAATCGATTAACTATTTTGTTCATTCAAAGCTGATCAGCTACGGAAACCTGCAAGCTAAAGCTTAGATTTCACTAGCTACGCTAGCATAGAACAGTCATATCGAATCTATTAATTTATTATTTGATGTATAAATAAAAATATTTGTATCAACTTAAAATAAAAACAATAACAAGGAGCATGTGTTTATTTGTCAACAATAGCATATAAAAAAACACCACAAAGTGTTTTTATTTAGACTGCATTGTTTTGCTTGCACATGTTACAAGCTAAACATGTATGTTTATATGTTTATTATAAATATTTATTAACATGCTATAACTGTTTTAAGAGAGTAATCGTGCAGATTGTGATGCTATTTAGGTGATAGAATACTAACCTGATTGCGATTGCACTCTCTAACCTACTTGTGCTAACTAGTGCTAGCTAGGTGGTGCCATATGGTTGAGCTGTAAGCATGCTTTAGTGTTGTTTGTTCACAATTGGATTAGAACACTCCTGTTCCTTCAGAGAGTGATCAAAACATTGTAGCAGCTTTAGTTTTGCACTGAACCAACCTGGTAAAGAGGGGCAGTGAAAAGCTGGCTGAAAATGCACATTTTTTTGTTATTTATAAGAAAAATATTGTTCAATATGGTGACATGTTGCTTTAAGATGAAAACTTCATGCAATAAAGTAGGTTAAGGGTCAATGTGTTTGTATTGTAATGCAGTGGTCCCCAACCACCGGGCCGCGGACCTGTACCGGGCCGTGGGGCATGTGGTACCGGGCCGCACAGAAAGAATAAAATAATTTTCATTATTTCCATTTGGTTTATTATTCGAGCAATACTGATGTTTTAATTTGAAAAGTCCCCGGATTTTCTTCCTTACATCCGTCAATGACTCACCAGTGACGCTTCATTTCATTACTTTTAAACCCCTAAACTAGTACAATGAGAAAAAAACAAAACAAAAACAAAGACCTACAGGAAGCTGCTTTGCTAAGGAGAATTACAGAATTACGAAGCAGACTGTACCTTAGAAACATTCTTCAGGTTTCAGGTCAAAATGGGACTGTCCAGCAAAATAAACTCAGAACTCTGATTGATCTAGTCTTACTGTGAGGAATCTAACTAGTATTTTTATTCACTTTGTTTTTGTGATATCATTTATTTTGAAGGTATTTTTACCATTACCATAGCAACCAGTGTGCATTTGAGCAGAAAGAATATTTCCGTGTTATAAAGACGCTGCTAATAAATTTTCTCGTGAAGACAAAGTGGTTTTAAGTTTGTTATTATTGATTAAAAAGCCAGTTTTTCAGGCTGGTCTTGTTTAGTTTTTCTGCTACACCTTTAGACCGGTCCATGGAAATATTGTCTGACACTAAACCGGTTCGTGGTACAGAAAAGGTTGGGGACCCCTGTTGTAATGCACATTTAGCATTATATCGCTGATTTCACTTTAACGCAATAAATTTCAAAGAAAATTTGCTCCTCACCTGATCTCTGAGTGAGAGCCCAGCCAACCTGCAGAGGAAGCTCATTTCGGCCGCTTGTATCCGTGATCTCATTCTTTCGGTCACCACCCACAGCTGGTGCCCGTAGGTGAGGGTGGGAACGACGGGTAGATCGACTTGTAAATTGAGAGCTTTGCTTTTCGGCTCAGCTCTCTCTTTACCACGACGGACCGTGCAGCATCCTAGTTATTGCTGACGCTGCACCGATCCGCCTCTCGATCCGTCTGGAAGGAGCTTGGTATCGAGCTGCTCCTCCACCAGGTCAAGAGAACCCAGATGAGGTGGTTCGGGCATGTGGTCAAGATGCCCCCCTCCTGCCCCGAACACCCTGCTGGTGAGGTGCTTTGGGCACGTCCCACCGGGAGGAGACTAAGAGGCAGACCCGGAGAGTAGGATATTTTCGTGGTCATGCATTTTTACCTCATGTTTTTGTATCAAAGGACTTCATTCATTTCCGTACCTGCACTGGTCTGATATTTTCCATCTGATGTTTCATATAAACAGGAGCCTGAGCGCAGAACTGGACGGTCAGAGATAAAAAACTTCCCATCAATGGACAATAATCCCACCCCTCAGCTTTATTCGCTGTGATAGAGAAGTGATTCGATCAGAAACATGGAAGACACGCAACAAACTCCATCTGCTATGGAGCAGAAACTTGCTTCCAGTCCAGCCCAAAGTCCAACGCACAGTCCGGTACCAACCCCTGTGCCCAGTCCAGCTCCTAGTCCACTGCTTGACAGAATCGCCGTGCCTGTGGGAAACCATGTTGAGGTAAATAACTTTTACTCCGTCAAACTCGTCAAACATTGATAGTGTTCTGATTTCTCTTCATAGCATTTGAGCGTGAATCAAATCCATGTTGTGGTAAGACGGAGCTCCACTCCCAACATAACGGAGGAGACCACTTATTTTATACCTCGCAACCCTGTGGTGGACGCTGGGACCAACACGGACCCTCCAGTGGTTTGTTGTCCGATGCTCCAGAGATTTTGCCCTTGCCCGCCTAGAGGACTTCTTGCTTCCATTATTACAAAAAGTAAGATAATTTATTGATCAATAATTTTTTTTTAACGGAGAAATTTGATTTACCGTATTTTCCGCACTATAAGGCGCACCGCATTATAAGGCGCTACAGTAAAGGCTGGGGTTACGTTATGCACTCACTAAATGGTGCTGCGCTAAAGGGAATGTAAAAAAAACCCAAACAGTCAGATAGGTCAGTTAAACTTTATTAATAATTACAAAACAGCTTTCTGTTTTTACTCCCAAAATAAGCTGTTTTATTATTTTTTCCGAGATAAAGTATTAGTATTTTTGTGACACAGTTTACGATAAACTCTGTTTAGTCCTACTTACTTGGCGCAGCGCATCCTCTTGCTTCCTCCACTTCCTTACCATTGGTTCGTTAAAGTTAAACTCTCTCGCTGCGGCTCTATTCCCATGTTCTACTGCGTGACCGATCGCCTTGAGTTTAAACTCTGCTGTGTAACAGTGTCTCTTGGTAGGAGCCATTTCCGGGTCTTTACACGAACACACAAATGGAAATAGGTGCGTTCGAGATGACACAGAAGGACGCAGTTCTGATCGGCGCAGATCGGTGCGCAATGCATGCCGGTTAGTTTTTGAATGCAAAACCTAACCGGCATGCATTGCGCACCGATCTGCGCCGATCAGAACTGCGTCCGCATGTGTCATCTCAAACCCGCCCAGTGTCTCTTGGTAGGTGCCATTTCAGGGTCTTTACACAAACACACAAATGGAAATGAGACGCTCTTTCATATATCCCAGCATGCACCGCGCACTACTTCTTCTACGGGGGAAATGGAGTCGGCGGCTGCTTACCACAGTTGCGACACCTGTTGTAGCTCAATATTAATCCATATATAAGGCGCTCCGGGTTAAAAGGCGCATCGTGGACTTTAGAGAAAATTTAGGGTTTTTAGGTGCGCCTTATAGTGCGGAAAATACGGTAGATGTTCTAAGTGTCTTTCTTTCTTGCCTCCAGTTCTGTTGGCGGCTGTACTCTTCGGGGTGGTTTGGTCCATCACAGAAGAAGAATGTCTTCCTGGAGGAAATCTGTTTGGCATAACGATCCTCTTCCTTTGTGCTGTCGTTGGCGGAAAATTGGTCACTCTCATCAGAATACCTAAACTCCCACCTTTCCCACCGCTGCTTGGTAAGAAAAACTGCTGGTCTTACTTTTTAAGCAAATATTTTGTCATTATAGTTTAGATCGGGGTGGGCAAACTTTTTGGAACAGGAACAGACGGATTACATGTTTTGGTAACTGCAAGATTAGACCGATAGAATGGCGCGCTAGATTTTAAACAAGTGCGCTAAATGTTACATCAAGAGTGTTAAATTTCAAATCTAGCGCGCTAGGTCTGAATTCTAGTGCGATAGCGCTTAAAAATGTGCATTTACCGGCGCTTGGTTTGAAATCTAAGCGCTTGATGTAACATTTTGCTTGTTTTAACATCTAACATGCTTGTTTACGTGCGTGTATTAGCCTCAATGGCTTTTCATATTTGTGGACACTGTTTATTTTGAGCGCGTGCGCATCACGAAGACACACACATTTTAATGGGAGCAGTGTTGTTGTATTCTCAACTAAGGATATATATCCAGAGTGCGCCATCTAGTGACAAAACATCAAAGTTGCAGGAGAAATAAAACATTACTATGGTTGATTTATTTCATTTTTCAAGTTCGGCGGGCCGGATTAAAACGTTTAAAGGACCGCATGTGGCCCACAGGCCGTAGTTTGCCTGTGCCTGGTTTAGGATTCTTATTTCGACCTCATGTATCCGCAATCTTATTCTTTCAGTCACTACTGGTGACCATAGGGTTGGAATGTTGCTCGACATGTAAATCGAGAGCTTTGCTCCTTGGCTCAGCTCTCTCTTTACCACGACGGACTGATGCAGCGTCCTAGTTAGTGCTGATGTCGCACCAATCCGCCTGCCGATCGCCCGCTCCATCTTTTCCCCCACTCGTGAACAAGACCCCGAGATACTTAAGCACTCCTGTAAGAGATAGTATTTTTTTTTTTTAATGGTAATATCTGTTCTTGGAAGGATACCGGCCAGTGTTGCTTTTCCACATCTCGATGTTTTCTTCTGTTCTGTAGCTTCGTGAGAAAGTGAAAAGAACAACCCGTCCTTGCTGATTTTTGGATTATGTTTCTTCTTTCCCACCCTTCTGCTGGGCTGTAGGTATGCTCCTGATGGGTTTCCTGCTGAGAAACATCCCCGTGGTAAAGGATGGCATCTATATTGACTTCAAGTGGTCTGCTTCTCTGAGAAACATCGCTCTGGCCGTCATTCTGGCCAGAGCTGGCTTGGGCTTGGATCCAACGGTAGGATATTCTACTAGTGAAACAAAACACTCAGTTTTTTTAAATTATCATTTATACAATTACTTTTTTTTAGTTTGATTCTTGTCAAAATATATTTCTACACCTATTGTAACTTTACCATTTTTACGCAATCATTTTTTTTTTAATACTGATTCGACGCGTACAATTAACTTTGGGAATCAAAAGTATTGCAAAAACTTAAGTTGAATACAAAACTAATTAAATCCAGTCTTTTTAAAAAACTTTTTATTACTGACTTTTATTCTGAAAATAATTGATAAAAACACAGTTTGTGCTCAGCTCAACAATGGCGCCCCCTTGTGATGAAAGTAGGAGTCAAACGTCAGGATTTGACAATTACAAAAAACTTTTGAAAACAAAATTACTTAAACAAAAAAGTTAAACATATTCAGATAAAGAAAACTCTTAAAATTAAATTTTGAATTAAAAATTTAAAAAAAGAACCCGAAAACGTAGATATTGTTGTGTTCTTTGCTCATCAGCGCCCTCTAGTGGAAGGGGGTGTTTTTTATGCCAAGATTTTTATGACAGTTGGGAAAAAAAATTTATTCGTGGAGAAAACTGAGGAAAATGGCATGTTAAGTATAAAAAATCATGAATAAATTTGATAAATGAAGATATTTACATTTTTCTTGAACATGAGACTTTCTTTGTGGCAACCTTTGGTCTGTAAGAAAGAAAACTGTCCAATAAGACAGTCATCTGATACAATCAATTCGTATCGTCTTCTGAACTGCTTCCATCCCTAACGGGGTCGCTGTAGCCTTTTTCTTCTTCTTCTTCTTCTTCTTCTTTCGGTATTTTCCTTCAGGGGTCGCCACAGCAAGTCAGTTTCTTCCATCTAACCCTATCTCCTGCATCCTCTTCGGTCACATCAACTATCTTCATGTCTTCCTTCACTGTATCCATGAACCTCCTCTTTGGTCTTCCTCTCGTCCTCTTTCCTGGTGGTTCCAAATCCAGCATCCTTCTTCTGATGTACTCTCTCTCTCTCCTCTGGACATGTCCAAACCATCTCAGTCTTGCCTCTCGAACGCTGTAGCCTATCCCAGCTGATTTCAGGCAAGAGGCAGGATACATTCCAAACAGGTTGCCAGTCTGCTCCGGTGCTACACACAGACAATCATCCACAACCAGTGTTGGGTTTTGGACATCCAAAACCGTCCAGAACCTATAATTTGACAACAAAACACTGCTTTGCCATATAATAACCCAGTGATTTATTTACTCTCCATATCATGTCATGTCTGCTTCTACCCATGCAAAGTTGTACATGTTCCAAGTTCACATGAAGAATGTATTACTTTTTAGTGAGCCAAATGCATCATTGAAATTCTGTGATTGCTTAGATTGTCTATTTTGTACACATATAGCACTATAGAGTCACTTTGGATTAGATTGTCTTTTTGGTGGCACAATATTTGTCTCACTTATTAAGTAACTAGTAGTCCAGTTCAAGTGGTCCCCTCACAATTCTGTAGCAAAAAAACAGTTTCTGTGCTTTATCAGTCACTTCAGCACATCAGCACTAGTTCAAAACCTGCCAACACTGTCCAAAACCACACTCATCTCTAGGGGCAGTTTCATTGCAGCAAATTAACCTTAACATGCATGGTTTTGGAGGGTGGGAGGAAACTGGCGTACATGAAGAAAACTCACGCATACATAGAAGAACATGCAAACTCAACATAGAAAGGCTGTCTCAAGCCTTGTATAACCTTGGATTTGAATCCCGACCTTCTGTACTAACCACTGCTCCACCATGCAGCCCATACAATAAATTAACCATTTAAAATATTTGAGGTTTTAATGCGTTAAAACTCATTAAATACTGTTAAGATTGTGCTTTTTTTTTTTTTTCATAGGCTCTGAGAAAACTGAAGGCTGTGTGCATCCGTGTGGCAGCTGGACCCTGCCTGGTGGAGGCCTGTACCGTAGCTCTAATCTCTCACTTTCTCATGGACTTACCCTGGGTGTGGGGCTTCATTCTCGGGTAAATATAACACGACTCGGCCTTCATAAACGACATAAGTCCAGAATCATAGCGTGGGATGGTCTTCGTCTTAATGGAGACTGAAGATGGAAGTAATGTTTTTATCTTGTTGTAACATTTCGACTAAGTTTATTTTAAAACTGTTCGTTTTTTTTGTTACTTCTAAAAGCTTTGCTTCCATCTCTGAACGTAATGAATTAATTGAGATTTATCTCAATTCTACAGCTTTGTTTTAGGCGCTGTAAGTCCAGCAGTAGTAGTTCCCTCCATGCTGCTGCTCCAGAAGGATGGATATGGTGTGGAACAGGGGATCCCTACCCTGCTGATGGCTGCTGGAAGCTTTGATGACATCCTCGCCATCACAGGCTTCACTACATGCTTAGGCATGGCGTTTGCCACAGGTATCACGCCACGTGAATAGACTGGTTTGGTATTATTGTCTCTGAATTGTAAAATCTGTTCACGTCTAAGGAAGAAGCAACCACTGGAATTACATTATAGAGAATGGTATATTTGTCGTTTGTTGGGATTTAAATGGTGTGTAATTATGTAGCTCTTTTTTGGGCATGGCTGATTGATCATTTGTGAGCATCAGCATAGACTAGTACAACAAATTAACAATCCTGAGCAGCACAGAGTGTACAAAAGAGGTGAAGAAGCGTATGCAGGCAGGTTGAAACAGCTGATTGAGTGTCAAATTGTCAAAAATTGTAATGAAAGCAGTCATGTTGTTTCGTCTAGAGCAGTGTTTCTCAATTATTTCCTGTTGCGCCCCACCCCCAGAAAGAAGAAAATATTTTGCGCCCCCCACTTTCCACCGTGACTATAATTAGTATCATTTGTCTATGAAATTGTTCTAAGCATAACATTGTATCCTCATTAACATTAAAGAAAAGAAAAAAAAAAGCAACAAAGAACAGCTTTATTAACATTGTTTTTTCATCTGTAACAGAAAAGATTTAAAGTGCATCAATTTACTCGAAATTTAAAGCTTTCGGGAGAATTTCGTTTGACTCTTTATCTCCGTCTCTCTCCGCCTTTCTTTTCATCGCTGTTAAATATTTTTCATGGTGTCTGTTGAGGGTTTGTTTACTCCACTGCCTATACCTTACTCTGTGCTATGTTTGAGAATGGTCGGTGCAAAAAAAAATCTACACCATAGAGTTAATACTCCCTGCGCACACTCTGACAATGAGAGCGCCTACTACTGTAGTGGATGTGCAATTACACTTTATGCTAGTACGGAAAAAAAAAAAAAACATGTCCCACAGGGTCAAACGCGCCCCACTATTTGAGAAACACTGGTCTATAGACAGGAGGCAGAGATGTAGATGCTGACATTCTTTTTTGGGAGAAATCAGTGGAATAACTGTCATTTTGAGAGTTTTATCAGGTCACTGGATCCCTTTATTGTGAGAAGATGTTGTGTCTTGACAATGTGGACATGACCTTCAAGACAGCAGCCCTCAAGGATCAACTTTAGACAAATTAGATCCAATGCCAGGGATGCTCCAATCATCTTCTTTAGGCATTACAAAATAACTAGAGATAAACCTACTTAACTTATAAAAACAAAGATTTGGGCTCAATTGAATAAAAGTTGTAGTTTTTTGTTCATTTAAAGTCTTATGTTTCCTTCTTTCTTTGAGGTTCCACCTGGTACAATCTCCTCCGTGGTGTCCTGGAGGTGTTCGGTGGGATGGTTGCTGGAATCGCTTTGGGCTTTCTCATTCAGTACTTCCCCAGTGTGGACCAGGTAAACCGCTTCACCTTCGTATCATGGCGATCCTCTCATGGTTTTGATCAAACTAAGCTGAAATCTGAACTTTTTCTTTGTAGAAATATTTGGTGATGAAAAGGTCCTTCTTGGTTCTGGGTCTGTCCATCTTCTCCGTGTTTGGGAGTGGTGTAGCGGGCTTTCCTGGATCCGGAGGGCTCTGCACCCTGGTGTTAGCTTTCCTAGCCGGAATCGGCTGGGGAGCAGAGAAGGTAACTTCATTTTTTGTCTCGCCATTTTTCCGGCAGCAAAATACTTGGCCACATGTGCCAGCTCATCTGGGAGGGTGTTCGGGTGAGAGCTGAGAGATAAAGCCCCTCTAGTGTGTCCTGGATCTGCCTCTGTATCTCCTTCCAATGAAACATTCCTGGAACACCTCACCAGTAAATTATCCAGAGGAATCTCTAACAAGTACCCAACCACTCCATCTGGCTCCTCTCAATCCTGAGGAACAATGACTCTATTTTGAACCCTTCACCCTATCCCTGAGCAAGTGCCTGGCCATCCTAGCCAGACTGTCGACACCTAGTGTCTCTGCTCAATTTCAGTTTATAAGCTACTAGCTCAGGAACCAATACATTTTGAACCGTTTGTGAGTCGGCCAATCAGATTTAGATAACGCTGTGACTCAACCCAAGAATCTATTTAGCCCTGTTTATTTGTAGCCTTGTTTGAAGTTCTGCAACAATTGCTGAGACTTGGGCTAGGCTCTGCTTTCCACTCTAGACTTACTGTTCAGGTGCGTTACCTACGTCACATTCAATTTTCACCAGAAAGCTGCAATTGGTTCTAGTAAAAAAATACCCTCCCACTGTGGATCACACATACCCCACTACTGCAATGTCAGACGATTCCTCAGAAACCGTCTGAGGAAACTCATTTCAGATGCTTGTATTTGAAATCTAGATTTGAATCCATGAGTTTCCGTCCAATGCGGGTAGCTGTAGGAGAGGATCGGAACGTAGGTCAAAACTCGTAAACAAAAATCTAAAATACTTGAACTCCACACCACTAGGGGGCACCCCTTCCTTTTACAGTCAATAACCACAGTCCTGGATTTGGAGATGAAATTAGTAATAAATTCAATTAAATTCCTCTAAATCAAACTTTTAGTGGAAAAAAAAAAGCTCTTCATCAGTTTGAATAATTACGATCCACACATGGCTAACCTTCCCGTCTGCAGGCCAGTGTGGAGGAGGTGGTCGGATGGGCATGGGACGTGTTCCAGCCCCTCCTGTTTGGACTGATAGGAGCTGAGATCCGCGTGGCGAAGCTGGAGGGTCATGCAGTAGGTGAGACAACAAAAAACTTTTGAGAATAACTGTGTCGTTGTAAAAAATTCAAATATGCATGTAAATTTATTTGCATAGTCAAAAAAAGACATGACAGACCCCTCTGTCTTGTCCTGAGGAGGATTTATTCCTTTATGAGTTGGTTGATTTTGTCCTTGTCAAAAAAAACCCCAAAAAACAGATGCAGATAAAATAAAAATGTGTGTTTTCAGGTTTAGGGATCGCCTCTCTGCTCATCGCTCTGCTGGTCAGGATTCTTTTCACCTTCGTGTGCGTGCTTTATGCTGGTTTTAATCTAAAGGAAAAAGTCTTCATAGCTTTAGCTTGGATGCCCAAAGCAACGGTGCAGGTATCTTAGCTTCAATCTCAAACTATTCTTTCTGAGAAAATGGAAAAAAAAATTTAAAGTTTCTGTCCATATCAGGCGGCGATCGGTTCTACGGCTTTAGACATGGCCCGAACAAAGGGCGACACGCAGCTGCAGAAGTACGGCATGGACGTTTTGACCGTAGCCGTGCTCTCCATCCTCCTCACGGCACCTGTAGGAGCGCTCATCATAGGGCTCTCGGGGCCTCGCCTGCTGAGAGGCCCCAAGAGCTCTGTCTGCGGTGAGCGAGTCAAACCAAATCTGTCAGCGTTTTTCTTGGGTAGGTAAAAGTCCAACACTCGATCTCACAGCTGAGAAGCCACCCTGTGTGACCTCGTGCTGTAGACCCAGAGGTGAATCTCCCACCCTCCTCACATTAACACCACTAGTTTAGATGGTCTGTGTTTTTCGTCCACACACACATGATATAATGCATGAGATTGGAAACATATCAAATTGCAATTTTTCTGTCTTTTATTGCAATATTAATTCAATATTTTTAAGGCCTAAAGGTATTTTATAGCTTAAAATGCTGGGGTTTTTTTGTTTGTTTTTTTTTTTTTAAATCTGTTAACGTAATAAATGATAACGTCTGAAGTTTGAAAAAAAAATAATATGCAAGTATTAATTTGTCCCAATTGAACACAATTACCTTGACATTTTTAATTTTTTGGGGTCTATTTAGTGCTTTCTTTTGGAATTTAAAACAAATTATGTTAATTTTTAATCTAGGTCAATTTTTTTAGGGTTATTAAAATAAAGGGAATTAGGAATTACAGTAAAAAGTAGATTTTTTATGTGTTTAATTGTAAAATTAAATAACATTGTGCGTAATCGCAAGCGCACGGTCTAATATTTTAGATTGTATAATTGAAATATTTAGAATGTTACGATAAAATAATCCCAGGGGCAGATCCAGGATTTTCAAAAGGGGGCAGCGGGGTGCATGAGGCCTTTGACAAAGCCTGTATCACAGGGGCTAGGGGCATTTCCTCCCAGAAAATTTTAAAAAATAAGTCCTTTTCCTGCTTTTTGGTGGCTTATTTGCAGGCTCTGCCAGTGGATAGCTTGACTAGTCCTCTTTTCTTTCTTCCTTTTTTTTTTTTGTTTGTGGACCAAAAAGGGGGGAGGGGCTTAGGCCCCCATGCCATCCTCTGGATCCGCCCCTGAATTCAGTCTCTCAAAATATTTGCGTATGGACTTTCAAATCAGGAGTTTCTCAATTGAATCGGGAGAGTTAGACATTATAAAATTATTCTAATTGTTTGTTGATGATGAACATGTGTTCATGCACCCGATCCTCACTCGCTTATCTTTTCACGACCTTCCACAGGAACTGCTGCTGAAAGCGACGATGATAAAGAAGCTCCGGTGACCTATGAAAGCACTCTTTGACCTCCACGTCTCTTCTAAGAGGACATTGAGATTCCTTCCAACTCACATGTCTGAGCTGTTCTCTGGCCACTGTGTGGCTGCGTGCGTATGTGGTCAGCCTGTATTTATAGCTCTGGTGTTTCCACCCCTTCTGACACAAACAAATGACCCATATCTGCAATGTCACGCTGTATGGACACTCTAAGGAGTCAGCCTGGACATTTAATCCAATATATCAGATCAATATAAGACAAACAAGTGGTTTACATTTTTTTCTAAATAAGTATTTTATTATAATTGACTAATAGTTTGATTATTTAAAAATGTGTGGAGTTGAATTGTTTGAGTTTATGTTTATCCAAATCTACCAAATCACCTTTTTTTCCAAAGTTTCTAAGATGAAATGTACAATCAAGTGTCTATGTATTTAATTTGGTGAACAGTCTTTTCAGCCACGGACATTTGAGCCACGGTGACTCGGCTATTTGAGCCATGGGATAAAAATGTTTATTTACGATAAAATTTTTACATAAAATATCAGAATTTTTTTTAAATATCAGAATTTTTTTTAAATATCAGAATTTTAAAAAAATATCAGAATTTTTTTATTTGAGCCATGGGATAAAAATGACTAAAAGCAATTATTTTCTGTAGTGCAACTGTTTATTTACGATAAAATTTTTACATAAAATATCAGAATTTTTTAAAAATATCAGAATTTCTTCATGCCCTTTTGTGTCAGGTGTGAATACCACATATTGAGATACGCTCAGAATAAATCTACTTCATACGTAACACAAAGGTTTACATAACTGTCCTACTGAACGGTGAACGGTAATGTCAGCCACAGACATTTGGGCCAAGAAACTGCAACCTAGGCTATTTACAAAATATCACAATGTTTTACATAAAATATCACAATTTTCTACATAAAATAGGTTTTTGGCCCAAATGTTCGTGGCTGAAATGTCCAAAGCTGAAATGTCCAAAATTCGTGGCGCACATGGCTCAAATATCCTAGGTTGCAGTTTTTTGGCCCAAATGTCCGTGGCTGAAATCTCCGAGGCTGAAATGTCCTAGAACCATTTAATTTAGGGGATTCAGTGACAGATGTTTTACATTATTTTAATGCCTTTATGGTGTGTGTGGAAACATGTTAGCTTTGTGTGACGGTTATAGGTTAAAAAAAAAATCTCAGGGGATTTTAGTGACGCACTTTTTACTGGTTCGGACACAAAATGCTGCGATACTGTACGTTTAATAACTACGTTCAATATGTACTTTTCAGTTCTTTCAATTTTTATGTGAATGTATGTTATATAAAACTCATTTGAAAAAGTGTTTTTTTTATCATTTAGTTTAAAGTTTAAGGTTATTTTGTTCTTATTTATTCAGTTATTGTATGGATTTTTTTTTGGTTTGTTTTTTTTAAACATAGGAATATGAACAGAATGACCATGAGTTTTTATCTACTTGTTCATATCAACTTGTGCTGTATTTCTTTACTCTTTTAAATGCTGTTGTATGAAGATTGTTTAATTTTTTCTTTATATCTTTAGTAAAAATCACATTTGTCCAATTAAAACACTAGAAAATTGATAAATTATTGAAGTATTTTAAGATATTTTGTCAAGAGGCCTGGTTTAAGTATGGTTTAAGCCCTGAGTTTAAGTATCTCAGGGTCTTGTTCACGAGTGGGGGAAGGATGGAGTGGGAGATCGACAGGCGGATCGGTGCGGCATCAGCAATAACTAGGACGCTGCATCGGTCCGTCGTGGTAAAGAGAGAGCTGAGTCGAAAAGCAAAGCTCTCGATTTACAAGTCGATCTACGTTCCTACCCTCACCTATGGTCACCAGCTGTGGGTGGTGACCAAAAGAATGAGATCGCGAGTACAAACGGCCGAAATGAGCTTCCTCCGCAGGGTGGCTGGGCTCTCACTCAGATTGGGTGAGGAGCTCTGCCATCCGGGAGGAGCTCGGTGTCGAGCCGCTCCTCCTCCTGGTCGAGAGGAGCCAGATGGGGTGGTTCGGTCATCTGCTCAGTATGCCCCCCGAGCGCCTCGCAGGCGAGGTGTTTGAGGTTTCGGGCACGTCCCACCGGAGGAGACCAAGGGGCAGACCCCTGACCCACTGGAGAGACTATGTCCCACAGCTGGCCGGGGAACGACTTGGGATCCTTCCGGGTGAGCTGGAGGATGCAGCCGGGGAGAGAGAGGCCTGGGCTACCCGTTTGAGGCTGTTGCCCCTGCGACCCGACCCCGGAACAAGCGGAAGATGACGGAACGGAAGATATTTTGTGATGCAAAATAATGATAGAAAATCTTTCATTTTTGACCAAAGTAAATATTTTCTGAGATCACGTTATATATGGTTTTTTTGTTTTGTTTTTTTTTTTCTAATAAAAGATTAACTATTAAAACAAACACACACACACAAAAATTGTTTTTAACTATTAAGTTTTATTCCAACGACGCACTTTGATGGCGTCATATATGTTGGCTCCTCCAAACAGGTGCGAAAGACCGATCAATGACGTCACCAAAGTGCGTCTTCACCTCAGCTTTTTGTAGTTAAATAAATCAAATTGTCATAAAATTGGCTCATAAATAAATCATTATTATTGTTGCAACAAAACGTTGTTTTGGTCTCTCTTCGAATTTATGCATATTTTAGAGCACAAAAATAAGTTACGTAGCTCCTGGAACCGCGAAAGAGCTGAAATTATTTGTCCAAAAAACATCCTTTTTTTTGTAATTATTTGTTCAAAAAATACTTCCAATAATGTGCAGGACACTTCAAATATTAATCTCATGCTATGAAACCCCCAAGTTGTAATGTGTGGACATTTTTGGAAGCTCGTTTTCTTAGTCGTGTTTGAGTACATAGTCCTTTTTGTTGAGACAAAAAAATTTGTGATTTGGGGCTATACAAACCAAATTGAATTGAGCGAAACTGCCGAGAGTCTTCTTCTGATCCTGTCCATCCTGGTCACTCCCAGAGAGATCCTCAGCATCTTCATCTCTGCTACCTCCATCTCTGTTTCCTGTCTTTTCTTCAGTGCTGCTGTTTCTAGACCAAACAGCATGGCCGGTCTCAGCACGGTTTTGTACACTTTCCCTTTCATTCTAGCTGAAACTCTTCTGTCGCACATCACACCTGATACTTTCCTCCACCCGTTCCAGCCTGCCTGCACACGCTTCTTCACCTCTTTTCCACACTCTCCATTGCCCTAGGCTGTTGATCCTAGATACTTAAAATCTTCCACCTTCTTTATCTCTTCTCCCTGTAACCTCACTTCTCCATTTGGATCCCTCTCATTCACACACATGTACTCTGTTTTACTCTGACTAATCTTCATTCCTCTTCTTTCTAGTGTAAACCTCCACCTCTCCAGCTTTTCCTCCACCTCTTCCCTCCTCTCACCACAGATCACAATGTCATCACAATGTTTAAGTGTGCATCTAGAGTAGAAAAAGTTTCCTCCACCCGTTCCAGCCTGCCTGACCACGCTTCTTCACCTCTTTTCCACACTCACCATTGCCCTGGACTGTTGATCCTAGATACTTAAAATCTTCCACCTTCTTTATCTCTTCTCCCTGTAACCTCACTTTTCCATTTGGATCCCTCTCATTCACAACTATCGAGAGTATATGTGGCAACTCGCGTTAGAAAATGCAATAATTCGAGAGGTTAACAACTTCCCGGAAGTTATCTACTTGTTAGCTTGAAAGCGCATGCGCCCGTTCAGAGTATTAAAGGTGAAATTTTTTGCCTGTGAAATGAAACTACGAAGCTGCTTGGAACTCCTCGTTCCTTTAACTCTGGTCACATAATAAGCATCACGTAATGCACTTAGCTACAAATAGATTTTAACTTATTTTAATTGGGTCACGAGAAAAGTTTTCCACTAGCTCAAGTCTTGTACAGACGAAGGCTCGACTAAAAAAAGTCTGATGTATTATTTCAAATGATGCTTCTCTTAATTATTCTATGGTTTAATAATTGAATAAAAGTGGGTGCAGTGGTTGGCACAATTGGTGCAACAGGGTGCAACAAAATTTGAAACACTGGCCTTTCTGTGCGGAGTTTGCATGTTCTCCCCGAGTAAGTGGGAGTCTCCTCCAGGTAGTTGGGTTTTCTCCCACTTTCCAAAAACATGCATGTTAGGTTGATTTTGCACAATGAAATTCCCCCTAGGAATGAGTGTGTGTGTGAATTGTGTGTATGGACCCGCAATAGGCTGGTGACTTGTTCAGGGTGTGCCCTGACTCTCACCTGAAATCGGCTATGCCAAGCTCCGGCATCCCCCGCAACCCTGTCCGGATTGGTGATTTAGAAGACAAAACTATAAATAGGTTTATTTCTTTCTTTTAATTGACTAACTTTTCCTGTGGGCCAGATTGTACAGTTTGACGGGCCCAATTTTGGCCCCTGGACCATACTTTTGACACCATGTGCTGACTATATGGGTTCTGTAGATGAACAAAACACTCTTCCATGTTCATTTCAAGTTAAAAAACAACCAAGAAAACATGTTTGCTTTATTTTCCTTTTATTTTAGGCACAATTACATTCCAGCCATTTTCTGACTAAACTTCACCAAACATGATTCATGATACAAATTTGATAATAAAACCTAAATTAACAAAAATGATTTATTGCTGTTTACCCATACCATGGGTTAGGCAGCAAGATACAATTCAACATGGCAGCGCTTGTGCAAGTGAAATGCTTAAAGGCGAGAAAACGGAAATCAAAACAACAGTTGAAAAAAAAAAAAGAAACATAAGCAGTCTCCTACACTTACAATAACTTATTAGAAACAGTTTAACATGCCCGAAAAGAGGACGTATTTTACATGAGGACGTCTTATTTAATGAAGAATAGTCCAAAATAAAGACACAAAACGGAAGAATTAATCTGGACTAAAAGCAAGTAGAAAGTCACTTTAAATTATTTCATACAGAATTCAACATTTACCCAAATAAGTTCAGAAGTAAAAAAAAAAATCGACTGTAACGGTGGTCCCTGTGGTGTTTAATGAATAAAATCCATGATTAGTGATTGGGGGGGAGATACCATGGGACGCCCTTAGAAATGTAAATTGTGAAATACCAACGCTTTCAGCCTGGGTCACATTGTCCATTTTGTTATTTAAAAGAGAAGATCAGACGAGGATAAGACGGTACCGACCGGTTGGTCATTTAGATGATCTTCTTTTTTAGTATGAGTGGTCCCACGTTGTCTCCAGTTAGTTCGTTGTGTTTTAAGTGCGACTTGTCACAAACAGGAAACTAAAAACAGGAAACAGACCAATGTTGAGACACCAAAACTCACCCCATGTAAAGATAATGTAAAAAAAAAAAAAAAAAAAATCCAAACAAGGCTTTTATTTTTAGTCTGAATGTTTTGTAGACTCACAGTTTTGGAGCGCCAGCAGCGACAGTAACACACGTTAGTGCAGTTCAGGTCCTCGATGTCTATCTCATTCACAACTTTCGGGTTTTCTTTCTGGATCTTCAGGTTAATCAGGCTGTCTTTCTGTTTTTTCTTCTTAGGCAGGAACGGACGAACGGTCAGATAGCCGAGGAGAGCCAAGATACCCAACAGAGGCAGCAACCTGAGCCACTCTGACACTACGAAAAACACACGAAATACACGTAATCATGACCACCAGCAATATATACAAAAATACATTCTTCATAAGATATTTAAAATTCCGATTGATCGGAAATTGGTAATTCAGTACAAATGCTACGCAAAGTTTGCACCATTGAACTATTAAAAAAAAAAAAACACATTACAATCAATAAAGGGCAGCCTGCTGCGGTGTAAGGAGTGCAACATACAAATTACCCCGGTGAGGGTTGAATAGAGTAATTCATTTATTTATTTTTTTATTTAAAACATAAGCAAGTATCAAAGTGTGTTTAACGTGAGAGATTCTAATCTAACATTAAACATTCTTTATACTTCTGTAAAACATTTATATTTTCTTATAAAATTATCAACATCCCGCCACGCCCTATTAATACCATAAATATGCGACAAAATACAGTTTTTTTTTTCATTTTGTCCGTGACACTTTATAATTTCTGTTTTAAAATGTATTTTTAGGCCCTGCACGGTGGCGCACTGGACAGCACAGTGGCCAAACAGCTGTGCACATATGGGGTTCAAATCCCAGATCGGACCAGGCTTTGGAACACTAGTCTTTCAGTGTGGAGTTTGCATGTTCTCCCCGTGTGTGTGGGTTTCCTCCAGGTACCCCAGTTTCCTCCCACCCTCCAAAACCATACATGTTCGGTTGGTTGGCTGCTACAAAATTGCCCCTAGGAATGAGTGTGTCTGGATCAGGGGAGGGCAAAGTTTTGGTTCGCGGGCCACATTGAGTTCTAACATGTATCAAGCGGGCTGGAACAGGAGCAGATGGATGGCATGCTTTGGTAACCACTAGATTCGACCGATAGAATGGCGCGATAGATTTTAAACAAGCGCGCTAAATATTACATCAAGAGTAAAATCTAGTACGCTAGGTCTGAAATCTAGTGCGCTAGCGTTTAAAAAGTACATTTAGCGGCGCTAGGTTTGAAATCTAAGCGCTTGATGTAGCATTTTGCTTGTTTTAACATCTAACACGCTTGTTTACGTGCGTGTAAAGCCCGATGGCTTGCCATATCTGTGCACACTGTTTATTTAGAAAGCGTGCGCATTACGGAGACGCACACATTTTAATGGGAGCAGTGTTGTTGTTTTCTCAACAAAGCCAATATATCTAGAGTGCGCCATCTAGTGCGGAAACATCAGAATCACAGGAGAAATAAAACATTAACAAGGTTTATTTCTTTAATTTTTTTATGTTTGGCGGGACGGATTGAAACGTTTAATGGGCTGCATGGGGCCAGCGGGCCGTAGTTTGCCCAGGCCTTGGTCTGGATGCTAATGTGTTTGTGTGGACAGATTGGCGACCTGTCTGCTTCTCGCCTTGAATACACTCTGGTCAATTACCATCCAATGCACAATTTTAAATCACCATCAGATGTGCCATGTATCAAGATTTTTCATATTCAATCTTTGATTGTATTTGGCGGTCCGTTTTTACGTATGGTGGGCGTCACCCTAATCCAAATGAAGCTATCGATGTTTTATTTTAACTCCATATTATTTCATTTGAAGGGTTGAACGTTGAGTGTTTAAACGAGATAAAAAATTGATTTAACATCATCCAAAAGATGATAGATTCAGTGAGTTAGTTTCCTCCATCTGATCATGTCTAATGTCTTTGCTGCATAAACCGTCCTCATTGGTCTTCCTCTAAGCGTCGTGCCTGGCAGCTCCAATCTCATCATCATTCGGGCGATATATTTCTTCTCTGTCCTTCTCATATATGTAAACTATCTCGGTCTGGTTCTCTGACTTTATCTCTAACATACCTCGGACTGTTGACCCTACGTACTAAGAAACCTCACCGCAGTAAAAACAAAACAGTATCTCTTAAAAATACATTCAAAGATCTGAACTGCTGATACCCCGAGAGGTTTAAACAATAGTCCAACTGGTTTGATTGTGTAACCATCTACTAACTTGTAGGAAACATGTGATTCTGGTTTGGTTTTTTTTTTAGAAAGACAAAATTTAAATTGATTAAATTTAGCGCCATACCTTTCATACAGACAGGCTTGTCAGAACAAGAAATTATGAGCACAAATTTTCTTTCATGTGATCACTTGCAATCGCATTAATAATTCATTTTTGTTAGAACAGATGTGTGAAATAAACTAACTAATAAGAGGTTTCAAGTCCTACTTTTATGATTTATTTCTGTCAGTTGCTCATGTTGGATCCTTTAAAACAGGGGTGTCAGACCCCGGTCCTCGAGGGCCGGTGTCCTGGTTCAATACAGCTGATGCACATAAAGTGAAATCAATAGCCAATAAAATTTTGCACATTGGCTCAATAACCTGGATTAAATTTGTAGATGCAAGAACACATGGAAAGCCTTCAGGACACTGGCCCTCCAGGGCCTGAGTTTGACACGTGTGCTTTAAAATCTAAACGTGAAAATATCTGCTTTGGAAAAAAAAAATACCGTAATTTCACAACCATTAGGCCCATCGTACGAAAAGGCGCAGTCTCAGTCACACACCGCCTTACAACAACACACACGCAAGCATGCAAATGTGTGTATTAAAAAATAGATCGGAAGCAAAACTGAGTTTGGTTGTGCTTTATTTAAGTAGTAACGATACTAAACAAGCACATTACCGGTAATAGTCTTTATTCAAATCCGTCAAAGTCCTCATCCTCTGTTTCCGAATCGAACAGCTGCGCAAAATCCAACAGAGCAGGTCCACTTCACTCCTCGCTGTCAAAGTCACTGTCTGTACTGTGCGGCTCCTCAGAAAGGATACCAGCTTTTACAAAAGCTCGGATAACAGTACCAACAGACACGTTAGTCCAAGCATCTACAATCCATTGGCAAACTGTAGCGTAATTCGCCCGGCGCTCCCTTCCACGGCTCGATTCCCATGTTCCTCCGCGTAGCTGATTGCCTTCAGCTTAAACTGAGCGTCATAAGCGTGTCTCTGCCATTTTCAGGGTTAAAACAGCAACGTTGTGCATACAGCACATACCTTTTTTATACACAATCCACGCCCACACTTCACTCTTTAACGTTCTCATGCCTTTTCTTTAAGGTCCGCCTCACGGGCACCACTTTTTCTTTTAGGTCCGCCTTTTCTCACACACAAGGCGCACCGCACGAAAGGGCGCACCGCTCATTTTGAAGAAAATCTATAAGGCGCGTTCATATGCGCCTTATAGTCGGGAAATTACGGTATATCAAAAGCACCGAAACATTCTTTCTTGAAATTTTTTCTTAAAAAACTCAAGATGCATGAGGCACTGTCCATGCGTAGCCGGGTATTTTTGAAAACGCATATATTTTTATCCGTTTTGGCCTGCCGTCCACACGAAAATAGAGGTTTTTTTTCACTCAAAACCGGCGTTTTTGAAAACTCTGGCCAAAGTGGAGATTTTGGAAAACTCAGTTTTTGCGTTTATGTGTGGATGTGCGAAAACGGAGATTTGCATTTTTATGCGTCACTACCTGCGACAAGTAATACACATACGTCATTCGTGTACATCCTTAAGAGAGGTGCTGTGATTGGACAGCTCAGAACTTACGTTTACATCAATACTGCCCACTAGTGGTCTGGCATGCTCATAACCGCACTCAGAGGCGTATTTATACGGCTACACATGGACGCGGATATTTTGAAAACGGTTACGTGTGGACGCGAGTGTTTTTCTAAAACGGAGGACAGCAGGTATGAGTTTTCAAAAAATACCCGGCTACGTGTGGACATGGTCTCAGTCCGACTTTCTGATTAGACCAACACTAACCTCAGATTGAAATGGGATTAAGTTAAAATAGTGATTAGTTGTGCACCAGTAAGGGTTCATTTGAGCGCCAAACGACATTAATACAATTTTTTGGCATTTTTTTAAGCCATGATAAACTCAGATTAACTATCTCGCTATGCAAATATTACTACAGGAATTTTCCAAACATATTCAATATTTGGCGAAACCCTGTTTCCGTTTTTGAGACTGAGAATTATTACGGCTGGTGTTCATGCAGATCAGTTACAGACCTGGGTAATTTGCATTTAAGCCTTTGATAAAAACTCTACTTCTGCTTTACAAAGTGAAACAGTCGACAGGTTGTGAGATCAGTATACACTGTACCATTACATATTTAAATACGTTGTTAGAGCATGAAAATGGGTAGTGAAATAAGCAAGGCTAAACTTGTCTGATCTGTTCTACTTGTGTCCATGTATCACAAACGTATGATCGTATCAGTTTATTTTTTTAAAAATTGTAAAAAGCAGTAAATAATAAAGATGGAAAAGTGAGGTTACAGGGAGAAGATTTTAAGTATCTAGGATCAACAGTCCAGAGCAATGGAGAGTGCGGAAAAGAGGTGAAGAAGCGTTTTCGGGCAGGCTGGAACAGGTGGAGGAAAGTATCAGGTGTAATGTGTGACAGAAGAGTTTCAGCTAGAATGAAAGGGAAATTGTACAAAACCGTGGTGAGACCGGCCATGCTGTTTGGTCTAGAAACAGTAGCACTGAGAAAAAGACAGGAAGCAGAGATGAAGATGCTGAGGATCTCTCTGGGAGTGACCAGGATGGACAGGATTAGAAATGAGTACATCAGGGGAACAGCACATGTTAGAGGTTTTGGGGATAAAGTTCGAGAGGCAAGACTGAGATGGTTTGGGCACATACAGAGGAGAGAGAGAGTACATAGGAAGAGGAATGCTGGGTTTGGAACCACCAGGAAAGAGGCCTAGAGGAAGGCCAAAGAGGAGATTCATGGACGCAGTAAAGGAAGACATGAAGATAGTTGATTAGACCAAAGAGGATGCAACAGATAGGGTTAGATGGAAGAAACTGACTTGCTGTGGTGACCCCTGAAGGGAAATGCCGAAAGAAGAAGAAGTCTATCAGCAGCTGTTGCGCTCAATTTAATTTGGTTTGTATAGCCCCAAATCCACCAGATGCCCGAACCACCCCATCTGGCTCCTCTCGACCTGGAGGAGGAGCGGCTTGACACCGAGCTCCTCCCGGATGGCAGAGCTCCTCACCCGATCTCTGAGTGAGAGCCCAGTCACCCTGCGGAGGAAGCTCATTTCGTCCGCTTGTACCCGCGATCTTTTTTTTTTTTTTTTTAATTTCATAAAATGTCATCTTTTCCATTTGTTACTGCCGAATAATTACTGATCATTTTCTGCGTGCACTGTTGCACCAGCTTAGAGATGGCACATGTTCTATAAACAGACGTTTGTGGTGACGTCTGAGGTGAATAATTTACACTTCCATTTTTGTCACGAGAGAACACAGATTCACTCACGACCAACTATTAACAATTAGTTCCAAATATGTAGATAAAACATTATTAATCCTCCTAATTAAGGTCGTCATGTTTTATAAATGTTCATTTTATGTTCTTTATTAAAATAATTACCTCAGGAAATTGAATCATTATCATTTCTTAACTTTCACCTAGCGTTGCATGGTGGCGCAGTGGATAAGCACAGTGGCCTCACAGCAAGATGGTCAGGGGTTCGAGACCCGGAGAGGGGTTGAGGCCTGAAAAACTTGGTTTCTGTGTGGAGTTTGCTTGTTCTGCCTGTGTGTGTATGCTCCAATGTCCTCCAGCCCTCCAAAAACACGTGTGTTAGGTTAATTGTCCTTAACAAAATTGTCCCTAGGAATGAGTGTGTGTGCATGGTCGTCTGTGTGTTTCCCTTCAACAGAATGCCGCCCTGTTTGGAGTGTATCCTGCCTTTTGCCTGAAATCAGCCGGAATAGGCTCCAACACCCCATTAGGGATAACCGATTCAGAAGACAAAAAAAACTTTAATTTAATGCGCAAAAGTCGACAAAATAGATCGCAACATTTCGGAAACAATTTCTTGACGCTTCAGTTTATCTATTTAGGTTTAAATTACTTATCAATTGCTTCAAATTGTGATTTTTTTTTTATAGAACCTAGTCATCTACACACAGAAATATCCTTGCATGTTGGTCAAAATTTGGTGGGCCATATAAACTACCCTGTGGTACGCCACTTTTTTCTCAATCACATTTATCTATTTAAGCTTTTCTTTCAGGTTCAATATGAAGTAATAATACATAGAGGTAAGTTTTTTTTTGTTTCTAACATGTTACAGTGGTACACCTTCAGTCCCGGCCACTTCTCTCTCTATCGGGGTGCCCAAACTTTTTGGTCCCAAAATCTACTTTTCAACTAGCAAACCTCTTGAGATCTACCAGTCCCGCAACGTCATTTAATGATGTCACCAACCCGGAAGTATGCGTCCATTCATTTATTAGCCTTCAGATCTGCAGCTGAGTAGAAATTCGGGGTGAATTGCAGGCATCAAATCGGGATTGTTTGAAAATAAATTATTTAGAATTGTACATGGATCTTCTCCACCAGTCAACAAAAAATATTGCTTTGATAGTTTCATCCTGATCATGCCCGACTTCCGGGTTTTAGTCACGTGGGTTTAATGCGCTCTATAACACAAGAGGGACGCTAGATCAGGGGTGCCCAACCGTTTTTAGTCCCAAAATCTACTTTACAAACATCAAACCTCCTGAGATCTACCAGTCCCATGTTACCATGGCAAACCCCACAGATCATTTCCAGCCTGCTGTAATTACCCTTACAACACGATTTGTTACATACGCACAGACTCACAGCGCTTTGCGAGGAGGAGGGGCCACAACAGCACCACGGGCTGTTTATTGATTACAGGCTTACAACGTGATTTTACATCACAGACTCCAAAAATCTCCAGTAACAGCAGAAAAGCCTTTCATGTGACTCCAAAAATCTCCAGTAACAGCAAAAAAGCAGCTAGATTGACACTTTTTTCAATGCCACGCGATCTACCCATAATGCCTTCGCGATCAACCGGTCGATTGCGATCGACGGAATGGGCACCCCTGCTCTATGTGCTCTAAATTTGAGGAACATCCCAAAGGTAGAAATTTGCATAATAATATATATTCTTTAGTTTTGACATATAAATGCGTCAATTGACATTATTTTTACGCTTTAATCTACAGACGAGATCAAACTTTAAGGTCACAGGGATTTTTTTTTAACAGTGAGGAATAAAATAAAACTCATACATCATTTATTTTTTTCCGGAAATAAAGACATGAAGTGAATAGATGTCGTATTTATGATTAATATGTTTTTTAAGCAGAGTTCCACCCTGATTTTCCAGCTAGCTGAGTTTAAAGTTTCACGCTAAATGTAAAAGTCTGCAGGGCATCTTTACAAACAGTGTTTATTACCTGTTAGCCTCGCAAATCCACCGATCGTTTCCGGAAGCGGAAGTCTTTTCAAATACGCTGGAAGCTGGACTTTTATTATTCTGGAAATAGTTTCGAAAACCATGTTGAACTGCAGAGCAGGTTAGAGTTTTTCTGTTTGACTTGGATTGTTCCTGACTGCTTCGTTTATGTCACTGCGTTCATTTCTGTGCGTAACTTCCTACCGGTGCGTAAGCCTCTGTGCTGAACAGGTGAAAATGGAGGAATTTGAACGTAAGTTTGTTTTGTGAATTTACGTAAAAATAACGTGACTTTCACTTCTGACCAATCAGCATCGAGAGAGTTGGTGGCTTCTCATTGGATAATTTCAATTTAATCAAATTAAATATTAAAAATAAAAAAGCTGAACTAAGTTAATAAGAAATATCTTTAAAAACACACATTTTTACTATTTTTTTTTTTTTTTTTACAATTTTTACAAAAAAAAAAAAAATTGCTCAAATTCCTGTCTAAAATGAACCCTATAAAGCCCACCCAAAGAAATAAATGTCAGAAAATTCTATTTTTTAAAAAAAATTAATTAAATAATAATAATAAAAATAATAAATTAATTATTAGTTAATTAATTAATTAATTATTAATAATAAAAAAATTGCGTATCAAATATGATACGTGGCCTTTATAGGGTTAAAACTGTATTTTTTTTAGTTAGTTTGAGAGCTAGATTTTTAAAAAATATAAAAAAAATTAGATTTATTAGCGTCACATTTTAATGGGCTAAAAAAAAAACAACTAAAGAGCAAGTTAAATTAAAAAAAAAAAAAAAAAAACTTGCTTCAAATTTTCATTTTAACACTTGCTATAAAGTCATAAAATAAAAATATTCCTTGGTTGCTAAAAAAAAAAAAAAAAAAAAGCAACAGCTAATACAAAGACATTTAAACAGCTGCAGTTTATTCAAAATGGAAAAGTGAGGTTACAGGGAGAAGAGATAAAGAAGGTGGAAGATTTTAAGTATCTAGGATCAACAGTCCAGAGCAATGGAGAGTGTGGAAAAGAGGTGAAGAAGCGTGTGCAGGCAGGCTGGAATGGGTGGAGAAAAGAGTCAGATGTGATGTGTGATAGAAGAGTTTCAGCTAGAATGAAAGGGAAAGTGTACAAAACCATGGTGAGAACGTCATGCTGTTTCGTCTAGAGACAGTAGCACTGAGAAAAAAACAGGAAACAGAGATGGAGGTAGCAGAGATGAAGATGTTGAGGATCTCTCTGGGAGTGACCAGGATGGACAGGATTAGAAATGAGTATATCAGGGGAACAGCACATGTTAGAGGTTTTGGGGATAAAAACCTCCTCACCCACTAGTGCATACACGGCACTGCACCTGTTTATCTCCAAGAACTCCTAACCCTCCACACCACTGTCCGAGACCTGCGCTCCTCCTCCACCTCCTACTGCCTGCACTAACCAAGGATCAAACTCTCAATTATGGGGGACAGGGCCTTCCAGGCAGCTGCTTCACAGCTCTGGAATGCTCTTTCCGAGAGCTTGAGGGCTCCACAGAGCGTTGAGGTTTTTAAGAAAAGACTGAAGACATTTTTATTTCTAAAGGCTTTTCAACAAAGTTTTTTGGTGTTGTTAGTGTTGTGGTTTTATTTAATTTAGCTGTTTGTTGTTCCTTTTGGTCATTGTAGCACTTTGAGATATCCATTGGAGATATAAAGTGCGTTACAAATAAAATTTTTATTATTATTATTATAAAGTCCGAGAGGCCAGACTGAGGTGGTTTGGACATTTGCAGAGGAGAGAGAGAGAGTACATCGGAAGAAGGATGCTGGATTCGGAACCACCAGGATGGAGGACAAGAAGAAGGCCAAAGAGGATGTTCATGGACGCAGTGAAGGAAGACATGAGGATGGTTGGTGTGACCAAAGAGGATACAGCAGATAGGGTTAGATGGAAGCAACTGACTTGCTGTGGCGACCCCTGAAGGGAATTTCGAAAGAAGAAGAAGAAGAACTGTTGGGAATGGCAAGTAATTACAGGTTTGAAAGTGAAAGGTTAAATAGTTTGATGGAAGGTGGTTGAATGATTTTCTGTACCGATCCTTGGAGCAGCGGGGTTGCAGGAGTCTCTTGCTGAAGCTGCTCTTCAGATGGTCCACAGATTCATGGAGAGGGTGGGAGGGATTTAGCATGATTGATGACAGTTTTGCTTTCATTCTGTCCCTTGCCACCTACTCCATGCACGCAAGGGCTGAGCCAACCACACGTCTAGCTTTTTTTTAAATCATCTTGTTCAGTCTGTTGGAATTCTTTGTTTTTATACCATCTCCCCAGGCGGTTACAGGAAAGAACAGGACGCTCACCATAATGGCATGGTAAAACATGGAGAGCATGTTGTTTCTAGTTTAGTAGTAGTTGTAGTGGAATTATTCTTGCTTGTTCATTTTTTATTTCCCGTTCCGTTCCGTCATCTTCCGCTTGTTCTGGGGTCGGGTCGCGGGGACAACAGCCTCAAACGGGCAGCACAGGCCTCTCTGTCCCTGGTTGCATCCTCTAGCTCACCTGGAAGGATCCCAAGTCGTTCCCCGGCCAGCTGTGAGACATAGTCTCTCCAGCGGGTCCGGGGTCTGCCCCTTGGTCTCCTCCCGTTTGGACGTGCCCGAAACACCTCGCCCGTGAGGCGCTCGGGGGGCATCCTGACCAGATGCCCGAAACACCCCATCTGGGTCTTCTCGACCTGGAGGAGGAGCGACTCGACACCGAACTCCTCCCGGATGGCAGAGCTCCTCACCCGATCTCTGAGTGAGAGCCCAGCCACCCTGTGGAGGAAGCTCATTTCGGCCGCTTGTACCCGCGATCTCATTTGCTTTTCGGCTCAGCTCTCTCTTTACCACGACGGACCGATGCAGCGTCATAGTTATTGCTGATGCTGCACCGATCCGCCTGTCGATCTCCCGCTCCATCCTTCCCCCACTCGTGAACAAGACCCCGAGATACTTAAACTCCTCCACTTCGGGCGGGACCCTTTCCCTGACCCGCAGAGGGCATTCCACCCTTTTCTGGGCGAGGACCATGGTCTCGGATTTGGAGGTGCTAATTCCCATCCCGGCCGCTTCACACTCGGCAGCAAATCGATCCAGTGAGAGCTGAAGATCACGGTGCGATGAAGCCAACATTTTTATTTCCCATTTAATTTTTATTTCCCATTGTTTAAATACCATTTTAAATGTATTATTCTCTATTCTATTGTAAAGGTCTCAGTATGTTTCCAATATGTCCCAATAAGGTCCCAATATGTTTAAGATAAAAAAAATGTGATGTCAAACTCTCTACAAAATATGTTTAATATTAGGAAAAGTCCATACGAACTAAGAGGAAATGTGTTCATTAAAAATAAATTTAGAACAAATGTTAAAAAATTCTGTATTTCTATTAAAGGTGTGGATCTTTGGAATAATTGTGATGATGAACTTAAATTATGTTTAAATCTTTTATGTTTAAAAAAGAAATTTAAGTTATCATTACTTAAAAAATATGCAAGTCTTGATGGTTAAATTCAAGCTTATATATAATGTAAACAATTATAGTAACAATTGTATTAGTTTTGTACTTGTATTACTTTTTCATTTGATGTTCTAGTTTTCATTTGATGTATTATGATGGATTTCTAAGTATTTACTTATATGTTTTTTTGCTTTTATGATGATTTAAAAAAAAAAAAGTCGGCGAAATAAGCGTCTGCTTCAGCCGATACCTTTTCGGTCCTTTGCTAAAATATAATTATTCTTCTCTCTTTCATTAATGTAAATTTACACTGTGACCGAAATAAATAAATAGTAGAAAATAAAAATAAGTGAAATAGCGACATCTGCTGCTTAAAGTTTGCCATTGAGTAAGTTGCCACAACTTATGAGGACTTCAACTACCATAATGCTTTGCAAGAAAAGGGGTCTTATTTCTAAGCCTGGTTAAAAACACCTAAATTCCAAACATTCAAATTTTTTTTGTTTACTATTTAGACGTGGGTGTAATATGAATAATTATAAATAACTCAGTTGAAGGAA
Organism: Neostethus bicornis; assembly: GCA_902685375.1. Classification (NCBI taxonomy): domain Eukaryota; kingdom Metazoa; phylum Chordata; class Actinopteri; order Atheriniformes; family Phallostethidae; genus Neostethus; species Neostethus bicornis. Next base: position 9,210,649 of record LR738542.1, on the reverse strand, counting down.
TTGATTTAGTTTATTTTCTCGAAGTGTTTTTTCACTCTGATTTTCCTACAGGTTTCTGTGTGGTGATCTAATCCACGTCTGAGAGGTCCTTAATGTCTAGTGTCATTGGTGAATGACCGAAGATGTCTCACAGCAGGTTGTTTGCAAGGCTGCTTTGTAAGTATTTGAACAAATTTGAGCTTTTTATTCTTTAGGAGGTTTGTGTTTTTCCTCAGTAATGCAGACACAGAATAATTTAGAGTAAAACATCTTTGCTGACTGTGTAGCGAGCTGTCAGCTAGCAGCTTAGCCATGCTAGCTCACCTAGCATTGTACTAATGTAAGCTGATAAAACCTCACTGTTTACTTTCTCTTCACTAATGGATCATGTTAAATCTGCAGGATCAGAGTGTTATGTTGTTCTGATTAGGATCTGCTGATGTTGACCTGCATGTGGAAGGAGTGGATTAGCATCAAGTTTTCCTCAGAGTCTGACAGCAGCTGCACTGTTTCACCTTTGCCCTTGTCAGTTCTAAAACACAATAATGAAGGAGGAAGAACTTTGGTCACTGCTGGGATTTTGTTGAGACATCAAGCTTGTGGATCAACTGAACTTTGTACTTGACATTGAGGCAGAGGGGATCAAAGTTCAATCATTCATCCAAAACTTGTACAACTTAGTTTGTGTTTATTATTAAGCCATGTTGGTGCTAACCTAAAAAAATTCTACCTACTTACCTGTTTAAAGCAAGCTAAGTTTATTTGTAGCACAACTCATACAATAGGTAATCCAAGTACTTTAAGAGATGGGGAATATGTATTTAAAATGACAAAACATAGACAAATAATAAATAAAAAAAATTAGAGTGATTAATCTTCAGTCAAATGCACAATCTGTCTCACAGCCTCAGTAAGTTTGTTCTCCATGTTTAAATAAATAAATAAATAAAAATAAATGAATTACTCTATTCATCCCTCACCGGGGACATTTGTGTGCTGCACTCCTTACACCGCAGCAGGCTGCCCTTCGACGGCACCAATGATGGGAGAAGCGGAGGTTATGTGTCTTCTCCAAGGACCCTAGACGTGCTCTTTGTGGGCCGCAAACCCGCGACCTTCCGGTCAGCGCGCGAACGCGCTAACCACTGTGCTGTTGTCTCCCCCATGTTTAGTCCTGACTCCAGACACCACCAGGACACCGGTCCCAGAGGTCCTCAGAGTTCTAGATGGTTCATAAAACGCTAACATTTCACACTTAAACACAAGCAGAGCAGCTTTAAAGTCTATTCTCTGAACCACAGGAAGCCAGTGCAGAGTCCTGAGCACAACACTGATATAATAATATTTTCTCATTTAGCAGCATTTTGAATGAAGAGTCCTTTTTGTAAATTTAGTGATCAAATTTGTTTTGGTCCATGAGTAGACCGTAGTAATAATCTAACCTACTGATAACAAATGCATGGATAATAATAATAATAATGATGCATTGAAATTATATAGCGCTCTTCTAGACACTCAAAGACGTTTTACATATATATATGCATTATTCTTTCACTCCATACAATAATAATAATAATGCATTGAACTTATATAGCGCTTTTCTAGACACTCAAAGACGCTTTACATATATACATGCATTATTCATTCACTCCATACAATCATTCACACACACACAACATTCATTCCTGATGATGGGAGCTACCATGCAAGGCGCATACCACTATCATCAGAAGCAACTGGGGGTTCGGTGTCTTGCTCAAGGACACCTCGACATGGACTCTGGGCGGGGGATTGAACCTGCGACCTTCCGGTTACGGAGCGGTCGCCCTACCCACCGAGCCACCCTTCCCCATTAATTACTCTAAGTATGTTTTGGATACCAAAACTCTGATTTTGGCAAAGGTTTTAAGGTGGTAAAAGGCTACTGATGTCATTGATGTGATATGACTATTGAAGTTAAAATCTGAGTCCATTATTACTTCCAGATTTCTAACTTGGTTTGTTGGTTCTAGAGCAAGAGATTGAAGGTAACTGATGACACTTTCTCTTTGTTTCTGTGGGCCAAAGACAGAGATGCTGTTTTGTCTGAGTTTAGTTGGAGAAAGTTGTTTTGCATCTACACACTCACTTGACGTCCTGCCCCAACTGGAAGAGTTTAGGTACGTCGGGGTCTTGTTCGCGAGTGGGGGAAAGATGGAGCAGGAGGTGGACAGATAGATTGGTGCAGCGTCCACAATAATCAGGACGCTGCATCAATCTGTCTTGGTGAAGAAAGAGCCAAGCCGAAAAGCAAAGTTCTCGATTTACCAGTCGATCCTTGTTCCTACCCTCACCTATGGTCTCCAGGTTGGAATGGTGACCGAAAGTACAAGATCCCGGATTCAAGCGGACAAAATGAGCTTCCTCTGCTGATTGGCTGGGCTCTCACTCAGAGATAGTGAGGAGCTCTGCTACCAGGGAGAGTGAGGAGCTCCTTGTGGATTTCTTGTTGATACTCTACACAGATGTTCTTGCTGACTATCTTAGGCATTAATCCCAGGGTTTGACGAGCCCCTTATGTAGGGGCTCGTCTTGCCTTAATGATCCCTCCCACAGCATTTTGGGTGTAACCCTCCAAGCATTTGTGGGGATGCAATCATCTGTCTGCATGTACACCTGGGTTGAACCCCACATATAGCACGAAAAGCAAATAAGATTGTGGTATAAACAGGAGTGCACACATCTGGAGCGAAAGTGAAAAGCCTATTTAAAAACATCACAATAATCATCATGAATCATTCAGACTGATTTGAAATCTCTCCAGACTTTATAAGCTCATAATCTTTTCTCAGACCGTCTCAGGTTTTTTGTGGTCATATTTTTTTTTAGAAAAGTAGTGGTCAAGTCCAAGGGGAACCTGATAGGGTTGCTCAGCAACAGCAAAATGAGTTACTGCCAAAACACTGCAAAGTCCTCAAGTCTGCAGAGAATAAAGCCTTCAAAGAAAAAGTGAGAGCACTTTAATCCATTCCTACTTTCTGGGGAAAAAAGTTCTTTAGTTCTTTTTAAATTTTTCTTTTTTTTTTTAAATCTAACTTTGAGTGAAATCGTATTCTGTTGAATTTTTTCTTCCATCACCATGAATTTCTCACATCAGTAATCTGTCTACAGGTTTTTAATGATTGTCTTCTTTGTTCTTTCTGTGTCCTGCAGTGCAGCAGAGCGGTGTGAGACACTGTTACACAGGAACAAGAAAGAACCTCTACATCACTAAGAACACAAAAGTCATCTGCCAGGGCTTCACAGGGAAGCAGGTCAGTTTGGATTATTTATCAGTGTTTTTACAGCAGCTTAACTCACTGTACTCTGACTGGAAAATCTTTTAAGTTTCACCTCAACACACACACATTCCTCTTTTGTTTTCCTATTGAAATACTTTCCGTATTATTTCAATGAAAACAGATTCACAAGTTTAGGCTTAAACGATCTAACAAAGATTTCTAGTTTTAACGGATCCACATGAACGCATCCGCGGATCCACGTGAATTGTGTAAATATAGGTGCTCAATTTATGCTAAATTAGATTTTTGCAATTTTTAAAACCAATATGGTATCTTCTAAAGAACTCAAAAGTGAAACAGATCACCTTCTTGAACCGATTGTTCACAAAAAAATTGTTTCACGTCGACCTGTCTTTTTTTTTTTTTTTTACCGTATTTTCCGCACTATAAGGCGCACCTAAAAACCTTAAATTTTCTCTAAAGTCCACGGTGCGCCTTATAAACCGGAGCGCCTTATATATGGATTAATATTGAGCTACAACAGGTGTTGCAACTGCGGTAAGCAGCCGCCGACTCCATTTCCCCTGTAGAAGAAGTAGTGCGCGGTGCATGCTGGGATATATGAAAGGGTGTCTCATTTCCATTTGTGTGTTTGTGTAACGACCCGGAAATGGCTCCTACCAAGAGACACTGTTACACCGCAGAGTTTAAACTCAAGGCGATCGGTCACGCAGTAGAAGACGGGAATAGAGCCACAGCCAGTGGTGAGATCGGGCCTAAAAAATCCAGCCCGACCCGAACCCGCGGACATTAAAACCGCGGGCCCGCGGGCTCGCGGTAAAAAGATATATTATTTATAAAAAAATTATAAATTGGAACATTTTCAAGAACACGCTTTTTTAATTTAAAAAAAAAAAAAAAAATCACACTATCGGACCCTAACACACTTGTCTTATAGCCGTTAGATAAGCAAAAGTTATTTTTCAACTACAGCCTTGAAAATTTCAATCACGACATTTGTAGGAGAAGGCATCGCTCAGTGGTATCTGTCTTTAGACCTAAGGGGTCACCAACCCGGTGCCCGCGGCACCAGGTGGCCCGCAGCGACCGCATCAGTTGCCCGCAGGCCAGTTCTAAAAATAGCACTAATCACAAATTAGCTCTGTCTAAAATTTTATTTAATTGTGTTGCTATTCTTTTTTAATTTCATTTACAGTGATGTAAATTTTAAAACAAATACATAAAAACGTAAAAAAAAATGTATATCACAAAAAAAGTTTAATATACGTACGAACTCTGACGTAGTTTTGAGTTTGCGCATGACAAACTAGCTTTGCTGAGATAAGCTAGTGAGCGCTGCATAGATGAGGTTACGAACGCGTTTTCTACCCACAAAAACATGGCAGAAAAAAGGAAGAAAACATATCATTTTCAAAGTGAATGGGAGGAAGAGTTCTTTTTTACTAAAGTGAAAGAAAACTGTGTGCGTCTCATCTGCGGTGCGACTGTGGCGACGCACAGTCGCACCGTCCTTATTTTGAAAGGAGTAGATTTTTGTTAAATCTTACATAATTGATAATTTGTACAAACATGGTTCAGAGTTTATGATTTGATAACTTGTAAAAATTGAAAAAGATTTCCGACAAAATGTTGTGGAAGTGATCATTTGAAAATGAAACACTTGGATCTTGCATATTGAAATGTATCTGTTTCTGTTTAATCATACTGAAATAATTATTGTGATGGATCATTAACAATCAGTGTCTTCACATAGAAAATCATTATTAATAATATCAAATTAAAGGTACACTGTGTAACTTTGTTATTTCAGAAGTGTATTATCAAAGTAGTAGCCCTTTGCATTACTCAGTGTTCTTGAAGTAGCTCTCAGTTTCAAAAACGTCGGTGACCCCTTGCTTTTGACCAAGGAGTTGCTGGTTTGATTCCCGATTATCCCCTAACTCCAAGTTACTCCCGCTTTTGGCGCCGTCATGGCTGCCTGCTGCGGTGCAATGCTGCGCAGTAATTTCTCCATTAGGGATCAATAAAGTATGATAATTATTATTATTTTCCCATGTGTTTCTATGAACCTGCTTAAAGTCACATAACTGAATAATAAATATGGTGACTTTCTTTTATTTGCTGTAAAAACCCTACAAAATAAGATAAATTGTACCCAACTCCTTGTTTTGGTAACATTTCTAGAGAGAAGTATGTATACTGGAGCGGATCCAGGATTTTCTAAAGAGGGGGTGAGGTCATTGACAAAGCCAGTATAGAGTGGGCTGGTGGCATTCCCCCAGAACATCTAGAAAAATAAGAGTTATTTTTGTGCATTTTGTAGCCCATTCGCTGGCCGTGCAAGGGGATAGCTTGACTAGTCCCCTTTTCTTTCTTCTTCTTCTTTTTTTTTTTTTTTTTTTTTTTTTTTTTTTGTGGACCAAAAGGGGGGAGCATGCACCCCCATAACCCCCTAGATCCACCCCTGATATAATAGTTTTTTAGTATTTTTATTTTTCTACTTTTTCCTACAAAATCTTTTTTTTAGTGTTATTGTGTGTTTTTACTGACCTCTTGAGGCCGAAGTTGTAATTACAACAAAATACAAACAACTCATATTTACTTTGAAACATAAAAAAGCAATCGCTTACGGTTCAGTCTAATTTTTTAAAAACATTTCTGAAGAAATAGGTGATGAAACGAGCAATTTTCAGTCTTTCACACTTCGTGATAAAGCTTTATAAAGCCTTACATTTGCAGAAATATTGTGTAAATAATGGACCAAGACCCAAATAGTGTCTTTTTTTATGTGCAATAAATACAAATGAGAAAAGTTATTTTGCATGAAATATAAGTTTTAAAAAAAGCAGTTAAACAATAAAACCTCTCAAAGTTTACAAACTGAGTAGAAACAAGTACAATGACATGCATCTGGAATAAAACACACTGAGCTCCGTAAAGCTTCCTCTACACTTTACAAGGACATGAAACACACTTTCGGAGATGTTTTACAGTCAATGTCGCCATTTTTGATTTGTTTTTCTAACGCTCAGCGAGGGGATTAAACTAAGCTTTATTTATTTCCAAGCTGTATTTTGCTTCCTTTTCAGTGAACGTGATCCTCTCTCTCTCTCTTTCTCGCCCTAACGTGTCCTCCACCAGGCCGATTAATCCCAGATGGAGGGATATATCTTTATTATCGATGTTGATGAAAAGGTTACATTCCTCTTCTTTACTCACGTCTACACTTTTCATCTTTTCGCCTTGTAGGGAACTTTTCACAGTCAGCAGGCGATTGATTACGGATCGCAGTTAGTCGGAGGTGTTTCTCCTGGAAAAGGTGGCAAGACACACCTTGGTCTCCCCGTCTTCAATTCAGTAAAGGAGGTACGTGCACAAGTTTTAGAAAACAAAACACTAGATTGCAATGTGTAATAACCATAGAGTTTCAGCTAATTTCTATCTTGGCTTCAGGCAAAAGAGGGAACAGGAGCAGATGCCAGCGTCATTTACGTACCGCCGCCGTTCGCAGCGGCCGCCATCATCGAAGCCATCGATGCTGAGATACCGCTGGTGGTGTGCATCACCGAGGGCATCCCGCAGCAGGACATGGTCAAAGTTAAACACAGGCTGCTGCGTCAGAGCACCACTCGTCTCATAGGACCCAACTGCCCTGGAGTTATCAATGTGAGCGCACACACACGACCGGATGCGTGTTTCATGACTGGAATTATTTTCTCTCAGAATAATATACCATGTTTTGTTTTAATGAACATTATTTAAATATGGGAAATTTTTGCAAAATTTGTTTTCATTATTTTAATTTGTAAGAAGATGTTTATTTGCGTTAATAGAATATTTTAAGATGAAGCTACAAGAAAACTACATTCTCATTTGTAAAATCTGTACTTTTACAGTTTTATATTTTTTTAGAAAGTGTTCACACTTGATAATTAATAATAAATTAAATTGTTTGTTTAAATGTTGCTTTGTTGTTTGCTCTTTAATTAAAACTGTATTTTTTTGTACAGCCTGGGGAATGCAAGATCGGCATCATGCCCGGACATATTCACAAAAGTGGAAGAATTGGTGAGAATCTGCTTCGAACATTTGCTACAAATCACTTTGATATTATAAACTGTGATGATATAAATTTAGAAATTGAAACAATTTCTTTTTCCGTTCTGTTCTGTCATCTTCCGCTTCCCTGGAGCCGGGTCGCGGGGGCAACAGCCTCCAACAGGGACCCAGGCTTCTCTCACTCCAGCTGCATCCTCTAGCTCACCCGGAAGGATCCCAAGTCGTTCCCCATCCAGCTGTGAGACATAGTCTCTCCAGTGGGTCCGGGGTCTGCCTCTCGGTCTCCTTCAGGTGGGATGTGCCTGAAATACCTGACCAGCGAGACATTCGGGGAGGCATCCTGACCAGATGCCCAAACCACCCCATCTGGTTTCTCTCGACCTGGAGGAGGAGCGATCTCTAAGTGACGGGCCAGCCACCCTGCGGAGGAAGCTAATTTCTGCCGCTTGCATACAAATATTTATTAAGCTACTACTAGCTTAATAAATATAAAGGGGAAGCCTGGGCTTCACGGCCTGCTGGAGAGACCATGTCTCACAGCCGGTTGGGGGAACGACTCGGGATCCTTCCGGGTGAGCTGGAGGATACAGCTGGGGTCAGAGAACCCTGGGCTTCCCATCTGAGACCGGCCCCAAATAAGTGGAAGATGATGGAACGGATCTTTTATTAGTGGTAAAAAAAAAGTGGGGGTGTTTTAAAACTTAAGCTACGCATACCTCGATAGGTAAATAGATGTTAACAGAATGATATCTACATAATTAATTGACATTAGATATTGTCGTTTGGAGCAGAAATCAAGTTTTTTTTTCCCGACTGTTGTTACAATATTTATGCCGTGTTCAATAAGTTTTGAGTCAGATCCCCAGAAATGTATTTATGGTGTACCAACCTTTCTCTGTTACACATGCTCATAGATTTCAAAGCAAGAGCGGTGTGAGTGTGCCTAAAGTTCCATAAGCACCAGACTTTGTGGTTTCAAACATTTTCAGCTCGATTATAGATGTTTTTTTTAGATGTTTCAATGCTTTAAAGAAGTTTTTAGTTTGTGAAATTACAACATAATAAAAATCCAGTGAAAGCTTTATAACTCCAGAAAAAACACATTTTATCTCCAACTTTGATCAAACTTCTGTTATCACAGATTGGTTTTATGAACTTTTATTTCTGACAAACTCCATATCTACCATCCTGAATGGAACAAAATTAGAAAAAATAACGACATTTTTTCACAATCTTTCCCTGATAAACCCATAAATGAGCTGCTTTTGACAGCTTGATAATTACGATTGTTCTGCTGAGTTGAAACATTTTACTGTTTAATTTTTTCTTTAAAAAAAAAAATCTAGCTCACGGAATTTGGGTGCATGGGTGGGCAAACCTTTTGACTCGCAGGCCACATTGAGTTCTAACATTTGACCAGGGGGCCTGAACAGGAACAGATGGATGGCATGCTTTGGTAACCGCTAGATTAGGCCGATAGAATGGCGCACTAGATTTTAAGCAAGCGTGCTAAATATTATATCAAAAGTGTTAAATTTCAAAACTTGTGGCGCTAGGTTTGAAATCTAAGCTCTTGATACAACATTTTGCTTGTTTTAACATCTAATACGCTCGTTTACGTGTGTGTATTGGGCCCAATGGGTTTCCATAACTGTGCATATTATTTATTTTGACTTTGTGGAAGACGCACACATTTTAATGGGAGCAGTGTTGTTGTATCTTTGGCCCCTTCTAGTGACGAAACATCCGAATTACAGGGAAAATAAAATATTTAAAATATATAATCTTTACAAGTTCAACGGGCCAGATTAAAATGTTTTAACGAGCTGCATGTGGCCCACAGGCCGTAGTTTGCCCATACCTGGTCTAGCTGCATGTAATAAAATACCTGTTAAAACCGTGCTGATGATTAGGCCTCATTTGAATCATTTTATCAGCCTAAAAATTTTATACCGTGTTATTTTTTGTGACAAATGAGTTTATACTAAATATGCCAAAGGTTTTTTTATTTTTAATCTTTCAGGGATCGTGTCCAGATCTGGCACCCTGACATATGAAGCCGTGCATCAAACTACACAAGCAGGCCTGGGCCAGTCCCTCTGCGTGGGTAAGCCAGCTGAAATGTTTCACGTGTTTGATTTAAATGCAAACATATTTGCCATCTTGACATTTCTTGTTGGGTCAAAGCTTTTAGCGTGGATGTTTGAACTGTTAACTGAAGGAAAACTTTATGAGTCAGTGCCGCTTTCGGTTTAGAAAACATTTCTAACTTTTTGTTGAAAGCATTCAAACTTCAATGTGAGGAAAAACGAAATGAAATGCAATAAAAATGGAAAGATATCTTTAGCTAAGAATTGATTTAAGTTGTATTAAAACTAAATTTTGTCAATAAAACTTTTGTTTGTCGGCCCGGCTAAGGGTGGAATGCCCCCTGGAGGGCAGGGACAGGGTCCTGCCCCAAGCGGAAGGAGTTTAAGTACCTCGGAGTCTTGTTCACAAGTGGGGGGAAAGAAAGGGCGGCGTCAACAATAACTACGACGCCGCATCAGTCCGTCGTGGTAAAGAAATAGCTGAGCCGAAAAGCAAAGCCCTCAATTTACAAGTCGCTCTACGTTCCAAACCTCGCCTATGGTCACCAGCTGTGGGTGGTGACCGAGAGAATGCGATCGTGGATACAAGCGGCCGAAATGAGCTTCCTCCGCAGGGTGGCTTGGCTCTCACTCAGAGATCGGGTGAGGAGCTCTGCCATCTGGGAGGAGCTCGCTGTCGAGTCACTCCTCCTGCAGGTCAAGAAGAGCCAGATGGGGTGGTTTAGGCATCTGGTCAGGATGCCTCCCAAGTGCCTCGCTAGTGAGGTGTTTTGGGCACGTCCCACTGGGAGGAGACCAAGGGGCAGAACCTGGACCCGCTGGAGAGACTATGTCTCACAGCTGGGTGGGGAACAACTCGTGTTCCTTCCGGGTGAGTTGGAGGATGCAGTTTGGGTGAGAGAAGCCTGGGCTTCCGGTCTGAGGCTGTTGCCCCCGCGACCCGGCCCCAGAAAAGCGGAAAACAACTGAACAGAATTTTTTTTTGTTTTGCTTTTATATTGATTTAATCACAGTTTATAATATCGATCTATTGACTTGAAATTGATACATAATGCAATTAAATCTATTTAACACAAACCTGATGCTCGGTCGAGAGGAGCCAGATGGGGTGGTTCGGGCATCTGGTCAGAATGCCCCCCGAGCACCTCGCAGGTGAGGTGTTTCGGGCACGTCCCACTGGGAGGAGACCCAAGGTGCAGACCCCGGACGCGCTGGAGAGACTATGTCTCACAGCTGGCCGGGGAACGACTTGGGATCCTTCCAGGTGAGCTAGAGGGTGCAGCCGGGGAGAGAGAGGACTGGGCTACCCGTTTGAGGCTGTTGCCCCCGCGAACAAGCGGAAGATGACGGAACGGAACGAACCTGATGAAGCTTTTATGAGGCTGCAGAGTTTATGTATGTTTAGTTCAGCAGGTAATTAGTTGCAAACCAAGTCGTCTTATTTATTCCTACTCATTCGTCAGCTCTAATAGAGGATGCTGCAATCATTTCTGCTGCTTGACTTTATTGTGACCAAACACAGAACTGAATAAAACTCTTTTATCCAATTTATGCTGCATCATAAAATGAATATTCAGGACCACCTTAGAAAGGCTAATTTATGAAAAACAACTTGGCTTCATTATTATTTCAACATTTTAATTATGGAATATCTTCCAATCTTGCTTCATAAAGCCGGCACTGTAACAGCATTAAATATTGTAAAGTTCATTATGGGGTTTATTGGTGGTCTGATTTAGACTTCTAAAAGATTCCTGCATGTCCTTCAGGCAACTGCAAATTACAGTCGATGTAATATTAACATCACTTTCATCTTTGTTGCTGGTAATTATTCTCATTGCTTAGAAACAGCATGAAAATAAAAGACCCAAATTCTAATTATTGATTTTAATTGTGTTATTTCTAGTTTCTCTCCTGTGGCGTAAATATAAATGTAGGTCATATGAGTTAAACTTGTTTTGAAAGTGACTTTCTACATGGAGACAGTTTTTTTTTTTCAGTTTAAACTATTGTAATTGGAACAAACTTCATAAAGGCAGTTTGTTAAATGTGAAAATATAAAAAAAAAATGGTGTTCCACGCTGAGATCAAATTAGTTTTCACCAATTGGAGTGAAACAGAATAAATTAAAAAAGTGTTAGGTTTTTCTTAGAGCTGAAGAACCCAACAATCATCTCTCGGGGATTCACACACACATTCTATCAAACACATCAGACTTAATACAATAAACACAGATTGTAACTAAACTAAACCAGGATATTTTTCATCTCAAAAAGAAACAGCTGGAAAAAAAATAGGTAACCTGGTTGTTGGAGAGATAATCAAAATCAGAATACCGTATTTTCATGACCAAAAGGCGCACCGTATTAAAAGGCATAGTCCCAGTTTCGTGTGCTCTGTATTTTACACACATAAGACGCACCTGATGATAGGTCGCGGGTTTTATAAACATTTCTTCTACTACGTACGTCCGCCTTACAACAACACACACACAAGCAGACAAGTGTGCATATTTAAAAATAGATCGGGAGTAAAACTGAGTTTTTAAAAATTATTATTTAAAATCAGCTACAGTCATATGGTCATTTATCAAATCCATCCAAGTCCTCATCCTCTGTTTCCGAATCTAACACGTGCGCTAAATCCAACTTCGCAGGTTCATTTTCCTCGCTGTCAGAGTCCCTTTCTGTATCGTGCGGCTCCTCGGAAATAATGCCCGCTGTTGTGAAAGCTCGGACAACAATGCCAGCAGACAAGTTAGCCCGAGCATCTAGAAGCCACTGGCAAACTGTGGCGTAACTCGCCCGGCTCTGCGTTCCACCCTTTGCGAAGCTGTGGTCTCCTTCGGTCATCCATCACTCCCACGCCGCTTGCAGTCTTACTTTGAACGGCCGGTTCACGCCGATGTCCAGCGGTTGGAGTTCCTTTGTCAGACCTCCCGGAATCACGGCAAGCATTAGCGTTCATCTGCTTCACTTGTTTTTTCATGTCAGCGGTGAGATGAGGACGCATAGAGTCATAAATCAGAACTGATGGTGATGCGTGGAAAAAAACATCTGGTCTCCAAAACACACAGGGCGCACTGCCCGATGGGGTGTGCTGCTCATTTTGAAGAAAATCTAAGACTTACCGTGATAATACAATATACTTTAATGATTCCACACATGGGGGATTTGTGTGTTACAGCAACAACCAGTTATCTGCTGACTTCCAGTGAGTCATTGTAGAGCCTGACCACATAGGGAAAAAAAAAGACCTCCGGTACTGAGTGGTTTTTGAGCGGAGCGGTCTGAGCCTCTTGGAGAAGGAGCTCCGCTGTTCGTCCATGAGTGGGTAGAGAGGATGGTCATGATTGTCCATGATGGATAAAAGTTTGTTCAGTGACCTCCTCTCTACCACTGCCTCAAGTGAGTCCTGTTTGCTGCCAATGACAGAGCCAGCCAGTCTGATTAGTTTATTCAGTCTGTTGGCGTCACTGGCTCCGATGTTGCTCCCCCAGCAAACGACAGAAAAGAGACTGATAGAAGGTCTTCAGCATCTTGCAGCACACATTGAAGGACCTCAGCTTCCTTAGGAAGTAAAGTCGGATGCAGGTCTTCTTGAACACAGCAGTACTGTTGCTTCTCCAGCTCAGTCTGCTGTCGATGGTCACTCCATCCACTTGTACTCCTCCACCAAATCCACATTCCTACCCAGAAGTTAATTCCTAAACTTAATTTCATAACTTTAGAGTTTTAATAAAGTTACCACGGTATAAGAAGTTATGTAATCCATGTGAGAAAGCAGAAGTGCTCCTAACACCAGGAAGCTTTCTTTAATCACTTCCTTCCAAAGTTTAAGAAAATTATTTTTTTAATCTAATTTTGCAAGATCTTTCCATGCAGAGTGAACAGAGCATAATAAAGTGGTTTGGTGGTTTGGTTGTATCAAGTGATGATGGGGCTGTGTGTAAATTCTGTCCCAGGACGACCAGACAGAATGTACCTAGGACTACAGATTAAATCATCTACAAACTTCGCAATAGCTATTTTCCATTTGCAGTTTTTTTTAAAAAACTTTCGTTCCGTTCCATCGTCTTCCGCTTATCTGGGGCCAGGTCACGGGGCCAACAGCCTCAGACGGAAAGCCCTGGCTTCTCTCACCCCAACTGCATTCTGCAGCTCACCCGGAAGGATTTGTTCCCCAGCCAAAACTTTACATTATATCAAGAATCGGAGTCAGAATTACTTTTTAGAATTACTTTCTTGTGCAGTAAATTGGGATTGATGCCCTCTCTTGAATTAATTCACACTTTTTTCAGCAACTTGTATAGAAATTTACTAAAACCAATATTATTGCAAATAATTTTGACATTAAAAACAAATAATACATAAATGACTATGAAAGGAAAAAAAATTAACCTACATACATCCAATTTAAAATTCCAGAAACCATCTCAGCATCCTTTGCCTGCACCATCACGACCTCCCACTTCGGGAATCGCTGGTCTAAAGCATTGGTATATTTTGTCTCAGCTTAGTGTCTTCCTAATCCATATGATTTTTAAGATGCTGTGGATCTCTCTGGGAGTGACCAGGATGGACAGGTTCTGAGGAACAGCACATGTTAGAGGTTTGGAAGTTAAAGAGAGGCCAGACTGAGATGGTTTGGACATGTGTAGAAGAGACTGAGAGAGTACATCGGAAGAAGGATGCTGGGTTTAGAACCACCAGGAAAGAGGCCTAGAGGAAGACCAAAGAGGAGGTTCATGGATACAGTGAAGGAAGACATGAAGATAGTTGGTGTGACCAAAGAGGATACAGCAGATAGGATTAGATGGAAGAAACTGACTTGCTGTGACGACCCCTGAAGGAAATGCCGAAGAATGAAGAGGAAGAAGTGTCTTCCTAATCCTGATACGCCCCTGGTGTTTCTTCCATCTACACCTTTAAAGAGATAGTGTCTTTGTTATCCTGCCGACAACGCCAGTTTGTTATCGGTGGCAGAGTGGTAACAAACAGATTTCTTAGCAGGTTCTGTTTCGCAGGGAGACCACACTCAGGGTAGAGTCAAAACATGAATTTAATCCCAGACAGCTCTTCATAGGTATCTAACCACACTCATCCTAGTTCAACATTCGAAAACAAACTACAAACTACTAACAGTTAGCAACGGCTAGCTTTTGTTGCAACCCCCTTGTATGCCGGCAGGTTTCTGTCCTGTTTTGGGTCTTATGATCAATCTCTCCTCTAAATTTTCACATATTATCTTTCAGGAATATTTACTAAACTTTTGTTTGCCGTGTCTCCTGCTTAGGTATCGGCGGGGATCCATTTAATGGTACAAACTTCATAGACTGTCTCGAGGTGTTCCTGAAGGATCCCAAAACAGAAGGCATCATCCTTATCGGGGAGATCGGAGGGAACGCCGAGGAGAATGCAGCCGAGTACCTAAAGGAGCACAACTCTGTAAGTAAATAAGACACGCCGTACTATATAGTTCTCCGCCACTTATCCAGGCACAGGAAAGCTCAAAGTTCCCTCATGTCGGCCACATCTTCCCTCTCATCCAGGAGGAATTGAACGTTTTCCTGCACTAGCTGTATGACATAGTCCTATCTAGTAGGTCCTAGATAGGTCACTTCAAGGTCACCTGAAATGTGACGTGGCTGCAACATCTCAGCAGCAAATAATTGAGGATGCATCTTAACGAGGTGCCCAAGCCCCTGTACTTGGCTCCTGCAACCCAAAGGAGCAAAACTTCTTCTCTCGATCTCACTGTATCTCTGAGCGAGAGCCTTGCTGCATGTACTTTCACTCTTGTTCTTTCACAAGAGGATAGAACCGTAGATTACCAGGTAAATTGTGGGCCTTGCTTTGTGCTTGTCTTCGTCTTCAGTTGATCGTCTTGATAATTGAGGATGCTGCACCGATCCTCTTGTAGATATCTTGCTCCATCCTTCCCTCACTCACAAACAAGATGCAACATTAGGGATGGGTATCAAGAACTGTTTTTTTTTGTAACCGGTTTCACGGCCGTCATTTTACCCGAACCGATAAGCACTAGTCCAAACGGATCCGCTATCGGTTCTGGTTCCGCCACCTCACTCGCGAAGGGGGCGAAGGTTCTGCTTTAATTGATATTCTAACTTATTTTTTAGTTTAAAAAAAATTGCACATTTATTTCTCTTTATTACTTTGACATTTTTTTTTGTTTTTATTACAGTCCAGTTCAGATTTATTTTGAAGTATCCTATTTTATTAAAGTGAGGTATATTTTATTTAAATATTGTTCTGTTTTTTTAGTTCCACCATCATCCAATTGAAGTTTTTATGTCCATAATACTTATTTGTTTGTTTCTAAAAGTATTGTTAAGAGATTCGTTAAAGATTCGGTTCATTAAGCGGTATTGATAAGAGGACTAGTATCGATAAATTCTTATCGATACCCATCCCGATGCAACATAATCCGTTCCGTCATCTTCCGCTTGTTCCGGGGTCGGGTCGCGGGGGCAACAGCCTCAAACGGGCAGCCCAGGCCTCTCTCTCCCCGGCTGCATCCTCTTGCTCACCTGGAAGGATCCCAAGTCGCTCCCCGGCCAGCTGTGAGACATAGTCTCTCTAGCGGGTCCGGGGTCTGCCCCTTGGTCTCCTCCCGGTGGGACGTGCCCGAAACACCTCGCCCGCGAGGCGCTCGGGGGGCATCCTGACCAGATGCCTGAACCACCCCATCTGGCTCCTCTTGACCTAGAGAAGGAGCAGCTCGACACCGAGCTCCTCCCGGATGGCAGAGCTCCTCACCCGATCTCTGAGTGAGAGCCCAGCCACCCTGCAGGGGAATCTCATTTCGGCCGCTTGTACCCGCGATCTCATTCTTTCGGTCACCACCCACAGCTGGTGACCATAGGTGAGGGTAGGAACGTAGATCGACTTGTAAATCGAGAGCTTTGCTTTTCGGCTCAGCTCTCTCTTTACCACGACGGACCGATGCAGCGTCCTAGTTATTGCTGATGCCGCACCGATCCACCTGGCGATCTCAAGCTCCATCCTTCCCCCACTCGTGAACAAGACCCAGAGATACTTAAACTCCTCCACTTGGGGCAGGACCCTGTCCCTGACCCGCAGGGGGCATTCCACCCTTTCTCTTAATCTTAATTCCTTGTAATTTTCAACACTGACAGTAAATTACTTACCTTTTTAAATATATGTGTTTAGTTATGCTCTTTCAAATCTGCCCGCTCGAGCGAGCATGCCATCGTACAGAGAGAACATGTCTCTTTGATCGCAGCCGCAGGCTTCATCCGATTCTCTCCTGTGATTCTTTAGATGAAGGTAAATAGTGACAGATGGGCACAGGTGTAATTTGCAGGTCGTGCTCAAAAAGCTGCTCGGTTTAAACGTTTTCACTCTAAGAATGGAACGTAAAAGCAGCAGGATGATAAGTTTCTGTTCGCAAACTCTGTCTAACTTATTATTGGCATTAATAACCTCACCAGGACCAAACTTGGGAGTTTTTTTTGCATCCTGCAGATTATTTTGACGTATAAGTGTTTCTTTTCGCGTGTGTGTTTTACTGCGTATGTGTGCGCGCAGGGTGTTCTCGAGCTGAAAAATGGATTTGATTTGCCCTCGACTGCTCTAATGCATGCAAATCTCCTGCTGGCGTCTCAGGAGAATAACTTCCCTCGCTGAACAAATAGAGTAAAAACACCCTCCCTCCCCAATCAGTCGGGGTGTGACAGTGAGGGACAGTTCAAATGAATCAGTCGAGCGTGGGAGGAAGCTGCATGTCTCACGTTGAAAGCTAGTTGTGTAGAAAATTGTTCATAAAAAGTACTTTTAGGCCTTATTTTAATAGTCAGGGTCTGAACAAAGATGTCAGGACACATTGTTTTCTCTCTGAGTTGAACTTAACTTTTCTTCATTTGAATACGCTTGAATTCAGGTCACAGAAATACTCGTCTTGCACATTCAGATGGTGCCAGAGTCTATCTGCAGCAGGGATTATTTCCTGTAGAAACTAAGAGAGAAAAATGGTGATAATAAAAATAACAGCTCCAGCTTGTTTTAAAAAGTTACGATCATGCAAAGACCAGGATATAACCACAAAGTTCGAGAATATGATCGAGAAATTTTAGCTTCAATGAACCAAAAGCAAAAACTTAATGAAATTTAAGTTTCCTAAAAGAAATTTGCAAAATATTTTGTATTCCTTTTTTTAAGTTCCGTCATCTTCCGCTTGTTCCGGGGTCGGGTCACGGGGGCAACAGCCTCAAACGGCAGCCCAGGATTCTCTCTCCCCAGCTGCATCCTTCAGCTCTCCCGGAAGGAACCCAAGTCGTTCCCCGGCCAGCTGTGAGACATAGTCTCTCCAGCGGGTCCGGGGTCTGCCCCTTGGTCTCCTCCCTGTTTGACGTGCCCGAAACACCTCGCCCGCAAGGCGCTCGGGGGACATCCTGACCAGATGCCCAAGCCACCTCATCTGGCTCCTCTCGACCTGGAGGAGGAGAGGCTTGACACCGAGCTCCACCCGGATGGCAGAGCTCCTCACCCAATCTTTGAGTGAGAGCCCAGCCACCCTGCGGAGGAAGCTCATTTCAGCCGCTTGAACCCGCGATCTCATTCTTTTGGTCACCACCCAGAGCTGGTGACCATAGATGAGTCTTGTACTAAATCTGTATTCCAGTTTTTATAGATTAGTACAGCGTCTTAAGAAAGCCTCACAGTGAAAGAAAAATTTAGGAAATGTTGCCATTAAATTAGATATTTTGAGGATTTTGTGTTTTATTTTATACGGTAAAAAGGGGGGGGAGACAGTGACTCAGTGGTTAGAGCATTCGCCTGCGGACCGGAAGTTAACCGGACGTTTGCAAGTTCGCATCCCACTGAGTTCACATCTAGTGTCCTTGGAGAGGACGCCTAACCCCCTGCTTCTCCCACCATTGGCGCTCTCATAGGTGGCAGCCTGCTGCGTTGAAATGCAGCACACAAAATTTTCCGGTAAGGGATCAATAAAGATATTAAAAAAAAAAAATGGACTCCATGTATTTATCGCTTTTCTACCTGCGTTGGTACTCAAAGTGCTTTACAGTGTAGATCACATCCACCCGTTCAAACCACCATTGGGGATTGGGTGTCTCGCTCAGAAACACCTCAAACCCTGGACCCTCCGGTTACGGGACGTTCGCCCTACTCATCCTTCCCACCGTTTTTGTCTGCCCATTCAAAACATTCAATTTTTGTTTCAGTGTGAGCTGCGATCATAAAGTTGTGTAACCACTTTTCTTGTTCAAGTCTGCAACCAACTTAATCTTTAATATTAACTTTAAGTCTTCATTCCTTTTCTAATTGATTTAGATCAATCTGAAAAATAAACACTGTTTATGTCATAAAATCTATTGTTTTTATGTGTGAGAAAGAGACATATAACAAAAAGTATTGATCTAATAATCCGTTCGTGTTAGAGCAGAGTTACAGGAATGTTTATCCAGCAAAAGTTCATTCTGTGAGGGAAAACATTGCTGTCGGAGAGTTTGTGCTGGGGGATGTATTTCATGCTCGAGTCTTCATCAGTGTGTGCAATAAAATATCTTCTTGAAAAATCTCCCTTAAAAAAAAAAGTTTCTGGCAGCAAGAGTGTGTAAATAAAGTCCGCAGGAGGATTTAGAGATAGTCAACTTACAGATATAATATTCTTTCATGTTTCGACTCTGGACTTTTCACTCTGCCTGACTCAACTCCTGTTTTGTCTTTCAGTTGAAACAAAGAAATGAAGTTTGATTAAACTGGAAAAACTGTTTCATTTACACAGACACGCTGATTTTTCCAGCCAAAATGACATGTTTTAGGGCCCGATTGGTTGTTTGAATACCTTTTCACACACATTTTAATGGAAGCAGTGTTGTTGTTTTCTCAAAAAAGCCAATAAACCTAGAGTGTGCCATCTAGTGAGGAAACATCAGAATTGCAGGGGAAATAAAACAGTAACAAGGTTTATGTATTTATTTCAAGTTCGGCGGGCCGGATTAAAACGTTTAGCGGGCCACAGGTGGCCCGCGGGCCATGGTTTGCCCATGCCTGCATTACACAATAAATTGATTATTGCACATCTAAATGTTGGAATGATAAACAAACAGGTAGATGAGTATTTACTACACTTTCAACGCAATGCAGCAAAATCACATGCATCTAACTCTAACCCACAATAAGTGTCCTTTAACAAATTATACCAATACAAACTGAAGTATTCTAACATTTAAATCACAAAACATGATAGCAAAACTGTATTTTTTACATCACACACACAGAACATTGAATAATAATGTAAAAGGTCTGTTTCTGCTTTCTTCCTCCACATCCAAGCAGATCTGCCTGAACTGTGCATTAAGATTAAGAATACCTTTATTTGTCCCACAATGGGGAAAGTGTAGTATGCAACAGCATAGGCACAGGAAGAAAAGAAAGTCACGACAAGTATGCACAGACAAAAATAAACAAAATAGACTAAGGACACAAACATGTATTCAAAGTGAACGAGCTACGGCACAGTTCTGGTGAGAAACAGCAAAAAGAGCACATGGTTAAAATTGCTCATTGTGAAGTCTCACAACAGAAGGAAGGAAAGACCTCCTGTATCTCTCCTTCACACAGTGAGGGTGGAGCAGCCTGCCACTGAAGCTGCTTTTTAGTGCAGACAGACTGTCCTGCAGGGGGTGGGACTTGTTGTCTAGCATGGATGTCAGTCTCTTCAGGACGCTTCTGTCACCCACCTCCCGCACTGAGTCCAGGGAGCAGCCCAGGACAGAGCTGGACTTCTTGATGATTCTGTCCAGCTTCTTCGTCTCCCTTTTTGCGATTCTATTGTTCCAGCAGACCACACCGTACAGGATGACTGATGCCACCACAGAGTCGTAGAATTCAATTCAATTTTATTTGTATAGCCCAAAAATCACAGAATTTCTGTGTCAATGGGCTTCACATGAAAGATTAAGGAGGAAAAAAAAAACAAGAAATACACAGCAAGAAAAATAACTAACAAATGCTGACTAAACAAGACTAGTACATTTATGCCCTTAGACTCTCCTTCATGGTGAGGAAAAAACCCATCAGTGGGGAAAAAATAAGAAACCTCGTGGGGATCCACACGAAAGAGAGATCCCTCCCCCGGGACGAGCATACAATGTGTCAAAGATTGGTGCATTTAAGGGAAGTCTGTAAATCTGACTGTTTGGTAGAAATCCATCAGCACCAAAGCAATTTATGGGCACTGTCGTGAGACATCGATAATCGGCAAAAATTTTGCCAATTAACGATGTCTCACGACAGTGCCGATAAATTGCTTGGTCCTAGTTTTAGGAGCGTAAAATAGCTCCCCTTTATAGATTTGAACGAGAAGTCCTTTTTATTATTCTCTAGATGTCTTTAGAGAACAAAACTCTGTTCCAGTTGGCACACAGAGACAGAAACTTCTCTATTGGTTGTTTAATTACGGTAATAAATCTGTGCCGCTAACAGTGGAAAACAAAAGACGTGGGAGAATGAATAGAAGTATGACTCGCCTTCCTCTATGAATTGTTACAGTGTCAGGGGAGACGGGGATTAATAAAGTAATTAAACCTTTTTCGTTTGAGCTAGATTTAAAGCTCGATTCACGCAGGGTGCTTCTTGGACTCGGAACGTGCTCCAACTCGCGAGCAGGCCCGTCTTCTGCTAATTTGTTTTTCAGCACGTGGAGCAGATGCTTGTAGCATATTTGGAGCATTTTAAAGTGACATCCTCTCTCTCTCCCTCCTATTTTTCCCTTTTAACTTTGCCAGTTTCGACGCGCTCGTTAGCAGCACACGTCAAGACCTTAGTGTTCGCCCGCTGTTCCTAATTACCCAAATTCCTTCCCAGCTCATGTTAATGGCTTCCTTCTTCCTCCCGTTAGCATCCTGTTGAAATTGGGTGTGGAAATGATGGCACACCAGGTTGTGTTTGAAGGACTTTGCTGCGTTGCTTCGGATGTGAAACATGCCACATTCGCTCTGCAGATGAGCTACAACCTACTCACACACGCACACGTCGCCATCTTCTGTAATTAGAGAGTTATTTCAAAGCATGAAATATTAGCCGCTGCACACGCACGTGAACACGGGCTCGGTCGCCGTCGCTAGTTACGCTGTTATTGCTGAAGATGAATTATTAGCTCTCTTCACCTTGGAAATGATCTTAACTGTTAGATGTAACATCCATCAATGAGCAGGCGGCATGGACAGGCGCCCAGCTAATCACCAGCTGCATGACTAATTACCATTTCAGAAATGAGATGATATGAAATGGCAGCAGCCTGAGCCGCTATCTGTTCATACACCAACCCGTGCAATTAAACGCCCTGATTGACCCTTTGTTTTAATAATGCGGGCTTAGACGGAGATGACTGCTTAGACAAGCCTGTTATCATGGAACCCTCTAATGGGAGGACATGAAGTGCTTTGTGTCTAATGAATGAATAAAAAGCAGGTTTAGAAAACGAATTCTTTCTGTGTTTCAACCACAGCATCGTTGTACAGCGCTTCACGTTTCACAGCCAAAGTTTTGTAGATTTATTAAAAATAATTTTGAGGCTTTATTTTGAATAAAGCTTTGTTTCTGTCGGCCCCATTGTTGTTAGTTTACTAATTGGCTGGATATACAGTAAACCAGGACGGGGCAATTTCAGCCACTTTCGGCTGGTAAAACTACATTTCTCACTAAAGTATCCACTTCCACTTTACTTGTAGACCCACAGTATGTTAAACGTTGCTGTTTTACATTTTTTGCCCGTAAAAGTATAAAATAGTAACCTCTTTGACTGCCAAATTTCTCCTTGCATTGAGAAAAAAAACATGGTGGATAAGACCTCGAGATACTTAAACTCCTCCACTCAGGGTAGGACCCTACCCCTAACCTGCTGGAGGCGTTCCACCCTTCTCTGGGCGAGGACTGTGGTCTTGGATTTGGAGGTGCTGGTTCCCATCCAGTAAATCGGTCTAATGAGAGTTGGAGATCATAGCCCGACAAAGCCAACAGGACCTCATCATCTGCAAAAAACAGAGATCCAATCCTAAAGTCACTGAATCAGATCCCTCCAACACCTCGGCCGCACCTAGGAACAGAATCGGTGACAAAGGGCAGCCTTGATGGGGTCCAACTCTCACTAGAAATGGAATCAACACACTGTCGGCAATACGAACAAAGCTCTGGCTCCAGTCATACAGAGACTGGAAACCCCGTACCAAGAACTACAAGACTCCGCACTCACAATTAGATAGCTATTTGAGAAAAGTCTTATTTAGTGTTCAATGTGCTCGAACACATCTGTGATAATTTAAAAAAACTAAATAAAGTTTGCTGCTTTGTGGATTTTGTCTTAACTGAGTTACTTTTAGAACATGACTCATATTTAGTCAGTGTCATAAGAGATCAGTGTTACTTCATACCAGAACTACCAATGCACTGATTTGGTTTTTACGGTCGTGGTGCCAAAGTTTATAGTCACTGTTTGAGGTCACAAAATTTCAAAGACTCACACATATGACTCCTTCCATCTAGTTCTCACATCGACCCCAACCATTCATTATTATTTAAGGGCAGAAAGAAACATATTGTTCAATTGAATTGAATTAAAAAAATACTTTATTAATCCCTGAAGGGAAATTTGATGCGGCAGTGCTAACAACCTGATGCCTTCCGGGTTCCGCTCACACGGTGTAAAAGCTGGCATCTGAACAGTTAAAAAAACAGTCTGTAATGAGTCCACGGAGTCGGGCTTCAATGAAGCACACCAAAGTGGTCCCTCCACATTCCTGCTGGGTCAGAATGAGCGTCCTCAGTTCCTCCATCTTGCCAGCGAGAGTCCGGATGTTACCCATGACAACCGCAGGGACACTGGGCTTAAAGCGCCTCCTTTCTGATTTTCTCCTTCTCAGTTCTGTTGGGACTGCATAGACTCCTCCAGCCACGGTGGATCTTGTTCCGAGAGCTAGCTGCTGGTTGAGTCCTCGCAAACAAAGCGAAACGACTCTCTCACCAAAAAAACGGAAAGCTAGCCGTTGAAAAAAACAAAAACGGCTAGCTTAAAAACAGCCGTTCGAAGTAAAACAGTGCAGTCCAAAACGACGTCCAAAGATCGCACAAAGTCACATCTCCAGAACGGGACCAAACACAGCCAAAAGACGAACAGAAACCAAGTGGAAAAAATGCGAAATAGACGACCAGACGCTAAAAAAAAAGAAAACACCGCAGTAGGCAGCCACCTGCGGCACCGCTTTTTGACGTCTTGGTGTTGACTTCTTCTTTGTTTCATCCTCAGTTTTTTATCATTTCTCTGTTTCTTTGTATTTCGTAGGGAGATAAGGCCAAGCCTGTGGTGTCCTTCATCGCGGGTTTAACCGCTCCTCCCGGCCGCAGGATGGGTCACGCCGGTGCCATCATCGCTGGAGGGAAAGGTGGAGCCAAAGAGAAGATTGCAGCTCTCCAGTCTGCTGGAGTCGTAGTCAGCATGTCCCCGGCTCAGCTGGGCAGCACGATGTTTAAGGTACGTTTGGTTTATCCTACGAGTGTGTACGATAGAAATGTGTGTGATCGTCTACCACAAATATTCCGCGGTAGATGAAATTTTAGTATCATCACCTCTTTTGAAACGAGTGCATTAAACATTTGGTTGAAATGACCAATCATAGAAACTGAGTTATTTGATCTTCGGATGCAAAGGTTAATGAGCTCAAGCTTGTTTTCACACATTTTTTTTATCACCAGCATGTAAATTTTAATGTCATTCCACAAACATTTAATGTTCAATAGTTAAAATCGGTGATGCATCATTAAGACGGGGCAGTTTGTTCGACATCCAAGAAATTTTAACTCTTCAAAAAGGCTCTACATTAAACGTGATGCCACTCTAACATAAAGAACAGGGGTCTGACTCAAGTGGATGAGTTTAAGTATCTCAGACTTCTTCTTCTTTCGGAATTTCTCTTCAGGGGTCGCCACAGCAAGTCAGTTTCTTCCATCTAACCCTATCTGCTGCATCCTCTTTGGTCACACCAACTATCTTCATGTCTTCCTTCATTGTATCCATGAACCTCCTCTTTGGTCTTCCTCTAGTCCTCTTTCCTGGTGGTTCCAAATCCAGCATCCTTCTTCCTATATACTCTTTCTCTCTCTCCTCTGCACATGTCCAAACCATCTCAGTCTGGCCTCTCTGACTTTATCCCCAAAACCTCTAACATGTTCTGTTCCTCTTATCCTGTCCATCCTGGTCACTCCTAGAGAGATCCTCAGCATCTTCATCTCTGCTTCCTGTCTTTTCTTCAGTGCTATTGTTTCTAGTATCTCAGGCTTTTGTTCATAATTAAGGGAAGGAGAGAGTGGGGATCAACTAGTGGGTCAGTACAGCGTCCACTATAAGTTGAATGCTGCACGGTTTGTTGTGGTGCAGAAAGAGTTGAGCATCTTATTTATTACATTAATTTTTAGGAGAAAATCTTTGTTGATTAAAAGTAGTTTTTAGTCAAGATTTTCCCATAAAACCTTTGGGCTTTTTTTTTTTTTTTTTTTTAGATTACCATTATTACCCGACACCCGAAAACTACAAGATGTACAAACAGGGTTATAACTACAATATACATTTATTAGAAAAATCAGTTCTGTGTCACTAACAGGAAAAAGCCACAAAAAAGAAAGATGATAGAAAAAAAAACCCAAAGTCATTTTAACTCTTCTCCAAGATAGCCTGCCATAAAGGGGGAACCCCCTAAACCCCCACCACCATTCAGCAGTCATAAGGGCAAGGCATGGTGTAAGATGTCCAAGAGGCAATGTGGAAATAATGTCACCAATTCCAAATCTCAACCAGCCCATCACCCAGTGGTGGAGAGAAGAAAAAAAAATGAAAGATAGTGCCAGGATGAAGGAGTTGGCCTCTCCCTTCCAGACCACCAAGTTCAACAACGATGGCATAAGTTTACAAGAACTCCAGAGAAACCAGAGTTATCTGATAAGCCGGTCATTCCTGAACTCTTCCTGCTGATCAGAATGGAAGAAAAACCACCTTTCAGGAATCAGGTCACCAGACATGTGGATGATATTACAACCGGATCTGGAAACCTTTTGTTACAAAACTCAGGAATAGATTTGAATGGAGAAAATGAAACGCAACCAGTATCATCTAAAAAATCAAACAAAACAAAGGTTCATTAGTCTGATTTTTTTCTTTTTTTCATTTCTAAAATGTAAAAGAAATTCAGTCACAAAACTCGGTTTTGCATAAAAAAAAGAGAATTATTAAATACAAACTATGAACGTAAGAAAAATATTCTACATCTAAAACCTGAAACTAAGATGTGTTTTTCTTCTTCTCACAAGCTGGACAAAAGATCCAAACACAATGATCTTATTTTAAAAAAAGAAGAAAGTACTTAGTATTTACACTTACCTATTTAATGCTGTTATAGCGATGCTTCTCATCCAGATACATCCCGAGGCTGTGGTGACCTTAGGTATCAAATTTAATTACAAAGCTGTCGACGAGGAGGCAGGGCCAAGCACTTTTTTCTTTCTTGTGAACGAGATTTTAAGACTTAGCAAAGATAAACCTGTCGATATTCTGATAACAAAAAAAGACGAGTACAAAGACTTCCAAAAGAATGAGCGGGATGATGAGTTAAAACAGTTTTTTGTTATCGTCGTTTGATTTCAAATGAAGTTTAATTATTTAATGATTAAAAAATGCTTTGTGCAAATTTGAAAAAAAAAACAAAAAACAGCCAATCCCGAAAAAGTTGGACAATAGTACCAGTAAATGTATGAGATTTTTATTTTTAAATGATTTTTATAGCTACTTTTCAAATATCAAACCTCCTGAGATCTACCAGAGTGGCGTTAACAGCGGTAACCCCCACAGATTGTTTCCAGCCTGAAGTAAAACTACCCTCACAACACAACCATTAGACATCACATCATAAACACACCCTCTTGCAAACACACACACAGACACAGAGAGACAATATCCTCTCTCTAAAACACAGACAACTTCCTCTCTTTCAAACACACACAGATACAAATTTATCTCTCTCGAAAACACACAGACAAGTTCCTCTCTTTCAAACAAACACACACAGATACAAATTCATCTCTCTAAAACACACACAGACAAGTTCCTCTCTTTCAAACACACACAGATACAAATTCCTCTCTGTCTAACACGTAAACAAGTTCCTCTCTTTCAAACACACACAGATACAAATTCCTCTCTGTCTAACACGTAAACAAGTTCCTCTCTTTCAAACACACACAGATACAAATTCCTCTCTGTCTAACACACAAACAAGTTCCTCTCTTTCAAACATACACAGATACAAATTCCTCTCTGTCTAACACATAAACAAGTTCCTCTCTTTCAAACACACAGACATAAATTCATCTTTCTCTAAAACACACAGACAAGTTCCTCTCTTTCAAACAAACACACACAGACACAAGTTCCTTTCACTCTCTAAAACACACACATACAGACTTATTTCTGTCTATCTCTCGTTTGCTTTCTTTATCTCTCTCCAACACACAGGTACATTTTACACGCGAACGCAGCGCTTTGGGAGGAGCTACAGCAGCACCTGGTGCTACTTAGAAAAAGCCGCTAGAGATTGATGCTTTTTTTTTTTTTTTTTTTTAAATTTTGACATTTTAGCAACTCTTAACAGCTAGAGGATCTGAGTATTTGGTAAAGATAGCGTCAAAGCCGCTGAGCTAAGTTATCCAATTTAATATTATTTATCTGAGCATTGATTTTTACAACCTCGACACGTCAAAACAGGGTTATACTGTACATGTGTTTATTATTCCAGAATAATGAACAAAAAAAAGAGAAATTCTGCAGGTTCATTAGAAATGGGCCTTCCCAACAATTTTAAATTGATATCAGCATGTCTCTAAAAACTTTAATTGGTCAGGCGATAGCAGATTAGCTAAACTAGCAAGAAGATAAGGTGGAAGACTCGTTAGAACCGGCAGAAAAATATGAGGTGGATAATGAGCTCAATTCAAGCCAAAAGAACGTCTAAAAAATGAGCTAGCGGTGGATTGCATAACTGCGTTGATGGTGAAACAACGACTCTGTTTCTCTCAGTTCCTCTCCGGGGAGGCACCATTAACAGGATGTATAAAAAGTGAAAGCGTGTATTCCAACCATTCATCATCTTATATTTTCATTAGCTCTGCACACAGATATGGATTTACATGACATTTTTTTCCTAGAGTTTAATTCATAATCATTGGTTGTAATGATGAAAAACATGCTTGGTCGGTGGCTCGTTTTGTTCCTCGTTGTGTTCATACGTCTCTGTTAATCTCATTGAGCGCTGTAATGGAAGTAATAACATGTAAGAGAAGCAAGTGGATGTAACTGGAGACAATGGCCGCTGCTCAGATTGTGAATTGCACATCTACATTTGTTGACCTAAAAGCCAAGTGGTGCAAAGGTGCACGTGCAAAACACAGTTCACACATTTAATCTGCTGTAAACGCAGTGTGGATTATCTAGGTTGATGTTCTCTGCAAAAAACCATGTGGTTAATCAGTACAAACTGAGCCAAAAACCTGCAGTTTGAACATTTTTACTCCCATTTAAACTTTGTTTCACCTGATTTCATTTCATTCTCAAAGTTAGACAACATATAAGTATTAAACCCTGATGTCATCATCAAACGATACCAACGCACTGTACTGAGACCATGTCCACATGTAGCCGGGTGTTTTTGAAAACGCATGTCTGCTGTCCTCCGTTTTAGAAAAATGCTCGCGTCCACATGTAACCGTTTTCAAAATATCCGCGTCCACACGAAGCCGTATAAATATGCTTCTGAGTGCGGTTATGAGCATGCCAGACCAGTAGCCGGCAGTATAGGTGTAAATGTAACTTCTGAGCTATCCAATCAGAGCACCTCTGTCGTCATTTCCGCAGCATGAATCCATGCAGCCCACTGTCTGTTTTTGTAAACAAAGATGCACACGAATGACATATGTGCATTACTTGTTGCATTACTTGTTGCAGGTCGCATAAAAACGCAAATCTCCGTTTTCGCACGCAAATGCAAAAACGCAGTTTTCCAAAATCTACAGTTTGGCCAGAGTTTTCAAAAACGACAATTTTGAATGGAAAAAAACCTCCGTTCTCGTGTGGACGGGCAGGACAAAACAGATAAAAATATATGCGTTTTCAAAAATACCCGGCTAAGTATGGACAGGGCCTGATATTTGCACTCGAAATTATGGAAACTATTCATTTAGACATCGGTGTATAGATCTACACATTGAACCATTAACCGCTTGGAGTTATTGTAAATAACTCAAACAGTAACGAAGATGTACGTACATGTTATTCTCAGCCTAACAGTACCCAAGCACACGGGCGTGTCATACATCTCATAGAAACAATTCTTAAAAGATGCCTCGGTTCCAAACAAGTTGACTTTTAAATGTGATTATACCTCATTTCTGAAAGATGTTTTGGTTAAATTACCTCAGCATTCTGTGTTGCTGTGCCAGTCTAAATACCAGCTGGAAACAATAAGGGGCTAAAAACAAAGGTGACAAAATATTTATTTGGTCATCCAACAATATTAGTTTCTTTTTTTTTTTAAGTGATTTAAAAAAAAATCTCAAAATTTTCTGCTGACTTTTTTTATGCAAAATTTTGCATCATTTTGACAAAAATTAGCACTTAACAGGTGTCCTTTTACTTAGAAACATTACTTTATTTTACTTTTGTAACCTTAAACTTCATTTTCTTCTGATGGCATGTCACCATAGCAACAAACTCCAACAAATTATCTGCCATTATTTCTTAGATTAAGTAAAATAATTTAAATTGTTCCGTTCCGTTGTCTTCCGCTTATTTGGGGCTGGGAGCTACAGCCTCAAACGGAAAACCCAGGCTTCTCTCATCCTGGTTGCATCCTCCAGCTCACCTTGGATGATCCTGAGGCGTTCAGCTGTGGGACATAGTCTCGCCAGCGGGTCTGAGGTCTTCCTCTTGGTTCCTCCCGGTTGGATGTGCCCAAAACTCCTCACCAGCGAGGCGCTCGGGAGGCATCCAAACTAGATGCCTGAACTACCCTACATCTGGCTTCTCTTAACCTGGAGGAGCACAAAGCTCTACTCCAAGCTCCTTTATCTCTGAGTGAGAGTCCAGCCACCCTGTGGAGCTAGCTCATTTCGGTCGCTTGTATCCGGCCGAATGCAAATGGTAAATAAACAAAATCAAGTACTGATGGAAAAGGTTTCAAACTGCCTTTTGAACAGTTCTGTCATCTTCCGCTTGTTCTGGGGTCGGGTCGCCTCAAACGGGAACCCCAGGTTTCTCTCACCCCGGCTGCATCCTCCAGCTCACCCGGAAGGATCCCAAGTCTTTCCCCGGCCAGCTGTGAGACATAGTCTCTCCAGCGGGTCCGGGGTCTATCCCTTGGTCACCTCCCGGTGGGACGTGCCCGAAACACCTCGCCCGCGAGGTGCTCGGGGGGGCATCCTGACCAGATGCCCGAACCACCCCATCTGGCTCCTCTCGACCTGGAGGAGGAGCGGCTCGACACCGAGCTCCTCCCAGATGGCAGAGCTCCTCACCCGATCTCTGAGTGAGAGCCCAGCCACCCTGCAGAGGAAGCTCATTTCGGCCACAGGTGAGGGTGGGAACGTAGATCGACTTGTAAATCGAGAGCTTTGCTTTTCGGCTCAGCTCTCTCTTTACCATGACGGACCGATGCAGCGTCCTAGTTATTGCTGATGCCGCACCGACCTGCCTGTCGATCTCCGGCTCCATCCTTCCCCCACTCGTGAACAAGACTTGAACTTAAACTCCTCCACTTGGGCCAGGACCCTGCCCCTGACCCGCAGGGGGCATTCCACCCTTTTCCAGGCGAGGACCATGGTCTCGGATTTGGAGGCGCTAATTCCCATTTTTTCCCTTTTGAACAGTGTATTTTTTAATCGAAACGTTTCAACTTCCATCTGGAAATTATTTTCAATCTGATAGAATGACCCGAGCCCGTCCAAACAAAAAGGCGGAGCTACCCCAACCAACCTGAAAACCAACTGTGGTGTGGAACAGAACGGTCATAACTTACTTCTTTTATAAAACACTATTCCTCTCATATTTTGTGTAATTTTTTCAACTATTTTCTTTTTAACTTCAGAATAATAGAAAAGGAAATGTAATTTTAAAGTCTTCACACTTCTGATAACACGAGCTGCTATTAGCTTAATGAGAGCTTGTCAGAATTTAAGTTGAATCAGTGAAGGAACCTGCTAAATCAGCCATGTGGGAGAGCTTTAAACGGAAGGAAAGATTTTAATTTTAGTGTTTAACACAGCCTTTCAAACCGAGGGGACAAAAGAAAATAAAATGTGCGATAGGGTAAAATATGATTCAGTACAAGAGTCGGTACATTAGCTGATTGGAAGAATAATTAAGATCTCCTACTCTGAAACAGCTTAGCGTCACACAATAGGCCTCCTTTTACTTAACAGGCCTCTACGTTTTGTTTCTTAATTACTTTAAAAGCTGAAAGTGCTTCATATTTACAGCAGGTTTCTGTTTCAGCCCAGGTGGCTAAAGCGGTTTCTGCGTAAAAACGTCACTTTTTTATATTCCATTTCTGTCCACTTATAGATTTTTATTTTTTGGAAACTTTTTTTATTTGACGCTGACTATTAACATTTTTTATATTTGAAAAAGTGCGATTTTATTCTCCAAATGTAGCATAAAACTCGATTTTATCCTCTTAAATGCTGCTATTTTCCATCATAAGTGTTTTAAGTCCACTCCGTCATCAACATTTTAATTTTTATTACTGAAGCTTTTAATCCAACTTTGAACTAAATAAGGACTTAATTTCTTCTTCTTTCGGCATTTCCCTTTAGGGGTTGCCACAGCAAGTCAGTTTCTTTTATCTAACCCTATCTTCTGTATCCTCTTCGGTCTCACCAACTGTCTTCATGTCTTCCTTCACTGCGTCCACGAACCTCCTCTTTGGTCTTCCTCTAGGCCTCTTTCCTGGTGGTTCCTAATCCAGCATCCTTCTTCCGATGTACTCTCTGTCTCTCCTCTGTACGTGCCCAAACCATCTCAGTCTTGCCTCTCGAACTTTATCCCCAAAACCTCTAACATGTGCTGTTCCTCTGATGTACTCATTTCTAATCTTGTCCATCCTGGTCACTCCCAGAGAGATTCTCAGCATCTTTATCTCTGCTACCTCCATCTCTGCTTCCTGTCTTTTCTTCAGTGCTACTGTCTCTAGACCAAACCGCATCGCCGGTTTCACCACGCTTTTCTACATTTTTCCTTTCATTCTAGCTGAAACTCTTCTATCACACATCACACCTGATACTTTTCTCCACCCGTTCCAGCCTGCTTGAACACGCTTCTTCACCTCTTTTCCACACTCTCCATTGCTCTGGACTGTTGATCCTAGATACTTAAAATCTTCCACCTTCTTTATCTCTTCTCCCTGTAACCTCACTTTTCCATTTGGATCCCTCTTATTCACACACATGTACTCTGTTTTACTCTGACTAATCTGCATTCCTCTTCTTTCAAGTGCAAACCTCCACCTCTTCAGCTTTTCTTCCACCTCTTCCTTCCTCTCACTACAGATCATATTGTCATCTGGAAACATCATTGTCCATGGCGATTCCTGTCTAACCTCGTCTGTCAGCCTGTTCATCACCATAGCAAACAGCAATAAGGACTCAATTTCCTATTTAAAAAAAAAAAAACAAAAAAAAATGCATCCAGATTAGTATTTTTTTTTTTACAAAAATTCAATTTAGATGGTGAATTAAAAGCCACACAGGAAGTGTTTTCCACCTCCGGAGGGCAGTAGACCTCCAGCTAACCACAGAATAAAGAACCAACATGTGCTTCTGTAGTTGTGTGTTCTGTCGACCTGATAAATGGCATTTGCATTAAGTTCCTCCCTCCGTCGTCGTCTGTACTAGAAAAAATTCCCAGGGAAGAACGCTTTCTATCATGCCGAGATATGTGCGATATTCCCCAAATTGAATATGTAAATAGCAACATCCGTCTTAATGGCCAGCATAATGGCTTCTCGGTTCCAGTCACGTGGTGGGACTGAGCAGATAAACAGCTACGCTAACCTAACATAAATCAGATTTTTCTCATTTATCAGCCCTATTAATCACAGACAGAGTTCTCTTCATATTGACTTCTGGGACTTAGCGACACGGACTGGGAAAAAAAAAAAAAAAAAAACAGCCACTCCACAGCAGCACATCTGACGCTACAGATCAAAACCAGACCACGTGAATTTCACATGAATAAATCATCGACGTCCGTCTGTCTCAGCTCGTACTCACATTGTTTCTCTCCTTCGTCTCTGTTGTCTCTTTGCAGGAGTTTGAAAAGAGGAAGATGTTGTGAGTCGTGCTGTAAGACAAGCGACCTTTCACCCATCCCCCCTCCCCTAAAGCTTCAAGAGCGAGATGATTCAGGAGGTGGACACGCCCGGATGTTTCTCAGAGCCCTCATAATTTCATCAACGATGCGCACACAAAGTGTTTATATTGTAATTTCTGCCATGAACTTGTACCTTGCACATAACAGAAGAATAAAACATTAGTGTCTTAAAAGAAATCCGAAAGACCTCGTTGTGCACAGTAGAAAATCAACTGGATTTTTTCTTCTTCGTGTGACCAGCAGCTAAACCAAGCAGGACCCAGTTTTCTGTTTCTGTCTGTTCTATTGTAAGATGCATTTCTTCATCCTTTTACTGCTTCTTCACCTGAATAAGAAACATCTCTTATATCACAACAGCTGTGCAAGTCTGTATTTTCACACGGCACACAGACAGAAAAGTAACGTTTTAAGTTGGCATTGTGTACATTGTTTCCCAACCAGCGGTGCGCTGACCCCAGGTGGTCTGCGGGAGTGTAGCGTGGCCGACACAAATATATATGTATTACGACGTCAATAAAAAGTATTGGGAAACCGGGAACTATTTCCATCCTGGTGATTAAATTGAATAAAATCTAATGTAGAATAATCGTAACCTTTGAATCCATTTGGAAATAAAACTTTGGCACATGATGGTAATTAAACTGGGAATATATATATTTTTTTAATTTAACGTGAGCTTCACAAAATTGTTAAGGTGATTAATTCCCAATGTGAAATATACATATCCAGTACCGTATTTTCCGCACTATAAGGCGCACCGCATTATAAGGCGCTACAGTAAAGGCTGTTGAACTTTGTCCTCTAACTGTCGCCATCTTGCTTTGTTCCCGCGGAAACTCTGTTTAGTCTTGTTTACTTGGTGCAGCGCATCCTCTTGCTTCCTCCACTTCCTCACCATTGATTCATTGATGTTAAACTCTCTCGCTGCGGCTCTATTTCCGTGTTCTACTGCGGGACCGATCGCCTTGAGTTTAAACTCTGCGGTGTAACAGTGTCTCTTGGTAGGAGCCATTTCTGGGTCCTTACACAAACACACAAATGGAAATGAGACGCTCTGTCATATATCCCAGCATGCAACGTCCACTACTTCTTCTATGGGGGAAATGGAGTTGGCGGCTGCTTACCGCAGTTGAGACACCTGTTGTAGTTCAACATTAATCCATATATAAGGCGCTCGGTTACAAGGCGCATCGTGGACTTTAGAGAAAATTTAAGGTTTTTAGGTGCGCATTATAGTGCGGAAAATACGGTGTATATTTTTTAAGTTTACCATGGAATCAAACACTTTGTTAAAATGTTCCAACACTAATTGCATATTAATTTGCTTTATGGCAAATAAAAGCCACTTATTATCTATCATTTTGTTGTTAATTATACATAATTCTTTAAACATATCACTGCCCTGGGGCTCGTCGGGATAGAAATGGAGACTTGGAGGTCTACAGATCTAAAAAAAATTTGGGAACCACTGGTGTACATGATCATGCCATAAATGCAGAATGAGTCAGCAAAGTGCTTAACACTAGGACAACCAGAATTCTAGAACTACTACAACTCCCACGGCCATCAATTTGATGATCAGTGCTATGGCGATAACGTCATACACGGAAGAGCCTCATTCACTGACAAACATCTTCTCAAATCCATTTTTGCTCACCTGGATTTTACGTAAGTGGCACCACAACAGTTACTAGGCAACAATGGCGCGCTATGGTCAGGCGCGGGAAAAAAGTTACAGTGTACTTAATAGAGGCGTCAAAATGACGGGCGTGGGAGTTAGAGGAAGAATTACTCAGAACTCGTTTTTAGTGTTTATTTCAGTTTAATTACAATGTAGGATACAAAAAATGAAAAAGTCAAAAGCCCAGGAATGTTAAAGGTCAACGTAACCACAGTGATTAGAGGTCAACTTCTAAAGAAATGTCAAATTGACGGCTTTGGTTGTTCTAGTGCAGCCGAACACCCTAAAAGATTGTAACCCTCACTATAGGGTAATATAATGACAGACTGCATTACAGAATACATTAAGTTCTGTGTGGAGTCTGTCTGTCCCACCCGGATTGTTCGATGCTTCCCCAACAACAAACCCTGGATCACCTGTGACCTGAAGACGCTCCTTAACCGGAAGAAAGCAGCCTTCAGGTCTGGAGACCGGGAGGAGCTGAAGATGGTGCAGCATCAACTCCGAGACCAGCTGAGGAAGGAAAAAGATGCATACAGGAGGAAGCTAGAATCCAAACTACAGCAGGACAACATGAGGGCGGTGTGGTCCGGAATGAAAAAGATCACTGGATATGGGGGAAGAAGCAGACCCGCTAGTGGTGGCAAAGATAGAGCTAATGACTTTAATACCTTCTTCAACAGGTTTAGCTCTACAAATGCCACCACCACTACCTCTTCTTCCCTACCTCCACCACACCTGCTACCAGCATCTGCTCCTTCTCAGCTATTCAATGGACAAGTGCCTGAACCCCCCCCCACCCAACCGTTTGATTGTGACCACCTTTCAGGTGAAGAAACAGCTGGAGAAGCTAAACCAGCACAAAGCAGCCGGCCCAGATGGCATCAACCCCCATACCCTGAGGACCTGTGCGCTCCAGCTGTGTGGGGTTCTCCAGCACCTCTTCAACCTGAGCCTCAGGCTGGAGAGGGTTCCGCTTCTCTGGAAGACATCGTGCCTGGTCCCTGTACCCAAGAAACCATCTTCATCTGACCTCAAGGATTTCCGTCCAGTTGCCCTCACATCTCATGTGATGAAAGTGCTGGAGAGGCTGGTGTTAGCCCACATGAGACCGCTGGTGAATTCCTCTCTGGACCCCCTGCAGTTTGCCTACCAGCCACGCCTGGGTGTTGACGACGCTCTCATCCATCTGCTGCAGCGAGCTCATTCACATCTGGATGGCGGTGGAGGCATGGTGAGAATCACCTTCTTTGATTTCTCTAGTGCCTTTAACACCATCCAGCCCTCATTACTGGGTGATAAGCTGCGGCTGATGGGTGCTGGTGCGTCCGCCGTCTCCTGGATCACTGATTACCTGACGGACAGGCCACAGTTCGTCCGGCTGGGCAAAGTCCGGTCTGATGTGGTTTTAAGTGGTGTGGGAGCCCCACAGGGCACGGTGCTCTCTCCATTCCTCTTCACATTGTACACTTCAGACTTCCAGCACAACTCCGATTCATGCCACCTACAGAAATTCTCTGATGACTCTGCAGTTGTAGGGTGTATAAGTGGTGGGCAGGAGGAGGAGTACAGGAGGGTGGTGGATGGATTTGTGGTGTGGGCAGGAGAGAATCACCTGCTCCTCAATGTGGACAAGACCAGGGAGATGGTGATTGACTTCCGGAAGAGGAGGAGGACTGCTTTGCAGCCGCTCTGCATTCTGGGTAGAGATGTGGAGGTGGTTGAGGAGTACAAATACCTTGGAGTGACCATCGACAGTAGACTGAGCTGGAGGAGCAACAGTACTGCTGTGTACAAGAAGACTTGCAGCCGACTTTACTTTCTAAGGAAGCTGAGGTCCTTCAATGTGTGCGGCAAGATCCTGGAGACCTTCTACCAGTCTGTGGTGACCAGCACCTTGTTCTTCTCTGTCATCTGCTGGGGGAGCAACATCGCAGCCAGTGACACCAACAGACTGAATAAACTAATCAGACTGGCTGGCTCTGTCATTGGCAGCAAACAGGACTCACTTGAGGCAGTGGTAGAGAGGAGGTCACTGAACAAACTTTTGTCCATCATGGAAAACCATGACCATCCTCTCTCTACCCACTCTTGGACGAACAGCGGAGCTCCTTCTCCAAGAGGCTCAGACAGCTCCGCTCGAGAACATCTCGTTACCGGAGGTCTTTCTTTCCGTACGTGATCGGGCTCTACAACGACTCACTTAGCAGATAGGAAGTTGTTGCTGTGACACACAAATTTCCCCTGTGTGGGATCAATAAAGTATATTCTGATTCTGATTCTATAGGCAACTTTTTAAATAATGCACTTCAATTGGTCGGACCAACAAACACAGTTTTTAGGGCCATTGAGAGTGAGCATAATTCAAAACATAAATAACGAGGAAGGTTCCCCCATGTGCTTGACTGCCTTATCAAAAAGGCGCCATTTCTGAACTGGTGGTGTTAGCATCGATGCAAACATAGGCAAACCTATAAAATAAGGGCTAATAATTCGGTATTATTTTGAACAGCTATGCCAATATAAGTGCTGTAACTGAAATGCAATGCTCTCGATATCGCCAGATATTCCTAGTCTTGACTCCCCCACTATGGGGCTTGTTTGTTACGAAAAACCAAATCTGAGTCTGTCGCTGTAAAAGATCAACCAGCCACCAGAGGGCGATGCTTTATCACGCAAGTTTTAAAAACTAAAAAGTTTAAAAAGTAAAAAAAAAAGGCCTCGAGTTCTCCTGGTCCCGATTGGTCCATCAGACGTCACCAAGGCAACAAGTGAAACCACTTTAGACCAATAAGAAAATTCAACTGCAGTACCACTTTTAACCTAAAGGTACCAATAGTGAGACAGTATGGCCAAAGATCACTGAATTAAAAATTACATAAAAATTACATAAAAAATGCCAAGAATTGGCCAGAATTAGGGAGACAGTATTTTGGTGCTCAATTTGGTTCATTTATCGGCAAAATAAATAAACAAAATAAAAATCTGGTTTGGCTAAAGTTTAAAAATGAAGGTAAATAAAATAAGCCAAAAAATTGGTTAATGTCTGGAAAATGAGAACCTAAAGCATAATTAAATGATGTGGTCACATCGGAGCAGGGTTCAACATGTACAGAGCAGAAACGACATTACCCTGAAGTCACAAAATGCTTCCTGTTAGCCACTCTGACGTCATGAGAGGTGATTGTTTTTCGCTTATCCGGGGAAAAAGTTGTGAGGCATCAGCCTCAGACGGGAAGCCCAGGCTTCCCTCTGCCCGGCTGCATCCTCCAGCTCATCTCGGAGGATCCCGATGTGCTCCTCAGCCAGGTGTGGGTCATAGTCTCTCAAGTGGGTCCTCGACCTGCCTTTGGGACTCCTCCTAGTAGGGCGCTTGGGAGGAATCCTAACCAGATGCCCAAACCACCCCATCTGGCTTCTCTCGACCCGTACGAGTAACAGCTCTACTCCGAACTCCTTCTGAAATAGCGGAGTTTCTCACTCTACATCTGCGTGAGACCCTGCAGAGGAAGTTCATTTCGGCCACTTGTATCTGCGACCTCGTTCTTTCGGTCACCACCCACAGCTGGTGACCATTGATGATAATATGAAGTTTATTTCTTCGGTATTTAATTAGCTCTCAGAAAAACAGTTTGTTTTTCTTTTTAAACCGTGTCGCTCCTTTTAAAATAAAAGTCGTTATTACTGAGTCATTAGACCTCGATGCTTCAGAGCGTCATCTGAATGCTAATTGTCGGATCTAAACACGCACCTGTTTTGGAGTGTTTGTTTGTTCTCCAGCTATTTGGTTTTTCTTAAATTTCTCACACATCTGCCTCACAGTTTAGATACCACCTACTTTTTTCTCCGATGTTGACATGTAAAGGTAACCCAAATTCCACCAAAGCTTAAGAATTACACGATCCACTCCATTACTGTACAGAAGGTCAGATTAGATCAGAAGATAAGACGATTTTCTCCCATCTTCGGTTTGAACAAACTCACGAAGTACTAAAGTGTGTAATGACACATATAATGCCCTCCTGCTGGACATCTCTACGGCCTTTTTTATCTTCTCTACGGCAGTCAACCGAGACAGATTATTCAGTGTACACACTCCGAACAATTACTTTTTAATCTGCATTAGCAAATTAACATAATGACTGACAAAGGAACAGAGAGGTTATTTGTTTAGAGGCTCAGAAGTTCCTGCTTAAACTGTCTTAACAAACTTTAATAGATGAAAAAAAAAATCTGTTGCATTTGTGTTCCTATTTATATAAAATCTCAATTATATTCAACAGAATCTCATTCTCAATACTCGTGAACAAGACCCCGAGATACTTAAACTCCTCCACTTGGGGTAGGACCCCGTTCCTGACCTGCAGGGCGCATTCCACCCTTTTCCGGGTGAGGACCATGGTATCGGATTTGGAGGCACTAATTCCGGGAGATCGACACGCGGATCGGTGCGGCGTCAGCAATAAGTAGGACGCTGCATTGGTCTGTTGTGGTAAAGAGAGAGCTGAGCCAAAAAGCAAAGTTCGAAATTTACAAGTTGATCTACATTCCCACCCCTACAAAGAATGAGATCGCAGATACAATCGGCTGAAATGAGCTTCCTCCGCAGGGTGGCTGGGCTCTCGTTCAGAGATCGGGTGAGGAGAAGTGCCATCCGGGAGGAGCTCAGTGTCGAGCCGCTCATTCTCCAGGTTGATAAGAGCCAGATGGGGTGGTTTGGGCATCTGGTTAGGATGCCCCCCCGAGCGCCTTGCTGGTAAGGTGTTTCGAGCATGTCCTGCTGGTAAGAGACCAAGAGGCAGTGGAGAGTCTATGTCTGACTGCTAGCCGGGGAACAACCCGGGATCCCTCTCGGTGAGCTGAAGGATGCAGCCGGGGAGAGCGAAGACTGGCATTCCCATCTGTGGTTGTCGGCCCTGGATGAGCGGAAGACGACGGAACAGAAATAATCCCATTCTTACATGATAATATAGATGTATAAACATGTATGTGTTTATAAGTATGCAAAACTGTCGAGTGTGAAGATTACATGCATTTTAATAATGTTTTACAGCATTTTACATTTTGTTTTCTTACTTCCTGTGAAAACCGAAACAAGGGCGCACCACACTGATGCCCCATCACACTGATGCCCCATCACACTGACGCCCCACCACACTGATGCCCCACATGGAAAACAAATGAGTGTGTATGTGGCTTCCGATTTTTATGGAAGAAACGTGACGTCAGCTCTAACTTTTTTTTCCATTCATGTGTATTGCAAACCATAACCACGCCCGCACAAGGGTGTGAGAGGTTCTCTCCTCTGTCAGTCAGTTACGTGAACCAATCAATTAGCTATGAGCTGACCTATAAATCCCACCCACGCCACGCCCTTTGTTTTCACCGCATAATTCTGGGAAATAGTCTTCATCATGGCATCGGAAGCTCGTTCCGTTGCTAACAACTCTAGTGGCTTTTTAAAAGAGAATTTGGTGTCATCGCTTCTACAGAATTCGTTTTCTAAGCGTTCTGAAGAAGAAAAAAGGAGAGTGAAGGAGCTTGGACCGGACACCCCAGATTTGACTGTGAAACAAAACAGTGGAGATCGCAGCCGCTTTTATGTTAGCAAAATTTCTAAAGATGTAAGTAAAATATAAAAATAAAATTATTTTCTGATAATGTATACTGTTCATTTTAGGACGGCTACATGTGGCCCTCTTGGAATCCAGCTACACAACAGTTGCAGTATTCTATTTATGTACTTGTAGTTCTGCCCTTTTATTCTGGGCTAAGTCAAGTTTATTCATTAAAAGGAGTAGATTGTGTTCTACCTGTAGTTGACAGAGGCATGGAGAAAGAGAGCTGTGACATTGATAATCACAGTCTGATTAAATGGATGTAGACTTCTTTTTTTATCAACTTTAATATTAAGTCTTGAATTTATTCTGATATATGTGATCACAAAAACAATGTTATAACAAAATAACTGATTGAATTTTCTCTGTTTTTAAGATTTGTGACACCATCCTTGTGCACACAACAGAGCGATTTTTATTCACGGATCATCTCATTAGTGCCACCCTGCTTCAAGCTGAGAAGTTTGAAGAATATGCGGAGGTATTCCTTGAGCAAGCATTGGGGGTAACCTTAAATGCATACCCTGCCCTCATTGGAAACAGGCTCAAGTCAGAGCTTGGAGTCATCTACAGCAAGGAGGATGGAGCAATTGATCTGCTCAATTTTTTTTTGTTGAGAACAACCTCACAAGATGTTTTTCAGGAAACTGTTAAAAATTGTCATCACTACACCAATGACCACTACAGAAGCTGAGAGGTGCTTTTCAACTTTAAAAAGAATAAAAACTTTTCTTAGGAACACCATGAGCCAGGACAGACCGAATGCACTGGCCATTTTATCCATGGAAAAAAAAACTGATCACAAATATGTGGGACTTTAATCAGAAGGTGATTGAAAAATTTCCAGAGCAGAAAGAAAGAAGGCCATATTTCTGTTCAAGTAGGGTGGATCATATTTGTGTGAAAATAAAACTTTAAAATATTTATTTACTGGCATGTGATATCTTTTATATAATAGATATCTCAAAAAAAAATTATGTTTGAAAAATGTGCACCCCCCCTGTTTTTTTTTTTTACCACCAGCCGCCACTGTTCGAAATAAAAGACATCACAAAAACGAAATGAATAAACATAACAATTTTGTGCGGTCCGGTACCAGTCTGCGGCCCAGGGGTTGGGGACCACTGTTCTATATTAACCTGCTAACTCAACAATCAAATTTTTAAAAACCTGACCAACATGTAGCCATGTTTCTGTGGTTGTCATGGATACAGACTTGCAGTTATTATAGATGACAAAGGTTTGCCACTGAAAAGTGACTTCGACAGCCTCCTGCATCTTCAAGCTCCTGCAGACTTAAGTTGAAACACTCGGTTCTGTAGGAGCGAGTGGTCTTTTCATCTAGTAAAGTGGGGGAGGTGTCCTGCAGCTATGTAATACTCACTTATCGGTCCACCACGCTGGGAAAATAGACATAATTGCCCCCCTACATCTAACTCATAGCAGACATTTTGCTCTACGTGAATATTTAATCTCTGCAGAGTGACATTTATCTCCTCTAACTACATGAATTTACATTGAATGGGAAGTGGAAAATGTAAGCCTTCACCAGGAAAAACAGGACATTAGATTAACACAAGTTTAAACATAACTATGTGTAGTTTTGACACGTTTTAAGAACATGCAACAGACTTTTTCAGGCTTTCTCAATATTTAATGAGAAAACTGTTTGTATGCAGCATTAGGACTGAAAGATTCACCACACACGGTATGAATTTCTGAAAGGGTAAGCTGAAGTTTCAGACCATTCTACCTCAAGAACATTTTGGAGATTTACTCATTGACAGCATGGTGGAGTGGTTAGCTCAGTAAGACGATCAGGGGATAGAGTGCCAGGTGGGATGAGCACTGGCAAACTGAGACGTTACCGTATTTGCTGGGTCAAAAACACAAAACACACAAAACAGCTATTTTGAAGACTTAGAAAGTTGTATCAACAACATGGGCTTCATGGCATGGCTTCTTAACTTCTTGAGAACATTTATTGGCGCTTATAAATAACTCTATTATTATTATTAATTTTAATCTAGGCATGGGCAAACTACAGCCCGCGGGCCACAGGTGGCTGGTTAAACGTTTTAATCCGACCTGAAAAAGAATTAATAAATAATCCATGTATAAATTTTTCCCTTCAATTCTGATATTTTCTTACTAGATGGCACACTCTAGATAACTTGGCTTTGTTGCAAAAACAACAAAACTACTCACAATAGAATTTGTTTTTCCGAGATGCCCACATTGTCAAAATAGATTGTCACGAGATTTCAAGCCTACATTTTAAACCTAGTGGGCTTGATGCATGTTTTTTTTTAAGCGCTAGGGCGCTTGATTTTAACATTCACATGCCAGTTTATGTGTGTGTAGCGGCTCCAATGGCTGTCCATATCTAGCACGCTCGTTTACCCAAGCATGCCATCCCTGTGCTCCTGTTCCGGCCCATTGGTGAAATGTTAGAACCCAAAAATTTGCCCACCCCTGGTTTAAACTAACAGCATTTGTAGTGGTTTGTTTGATGCGTTGTGAGGAGTTTTCTGCTTGGCATGGGCGATGTTTGAAAAAATTAAAGCTGTCAACTTCACTGAGGTCATTTGTCTGAGAAAAATTGAAGTCACAGTTTGACATTTCAATGAAGAATGAGGAATAGATTGTTAGTTATTCAGGGTTCAATGTGTCCGTTATCTTTTGGCCAGAGGGGCAATCTAACTTAAATCAACATGTGATTTTCCTAATCAGACATCAAGCGTTATTCACCAGGCTAAACTCCAGATGGCTGGAAGCCAGCAACAGCCCTGCAGCTAAGGCTTTATTAGCCAGAGAGAGCAAATCCTCGAATGAGTCAATTGTGAGAGTTGAAGACGAGAATATTCCTGAGAGCAGACGGAGGTCTTAATGAAGCCAGCGGG
Organism: Neostethus bicornis; assembly: GCA_902685375.1. Classification (NCBI taxonomy): domain Eukaryota; kingdom Metazoa; phylum Chordata; class Actinopteri; order Atheriniformes; family Phallostethidae; genus Neostethus; species Neostethus bicornis. The sequence continues at coordinate 9,167,569 of LR738542.1, read as the reverse complement.
TCTTGCTGTGAAAAAGCACTGAGCGATGCCAGGGTGTCTCGAATGTAAATGATCTGTTTAATTTAACAGTTGCAAATGAAACCAATTAGATAAATCTGGGATGAGAGATCACAAAAGCCTCTTCAAAAAAAAAAGTTAAACCAACAAAGCAATCTGGAAAAACACGAACTAGTCAGATTTGATGCTCTATTTATAAGTTCTTCTGTTGTTCTGAGTGTCACCTTGCAATTTAGTGACACAGCCATCGCTAAGCAGTTTTTACTGATTACATTCCACCGTGTGTCGCAGACGGAGCACTACCTGAGTGGAAACATGGAGGAGCCATGGTGAGGACGGGTCATAAAAACAGGAGGCTTGACAGCAGCAATTTACATGAATAGATATTGTTAAAAGAACCACTGACATGAGATTGATTTGAGAATCGAGGGTTATGGGGATGTAAAATCCGATGTACACGGATCTGGGAACACACCTCAATTCTGTTCTCTTTTAATTAACATGTCCATGTAATGTGAGAAGACAAACTTGTAAACTTATTCATAAGATCATTTATTGTTGGAATGATCAAATTATTTTGATTGATCTTAAAAAAACAAAAAAGAATCTGTGAATGTTAAGCAGATACTGTTAATTATTAATAATTAACACATAAAGCAACTTTGTTTGACTTTTCAAACAAGTTTCTTTTGTCACATAATGACTCAAGGAATCTGACTCATATTAGAAACAAACTCGTTTTTAACAAGTTTTTAGGCTTCAGAAACCTTCGCTTTGATGCCCGTGCTTAAAAGTCTTCTAACACTGGCTAACGGACTAGACGTGGAACCTTGTATAACCATGCGTGAGCAAAAAAAGAGTACAGCTACAAACACCACCTTTTTAATCGGCAACTTTCAAGTTCGTATGTTTGGGGCACTTTGTCAGAATAAATAATCATTATGACCCCTGAAATTGCTCAAAAACATTCACTGTATCCACGGAATGACGAAACAATTTTGGTTTTTAATCAGAGTAACTAAATGATCTTGCCATCTTTGTTTTTACTACACAAGTAATGCTATTATTTCATTTTTTTTAATGGTTGACTTTCACTGGTGCCATCCACTGGAATTCCTTAGGCAATGATCTCAAACGAAATAACGCTGGAACTAGCTCTTCATCTTGGGATCTTTCCTGAAAATGACAAATTTGGGTTTTACACATATAATCACACTAACCAGTCTTTTATTTCCTCAAATAATGTAAGATTTTTTTTGAAAGCGAAAGTTCGTATAATTTTAGAGGTCAATATTTGTTTAAAACATCATGTGTACGAACAACCAGAAAAAGTTTTAGTATTTCAGGTTGGGGAGAAAGACTATGTATGGAATGAAGAAGAGGAATTAAGACGATGTTCTGGAACAACTACGTTTAAATTTTTGCATAAAAAAACAATTGTTAATTCTCACTAATAGTGGTAAGCATGGATTGTTTAATAAAGTTTCTTTTTGTTTAGCGGAATGAAATATAAGTTTTGATTGAACTCTTTGAGGAGTGGGGCATTGCTTCGACCTACTCTTAAGTTGTATCCATGAATTTAAAAAGAAACGTGAAGACCTGTTGACCCAGTACACCTGAAGGTCATCATTAACCGCTAGCATGTTTAGGCAGTCCTTTCCTGTGTTCCCTGACTGGATCTTCTGCCTGACCTCCTCGCTCTTTTCTTGCTTCCACAGAATATCATTTCAACCTTCTGTTTTGTAGAATAGTTCCAGTTTTTGTTTCCGATCAGAAGTTTAATTTAAAGAAACTTTGTTTTTCTTTTGTGATTAATAAGAAATCCAACATGTTTGTCTCTTATTTGCACTGCTGGAAAAAAGCAGTGTCTCCTAAAAGGGTTTAAAATTGCTGGTCGCTGATTATAGACAAATGGAACAGAAGGCCTTGTGTTACCTACTACGCTAAAAATGAGACCCACAGCATCTCCAACACTTCCATCTCCACTCGGGTTCAGCACTCACTCATAAGCAATGCTAAAAACTACTTATTGAATATACTTTAATTGTAAGAGAATTGATGCAATCAATATTTTAGTTGACAATGAAGGTGCAACATCTTTCATTCGTCCATACTTCAGGTTAAAAGGATCAATAGAAAATATTGATCTTTTAGCATGTTATTGTTGCGGCACAGCACCAATACGTAGGCTTTATTGTTCTCACAAGGAATGTTACTTTTTTTGTTGTTCAATTTTCAGTGATACGTACGAATAAATGCATTGATGATGCTTGAAGACCTTTTCAACTGAAAGAAACGTTTGCTCACACCATGGTATCACATCACTCTGAATCTTCCACACAAACGTTGTTGGCATCAGCAACTTAATTGGAAAATTTGCTTTCATGCCTGTGCTCGAAGTTTTGCTAACACAGGCTAAGCATGTAAACCACTACGTCCAGTGTAAGGAGAAAAAAAAAGGCTACGAACCTAGCCTTTTTACTCATAAACTCACAAGTTTATTCGTTTTTGACCCTTCATCAGAATAATCTCTGTCATGGATGGCAAGGCAAACTATCCAGACGATCTAAAATGACGAACTTTGGGCCACAAACTGCATAATATGCATAATAGCGAACAGTTGGACGAATGTGCCACTTATTCTGTTTTTAACAATAGATTTTCTGGACACAAATGTTTGAAGGCATTTTACTACGCTTCCTCCCACAGTCCTCGGTAGTCTCCACAGACTTGCACGTACCATGAGAGTTGCAAAACTACATGGGGGCGCAGAGCATCCACACAAAAGTTGCAAGCATCCGCAAACACGACATGTAAACTGTCATAACTGGGTTCAAAATTCTGTCAACAATTTGATAACGCAGCTAACAGGCTAATTGGAAAATTTGCTTTCATGCCCGTGCTCAAAGTTTTGCTAACACAGGCTAAGCATGTAAACCACTACGTCCAGTGTAAGGAGAAAAAAAAAGGCTACGAACCTAGCCTTTTTACTCATCAACTCACAAGTTTATTAGTTTTTTACCCTTCATCAGAATAATCTTTGTCATGGATGGCAAGGCAAAACTATCCAGACGATCTAAAATGACGAACTTTGGGCCACAAACTGCATAATATGCATAATAGCGAACAGTTGGACGAATGTGCCTATTATTTGGTTTTTAGCAATACATTTTCTGGACACAAATGTTTGGAGGCACTTTACTACGCTTCGTCCCACAGTCCACAGACTTGCACGTACCATAAGAGTTGCAAAACTACATGGGGGCGCAGAGCATCCACACAAAAGCAACGTTCATTACACGACATAAAAATTGTCATAACTGGGCTCAAAATTCTGTCAACAATTTGATAACACAGCTAACAGGCTAATTGGAAAATTTGCTTTCATGCCCGTGCTCAAAGTTTTACTAACACAGGCTAAGCATGTAAACCACTACGTCCAGTGAAAGGAGAAAAAAAAAGGCTACGAACCTAGCCTTTTTACTCATCAACTCACAAGTTTATTAGTTTTTTACCCTTCATCAGAATAATCTTTGTCATGGATGGCAAGACAAACTATCCAGACGATTTGAATTGTCGAACTTTAGGCCACAAACTGCATAATAGCGAACAGTTGGACGAATGTGCCACTTATTCTGTTTTTAACAATACATTTTCTGGACACAAATGTTTGGAGGCACTTTACTACGCTTCCTCCCACAGTCCTCAGTAGTCTCCACAGTCTTGCACGTACCATAACAGTTGCAAAACTACATGGTGGCGCAGAGCATCCACACAAAAGTTGCAAGCATCTGCAACGTTCATTACAGTACATCCAAATTGTCATACCTGGGCTCAAAGTTTTGTCAACAATTTGATAACACAGTGAACAGACTAAGCATTTAACCCCAATGCCAACACCACCTTTCCTTTTTAATAAGCAACTTGGAAGTTATTGTCACTTTATCAGGATGAATAATCTTTACGTTATGGATGATGCCACAAATTTAAATAAACCTTTATTCTATTTTTACCTCCTTTGAAAAGAGGTTTTGGCAACATATTCATCAGAATAGCTGTAATTCATGTTACGGCCACTAACAGGACAGAACAGCCCAAACATTTAAGTCATTTGTTTATTGGATTACAATATAAGAAGAGTAAAACAAACCGAATCTCAAGAGGACTTCTGAAATTGGACACCAACAAGAAAGTCACGCTCTACTCTCAAGCGACTGAAAAAAATCTTTTAAAGAGACCATGTGAATCACTTCAAATATAACAAGATAGCCATGCAAAGAATTCAACAACAATTCAAATCATCTAAAATGACAAACTTTGGGTAAAGAACTACATAAAAAAAAGCTAACTGCTAATACTGGCATAATAGCCAACAGCAAAGTAACCAGAAAATGTTCAACACCGTATAAGTATATCAACTTATAGATGCAAATACAGGGATCAAGATCCAAGTGTTCTGGAAAGTTTCACAAAATTATGAAGACACACAAAACCAACTGACTGAATGTAAAGGGCGGATTATTTAAGTAGAGGTGTGCCTCTCTTACATGGATGGTATTTAAACAGGCATACATGCACAAGTTGTGAAAAGAAGTGTAGTATTGGAAAGACAAAATTACAAATCACAAATGAATAATCTCCAACTTGTTCATTTACCCTGTTACAGACAGCTCCCATATACGTTTGTTCTTGGAAAGCTGCACAGAAAGGGCACATCGGGTTGGGCCGAAAAGGAATTCAGACATACCACCATGAACGCTTGAGATTTTAAAAGTTCAGTTAGAAGGATCTTGTGTCTAAAGCAGTTAGATAAAAAAAGAAAGTCAAGACAGTGTTTGAGATTCTACAATGGCGTTACAACAGAAGTTTTCAAACGACGCAAAAAGTTCAACATCTCACGCCGGTATCTGTGACAGTTGGGGCAAAGCATTTTACCCCCAGCTTTACTGGTGCTGACGTATAAGGGCGCTGTGCAAATTCACCAATGCAGAGGAGGCCCAGAGTTTCATATCCAAGCTCCGAGATGGGAAAGGAATAATTAAAGTATTGTTGCAGGGTTTACACTTATTACATGTATGTTTATAAAGATATTTTTATGAAAATCAATAGACTACTGATACATTATCTGGACACAAATGGATAAACCTTTGGAGGCACTTTACGATAAACTGAGAGAAGAAACGCTTCCTTCCACGGTCCTCAGTGGCCTCCACAATCTTGATCACAACTACTCTGAGGCACTGGGCAGCCACACAAACATTATTAGCGTCAACATTTTTATCAAGACCTAATCGAAACTTTCATACCCCTGCCCAAAATTTTGCCAACAGTGGCTACAGGCAAGGCATTTAATCCCAATACACGATATCAGCAGAGAGAGAAGGGCTACAACATCACCTAGTCTTTAAAAGCAACAACTTTCCCTTTGAAAAAATTGTGCCATAAGTTATTTAACTTATTTACTAGAAATGCTGTAATTCATGTTACGGCCACAAATGGGACAGAAGAGACCAAATATTTTAGCCAAAGGAGAACCTTGAGAGGACTTATGGAAATGGACACCAACTTTAAGATCCCACTACACTTTGCTCTCTGGAAAAAGACTCAGAAAGGATCTAAGTGAAAAATATCTGCCACGGACAAATAATTGAATTGACATATTTAGGGCCTTAATATACAGAAAGATTGCTAACTATTAAGGTTAGGAGGAATCTGCTACAGTGATCAGAAAATGGTCTGTTTAACAATAGATAAGCATTGATGAACTTTTAATCCACAAAGAGGAAATAGTGATTGAAACACAGAGACTAAGGTCTGGGTTTCCTGGAAAAGTTTGACAAAATTAGGAAGGCAATATAAGACACACAAAGGCAAGTGACTGAATACGATTAGGCAGTGTAGGTCCAATTTCTCGCTTTTCTCCCAAAGAGTGGCTGTCCACCAAAAATGATAAGAGTTCATTGCAGAACATTTAAAGAGGTCAAAATGTTTATTTGTATAAAGCTGGAAACATTATAAGACCATCTCTAAAAGTTTGGAAGTTCATCATTCCACAGGTAGATCTACAAAGGGAGAGTTTGGTACAGTCGCTTCTCTCCCAAAGAGTCGCCATCCACCAAAAGTTATAAGAGTTGATTGCAGAATATTTACAGGGGTCAAAATGAACCCTAGAGTATCTGGTGAATAACTCACTAACACAGTCCAATATCTCTGTGCAAAAAGTGAAAACTGTTTGGGAGGAACGCAAGCCTCGGGTGGAGGAAGAATTGGCTTTTTTTATTTATTCTTGTTGCACAGTGTCCTCGAGTTGACGCTTTAAAATTAAAAGAATTATTATTATCAACACATCATGCCCTCTCTGAAGCATGATGAAGGGAGCATCATGGTTTGCGTTTCTTTTACTGCCTTAGTTCCTTGACAGCTTGTAATCATCAAAGGAAAGTTCATCAGGATGTTTTGTAGGAAAAGCTGAGACCATTTGTCAGTCAGTTGTGGCTATAAAAACAATGGGCATTGAAAGATGACAATGTCCCTAAAATATAAGTAAATCGACTTCAAAATGGTTTCTGAAGAACGAAATACACGTTCTGGTGTGACCAAGTAAAAGTCCCGACTTGTACACCATTGAAATGCTCGTATGTGATCTTAAGACAGTGATTCATGCCAGACGTCCCAAGTATTTGAACTGAACTGAGAAGTTTTGTAAACAGGAATCTGAAACTATAGTAAGCTTCTGGTTAAAGACGTCACTGTCAAAGGGAGGCAACTCGATATGATCGTTACATTATCTATTTCTTCTCTTTTAGGCGTTGCTATCATCATTAAAAGTAATAAAACCTGTAAATGTCTGGGTGCTTTGAGTTAAAGCAGACACTGTTTATTTTTTCATATGTGTGATTTTGACAAAGATCAGAACAAATTTCATGGTGATTTCTTCCGAAATATCAGAAATTTCATATCATTCAAATACTTTTTCATGCCACTGTAGTACATGGTATCTGCTTATTTACTATTAAGAACTTTGGGTCATTGCTAATTTGAATGTATGCATGGCAAGGTAGTTTAACCTATTTTCATTTATTTACTTTCATTTTACATCATTTCTGTACTTAAAATTCAATAAGATTATTAACTCCAAATATGTTTGCAAGTACAACCTTTGCAAATCGCTCTCGCAAAACGGAAATACAAATTTATTTTCAAATATGAGCATAATATCTAAATGTATTATTTAGAATATGCATGAAATGAAAACACAGTATGAATATATCAGGAGATTGCCCATTTCACTAGATAAAGTGGGGGGACAGTTTCATGTTTTACGTAGTTTGCTTCTATGGAGTTATTGTTCTCGTGTTGTTTCTTTTCTTAAAGAAACTGGCCAGTTACAAAAAGAAGCAAATTAATATCTGCAAGTGTTTAAATGACACTATTTATTGTGTTTAAATGGGGGATTTTTACTATTTGTCGAACCTTCTAGGGTGATTTACCAGTGTTTTCTTGAAGTTAATATATGAAATGCATTGCAAATCTTGGATTTGAAATCAAGAGGCTTAAACTAAACTAAGAATATCCAACTGCCAATGGTGTGGAGTTGAGAACACATGCTTAACAGTTTGCAATGTGACGAAAACAGATAGCTTTCAAACGAAAAATCGAAGGTATCCAAGAGAGGAGTGTCACTAAAGAATGCAAATCTCAAAACATATAATCCAAACTTGCTTAAAAGAAGACCTGTACTGTTTAATTTCAGCAGAGTTACAATATTAATGACAGCACAACAATTTCAATCAATTGCCCCATTAAACCTTTGGCACTCTCATAATAATTTCAAGATAGATCCACCCAGGTGCTGTTTTCCTTCAAGATAGCGTTCAAAAATGAAAATGATGCTTAATATGTTGACAAAATGCATATTTAGCTATGAAAATTTATCAAACTTAATCCAGAGTAAGATGGGAGTTAAGGCTTTCATAGGAGGACTTAAGCAATCTGTCCATTTATTAGAACTGATTGACAAATAAAGAACCACCAAATCCCAGTTCCACAATATCACAAGAACCAACAGGCAGCCCAGCACCATCTAAATGCTTCAAAGCAAAAAGGCTTCTTCCTCAAAGGTATAAACTGGGATCCAGCAAGACATAAAAAATTTCCTTTACAAAGATCAGATCAAATATGTTGGCAATGTGACAACAAATTTTTAACGAAAAGTCAAAGGTGTCCAAAAGAGACTAAAGCAAGCCAAAACGAATCCAAATCTCAAAACATATAATCCAAATTTGCTCAAAGGACGACCTTACCCAGAGTTACAGTATAGTACAATGTTTTAATGACAGCATAACTATTTCAAACCATGCCCCGTGAAGCCTTTGGTTCTCTCATAATAACCTTCAAAATAGACGCACCCAGGTGCTGTTTTCCTCCAAGACGGCTCAAAAATGAAAATTATGTCAAATATGTTGGAATGAATAATTTACTATAAAAACTAATCAAACTTAATCCAGTGTAAGATGGAAGTCATTTAAGCTTTTATACAAGGGCGATACATAAGCGGTCTTTGTTCATTTGGAGAACTGATTGACAGACTCCTTACAAAGAACTACAAAACCCCAGTTCCGCAACATTACAAGAAGCATCAGATCCTCAAGTTGAACCCTTCTTACTTGAAATGAGAAAGCACATACACAAGCCACTATCATCTCTCCAACAGAAGTTCCATCTACAGTTCGATGGTGTTCTACGGTCCAACACCATCCAAAAAACTTCATCAAAGGCAAGACACTGTTTAAAAAACTAGGATTAAGCAAGAAAGAAACATCAAAATCAGTTGACGATCAGAACAGGACAACTGTTTGTCATATTAACAAAACGGTCCTCACGGAAGTGGAGGTGACTTTTAAATATGAAAAACGTCCACACGAACTTCTAGAGCCGTTTTAATTAAGAGATGATACATTTCCGAAATTTTAGCTAAATTGCTAAAATTCACCAACAGGCTGGCTTCAAAAAATATTCAAATAACAAAACGGCCATGAAATCGCCCAAACCCATCAATTCATAACACCAACTTGCACAAACATTTTCTTGAGAATTCTCATAAATAAATCTAATTCCAGTACCACAATCTCTAACAAGGCTGATGTCGAATGCGAGTACCTTTAGATTAGTGGAACTGTTTGGCTGAATCTTTTTGTTTTTAGTACAACTCATAAAGCATTGGAACGTTACAAAATCATTTGGATGTATTTAAAAACTGGTAGAGCATGGATTAACTTTAGTAGTCAAGTTTCTTTTTTTAAGCGAACACAAAATCATTACTAATTTTGCTTACATCTCCAAACTTAAGTTATTTGAATTGGATACAAAACCAACTCCCAGTAATATTAATTTGTCTTCTCAAGTTGGTAATGTTGAACCTTCTACAAATTATGTAAAAAGCCAGGCGTTGTAAATGAAAAAACAGTCTTGCCTGGTTGGCAACAGGAGTCCAAATTGATTCATCCATGTTTTAAATAAGTGGTAGTTTAAGTGATTTTTTTTCTAATGGAATACCATCATATATTTGCCAAGTTTTGATACGCATTCTTAGACATATTTCAAAAATCATTTATTAACGATTAAATGTTAATCTATGATCTGTGCCCCTACTTATCCGATTACCCAAGCCAGAAAAGCTAAGTAGTGAATGTAAGACAAATAAGCGTACAAAACACCGACTTAACAATATAAGATTTTGACAGTCAGTTAACCGACCTCGCCACGACATACACCCACCCGGTCGGCGACCACGGGCGTACCAGTCCGGACCTATACAGGCCGTCGGTAGGGCCACCCGTGAAACAGCCGAACTCCTCACCCGCAGACAAAGAAAATTGAAGCCGCGTGCTCACACAACTGAATATATAACCCTCCCATCCCCCCACTCAGGGACGACGCTAACATTAGGCATTTGTAGGAGGCTGCCGAGGGTCCCCCAGATTCTAAGGGCCCCAAGACAACACTAACAACCAATACTTTATTTTTAGCCTCAAAATATTATGTTTCTATAATAGTAGAAGTAAATAAAAGCGTTCGAAAGTCACGCCACGAAAGATTTATAAATAGTAGCTCACAATGTACACCCCTGTGACATGGTACATTCCAGGTGCGCGGCTTGTAGTGACGCTATTACGTACTGCTGTCACCTGACTATCTGGTATGCTTTGGGGGTTTCAGTTTTTAAATGTTGAATTTGTATTTATGTTGATTGTGTCTTTATTTGATTATAAACTTACTTTGATTTGGCCCATTCTTTGTCTGTTTCCCTCATTTTTGTCTCAGACCAAGTCTGTGACAAGAAAAAAAAAAGAGGAAATGTTTGAATAACATTCAGATAGGACACAAATTTGTGCTGCTGAGCTTAAGATGACAATTATTATGTCCTCCAGAACTTATTATTAACCTTTGGTCTGGACCCTTGTTGTCTTTTGAGCTCCCAAAGTGCCCTTTACAATTAAAATAAAGGAACTTCGACACTATCTAGAATTCACAGTCCAGAGCAATGGAGAGTGTGGAAAAGAGGTGAAGAAGTGTGTTCAGGCAGGCTGGAACGGGTGGAGGAAAGTATCAGGTGTGACGTGCGACAGAAGAGTTTCAGCTAGAATGAAAGGGAAAGTGTACAAAACCGTGGTGACACCGGCCATGCTGTTTGGTCTAGAAACAGTAGCACTGAAGAAAAGACAGGAAACAGAGATGGAGGTAGCAGAGATGAAGATGCTGAGGATCTCTCTGGGAGTGACCAGGATGGACAGGATTAGAAATGAGTACATCAGGGGAACAGCACATGTTAGAGGTTTTGGGGATATTGTTCGAGAGGCAAGACTTAAATGGTTTGGACATGTGCAAAGGAAAGAGAGAGAGTACATAGGAAGAAGGATAATAGATTTGGAACCACCAGGAAAGAGGAGTAGAGGAAGGCCAAAGAGGAGGTTCATGGGTGCAGTGAAGGAAGACATGAAGGTAGTTGGTGTGACAAAAGAGGATACAGCAGATAGGGTTAGATGGAAGAAACTGACTTGCTCTGGCGACCCCTCAAAGGAAATGCCGAAAGAAGAAGAAGTCACTTGCAATTCCCTGCCCCGAAACTTTCTGCATGCAATCAGAATTCAAAATTCAGAAATTTTATTAATAAATGTTTCCCATGAGACCAGCTGGGGCCAAACAATCAAACAGTTAACACTGAAATATTATCAGATATTTGATCACAGTCTTCCTCAAACTTGTCAAAGGAAAATTTTATTTATCCAGTGAAAGATCTCCTTTCAGACGTACATATCCATCTCTTTGCGTTTACTTCTGGCAGACTTGAAGGCAAGTTGGGAGAGGTTTGGCATAGGGGCCAGAGCTCAGGGAGCAGTCAAAGTCTAGTAAGCAGACAAACCCAATCTTAAACCATAGTTATGACAAAAGGCAAAGGGGAATAAGACCAAGCTCCAATTCAGCTGCGGACAACTAAAACTAGAAAGTTCTAGCACAGACTTTGCTTTAACAATGCAAAGAAAACTTACTGTCACAGATTTATCTTTGACAAAGATACGAATGTTCGTAAAAACTGAGGCGTTTCAGTTCATGTCAAAACCTCTGAGATTCAGAAAGAATCTAGACCCTTGGAAGTATCTTAAGATAGAATCTTTGAAAGTACCATTAAATGGAAGAAAAGTTTTATTGTATTGGCTGACTGTAAATTCACAGCAAAGTGTATGGCAAATAATAAATTCACGGCAAAAAGCAAGATCTCACATTGTTATTTTTCACACAAACGGTGTAATTTTATTAAAAGCTAATTCGAGTATGGGGGTAGCAGTGGGAGACTGACTTCTCTGCTGTTTATAGGTCATTGTGACCTGGCACTGGATCTCACTGTTCTCCTCGGACTGCTTGATACCGATTTTGTTGGTTGCACGCCACCTGTAGCGTTCAAGAGGTCACTGACTTGAGATCTGCTGTGTTGATATGTTGATATATGTATTGTCATGAAATTCCGAGAGAGATCCGGAGAAGATGTCTCGATCGTAGAGCCAGGATCCACGTTAAGATGAACAAGAGGAGATTCAAGCCTGCTGTGCCTGCAGTTATTATGGGAAATGTGTAGGGCTGCAAATAACGATTATTTTGATTAATCTGTCGATTATTGGAACGATTAATCGGATAAAAATGACAAGGTGGAATTGTGCTTTATGTGAGTGAGCGGTGGTGCAATCCCGGACATGTCTGCGCCAAGGAGCATCTCTGTACACTGCAAATGGAGCTGCTGGCAGTTGGACTTCGGTCTTGCTATTTGCTGAGGGAGTTTACATCAGATATGGCGGTGACCGTTTACGTTCCTCTGTCAGCTGATGCTGAGACCGCCGGTGACGTCATTGCAACCATCATTTCCCACCTGCAGACACAACAGCATTTCTCCTTGTGTATCAAAACCAGTGACTTCAACATGAACCTTGTAGACTTCACCCAATAAGTGGACTGTGCCATTAGGGACAATAAAACTTTGGACCTCCTGCATGCAAACTTGTTGAATGCGAATAACCGATAACTGGTTGCCGTAACACTGAATACTGAAACCAGATATTTTCATTATCGGAATCTATCCTGGAAATAGCAGTCATTCTAGATAAGAAAATTTATTAATAAATATGTGATCACTACAGTGCAAAAGATTGCAAGCAATTATTTGGGAAATCCGCACAGCACCAACACTTACAGATCTAAACTGTTAATAGCTTTACTTCTAATGGAATGTATAACATTTTTATTCAAATGGAAAAAAGAGGATTTTTTTAATCTGTTTGGAAACCATTTATTATATCTGTCTTCTTCTTTCGGCATTTCCCTTTAGGGGTCACCACAGCAAGTCAGTTTCTTCCATCTAACCCTATCTGCTATATCCTCTTTGGTCACACCAACTATCTTCATGTCTTCCTTCACTGTATCCATGAACCTCCTCTTTGGCCCTCCTCTACTCTAGTCCTCTTTCCTGGTGGTTCCAAATCCAGCATCCTTCTTCTACTCTATCTCCTCTTCACATGTATAAACCATCTCAGTTTGGTCTCTCAGACTTTATCCCCAAAACCTAACATGCGCTGTTTCCTTGATGTACTCATTTCTAATCCTGTCCATCCTGGTCACTCCTAGAGAGATCCTCAGCATCTTCATCTCTGCTACCTCCATCTCTGCTTCCTGTCTTTTCTTCAGTGCAACTGTCTCTAGACCAAACAGCATGGCCGGTCTCACCACGGTTTTGTACACTTTCCTTTCATTTTAGCTGAAACTCTTTTGTCACACCTGATACTTTTCTCCACTCGTTCCAGCCTTCCTGTACACGCTTCTTCACCTCCTTTCCATACTCTCCATTGCTCTGGACTGTTGATCCTAGATACTTAAAATCTTCCACCTCCTTTATCTCTTCTCCCTGTAACCTCACTTTTCCATTTGGATCCCTCTCATTCACACACATGTACTCTGTCTTACTCTGACTAATCTTCATTCCTCTTCTTTCTAGTACATTTATTATATCTGTCTGACCGTAATATTTGAAACTTCTGCCTGTACTCTGTACTTGAGTCAGAATAAGGTCCTGACAAGACCTGAGGAGGTATTAGCTCAGTGGTAGAATGTTCGCCTTTCCGGTTTGATTACCACTGGGCCCATGCCTAAGTATCCCTGGACCAGATACCTTGCCCCTGCTTCTGCCCCCATTGGTGCTGTCGTGGCTGCAAGCCACTGCAGTCCAATGCAGCATAAGTAATTTCCCCGTTTGAGGTATATGTTAATAAATAAATAAATAAATAAATAACAATAAATAAATAAATAACAACATTTCTATCAGACATAGCAGGACCACTTTTTAATCAATTAGTCTCTAACAATTCTATTTTACTTTTATCCATTTAATTTACTTCCAAGTAGAATATCTTTAAATATATATATATATATATATATATATGAAACTTTTTGGGATCCTTTTGATTTTAAACCTATTAAAAGAGTATTTGCCTTGTTTCGTTGAATTTTGCATAAACTTACTGATGAGAAGCTTTGAACTGAAAAGATGAATGGAATAACTTCACCTCAGAAATATCCACAGAGCCTCTTTGGAGAAGTTGTTCAATACCGTCTGCCTTTCATTTGATCGATCGGCCTTTCTGCTGTTAAGATGGCAGCTAAAGGTGAGCTGGGATTTCCTCTTTGAAATCTACCTCTCATAAACATCTCCCTGATACTTCTTAAAAGAATGGTAACCTCTCTCATCAGAAGGACAGTGAAGGAGACGATAAGCTGGATCTTCTCTGATTCATCCAATGATCAGTGTTCCTCACTGCACACAAGTACGATTGATAAGAGAAAGATAGACGAACGCAGCATAATGGCTTCCTAACAACCTGCAGGTCCATCAGAGACGTATAAAGACCTTCTAGTCAAGCTTATTCAGTTTCTCTTTCAAAACCTAGCGAACACAACACAGCCAGTAATATTGGATTTATTGCAGTTCAGGCTTTTCTCTGTGTTGTGGCTTTATTAAATTTACCAGCGGTCCGGGTGGAGCCTCTTAAGACGGTTTGATCGCCAGATAAAAGTCCAAAGAGTAAACAGCTGCTGCTTACTATCCATTTGTGGGGAAAGAAAGAGCCGAAAGAAACTGTTGTGATTTAAAGGTTACAGATTGGAAGCTGACAAAATGAAGAAAAAAGGAGTCTTTTCTTCTACATTTCAGTCTTTAAATCCTTTGGGATTCTTATAAGACTGCAGCTCTAGAGATAAAAACCCTGATGCAACAATCAGATCGGTTTGCTTCTGTGTGCTTTTCAGGGTGTGTGGGAAAAAAAAGAAAGAAGATTGAAGCCTGTTGCTCAGAGAATTCAAATAATTTGATCAAGCACGCTTGTTTTCTCTTTGAAACTTTTTGAAAGATTGCCCACGTCTCATAGTAGCTCCACTACCCCAAGTAAATGAGAACACATTAAAATCCGACCATGTTAAGAAACGTCTGCTTTGGTTCAGCTGGTCCAAAATCTATTTGTTCAGGTTTTTATTGTTCCGTTCCGTCATCTTCCGTGGGTCGGGTCGCAGGGACAACAGCCTCAGACGGGAAGCCCAGACTTTTCTCACCCAGCTGCATCCTCGAGCTGACCCGGAAGGATCCCGAGTCGTTCCTCAGCCAGCTGTGAGACATAGTCTCTCCAGCAGGTCCGAGGTCTGGCTCTCTGTCTCCTCCCGGTGGGACGTGCCCAAAACACTTCACCAGCGAGGCGCTCGGGTGGCATCCTGACCATATGCCCGAACTGCTCCATCTGGCTCCTCTCGACTTGAAGGGGGTGCGGCTCGACACCAAGCTCCTCCCGGATGGCAGAGCTCCTCACCCGATCTCTGAGTGAGAGCCCAGCCACCCTGCGGAGGAAGCTCATTTCGGCAGCTTGTATCCGCGATCTCATTCTTTCGGTCACCACCCACAGCTGGTGACCATAGTTGAGGGTAGGAACGTAGATCGCCTTGTAAATCGAGAGCTTTCCTTTTCGGCTCAGCTCTCTCTTTACCACAACAGACCGATGCAGCGTCCTAGTTATTGCTGACGCCGAACCGATCCGCCTGTCGATTTCCCGCTCCATTCTTCCTCCACTCGTGAACAAGACCCGGAGATATTTAAACTCCTCCACTTGGGGCAGGACCCTGTCCCTGACCCGCAGGGGGCATTCCACCCTTTTCCGGGCGAGGACCATGGTCTTGGATTTGGAGGTGCTGATTCCAATCCTGGCCGCTTCACACTCAGCCGCAAATTGATCCAGTGAGAGCTGGAGATTGCGGTCTGATGAAGCCAACAGGACCACATCATCCGCAAAAAGCAGAGATTTGATAGTATAATATAAATAAAAATGTCTGAAAAGACCACTTGTTAGAATAACACACCTAATTACTAAACACAGGCAGGGGATCGCTGTACTTCAGATCCTCGTTCTGGGTGAGAAAAAATGTCTAAAAACTGGGTTGGAATTGAAAAATGAAGAAACCTTACGGAGACCAAGATGGACGAGACATCCTCAGAATTGTTTAACTAGCGGCATTTATTTAATTCTTGTTTGTGGTTGAGTAACGTGGCTACTTCTACCAATGCCCTCCTTAACATTCACAGTAGCAGTTGCAGAGATTGTCACCAGGGATCAGCTCCGTACAGATGCCATCTTTCACCATTGACCGTTGGGATGTACTGAAGAAGCTTGATGTTAAGTGCATTATTCAAGGGCACCTGGTTGAGGGACGAGAAACCCTTCAAGGCTTCACTTTTTTTTGTCTTTTACTTTTCACACCATTTTGTGGAATGAACACAAATACTTGAGGAAAGGAGCAGAACACACCCTTTCCTATAAAAAGAGCAAAATGAATATTTATGTGATTTTAAGTTCAGAAGAGGAATTTTAGACCTGAAAGAAAAAGAAACTCACAGGTTTAGCCTCTCTGTCGAATGTCTACTCAGATTTCGCTCTTGCTGTGTGCAGCTTTCATGTTGGTGAAGTCCCTGAGGTGGTGGGCCAAAGATGTCTCAAATCATCCATGTGATAGCTCACTGGGAATGCTTTTGAAGCAAAAGCGACAAGTGGAAATGCAGGTGGACGAAGGTTTAGGATTCTTTGTCATTTTAACACCCCCCCAATCATAAGGGTAAAGTCCAAGGTCTTTCTCCAAGGTCTCTGAGGCTCGACTTGTTATCGTACATTTAAAAAAAAGTTTTTGATGAATTTTATTTAAATCTGTCTTTGTGCTGCCCTGCTAGGGTGGAAATGTAGTACCGCCAAAAACAGATTATTACGGCTCAGTTGATTTTCTTACATCACAGGCCACGGTTCGGGTGGAAAACCATCTCACAGACACACGTATTGGTGTGTCAGGAGTTAGATTTTTTTATATATACATATACTTTATTAATCCCTGACCAGGAAATTTGTGTACTGCACTACACCGCAGCAGGCTGCCACTTATGACGGCGCCATGGGTGGGAGGATTGAAAATACTTTATCAATCCCCGAAGGGAAATTTGACGCTGCGCTGCTAACACCTTGTTGCCTTCCCGGTCCGCTTACACGGTGTAAAAGCTGGCAACTGAACAGTTTAAAAAACAGTCCATAATGAGTCCACGAAGTCAGGATTCAATGAAGGACACCAAAGTGGCCCTTCCGCATTCCTGCTGGGTCAGAACGAGCGTCCCCAGTTCCTCCATCTTGCCAGCGAGCGTCCGAATGTTACCCACGACAACCGCAAGGACACTGGGCTCAAAGCGCCTCCTTTCTGATCGTCTCCTTCTCAGTTCTGTCGGGACTGCATAGACTCCTCCAGCCACAGTGGATCTTGTTCCGAGAGCTAGCTGCTGGTTGAGTCCACGCTAACAAAGCGAAACGACTCCATGACTAGCAAAACGGAGGGCTAGCCGTTGAAACCAAAAAACGGCTAGCCTAAAAACAACCGTCTGAAGTAAAACAGTGCAGTCCAAAACGACATCCAAAGAGGGCACAAAGTCACAAGTCCAGAACGGGACCAAACACAGGCTAAAGACAAACAAACCGAGTGGAAAAAATGCAAAAACAGACGACCAGACGCCAAAAAAAAAAAAAAAAACAAGAGACACCGCAGGGGGCAGCACCCGAGGCAGCACCTTTTAACGTTTAAGAAACAGGGGGTTAGGCATCTTCTCCAAGGAACCTAGACCTGGACTCAGTGGGATGCGAACCCGCAAACATCTGGTTAACTACCGGTCCATGTGCAAATGCTCTAACCTCTGAATCACCGTCTCAGTTCAATTTTGAAATCCTTCAGCAGGGCTGAGGAGTCTCCCGTGTTTCCATCAGGATGAAGAACATCTATTGACTTCTTTAGATATTTAGCTGTAGATTAGAATAAGCTAATATTTAAACAATTATCTTTGACACATTGGTTGCTCGTCTCAGGGGAGGGATCTCTCTTTCATGTGGATCCTCATGAGGTTTCTTATTTTTTCCCCACTGATGGGTTTTTTAGGAGTTTTTCCTCACCGAGAAGGAGAGTCTAAGTGCATAAATGTGCTAGTCTTGTGTAGTTGGCATTTGTTAGTTATTTTTCTTGCTGTGTATTTGTGTTTATACATTCCTCTTTTTCTTGTGAAGCCCATTGAGACGGAAATTCTGTGATTTTGGGCTAGAAAAATAAAATTGAATTGAACATTGTTAGCATTTTTAAGTGTTTCTTCAGGTTAGCATATTATTAGTTAGCATAGCTGCTTAGTGAATTTACTTTGATTATTTAGTCAGTTATTGTACTTTTGTTTAGTTAGGATTGCTGTAGGTTAGCCCACGTTAGCTCTTAGGCTAATCTACTGTATTTTCACAACCAATAGGTGCAGTCCCAGTTTTGTGTGCTCTGAATTTAACACACACACATAAGGTGCACCTGATGATAGGGTACGGGTTTTAAATGCATATCCTCTACTGCATACACACACACAAGCAGACAAGTGTGCGAATTTAAAAATAGATCAGGAGCAAAACCTAGATTGTTTTTATTCATTAGTATTTAAATATTAGTTACAGTCATCATAAAGTCATTTGTCAAATCCATCCAAGTCCTCATCCTCTGTTTCAGAATCTAACAGGTGCGCTAAATCCAACATAACAGGTTCACTTTCCTCACTGTCAGAGTCACTTTCTGCACCGTGCGGCTCCTCGAAAATGATGCCTGCTTTTGGCTGCTGGCAACAATGCCGGCGAACACGTTAGCCCAAACATCTACAATCCATTGGTAAACTGTGGCTTAACTCACCCGGCAGTGCCTTTCCCCCTTCATGAAGCAGTGGTCTACTTTGCTCATCCATCGCTCCCATGCCGCTCGCAGCCCAACTTTGAACGGCCGGTTCACGCCAATGTCCAGTGGTTGGAGTTCCTTTGTCAGACCTCCCGGAATCACAGTAAGCATTGTGTTCATCTGCTTCACTTGTTTTTTCACATCGGCGGTGAGATGAGCACGCATAGAGTCATAAGTCAAAAGCGATGGTGATGCGTGGAAAAAAACATCCTGTCTCCTCAACATACAACACGCATAGGGCGCACTGCACGATAGGGCGCGCCGCTCATTTTGAAGAAAATCTAAGACTTTATGGTTCTTTATGTGCCTTATGGTTGAGAAAATATGGTAGTTAAAAGTCTGGACAGGGTTAACACCACTTTAAAGAGCCAAACAGATCAAGGCCTCATTTATTAAGACTCGCTTAGATCTGACACTGAGCAAGTGCTTTTGCTCTATATGTGAAAACCTGACATTGTTCCGTACATACAGTACTAAAGGTCAAAATAATTCAGGTTGAGTCTTTCCAAGTGATCAATTCCTGTAGCATCTCTGACCTCTTCACGTATGAAAGGAGACGGGTCGTGTTTGTCTTCCGTGCCAGCCTGTGTTTATCGATTGCAGTTAGAGGAAAAATACATGTTCACGTCATATTTCAAAACAGCACATTTACCTCATAAACATCTCCGCCTCACCATCAATCACTGAACTAGTCACTTTTACATTCTGCTCTGTTGTGGAGATACGAGGCTGTAAATGGTTCTGCCAGAGTCACCGATGAATAATCTATGTGTCTAGTAGATTCTGCTTTCCTCCTGCTGGGAAATGAATACCAAACCAGCAGTGCTCAGCGAGGTGTGAGACTCAAATCCCAGACTCTTTACTTTTTATCTTTTGGCACAAATATTTGTCTCGTGAAATTCCCCGCCGAGCGTTCCCAGAGATATTACATCCTCGAGATAGAGCCCAGGTTCTTCTTGACATTTATTCAAATCTTTATCATCACTTCCTCCTTAAAGCTCTGAGCTTGGGTAGTTTTGCATTCAAATGTTAGCTGGTGGAAAACGAACACTGGGGGTTTTAGCGTGTCCTGCTGGTGTATTCATCTGACTGCCTGTCTTTGTGACGGGTTTTCTCAGATTAATTAGAGCCGCTGGGATGACTTAAAGGTTGCAGCCTGGGGATTAGTCAATAGAGCCGCTGGGCCATAGGACACTACAGGACAATTTAAACAAAAAAAGAACAATTGGAGTTGGACAGTCTATGAAACTGACTTCACCATGGCTGTCATTGTGGTGTTGAACTTGTGAGGAATAAAAAGAATTAAAATGTTTAAACTGCTCAAATTTTATTAGAAAACAATATAATTGTCCCTTTACTGAGGTAAATTTGCTCTGAAAATATCAGAAAAAAAAACTAGCAAAATAAAAAGATGAAAATTCATATGAAACGTTTCATCTAAAAGAGAATTTCATTTATATTATATCCGTTCCGTCATCTTCCGCTTGTTCCGGGGTCGGGCATTCAAAAAACAGGAATTACTCTATTCATCCCTCACCGGGGAAATTTGTGAGCTGCACTCCTTACACCGCAGCAGGCTGCCCTTCAACGGCGCCAATGGTGGGAGAAGTGGGGGTTAGGTGTCTTCTCCAAGGACCCTAATCGTGCTCTCTGTGGGATGCAAACCCGTGAACTTCCGGTCCGCACGCGAACGCTCTAACCACTGAGTTGCCGTCTCCACCAATTGTCCACCAATTGTCCACCAAGTGTGCGTATTTAAAATTAGATCTAATTTAAAATTAGATCAGGAGCAAAACTGAGTTTGGTTGGCTTTATTTAAATATTAGTTACAGTCGTCACATAGTTATTTATCAAATCCATCCAAGTCCTCATCCTCTGTTTCTGAATCTAACAGCTGCGCTAAATCCAATATAGCAGGTTCACTTTCCTCGCTGTCAGTGTCACTTTCTGTACCCAGCGGCTCCTTGGAAATGATGCCTGCTTTTGTGTTTTCGGACAACAGTGCCAGCAGACACGTTAGCGTAAGCATCTACAATCCACTGGCAAAGTGTGGCTTAACTCGCCTGGCAGCGCTTGGCAGCGCACCCTGCAGCTGTGGTCTCCTTTGGTCACCCATCGTTCCCACGTTGCTTGCAGGCTAACTTTGAACGGCCGGTTCACAGTGAAGTCCAGCGGTTGGAGTTCCTTTATCCGACCTCCCGAAATCACAGCAAGCGTAGGGTTCATCTGCTTCACTTGTTTTTTTCACAACACACATTGGGCGTACTGCACGATAGGGCGCACTGTTCAATTTTGAAGAAAATCTAAGACTTTTATATGCACCTTATGTATGTAAAAATACGGTAATAGTGGAGTTTTTTTTTTTTTTTTTTTTTAATTATTTCAACTCAACATGTTTGTGTGTTTCATAAATTGTTTTTTCTTTTACTTTCATCTGCTTGGTAGAACCGGTCTGTCTGCTTCTTAAAGCTTTTTGGGAGGGTAAAAAAAATTATGAAAACATGCTGAATAAATCATTTCCCTACTTTACCCAAATGTGTTTTTACAGGTGGTCTTTGGGGGAAAGGATGCACAGAAGTAGAGTGGTAGGAAATATAAAACATGCAGTTAGAGGGGCTTTTATGTAGATGGCACATGTGTGTTGAAGTAGACACTTTAAAGCTTTCAGTGTCCAACCTCGTACGTGCATTTCCTTTTATGTCTTTCTCAAATAGACCTCGAAGAGAAAAGAGAAAACATGGATTTGTAAAAAATTAAATTTTCAAAAAATTAAATCTATGAATGTCATGATGAGGAGCTGAGGCCAAAAATATACCCTTGACACAACGGACAGGTTCAGATGGAAAATCACAAGCAGATTTATTAGATTGATAAAAAGTCCAAATAAAGAAGACAAAACAGATAAACTAGGCAGGTTCTGATGTTGGAGCTGGAGCCAAAAACTGGATAACAAGTCAAACATGATAAACAACAATCTGGCGAAGAGTGTGTCAAAAACTGATCCATTTATGCTCCAGCAGATGAGTAGATGAGTTTCAGGTGTGACTAGTTGCACACGCACAGACAAGAGGGAGGGGCGAAAGAAGACACAGAGGGGGAACAGACTACTCTCCTGACAATGAATGTAAATATAAATAATTGTTTACTCAAAATCACCACTTATTTTTCTTAATATGTCTTTAAAAATGGTATAAATATAATTTTGGATAGTATCATTGCATAACAAAATTTTATACAGAACAGTGAACCTTAGCTTCGGCAACATATTTCATGCAAGTTTTTGAACATTTGTTGCTGTAAACTGCAAAAAAGAAGCCATTTTTTATCAAATTTTTCTCTAATCATTTTAATCTGATTATGTGATTGCTGTATTGTGTAGAATTACACAGCAGCGGTCTTTGACCTTTAATGCAAACCAGACACGATGATAAACGTGCATATTTAAATCTACATTACCATGCACGGTTCTGCAGTAGAGTGGGAATCTAAATAAAACCAAAAAATAGGGGTTTAATAGATTAATAACAGCAATCTTTGTGTTTCACTTGAATTAGAACGTTATTAGGAATGCAGAAATGCTTGTATAATTATTCGGTATTTCAGATCAGATACTTTGATACTCCTTAGTCAGAAGTGATTTAGAAAACAGACGGCCAATGACACACAGCTGTTACTTTTCTGGTGTTCTTATTCGTGTCTCTAGTTATCATTTTTGTTCCGTTCCGTCATCTTCCAGTTGTTCTGGGGTCAGGTCGCGGGGGCAACAACCTCAAACGGGTAGCCCAGGCCTCTCTCACCCCGGCCGCATCCTCCAGCTCACCCGGAAGGAACCCAAGTCGTTCCCCAGTCAGCTGTGAGACATAGTCTCTCCAGCAGGTCCAGGGTCTGCCCCTTGGTCTCCTCCCGGTAGGAAGTGCCCGAAACACCCGTGAGGCGTTCCGGGGGCATCCTGACCAGTTGCCCGAACCACCCCATCTGGCTCCTCTCGACCTGGAGGAGGAGGGGCTCGACACCGAGCTCCTCCCGGATGGGAGAGCTCCTCACCCGATCTCTGACTGAGAGGCCAGCCATCATTTTTGTTTCTGAAAACCCAAAAAGTCTAAACTCAAATCCGATATCCGGTTTTTAATGCAAAATACTTTGAAATAAGTTTGACCCATTCCATGCTAAAATACCATTATTTAAAAAAAATTAAAAAACAACTAATAAACAAATTAGTAAAATTTGGATTACACTTGAAACTGTCTTCAGACGTTTGTGTTTTTAGTGGTTCGTTTGTGCAAGTATAAAAAATCTCAGTGATTTTATCAACTTTATTTGAATGTGATGTCATCATCATTGTCAGGATCCCTCACCTGCCGCCAGAGGGAGCCCTAGATAGTTCTAATCAGCCTGATCAGGATCACCTGTGGATAATTCCTGATTCCACTCATCTGTGCACCCTGCCATCTATTTAAGGGGAATCACCACAGACTTCCCTGTCTGGTCTTACTATTCCTTCCAGCCAGGTCACACTTGTTGCCTGACCAAGTTTGAATGTTGTTTTTATTTGGATTTTTGAAACCTTGAGTTAACCCTGTGCTTCTTGCTTTACAGACTTTGCTCAGTTGTGTTAATAAACCTTGTTTGAAGTCCTCTGATTGGGGCCTCCTCCTTCCACATCCCCAAAACCCTGACAATCACATAACGTCCAAATCAAATTCCATTAAAAATAACTGAATCTGCGAAAAGGAGGTATACAAATGATATACTTTGCATTGATAAATGCAATACTAACAGTCTCTGCTAATCCTGACCCACATTTCTTTCTTACTGATAGTGCTGTCATCTCCGACACAGACTCTATTTTCAATAACGGTGAGGAGCCATGTCCTAATCTGGATTGGGATTGTCTACCCAAACATGCTTTTCTTTCTTCCACTTTCATTTATGGATTTTTGTGGAAAAAGCTGGAGTAAAAGCTTGTCAGTCACACTGTACTTACTGGGAGCACATTGTGTGGGCGCAAACTCTATAAATACTTACCGCTACACTTTGACTCTCCTCTTTTGTATCATTCACAGGGTTCACTGCAATGGTTGGTATTTTTAAACCTATGTCTGGTATAAAAATGTAACTTCTTTCTTTTAAACAAAAAAGCCAAGTCTATGTTCAATATGTATACATTGTAATTTGGTTTAAACCATATTTTTAAATGACTTATTCAAAGGTTAGGACCCTGATTACAGTGGTTTTGTATCACTGTTTTTCTCATCAAGCAACTAGTCAGAGATGCAGCCTGTTTATCAGTAAAACATTCACAACGTTCTCTTTTAAATGTCATCTACAAAACAGTACCCGTGTCATTTCATCACACTTTGTCAAGGCTATGTTTTCCTGCTGGCAAGGTTGAAGCTAATGATGAAAAACTCCATAAATATGAACTAATTTGTTTGATTTTTCTTACAAAGCAAAAAACATATTTGTCTGTTTTAAAAATCTTTTCATTTTATGACAAAAATGAACCTTGAGGGTGTCTCGGAAAGTGTACAGACTTAAGCCAAAACTGCCAAAGGTATTTGCTCGCATGCTTTGTGAATTACCACAAGCAATTCATTGCATTGATGCTGGTCCAAACAGCAAGGGTATCAAAGTCTAGGAGTGTTTTTTTTGGACACAAAAAGGGTGGGCACTCTTCACAAAGTCTGGCTCTTGGTCCCTATTCTAAATTATCACAAAGGCATTCTAATAGACTGAGGTAAGGATTCTTAAAGAACAACCCCATACCATGACACTCCTTCCAACAAACTATACACTTGACACAATGCAATCATTTAAGTATCGTTGTCCTGGTTACTGCCATCCCAAATGACTCATCAACTCATCATTACATCTACGCATGAGAATTAGTATTGTATTGATGAATTTTATTGCACATTGTTCCACTCTAGAATAATTGTGATCTGTAGTGAGAGGATGGAGGAGGTGGAGGAAAAGCTGGAGAGGTGGAGGTTTGCACTAGAAAAAAGAGGAATGAAGATTAGTCAGAGTAAAACAGAGTACATGTGTGTGAATGAAAGGGATCCAAATGGAAAAGTGAGGTTTCAGGAAGTAGAGATAAAGAAGGTGGAAGATTTTAGGTGCTTAGGGTCAACAGTCCAAAGCATAGGAGAGTGTGGAAAAGAGCTGAAGAAGCGTGTGCAGGCGGGCTGGAACAGGTGTGGAAAAGTATCAAATGAGTTAGTTACAAAAGAGTTTCAGCCAAAATGAAAGGGAAAGTGTACAAAACCGTGGTGAGACCCGCCATACTGTTTGGTCTAGAAACAGTGGCACTGAAGAAAAGACAGGAAACAGAGATGGAGGTAACAGAGATGAAGATGCTGAGGATCTCTCTGGGAGTGACCAGGATGGTCAGGATTAGAAATGAGTATATCAGGGGAACAGCACATTTTAGAGCTTTTAGGGATAAAGTCCGAGAGGCCAGACTGAGATGTTTAGACACGTACAGAGGAGAGAGAGAGAGTACATCGGAAAAAGGATGCTGGATTTGGAACCACCAGGAAAGAGGACTAGAGGAAGACCAAAGAGGAGGTTCATGGATACAGTGAAGGAAGACATGAAGATAGTTGGTGTAACCAACGAGGATACAGCAGATAGGATTAGATGGAAGAAACTGACTTGCTGTGGCGACCCCTGAAGGGAAATGCCGAAAGGAGAAGAAGAAGTTCCACTCTAGAATAGTCTCAGCTAACATTTTGCAAACTTTCCAAAAATATGCCATTTCTACGTCTTTAATGTTACAGATTTTTGCCATTGAGGTGGCAGAAGCAACTGGTCCCCCTCAAAATTACTGGACGAATGAGCAAACACGTTTGTCAATATTACATGTATGCCTCTGCAGAGGTTTTACATGGTTTATTTAAAGCGAGCCGCACAACTGAGAGGCATAAAAGATTCATTTTTCTTTATTTTCTTTTGCCCATTTCCTATATCCTCATTATGCTGTCAAAGAAAATGCATGACTGCGTTGTAAGTCCCAAAGTGTATTATTATCTAAAAACCTTGTAAGCCTGACTTTAATTTTCATAAACATGTTGTCTGTTCTCTAAGTTCCTTTTCCTACATTTTCTGGGAGAAATCCAAACTCTGTAGTGTTCAAACAGATTTGACCCAGCGTTACTTCCCAGGTGTTCTTTGGAAACGGTGCGGTTCTACAACAGAAGGAAAATGAAAGCACTGTTCTCAGGCTTGTTGTACAAAACGAGCCAATTAGGATGACTGGCGACCACTCACACTGTGTTTTAATTTGCTTCTCACTGTGCAGAGGGTTTTTCGGTCTACAGTCTGTTCACTGCTAGTGAGTAAAACGCTGACATTGGACAGGGTCATTAATAACAATATCACTTCTGCCATGCTGGGCTCTCATATCTGGATAATAACCTTACAACTGCACCAACTGTGCTCATACAATACCCTGTTGGAAGCTCATGCAATGTGAACACAATCAAAAAGTGATGAGAAAGCCAAACTCTGATTATGCAATGAGTGCCAGAGTCCATAATTACATTCAAATGAAATTTGTTGCAAAAAATCTGTTTCAGTCTTTACTAAAAGTCGAACTGCATTGTTATGCATTAAAACTTTAGTGCATGCGATGTCTCCAGTGAAAGACTGTAATAAAACCGCCTACAGTTACTGTGTACCAACTATAGATGAACTTAGAGAGTCCAAGTCCAAGTTGTCATATCTTTCTACTTCTTCTTCTTCTTTCCCTTCAGGGGTCGCCACATCAAGTCAGTTTCTTCCATCTAACCCTATCTGCTGTATCCTCTTTGGTCACATCAACTATCTTCATGTCTTCCTTCACTGCGTCCATGCATCTCCTATTTGGCCTTCCTCTAGGCCTCTTTCCGGGTGGTTCCAAATCCAGCATCCTTCTTCCGATGTACTCTCTCTCCTCTGCACATGTCCACACCATCTCAGTCTGGCCTCTTGGACTTTATCCCCAAAACCTCTAAAATGTGCTGTTCCCCTGATGTACTCATTTCAAATCCTGTCCATCCTGGTCACTCCTAGAGAGATCCTCAGCATCTTCATCCTCAGCATCTGATGCGTCTGATTAGCCAGTTATTAACTTGAACTTGTGCCGCATTCGCTATTGGCGAATGTTCTATGTAAAATAACTGAACCAGAATGGTTATTGTCACGGTTCCCTCACCCACCACCAGAGGGAACCTGGGGCTTTACCTCATTTGGCTGATTTTACACACCTGACGATCTTTGTGCAGCTGGCATCCTGTCTTTCCTTCAGGTGTAGGGTCATTGGATTCCATGCCAGCCAGGTCTTCCTGGCTGCCTGACCATGATTAACATTCAGAACAATAACCACATGGCATGCCACTGCTAAACCTAGTGTTTTCCTTCACAGTATTACTGGACTGACATACTCAAATAAACTGTTTTTTTGTTTAGCAAAATTGGGTCCTTCTCCTTCCACCTGCACACCGTCTCATGACCGTTATTATGCCAACCATAGTAACAAAGTAAAGGCTGCTGATTTTCAATAGAAGTCTATGCTTCTTAGACTTTTTCTTACCAGCAGCTGCTTATATGGACGGCAGAGATAGCTTTTTTATGTCCAAACCAGAGATTTTTAAATTTAGCAACATTTTTTAAACAATGCCAAAAATTGTACAGTAACATGAAGACAACACCTCTGTACCCAATTTAGATTGCTTATCATCAAAAATAAACTCAGTGATTAAAACAATTTGCCTCCAAATGTTGCTTCCTGTTCCTGCATGGGAAAAGCATTATGGGGAAATGTTGCAAAGAGCATGTTTAATGTCTTCTGCTAAATAAAAAACAGCAAACTTCACACATACCAGAAGGCACAAGTCGTTAACAGGGTATAAAACTGAATAATGAAGATACATTTTGTAATGTGGGGCACGAATAACAGTTTGTGTGGGATAAAAAGAGAAGAAATCTCATTGGAGAGGTTTTGGTGTCCGTGGGTGAACAAGCAATGAGCATGAATTGTGAATGAGCTAGCGTCTGAGCTCCACGCTTGCATAACAACTTAGCTGAGAGGAAAATGTGTCTGAGAGAAACTGGAAGGGAAGAACGGGGTGTTTTAAAACATCTTGTAGCCTTGTTCACTTTAAAGAAAGAAAAGCTCTTGGCAAGATTACAGTTTACTCATTTTGGTCTTTCATAAATAATTGACTGTTGTTATAAGTGCCATCCTCCAAAGGAAAAAAAAACCCTTTTGAAATCTATGACATATATTCTTTATTAGGCACACAGATGTTCCTAGTGCCAATTAGATAAAGTCATTTGGGAGACGTCTTCTCAAAGACAGTCTGAAGAGGATCCACCTGACAGAGACCTTGTCTTCCTGTTGCAGATCCAATGAGGAGGAATAAATAACAGTGTTTCCACTTATGTGTTTAATTTATGCCAGTTTGTGAGTGTTGTAGTGGAATAAATTAAACTGCTGGATGACATGAGCATGAACACTCAAAGATGCAGGAGGTATGATCCTATTACCCTTTTTTTTTGTCTTCTGAACCACTTACCCTTAACAGGGGGTGCTGGAGCCTATCCCTGCTGATTCAAGGTGAGACGCAGGTTAAACCCCGAACAGGTCGCCAGTCTGTCGCGGGGCCACACACAGACAACCAAACACACTCATTCTAGGGCGATTTTATAGCGGTCAATCAACCTAACATGCATGTTTTTGGAGGCTGGGAGGAAATCGAAGTACCTGGAGAAACTCCAGAAAATGCAAACTACACACAGAAAGACCAGTGTTTGAACTGAAAGAACCAGATCATGGATACAAGCGGCCGAAATATGCTTCCTCTGCAGGGTGACTGGGCTTTCACACAGAGATCCGGTGAGGAATCGTGCCATCAGAGGAGGAGGTGTGGTGGAGCTCGGCGGAGGAGCTCAGTGTCGAGCCGCTCCTCCTCTAGGTCGAGAGAAGCCAGATGGGGTGGGTTGGGCATCTAGTCAGTATGCCTCCCAAGCGCTTCGCTGGTGAGGTGTTACGGGCACATCCTACTGTGAGGAGACTTAGAGACAAACCCGTGAATGGCTAGAGAGACTATGTCTGGGACTGACTGGGGATCCGTCCGGGTGAGCTGGAGGACGCAGCTGGGATGAGAGAAGCTGGGCTTCCTGTCTCATGCTGTTGCCCTGGATAAGCGGAACTGTTTAATTATAATATTTTTCTGCAAAATAATATTGCTGGCGTTATGAATTTGTTTCTTTATGGAAAATTCCATTTGTATCATTCCTGTTAATTGGTCACCCAAAGCTGTGCATTGTGATTAGCCGACAGGAAAAAAGGGTTGGATTTGTACCTATTTAGTATGTTGTGATATATACAATATTTGTGGATTCAGGGAAAGCGTGAGATGCTCTGCCATCCAGGAGGAGCGAACTTGGAGTAGAGCCATTGCACCTCCGGGTTGAGAGAAGCCAGATCGCTTCTCTGGGACGTTCCCCTTGAGTGAACACCCAAAGGCATACCCTGCACTCACTGGAGAGACTATGTCTCACAGCTGAACAGGGAACTCCTCGGGATCTTCCTGGATGAAACAAGAGGGGAGAGAGGTCTTTTGTTTCTGAAGTAGAAAAACTTATCATATTAATTTTGCAGTTAATCAACCTAATCACCCACAATTCGCATTAAAAGTGGTCTTACGGGTGTTACGTATCACCCAATATTCTCATCCTAAGAGTGGCCTTACAGGTGTTACATATCACCCACCATTCTAATCCTAAGAGTGGCCTTACTGGTGTTACATATCAACCATCATTCTAATCCTAAGAGTGGCCTTACTGGTGTTACATATCACTTAACATTCTCATCCTAAGAGTGGCCTTACAGGTGTTACATATCAACCATCATTCTAATCCTAAGAGTGGCCTTACTGGTGTTACATATCACTTAACATTCTCATCCTAAGAGTGGCCTTACAGGTGTTACATATCAACCATCATTCTAATCCTAAGAGTGGCCTTACTGGTGTTACATATCACTTAACATTCTCATCCTAAGAGTGGCCTTACAGGTGTTACATATCAACCATCATTCTAATCCTAAGAGTGGCCTTACTGGTGTTACATATCACTTAACATTCTCATCCTAAGAGTGGCCTTACAGGTGTTACATATCACCCACCATTCTCATCCTTAGAGTGGCCTTACGGGTGTTACATATCAACCATCATTCTGATCCTAAGAGTGGTCTTATGGGTGTTACGTATTACCTGATATTACACACCTGAAGATCTTTGTGCAGCTGCATAAAGACTCTTAGGATCCTTCACATCCTAAGAGTGGCCTTACGGGTGTTTACATATCACCCACCGTTCTCATCCTAAGAGTGGCCTTACAGGTGTTACATATCACCCACCATCCTCGTCCTAAGAGTGGCCTTACGGGTGTTTACATATCACCCACCATTCTCATCCTAAGAGTGGCCTTACAGGTGTTACATATCACCCACCATCCTCGTCCTAAGAGTGGCCTTATGGATTTTACATTTTGAATTTTAAAGCCATTGCCAGCACCCATCGTGGCAAATGATGGGTTAGCGGCTATCGTGCAACTTTTGCCTTTTTTTTTTTGAACAGTCAGACTCGAGAAAACATGATAGATGTGAAAATAATCGGGCAGAGAGGCTAAAATGAAAGAAAATGGATAACAGGAGATTCATATATACAAACCACTTAAAGTCAGCTATTTTTGATATCCCTACCAACACTCCGGTTTGAAAAGTCGGTCTCTTTCATGTGATCCACCTCAGTGTGTCTGTAAAAACACCAGCTACTTCTATATAATTGAAACAACTTCAGAGATTTTCAATTTTCCTCTGGTAGGCAGGATGTGAATCTAAGAACATGCGGTGCTCAGTGGTTGTTCCCTCGACTTTGATCCACGTGCTGTACATGTGCTGTAAGCAGTAACAAAGGAGTAAAACAACAAAAAACAAAGCTACAAATAACTTAAACTATGAGTAGATAAATGTCGATTTCTTAACATGTGCAATATTTTTTGGGTAAAAACAAGGTGAGTTGTTTGTGACACGAAGGAGAAATTGCCCATGTTCTCCTGTGGATTGAAGCTGCCTCAGCTGTCTCTGTTTTGACGTGTAATCAGACAATGATTTGATGATATTGAGTTTTGGGCTCTGTGGGGGCTGGACCATCTGTTGCCAGAGTCCTTGTTTCTTGTGAGGAGGAAGGTGGCTTGATGCAACTTGGAGTTGTTGTCAGGATGAATTAAGGACCAATCAGAGGCCTCGGTAGATTATAATTAAAATTTATACAGTTCCTAACCCATTTTTTTTTATTATTTAAATATAAATATTTACACAAAACATATTCTGAAGTCTCACAATCCCCTCACTTGCCACCAGAGGGAGCCCTGGACCTTCCCTCTTCACCCTGAATGCGACATCTGAGGGTAATTTTTCTGATGCCACCCACCTGTGAACCCTACTGCCTATTTAAGGGCAATCACCCCAGACATTCTTTTCGGGTCATACCATCCCTTCCAGCCATGTTTCCCTGGCTCCCTGACCATGAAACACAGTCTGAAACAATAACCTCTTACCATGCCACTAAATCTTTATGCTTTCCATCCAAAGCATTACTGGACTGCCATTCTCAAATAAACCATGTTAACCCTAACCCTGCAATTGGGTCCTTCTCTTTCCACCTGCACACCGTTTCATGACATGAAGTTTTTAAAAAGACAGTAAAGCAACATGACATAAGGGGATACTGACACTAGACAGTTTTAATTGAGTCAAAGTGAAATAAACCACCAAAGTGTGGTTGGTTTGATTGGTATGAGTGCTTTAAAGTCTGTCAGGGCGTGGTCTGGTTAACCCGCAACTGGTCTGCAGAGCGGGTTAACATGCCGGAGCCTTGTTGAGTTGGCACGGTTCACGTGTGGTTTGAGGGCTAACTGTGCTGGACAAAAAAATAGGATTCGTGATATCATGTGTTTTATGATGCTCTGACATCCTTTTTTTCCTGCCTTGAAAGCAACAGACCTTTTTAGCAAGTCAGAATTCTGTGAATCACCATGGAAAATTCATTCATCTTCAGAATTTCTTATCTCTATGAGGCTCACAGGGGTGCAGCATCCTATCCCGACTGGTTTCAGACGAGAGGCTGGGAACGGGGGAGGCGGTGGCTCAGTGGTAGAGCGTTTGCCCGTGGACTGGAAGTTGACCGGAAGTTTGCGGGTTCGCAACTCACTGAGTTTATGTCTAGGGTCCTTGGAGAAGACACCCAACCAAATTTACCCGGTGAAGGATCAAGAAGGGATACATTACATTACCTTGAACAGGTCAGTGGTGTTGCAAGACCACTGTGGACCAAAGGACTGCTCTTGCACTTCTTACATACAGTAAGCATGCTCCGGCACAACTAGTGGAAGCCTGTGTGAGTGCAGGCCTGGGAGGAACTTACGAGGGAAAATGATTGGACTAAGACCCTGCTTATGGCAACTATGTCTATTAGTTACTTAACCCTAATTCAAAAGAAAGATACATTTGCATTTTGTGTACCAGGTCTATGTCAACATCCAAAGAGGAAGAGTTAAAGTGTCTTGTTTACAGTTGGAGAAAAGATAGAGTGAGAGATCAACAGGCAGACTGAGATGGTTTGGACATGTGAAGAGGAGAGAAAGAGTACATCGGAAGAAGGATGCTGGATTTGGAACCACCATGAAAGAGGACTAGAGGAAGACCAAAGAGGAAGTTCATGGATACAGTGAAGGAAGGCATGAAGATAGTTGGTGTGACCAAAGAGGATGCAGCAGATAGGGTTAGATGGAAGAAACTGACTTGCTGTGGCGACCCCTGAAGGGAAATGCCGAAAGAAGAAGAGATCAACAGGCAGATCAGTTCGGCGTCCACAATAATTAAGCTGCCCGGTATGTTGTGGACAATTTTTCTATGCAAGCCTGGGCTTCCCATTTGAGGCTGTTGCCCCCGCGACCCTGCCCCAGATGAGCGGAAGATGACGGAACGGAACAATGCAAATCTATAGAAGTCAGGCTATCTGTGCTTTGAATAATTTATCTTGTATTCGTTATGCAGTTGTTAAAAGTTGCTGAGTTTATTTAGTCTCCTTTTTGGAATCAGAAAACTTTCGGCTCCACATAACTGTTTTATAGCTGACGTGCCTTCAGAACAAATCCTTTACTTGCGGTATGACTGTTGTTCAAGAAAATTTTCCCATCAACTGTAGTCATAAACAACAAAACTGTTAAAAAATTGTGTTTGTTCAGTCGCTAGCCAACCATGGCGTTGTGATTCTCAACAAATACTCTTAAATTTGATTTTTATTTTGTTTTTTTTTTTCTGCTTTACTTTGGCCTTTAGCAGGCACATAAGTGTCACTAGAGGGATACTTACTCTTAAATCATTTAACGCTGTTTGCGGATCAATGATCCGCTCCCTCTCCTCACCATTGCCGTGCGCTGGATTGATGTTCCCTACTGCAACCCGCTGAGTAAATGTATCTGCATTTATCGAGCAGTCCAGCTCCATCACATGGTGTAGCTGGCATCCAGAGGGATATGCTGGCAGATCCTATAAAGCATCCTGCTGACTCCTTCTTCTGTGCGTTTCTTAATGATGCTTTGCACTGATTTTTATCTTAAAAGAAAGAAATTCAAAGACATTTTTTTCCTCCCTTACGGCTTAATTAGTGATAATCAACCTCAGAAGTGGATGTATCCAAACTTATCTTGAGTTTTTAGTTATTCTTTTAGGTTTTCTGTAAAGACAAACTTAAAAAAAAGAAAGAGAAATATTTGACCTTAGTATTTGAATTATCGTTTTTGATCAAATTTGAGTTTGTTTCTTGATTTTTTATTATATTTTCAGGCATTTCATGGACAAAACTGCACATTAACTTCAGCTATCTCGGAGTAGACGACCTCTAAAACCCCTGTTTAACATCACTGCTATCATTGGACAAGTGATCAATGAGCCCTTGTGAGAAGAAAAACAATCCCAGAAGACCTTTATAATGTATATATACTTTCACTTGTTTAATGGCTTGGCTTGTTCAAGGTGCCTGACAAAAAAAAGGACGAAGCCATCTGTTTTATATTAGTACTGGCTGGGAAAGAAGTGTTAGATGGTGTTGTTTAAATCAATCAGACAGGAGACAGAAGGCATCTCATTATAATTATGCTGATGCTAGAAAACAATCATGACCCAGCCAACGTCTCTTCTGATATTCTATTTTTCCTTTTTAGTCTTCTCACCGGCTGAAAACAGAATACCGTAATTTCACGACCATTAGGCGCACCGTACGAAAAGGCGCAGCCTCAGTTATGTGTGCCATTGCTGTATTTAACATACACAAGGCGCACCGTACGAAAAGGCGCAGTCTCAGTCACACACCGCCTTACAACAACATACACGCAAGCATGCAAATGTGTATATTAAAAAAATTGATCGGGAGCAAAACTGAGTTTGGTTGTACTTTATTTAAGTAGTAACGATACTAAACAAGCACATTACTGGTAATAGTCTTTATTCAAATCCGTCATCCTCTGTTTTGGAATTGAGCAGCTGCGCAAAATCCAACGGAGTAGGTCCACGTTGCTCCTCGCTGTCAAAGTCACTGTCTGTACTGTGCGGCTCCTCAGAAAGGATACCAGCTTTTGCGAAAGCTCGGATAACAGTACCAGCAGACACGTTAGTCCAAGCATCTACAATCCATTGGCAAACTGTAGCGTAACTCTTCGATGGGTGGAAGAGGAGAGGAGTGACACTGACTGACAGACTGACACTGACTCCTCTCTGGGGAGACTCTGCGATTATCCGAGAAAAAACGGCTTCAACAGAGAAACATCTGACTGGAACTTTGTGCAAAATGCAAGGAGTTTCAACAACTGGAGAGAATCTGGAAGGAGCTTTATGAAGACAGAAGTGTTTTTCTGCTGGATCAAGTTGGAAAACAACGAGTGCACTACCGGAAACTTCCAGGTACAGTCACTACACACTTTCTGCAAAAAAGGCTCATTTACTCACACAAACCTCTCCATCTCCCCGATGAGCGCTGTGATGACATCGAAAGCTGGATGGATGAAACCTGCAACCCTGAAACACACCGGGAACACACCGGGAACACACCGGGAACACACCGTGGCTGTCCTCACTGCATCAACCAGCGAATTCCAGCATCTCAGGAAACTCTACCGCTACCTCATCGAGCAGTATGGGGATCTACCGACATCTCCGTCTGCCACAATATCCCTACAAACCGGATTATTTGCAAAATATTTGGATTTACCCTGGCAGTTTTCATCCCGCCACCAAACCAAACTTCTACTACCGCTTACGTCATCAGAGCCCACAAACCAGCTGGATAAATACCAATCTGCGTCATCACGGGAGAATTCAAAAACGTGGAGTGGATTTTCGGGTGCTCTGCTCTTTACCAACACACAAAGCCACCCCCAAAATAAAATTGAACTGTTCAATGCTCAATCACTTTCAAACAAAAGTTCCTTTATTTTTGAACACATCATTGACAAAAATATTGACATAATGTGCCTCACTAAAACCTGGCATAAATCATACCTGGCACTAAATGAAGCCTGCCCCCCAGGATACACCTACATTGAAAAAGCTAGAAACACCGGTCGTGGGGGAGGCCTAGCTGTGATACATCACAGAAACCTGCAACTGACACCAATTTCATTACACTACACTTGATCTTAGCCAAAAGGCCGAGAAGCGATTACCTGTAACATCTGCATTTGAATGCCTTGGTTTCAAATGTAAAACAGAAAAGACAACAATAACAATAATTCTTATTTACCGGCCACCCAAAGTACACCCTAACTTCCTCACTGAACTCCAAGATCTGCTGACCACATTATGTGCAACGTCACCTAGTACACTCATACTAGGTGACTTCAACCTGCACGTTGACACTCCCACAAACCGTTCTGCTTCCGAATTTCTGGAACTGCTTGACACCTTGCATCTTACA
Source organism: Neostethus bicornis (assembly GCA_902685375.1). NCBI lineage: Eukaryota > Metazoa > Chordata > Actinopteri > Atheriniformes > Phallostethidae > Neostethus > Neostethus bicornis. The sequence goes on along the minus strand of LR738542.1, from coordinate 9,131,687 downwards.
CAGCATGTACATGTTCCAACACACTCCAAAGGACACACCCTCGACCTGGTAATCACGGATACTGCCCCTATCACCAACATGGATGTCTATGATTTGGGCGTATCCGACCACATGGCTGTTTTTCTCGAAGTAACCTTAAATCACCATCATCAAGACACAAAACGGGAAATACATTTCAGGAACCTTAGAAACATAGATCACGCTGCCTTAACAAAAGACTTACAAAATATTCCTCTGCCAAGACCCTCCACCTCAATTCAGGACTCTGTCGACTACTATAACACTGCACTCCAGGGAATTCTGGACTCTCATGCACCCCTGAAATCAAAAACAGTCTCTTTTACAAAATCTGCTCCATGGTTCACAAACGAACTCCGTATTCTCAAAAGGGCTGGGCGAGCCTTGGAACGGAAATTTACAAAAAGCAACCTCACAGTACATAAAGAAGCCTACCGTTACCACCAAAAACATTACTGCAGAGCCCTTGCCATAGCCAGGTCCACTTACTACTCTCAAAAAATCACTAGTAATGCTGGAAATTCAAAACACCTGTTTTCAAACATACATTCTCTGCTCAAGCCCCACACTTCGACCCACCAGGATACCAGTGTCAACAACTGCAACAGGTTCATGGACTTTTTCACCAGCAAAGTATCTGCTCTACAATCAAACTTCCTGCCTACAAACTTCACCCAGTCTACAAACCTGCCCATACAGACAACCCCAAGCAGTTTTTCCGAATTTGCACCCACAACACAGAAAGAGGTTGAGGCCATCTTAAAAACCATAAAATCCTCAACCTGCTCACTTGACCCCCTACCAACACCCCTCATCAAAGCTAACATCACAAGCATCAGTTCAATTATTGCAGCAATAATCAACCGCTCACTGCAAACTGGCCAAGTCCCCCCGGCTCTCAAAACTGCCATTATTAGACCTCACCTAAAGAAACCATCACTGGATCCAAATAATCTGACAAACTTCAGACCCATCTCCAACCTACCGTTTCTTTCTAAGGTTCTTGACAAGTTGTGACAGCTCAGCTCAATCATCACCTTTCTACAAAAAACCTACATGAAAAATTTCAGTCTGGTTTCCGGTCAGCTCACAGTACAGAAACGGCCCTGGTCCGAGTGATGAATGACTTACTTGTACTTGTAACTGCGGACCAGGGCTCTCCATCCTTGCTCCTCCTTCTGGACCTGTCAGCTGCCTTTGACACTGTGGATCACACCATTCTCCTTCACCGTCTTCAGACTACTACTGGACTCTCAGGAAATATTTTCAACTGGTTTCATTCATACATCACAAACAGGACAGAATATGTGGCTCTGGGGACTGCTAAATCCCAGCCACACCAAGTCACCTGCCGAGTGCCTCAAGGCTCTGTCCTTTGCCCCACACTTTTCACCATATACATATCTCCACTTGGACAAATAATCCGGAAACACAACATTTCATTTCATTGCTATGCTGATGACACACAACTGTATTTGAAAATGGACACTAAGCCCACCCAAGCTCTTTCTGCCCTTCATGCCTGTCTGGAGGAGATAGGGACGTGGATGACCAACAACTTTCTCCAGCTCAACACCAGCAAGACGGAAGCCATATTAATCGGTACACCTCACCAGATCAAGACATCCTCCATTTCAAGCATTCTGGTTTCTGGTCACAACATTCCACTCTCCTCCTCTGTAACAAACCTTGGCGTAAAAATCGACTGCAATCTCACATTTGACCAGCATGTACGTCACCTCTGCAAAGTTTCTTTCCTACACCTCAGAAACATTGCCAAGCTCCGCCCCTCACTCACCCACGCCGCAGCTGAAAAACTGATCCATGCCTTCATCTCCTCCAGACTCGACTACTGCAATGCCCTCCTCGTTGGCACACCTGGCAGGAGCCTTGAGAAGCTCCAGCACATCCAAAACTGCGCTGCCAGGGTCCTGACGAGGAGGCGAAAATTTGACCACATCACACCTGTTCTTAAATCACTTCACTGGCTTCCCATCCGTTTCAGAATTCACTACAAAATCTGCCTACTCACCTACCAATGTGTCCATGGAAATGCCCCAACTTACCTCACTGAGCTCCTCTACCCACTCATCAACCCAAGACACCTTCGCTCAAATTCCACCCACTGCCTCCACCAGCCCAGGACCAGGCTGACCACAATGGGGGACAGAGCCTTCCAGGCCGTTGCCCCACGACTGTGGAATGAGCTCCCGGAACTCCTCAGGGCCCCACAAAGTGTGGACACTTTTAAAAAAGGTCTAAAGACATTCATTTTTAATAAGGCTTTTAATCTTTGATTTTATGATTCTTTGTTTTCAGAATGTAGATTTTAGTTTTTAAAATGTTTTTATTGTTTTTACCTTTCTATGTAGCGCTTTGGGATTTTCTCTGAAAGTGTAAAGCGCACTACAAATAAAATGTATTATTATTATTATTAACTCGCCCGGCGCTGCCTTCCACCCTTCGTGAAACTGTGGTCTCCTTCGGTCATCCATCATTCCCACGCCGCTCACACTTCACTCTTAAACGTTCTCATGCCTTTTCTTTCAGGTCCGCCTCACGGGCACCGCGTTTTCTTTTAGGTCCGCGTTTTCTCACGAGCACCGCGTTTTCTCTTAGGTCCGCCTTTTCTCACACACAAGGCGCACCGCACGAAAAGGCGCACCGCTCATTTTGAAGAAAATCTAAGACTTTTATATGCGCCTTATGGCCGTGAAATTACGGTAAATCTGTTTTTCTCTTACTTATAAGGATTAAGTATAAGTTTAAGTATCTTACTCTTGCATATAAACTCAACGCTCAGAAGACAGTGGAGATGATCGTGGACTTTAGGAAAGTCACAGCCCCCGCTTCCCCCCTTGCATTGACAGACTCCCCCATCACCACTGTAGACTCTTTCCAATTCCTCGGCACTACCATCACACAGGATCTAAAGTGGGAGCCATCCATCAGCTCCCTGATCAAAAAGGCCCAGCAGAGGATGTACTTTCTGCAGCAGTTGAAGAAAGCCAAGCTGCCCGCCCAGATGTTGGTGCAGTTTTACACAACCATCATCGAATCCATCTTCACCTCCTCCATCACCGTGTGGTACGCTGGAGCCACAGCCCGGGACAAACATAGACTACAGCGCATTGTGTGCTCCGCAGAGAAGGTGATAGGCTGCAGCCTTCCATTTCTCGAAGACTTGTACGTCTCCAGGAGTCGGGGGCGTGCAGGTCGGATAGCAGATGACCCTTCCCACCCTGGACATGGACTTTTTGAGCGACTCCCCTCAGGGCAGGAGGCTTTGGTCCATTCGAACCAGAACGTCCCGCCACAAAAACAGCTTCTTCCCTTCTGCCATTGGACTAATGAATGCTTTATAACCTGGATCCCCACATCTCTTAGTCATTTTATAACCTGGATCCCCACATCTCTTAGTCACTTTATAACCTGGATCCCCTCTTAGTCACTTCCCTCTTGTCACTTTACTATCGTTATTATTTTATCTTATTTTCTATGACATTGCACTAATTTTCTTTTTCTTTCTGACTACTCTTAGTTTTGTTAAAATTATTTTTATTTATTTTATTTTTTATTATTTTCTTTTTTGCACACCTGTATCAAAGCAAGTTCCTAGTCTCTGATATTCTTCATTGACATGGCAATAAAAGCATTCTGATTAAAGAATTTAAATGTACTTTTTCACAACAAGAAAACTGTCCGGAAAATGCATGTACGTAGAGTTTTAGAGGATAAAAAGTTTTAACCACAAGTTAAAAAAAAAGAACAAAAATCGAACAACTTGACTTGTGTTGTCACCTTCAGGAGTAGATTCCTCAACTACCCTGTCAGTCTATTCCAAGTCTGAAAACAAAGTGAAGCTCACCACCAAACTTTTCTTCCTTTCAGGCTTAATTATTTAGAGAAAAGACAACTGATCAAAGAAGGAAACTAAAGAATGACTGACATGTTGACCTGTGTTTTTTTTTTGGTAAGGTAGAGGTTGTGTTTTGATTTTTTTACTGTGAAGATATTTTTTCTCATTAAGAAGCACAGTACTGTAACACAATATACTCCTGCTCATTTTGGGAGTTGGGTCGCAGGGCAACATGGATGTTCCTGACCAGTTGTGAGACATACTTCCCCTAGCAGGTCCTTGGCCTTTTGTAATTTTTTCACTTAAAAATGATTACCACTAGGACCGCCGCAACGGTCAATTTGACCGCACGTCACTTTAATATTACAAAAAAACCCCAAAAACATATATATATTATTCCATTGATCCCTCACCGGAGAAATTTGTGTGCTGCACTCCTACACCGCAGTAGGCTGCCCACGACAGCACCAATGGTGGGAGAAACGGGGGTTTAGGTGTCTTCGCCAAGGACTCTTGACGTGCACCCAGTGGTATGCAAACTCGCAAACTTCCGGTCCGCGGGCGAGAGCTACCCCTCTCCAATATGTAAATTAGAATAAATAAAACACGACCAAAGAGGCTGACCTTTCATGAATTTTAATATGAACATGTTTTCTATTTTATCGTGTCGATTTTGTGAACTAGAAATGATCATTTCAAAATTTATAAGCATTTTATCTCCTCTAACCGGGGCGCAGCAGCTTGGCAACAAACACATTGTTATGGCCACACATAAAAGTGTGTGTTTATATTTGTGGAGAGAGACAAGGAGGATTCTGATGCCATTAAAGAAACAATTTAGAAATGTTGAGTGAGATAATGTTGAGATACTTTGAAGAGAGTAAGACAATTGTTGTCTGAATAAACTCTGCCATGTTTTTTATATTAGTTTTGAAAGTTCAGGCTAACATAGTGCAATACAGCTTATAGTCAATTTTTAACGAGGACATTTTTAAAGCAGCAGCGCGAATTGCGGAAAAAAGTTGGCTATTGACAAATTAGATCATGCTACTTTGGTGTTTGCTTTTTTATTCTACGTTTTAAAAATGTTTAACATTTTATCAGTATTATTACTTTAAAAATTGAACGGTGTAAAAGTTTATTTTTGCAATATAGGAGCGCAAAACATGAAATCTTACATAAGCGGTCACATTGACGGTAATGGCACTTGCAACGCGGCAGGCCAAGTGTTAAACAAAATAATTAACAATAAAGTGTATGCACACATTTGCAGCATGATTGTGTCTTTTTCTAAACAATATGTGGTTCTAAAAACTAGAAGTTTCTAGTTATTAAAAATGTTGACTTACTGTAAAAAAAAAAAGATCACCGAAACTTTGGATAAAAAGACTGTTGACAGAGGAACATTTAAAGTGATAAGATTAGCGGCATGTTACGGGTCATCTGGCGTGCTATTCCTGAGGTTTAACACTGAACCACAAAACGCAGCTTCACCAGGATTTAATCAATTTTCAGAGCAGTAAAAAATTCTGAATCAGAGAACTTTGATATCGACACAAAAAATAAACCAGAGTGGCATCTTGTATAAAGTCAGTTCATTCTTTTAAAGCACGAAGTGGATTTTTAAAAGCCCTCATGAGGATTAAAAGAAGCCACTATAAAGGCTAAAGTTGAGGAGATACTGGCTCTAAGGCACGGAACAGGAGTCAGTTCCTGTTAGGGTTAGCCCTAGGGTTAGGGCTAACCCTAACCCCTAACTTAGGGTTAGGGTTAGCCCTAACCCTAAGTCACAGTTTTGCGATAATAATTTTTTTGGACACAAAATAATAGAGTTTTCAAGCAACAAGCTGTGAAGGGGCTGCAGACAAACTGACTTAAAACGATTACCCACAAATTAACGAGCGCGATAAAAACTTCATTACATTCAGCAAAAGTATAGATCTTCCATTTTATCTTTAAACCATCGCAACATACCGACAAATGCATGCCTGCACGTGAATGTTTAAACCCTATATGAGGGCAGGCCAAATGGGGCGTGGAACTATCATTGTCTAGCCCGGCTTACAGCATCCATGCCCAATGTGAGAACACAGTTTACTGGCAAAGACCAGAAAGTAAAAAGAGAAGTCTTTCCGAGCATGACGCACATACAATGGGCCTCTTGTAGTTGCCTCCATCACCACAGTTAATGAGCTGTAGATTAACGCTATTGTTCCGGCATGTTCATCAAGGGACTTTCATATGCAAAGCAGCCAACAATTTATAGTCTGGAACAAATCCGGCAGGAAACGTTAACTGCACGAGACTCAGGCGTCTACAGGGAAAGGTGAAACACACCGACTGGAGTATGTGATCTGCATGCTTCAAAATTTACTGTGACAAGCCCTTCTGTGGTCAATTCATTGTACCTCCAAAAGTAAAAAAAAACACTTCAAAAGTTTCCCTCATGCTTTGCAGGCTGAGCAGGTCTTTGATTAAAGCTGAAGTGTGAGGGACCACTCCTTTCTTTTAGGACCTTGGGGCAGTTTTCCACTCCATGAGATGACTAGAGCAGTGAGGAAGACGGATGTATGAGGTCTTACTACCACAGTAAAGCAAGCAGGAGAAATAAAAGTCAGACTAGCCACGAGAAAGGAGCTGTTTATTCACATTTCTGCAGAATAGTGTTCAATAACATAGTTTTACATGTTTTATTGTGAAAATAAGAAGCCATGCAGGGTGGTTAGGCTCTCATTCTGAGATAGAGTGAGGGGTTCTGCCATTCAGGAGGAATTCGAAGTAGAGCCGTTGGTCTTCCATATCGAGAGAAGCCAGATGGGCATTTGGTTAGGGTGCCTCCTGGATGCCTCGCTGTTGAGGTGATTTGGGCACGTCCCACCAAGACACCCAGAGACAGACGCTGGAGAGACAGTCTCACAGCTGGTCGTGGAACACCTCGGATCATCTCAGATGAGCTGGAGGATGCAGCCGAAGTGAGAGAAGCCTGGGTTTACCGTCACATAGTTAAACCTTAACTATCTGATCTTCATTTGTAGATCAGCCACGATTGGCTGTTTCTCACAACTTTAAACAATTTTTTTTTTTTTTTTTTAATATACTTTATTAATCCTTCACCGGGAAATTTATGTGCTGCATTTCACCACAGCATGATGACGGCAATGGTGGGAGAAATGAGGGGTTATGTGTATTCTCCCAGGACTTTAGATGTGCACTCAGTGGGATGCGAACTTCCGGTTGACTTCCGGTTCGTGGGCGAATGCGCTAACCACTGAGCCATCATCTCCCCTCTTAATTGCAATAATTGCAATCCCCCTTATAAACTGTAAATGCGTTTTATAGGGAGGAGACGGCAGCTCAGTGGTTAGAGCGTTCCCGCACGGACCGGAAGGTTGCGGGTTTGCGTCCCACAGAGAGCACGTCTAGGGTCCTTGGAGAAGACACCTAACCCCCGCTTCTCCCATCATTGGCGCCGTCGAAGGGCAGCCTGCTACGGTGTAAGGAGTGCAGCACACAAATTTCCCTGGTGAGGGATGAATAGAGTAATTCATTTATTTATTTTATTTCATGGTGCTTGGGTTACATTCTTAAAATTATTGTCTTTATCGAGATGTGAACTTTCGCTAATGTCATGTTGGTCTAAATTAACAATGCGTTTGTGAGCTGAATATTCCCTGTAATGTGTACCCGGGTCCAATTTTCATTGTCGAGTCACTATATGCCAAATTATTAACCTAGTTATTAGACCGTAATACACTTTGATAGCAATCAGAGGGTCTATTTAACATTCATAGCTAATACTAGAGAGAAAACAAAACAACCTTGAAACACATTTATGGAAAAAATAGAGTGAAAACTTTATGATTTCATTATTTCATCAGAGTAACTAACATTACTACGGAATTGCTGTTACCAACTAAGTGCAATACCTGCAGAAATTCTACTTCGGCAAATAAATACTAACAAGCATCTCCTTCTAATTTACATTGAAAATTCTGCCTTAAGTTGACTCCATCAGCAAAACTAAAAGAGAGTAAATCACAAATTTTCTGAAACCCAGTGGGGGCGATCTTTTCACGAACGCTGCGAATGTTTCATAGAGAAACCAAATCCCTATTTGTGAATAAGTGCATTTATTCCAGCATTTCCATCAGCTACTGCATTCCAGACATTATCCTGCCCCTACTAGCATCTCATATAGCTGAGGTTAGCCATGCTGAACTTACCGTGGTCAAACCAACACCCTCCTGAATGAATAACAAATTAGTGATTAATTAACAAATTAGTGATAAATTAGGGATTTAGCGTCTCCGTGGGACGCAAACCCGCGACCTTCCGGTCCGCGGGCGAACGCTCTAACCACGCGGCGACCGTCTCCCCCTTTGAGCAAGGCGCTTTGAGCCCAGTGTCCCTGCGGTTGTCATGGGTTGTCATGGTTGTCATGGTTGTCATATAAACCCACATGTTTCTTTAGCCAAGAACATTTAACATCTTTTTAGAGGCTTCTGCATTTAAAAGTTACAAGTTTTACCACACGAATACCCACATTTGCTTCCTGTTTTATTCATATTTAACACATTGAACCATAGCGATGCTACCAGCTCTGTTTGTAGACCCAGTTTAAAAAAAAAGTTTTGTTTTTATTTTTTCCCACCAACTACATCTGCCCTTAAAGTTATTTATGCAGAAAAAATAATTTTAATGAATCCAGATGGATTATTGTTTAGACCAGATCCAGCCTAAAACAGTGGTGACGTAGGGCAACTCTGTTATGACGGTTTACGTCCTACCGCCTTTTCTATTAATAGAAAAAGTAAACTTTGGTCAAAAACAGTTTGAGCATATGCAGTGGCTGACCCTAAATGCCTTCAAAGCCTTCTCTGCTGACCTAAAAAAATTGAATCACAATTTGTTGTTAATTATATTTTGTCATTTGTAAAGTATTTTAAGAATGTCTCTCTGCTTATTTCACTGGCATTTCCAATAGCTTAGTTTAAAAAGGTGCTGCCCCGGGCGGCACTCTGGCGGTACTCGGTTTGTTTGTCTTTTGCCCGTGTTTGGTCCCGTTCTGGAGATTTAACTTTGTGCGCTCTTTGGATGTCGTTTTGGAATGCACTTTTTTGCTTAAAACGGCTGTTTTTACACTAGCTGTCTTTTGGTTTCAACGGCTAGCTCTCCATTTTGCTGGTCATGGAGTCGTTTCGCTTTGTTAGCGTGGACGTAACCAGCAGTCAGCTCTCGGAACAAGATCCACCGTGGCTGGAGGAGTCTATGCAGTCCCGACAGGACTGAGAAGGAGACAATCAAAAATAAATAAATAAAATAAATGAATTACTCTATTCATCCCTCACCAGGGAAATTTGTGTGCTACACTCCTTACACCGCAGCAGGCTGCACTTCAACGGCGCCAATGGTGGGAGAAGCGGGGGTTAGGTGTCTTCTCCAAGGACCCTAGACGTGCTCTCCGTGGGACGCAAACCCACAACCTTCCAGTCCGCGGGCGAACGCTCTAACCACGCGGCGACCGTCTCCCCCTTTGAGCAAGGCGCTTTGAGCCCAGTGTCCCTGCGGTTGTCATTGGTGACATCTGGACGCTCGCTGGCAAGACAGAGAAACTGGGGGCGCTCGTTCTGACCCAGCAGGAATGTGTAGGGCCAGTTAATGTGCTTCATTGAATCCTGACTTTGTGGACTCATTATGGACTGTTTTTTTTTTTTTTTCGCTATTTCCTAGTTCTTTTGATCTTGAGCAGGCCATTGGGACACTTTGTTGTTATTTAGTTGTAATACAAATGGAAGTAGACAGTGAAAATGTTCTTATTGGCTAATGAGATTATTTGAACACAATTGGCTGACAAAAAAACTTTATAAATTTTCAAGACATTTCTATAGGCACAACAAATTTAATTGCAATGAAAAACAGACAATGTTGGCGATTGTTACAAATAAGTTTCCAGGTGAAATAGAAAAAGTTTTATTCATCTTTCTTCTTTGACAATGTTTTGTATTCTCAAATAAGTTGAGAAAAACTTTCAGTTCAACGCTTCAGTGATCTTACTCTATCTGGGGTTTCAACTAAAGAAGCACATCATTCGTTGGTATCCTCGAGTTTGGGAATGAGTCACAAAATTGATTTGCTGGCTAATAGTGAGCTTTGTTGTTCTGTAAAAAGAAATTGAGAATTTTATTTAAAAGTGAAAAAACATTTTTTTAATCGGAGTACTGTTAAAAATGAACGTAGTAAGACAACTTTATAATCACAAAACTGCATTTGTTTTTTCACAAAGAGTTCATTTTTATTCCATCTTCACTTCTTGTTCTCATTGGTTCATTTTTTTATGACAAGTAATTTCATTCCAAAGTGCTTTGATTTTCTTTTTTATTGTTTAAAAAATGCCATGTTTTTACCAGCATGAAATTTCAATTTACCCCCTGTCTGTGCTCATACCTCGTTTGACATTGCTGGAAGATGTTTCTCTTTCTTCAAAGCAAATGCCAGTTTTTTCACAAAGTTGTTCAACCACAAAATTATGCGTTTTATTTTAATGTTGCATTTTTCTCCCTAAAAGAATAATTTAACATTTTAAGATAACAGTGAACTTTTGTGTAACTGTGGAAATATTTTATTAATCTCAATTTTATTTCTATTGTCTGGTATTACCACAAAGTAAATTCAAAGGAATTCAACACATAGCCTTTCAGACAGATGTTTAAGGTTAACCCTAACCCATCCACTTTTTTTTTTTACCAAAAAAATTCACCATATCATCATCATTGAACCATTTGTGTTGAAACTGTCATCTAGGAGGGTCTTAAACTAGTCCGCTGTCCTTATAGATTATTCTGCATGGTACATGATCCGAGATCACAATTTTATAGTAAGAGCAGTCACAAATTTTTAATTATAGTTCTGCAGAGATTAAAAACAAATAAAAAATCTATCATATATAACGTCTCCAGTTATTGCTAAAAGACTAATCAACACCTGGTGAGGATCAATTAACCACTCCGTTAGTCTAAACTATATAATTAAGCTGCAGCTGCAGATATACAGTGCCGCCTAGTATTATTGGCACACTTGAAATCTATGTACTTAATCCCCTGAACAAAAGTGATGTAGTGATGCAGAATGTTTAAACAGATAGCTTGTGATTCATATAAAAGAGCAAAGTATAAAAAAACCCAAAACAATTAGAGTGAGAAAAATCTTCTTCTTCTTTCGGCATTTCCCTTTAGGGGTCGACATTGCAAGTCAGTTTCTTCCATCTAACCCTATCTGCTGTATCCTCTTTGGTCACACCAACTATCTTCATGTCTTCCTTCACTGCGTCCATGAACCTCCTCTTTGGCCTTCCTCTGCAGTAGTCCTCTTTCCTTCTGTTCCGTCATCTTCCGCTTGTTCCAGGGTCGGGTCGCGGGGGCAACAGCCTCAAACTGGCAGCACAGGCCTCTCCCACCCCGGCTGCATTCTCCAGCTCACCTGGGAGGATCCCAAGTCATTACCCGGCCAGCTGTGAGACATAGTCTCTCCAGTGGGTCGGGGGTCTGCCCCTGGGTCTCCTCCCGGTGTGACGTGCCCGAAACAAGGAGTTATTTTTTTTTTAAATGTACCCTGAATGCATCAAACAAATGAACAGATGAATGATTGGCTGAAAGGTCCAGTCAATCATTCTGGCAAGCAAATGCTTACATTGGGGCGTTAAGCCCCGCCCACAAAGTTACAAAGAGCAGGGATTGTCAATTTCCGTGTTTAGGACTTGTCGCGGACTCGGAAATCAAAGTGTTTCTGATGCTGAAAAACTGAACTTTTGATTGAATTATCAGTTTTAAAAAACAACAACAAAGAAAAAAAAATCTTTTTATTATTTTCAGTCTGCAGTTATTGTTTAAGTCTTTGCTGAAAATGTTGTAGATGGTATTTTTATAAAAATAACTTTGATCTGTGACGCACTATTTTATCTTTAGAAACAAAGCTAATTGAACTGATTAATCCATAAATAGTAGTGGATGAAGTATTTGTGCTTAAAAGCATCCAAAATGTTATTGATTAGTTTATAAAGACTGACTGAGGAGATTAAAACTACACATCGCTTAGATTTTGTATCATGAAGATGTTTGGGTTAATATTAAAAAAAACCTTATATGTACACATATATATGTAGATATGTATATATGTAAATTTATATATACCGTCTCCTAAGTCCCGCCCCTTCTGGTTTCTTTCTGGGTTTCTTAAACTCTTATTTCTCTGGTTATTTTTTACCTCCTGTGTGTTTCCTTCACTACCACTGCCTTACGAGTGCATGTAAAGGGTGTTATTTTGTTAATGGGCGTGGCTTTACTGGGTGTACGATCATTTTTTGTAAAATACAATAATTTTACGTCATTAGTACAATAATCCAGCACCTCCCACCTGGCAACGCTGTCTCCAAAGGATATAAAGCCATCTCCAAAGAGTTTGGTATCCCTGTATCAACAGTGTGTGATGTTACTAAGAAATACTGGCAAGAGCCTCTCTGGGTGTGTGGGTTAAGAGAAAAAACAATTCTATTAAATTTTCAATTCAATTTTATTTTTATAGCCCAAAATCACAGAATTTCTGTTACAATGGCTTCACATTGCAGATTCAGAAAGATGAAAATTAAGAAAAAGAGGAATGTATAAACACAAATAGACAGCAAAAAACTAACAAACAAAGTCTAGGTAGACAATATTAGCACATTCCTGCCCTTAAACTCACCAATGATAGAAGTCGTGGAAGGTTAGTGCGATTGGTGGCAGGATCACCTCCGTTAACATATGCGGACCTGTAGACCCATATGGAACATTCTGGGCTAACTGTGTCAATAGGCATCACTCTACACAGCAGGACTACATAGGTGCAGGCCAATATCAAAGAAGAGACACTAAAAGGAGCTTGCGAAAGAGTTTGCGAAAGAGAACCTGGACAAGCTACAGTCAAAAAATACAGACAAAAATATAGACAAATTAGACAAAAGTTGAGCTGTTTGTTTATTCTCATTGGCAGTATGTTTACAGGCGCTGCAGTGAAGCGTTCAAAGAAAAGAAAACCATGCTAACACTCAGGTATAGTGGAGGATCAATAATACTGTGGGGCTGCCTTGTTGATACCCTGTCAAAGGTATCATGAAATCTAAAGATTTTCACCAAATTTTGGAGCAAAATGCCCTGCCCCGTTTAAGAAAGCTCGAATTGAGGTGAAGATTTTGGGTACTCCAGCAGGACAAAGACCTCAAACACACAACTAAAAGCACAATAAAATCATTAGGAAAGAAAAATTGACTATTTTAAAATGGCAGCAATGTGTTATTCTCAATCCAATTGAGAATCTTTGGGGGGTGTTGAAATCTGCCGTTGGCAGAAGGAATCCTTCAAATATCCAAGACCTAGAGCACATCGTGAAGAAAGAGTAGGAAAGAATACCACAAGACAAATGTAAGAAGCTCATTTGTGGCAACAGGAAACGTTTGGAGGCTAAATGGTGTGCAACTAAATACTAAGGAGGGGTGCCAAAATTCCTGCAACTGCTGTATTTCTGTTTTTTTGTTGTCTTAGAAATCAAAATGTTTTCTTTGAATGAAAAATAACTTTTCAGCTGTTATTGACCTTCAATTAAAAGATCTTGGTATTGCAAACTGTGTCCATTTCCATTTATTCCCGTATCAGCGACATCCTAGACTGCTCTCAAGATGGCCAAAAGCTTCCAGCAGTTAAACAGCAATAAGAAGAAACTCTGCACCTGTGCTGAAGAACAACGAAAGTCAGAAAGCAGAGCGTTTCCCCACACGTCCAAATCAAACCGGACAAAGAAACCTCTCCAACAAGAAACAAGAATGTAAGAAAACTCTTTCCGCAGCAAGTTCAAAGTTATTTGAACCGATAATCATTTTTGCGGACACTGATTCCGATTCAGATGTTAAATTCATACGCTATCACCCGCCTCCATCCTTCAAACATCAGCCCAGAGAAAACGAAGACCCACAATGCCAAAGAGGAGTAACAAGCTCCCACTCAGCCTAAAGTCATCTCTCGCAAATATCCCTGTGCTGGTGCTCCTTACCACAAGAGGAGAAAAACCAAATCTTCTAAAATAGCTACTAAAGTTCATCCAGAACCAATGTGGCATATTGTTCATTAGACAGTAACCTACGTAAGTAATACAACTCAGCATAAAGCTACAACATAGGAACAGAAATTCAAGTTGTTGTATGAACAAATCGAAAAGAAAACAGAAAGAGTGAACGGACTACAACAGAACGCCACAAAGTAGCTGAAGGTTAGCTTGTAACATGAAGCAGTTAAAGCCGGTGTCGCCGCTTCTACTAACTGGGAATCTGTCTGAGGATTGGCGCAGATGGGAGCAGAGATTTCAGTTTTACATAACCGCATTAGGTGCGTTGAGAAAAGATGAAAGGGTTAAAAATCTTTTAATTGACGTTCCATTAAAAGATCTTGGTATTGCAAACTGTGTCCATTTCCATTTAGTCTCGCATCGGCTTTCTATGGTGAAAAAGCTATGTCTTAAACTGCTCTCAAGATGGCCCGAAAGTTCCAGCAGTTCCAAAGCAATTGGAAAAAACTCAGCATCTGTGCTGATGAACGACGAAAGTCAGAAAGCAGAGCGTTTCCCCACACGTCCAAATCGAACCGGACAAAGAAACCTCTCCAACAAAAAACAAGAATGTAAGAAAACTCTTTCCGCAGCAAGTTCAAAGTTATTTGAACCGATAATCATTCTTGCAGACACTGATTCCAATTCAGATGTTAAATTCATACGCTATCACCCACCTCCATCCTTCAAACATCAGCCCAGAGAAAACGAAGACCCACAAAGCCAAAGAGGAGTAACAAGCTCCCACTCAGCCTAAAGAGATTTCTCGCAAATATCCCTGTGCTGGTGCTCATTACCGCAAGAGGAGCAAAACCAAATCTTCTAAAACAGCTACGGCAGTTCATCCGAAATCCCTGTGTCATATTGTTCATAAGACAGTCACCTACGTAAGTTATACAACTCAGCATAAAGCTACAACATAGTGACAGAAGTTCAAGCTGTTGTATGAACAAACGACTAGCAAAACAGAAAGAGTGAACAGACTACAACAGAACGCCACAAACTAGCTGAAGGTTAGCTTGTAACATGAAGCAGTTAAAGCCGCCGTCGCTGCTTCTATTCTCTGGCAATCTGTCTGAGGATTGGCGCAGATGGGAGCAGAGATTTCATTTTTACATAACCGCATTAGGTGTGTTGAAGAAAGATGAAACAGTTAAAATAAGCCATTCTTCTTCACACTGTTGGCGAGGAAGCTCTCGAAGTGTGTAATACGCTTTCTATTAGCCCAGCCGGAGATGCATTGGCCGAAAAAAATACTGAAAGCCAGAAAACCAGCAAATGTAACATCAAGAAAGACTAGTCTAATTTCAAAGTGGACATTGTGAAGTACATGGGCCATGTCATCACTGCAGCAGGACAAAAAGCAGACGACACAAAACTCAAAGCTATTGTAGACATGCCCACTCCTGGGGACATGTGCTTTACATGTCCCCAGGAGTGGGCATGTCTACAATAGCTTTGAGTTCAACACTTGCTGGGAATGACAAAGTTCTTAGCACAGTACATTCTGAATGAAGCATCACTTACTGCACCTGAAAGGGCGTTACTCAAAAAAGACAGTGTGGCAGTTGCACCACTCCACAGACACAATCGGACGTAATTTGGATGTGTCAACTTTTGTTGTTTAGCTGAACTGTGGTGAGAAAATATTTGTTTTCTGCACTGTGAATGCTCATTCGTTATTGTTTGTGTTAAACATGGTGTTATTTGGTTTTGTGAAAGTTTTGACTGTAGGCAACACAAAACTGGGAGTGTTCCTTTTCTTTGCTGGCTCACAAACTCGCAGGAGAACAGAAAATTGTCCACAGTGTTCCTCTTTGTAGTTTGATCCACCTGGTATCCAGCTGGTATGTAATGTGAAATGAAGCGTACCATGGATGGCAATTCTCCGGATGATCATCAACTTGATACAGGCTGCAATTTGTGAGGTCTCATCTGACCAGGTGGTGAAGGAACTTTGAAGAAAGTAGAAGACTGCGTGTGAACGTTTAAATGTCTTGAAGCACATGGCTGGAAAGATGTGTATGTTGATCTCTCTACTCAAGCATTAAAAACTCCTTTTTGTCTTTTTTTAAACTGTTGTTTGTATTAGGTACGTGTGAACCATCATTTACCATATATTCTGAAATGCTACCATGTGAAAACTTCGGCTTTGTTCGTACGAGCATGTGTCGTGAAGGAGGGCAAGATGGTCTCCACGCATGATCGTTATAAGACTGGCTCCCAATAAAATCTTGCAGCGTAGAAGAATAAATATTCTTTGAATGTGTTTGAACCATAACATACTCCTTGTACGTTGCCTTTTCTTTTCTTGCTCTTTTCATCTATTTCATCCATAGTCTGCAAATGAATAATTTCCAAAACTTGTGCTTAATATTCTTCTGCTTCAGCTTCACACATTGTAGTTGTACTGTTTCAAGTTGAGCTTGTACTTATAGAATTCTCTAATTGTATTTCTGCATTTTTCAAAACAGTTTCAAACTGAATGTTTGTTGCTTTTAACTGTAATTGTAACTGTTGTTCTACATACTTTGTTGCTTCTGCTTTTGCTCTGACTCATTTTGCTGAGCTGATAGATGATCCACTTTTGGACGTCATTTTAGGTACTGAGGGTTTCTCTTCTTTTAATTGATAAAAATGTCTTAACAATCACGCTCTCAGCACAGTGCAAGAGGATGGCTGACTAAACACTCCTTTCAAAATTAAGAGACAAATTTTTGTGTGGTTGTCCGTTTACTGATGATTCTTTAGTAGTGACATGGAGTGAAAACTGTTACAAAAACACAGAAAAACACATGAATAAGCAAGTGCCAGATCAACACAAGAAAACAAGAGCGTGTTCTGTTACTTTAGCTTAGCCGTTTTAGCATGTGACCATATTCTTCCAATCTAACAAAAGATTTAACATACCCTTCAAAAAATAAACATTGGTAAAACATCCATAAAACACTCCAAAACAACTCACGGACATTGATTCTTCGATTCTAAACTGTAGAGGGGAATCGATTGGTAAGCTGCAAATTCGGTGGCTGTCTCGTCTGTCAGCTTTTGACAAAATAGTAATTACACAGTTGAAACTAACTGACAATGTGAACTTTACAAAAGTAAACAGAAGACCAACGGCTATTTCTAAACAATACATTGATTCATGATAGGAAGTCCAGCTCTTTTTAAAGAACCAGCTCTTTCCGGCTCTGCTCACTTAGAGAGCCGTTTTTTTCGGCTCCCAACCGCTCTTCAGATTGTTTTTTGTTTAAACTGATTAATTTGACCTGCCATTATTTACTGTAAAAAATAAAGTATAAAAATGCATATTGGCAGATCTTAGATTGCCATTTAGAAACACTAAATGCCTCAGTTTTGAGGAGCTGATCCGGTTTCTTCTGTCTGTAATTATCTGCCCAATTTTAGAAAAGGTTCTTTCTGATGGGGTTGATGTTGCCACAATTCACAGTCTCAGTGTCATCACCTGCGTAATAAGTGGATAAACTGATGTTTTGATCTCTCACCAGCTGAGTGGGTCTGCAATTCTCTGTCAACGGGGTTCCTCAAGGTAGGATCTCACATCTAGAATTGCATCTCCTGAAGGATTGCTTGTAGTTGACTTGCTCGTTCTTCAAAAAGCTTCTAAACAGCAGATGGTTGTTGCTTCTCATGTTCATCCTCTTCTGCCTCTTCGCCCTCTTGGCCCCCAGGTGTTGGTTGGCTGGCTCTTGCTGCTGCTGTAGTAACTCTCTGAAGAGCTTCATCTACTACTCTGTTGTCATTAAAGGCCAGCTTTTTAAATCTTGGATCCGGAATGGTAGTTTCAGAGGTTCCATTCTGCGGAAGTTTCATTTGCAGAGTGCATTCAACAACTCTTTTAATTTCCCTGTGGTTCCTCTGGTCTGGTTCTTAATTGGTTCTCTCTGCATACCCTTGCAGATGATTAACATTTTGGAGGCTGTGGCATGTCTGAAAAAGAATTTAGCAGTGTATATGATTATTTCTGGATATGTCAAATGTGCTTTTCATACCAGTAATTAATGTGAAAACATTTGTACACTCACATGTCTGCACCGATCTCCACAGTGACCTGCTTAAATGGCCTACAGAACATTGCATGCCTTCTGTAGGACCTCCCAATCCTGTTGGTTCAGAGGGTTGACTGCTGCATTGATAACTGCAAGGGTAGAGATGACTGCATCCTTGGACTTGAGAATTCGATTAAGCATACGAAACATGAAGTTCCACCTTGTGATACATTCTTGTTTGAGCTTTAGCACAAGTATGCCCATCTGTCATTGGGTAGATTTGAGCTTGTGAGTGGCTGTTGTGCGCTTGTGAAAAAAATTCACTATTGCTTTCACTTTATCGACAGCTGCCTTAATTGTGTGCCATAGACATCGTAGTGGGCCCATTTCGGGATGTGCCTCAGACTGTTGTGGCCTTTTTAACCATCTCTTCAACCATCTCTTGCAGTGATACATGTTGTGTGCCATACAGGTCTGGGATTTTTTCTGGGATTCGATATTAGTAAGGAAGAAGAACCTCCTCTTTGGTCTTCCTCTAGGCCTCTTTCCTGGTGGTTCCAAACCTAGCATCTTTCTGCCAATGTACTCACTCTCCCTCCTCTGCACATGTCCAAACTATCTCAGTCTGGCCTCTCTGACTTTATCTCCAAAACCTCTAACATGTGCTGTTCCTCTAATCCTATCCATCCTGGTCATTCCCAGAGAAATCCTTAGCATCTTCATCTCTGCTACCTCCATCTCTTTTTCCGTCCTAGCTCTTGCTTTTTCAGTATGACAAAAGTCACATTCAACTCTAAACTCTGACCCAAAGTTAACACTAAAGTAGACAGCATTCATTCAAAGAACTTGGAAACCCATTAGTAGTCTGTTCAAAGAGGCAAATACAAAGGATGGAGATGACTTCAAATCAGCTCTGTGGTGTAATTGATCTATTCCATATTAATAAGACTCGTTTCTCGCCCGAGTCACTTCCTGCAAGCTGCCAGTCTTCTCAACAATTAATTTAATTCTACTTGCTTAGAAGAAGTGTTTGAGAAGCAGATGTGAAGACATGAGCAAGAAATGACGTCTCCTATCACGTCGTGTTTGAAGATGTTGGATTCTTTGAAATAATTATGAAACGAAAGAACCTGATGTAGCTGTCAGAGGGGGAATTACTTTCTGCTTTTTTGATATTCAATGACTCAAGTCGAGTTTGTTTGTGCTGGAATTTTAATTGTAATTCCCTACTGGGTCCTTTTAAGAAAAATGCTAACTTTTTCTTTGCCGCTTTGCTTTTGGCTTCATCAAAAAAGCTTAAATGAAACCCTTAATGATGCAGCTTTACTGCTACAAATTTACTGAGACTCCACCATGTTCCTACAGGTGTTCTGCACCATCACACATAAATAAGATGTATAAAGTTACCATATTTTCACGACCATAAGGCGCATATAAAAGGTTAGCTTTTCTTCAAAATGAGCGGTGTGCCCTATCTTGCAGTGTGCCCCATCTGTGTTGTGAAAAATCAAGTGAAGCAGATTAACACTACGCTTGCTGTGATTCCGGGAAGTCTGACAAATGAACTCCAACTGCTGGACATCGGCGTGAACCGGCCGTTCAAAGTAAGGCTGTGATCAGCATGGAAGCGATGGATGACCAGAGGAGACCACAGCTTCATGAAGAGTGGAAGGCAGTGTGGGGCGAGTGGAATATAGATTCTTGGGTTAACGTGTCTGCTGGCACTGTTGTTCGAGCTTTCACAAAAGCAGGCATCATTTTCGAGGAGCTGCACGATACAGAAAGTGACTCTTGACAGTGAGGAAAGTGAACCTGGTATGTTGGGTTTAGTGCACCTGTTAGATTCCAAAACAGAAGATAAGGACTTTGATGGATTCGATAAATGACTTTATGACGACTGTAACTAATATTTAAATAAAGCCAACCAAACCCAGTTTTGCTCTTGATCTATTTCTAAATACGCACACTTGTCTGCTTGTGTGTGTGTGTTGTTGTAAGGTGGACGTACGTAGTAGAGGGTATGTATATAAAACCTACCTATCATAAGGTGCGCCTTACGTGTGTGCTAAATACAGTCAGTCAGTCATCTTCTTATCCGTCTATTCCTTTCCGGGTTGCGGGGGGTGCCGGAGCCCATCCCGGCCAATTTAAGGCAAAGGCAGAGTACACCCCAAACAGGTCGCCAAACTGTCACGGGGCCACACTCATACAACCATTTACTCACACACTCATTCTACGGGCAATTTGGCACCGGCCAATCAACCTAACATGCATGTCTTTGGAGGGTGGGAGGAAACCGGAGTACCTGGAGGAAACCCACGCAGACATGGGGAGAACATGCAAACTCCACACAGTATGGACAGTATTTCAAACCTCGTCCCCACCTGGGACTTGAACCCACGACCTTCTTGCTCTGAGACTGTGCTACCCACTGCGCCGCTGTGCTAAATACAGAGCACATAAAATTGGGACGGCTCCTTTTAATATGGTGCGCCTCTTGGTCTCGAAAATACGGTAGTTGAAATACTTACCCGTGCTTATAATTATTTCTATTAATGCACTTCTTATGGAGATAAAAAACCAAAACACATCCATAATTTTAAACTTTTAAAATGTATTTGGAAACACTACAGTATATGCATTTATAAATGGAAGGAGATGGAAGGAGAAAATGGTTCTAAATGGCCTGAAAACATCTTATTTTGCAAGATTGAGGTAAAGTAAACACATATTAGCAAAGCTGGAAGTTGCTCAAAGGATGAATCAAGGGGAGCTAATTAAGAAAAGCTATTTATTTAGCTTGTTTAAAGTTTCAGAGCGAATTTAATTACCACTCTGAAGAATTTCCTCAAGTTTCTTCATTTCAGACAACCGTGGCTATAAGTCTTCAAGTTAAACACGGCATGGAGGTGCCCCTCCTCGCCCCCCCTCATGCCCCACCTCTTTCTTCTTTCACAAAGCTCATTATCCACTGCTTTGCTGTCCTCCCTCAATTCATCTCCATCCTCCAGCTTACTTTACGTTTCAGCTTCGCGGCTCATCTTGTTCTCTGCAGCCAATTTAAAAAGCAGCTTAATCCTGCTGAGAATTCGGTTGCTGCTTCCAGTTTTACTCCTGTGATTGATGTCTGGCAAGATCTAATCTAATGTGCAACATTTGTGTGATTGACACCACAGATGTTTGCCTACTAAAGTGAGGGGATGGGAAAAAAAGGCACAAAGTGGGTTTATATTGTGCCCGCTGCTTTTGTGTGGAGATTAGATGGCACTTGTCAAAACTGAAATACATCAAAACTACTTCCTGCTTGAATTTGATATTTGTTTGCAAAGGTTCTCTTGTTTAAGGGATTTAAGTGTTTTGGTCTTTTTTTAAAAAAATAAAAAGCAACTTGCTAGATTGACCACATGGGCGTAACTATAGAAACAAAGAGTAAAAAAACAATAAGATCACATTTAGCAATTCTCCACTAATATTTGGTGAGCTTCAGTGTATCCAAAATTCATTGCTCTGTGCCTTTTCTTCTACCTGTCTCCGTACAAATTTCTTTATTTCCGATGGAAGTTTCACATGTTGTCATGAATTCAGATAGTAGGGGACGACAACATGCTCTTCTTCCAAGGGGTAAAAGCAAGGGAACCACCAGGAACTAGTAACACCTGGCACAACACAAATTGAGTTGTCTGCACAATCCACCAAACAAATCTAGCATTTTAGAATGATTTAGAAAGACTAAATAGTATAAAGTATGATTTTGTTGTTAAAGGTTAACCAAAATTTTACACTCGTCTGTTCCCAGTCAGCTCAGAAAACCAAGGAGAATTGGTTTGGGGTCTCTGGAATAACCCTAACAGGCAGATTCAGGCAAGTTTTAACAGTTTTTCAACTTGAACAGGAGAATATTGAGCTTGGGCAGGATGAAATCCACTAGCAGGGTAAAACGGGAAAGCCTGCAGTTAAACAGAGAATCTGATTCTATGTTAATCAGCAGGTTGAGGGGGAAACTAAAACCCCAACAGTGAAGTCATTAAAGCATGGTGTGCAGGAGACGAAGTTTCTTAAAGATACTCAGTAACAACATGATGCAAATTATTTTTGGAAGTCAACTTTTCGGCCATTAAGTGGGGATTTTGTTGTAGTCCTCACTAAGGTTGGGCAGATAATGAGTGAATATAATTATGCGAAAATCCGTGCCCATTCATTAAATAACATAAAATAACTAAGAACTTGGGTGAGAACTTGTTAGCTCGTACGGAATGGTACTGATTTCCGATAAAGTTTATTTTGCACACATCTTATTGCCCCAGTTGTTGTTTTGAAAATTACTGCCAGGAAGATTGATTTTTTTTACAGGTTATTGTTATTGCGTTTTTGGACACTGTTCTGTCATGGTTCCCTCGCCCACCACTAGAGAGAGCCCTGGATTTTCCCTCATCAGCCTAATTTCAGACACCTGATGGTATTTGAGCAGCTGCATTCAAAAAAGGCCCTCTCCCTGCCTTCCCTTCAGTGTGGAGTGATCATTCCATCAAGCCAGCCAGGTCTTCCAGGCAGCCTGACCATAATTTACATTTGGAACAATAACTCAAGACATTTCATTGTTTCATAAGTTTTTCTTTTACAGGTTAAGCTAGACTGCATTTGGGCCATTCTTCTGCACACATGTCGTGATATGTTGTTCAACCATTATAAAAGTTTAGAAGATTTAGATACTTCTGGGTGTAACCTGCTTCTCGCCTTAAATCAGCAGGGTTTAGCTAGTTTTGATTAGTCTTCTGACTAAACAAAATGTCTTTTGATTATAATTATTAAATTCTCTTAATTGTAGTTGTTCTCTTGCATTACAGTGGATTTACGTTCCAAAACTACAATGGCAATACTGCGTTTATACCAGGTGAAATATGTGTTCAAGAATTTTGAAAGATTACTGGATTTTTTGAGAAAATTTACTAACCCTTTTCATCAATTTAATGAGAAATTTGAACAGTTTTAAAACAGTTAAATGCTTTGATTAGTAGCAACTGTATACTTATTTATTATGAACATCTTAAATAATAATGAACTTTATATAGCATTTTTGAAGACACGGGTCACAAAGTGCTTAAGATAAAGCAGAAGAAATTGTTTGGGTTTTATTTGTATAGATGTTTGACGCATAATAGCAAGCTTTCTTGTGATACAAAAATCCTCAAGTGTGTATGTACCCTAGTCCTTGAAGACTTGGGTCACAAAGTTCTTCACAGAAAGCACATGAAATAGTTTGGGTTTCCTTCATATAGATGGTTCACGCATAGCTGCAAGCGTTCCTGTGGTACGGTTATCCGTAAGCATGTACCCTAATCCCTGAAGACATGGGTCACAAAGTGCTTCAGAGAAAGCACAAGGAATTGTTTGGGTTTCCTACATATAGATGGTTGACGCATACGGCAATCTTTCTTGTGATACGAAAATTTGTAAGTGTGGACCCTAGTACCTGAAGACATGGGTCACAAAGTGCTTCAGAGAAAGCACAAGAAATTGTTTGGGGTTCCTTCATATAGATGGTTGTCACACTTCGAGCTTTCTTGTTATATGGATACCCGCAAGTGTGTACCCTTACACTTTCATACAAAAATCTGTATGCGTCAACTGTAATCCTCACCTTTTCTGGCACTTTCTCCTTCAACCTTGTTTTGCCCCAATTCCACAAACCTAGACCCGATTAGCTTTTCCAACTCAAAGTACGCTTTAGAAATTTCCAGTGATGGTCACAACATTTTAAGTAATGGAGTGATCTTGCGCAAAGGGCCTTAAAATAAGGCGAACAATGCTTAATGAGTGAAAATCAACGCCCAGGTTGTACTCGAATCTCCACATTTTTCCCAAATCGACGCATCGTCCACTCCCATTGCTTTTTATTGTGAAAATTTAATGTGTATAAATTTACCGAGTGGTTGCTTACGTTACTTGAACATTTATGGTTAATATGTAGTTCCTCATAAACTGAAGAACTCGTTCTCTATTTTAAATGTTTTTAACCAGACAATCTGGTACTCTAATAATCAGTGTAATTACGTCTTTTAGATTGTAGCACCTGCATTGTTCCAAAAAAAATGCATGGATACACAATAAAGCAACTGGTGGTTAGACTTTGACGATCAGCTCTAGAATCTGGACAATTGTTTTCTCTGAAAAGCATTTAACGTGAACCCAGATGAGAAATAAATGGTAGCGAAGATGAAAATCACCTCCAAAACTGAGTGACAGAATCACTTATGCATTAGCAAGATGTGGGCTAATCGCAGAATGGACAAAGAGCACTTACGTCAACATTAAAGATGTAATTACTTTCAGTGTGGGAAAGTTGATGAGATGAAAAAATGGACAAACAGGACATGTCTTATTCACTATCAATGTAAACGGTGTGAGAAATTTCAGTTAAATACAAAAATGTATCAATCAGTATCACATATGGTTTCGACTTGAACTTTAGTGTGTTCAAAAAGTACTGTTGTGTTGATGAGCCACAACTCCACCCAGGTATTTCATGACTGCTAGCATATCCTGTCAGTTTTCATATCATTTTCACACCCTGACAGTGATGTAACTCTGCCATCAATTTACAGGCATACCTCTCAAGCTATGAGGTTCCATACCCAATGCGTGAGCATGTTTAGAATATAGGGTGATGACAAAACCTTCAAACAATTGAGAAAGACTCAGAAGTTCAACAGTGAAACTATCTTTTGTGTTTTCGAACATATTAAAAATGACATATCTAGCTGCAACCGCAAAGAATATGAGGTGTAGAGTTCACCTCTAGGTTCTAGGTCACCCAAAGGCATCCATATTGACAGGATTTTATTAAGTTTTGTGAACACGAAAGTTCGAATGAAACCCGTTTTTTTTCACGCTGCAGAAACTAGCCCTTGTTTAAAACCCGATATTAGCCATGGCAACAAGCTAGTTAGCCGTGAAGTGGTGTGTAAATTCTATTCATTACCGCTTGTACCTGAGAAACTGTGCTCATAGGCAAAATAACATGATGGTGTTGGTATTCATTTTCCTGTTGAAGATTTGTCTGTTGTGGTGTTGACCTGGTGCTAAAATGTCCTTATTCACTTACTCTGGTAAATTAAATTTAAACCACATTCCAATAGTGATCTATACCAATTATTGCAGCTTAGCACCTGTACCCCATTTTGATGTAAAACTTTACTGAAAATGACTTGGGAATGAGTTTACTTGGATGGCGTTGAAGATTGAGATAAAAAAGTATTAGTTTTGCCAAAAATGGTAAGGTTTTTACACACGATTAAAAAAAAAAGTACAAAGGAAAATTGTCAGGGTCGCCAGCTCAAGCCTCCGTCTTTATCACCAATCTCCTCTACATTGTCTCCTTCTAAAGTTGTGTTTGACTCAATCAATGTCACATTTGTCATTGACTGGATAAAAACGAGCCACCTATCTTGTGGAAATCAATGTGGATGTAGTTTCAATCTGAAGCCTGAAAGAGATAAAATAAGTTTATCATTTGATTGATATCCCTGATGAAAAGTTATCAAGAAAGCGTTTTCTTTTGACCACGGAATTCATCCATTATGTATGTTCGAATAACAGGAATACATCTGTTTCTGTTATTCGAACATATGAGCTCCTTCTCCATCGGCTCTTCGGCATTTACTTGGTGTATTTTCTCGTCTTCTCGGTCAGATAGCTTTTAATAAAATGAAAAGCTAATAAGTTGTAGATGATTAATCAATTCATACTTATAATTGTTTAAATAAAAATGAAAGCAGGAAGCGTTTCACTTTCAAAGGATGAATGATGCTTATTACTGTACCAGGTTGATTTCATTTTCAAACAGAATAAAATCAGGCCTTGACCTCAGGTACTTTTAATCATTTCCCTTATGACGTATTTACTTGACTGAACAAACATTTTTCTCATACAACATAAAAAAATTCAAGCGCTACATTTATTTCTATATCCTCAAAAGTAATGGAAACTTCTGCACATCTTTATTATCAACAGAATTTTGTGGGGGGGATCTGATTCGTGGTTGCCTGGCTGTTGCCATGGCTAATATTTAGTTTATTTTAAGAGGCAAATTGGGAA
The DNA here is from genome assembly GCA_902685375.1 of Neostethus bicornis. Lineage (NCBI taxonomy): Eukaryota > Metazoa > Chordata > Actinopteri > Atheriniformes > Phallostethidae > Neostethus > Neostethus bicornis. The sequence continues at coordinate 9,105,575 of LR738542.1, read as the reverse complement.
TCACTGTGTGATCCCATTGGACTGATTTGTTATCAAAGTGTGAAGCTGTCAAAATTTTTAGAAGCACCTTCAAATCTCAGACGTTGATTCTACACCACAATAGGGCGAACTGCCTTGTACAGGTTAGTGATAGGGTCCAGTAACAAGTGGAGGCGTTTTAGTATTTTGGGGTCTTATCTGCAAGTGAGGAAAGGATGGAGATCTGGCTTGCCGCGCGTTTCAACTTTTTGGGTTAAAAGATCAGACGGACTTTTTGTTTTCACTTCTGCTAATTGACATTGAAGCTAATTAAATTCAGTTTTGACCATTTCCATATTCACGTTAGATTTTTTAAGATTGGCTACTTGCTGAACCTTTGTTTTGGATTTTATTTTCATACATTTTATTTTGTCTGATTTGCATGCGAGCTGTGAAGCAAACAAAGCAAGTACTAAGAGGGGGGAAAAAAGAAACCTAAAAGGAGCGCTCACCTGCAGAGTGCACTCCTGTTTTATTTATGAAGGTTCTGCCAAGCCCGATGGAGACAAATTACCTTTTAACAATGTGAAATAGAATTTTGTTTACAAGGCCGTGCCTCTTCTTGCTTTTTCAAATGAGATTTTTCACAACCTCCTCATTTGTATCTCACAACATTATCATCTCAATCTCTCAAAACCAATCAGTCTCCAGGAAAAAGCAGCGAGGAGGAAAAAAGATGAATCTCTGTTTTTCATAAAGTGAGCCATTAGATGTATTTATGAATGCAGACCATGTGAGGTGCCACCCTCCATTCTCCTCCAAACCACCCCTCAAGTCACTTTAACATGCCACCCAGAATGGTGAGTTGCATGGTTGCCATGGTGAAACACTTTCTAAAACCCCATACATACAGAAATTGAATCAGTGTTTGAACAGTTTGAATAGCTACATGATGCACTGGTGGAATGGAGAGGTAATACACTCAATTGAAATTAAACAAAACTGCTGTCATAGTTTTTGCTGTATTATTTTACTTGTATTCTGTATAATCCTTATTACTACCAAATTATCACTGTGTATGGACAGTTTCTACGCCTGTAATCCAAAAAAAATAGCTTAAGCTGATCACATAACCTCTTAGACGGAGATAACGTTAACGCATCAAGAAGGAAACTAAGTCAACCGAGAGGCTACTTGACCAATTTCTGTCTTATCTCAAAATTTTTTATTTTACGACAAATCAGTGTGTCAATAACAAAGTTGTAGTGGCCACCTTTCACTTTTTTTGTTTGCTGGTGGGTGCCGTCACCAAAGGCTTAGTCCTGCATAGAATAGACTAGGCATGAGCAGAACGTGTACAGTGTTGCTGCAAAAACATTTGCCTCATCAGAATGTAAGTTTGTTGGAGAACAAAATATCTGAGAATTATGTTCATATAATTTCTCAATGGCTCCTTTCCAAATGATGCGGATTTGTCTGGACTTTCTTTGTGTTTTATTGCAATTCAATTTGTTAGTCGTTCCTCCCTTTCTTTGTCACAGTTGTCTTGCCCGGCATGTATGGCTCTACAGAATAATTTGCCTCTTTAAAGGGCCCATTTCTTGCAAAACCAACTTTTAGAGCTTTTTAAAAGAACACTCGCCATATAATTATTGTCTTTGAGCTTTCCATTTTTATCTTTCACCATGTTTTGACTAAAACATTTTTTTTTAAGTACCATAAATAAAAAAGTAGCAGAGAAAAGAACAAAAAGTGCAGTATAGGCTTCCCCATATGGTTGCATTTTTTGCGCAACGTGCTGTTAAGATGTTGTGTCCCACCACATTTTTACAATCAAGCTTTGTGATGACAGTTGTGTCTCTTTCAACAGCATAGCGGCTTTCTGTGTGTCAACATAGACAAGATAACATATCGTTTTTAACCACAATTCAGTGGCCGTAACCATAGAGCTGCCAAACCTTCTGTGGAGGATGGAACATTAAGATGGAAGAGGGGGCTTTAAACAGAATCCCACACCTCCAACACGCCTGTTTTTGCTTGCTCCCAGCAAGTGCAAGAGTGCTGATGGACAATTTGAAAACCTGAAAACACAGCTCTCTTTTGAGCTTTGTAGGGTCAGCAGGGACAAGAGGTGACAAAGTAAAATTGGGGTCGTCAAACAAAACGAGAATCTTGCACTTTCTTTTGTTAGACAGGTATCAAGTGCTGGATGATGGATCTGTTGTTGACCAACTGATGTGATGACTCGTACTCCCTGTCCCATGGCTCCTTTAACCCTAACAGATTATTCAAGATTGAAAGTCGAAGCTCCATATTAAATCGCCAGAAATGAGATGTCAAGAGTGATAGTTCTGTTAGTCTTGTTTTTATAGATAGAAAGTTTAAAATGTCTGAGACAAGCTTGTAGTTCTGTGTTTAAACCTCAGAGGACCAAACATTCACAGATGAGGACACTTAATTTGGTTTCGAGGCACGTTCGAAAACAAATTTGTGCTTTGAACCTTTGGCATATGCAGCTTAAAAAACTCCAAAAACAGCCTCGTTTTCTTAAATGTTCTTAAAAAATATTGACTTTGTTTTATCCTACTTCAATTGATTAAGTTTGACAGTCCAGTTCTGTTGGACTTCTTTGGCTTGTTTTACTGCTGCTTTCTAATTCTCCATCTCATGGATCTGTACAGTGTAGGCCATCTTCCACTCAGGTTCTCTTGAAAGTTGTTTTTCTGTACTGAGAAAAGAGATGCCAGCACTGGTATCTTACTTCCCAAAAGTAGGTCCACCGGGCAGGTTTTCAACCACCCCAACAGTCAGAAGATGAGGCTGTTCATCAATGTGCAGTTATTTCTGTTCGAGGATAAGTATGATTGTCCCCATTGACACACCACATAGTACTTCTTTACTATTTCTACTAGAACAATTTGAAGCTGAATGTCACCTTTCACTACAAACTGTAAGTGGTCAGTCCAGTTCTTCAATGGTTTTCTCCATAAAGGTCCTATTTCATTATGCAATGCAGGGGAACTTGTCTCCTCTTGTGAAATTGAAATGCATTAGGACACATTTTTTGGTCAAATCAAAAGTTTGTCACGAGTGGTATGGTGAGCATCTTTTGGTCCTTTAAAGATTGCTGTTCCTGGGTTGTCAACAGGTGTGCGAATCGGCTGGATAGTGTTTCTATTTTGCAGCTTGGGTGGCACCAATAGTCAAGCAAAAGAGCAAGCTTTTTCTTAAGCCAGAGATGAATTCCGCTGCCGTACAAATCTGATGTCACCTTTGACTACAAACTTTAAGTCGTCTGTCCAGTTCTGTAATGGTTTTCTCCACAAAAGTCCTGTTTCATTATTTAGTGCAGGGAATCTTGTCTCTTCTTGTGTAATTGAAATGCATTAGGACACAATTTTTTGTCAATTTTAAAGTTTGTCACGAGTGGTATGGTGAGAATCTTTTGGTCCTTCAGGGATCGCTGTTCATGGGTTGTAAACAGGTGTGCGAATCGGCTGGGTAGTGTTTCTATTTTGCAGCTTGGGTGGCACCAATAGTCAAGCAAAAGAGCAAGCTTTTTTTAAGCCTGAGATAAAATCCGCTGCCGTACCAATGCAATGTCACCTCAATGTCACCTTTGACTACAAACTGAAAGTGGTCGATCCGGTTCTGTAATGGTTTTCTACACAAAAGTTCTGTTTCATTATGTAAAGCAGGGAATCTTGCCTCTTCTTGTGAAATTGAAATGCATTAGGACACAATTCTTTGTCAATTTTAAAGTTTGTCATGGGTGGTATGGTGAGCATCGTTTGGTCCTTCAGGGATCGCTGTTCATGGGTTGTCAATAGGTGTGCGAATCGGCTGGATGGTGTTTCTATTTTGCAGCTTGGGTGGCACCAATAGTCAAGCAAAAGAGCAATCTTTTTCTTAAGCCAGAGATGAATTCCGCTGCCGTACAAATCCGATGTCACTTTTGACTACAAACTTTAAGTCGTCTGTCCAGTTCTGTAATGGTTTTCTCCACAAAAGTCCTGTTTCATTATTTAGTGCAGGGAATTATGTGTCTTCTTGTGAAATTGAAATGCATTAGGACACAATTCTTTGTCAATTTTAAAGTTTGTCACGAGTGGTATGGTGAGCATCTTTTGGTCCTTTTAGGGATCGCTGTTCCTGGGTTGTCAACAGGCGTGCGAATCAGCTGGATAGTGTTTCTATTTTGCAGCTAGGGTGGCATCAATAGTCGAGCAAAAGAGTAAGCTTTTTTTTAAGCCTGAGATAAATTCCGCTGCTGTATCAATGCGATGACACCTCAATGTCCCCTTTGACTACAAAGTGCAAGTGGTCAATCCGGTTCTGTAATGATTTTCTACACAAAAGTCCTGTTTCATTATGTAAAGCAGGGAATCTTGTCTCTTTTTGTGAAATTGAAATGCATTAGGACACAATACTTGGTCAATTTTAAAGTTTGTCAAGAGTGGTATGGTGAGCATCTTTTGGTCCTTTAGGGATCGCTGTTCCTGGGTTGTCAACAGGTGTGCGAATCGGCTGGATAGTGTTTCTATTTTGCAGCTTGGGTGACACCAATAGTCGAGCAAAAGAGTAAGCTTCTTCTTAAGCCTGGGAGGAATTCCACTGCCGTATTAAGCCGATTGCCAAGATTAGTTGTCATATGTATACAAGTAATGGTATAGAAAATCCTCAAAATTTAGTTCCATCTATAAGCCCAGTTTCATGTTCTGAGTTGGAGCAGTTCTTGCTCAGGCAGAAGAGCGAGCTGAGCAACCTATCTTGTACTACCTTAGTCAAAAACTGCTTCCCTGAGAGACAAAATATTCTAATGTAAACACTTCACTTTAGATTAATTTGGGTGGGATCTGGATATTACTTTAAAATTTTAATGTCTTTTTTGAAACAACTAAAGTGCAAGCATGTTCATATTTTTGTTGTTTTCAAGAGTTTAGAAAGGGTACAGGTTTTATTGATCAGCATAACATTAATGGTATCCAAATCTCCACCAAATTCAGTTCCGTCTGTAAGCCCAGTTTTATGTTCTAAGCTGGAGCAGTCCTTGCTCAGACCAAAAAGGGAAGCTGAGCAACCAAATTTGTACCTCAGCCGAAAACTGCTTCCCTGAGAGAGTAGGGGTTGGTTTATTTGACACTTTGCTTTAGATTAATATTTTCTCGGTAGGATTTGGATATTACTTTAAAATTTTTAAATTGTCTTTTTTGACACAACAAAAGTGCAAAAATGTTCATATTTTTGTTGTTTTCAAGAGTTTAGAAAGGGTTAAAGTTAGTTGTTATTTTGTTTGTTTGTTTTTCAATATCAAACAATATTTTTGAGGCCCAAAGAGTTTCATTTCAGATTGGGCTCCTTGAAAAAAAAAAAAACTATCACAACTTAGTCAATGAAGTTTCTTTTTATATTTGTACTGTCGCACCCAACGTGACCCCAAGTCCTAATTGAGTTTCACAGCCAGCCAAACTCTTTCTTGCATCACATCCTCCAAGGAACAGACAGGTGTTGTATTTAGACTGGATTTAACGCAAAAACATGTGAAACTGAAATTATTCATATTTACACAAACTGAGAAACAACTGTCATTTTAGCTGTTCAGTTTAGCTTTACTCACATCTTTAATTACCTCAAGAAAACATCGCAAACTTAAAACAAAAGTCACTAAGATAATTGTCTAAAATTATAATTAACGTAACAACACACTCATATTGCCACTCAAAGGACTGGAAGTGAGTACATGGATCTAGATTAAGCAACAGAAAACTGCATGGTTTGTATTACACAACTTTTCTCATAACAACAAATTTACTTCCTGCATCTGTTTGCCGAACACAATACCACAACTGCGAACACCGCTCTCCAGTGGTCTGGAATAGAATTACACATATTTCCGTGTAACAAGACAATATTTATTCATTCTATAGTTTTTATGCCTTAGCCTAAACAATGTAGAGAAGGAATTGAATACTTACGCTGTTCGTGCATCTATCTGAAATGCTGATGTAAAAGCAATATCTTCCAAACGACTTAATGATTTAAAGGAAACTAGCTGAACTCCTTAGGCCAGACATGTCCAAATTCTGGCCCGGGGGCCAAATGCGGCCCGTTGTCAATTTTCATCCGGCCAACAGCCTCCGTCATAAAATCAATAGCGCCTGGCCCGCGTGTAGAATTACGTAATACTTTGGGCAGCAGCGCTGTTACCTGCGTGTTCTAAATGCTGCCATCTAGAGGCTAAAATAGGAACAGCAAATTGGTATGTGAGCCCCCCAATTTTCTAAAGTGGCGGCAATCAATAAAAGGAAAAAAAAAAGAATCTAGCTTGCTTTTTAACCAGTCTAAACTAGTGGTTACCAAAGCATGCCATCCATCTGATCCTGTTCTCAGGGGCGACTCCAGGATTTTCTAAAGGGCTTTTTGTCTGTGACCTCACGCAGCCCCGTCGCCCCCTCGGATCCGGCCCGCTTGTCAAATGTTAGAACTCAATGTGGCCCGCGAGTGAAAAAGTTTGGACACCCCTGCCTTAGGCTCAACAGATGAACTGATTAGGTTTTTTAAAGAAATGCAACCAATGGTTGAAGTCACAAAGTTGACATAATTTTGTCACTTCTTAGTTACTTCTTTAACTAAGTGATCACGTACACATCAACCATTCATTAATTAAGCTTTTGATCTGGCACAGGTGGAAGCATCTTGTTTTGAAGACTTTAGCTTCGACCTATAATTGTTTATCATTTCATATATTTTTTTTATGCAGAACTATTTTCTCAGTCTCTGACTGCTATTTTCCCCTCAACAACACCTGAAGATACCAGCCTTTTTTCCCCTTAACTGGTCTTTGGAAAGTAAGTAAAAACGTAGCGCTGTCAAGACGTGGGTGCAGAGGAAGGAGGACCCAATCGCGACAACAAACATGGTTTATTTAAGTATGGCAGTCCGGTAAAGCTGATAAGGAAAAGCCATGGTTTAGTGGAATGTCTTGAGGTTATTTTTCAAAAGGAATCTCATGGTCAGGCAGCTAGGATCACCCAACACTGAAGGCTGGCTGTTTGAAAAGACGCGAAAGCACCAATATATGTGCATTATCGCCAATTATTAACATATATTCTCCTCAACTAACATCTTTCTCTTCAAGAATCATTGCGATCAGGGGCTGAAGGGAAGGCATACTAGCTTTTTAAAGGCAAATGTTCAAACACCATTAGGTGTCCCAAATCAGGCAGATGAGGGAAGGTTCCAGGCTCCCTCTGGTGGTGGGCGAGGGAACCATGACAAATGCTAAGTAATTTTCTCTGTTTGTTAAACAAATAAGACTTAGTTTTATTTTCAGCTCTTCTATTTATGAGTGCAGCTTTTTTTAACTGCAAAAAGATAAGTATTTGTAAAGATTTCCCACCCCATCTCTTACTAAAACAGGTTGGACCAAATAAATTCTTTGAAACAGCTTTATTTAAAAGCAGAAAATAAGGAAAAAGATGTCTCTAAAGGTCCCAAACTGAATTTAAATAGCCAAAGCAGGGCGTTTAACGGCTGCCTAAGTGATGATGATAATAACAGTGATGGCTAAGCAGCCCTGCTCTCACATCACCTACATCTCATTTCACTGGAACCCTTTAAACCCACTTTTTGCAATTTAGGAGCTCTAATAGCAGCTTCAGAATGAATCTTGCTTTATAGTAAATTTTTTGGCAGCTCAGAAGAAAAAAGTCTCTTCCATCCTTTTAGGATATTGGTTCTGCAATCTGTTGGGTTTTGCATACCCAAACATACCCGTTTGTTGGAATTTAAAATTTATAAAACTAAATCATGAATATGTGAAAAAAGCTTCCCGGATTTTTTAAAAGCTTATTCATCAACATTTAAAACATCTAGTCACAACACAAACCCAAAATCAGCCCGGTGCTGGAGCTTGCTCAGTGTTTGCAGCTAAATGTGTTGATGTCTACATCAATGTATGACTACCGTATTTTCCGCACTATAAGGCGCACCTAAAAACTTTAAATTTTCTCTAAAGTCCACGATGCGCCTTTTAACCCGGAGCACCTTATATATGGATTAATATTAAGCTACAACAAGTGTCGCAACTGCGGTAAGCAGCCGCCGACTCGATTTCCCCCGTAGACGACGTAAGGAAAAAGTTTTTAAAAATGTCATTTATCGAAGGTGTGCCTTATAATGCAGTGCACCTTATAGTGCGGAAAATACGGTATATATGTAAAAAATCTATATAAAAGTTGTCCTCCTGTTTCTACAGACAATTAGGTCTGCACCTAAATACATCTGGCGGTATTAGACATAGGAGGAGCAGTGGCAGACTGACTTTTTTTTTGCTGTTTCTGAGACTTTGACACGACATTTCACAAGCAATGGCAACAAACTTTCTTTGTCTAAATCCGTGGTCCTCAACCTTTTTTGTGCGGCGGACCAGTTTTGTGTCTGAAAATATTTTTACGGACTGGTACAAAACTTTAGCAAAAAAGTAAATGATACCAGAATTTATAACTGGTATTTTATCAATAATAATACATTTAAATTCACATTTTCATGAGGAACTTTATTAGCAACATCTTTATAGCACAGGGGTGTCCAAATCCGGTCTTCGAGGGCTGGGAAATTTTCCATATTTTCTTGCACCTGATCCAGTTAATTAAGTCATTGTGCCAAATTCTATTGGCTGTTGACCACTTTCTGTGCATCAGCTGTATTGAACCAGGAACGTGTGGAAAACCATCAGGACACCGGCCCTTGAGGACCGGCTTTGGACACCCCTGTTATAGCATAACTAACATTCTATTTTCTCTAACGCACTCTGGTTGCTATTGTAACAATAAAACATACTCTGAAAATATAAGATATCACATAACCAAAAAGCATAAAAATACTATTAAGGTTCTTCACAGTAAAACTTAATCAGGGAGAGTCCTGAGCTTGTTTTGCTGCAACCAGACAGTCCCATCTAAACCTGAAACTTGTTGAGTGTAGCAATTGTCCAGTCTGCTTCGTAACTGTGAACACTCCTTTTGCAATGAAACTTTCTAGAAATGTCTATTTCTTTTTTTACTTATTTTGCTAGCTTGGGGGTTTATTAAATCTAGCGAATGATGTGTCAAAATTGCGTCATTGTCGAATCCAAAGCAGAAAATCCGGCAACTTTTCAAAATAAAACATAATTAAGGTTTGGATAAATAATGGAAGTTTTTTTTTTTTTTTTTTTCTGAGTAGCCCGATTCCACGTGAATCACAGACCAGGACCGGACCTCGGCCCGGTGGTTGGGGTCACTGGTCTATATGATTTTTTTTAAAGTACATCACGAGATGTCAACCATAAAATTTATCCATGTTTTGTTGCACAAAAACCAGGAAAGTCGCCCTACTGTGAACAATGTCAACATTATGTTTCCCTTAGCATAAAAATTCCATTGTCAATTCCTTTTTTTTTCTGCTTAGTGAAAACAAAAATTAAACTTAAAAAGGATTGCAAAATAAGTTCTGTTCTAGGATCATCTAGACCTTCGAGGAATGAAATGTTTTGGTTTGAAACAATAAGTAAATTATTAACATTTTTACAAATCTCTATTTGTAACCAGTATTAATAGTAATATTTAACTGATGTGATCCAATGTCTCCTCCCGGTGGGACGTGTCCGAAAAACCTCGCCCGCGAAGCGCTCGGGGGGGGGGCATCCTGACCAGATGCTCGAACCACCCCATCTGGCTCCTCTTGACCTGAAGGAGGAGCGGCTCGACGCCAATCTCCTCCCGGATGGCAGAGCTCCTTACCCGATCTCTGAGTGAGAGCCCAGCCACCCTGCGGACCCTGGGCACGTCCCACCGGGGAGACCAAGGGGCAGACCCCGGACCCGCTGGAGAGACTATGTCTCACAGCTGGCCGGGGAACGACTTGGGATCCTTCCGGGTGAGCTGGAGGATGCAGCCACGGAGAAAGAGGCCTGGGCTACCCGTTTGAGGCTGTTGGCCCCGCGACCCGACCCCGGAATAAGCGGAAGATGATGGAACGAATCCAATGTCTCAGTCCTGGTTAAAGGGCCCATCTCATGCAAAATAACTCTTTTCACATTGTATCCTCTGCACATACACACGCAAAATGTGGGGTTTGCAACATGCATTACATCATAGTTATGAAAATATATTGATTTGGTGGAGCGCAGTCACAGACCCGGAACTATGAAAGGCCGGGTCTGCTCATCCCCCCCGCCCGTCCTGAGAAAGTACAAGCTCCGCCCTCTGCTCTCACTGAGACGCTATTCCTTCGCCCATCTCGGAGCGGGAGGGGGAAGGCAGGCGTAAACCCGCGCGTAGCGGTTTGGTAGCATCTGAAATAAGATTTTATCATGTCGATTAACCAAAAAAGCGTGTTTCAAGCAAGAAAATAAAAAAGAGGCAGAGCAGCGAACCAGCCTGTATATCGGACGTTGAAAGCAAGTTTGTGAGGGCGTAAGGCCGGAGTGGAGGCGGGTGATGAGGGTGGGCAGGTGGTGAGGAGGGAGGGTTTGCTGCGGAGGGGGGCGTGTGCGAAGTCCGTCCTGGCTACGTCAAATGCGTCATACTTTAGACAGCTGCGTTATACTTTAGACATCTGCTCATTTGTTGTTTTGTCTGAGCGTACCAGAAATCCACAGCAATTTGTGAAAAACGGGCTAAATTAATCTAGAAACCCTTTTGGTGACATATACAAGGCCCGGACATCACTCTTACAAGGTAGAAAACTCTGGAAAGTCGATTTTGCATGAGATGGGCCCTTTAAAACTCCAGCAACGATATCTGGATGAGCTCCTAGAGTTTATGCTCTTTTTGTGAAGACCTGTTTAGCTACTGTTATCATGTGCCAGTCTGCTAGAGATGAATGTCTTCTTGTCGATTTGGGAGACTAAACTTTAAATTCTACTGGCATTTCTGAGTCTGTAAAAAGCCTAGATTGACAGATCTGCTACTGATACATGTCTGCCACTTAACTTTTTGGAAAAGTGACATGAGCTGTAATATGAACTGTAATTTCTAGATACCCCAAAGCCAGCAGCGTAACTGAGCTTCCCTTTTCCACTGGAAGAAAGTCCTGGTCTCACTAACTGGGGCAGTACTGCTGAGAGTTTGTTTGATGCTGTTCTGGGAGTGACTGCTACAAGACATGTTCAGAGTGAGGTGGTGGACCATCCTGTCTTACAGAGCAGGGGCCTCATTTAGAGACTTCCGTAGATCTCTGTCTGAACAAGTGTTTCTGCTCGCTCACGCTGCTCATGCTACGCAAAATTGGGATTTATAAAAACCTGTTAGAACCTTTACCCAACTTCAGCTTTTTAAAGCATACTGTACTTGGGTCAGATCCCAGGTATGAACCAACTCGACCTCGATCCGCACCCCTAAGTCCCCAAATATGGATTGTGCAATTGACGTAATGTATATACAATTGTCCTTGAATGAGGCACTGCTGTCTGTCACTATTCAACCACAATGGCAAGTTGTTGATATTGTGTTGTCAGGGTGGCCTCACCCCCATACCAAACACAGTGGTTACCACTGCAACTCTGTGAGTGGCACACAGTGATCTGTCAGTGAAATAATAAAAAAAAAAATGGTCCGACCTTAAAGCAGTGACAGAGAGAAAGTAGAAGAGCATTGTGAATCCATGATAGCCGCCGGAAGCAATCCAGGTAATACCCAGCTTGATGTTTTGTAGATATTATTATTAAATATTTTTACGTGTAGGGTGGAAGATTTTAAGTATCTAGGATCAACAGTCCAGAGCAATGGAGAGTGTGGAAAAGAGGTGAAGAAGCGTGTTCAGGCAGCCTGGAACGGGTGGAGAAAAATATCAGGTGTGATGTGTGACAGAAGAGTTTCAGCTAAAATGAAAGGGAAAGTGTACAAAACCGTGGTGAGACCCGCCATGCTGTTTGTTCTAGAAACTAAAGAAAAGACAGGAAGCAGAGATGGAGGTAGCAGAGATGAAGATGCTGAGGATCTCTCTGGGAGTGACCAGGATGGACAGGATTAGAAATGAGTACATCAGGGGAACAGCACATGTTAGAGGTTTTGGGGATAAAGTCCGAGAGGCCAGACTGAGATGGTTTGGACATCTGCAGAGGAGAGAGAGTACATAGGAAGAAGGATGCTTTATTTGGAACCACCAGGAAAGAGGACTAGAGGAAGGTCAAAGAGGAGGTTCATGGATACAGTGAAGGAAGACATGAAGATAGTTGGTGTGACCAAAGCGGATGCAGCAGATAGGGTTAGACGGAAGAAACTGACTTGCTGTGGCGACCCCTAAAGGGTAATGCTGAAAGAAGAAGAAGGGGGTATGAAATATTGTGTGGAAATGGACACACAATACTTCTTTCAAAATGAGTTCAAATATGGTGATTGATACAAAATATAGTTATATATTTTAACTAATAATCTTTTCCATAAGATGTGGTCCAATTTTCATACGCAAAGTCCCAGATAGACTACTTATTTCCTCACTGCTTCAAAAGCTTCAGTTCACTGTCTTCAGTTCTCTTCATGTTCTCTCCACAAATGTGATCTTCTCCCCACATGTCAATTTCGGAGTTACACATATTTCCACATCCACCTTTATAAATCACTCAATTTGGATTTTGTTTCCACGATGCCCTGATTTAAAAAAAAAAAAAGGAAGAAATGTCCAAATCTCCTCATGTTCTTACCTACTGGTCCGAGCTAGCTTTCAGCTAATCATCTTCATGCTGGAAGTGTATTTTGTTATGATTTACAAAAAAAGAAGGGGGCTAATTAAGAATGAAAATGATGTATTAAGTAATAAGAACTGGGATATTTTTTAAGGACTAATGAAATAATTTTTTAAGCCTTCAATTATAGAGATGGCAATTTGCACAGAATTAGGATTTTCCAAGTACTCTGTCTTCATCTTCTCCTTTCGGCATTTCCCGTAAGGGGTCGCCACAGCAAGTCAGTTTCTTCCATCTAACCCTATCTGCTGCATCCTCTTTGGTCACACCAACTATCCTCATGTCTTCCTTCACTGTACCCATGAACCTCCTCTTTGGTCTTCCTCTAGCCCTCTTTCCTAATGGTTCCAAATCCAGCATCCTTCTGCCGATGTACTCGGTCGCTCTTCTCTGTACATGTCCAAACCGTCTCAGTCTGGCCTCTCTCTGACTTTATCTCCAAAACCTCTAACATGTGCTGTTCCTCTGATATACTCATTTCTGATCATATCCATCCTGGTCACTCCCAGAGAAATCCTCAGCATCTTCATCTCTGCTACCTCCATCTCTGTTTCCTGTCTTTTCCTCAGTACCACTGTCTCTAGACCAAACAGCATGGCCGGTCTCACCACAGTTTTGTACACTTTTTCTTTCATTATGGCTGAAACTCTTCTGTCACACATCACACCTGATACTTTTCTCCACCCATTCCAGCATGCCTTCACACACTTCTTCACCTCTTTTTCAAGTACTCTGTAATATATGTGTGTAATATAGTAAATATTTTTAGTTTAGAATATTTTTAGTCTTGACAGTTTCACATAAGATAAAAATCACAACCAACATATTTTTTCTGTGCAAGTTTTTATTTGCAAGTTTTTTTTTCAATTCTAGCCTAATTTACCTCCACACATTTATCTTTCATATATTAACACACATCCTTAAAATTAGAAGCTTGCAAACATATCCTATAATTGTTGGAAATGGGTAACTTGCAGTTGTTATGACAGTCAGATAATTAAAACTGTGAATGTAACAAAATGCATATAAATAGTAAAGTTTCTTTGGTTTACGAAGGACAACTTTGTGGATAAAGTGTGGAGAAAATATTCAGCAAAACATAAAAGAAACCAAAAAAAAAAAACCTGGTATTTTTCCTGCAGCGCTTAGAAGTCCATTGAACTACTGAAAAGATAAATAAGAACATCTGCACATAATGGCTGAATGAAATTTACCTGGAAATTTAAATACTACATACTTCAGGCTTTCTACGAACTACTACAGCAGCATTTTAACCCACGCAGGCATTTACTTCTCATAAGGTTTAGATAAGACTGCTATGTGAAATTTTGGAATTAAAAACCTTGTGTAGCCTGGTTGAAGCCAGGCTACTGGCCCTGAGAAAATCTAATTTACTTATCTGTACAGAGGGGTTGAAAAGTTCTACAAAAATATTCTGTGAGATGAACCTTGTGGTCATGCCGAATTTTTGTTTTGCTTTTTTTAAATGTTTGTCTATTAGAAACCCTATTAGTTCGTACTCTGATGGTCAATAATTCTCTTTAGGGTTCAGATTAAAATAATGGAATGCATTAAAAGCAAAATAAATTACAATATCAAACTACATATACAAGGAATGTATTTACCGTTTTTCCCGCACTATAAGGCGCACCTAAAAACTATAAATTTTCTCTAAAGTCCACGATGCGTCTTTTAACCCAGAGCGCCTAATATTAATATTGAGCTACAACAGGTGTCGCAACTGCGGTAAGCAGCCGCCGACTCCATTTTGCCCCGTAGAAGAAGTAGTGCACGGTGCATGCTGGGATATATGAAACGGCGCTCATTTCCATTTGTGTGTTTGTGTAAAGAACCTGAAATGGCTCCTACCAAGAGACACTGTTACACCGCAGAGTTTAAACTCAAGGCGATCGGTCACGCAGTAGAACACGGGAATAGAGCCGCAGCGAGAGAGTTTAACATCAATGAATCAATGGTGAGGAAGTGGAGGAAGCAAGAGGATGCGCTGCGCCAAGTAAATAAGACTAAACAGAGTTTATCTCCAATGGAAGATAAACTCTGTCACAAAAATACTAATACTTTATCTCGGAGAAAATAATAAAACAGCTGTTTATTCATTTTTGGAGTAAAAACAGAAAGCTGTTTTGTAATTGTTAATAAGTTTGACTGACCTATCTGACTGTTTTTTTTTTTTTTGACATTCCCTTTAGCGCAGCACTATTTATTGAATGCATAACGTAACCCCGACCTTTACTGTAGCGCCTTATAATGCGGTGCGCCTTAAAAAAGGAAAAACCATACACACACACTCATTCCTAGGGGCAATTTAGCACCGGCCAATCAAACTAGCATGCATGTCTTTGGAGGGTGGGAGGAAACCGGAGTTCCCCGGAGAAAACCCACGCAAACACGGGGAGAACATGCAAACTCCACACAGAAAGGACAGTGTTACAAGCCTCGTCCGCATCCGGGACTCAAACCCATGACCTTCTTGCTGTGAGGCCACTGTGCTACCCACTGCGCCACCATGGTGCCTGATCTGATACCTGTGCTTGATTTAAATTTCACTCACAAATTGGTTGCATGCGTTAGCCTACAATTGAGACCCTCCTAAAAACAGTCAACGAGAGAATAAAAATGTCGCAAATACGTTGTATGCAAAGGATCCATCTGAGACTGTTTGTAGCTCGGTTGGTAATCATGTATGTCGACCGAGCTGTGTGGTTTGTGTTAGCAACGATTGCTAAATTAATTTCATTTCGTCTTCTGAAGCGCCTAATGGGGCCGGGGGATGCTTGAACCCGAAGAGGTCACTAGTCTGTTGAGGGCCCACACACACAAACAACCATCCACGCAAACACACATTCCTAGGAACAATTTTTCATAGTGGTCAATCAACCTAACATGCATGTTTTTGAAGAGTAGGAGGAATCTGGTGTACCCGAAGAAAGCCCACACATACACGGGGGAGTCCATGCAAACTCCACACGGAAAGGCCAGTCAAACCCCGACCTTCTTGTTGTGAGGCCACTATGCTAACCACTGCGCCACCGTGCAGCCATGATTACTAAATTGAGAATTTAAAATGAGAAGAAAGAAAATTTTGGGGAAAAGTTGTGGTAGCCCTCGTTGCCGGCGAGATTTGGTTAAAGTTAAATTTTCCAGGTGAGGGAGTAATAAAGTCAACGAAACAAAAGACTTTCAAAGTACATTTAAATATGATTGTTTTACAAACTAGAGACTAAAGCTAAGGTTGTCCAGATTAATCTTGGAATAAAGTATGAAACGACCAGATTTTTCACCCTGAGTTTTTCTCGTTTTGCATCAGGCATTCAGAGTTAAGGCTTTTGTATCCTCATTAGCTGCTTCCCAGGCAGAAAGGATAGGCTATGCCTGTTGCTTAGCAACAGAGGAAAATACTCTGGTTCTGGAGCCCTTGATGATGTTCAGGTAGTCCAAAGAAGAGAGACAAAGTAAGCTTTTAACTTTTGAAGGCCAAAACACAGATTAAAGAGAAGAGATGGAATGTTAAAGCCACATTTGGTGTATGGGTGTATGGGCTGAACGTGTGTGTAGATGTGCTTTTACATTAGCTCCTTTTCTTGCAAGGCCTTGATAGGCAAAAATGGCTGAAATCTTTATTGTTAAATGCTGGAAATGACTCAGACAAGCACTTAGACTTTGAGGGTTTTTTGTCGTTGTCACAGCTCAAAAACTAGAGACACATTCACGCACTTGCCAAAAAAAATCTAGGTAAAAACGTCTTTTTTTTTTTTTTTTTTTCCATTGTAATCCTGACTGACTGCCCTCTATCTTTAAATCATTGTCTTTCTCTCTTCGATAGCTGACACCTGCTGGCTAAGAACCAGTAATACTGACTAATAAATCCAGACAACTTCCTGCCGCAGCCAATATTAATGCTCAGCTACCTGGCAGGCTGATCAGTGAGAAGGTTTCAATGAAGCGTTATACCCAAAGGTTTTTATTTACCGACCATAAACAGATTAAAGCCTGGCAGGATTTTTTTTTTTTGTTTTCTTTTTTTATTTTGCCACAGCTTTGGAGTTAACAAGCCACTGCCTCAAACACTATTTCTACAAATGGTACGACCACTTTCAGATGGAGGGCTTTTTTTACCTAGACTGGATACAATCTGAATGTGTCACAACAGGTTTCAGATTTTGTCAGTGGATAACTTGAAAACAAATGCGCAATTGAAAACAGCCCGCAGTTTAATTAAAATCCCATCTGTGGTTTGAGAATATCGTTCCGTTCCGTCGTCTTCTGCTTATCCGGGGCCGGGTCACGGGGCAAGGCTTCTCTCACCCCAGCTGCATCCTCCAGCTCACCCGGAAGGATCCCGAGTTGTTCCCCAGCCAGCTCTAAGACATAGTTTCTCCAGCGGATCCGGGGTCTGCGTCTTGGTCTCCTCCTGGTGGGACGTGCCCGAAACACCTCACCAGCGAGGCGCTGGTCTTCGCAAAAATGTTATGGGTGCACAGACAGCCCTGACGCTTGGTGCCATCTCAACATTCTGTGGGCGGAGGCGTACAGAGTGGTCCGCCACCTTATTAAATCTGGGGACGCATTAGGGCGTTGCTTCTCGTTCTGAGGACCCCTTGATCAGTCATATGTCATGTTGGCATGACTCCACATGCATGTTTTGTTGAGTTTCAGAGTAAACCAGGACATAGTAGTCAGAAAAAACGATATTATCCTTTTCCAGACTGCAACATGGTTTATGTGGAGCAGCTGAATATCACGAGTTAGAGAATACTAAAAATAAGAAGAACTCATTTGGATTCATGCTTCTTTTTAAAACTAAGATCAAAAGTCTAGTCTTGTGTGCTCTCATGTAGGGGCTTGCTTTTTTAAAACAAAAAAAGGATTTTCCCTCCCGGTAAATTACACTGAGAGAGACTGAAGAGATGTAAACCACCATCCCACCCCACATTTACTTTTCATGGAATATATTCAAATGTGTTCATTTCTTCCAGTTCTGTGATTTGAATAATATTCCAGCAAATTTAAAATGTTCACCAAGTTAGAAATAAATGACCATGTGAGGCGGGAGCAGAATTTTCATACATATGCATGACTGAGCCATTCTGTATTTATACCACTCTTCTCTTTCTGTGCTTTTATGACAGAAACTAGGGTGAAGTGCGGCTGCATGAGAAGGATAGCCAACAAGCCAGTGGTCCCAGATGATTAAAGTGTACAATCTGAGATACGAGTCACATCAACCAGAGACAGACGTGGATTTGGAGGGAGGCAATCACTGCTGTCGGGCTACAAATTATTTAATGCATGTTCACTAGAACTGGCTCAAATTAGTTATAAGAATTATGAAAGAAGCCGAAAAAAACAAAGCAGAATCTGAAGCTGGTTAGTAGTACTTGCAGACAAAGTCAGCCTTATAAAGAACAGTAAAACTCGGAGGCTTATTAATAAAAAAACAGTTGAAATAAAATAATTTGTTAAACAATGTTTAAACTTCAAAAGGATCAAAGTAGGCAAGAGTAATGCAAAGCAATGCAAAAAAACAAAACAAAAAAACGTTTGAACTTCTCCCTTTGAACTATGTCACTTCCTGTTTCTAGCTGGGCACATGACAGTCAGTCATCTTCTTATCCGTATATCCCCTTCGGGTTGCGGGGGGTGCCGAAGTCCATCCCGGCCAATTTAAGGCGAAGGGCAGAGTACACCCCGAACAGGTCGCCAGTCTTTCGTCGGCCACACACATTCAACCACACACACTCAATCCTAGGGGCAATTTGGCACCGGCCAATCAACCTAGCATGTATGTCTTTGGCGGGTGGGAGGAAATTGGAGTACCCGGAGGAAACCCACGCAAACAGGGGGAGAACATGCAAACTCCACACAGAAAGGACAGTGTTCCAAGCCTCGTTGGGCACATGACAGTCTTCTAAAAATATATATAAAATTCGAGTTAAAATACAACAGTCTTTGACGGCCAGAGTTCATTAACTTTTCGTGTGTCTTAGCATTGTAACACACGACTCAAATAAAAGACTAACGCTGCTTCATTTCGTGCTAAAAACTTCAATGAAACAGACAGACTTTACACTAGAACCCTCACAAGGGGGTCAATTGACCACCACTACCTGAAAGCTCTGCGGCGGTGTCTCAAAACCCCAGGCCTTCTGCTTGAGTTATTAAAACAAGACACTTAAGAATCATTTGGAAGGCACTTAACACTTAAGGACTAGGACTAGGAGACTCTAATTGAATCGCAAAAAGGACTCTGCTCCCCAGTGTGCAGGTCAGGCAGAGGTGCCAGATGACTCTTTCTGGGGTAGATAGGAGGTTGAGTAAATTTTGGGGCTTCTAGTGGTTACCGGTGTAAGTGATCATTTCCATCAGCAGTGTTAAAATGTGATGTCGCACTGTTAGATTTATTTGAGTTTGAGTCTGGAAATTTAAGTTTTGTTTTTTGAATGGAAATAAAGTCTGTTACTTTGGTGGAAAAGGGCCCAGGTTGGGGGATTAAATCAGAATGAAAACAAAAGCTTTGGTTTGTCTAGTGAAACCAAGAAAAGTGGCGCAAGAGTTCTTGAAGTCTCCTAAAAGGAAATACAAACCATCTGTGAAGATGGCAAGTGAAATGTCTTTTTTTGTTGTTATTTTGATGCTTTAATGACAAATTTTTGTCACTTCAGAGAAAAATGTTGAAAGAAAATTGGTTTGATAAGAATCAACCATCTGTTTATTACTCCTGCAGTTGAATAAACTTCATCGAAATTGTTCCTGCTGTTTCAAAGAGAAATTCTTGCCACTTACATCATATATTAGCCAGTCAGTCACCTTCTTAACCGTCTATTCCTTACGCGGTTGTGGGGGGTGCCGGAGCCCATCCCGGCTGATTCAAGACGAAGGGCAGAGTACACCCTGAAAAGGTCGGCAGTCTGTTGCGGGCTACATCAGATGTTTATTCTAAATTTTTAAAAAGGATAATAGGTATGTAACAGAAGGTATATTTTAAAGTCAGTAACAAGAATTTTATGTACCAGCCCAACACGAGGAGTTACAAGGTGGCACCATCTGGCTGAGTCCATCCCCGAGATTCAGGTGGTGGGATGAATACTGACCAGATGCCAAACTTACCAAGTAACACTAAGTCTTCTCAATACAGAAGAATAGTGATTCCACTCCACTTCTGAGCCCTTCTCAGATGGCAGAGTTTCTCACGCTGTTTCTGAGCGAGAGCCCAGCCACCATGAGGAGCATGGTCATTTTGGTTGCTTGTATTCGCAATATTCTTTTTTAGCTCACCACCTCTAACTGGTTACGATAGATCAGGGTATGGATGTAGATTAAATGATTGATCAAAAGGGCTTTTTGTTTATTTAGCTCCTCTTCTACGCAAATATACCAGCATCCTTACTTGTCCGCCTTTTTCTCTTCATCTTGCAATTGAGAATTTCCTCCCGTCGATGACTTTGACAATAGTTTCAAAGTTGAAATTTACAAATAAAAGTAATCATTACCCAGCTATGATTGCCCAATTAGAAAACCACCGGCAACGCACTGTGGCACTGTGATTGGCACTGTGATTGGCACTGTAGTCTCAGAGCGAGTAGGTTGCTGGTTCAACCCTGGGCTGGACAAGGCTAAGAACACCAGTCTCTCTGTGTAGTTTGTATGTCCTCCCGTGAGTGCATTGGTTCTCTTTGGGTACTGCAGTTTCTTCCTACCTTCAAACCAAAGACATGAGGCCAGTTGGTCACTTGAAAATTCCCCTTCGGGATGAGAGTTGTTGTTTGTCTTATATGTTGCCATGCAACATACCGGCAACCAGTTAATTTTGTATTGCACCTCTCATCAGAAATGGACTAGTATATACTTTGGCAACCCTGCAAGATGGAGTTGGATGAGTTGAAAGAAAAAGTATGAAAGCAAATAGTTCTTTTAAAGATATACTGTAATTTAATTACTTTTGAAGTGCAGATGAACATGGTCTTGTTAGCTATCTTAATTTAGATGTCCAACCAACAAAGCTTTTCACAGGAGCTCTTTGGAGCACCACTTAAACTCAGCATTCACTTTACTCTTTTTTTTAGCTGCGGTAAAGTATTTCTATCTATGAAGAATAGAAGTTGCAGAGCCCAGGCGTGCAGTTAGTGACAGTGATAAAGCAGTCAGTTTTGTCTCAAACAGATGACTACCACATAATTCATTCCCTGTGTCTGATTTTACGATCATATACCCGGCCCATCACAGTCCTCATAACTTGTGCAGCTTATGTCAGGTCACAAATTCATGGATCACTGACTCTGCAAGATATTGTCATTGAATTCTCACACACGATAAACATTCTGGCCTGCGATCTCTTTAGCTTTCCAGTTCTCGCTCAGCATCTGCCTTCCTTATGGGACGTGTGTGAAAGATGGTATATCCTCTTTAAGAACAAAAGGGCTTTTTACTTCAACATGTCATGCCTGAGGTATTTAGACCAAAGAAGAGAGACAGCTACCAAGATAAGAGTGGTGACCTGAGATAGGAAGGGTTGTTTTAGAATGAAAGACTTGAAGAGCAGATAGACTTGAGGCTGCAGCTGAGAAGGAAGAGTCAATTGCCAACTGGAAAGTCAGTGGATTGATTCCAGTTTCTTTTTGGAAACATTCCGAAATGTCCTAAAGCAAGACACTGAACTTTACATTGCCCCCTGCTGCATCTGTTGAGGTGTGCGGTAATTGTATGTCGTAGCACTCAGCATGTTTGATGTGATTAGGGTGAGATAGCTCACTTGCTGCTTAGAGTAGGCACGGGCAAATTACGGCCTACGGGCAAATTACGGCCCACGGGCAAACTACGCCCCACAAGCCACACGCGGCCCGTTAGACGTTTTAATTTGGCCTGCCGAACTGCTATTCTGATGTTTCCTTAGTAGATGGTGCACTGTATGATATAGAAATGCCCCATCGGGCCAAAGACACGCACGTAAACAAGCATGTTAGATGTTAAAACAAGCAAAATGTTACATCAAGCGCTTAGATTTCAAACCTAGCGCCACTAAATGCATATTTTTAAGTGCTATCGCACTAGATTTCAGACCTAGCGAGCTAGATTTGAAATTTAACACTCTTGCTTTAACATTTAGCGCGCTTGTTTAAAATCTAGCGCGCCATTCTATTGGTCTAATCTAGTGGTTACCAAAGCATGCCAAACATCTGCTCCTGTTCCGGCCCCTTTGTCAAATGTTAGAGATCAATGTGGCCCAAAAAGTTTGCCCACCCCTGGCTTAGAGGCTGGTTTCCAGTCAATTTTGCTGGACTTTTAGTGAACACAAGAGTTCTTTAATTGGGAAAATGGCGATGCCTTGGTGTTCTGCGGAATACCTCAGTCTGACAATGTGCTAATCTTTATGCAAGTCTTTTAAAGTTAAAAACTATATGAGCAATGACCTCTCTGTCTTTGTAATGAAGCATCTAAAAAAACATCATTCAGACTGTCATTTTGCTGTGAGAGCAGAAATTATTGAGAGTGCCGACCTCCACTTAACAAATGATGTGTGAAAGTAACAAGCGAGATGTGGTGATTAACAACACCTGCCTGGAGACTGACGAACCGTCATGTTTTTCATCTGACTTCCTGGATTTACATCTTACAGGAACATTTTTACCATCATAGGTTATGTAATATATCTACCAATCATCAGTCATGGTTTTGTCTTGTTTATACATAGGATGTTGTATCATTTATACTAATAAAAGGATCGACTGCGAAATACTTCTTTTTGTAATGAGATTTTCCTCTAGAGAAGGGGTCACCAACCTGGTGCCTGCGGGCCACAACGACCGCATCAGTTGCCCGCAGGCACTAATTAGCTCTGTCTAAAGTTTTATTTAATTGTGTTGATATTCTTTTTTTATTTCATTTACAGTGATGTAAATTTAAAAATGAATACAAAAAAACGTAACAAAAAAATGTATATCATAAAAAAAAGTTTAATATATGAACTCTGAAGTAGTTTGGGTCGGAGTTCAGTCTAGTGCGCATGACAAACCAGCTTTGGTGAGATGAGCTCGTGAGCGCGTTTTCTACCCACAAAAACATGGCAGAAAAAAGGAAGAAAACTTATCATTTTCACAGTGAATGGGAGAAAGAGTTCTTTTTTACCAACGTGAAAGAAAACTGTGTGTATCTCATCTGCGGTGCAACTGTGGTGACGGCTAAGCGGCACAACTTAGAGAGACATTTCAGTACATGTCACAAAAGCTACCATGCTAACTACCCACCAGGCAGCGCACTACGGACGGAAAAAGCCCCTGTGTTAAAGGCAGCTTTGGGCAAACAGCAGCCTTTTTTTACGAGGCCGGTAAAAAACTCTCAAAAAGCAACTGAAGCCTCATTTAGAGCTACACATTTTTTGATAAAGAAGAAGAAGGCGTTCTCAGACGGGAAAGTTCTCAAAGAAGCAATGATGATAACTGTTGGTGGCTAGTAGAAATTGAAAAAAGATTTCCCGCAAAATGTTGTGGAAGTGATCATTTGAAAATAAAACACTTGGATATTGCATATTGAAATGTATCTGTTTCCTACCTTGTTTAATCATACTGAAATTATTATTGTGATGGATCATTAACAATCAGTGTCTTCATATAGAATATAATTTTTAATAATATAAAATTAAAGGTACACTGTGTAACTTTGTTATTTCAGAAGTGTATTATCAAAGTGGTAGCCCTTTGCGTTACTCAGTGCCCTTGAAGTAGCTATCAGTATCAAAAAGGTTGGTGACACCTGCTCTAGAATTTATTGATACATCAATTTTTTTATCATTTACATGTATGATTGGGTGTTTTCACCTACACAAGAGAACTAAGTGAAAAAGTAAAGTTCTTGATTTACCAATAGATCTGCGTCTCTACGTCAATCTACGTTCCTACCCTCATCTATGGTCACCAGCTGTGGGTGGTGATCGAAAGAATGAGATCGCGGGTACAAGCGGCCGAAATGAGCTTCCTCCGCAGGGTGGCTGGGCTCTCACTCAGAGATTGGGTGAGGAGCTCTGTCATCCGGGAAGAGCTCAGTGTCGAGCCGCTCCTCCTCCAGGTCGAGAGGAGCCAGATGGGGTGGTTCGGGCATCTGCTCAGAATGCCCCCCGAGCACCTTGCAGGCGAGGTGTTTCGGGCATGTCCCACCGTTAGGAGACCAAGGGGCAGACCCCGGACCCGTTGGAGAGACTATGTCTCACACCTGACCGGGGAACGACTTGGGATCCTTCCAGGTGAGCTGGAGGATGCAGCCGGGGAGAGAGAGGCCTGGGCTACCCGCTTGAGGCTGTTGCCCCCGCGACCCGACACTGGAACAACCGGAAGATGACGGAACGGAACGGAATCTGCGTCTCTAGCGGCTGACATGCATTCACACACAATTTTGACGTATTCAACTTTAAGGCCAGAGTGAGGAGCACAGTCGGGTTTGAAAGACGATCCATCTACGCCAAAGAGAGTTGGCTCAAGTTTTAGAAAGCTTCTTGGAGGTGTTCTGGAGATCTTTCTTAGGCGTACGCCCCTGGATAGACTCAGAATATCTAGATGAACAGGTGGCCTGGAATCACATTTGAATTCCCTTGGATGAGCTGGTAGATTCAGCCAAGGAGAGGAAAGTCAAAGTTAAGCCTTCAAATCCTCAGATGCAAAATGAGTGCAAGAAGGCAGATGGATGGATGGGTTTGTGACACATTCAAATCAATGTAAATTGTAACAAAAAAAAAAAGAATAACTTGGTTCTTGAGACTGCAAGAGGAACAAAGCCTGTGCGTAACCAGCAGTGTCGGGCAAAGAGGAGAAAAGATGTGGCCCAAATTAGAGACCCTCCAGTCCACATGAGCCAGCAGTAATCATTAGCTCAACAGAGCAACTGACAGCTCATCCCAAACCGATGGCATCTCTCTGATCCATCCTTTCTGTCACCACTTGTTTGTTTGCTTACTGAAGCAGCGGCTTGACATTCTGATAAGAAGCTGACAAAGAGTCCTCAAGAGAAAATGAAAAACAAAACAACATTAGAGATTTGGACCTAATCTTCTCTCTATGTCTCCAGCATAAAGAATCAAGGAGAGAAAGAGGAGGGGGAGGGATGATTGTGGATGTATATCTGTGAGACAGAAAGAAAATGAGGGGGCAGAACGAGGAGCATTGTCATCATCTTTACCCTGAGATTAATGGACAGTAAATGAATTTCACTGTGGCTCAGAGCCGGCGGAGAAACAGGAAAAAAGCAGCAGGATGTGTGATAAATCCAGTGAGGTCAGAGGGTGGGAAGGCTTCTGCGAGTACCTCTAACGAGATTTAATCATTGCAAATAAATCTAGAAATTATTTCATCCCCAAAGAATATTTTTTTTCTTGTGCACAACTTGAATGAGCAACAGACTAGAGGCCCGTCTAGAGTGTACCCCACCCACCTTTATGCAATTCAGTGTTGGACAATTGTGTTCAAAAATGTAATTGACCATTTATTTATCATAATTAATAAATTAGCAATTACAAGTTTTGGTTTCAGTATTGCTCCTAGCTTATGCAGCCAAGGATCTGACCGCCAGGGTCCCCGTCGTTGGCTGCCACCCATCTCCTCCTTCACCCGACCCCTATGGCCCCTCCTGCAGGTGGTGAGGCCGCTGGAGGGGCAGCCCATGTCCCCTATTCGGGCTGAGCCCGGCCGGGCCCAATGGGTAAAAGCCCGGCCACCAGGCGCCAGGTCGAGAGGAGCCAGATGGGGTGGTTTGGGCATCTGGTCAGGATGCCCCCCGAGCGCCTCGCGGGCGAGGTGTTTCGGGCACATCCCACCGGGAGGAGACCAAGGGGCAGACCCCGGACCCGCTGGAGAGACTATGTCTCACAGCTGGCCGGGGAAAGACTTGGGATCCTTACGGGTGAGCTGGAAGATGCAGCCGGGGTGAGTGAGGCCTGGGCTGCCCGTTTGAGGCTGTTGCCCCCGCGACCCGACCCCGGAACAAGCGGAAGATGACGGAACGGAACGGACGGTTTCAGTATTCTAAAATTCAGTATTCTGTACTCCCCCTATCTGCAGGGGTTTTCTCTGGGTACTCAAGTTTTATCCCACTGTCCAAAAATATACATTTTAGGTTGATTGGGCACTACAGATTGCCCCTAGGAATGAGTGTGTGGCTCCAGAATAGACTGGTGACCTGTTCGGATGTATCCTGCCTTTCACCTTAAATCAGCCAGGATAGGCACCAACACCCCACGCCACCCTGTAAAGGAATTCAGAGGTTCAGAGACGAAACAAAACATTATCTTCCTCTCTTCTGTTGCATCAGTGTTATAACAGTACTTGCTCCTCTTGCATCATAATTACTGGTAGATTAGATTAGAAGACTTTATTGTTATTGGACCACAAGGAAACAACAAAATTACAGGTCTAGTACTCCCGACTTGACACGAAGACACACAAACAATTAAAACACTAGTTGTGAGCCAGGAGACTGAGGATATGTAGCCATGTACGGTACTGATGCTTCTTTGTCATGGGAATAGACGCGCGGATAGACGCGTTTTTCATAGATAACGTAACTTCTATAAATGTTTATTAGTGATAGAACTTAATTTCAACCCTCCCCCAAATGTACCTGAAATGGAGTGCAAAATTATTATTAGATACAGCAGCACAACATTCCACTAGGGCAGGGGTGGGCAAACTTTTTGATTCGCAGGCCACATTGAGTTCCAACGTTTGACAAGCGAACCCGGAACAAGAGCAGATGGATGGCATGCTTTGCCATAGATTAGACCAATAGAATGGCACGCTAAATTTTAAACAAGCATGCCAAATGTTACATCAAGAGCGTTAAATTTCAAATATAGCGTGCTAGGTCTGAAATCTAGAGCGATAGCACTTAAAAACGTGCATTTAGTGGTGCAAGCCTTGAAATCTAAGCGCTTGATGTAACATTTTGCTTGTTTTAACATCTAACACGCTTGTTTACGTGCGTGTATTTGGCCCGATGGTTTTCAATATCTGTGCACACTGTTTATTTTGAACACACATAACAGAGAAACACTTATTTTAATGAGAGCAGTGTTGTTGTTTTCTCAACACAGCCAATATATCTAGAGCGCGCCATCAGAATTGCAGGGAAAATAAAACATTAACAAGGTTTATTTATTTAATTTTTTCAAGTTCGGCGGGCCGGATTAAAATGTTGAACTGCCGCATGTGGCTCGCGGGCCGTAGTTTGCCTATGCCTGTGCTAAACACACCAAAAGACTATTGTGGGTTTGTAGTATCAATTATCATTTCTGTTGACCTGCCCCGATAGTAATTTGGTATGGTTTCGTGGGCCAAAAGTAATGACATTGTAGGCCAGATTTGACTCATAGACCAAAGTTTGACACCTCCACACCAGTGGTTGTTGAAGCACTTTTTAAATAATCTCTTAGGATTTGTGTAATTTTTAAAATACGTTATAGATTGGTCATTTGCATTGGCAACTTCTGTTCCTAAACTATTTTGTAGTAGTAGAAAACACAAATTTATGAGTTTTTACCAGTATAAAATCTTGATGTCTGAGTGCACAACTGGACAAAACCAATCTCATTAAGTTGGGACTGAAAAACAACTCCTGTCAAACTGTTAGTGCCTCCTATGGCAGATATAGAAGGCGAATATGTCACACAGGTTAAACTGCACTCTGATACGGCCTCACCATCTACCAGGGCTTAAGGCATTAATCTCTTTTATGACAGTCTGCAATCCTTGCACTCGGCCAGCTTTAGTGCAAGGTAAAAGGCAGATAGTGATGACAAAGGAAATTCTACCACTACCCCGTGTTTGCAATACATCACATCACATTGCATCACATCACTCAGGCCTTCAATTCTGTTCACACTGCGACTGAACTGAAAACACGAATATATATTTTTTATTTTTTGTAAATTAGGAACTGCTAAGAATCGGTGTTTGAAAGACTCAGTGCCCTACGGAGTTACGCAACATTGTGCCCGTCTAGTTGTTATGAATAATGAGTTATTTTACTAGTGATTAAAACAATTAATGCTAATGCTTGTGCTAATCACAGATTTTCTTACACCGTCCAAGATCATCAAGTATTGCATGGTTAAAAAGTATTAACAAATTCTTGGGAAGTAATACTTAAGGAGTGTGTGTAGTTATGTTATTTTGTCAAAGAGAATAATCACCTACCACCAAGTATGAACTCTGCGGACATTATTTTAATTTTGAAACCCGGTAAGAATCCCACGTTACCTTCTAGCTATAGACCCATTTCCCTAATTAATGCAGACCTTAAAATAATTTGCAAAGCTCTTGCAGGAAGGCTCGAGAAGGTAGTACCTTACCTTGTACATCCTGACCAAACAGGATTTATTAAAGGTAGACATTCCTCCACTAATATGCGCAGACCTATTAACCTAATCGATTACACAGCCATCAATAACCAAAAAGCAACAATTGTTTCACTGGACGCTGAAAAGGCTTTCGATCGAGTTAACTGGAAATTCTTAATAGCGGTCTTAAATAAATTTAGTTTTGGACAGTCCTTCACCAACTGGATCAAAATATTATATAGCTCTCCCAATGCACGAGTTAGAACAAATAATCACACGTCAGCAAACTTCAACCTTCAAAGAGGAACCAGACAAGGCTGCCCATTGTCACCCTCTTTGTTCGCTCTCTTTATTGAACCTCTAGCTGCTGCTATTCGACAGAGCACAGATATTGAAGGCATTCAGACTAAAAATGTAGAGCATAAAATAAGTCTTTATGCAGATGATGTTATTTTATTTGCTTCAAACTCACAATCTTCATTTTGTAAAACAATCTCGCTGATTAATAAATTCTCCTCAGTCTCTGAATACTCCGTAAATTGGACTAAGAGCACAGCTTTATCAATTAATTGCAATTTTCAAAACCCGCCCTTAACTAAATTACAACCAGGCAACATAAAATACCTAGGAATAAATATTTCTCCAAATCTTTCTGAGCTATTCAAATTAAATTACACCCAACTTTTTAAAACTATCGAAGCAGACCTCATAAGGTGGAAAACTCTTCCCATTTCACTAATGGGGAGAGTGGCCACAATTAAAATGATGATTCTACCCAAAATTAACTATCTGTTCTCTATGATTCCAACCAAACCTCCGACCACTTGGTTCAAATCTCTAGACACCTGTATCTCTCAATTCCTCTGGAAGAGCAAACCACCCAGGATTAGTTTGAAAACGCTTCAGAAATCAAAAGACAGAGGTGGCTTAGAGCTGCCTAATTTTCAGGATTAATTCTTGGCAAATAGACTGCATTATATCTTAAAATGGCTGAAACCTGACCTATTGGACGAATCTTGGATAGATATAGAGCACACTCTTTGCGAGAACCTTAACATCTCTGATCTACCTTTTTTTAGTTCAGGCATTAAACGCCACAAGTGTTTCAGAAGTTTAAACATCAGCTCAACACTAACAGTCTGGTGGGAATTTCTTAAAAAAAACAACTATACAATATTCCCATGTAAGCTCACCCCCATTTGGAACAATCCTGATATTCTATTAAACAAAAGCGTGGTGTGCTTCAATTCTTGGAAGGATAAAGGAATCCAACAGTTTCAACACATAATTCATAACAAAGCATTCATCTCCCTCTCATCTCTATCATCAAATCATGGGATCAGCAACAGTAAGTTTCTTGAATACAGGCAACTTAAATCCGTAATAACTTCTAAGTACCGCTTGAACCAATTGGACCTTGAACTTCCACTCACAGTGACACAACTCATGAATCTAAACAATCCTAAACTCACCTCGAAAGTCTACAAATTAGTATCTAAAATAGACGACACAATCCACCTCCCGATGTCAAAATGGGAATCTAATCTATCACTAAACTCCAGTCATCAATTCTGGCTGCAGATCTGTCTGAATGCCTTTAATATGACCAACAGTCCAAACTTACAACTTATCCAGTACAAGATTCTTCACAGAACTCATTACACAAGACGTAGGCTATTTAAAATGAGCCTTGTACAGTCTATGATTTGCACACAGTGCACAGGTAATAACGTTGATGACTATATGCACGCCCTGTGGCTCTGTGCACCCGTGCAAACTTTTTGGCATAAAGTCTGTGAGGACTTATCCAAATTAACTAAACTTAAAGTTCCTGCCTGTCCAAAGCTTTGTTTGTTAGGCGACCTAAGTGAAATGAACATTGAAACTCACAAGGCACAAATGGTTCTCACTGCCTTATGTATCGCAAAGAAAACTATCCTCCTGAACTGGAAATCCAAAACCACTCTTAGCATTAACCAGTACAAAAACCTCCTGTCAGACCACATCAGCTTAGAGATCATGTCTGCATCTTTTAAACATGATTCAACCTCAGTGACCCTCTGGTCCCAGCTGATTAGTCACATCACTCAGTAAGAACATGGTGATAATAGGTACGGGTTTAAACTAGTTCCGGGGGCTTGGAGCGGGGGGCGGTTGGGGTCTCCATGCATCCAGAGGGTCTGGTGTCGACCTGGTCCCGGGGCTCTAGTTGGCCGGGGCGTGGGGCGGCTCGCTTGACTAGCGAGGGAATCGGGATCTCTGTGCCGGCTCCTGCTGGGGTACGGGGCTGGCAGTGGCTGCCGGCCTGAGACGGCGTTGGTGGGACCCTGGTTGGAGTTGGTTGTCATGGTGGGGGCTGGGTTGGGGGGGTCGGCCTTGGGGAGCTGGGGGCTTGCTTCTGCGGCCTGGGGCTCTTGCCTGGGTCCTGGGGGGGCCTAGGCTGTCCTGCAGTGGTCACTGCAGTCGGACCGCCTGGTGCCCGACCTGGGGATCCACGTCTCACCTGCTGCACGGAGGGGTTGTGGAGGGGACCAGGGAAGGAAGTAGGGTGCAGCAGAAAGAAAGGAGAGGTAAGACGAGGCTGTGTGGTGACGGGGTGCCTCGGAGGGTGGGGTGGGCCCAGGTCCTTGGGCCTGTTGGAGGTTGTTTCTGATGGCTCTGGGGTCTCCTGCTGCTCTTGTGTGGCGGAGGACACTACCTCGGTGGCTGTGTCCCGCATGGCTGCCTCTTTTTGGAGCGTGCTGTTTGCCTCGTGGTTGCCTGGCTGGTTCGGAGGGCCCCTGGCGCTTACCGTGTCCGGCTGGGGAGCCGGTCGCCCGGGGGGATGTTTCCCTCCTTCCGGTTGTGCCCATCCGCCTGCTCTCTCCCGGTCCCACACTGCCACATGCTCACTGTC
Source organism: Neostethus bicornis (assembly GCA_902685375.1). Taxonomy (NCBI): domain Eukaryota; kingdom Metazoa; phylum Chordata; class Actinopteri; order Atheriniformes; family Phallostethidae; genus Neostethus; species Neostethus bicornis. The sequence goes on along the minus strand of LR738542.1, from coordinate 9,074,657 downwards.
ACTTAGGGCGCGGGGTCTGGATGGGTGGGGCACGCTGACGAGGCTTGGGGAGGGTGATCCCCCTTCTGAGTCCCCGTCTGCACCCATCCTCCACTCCACTTTTAACTGCATCTTAGTCATTTATATTCATATAGGGTCTTGAGGGGTATTTCGGAGAGGGAGTGCCAAGTGGGGACACCTGCACTCCCTCCCATGCCGTTCCCCCTCAATTTTAAATCCCACCTTAGACACTGAACATGGCACAATGGCACCACACACATTCCAAACTAAACTACACACAGAGAGGTCCTCGGGTTGGGGGGCAATGCCGCTTGGCAGCGACAGGGCCCGCCACCTGCAAGCGCTCTCTCGCCCACTTCAATTGCAGCACATACATACACAGGTGGGACCGGGGGAGGGCGGCCGGTCTTCACCCGTCTGTGTCCCTTCGAGTCGGCCGGGATCTCGGGGCTCTGCTGCCTGGAGGGGGGCTGGGTTTGCGGGACTTGGAGGCCAGTCACTTCTGTGTTGCCCGCCTCCGGGGGGCGGGAGACACCCAGAGATACGGTTGTGTGGTTTTTGTATGGGGGAAACGGGCCCGGGGGCGGTCTCGCCTGGCCCTGCCGGGGCCCCTCGTCACCAGTTGGGGTTAAGAGGTGCACTGGGGTGAGCATCACTAGAGAGTTGGCAGGACTACAGTTGAGGGACTAGGGTAGTGAAGAGGGACATTAGGTGTGCAGAGGTGGTCTTTGGGCTGCCTGGGTCGGGCACCTGGCTGTGTGTTGGGCTGTGGCGGCTGCATGTGGGGTAGCCTGGCCCTGCTGGGCCCCCGGTTGAGCCCCCGGTTGAGCCCTGGCTCGGGGATTGTCGGGTCCCTGGGCCCTTGGGGTGAGTGCTCCCCTCTCGGTCCGGGCCTTGACTTCTGTCACCCCTGGGCTCGCCTAGGGCCGTGGGGTACGGTTGCCGCGTCTGCCCCGAGGCCTGTGGGTCCTGGCATCGGGGAGGCCCGTGCTCCTTGGTGCTGGAGTGGTTCTGGCAGGGGTTTCTCTATGCGCCTTGCTGGGTGGGTGGGCGGCTCCTCGGCCCGGCTTCGGGGTCCCGGGATCTGGATGGGCGTGGGCCCGGGTAGCGTGTGTCTCTGCCTCCCTCGTTCCAATCCTTTGGGGCTGGGGACAATCCGTTGGTCCTAATAAGCACATGGTTCACATCGGCAGCATGCATGTACTTTCACTCACACTCGCACACTATATCACTCTGTTTACTGTCCGCTATGGTCCTTGCTTTCAACCAATATTATTATAACTCTAGTAACATGTGTTTGTGTTGTACATCATTTGCTATAGAAGGTTTTGTTGTATGTGTCAGTTTTATCACTGGTTTAAACTCTTGTTTGTACTTTTTTTTTTTTTTTTCCCCTCAGATAATTCAGCAGGTTGGTTGTGATGCAGAATACTACAACTTCAGATTTTCTTTTTACTTTCTCCCCCTCTCTTCTTCTTCTTCTGTACCCTATCCCTCCTCTTTTTCACCCCACCTACCCACGCCCCTCTCCTTAGTAATTTCTGTCAGGTCCAGCGCAGAAAGCATATATATTTTGATTGTAAAGCATTTAAAATAAACAAATAAAGCTTGTCAGGGTCGGCACATTGTGCTGACCCTGGTAGAACAAAACTGTCCAGCAATACTTGACATACAGATCATTATTCTGCTTGTCACAACGCCGGACAGGACAGGTAAAAAAGAAAAAAAAAAAAAAAAGTTATGTTATTTTGTCTAATGATGTGTTGTGATGGACTGGTGACTTGTACAGAGTGCGCCTTACTTCTCCCCTGCTTTCCTGTCCAAACAGTTTGCGGAAGTCTTTCAAGCTCGTTTTACGAGCTTACTTCCGTTCCGTCATCTTCCGCTCATCCGGGGCTGGGTCGCGGGGGCAACAGCCTCAGATCAGAAGCCCAGGCTTCTCTCTCCCCAGACTCGGGATCTTTCCACTCGGAAGGATCCCACCCGGAAGGATCCCGAGTCTGCCTCTTGGTCTCCTCCCGGTGGGACGTGCCCGAAACGCCTCACCAGCAAGGCGCTGGTTTTACGAGCTTACTGTTTTAAGAAAATAAAGGGATGGATTTTCTTTGTTTATTTAAAGACGTAGAGGACAACCAATACTTTCGGAAGCTTTGAACAATTCTTCAGCTTTGGTTGTCATTAAAAAATGTAAACTAGATTTATCGAAGCGCGTATTCATGACAAAATTTATGAAAATTTTGTCATAGGAATTTTATTGCTACACACACAATCATGCCCCATTTTTGTTTTCTTCTTCAAGCTTGAAAACTGAGAGCAAACATGAAACATTTTTGGCAAAATGGAGAATCTTTGTGACCAAAATTCCGGTAAAGACAAAGCTCATTGGGGTTAGGATGACAGTGATTCCAATTCAGTTCTTATAGAATTCCAACACTACCACAAATCTTTTCTCTTCACCTTTAAACTGTTTAAACTTCTTGACTTTCAACCTGCTGTTTTGTTGTAAATCTTCCACCACAATCCTTTTCTGGCGCTTGTCGTCACAAGCTTTCAACCGATGGTCGTTGAAATACAGGGCTTCGTTACATTCTTTTTTTCCATTAAAGAGGGGTATTGAGGTTTTGTGGGGTGATAATTGTCATTTCAAACATTGTCCCCAACACGTTTCTGAAGAAAAAGAAGCATCTTTTAGCTGTTCTAAAATGTATTAATATGGCTGTCCCATGCCCTGAGGTTAATATGGAGATGAGGTCAGAGCCGAACAAAAGCTGCTCTTTCCTCCTTTAGCACCTGTCCCGAGGTTGAGATTCAGCTGACACTTGAAAAATGGAACTCGGATTTTCAATATTGTTTTTTTTCACAGCTATTCATGCATCTCTACTTGACAGGAACAAGTCCTCGGCTAACTCTCACTTGATTTTATGTCAGCGTACTTAGGGCTTTTTTCTTCTTCTGTCACAGTGCTCATAGGGTTTGTCAGGATTGGATTATGTCACTGCATCGTTGGTGCATGAGAAGAGAGGGAGGTGCACGGCATGGCAGCTCGTCAATCAGTCATTGCAGCAGCATTCATGCGAACACTGTTGGCTTGAAGTTAACCGGTGTGGCGTTTTACAGATATACAAGTGCCTTTTTCGCTTAGTTAGTAACTTAACCCCAAAACTGATAAACTATCTGAACGGGACTCTCAGCTGCTGGATTCTTATTACCTGGCCATTTTTGCATTTTAATGTCAACTTGTTCAGCTTGACACATTTTAGTCAGAAACGGTCAGTTTGAATTTTCCTGTTGGTCGGACCGTCTCACAGACCCACGGTCTCCCATGGTAAGTCAGAAAATGAGTCGGTAGCATGCTAGCATAATCAATAGTATTTCTTCATGTTAGAATTTTACCACAAGTAGCATTCTGGCAAAGAGATCAATTAGCATGACTGTTTGAATTACTTAGATGACGAATCATTGCTTGGATCACAAATGATCCCATCAAGTGACCAAAAGACTAAACTTGAGAAAACGCGTACAAGAATTAAGACAATTTTAAACAAAAGACTCAATATTTTCTTTCCATTTTTTATTTGAAGTGCTCAAATATAAAAACATCAAAAACATTGAAGAAAATGTTTTCATGTGGGATCAGACTAATAGTAAAAACAACTTTACCAACTGGGAATCTTGAAGAAAACAAATTCAACAAAAACAAGAATTTGACACCAGATGAATGCACCTCGTACTCAATGTCCAAAAGAAAAAAAACAGATAAAATGGATTACCAGTACATAATTTTACCCGAATGGTGGGCCAGATTAAACTACCTGATAAACTGCTTTTGGCCCTGGGGTCAGTGTTTGCAAAGAACAGGCTTAGATCAAGTAGCCACTTTTAGCTGTTGGTGTTAGTTCCACATCAATTTCATTTAAAAGGGGGGCGTTTCATGGGGAAAAAACCCCATTCCTTCCTTTTTGAACGCTATTAACACTTCAAAAGTATACATTTTGTTTTGTCTTCTGAAACGTTTATTCCTGGGGTTGCGGTTGATTCAAGGCGCAAGGCAGGGTATACTCCAAACAGGTAAAAGCATACATGAAAAGGATTTTTTCCCCCAATAATGCATGTTTGCGAAAAATTGCTCTCCTATTCAGTATGTGGATGGTACTCAAACGCCAAGTTGTTCTCCACAACGTCAACAAACACACATAAACTAGCAAACTAAGCGCTAACACTAAACTAGCTGCCTGGAAGGGCTGGATCTGTTGACTTGTCAATTACGTTGAACCTCTCTCACACCCTCTTTAAAATTGTGGACCATCTTTGGAGTAACTTTGTTGACATACTCCTGCAACCCCACTACTCGGAGGAGCAGTGCAGGGAATTATTTCTGCCCTCCTCCATCAGACTCTTTAAAAAGCCTTTCATTAATCCTGTCTTTCTTTTTGAACTGCAGCACCCAAATTTCCCTTCGGGGATCAATAAGGTACGTATTTTCAATTCAATAAGCAAGAAGATTTTTTGAACCATGCACAACCTCTGCTAAGTCTATCCCCCCAGGTAGTGCTCTTCATCCCCTGACTTGCCCAGCAGGCAGGACTAAAAAGTACCAAGAGGAGGGGGGAATCCAGTGTCAAAACTGGAAGTGAAACTTAATAAATGTATAAAATTTTTGGGGGGATACGGTTTCTGAGCAAATAAGAAGTACCTCACTTATATACACTGTATATATGCTCGGAGATGAGAATTGTTACACCTCAAAGACACAATACCATCTTTAAGATTAAATATTAAAAAAAATGAAGATGACTTTTCTGTCCATTGCTTCCCAGTCTCAAACCATTGGTGGAAATAGAAGAGGATGCTGAAGAAGGAGCCAAAAGGGAGTATAGAAGTGGAGAGAAATAGGAGCATGCAGGGATGGTGTGGGGATGAAAATTGATTTATTGCAGTGCTGATGAGGAGCGGCATGCCAGGAGACAGTGGGTGCTCTCCAAGCCCTTGCTGCAGTAACATAAAACCAAACAGGGGCCCTCCCTTCTGTTATAATTGCTGCGGCGATCTCGGCAACGACTCGAGGTCTCTGTGTAGAAATTTATGCAACCCTGACTGCTGGTACGCTGCCTGTTATTTTTAATCTCCATGCCTGAATGCCGCAAGTCGATGCGCTTCTTACCCTATGCTGCCTCGCAGATTGAAGTTACAGTGTAATTACTAACCCGAGCCCTTGGCAAATTAAGAATATGCTTTAAAAAGAAAAGTGGAATAATTTAGAATACACATTGCTTGTTTTATCATAGCACCCTAAAGAAATAATACTCTACATTTTGAAGAAACCAGGCTGCTAAAAATAAATTAAAATATACAAAAATATCTCCAAAGAATTGTATTTTATTTTTTTAATTTAAACTTGCTGTTGGTCCTCTATCTGAATCGGGGTGTTTGTATGTACATGACTTTGTTTGGGACATTGTGCCAAATTACAAAAAAGTTCAACTATGTCCTCAATAATGCTGCAGAACTTAGTGAGCAGTGACTTTCTGTGTCATATTGGTTTAACTAATGTGTAAAACTTAAACATACGAGCCTTAAACGGAAGCTTTTACGACAGAAATTTACCGAAGCACCTCAGAGAGCCACTGTGCATGCTGCAGTGGTTTAAAGCAGACACAGCAGGGCGGTGGGGGGTTACGGTGAGGGGAGTCAGCCAATACTGCTGACAAAGGTGGTGGGATGCTTGTTTGTCTGTGTGATAATGTGTGAGAGTGTGTGTGTGTGTAATCTTCCTGTCCCAGTGATTATCTAACCCACACCAGCTATGAATCCAACAAGAGGATGGTGGTTTTCTTTTCACGTAGACAGCTGCAGAGTCTCAACCCCACCATCAAAATGTTTTGAACAAATCAAAGCAAAGAAACTTTTGTACTATCATAACCTTGAGGAGGGTTCAAACCAAGGGAATAAAAAATCAAGATTAAATTTGTGGTGCATGAAATCCACATCTCCCAGAGATTATGGCTTGGTCATCCTTGAGGTGCTAACCCATCTGTTCCCTTGAAAACAGAATGAGAGTATTAGAATAGTTTGGGTTTACCAACATAAAAACTTTACTAGAAATTGTCATGATCCCATCTGTTGCCACCAGAGGGAGCCCTGGATGTTCCTCATCACTCTGATTAGGGACACCTGAGATTGATTCCTGATGCTACACATCTGTGGACCCTGCCATTTATTTAAGGGCAATCACTCCACACTACGCTGTCGGGTCGTACCATCCCTTTAAGCTAGGGCTTCCTGGTTGCCTGACCAAGTACACATTCTGACAATAACCTTTTGCCATACCACTGAAACTTTGTTTGTTTCTTTTCACAGTATTAATAGACTGCCAAATTCAAATAAACCTTGTTTTCTGTCTGCAATTGGGTGCTCCTCTTTCCACCTGTGCACCGCTTCTTGACAGGAGTAGCACTCCAGATTTTGACTCCATATTATTTTTCTATGAAGGTTTGAACTTTTAGTGTTTACACAAGAGGTAAGCATGAAAATGTTAATGTCTATCTACAAAGTCTAAAAAATGGGGAGCGCTGGGTTTTGCTGCCTCAAAACATCTATCATTTTCATTCATCTTCCAAACCGACAATCCCTAACAGGATAGCGAGGCATGCCGCAGCCTCAAAGTTAGAGGCAGGATACAATTCAAACAGGCCACCCGTCCGTTGCAGGACCACGCACACAGACAACCATCCATATACATGTTGATTCCTCGGGGCAATTTCATAACAGCCTGTTTTTGGAGTGTGGGAGAAAACCGGAGTACCCAAAGAAAACCCACACTAACATGGAGAAAACATGCGAATTCCACACAGAAGCACCAGTGTTTCAAGCCTCGTCCCCACCTGGGACTCAAACCCCTGCCCTTTTTGCTGTGAGGCCACTGTGCTAACCACTGTGCCACCATGCCACACATCTATAATAATTGGAAAGAAAACCCAAACATTTGACTACTTTGCAGATTTTAATTGTTGCAGGTTATTTTTGGAACATAATTAATGGGGGATAACTATAATAAGACTTTCAAAAATCTGACCAGAACTAGATTAAAGTTACCCCTGAACTAGATGAGATTGGCACTGCTTGGTTCCGCATAAGAGTAAATTTACATTTAACAAGTATTAATCTAAATTTTGATGTGCATGTGTAAAATGACAAAGATACTTACATCCTCTTCACTGAGCAGTCATCTAACACTCCTGCTGTCCTCATTTAGCATCTTCAAGTCATTTCCAGTATATTGATCTGCAACTAATCTCACTTTGTGTCTGTTATTTATTATAACGAGACTTCATATACCTGCTTTATTTTATCAGTATGACTGTGACATAAATCCTTCTATTCAAATGTGACATCTATCCCCCACAGAGACACCAACAAGTCTATTTATCTTCCACTAACTGCTGTCTGCAGACGTTAAATGCTGAGTGAATTGTGTTGCCTACGGCACCCTCTCTAGATTTGAAAGGAAAATGTATCTGTGACAAAATGCAGACAACAATCTACATGTTCTCTACATTATCTCTTCTGAAGCTTACAGTTGTCAAAATTTGTCAAAAGGAATGAAAATGCAAACATCTGGGCTTTTCTATCTTTTCCAAAAAGGCTTTGTGGCAACTTATCATTGTAAATATGTTGTGGTATATCAAACATGCATGGATGTTTGCATATAAGGATGTGGTTGTATGGATAAAATTAAATTAAATTCGATTTATTTGTATAGCCCAAAATCACAGAATTTCTGTCTCAATGGGCTTCACATTGAAGATTCAGACCCTGGAGAGGGATACAGACCGTGGTTAGGGTAGGGGACACGGACCTTAAAACTAAATGAAAAGATATTAGAGAAAAATGAATGCGATTAAAAGCTAGGTAACTGCCAAGGGCAATGTGGATACATCAAGTGGCCAAGGCAGTTGGGCAGAGAGTAGTAGATGGAATTAGACGACAGATCCCCAATGTACCATACTTTCCCCAGCTTCTACTATCTACGTAGCAGCCAACTACCAATTATATCAGCAAAATGTCTTTGTTTCTAGCTGGCCTGGTGATAAGCTTGTTCAAAGAGCAATGCTTTAAACCTATCTGTAAATGTAGGGACAATGCCTGCCTCTCTCACTTGAGCTGGGAGCTTATTCCATAAAACTGGAGCTTGGTGGCTAAAGGCTCTACCTCCAACTGTACTTTTAGAAATCCTAGGAACCTCTAACAGCCCTGCATTTTGTGAGCGGAGTGTTCTGCTTGGTTGATAAGGTACTATAAGTTCATTTATGTAGGATGGAGCCATGCTGCTTAGGGCTTTGTAGGTTAGTAAGAGGATTTTGAATTTGATTCTAAACTTAAGGACTCAAAGGACCCCCTACCCTAAACAGGGTATATCTCATTCATGAAAGGTAAAAAGTCAAATGATGTTTTTAAATGACATACTTTTGAATGCTTTTAATGAGCTCAAGAGTCTTCTTTTTGTATCAGAGACTTAATCAATCATAGGCATTACTATGATGTTTATGATATTTTATGCAGCTAAGGTAGTGGGTCTCAAATAGTGGGGCACTATGCTCTGTCAAAGGGGCTGTGTTTGACCTCTGGGAACACGTTTTATTATTTTCTATTTTGATTTTTTTACTGTACTCCAATAAAGTGCAATACCACTCCACTGCATTAAGGGGCACTGGCACTCTCATTGGCAACGTGTAGGTAGGGAGCATTTGCTCAGTGTTACAGTTAAAAAAGCTATTCTGTGTTGGAAATCGATCCATATTTCTTTGTTTTTTGTTCTCTTATACGTTAATAAGGATATAGTGTTATGCAGAGGTGTGATTATAACATTTTATAGACAAATGATACTATTTATAGTTGTGCAGGGGGGCACGAGATGTTTTGTTTTTCCTGGGGGGGCATGACAGAAAATAATTGAGAAGCATGGAGCTAAGGTCGTCTTGCCAAGTTCATTGTATCAATTCTAGCATGCCCAAAAACCTCATTGAACCTAATTGAACCTCACATTTGGACTGTCTAAGTTTACTTCATTCTTTTCATCATGTAGCACTATTGTAACCAAATTTGGCTCACCTCATACCTCTACTCATTTTGATTTCACTCCAACTACTGTATTTTTCGCAATACAGGGCACATCGGCTTGCAAGGCGCACCTTCAATGAGTGGCTCATTTTAAAACTGCAATGCAGTAGAAGGTGCATGGATCTCACTTTGTAACCCTCGGAAACTCTGTCTAATGTTCTTTACTTGGCGCAGGTCATCTTGTGGCTTTGTCCACTTCCGTACAATTAATTAATGTTAAACACTGTGGCTGTTGCTATTCCTATGTTTTTTTTTTGTGTAACTGATAGCCTTGAGTTTAAACTCTGCATCGTGTGCAACAATACTTTTGATATTGTTTGTATCACTGTTACTTTGGCGACGTCTCCTGACTACAGTAGACATAATTAATCAATGATTATCTATACGTAAGGTGTATTGGCAATCTATGAGAAAACTAAAAGTTATTAGATGTGCCGTATATAGTTGAAAATTTGGTAAAGGTCTGATATCAGCAGCAGTTAATCAGTTGTGAGACCCTAGAAAAATGTCTGTCCAATCAATGAATAAAGATGATTCTGTAACCTCAAAACTCAAGTATCCATTTGTGTCTGTTTGTAGTTAGATTAGCTAAGCCTGAAATTAAGAATTTAAAGACAGGATAAAGACTGCATTATTTAGGGGGGAATCTGATTGACCTGCTGGCAATGGAATTTAGGAAAAGTTTAAACTAAACTAACTGGGTGCATCCCAAAATTCAAATCTGATACAACGAAAGCAGTGATTGGTTAAAGACAGAAATGCCTACTCATTAACCCGTTGAAGGATTATTTGTTCTAAATTACAAGGATTGTTTAAGGCAAAAATGCCATTTTTTAAAATACTTTAGACTCTAAAATGACCATTTTCACCAGCCTGACAAACCTCACACAAAAATTTGCTATATTTCATAGATAAACCCTCTAAATAGATACATGTCAGCTGTCTAATAGTGAGCCTGTCAAAGGGACGGCGCTTAATTAACTGCGAGCTAATCAATAAACACGGTGCCAATGACTGCTGCACAAGTGTAGTCAAAAAGCATCACACATCAAAAGCTTTTATTGCACCAACATGGTGACAATAGTTGCACCAACATAGTTACAATTACTCTTGAAGTTGCACATTAGCAATAAAAGGCCTTAAACAGCATAATTACTTTTATCTAGAATGCTACAAAGTGGTGTTTAAAAGACGTTAGTTAAAAACACTGCTTTCTTATTTTGTTCTATATCTATCTAAACCCACATTTTTTGGCTTCTTATTTTGGGTTCTTGTATGGTTCTCTGTTTTGTTTCTCAGTTCTGTCTTTTCTTTCAGGGATAAATAAAGTATTTTCAATTCAATTCAAAAGAGTGCTGTTCAAATGACCTCGACCAAAAAGTAGAAAAAAAAAAGTTGCACTCATGCAGCATTTCGTCACATGTCCATGATAGGATTAAATTGAATCTTTATTAATTGTTTCATCATCTGAACTGCTTATCCTTGACGCGGTTGCGTGGGGTGCCGGACCCTATCCTGGCTGATTCAAGGCGAGAGGCACGGTACATCCAGAACAGGTCACCAGCCAGTCGTGGGGCTGGATACACACCGACAACTATTCACATTTAGTTAAATCCCAGTTGATCTAGAAAACTTTTTAAATATTTTTAAAACCCAGGTTTGTTCAGAGCTACCAACTGCAATCATGTTCCTTATTTACCGTAAGTAACATTTTCTCTCGCTGGATCAATTTGCTGCCGAGTGTGAAGCGGCCGGGATGGGAATTAGCGCCTCCAAATCCGAGACCATGGTCCTCGCCCGGAAAAGGGTGGAATACCCCCTGCGGGTCAGGGACAGGGTCCTGCCCCAAGTGGAGGAGTTTAAGTATCTCGGCGTCTTGTTCACAAGTGGGGGAAGGTTGGAGCGGGAGATCGACAGGCGGATCGGTGCGGCATCAGCAATAACTAGGACGCTGCATCGGTTCGTCGTGGTAAAGAGAGAGCTGAGCCGAAAAGCAAAGTTCTCGATTTACAAGTCGATCTACGTTCCTACCAACTACTGTATGGTCACCAGCTGTGGGTGGTGACCGAAAGAATGAGATCGTGGGTACGAACGGCCGAAATGAGCTTCCTCCACAGGGTGGCTGGGCTCTCACTCAGAGATTGGGTGAGGAGCTCTGCCATCCGGGAGGAGCTCGGTGTTGAGCCGCTCCACCTACAGGTCGAGAGGAGCCAGATGGGGTGGTTCGGGCATCTGGTCAGAATGCCCTCTGAGCGCCTCGCGGGTGGGGTGTTTCGGGCACGTCCCACCGGGAGGAGACCAAGGGGCAGACCCCGCACCCGCTGGAGAGACTATGTCGCACAACTGGCCGGGGAACGACTTGTGATCCTTCCGGGTGAGCTAGAGGATGCAGCCGGGGAGAGCGAGGCCTGGGCTGCCCATTTGAGGCTGTTGCCCTCGCGACCCGGCCCCGGAACAAGCGGAAGATGACGGAACGGAACATTTTCAGTATCAATCAAACAGAAAGATCCAGCATGAGGCCACAACACCCGGAAATAGCAAAATAGTCAGTCTTCCAATGCTTCCCCCATGACTCATACCCCATATTACATTTGCATAAAGTGTGGTAGGAGCTGCAGCTCCCTTATTGGCTTATTCAGCCACAGCTGAGGGTGCACAAACAGGCAAGTATCAAGGTGCGGACTTCATTGTCTCTGGAGATAGAAAGATGCCAACAACAGCATTTTGATCAACGTTAAGACAGTTTCACATGAGAGGACCCAAATACAGGACATCAAACAAGGTTTATTAACACAATTCAGGTAAGTCTGTAAAGCAAGAAGTACAGGATTAACTCAAGGTTTCAAAAGTCCAAACAATAACAAAGTTCAAATATGGTCAGGCAACCTGGGTGACCTGGCTGGAAGGGATGGTTTGACCTGACAGGGAAGTCCGGGGTGATTGCCCTTAAATAGATGACAGGGTGCACAGATGTGTGGAATCAGGAATCATCCTCAGATGACCCCAATCACGTTGATTTCAAACCTCTAGGGCTCCCCCTAGCAGCAAGCGAAGGTGATCACAACAAGAACAAGGTTTACGTGTCATTTGAAAAGGGACTTGTCATAATGTGGAGCTAAGGCCAAAAATATACCCTTGACACAACGGTCAGGCTCAGATGAAGAAATCACAAGCAGATTTATTAGATTGATAAAAAGTCCAACAAAAGAGGACAAAAACAGATTAATTAGGCAGATCGTGGTCAAGGAAGAGCTCAGCCGAAAATCAAAGCTCTCGATTTACAACTCGATGTACGTTCCTACTCTCACCTATGGTCACCAGCTCTGCGGGCGACCGAAAGAACAGGATTGTGGGTACAAGTGGCCGAAATGAGCTCCCTCTACAGGGTGACTGGGCCCTCACTCAAAGATAGAGTGGGGAGCTCTGCCATTTGGAAGGAGATCGGAGTAGAGTTGTTGCTCCTCATGGTGAAAAGAAGCCAGAAGGGGTGGTTGGGGCATCTCGAGCATATCGCCGGTAAGGTGTTTTGGGCACATCCCACCCGGAGGTGACACAGAGGCAGACCCACAGGTGGGTGGGAATGCCTCAGGATTCTTTATGTGAGCTGGAGGATGCAACCACGGTGAGAGAAGCCTAGGCTTCCTGTCTGAGGCTGTTGCTCATGCAACCCGGCCCAACATAAGCGGAAAACGACAAAACGGAATATTGAACCAGATTAGGGGATATGCCCGCAGTGCATTAAAAACATGATCATAAAGTCCGTGTGATGGGGCAAGGTGCTCATCTGGACCACAAAAAAAGATTTTTTCTGTCCTGTAAATAGATAAAAATCACACTTCTTAATAAACAGTTTACTAACCCTTGATTTTGTCTGTTAACTGCTTAAAAGGACAGAAATAGCAGCTGATTCTTTCTAATTTTAACACTAAACCTGAATTAACATGGCTTAAAGGTGAAAAGTTTTACTGCAGCATACTAAAACGTCTCAATGCATCAAGACAGCAGAAGGCAATTAGTTTCTATTTTTTTTCCTCCCTGGTTTTTCCTGCTCCCCTGGCCTTGTTAGCGTTGATCTTAATTACAAACTGCACAGCTGCTTTTGTGATCTTTGGTTACATGTGGGATCTCAAACACACTTCATAACAGTGTTATCATCTTCATGAATTTTCTCCCGCCATTGATCAGAGGCAAACCATTTTTACAATCCTAATGCTGTATATCTTTTATTGTAATTTTTCTTTCAATGGAGTTTGAAAGTCTGATGTAATAATGTTGCCATCTTCAGGAATCCATTGTTTCCATTAAATCTAAAAGCCGGCATGTTTGAGGCTTTTATTCTGCAGCATAGATATATAAATATTGTATTGCACGGTTAGAATTAAAAGGAATTTACTGTATTTGTCATCTGCTAACATTAAAAAGCTTCTTTTGTTGCTTTTTGCAGCAAATAAAAAGCCTCTTGTTCTTTTTTCCTTTGTAATTTTACATTTATGGATGTCAAGAGGATCTCAAAATTGTTTCTTCTGATCTTAAAAGAAAGCACAGTAAATGCATTCACATCTTATTTTAGAGTTTATTTGTAGTTGAAGAAAATCAGTATGTAGATGTTGGACATGTTTCTTCATTCGTCTTCAGAACTTTTATCCCTGTCGAGGTCTCAGGGGGTGATGGAGCCTATCCCAACTGATTCAAGATGAGATGCAAGGTACACCCCGTATAGATCGCCAGTCTTTCACGGGGCCAAACACACACAACCATCCACACACTCATTCTTAGAAGCAATTTTATTGCGGCCAATCAAAGTAATATGCATTTTTTTGGAGAGTGGGAGGAAGGGGAGACGGTGGAGGAGACGGTAGGGGGGAAGCAATGGGGATGGCGGTGGCTCAGTGGTAGAGCGTTCACCTGCGGACCAGAAGTTCGCGGGTTCGCATCCCACTGAGTGGACGCCTAGGGTCCTTGGAGAAGACACCCTACCCCACATTTCTCCCCCCATTGGCGCCGTTGTGGGCAGCCTGCTGCGGTGTAGTAGTGCAGCACACAAATTTTCCCAGAGAGGGATGAATAGAGTGAGTAAAAAAAAAAACTTTTTTAATTAAAAAAAAAAATTAGAAACCGGAGCACCTGCAGGAAACCGTGGCATAGAGAGGGAGAATATGCAAACCCCATACCGAAAGGCCAATGTTCCAAGCCTCATCCTCACCTGGGATTCAAACCCTGACCTTCTTGCTGTGATGCCACTCTGCAAATCACTACGCAGCCTGTTGGCAATATTTCATAATTTGTTCCTAAATATATTTAAAAAAAACCTCCATGCTTTAAATTATTCCAGCAGAATTTTTAAATCAAAGTCATGCACAAAAACTTGCAAATCAAACCACATATTGTGCACGCAGTCTATTATTTTCCCTGCACATTTTGCAACCTTTTTTCACATCTTAAAGACAGACCTGCTCAAAGGATTAAAACTCTCTATCCACTGGGTGGAGCTGACACACTCTTTACATGTCTTTCCCCCCTCATCCTTTCTGGCTCCTATCTGTCTGTTGGCTCGCTTGCAAAGCCATCCTTTCCCTACAGATAAATATTTTTCTCACCTTATCTGTCTTCTGTTTTCCTGTCTCCTGGTTGGAAATGCACATCCCAGGCTTTTGCTCACTCTGCATCTGTATCTTTTTCTCAAAGTGGGCTGCATATATGTATATTTGTACAATGGTACATCTCACCGTCTCAATACATAATTCATGTTCACAATGTAAGTAGTGTGCAAGACAAACAGGTAGCTAAGCTTACTAATGTCTCACCTATAGAAATAAAATTTAACATGAATGCTGCCAAAAATATTTTTTACTGGATATTGATGCGTGAAACACTAATACAGCTTTTCAGAAGAAAGACAGAGGAGTGTATGCTATCATGTTTAATATTCTAACAAATGTTTATATTATTCATAATGAATGTGTAACCAAGTAGTTGGTTTAGTAAACAGCAAAGGTGCCCATTACGTCGATCGCAATCGACTGGTCGATTGCAAAGGCATTGTGGGTAAATCGCATAGTATTGAAAAAAACAAAAAAACTTTTAAAAAAGTGTCTATCTAGTGGTTTTTCTGCTGTTACTGGAGATTTTTGGAGTCTATGACATGGAATCACGTTATTAAGCCTGTAATCAATAAGCAGCCCACATTGCTGCTGTGGCCCCTCCCCCTTGCAAAGCGCTGTGAGTGTGTGCGTATGCGTATGTAACAAATCGTGTTGTAGAGGTAGTTACAGCAGGCTGGAAACGATCTTTGGGGTTTGCGCTGGTAACATGGGACTGGTATATCTCAGGAGGTTTGATGTTTGTAAAGTAGATCTTGGGACAAACAAGGTTGGGCAACCCTGGTATTGTGATGATCTGTGTAGGTTTTTCAACCTAGCTCATGCCAAGACATATTTTTCCATTGAAAAAAATATTAAGGCCCACCACTGACCAAAAATGTTTAAAATTATTGTCTACACCCGTGTATATTGACAATATAGTAATTCTCGGTGTCGAGGCCCTCCTCTTCGACGTTGAG
Source organism: Neostethus bicornis (assembly GCA_902685375.1). Lineage (NCBI taxonomy): Eukaryota > Metazoa > Chordata > Actinopteri > Atheriniformes > Phallostethidae > Neostethus > Neostethus bicornis. The sequence continues at coordinate 9,058,981 of LR738542.1, read as the reverse complement.
AGAAGGGGTTGTTCGCATCTAGTCAGCAAGCCCCATAAGCGCCTTGCTGGTGAAGTGTTTTGGGTATGCACCACTGGGAGGAGACCAAAAGGCAGACCCCGGACCTGCTGGAGAGAGTATGTCTCCCAGCTGGCCGGGGAATGACTTGGGATCCTTCCGGGTGAGCTGGAGGATGCAGCTGGGGTGAGAGAAACCTGGGTTACTCGTCTGAGGTTGTTGCCCCCGCGACCCAGCCCCGGATAAGCAGAAGACGACGGAACGGAAAGTCATTCCGCCAAATTGTCCTGAATAGGAAATGATCAACACTTTAAAACCTATTTTGTCATCTTTTTTTATTCTTCTGACAGAGTTTTTGGGAGGGATGGACAGCAGCATGCAACAAAAAAGCAGAAAAAAAGAGTGGGTTGCTATGGTTACAGGACAGTTTTTTTACTTTTACCGATAAACAGACATAAATACGTTTCAATCTCTTTTTACACAAACACCATGAGATCAACCAAAACAATCTTTGGGAGCTACTGGTAGATCCTGATCACCGTATGAGGTGAAATAGGATCATTTCCCGTGATTGAACATTTCCTCCCTCCTATTCATGCCCTATATCCGAATTCAGAACATCTGGTCCAAATTGCCTCTCCCTGGTGTCAGCACCTGTGTCTCATTTCCCCCCTGGTCATTTAACCCCTGGTGAACGTCACTCTGGTGTCAGATAACTTGCTGCTCTGCTCTTCGGCTGTAGCCATGATGGTGTCCATCAAATATATTTTTTTTAATTTTTACATACTCTATTCAATCCTCACTGAGGAAATTTGCCTGCTGCACGACTACACCACAGCATGCTGACACAACGGCGCCAATGGTGGGAGAAACGGGGGGCTAGGTCTCTTCTCCCATGACTCTAGACGTGAACTCAGTGGGAATCGAAACCGTAAACTTCGGGTTAACTTCCAGTCCAGGGGCAAAACTCTACCACTGAGCCGCCATCTCTGTCATCGTCTTCCCACCCGTCTCCCCCTCAATACACATCTCCTTCAATTAAACATTTTAGTAATGTAGCAGCTCTAGCAACAGCAAGAGAAAATCCACAGAACAGAGAAACCTGTGCATTAGGTTGAGGTTGCCAGGTAACAGGAGAACTTCCTGGAGGTGTGGTCAGTACAAGGTGGCGTTGGTCTGCCAGATTGTCATACCCTGCCAGATCTTCATACCCCATGTTCTGCAAATGCGCGTAACAAAAACATCATGAAACATGGCAGGGTGACGTAAGCGTTCTGCGCTTGTGTATTACCGAAGGTACGAATATCCGGCAGTGTGTGATTTGGCAGAATACCATCTCTCTGCTGCCCTGAGGAGAACCCTACAGATTGAATTATACTCCAACATGAAGGTATCAATCTGAAATCCACATTTGACGTGTACAAATTGCTCCAGTAAAGGTTAAAAGCACTCAAAAGTTGATTTTTGCATTAAATGGATCCATTAAGAAGAGTCATAGAGAGTCAAAGAATAGATTTCCATGGTGACAAGCTGCATAAACAGATGCCGTCCAAATAGGATGGGATGTCTTTTAAGTCAATTTGCAAGTCAAAGCAAGTGAGTAAATACTTCTGGCATTAAAGTACATCTTGGCACAAACAGGGCATCTCACAGAAATGTCTTTTCTTGCTTCCTCTCTTGATAAACGTAAGAGGTAATGGCGTCAACAACCCCAATAAAAGCCATTTCCCCGGTGATTTGTTCCAGACTCCTCGGTGACTCCACGTATAAAATCACCAAATTGCTTCGTTTTATTCAGCCTGTCTCCCCTCGTTTTGATTGTCAGTCTTCAGGAGTCTCCTCCGGGATATGTCAACCATTCCTTACAGCAAATACAATTGCTTTTCTCCCCCCCCTCCAGTGATATGAGTCAGGGTTAGAGGGATTAGAGATTGATTGTGTTGATTAGTTACATGGATGTGCTCTCTGCCATTGTAACATCCACGTTCCAACCATCACCCACCAGCTGCTAATCGGAGAGAAAGATTCAACTGAGCAAGACCAAATCCGTACCTCGCCATTAGCAAAAGGGTAATAAAAATAAAGCTGCCTTGTGTACTTGACACAATCAATACCCTCCGTGCCTTTTAACTGTGCATTTTATAGCATAAAGTCTGTTTATACAAGCATTAATGGAAAGGATGAAGGCGAACCACCTGCTGCCTATGCCTTAATTTGAAATGTCATGCACTGTGGGAGCATCTGTTGACGGAATCTTGAAGACTTCTAGCAAATAACATGAAAGATTTAACCTAATTAAATTCACATTTTGTCATTTTTTTGTAGAACTTTTATGGCTGAAGTTGGAGTTGTTGCAATCTTTTTCTTTTGTACTTTTTTAATGGTAACTCAATAGTCTTAAATCTTCTTCTTCTTTTGGCACTTCCCTTCAGGAGTCGCCACAGCAAGTCAGTTTCTTCCATCTAACCCGATCTAATGCATTTTCTTCGGTCACGCCTACTATGGTCATGTCTTCCTTCACTGTATCCATGAACATCCTCCTTGGTCTTCCTCCAGGCCTCTTTCCTGGTGGTTCCAAATCCAGCATCCTTCTTCTGATGTTCTCTCTCTCTCTACTCTGCACATGTCCAAACCATCTCAGTCTGGCCTCTCTGACTTTATCTCCAAAACCTCTAACATGTGCTGTTCCTGTGATCCTGTCCATCCTGGTCACTCCCAGAGAGATCATTAGCATCTTCCTCTCTGCTACCTCCATCTCTGTTTCCTGTCTTTTCCTCAGTGCCACTGTCTTTAGACCAAACAGCGCGGCCGGTCTTACCACAGCTGAAGCTCTTCTATCACACATCACAACTAATACTTTTCTCCATTCGTTCGAGCCTGCCTGCACACGCTTCTTCACCTCTTTTTCACACTCTCCATTGCTCTGGACGGTTGATCTAAGTACTTAAAATCTTCCACCTTCTTTATCTCTTCTCCTTGTAACCTCACTTTTCCATTTGGATCCCTCTCATTCACACACATGTACTCTGTTTTACTCTGACTAATCTTCATTCCTCTTCTTTTTAGTGCAAACCTCCACCTCTCCAGCTTTTCTTCCACCTCTTCCCTCCTCTCACTACAGATCACAATGTCATCTGTCACTCAATACTCTTAGATAATGTTCTAAAAACAAAAATTCACTTCAATTTTTTCCGTTATCTTTGCTTGAGAGATCATACTTTGTTTAAATGAGACAACTGCAATAACCATATATTTCAGCTTAAAATTGAAGACAAAAAGTGATTTTTTTGGATGTAATCTTGATAGAAAGGTGGAGATGTAAGACCCAGATCCACAAGCCAGATTTGATCAAAAATAGAAAGGGGTCATGAAGAAGGACTAGCAGTATGAATATAAAAAGTATAAGTATAATTATGAAGAATGAATATGTAAATGAAAAAAAATATGGGAGGCATAGCTTGGTAGAAGAATTGCTGTCTTTGAACCGAAGAGTTGCTGGTTTGATTCCCGATGAATACCCAGTTGGTGCCGTCCGGGCTGCCTGCTGCTGTGCAATCCAGCTAAAATAATTTCCCTATGAGGGATCAATAAAGTATGGCTATTATTATTATTATTATAAGCAGGTGTAGCCTGTGTCAAAGTGCCACCAGTTCTGGGAAGGGATGGTGGGACCAGACATGGGAGTGAAGAGTGGACTTTTCAAAGCAAAGTCACAAGCATCAGCTAGAAAACATGACACATTTATGGAAGCTAACTGCTAGATGCAAAAAAAATGTCTGGAGCAAATGCATTACTTGAAATAAAATGTCATGTTTGGTGATATTTTTGCATCGCTGGTAAATGTGTCCTTGAAATTGGCAGAAAACGCTTACCTATCGTATTCAGTGACGAAATTTTTCATGCAATTTTGGTAAAATGGTCAGCAAATCCCTGCAAAAAAACAAAAATAATTGAAAGTCAGCAAGTGAATAATTAAAAAAAAATACAACTTCTGAATGGATTATTGGTAAAGTTATAAAGACATCACATTAAAAAGAAATCCCACTCGGAGTTTTAATAGACAGAAACGTAGCTAAAACATTTTTCAGCAATGCTGCAAGAACTATAACGACAAAGTATTTATTTAAATTGCTTGATAATAATGAATAATGTGTTGAACTTACAGTATATAGCGCTTTTCTAGGTACTCGAAAAGGGGTTACAAAAACAACCAAAAAACACCTCCTAAAAAGATCATATAAAAACGGTTTAAAAAGTTAGAAGATTTCAAGCCAAAAATACAAACTATCTTTGTAGTCCTGAAATCAGCGGGTAAACTGTTCCACAACAACTCAACCCGATTTCATCACTATTCATGGTGAAGAGAGCCGTTTGACTCTTCTACACATAGCCTTTATCTTTAGTCAACTGTGCCTGACTTTATGTCCATCCATTGGTGTTAAGCTACCAGCCAATGTGAATTTTAACACATGTTGTTGTCAGAAACCACTGAAGCACATTATTACTTTATGAGTGAGCGTGCAGTTTGTAGCCTGCGGGTACACATGGCGAATTGGGCGACAGTCTCTGTGTGTAAGGATGCGAGGGTCTTTTGTTCTGGACAAATGGATTCAATGAAAGTTTCTGGACTCGGCAGTGATGGTAGCATAAGTAATAAATAACTTCTGGTCAGCTGAATTTTGGTTTCTCTCAAACGGAAATGCAGTGTAAAACATTTGTCAATTATTTCACATTATAATGGGATTTTATATTGTAAAATGTGAAAGTTATCATGGTGTAATGTGGCAATGTGTACATTGTAAAAATGGGATGTTTTGTAAAAATGTAATGTGTTTAATAGCTGAGAGAAAGCACAGGTCGAAAATTGAATTGAAAATATTCATCCATTTATGTATCCCTGAAGGGAAATTTGAGTTCTGCAGTGCTACAATGATAGAAGTCATTTTACAAATCATGCAATCTGTTGTGGTTACCTCAACCACCACCAGAGGGAGCCAGGGACCATCTTACCTTTCCCCCTATTCTACCTGATTGGGCCACCTGCACCTGATTGGACCACCTGCACCTAATCTCTCTGCTGCCTATTTAAAGGCAGCCTCACCATTTTGATCCCTTCTGACATCTGTTTGATGTCAGAAGGGATGTCAGAATGTCAGAATCTTGTTTGATGTCCTGCATTTGGGTCCTCCTCCTTCCACATCACAACACAATCATACAATCACACAACATATTTTTTTTTATTTTTGTTTTACTGTGAGTGAAAGTGAAAAGGTTTGAAAGTGAAAAGTTAAATAGTTAGATGGAGGACAGCAGAAATGATTTTCTGTACCGTTCCTTTGAGCAGTGGGGTTGCAGGAGTCTGTTGCTGAAGCTGCTCTTCAGATGGTCCACAGATTCATGGAGGGTGGGAGGGAATTAGCTTGATTGATAACAGTTTTGCTTTCATTGTGTCCCTCGCCATTTCCTCCACGCAGGCAAGGAGAGAGCCAACCACACGTCCAGCTTTTTTAAAAAAAATTAAAAAAAAATTTTAAAGCAAGAGGGTTTAAGTTTAGTCTATCAGGAGCAACGGTTTTCAACCGGTGTTCCACGTTATACCAGTATACCGTGAGAGCTCATCAGGTGAGCCGTGAGAAATGATCCCTTTTCCCCTCATGCAAAGATCAGGATCTACCGGTAGCTCCCAAAGATTGTTTTGGTTGATCTCATGGTTTGTGTGTAAAAAAATGAATTAAAATGTATTTATTCATGTTTATCAGTATCATATCTTTCATTTTATTTAGAGACAGGAAGAGCTGTCCTGCGATAGGTTGTTAATTGTAACAATAGCAACCCTCTCTTCTTCTTCTTTTTTTCGCTTTTGAAATGTGCTAATTAGTTTTTTGGTCACAGTGAAATGATGCCCATTACCCATCTATAGAACTCTTTGTGACCCAACCTACAGAGATTGACTGGTACATGGTTCAGCACCCTTGCAATCCACTGTTGGAATAAGTGTTTTTGATCCCCTGTAAAGGGCTGAGAATTTTAGTTGTTATTCTAATAACAACATTTCATTCTTTTAAAGCTCTACAGGGGATTAACATCCTACATAGCCCCCTGCCCAGGAGGATCGCTGCATAGCCCCCTGCCCAGGAGGATCTGGACTGAGTTTGTCTCAAGTGGAGTTTGTCTCAAGTGTTCCTGCTGCAAGCCCCTGACGAGGAGTCTCTCCACACCACAAAATCCTTGTCTTTGAGGGGTGGGTGTACTGTCAGGATTCCTCACCTGCTGCCAGAGGGAGCCCTGAAAGGTCCTAACCACCCTGATTGGGTGACACCTGTGCTAATTACTGATTCCCAACATTTGTGCACCCTGCCATCTATTTAAAGAGAATCACCCTAGACTTCCCTGTTGGGTCTTACTATCCCTTCCAGCCAGGTCACCCTGGTTGCCTGACCATGTTTGAATGTTGTTATTATTTGGACTTTTTAAACCTTGAGTTAACCCTGTGCTTCTTGCTTTACAGACTTTCCTGATTTGAGTTAATAAACTTTGTTTTAAGTCCTGCAATTGGGTCTTCCTCTTTCAACATCCTTAAAACCCTGACACCTACACGACTCTGACTAACCTACAGTGTCCTAAGACTTATGTCAGGGAGCTGACTAATCATCACCCTGATTAAGGACACCTGAGGATGGCTGGTCTGATAACACACACCTGTGAACCCTGCTGCCTATTTAAATGCAATCCCCCAAAATTCTTTGGCGGGTCATCGTCATTATCACCATCATCAGGTTCTCCTCTTTCCACATCCTGACAAATATATTATGAATGATATTTAGAATTTGTTTTAATACAGTTGTCATTATTTCCCACCAACAGTTTTCAGACTCCCACTTGCTCTCTGACACACATAAAACTGCCACAAAGCAGTAGAAAACCCCCCAACATTATTTCAGACCTCAGAACATCCTCATCGTGACCACAGAGCTTTGCAACAAGCCGTGTGACAACATGGCATTTTAATACAAAAAGTCAAACTACATAAAGAAGCTGTAGCTACATTATCTTTATCCACTCTGGTTTGCTTATACAGCTGATTACTTATACAATACTCTAATCTTGTGCTTGAATAATTTATATCATGAATATTCTGCAGCAGAAAGGTCAGAGATACTTGTCCAAGTGGCGGCCATCTCCAGCCAGACAACAAGAGGAACTTTACCCAGACAGCTTTAAAAAGCGAGCTTCATGCATAATGCATTAAGTTATTTCATGCATTTGTGCTGTTTAAACGGTGTTTGTGCAAAAGCGAGTAAAAAGTAAAAAAGGTCTGCGTACTTTCAGATGTACATAGTTTTATATTTGAAACAAATAAAAGTTCAATTTTCCATTTTTGTTTAGAGAACAAAATAAAGAAATTGAATACGTTTTTTTTGTTTTATCCTTTTTTCTTTTATTGAAAGGAAAGCAATTTTTAAAGCACATGGGCAAAAAAAAAAAAAAAGCAATCGCTTTAAAAAAAAACCCAAAACAATACAAAACAGGAAAACGGCTAAAGCTTTTGCTGCTTTGAAAAAACAATGCTTCCACAAAGTGTTTCTTTCCACAAAATATTAACTCTGTTGAGCAAATTTGTCTGGAAATACTGTATAATCAAATTCCTTTTTGTCTGAACAGTAGAGCTCTAGTTGACGATGCAGTCACACAGAAGGTTGCAGGTTTGAATCCTTTTTAAGACATAGACCTTTCTGTGAAGAGTTCGACCCGATTGGCTGTCTTCTACTATCATCTATTGTTCAAATCATATCATATCAAACTTTATTTATAAAGCGCTTTTCATACATGAGATGCAATAGGCTGGATGCAGATGGAACACCTGAGAAAACAGTATCTGAGCAGCCACCGCAGCAGGAGCCGAGGCACACCTGCGATCACCGGCCATGATCCAAGGCCCCGAATAAGAGATGAGGTTGGAGCCAGATTCCCACCAGGGCCCCGGAGCTAAGGACCAGCAGCCACCGATGACCGCAGGCACCTGCTACAGAGGCCCCCAGAGGAAATTATTGTTGAAAATATTGTTCTCCAACAAGATGGCCATTTAACTGATTGGTTGGGTTAAACAAGTATGAGTGTGCACAGAAATTGTTGTCGTTATTTTTTGTGGCCTTTTGACAGAATGCTTATCTCTCCAGGTTGCAACCTGCCTCTCACCCACTAACTAGTCAAAATAAGCTTTGCCACTCCGGTTTCGTTTGTTCTCCTAAACTGCTTAACCCTATTGCGAGGGTTCCAGAGAGGCATGATACACCCAGCCATTGGAGTACCAGGAGAAATCCCCCGTATACTGTACATGGGGAGGACATGCAAACTCCACACAGAAAGGCCAGTGTAAGTCTCGTACCAGGCAGGACTAGAAACCCGACTTTCTTGCTTTGAGGCCACTGTGCTAACCACTGGTTCATTACTGGTTTGCAGAAGGTTTCAGAGCCTAATCTGTTGCGTATCTCAGAAAGACCAAAGTGACAAGAGGGGCTCAAACTGACAACCGTCTGTTTGGGAAATTGTGCTACAAACCATCTCGTCACACTTTATTTCCATCTTTGACTGAATGTGATGTCACTCATAGCACCTGGCTACATCAAAATAATATCCCATTTGTCATCATTTTTTGCTAGTCTGAAGGCTGCCATGTTGAAGTTTTGGAGCCAGAAAAATGCAGTTGTTGAAATACAGACGTTGTAACTAATTTGCCAATCAGGAGCAAGCTCTGTGAAAAGACACGCCCTTGCCACTGAACACCCTATCTGCAGCCAATAGGTCTGCTTACGGTCTAGTTTCCTGCTGCCATCTGCAATGCAAAATCTGTCAGTAAAACTTTCCAAATGTTTCCATGCGGCAAGAAAAGCTGCTTATTGTTTAATTGATGTATCTGATTGGTCAGGTGATAAGTTGAATCACTTGTGCTGTAGCGCTAAGGCCCTGTCTACACGTAGCCGGATATCTGGTAAAACAAATATTTTTTTATCCGTTTCGGCCTGTCATCAACACAAACCTGTCATTTTTTTCAATACAAACCATTGTTTTCAAAGATTTCGGAAAACTCCGGTTTTGCGTTTGCGTGTGGACATGCATAACCGGCGTTTTGCGCTTTTAAACGTCACTACCTGCGACAATTAATGTATAAACGTCATATGTGTGCGTCCTTGTTTTCAATATTAGTAGTGGGCACCGTGGATCCTCTAAAAAACCCATTCATTTCTGCTCTTGCTTCTTGTTGAGGAGCAAAAAAGGAGAAATGCATTACCGTCGGTTTTTACCTTCACTTAAGCCTTCCTAGCTCAGAACTTACGTTGAGAAAAATACTGCCCACTACTGGTCTGGCATGCTTATAACCGCACTCAGAAGCGTATTTGTGCGGGTTCGTGTGAATGCGGTCATATTGAAAACGGTTAGGTGTGTATGCGAGAGTTTTTCTGAAACGGAGGACAGCGGACATGCGTTTTCAAAAATATTCGGCTAATATTGACGCCGGCCCCCTGCAACCCCTCCCTCCCAAAAAAAACAAACAAACGAACAAACAAAAAAAAAAAACAGAACTATGACGAATGTATCATACAAAAGTAAGTCAGAATGGTTATCGTCACCACAATGGTGACTGAGAAAAATCAGCCAGTAAAAGTCTTTGGACACTGAGATTTTTTAAAGCCAAAAGCTACTTCCTATTTGGAATGCAGGCTCGACTGACTTTCTTTGTCCAGTTTCTGTTGAGTTCCCAATGAATGAGTGACACATTATTGAAGTATTCATTCTGACTTTTTCTGAGAAAAGTTGAACTTTTTTCCTCAACAGAATTTCCAATTGATCTACATGTTTATTTATTCATAAGGCTGAATAATAGATTTGAATAATGAATGCAATGGAATAAATGGATTAGTCAGGAGGAATAATCAGTCTCTAATCTGGAGTTGCTTAGATGTGGAGACTCTGTTTCCTCCTCAGGAGAGCTGCTTCACAAGATTCTAATTGCTTTCAGCCACCATGAAGAAACCAGTTATTTCTACTCATAATGAACAGTTTTCATAATGTTCTTGTTTTTATGTCTGGGAGAAGCAATGATTGCGATTTAGATTTGAATCTCTCCTTTTTCCTCCGAGCTACGTGCATCTTTAGGTTGTTTACATGTTAAACTCTGATCACATCGTCTGCCAAGATAGTTAAATCTTCAATCATCATTAGTTAGAATGTTTGGTTGTTTCTATCTGCAAAAAAAAGACGGCATCAGTGTGAGGAATTATAAAACGGTTGAAGGCTTTTTGCATGTTTAGTTTTTACTAATGACAGAATATAGGTCACGAGAGATGAAAGATGTTTCCAAAAATACATTTTATCTGAATAAAAAGGTTTTAAATAACAATCTTCTTAATTTTTCAAGAAAACCCCAATCTGTTCTCTTTTTATGCTTAGTTTTCCTTTTGGTGGGAAATGCCCAGGACACCTAACCTGCATGGTGTACAGGAGGCACTATAACCATTGTCCGTTCTGCCATATTTGGCATTTTTCTTCTGTTTGAATGTACCATTCGTCTATTTTCTGAACTGTTTGTCGAGCAATGAATGTGCTGATCCCATTATTACAGCTATTACCAGTCCTGGACAAGTCAGTAGTCTGTTGTCCATCCGCACAAAAATTGCATTGCATTTCAACACCAAGTAATTCTTAAATAACCAATCCTTTGCAAATGGTCTTGTCAGGGTTTTTTTTCGGTAGTGCTTTTGATTTCTATTGATTATATTTCTAGTTTTACTCTTTTGACAGCCAATCCTTTCGAAAGTTTTTTTCCTAACAAACTCGGAGGAGAAAACAACCGTTGATATAAATTCAGCTTTAGTGTAACAATGACTATTTTATAGAGTTTAGACATTTTTTCTTGTCATTTTGGGCCAAAACGGTTTTCTTGCAAGGAATGGAGTTAACTTTGTAATTCTTTTCTGTGACATGAATTCGTCAATATCACTAACATCTATTGGCTTGAGTGATTGAGGCATAAAAACATGGTTTCTAGGCATGATCCTTGAATTCCAAGAGTGTGTGCTCTTAATAGATATGGTCTTACCAACAGTGGTAAGGCCATACCGTATCCACTTGGTAAGGCATACCTTACCAAGAGTGATAAGGCATACTTACCAAGAGTGGTAAGGCATACCTTACCAAGAGTGGTAAGGCATACCTTACCAAGAGTGATAAGGCATACTTACCAAGAGTGGTAAGGCATACCTTACCAAGAGTGATAAGGCATACTTACCAAGAGTGGTAAGGCATACTTACCAAGAGTGGTAAGGCATACCTTACCAAGAGTGGTAAGGAATAACTTACCAAGAGTGATTAGGCCATATCGTACCAATGAGTACGATATGGCCTTACTAGTAGTGGTAAGGCCATATCAATCCCGTGTGAATACAGCTTCATGTGCTAATTTCTGTACAACGTGCTAACTTGAGACCTTTTTTTTGTGAAGAGACAGTGCAAAATGTGGCCTTTCACAGTTTCTGTGGCCCATGAAATAGTAACACAATTCAAAGCAGCAGAGCTATTCCCCTGTCAGATTTTGTACAATGGGCCGCGGCGCTCTAAGCGCTGTGTTTGGCACCAGCAAAACACACACATCCATTAGACAAACTGGTTGGTGCTGCATTCAGAGCCATGGAGTCAAGGCAAGGAATGCCAGCGAAGCTCTCAAAAGCACTTGAGCTAAATAATTCTTAACAAGACTTCAGCAGGTCTGCCTTGGGCTCGGCATTTTCTGTCAGAGTGAGTGACTGCCACTCTGAAGTTCGTCTGTGAGAAAGGAAATGGGCTCCAACTGCCTGACAGGCCTTCCCAACTTAGCCTAATTTCTTACTTTTTACATAGCTGCTTTTGTTTAGCCATACCCAGCAAAAAAAAAAAAAAAACAACTCAGGTATACCCGTAATCTGTTTTGTATGACACAAGCTTTTGCGGTATTGTATTTAGAGTGTGTATTTTTTATAGGTTAATAATTCTCATCTCATAGCTCTTAAATAGATAAACATGCAGACCTTATATGTGCTACAAACATTTTTCCTACTTAAATTGGAATGTTCGGTTCAGTTCTGTCGTCTTCTGCAGATTCAGGGCTGGGTTGCGGTGGCAACAGCCTCAGACTGGAAGCCCGAGCTTCTCTCGCCTCAGCTGTATCCTCCAGCTCACCGAGAAGGATCCCAAGTCGTTCCCCAGCCAGCGGTGAGACATAGTCTCATCAGGAGTCCGGGATCTCCTAGTCTCCTCCTGTTGGGACGTGCCCGAAACACCTCACCCATGAGTTTTTCGGGGGGCATCCTGACCAGATGCCCCAACCATCCCTCTGGCTTCTCTCAACCTGGTGCAGGAGCCGCTTGACACCGAGCTCCTCCCGGATGGCAGAGCTCCTCACCCAATCTCTGAGTAAGAGCCCAGCCACCCTGCGGAAGAAGCTCATTTCGGCCGCTTGTATCCATAATCTCATTCTTTCGGTCACCAACCACAGCTGGTGACCATAGGTGAGAGTTGTAACGTAGATCGACTTGTAAATCGAGAGCGTTGCTTTTCGCCTCAGCTCGCTCTTTACCACGATGGACCGATGCAGCGTCCTAGTTATTGCTGCGCTGCACCGATCCGTCTGTCGATAGTTAAACTCCTCCACTTGGAATGTTCATTGGGTTACATTGTATGTTTTCAGTGTGCATTTCAAAATGTCTATTTTGAATAAACTTTTTTTTTACCTATTTTAAAACTAATCCAATAATTTTTAATGCAGATATTGTGTCTTAGGAATGGGGTCATTATGGTTTTATTATCTCACAGGTAGATTTTGGGAGGCAGAGTCTTGCTTCCTGCTGAAATGGAAGACAGTGGAGAGGATGTTTGAATGAGTGAGAGGAACGACTTCACAGTGAGGACACATATCAGTGAGAATGATGAGATCCTTTCAGGGGTTCTCAGTGGGGAGCTGCTGTGACAGATGAACAGGGTGACATCTGGGACCGAAGCTCGCTACGCAGACAACTCGCTCACAGAGCCGCGGCTTCATCCATCCAACAGCCAAAAGAAACCTGGACTGGAATCCAAATCTTATCTGTATCAGCTATTCGAGATACGAAACATAAATAATGAACAGAAGAAGTAAGGAGCTGGAGCGTGATGCCTTCACGGCAGTTTGAAAAACAAAACCTCTGCTAAAAACTGTTTAAAAGAACTTGTCAGAGCACGTTTTTTTTTTATTTTTCATAAATGACCTTTTGACTTTTTATGATCACCAAGGATTTAAAAGTCCAGGAAAAATACTTTTTTCTGACTTCTCTCCAGTGGTCCTTTTGTGTTTAAGAAATAACTGTTACAATCCGATGAAACTTATATTTAATTGGCTTAAGCCCCAACGTTCTGTTTAGGCTTCGCTTTCAAGATTTTTATATTTATATTTAGTTTGTCAGTCAGTCATCTTCTTATACGTCTATCGCTTTCAGGGTTAGGGGGGTGCCGGAGCCCATCCCGGCCAATTTAAGGCGAGGGGCAGTGTACACCTCGAACAGGTCGCCAGTCTGTCGCAGGGCCACACACATACAACCATACACACACACTCATTCCTAGGGGCAATTTTGCACCGGCCAATCAACCTAGCATGCATGTCTTTGGAGGGTGGGAGGAAACCGGAGTACCCGAAGGAAACCTACGCAAACACAGGGAGAACATGCAAACTCCTCACAGAAAGGACAGTGTTTCAAGCCTCGTCCCCACCCAAGACTCGAACCCACGACCTTCTTGCTGTGAGGCCACTGTGCTATCCACTGCATCACCGTGCCGCCCATATTTAGTTTGGGTTTTTGATAAAAATAGGTTCCCTTTTTATCTGCAAATTGTGTGTCTAAATCTTGTTCTGCCCACTTCGAGGGAGTGTGGCTGAATTAGATTGCAAAGTCTTGCCATCTGTAAGCCGCTCAGAAGAGAGCCCGGGCTCTTTTGGTTTGAGATGAACCAGATTGTGTGGTTGGGGATACCTCCCAACCACCTAGCTGATTGGTTCTTACAGTCGGAGAGAAAGAAACACCCTGATCAACTGAAGGGATTTGATTTGAGTGATAAAAGTCTGGAAATACTTGCACAGGTTGCTGCCTTCATGACCCAACTTTCTTTATGCGAAAGACGACAGTAGAGTGCGGAATACTCAAAAAAATCCCTGCTTTGACACATTTTCCTGTAATAAGTATGAATACAAAGAATGTTCTATCAATAAATGCATATCAGACACAAAACGTCTCCAATTCTAAAAAATAATCTTGTCCTTTACAGTTTTCTGTGCGTGTTTGTAAGTAAGTTGGGATTACGTGTCCATATACTGTAATCCAGAATTCCCCCAGCTGCTTCCATGGTCTGCTGCGTCATTACTATTTTCCATATAAATAGTTCTGACATTTTGTCCTCATGACATTAAGACTCATCTTAGTCAGATAACATAATTGCTGTAATGTCAATGGAAGACTCCGTCCTTTCAAAAGCTTGGAATCACTATAAATGTGCTGCAATAAGCTTCAGGCTCTTTTCAGATTTCTACATCAAAATTAAAATGTTGTTTTTCTGAAATGAACAGACTGTGGTTTTTCTTGTATGAAGTCTCTTAGGCCATTACTAACTGGCCTAAAAATGGTTTCGTCAGCAAAAACTAAGCGTATATGCTCAAATATTTTGTTGGACCAAGTGTGGTGTGAGGCTTTTTAGGCCTGCTTGTTTGTTTTTTTTCTCCCCCAAAACTCACAGGTGCTGGATGGCTTCTAACGGGAGGATTGGCTGATTGCTCCCAGCTGCACAGACTTACCGGTGGCTATAAAAGACCTGGTGTCACCCACAGTCTCTGTCAGGTCTTCCTGCGTCATTGGGGCAATCACTTGGGAGATCGAGACTGCAATAAGGGATGGTCTGCAGCATGATCCGGACCCAGGTACTGGCCCAGCTAACCGTTCGTATGTGCCATCCTCTGCCCGCTCCCAGGTTCTCCTATGGGCACATGCATCCCGGTGGTCCTGTCACCCTGGGATTCGCCGTACAATGGCGCTTCTTCAGCGGCGGTTCTGGTGGCCAACGATGGAGGCAGACACTAGGAATTTTGTCGCTGCCTGTTCTGCCTGTTCCCGGGGCAAGGTCCCTCATCGTCCTCCTGCGGGGCTGCTCCATCCCCTACCGGTTCCCAGTCGTCCCTGGTCCCATATCGCACTGGACTTTGTGACCGGACTCCCTCCCTCAGAAGGTAACACTGTTGTGGTCACGATTGTGGACCGATTCTCCAAAGCTGTACATCTGGTGCCTCTTCCTAAACTCCCTTCAGCCTTGGAGACTGCCCAGCTCATGGTGACCCATGTGTTCCGTCTGCATGGTATCCCTCTGGACATAGTCTCTGACCGAGGTCCGCAATTCACATCAGCTGTTTGGAAGTCCTTCTGTAAGGCGCTGGGGGCTTCCATCAGCTTGTCATCTGGCTTCCACCCCCAATCCAACGGCCAGTCGGAGCGGGCTAACCAACACCTGGAATCCACATTACGGTGCGTGTTGGCCTCTGCCCAGTCCACGTGGTCGTCTCATCTCCCGTGGATTGAGTATGCCCATAATTCCCAAGTTAGTTCCTCCACAGGATTGTTCCCGTTCGAGGCTTCTCTGGGTTACCAACCCCCATTGTTCCCGGATCAGGAACAGGAGCTGGCCGTCCCTTCGGTGCATATCAGACGGTGTCGTCGGATCTGGAGGAAAACTAGGAGGGCCCTCCAACAGGCCTGCGGCCGGGCTCGGCGCCAAGCTAATCGCCACCGTCAGCCAGCCCCAGCATATCAGGTTGGTCAGTCTGTCCTTCTGTCTACCAGGAACATTCCCCTCAGGGCAGAGTCTCGCAAGCTTTCACCCCGCTTCATTGGCCCTTTCCGGATCCTGCGGCTGGTCAACCCGGTCTCGGTAAAGCTCGCCCTGCCCTCTTCTATGAAGGTACATCCTGTGTTCCACGTCTCTCAGATCAAACCGGTTTTTACCAGTCCCCTCCAGCCTCCTTCTGCTCCCCCTCCACCTCCTCGCCTTGTCGACGGCTCGGATGCGTACACGGTCAACCGTCTTTTGGATGTTCGTCGCCGAGGTCGGGGTCTACAGTACCTCGTGGACTGGGAGGCATATGGCCCGGAGGAACGGTGCTGGGTGCCCCGTTCAGCGATCCTGGACCCTGGCTTGGTCCGGGACTTTCACTGCCGCTTTCCGGACAGGCCTGGTGGTCCGCCAGGTGGCGTCCGTAGAGGGGGGGGGTACTGTGGTGTGAGGCCTTTTAGGCCTGCTTGTTTGTTTTTTTTCTCCCCCAAAACTCACAGGTGCTGGATGGCTTCTAACGGGAGGATTGGCTGATTGCTCCCAGCTGCACAGACTTACCGGTGGCTATAAAAGACCTGGTGTCACCCACAGTCTCTGTCAGGTCTTCAACGATTCTAGTGGTAAACTGACCACCTCTAAGCTGAGTCAAATTTTGATATCAGACTAATTTTCTTATTCTCCTCACAGGAACCTTCAGCCCTTCCTCTTGGCCATCCAGCACTGCCTGAAGCCGTTATCTCTCTGCTGTGGATTCCTTTGTTCAACACTTAATAAACTGTTAAACCTGCATTTGGATCCTCCTCATTCCCTCTCCTACACAACACCAAGTCTTGTTGGACCATATTTTGCTTTGATTATTGAATGCATTCACTTCCACATGATTCGTATAGACGTCAATGTTGTTTTTGGCAGCCATCTGAGTTTTAGTTATAGTCTTTGGAACAACAATTAATTTAAGTTTTAGTCACATTTTCGCCATCTCTATATATTTTAGTTTTAGTCACGTTTTAGTTGGTGAAGACTTAAAACGTTTTTAGTCTAGTCTTAATGTAAAAGAGTAAAGAACAACAAATATTCTAACAGCAAACATTGTAAAACAGAGTAAAATAAATAGAAATTCTTCAGTGAGTGAGATGCGTTGTAACTTATGCATACTTAAAAATGACATCCCATAATAACCACTGTTAATAAAGAAAACATTGCATTGAGTCTTTAAAAGAAATTGTTAGCGCAACCAAACTAACTAAGAAAGTTAGCAGCCCCGACAAGTTAGCACTAGCTTGAAGTCGGTCAACCGTTTGCGCAAAAGATGTGTGAAACTTTAAGTTTCCGACCACCAAGCCCCTTTGTTGCTGTTGCCGCCATTGCGTGTGACTTTCTCGTGGCTGCAGGTGTGTTGTGTAGACGGTGTGAACGTGTAACATCGTGAGGGGGCGTGCCATCGTGAGAGACAGAATGCAGCCGCTGTGCTAGTTCTGTTCACAGAAAGAAATGTTAGATTCTGATGCCTATTATTTTCTTACATTTTTGTCTCGTCACATTTTTGTCACCAAAGAGGCACATTTATTTTTTTATTGTTACGTCATCGTCATGCAAAAAGGCCTCATCAACAAAATTATTTTGTTGTCGTTATCGTTGACAAAAACAACACTGATAGTCATCAGTAACTTCATAAGATTTATTTCCATCTAGTGTTGCATTTTCACAAGATCATGCTGTGATGATACACAAAGCCTTTGCCTTCTCATTCCAAAAATTCATATTTTGGTTTAAGTCTGAACTGTGTGGTGGACAATCCATGTCTCCATCCTGAACCACTCTATATTTCCATTGAAATAAAACAAAGTTTGACCAAATTCCTCATTTGAGCTCCAATATTTACACCTGTGTGTCGTCTTCCTTGTTAGCGGGTATAGAGGAACCATACTTGGGGGATTATCAGGTGTGGGGAACAGACAGGGATAAAACACCAGAACAAAGACGACTTAATGCTGGAGCAAAGGACGACTGCTCCTGAGTTGCTTTAAAGTAATGCAACAGTCCATGCACTCCGCAACTTTTAGGAATCACTTGCGTGAAAATGAATGCTTTATACTAAACGAAGCCCCAGGCCATGTACGATACCACCATAAATTCCAAACTTTATGTTGTGTATTTTCTTATTTTTTCCATATGTTGAATGGAGAATATGTCTCCAAGTGCGCTATAATTTTCTCAAACTAATTTTACACTTCCTTGAATTGGCCATTGGGAGTTCCTTCTGGAGCTGAATTGTGATGATGCAGATGCCACAGACAGCTGTGCAACAAATGAAGGTGTCGTCAGCAAAGACAGTGACGCATGCCCTGTAAATGTAAAACTAACACAAAGTTTTCAGGACGTAAATAAAAAAGAGAAGTATGAGAATATTTAAAGAATTTTGGTAAACAGGACCAATTTAAATTAAAGTTTTGGAACTTGATAAAGTACTCAGAGGCCAATAGACCATAAAAAAAAGTTTGCTGTCCTTTCTAATTAAATTTAATCAACTTAGTGGTTCATTAAACCGCATTAGGTGACTTTTTGAGCATGTTTAGCTAAAAGGAAAACACAGGGCAGATTAGTATGTGTCTGAGGTATGGCTCTTGATTAATAATACGGAGTGATTAGCTTGTGATTGGGTCATTTACACTGACATATCACCAGAGAATTCTCCACCATTATTATGCTGAATAGCAGGAATATAAATCAGTTTTTAAATGTGCTGCTTGTCAAGTTAAGTCTGTTTCTGGAAATATACAAGGTTTACAACAGGAATAAAACAACAGAGTAGGACGACAACTTTAACACAAAAAAGACCAAGCTAATGCGAAATTCTTAGCTCAGAAATTTTTAGCTAGGAAATGCAACATTAGCCGAAAAAGTTTATATACTGTAGTTCATAAAGAGCAGTTCAGTTTCACTCCTGTTTTTGACTCATTCTCTTCTTCCCTGCTTGGTGACGCCCCTATGGCGCATGCATATTAGCATTAATCTCGTTTGAAGCGCATCGAGTTAGCAAAGTTAGCTATACAAGCTGGCTGTAAAATATAACGTCCAAACTTCTACAAATGTTCTGAGTTTACATCGGATAAATAAGTTGAAACATCAAGGGCATGAGAACTTTTCCTACCGTAAAGTTTGAAATGCAAATTTGTTTGAATTTCAAATTTAGCTACAAGAAAAAACTCAATAAAATCTGACTGCGTACTTGAAGAAACACCTCATTACCGAGGTTCACAATAATCCTTGAATGGACACACAAAATATTTATTTTTGGCTTAAAGGCAATTACGGAGCAGCTGCTTAATGAACCCAATAATTTACAGGTCAACGGGAAAATTCACCTGCTCTTGACACCTTAGCTCATCACTCCAAATTAAACGGAAGGTTAATTTAAGTTAAAATGGATAAATGACGAACAAAGTTTAACTTCAGTTGCTTTTTCCAAAATAAGTTTAAAGAAATGTTGAGTAAGTTTATTACCTAGTAAAAACTTAAAGTTTTATTTCATTGCTTTTAACTTTTAATTTTTGGGCGAAGGATGGGGATGAGTAGACGGATTTCATCTTGATGAAAATGGGATGGTTAAACAGCAAAGGGGCTTCCTCAACCCAGCGATGCTCAGGACGGGAATGAGTAGATGAAATAATCCTGATGGAGCGGGGATGATAGATGAAACACGGAGGCCTCCTCGGTCTGGCCATGCTCAAGACAGGAATGCAGTGGATCCATCACGAATCCTAAAGAATATACTAAACAATATAAATTCAAAATCTTAGGGCATTTCAATTTCAATCAACAGAGCAGAGTCTATCTACAACTGAGCTTCCAGATTTTCTTCCTTAGAAACTGAAAGAATTGGACGGTGATGGGCCTGTTTGTCTCTCCAGTGGCTTGTGGAGACTCCAGTCTCGAATGTACGCACACGGTTAAATGCTGTCCAACTTTCTGTCAAAAAATGGTGTATTTTAGCTGTGTTTTGACAAGTTGTTGGTGTTACCGTCTTTGCAAGACATCTTTTTATAAAATTTAGATGGTGTGTACTGTCTGCATGCACTTTGGAAAACTATAGTCAGATATTGAACTGATTTGCTTGTAGTCGCTCTGCCATTAGAGTTACACAGTGTGAGCAGCCCCTGCCCTTCGCAGTGCAGCTGTAAAACAAAAAGTCTTTTAAAGGCAAATTGAAACTAAGAAGTGTGTATTTTTTCTGTGCTGGGGCCATGCCAGCATGCCAATAATAAAACTAAAAGTCTGGTAAAAATTGATCAGCGTGACATCAGTGTCAAACAATATTGGTTTCGGCACCCTGTTACTAATTCAGACTGTGATTCCGTCTTCTGAACCACTAGACTGTGGGAGTCCATCATTTTTCTCACATGTGGGTGAAAAGATTACAAGATAAACTTCACTGCAAACGCGGTCTAAATGGCCATAGTTTATTTAAAGTTGGAGAAAAGTTTGGCTGTTTTTGCACATTTATTTTGAACTGAGGGGTTCTGTCAGCAGCGAGAAAAGCAAACATATCTATCTTAGCAAAGCACCAAATTGCTTGAGACTGTGCCAAGCCAGTCTGGAACTTGGCAGCATCCCAACAGAAAGCAGGAGCAGGACTCTGAAGATGCTGTGATGAAAAATGGAAAGCAGGCAAAATTATATTGAAAAAGAATAAAATGAAAAATGCATACATGTTGTTTTCGAGTGCGTTAGTATGTCTAAGCCACCACTAAACTTTGGAAGTGAAATCCCCTCTCTTATGGATTTTCTATCAAGTTTTACATGGTTCAGTTTACCTCAGTGTTCCCAGTTTTGTCACGCTCTCTCTGTCCTCTCATCTCTTTGCTACACAAACATGCACGCATTCACACGCAAAGTATTACGGGAACACGTCCAGCTGCCACAGTAAGAGTGAGTAATGACCCTTCTCGCAGCACAAACAGCACATAATCAGAGATGCTGAGGATCTGTGTCTGTCTGCTGTCCTGTCTGAGTAATTACAACAGCAACTCAATTAATCCACTTCCCAATCAAGCTCTACATACTTCTTACCTACTGGTGTGCTTGTGGGAACCTTCACTCAAAAGTCATGGGCTTCGATAAAGAATAGAAAATAACGCAGTTGTTCAAATCAATGAAAAGGAGCTTCTTTTAAGCACATAAGTTTATTTTGAAAATGAATTAACAAACCAGCAGCTACTATAACATGCATGTTTTGGGTTTGCAGAACATAAAAAAAATTGTTTGGCCAGTTTTCACCCTCGTCCCCACCCCGGATTTAGGCCCCGACTTTCTTGCTGTGAGGCCACTGTGCAGCTCCTTTTTTTTAGTTGTCCTTAAAAATAATAACAAACTGTAACATTTGTTATGAAAAATCATTGATATTTTATTTTATGTTGCACTGTGTATATGATTGAGACCATGTCCACACGTAGCCGGGTATTTTTGAAAACGTATATCTGCTGTCCTCCGTTTTAGAAAAACGCTCGCGTCCACACGAAGCCGTATAAATACGCTTCTGAGGGCGATTAGCATGCCAGACCAGTAGTGGGCAGTATTTATCTAAACAAAAGCTCTGAGCTAAGAAAAATATCCACACGTAACTGGGTACTTTTGAAAACGCATGTCTGCTGTCCTCCGTTTTTGGAAAACGCTCGCGTCCACACAAAACCGTTTTCAAAATAGCTGTGTCCACACGGAGCCATATAAATATGCTTCTGAGTGCGATTATGACCATGCCACACCAGTAGTCGGCAGTATTGAGTGGAGGAGGAGGGAGGCTTATGTGATGAATAATAGCCGATTGCAACGCATTTCTCCTCCTTTGCACTTCAACGAGAAGCAGGAGCAGTTGAAAGTGGACAAAAAAGGCAAGAAAAGAGGGTCTGCAACAGGGTAAAAAGTAATGCCTATTTCCGTGGATCCATGCTGCCCACTGTCTGCTTTTGTAAACAAGCCCGCTCACGAATGACACATGTGCATTACTTGTCGCAGGTAGTGACGCATAAAAACGCAAATCTCTTTTCGCACGTTCACATCCATGGGAAGACAAAAGACAAGTGGTGAACATCAGTGTGTGAGAACTCTTAATTGTTAAAAACATTACTACCTGGAGTTTAATTAAAAGAGAGCTAAATGGGGAAAAAAAAGATTAATTAGCTGATATGGTCAGAAGCATAATTTCTAACACTTCTAGTTTCTGCTCAGTTGTATAACAGACCTTTTTGTCGCTATTCTCCTCTCATTTGGAACACTTCATCACTCCACTCCTGCCCTCTGCCCTAATTTGGCCCACCTAGGCCCAATCCCATGGTGTGTCCCTTACTTCCTCAATCCACTGTTGCTCCCTAGTGTTGCACCCATGAGGCCATGATAGTTTCCCTCCATGTCTGGTCCCTCACCCTGGTCCTGGTATACCATGCTACCCTGGTCCCTCGCCCTGCTCCTGGTGCACCCTGTTGTTCTGGTCCCTCACCCTTCTCCTGATGCACTCTGTCATCCTGCTGAGCTCCTAAGTCTGGTCCCTCGTCATCCTGCCGAGCTCCTACCTGTGGTCCCTCAACATCCTGCTGAGCTCATACCTCTGGTCCCTGATCATCCTGCTGAGCTCATACCTCTGGTTCCTCATCCTGCTGAGCTCCTGTGTCTGGTCCCTCGTCCTCCTGCCGAGCTCATACCTCTGGTCCCTCAGCATCCTGCCGAGCTCATACCTCTGGTCCCTCACCATCCTGCCGAGCTCATACCACTGGTCCCTCATCCTGCTGAGCTCCTGTGTCTGGTCCCTTGTCATCCTGCCGAGCTCATACCTCTGGTCCCTCATCCTGCTAAGCTGTATATTCTGTACTCCTGCAATAAAATGCCTTTGCATCTGGGATCTACTTGCTACCTTCACCTCCATTGTGAAATTTTTTTGATCAGAAATGTAAGTTTTATGTACGTTATGTGAAGGAATTATGTGCCTAGCTCCTAGTCTTTTCTCATTTTGCAACTATCAAAAACACTGGGATTTTCTGGTACCTCTTCTAAGTTGTTCTTTCCTTACACAGGCAGTTTAGATGGTTAAATGTTTTATCTCAGTCAGATGATTTCAACCACTTTGTGATTTAATTTATTGTTCTCATTAGATCCACATTTCCTTCTGCAAAAATAAAAAGATTACATCAGTGCTTTAAAGTCACAACAAACAATTAAATGCTGCTCAAAAGCAGAGGAAATTGTAGAAAACATTTAATTTTTTTTCCCAGCGGCATACTTACAGTAATCAAGTTAAAAATAGCTTCTGAATTATAAATATTTTACTAAACTTAATTAGAAAAGCTTTTTAAAAAGTAATTCAGATTCAGCTTCATTTTCAATTAATTTCTTTACATTTCAAATGTGTTTCCAGATGGATTTCAGGCTGCTGATCTATACATGTGTATCCATTAGTGATGAAGACCTTTCCATTGGCAGTCAAACTGTAATTGAGTTACCCTTTATCTAAGATTTCTTTTCTGCAGATTTTCTGGCTTGGACGACACTGGCCGAGCGTGCGCATCATTTAGAACAGGAAATTATACTTCCACACTGACAGAAAAGGGATTTGACTGCTAGACTGGGTCTTTCTTTACAAATATTAACAATTAACTGCACCACTTTCTTTGTGTGCTATGGAATCAATTAACCATCTAATAATTAAAACCCCATTTTTAGTAACATTTGGTAGAATTTCATGTAACTTTTATACATTTTGGTTCAATATGTTACAAAAAAATATCCAAAGGTTTCCACTCAATGGTACTATTACAACAACCATTAAGGCTCAAAGTTATCCGCCCTACAAAAATTCATGACAAACAGTAGCTACGGGTGCCAAATGAGTCTAGTTTTGGTATTCCGTTCCTGCTTGTATTGATTGTTTGGACTAATTATGTGAAGCCCTTTCAGATGACTTTGTTGTGATATTGGCAATAGAAATAAAAGTGAGTGGAGCTAAAGCATTGTTCCTTGTTCTTATATACAAAGTAGTTTCTTGTGTAAGACAGAAGGTAGAACAGACTTGTTCCTGCTGCTGAGTGGGATTATATCTGTCCTGCTGAGGTTTGTCTTTTCACTCGGACAAAAAGAATCACCAAGTTGATAGCATAACCTCCCATGGTGCAGACAGTGTGGTGAAACGTGGGAATTATGTAGTGCCTTTTGTCTGTTGCAGATTGAGCTCATTTGTGTGTTAATAAACCATCTATAGTAAAATAGTATCTTTGTTCTTGTTTTCTCTTTCCTTTTTTCTAAAATTATTAATAAATAAATTTTGATGTAGCCTCTTTGAACACAAGTATTTGTTATTCAATCATTTTATGCCTCAGATGTAAAAATGAACATATTTTGTAGTGTTCGGGACTGCTTTGATGAAATTGCGTTTAACCGCCCCTCATTTTGGCACATCCACCAGTTATCTAATTTGTTTCTATAAAATCTTGTTCATATGCTTTACATGATTAAGTGAAGAAAAAAAAGGAAACTGTTTCCAAAAATTAACAGGAAGTCGGCCATTTTGGTTTTGACATTGTGATCTTACTTGATGACTGATGCCACTTTTAACACTTTAATTCTGCACACATTTTCAACACATTTCATTTTAATGTACGGCCATATAAACAGGTCACAAAGTTTAGGGCTTGCCTGTGATGCAAAGTTATTGAAAACAATGAGAATGGAGTATGAATTCTGAAAATTTTGTCTCAGAGCAGGGCCCACATTGACTATTACTGACAATATATTTCCTAGAGTTCAGTAGTAGAATGTCTGTCTTTGGACCAGGGGAAGCCAGTTTTATTCCCACTGGGCTTATATGCCCGAGTGTCCTTGTAGAACACGCCTAATGCTGTGTTTCTCCCACCATTGGTGCTGTCGTGGCTGCCTGCTGCAGTGCAATAGAGCACAGATATTTCCCCTTTGGGGGACGAATTCTTGCCGAGAAGGGATGTCTAAAGTCAAGAATGCTCTCATTTCGCTTAGTTGTGTGTTTTTGTGTTATTCGTCCTTTTGTTCTTTGTCCTTTTTTCTCTAGTTATTCAGTCTACTTTGTGAAGCCCGTCGAGAAGATTGTTTTGTAGTATTGAGCTATGCAAACAAAATTGAATTTAAAATTTAATTGAACCACATGTACTGTACACATCTGCCTCATTTCCATGCCAAGGTTGTGAGCAATTAAAAAATCTCTATACATGAGGATGAAAGCATTTTGATAAAGATGGCTGGAAACTTGGTGGTGGCCAAGTGGCACTAGAGATCTGAGGGTCTTTGTTGTCATTGGCAGCTTTACATTTTCTTTTTTTATACTACCATACAAGTGCACTGTGGCATTCTGCTCCTAGGTTACCAGGGAAGCAACCTTAACAAGAAAGCCTGGACCTACTTCTCTCCGGTCACAAATCACGAGGCATTCCCTAAATCACCTCTGAGTCAAAGTCCTTTGAGCAGGTCTATTTCTTTTCTCTGCAATGTTTTATATGTTCAAGTCAATGGTAAAGATACATACGCTTCTGTGTGTGTGACAAAGTCTACACATTCATTGAGATGCCTCTTTACTAAGGGTAGGATACACAGTATACGTAAAAAAGCATCTCAGGAATTCCAACAAACAAAAGAGACAGAGTAGAGTCAGTTTAGCACATGTAGAGTAGGCGATATTTAAATCTATGTTTTCATTTGCATGTGCTAATGAATGAATCATGTCTCTCTTTTAATTTACGTCTAGATTGGTGAAACCTCATGGCAATGAAAAAAGAGCACAGAGGTTTCATTCAGCGAGCCACCACATCTTCGTACATTTGGGGATTTTAATGACTGCTGTGAAAAAAAAACTTGACATGGTGACACCAGCAATATTGTTTGGCCTAAAGACAAAAAGAGACAGGAGGCAGAGCTGCAGATTGGAGGAATGAAGATAATGAGGTACCCTTTGGGAGTGACAAGATGAACAGGATCAGAACAGTACATATTAGACGTTTTGAATTCAGAGAGATTAGACTGAGATGGTTCAGACATGTCCGAAGGGAGAGAGAGGGAACATGTTGGCAGAAGAACTCTGGGTTTGGAACTGCTACGTAGAAAGCCATGAGGAAGGCCAAAGAAGAGGTTCATGGATGTAGTGAAGGTTGTTAGAGTGAAAGCAAAAAATGTAAGGGTAAATTAAGGACATTGACTCATTGGGGCAACCTCCAAAGTAAAGCTTAAAAGAGAACAAGCGAAACAACACATGCAGCAAATGATCTTTCTGACTAATCTGCTTTCCTGACCATGTTTTGATACAGAGAGATATGACTGCATTCATATACTGGTGGTAGTGACCTTATGGGGAGGAGAATGTGTTTTGTTTTTGCTGAAAGCAAAGCGACCCTTTCTAGAACAGTACTCATATTGTTTCCGACTTTGTATTGCAGAGCAGATTGCGTATTGTTGAGGTGCAGATTGGATGGTGGGAGGTGACGGGGTGAACAGTACACAGATTAATAACTTCATTGCACCTGCTGCTGTCATGGCCCTTCACCAGCTGCTGGGTGGAAGTGGTTATACGACTCTGACAAGCTTCACCCAGTGTATTCAGGTGTTAAAACACACAAAGGGAATTGCCTCTGGGCAACAGCATCCTTCCACAAACCTGGGTGAACATCATGCTTTTATTCAGCCTATTGTGATGCAGCATAGTGTAGAAAAACACCATTTCCCAAAATGCCGGTGAAAGGGATTTGAGGTTTACTGCATCAGGGGGAGTTCTTTCTGGGAGGTCTCTGAAGGCTGCTAAAGAGGGCATCCAGATGGTATGGCCCAGAGAATACCTCAATTACCATACTTCCCAGAAGTGCCAAGCAAGAGGGGGGATCTGGCATCTGATGCAGCCAGAGTTCATAAATACAGTCTGAAAGAGCCATAAAACAAGAGGTTTGATTTACTTGTGACTCATCTTCAGGAATCAAGCGAAGATAATATTTGCTTATTTATTATATTGTTCTCTTTTATTTGCGTAGTTCTAGTCCACTTTTAAAATTCAATTTTTTTTATATTAGGAGGATAAACTATTGTTATATCACATTAAAATCTATTTATATTTTCAAAATTGTTCATTCATTCATTTCATATTCTGAAGTGCTTATCCCTGACGAGGTCACGGGGGGTGCCGGAAAAGGCAGCGTACACCCCAAACAAGTTGCCAGTCCTTCGCAGGGCCACACACATGCAACTAACCACACACACGTGTGCACTTGTAGGGGCAATTTAGTAGCGGTCAATTAACCAAACCTAACCAAGGGAGGAGGCAATAGCGCAATCTTAGAGTTTCCACCCTTGATTCGAGAGAAGCTGGTTCAAATCCCACTGAGCTAATGCCTAATAATAATAATGCATTGTATTTCTATAGCGCTTTTCAGGACTCTCAAAGATGCTTCACATATGCATTATTCATTCATTCCATATAAGGTAATGGTAAGCTACGGTTGTAGCCACAGCTGCCCTGGGGCAAACTGATAGAAGTGAGGCTGCCATTTTGCGCCTTTGGCCCTTCTGACCATCACCAACCAATAGCACACACACCATCCAGACTAGGGTGAAGTTTCTTGCTTAGAGACACAACGGCAATTTTAATCTCAACGGCCGTCCCACCGTGGCACTTGGGGTTCCGGCAGTCTCCCATCCAAGTACAGCCAAGACCCAGCCTGCTTAGCTTCTGAGGTCTGACAGGATCAGTCATAAAAGGCTGGCCACAAGGCACCAATGTCTAGGTGTCCTTGGGGAAGACACCTAACCCTACCATTGGCACCGTCATAGGCTGCCTGCTGCGGTGCAATGCAGCACAGAAATGTCCCCATCGAGGGATGAATATAGTACGTTAGAAGAAAAAATAAATTACCTGCATGTTGCAAATGCCTGCAAATTGCCTGCAGGAGGATGAAACCGAAGTACCCAGTGAAAACCCTCATATACTAGTGGTGGGCGGATCGATCCTAATATCGATAATATCGATACCAACGTTAGTATTGATATTGATCGATACTCCAACTACAATATCGATACTTTGGTTGAAGTTTTATCCCCCGCACTTTGCTTCCATTTTTTATACACATATACTTGGTCATACTATATATATGACCCTAACCCTTGATGCAAAAATAGTCATTTAAAAAAAATAAAATATCGGTATCGATATCGGTATCGGCAATATTGATCTGGTGTTTACTTGGTATCGGATCGATACCAAAACTTGCGGTATCGCACATCCCTAACATACTGTCTACACAGGGACAACATGCAAACTCCACACAGAAAGACCAGTGTTCCAAATCTCATCCCCACCCACAATTCTAACCGCTGTTGTTTAAAACTTTCTTTGTCCAATGAGGACAGAACATTTTACAACAGATTAATTTTGAACTAATCAGCTGACTGCAATTAAAAGGGATCCACACAAAAAAGGATCAATTTAGTTCTACAAAATGAAATTTTTACGAAAGCACTGGAAGGGTGGGATATTACACAAGCAACGGACCACTAACTAATGATAAGTTCAGTGAATAAATTTACTTTCACTAAAATAAATAATTTCTTCTTTTGAGCCAGAGATGGACAGATATTAAAAAAGAGACAATTTTATTTGTTTGCAAAGCAGTTTAAATATGCATGCCAATTCTTTAATCTGCCATAATTTCACAACTTTATCAGAAAGTAAAAGACATAAAAGTGCTAAACATTATCAGTCTAATTAGGATTTCAGTCTCCATCAATTTGAGGCAAGAAAGAGGTTTTTTTTTCCTGTTTTACTTCAAACATAAGCACATTCAACAGCAATCATTCCTCAGTTATATTGTAGTTACGTATTCATGTATGCTTTTCTGCTCTTCTCTATAATTATTTTCACGAGATGTAAATAGATTTTTGTCAGATATTTGACATTAAAAAAGAGAATTAATGAGAATTTTAAAGGAAAAAGTTGTAGAAAAGTAAAAAAAATCTCACCCGAAAATTTCAATAGACAAAACATTTTACTTTGGGATTTATTGGGTTGGGTTTTTTTCTGATCTAGTGAACTGGCGAGGCTTTACTCATTTGCTTGGTTTTGAAATTTAACACTTTATCCTTCCTGCTGCTTTGAAATCTAAAAGGATAACACATTTAACAAGGTTGGGAAGCCTTACTGAAAGCTGTTTGAGCACGACCTGGAGCCGTGCAGACGAGTTGTCTCCAGCTTATTAAGAACAAACACTGTCCTAAATTGCTTTTCCAAAACTGCGTAAGGTCAGTCAGAAGAGAGTTTTCTAAATGAAAAAGGTTAGGAGGAGAGATTGGAGCGTTTATGAGCAATGATTGGGTGATGGTGAACCACTTATCACTTATATTCAACTTTGTCACATTTTCTTCTATAGATTTGGGTTATTTAGAGGCTTTATTTGATTTATTTAGCTTTTTGAATAGGGTCATTGGATTTGTGGTTAGGTAGCAAACGTCATAGTCCTGATTGAAACAGATACTGTATGTTATGATCTACAATGTGAATTCAGGGCTTCCGAGTGATCAATTTAGAGCGGGAATGGGAAAACTCTTTGGTTCGCGGGCCACTTTGAGTCCTAAAATTTGACAAAGGGGCCGGAACAGGAGCAGATGGACGGCATGCTTTGCTAACCGCTAGATTAGACCGATAGAATGGCGTACTAGATTTCAAACAAGCATGCTAGATGATTAGGTGTGAAATCTAGTGCGAAAGCGCATTTAGTGTGCTAGGTTTTAAATCTAAGCGCTTGATGTGACTTTACGCTTGTTTAAGTGCATGTATTGTTCCAGCTGGCTTTCCATATCTGTGCACACTGTTTACTTTGACAGCATGTGAATCCCGAAGACACACACATTTTAATAGGAGCAGTGTTGTTGTTTTCTCAACAAAGCCAAAATGTTGTGGTTCCCTCCACCACCACTGGAGGGAGCCCGGAACCATCTCACCTTTCCCCCAATTCTGGCTGACTGGTACACCTGCTCTGATTGAAAACACCTGCACCTACTCTCCCGGCTGCCTACTTAAAGGCAGCCTCACCAGTATTCCTCGTCGGGTCTTCATACCTCAGTCCTGGCTGACTCCCGACCCAACTGACTTTCTTGATATTGACTTTTGTTAACCTTTTGTTCCCTCTCCGTTGTTTACAGCTTTGCTGTTTCCGGGTTTAATAAACCTTGTTAAGTCCTGCATTTGGGTCCTCCTCCTTCCATGTGCACTTCCCACCACAACAGAAGACCCGACCATAATGGACCCAGCGGACCCAAATCATCTTCCTGAACAGGATGAGTTATCTCAACTAAAGGTGAGACTGGAACTATGTGGACAGGCTCTGGAAATGCTGCGTCAGATCAGTCATCTACATAGCAGGCATCTCCAAGATCTTCAGGCCCAGTTGACTCACAGAACCTCAACCTCCAACTCGATCCCAGAACCCCGCACCACCGACCCGGAAGTTTTTGATGGGACCCTGGGGAAATGTAGAGGTTTCCTTCTTCAATGTTCTCATATCTTTGCTCTCCGTCCACAGACTTTTCATTCCGATACTACCAAGATTCTCTAGATTGTGGGGCTCCTGCGAGGAGGTGCGTTGCAATGGGCGGAGGCAGAGAACTTTGGCTCCCCACTCACCACTCGATCCCTGGACGCTTTCCTCCGCGCTTTCCGAGCAGCATTCGACCTTCCGAACCACGCAGGGAACGCTTCCCGGAGATTGTTACGGATCTCCCAGGGGAAGGTGTCTGTCTCGGAATACTCAATCCGATTCCGGATCTTAGCCGCGGAGGTTAAGTGGGACGACGGGGCCCTACGTGGAATCTTTATGGAAGGGCTGAATCACCATCTGCGACATGAACTGACAATGAGGGGTGAGTCATCGGATCTTAACACCCTTATCAATCTTGCTATACAGTTAGATAACAGCCTTCGGGAAAATCGACCGAGAAGAGACCTCGAACCACCACGGCTCTCTTCCCTTGGCTCCCCGTTTCGTCGGAGGTGCTCTCCTGTGGAAACTGCCTCTCCTGATAATGACCCCGAGCACTTGGAACCTATGCAGTTGGGTAAGACGTCCCTGTCTACAGAAGAGAGAGAGCGCAGACTCAGGAGTGGGCGTTGTTTGTATTGTGGCGAACAGGGCCACCTTCTTCCCAGCTGTCCTGTGAGACCAAGAAGAGATGTTCGACCTACAGCTAAAGGATACCTGGTGAGCTCGGCCCAAGGCATGTCTGTCAGTCATTCCCGTTATACCATACCAGTGACACTCATAATATCTCCCTCTTCTTCAGTAACCGTAAAAGCGTTAATTGACTCTGGTGCTGATGGCAATTTTATGGATTCAGAACTCTTTCATTCTCTCTCTCTTCCTCCAGTTCGTCTTAATAAATCCATGCCAGCTAACGCTATTGACGGTCGTCTGTTGTCTTCAGTAACACACCGCACCCCCATCCTAGAACTCATTACTTCGGGTAATCATCGAGAACACATTAGTTTTATGTTGTTGAGCACTCCTGACTGCCCTATGGTGTTGGATATCCCTTGGCTTCAATTGCACAACCCTCATATAGACTGGAAGTCTGGAAAAATACTAGGTTGGAGTACTCACTGTCACGCGGTGTGCCTCTGTTCAGCGATCCCGGGTGCTATTCCTGGCAAGATTAAACCTGCAGAACTCCCTGATTTAACTACTGTTCCGGCCGTTTATCATGATCTCTCTCCTGTTTTCTCTAAAACTCATGCGAAGTCACTGCCGCCTCACCGTCCTTACGACTGCCCCATTGACCTGCTCCCTGGTGCCACGTTTCCTAAGAGTAGCCTATACAATCTGTCTAAACCGGAACGTGAAGCTATGGAATCGTATATCAAGGAAGCACTGGCAGAGGGTTTAATTCGTCCATCGTCGTCACCTCTGGGCGCAGGGTTTTTCTTTGTGGAGAAAAAGGACCGCTCACTACGCCCATGCATCGACTACCGAGGCCTAAATCAGATAACAATCCGCAACAAGTATCCACTCCCCCTTCTTAACTCTGCTTTTGAACTGCTCCAAGGAGCGTCAGTATTCACGAAACTTGACCTCCGTAACGCATATCACCTGGTCCGGATCCGCCAAGGGGATGAGTGGAAAACTGGGTTCAACACCCATCTTGGTCATTTTGAATATCTGGTTATGCCTTTTGGACTCACTAACGCCCCAGCAGTGTTTCAATCGTTTATTAACAATGTATTACGTGACTTCATCAACCATTTTGTGTTTGTTTATCTTGATGACATTCTAATTTTCTCCCCGTCACTAGAAGCTCACCAGGTCCACGTAAGAACAGTTCTTCAACGGCTGCTGGAGAACAAACTGTTTGTTAAAGCAGAGAAGTGCGAGTTCCATTCCACCTCAGTTTTGTTTTTGGGGTTCAAGATCGGCTCCGGTACCATCGAGACCGATCCCGAAAAGATTCGGGCTGTTAAGGAGTGGCCCCGTCCCAGCACTCGGCGACAGCTGCAGCAGTTCCTGGGCTTCGCCAACTTTTACCGGCGATTTATCAGGAACTACAGCCAACTAGCTGCACCCCTCACTCAACTAACCTCCTCTGCTTGTCCCTTCAAGTGGCCTCCTGAGGCTGAACGAGCCTTCTGTACCCTCAAGGAGAGATTCTCGTCTGCTCCTATCCTCATCCAACCAGACCCATCTCGCCAATTTATCGTCGAGGTAGATGCATCCGACTCTGGGGTGGGTGCCGTCCTATCTCAGCGCTCCACTTCTGACGGCAAACTCCATCCCTGCGCCTTCTACTCTCGCAGGCTCTCTCCCGCTGAACGTAACTATGACGTGGGAAACCGCGAACTACTCGCTATAAAAGCAGCCCTGGAGGAATGGCGCCACTGGCTGGAAGGTGCAGACCCTCCCTTTCTCATCTGGACTGACCATAAGAATCTGTCATACTGTATATTCAATCTGCCAAGAGACTTAATGCACGCCAGGCTCGGTGGCAATTATTCTTCTCCAGGTTTAACTTTACTTTGACCTACAGACCCGGTTCCCGCAATGCGAAGCCAGATGCTCTCTCTCGTCTTCATGTCACAGGTGACTCTGTCGGCGGACCCTCAGAGATAATTCCTCCCAGTTGTGTGGTGGGAGCCACCACCTGGGAGATAGAAAAGGCGGTCACTGAAGCCCAGCAGTCTAGCACAGAATCAGGTAATCCTCCATCTGGCTGTCTCTTTGTCCCATCCTCCGTTCGCTCACAGGTCTTGCAGTGGGCCCATTCATCCCGCTGGGCCTGCCACCCGGGGGTAAGCCGAACAATGGACATCATCAGACGACGGTTTTGGTGGCCGGCCCTGAATAAAGACACCCGGGAGTTCATTGCCTCCTGTCCAGTTTGTGCGCGTGGGAAGACCTCTCATCGTCCACCAGCTGGTTTTCTTCGTCCTCTACCCGTTCCGTCTCGACCTTGGTCCCACGTGGCACTGGATTTTGTGACCGGCTTGCCTCCCTCTGACGGTAACACAGTGATCCTCACAGTCGTTGACCGCTTCTCCAAATCAGCTCACTTTGTTCCTCTGCCCAAGCTACCCTCTGCTTTGGAAACAGCTCAACTACTTGTTTCTCATGTTTTTCGTTTACACGGAA
This sequence comes from Neostethus bicornis, assembly GCA_902685375.1. Lineage (NCBI taxonomy): Eukaryota > Metazoa > Chordata > Actinopteri > Atheriniformes > Phallostethidae > Neostethus > Neostethus bicornis. Next base: position 9,025,448 of record LR738542.1, on the reverse strand, counting down.
TACCCACAGATATCGTCTCGGACCGTGGTCCCCAGTTCACCTCTCGTGTGTGGAAAGCCTTCTGTCAAGCCCTGGGAGCAACAGTGAGTCTGTCGTCGGGCTACCATCCCCAGACCAATGGTCAGACGGAACGGGCAAACCAGCACATCGAGTCCGTCCTCCGCTGTGTGGTAGCTGACACCCCTTCTGCTTGGAGCTCCTTTCTACCCTGGGCAGAATACGCCTACAACTCACAAACCAGTAGAGCCACAGGTCGGACCCCGTTTGAGGTAACCCTTGGTTTTCAACCACCTCTTTTCCCCTCTCAGGAGTCCGAGATCTCTGTGCCATCTGTCCAACACCACCTCAAACGATGCCGACTGATGTGGATACGCACTCGCAGAGCGCTGCTTCGGACCACAGAACAAAACCAGCAGATCGCCAACAGGCGGCGGACACCGGCTCCAGTTTATCAGGAGGGGCAGTCAGTTTGGCTGTCTTCTAAAACCATTTCCCTGCAAGTTGAGTCACGCAAACTGGCTCCCCGGTTCATCGGTCCATTCACCATCGAGAAGATCATTAACCCAGTCACGGTACGTCTCCGCCTGCCTCCTACTCTTCGTATTCATCCCGTTTTCCACGTCTCGCAGGTCAAGCCCCACGTCTCCAGTCCTCTGCAGCCCCCCACGAGTTCTCCGCCTGCTCCGCGAATCATAGATGGTGCTCCTGCTTTCACGGTCAGTCGTCTTCTGGATGTCCGTCGTCGAGGTCGTGGACTCCAGTACCTGGTCGACTGGCAGGGATATGGCCCAGAGGAACGTTCCTGGGTCCCACGTTCAGCCATCTTGGACCGTGATCTCGTCAGGGATTTCCACGCTGCCAACCCTGACAAGCCTAGGCCACCTGGAGGTGGTCGTAGAGGGGGGGGGTACTGTTGTGGTTCCCTCCACCACCACTGGAGGGAGCCCGGAACCATCTCACCTTTCCCCCAATTCTGGCTGACTGGTACACCTGCTCTGATTGAAAACACCTGCACCTACTCTCCCGGCTGCCTACTTAAAGGCAGCCTCACCAGTATTCCTCGTCGGGTCTTCATACCTCAGTCCTGGCTGACTCCCGACCCAACTGACTTTCTTGATATTGACTTTTGTTAACCTTTTGTTCCCTCTCCGTTGTTTACTGCTTTGCTGTTTCCGGGTTTAATAAACCTTGTTAAGTCCTGCGTTTGGGTCCTCCTCCTTCCATGTGCACTTCCCACCACAACACAAAATATCAAGAGTGTGACATCTAGTCAGGAAACATCAGAATTGCAGAGGAAATAAAACACTAACAAGGTTTATTTATTTAAAAAAATTTATGTATGGCGGGCCGGATTGAAACGTCTAACGGGCCAGGCCGCATGTGGCCCGCGGACTGTGGTTTGCCATGCCTGACTTAGAAGTTGTACAGAAGACCTTTATAAATTGAACTTCTGCAAAAACGTGTCAAACAAGGTCTACTCATTCCTTAAAAATAAATATACTAAAAAATGTATCCCAGATTTTCTGGACTACAAGCCATTACTTTCCCCCTCAGTTTCAAACCATGACGCATCTAAAAAGATGTGGCTATGCTGTGGATTTTTCTTCTACCACTAGGGGAGCTCTAACTAAATTTAGCATAAAAATCAATGCAAAGAAGAATGAGCTACTTTTTTTGTTAGTAGATAAAACACACATGGCAAATTATGGACTGGAAAATGTATTAAAATTTCCACACTTTCATTATAAAAATCACACAAAGACTTTCATGGGATGCAAGTTTTAAGTTGGAGGCAGTCAAGCATGCTTGTTTTAATTCCGAAAAGTTGCTGCCGTGTTAAAAGGCACAACCTAAACATGTACATTTACAGCACAAAATTCTTCTGTACATAAAGTAAAAATATCATTTTTAAATTATATGTGACTTGTATGTCTTTTTTAAAGATTTTAAATCTTTTATACATGTGCACCCTTTAGTAAAAAAAAAATACGGTGTGTATTAATAAACTCTTTACTTTGTGGCACGTAAAAATCCTCAACCAATTCTTTTTGAGTGCTGAGCTAAAACCATTGCCCCACACTTTGTTGATCACCAGTACTTCCTGCTTTTAACACTACAAAACCATTATATCAAACATTCACATTTTGGCGCCTACACCTGTGTGAACAGCTTGTTGTCTATGATGCGCTTAAGAACTTGAAGGCTGTGGCTCTCGATCTGTTCTACATTCTATTTCCATAAAGAAAATAATAGGGTAAAAAGAGACTCAGTTATTTGACGGTCAAGATATTTTCAGAACGAAACCCTAAAATTTACTTGTGTAACAGTCAATTTTATATCGAATAAACTATTACTAGTGCTTTTAGGAGGTACTTTTTTATTTCGAAACTATATTTGTTAAAGCAAATGCCTCATATCACTTAGCACAGATGATTCCGTTAAACTAAGAAATGAACGAGTCCAATGTAGTCTGAGAAGACCCAGTGAAAACAATCCCTGTGATGCAGCTCATATAAACAGTAGCTTGGAAAGCTTGGTGTAAAAATTGATATTCACATGGCCCCATCACCTGGCGCCTAGCTGAGAACTAAATCACCTTACTGAATGTTATGCTCTGCTCACACTGCATTGGATTATCTACCAAGGTCAGATAAGCAAAGGATTTTTCTCAAACCACCGACTCTATGAAGGGTCTTTGTACATCTTGCAAGGGCAGGTCTTTCCAGTCATGTATTGATGTACAGAGATGCTGTCCAACATGGATTCTAAAAATTTCCATTTCTGCAGTGTTTTAATTAAACCTCTAAAACTTCTCATTCTGAAAGATCCTCCAAATTCCCTTTAAATTGTACCCTAATTAGACGAGAAATGGTTTAAAGTGGGTTATTGGATTGTGAAGTCTGCTTATTTCCTGCTCGTTTTCAAAATTAGGACAAGCTATTCATCTAATCAAAGTGGAAACTGTAAAAATCAATTAACAGACAAACTCTCTGCTTTAAGAGACATGGTCAAGTACAAATTATTTTAAGTATGTGAGCTTCAAACTTTGTAAAACTTTAGGCACAAAACTTTTTTGTTTTTTTAAAACTAATTTCCATCATACACAGAAACCTTGATCTCATTGAGAGTTTTTTTCAGTTTACAGATCAAGAAAAAGATACTTCAGGTAAATGAGGAAAACAATAATGTATTTAGTTTGTTCCGTTCCGTCATCTTCCGCTTGTTCCGGGGTTGGGTCGCGGGGCAACAGCCTCAAACGGGCAGCCCGGGCCTCTCTCACCCCGGCTGCATTCTCCAGCTCACCCGAAAGAATCCCAAATCGTTCCCCGGTCAGCTGTGAGACATAGTCTCTCAAGCAGGTCCGGGGATGCCCCTTGGTCTCCTCCCGGTGTGACGTGCCTGAAACACCTCGCCCGCGAGGCACTCGGGGGGCATCTTGACCAGATGCCCGAACCACCCCATCTGGCTCCTCTTGACCTGGGGGAGGAGCGGCTCGACACCGAGCTCCTCCGGGATGGCAAAGCTCCTCACCCGATCTCTGAGTGAGAGCCCAGCCACCCTGGGCCACCCACTCACAGCTGGTGACCATAGATGAGGGTAGGAACGTAGATCAACTTAACGTAGCTTTACTTTTCGGTTCAGCTCTCTCTTTACCACGATGGACCGATGCAGCGTCCTAGTTATTGCTGACGCCGTACCAATCCGCCTGTCGATCTCCCGCTTCATCTTTCCCCCACTCGTGAACAAGACCCCGAGATACTTAAACTCCTCTACTTGGGGCAGGACCCTGTCCCTGACCCGCAGTGGGCATTCCACCCTTTTCCAGGCGAGACCCATGGTCTCGGATTTGGAGGCGCTAATTCCCATCCCGGCCGCTTCACACTCGGCAGCAAATCGATCCAGAGATCGATATTTAGTTTGTAAAAATATGAATGTAAGATATCAGATAATGGGGTGAATGAAATCAAATATTGAGTTTGGTTTTGCTTCGTTCTCTGAAACACCCATCCCTAATAGAGTAGCAGGGGATGCCAGAGTCTGTCCTGGCTAATTTAAGGTGATTGCCAGTCCATCGTTGGGCCACACACAACCATGAACACATATGCTCATTCATAGGGGCAATCTCGTTGTTGCCAATTAACCTATTATGCATATTTTTGAGGGATGGGAAGAAACCAGAGTTTTCCGGGTGGAACCCATGCATACACGGGGAAAACATGCTAAGTCCTCACAGAAAGGCTTGTGTTTTAAGACTCGTCCCACCCAGGACTCATACCCTGACCTTCTTGCTGTGAGGCCACTGTGGTAAAACAACAAATCCAGCTGTTAAACTAAAACCCCCTATAGGTTTATGCAGCTTATGGACATTTGTGGCGACCCCTGAAGGCAAATGCCGAAAGAAGAAAAGGGACATTTTCTGTTCGCCACACAAAAAGAGAAAAATACATTTAATGGACAGTGTTGTATTTGCATGTGAAAAAAAAATTCTGATTAGACTTTGATTTACTGCCACTATTTGAACAATTTGGCCTTTAGATTGCATTGGGAGGACTATAGGTGAGAAAGTATTAGATGGATGGTAGGGATGTAGGAGAGTAAACCCACAGTTCTACTGGAGCGTTGCAAAAAACGTTGCAGTTCAACATCTTTCTGGTGAAGGAAATTTGTTTTACACGACACAGCAGGTCATCATTCTTCTTACCATGAAACCGGACAGAAACAATAAAAGAAAAGAGAGGAAAGACTTGAAAGCGATTAATTGAAGAGCGAAAAAGAACAATACGGCTAACAGTAAAGAGTTTATTTAAAGACTACAGACCAAACAAAATATACCAACCAGTTTGATTAATAATTTTACCAAAAAAACAAAACTCATGACTAGTTAATACTTTTAGAGAATTTCTTTTTTTTTTCAAAATTATACATTTTGTATTTCTAAGACTGGTACAAGATGAAATACACTTCATTAATCCCCTGCTGGGGAAATTTGTGTCCAGTAGCTCCAAGCAGTCCAAGATTGAGCTCCAAACAACTTCTGAACAGTTACTAGGTGATGCTGAGTTGGATGGGAGCTGAAATCAAATAGGACTCTGAGCCTATTCCCTACAGCCTGCCAGGGAACGTCCTGGTGAGCTGGAAGATGAAGCTAGGCTGAGACAAGCCAGGGCTTCCCCTCGAGGCTGTTGCCCCCGCGACCCGGTACCGGATAAGCGGAAAACAACAAAACGGAATGTTGAACCAGCTTTGGGGATATGCCCACCGTGCATAAAAAACATGATCATAAAGTTCCTGTGAAGGGGTCAAGAAAAGGTGGAAGAGAACGAAACAGAGCTGTAAAGCCACTTGATGAAACAGTAGCTTGGTGAAACAGCCGCTTGGTGGAATAGAGTTGGAACAGCTGTTGGTGGGACACAAGACAGTTGGCTCTGAACAGGGTAGGATGTGGGTTACAAAGGCAGTGATGTTTGAAAGCTCCTTTGGATTGTAAAAAATCTGAAACTGACCACTCAGAGCTCCAGATTTTGACAGCAACTCACATTTGTCACTGTGGTTGGAATTTGTTGTTTTCAAACACCACAATTCCACCTTTCCAAGTCTCTGGCCGCACGCACCATAGTGAAGCCAGGTACGTTCAGATAGGAATCGTCTCTAATGTCGCTTAGCTAAGACTGTAAACGAGACTAAGCTCCACTCGAAAGATTGTGTCTTCATTTCGTTGGCTTTTGCTTCACTCCAACACAACACATCTCGACATAACCCGCTCTGATTTGGCATTTCTCGAAGCTGAAGTAGCTCCTCTCATTAAACAGCAACTATAAAGGAAACAAAAAAAAATTCAACAAAACTGTAGAGCGCTACATGGACTTGCTGCCATCACGAGAGGCACATTTTTGGGTGGGTAGGTTTGGTCAAGCCTCACAACAAGTAAGAAGAATGTCTCAGAAAATAGATTTATATTAAATTTTCAAATTCTTTAAATGATTGTAAAGATACCAACAAATTATATCTACTTTTTCAGTTTCTTATCATAAGCAGTTGCCAAACTTGTGCAAACAAACGCTGACATATTGTTTTTTGTTTTGTTTTTCACCCATTGGGTTAATTTTGGATTTGTTTTCATTGAGAAGAAGCATATGTGGAAAGGAATACCTAAACTGTTAGTTAGTTAGTTAGAGAGTACATTTGTTCTGTCCTATTTTTTTGTATTTTTGTTCAATTTACTTTTTGAGCCCGTTTAGAGAATTGTTATGTGATGCTGAGCCATACAAACAAAATTGAATTCAATTGAACACTTGAAAGCTCATCTGCGACGTCACCTTCAGTAAGAAGGTGCCAAACATGGTGGGAAATTCCCAAAAGGTACAATAAATGAGAAAATAAAGCAATAAAATAAAATAGCATCACCTGCTGTCTGTATCAGTGAGACCTTCTGGTCCCGATTAGTCCCTTTTAGCTTTGATGCTTCCTGAAACCATGGCAACCCCATCACAAGTCCCCACTTGGACAACATAATAACTGCTTCACATTTATTTGCTGTCAAGGCTTGATGTTATGAGACCACTCCTTAATAAGGGCTTTGCTCAAATAAACAGAGAAAAGAGTTGGATATTGCAGTCTCAATTTATTGATCTCTCTTGAGTGCAGTTTAATCTCTACAGCACTAGTCTTTTCAGTTTTCTCAGGAAAGTAATGATATGACCTGCATCGGGTAAATAGTCCAGACATAAGTAGCACTTTTAACCTTATCTATGTTCAACAAATAGCTTTGAAACATGATTTTGATGCTGTCATACAACGGCTCTTATCATGAACTTAGACTGTGTGTACGTCTGTTTTTTTCACAACACCAATAGTTGTTCAGAGGAATGTACGCTTATTTAGTTCAAATATTTTGCTTGAGGACCCTGATTACGGTCTTCAGGTTTCTGTTGGAGAAAAAAACCCCACTTACATCAAGCAGGTAAACTTTTGTCAGTAACTTGGCTATATTTATGTATACTGTATCGCTATCACCACGGATGCCATCGTTGCTTTCGCCTTCCTACAAAGTTGGTCTGGTTTTTAACAGGCAATAGCCCTTGATTTTTACTCACCATGTGTTGGAGAGAAAAGTTATTTTTTTATCCCAAAGCTGTGCTGACTAGAGAACCAAACAAGTGATTTTAAAAGATTTAAACAAATTTTACTTGTTGAACAAGGACAGTACCCTCGAGCAGACTTTGCTAGAATGTCTACAAAGAATATGCATACCTGCATACCTGACCCGTAGTTACAGATAAGTGGAGACAAATAAAAGATGGGGGATGTACCGCAAACAGTATCAGAACATTCCTTAATTTACATAACACGGTGTCTGTTGTGATGTGGGATGCGGAAGAAGGACGACCCAAATGCAGGACAACAAAACAGGATTTATTAACCAAAAGGTCCAGGAAGGCTGTAAGGCACAGGATTAACTCAACAAAAAGTTATTGGACCAAAGTTCAAACATGATAACAGAGTTCAAGAATATTGTCTTGGTTGGCCAGCCAGCCAGGAAGGAAGAAAGCAAGGAAGGAAGAAAGGAAAGCCCGGCTGTAAGATAAGCTTATGATTTTACTCTTTATAACTTTATAATATGTATTTTTCACATTTTGCTGAGGATACGTGGGCGTCAGCCATCTTATGTATGTCAGCTATTTTAGAAGTGTATATTGCTCTCCCATCCCTGAAGGGTTGATCAGCACATATAGAGACCAACTGGTTACCAGAACATTCCTGCCTTATCAGCTAATCACAGATAGTTGCAGGACATGAAACTTCCTGTTCTGTTGAAACCATTTTGTATACACAATGTTGGGTGGACTTTCTGCCCTTTTGATAAACTCATTCCTCAGATGCCTGTGCGTGTCCTCATGGAAACTGTGACCTATTTGCTCTAATAAAAGGATGCAGCCGGGGTGAGATGACTTGGGAGAAGCTTGTAGGAACCGACAGAGTTAAGTCTCTGTACTCCTCATCTCTCGCCTACTGTAGAGTGGAAAAAAACGCTTGTTTCCATGTGTGAGCATTTTGTTGATTATGATACTGGGGTACTGAATTGCATGAAGCATTTTTTAGACCCAACACCGGCTGGTAGGTATTTTAATGACCCAACGTGGAAGTCAGGAGAGACTGACTTTGAATAGGAACCAGGCTGACAATGCACAGTTGATTTGCATCACGCTAATCGGCCAGGTGTTTGGGATCAGGTTGAGATCCAGGAGGAACCAGGAAGGTTCCAGGGCTCTCTCTGGTGGCAGGTGAGGGAACCATAACAGTGTCAAACAGCTGCAGGTCAGGAACTGTCTGCAGCAAGGGGATCACATTAAACTAAAGACACTTTGAACGATAAAAGAAAAGAAGCATACAAAGGTTTACGTTTTCTACCTAACACCATGCAAAACTGATTGGCTGAGATTTTAAATGCACCACAAAGTTTGCAGTTTTTAAATATATTTGATTAATTCGACTTTCTTCTGTTTGTAAGTTCAAGTCCAATAAGGGAAGGCAGATTTAAGTAATATTGTAAATAACACATTTATAAAGTTTTTCATAATACATTTATTATTGCAACAATACCTAGGTGTCCATAGGTGACTTTCATAAAGACGTCCTTTTTAATCAGCAGCACCCCACAGCGGCTCATCTAAAGACACTGAATGCAATTAGTTTGAAAAGCATTTCTTGACATTTAGTCATGGAATCTCCCACCACTAAAAGCCTGACATTTTAAACAGACTGAAACAGCTTAAGGGTGCAATTTTTCCACGGAGTGCTCCAACTATGTTTAGCAAGTCTTTCTACAGTCTATGTTGAGCAAAAATGAAATAAGCGGTCATGGGTCAGAATGACTGATCTTTACCGAAAAAAAAAAAAAATCTCTTGTCAAAAAAATAACACAAAGTTTTATACAGTAAGAGCGTGAAAGGCATACTTGCATGTTTAGTTTAACGAAGCTTTGTTACCACTTTATTTTTTAATGATTTCTAAAAAGGAAAAAAAAAAAACTTAGAAGTGAATGTGAAATTCGGAGAATGTGCAAATAAATCAACTGGTTTATTTTAGGTCTTTTGAACATGATGCTGTGTTTTCCATTAAATGTGTCTTGTGTCAGACTCTAGGCGTGAAACACACAGGCTGTGAGTGCATCGGTACTTCTGTAACACATTTTTGAGGGCAGTATTTCCTGATGCATTGAGGGAGCTTAAAGAAACTGCCCACAGCTACTAAGTACCAACTTCAATTTTTTTTATTTTCACACATTCTATTGATCCCTCACTGGGGAAATTTTTGTGCTGCACTCCTACACCAAAGCCAGCTGCCCACGACATCACCAGTGGTGGGAGAAACAGGGGGTTAGGTGTCTTCTCCAAAGACCCTAGACATGCATTCCATGGGATGCAAACCTGCAAACTTTCGGTTGACTTCCAGTCCGCGGGCGAACGCTCTAACCACTGAGCCATCGTCTCCCCCTTTAGATAAACTGTTTAGGCATTCGGGGGGATCATGTCAAAGTGACAGACGTCTAGGTCACACATTTCTGGGGCAGAGGGATACATATTGTTTGATGCCCAGGTAGCAATCTATTCTTGCCTTTTGTGTTTAAAAAATAAAAACCAAAATTATTTAAGATTAACTTTTTTTACCCACATCTTTTTTGTCCAGTAGACAAGATGTTATGGTCTTCATTGTATCCGCAATGATGTTTAAAAAAATGTCTAAACCAGGGGTCACCAACCCGGTGCCCACGGGCACCAGGTCGCCCACAGCGACTGCATCAGACGCCCGTGGGCCAGTTCTAAAAATAGCACTAATCACAAATTAGCTCTGTCTAAAATTTTATTTAATTATGTTGCTATTCTTTTTTAATTTCATTTACAGTGATGTAAATTTAAAAACGAATACATAAAAACGCAAAAAAATAATGTATATCACAAAAAAATTTTAATATTCGAACTCTGAGGTTGTCTCGGTCGGAGTAAAGAGGAGGTTACGAACGTGTTTTCTACCCACAAAAACATGGAAGAAAAAAGGAAGAAAACTTATAATTTTTACAGTGAATGGGAGGAAGAGTTGTTTTTTACTAACATGAAAGAAAACTGTGTGCGTCTCATCTGTGGTGCGACTGTGGCGACGCACAGTCGCACCGGAGATGAGACGCTGTGGCGATGCACAGTCACACCGTCCTTATTTTGAAAGGAGTAGATATTTGTTAAATCTTTCATAATTGATCGTTTGTACAAACATGGTTCAGAGTTTATGATTTGATAACTGTTGGTGCATTACTCAGTGCCCTTGAAGTAGCTCTCAGTTTCAAAAAGGTTGGTGACCCCTGGTCTAAACCCTCAAATCCAAGTTTTTAGATCCATTACAAGTTTAAAATAGAAGAAATAAATAAAAATGTAATTAATTTACCTCAAAACTTTTAACAAAGTAACACAAGCCAGGATTTGTCTTTTTAGGAAGAAGTACAGTGGTACATTAGAGTTCAAATTTGGGAAAAAGAGCCTGTAGGTTTTTTTTTTGTTTGTTTGAGACAATGGTGTTTTCTTTCTTTTTTTTAGTTTTTTTTTTCACCTACTCACTCGCGGTCACTACTTACACGCCCCATTTATCTGTCTGTTTTAAGTGAAATTTTAGCTTGTTTTTCTTTAATGTAGCTTGGAAATATAATGGGTTACAGGCTTTTGAGCTTGTTTATTGTAGTTGCCCATTTAAGCTTTTCCGATTTGCTCCATAAAGTCTTCCTTAATCTCTTTTCTGTCTACGATGCAGTAATAACCTGTGGCTACAGCTCAGCAGACACAAACATGACAGTCTTGCTTTTTCAGGAGCTTGTGTCCACATCCTTGTTTCCTTGGTTACTACACATATCCAAAAACTTACATGCACACAGACACACAAATGCACATACACAACTTCATGTGACGGAATAACAACGATAATAAGATCTGCTAACAGATGGTAAATTTGACACCTTCTATTTATTTTCTGTATTTTGTAAAATTTGCTGCACAGAACGGCAGTCAAAATCTGACAATGGTGCATTGCTCAATGTGTATTTCTTAGAAGGTGTAATATCTTCTAGATCATTAGTTAAATGTTCCTGGAGTTGTGTGACAGAAATTAATACGTTTTTATAATTCTCTCACACATTTGTATTCATTGCATTGCAATCAGTATATCTTCAAATGTGTGTGTTTACCATCTGAAAGAATGGTCAATTCCATTACATCCGCACCCTGCTGTACAGCAGAGCAGAAAAAATCTAGTATTGAGGGTCAAGATTATTCTTTTGCATGTTTAATTTAGCCTTACCAAGTTTCTAAAGAACAGCTCCTTATGAGGTATTGTGTGACTTCATTTGCTTACGTATAGAAACAAAGTGTATTTCAACAAAAAACTGTTACAGTACATTTTACCCAGAGCTTACAGCTCGTGAGACTTCTCCGCACTTGTTGTATCTTCCTGACGATAAAGACCAAGAACGCAACTGACTCCGTTTATTTTACTTCCACTCAAGATATTTTTCCAGCACAGTTGCCATCTTTAACATTTGCCTTGAAGGAAAATTAACACATTTATGTTTTCTTCTGAAATTAGCTGCAACACTTGAACAGTAATTTTTGTTTAATTCTTCCTCTTCTTTCAGCAATGCCCTTCAGGGGTCACCACAGCAAGTCAGTTTCCTCCATCTAACCCTGTCTGCTGTATCCTCTTTGGTCACACCAACTATCTTCATGTCTTCCTTCACTGCGTCCATGAACCTCATCTTTGGCCTTCCTCTAGTCATCTTTCCTGGTGGTTCCAAATCCAGCATCCTTCTTCCTATGTACTCTCTCTCTCTCCTCTGCACATGTCCAAACCATCTAAGTCTTGCCTCTCCAACTTTATCCCCAAAACCTCTAACATGTGCTGTTCCCCTGATATACTCATTTCTAATCCTGTCCATCCTGGTCACTCCCAGAGAGATCCTCAGCATCTTCATCTATGCTACCTCCATCTCTACTTCCTGTCTTTTCTTCAGTGCTACTGTTTCTAGGCCAATCAGCATGGCTGGTCTCACCACGGTTTTGTACACTTTCCTTTTCATTCTAGCTGAAACTCTTCTATCACACATCACACCTGATACTTTCCTCCACCCGTTCCAGCCTGCCTGAACATGCTTCTTCACCTCTTTTCCACACTCTCCATTGCTTTGGACTGTTGATCCTAGATACTTAAAATCTTCCACCTTCTTTTTCTCTTCTCTCTGTAACCTCACTTTTCCATTTGGATCCCTCTCATTCACACACATGTACTCTGTTTTACTCTGACTAATCTTCATTCCTCTTCTTTCTAGTGCAAACCTCCACCTCTCTAGCTTTTCCTCCACCTCTTCCCTCCTCTCACTACAGATCACAATGTCATCTGCAAACATCATTGTCCATGGGGGTTCCTGTCTGACCTCGTCTTGCATATTTATATGTGGCGTTGTAAAAAGTAATTTTTGTTTAATTAACTTCCCCATTTGCTCCTGAGGTCTAGCTCAAGTCTTGATTTTTGTCATGTCTCGTCAATCTTCTGTTTTGTTTTTGCACTTTATGGTCCATGTCTCGCTTGTGTTGTCTTGTGTTGCTTCCTGTTTAATTTTGAACCACTAACTCTCCTCTCATTTTAGGTCATTTTACTTCCTGCTCTGGTTTGTTTCCCCCAGGTGTGATTGTCTAATCCTCCCTGATTGTTTCCTCCTGTGTTTCCCCTTCCTCATGTTATAAAAGTCTGTGTCTTCTCTTGTCTTGTGCCAGATTATTTTGACTGTTGGTCTAGAATCTCATGTTAAAAAATAAAAGTTATTTATGTTCTGCAATCGGGTCCTCCCTCATTCCAAGCCTGACAATTTTGTTAGTTGGACAGGTTGAGTATTTTTGAATATGTAGCTTTATGATCCCTCTTGACTCAAATGCATCAATCAATACATTCCAAGCTCTCTTAGTACACACATGTGCCATACCCAATTTCAAAAAGTAAAGGTAAATTCAAGCCATCTCCCAAAGTTCCTTTCTTCTCAAAATTTGGTGGGAATACTTAAAACTTCTACCTTATTGAGATCAATCAGATTTTACGATCTCATATGAAACCTGTTTACTTCTTCCTTTCTCAGCAGTGACGATCTTGTGAGATCAATTGCTTTTGTCTTGCAACTGCATCATATGCATTTCTTCTAGAATTTTCAATAATGGGGATTTCTTTACATATTCATACATAAGGGACAAAATACATTAAAAGTTCAAGCTTATGTTTGGGACAAAATGAGTTGTATTTCTGTATTTCTTTTACTGTAGTAAATTTAGGACAGGAAGTGGTGGATGGCAGAGGTGTTCGGACAAGAGAAAATTGAATGAAAAAATTAAGCTAAACAGTGGATTGTGACTTGCGGTTGTTCGTCCTTCCATCCGTCTGTGCATGTAGACACACATGGCTCCACTACCATCTTCCGCGACACGTGTTCTGAAGCAAACCACATTAAGTGTAAATAGTATAAATTTTTTAAGCAGATCGGTACTGAGTTTCTGCCTTCTTTGGTTAAGGCACAAAATTCAATTGTTCAAAATTGAGGGCAAAAAACTATTTGCCCTCAACTATTTTGAGGGCAAGTTTTTAAGTTATTATGTTATGTAATTAAGTTTAAAAAATACATCCTCTCTTAAAACTGCACAGGTGTGTAAGCAAATCCCTCTTGGTTTGAATGGCGTAGATTACTAAGTAGGCAAATTCAGCATGAAAAATTTAGCATATCAAAGTGGATTTTATTAGTTTCTGAACTACTCATAGTTGCGTGACATATAATGTTGCTTTCGTTTTGAGAAAAAAATTGAGTGCTTAATGCATCTTAATGTAAATAACTTCAGACGTGAAACTCAGAGGACTTTTTTTCGTACAGAGATGAAACAAACCGAGTTGTTTACCAAACAAGTTCAGCCAAGCAGCTAAAATGCCTCATGATATCGACTTCATCAATCAGTATTCCAGCCATGTGGAGACATCATCCATGTGTGCATGTGGAAATGAAAGAAGGAACTGTGACCTTTTATTTCTGTTTTTGCCTCTATGGAGCCTGTTAAAAATACGTTGCTAAAATTATGAAGTTCAAACTTGGTATCATATCACTCTATAAAAGTTTAACAGGTGCAATTTGATACAATTAAAAAAAAACCTGTCTCCTTACTGACATATTTTCATATATGCGTGCGAATGAGAGGGATGCAAATGGAAAAGTGAGGTTACGGGGGAAGATTTTAAGTATCTAGGATCAACAGTCCAGAGCAATGGAGAGTGTGGAAAAGAGGTGAAGAAGCGAGGCTGGAACGGGTGGAGGAAAGTATCAGGTGTGATGTGTGACAGAAGAGTTTCAGCTAGAATGAAAGGGAAAGTGTATAAAACCGTAGTGAGACCGGCGATGCTAGAAACAGTAGCACTGAGTAAAAGACAGGAAACAGAGATGGAGGTAGCAGAGATGAAGATGCTGAGGATCTCTCTGGGAGTGACCAGGATGGACAGGATTAGAAATGAGTGCATCAAGGGAACAGCACATGTTAGAGGTTTTGGGGATAAAGTTCAAGAGGCAAGACTGAGATGGTTTGGACATGTGCAGAGGAGAGAGAGAGAGTACATAGGAAGAAGGATGCTGGATTTGGAACCACCAGGAAAGAGGCCTAGAGGAAGACCAAAGAGGAGGTTCATGGATACAGTGAAGGAAGACATGAAGATAATTGGTGTGACCAAAGAGGATACAGCAGATAGGGTTAGATGGAAGAAACTGACTTGCTGTGGCGACCCCTGAAGGGAAATGCAGAAAGAAGAAGAAGATAGTTGGCTACTTTTTCTGTCCTAGTTTGGAGCATCAGAACAACACAACACACGGAAAGATGAGCTTTTGCACGCAATATCAACACAACATCTGTCCACACTTTAACGTGTGTGTCATGGTTCCCTCACCCACCACCCGAGGGAACCTGTGGCCTTCCTTCATTTACCCGATTTTAGACACCTGAAGGACTTTGTGCAGGTGCCTTTAGGTAGGCAGCCTGTCCTACCTTCAGATGTCTGGTCATACCAGGTCTTCCTGCCCGCCTGACCATGAACAACAACATTTTGAACAATAACTTAAAGACATTCCACTGATTTATGTGTTTTTTCGTTACATTTTTACTGAACTCCTTCATTAAATAAACCATGTTTCTCGTCCTGCAGTTGGGTCCTCCTCCTTCCACCTGCATTCCACATCATGACAGTATGCTGTGTTAAAAAGAGGTTGTCCTACACAGTCCAGTGATGTAAATGTATTCATGCTTAATTACCCTTTAACAACTGTATTATGTGTGTTTTTTTTTTTTTTTTTTTTACGGTTTACAGATTATTTTACTGTGAAATTGTCTGACATTTTTTACAGTGTGGCCAAAACTTGCTTGACATTATCCTCAAACAGTTTGTGTTTCAAAGCACTGAAGAATGAAGGATAATTACAGCCTCTCTTCCATGTCTTGATTTTACCGGGAGCATCTGATTGTCTGACCTGCAAACTATGGAGTGAGCCAGGAGATTGCAGTACATTGTGTTCTATAATTAGTGGTTCTTTTGCATGTTAAAGTGAACAGAGATCCCAGTTCACCAGGAGACACTCAATTAACTTTCTCCTCTTTCTTTAACAGCATACTCAGCTTATGAGGGAATTACTTTCCTCTTCATTCTCCTGATATCAGGACAGTCAAGTGTGTCTAACACGGTCATTCACCTCGCTTCATTTTATCTACTTTGTGCATTGTTGTGTGAAAACATAAATATAGGTGTGATGAATCTAACTTTCACTGCTGTTTTGTATGCTAATAAAAAAAGAGTTTCTAAAAAGCATTTTGAAATTCACTGTCAGCTAACCTACTATCAACCTTCACTTATCCGGGTTTAGGAGCTAAGCAGAAAAGGAGGTTGTTAAACTTCCCAAAGTCGTGAACAACAAATGCCTAAAGTACCCTGTTTGGCTAGCTGAACAGAAATTCAATCAGGAGAGATTCGGGAGATTGGGTGAACCAAAGCATTTGATGAGTTCAAAATAATAATAGAAAAAAAAATACTTTGGCAAAATAAACTCTTGCGTGAAATCTCCAAAGGAGAGATGTGCTCAAAGAGAGGAGCCAATAAATTTGGTGATCCACGTGGGTCTGATCTGGTGTTGGCCACAAGGGTAAAGAAGGCTTACAAACACTATGCTAACAGGTATGAGATGGCGGTGTAGAAGTCTTGCCACATGCAATACCAAAAAGTTGCTACTGTTGTACTCAATTCAGAAATCTACGAAATTTGCAACTCGCCTAAACCATTTGCAAAAGGTATAGCAAGCTCCTTATTTTTTTTAAGTAATTACGACACTTTTTAGGAAAATACCAAACCCTAACTCATAAGCCTAACCCCTAAGTCTGACCCTAACTCCTCGGCTCTTGTTGAATCCTTGCCGCGTTTTGCCGCGTACTTCACGTCCTCCACGCGATTTGCAAATTTCTTGCGCAAAATGGAAATGCGTCTATATTTGCAAAAAGAGCAAGATTTATAAAATGAGTACAACACTACCACTAAGCCAAGCCTGAACTAACCAGCCCTAGGACATCCCATCCTCAAACTTCTGGAATAGCGGAAAAGAAAATAGCATGAATTTAAAAGTACTGTTAACCATGGTAGGTAGCCAGTAGAGCGGTGCTGGTTGGCAAGGGAGGCGCCCTCAATGGGTGTGAATTGGAACATTGATTAAGTTGTAAAACAAAAGCACTTCATTTTGGTTCAGCTGTCTCTTCACCCCGATGCACCGATGCAGATACTGTACCGATCCGTCGGTACACCTGTTTATCTAAATATGATACTCTATCTCTGTTTCATCTCTGCTTTAAAACCGATGGCCCACCGACTCCATCATGGAAAACCCCTGTCATGCTGGAAGGACAACGTCTCACGGTGGATATAAGTTAGGATTATCTAATGATAAATTGAAGAAGTTGTCGTAAGGGGGAACTCTGGTGTTTCTGAAAGTCTACCGTGGTCGCTGCCTCTGTTACCAACTACAGATACAAATGAGACAATAAAAATATGGATGAACAGATTAATGATAGAATGGCTAGAAAGACAAACAAAAAAGCTGCTGAGTTCTTTCAGTTTATTTATAACAGTGTGTTTTTAGCAAATAGCTGCAAGGAAAGAGAAAAGTGATCAACAAATTGTAGCTTTAAACATCCAATTAGTATAATTTGTGTCATTCAACAGCAATATACCCGCACTAGTCCTAATTACAGCAACTGTTGACAAACGACTTCCAGGGATTTTGTCAAAAATAGTCCCTTTGAAAAAGCAATCGTCGTGTAGCATTTGCAGACAGCAGGTAAGCCTTTCAGTCTGTTTTTGTTTTTTTGTTTTACCAAGTTATCATTCGTTGGCTGCCACCCATCTTCTCCTTCACCCGACCCCTATTGCCCCTCTTGCAGGTGGTGAGTCGCCTGGAAGGGCGTCCCATGTCCCCTGTTCAGGCTGAGCCCCATGGGTAAAAGCCCGGCCACCAGGCGCTCGCTCTCGTGCCCCACCCTCAGGCCTGGCTCTAACGGCGGGCCCCGGTCACCCGCGTCCGGGCAAGTGCATTTTGGCCATGTTTGATAATTTCATAGGGGTGTTTGAGCAGCACTTTGGCCGGCTCAAACACCGTGATTAATTAGGTGTAATTAGGTCACCGGGAGAAGACCAAGGGGCAGACCCCGGACCCGCTGGAGAGACTATGTCTCACAGCTGGCCGGGGAAAGACTTGGGATCCTTCCGGGTGAGCTGGAGGAGGCAGCCGGGGTGAGAGAGGCCTGGGCTACCTGTTTGAGGCTGTTGGCCCCGCGACCCGACCCCGGAACAAGGGGAAGATGACGGAACGAAAAGGAAAATTTATCATTACCAATCACAACAACAAGTAATAATGAAGAACAACTGACTGATTAAAAGAATATTTTGTTACATAGGCAGTACTGGGGCACGTTTAAACTTTATAAAAAAAAAGCAATTCCACAAATGCAATGATTGCAAAATACAATATGAATGTAATTATTGTGAAATCCATCATTTTTAGTGTTGAATTTAATGACGAAAATAAAAAAGGTTTTCCCAAAATTCTGGGAAGTTTTAACTCGAATGAATGGAAACTCAGAAATACGCTAGCAAAATTCTCGCTGCAAGTCGCCATATCTTTCGTAAAGAAGGATTTTTTTTGTGGTCTTTTGGAACGACAGAAGTGTTTTCAAGCTATTTAACAAAAGCAAGTGATGAATCCCTCAATTACGACAAACGTGCAATCAAGTTAGTGTAACTATTCGATTTAATTTAACAATGATAAATAATGATAGCTTCCATTGTTTCATTCAAAATCTTTCAAATCTAAAACTGTAACCTTTTTATTCAGCTTTTGCTTGTATTATGATATTTGTTTAATGCATGCTATATTAGAAATTTACATTGGTTCTATTTACTTTGCATCAATGATGTATTTACATCCAGGTTTGTCTTTAGTTTGCCTTTTTTTTTCTTTAGAATTACCTCTGATGTTTATTTATTTATTTTTACATACTCTATTAATTCTTCACTGTAGAAATTTGTGTGCTGCAGTACTTCACCACAGCATGCTGCCACGACGGCGCCAGTGGTGCGAGAAACGGTTAGGTGTCGCAAACTTCCGGTTAACTTCCGGTCTGCGGGGGAATGCTCTATCACTGAGCCATCGTGTCCCCATCAGAATAGTTTGAATGAATCATCTGGGAAGAAGGAGTGGGAGAAACAGTGATATTCGGAAATGTCAAAGAATTTTTCTAGGTAGAATGCGGCATCCGAGTAGTTAGCATATCATCGATGTAGCGACCAGTTGTTCAGTGTCACTTGGGAGAAATGCTGATGGTTTATTCAAAAGCCAGCGCGGAATTAAAAAAAAAACACTCTGGTGACAAATGGTATTAGCTTAGTGGTAGAACGTCCACCTTTGGACCAGGAGAAACTGGTTTGACTCCCACTGGGCCGATGCCTAAGTGCATCGGCACCTAAGTGCCCCTGGTGAAAACACAAAACTCCCAATTACTCCTACCATTGGTGCCATCATGGCTGCCTGTTGCGGTGCAAAGCAGCAAAAGTGTTGTGATCACCTCGCCTGCCCTGGATGGTCCTAATCACCCTGATTGGGGGACACCTGTGGACAATTCCTGATTCCCCAGACCTGTGCTCCCTGCCATCTATTTAAGGGGAATCACCCCTGACCTCCCTGATGGGTCTTACCATCCCTTCCAGCACGGTCACTCTGGTTGCCTGACCATGTTATGAACTTTATTATTTGGACTTTTGAACCCTTGAGTTAATCCGGTGCTTCTTGATTTACAGACTTACCTGAATTAAGTTAATAAACCTTGTTTTGCGTCCTGTAATTGGGTCCCCCTCCTTCCATATCACAACAAAAAGTAATTTCCCCAATGAGGAATGAATATTGTATGATAAAAATGTACAAGTAAGTAATTACAATACAGGGCACTGACTAATCAAGACACAGATCACATCAACGCAAACTTCATCGAGGGTATGGATAGGCCGACGACCTACATTGCAACTCAGGGTCCGCTGCCAAACACTGTCATTGATTTCTGGAGGATGAATTGGGAGTACAATGTAGCCGTTATTGCTGTTATTATCTATTATTATCTACTATTATTGTTATTATCTATTAGCTGGATCTGAAAAGTTGATTTACCACAAAATGGGCTCTCTAACGTTATCATTCTCAACTTTAACTCACTGTGTGGCAAATAAAGTTAAGTCTTATTGGAAAATAAATAAAACCGCACACATCATGTCAGAGTTCAAAGTTATTTCCGTTAGATGATATTTTATATCCTGAGGCGATTAACTTCGGTGTCAAAAAAGTCTTGATGCATTTTTGTGAGTTTCTAACAATAAAACTATAAATTAACCAGTGGTGGATGAAGTAGTCACTTTTTGTACTTAAGCAAAAGTACAGATAATTAGGCAAAAAATTTACTTAAGTAAAATTAAAAGTACCAATAAAAAAAATCTACTTAAGTAAAAGTACAAAAGAAATTGGCGTATTTTTTTTTTTTTTTCAGTAAAACGTAAAAGTATTCGACCATAATTCAAATGTTATTTTTTGTGCTGTAGGGTTACAGATAAATACTCTGCAGGGGTGTCACCCCCCTCTCCCGCCTCTTTTGGTCCACAAAAAAAGAAGAAGAAAGGAAAGATGACAACTCAAGCCATCCTCTTACAGGGCCAGCAAATGGGCACCAAAATGCAGGAAAATTACACTCATTTTTTAAAATGTTCTGGGGGTGGAGGTCCCCAGTCATCCTATATTGGCTTTGTCAATGACCTCACACTACCCACACACCCATCTTTAGAAAATCCTAGATCCGCCCCTGCTCTGTGTAATGATGGCTCAACTTTTTATTTAGAAGTAAAGACAACGAACAACGATCTTCTGACTCTTGATGTTAGGTTTTTTTTGGTGCTGAATGAACGTGGAAAATGTTTACTCTAGATTCTGATTGGTCCTTGATTCATGACTTCTTCTCCCGATGAACGGCTCCATTTGATTTTGGCGATGCGGCTTCACGATGCACTAAAAAAACCTGTATATTTTTCAAATTTCTGACCAGAAATGTAACGAAAAATGTAAAACACACTTTTAAAAAGTAGCGAAGTAAAAGTACAGATATTTGCTAAAAAAAAATGTAGTGAAGTAAAAGTAAAAAGTACAGGTCTCAAATTTTACTTAAGTAAAGTACAGATAAAAAACGTAACGAAGTACATTTGTTACGTTACTTCGTTACGTTCCACCACTGAAATTAACCATATGTTTTTATGGTGCTTTCTAACTTTACATCTTTCTAATCTTTCAATTTCATCCAAACCCCAGAGAAAGTGCAGCAGAAATGTAAAAAATTGTGAATACGATGGAAAATAAAAGTACATGCGTCATTAAAAATTCTCAGTGCTTTTCACATATACATCAAAATTTGCTGATTTAGAGGTTTTAGAATCTTTAAAATTTTATTTAAAATTAAAATTTTCTACATCTGCAACGGCAAAACTACACAAAGGAGGGGGATTAGAAAATGCATCCAAAGATAAACATAATACTTTGAAGCAAGCCAATGAAAACCATTAAAATATTTACATAAAACTGTCCTATGAACTTCTACTCTGCAGCGATGATCTGATTAATGTGTGAATACACTGTTTAAGTCAATGTATGTCAAGTCAAAATCTTCCTATCAGCATTCATAAGGAAAGAGCTTATTTAGCAGAAACCCTGCTGTGAGCGAACCTCCGGAGTGACAGGAGGTAAATTAGAGAGTGATTAGAGGTGAATTCTAATTCCCAATCCCATGTGTCTACCTGTCATTTGTAGGACAGGGCATCTGCAAACTAACGAGGGAAGAAGCAGACAGGTTTCAACATAAACGCCCACACAAACACAAAAAACATGGATAAACTAATACAAAAAACCCAGGACTGATTGATAAAATCATATTCAAACAGAAGTCGTGTCACATGTGCATGGATGTGGTTGTTTTTATAAAGAAGACGGGTGTTTTTCTTTGTGGAAAGTGACACTGTCGAAGGAATAAAGAGAGTGAATAAAAAGTATTTATGAGACTTAGTTTGTTTTCTGACCTTTGGCTTCGGGATACAAGACACGGCATACAGATGTTTCACCACAAATACATCCCTGATATGGCCCTTGAAAATGATACTAATGTATTTTATTATTGGTAGTGTTGCAATGTGGAAGGAGGAGGACCCAAATTACCAACACAAATCAGGTAAGTCTGTAAAGCAAGAAGCATAGGATGAACTCAAGGTTTCAAAAGTCCAAACATGGTCAGGCAACCAGGGTGACCAGGCTGGAAGGGATGGTATGACCCGACTTGGAAGTCCGGGGTGATTGCCCTTAAATAGATAGCAAGGTCCACAGACGCGTGGTATAAGTAATCAATCTCAGATGTCCCCTAATCAGGGTGATGAGGACTATCTAGGGCCCCCTCTGGTGGCAGACGAGGGGCTCACAACAGGTAGTTAGAGAAGGTCGATAAGTAATTTTTGTGGCTGATTTACATTTAAGAAAAAAAGTGAAAAAATGACTTAAATTTTTTAAAATGTCTATGACAGAACAGCCAACCTGATTTTGTTTCCTAGATGTTCGCTAAAAGCCCCATCTTGTGCAAGAACTCTTTTTTCTGGTAATAAGTTTTGAAAAGTTGATTTTCCATCAGAGCACGTTTTAATTTTGCAGCCAAAATAACAGTTTAAAAACATGATGTGATGTTTTCATCAGATGCATTTCTTTTTTGTATTTGGTATTGTGATGGCTGAAGCCCCACAATCTCCTCATGGGGAGGTAAACGTCCCCCTTGGTTAAACAGGGCATGTCTGTGGGTTTGCTTAATAATCAGACCAAACCATGTACTGCTGGACCACGGGGGTGTTCTTTGGGTTTAGTTCAGTTGAGTCTTTGTTTTGCCACTTCTTCCCCCCTGTGTACCTTAGTTAGTTCGTCCCATCCTATATATAACTTCTCATTCTGTGTCATTGCTTTGAGTCTGTCTTCTCTTTAATTTAGTTTTATTTCTTTAATCTACACTTTTTTTAGTACTGTTTTCTTTAGGCAAGGCAAGTTTATTTGTATAGCACAATTCTTACAAAATGTTTTTCAAAGTGCTTCACAAGAAGAAAAATGAAATAAATTCACAAAACATCGGATAAAAATGTTTAAAAATGACAAAATAAATAAATGAAATAATTAAAACAGATAAAAAGAGTAATTAATTAAAAGCACAGTTAAACAGAAGTGTTTTTAGCCTAGGTTTAAACATTGTCACAGTAGAGACCTGTCTCACGGCCTCAGGAAGTTTGTTCCAACTTTTGCAGCATAAATAGAAATGCAGCTTCTCCATGTTTAGTCCTGACTCTAGACACCAGCAGGAGGCCGGTCCCAGAGGTCCTCAGAATTCTAGATAGTTCATAAGGTTCTAACATATCACAGATGTACTTTGGTGCTAGACCATGAAGATACTTAAACTCAAACAAAGCAGGAAGCCAGTGCAGAGACGTGAGCACAGGACTAATATGATCATATTTTCTAGTTCTTGTTAGGACTCAAGCAGCAGCATTTTAAGTAAACTGCAGCTTTTTTAAAGCCTTTTTGTTCAGACCAGTGAGTAAACCGTTGAATAGTCTAACCTACTGGAAACAAATGCATGGATAAGAACCTCTAAGTCTGTTTTGGACACTTTTAGTTGACCTCTTTCAGAGAACCTGCTGGTTTGTTGTTACAGTTTTTAAATCTTTTGGGGTAAATAAAATAATCTCATTGTTTAAAATGACTGTATTCTCTGCCTCCCTGTTTGGTCCCTCAGATATATGATGGGTGCGTGTTCATGCAGCTTTAAATTATTTCAAAATAAATAATATTTGATATTATCATTTGACAGATTCTGTTCCGTCATCTTCCGCTTGTTCCGGGGTCGGGTCGCGGGGGCAACAGCCTCAAACGGGCAGCTCTCTCACCCCGGCTGCATTCTCCAGCTCACCCAGGAGGATCCCAAGTCGTTCCCCGGCCAGCTGTGAGACATAGTCTCTCCAGCGAGTCCGGGGTCTGCCCATTGGTCTCGTCCCGGTGGGACGTGCCCAAAACACCTCGCCTGCGAGGCACTCGGGGGGCATCCTGACCGGTCAGGATGCCCGAACCACCCCATCTGGCTCCTCTCGACCTGGAGGAGGAGCGGCTCGACACCGAGCTCCTCCCGGATGGCAGAGCTCCTCACCCGATCTCTGAGTGAGAGCCCAGCCACCCTGCGGAGGTAGCTCATTTCGGCCGCTTGTACCCGCAATCTCATTCTTTCGGTCACCACCCACAGCTAGTGACCATAGGCGAGGGTAGGAACGTAGATCGACTTGTAAATCGAGAGCTTTGCTTTTCGGCTCAGCTCTCTCTTTACCACGATGGACTGAAGCAGCGTCCTAGTTATTGCTGATGCTGCACCGATCCGCCTGTCACTCTCCCGCTCCATCCTTCCTCCACTCGTGAACAAGACCCTGAGATATTTAAACTCCTCCACTTGGGGCAGGACCCTGTCCCTGACCCGCTGAGGGCATTCCACCCTTTTCCAGGCGATCACCATGGTCTCGCATTTGGAGGCGCTTATTCTCATCCCGGCCGCTTCACACTCGGCAGCAAATCGATCCAGTGAGAGCTGGAGATCACGGTCCGATGAAGCCAACAGAACCACATCATCCGCAAAAAGCAGAGATCCGATCCTGAGCTCACCAAACCGGATCCTTCCAACGCCTCGGCTGCGCCTAGATATTCTGTCCATAAAGATATTCCGTCCATATAATTTTAATGTGATTAATCACAATTAGTCACCATTATCATCTGTAATTAACTTTTTCAATCATGTTTAAAATGTATTTCCGGCCTAACATGCAAAGTAAATTATTTTTATGTACCTACAGTATGTTCATGTATAGATCAAATTGAATTTACTGGTAAAATTGAAATCTGTCTGATACCTCTAAAATTTATGCGGGGACTTGCACATCTGGTTGGTTTTATGCCGCCACATCATCCACTGGAGCCGTGAAACTACATGTCACTTTCATTTCAAAGTTTGACACTCCTGGACTGCGTGTTAGCATAATATTATAGTATGTGATGCTCCTTGCAGAGTTGTTAACCAAATCATCGTTTCTATCACCTTCTGTTCCCCAGGGGTTATTACATAGAGAACGTGGGTCTGAACAAGCTGCTTTTTTTTTTTCTCTTCTTTTGAGTAAAATATGCAAGCATTAAAACATTGCACTTAATCTGCCTGTTCAAATTAGTCCCATTAATCATAATTAATTTGCTACGTTATATTTCCCCTCCTAATTACATGTGCTACAAAGGAATAATTGGCTGGAAGGATGCATATCGAGATCCATCATCCTTCCGGAGTGGTGCAGAATTTTCTCTGGTGATTAACAGAGGTGCGCACATCCAGGAGAGATTAACAAAAACTGGTTTGGCAATGCAATAAAAGATGTATTAATCTAAGCTTTTATCCTTGATAAGCAGAGGAATAAATTTAGCGGGTAGTCTTGGAAATGTACTACCAATAAGGCTGTCCACGAATATCTGACATATACAAAGATTTGATTATGATGTCCCTGTGATGTGGTCAAATCCAACCCTGGATCAAATAATTTAGTTTAAAAATGACTAAAAAGTATTTACCGTATTTTCCGCACTATAAGGCGCACCTAAAAACCTTAAATTTTCTCGAAAGTCCGCGATGCGCCTTTTAACCCGGAGCGCCTTATATATGGATTAATATTGAGCTACAACAGCTGTCGCAACTGCGGTAAGCAGCCGCCGACTCCATTTCCCCCGTAGAAGAAGTAGTGCGCTGTGCATGCTGGGATATATGAAAGGGCGTCTCAGTAGGTGCGTTCGAGATGACACAGGCGGACGCAGTTCTGATCGGCGCAGATTGGTGCGCAATACAAAGTACATGCCAGTTAGGTTTTGCATTAAAAAACTAACCGGCATGCATTGCGCACCGATCTGCGCCGATCAGAACTGCGTCCGCCTGTGTCATCTCGAACGCACCTATTTCCATTTGTGTGTTTGTGTAAAGATCCGGAAATGGCTCCTACCAAGAGACACTGTTACACCACTGAGTTTAAACTCAAGGCGATCGGTCACGCAGTAGAACACGGGAATAGAGCCGCAGCAAGAGAGTTTAACATCACTGAATCAATGGTGAGGAAGTGGAGGAAGCAAGAGGATGCGCTGCGCCAAGTAAGTAAGACTAAACAGAGTTTATCTCCAATGGAAGATAAACTGTGTCACGAAAATACTAATACTTTATCTCGGAGAAAATGATAAAACAGCTGTTTATTCATTTTGGGAGTAAAAACAGAAAGCTGTTTTGTAATTGTTAATAAAGTTTGACTGATCTATCTGACTGTTTTTTTTTTTTTGTGGGTTTTTTTTTTTTCCATTCCCTTTAGCGCCCACCCATTTAGTGAATGCATAACGTAACCCCAGCCTTTACTGTATGCGGTGCGACTTATATATGGAAAAAGTTTTTAAAAATGTCAATTATTGAAGGTGCGCCTTAAAATGCAGTGTGCCTTATAGTGCGGAAAATACGGTAATCTATCAAACAGAATCAATTAAATTGCACTAAGTAATTTGATTGTTTTTCCCTTGTTTAGCGTCCTGCCCTCATCGACCACCAACAATTGCAGGCGTTCCACTGGGTACTGAATCCAAAAAATTACATGCACCATTGTTTTTAACATCCCTTTTTAATTGTGCATTTGTCGGTTGATAAATTTAACAGTTTAAATAAAAATAAAATTGATAAATTTACAATGAACTTTACCATAATCTTTTAAACTCCCAGGTTGTCTGGGATTGTATTTTATGGTCTTCATTATTGCGCCGGATACCTACCAACTTTGACATGAGCACGCATTCATTCTGAAGAGTAACGCTGCAGAGCAAACAGGTTAAGGCCAGGCTAAGTCTGGAAATAAAACTACTCCACTAAGATAGTCAAGAAAAGCAAAAAAAAAAAAAAAGCACTTGTGCAAACAATATAAATTGATACTGTAAATCTAGAGTGGCTCTAAATTGTCACAGTTGACCGTTTTGATGTGAGACCATCAATCTTGTCTGATCCTAATCGCCCATCAATTAAGCTGCTGTGCTTGTTTTGACACAAGAGACAATGTCACGGTTAAGAGTACTCCGTCTAATAGCAGGCTTAAAGGATGCAACAACTAATTTATTGACCTCTATTAACCTCCCTATAAGTTATTAATATTCTCATCAATTATGGTGAAAAATGTCCGCCTGCCATTAGTTGTTCAGAACAAAAGGCTGGAGTAAGTGGGATAAAAAATAGGAGAAAATAAAACCCAATTAGTTTTGAGTGGCCTTGCGCTAGCATGAGTTAAGGATTAGCCCAATTATCATAATTAGCTTCATTGACGGCACCTGGAAAGCTGTGCATGAGAAAATAGTTTGAATTTTTATCATCGTCATTTTTTAAAGCACTTTTGGGTTGTGGGTGCAGGAGTGATTAAAAACACTCAGAGAAGTTACCCCAAAAATTCCAGCACCTACAGTGCTTACCCTGAGTGGAGCAAGACCACACAACCAATCACGTCCATACCTTATCTTTGAGCTGGGAACTCAATTAAGGGGGAAGCGATACCTCAGTGGTAGAAAGTTTGCCCTTGGACCAGAAGTTCGCACGGGATTGAATCCCACTGAGCTAATGTCTAGGTGTCCTTTGGAAAGACATATAACCCCTCGTTTCTCCCATCATTGGAACCGTGGTGTATTGCAGCACACAAATTTTTCCACTGAGGGATGGATAAAGTATCTATATATTTTTTTTAATTGTTAAACTACAGTATTTAATCTACCGTAATTTCACGACCATTAGGCGCACCGTACGAAAAGGTGCAGTCTCAGTCACACACCGCCTTACAACAACACACACGCAAGCATGCAAATGTGCGTATTAAAAAATAGATCGGGAGCAAAACTGAGTTTTGTTGTGCTTTATTTAAGTAGTAACGATACTAAACAAGCAGATTACCGGTAATAGTCTTTATTCAAATCCGTCAAAGTCCTCATCCTCTGTTTCGGAATCGAACAGCTGCGCAAAATCCAACAGAGCAGGTCCACTTCACTCCTCGCTGTCAAAGTCACTGTCTGTACTGTGCGGCTCCTCAGAAAGGATACCAGCTTTTGCAAAGCTCGGATAACAGTACCAGCAGACACGTTAGTCCAAGCATCTACAATCCATTGGCAAACTGTAGCGTAACTCGCCCGGCGCTGCCTTCCACCCTTCCACAGCTCGCGTAGCTGATTGCCTTCAGCTTAAACTGAGCGTCATAAGTGTGTCTCTTTGCCATTTTTTTATACACCGCGTTTTCTTTTAGGTTCGCCTTTACTCACACACGCGCACCGCACGAAAGGGCGCACCGCTCATTTTGAAGAAACTCTAAGACGTTTATATGCGCCTCAAAGCCGTGAAATTACGGTACATACATGATAGTTAATGTATTTATGAGATCGCAGGTACAAGCGGCCGAAAAGAGCTTCCTCCGCAGGGTGGCTGGGCTCTCACTCAGAGATCGGGTGAGGAGCTCTGCCATCCAGGTGGAGCTTGGTGTCGAGCCGCTCCTCCTCCAGGTCGGGAGGAGCCAGATGGGGTGGTTTGGGCATCTGGTCAGAATGCCCCCCGAGCGCCTCATGGGCGAGGTGTTTCGGGCACGTCCCACCGGGAGGAGACCAAGGGGTAGACCCCTGACTCGCGTTATATGAACTACAGCTTCAAACAGTCTTCATACTGTTTCTTAAAGAAGATTTTTATTTATGAAGATTTTGCAAATCAGAGACAATTTAAATCAAATGAAAAGCATTTATTGTTGCTTTATTGTAAACAGAAATATGTCACACGGAAGCTAACGACTTATAATCAGAAATATTAGAAATAACAAGGCCAGTGACCTTGTGTTGTTCTGAAATAGATTGCAATGTTGAGCTTGATGGACTCCCTTTAATGTTCTATGGTTCTAGCCATGCCCAGCATCATTAATTCTCCACTGCGAGGATGCGGAAGATGCTCAAGCTGAGACAGTCATTAAAAGCAGATTTATTGCTGTTTTGAGAGAGTCAACGGGTACCTGTGTTAGAGCAGGATATGTGCATATGGGGGCATGGTAGAGCACTACTTCGACTGGGAGTTTGGCCTAACACTATTTGTTTAAAGGCATGGCAAACACGTTAATTCTTTTTACAGACTAATTCATCTTTAAATGGAGTTTAGGAGTGCTGGAGCCTAACCTCGTAAGGTTAGCAGGCAGGATGCACATTAACTTTAATTGCTCCACATTATAATCAAAGTTAAGTTCAGACCTTACAGAAATGATTGAGAATGAGTTTAAAAGATAAAATGCATTTTTTTGGCGCAATAGCGATGGAGCAGTAGCTAGCACAGTGGCCTTACAGCAAGAAGGTCATGGGTTCGACTCCCGGGTGGAGATGAGGCTTGGAACACTTGCCTTCCTGGTCGGAGCTTGCGTGTTCTCCACATGTTTGCGTGGGTTTTCTCCGGGTACTTCGGTTTCCTCCCACTCTCCAAAAGCATGCATGCTAGGTTGATTGGCCACTACGTGATTTCCCCTAGTAATGAGTGTGGTTGTATGTGTGTGGCCCCGCGACAGACTGGCGACCTGTTCGGGGTGTACCTTTCCCTTCGCCTTGAATTGGCCGGGATGGGCTCCGGCATCCCCAGCAACCCTATAAGCGATAGACGGTTAAGAAAATGGCTGACTGACTATACTAGTTTGGACTGCATGGTAGCACAGTGGTTAGCACTGTCGTCTCACCGCAAGAAGGTCAGGGTTCGAGTCCTGAAGTGGGGGCAAGACTTGAATCACTGGCCATTCTATTTGGAGTTTGTATGTTCTCCCCGTTTATGCGTGGGTTTTCTCTAGGCACTCCGGATTCCTCGGACTGTCCAAAAGCATGCATGTTAGATTGATTGGCTACTAGGAAACAGCCCCTAGGAATTATTGTTTGTGTGTGTGACCCAGCAACAGACTGGCGACCTGATTGGGGTGCCTCTTGCGTGAAATCAGCCGGGATAGATGTTGTTTTCTTATAAATCGATACTTGTTTTTCATTTATTTACGATACGAATGTGTCTTGAAACGTCTTTGTCAAAATGTATCCCGTGTTTTTTGAGCCAGGATCAGTTAGGTATATTTTTTTGTCTTTTCCCTAGTATTATTCTAACTTTTTTTCTTTCAAAATGTATTTTTGGGGTCATGCTAGTGTGTGCTCAGATAGTCAATGTGTGATTTTAAGTTGGTAACAGGTGAAAAGTCAAGTGTTTAGATCGTAAAAAGTTTGTCGGGTTGTATGGTGGTTAAAATGCACAGCAAGTACTGTTGTGTCACTGATTTGAGACCCATCACCTATTTACAGTACGTGGGTGAAGTTTGTACCAAGATCCAAAGACCAACAGAAAGTCTGAAGAAATGAGAAGAGAACACAGACGTTAAGAGGAAGAATCGTTTAGAGCAACTTGTGAAGCACTTGCCACAAAGCCAAACATGGTAATGGAAAAGTTGGGTCTAAAATCCAATGAGCTTTTGCCGCAAAGCCCAACATGGTTTGGACTTTTCTTCCAAGCTCACTGAAAGGTAACAAGTACAGCCTACAATGAGTTGACGTGGTTGTACCATGCCGTTAATTCCATGCTGTTCAGTACGGAATTAAGACTTTCACAAAATCGAATGGAAAAAAAATGTATCATTAGCCTTTTGATGCATCTTTGCAAATCAATGCAATCAGTGTCACTGTTTCATCAAAATATCTCAGATACATTTAGTTTTACTGTCTTAAAGTTTCAAATAGCGACATGATTGTTAACATAAATAATATTGAATCTAATTCTTTTGTTCTAATATCTTATTCGATAGCTAGCATTGTCTTTTGAGGCTACATCGGGAACAATGCCCAGTACAACACGGTTGGGACATTAAAAGCATTCAAAGAAAACACAATGTCTATCTGATTGCAATGGCTCTCTTCTTCAAATCATCTATTTCAAGTTTTATTAAGACATGTTTTTTTTTGTGTGCGCAGATCTTTTTTTTCTCCATTAATGGGCTTTTTGTGCCATTTCTTCTGAAGCTGAGAAAAGAATAAAACGACTACATCTTCAAATCTAGGATCATGTTGTTCGACCCACAAAAGGGTGGAGTGCCCTTTTCATGAGTCAGGGACAAAGTTCTGCCCAAGTGGGGGCACTCTTACTGGCACCCACAATAATTAGGACATTGCATCAGTCTGTTATGGTGAAGAGAAAACTGGTATAGAGTTGGTATACAGTACATGTCTATCTATATTAGTGTCAGCAAAGGATATTTACTTGCACGAAGGCGCGGAGGTTAGCACAGTGCCAGTAAGAAGCTTTGGGGTTCGAGTCCCAGGTAGGACGAGGCTTGAAACACTGGCCTTTCTGTGTAGACTTTGCATGTTCTCCCCATATATATGTAGATTTTTTCCGAGAACTCTGGTTTCTTCCCACCCTCCAAAACCATGTGTGTTAGGTCAATTTGCCGGTGCCAAATTTCCCCTAGGAGTGAGTGTGTGTGACCTCGTGAATGAATGGAGATCTATTCAGGATGTACACTGCCTTCTTCTTCTTTCGGCATTTCCCTTTAGGGGTCGCCACAGCAAGTCAGTTTCTTCTATCTAACCCTATCTGCTGTATCTTCTTTGGTCACACCAACTATCTTCATGTCTTCCTTCACTGTATCCATGAACCTCCTCTTTGGCCTTCCTCTAGTCCTCTTTCCTGGTGGTTCCAAATCCAGCATCCTTCTTCCGATGTACTCTCTCTCTCTCCTCTGTACATGTCCAAACCATCTCAGTCTTGCCTCTCGAACTTTATCTCCAAAACCTCTAACATGTGCTGTTCCCCTGATGTACTCATTTCTAATCCTATCCATCCTGGTCACTCCCAGAGAGATCTTCAGCATCTTCATCTCTGCTACCTCCATCTCTGCTTCCTGTCTTTTCTTCAGTGCTACTGTTTAGACCAAAGAGCATGGCCGGTCTCACCACGGTTTTGTACACTTTCCCTTTCATTCTAGCTGAAACTGTTCTGTTGCACATCACACCTGATACTTTCCTCCACCCGTTCCAGCCTGCCGGAACACGCTTCTTCACCTCTTTTCCACACTCTCCATTGCTCTGGACTGTTGATCCGAGATACTTAAAATCTTCCACCTTTTTTATCTCTTGTCCCTGTAACCTCACTTTTCCATTTGGGTTTCCATTTCCGTTTTCCATTGGGATGTACACTGCCTATCACCTTACATCAGCCTGGATAGGCTCCGGCAACCTGCACGGCCCTGGTAGGAAATAAGTGGATCAGAAGACGAGATGAAACATTGCTTCTTTCGAAATAACTAAATGTTGTTTGCAAATTGGCTAAAATGATACATCATTTTGGTATTTTTTACAAATATGTAGTATACACTTAGAGTTGGTTCATCCCAGAATACATATTCAATGTCCTTTTACAAACTTTGATGGTGGTGCAATACCCATGCTTCTACTCTATGACAAATATCTTCAATCAAGCCAAAACCTAAATGGTTTAATGAACCTTTGGAACCAGAGCAATTACTATCTGCTGAGGTAGCTTCTTTTGTAAATGAGTAGGAAAGGGCAGCTTCAGTTTCTTCCTGCCATCAATCAGCAGAGGTGAAAATGTTCAACTTCTTTTATTAAACTGGATGGTGGTTAAATGAAAAGCCGGAATACAGCTACTAATTCTGCTTGACAATTTGCCTGGAACTATAAATCCAAAGAAATTCTGGCATAAAAAGCTCATTGGATTTTAGACCCAACTTTTCCATTACCATGTTGGGCTTTGCGGCAAGTGCTTCACATTATGTTCTAAATTTCCCGAATGTTGTTGTTTAGTCTTGGAATTGACATTTTTATGGATACCCACTAGACCTAAACTTCCTTTGTTTAGCTTAGTATTCATTCTCAGCTTTCATGACTTTAGCGGAATTCAGTCCCATTCAAAGCCTGTTTTAACGAGGCTGTGATAATAGCAACATGTGTGAGTTTAGCGCAGTGCTTCTCAATTATTTTCTGTTGCGCCTCCCCAAGGAAGAAGAAAATATTTCACGCCCCCACTCTCCGCCGTGACTATAATTAGTATCATTCGTCTATGAAATTTTTATAAGTACACCTCTGCATAACATTGTTATTCCTCGTTAACAATAAAGAAAAAAAAAGGAAAGAAAGACAAAGTAACGTAAAACAAAGAACAGCTTTATCAACATTGTTTTTTTAGTTTGTAACAGAAAATTTTTAAAGTGCATCAATTAACTTGAAATTTAAAAAGCGCCAACTACTGTAGCGCAGTGGTCCCCAACTACCAGGCCGCGGACCGGTAACGGGCCGTGGGTCATGCGGTACCGGGCCGCATTGAATGAAGAAATAACTTCCATTATTTTCATTTGGTTTATTATTTGAGACTTTATTATGAAGGTTTTCTTGATCCTTGATGACGATGTTTTAATTTGAAAAGTGACGAAGCAGACTGAACTTTAGAAACACACACTGTCTGGTTCCAGTAAAACAAACTCAGAACTCCGATTGATCTAGTCTTACTGTGAGGAGACCACCTGGTATTTTTATTCACTTTGTTAGGGTGATGTCTTTTATATTGAAGGTATGTTTACCGTTACCAAGGCAACCAGATTACGTTTGATTAGAGAGAATGTTTCCGAGTTACAAAGACACGGCTAATAAATGTTCTCGCCCCACTATTTGAGAAGCACTGGTTTAGAGGCAGATATATTTGTTTTTACGGTTGGACTTTGACCTTACCATTTACCCGTCTATCCAAAGCATACTTTTCATTTTCAGAAACTCAATTGCGGAAACTAGTATCTGATGGCTTTCCTTCCTTGTCAGGTAGGCAGGTTGCAAGACTTGATATTTTTTTTAAAGGGAATCAAGAGATGGCATGTGGACTGGTGAGCAGGCTAGTGGGGCGAATCATGCATAGTGAGGGCCAGATGAGGAAGGCTGGGGTTGGTGGAGAGAAGAGAGAAACTGGGAAGGAAAACAGTAGACAATCCAACACTGAGAGAATGGGGCTTGTGAATGGAGAAGAAAGAAGACACTGTTGGGACACATTAGGGTCGATAATAAAAACGTATGTGGTAGAGGCAGGGTTGTGTGTGGTTAGGGAGGAAAAACCCAGTAGGACAGACGAGTCATGACATTTTTTTATCTATTTGGACTCAAAAAGTTGAGAATGATGGTTGCCTCAAGAAAAGATTACATATTACTATAAGAAAGTTTTTTCTTACACTAGTCACTCACTCGTGTCCTCATGTGAGGTGATAGATTTATATTTATATCTGGATTTAATGTAAAATGTTCCTTTTCTTTGTCATGCTGATAGAATTATCATCCTAGGCTTCTATTTTCTATTCATCCCAATTTTTTTTTTCAGGTTCATCATTGCATAAAATTGGCAGTTTTTGTTTGTGACCATCTTGGCTTCTGTCGCGATCCCCTTGCCTGCCGCCAGAGGGATCCCTTGGACTTTCCTCATCAGCCTGATTAGGGACACCTGAGATTGATTTCTGATGACACACACCTGTGGACCCAGCTGCCTATTTAAGGACACTCACCCCAGACTTCATCGTCATCCTCACCATCCTGCCTGATGATGAGTTACATCCTGGAACTCTGTTGTTTTATCTGAACTTTTTATCCTGAGTTAATCCTGTGCCCTTTGTCTTACAGACTTATTTGACTTCTGTTAATAAATCCTGTTTTGTCCTGCATTTGGGTCCTCCTCCTTCTACATCACAACACCTTCTTTAGATACATAAATCATTTTAATCTAATAATCCAATGTTCTTGCTTTGTGACCATAAAAAAATTTTGTAATCTACATCACAACCAAAGTTTTTATTTGTGAGCAACTAGGAAAGAACAGGTTATTTTATTTCTCAAATTAAGATTTGCATTTTGATTTTAAACATATCAGCAAAACAGTCCGATCTTTTCTAAGTGTGATAAAATGTAAAGTCTTCTGTGATATTTTAGGTAAATCTTTCTATCAGCAGGAGGAAAGAGATTGAGGCATGTGGTTTGGATGCCCAACAGGCATGTCCCAATGAGAGCAGTCCCGAGGGGAGACCAAAGATATGCTGCAAGAACAATGTCTCCAGATAGACCTAAAAACCCACAGGGTTTTCTTTCAGATGAAAGAAAAAGAACCCACGAATTAGAGGGAACGGTCTGCTGTTGCTTACAATTTGACCCTAAAATGTTAGGGAGAGTGGCCAAATGAACGGAAGAATGGAGGCAAGAATGAATGAATAAACAGATGGATGAAACAAAGAAAAATAATAATGAATTACTCCAATCATCCCTCATCGGGGAAATTTGTGTGCTGCACTACTTACACCACAGCAGGCTGCCCTTCAACGGTGCCTATGGTGGGAGAAGCGGGGGTTAGGTGTCTTCTCCAAGGACCCTAGACGTGCTCTCTGTGGGACGCGAACCCGCGAACTCTCTAACCACTTTGCTGCCATCTCCACCCAAGATGCTTAGGCTTACAAGAATATCCTTCCGCCTGCTCCATTACACAAAGTTTTAAATCTATGTGATAACAAGGTTGAAGCAGTCATGGTTTTTAAATTTTGGGACCTTGATCATTTTGACTTAGATCTTTGGTCACATTACCCTAATCTGTTCATCTTTGGTTGCTACTGAGTAACTGTAGGTAATTTCATAAAATCCTTTCAGTTGTTCGGAAGATATCACATTCACAAGAATGTATAACCTTGACCTTCGGTCGCATTATCTTGAAAGCTTAATCAGTTAATTTATAGTTGGGCAGCTTCATAATCATGGATCCAGGAGTAAGGATTGAATGGAGGAATAGATAAATGAATGAATAGGTAGACTGAAGAATAAATACCGTAATGTCACGACCATTAGGCGCACCGTACAAAAAGGCAGAGTCTCAGTCAGACACCGCCTTACAACAACACACACGCAAGCATGCAAATGTGCGTATTGAAAAATAGATCGAGAGCAAAACTGAGTTTGGTTGTGCTTTATTTAAGTAGTAACGTTACTAAACAAACCCATTACCGGTAATAGTCTTTATTCAAACCCGTCCAAGTCCTCATCCTCCGTTTCAGAATCGAACAGCTGTGCAAAATCCAACAGAGCAGGTCCACTTCGCTCCTCGCTGTCAAAGTCACTGTCTGTACTGTGCGGCTCCTCAGAAAGGATACCAGCTCTTGCGAAAGCTCGGATAACAGTACCAGCAGACACGTTAGTCCAAGCATCTACAATCCATTGGCAAACTGTAGCGTAACTCGCCCGGCGCTGTCTTCCACCCTTCTACGGCTCGATTCCCATGTTCCTCCGCGTAGCTGATTGCCTTTAGCTGAAACCGAGCATCATATCCATGGTGGGAGACGGTGAATCAGCGCTAGAGCACTCGCCCGCGGACCGGAAGGTTGTGGGTTTGATTCCCATTGAGACCACCATCTAGGGTCCTTGGAGAAGACACCTAACCCCCGCTTCTCCCACCATTGGCGCCATCAAAGGGCAGCCTGCTGCGGTGTAAGAAGTGCAGCACACAAATTTCCCCGGTGAGGGATGAATAGAGTAACTAATTTATTTATTTACTTATTTATAAGCGTGTCTCTTTGCCATTTTCAGGGTTAAAACAGCAATGTTGTTCATACAGCACATACCTTTTTTATACACAATCCACGCCCACACTTCACTCTTTAACGTTCTCATGTCTTTTCTTTCAGGTCCGCCTCCACTCACGGGCACCGCTTTTTCTTTTAGGTCTGCCTTTTCTCACACACAAGGCGCACCGCACGAAAGGGCGCACCGCTCATTCTGAAGAAAATCTAAGACGTTTATATGCGCCTGATAGTCGTGAAATCACGGTAAATGCATGTATGGTAGGATGATTAGATGGGTGAGAGAAAAAAATTAATGGAGGGGTGGATAAATAGACAAATACAGTATATCAATTTGATAGATCGATGAACAGATGAATGAATAAATGAGGAAAGGAATGAACTGATAGATGGATAATTGATGTGTGAATAGATGATTCAATGGATGGCTAGACGGATCGGAGTTTGAGCAGACATAAATATGGCAGTAGTCTCTGAAGATTTTTCTTGAACACCTTTAAAAAAATCTCTGAGTTGGACATGTCTCAATACCGCAAGACCAGATCCGGATCCTGCAAGGACCTGGTCAAGAAGGTCTCTGATGTCATCTGGAACAGTCTGAGCCGATCCTACTTCAAAGACCGAGCCCACATCCAGTCGCTCTTCAGTCTCATCTCAGGAGATGATCTACCCCGATCTTCTTTGTTGAAAAGGAAGGACGGTCTTTCCACAAACCTAAGCTTTGCCACTACCTCATTTCTGTGATTATTCTCCCTCAGCCCACATCCCGGTAATAATTCCCCAAATGTAATTAAATCCCCCATTTACACCCCTTCCAACTCCTCACTCTGCTCCTGAGTCTCTGTCACCTAAGGCTCAGGCAGTTAGGATGGAAAGGGGTGGGCATTGAAATGAAAACAGTTTCCAATAGCCAGCACCCTCACACCACTCTTTTCTGTTTTTAATCATTCTTTCATTTTCCCCTCCGAACATGTCTTAAACCCCAACAACTCATGACACCGTTGGCAGTAAACACATTATCGTGGACCAGTCGTGTTTTTATATAAAAATGTGAGTTTGCATAATTGTAGCAGAGCACATGTTTCATTTTAATTTTACCAACTCATCTTTATTTAATGCTGTAATAAAACATGACATGTTTTTCATGCAGAGCAGTATAATGGGAATTCATCACAACTCTGGAACTGGGGCAAACAGACATATTTGACTACTTTGCTTGTAAAATTTTGAAATCAGCATGAAAAATAACTTCTCAGAGCTGTTTTGCAATTGCAATTTTTTTTTTTTAGGATATTTTACCAATTTCCTTTTCGGTCCGCATATTTTGGCATTTATTCTAATGCTTAAAAAATTGCAAAGCTCATTTGTTGGTCTGGGAAAGTTAGACCAAATCAGTTTGAAAATATGTGATTTTGTCAACATCATTAAAATTGTTGGCTTTGTTGAGTTGAGCATATTGGCAAAATATTCCAATATGGCTACCACAGTGTGCCCATTTGTTTTTTAAGGCAGTTTTCACAACATTTTTGATCTCGCAACTATTTCTGTATTTAAAATATACTATATACGTAGTTATTTCTTTTATCATTTATTTAAGTTACCTATCGTGGGGTGCGCCCTATGTGTGTGGTGTGTTTTGGAGACTGGATGTTTTTTTCCACGCATCACCGTCACTTCTGATTTATGCCTCGATGCATGCTCATCTCACCGCCGACATAAAAAACAAGTTAACCATATGAACTCTACGATTGCTGTGATTTCGGGAGGCCCGACAACAAAACTCCAACCCCTGGACATTGGCGTGAACCGGCCATTCAAAGTAGGGCTGCGAGCAGCATTGGCGCGATGGATGACCAGAGAAGAACCACAGCTTCACGAAGGGTTGAAGGCAGCGCCGCCACGGTTTGCCAGTGGACTGTAGATGCCTGGGCTAACGTGTCTGCTGGCACTGTTGTCTGAGCTTTTGTAAAAGCAGGCATCCTCATTTCTGATGAGCCACACGGTACAGAAAGTGACTCTGACAGCGAGGAAAGTGAACCTGCTATGTTGGATTTAGCGCACTTGTTAGATTCTGAAACAGAGGATGAGGACTTTGATGGATTTGATAAATGACTTTATGATGACTGTAACTAATATTTAAATAATAATAAAAACAACAACTCAGTTTTGCTCCCGATCTATTTTTAAATAAACACACTGTCTGTTTGTGTGTGTTGTTGTAAGGTGGACATACGTAGTTGAGAATGTGTATATAAAACTTCGCCCTATCATCAGGTGCGCCTTATGTGTGTGTTAAATACACAGCACTCAAAACCGGGACTGTGCCTTTTAATACGGTGCGCCTTTTGGTCGTGAAAATACGGTTTGTTGTATTTCATTTGGAGTTTCAAATAAAACTTTTTGGGGGGATGGAGGGGTGTCCCACCAATGAGGCTATTTGCCGACATCGGACTCCAGAATAGTTGTTTGCAGCCATGAGAGATTCAAACATTTAACAGAACATTTGCCAAGCTTCAGCAGTTCAGTAATGACAAGGAGGGCAGGCTTTTCAGCGGCCATAACATTTATATTTCCCCAGACAGATTTGTATTTTCACCAAAGCAAAGTGCTTATAATGAGATGACAGAGTAGTTAATACTTCTAATCACCTTGCAAAATAAAAAGAAATTGTTCTAGAGACATTAAAACCTCTTGCCAAGAGCATTAGAAGACGGAAACA
The DNA here is from genome assembly GCA_902685375.1 of Neostethus bicornis. Lineage (NCBI taxonomy): Eukaryota > Metazoa > Chordata > Actinopteri > Atheriniformes > Phallostethidae > Neostethus > Neostethus bicornis. Next base: position 8,986,300 of record LR738542.1, on the reverse strand, counting down.
GATCAGTTAAATATTGAACTGATGTCCCAAAGCAGAGCTGTCTTAGTGGGGGGGCTTGGACTGACTCACTGTCTGGGCGAAGGGGAAAACGAACACTTGAATAGCAACGATGAGCAGAAATGTTTAAAGTCAGTGGTCTGAAGGTTTTCAACTCAACCCAACTTCAAAACCCCCAACTCAAATTGTTACCTGTGGCCGAGTGGTAACAAACAGATTTCTTAGCAGTTTCTGTTTTGCAGGGAGACCACACTCAGGATAGAGTCAAAACACGAATTTAATTCAAGACAGCTCTTCATAGGTATCATACCACACTCATCCTAGTTCAACATTTTAAAACTAACAAACAACAAAATTACCAGGTTCTAGGTCCTCGGCTGATGTAAACCTTGGACGTAGCTGCTCCCAATGTCGTATCCATCAGAGGTGTCAAAAGTACCAACATTTCCTACTCAAGTAGAAGTATAAATACCGAGTTAAAAAACTACTTTAGTAAAAGTAGAAGTATCAACTCAAGTTTTCTACTTAAGTAAAAGTAAAAAGTAACCTATTTTAAAACTACTTAAAGTAAAAAAAGTAAAAGTAATTTTCAGAAAAAAAGGAATGTTGTTAACAAAAGCGTATAAACATATTTTTTAACTATTATCACATGCTTTAAAGAGCAGAAAATGTGATAATAAATGAAAGTGTTTTGGTGAAACTTTATGAATCAGAAACATTTATTTCTTAATAATGGAACCAGCGCATGGAACCAGCGTTGCCAGGTGGGAGATGCTGGATTATCGTACTAATGACGTAAAATTATCGTATTTTACAAAAGATATCGTACACCCAGTAAAACCACGCCCATTGACAAAATAACACCCTTTACATGCACTCGTAAGGCAGTGGGAGTGAAGGAAACACACAGGAGGCAAAATCCTTGGATTCTTTTTCTAAAATTTTAAGAACTGTAAAAATAAAAAAATAACCAGGGAAATAAGATTTTAAGAAACCCAGAAAGAAACCAGTAGGGGCGGGACTTAGGAGACGGTATATATAAATTTATATATATATACATATCTACATATATATGTGTACATATAAGTTTTTTTTAATGTTAACCCAAACATCTACATGATACAAAATCTAAGCGATGTGTAGTTTTAATCTCCTCAGTCAGTCTTTATAAACTAATCAATAACATTTTGGATGCTTTTAAGCACAAATACTTCATCCACTACTATTTATGGATTAATCAGTTCAATCAGCTTTGTTTATGAAGATAAAATAGTGCATCACAGGTCAAAGTTATTTTTATAAAAATACCATCTACAACATTTTCAGCAAAGACGTTTACAATAACCTAAGACTGAAAATAATAATAATAATAAAACATTTCTTTGCTGTTGTTTTTTTTTTTTTAAAAAAACTGATAATTCATTCAAAGTTCAGTGTTGCAGCATCAGAAACACTTTGATTTCCGAGCCCGCAACAAGTCTCCAACACGGAAATCTTCTTCTTCTTCTTCTTTAGTTTGCGGCATGAAGCACCAACCTGGGTGCATTACCGCCACCTACTGACTGTCACGAACCTCAAATCCTCCTTACAACACGGAAATTGACGTCCTTGCTCTTTAAAAGTTTGTGGGCGGTGCTGCTCGCCCCAAAGTAATGATTGACTGGACCTTTCAGCCAATCATCATCTGTTCCTTTGTTTGATGCATTCAGGGTTCATAAAAAAAAAAAAAAAAAAAAAAATTCCGACAAACAGTCGCGGCTTTATAACGGTGACAAAATGGAGAAAGTAGCGACTACTTTTGATAAAATTAACGAAGTAAAAGTACAGATAATTGCATAAAAAAGTAGTGAGTAAAAGTAAAAAGTAGACAAAAAAATAATTACTTCGTTAAAGTAAAGATAACGAGATTTTCTACTTGAGTAAGGTAACGAAGTAGTCTTACTTCGTTACTTGACACCTCTGGTATCCATGTAGGACGATTGGGGGTGAACCTGGACTTCGAAGGTACGAGATCCACGTATCTTTATGACGGTGGCCGCGACCCACCGTGGATCTCTGTCTTGCCGTTGTCCGCAGTAAAGAGAGTAGACGGCATCACCGATTCGGTATACTGTGGTCTTTCGTGAAGGCTGAGCAGACTAGGCTGCCTCTTTCATTTGCTTCTGCTGAGCAGTATGGGTTGGTGACGGCAGCAGAGTGTCAATTTTTGTGCGAATCTGCCTTCCCTCGAACAGTTCGCTGGGCGAAAACCCACTGGATGTCGGCATCCGTCTGTACTGCATTAAGAAATCTTGCAGTGCTTTCCTGACTGGCAATTTGGACTTTCGTAGAGACTGTTTGACCGTTTGTTGCGGGATGGTATGGTGATCCGGATAGGTGCGTGATGCCTCGCTCCTTGCACCAGGCTTGGAACTCCTTTATTGCGAAGGTTGGTGCGTTATCCGTGACCATGGTGTGAGGGTAGCCGAAGTGAGCACAGTCTTGTTCCAGCAACTCAATTGTTGCAGAAGTGCTTGTTGACTGTACTGGGTGGATGCAGGGATATTTGGAGTACGTGTCTATCAACACCAGCCAATTGGTGCCCATGAAATTGATGGCATGGTCCAAATGTAGACGACTCCACGGTTTTTCCGGCAACATCCTAGGGTAAACAGGCATTTTAAGTGGCCTATTCTGGTGTTCTGCACATGGCTCACAATGCCTGCATGTAGTCTCAATATCCTCATCATGGAAGGTGCAAACCACCATCAGAAGCAATTGGGGGTTCGGTGTCTTGCTCACAGACACCTCGACATGAACTCTGGGCGGGAATTTAACCAGTGACCCTCAGGTTACAGGACGGTCACGCTACCCACTGAGCTATTCTTTACCCTAAAATGAATTAAATAAAAACCAGGAGTTAAACAAAACTGATCTAACGATGAACTTTGAAAATCTGAGTTTATGATAAGTTTTGACAAATATTTACACAGATTTGGCGGAGTCATGTCAAGTAAAAAGTTTATTAAAATAACGATCAAGCAAAAGATCATGTAACAATGATTTTGAATTCATAATAAAGATACCATTGCTTTTTTTCTAAATTGATATACTGTGAATGGTAATTACTCTATGTTTGATCAGGGTCTGCGTCGTTTATCGTAAACAGTAACGATTAATGCACAGTTAGATGCGTTTATATCTCATCAAACAAACTACGGTAATCCCTCATGTTTCGTTAGCATTTATCATCTGAAACAAAACGTTTTACGATAAAAGGCACGTTAAGGCAGTGGTTAGTGGTTGTCATTAGAGCATTCGCCCATGGACCGGAAGTTAACCGGAACTTCGCGGGTTTGCATCCCACTGAGTCAGGCCCGGTTCTAGCTCTCAAACTTTGGGTGGGCAGAATACATTTGAAGGTGGGTGAACAAAAAACAAATATATACCCTCTTCAATTTGTGGGCTTGGGACCATCACAGAAGGTGCACTTGCATCTTTCTGAGGCTGAATTATATGTATGTGTTGTGTGTATATGTATATTGTTTTTTTTTTTGTTTGTTTTTGTCTTTTTATTGTTTTTGATGCATATATAAGATAACAGGAAAACTACTACAGCATCAGTCGCCTACTTTTTTTTTTGCAAAGATTGTCACAAATTCATCCATGTCTAATTTATTTGTGATGGTCTTTTCGTGGGCCAAAATCACCAGATTTCTTTTTCTATTGTGAAGCATAGCCAGAGAATACTCCAGCCAGGGTCTAGTGCGGTACCAGGCCGGGTTAAACGAACGAAATGTACCGCCAAATGCGCGTTTTGGGTAGCTAGCTAACACGGGCTGCGTCGGGGCGGTAAGGGAAAGACCCGTACCGGCATAGTCCGGGGGTGCAACGGCCTGTTGAGGTTGCACTTGTGGACAATTGACAGAGAGGCTGATGTTTGTGGTGCTTGTGTGACTAAATACACCCTCCGTGAGGCCCGCCGAGCCAGCCTTGTCTATGGCGGCGGAGGCGCGAGCCGTGTCTAGAGAAGCGGAGGGAGAGGTGCAATAGCCCGATTGACGGTTGTCTGTCACACCACTAGTGTCCGAGCGAGCCGCAGAGCCGCTGGGCGTGGGCTTGACTACAGGCTTGAAGAAAAAAAAATATCAAGTTACCTAAACGCTAAGAGGAAAACCAGGGAATCAGAGTTCCGCAGTCAGAAGTTAACGTGTGCTTTTGAGCAGCAGAGTGTGGAAAAATTGACAACTTGTGTATTTATGTCAAAAAGGCAAGGGGGCGTGACCAAACAGTGCTATAGGCCTATGTATGTAACGCAACATTTATTTGTGTTTAAAAACACCCAATAGGATGCTGCTCATTCTCTGTGACTTTTTGATTGGGTGGGCAAGCAATCAGTTTGGGTGGGTACTGCCCACCCTTGCCCATGCCTAGAACCGGGCCCGCACTGAGTTCACATTTCTACCACTTTTGGCGCCGTCATATGTGGCAGCCTACTGTGGTGTAGTGCAGCCCACAAATTTTCCGGTTAGGGATTAATAAAGTCTATTTAAAGAAAAGAAATAATTTGTTGAAGGAAATATTTTACAAGCACCTTTGATTGTAGTTTGTTGTTTTTAAGAATCCTACAAACAAGTTTATTTCTAATTTGAACTCAAAGATTACATTATTTAATCCTATTGCAGGTGTTTTGAGGTACAAGTGTGCTTGTGTTTCTGCACCACACGTTATTACTTCTCTGATTTTCTTTTTAAGTCCACCCCCGCACCTCTAGAGAATAACAGCTTTCTGTAAAACAGGAAACATGTACTGTACAGTGTAGAGGCTTCCTTGAACCCTGTGAACACTGTCCAATAAAATAAATAAACTAAGATAAAAAGAAACCCTGCTCGTAACAGTTGTTGAAAACATTATTTTCTATCATTTTACCAACACCTGAACATCTAAAGTACATTTTCAAGTCAATGTGGGTCAAATAGTTTCATTGGACAAAACACATGTCTATTAGAGATTTTTTTAAATCGAATATAAAATTAATAAAAAAGTCATTTTTGCAAAGTTCCAAGTAAACTTTGATCTATTTTGACACAAGAGAGCATTTAAAAAACTGCCAAACTCTTTCCAATAATTAAAAATGTGAAAAAAGTTTGCTTTAATCCAAAGTTGGAGGTTATTAGTTTTTCATAAGATCATTTGCTGCATTCTTGAAAGTAAAAAAAAAAAACCTCACATTGAGTCATTTCAGGTAAATGCGTGCAAAATCGTGGTAAGACCGCCATGCAGTTTGGTCTAGAGGCACTGAGAGGAAAAGACAGGAAACAGAGATGAAGATGCTGAGGATCTCTCTGGGAGTGACCAGGATGGACAGGATTAGAAATGAGTATAATCAGAGGATCGGCATGTGCAGGACATGTGTAGAGGAGAGAGAGAGAGTATGTACATCGGCAGAAGGATGCTGGGTTTGGAACCACCAAGAGAGAGGCCTAGAGGTAGACCAAAGAGGAAGTTCATGGATACAGTGAAGGAAGACATGAAGAAAGTTGGTGTGACCAAAGAGGATTCAGCAGATAGGGTTAGATGGAAGAAACTGACTTGTTGTGGCGATCCCTGGAGGGAAATGCCGAAACAAGAAGTTGCAACATTTTACAACATGTCTTTAAAAATGACAGAACTGATACAGAAAAACGAGTGTTTCCAAACTGCCTATTTTGCAATGTCACAATATTACAAAAAATCAATTTAAAAGGTCAAACTTTATGAAATTGTGCCACTCTGCAACTTTTTCTGAGTACTTGAACTTTCTAGATTTTGAACACAAATTTTTGGACAATTTTGTTGGCACTTGACTGGCGCCAATAGCTTGCAAACTTCTGACAAAAAAAAAAAACCCATGATCCTAATGTGAAGTTTGAGCCCTTGCCATGAAGTGCACCAGTTTTTGAGATACCATTTCAATGACGAGTGTACTGGGACGTTGCATCGGTCTGACTTGGTAAAGAGAGAGCTGAGCCGAAAAGCAAAGCTCTCGATTTACAAGTCGATCTACGTTCCAACCCTCACCTATGGTCACCAGTTGCGGGTGGGTACTGAAACAATGAGATTGCGGATACAAGCGGCCAAAACAAGCTTCCTCCGTAGGGTGGCCGGGCTCTCACTCTGAGATCGGGTGAGGAGCTCTGCCATCCGGGAGGAGCTCGGTGTCGAGCCACTCCTCCTCCAGGTCGAGAGGAGCCAGATGGGGTGGTTAGGGCATCAGGTCAGGATGCCCCCCAAGCGCCTCGGGGGTGAGGTGTTTCGGGGACGTCCCACAGGGAGGAGACCAAGGGGTAGACCCCGGACCCGCTGGAGAGACTATGTCTCACAGCTGGCTGGGGAATGACTCGAGATCCTTCCGGGTGAACTGGAGGATGCAGCTGGGGTGAGAGAAGCCTGGGCTTCCCGTTTGAGGCTGTTGCCCCCCACGACCCGACCCTGGATGAGCAAAAGATGACGGAACGGGACTTAATTTTGAAAAGCATGCCTACTCTGTCTGAAATAGTTAATTTTCCCATCAAACATTCCGAATTCTCTCCCATTATTGTCTGAGGCTGTCTTATTGCAGGTGGTATTTTCAACCACAGAAATGATCTCCTGTAATTTGAATTGTGAGTCCTAAACATGTCTCATCACTGGTATAATTTTGACAAATCCTTAGAAACAAATGCTGTTTTACAGGATATTAGTAATCATGCTTTCTCCCGAAGTTTTCACGTTGTCTATCTCCAATAAATGCTAGGCAGAATGTTTTATTTTGAAAGCACTGACTTTCTCGTTCCAGGTGTCTTGACTTCCCCGATTCCTGTGCTCCCTCCTTTTGGTGATTACCTGCTTCTTCCTAATGTGTCTCACCAGTGGTTCTCTTTTGTATTTAATGTGTGTCTTCCTCTGCTCCCTGCCAGTTTGCCCTGTGTTTTCACCAAGCTTATCAACCTTCTGTCTTTGACTCTACTTGGATTACTTGGGTTTCAAGTTTGACTCTTTATTGACCTCCCTCAGCTTGGCTCTTTTAAATACCTTTGCAACCTGGATTATTCTCTGAGAACAAAGACCCTTTTTTTGTGGTTTACCAATCGTCTGCAACCAATTTGTCTACACCTGAAACACAGTGACGGAACATTAAAATTCAAAACTGTCCTCTTAACCCACCTAAAACATCCGCATTCTACTGATTTATTGGATTAGATTTGCAAACAGAAATGAGAGCATGTCATTTGTTTTTGTCTTAGTGTAGTGCTGTGAAAGATATCTTGAACAGGATGTAACCCGCTTGTTGTCTGATTACCAGCTGGGATAGTTCTATTTAGTCTTTTGAACCGCGTATCCCTTATGGGGTTACAAGGGGTGCCGGCCAATGTACCCTCAAATTTTTCAAGCTTCCTGAGCGGAAGGGGGCGGAGCTAAAACTTTCCTCTTTTGTGACGTCAGCAGAAGTGACGAGCCAAACTCCGAAGCTTCAATTCGAAGCAATTTGTTTCAGAAAGAAAGAAGAAAGAGATATGCTTTGGAGTTTTGTCTCATTTTACAATCTTTGCTTGAAATGGATTTTTATTTTGTGTGCTGCATAGGTTTTCCTGTGCGCAATTAACCTGCGAGCAGTGCGCAAATGCGCAGGCGCGCAGCTTAGAGGGAACATTGGTGCCGGCGCTGGGATACTATCATGTCCAAAACAGTTTAGAAAATTAAATTAAATTAATAGCTGAACATACAAAGAATAAAAACAGTCTTTTAAGATTATGTAATACAACGTTTTGGTTCATCAATAGAAGTTTGTGAATTTATTACTTCTTTGCAACAAACATACTAAGTTTTTTGGCACCAAACTTGATGATTTTGAAGTTTTTATCAAACTCGTCGTACTGTAATCACATTAAACAGTCCACTGCATCCACTCTCGCTGAGGTAATTACCTTTAGAAGATTTGTAATTTTATGTAAAATAAATGCAAAACCTTTCAACATAGTCCATGTTCAGAAGTTCAGAAGATGAAAAATGAACATGTAAAGAAGGGCCATGTTGAAAGTATTCATCGTGTTCCAGCTTTTTGGCTGTTCTCCCAGTACTCTGGCAACAAACTGGTTCTGAATATCAATGTGTTTGTCATTTAAAATGTACCACCTAATTTATTATAATAAAAAAATGAAGCTGTAATACAAATGTTCTTAACAACAGACGGAAAAAGATCTCATTTGACAAATAGATTTTATAATAATGACAGAGGAAAATTGAGTCTTGGTTGTCAATGTGAAATTAAAAACTCACTTTGTTTTTGATGCTTTCAAATCCAAATGATTCAAATTCAATCAAATTCAAAATGATCCAAATGGAAAAGTGAGGTTACTGGGAGAAGAGACAAAGAAGGTGGAAGATTTTAAGTATCTAGGATCAACAGTCCAGAGCAATGGAGAGTGTGGAAAAGAGGTGAAGAAGCATGTTCAGGCAGGTTGGAACGGGTGGAGGAAAGTATCAGGTGTGATGTGTGATAGAAGAATTTCAGCTAGAATGAAAGGGAAAGTGTACAAAACCGTGGTGAGACCCACCATGCTGTTTGGTCTAGAGACAGTGGCACTGAAGAAAAGGCAGGAAGCAGAGATGGAGGTAGCAGAGATGAAGATGCTGAGGATCTCTCTGGGAGTGACCAGGATGGACAGGATTAGAAATGAGTATATCAGAGGAACAGCGCATGTTAGAGGTTTTGGGGATAAAGTTCGAGAGGCAAGACTGAGATGGTTTGGACATGTGCAGAGGAGAGAGAGAGAGTACATAGGACGAAGGATGCTGGATTTGTAACCACCAGGAAGAGGACTAGAGGAAGACCAAAGAGGAGGTTCATGGACGCAGTGCAGGAAGACATAAAGATAGTTGGTGTGACCAAAGAGAATACAGCAGACAGGGTTAGATGGAAGAAACTGACTTGCTGTGGCGACCCCTAAAGGAAAAGCTGAAAGAAGAAGAAGAGTTTTTGATGCTTTGGAGACTTCTCACATACCCTTGATACGTACTGTACATGCATCTTTATATGACAACATATTTTATATTTATTCAGATTCAGATTTAAATTTATTCATTTGGTCACAAATTAAACAAAATCGTAATAATACAGATTGCAACAAAGAAACAGACCAAAGAAAAGGAATAGGCTGAAGCATGGCTTATATGTGCCTATCACTATACATCTGTTCCGTTCCATCATCTTCTGCTTGTTCCGGGGTCGGGTCGCGGGGGCAACAGCCTCAAACGGGCAGCCCAGGCCTCTATCTCCCCGGCTGCATCCTCCAGCTCACCCAGAAGGATCCCAAGTCGTTCCCCGGCCAGCCGTGAGACATAGTCTCTCCAGCGGGTCCGTGGTCTACCCCTTGGTCTGCTCCCGGCGGGACGTGCCCAGCCAGATGCCCGAACCACCCCATCTGGCTCCTCTCGACCTGGAGGAGGAGCGGCTCGACACCGAGCTCCTCCTGGATGACAGAGCTCCTCACCCGATCTCTGAGTGAGAGCCCAGCCACCCTGCGGAGGAAGCTCATTTCGGCCGCTTGTACCCGCAATCTCATTCTTTCGGTCACCACCCACAGCTGGTGACCATAGGTGAGGGTTGGAACGTAGATCGACTTGTAAATCGAGAGCTTTGCTTTTCGGCTCTGCTCTCTCTCTGCCACGACGGACCAATGCAGCGTCCTAGTTATTGCTGATGCCGCACCGATCCGCCTGTCGATCTCCCGCTCCATCTTTCCCCCACTCGTGAACAAGACCCTGAGATACTTAAACTCCTCCACTTGGGGCAGGACCCTGTCCCTGACCCGCAGGGGGCATTTCACCCTTTTCTGGGCGAGGACCACGGTCTCGGATTTGGAGGCGCTAATTCCCTATACATCTGTAACATTTAACTGAACAGCATTTTTACAATCAAACAAAAAATTAAATTTACAAAGTACACATCTCCAATCAAACAGAAAACCACAATAAACTTTATATTATCATCTTTTCATTGTTATTTTAACTTACTTATAATCACTAATACTTTTATATTTAAGATGATGTTTAAATTTTAGGATAGAAGAACATATTTTAAATTCATCATTGAGTTCATTCCATAATTTTACTCCAACAACAGAAACACATGTTGATTTTACCAAGTTTCTTACTTTAACACGTTCAAAAATATAACATCCTAGTAAATTATGATAACCAACTCTAAATTTAAATTTTTTTTTAATTTAATTTTATTTTTAATTTTGCATAATCTGTAATATTCTAATATTTACCATATCTTGTAGTTTTAAACAGTTATTCTGAATAAACAGTTGATTTGTTTGTTCATAAAATCCAACTCTGTTTACTATTCTTATTGCTTTTTTTTGTAATTTAACCAGAGTTTTTCCCGCATTCCCCCAAATTGCAGCACAATATGAAAAATATGGCATAAGCAAGGAACTGTAAATCAAATATAACCCGTTCCGTCATCTTCCGCTTGTTCCGGGGTCGGGTCGCGGGGGCAACAGCCTCAAACGGGTAGCCCAGGCCTCTCTCTCCCCGGCTGCATCCTCTAGCTCACCTGGAAGGATCCCAAGTCTTTCCCCGGCCAGCTGTGAGACATAGTCTCTCCAGCGGATCCGGGGTCTGCCCCTTGGTCTCCTCCCGGTGAGATGTGCCCGAAACACCTCGCCCGGGTGGCGCTCGGGGGGGCATCCTGACCATATGCCCGAACCACCCTATTTGGCTCCTCTCGACCTGGAGGAGGAGTGGCTGGACACTATATAACCGAAAATATAACCCTTTTGTATTTAAAGCGTCTCTTGTTTTATGTAATACACCAATTGATTTTGAGATTTTTTGTTTAATATGATAAATATGTGATTTCCAAGATAATTTTTCATCTATAATAACCGCCAAAAATTTAGCTTCATAAACCCGTTCAATCATAATTCCACTCAAACATAAAGTAGCTTTATCAACATATCTATTTCCTGAAAATATCATAAATTTGTAGTTTTATCTTCATTCAGTGATAATTTATTTATTATTGATTATTAAATGCTTTCTTTTTTAATGTATTCACAAACACATTTTACAAACACAACCACAGAATATAGTAAATAAACAAGGTTTTTTATATTAATGAAATTCCTTATGTGTCGGGATGTGAGGAAGATGTTTTCCATCAGGATTTCCCATCATGCTGATAGAGCTGTGTCGTGATTGATAAGCCTACCTGGCTTGGCAGAGGATTCCTCTTAATTGAATGCATGGATGGGTGGAGAGATGGATGGAAGTTTGGGGGCATACTAAGTATACCTAAGCTCATGAAAATTGCAAATGTATCCTATGGAATCCCAAGAAAATTATTTTCAAAGTGTGATTAATAGTGTCTGTCAAACCTACATGCACACGCACAAGAAATACTCAATTACTGGTGTCAGGGCAAAAAGTAAAATGCAGCTGCAACAGGGTCTAACTGTGGTCCATATTGATTTGATTTTTTTTTTTGCATAGTTTTTCTGATTCTTTCAGGTCTATTTGTATTTGAAAAAACTACAATTTTCTCTGTGGGTTCTAATAAGACCAACAAATTCAAAAAAGGCTTTGTAGCCAGAGGTGCACATATGTTTTTTTTATTCAGTACCCAGACGAGCACTTGGAGAAATTACTTGGTTCTCATTGGGCACTTGATTTTCAACCTGCCTTACAGGGTGACTAAACAAAAAATAATTTGTCGTGATCCCCCTGTCTGCCACCAGATGGAGCCCTGGACCTTCCTCATCACCCTGATTAGGGACACCTGAGATTGGTGGATGATGCCACACACCTGTGGACCCTGCTGCCCCCTTTTTTAGGGCAGTCAACCCAGAGTTCTGCATTGGGTTATCGTTAAACCTTCCCAGCCAGGTCTTTCTGGCTGCCTGACCATAAGTTTGATCTTTGAACTCTGTTATATCATTTGAACCTTTTGATCCTGAGAAAATCCTGTGCCCCTTTGTCTTACGGACGTACCTGACTTCTGTTGATAAATCCTGCTTTTGTCCTGCGTTTGGGTCCTCTTCTTTCCACATTTTTTTTTTTTTTTTTTTTTATTTATTTATTTATTTCGGTCACAGTGCAACCTCATATCAATGAAATAAAGAAAACAACCATATTCCAGCAAAGGACCGAAAAGGTAACGGCTGAAGCAAACGCTTATTACGCCGACCCTTTTTTTTTTTTTTTTTTTTATGTCATAATAAAAGCAAAAAGACATAAGTAAATACTAAGCCATCATAATTGTTATAACGCATAACATAATACTTTGTAATATCATAATACATCATAACATAATCATAACACATCATAACATATAACGTAATCATAACACATATTCGTAACACATAACATAATCATAACACATCATAATTGTTTACTTTTTATAGAAGCTTGAATTTAACCATCAAGACTTGCATATTTTTTAAGTATTAATAACTTAAATTTCTTTTTTAAACATAAAAGATTTAAACACAATTTAAGTTCATCATTACAATTATTCCAAAGATCCACACCTTTAATAGAAATACAGAATTTTTTAACATTTGTTCTAAATTTATTTTTAATGAACACATCATTTCCTCTTAGTTCGTATGGACTTTTCCTAATAATAAACATATTTTGTAGAGAGTTTGACATCATGTTTTTTTTTATCTTAAACATAAATTTTAAAGTGTGTAATTCCACTAAATCATAGAACTTTAATGTTTTTAAATTTATAAATAGATTATTGGTAGGTTGATTATAAGATGAGAATGTTATTGCTCGTATTGCTTTTTTTTGTAAAATATAAATTCACAACATACAACATCACAACATACATGGTCAAATAACTTAAAGCAAAATGTTTATTCCAATAAATATGAATTAACAAAATATTTATTTCCGTTACGATGTCTTCCGCTTATCTGGGGCCAAGTGATAGGGGCAACAGCCTTGGATGGGAAATCCTGGCTGCATCCTCCAGCTCATCCGGGAGGATCCTGAGGTGATCCCTGTCCAGCTGTGAGACATAGTCTCTCTTGCCGGTTTGGGGTCTACCGAAACACCTCACTAGCGAGATGTTCGGTAGGCTTCTCTTGACCTGGATGAAAAATGGCTCTACTCCAAGCACCTCCCAGATGGCAGAGTTCCTCACTTTGTCTTTGAGTGAGAGTCCAGCCACCCTGTGGAGGAAGTTCATTTCGACTGCTTGTATCTGCAATCTCGTTCTTTCAGTCACCACCCATGGCTGGTGACCATAGGTGGGGGTGGGAACGTAGATCGACTTGTAAATCGAGAGCTTTGCTTTTGAGCTCGGCTCCTTCTTCACCACGACGGACCAATGCAGTGTCCTCATTCGTCTATCATCATTTCTGACGAGTTTATTTTTTTAAAAGTACATTATCCGATCCAGGAGAAAGTTCGCTCTTAGTTTTCTTTATACTAAACCCCAATTTTACTACAATTGATTTCCTTTTAAAATAAATGTGAACTCTATTTTCAGGGAAAAAAACTGTTGAGTAAATAGAGACGAGGTGATTTGAGCTAAAAAATGGATATACTGTATCTCGATGATTTCCAGTGTTTAGTATAATTATGATAAAATGGCAATAAAGAGACTCCAATGGCACTTTTGACTTTTTATTTACCAACATTGCAGGTGCAAACTCTTAATTATAAAAACTCCTGATATGGGGGCCTTGTTCAAAATATTTCATTTACATTTTTAAGCATATATAACATTTAAATAAAACGAGTTCTGAGCAATTTTGGCCTCACAGTGAGTTTAAATGTTTAAGGGGATTCAGATTTCCACTGGACCCTGAAGCAGACACCTAATCCCCAGTTGCTTCCACCATTGGCGCTGTCATGACTGCCTACTGCGGTGCAATGCAGCAAAAGTAATTTCCCATTATTTATTGAGGGATAAATATAGTAGAAAAAATTGCAAGAACCGTAATCCACTAAAAGTGTTGAACTGCTCATTTTTATTTGCCATTCATGTATTATTCCTGTCCATAATTTCTCTCTGGAAAGTGTGCACTGTTCCAGATTCCTGACTCTTGGTGGATCCCAAATGACATTTGGACCTGAGCAGAGTCCATTTAAACCCCTGACCTGTGGGTCTCACCTCAACCTCCTCTCTTCTAAACCCCAACATCCCAACAATTTCCACTTAGATGAAAACCATCTGCTGCACTCTGCAAACAGCAACTGTGCCGTCATGGATTTGGATAGGCTAATTTGCAATTCCCAGTCATAAGAACCTTCGTGTTCTTCAATCTAAGAAAAGACCACCTTCCTAAATGAGGTGAGGTCTTTATTACCTAGTTCAAAGTCAACCACCAAGCTCAAGGGAGTGTTGAATTTTATGGGACAAGTCCAGATTAAGTCTGAAAATACTTTTAGTTCTATTTTTCTTCAGATATGTCATCCAATTATGGATCCTGTTGATTTGTAGCTGATACGTTGTCATTTTCAGGTGTTGTTTGAGGTCTTTCAGAAGGAATTGATGGATGTGTTGCAAGCATTTCACACATCTCCAAACTTGAAAAACTTTGATGTCAAAGTCTTTCTTTATTAGTATATATCCTTGACTATAGCTGCAGTTCACAATGCAAAAAGTCCAAAGATATTCAGAAATTTACAGGAGACTGTCAGTGAGGGTGCATCCCCTTACCTACTTTCTAACCTACTTACATGTCGACTTGTTTAATCCTCTTCAGTCCTCATGACGGTATGGCTTCAATGAGTTCTCTCTCTTTGTTAAAACCTGCCAAGAAAAGAACATTCTCCAAGATATTTTCTCTTTTTTAACTCCACAATGTTCCATACGTTCAAACACAGAATTGCTGGTTAATATCTTGCACTCATAGTAATAGCTCTTGAAAGGCTTTCTTCCTGCTGTCCCCCACAGGATGTTTGGATGCAAATGTAATAAACTGTGTGTCGAAGTGTCGTTTTATATTTGACCGTTTCATAGATTCAATATTAATATTGAATATTGACACCGTGCAAATTCCTTTGTCGGTTCCTGCTGAAAATTTGATTAAAATATTATGTCCTGATTTTACGTCAATCCATTTTGCGTATCCTTTTGCACATGCTTGCATCAGCCGCCATTTTTGACAGTAAACGTTAACAAGGCGCTGCCTGCTGAGGTGTCTCCTGTTTTTTTAGCATCTGGTCGTCTATTTTCAAATTTTTTCAATTCGGTTTCTGTTTGTCTTTTGCCTGTGTTTGGTCCCGTTCTAGAGATGTGACTT
Source organism: Neostethus bicornis (assembly GCA_902685375.1). Taxonomy (NCBI): domain Eukaryota; kingdom Metazoa; phylum Chordata; class Actinopteri; order Atheriniformes; family Phallostethidae; genus Neostethus; species Neostethus bicornis. The sequence goes on along the minus strand of LR738542.1, from coordinate 8,971,031 downwards.
TGTGCGCTCTTTGGACCTCGTTTTGGATTGCACTGATTTGCTTCGGACGGCTGTTTTTAAGCTAGCCGTTTTTTGTTTTTGTCAATGGCTAGCTCTCCATTTTGCTGGTCATGGTGTTGTTTTGCTTTGTTTGCGAAGACTCAACCAGCAGCTTGCTCTCGGCTGGAGGAGTCAATTCTGTCCGGACAGAACTGAGAAGGAGACGATCTGAAAGGAAGCGCTTTGAGTCCAGTGTCCCTGCAGTTGTCATGGGTAACATCCGGACACTCGCTGGCAAGATGGAGGAACTAGGGATGCTCGTTCTGACCCAGCAGGAATGCGGAAGGGCCACTTTGGTGTCCTTCATTGAAGCACGACTCCGTGGACACATTACAGACTGTTTTTTAGTTGTTCAGATGCCAGTTGACTAGGAAGGAATCGAGGTGTTAGCATTGCTGCATCAAATTTCCCTTCGGGATTAATAAAGTATTTTCAATTCAATTCTAAAAACAGCAACCCCACTAGAAAAGTGTCTCTACCTCTTCTGCGTTGCCTAGGCAATTGATAGACACAACAATATGTCTGCCAATGTCCCACAAATTACCATGAACTGGCTTCGAAGTCGCCAGTTGCACAAAAAAATTGTCTATGAGCCAGAAGCAGTCGTTAAAAGAACCATGTCTGGCTCATGAGTCATAAGTTCTTGACTCCTGGTTTAAACAGTAACAATAATATCAAAAAGGAAATACAAGGGCACTATACCACTTAATAAGATCAAATTGTTAAAAAAACAAAACAAAACAATAAATTCTGTCTGAACAAAGTGCAGGATTTATCTAAACCGTTTGATATTGAAATAATAGCTTCAGAATGCCCACCTCTTCACTTTCATCGTGTGTAGAAAAAATGAATTCAGTTTGAACTCTTGCTTTTGTTTTTTAATCACTGACAAACATTGCAGTGCAATGAACCAGAATTCATGGCAGGAGTTGCAGATATAGGGTAAATTAAAAATGCCCATAGCGAAAACTAGTTCTATGCCCGTAACAAGGGCATAGAACTATGCTCTAGTTATGGGCATAGTTCCGTAACTAGGGCATAATTACGAATGCCCTAGTTAGGGCATAGGGCCCTAACTAGTTGCAAACCCGTTGCAACTAGTTAGGGCCCTAGGTTACTATAGTTACTATGCCCTAAACACTTTTCCTAGAACTAGGAAAAGTGTCTCAATTGTGACACTTTTCCTTTTTATGGGTTTACGAGTTTTACTTTAATGCATTGTAACAAATAAACCCTTTAATCATTGCGAGTATAATTATTCTAATTTAAGTGTTTGCTTTATTGTTTCACTTAAATTGGAACAACTCAATAGTTGGGATTTGCTCCAGGTCAAAACATTAAGATACAGAATCATTTCAATAATTAAAAGGCTGTAAATGCCATGGGCCCCATCTCATACGAACCAAACACATAGCTCACTAAAGCCACCAAGCTCCTGTTTAATAGAACAGGATTTCATTTCATGGAAGAGAAGCAAACTTTAGTTTTATTTTATTATTGTTCATCCTATAAAACATTTAAGACCCACTTGTTTCTTTAGGTTGATTATGTGGGTCTGGTATGACTGGAAAATAGCAGATAACACCACCTTGTGCTCAGATGAAGGGTCATCTAAAATGCCTTTGATTGCGTGAGCTTCTTTCTACAATCTGCCTTTTTGCTCATGTCCCTGATTAGCAGCCGTTCTTATACACGTCTTTCATCTTTGTTTCATTGCTCACGTTTAATCACAGTTCAGATGTTGCTTTTGTGTTCTTGATTTTAAACAATTTTAGTCGCACATTTTTTGGTATCCTTGTCTTCTAATTTTACATCAATCGTCTCAGATATTTGATTACTTTTCATTGCTTTTCAAACCGTCAGAAAAGAACCAACCCTTTAAATGAGCAATTTAAAGGGGTTATAAAAAAGTTACAATACCTTTGAGTCTTGAGCTTCTATTGAAGAAAATCTGGTCAAAAGGGGAATTTTGGTCAAATTCACATACATTTTCTTTGTTTAATAAGATTAACTTACATTCGTTTTCCCACAACTCTTTTCAGGTATTGCATCAGTATTTCAATTCAATAGTCCTTTTGTCAGTTCTGAAATTGATTGTGAAGCAGAGGTGAGATCGGGCCTAAAAAAACCCGACCCGAGCCCGACCAATCAACTTGATTTGCGGACCCGAGCCCGAAACAAGCCCGAAACGTCATCTTTTATTTGTGAGGACTTGGGAGTGGGAGGGTTATTTATAAATAGGAACATTTTCAAGAACACGCTATCGGACCCCTAACGCACTGGTCTGTGATGGTCTGCTTAGCGCGAAGAGGAGGGATGGTCTTTGAAACAAATGATAAAATAGATCTTTGACAATCATGTTTAAATGCCTGCTCAGCGTCGAGGTGCCAGTCTTTTTGGTGTCGTATGAAAGCAAAGCGCCACATTGACTACATCCAGCGAAGCCAAAGCGAGTTTCTGTAGCATTTTGAACAATAAATTTGAAGCTTTTCCACACCTCACTCTTACCGGTGCGTGTTTGTCTTTTCAGTTCCCCTGCCTTTAGTTTATCCTAAACTTCTTACTCCTTTATATTGGGGATACAAGTTCAAAATAAATACAGACATGCGCAGGGGTGGATTACCAAATTAAGAAGAGGTGTTCACGGGCACGGAGCATGCTCTGGCTCTGCGGATCCTGTTTAGTAGTTAAACATTGCTTCTCTGTTTTATCCAAATGATTAATTTTATAACAAGTATTCCTTAGTTTAGTCACACACACACATCGTTTTAGTTTACATTTTATAAACATACATTTATTAAAAAAACAAGTCAGCGAGAGAGAAGCCCGACCCGAAGTAATAATTGACATTTTAGGCCCAGGTCGGGCTCAAGTTCTTACCTCTGTTGTGAAGCCACGCAACAAACCATTGTAAGTTCATACTTAAGACAAACAAACGAATGTGAATTCTGTGTGAGCAAAAAATTCAAATTAGGATTTATGTTTATATCTATAAACAAAGAGACACAGCGCACTGTTATGGACTATAATTCCGATTTGGGATACCCTTCTCTTTTCAAACTTTCTCTCTTTCTTGGCCTTGACGACAGTGGTCCTGCTGCCCATACCGTAGTTAGAACCAATGTGAGCACACGACTCAACCAAGTTGTGATAAACATTTTCAAAGTTGAATATGTCAGTGACAGTACCACATTATCCTTCGTAGACATCACGGTCATAAGTTGTCATGGCAACAACTGTGTTGGTGTAGTATGTGCCTCAATGACTTATTTTCCAGTGAAAACCAATTTCTATCACTTATCCTCAGCTACCATTTCATTTTCTTTATACAAGATCCATAAACTTTTTTTTTGCCTCAAGAAATGACACGTTTGTATTACTACATGGAATCATGCCTATTTTTTGAGTTCCTTGAATCCGCTCTTTCGTCGAAATAACCTTCTCCTTTCAGTTCCAAACATCCTCAACAACAACTCCTTATCTCAAACACTAACTAAATCTTATTTTAAACAAACACTTGCTGATTTATTCGTATAAATTTAGATTTTTCTTCAGCTCTATAGGTGAACAAAATCAAGATTGCAAATTGTAAAATTTTGGAAATGGGCAATTTAAATAGGTCATTTGATAAATTGTTTGGTAACAGGTTTTGTTTTCTACTAGAATCTAGAATTTGGGAGGCATTCACCCAGTGGTAGAAATGGGTAGAAATCTATTAATTTTATTGTTTTATTCTATTTTTATTTAACTGTTTTATGATGTGTTTAATGAATGTGGTTTTGTATGCATTTGTCTGTGTTTGTCCCGGCGCTCTGTCTGTAAATGAAGTTCCTCATGGATAAATAAAGTTATTTCATGTTCATGTTCATGAAAGTCTGTCCTTGGACCAGGAGAAGCCAGTTGGATTCCCACTGAGCCCATGTCTAGGTGCCCCTGCAACAGACACCTATCCCCCTAGTTGCCCTAACCATTGGCACAGTAGAGGCTGCTATACCAATGAAGGGATAAGTATAATAGGGTAGAAAAAAAAAAAAAAGAGTCCTTGAAATGTCTTGTAAACTCAGCACTCAAGAGCACACAAAAATGCTTGCACTTTCCCCATTTCGTTAAAATACAATTTTTTAAATCATTATTAATTGTGAACTCTCATGAACACACCCAAATAATGTAAGGCCACCAAACATTGTGGCAAGGCTTACCACAATAAAATATCTGATTGCAAAAAAAAAAGGAAAAAATATATCTTATAAAATATATATATAAACACAAATTGCACTCCAGGCAATTGGTATTTGGACCCTCGGGGGAAGAAAGGGTTGGGAGAGAGTTTGGACCGTTGGGGGTGTGCTGTATGCATTCTGTGCATTACTTTGCACCAGGTTCAGAGTTTTGTTGTCCCAAGTGGAGCAGTTCACATCTACGGTGAAGTCAGGAAGTGCTTTTTAACCACTTGATTTGGTTAAAGGAGGGTTGCCATAGACCGAATTTAGGCCGGACAATCCTAAACTGGCTTTATGGAAACATGCTTTCGCATCAAAGCATCTGGCGAGAATATTGAATTAAAAAATAATGTATAGTAATGTATAATAAGTATGTATAGTAATGTAAAATAAAATGGAGAAGTTTAAGTATCTCGCGGTTTTGTTCACGAGTGGGGGAAGGATGGAGCTTGAGATCGACAGGCGGATCGGTGCGGCATCAGCAATAACTAGGACGCTGCATCAGTCCGTCGTAGTAAAGAGAGAGCTGAGCCGAAAAGCAAAGCTCTCGATTTACAAGTCGATCTACGTTCCAATCCTCACCTATGGTCACCAGCTGTGGTGGTGGCCGAAAGAATGAGATCCCGGATACAAGCGGCCGAAATGAGCTTCCTCCGCAGGGTGGCTGGGCTCTCACTGAGAGATCGGTGAGGAGCTCTGCCATCTGGGAGGAGCTCGGTGTCGAGCCGCTCCTCCTCCAGGTCGAGAGGAGCCAGATGGGGTGGTTCGGGCATCTGGTCAGGATGCCACCCGAGCTCCTCACGGGCGAGGTGTTTCAGGCACGTCCCACTGGGAGGAGACCAAGGGGCAGACCTTGGACCAGCTGGAGAGACTATTTCTCACAGCTGGCCGGGGAACGACTTGGGATCCTTCCAGGTGAGCTGGAGGATGCAGCCGGGCGTAGAGAGGCCTGGGCTGCCAGTTTGAGGCTGTTGCCCCCGCGACCCGATCCCGGAACAAGCGGAGGATGACGAAACGGAAGTATTGAAAAGCAAAAAAATTGCAGATTTTTTTTATTAATTGAATACTTGATTCAGCCGAGAATTTGTTTTAGCCCAAATGAAAAATAATCTAGAAACAAACTAGATAATACCATCAATTTTTATTGATTAAATTACTTTAAAAATAATCTGTGAGAACTCTGATTTTCTGTTAGAAGCCAGAATCTTACATTTACTATGGACCAAAGTTATACACATGAGAATCTCTCTCTCTCTACTTGTGTATCATATTCACAATAAACTAGCTCTATATTTTGTATTTATTCTTTGTTTATAATGTAAAAGGGTTGCACAAATATGTTGAGTGGATCTTTTTTTTTTTTTTACCCTTTTTTAATTTTCTTGTTATTTGAGACAAAAAAAAAACTTACAGTAAATGCACTTTTTTTTGTTTTTCTCCTTTGATTTTGTTCTGAGGTTGGGAAATTAAAATAGAAGTACGTCTACAAATAGGACCTAAACATGCATGGTGCAGCTTGGAATCTTGTTCTGTAACTGATTTCAACTTTTACTTCGTCAGATTAAGAAAACAAACAGAAAACCGTGCTGTATCACGACACCATTTTTTCACATTCAAAATACTCTGTTATGCGTCTTCTACTAAGGTTTTCTTGGCTGTATGCGTGGATGCAAGTGGTGAAGCTGTCTGAGCTCTCTCACATTACACATCAAAGTGAAGCAGAGTCAATAGAAGGTCTCTGCATCATCCCTGATAAGAAGAAGTTTCCATTAAGACTCTTTGCCTCGCAAAGGATTTAAAAAAATCCCTCTTTTTCTCCTCCTAAAGTAGTTTCCTGACACTTTTCTCTGCGCTATTCTTCTGCTTTTGTGCCGGTGCAGCATCTCTTATGTTGTTTATTGGTGTGATGACACTTCTTATTCCCTCACCCGCTTTCCGAACTCAAGCCTTTTATTCATAAAATGCCAGGATTTGCCACAGGTGTGTATCCCTGGTTTGGAATAAATTTGGGATGTTTGTTTGTGTTTGATTAACCCATTCAAAAATGACCGGGTTTACCATAACAGAAGATGTTTCCATAAAACCTATTGATTTGCAAGAACCCTAAAAAATCCAGATGCACGTCTCACCTGCAACAGAACATAATATAACACTCATCTCTGGATTAACAGTGATTTTCACTGATTACTACCACAACAAAATTTTTTAAATTTTTACTCACTCTTTTCATACCTCACCAGGGAAATTTGTGTGCTGCACTCCTACACCGCAGCAGGCTGCCACCATGGCGCCAATGGTGGGAGAAACAGGGGGTTCGGTGTCTTCTCCAAAGACCCTACACTGAACTCAGTGGGAATCAAATCCGCGAACTTCTGGTCCACGGGCGAACGCTCTACCACTGAGCCAATGTCTCCCCTGTTATTTATTTGTTATCGTTATTTGTAATAAATTTTATATTTCAAAAACTTTATATTTAAAAAAACACCTCGACGTGTTACCATCGGAAGGGATAAAAACATAAAAAATAGAGACCCGTGGGGAGACCCGCCATGCTGTTTGGCCTAGAGACAGTGCCACTGAGGAAAAGACAGGAAGCAGAGATGGAGGTAGCAGAGATGAAGATGCTGAGGATCTCTCTGGGAGTGCCCAGGATGGACAGGATTAGAAATGAGTACATCAGGGGAACAGCGCATGTTAGAGGTTTTGGAGATAAAGTCCGAGAGGCCAGACTGAGATGGTTTGGACATGTACAGAGGAGAGAGACCGAATACATCGGCAGAAGGATGCTGGATTTGGAACCACCAGGAAAGAGGACTAGAGGAAGACCTAAGAGGAGGTTCATGGATACAGTGAAGGAAGACATGAAGATAGTTGGTGTGACCAAGAGGATACAGCAGATAGGGTTAGATGGAAGAAACTGACTTGCTGTGGCAACATCTGAAGGGAAATGCCGAAAGAAGAAGAAGATCGAAATTTAACCGGAAGTTAATCGGAAGTTGGCGGGTTCAATTCTCACTGAGTTCAGGTCTAGGGTCCTTGAAGAAGACACCTAACCTCCCGTTCTCCCACCATTGGCGTTGTTTTGGCAGCCTGCTGTGGTGTAATGCAGTGCACAAATTTTCCCGGTGATGGATCAATATAGTATCCCAAAAAAAAAAAGATGGCTTTGGTTTTGCTGGTGTTAACTGGAGAAAGTTCCCGAAATATTCATGCCTTTTGGCAATCCAAAGCACAGATGGCAGAGCTGAAAGAAGTGCAGAGCCCATTTTTATGTATAACTTGGTATTGTTGGCCTACCAGAGGAATGGCACATTTTGTTTATAGATAAACATGAATAGAAATTACATGTTAAAATGCTTTAAAATTTTGCTTCCATTTGTTTAACACTAGAACCGCCGCGTTCTAAATCTACCTGCAAGCGCCATGCCCGTCAGTATGACCGCTTATGTAATTATTTATATTTTGCGCGGCTATATTATATAAATAAACTTTTACACTACTCAATTTTTAAAGTAATAACAGCGACAAAATGTTGAATATTTTCAAAACCTAGAATAAAAAGCAAACACCAAAATAAAATGATCTTATTCCTCAATAGCCTACTTTTTTTCCGCATTTTGCGCTGCTGCTTCAAAAATGTCCTCGTTAAAAATAGGCTATAGGCTGTATTCCAATATGTTACCCTAAACTTTTAAGACTTATCTAGAAAACATAGCATACTTTATTCAGACAACAATTTTCTTACTCTCTTCGTGGTACACAGTGGCGGCTGGTGGTAAAAAAAACCTGGGGGGGCGCACATTTTTCAAACACACAAATTTTTTTTTTACTATATATATTATATATATAAAAATAAATATAAAATTATTCGTGACAATATGTGTCTGTTTTTGGTGACTTCTTCATTATGTTTCCTTATGCCAGTTCGGTAGCCTTCATTTAATTGTGCCAGGATGTTACTACTGCCAAAAACACCTAGCTTATAGCTACTGTCAAGATGGGTGCGGCAAGTTTCATGACGTTTGCACTTTTCAGACAAATGCTTCAAGTCACTCACCCCTGTTGATATCCACACCTTTTCAGTTGCTGCTGAACTAAACATTAAGCAGGGGATACAAAGAAAAGTGTTTCTCATCCAGTTAGTCAGCGCCAGTTTTCATAGACCTTCATTATCCTCTCACATAAAAACGGCCGCGATCTCCACTGTTTTGTTGCACAGTCAAATCTGGGGTGTCCAGTCCAAGCTCCTTCACTCTTCTTTTTTCTTCTTTAGAACGCTTAGAAAACAGATTCTGTAGAAGGGACGACACTGAATTCTCTTTAAAAAACCCTCTAGCTTTGTTAGCAACTGAACTAGCTTCCAACGCCATGATGAAGACTCCCAGAATTCCGCAGTGAAAAGAAAGGGCATGGCGTGGGTGGGATTTATAGGTCAGCTTATAGCTAATTGATTGGTTCATGTAACAGACTGACAGAGTGGATAACCTATCACACACCCGATGGGCGGAAAATCTCTGCGCCCTGCGGGCGTGGTTATGGTTTGCAATACACATGAATGGGAAAAAATTTAGAGCTGACGTCACGTTTTTTCCATAAAAACCGGAAGCCACATACACACTAATACGTTTTCCTGGTGGGGCGTTCCTACTCCCCGCCCTCGTTCCGGTTTGCACAGGAAGTAATAAAATCAAATAAAACGGTGTAAAACATTATTAAAATGCATGTAATCTTCACACTCGACAGTTTTGCATACTTATAAACACATACATGTTTATATATGCATATATAGATATATATGCTTATATATTTTTTGGTGATCAGGTCGGTGGGGCGGTGCCCCTGCGCCACACGTCACCAGCCGCCACTGGTGGTACATCTTCAATATTATCTCACTCACCCTTTCTAAACTGTTTCTGTAATGGCATCAGTGTCCTCCTTGTCTCTCTCCTCAAATACAAACACACACACATACACACACTTATATGAGTGGCCAAAGCAATGTTTTTATTGCTATAGCAATGTGGCAACAGCTTTCAATCCCTGGTTAGAGGAGATAAAATGCTTATAAATTTTGAAATGTTCATTTTTAGAACACAAAAGTAGATGATAAAATAGAAAACATATTTATATTAAAAGTGAAAAAAAGTCAGCCTCCTACGTTGTCTTTTATTCATTCTAATTAGCATATTAAAGTGACATGCGGTCCAATTGACAATCAAGTCATGCTGGTTCAATCCTCTGAGTAAAGGTTTGTGTTTGGTCAGCCTGGTCACTCCCAGAGAGATCCTCAGCATCTTCATCTCTGCTACCTCCATCTCTGCTTCCTGTCTTTTCCTCAGTGGCACTGTCTCTAGACAAAACAGCATGGTGGGTCTCAGCATGTTTTTTTACACTTTTCCTTTCATTTTAGCTGAAACTCTTCTATCACACATCACACCTGATACTTTTCTCGACCCGCTCCAGCCTGCCTGAAGACGCTTCTTCACCTCTTTTCCACACTCTCCATTGCTCTGGACTGTTGATCCTAAGTACTTAAAATCTTCCACCTTCTTTATTTCTTCTCCCTGTAACCTCACTTTTCAAGCAGTGCAAAAAACACATTTTGATCAAAATTTTGGAAAAATATACACTTTGTATGAGGAATCAACGTCAAAAAAGTGGTTAGCTTCGCATTGGGAAAGTCTATTTCCCAATTATGTACTTTCTGATTTCTTCTGTCTGTAATTACCACTGCTCCATGCTGTGCATCTGTACTTAAGTGCTGTCATTTCACACCCCTAACCTGGCTTGGAAAAATGTTTTATTCATCTTTGCCTTGACTTGACTTTCAATGTCCCTCCTGTAGATAATGAATGAGCTCTTCAGGTTGAGCTTCAAAAGTCAATGTTAGTGCTGTATATTTTTTATGCATTTTGTTAGCGTTTTCTCACAACATGTAGCCTTCAAATGTACTCTCAGAAGTTTCTTTTATTCATATCCACAGTACTGCCAGCTTATCTAAAAATATACAGTGGTGGTCAAAAGTTTACATACACTTGTAAAGAACATAATGTCATGGCTGTCTTGAGTTTCCAGTTATTTCAACAACTCTGATTTTTCTCTGATATAGTGATTGGAACAGATCCTTCTTTGTCACAAAAAACATTCATGAAGTTTGATTCTTTTATGACTTTATTATGGGTAAACTGAAAATGTGACAAAATCAGCTGGGTCAAAAATATACATACAGCAATATGAATGAGCAATTTTGGAGACTTAGAAAGTTGTGTCAATGACATGAGCTTCATAGCATGACCTCTTAACTTCTTGTGAGTGATTATGAGTGACTACAGCTGGTGACTTCTCTGAGGCCATTTAAAAAGGGCTCATTGGATAAAAACACCCACAAACGCTACAATGGGAAAGTCAAAGGAGCTCAGCACAGATTTGAAAAAGAGAATCATTGACTTGAACGAGTCAGGAAAGTCACTTGGAGCCATTTCAAAACAGCTGCAGGTTCCAAGAGCAACAGTGCAAACAATTGTTTGTAAGTATAAAGTGCATGGCAGTGTTTTGTCACTGCCACGATCAGGAAGAAAACGCAAGCTGTCACCTGCTGCTGAGAGTAAACTGGTCAGGAGGGTGAAGAGTCAACCCAGGAGCACCAAAAAGCAGATCTGCCAAGAATTAGAAGCTGCTGGAACACAGGTGTCAGTGTCCACAGTCAAGCGTGTTTTGCATCGCCATGGACTGAGAGGTTGCCGTGCAAGAAGGAAGCCCTTGCTCCAAAAGCGGCACCTTAAGGCTCGACTAAAGTTTGCTGCTGATCACATGGACAAAGTTCTGTGGTCAGATGAAACAAAAATTGAGCTGTTTGGCCACAATGCCCAGCAAAATGTTTGGAGGAGAAAAGGTGAGGCCTTTAACCCCAAGAACACCATGCCTACCATCAAGCACTGTGGTGGTAGTATTATGCTGTGGGCCTGTTTTGCTGCCAATGGAACTGGTGCTTTACAGAGAGTCAATGGGACAATGAAGAAGGAGGATTACCTTCAAATTCTTCAAGAAAACCTGAAGTCATCAGCCCGAAGGTTGGGTCTTGGGCGCAGTTGGGTGTTCCAACAGGACAATGACCCCAAACACACATCAAAAGTGGTAATGGAATGGCTAAATCAGGCTAGAATTAAGGTTTTAGAATGGCCTTCCCAAAGTCCTGACTTAAATCCCATTGAGAACATGTGGATAATGCTGAAGAAACAAGTCCATGTCAGAAAGCCAACAAATTTAACTGAACTGCACCAATTCTGTCAAGAGGAGTGGTCAAAGATTCAACCAGAAACTTGCCAGAAGCTTGTGGATGGCTACCAAAAGTGCCTAATTGAAGTAAAAATGGCCAAAGGGCATGTAACCAAATATTAGCATTGCTGTATGTATATTTTTGACCCAGCTGATTTCGTCACATTTTCAGTTTACCCATAATAAAGTCATAAAAGAATCAAACTTCATGAATGTTTTTTGTGACAAAGAAGGATCTGTTCCAATCACTATATCAGAGAAAAATCAGAGTTGTTGAAATAACTGGAAACTCAAGACAGCCATGACATTATGTTCTTTACAAGTGTATGTAAACTTTTGACCACCACTGTACTTCCTTCATTGAGATGTTTTCGCCCATCCAGTCTTCCGGTTTTTGTAGATTTCTGGCCTTTTATCCGAACACTGCCCTTTTATTAAGGTCCAGAAATAATGTAGGCCATAGCAAAATTTTCATTTTAAGCCTCTCTCTTTTTTTTTTTTACTCACTCTATTCATCCCTCACTGGGAAAATCTGTGTGCTGCAATCCTTCGCCGCAGCAGGCTGCCTATGACGGCGCCAATGGCGGGAGAAACGAGGGGTTAGGTGTCTTTTCCAAGGACCCTAAACGTGCACTCAGTGGGATACGAACCTGCAAACTTCCGGTTTACTTTCGCTCTAACCACTGACTCACTGTCTCTTCCATTTTATAACCCACTGTGGATTTTATATGGGTTCAGGGCTGTTATCCATTCGTAGATACCGTCTTGCCCTGAAGACCTTTTTTTTTTATTTACAGATGGCATCAAAGTATTTTTTAGTTTTAATCGTACTATATTCATCCCTCATGGGGAAATTACTTTTGCTGCATTGCACCTCAGCAGGCAGCTGGTGGGAGTAACTGCGGGTTAGGTGTCTTCTCTATGGACACTTAAGCATGGACCCAATAGAAATTGAACTGGCCTCTCCCAGTCCAAGAACGGACATTCTACCACTGAGCAAAATGGTAGAATGCTAAGTGCTAACTCAATGATGGAAAAAAAATTGAACTTTTATGTTCTACATATGGGTGGCACGGTGGCACAGTGGGCAGCACAGTGGCCTCACAGCAAGAAGGTTATGGGTTTGAGTCCCGGATGGGGACGAGGCTTGGAACACTGTCCTTGCTGTGTGGAGTTTGCATGTTCTCCCCATGTTTGTGTGGCAATAGGACATTATTGCTTGGGAGCAGCTGGCCAATCCACGGGTAGTAGGATACTATTTAAGGGCGGACTTTCGGCACACCCTTAGAGGCACGACTTCCGTGCCTCTAAGGGCACAAACTGGCGTTGTTGATAGGATTCACTGTTTTTTTTAAGTAGTCTGAGACAAGTGTTCATTTTTTTTTTTTTTACCTTTTTAAAGAAAAAGGTATATCCATTTTTTTTGTTGCTTTCTTAAACTGTGATTTTAGCTGCATGTAAACGGTTTTTAGAGAAAGATTGTGTAAAAGCAAAGCAGTAGCACGATTTTTGGTGATTAATTATTTTTTTTTCTTTTCTCCCGCCCTTTCTCGGGTTGTAATAATGGAAGAGGAGTTGAGGACCCTGCGGGAATTAGTTGTGCAGCTAAAGAATGATAATGCTCTGCTCCGCCAAGAGCAGTTGGCAGGCCAAGAACAGGCAGCTGGTGGGTCGGCTTCAGGTACGTCACAAACTGCTCCTCCTACTAGTGCCCCAGTTGAACCTAGACTTATTTTTGTGCCTAGGGAAAAGAAGTGCCCCATGTTTAGGGGAAGTCGGGGCTTGGATTTAAATGAGTGGCTTGAGGAGGCCCAAGCATGTATGAGGGCACAAAGATTATCAGCTACTGACCAAGCATTTTATCTTTTTGATCACCTCGAGGGGGAAGCCCGAGAAGAAATTAAGTACCGGACTAAAGCAGAGAGAGAGGACCCAGATAAGATAATTGCAGTGTTGCAAGAAATATATGGCTGTTCAGACTCCTATGTAACCTTGCAAGAAGCCTTTTTCTCTCGAAAACAACAGGAGGGAGAAACATTGCTTGAGTTTTCTTTGGCTTTGCTGGGTCTAATGGAGAAAGTAAAATCCCGTTCACCACGTCAGACCATGAACACTGAGCTTCTGCTGAGAGATCAGTTTGTAGAGCAAGTGTCTGACTGTGCACTCCGCAGAGAATTAAAGCGATGGGTTCGTACGTACCCGGCAGCCACCTTGTTGGATGTCAGAGGAGAAGCCATAAGATGGGAGCAAGAAGGCTTTCCCAGAGGCCATAATAGGTCAGTCGTACCAACCATAGGCACCCAGTATGGCGTGCAGGGCAACTTACAGCGGGCTGATATTGCTCAAGTGTCTGAAATGGGGGAATTGAGGGAGATGCTCAAATGCCAGCAAGAACAACTTAACCAGCTTACTCAGAGCATTACTCGGTTACGGGGCGTAAATGTACGTAGCCGTTCTCCTCGGGGTCAAATGGTGGTCTGTAGGCGCTGTGAGAAACCTGGTCATTATGCTAAAGACTGTGATGGGGTCCGGGTGCCACATTCTCGGCCCACCCCTCGTACTACCAGCAAATCATTTCCAGTCCAGTGTGAGGAATCTTTTAAGGCATTAAAAACACGCCTTGTTTCTTCACCAGTCTTGGCCTATGCTGACTTCTCTCTGCCTTTTATTTTAGAGGTGGATGCAAGCTATGGTGGTCTTGGGGCAGTCTTGTCTCAAGAACAAGAGGGCAAGGTCCGGCCAATAGCTTATGCTAGTTGTGGGCTGAAGCCCACCGAGCGAAACATGTCAAATTATAGTTCAATGAAGTTGGAATTTGTGGCACTCAAGTGGGCCATGACTGAGAAGTTCAGGGAATACCTATTGGGTCATAAGTGTGTAGTCTACACAGACAATAACCCTCTAAGTCATTTGTCCACTGCAAAGTTGGGTGCCACAGAACAGCGCTGGGCAGCTCAACTTGCTTCATTTGATTTTGAAATCAAATATAGGTCTGGGAAGAGTAATAAAAATGCTGATGCACTTTCTCGCCAGCACTTACCAGGCAGACCAGACGTTGAGATATTGGTGCCTGGTGTTGCCCTTCCCAAACAGCTGCAGCAGGTTTTACATCCGAAAACGGACAGTGTCACTCAGGGTTCGGTGACTGCTTTGTCATGGCGTACACCGACTGAGTTGTCAGTCCTTCAGCAGGCTGACCCTGTAATGAGTGAGGTGCTGCCATTTCGGAAGCAAGGGCAGCGGCCAACCTCTGAGCAGCGGAGAAGGTTGTCTCCCCCGGCCTTAGCATTACTGCAACAATGGGACCGCCTAATTGAGGAGGATGGGTTATGGTACCGTAGAACATACCGTCCTGATGGTGCAGAGCTAGTGTTGCAGTTGTTGTTGCCGAGTGTTTTGAAAAAGGAAGTTCTCACCCAGATGCATCAGGAACATGGTCACCAGGGGATAGAAAGGACATTAGCACTGCTTCGGACACGTTGCTACTGGCCAGGTATGTCTGCAGAGGTGGCTCTCTGGTGTCAGGCGTGCGAAAGGTGCCAAACTGCCAAAGACACCGGAGTAGCAGGCCGTAGCCCTATGGGTCATCTAACAGCAGCACGGCCGAATGAGATTCTGGCCATGGATTTTACTGTCCTTGAACCAGCGCGCAATGGTCTGGAGAATGTGCTAGTGCTGACCGACGTTTTTAGCAAGTACACCTTGGCCATTCCCACTCGTGACCAAAGGGCCACTACAGTGGCACACGTGCTGGTTCAGGAGTGGTTTTCCAAATTTGGCGTTCCAGCTCGTATCCATTCGGACCAGGGCCGCAGTTTTGAGGGTTCTCTCATCCAACAGCTATGCAGCTTGTATGGAATTGAGAAATCGCGTACCACACCATACCACCCTGCTGGCAATGGTCAGGCAGAGCGATTTAATAGGACCCTCCATAACTTGCTGCGGACCCTACCTACATCACATAAGAGAGACTGGAGTGCCTGTTTACCACAGGTGTTGTATTGTTATAATACCACCCCCCATCAAACCACTGGTGAGTCACCTTTCTTCCTCATGTTTGGCCAAGAGCCCCGATTACCCATTGATTTTTTGTTGGGGAGGGTTCGGGACCCCGTTAGAGGCAGCGTCAGTGAGTGGATCGTGGAACATCAGACTCGCCTAGAATTAGCATTTGAAGGGGCTAAGGAACGTTTGCGACTAGCTGCGGACCGTCGAAAACGTAATCATGACCAGCATGTACGGGGTGCCCCTTTGAATGAAGGTCAGTAAGTGTTGGTGCGGGACCTGGGAATTAGAGGGCGACATAAGATCCACGACCTGTGGATCCCAGTGGTGCATCAAATTGTGAAACCACCAAGAGAAGGTGGGTCAGTGTATACTGTTGCACCCTTAACTGATAAGGAGAAAGTCCGACATGTGCATCGTTCCCTTTTAAAGGCCTGGGTCAGAGAAAGTTTGCCAACTGAAACTCTGGTAGTTAATCCACCCCCGTCGGAGCAGCCTATAGCAGATGAAGACGATGGGGAATATGATTTATTTGCCCTAAGACCAACTTCTGAGGCCACTGCAGGTGTAACCATGATCCAGCCTACTTTGCTTAGGGTGCCCTCTGGGTCCCAAGTCAGACTTCCCGAGAGTCCAGCTGTAAGTTGTCTGTCTCACCCGGCTGAGGTGAGTGAGATAGAGCTTAGAAGATCTTCTAGATCAACAGCTGGCCACCACTCGAATGTGCATCATTTGCCCAGGTCAGTGAAGGGACAGGTAGACAACAGGGCTGTTAGTTCCAGTACTTTTGCTGGAACATCAATCTTTAGGCCTTGGAAATAAGGAGTTGTCTCTCATCGTCGGGGCGACGATTTAAAAGGAGGGGTAGATTGTGGCAATAGGACATTATTGCTTGGGAGCAGCTGGCCAATCCACGGGTAGTAGGATACTATTTAAGGGCGGACTTCCGGCACACCCTTAGAGGCACGACTTCCGGGAAGGAAGGTAGATCTGTCGTGGCATGGTTTCTGTAAAAGGGTGGCCGGTAAGTAAACAAAACATCTTAGTTTGGTGGTGGATTGGCCGGCTGCTAATAATGTCCTCCCATAGTAAAGTGCGACCGACCCACTGACAAAGTTGAGACGTCCAAGCTGCCTTTCAGATGTTCTTACAGGTCAGTATTTAGAATTAAAAATATATATCAATATTTTTAATCCTTTTCTATATTGCTTTTAGGACTGAATTAAGGACTCAATTAAGGGGCTCGGCACTGCAGGACGCAGGTGGACGTGCTGCTGCTTTGCTTTACAGCTGCTCTTTTAAGAGTAGCGATGGAAATGTTTTTTTATTCATCTTAAACTGTTTTAACCTGTTTTAACAAGTTTTCTTTCTTTTTTGTGTATTTTAACCGTTTTAACCTGTTTGACTTTTAGTTGAAAACGTTCCAGTGGGGTTGTGGTTTTACTGGGTGGATCCCCCCTTGTGTTCTTTGCATGTTGCATGTATTCAATTCACGTGTGTTTTTTTGCTGTGCTGTGTTTTCTCCACGTGTGCCGGGGATCCCCCCCCTCGAAATAATCCCCACTGGTAAGCGTTAATTTATTTATCTGTTTTTAGGTTTCCAGATTATGTGGAGTTGCGCATTCCCTTGTTTTTAAATAAATTTGATTTTGTGGAACCTTGTCTCAGACTCTAGTGAATGTTTGAACCTACGTAATTTTAGGAATCCTTGGGTGCAAGTCCCAAGGTGGCGTTGTGATTTTTGTAACCGAGGCATTCCTTAGCCCTCTTGCCACATTTGCATGGGTTTCCTCCCACCCTCCAAAGACATGCATGTTAGGTTGATTGGCTGGTGCTGAAATTGCCCCTAGGAATGAGTGTGTGTGTGGATGGTTGTATGTGTGTGGCCCCGTGACAGACTGGTGACCTGTTGCCTTAAATTGGCCGAGATGGGCTCCGGCACCCCCCGTAATCCAAAGGGACAGATGGACAAGAAGATGTTCTACAAATGACATAAATGTCTCGTCTTTAATTTTTTTCATTTTGTGTCCCAAACTCTGATCCTCAATCTAGACTGATAGTTCGTGGTATATATTATGTATCATTCTAAAAAAAAAATTTCCTCTCATAAAAACCCCACTAAAACCACAATCCCACCGCCCATTTTAAAAATAAAAATATAATATGTAGTTTTTTTCAGGCAAGACCGACTTTCGTTAGACGTAGCGTGGAAAACAATGTTTTTTATTATGTCGCAGCAAGCCAGATCATCTCTCTTATTTGGGATGCATCTACTGTCTCTTCCTTCCCATCACATAAATGAGTCTCATATCATCTAAAAACCTAAGTGATAGTCCCGTTTCCAGTTGCATTGATAACAGGGTGGTCTTGACATTTTAGATAAAACTTCCAGAAGGGCTACTGTGACCTCAGGGATGCATAAATCAGTGCTCAGAGAAAAGAGGCTTTATCTGCGCTCTTCATAACACAGATACTTCACCGAATCTGGGTTTAAATATTCTTTAACTGTTTCCAGTGACAGGACAGCAAATGCCTGCGCACATAAGTGTGAAGAAAAGACAACACTTAAAATGTTATGTTCAGATTGTGCTTCAGATTATGGTTGTCATCTGCGACAGGCTGAGAGCTAATGCAAAAAAAACCAACACTGTTTATTCAGCTGATGTCCTGCAACATCTGCAAACACAATGGCTCCATTTACACAGCTGGTCCTTCATATTATCTTTCTTTAAAACAGCTACTATAACGTACATTCAATGATCCATACCATTTTGTGCAATTAAATCCCCAAAATTAGCAGAGCATCGTATGCGCCTCCCATGATGGCAGCAGGCCCATGTCCTGAAGCAAAAGAAGAGGAAATGGAGACAGGATCATCTGGGAGTGCAGCTCAATGTTGTAGCCCCTTCCCAGTAAAGGGAGCCTTTGACTACCTTCCATCTCCTAGTTCATCTCCTGATTTGTCACACATATGACTATCTGGAGACTACCATCAATGCTTTCTTTAAAAGGCTACCTTCCCCAGGCTTCCCTGTTGGGATTAGGGTAGGCGTTGGAGGTGTTCCCTGAATGTGAATGCCTCAGGTTTCTGTCAAATCTCTGAGCTTTCTGTTCAGTTGTTTTGATTGGATCTTTGATGGTGTTCTCTGGGCTTCAAGTGGTTTTTATTTATGGTTGAAATGGCATTTTCTAGGGCAGTGATGCTCAACCTTTTCTGTACCACTAGGTCAGTTTAATGTCTGACAACATTGTCACGGCCCAATCTAGGGCACAGCTACAAAAAACAAAATAAAATGATGAGATTTGCATAAAAACTGGGGTATTTTCTCCATAACATTAATTAGCATAAATCCACTGTGTAATCATGTGCAACTTTATTACTAACATCCTCATAACACCAACAGCACAACATCAAATTGTCAGGGTTTTGGGGATAGTGGAAAGAGGAAGACCCAATTGCAGGACTTCAAACAAGGTTTATTAGCTCAAATCAGGAAGTCTTTAAAGCAAGAAGCACAGTGTTAACTCAAGGTTTCAAAAGTCCAACTAATAACATAATTCAAAACATGGTCAGGCAACTAGGGTGATCTGGCTGGAAGGGATAGTAAGACCCGACTGGGAAAGTCTGGGTGATTCCCCTTAAATAGATGGCAGGGTGCACAGATGTTGAGAATCAGGAATCATCACAGGTGTCAACCAATCAGGGTGATTAGGACCTTTCAGGGCTTCCTCTGGCAGCAGGTGAGGAATCCTGACACAACTAGCCAATATTCTTTCTGTCCCAATAAAATGCAACACACTCTGGTCACTATGGTCATGTTTTTTTGTCTTTCTTACCATTTTTAATTTTATTACCATCTTTATAGTATCTGTTTTGTCATCTGCAATGAAAAAAATCTATTTTGAGTGATCAAACAAGACTAAACGCCTCAAAGGAATTATTTGGTACATCTGTGGATTTCAACATGTGAAGCACACTACAGATTCTATGGGTTACCTGGATGTCTTGTGATAGTGAAATCACCCACTTGGCATAGATGGTGCTCAAGTTAGCCACTGAAAGAAGTGCCACCAACTATGGAAATGTTTAAACATATCTTCAAAATATGACATGACACAAAAACAATGTGCATGAAAACTCTGACTCCTCAAAGTGGCTGAACCAGTGGGAGCAGAGGGCTTGTTTTTCTCCGAGATGGGAATGAATGCACAGGCTCAGTCTCTTCCAAAATCCCCCACTAGAGAAAGAAACATATCAAATTTGCCAGTGATCTTTCTTGGGATAACCATCTAAGTGTATAAGAGAAGGCGTTAGTCTCCTGATCCATCTCTTCATTTGTTCAAAGAGGAACAAGTTAAGCGTGTGCTTTGATGGGGCTGATAACTTTACCCACATTATTCAGTATGCCGCTCAGTTCCTACGGTACTTTTCGGCTTGCCAACACTTTTCTGTGAATGACACATTGCATAGACTCGCAATCAGGTGCGACCTTCTTGATCAGAGCAGTTAAACCAGTCATTCGCTCAGTCATGGCAGCAGCTCCATCTGTGCATGTGCTGACACAGAAAGAGTATTTCAGTTTTCCTGACATACAATCACCCAGCAACTTGAACAATTTTGTAGTTATAGTTTGGATTGGCAGCGATAGTAAATGCAACATATCTTTTTGCACAATATCCCGTGCACAAGATATCACACATAAACAAGAAGTAGTACCTTGTCAATACTTGTTGACCCGTCAACCTAAAGTGGATACCAAGGTAAGTTATTAATTTTCTTCAACTGATATACCGTATTTTCACGACCATGAGGCGCATATAAAAGTCTTACATTTTCTTCAAAATGAGTGGCGCGCTCTATCGTGCAGTGCGCCCCATGTGTGTTGTGGAGACCGGATGGTGTTTTCAATGCATCACCATCGCTTCTGACTTATGACTCCATGCGTGCTCATCTCACTGCCGACATGAAAAAACAAGTGAAGCAAATGAACAGTATGCATGCTGTGATTCTGGGAGGTCAGACAAAGGAACTCCAACCACTGGACATTGGCGCGAACCGGGCGCTCAAAGTAAGGCTGCGAGCGGCGTGGGAGCAATGGATGACCGAAGGAGATCACAGCTTCATGAAGGGTGGAAGGCAGCGCCGGGCGAGTTACGCCACACTTTGCCAGTGGATTGTAGATGGTTGGACTAATGTGTCTGCTGTCCGAGCTTTCGCAAAAGCAGGCATCATTTTTCGAGGAGCCACACGGTACAGAAAGTGACTCTGACACTGAGGAAGTGAACCTGTTATGTTGGATTTAGTGCTCTTGTTAGATTCTGAAACAGAGGATGAGGACATGGATGGATTTGATAAATGACTTTATGACGACTGTAACTAATATTTAAACAAAGCCAACCATACTCAGTTTTGCTCTCGATCTATTTCTAAATACGCACACTTGTCTGCTTGTGTGTGTGTTGTTGTAAAGTGGACGCTTGTAGTAGTGGATATGTACATAAAACCCGCACCCTATCATCAGATGCGCCTTATGTTTGTGTTAAATACAGAGCACACGAAACTGGGACTATGCCTTTTAATATGGTACGCCTTTTGGTCGTGAAAATACGGTATCTCAAATCTTCTCAGCTGTTTTCTCAAAGCGATGAGTGACTGAAAAAAGCAACCGTGCAAGCTTTTTAACAGCAGTCTGTTCTAGTAGCTTACGATAAATGTCTTTGGTGGCGGGTAGGGTTAGGTCTAGACAAGTAGCAAATGGCTTCTCGGCTTTAGCAGTATGGTTAGCCACTACCAACGATTCTCTCAATGCTCTTGCATTTGTTGACGGGTGGCCTTCGGTATATCTTCTCTGGAAGACACCATCATGTCAGGTTAACCAGAAAAACTAATTACAAAAAGGTAAAAAAAAGTATGCCTCCAAACTTCCCTGCTGTCAAAAATCTTTAGTTCCCTCCCCGGAACTGATATAAGGCTATTGAACCCTTAGGGACAACATTTGCCGGTGGACCATTCCTACGCACAGAGACAAGAGTTGAGTCACCGCAATCAGAAGACAATTAACACAAATAAATTCAATTAATCATGTTTGACTGTTTGCTTGATGTCCCAACTGCTCACTGTGGCAGTACCTTCAGTGAACCTGTTACCCTTTCCAAGAAAACTTTCAAAATTAGTTTGTTTTTTGCTTTTTTGCTAGCTTGGGGTTTTATCTTTTTTAGCGCGATGTATCTTATGATATGCGTCAAGTCAGACGGATGTGACAGACAGGATAATGGTCACTTTTCAAAATAAAACATCATTAAGACTCGGAAAAGAAAAATGGATGTATACGTTTGTGTGTGTGCCCCGGTGCAACAATTTGTAGTTCAGTCGCTGAAAAAAGGAGATTAACTGTTCTATTTAGTCCGTGTTTGAAATTGAGAATTCAGTAACTGTGTTTAGAAAGTTTATTCGAAGGATAGTCAATAGAAAGAGTTTATTAATATGCTGCTTTCTGAACTACGTGGAAGGTTCAGGCACATTACATACAGTATGCCCCGTAGGGTTCCGGCCAGAAAGGAACAAACACACAACTGCTTTATTTAATGTACACTACATGACTATTGTGCAGTGTATTTAGGACTTTACCACTCAGTGATGGGCTCTTTAAGAGATAAAAGTACTCTATGAAAGTGCTTGGTGGGCATTCCGTTGGTTTTGTGTGGCTTTGCTCACCCAGTGTTCCCACTTGCAAGTATTGAGAGTTTTCTCTGTGTAGGTGGATCAGTTTTCAGAGTCCCACTTGTTCTTTAATTTAAATCAGGTTGAAGTCTTTGTCTTGTAAAGTGGAACAACTAAGTTGGACTTTTCTTTTTCTCTGATTATTTATTGATTTAAGTTGCACTCGACTTTATCTTATGTTGACCCTAGTGTTGTTGGTTTTGTGACTTTTGTCTTGTGAAGAAAAAAGACTGTTATAACTTTAGCTGTGATTTTCCAGCCGATTGGTTTGTGTTCCAATATCTTCATCTTAAACAGAACAGAGTCACACGAAAAGCTTTACAACTCAAATGCCGATTCCTCCAAAGTACTCTTCCAAACCCTTAATTACATTTTGCTAAGAGTTTGGAAAATGTTCATTTTACATGAATTATTATGCAAAAATCATTGACATATCTACGAACTTGACATACCATATGACAAACTAATGTCACCACTTTTGAATGTTATTAAATAACAAAATGGAGACTTGTTAGCCAGAGTTCTTTAAAATATTTGCATCTCTCATAAAATGCCCATTCAAATTTGCACTATGAACAACTAGTCTCATATATCACAAATTTGAGCCTGAAGGCCTATCAAGGCTTTCTTCTTCACTGACTTAAAAACTCTGGATCAGAGTGGTGTTAAATGTATTTTTCAACAAATACGTATCAAAAAAATTCCAAATGTTCACTCCGTTTCCTTTCACTAATATTCCAGTATGTGTTCTGCTTTCACAAATTAATTTTATTGTAAAAGCATTTGTTTAGCTATAATTGGTTGTTGGGCAGAGTAAAAGTCAAGAAAAGCTTTCACAATGCATTCTAAAGAAGGATTTTATTGTCACAATACACATGTACAATCTGTATTATACGCATATAAAGTGAGATGAGAGCCTCTCGTAAAACATCTAGCATAAAGGCCTTCTAGTATAAGTGTCGGTTAAACGTTTCCTTTAACTAATTAGATCAGGTGGTTTCTCAGAGGCTTCCTGGTTTGTCTATGATGTCACTGAATCCCAACCTTCTGATTGAACAACTAGAGACCCTACCCGTTGAAAATGGCAAACAGCATTTTTGTGCAGCCCCAACAGAAATATTATTGTTGGCATGGGACTTTTGTTGGTGTCATTTGTGTCATAGTGTCATTGGTGTTATTGAGGGAGAGGGTGAGTCAGTGATAGAGTGTTCGCCCTTGGACCGGAAGTTCGCAGATTCGATTCCCGCTGAGTTCATATCTAGGGTCCTTGGAGAAGACACCTAACCCCCCGTTTCTACCGCCATTGGTGCCATTGTGTCAGCCTGCTGCGTTGTAATGCAGCACACAAATTTTTCTGGTGAGGGATCAATAAAGTATACATTATTAATAGCCTTCATTGTTGTACACTTTGTGGAGAAAAGGCCAGCAGTATAGACTCTTGAGGTTTTTATAGAAAAATTGCTAATTTTAGTGTGCGTGGCTAATAATGTTGGTTGAAATGTCAGTCAGTCATCTTCTGATCCGTCTTTCCCTTAAGGGGTTGCCGGGGGTGCCGGAGCCCATCCCGGCCAATTTAAGGCAAAGGGCAGAGTACACCCCGAACAGGTTGCCAGTCTGTCGTGGGGCCATTGCTGAAATGTAATTGATCAAATGCTTTTTTGCAAAACTACATATTTAGAAGCAGCGTACCCTTTGGAAAAACCATAAAAACAATTGCAAATTGTTTATGAATATTAATGGCTGGAATATAACTATCATTAGCCTGTTATTGTGATGTTTTAGGCCAGCATAGAAAGGTTGGCAAAGGTTTGCCGCTGATGTGATTCTAGACCAGGCATGGGCAAACTACGGCCCACGGGCCGCATGCGGCCCGTTAAATGTTTTATTCCGGCCCGAAAAAAAGTTAAATAAATAAACCATGTTAATGTTTTATTTCCCCTGCAATTGTGATGTTTCCTCATCAAATGGCACACTCTAGATATATTGGCTTTGTTGCAAAAACAGCAAAACTACTCACATTAAAATTTGTGTGTTTCCGTGATGCCCACGTTGTCAAAATAAATTTTCAGGAGATTTCAAACCTACATTTTAAACCTAGTGCTAGATGCACGTTTTTTTATTTTTTTTTTATGCGCGAGGGCGCTTGATTTTAACGTTAGCGTGCTAGATTACGTGCATGTAGTGGCCCCAATGGCTTTCCATGTTTAGCGCGCTTGTTAACCAAAGCATGCCATCCATCTGCTCCTGTTCCGGCCCCTTGGTCAAATGTTAGAACCCAATGTGGCCCGCGAATCAAAAAGTTTGCCCACCCTGTTCTACTTTGTAGACTATATAAATCTAATTTGAATTTATTTGGCTGGCTTGATTCAAAACTCTCAGGTGCAAACTGAGAGCGAGCAGTTCCTCAGAGAACCATCGGTTTCTCTTTTCCCTTCATGCAACAGATCTATAACAACATCCCACACATTTCACAAGTTCTTTATCCTGTTGTTTTGAAGAAAAAGGCCCAGGGGGTCTGTTCGAGAAACAGTGGCCACAGTAGCTGTTATGCACGCTTTATGATCATCCAATTATTCACTTTTATTAGATTTTTTTATTAGATGGATTTTATTAGTTCTTCTGGATTTTTTTTTCTTGTTTCCTTGATAGACTTGTTGACTTTAGTCAGCAGCACTGTAGCCTTAAAAAAAAGCCCATTTTTTTCTTCTTATGCACACAGTGAATTGACAAAAAAATAATATGACTTTACATTTTTTTTCATTTCATAACCACCCAGAGACTTATTAAAATGCTAGTTACAAAGACAAAAGCCGATATGACTCATCGTCTGTTCAAGAAATTTTGGATACTTTGTGTATCCTTACAGCAATTTCAGACAACTTTTGCTAGATTGAAAATATTGAGATGACGACCTGTTTTCTGACGAGATGAAGAATTAAATCAAGCACAGAGCTCTGGGTGAAAAAACGTTTTTTATGTATTCTTTCTTTTTTTGTGTCTGTTTTGTCTATAATGCAAGCTATTTTTCACTTCATTTTCCATTTTTGCCTCCCGGGCTGAGTTTCTCCTCTATTCCTGTTCACTTACTCTTGTTCCCATAACAACCCATGAATCCTGTGCCCTTCAAAACAATTAGCATTCAACACCGCCCCTACTGCTAACACAACCTCCCTCTCCCCCCAAAATACCCAGGAGCTTGTGGATCTGTGAACAAAATTCAATGTAAGGAAAATATGAAGGTCCAATGTTTTTTGTGGCCACAAAAGTTGAAAGTACGCACAAGCTATTAATCTACCCAACCATCCAGCTGGTTTCTGATAAAAGGCCTTTGACTTCTGGCCCTGTATGCTACAGTTTGATCCCATATGGACTTTTCCTGTTATTGCCTCGGAATACAAACTAACAATGTTCAGAGAGTAACTAATAGAGTATGGATGTGCGAAGAATATCAATTTGAAGTCAAAACAACATTCTCCATTTTTTTCTTCTGGCTCTGCTCATCCATATAGAGAAAGTGTGTGTTATGGTGAACTGATTCTCTCATTTCACTGCACAAATGAACCCATCTGATATTAATATTACTCTTGTGTTTCTTAACTCTGCAAATGAAAGTACTTTGAGGTGATGCCACAAGTTAATGTATTGTTACTGAGTAATTGTGAGAAGTTTTATTACAATCCAATCAGTGGTTTGGTAGATATTGTCTACGCAAGAATTTGTGACCTCGATCTTTGTCACTTTGACTTTTGGTCAAATGACTCAAAAACCTGATCCATTCGTTTTGTTTTTTGGGCCACAGTGTGGTCAAAGGAATAAAGAACGTAATTTTGATTGCAAACACTAGCAAACAGACGGTTGTTGGTTGTTTTTTTTTACTGTGTTACCAACATGGATAACGTTTCTTCTTGTGGACTTTGAACGGTAATGATAGTTTAACGCTAGAATTTTATGTCAGCGAGGCTCAAAAACAACAATTGTGTGTGTGTGTGTGTGTGTGTGTGTGGCCCGGCAACACTGGCGATCTGTTCGGCATCAATCCTGCCTCTCGCCTCAAAGCCAGGATAGGCTCCAGCACCTTTCATAATCCAATTGTGGATAAAACAAAGACAAAATGAAAGATCTGAATGAGTCCTCCCTTGAATTGAGGAGTTTAAGTTTTTTTTGGTCTTGTTTACATTAACGGGAATAATGACGCAGGAGATTGATCAGTGGTTTGGTGCGGCATCTGTAACGATTAAGAATGAACCCCTGGGGAAAAGAAACCAAAATGAGCCCACAAGTGAAGCCCTCGATTTTTCAGTCAATCTCCATTCCTGCCCTCACCGTGATGATGAGTGAAAAGTTCTGCTATCAGGGAAGGGAGTAGAGATGTCGCCTTGCTTCATTGAGCGAATCGTGATGGGGTGGTTTGCCCGGATGCAGGAGGAGACTCGAGGACCTGCTGGACGGGCTATGTCTTACCTCGAGATATTCCCAGATGAGCTTAAGATATGCCTGGGGTCTGGAAGTTGTGGGCTTTTCTGTTGCCACCACAACCTAACCCAGGATAAAACCGGCCAAAGACAATATTTCCGAATATCGTTCAACTAGATCCACAAAACAGTTTATGGTTTCTTATAAATATTTCACTCATATCCCAACAGAATTCACCATATTTTATTTCATTCTGTTTTCTTTTCCCCCCATCACATTTCATTGAATTGCATGTCGAAGCCACAGGGGTCTCCCGGGCAACACCCGCATGTCAAGCGTTTAGATTGTGTGAGGCAGATGGGATGGAAGACATCATAGTCAGACAGCCATTAGAAAGAAAAAATGCTGTGACAAAACACGCTCTTGCAGGAAACGAGGGGATGCTTTGAGCCTTCTATCTGTTCCCAAGATCTGTTCGGCTGCACTGCACACATTGTTTTCAATCGAGTTAGCAGTTCAGAAGAGATTCAATCAATTAATGTGACACTGTTGCAGCCTGGCAGTCAAATGGAAACATTAAATCATCTTTCCAAGTATGCCAGCATCAACACACCCCCACAGAGAGAGACCATTTGCTTGCCACGAGTGATGCAGATTAATGCCCCCAAAACATTTTAATTGTCTAATGAAGCTAAAGTATTTCACAGAGTGAAACAGTTTAGAGCTATTGAACCCTTGAAGATCCACCCAAAGTCAAACGCAAAGTTGCCATATAAAAATTAGTCACTGGATTCATGAGTACTAGCTGCCACATTCTCATGCTCATTGTCTGGATGGATGAGCACAATGTGACTGATTCCTACGAAGAAAAAAAAACAAGTGGATCGTTTCGAATGCCTGATATGAATGCACTCCCACTCGATAGAAAAAACAAACCCGGCTAAATGGGCAAATGTTGCAGTAAAGTCATAGAGCTGTGGATCATTCACCATCATTCATTTATTAATTATTCTTTCAAGCTTTGAAAATATCAACAGAATTTAATATTAAATTAATTTTGCTGGGACAAGACTTTAAAGTCTGAAAGCTGAATTCCCTTGTTACTAGTAAAACTAAACTCCTCTGATGGCTGTGCAGGAATAGATTCCGTTCCGTTCTGTCGTCTTTCGCTTATTCGGGGCCGGGTGGTGGGGGCAACAGCCTCAGACAGGAAGCCCAGGGTTCTATCACCCCGGCTGCATCCTCCAGCTCGCCCATAAGGATCCCAAGTTGTTCCCCAGTCAGCAATGAGATAGAGTCTTTCGAGCGAGACCTGGATATCCCTCTTGGTCTCCTACCGGTGGGACGTGCCCGAAACACCTCACCAGCGAGGTTCTCGGGGTGAGGTGTTTCGGGCACGCCCCACCGACAGGAGACCAAGAGAAGGTTAGGGCAGAGCTCCTAATCTGATTTCTGTGTGAGAGCCCAGCCACTCTGCGGAAGAAGCTCATTTCGGCCGCTTGTATCTGCAATCTCATCCTTTTGGTCACCTCCCACAGCTGGTGACCACATGTGACGGTGGCAACGTAGACCGACTTGTAAATCGAGAGCTTTGCTTTTGGCTCAGCTCTCTCTTTATCACGCTGAACTGATACACTGATACGACGCCGCACAGATCCGCTAGTCGATCTCCCGCTCCATCTTTCCCCCACTCGTGAACAAGACCCCGAGATACTTAAACTCCTCCACTTGGGGCAGAGCCCTGTCCCTGACCTGCAGGGGGCATTCCACCCCTTTTCCGGGCGAGGACCATGGACTCGGATCTGGAGCCGCTAATTCCTATCCTATCCCAGGAATAGATCATGGAAATTATTTTAACAAAATGAAACTAACAGTGTTCATCAAACATATTTGGTTACTAATTATATTTCTCAATGTTGGACGAGCCATGAGCATAATTTTCAAAAGGACATTTTATAGCATTCTGGGCCAGGTTGTCTGCTTTGTCTGCATTTAGACCACAGGTCAACTTTTTAGTTTGTGCCCAAGTTTTTTGTTGATGCCAAGATTCTTCTGAGCTATAAACCTGTTAAACTCTATCCCGTCCTGCGTTTGTGTCCTCAATCGTGGCATGAATGGTGATAACGGTAACAATATGTGTATTTATTATTTTTTTAAAACAAAAAAAGTTTCCCTGAAAAAAATTAAACAAAAAGTGCTTCTTGAAACATCTTTATATGGATTCAAAGAGGGAAACGGCTCACACACTAATGTGACAGACTTTTTTTTACTTGAACTGACAGCAGAAAGCCATCATGGGTGCAGAAGTGGAAACTTAAGTGCTCGACAAGAAAGTTAAGTTGCATGACAGATAAAGTGCATGTGTTCACGTCAGGTTTTAAGAATAAAAAGGCACTAGCACAACCTTTTACAGCACAGTGTAACCCCGTCGGTTATACCAGCAGAAGAACACCTGCCACCATCAGGCAGGCAACCAGTATTGGGTAGATGGATCCCCCCATAATTGCAGTGACAGTTTCTATTGAATGGAAAATCACAGTCAAACTTTTGTCCTTCTCCTGCATGTGATTACTTGGCTGTATCCTGATGATGCCTGTTGTCACCTCCAGCTACAGTATGAATAAAGTAAAGTACTCTGAATAGACACAGATATTTTTTTTATCATTCATGCGTTTTACCTTTTGTGGTCAAAGAAAGTAAACAATGTAGCCACTTACATTGTGAGTAGTACCCCACATAAAGTCCTTTAAAAATTCTGATCAAGGATGACGATCCTCATTTATCAAGTGTATGAACACCCAAATCCATGCACTCGTCAGCTTCCACACACATTGAGCGATTTATAAGAATAGCAGAGTGTGTAGATCAGGGTTGTCTGAATCCGGTTCTTGAAGGCCAGTGTCCTGAAGGTTTTCCAAATGTTCTTGCATCTTCACACCTGCTCCAGTTAATTGAGTCATTGTGTCAAATTCTATTCGCTGTTGATTTCACTTTCTGTGCATCAGCTGTATGTACAATGAAAACCTTCAGGACACTGGCCCTCGACTTTGGACACTGCAGATCAAGCCAACTCAAATTCCAAGTCAGGAGAAAAAGACACTTGAGGACGAGACTTGAAGTGAGCTGAGACCAGTGAAATAAAGTGTTAAGAACACCGTGGACACAATTGAAAAACACATATAACACTTGTCATTAGAAAAATTAGACCAGACAAGATGGTTACTCAGTATACCAGTGCATTGTCAAATCAACACATTTGAACTAATTTTGAATTATTGCCCACCCATATCTGCAGGACATTTCACATTCTATATTTAAATAATGTTCATTTAAAAAAAAAAAAACAAGCTACGAATTACTTGAAATGCCTCCACCAGCTGTCATAGATTCCAGGTTCGCGGCTACCCTCTGTCTTTGTCACCACTACAAGTTTGGAATGTTTCTTTTTTAAATTCACCAACAGCAATCTAGACTAGACAAGACAGTACAATCAGTGTAGTCATTCCTTTCCGTGTAAGGATAAGACAGTTTGTCTCAGACACCCATGTGCTTACAATATAAAGGCCAGAGAAACAAATGGAAAGACCAGTGCCGAAGACTGGTAGCAACGCCAGTCTTTGCAACGCCAAGCATTGAAGTTGTTGCTTCAATGCTCCCCAGGGTTGAAGCGACAACTTACAGCCTTCGTGTCATACTGCTCATTCATACTAGCCTGGGATGAAGAGAAAGCTATCATTGCAAGGACAGCTCCATGAGCAAGCCACTCTCGACAGATCCATGCGCAAGCTACTCTCGACATTTGGTAGCAAATGCTGACAAACTCCTTTGGGTCAATGAAACATAAAGTTGTGTAGTGGACCCGTTCATGCCAATCCTAACAAGTCTCAAAACAAAACTTCCCCAACATGGATTTTAGAGTCTCTAGCCACCTTAGGCACCCTGAGTTCAGGATAGTATGCACTTAACACTGAGTCAGTCGCACTAAAGGATTACAACATCCTCTTGAACATACCCGATAGAAAATTTGTTTCCTGGCAGTCTGCACAACCCTTGGAAGGCCGAATGTAGTAAAATACATGGTTAAGGTCTTTAAAAACTGAGGTACAGTTATCTCACGTAGAGGAATAGCCTTGGAAAACGAGTAGTCATACACATAAAAACGTCCCCTCCGCGCCCCATTTCATATACTGATCAGCTTTCGTTTGACATTATGGGAATGAATATCTCATGTTTTTAATTGAACTACTGTTTGCTTCTGTTGTCTTGTCCTTCACCCAGTAAGCTCTTGAAAATACTTTTGTTTTTACTTTTGAGTCAGTTATTAAATTATTTCTTTATTTGTTTTCAGTGCAGTTAAATCAAAGGCTATTTAGTTCCTAATTGACAAGGCAAGAGGGAAAAGTCTAAATAATTTTTTTTCTCATAGTCACTGGGTTGGTCTCATTAATCACGCAATTAATAAGGCCAAATTAGTTTCCCAACCAGAGACAGGCATCATTTTTCAGCTTACCAATTAGTCTACATCTTCTAAAATGTCATGTGTTTTATAGCACCGAGCTGCTTTATTACTGTACCAACAGCTTTTGCACTCATTGGATTTTAATGAGCAAAAATTTACATCACACAAGAAATTAAGTTCAAATACAACACATGATGTCAAAAAGTTTTGTCAAATTAAAATTGATAGTAGCTTGTGTTAAAAATTGGTTGCATTATGACTTTAAAATATCGCAATCCGAAGGATATGAAAGTGATTAGTACCTGATGACCTACAGAGTCTCCTATTTGAGTCATCACATCCCTGGTGCCTGTTTTGAACTCCAGTAATAAAAAGCCACTTTATATTTTGGCACGTATATGTCTATCATGAATTGAAAACTTTGGTAAATCACTGAACTCGTCAGAAACCATCCCAAGTTTTAATGGGAAAATCCGCATTATTCTGAACCTCCCCCTTGTCCTATCAATACATTCTGTGTTGTTTTCTTTATCCCGCTACACTTATTTCTATTATTTGGATACAATTAGATTTTTCTAACTATAATTTGCGATATGCTCATTTTCAAGCAAAATAAACTTTTGGAAGGTTTCTACCAGGTTTAGATATTATTCCTACATGAAAAAACATATCCGAAGTGGTTTTCTCTTTAATTTATATTTATCATCTCCAGTATTCAGATACTATTCAAACCCTAGATTGTTCTTGTTCTCAAACCCTAGATTGTTTGGGGGAAGGATGGCTCGGTGGGTAGGGCGACCGTTCCTTAGCCGGAAGGTCACAGGTTTGATCCCCTGCCCATGCCGAGGTGTCCTTGAGCAAGACACCGAACCCCCAGTTGCTTCTGATGATAGTGATATGTGCCTTGCATGGTAGCTCCCATCATCCGGAATGAATGTGTGTGTGAATGGTTGTATGGAGTGATTGAATAATGCATATGTGAAGTGTCTTTGAGTACCTAGAAAAGTGCTATATAAGTTCAATGCATTAGTATTATTCTTCATCCCGCCTTTTGTTCTACACCACGCCCACATTCTATTATAAGCATGGTGTTTTTGGACAGTATGCACATGCTCTGTTCATGCTGGGTCCCAACAGGTAGTGTTGTTTTTATGTAAGAGCACCAAAAACAAGATTATCAAAACTTTGCTCTAGCATTGTTAATTTTATGTGGTTCATACTGCATAAGCCACCTGCAATAAGTCACGCCGTGTGGTGCAAGGGGAAGGATGAGGGACTAACAGTTTCAAAAACAAGTAAAGATTGCTTTCTTGAGCCAACAATTTGTACAGTTTATCTGTACATGTTATCAGACGGGAACTATTATTCCACAAAAGCACAATGAAGCCCCTTGAATGTGTTAATGTAATGATGGCTCACCTATCTTGCACCAAGCCATATTTTTGTTTGAGTGGGTCAAAATTGAAGAGTACCCTTTACGATGCTGTCTTGTATGTGCTGTATAAAGGAGGAATGTTGAGGTTTATGAAGATAAAACATTTTATTATTATTTGACTTGACGTAAGACTTTTTTAGAGCGTTGACTACAGTATGTACTTTAAAAGTGATTCACTCAGCTTTTATTCACGCAACAGACATGGTATGTAAGGAATAGATAAATTTTTGGTCAACAGGATAACGTTTTGGTTAACCGTAGAAGATCATCTCACAAATAAATTGTGCCAACTTTTGCAAGAAGCAACATCAAGTAAAATACTTGATATGAAGGTAGTGCAAATATAAATTTAGTGACTGTGTCTCAACGACATGCTGACAAATTTATTTGTTGTTTGTTGTTTTTTGTTGGAACTTTGCTAACGCGTAAATGTGAACATGTGGTGGTGATAACACAATACAGTCATGTTTGTTGTTGTTTAGAAGCAAAATTTTCCAGAACATTTTGTTCACAGAAACATCCACATGTACTTATTCTTATTGCCAATAAATTTTTACATTGATAAATACTTCAAAATTTTTTTGTCAAAATGTGTTCAGATTAATCTCCTACCATGTTGTAAACATAAATCCATAGCTATATGGAGTGACAGTCCTAGGATGTTAAACAGGTAGTTATCTGCTGGGTGCATAAACTTCACGACATTAGAATTGAGCAGGATTGTTTCAGGTGTTTGATTAAGTGTGATCATTTGGCCACAGCTTTATGAACCTTTATAAACCCATCTTAAGAGAACACTATAATAGTTCGCATAAAAGAGGTCACCAGTGTAATCTTAAGAATTGACAGCTATATTAAAAGAACAAAGTGATAAGACCCAAAGGAATTCATGCTTTGATTTAGAGGCTGTGTTTAATAAGGGTTTTGGTAATAGTGAATTTCTTCCCCTTGGAATAGAAAAGATCATTGATCATCTTTACAGAGTTTATTGTCTTGATTAAAGTGACCAAAGATCAGAACGCAGACTTAGATGCAGTTTTTGTTCCGTTTCGTTCCGTCATCTTCCGCTTGTTCCGGGGTCGGGTCGCGGATTGAAGATTGGTCACGGATTGAAGATTGGTCGCGGATTGAAGAGGAGCAGTGTGGTTTCCGTCCCGGACGTGGAACTACGGACCAGCTCTATACCTCTTCAGGATCCTGGAGGGGTCATGGGAGTTTGCCCAACCAGTCTACATGTGTTTTGTGGATCTGGAGAAGGCATTCGATCGTGTCACTAGGGGACTTTTGCGGGGGGTATGGAGTATGGAGTATGGAGTCTCGGAGCCCTTGGTATGGGCTGTCCGGTCTCTGTACGACCGGAGCCAGAGCTTGGTCCGTATAGCTGGCAGTATGTCGTTTCCATTTCCAGTGAGAGTTAGACTCCGCCAAGGCTCCCCTTTGTCACCGATTCTGTTCATCACCTTTATAGACAAAATATCTAGGCGCAGCCGAGGCGTTGGAGGGATCCGTTTTGGTGACCTCAGGATCGGATCTCTGCTTTTTGTGGGTGATGTGGTCCTGTTGGCTTCATCGGACCGTGTGCTCCAGCTCTCACTGGATCGATTTGCTGCCTAGTGTGAAGCGGACAGTTTTTGTTTACCACAAAAAAAAAAGAAGAAAAAAGAATCCATTATTTTTTATGCATAACCTGCATATGTGGAGTGTATGGATGTGTTCATATCCACTGAGTTCTAAGTTAATATGCTGGTGATAGTTTTTTGTTGACGGTTTATGGAAATAGACGTCTCTACTTGAGATTTGAACTTCCATCTTGATAGTCGTACCACTTCCTATTTGCTACTTTGTGATATCATTTAAGTAGCGGCTCTCTTAATCTGGCACATTTATTTATTGTCGCTCCCTGTCACACCTGCCTCTCGTTTGTCCCTCTTTAAAAACCCTGTCCAACCTTGCTCTTGCATCACACTATTGTGTAATGTTTCTCTGGTCCAAATTCGGAGTGCCCTGCAACCCTACGTCTGAGCGGTTGCTGTATTCATAGCTTGTCCTGCCTAAGCCTTCAGCCATCCTGCCACACTTATCTCTCTGCTGTTCAGTAAACTAGGTTTAAATGATTTATTCCACCATTGTTATCCCATAAACATTTTTTGCAATTTATAAAATATTCCAATATTTTTTTTTACAATACAGTTGGTGATCTTTGCAAATAAAATATGACAACAAAAGACCCAATAGTTAATGGCCAGAGTCAATATAATGCTAATTTTATCATCAACGTACAGTTATGACTTAGGGGAAAGGAAGCGATTTGAAAGAATCACTGTCTTTGAACCGAGGAGTGGCCAATTAGATTTCCGATGAGGTCTTGCCCAAGTGTCCCCTGGAGAAGACACCTAACTTCCACTTACTCCCACCATTGGCACCATCATGGCTACCTGCTAAAACTGTGGTGCAGTGCAACAAAAGTAATTTCCCCATAAGGAGTGAAAATAGTATGATTATTATTATATTGTGAGCCACCCCAAAATGTAGCGATCACTATCACATGGCAAGGTCATGGTCGAGCTAAGCACATCTTCATATTCTAATAATATGGCTAGACAAAATATTATTTAATAAAGTTTGCAGCTCTTCAATTCCATTGTGACCACATATCGATGTTCATGGTCTTTCACTCGACTTGTATTGGATTCCGAACAGTTCACAGATTTCAATTATAACTATTAACTAGGTGATGGTCATAGTGCACTTATCCTTCCTTGAAAATGTTTTTGCTTTTCAACTGAGTTTGAAAATCTTAAGAAGCACTTAAGAATTAATTTCTTGCCTTCAAAGGTTATCTTTATTCATCGAAGTGGGTCTTACAAGCGAGTGAATAATCAGCGTCTAAACGTTGCACTCAACTTTTTGAAAACCTTGTAAACAAGTTTATTTGAACATTTTATCAAAAGAAACTTCAAAAGCTTACAGACCTGCAAGAAAGTTTAAAAGAACTTGATTTTAAAAGACCTTTGCTTGTTTCATAATCTCATATACAAATTCTGGTTCCAATAAAATACGTTGCTTTATATTGTGATTAAATATGCACAAAAAGTGATTAATTAGGGTCAACTGTAAACTGTTAAGCTACAATTTTACTATCAATGATGATCTACTACAATCAACTAAATTGTCATGGACATAATGTATGTAAGAATTATTAACCCATAAAAGCACTGTATCTCTTTTTTACCATGATGGTTACATCTTCTTCTTCTTTTGGCATTTCCCTTCAGGGGTCGCCACAGCAAGTCAGTTTCTTCCATCTAACCCTATCTACTGTGACTTCTTCGGTCACGCCAACTATCTTCACGTCTACCTTCACTGTATTCATGAACCTCCTCTTGGTCTTCCTCTAGGCCTCTTTCCTGGTGGTCCCAAACCCAGTGTCCTGTCGATGTACTCTCTCTCTCCTCTGCACACAGTCTGGCCTCTCTGACTTCATCTCCAAAACCTCTAACATGTGCTGGCCCTCTGATATACTCATTTCTAATCCTATCCATCTTGGTCATTCCCAGACACATTAGGTGCGTTCGAGATGACACAGGTGGACGCAGTTCTGATCGGCGCAGATCGGTGCGCAATGCATGCCAGTTGGGTTTTGCATTCAAAAACTAACCATCTGCTACCTCCATCTCTCACTACCGTTTTTGACAGTGAATGGTCTTCTCGCTATAATAGCAGAGAAAAATATGGCGTTCGAATGGTAACCAAATATTTTATAGGAAAACTTGCAAATTACTCAAAACACACAAATGAAACCAAAAACTCCTTTAAGTATGTTTTTGATGTAGGAATGATGTTCAAATGTGGTAGAAAATTCCAAGAAGATGATTTGCCAAGAAATTCACATTTTAATAATTACCTTTGTGTATGTATTTATGCTTTTACCTACACAAACATATGTAGGTAAAAGTGCATGTGCGTTTAGACAAATAGTCTAATTTGATTATTTGTTGGCTACTCAGTCACAGACTCAAAGATAAATTTACAACCAATCCTCAGTAAATGAAACATTTTCTGCACTGCACACAAGCAGTCAAACCACACTACATTCTTTGCAGTCCACGCAAGAATGAATAGCTGCAAGTCCACATGTATCCATAATATTATATTATAATTATAATTATGATATCTCGTCTATGTGGTACTTTAATTATGAAAATTCCTCAACAGTGAGCGTACCTCTTCCAGTCCTTCGAAGAACCACATATGTAGCACAGGTTGACCTAAGCTATATTCAAGACTAAAATGTTTCCATCGATGTTGTCGTTTTAAGTTTAAATTCATCCTTAAGAAACTCTCAAAAGCAAGGACAGAAACCCTGGTTGTACCTGATAAATTGAACTGGGAAGGAGTTGAAAGGAAGTGCCAGGTGATATGATAGCTTTCACATCTCCAGGGAAATCAAACCCGCCCAGCATATTAGCTGTTGTGAGAGCAGCATGCTCTGGTCTACCAAGAACCAAAAAAAACATTATCTGTTTAATGTTTTTGATGCAGGACTGCCCACAGTGAATTAAAGCCTTGCCTGCATAGGTACACAAAGAAACTTTTAAAAATCCCACATTTTAGATATCAAGAAATGTTTAATAAATTTATGGCCGTGCAATTTTAAAACAAGCTTATGGAAAGGAAACTAAAATGAGTCATTCTACAACAATTCTCGTCACCAAAAATAACAAAGTAATGTCTTAAATAACATTAGCATTCAGAAAATGTTTGCTAAATTTTTGTTTTCGTTCTGTTGTATTTTTGGTTTCTCTGTACCTCTGGGACTTCCTGCTGGGGATGGTGGTACTGATTGTTTACTCACCAACACAGTTCACCTAAACTGTAGTTTGTTGTCTCTACATCCAAATAATATTGGAACTAGATTGTTGGGAGGTCGAATTATTCTCCGTATTATAGTCAAATGAGTTCCTCAGATAAAAAATGTTGGTTCAAATGTGAATGAAATTGGTTATAAATCACATGCAATTGCAGCTAAAATTGAAAATATAGAATAAATTAAACTGAAATAGATGTTTGCTGGAAGGATGATTGCAGTTACAAAAAATGGCAGCGATCAGCACACAACAAAAGTGTGTGCCTCGAGAAAGCTACCAAAAAGAGCTCTTATCCAAGCATTAAGAAGCCATATTCAACTTAGAAGGCAATACTATAGAACTTTCTTTGTAACTGAAAAAGCTGTGAAATAGGGACAAGTTTTAGCTATAGAATTGTGCTGGTGTTTTTCCAAGTTAAATTTTGGGGTGACCAACATCGTTTTGATGTTCTTTTCAAATCTCACATTTGCCAGAGCCTAGACATTCAGCAATTTTGTTTCCATGCGGTCAAAATGAAAGTCAACAAAAATGCACCAGTAAGTGCTACAGCATGAATAAGATGCTTGAGCACAATTGCTCGGTTTTCAAAATATTCCGTACCAGTCAAAGTAGTTCTAGTCAGTCTCTTTTTTTGTACACGCAGATACAAAATGACCTACATCTTGTTACTTTCTGTAGCTGGACTTCACAAAAAAGATATGTAGAAATGTTTTCTTTGTATGTCAGTACAACCATAAATGCATGTGTGGTAATTCAAAATCGAACTTGAAGTGGTGAACATACAGGGAAAAAAAAACATTTTATCTTTTTTCCTTATCACAATTTCACTGCTGCATGGAATTGTATACAATAACTCTTGACATGTAATTTTAAAATTCACCTTAAGAAATGCTATTGGAACAACTCTTAGAACAAGTTGGTAGAAGAGGTTTGGAGTTTGCAGATCTACAGTCACAGCAAGGTTTCCTTTCAATCTGTACATTGCACAAGTCCACACGTAGCCCAGATAGCCAGTACATTCAGCAATGGCAAACTACCTATAGGATTTTTTTTGTCAATACCAATGGATGCAACTCTGTTGGAGTTTTTTTTTTTTTCTTTGTGACCTAAAAAAAAACTTCCAGCCAAAAATCAATATCAACCCACAAAACTTCCATTACCCTACCACATTTAAAAAAAAATCAATTTGTCGGTTAAATTTATCCTTCTAATGACACAACCTTGGAAATAGACTTAAACTAACGATTATCTGTGTTACTAAGAAAAAAAAAAAAAGAACAGCGTCGAAGACAATAGATGTGAGTATTCCTCACCTGCTGCCAGAGGGAGCCTTGAAAGGTCCTAATCACCCTGATTGGGTGACACCTGTGATGATTACTAATTTCCAACATCTGTGCACCCTGCCATCTATTTAAAGGGAATCACCCTAGACTTCCCTGTTGGGTCTTACTATCCCTTCCAGCCAGGTCACCCTGGTTGCCTGACCATGGTTTGAACTTTATTAGTTGGACTTTTGAAATCTTGAGATAACACTGTGCTTCTTGCTTTACAGACTTTCCTGAATTGTGGTAATAAACCTTGTTTGATGTCTTGCATTTGGGTCCTCCTCTTTCCACCATCCCTCAAAACCCTTACAATGGAAATTTTTAGTTGATGAAGTTTTAATAAAATGCAGAAGTTAACAATGAGTTTGTCCTTTGACTTTATTATGTTATATTAGATTCTTATTGCTCTTGTTGGTAATATTTTTATGCAATCTATATAGTCTTTAAAAAGTTTTTAGCCCTTTTGCACTTCCTGTCCAATTCTAAAACTGGCTTCAGGTTGTTTGTGTTTTTTTTCCGGGGTCAGATATGCTGTCCCACTGACAATGTCAAGTTTAATTGCCCTTGTTGTTGCTTCTGTGCAGAAGAACAGCAAACACACTATGGAAACAGATCATTGAAATGGTTAACAATAGACACATCTATGCTTTGATGTTGAAGAGCACAAGAAAGATTTTAGTCTAGAAAAAAAAAGTTGAAAGTCTAACTGTTACAGAGCAGTAAAACCACCTTCACGTTGGACCTATACATACAGGCAAATGGGCCAGCTGGAATGAAAGAAGTTTTTTACTATTGTTCAAAACGGATTATTCTAAATTGAATTTATTATCTGCTGTATACCAACAAATGTGTGAATGTGCGTCAAGAGTATGTTCTGTCACACTTGATGAATCTGAAGTCTTCTTAGGTCAGACCAGTTAGACTTTTGGACCATACTTCTGACCCAATTCTTCTGCTTTCGCCATTTCCCTTAAGGGATCGCCACAGCAAGTCAGTTCCTTTCATCTAATCCTGTTTGCTGCTTCCTCTTTGGTCATGCCACCAACTTCATGTCTGCCTTCACTGTATCCTTGAACCTTCTCTTTGGTCTTCCTCTAGGCCTACTGCCTGGTGGTTCAAAACCCAGCATCTTTCTACTGATGTATTCTCTCTCCTCTGCTCATGTCTAAAACATCTCGGTCTGGCCTCTATGACTTTATCTCCAAAATCTGGTCATGCCCAGGGAGATCCTCAGCATCTTCATCTATGCTAAATATCTGTTTCTGGCTGGCCATGTAAAGGAAAGAAAGTAATACTTCAAGCCTACCCTTAAATCTAAGAATGGTGCAAGCTTGGTCCATAAAACTAGTGGCTAAAGCTTGGCGGCTAAAGGCTCTACCTCCAACTGTACTTTTAAAAATCCTGAGAACCACTAACAGCCCTGCAATTTGTGAGTGGAGTGATTTGCTTGGTTTATAAGGTACTAAAAGGTCCCT
The DNA here is from genome assembly GCA_902685375.1 of Neostethus bicornis. Lineage (NCBI taxonomy): Eukaryota > Metazoa > Chordata > Actinopteri > Atheriniformes > Phallostethidae > Neostethus > Neostethus bicornis. Next base: position 8,930,796 of record LR738542.1, on the reverse strand, counting down.
AAAGTAAGGTAGGAGCCATGCCATTTAGGGACTTGTAGGTTAGTTAGAAAATTTAAACTTGATTCTAAACTTAAGTCACAAATGTAACTTTTCAAATAATAGTAAAAAAAAACAAGCAGTACCAATAAATAGCAGTTTGTTTCATTTCTGCATGGAAGTCAGTCCAGTAGCAACAATGAGGCTCAACAAACGTGACATTAAACAACCTCATTTTCATGCAAATGCAGACAGTAGAACGTGCAAGTTTTGCAGAAATGCCTGTATATCTACATAACCAGAAAGTCAGAGGGATTAAGACCTGGTGGGGGCCATACAACAAGAACCACCTGAGCTTTTAATTCCTATTTAATTTTCAGAAACTTAGTCTTAAGCATGTATCCAACCCGAGAAGGCAAATTAAAAAAAAAAAGAATCTTCCTTACAACCTTTAACACATACCAACCAGTACAGCCATTTTTTTGCAGGCACTCCAAATTGTGCGTGCACCACCATTCCCAGAAATGCCATCATAAACAGATTTGAAATGAAAATTTTTCAAAAATGTAGTTTCTAATGATTCTTCTAAAACTAAATGTCAAGGGAATCGCTATTTCAGATGGCAATACCGAAAGGGCATCAGGTATGGATCCAACAATGAAGATCTTTGCGTGAAAATGTTTAATTGAAATTGCAAAAGATTTCAAACGTCATTTTTGTTGCAAAATCAATTTGATCTGCCCTTGCAGACGATGGAGAGTTTTACGTCATTCTTCTTGGGGCACCTACCCACTTTGATGAATTGCTCTGTGAGGTTTGTAGGAGCGCTTTCTAAGCTAACATTTTGTTCTCGCGCCTTGAATTAGTCTGACATTTCATGCTTGAATGCCTTCATGACATTTAGTTTAAGGAAATATCATGGTCTGCTGAACTGTCCAGAAGTAACCACAAACACAGACGAATGGCTAATACAATAAAATCCTGCAGCAAGTTTTCTTTTCTTTTTTTTTTTTTTAAAAAAACCCACTAACTGTTTGCAAAAGAGGGCATGTTTTGTTCTAACTTTCGTAAAGAAAGAATTTGCATGATGACTGAGGTTTTTCATTTTGATTAGTTCCAATTAGATGTGGTTAAATGTCTGGAAGATGAATGAGCAATGGGAATATTTTCCTCAAGCATTTCTATGAGACATTTTGTCTGCTTTATTTATTTTCTGGTCTAAAAAGCAAATGAATATGCTGAAACAATGTTTGCAGTAGTCGCTGGCTTCCTGATTGCACTAAGATTGAAGACGTGATTGTCTGTAAAATAGACTTTTTTTTTCTTTTTATTTACCTCACCAATTCACATATTTGATGCAAAATGTAACTAAATTTTAATGACATCAGCCTGACATAGTTTCACTTTGACAAGATTCTTTGAATATTTATATTATCGCTTAGTTTTCATGCTTCTTCTTTTTTCGGCATTTCCCTTCAGGGGTCGCCATAGCAAGTTAGTTTCTTTCATCTAATCCTATCTCCTGCATCCTCTTTGGTCACACCTACTATCTTCATGTCTTCCTTCACTGCGTCCATGAACCTCCTCTTTGGTCTTCCTCTAGACCTCTTTCTTGGTGGTTCTAAATACAGCATCCCTTTTCGGATGTACTCTCTCTCATCTGCACATGTCCAAACCATCTCAGTCTGGCCTCTCGAACTTTATCTCCAAAACCTCTAACATGTGCTGTTCCCCTGATATACTCATTTCTAATCCTGGTCACTCCCAGAGAGATCCTCAGCATCTTCATCTCTGCTACTTCCCTGTCTTTTTCTCAGTGTTACTGTCTCTAGACCAATCAGCATGGCCGATCTTACCACGGTTTTGTAAACTTTCTCTTTCATTTTAGCTGAAACTCTTATGTTACATATCACACCTGATACTTTTCTTCACCCGTTCCAGCCTGCCTGCATACGCTTCTTCACTTCTTTTCCACACTCTCCATCGCTCTGGACTTTTCATGTTGGAGTTTTTATTTCCTGGAGTTTTCATGCTGCTTTTAATCAATCCAATTCCATTTTATTGATACAACTATGAGTGTATGTAATTTTCTTGGTCCAGTACGCAAAGGAGCACCTACATATTTTACGTCCTGCCTCACAGGTTTACTAAACAACGCATATGTCTGTGAATAAATTTGTTGTAAAAACTTTCGTTCAGTTAAGAATTAATTGTAATTGAATGAATTATGTAATAATCGATTCATTCATCCTCTGAACGGTCCATCTTTAACGGGTTTGAAGGGTGTGCCAAAGCCAATCCCTACTGATTCAAGGCGAGAGGTAGGGTACGCCCCGATCAGGTTGATTGTCTGTCGTGGGACCACACACACACTCATTCCCAGTGGCTAATTTTTATAAGTAGTGGCCAATCAACCTAACATGCATGTTTTTGGGGAGTGGGAGGAACCCAGAGTACCCAGAGAAAATAACCAGACCAGCCGACTGTAGAAAGGGTTTTGAACTGGGGTTTGCACATCTAATTCTAGAATGGTAAAGTTTATGTTTGTAATAGGAACTTTATTATAAAGTTATCTTTACAAACCATATTCTGCCAGGTGACTATGGAGTTAGCATGTTAGCATGCAAACCGATAAACTCCTCACATGCTATCTTGCTCCTAATAGGTAATTAACAATGGTCAGCTCGAGCACCATAAAAAAGTCCAGCCATAAACTCGGAAAATACGCAAACATATCACTGAAAAGCAATCGTTTCAGTTGAGGCTCAAATCAGCCATCTTAAAAGATGTGCTGTTGTATAACTAACGACCACCCCTAACTTTTTCTTTATAAATGTATGTTAATTTTTTCAAAACTACATCTTGGAAACAGCCACACGGTCATGTAAAGTTTTTCCAAGCAAACGCTTCAGGAAAAGAAACTGGTGGTTGGGTAGTTTTTTGCTATGCTACAAGATTAGCTTGGTTAGCTACTTCATCAATCAGTCGTCATTCAGTCACTCAATGCTGACTAAAATTCCTTTTGAGGAAATTGGTTTTACACCTGCTTAAGTTGACAGTTAAATTTTATAATGGTGCTTAAATTTCCGTTGATTGGTAGCTTGAACACTCCAATGGGAGCATAATGACTTTTAAATACACCCTTTTGTGCCTCGGTCCCTTTGCCACTGTTAACGGGATCTGCCTGCCACTCACTGCTGCTAGTAGCTCTGAGCCTGACATTACCTAGAAGAACGAAGGACAGGTAATGAAGAGAAGGCACACAAAAAAAGAGAAATTTCTCTAAGATGTGGCCGAGTGTTGAAAGATGATTGATGGTAAAAACCTTTAACGACTCTTATTGATGATATACTCATTCCAACTGATTTCTGGTGGTCTAATGCCTGGTTTTAATCGTGGTAGATTTTTAGCAGAGCACAACGATATGTATGTGGTGTACACAATCCACACAGTTGTCAAGAGTAAGAGCCATATTTTTATGTCACATTTAATCTTTTTTCACAGATTCACTCCACTTTGGTTCGTCATGATGGAGTAAATGCTAAACCAAAAAGTAAATCACGACTTCCCATTTGACTCCCACCTTTCTTCTAGCGGTGGGTGGTGATCACAACAATGACATCCTAAATACAAACAGCCAAAAGAAAGACGTGATTGCCTTTTGATTTTACACAGACCACCAAGGAAACCAACCTCAATGGTGCGAAGTAAGTAGCTTAAAATCCGTGTAGTCCCTCATTCATCCATGGGTGATCCATTGCAGAAAAAGTTTAAAAAAAGTCTTCTGGACAGTTTAATTCTTGATCAAGACGTTTCGACTTCCATCTGGAAATATTTTCAATCTGATAGAAATGGACTGAAAACTGGATCTATATATACTAACCTAAGTAAAAGGTAAAAAATAGTAAGGAAGGGCTCGACCAATGAGCCTGTGTTACCTATTATGGCCGTGAATGGCTCTTATTGTAACCACCGACCAGTAGACGATCCCTATTGTAATAATGCTACAAGCCTAGTGAATAGAAATTCCTGCTAACAAGAGGCGTGAATCTGGGTCACGAGGTGTCCTCTTTGTTCCAGGGCTTCAGAATGCTGCTATAAATCCCAGGCAGAATGTATCTGACACCTCCACTCCGGTTCAGTGAGGGATTTATGCAACTGTAGCTTTAAACGTTTAATGCATTTTACGCTAAAGCCGATGAATATTAGTATGATATGTAGACATAGTTTAATGGGATCGTCTTGAAACTGGACTGAATGTAATTTGCCAACTGTCAATAGAGACTGAAGGGCATTTTTACCACAACATTGTTCTTAAACTTTTGTCTAACTTAAAAATGGAAAATTCAATCAGTAAATTTACAGTGCACTAAAACGTTGTTTTGCTGCAACCTCTATCCTATCCTGACCTTTGCTGGTCACTGCTTTCATTCAGTCTCTCTCTTGTCCTAAACTATTGATTATTTAAGAACATCAACTGGTGCTCCCTCACCAACTAGTGCTGCTAAACTCGTTCGTTCAGCCTATCATGGTTAAACAGTACTTTTAAATACCCTCCTCAATCTCAACCACCGCTGGTATTTCATAAGCTCACTTCCAGCATTTTGGTCTTCGTGGTTTCACTCACTCTACTCGCATGGCGAACAATGTAGGACACCCAACTACACTCTATAACCTTATCATTACTATTTTACACTTTTGACCTCTCTGCTTTTGGGTCTCTCCAGAGCAATGGAGAGTGTGGGAAAGGGGTAAAGAAGCGTGTTCAGGCAGGAACGGGTGGAGAAAAGTATCAGGTGTGATGTGTGATAGAAGAGTTTCAGCAAAAATAAAAGGAAACATGTACAAAATCGTGGTGAGACCGGACATGCTGTTTGGTTTAGAGACAGTGTCACTGAGGAAAAGACAGGAAACAGAGATGGAGGTAGCAGAGATGAAGATGCTGAGGATCTCTCTGGGAGTGACCAGGATGGACAGGATCAGAAATGAGTATATCAGGGGAACAGCACATCTTAGAGATTTTGGAGATAAAGTCAGAGAGGCCAGACTGAGATGGTTTGGACATGTGCAGAGGAAAGAGAGTCCTGGGTCTATTGCGTGTCCATCTCAGTAGGTGATCCCTCCTTCAGCCGGATCTCCAGGAGGGTTCTTCTATTTTTTTTCTTCCCATTGGGCTTTTCATGATTTTTCTTCACAAAAACAGAAGAGAAATAGAATGAAAGCATTAATTTGCCAAATAATGCTTTTTATGAGCTGACAAAAGTAACCATGTTTATTAGTTAAATATTATATTATCATTAAACTCTGCAGTTTAGTTTCAGGAGTTCTGAAATCCATTTGATATATTTGCCTTCCAGTTTTTTCTTAAAAAACCCAAAGATTTTAGATCAGCAAAGTTGAAAATGCCATAAAAAGTAACATAGGTGTAAAACTACTAGCTAATTTTTCATCTCTTAATGTCTCCATTTCTCCTGTACAGCATCTCTCCCTCAACTGTAATCCACTCAGCCAGGACTCTTTAACTGTGCTTTACGAGCAAGTTTACACTATGTGACGTTCTCTCCTGTACCAGCCATGCCTGTGGTTACAGCTCCAATGTTTGCCCAAATGAAAGAGAAAGGCAATTAAGAACCACATTCACCACTGCCAAGTGAGAAGGGTTACAGCAGCAGCAAGGGCTTGTCATGTACACCAGAGCCTTGGGGTAGTTTTAGTGGTTTATTGGCAAAGCACTATAGGGGAACACAGTGTCAGGGGATAAGGAGGATAAGTGAGGTTGATGCAGTGCACTGCCTGGATTTTACCTTCTGCTTCTGAGGCTTTTGTAGTGACTAAACTGCTCTGACGCAGGGGGTTAAAGTGCCAATTATAGGGTGTCAAGGAAGTTCAATGTGTGCTAATACATGCCTTCTTTAACCTTCCTATGTCACCCGAAATCGAGTGTCTTCTGAGAACTGGCCCTTTGTGTACCCATTAAGTTAGATGTGTGGTTTCTATTTCAGTCTGCGGGTGTAAAAAATGCTTAGCATCGACTCTGAGGGCACAAGTTTGTAAGCGTTCAAAAGATAAATAAGTAATTAACTAATGGAGTAATAAAGAAAATTGGAAGTTTGAAAACAAACATGGCTGAACTGCTTGCTTTGGCGTCAGTGCTGAAGATCTATTAAAAAGAAAAAAGGCTGTTCAAAATGGTCTCTGATGGGAAAATAATTACACATGGAAAAAATAGTGTTTTGAAAGATATATTCTTCTTCTTTTTCTTTTTTCGGTATTCCGCTTCAGAAGTCGCCACAGCAAGTCAGTTTCTTCCATCTAACCCTATCTGCTGCATCTTCTTCATTTACGCCAACTATCTTCATGTCTTCCTTCACTGCATCCAGGAACTTCCTTTTTGGTCTTCCTCTAGGCCTCTTTCCTGGTGGTTCCAAATCCGGCATCCTTCTTCCGATGTACTCTCTCTCCTCTGCACATGTCCAAACTATCTCAGTCTGGCCTTGCGGACTTTATCCCCAAAACCTCTAACATGTGCTGTTCCCCTGATGTACTCATTTCTAATCCTGTCCATCCTGGTCACTCCGAGAGAGATCCTCAGCATCTTCATCTCTGCTACCTCCATCTCTGCTTCCTGTCTTTTTGTCAGTTCTTCTAGACCAAACAGCACGACCGGTCTCACCATGGTTTTGTACACTTTTCCTTTCATTTTAGCTGAAACTCTTCTATCACACATCACACCTGATACTTTTCTCCACCTGTTCCAGCCTGCCTGCACAAGCTTCTTCACCTCTTTTCCACACTCTCCATTACTCTGGACTGTTGATCCAAAGTACTCACTTTGTACCAAGTACTTTGTATTTACTTTGAAAGATTAAATCTACCTTTCAAAATATTTGATGTTTAAAACACGGTACAATGTTGATTTTTCTAACAATGTTAAAATTCTCTGAGCATTCCCCGTGAATGTATTATTCATGAATGAATTTGTCATTGTTTATAAGAGAGCAGGTCCCATTGGGTGAAGACTTTGCTTTGAATGCAAATTTCTAGAGCTGCTGGGACAAAAATAAGTTTTACTTTGGAAAAAAGTAAAAAAAAAAAGATGGCCTCCTATTAAACAATTTAACATGTTGCCAAACTGTTGATTCTTTCTCACGTTTTTTCTTTTGATCTATTTGTCTCAGCTATTCGGCTTTAGCGTTGGAAGTGCCTTTAAAAGCTTTAGATTTGTCTCAAAATGAATACGTAGTTTATATAAAACTTTACCTTGAACTAAATGCACAAAACAACATTTGAACCAGAGATTGGCCCATTGACTAGATTGGTTATCGAGACAAAATTTGAAAATTTAATGGATATTATCTGCTTTTTTTTACTTGATTAACAGATACACACATTATTTTATTATTTTTTAATATAGTTTATTCATCCCTCACTGGGAAATTTATGTGCTGTATTTCACCGCAGCAGGGTGCCACCAATGACGGCGCCAATGGTGGGTTAAACGAGGGGTTAAGTGTCTTCTCCAAGGACCCTAGATGTGAAGTCAGTAAGATGTGAGCCCGCGGACTTCCGGTTGACGGGCGAACGCTCTAACCACTGAGCCACCATCTCCCACATTAACTGAGTTCTCTAAAAATGTATGCATATTTATTTAAGGACATAAATATAGTTATTCACATACGTGTGTTTGTTACGACAACTTTTAAAATAGTAGAAAAGGTTTCAAAAAAGTCCTCTGGACAGTTTAATTCTTGATCGAGACGTTTCGACTTCCATCCGGAAATCATTTTCAATCTGAATGAAATGGACTGAAAACTGGATCTAATTTATACTGACCTAAGTAAAAGGTAAAAAAAATAGTAAGGAGGGCTCGACCAATGAGCTTGTGTTACCTATGATGGCCGTGAACGGCTCCTGTTGTAGCCACAGACCAGTAAACGACCCTATTATAAAAATGCTAAAAGCCTAGTGAATAGAAATTCTTGCTAACGAGAGGCGTGAATCTGGGTCACGAGGTGTCCTCTTTGAACCATGGCTTCAGAATGCTGCTGCAAATCCCGGGCAGAATGTATCTAACGCCTCCACTCCGATTCAGTGAAGGATTCTCTTTCTTCACAAAGATGGCTTCCTTCACCCCTCTTTCAAACCATCCTTTCTCTCTACTTAGAATCTTCACCTTGCTGTCTTCAAAAGTGTGTTTGGTGGACTTAAGATGCAAATGTACAGCAGACTGTGGACCACTTGAAGCTTCTCTTCTGTGTTGGTAAAGTCTTTTGTGGAGTGGCTGTTTTGTTTCCCCAATGTAGTGTTCTTTGTTCTTAGAACACTGTAGTGTTGTAGTGTTCTTTGTTCTAAGCAGGACTTTCTATTCACTAGGCTTTTAGCATTTTTATAATAGGGTTTGTTTACTGGTCTGTGGCTACAATAGGAGCCATTCACGGCCATCATAGGTAACACAGGCTCATTGGTCGAGCCCTTCTTACTATTTTTTTTACCTTTTACTTAGGTTTGTATAAATAGATCCAGTTTTCAGTCCATTTCTATCAAATTGAAAATGATTTCCGGATGGAAGTCAAAAGGTCTCGATCAAGAATTAAACTGTCCAGAAGACTTTTTTAAAACTTTTTCTACTATGGATCACTCCTGGATGAATGAAGGACTACACAAACTTTTAAAATACATCTTCAAATGAATAAAAATTATTCACAGGCCACATCTTACCATCAATAATATCGACCTTGAAAAAGTTAGTTTGGGAAATGTTTTCTTTTTATTCAATTCATAGCAACTTGAACTGTTTTGTGAATTCTAAAATCTCTTTGTAAGTCTTTATTTTTCTTGGAGCCCAAAGAAAAGGCCATAGTCCTAAATACCTTTTTCAAAAAAGACAGATTAAAGGGAAGAATGATTCCCAGATGGATTACCACCCTTTAATAAGTATCAGCTGGGTCTGTTTCCAGCCCCTGACAGTTTTACTATCAGTTTTTAGTGTTGCATATGGATCTATATTTATCGTTCTCGGCATCTGCAGACTCATCAGTCTGGATGAGCTTTATTTTTTAAGAAATTTTAATATGGTACTGTCCCCTAAAGAAAAGCAAACAAGAAAGTTGCAGAGTTGGCAAAAAAAGTTTAATTTGACTTCTTTTTGGATGTAAGTCAGTTTGACCCAGGAAGGTTTCAACCTGGGCATCAAAAACTGCTCTCACACCAAACTTGTAAATTTACTGTAAAATAAAATAAAGCAAGCGTTATCTATATCGTTTTTATTTTTTGAAAATAACTAAACAGTGAGAGTTGGACTCCGCCAAGGCTGCCCTTTGTCACCGATTCTGTTCATCACCTTTATGAACAGAATATCTAGGCGCAGCCGAGGCGTTGGAGGAATCCGGTTTGGTGACCTCAAAATCGGATCTCTGCTTTTTGCGGATGATGTGGTCCTGTTGGCTTCATCAGACCGTGATCTCCAGCTCTCGCTGGATTGATTTGCTGCCGAGTGTGAAGCGGCCGGTATGGGAATTAGCGTCTCCAAATCCGAGACCATGGTCCTTGCCCGGAAAAGGGTGGAGTGCCCCCTGCGGGTCAAGGACAGCGTCCTGCCCCAAGTGGAGGAGTTTAAGTATCTTGGGGTCTTGTTCACGAGTGGGAGAAGGATGGAGCGGGAGATCGACAGGCAGATCAGTGCGGCATCAGCAATAACTAGGACGCTGCAACGGTCCGTCGTGGTAAAGAGAGAGCTGAGCCAAAAAGCAAAGCTCTCGATTTACAAGTCGATCTACGTTCCAACCCACACCTATGGTCACCAGCTGTGGGTGGTGACCGAAAGAATGAGATTGCGGGTGCAAGCGGCCGAAATGAGCTTTCTCCGCAGGGTGGCTGAGCTCTCACTCAGAGATCGGGTGAGGAGCTCTGCCATCTGGGAGGATCTCGGTGTCGAGCCGCTCCTCCAGGTTGAGAGGAGCCAGATGGGGTGGCGCCTCGCTGGTGAGGTGTTTCGGGCACGTCCCACCGGCAGGAGACAAAGGGGCAGACCCCAGACCCGCTGGAGAGACTATGTCTCAGAGCTGGCTGGAAAACGACTTGGGATCCTTCCGAGTGAGCTGGAGGATGCAGCCGGGGTGAGAGAGGCCTGGGTTGCCGTTTGAGGCTGTTGACCCGACCCCGGAACAAGCGGAAGATGACAAAACAGAACGGAAAATAAAGTTTTATGAAACACATCCAGAGATCTCCTTTATACTGCTGTGTAAAGTGAAAAAAAAATGTTTAGAATTTTCTCATAACGTGTTTTATGCAACTCACTGCACAATCCCATTTGTTGTTGTAGAAATGATAAACAGAATTTTTGTGATCATGACTATCGTACCGGAAAATCCTAAGACTGTTTAAATTTTCATGGAAAGTAAGTTTTCTTGGAATTTACTTTCTGTTTGACAAAGCCATTAAAATGGTAAATACTGGATGAGCAGCCGTGTAAGAAACAATAATAATAAAAGAGCTCTACATAAAGAGATATAAATGTATCTGTCAGCACTGTAGCAAGAGAACATGCTCTGATCAGCTGGATGTAAATAAATTAAAAGGGAAATACAGTATTTAAAACTTTCTGAAGGAAATGATGCTTTACATTACTTACAAAACATGTACTCAATGGAATGGAATACCAACAATTAAATGAGACCTTCTATCAGGGTAGTGAATTGAGGTGTTAAGTCCAGGCGGCTGTCAGGACGGGATGTGCAGGTGGAAAGAGGAGGAACCAATTGCAGGTAAAAAAAACAAGGTTTATTTGAGTATGGCAGTCTAATGCTGTACAGAAAAAACATAGGGTTTAGTGGCATGGCAAGTGGGTATTGTTCTGAATTAATTTTATGGTCAGGCAGCCAGGGAGATCTGGCTGGAATGGAAGGTAATAACCTAACACCCAAGACAGGCTGCCTATTTAAAGGCAGCTGCGCAAAGATCTTCAGGTGTCTAAAATCAGGGAGATGTGTGAATGCCCCGGTGTTGTGGTTCCCTCAACCACCACCAGAGGGAGCTAAGGACCATCTCACTTTTCCCCCAACTCTGGCTGATTGGATCACCTGCACCTAATCTCCCGGCTGCCTATTTAAAAGCAGCCTCACTAGCATTCCTTGTCGGGTCTTCATGCCTTCCAGCCCTGGCTGACTCCCGACCCAGCAGACTTCCTTTGAAACTGAGATTGACCTTTTGATTACCTTTTGATCCTTCTTCTTTGATTACAGCTTTGCTGATTCCTGGTTTAATAAACCATGTTTATAGTCCTGCATTTGGGTCCTCCTCTTTCCACCACCCTCAACACCCATGACACCCGGGTTCCCTCAGGTGGTGGGCGAGGGAACCATGACAGTGGCAAACAGAAAAAAAATATTCCGTTGTCTTCCGCTTATCTGGGGCTGGGTTGCGGGGGCAACAGCCTTAGGTGGAATGCCCAGGCTTCTCTCTTCTTCTCTGGCTGCATCCTCCAGCTCACTCAGAAGGATCCCGAGGCATTCCCTGGCCATTTGTGAGACATAGTCTCTCCAGCGGGTCTGGGGCTAGTCTCTGGGTCTTTTCTTGGTGGGACGTGGGCGAAACTCCTCACTAGCAAGTTTCTCGGGAGGCTTCCTAACCAGATGCCTGAACCACTTCATCTGTCTTCTCTCGACCATGAGGAGGAACGACTCTACTCCGCTCCTCCTGGATGGCAGAAATCCTCACTCTATCTCTGAGTAAGAGCCCAGCCGTCCTGCAAAAGAATCTCATTTCGGTCGCTTGTATCTGCGATCCCGTTCTTTTGGTCACCACTCACAGTTGGTGACCATAGGTGACGGTAGGTACGTAGATCGAATTGTAAATCAAGAGATTTGGTTTCTGGCTCAACTCTTTCTTCACTATGACGGACCAATGTAGCGTCCTGATAATTGTGAATTTCGCACATATCCGTGTGTTCATCTCCCACTCCATCCTTCCTCCCCTCGTGAACAAGACCCCTCTTCTTCTTCTTTCAGCATTTCCCTTCAGGGGTCGCCACAGGAAGTCAGTTTCTTCCATCTAACCCTATCTCCTGCCTCCTCTTTGGTCACATCAACTATCTTCATGTCTTCCTTCACTGCGTCCATGAACGTCCTCTTGAACAAGACCCCGTGAACAAGACCCCAAGATCCTTAAACTCCTCCACTTGGGGCAGGACCTTGCCCCGGACCTGCTATGGGCATCCCACCCTTTTCTGGCCGAGGAACAGGGCCTTGGACTTGAAGGCAATGATTCCCAAAACACACCTTTAAGAAAAAATTATTTATAATCAAGTCCAAGTAAAAAAACATTTTTTTTTTTTTTAATTATGCCAATAATATCCAAAAAAATTCTTAAATTTGACTTCATTTCTGAAAAAAATACTTCAATTTTTTTTCACCTTTGCAAGCAAATATCTTTTTAATTGAGATTTTTTATTATTACATTGAAATGCTCAAGGACAATATTTAATTAGAATTAAAAAAACATTTTCTCGAGGTATTTTCCTCAAAAACAGCTTTCAGATTAAAATTAATAGCTTTTTCTTCCCAATTCACCAAAACGGACTCAGTTACAAAGTTACAACATTTCCTTTGACATTGACCTGATGGCAGTGGTGGAACGTAACGAAGTAAATGTACTTCAATACTGTACTTAAGTAAAAAAATTGTGTATCTGTACTTAAGTAAAATTTAAGACCGGTACTTTTACTTTTACTTCACTACATTTTTAGAGCAAATATCTGTACTTTTACTTTTAAAAGTGTGTTTTATATTTTTCGTTACATTTTCGTTCAGGAATTTGAAAAATACACAGGTTTTTTAGCGCACTTTGAAGCTGCATCGCCAAAATCAAAAGAAGCAGTTGATCGGGAGAAGAAGTCATGAATCGAGAAACATTTTCCGCATTCATTCAGCGCCAAAAACCAAATATAATACAAATTAAAAAGAGTCAGAAGATCATTGTTCGTTGTGTTTACTTCCAAATAAAAAGTTGAGCCATCATTACACAGAGCAGGGGCGGATCTAGAATTTTCCAAAGGGGGGTTGGGCTTTGACAAAGCCAATATATAGTGACTGGGGGCCTCCCCCCAAAACATTTTAAAAAATAAGTGTCATTTTCCTTCATTTTGGCGGACCATTCACTGGCCCTTCTTAGGGATAGCTTGACTTGTCCCCTTTCCTTTCCTTTCATTTCCTTTATTTATTTTTTTTGTGGACCAAAAGAGGCGGGAGAGGGAGGGTCACACCCCTGCAGAGTTTTTATCCTGGTTACCATGGTGACACCCTATAGCACAACAAACAACATTTGAATTATGGTCGAATACTTTTACTTTTTACTTAAAAAGTACAATTTACACCAACTACTTTTGTACTTTTACTTAAGTAGATTTTTTTTATTGGTACTTTTACTTTTACTTAAGTAAATTTTTTGCCTAATTATTACGTACAAAAAGTCATCCACTACTGCCTTATGGACAGGGCATTTATTTTTATTCTGAAACATAAAATAAATGTTTTTCTCCAGCTTAGCCGTGTGACTGACAAATAGGAGCTCTCTATCCTCAAATTTGTATAAATGTTGACTTTTTAATGCTCTTGCGCAGCCCGCCAAACAAATAAAATATAACGTAAAAGCAAAATAAATGCATGGTTACAGAACTGGAAATAATACCAATCATCGCTTGACATATTACTCAAAGGAATATTGTTCAATGGACTGGAAAAAAATTTAAACAGCAAAGTGTCTTTGTAGTTTTTTTTCCCCCTCCTCTATGAGCTAATGAAATTAATTATCCTCAATGTGATGTTCTGCTAAACAGATGTTGCAGAGTGACCTTTGTCGGCTGCATATGTAACATTGTCATAAAACGAAGCCATCTATTGTTTTAAGTGCATCTTTAATAGCTGGTCATAAAATTAGAGATGTGAACCCATTTTTCCGCCACATTATTTCTAAGTGCATGATTGTATTTTGCACGCAAAACAACAGCTTTAAAGACAGCATGTAAACAAAATGGAAAAAAAAGTTGTCATTTTTCCCGCACAGGGATAATCGGCTCAGAAAATGAATCAATGAAAAAGTTAAACTTTAATAACTTTTTATGATAAATCTTGTCAATAAAATTAAGAATAGCCACGCTGAAAAAATTTACAAGTCGATCCACATTCCAACCTTCACCTATGGTCACCAGCTGTGGGTGGTGACCGAAAGAATGAGATTGCGGATACAAGCGGCCAAAATGAGCTTCCTCCGCAGGGTGGCTGGGCTCTCACTCAGAGATCGGGTGAGGAGCTCTGCCATTCGGGTGGAGCTTGGTGTCGAGCCGCTCCTCCTCCAGGTCGAGAGGAGCGAGATGGGGTGGTTCGGGCACAAGTAAGAAGAAAAAAAAAAGCATTAAAATCACGAAACAGGATCAAAAAGTTTAAAAAATAAATAAATTAAATCATTAAAACATATAAAAAGAGTAATTAACCAAATGCACGGTTAAAAAGACCTGTTTTCATCATAGATTTAAACATAGTGTCAGGAGAGTAGTCTGTTCCCCTTCTGTGTCCGTTTCCCCCTTCCCTCTTGTCTGTGTGTGTGCACAAGTCACACCTGAAACACGTCTACTCATCTGCTGGAGCATAAATGGATCAGTTTTTGACACACTCTTTGCCAGGTGTTGCTTCGACATCAGTCAGTCATCTTCTTATCCGTCTATCCTTTTCGAGTTTGCGGTGGGTGCAGGAGCCCATCCCGGCCAATTTAAGGCGAAGGGCAGAGTTCACCCTGAACAAGTCGCCAGTCTGTCGCGGCACGACTCACATACAACCATCCACACACACACACACACACACACACACACACACACACACACACACACACACACACACACACACACACACACACACACACACACACACACACACACGCTCATTCCTAGGGGCAATTTGGCACCGGACAATCAACCTAGCATGCATGTCTTTGGAAGGTAACCCACGCAAACACAGGGAGAACATGCAAACTCCACACAGAAAGGACAGTGTTCCAAGCCTCGTCCCCATCCGGGACTCGAACCCACGACCTTCTTGCTGTGAGGCCACTGTGCTACCCACTGCGCCACTGTGCTGCCCTGCTTCGGCATCACATATACTAAAATTGGAACGATACAGAGAAGATTAGCATGGCATGGCACTCTTCGCCAGATCGTTTGTTTACCATGCTTGACCTGTTATCCAGTTTTTGGCTCCATCTCCTACATCAGAACCTGCCTTGTTGTCTGTTTTTGTCTTCTTTATTTGGACTTTTTTATCAATCAAATAAATCTGCTTTGATTTTTTTCATCAGAGTCTGTCTGTTGTGTCAAGGGTATATTTTTGGCCTTAGCTCCACATTATGACGCATTGTCACAGTGTCGGCCTGTCTCACGGCCTCAGGAAGTTTGTTCCAGACTTTTGCAGCATAAAATTAAAATGCAGCTTCTCCATGTTTAGTCCTGACTCTAGGCTCCAGCAGGAGGCCGGTCCCAGAGGTCCTCAGAGTTCTAGATGGTTCATGTTTAGTCCTGACTCTAGGCTCCAGCAGCAGGCCGGTCCCGGAGGTCCTCAGAGTTCTAGATGGTTCATAAGGTACTAACATATCACAGATGTACTTTGGTGCTAGACCCGGCATGGGAAAACTACGGCCCGCGGGCCACATGCGGCCCATTAAACGTTGTAATCCAGCCCGCCAAACTAGAAAAAAAAACAAAAAACATGTGAGTTCGATTTTTCTTAATTTTATGTGGTTTCTAATGTTCGTCACTAGATGGCGCCAAAAACAAAACAACACTGCTTCCATTAAAATGTGTGTGTGTCCGTGATGCGCACGCTTTCAAAATAAACAGTGGGCAAAGATATGGGAAACTATCGGGCCCAATACACGCACGTAAAACAAGCATGTTAGATGTTAAAACAAGCAAAATGTTACATCAAGCGCTTACATTTAAATCTTGCGTCGCTAGATTTGAAATTTAACGCTCTTGATTTAACATTTAGCGCTTGTTTAAAATCTAGCGCGCCATTCTATTGGTCTAATCTAGCGGTTACCAAAACATGCCAACATGCCATCCATCTGCTTCTGTTTCCAGGGGCAAATCCAGAATTTTTTCAGGAGGCATCCCCCCATCCCACCCCGTTAGAAAAATAAGTAAATTTTCTGCAATTTGGTGCATATTTTAACCAAAGTTTACAATAATTTAAGTAGTAAGAACAATTTTTATTGTCAACCTACCGGAGTACCAGGAGAAAACCGACGCATACACGCGGAGAACATGGAAACTCCACACAGAAAGAATAGTGTTCCAAGCCTCGTCCCACTTGGGACCACTGCGCCACCCTTAAAAAGAGAAATCCGTATATTAAAGAATAGTTTTTACTCCACAGTCACCGGCATGGTAAACACTCCTCAGCAGTCACATAACCTGTTCGTTCATTCATAACCTTCAGATTTCCACTCTACAACGCACCCGGTGCAATAACCACTGATTCAATTATTGGGATATGTCTTTTCTCTCCTCTTATTGGATCTTGATTGCTGAAGAGAACCCAGTAATTGTTTTGTTGTACAATATTGCCTATTGATAGAAAGTTTCACTTCTATTGTCCTCCGAATAATCTGCGTTATTACCCGACTGAAAATAAGCTCATCTCCAGAAAAGCAATTTAAAACCATGTGAATGTGTCAATTTATTTAACAAACATACTTTTTAATAAAGTTGTACACCAAACATCTATTTTCGGTGTGAAATGTACGTTGTGAATAAGGGTTTGACTTTTAATCTTCAGTTTGATCTGGTTTTGATAGTCCTGTCATTTTAACGCGTTAATTTGATTAATCAATTACGCAGCATTTTAACGCGCCAAAAAAAATTAACACAATTAATTATGACATGTTAACAGTGGCGAACCAATGCTTGCGCGTTTGAATTTTGACCCATCGAAGAACCCGTAGTCCACTGGGCCGTGCTATATCAACAGCACTGGCAAATTAAAAAGGCAGCAGTGGTCAAATACAACAGACATGGACAAGAGTTACGAGGATGAGATAGTCGGGCAACTGAACGGCAAGTTTTTATACAAAAATAATAGAGACAGGACAAAAAATAAAAACGTAGTCATTTGTAGTTTTTGCAAAAAGGAGTTCTCCTAACAGCGAAGCAACTCCAGCCTGACATACCATCTAAACGTAAAACATGTTCAGGCAAGTTCCTCAGCTGCAAGTGTGGCTACCAGGAGCTCGCTCCACCAAACTAAGCAAGCTAAATTTGGCAAACGGATGAGCAAAACCACAACAGAGAAATGGACAAATACTATAGCAAAGTGGGTTGCTGCTGATTGCAGGCTAATTTCTATCGTTGATGTTATGAACGAACCCTAACCCTTGTTTTACTTTTTTAATTATGTACCTGGCCTCATGAGGCACAGTTCACCAATAATAAATTGGATTTAGAATCTTCTCTTCTTACTGTACATATTTTCAATATCCCAGAATTCAAATTTTTTATCAGGAGACCTTTAGCAAATATGACGTCAAAATGTGATTAATTCAATTAATTAATTACAAAATATTGTAATTAGTTTGATTAATTTTTTAAATCAACTAACAGCACCAGTTTTTGAGTAGTGCTTGTTTAGGTTTCAAAATATTTCTCAGAAAGCAGGTTGAGACCCTGCAAGCTTCCCATGCGCTGTGTTTATTTTTGTTGTGACACAGATATCAGAAAAGCAAAATTAATTTTTCTGTTTTGTGTGTAAGTTCATGTTTTGCAGGCAGTTATGGTGTCGTTTTCCTGTAATGAACAGATGTTCATGCAGAGCGGAGATGTTTGCCGTTCCTAAGCATCTCCTTTAATAGCTGTCGGGCTCAGGAATCCATGGATTTGGTTGAGCAAAGCGTGCAAGTGTTGATTTTACTCAAAACTTTTTTAACGTAGATGCATGACTAATTTTTTCCTTCCTCAAATGACAGTCTATGTTACTTACACGAGCTGCTTCATCTTCAAAACAAAATCTAGTGACTACAGGAAGCAAATCAATAAACATGGCCATAAGCTGCATGCAGAATGTTAAAAAAAAAAAAAAAAAAAACATTTCTGCAATGACTGAAGATCCATTTTGACAAGATACGGTATAAAACATTTCTGAAACTGAAGAAAATCAACACACAAGACAGTTTTTTTGGGTTTTAATCCGGCCAGCCGAACTTGAAAAAATTAAATAAATAAACCTTGTTAGTTTTATTTCCCTGCAATTCTGATGTTTCATCACTAGATGGTACACTCTGGATATATTGGCTTTGTTGAGAAAACAACAACACTGCTCCCATTAAAATGTGTGTGTATCTATGATGCACACGCTATCAAAATGAACAGTGTGCACAGATATGGAAAGCCATTGGGCCCAATACACGCACGTAAACAAGCGTGTTAGATGTTAAAACAAGAAAAATGTTACATCAAGTGCTTAGATTTCCAACCTAGTGCCGCTAAATGCACGGTTTTAGACGCTAGATTTCAGACCTAGCGTGCTAGATTTAAAATTTTACGCTCTTGATATAACATTTATCACACTTGTATTAAAATCTAGCGCGCCATTCTATCGGTCTAATCTAGCGGTTATCAAAGCATGCCATCCATCTGCTCCTGTTCCGACCCCTTTGTCAAATGTTAAAATTCAATGTGGCCCGCGAACCAAAAAGTTTGCCAACCCCTGCCATATACTGTAAGGGCAAACGTGCAAACTCTGTTCAGAAATGCAATAAATTTACACTACAACCTCATCAAGAAGAACTGTGGATATTTTTGCCATTAGACTGCAAACAGAGGGTGAGGCATAAGCTTGAGTTACATACTGTAAATGAAGTTGATATTTCTGGTTTTAATCATTTACCAGGTATTTTGCAAATTATTGGCTGAGTATGTGTTTGCACCTAGCTTTGTGATGTAGCCTACGCAACGCAAACTTGGGATTCATCAAAACCACCATAATTCTCGTTAACATATCATAAGATTAAAAAATCACATCTGCAATAAATTATAGATGTAAATGAACTTGAGCCCCATCCTTCCAAAAGCACATGTCTAGACCTCCAAATATGAACAATGTGATACATATGCAATGGTCCTGAAAATCTCATGGGTTATTCAGGAGCAATGTCAAGGTGCTGTCATTCAGACGCCATGGTGACGCCCACAAGCAAAGGCGTGGGAGGCGGTCTACATGATTAGTAACTCAGTAGTTGACACATGTTGATCTGTCAGTGAAAGAAAAAAGAAATGGTGTTTCAAGCTGGGATTTAATTTGAGCTTTCAAAATTAATTCAAATGGGGTTATTGACAATGTGCAGACATTATACCAGTGATGGAACATAACAAAGTAAATGTACGTCGTTACTGTACTTAAGTGAAAAAATTGTGTATATGTACTTTACTTAAGTAAAATTTAAGACCGGTACTTTTACTTTTACTTCACTACATTTTTAGAGCAAATATCTTTACTTTTACTTCGCTACTTTTTAAAAGTGTGTTTTACATTTTTTGTTACATTTTCTTATTTCGGATTTGAAAAATACACAGTTTTTTTTTGAAGCCGCATCGCCAAAATCAAAAGAAGCAGTTGATCGGGAGAAGAAGTCATGAATCGAGAACCATTTTCCGCATTCATTCAGCGCCAAAAACCTAACATCAAATATAGTACAAATTAAAAAGAGTCAGAAGATCATTGTTCGTTGTGTTTATTTCTAAATAAAAAGTTGAGCCATCATTACACAGAGCAGGGGCGGATCTAGAATTTTCCAAAGGGGGGTGGGGCTTTGACAAAGCCAATATATAGTGACTGGGGGCCTCACCCCCAAAACATTTTAAAAATAAGTGTCATTTTCCTCCATTTTGGCGGCCCATTCACTGGCCCTTCTAGGGGATAGCTTGTCCCCTTTCCTTTTATTTCCTTTTATTATTTTTTTTTTGTGGACCAAAAGAGGCGGGAGAGGGGGGTCACACCCCTGCAGAGTATTTATCCTGGTTACCATGGTGACACCCTATAGCACAACAAATAACATTTGAATTATGATCAAATACTTTTACTTTTTACTTAAAAATTACAATTTAAACCAACTACTTTTGTACTTTTACTTAAGTAGTTTTTTTTTATTGGTACTTTTACTTTTACTTAAGTAAATTTTTTGCTTAATTATCTGTACTTTTACTTAAGTACAAAAAGTGAGTACTTCATCCACCACTGGTTCCAACTTCATTTTATCTAAAAAAGATGACCTTTTGGTTTTCCAACAACTTTGAGTTGTCTCCAATAGTCAGTTGCCCACTGTTCGACATTTGTTTCACGACATTTCTTAAAAGTCAGTTTATTGAAAGTATGAGAGGAAAAAAAAAGATCAACATAACAATTTCCAAGTAACAGAAGTGAATATTTCATAAGGATAATGATCCAAAGCATACCAGATGTCTGTTGAAAGAATACTATTCCCAGAAGAGAATCAAAGTCTCAGACTCTCTTTCTTACCTAAATCCCATTGAGCGCTAATGGGATGCCACAAAGAAGAAAGCCCGACTCGTCTATGCTTAAGTATGCATGAGCTAAAACTTTAGTTGGTAGAAAGATGGAGGAAACTTTCACCACATCTAAAACAAAAATCGATTGATCTCATGCCCAGATGCTGTCATGCAGTCCTGCAAGCTGAAGGATAAGAAAAGAAACGCAAAAACATTTTTTACGAGCTGTGTGAAGCCGCGAGTGGATGGCACATTATTTCTTTGTCTTTAGTTTTAGTTGTAAAAATACAGAATATTTGTTACTTCAAAAGTGTGGCTTTTACTTCATAATTTATTCATTTTTGGTTTTGTGCTCCATCATCTAGTTTTGGGATGTATAATTTATTTAATATGCAAATTGGAAATGGCGGTTTTGTAATTTCTGCACAAGTTGTGTGTTTTCAACTCTTTGGGAGACGGTGGCTCTGTGGTAACAGCGTTCGCCCGTGAACCAGAAGTCAACCGGAAATTCGCAGGTTCGCATCCCACTGAGTGCACGTCTAGGGTCCTTGAAGAAGACACCTAACTCCTTTTTACTCCCACCATTGGCGCCATCATAGATGGCAGCCTGCTACGGTAAAATGCAGCACAAAAACTTCCCAGTGAGGGATTAATAAAGTACATTAAAATAATAATAAGTATATTAAAATAATCCAGGACGCTGCATCGGTCTGTCGTGGTAAAGCTGAGCCGAAAAGCAAAGCTCTCAATTTACAAGTCAATCTACGTTCCAACCCTCACCTATGTTCACCAGCTGTGGGTGGTGACCGAAAGAATGAGATCGTGGATACCAGCGGCCGAAATGAGCTTCCTCCGCAGGGTGGCTGCGCTCTCACTCAGAGATTGGGTGATGAGCTCTGCCATCCGGAAGGAGCTCGGTGTCGAGCCACTCCTCCTCTAGGTCGAGAGGAGTCAGATGGGGTGGTTCGGGCATCTAGTCAAAATGTCTGCCTCATCAACTTGAATAAGCCAGGATAGGCTCTGAAACCCCCTCACTGCGTCAGCGAATATGCGGTTCAGAGGATGAATGAATAACTCCAGTGTTAATTTTCTTTCAAAAATGTCACACTTTTCTGCCCAATTATGATTGAATTTTTACAACTTCTTTGGTAAAATTTACTGCTTCCTTTTTTTGGTCCTGAATGAAATGTGGATTACAATTTGTTAATTAAACATTAAAATGTATGAGGAAATTAACGACTGGTCAGACTTGAAAGGATTATTTATTACACTTCTTAATTTTCAGTTAGCGTTTTGGTTTTAAACTATTCTCTTTTAAACAGTCCATTAAATGTACAAAAAATGATAAAAACAAAGGAAAAACGAATTCAACAACATTTACAGAAGGATTTGAATATCTTTATATTTTTCTAAATAGATTTGATCCATACATTAACCTCTGCTACGGTTTTACTGTGTCCATTAATAATTTGTCTGTCTCTGTATTTGAATACATCATAACCCGGAGCTTTTTGCACACAGTTTCAGATGGAACAGAGACTTACCCTCTGACCCGAGTTCACCTCCCTGTAGACCCTTTTAAAATGGATTTATGCATTTCATAAAAGATGGGCAGCTGCATTGTTACACAGCTTTTGTTGAATACAAAAGAACTTGCACAGCTTCTGTTGATACATACCATAAATTTACTACGGCTGTTGTTATATTGAGATCTGCAGCTTCATCGAGAACTGCGACCGGTCGCAGATCTCGATAGATCGGTGTTCTGAAAACTAACCCTAACGGTAATTCCAATAGAAGAATGGTAGGTCTTCTAATGATGCCAATGGTGGGAGAAGCGGGAGTTAGGTGTCTTCTCCAAGGACCCTAGACGTGCTCTTTGTGGGACGCAAACCCGCGAACTTCCGGTCCGCGCGCGAACGCTCTAACCACTAAGCTGCCGAAATAACGAAGGAAAATAAAAAGCAGTTTTTTTTTTTTAAGATTGCTTCTTTGGAGCCAAAATTTTTTGTAATATTTAGGAAAATAAATCTGTACAACCATGTAAATGTGTTCCAAATTTGACCAAATTTTGAGAATTATTACCCCACGAAAACACAATTACTCTGAAGCAAGTCATAAATCAAGAGGTCTGAACGGCTTAGGTCTGGAGTTAAATTGGTTCCCGCAAAAACTGACCAGCATTTAAATGAATCAATTGTCTGCCATCCGGGTGAGCACTGAGAAGAGCTGTTGCTCTTCTGGGTTGAGAGAAGCCAGATGGGGTGGTTCGGGTGTTTAGTCAGGATGCCTTCCGAGTGTCTCGTTGGTGAGGTGTTTTAGGCACGTCCAACCAGAAGTAGACCCAGAAGCAAACTCCAGACCCATTGGACAGACTATGTCTCACAGCTGGACAGGGAACACCTAGAAATCCTTCCGAATGAGCTGGAGGAGGTAGCTGGGGTGAGAGAATCCTGAATTTCCAGTCTGAGGCAGTAGTCCCTGGGACCCTGCCCCAAATAAGCACAAGACAACAAAACAGAATTCTAGAAATTTTTTTTTATGTTGCTTTAGCATTTTTGGCCACAAAATATGTTTCAGTGCAATAAAAAATTACAAAAAACATTTATTAGAATTTAGAAAATGAAGAAAAATTAGAAGAAAAAAAATGGAAAAATTAAACAAAATGACAAAAATTCAGAGTAAAAATAAAAAAAAAAACAAGAATAAATTGGGATGGAAACAAAAATGTTTACCTCAAGTTGTGGACCAATAGGCATCCACTATGTCTCATGTACCTGTTCAATTCATACATAGCAAGTACTGAATAACTGCAAGAAGCACAGACTGATGTCGGATAATCTAATTTCAGACACAAATGTTTCATTTTTGTGAATTATTTACATTACATTACACATCTTTATTTAAATTTTTTGACCTATGATCACAAATGTACAGATTTGTTTAATTTTTGAAAGTTTACAATTTTATTTTTACTATAATTAACTTATTTTTTAAAAAAACAAATTGCTAACTGTATTTTTTTATTTTTTTATTTTACTTACTCTATTCATCCCTCACCAGGAAATTTTGTGTGCTGCACTCCTACATCGTAGCAGGCTGCCACAACGGCGCCAATAGTGGGAGAAACAGGGGGTTAGGTGTCTTCTCCAAGGACCCTAGACGTGCTCTCAGTGGGAAGCAAACCTGCGAAATTGTGGTAGACTTCTGGTCTGCGGGCGAACACTCTAACCACTGAGCCACCGTCTCCCCCCCAAAAATTTGTGCAGTAAAGTGATTTTTAAAGATATTGAGTTTACTTAATAAAAAACTCTTCCTCTGACAGGAACAAGTCTCTACGGCTCCGACTTGGGTACTGCCAGTGTCAGTCTGAGTAAATCCATAAACCGTGTATTGGAGGTTTTCATTTTGATCGATTTGTATGCTGCATGAGACGTCTAAATAAAAATACTCTCAGAGGTAACGTGATGGGTAATCTCTGAGTTTTATACCACTGTTTCTCTTCAAAGTAGAGGATTGAATGAGTACAATACCACCCCTACAAAAAACCCCACACAAATAAAAAAAAACCCAAAAAAACAGCAATTCATTATAATTAAATGAATTCAATAAATCAAATATAAACCAGCACAATGGAACATACTAATTTTGGTGGAGAGAACAGAAGAATAAATGAGGACAAGATTGGACATTGTTGTGTCAGTAATTTGAACCTTATTTAAAACATTTAAAATAGGTTGCGGAGGTATAAAAATTTTAATTACACCTTTATAAAATGGTGTTTTGCTTTTCGGGGATAACTTTTTGCAGTGGTGGACGAAGTACTCACTTTCTGTACTTGAGTAAAAGTACCAATAAAAAAATCTACGTAAGTAAAAGTACAAAAGTAATCAGTCTAAATTTGACTTTTTAAGTAAAAAGTATTCAACCATAATTCAAATGTTATTTTTTGTGCTGTAGAGTCACGGATAAATATTCTGTGTAATGATGCTTAACTGTTTTATCTAAAGTAAACACAAAAACCAACAATCTACTGACTCTTTTTTAATTAGTGCTATATTTGATGTTAGTTTTTGGCGGTGAATGTCCGCGGAAAATGTTTGCTCTCGATTCTGATTGGTCCTCGATTCATTACTTCTTCTCCCTCTTGGAGACCGCGTGGGATCAACTGCTCCATCTACAGGTTGATTTCGGCCAATGCAGCTTCAGTCTTAAAAAAATAAAAAACGCATGTTTTTTTTAAATTTCTGACCGAAAATGTAACTAAAAATCTAAAACACACTATTAAAAAGTAGCGAAGTAAAAGTACAGATATTTTTTCTAAAATGTAGTGAAGTAAAAGTAAAAATTACAGATCTTAAATTTTACATATTAAAGTACAGATACACATTTTTTTACTTAAGTACAGTAACAAAGTACATTTACTTTGTAAATTGTAAATTTAAATTGCAAATTGAATTGTATTTGTAAATGTCATAAAATGATTATTATTCCATCTTTAATTTGTTTAATTTATTGTCAACTATTTTCTTTGTCTTGAAAATCAGCTGCGCAGCAAAAAATGCAGGCAGCGTTTCCATTTTGCACCTTTTTATCCGACATGAGGGATAATGGCCTATGTCAGTCTGTTAAAGGTTGGTTCAGCTACTTTCTGTCTCGCCTGTATTTCCATAACCTCGTCACTTTTATTGCTGCATAAATCGCTGTAAGGTCATCGGTGTCCCGGTGGTGTGGACAGAAACGGGGCAGGAGGTTAATTAAAAGACTGAGCATATGAACCTTTTACACTCCTGATCTAAAAGCACCACACAGTCCCATTACACACACATACACACACACACTACATCAACCGCAGACTAAATTGATTGTGAAAGCGTCGATGCACACCAATGCTCTGTATCGAACATTAGTCCCAGTGAAGCCACGATCACCGTGTGCTCCTTCTCTCCACGCAGTGTTGTTTGCCACTACGAGTTATGCTCACATCTCGGTAATGCTACCTCCCGGCTGGAAATTAGTACAATTCACCGCACGGTGTCGGATGGATTGATGCTGAAAGCCAACTGGTTACCACTCTCCCTCTGAAAAGCTGACATGATAGAGCGAGTCGAGGACAGAAGGGAGTAGAAAAGTTGTCAGCTTACATGACCAAGTCATGCCATGTGAAATGACTTAAGACAGACATTTTGATCCCATGGCATGTGATCGTAGATAAAAATGGTATGTTTTGTTCACTTTACAAGTTCAATGTTTGTTCGAAAAAACCTTATGTATACAGTTATTCAGTTTCACTCCGTTTTTGACATTGTAAACACCACCTGTGTGAGAAAAGGCGGACCTAAAAGAAAAAGCGGTGCCCGTGTGGCGAGGTGGACCTGAAAGAAAAGGCATGAGAACGTTAAAGAGTGAAGTGTGGGCGTGGATTGTGTATAAAAAAGGTATGTGCCGTATGCACAACATTGCTGTTTTAACCCTGAAATTGGCAAAGAGACACGCTTATGACGCTCAGTTTAAGCTGAAGGCAATCAGCTACGCGGAGGAACATGGGAATCGAGCCGTGGAAGGGTGGAAGGCAGCGCCCGGCGAGTTACGCTACAGTTTGCCAATAGATTGTAGATGCTTGGACTAACGTGTCTGCTGATACTGTTATCCGAGCTTTCGCAAAAGCTGGTATCCTTTCTGAGGAGCCGCACAGTACAGACAGTGACTTTGACAGCGAGGAGCGAAGTGGACCTGCTCTGTTGGATTTTGTGCAGCTGTTAAATTCGGAAACAGAGGATGAGGACTTTGACGGATTTGAATAAAGACTATTACCGGTAATGTGCTTGTTTAGTATCGTTACTACTTAAATAAAGCACAACCAAACTCAGTTTTGCTCCAGATCTATTTTTTAATACGCACATTTGCATGATTGCGTGTGTGTTGTTGTAAGGCGGTGTGTGACTGAGACTGCGCCTTTTCGTACAGTGCGCCTATCGTCGTGAAATTACGGTAAATGTTGTTTGAGGTCACAAAAATAGCGTAAAGCCTGTCAAGTTAGCAAAGCCAGGAAATACTCTTTTAAATTAACATTTTGTTTTATTTACCAAAAAATCACACTCCTTGTTGACGGGAGGGACCAAGCATGAACATAGCTTGTGCATAAAAACACTTCCAGCTTACTTTGGAATGACGGCATAACAAAGAAAAAAATCCCCCGGTCACAAACAAACTAGCGTTCAAACAACATGAATGAAAGAAAAAAAAACCTTCAGTTATGTTTTACTGATTACGACACTTTAAAATACCATTTAAATGTGGTCTACCACATCTACGTTGGGAGAGGGAGGCTGGTAATACTGTCAAGATTCCCTTTCCCACCACCAGAGGGAGCTTGGGACCTTCCTTCATCTCCCTGATTCGGGACACCTGTTGGTGATTGACAAGCTATCCATTTAAAAGTAATGTGCTTTGCCTTCGGGATCGGGTCACCATCTCTTCCAGCCAGATTTTCCTGGCTGCCCAACCAAGAGATGCTTATGAACAGTTACCACTAGACATGCCTTTTGAACCACGTGTGAAGGGGGAAAACCCTTTACAGCTTTACTGGACTACTTAACTAAATAAATCAATAAATCCTTCTCCTCCCTCTGCACCATCATTGTGACATCCTCCTTTTTCTCCTTTCGGCATTTCCCTTCAGGGGTCTTCACAGCAAGTCAGTTATTTCCATTGAACCCTATCTGCTGCATCCTCTTTGGTGACGCCAACTATCTTTATGTCTTCCTTCACCGTATCCTCCTTTTTGGTCTTCCTCAAGTCCTCTTTCCTGGTGGTTCCAAACTCAGCATCATTCTGCCGATGTACTCTCTCTCTCTCCTCTGCACATGTCCAAACCATCTCAGTCTGGCCTCTCTGACTTTATCTCCAAAACCTCTAACATGTGCTGTTCCTCAGAAATACTCATTTCTAATCCTGTCCATCCTGGTCACTCCCAGAGAGATCCTCAGCATCTTCATCTCTGCTACCTCCATCTCTGTTTCCTGTCTTTTCTTCAGTGCCACTGACTCTAGACCAATCAGCATGGCTGGTCTCACCACGGTTTTGTACACTTTCCCTTTCACTTTAGCTGAAACTCTTCAGTCACACATCACACCTGATACTTTTCTCCACCCGTTCCGGCCTGCCTGGACACGCTTCTTCACCTCTTTTCTACACTCTCCATTGTTCTGGACTGTCGATCCCAAGCACTTAAAATCTTCCACCTTCTTTATTTCTTCTCTCTGTAACTCCTCATCGTGACATAAAGCAACTAAAATGCCAAACGAGACCCTAATAGCATAAAAATTTGTCTGAATATGTGTGCATATTGGTTTTTGGATGGAGGGGTGTAGAGTTTGCCATGGAAGCCTTAGTGTCAGCTATATTTTTTTGCGACACACACAAACACCGCCTGCTCCTTTCGGCCATGGAGACCTTCTACTCTGTGTCACAGACACTCGTACACACCATCAGTCTGTTGACTATTACCCAGACTGATAGTGGCCTTGCATAAAGTGTAAATATTGGTTCTCAAAATGCTGTTTTAGAGTAAGTGTTTTTTAGTACAAATGGACCAATGTCAAAAATGGAAGCAAGTAAATCAGTTTTATGCACCCAAAACCACTTTGGTAAACAATATAAATCTTATGAGGATGGAAACACACACACATTATACACATACATGTTTGATTTTTTTCTTCATCTTTTTTGTTATTACATTTGGGCTGGGTGCAAAGTTTACCAGGTGGAGAGTTTACCAGGTGAGAGGTCGGGTACAACTTGTACAAGTTGCCAATTAGCCACAGGGTTACGAAATGAGAAACCTCCAATTTGATGTGCATTCGCATAGGCGGCTAGAAATGACTAATCAGCATAATTAGCATGTTTTCGATAAGCATACATTTCAGAAACACCCACATCTTGTCCCCTCTCCTCACTTGTCTTTTCTCCTTGGTTTGATCGCATGCACACTTTTTCTCGCACACACAAACATGCAAACGTGCACCATCCTAATGCTCCCACCTGTTAAAATGTTCTTTCTTCTGTGTGTGTGTGTCCTCATTCAGACTGGAGCTATGTGAAAACATCTGCATGTAAATGCAAACCATTTAAATCGCTAAATAGATACCCAGTCATTTTTAATTCAGCAATTAATCACTTAAAATTTAGCTTTTAAATATTTTTCATATTCACCTGCTGCCAGTGGGATCCTGTTTGCTATGGTGATGGACAGGCTTACAGACGAGGTTAGACAGGAATCCCCATGGACAATGATGTTTGCAGATGACATTGTGATCTGTAGTGAGAGGAGGGAAGAGGTGGAGGAAAAGCTGGAGAGGTGGAGGTTTGCACTAGAAAGAAGAGGAATGAAGATTAGTCAGAGTAAAACAGAGTATGTGTGTGAATGAGAGGGATCCAAATGGAAAAGTGAGGTTTCAGGGAGAAGAGATAAAGAAAGTGGAAGATTTTAAGTATGTAGGATCAACAGTTCAGAGCAATGGAGAGTGTGGAAAAGAGGTGAAGAAGCGTGTTCAGGCAGGCTGGAATGAGTGGAAAAAAGTATCAGGTGTGATGTGTGACAGAAGATTTTCAGCTAAAATGAAAAAGAAAGTGTACAAAACCGTGGTGAGACCGGCCATGCTGTTTGGTCTAGAAACAGTAGCACTGAAGAAAAGACAGGAAACAGAGATGGAGGTAGCAGAGATGAAGATGCTGAGGATCTCTCTGGGAGTTGCCAGGATGGACAGGATCAGAGGAACAGCACATGTTTAGGTTTTGGAGATAAAGTCAGAGAGGCCAGACTGAGATGGTTAGGCCATGTGCAGAGGAGAGAAAGACAGTACATTGGTAGAAGGATGCTGGGTTTGGAACCACCAGAAAAGATTGTTAGAGGAAGACCAAAGAGAAGGTTCATGGATACAGTGAAGGAAGACATGAAGATAGTTGGTGTGACCGAAGAAGATCCAGAAGATAGGGTTAGATGGAAGAAACTGACTGGCTGTGGCAACCCTAAAAGGAAATGCCGAAAGAAGAAGAAAAAAAGCCATTAAGACAATTATTCTGTCATGATCCCAACCTTCAACTTGGAGTTCTCCCTCCTTCGTCGCCTTTACCTGGACACACCAATCCTTTCTCTCCATTGCCTTCACCGGAATATCGGACATGTTTTTCTTCAAGTCAGAGAAAATTCAGCAAGTGACCTTGTAGCTCAAAAATTCAAAATTGACCAATAAAAAAATTGTAAATACATTTATTTAGTTTTACTCTTTTTTCCTTTTTCTTTTAAATAACACCCTTTTCTTGCCCATTGCGTAGTTCAGACCTTGGACCTGTACACAACACAACGTAAGGTTGTGATTACAGTAGTGAGGCTGGCGCCACCACTCAATTTAATTTAAATTCCACACCAAGTCGGGAATTGCAAGATTAGTTCACAATTGAGAGCACCCCGAAAGCAGTCGACCAATCAGCAAATAGAATATGAAGTCAAAATGTAAAACGGAGGCTTTTTCGTAGGGGTCTGTTTGTAGCTCGGTAACTGAGCAAAAATCATCCAAACAATGCAATGTCAGCAATATTCCCAAAATTTAGCATTTAAAACCGGAACAAAGATAGCAAGTTTAGAAAGGCAGTGGCTTAGTGGTAGTTTTTGCCCTCGAACTAGTAGTTCGCGGGTACGTCTAAGGTCCTTGGAGAAGACACCTAACCTACCATTGGTGCCGTTGTGGCAGCCTGCTGTGGTGTAATGCAGCACACAAATTTCCCCAATGAGGGATCAATAAAGTATACATTATTTTTAGAGCCAAACATCATCCAGTGAGTCACAGAAGAATAAGAATAAACCAAATACAGTATAAAATCAACCATCTTTTTTATTCGGACATGCTCAATGCTAATTTGTATTGAAAAAACATGGGCTTATGTCTCTGGATTATTCAGCAGCAAAAAGTTTTGACACTCAGTAAATTAACAGATGGAGAGCTCACTTAACTTTGCCATCTCCCTGAAGGCGAGGGGTGATGATACAGGAGAGGAGAGCCAATTGTTAAATGAGTGAGGGAATGATGGGGAAAAAATGTTTATGTTGAAGATGCTAATTGTGTTTGATTGAATCAGCAAAAAGGCATCTGTTTCCCAGCAGTAGGCGCTAAAGCAGAAAAGCATCACAAATCATCCGACATGCATAAGCAAGAACATTGTCTTATGATGCGCTCACAGACCGGACAAAGACTAATTGCTCATTATTTCTGTTTGGCTGCAGTTTTCAGAAGCCGTGAGTTGTTGCTTCTATAGTTTTGTAGCCATGCTACACACACACATGTCCTTTCACAAAACTCCCACTCATATACAGCTTATAGATGAGTGGCACTCAAGTAATTACAATTAATTATAGCTCTGCTTGGGGCGACCAACCAATCACAGAGGGAGGATTTACTCTAACTATGAGTTATTGGAGTTAAAAACAACATTTTGTATTTGCTTGTTTAACACTCTTTTTTTTTTTAAAAAGAAGATTTTATAAAAAAAAATTGACTAAAATGAGAGCTACATTAAATAAATTAAACTATCTGCAAAGAACGGTGCAAAAAAAATGCACCGAGAGCAGCCATGTTGTTTGGTCCAAAACTGGCGCAACAAACTTGTGGCCCACACTTGATCATTTGGCACGACCACGACCGAGTTTGACACGACCGACAACAGCAATGTACGGAATTGAGTGACCCAGCTCATAAAACTTTTTCATGTGGCGAGTTTTATGATTGGCCGGAAATGTTGACATGTTAAAACAATGGCCGTGATTGGCTGAATAATCTAATGCATGAGTGGGGCTAGGGCAGGGGTGGGCAAACTTTTTGGTTCGCGGGCCACATTGAGTTCTAACATTTGACAAAGGGGCTGGAACAGGAGCGGATGGATGGCATGCTTTGGTAACCGCTAGTTTAGACCGATAGAATGGTGCGCTAGATTTTAAACAAGCGCGCTAAATGTTACATCAAGAGTGTTAAATTACAAATCTAGCGCTCTAGGTCTGAAATCTAGTGCGATAATAGCGCCTAAAAACGTGCATTTAGCAGCGCTAGGTTTGAAATCTAAGCGCTTGATGTAACATTTTGCTTGTTTTAACATCTAACGCGCTTTTTTACGTGCGTTTATTGGCCCGATGGCTTTCCATATCTGTGCACACTGTTTATTTCGACAGCGTTCGCATCACAGAGACACACACATTTCAATGGGAGCAGTGTTGTTGTTTTCTCAACAAAGTCATTGTATCCAGAGTATGTCTTCTAGTGACGGTTTAAACATCAAAATTACAGAAGAAATAAAATATTGACAAGGTTTATTTATTTAAACTTTTTAAGTCCCAACGACCAAAATAAAACTTTTAAAGGGCCGCATGTGGCCCGCGGGCCGTTGTTTGCCCGTGCGTAGGCTAGGGTGAAACGTGATTTCATGTTGGAATTTGATCAAAGCTAGAGCGATTATATTGTTTGAATAGACTTAGATTTATTGGTTACAATAACTTCCCTTGAAATATAATAATTTCATATTCCTGGTATATTAGTGCTACATTTCAGAACTGGCAACAGTGGTAGGAAACCCCTTTAGGTGTTACGATAACACCGGAAACGGTCAAGATTCCTGTTCTCTATCTCTTTCAGATTTAATTTCACTCAACTTGTTCTGTTTGGTGGGTAAAATATAATTTTCTAAATTTTAAAACACTCGTGTCCCTTCTCTCTGTTGTAAACCTCAAGGTTAACAAGTACTTTGCTTTTGTGTGTCTGGACTGTAATTTTTAAAAAGTTCTCGTGCTTTGTGGTAATTATGTATTTATTATAGATATGAGTGAAGGAGATTGTCTGGCATTCCGGATAAAACTCTGAGAGAATGATAAAATGTCAACCTTGAGGAAATGTAGTGGAAAAGTTCTGCTTTATAAGCGCTAGCTAGTTTATAAAGGTGTTTGTTTACCAAACACGATGGAAAAGATGACAAAAAAAATACAAAAATCACTGCAGAAAAATTTGAGAAATGGCTGGTTGATTGCAAAGGCATTATGGGTAGATCGCATGGCATTGGAAAAAAGTAAATAAAAAAAAATAATAAATAAAAACCTTTCAAAAAAGTGTCAATCTAGCGGCTTTTCTGCTGTTACTGGAGATTTTTGGAGTCTGTGACATAAAATCACGTTATTAAGCCTGTAATCAATAAGCAGCCCGCAGTGCTGCTGTGGCCCCTCCCCCTTGCAAAGCACTGTGAGTGTGTGCGGATATAACAAATCGTGTTGTAGGGGTAGTTACAGCAGGCTGGAAACGATCTTTGGGGTTTGCGATGTTAATATTGAATTGGTAAATCTCAGGAGGTTTGATATTTGTAAAGTAGATCTTGGGACAAAAAAAGGTTGGGCACCCCTGTGCTAGAGCATTGAAGAACATGGTCCACAAAAAAAGAAACATATGATATTGGGCCAGCAGAGTTCACTTGTAGAATAGATGTCATTGGGCCACAGAATCACAGGTTCGATAACCGCTGACATGAGCTCATGTCCAGGTGTCTCTGGATCAGACAACCAAACCAAGATTGACTCTGTTTGTGAAACATGAAGGTTCAACAAAGTTTGTTTGTCTTCTGAACTGCGTATCCCTAACAAGCGATTTCGGAGCCTATCCCAGCTGATTTCATGCGTGAGGCAGAGTACATCCCAAACAGGTCACCAGTGTGTTGTGGGGCTATGCACCCATCCAGACTAAACTCATTCCTAAGGGGCAACTGCGTAGCAGCCAATCAACCTTACAGTATGTTTTTGGAGAGTGGGATGAAAACGGAGCACCTGGAGGAAATGGACGGAAACAATGGGATAACATGCAAACTCCGCACAGAAAGACCGGTATTCCAAGTCTTGTCCTACCTGGGACTCGAGCCCCAGCTTCCCTACTGTGAGACCACCATGCTAACTATTGTGCCATTGGGTCGCCCGGATCAACAGTGTGCCGTATGTCATTATTTCTCTTTTAAAAAAAACAGGAAACTTCGATAAAAAATTAGTGCCACAAAGTAAAATAGTAGTCAGTGTTGTAAAAACACTTCTTTCTTTGTTATGTTTCGGTTTTGTTAAAAAGAGTAACACGACGTGCTAAATCAGACTTAGCTGCGAACTGTCACAATGAGTCGGCAATTTTATCGAAAGCCCTTCACTAGTTTGGGAAAAATTGTTTACAAGAATTTGTAACCTCTACTTTTGTGACCTTGATCTTTGGTTGCATAATCATGAAATCCTAATTAATTAATCTATTTGTGGTACTTGAATTATTTGAACCCATTTCCTAGTTTGGGATATACGACATTCATAAAATTGTTGCGAAAGAATAGTCGGCTAGCTTATTTTTTCTTCCTGTGGACTGAGGCATAAAAAGATGAATGCAAACACATTATGACTTATTTCTTCCAAATCTGCCAAAAATATACCGAGTATATTTATTTTGAATAGAGTTTAAAATGGACCATTCTTTAGTTTCCCTAAATCTGCCGGTCTATCTTCGGCTCTGTAAGTTGATATATAGAGAACCAAATTTCATCAGTTAAAAAGTGAAAAGGCAATTTTTTCCCACAAAAGTAATTAATCAGAGAAGGGAAAGTGATCCGTGAGATGATTCATTATGCCATCACGGCCTCGGCCTTGACGTTTTATTTATGATACTCTTGTTTAAAGTGTCGGGTTGAAGGTTGTGTCTTTCAGGCAGTGATCACGGTGGCAAGTTAGGAAGATTTGGTCAAAGTTTCAGGCTGAATAGAAAAAGACTTATTTCTTTATGTAATTAAACAAACCAATAAATGGAGGTAATGCAGGTAATTAATCAAATAATTACCAATAAATAATACATTTTTTAACACAGTTCAATTCAATTCAATTTTATTTGTATAGCCCAAAATCACAGAATTTCCGTCTCAATGGGCTTCACAAGAAAAAGAGGAATGTATTAACACAAATACACAGCAAGAAAAATAACTAACAACTGCTAACTAAACAAGACTAGCACATTTATGCCCTTAAACTCTCCTTCACTGTGAGGAAAAACTCCTAAAAAACCCATCAGTGGGGAAAAAATAAGAAACCTCGTGGGGATCCACATGAAAGAGAGATCCCTCCCCCGGGGCAAGCAACCAATGTGTCAAAGATTATTGTTTAAATATTAACTTATTCTAATCTACAGCTAAATAAAGCAGTTTTAAGTGAAAACGTAATTAAGTATGAGCTACTGAAATCAAATTACTTCACAACTACCTTTTTTATCTATAATGTTATCGTGTATTAAATTTAATTGATTTCTATTACGTCTCAGTCGTCCAAATGGTTCCATATTTTCTTTTTAAAAAATTGAATTCAAACATTGATTATCTAATAATTATGCTAAAATTATTGATTTGAACTGAATATAATTAATACATCCGCTTTGCAAAGTACAAACACTATTCCAAACATCTCTAAAATAGGTATGTATATATTGTTATATTAATTCGAGGCTGTTTATTGTTTATCTTAAAACTGAGTTTTGTGTATTTTTTTTTGCTCAATTTACTTTGTGAAGCCCGATAAAACAATTACCGTATTTTCACGACCATAAGGCACATACTTTATAAAGTCTTAGATTTTCTTTAAAATGAATGGCGCGCCCCATTGTGCAGTGCGCTCTATGTTTGTTGTGAAAAAACAAGTGAAGCAGATGACCACTACCCTTGCTGTGATTTCGGGAGGTCTGAAAAAGGAACTCCAACCTCTGGACATCAGCATGAACCGGCCGTTCAAAGTAAGACTGCGAGCGGCGTGGAAGCGATAGATGATCAGAGGCGACCACAGCTTCACAAAAGGTGGAAGGCAGTACAGGGCGAGTTACGCCACAGTTTGCCAGTGGATTGTACTTTGTAGATGCTTGGGGTAACGTGTCTGCTGGCACTGTTGTCCGAGCTTTCGCAAAAGCAGACATCATTTCCGAGGAGCCACACGGTACAGAAAGTGACTCTGACAGCGAGGAAAGTGAACCTGCTATGTTGGATTTAGCGCAACTGTTAGATTCTGAAACAGAGGATGAGGACTTTGATGGATTTGATAAAGGACTTTATGACGACTGTAACTAATATTTAAATAATGCCAACCAAACTCAGTTTTGATCCCTATCTACTTTAAATACGCACACTTATCTACTTGTGTGTGTGTTGTTGGTAAGGTGGATGTATGTAGTAGAGGATATGTATCAAAACCTGCGCCCTATAATCAGAAGCGCCTTATGTGGAGTACGCCTTTTAATACGGTGCGCCTTTTGGTCGTGAAAATACGGCATTTTGTGACATTGGACCAAGAAAATAAAATGAATTCAAATATTTCAAAGAAAAGTGAAAGTAGATTTGTCTTTGGTAAAATTCTGTAAAATATCACCAGTGAAAAAAATGTTGCGCATTGTAACTTTGCAGATAAATGAACTATGTTTTTCTCATGTGGTCGTAATAAAGTAGCATGGCCAAATAACACGAGAAATAACCTTGTCAAAACACAGACATATTTCATTTTAAACTATTCTAATCAGAGTGATCCAGTAAAACATGACCCAGTTTGCCAGCTCCACAACCATCACTTACTGTGACTTGGTTAGAGCCATTTGCTGCACACAGGGTAACTTTATCTTCTTGATGCACGATGATCCGCCGGGAGGCTGCATTTCACCAACAATTCGTCTGAAGACATGAATGCTGCAGGAACTGCAGCGATAAACCTCAAAAGGAACACATCATTCAAAGATGGGTAATTAATAGCTGACTTGGGTTCTGTTAGCAGGTAAATCAGAAATGGGTAAAAAGGGCATGACTCCTAACTCATGTTTGATTTCTCTGCAAAGTTCGGCCAAAATTTTGAAGAAGTCTCGCAGGCAAGCAGAATGAAGCTCAACAAAAACTGTATCGAAGAAGGGCGGAATTTGTTTCACCAAAGCACTTTTTAACAAGTGCAGCTTTGGGACAAGTTCTGAACTTTATATTCTGCAATTTCCAAAACTTGAAGGATTGGGACTTCATTTATTAAAAAATTGCATGTATCTTACACTGAGCAAGCTCAATTTGATTCTTCTCCGATTCCGATCTGTCTTATATTTGCAGGGGTTGTCAGGATAAAAATAGTGAAGTTCCTGGTTTTGGATTCGTAAGCTATCAGTGATGATCAAAACCGATAGATATCGTTCCGTTCCGTAAATGGTGCTTTTCATTTTAACGGTCTTTATTGAATTGAAGATACTTTATTTATCCCCAAAGGAAAATTTGCGTGCTGCAGTGCTACAATCATACAATGGCATACAAAAACATAATTTTTTTTCTTTAGCTGTTCCAAGTGAAAGTTTAAAGGTTTGAAAGTGAAAGATTGAATATTTTGATGGAGGATGGCAGAAATGATTTTCTGTACCGTTCCTTTGAGCAGCGGGGTTGCAGGAGGCTGTTGCTGAAGCTACTCTTTAGATGGTCCACAAACTCATGGAAGGTCTGGGACGGATTTAGCCTGATCAATGACAGTTTTACTTTCATTCTGTCCCTCGCCACCTCCTCCACGCAGGCGAGGGTTGAGCCAACCACACGTTCAGCTTGTTTTGAGCCTCCAATAAAGAAATTACTCATTAGACGCCAAATACAACACGCTTCTGTGGTCTCTACCTCATAAATAGAATAAGAAAAACAAAATAATTCCACTTTTTTTTAGTTTTGATTGCCATGCAGCCTGTAAAACAATGTCTATTATTACTCCATCTTCTGAAAAATCATTACTTTCTTTCCCTCAGCTGTAGTTTTTAAATCCACTGGTGAAAAGATCAACTCCTTCCCTGGTAAAAAAAAAAAAAAAAAAAGAAGACTTTCATAGCTTTTAAAACACTTTCAGATTCTGGTACGACACAGAAAAATAAGTGAAAGGTCAGACATCATTCATACTCTCTCCAACTTGCCAGGCTCATCTGGGAAGTGAGACCTAAATTTTAACATTCAGTACGGGCCTCAGAGTAATGCAACCATGACTGGAGTCTGAGGAGTTCATTTATAGAGCTTATGCTCGGGTACAGAGGAGGTTTATCATGAGACTACTGGGAAGAAAGTAAGAAGGGAAATGATACAGATCTTTTTTTTGTGTTTAGATTAATCCATCATCTTGTAATGCGTTCATTTAAAACTTTTATCTGCCCTCCATTTTTCACTCGCTTCACACCTACTACATCTCTGATGGCCCTGTGCCTATCTGTCTGGTGTGCTGAACATACCCTTCAATCTTGAAAACCCTACCACTTAATTGACCCTCAAAATAAGAAACTGAGCCAATCACAAAGTCCTCATTAATTAAACATTCCCACAGAATAAAGTTTCACACTGAGATTTTCTTTCAAATTATATTAGCATCTACGCTCACTCATTAGTAGCACCACATTTTTGCTCTTGCATCTTTGGGTTTAGGTCTTTTACACTTTACTGGTTCCCTTCTCCATCGTCCCCCCCCCCCCACGGACCCTTGTCACTCCAGCAGATGCCTCTTAGGGTATTTGTGCATGTGCTTAATGGTTACTTAAGCTCTGACATCAGTAAAACTGCCACGGAGCGTGAAAAATTAGCTCCCCCTTCGGCCTTTTTTCAAGGAGCTCTAAGCCTCACGTTGCCGAAGCGTTTTATCCACCGCAGTTGCTTTTGGTTTCAAAATGTGTCTCAGCCCTGCAGCTGGAATACTGATAGATGGGTTGAGAGGCTCAACACCTCCTTGATCAAGTAGCTTCTTCTTTTAGTTTATCCCTCAAGGGGTACCACAGCAAGTCAGTGTTCTCCATATACTTCCGTCTACTGCCTCCTCTTCTAAAAAAAAACAACTACTTTAACATCCTTTTTCACTACATCTAAAAAAAAAAAACTCCCCGTTTTGGGATTCCTCTAGGTCACCTGCTTGGCAGTAACTGTCACTTTAAGAGGCGGGGCAAAGAAAATTGGAACTCTGCTCTCTATGGAAACTTTTAGATGTGGCACTTTCTCATTGGTTCTCTTAGTTTTTTTATCTGCGTTGATTGGTCAGCAGAAAAAGGGGCGATCCTTTTCTTAGATGAAAATGTTTTACCATAATTTCACGGCTATAAGGCGCATATAAACGTCTTAGATTTTCTTCAAAATGAGCGGTGCGCCCTTTCGTGCGGTGCGCCTTGTGTGTGAGAAAAGGCGGACCTAAAAGAAAACGCGGTGCTCGTGAGAAAAGGCGGACCTAAAAGAAAAAGCGGTGCCCGTGTTTTGACCCTGAAAATGGCAAGAGACACGCTTATGACCCTCAGTTTAAGCTGAAGGCAATCAGCTACGCAGAGGAACGTGGGAATCGAGCCGCCGCGAGAAATTTCAGCATTAACGAGTCAATGGATTGTAGATGCCTGGACTAACGTGTCTGCTGGTACTGTTCTCCGAGCTTTCGCAAAAGCTGGTATCCTTTCTGAGGAGCCGCACAGTACAGACAGTGACTTTGACAGCAAGGAGCGAAGTAGACCTGCTCTGTTGGATTTTGCACAGCCTTTCGATTCCGAAACAGAGGATGAGGACTTTGACGGATTTGAATAAAGACTATTACCGGTAATGGGCTTGTTTAGTATCAGTACTACTTAAATAAAGCACAACCAAACTCAGTTTTGCTCCCGGTGTATTTTTTAACACGCACATTTGCATGCTTGCGTGTGTGTTGTTGTAAGGCGGTGTGTGACTGAGACTGCGCCTTTTCGTACGCAGTGCCTAATGGTCGTGAAATTACGGGAGATACAGTATTTTATAGTTAGTAGATATCTTGGAGCTCAGTGGTATCCCTATGTCTGGTTAAATAATTAGGAATTAAATACAGAAGCCCCCTCTTCATTAAATTCCACCCAACCATTGATGCCTCTAATAACAGATAAACCAGGTGTTATGAGTTCCTATTTTCAGTAAACACTATAAAGATAAACTTAATCCAAACTGCATGCTAATCACATAAAAAACTATCCCCGTAGATCCGATGATAAGCACTGCCGTGAGGGTGCTTTAGAAGGACCCAATGGATGTCAGCCAAAACAGATGGCACAGGGATTTTGTTACACTAATGAAAGGTCCCTGCTTCACTCGAGGTATCCGTCTTCTTGACAGTCTGTGTCCCTGCTGAGGACTTATCAAAGTTTCCCTATCATTTTATAAGAAGTTTGAAGTCACCTCCGTCCTGAAAGCTCCCATTTTTTAGCCTCCTCAAGGCCAGTTAAAAGATCAGGTTTGTGTTATGACACTTTGTGCCCTCGAGTTGGAAAGCTGTGTCACGTGACGGCTTGCTGTTTCACTACAGATGGCACACATTTCCACCAGCACAGAATCAATCTGGGAGATCAGGAAGTGAGAATGGATGCATGTGAAAAAGCTCATATTTTATTTATTAATCAGTTTCTGGTTCACCGGGAGAGTGTGAAGACTTCTACAGTGATAAAAGGATCCCATAACTCTGCAAGGTGTCACCATTGCCAAAAATTACATTTGTAAGTTTAGATTTTAACTTGTAATTAGAACATTGATGGCAGGGAATCTGTGAGCACAAGATTTAATTTGTCCAAAATAATACAGACTGTTGGATAACAGCAGCTACTTGGTATGCGAAAAAGTTTTTTGTCTATTTCCTTTCCCAAACAAGTACCACTCGGTGGCTTCCTATGGATAAAAGTTTCTTGGAGTTTTATTTGGTGTAACATAGCATTAAGTATTCGTAAACCCAATATATATTCCCAGCCTATCAAGGCCTGTGCCTGGCTAGAACTTCTGTCTGTCCCAGGGAAGCTGTGGGTACAGCAATAGCTTACCGCTACCTGGTACGGAGTGATTGAAAAATCCTTATATGTAGCCCTTCGAGAGTCCCGAAAAGTGCTGTATAAATACCATAAATTATTATTATAGTTGTCATTCATATACCCAGTAGATAGATCTATGTGTCTTATTGGACGGCACAGGGGCGCAGTGGGTAGCACAATGGCCTTACAGCAAGAAGGTTGTAGGTTCAATTACTGGATGGGATGAGGCTTGGAATACTGGCTTTTCTGTGTGGAATTGCATGTTGTCTGTGTGGGTTTTCTCTGGGTACTCCGGTTTCCTCCCACCCTCCAAAAACATGCATGGTAGGATTATTGGCTGGTTCCAAATTGCTCCCAGGAATGAGTGTATGTGCATGGTTGTATGTGTGTGGCCCC
Organism: Neostethus bicornis; assembly: GCA_902685375.1. Lineage (NCBI taxonomy): Eukaryota > Metazoa > Chordata > Actinopteri > Atheriniformes > Phallostethidae > Neostethus > Neostethus bicornis. The sequence goes on along the minus strand of LR738542.1, from coordinate 8,890,014 downwards.
ACGACAGATTGGCGACCTGTTCGGGGTATATCCTACCCCCTGCCTTGAATCAGCTGCAATGGGCTCTGGCACCCTCCGTAACCCCAGAAGGGATAGATCAAGGGTGTCCAAAACCGGTCCTCAAGGGCTGTTGTCCTGAAGGTTTTCCATATGTTCTTGCATCTACAAACCCGATCCAGTTAATTGAGTCATTGTGCCAAATTCTATTGGCTGTTGATTTCACTTTCTGTGCATCAGCTGTATTGAAACAGGAACGCGTAAAAACCATCAGGACACCAGCCCTCGAGGACCGGCTTTGGACAACCCTTTCTTTGGACAGCCTTGATGGTAAAGAAGGTGGGCTTTGGACAGCCCACCTTCTTTACCATCTGGAAAAGATGGTAAAGAAGGTGACTGACTGACTGACTGACTGATGTAGTCTTATTGAAAAATGTGCTGTATATGAATTGAACATGTCATAATTAGTTTTAGGCATGAACAATTGCTTTTCTTGGTTTAGTCAAAATTATCAAGCTGCTGTGATTAAGTGTGACTAGAGTTTCTTTCTTCCTCTCCCTAGGTGTGTTTAGTGTCACGCTTCCCAATTTCCTTTGACCCATGTCTTATTTGGTCTTCTAAGTTGTCCACCTCTGTGTACAGTGGGTGTAACATGTGGCCACCCGTCAGCTTTAATCAGTCACAACATGTACCTCCTTTACTGCTGTACCTAAACACTTTACCAACCATTTTTTCCAGTCTTTGGCTGTCTTGTTGGCTTCCAATCAGAACAAAACATCCTCAAGTTTGAGATTTTTTTTGGAAAAATGTTGCTGTTGCTAGAATTGTAAAAGAAAAAAGAAAAAGAAAAAAATCCTGCTTGAAATGTTTGGAAACTAATTTAATAACGTAAATACGTCAAAGTAACTTAAATGTTCATATTAAGGTTTAATTTTATTTTTGCGTAACTTTTATGCTCAAACGGGCCGATTTAGACAGTTTGGTAACCTAAAATGAATATTTACACTGAAACAAACAAATGGCATTTTACAATTTATGTCTTGATTTCCTCATGGAATCTAGGCTTGAATTGTATTATTTTGCAAGAGCAACTTTCTGAAAAACTATCAAAATTTTGTCCAACTATGTGTTGATTATTGAAAGAAAACTTCAAGAAAATGGAATTTTATAGAAAAGTAAACAAAAAATGGGGGAAAATAAAAGGCTTCTAATGTTTTTTTTAAAAAATATATATATACTTAATTCATCCCTCAACGGAAAATTTGTGTGTTGCATCACACCACCACCTATGACGGTGCCAATGGTGGGAGAAATAGGGGGTTATGTGTCTTCTCCAAGGACCCTAGATGTGAACTCAGTGGAATCCGAACCTGCAAACTTCCGGTTAACTTCTGGTCTGCGGACGAATGCTCGAACCACTGAGTCACCGTCGCTGTCTGTTTTTTGTTTTGGCAAAAGCACAAACAAAAGCAATAATTAGTCAGATAGTTGTGTTATATATGGTCAAGATTTGGCACCAGAAAATGACATCTTTTTATTCAGACTGATATCGCTTTCTTTAGGACCACCATTTTACAATATTTGGTCAGAGTGAGGTGAGCAACTTTCTCCTCATTTGTGTATCAAATGTTGTAATTTAGTAACTTAAATGCTTGTCAGTATTTGTATATGTTTTAAGACACTACATTAATTAATAGACTTTGTTGATAGTGAGTGGTATTTTAGATTTTGGATTGGCGGTAATTTTTTTGTCTATACAATATTTGTGGACAGAGAGGTTTTTTCTCTGTTCAGTTGCACAACCTGAATCTTTAAATAAATATTGAATTTTGCTTGAAAAATTTGTTGTTTTCTTCTTCAAATGTTTATGGAGGGCACTTGTTGCTATTGAAATGTAAAAAAACCCACTTTTTCTGCGCTGAATATTGATAGTTAGGTTTTATGTAGACATTTGAAATTTTACATTATTGTTGTTAAAAGCATGAACAAATAGTATTGAAAGGTTATTCAAACTACCATGTAGTTTTAAGTCTTCAGCTTTACCAATCATTTTCTACAAGTCATTTCACTTTGCTTGATGAAGCTTTTTGCTGATGATACTGCTATCTATATTTCAAACTCTGATTTTTCTCTTGTAAAAAAATAAGTTGCAGCTTAGATGTGATACAGTTCAAAACAAACTTTAAAATAACCAATTAATCTTATATGTGGAAAAAACAGTGTTTTTGTACACGTTGCTGTACATCAGAAATCACTCCTCTGACCAGATTATCAATTCCAATTTTGTAACGGTACTTTAAAGCTCTTTCTGTTCCGACTTCTTCCACTTGTTCAGGACTGGGTTGTGGTCCTCAGTCAGGAAGCGCAGGCTTCCCTCACCTCGGCCACATCCTCTAGCTCACCTGGAAGCGTCCCCGGGTGTTCCCCAGCCAGCTGTACGACATACACAGTCTCCGGTCTTGGGTCTTCTACTGGGTATCGTCCTGGTTGGACCGGCCAAGAACACTTCACCAGCAAGGCGTCTGGGAGGCATCCTAATCAGATGTCTCAACCACCCAATCTCGCTTCTCTGCACCCAGAGGAATAATGGGTCTAGTTCGAGTTCCTCCAGAATGGCAGAGCTTCTCACTCTATCTCTAAGCAAGACCCCAGCCACCCTACGGAGGAAGCTCATTTTGGCTCCTTGAATCTATTGTTTGGCCATCACAGTGAAGAAAGAGCCAAGCCAAAAAGCGAAGCTCTTAATTTACCAGTCAATTTACGTTCATACCCTTACTTATGGTTATCAACTGTGGATGGTCACTGAAACAACAAGATCACAGATGCAAGCGACTGAAATTCTCGAAGACCCTAAACTAAAAAATATAAAATTTATATTTTGATACAGTATCAATAAATGTTTCTGAAATACTGGCTATTTTGATTCACATGTATTTTCAGTAGACACAGCTTTGAATTGGTGTAAAACACTAGCAGGGAGTTGACAGTTTTCTATTTCGTACGCAGCAGTATTCAGGGATGTCAAAGAGTTTAATTAAACAAACACTCGGCATGACAGGTTTAAAAGACCAATGAGACCAGAAATAGAAAAGTCTCTGTTTGTTTAGGGGCATCATAATTGAATGCCAACTACTCTAACTCAGTGTATAACAGATGGCAAGTGTCTAAAGAGAGTATTTTAGGACTTGGTTATACTAATTATGACGTGTCTCGGTCAAACATGCTTATTAATGAGTTGCTGGATACAGCCATGTCTGAACTCAAGCATGAGATTTAACCTTTTCCAACATTCACCATTTTTCATTCAAGAATAATCCCATTAACCCTTCAAAACTGACAGGAGTGCCATGCCATCAAGGTCGGGAGGGACTTTAAAACCATTGGCCTTGAAGGGTTAATACATCCTTACATCACATCGTTCTCATTTTGACATTATTATGCAGAATAGCCGACATGTTGGGACAATAAGTTATGTCAGTAGGAGATTTTTAAATGCAGTGTTATGAGGGAACAGGTCCTGGTCCAATCCGAGATCAATCAGACTCATACTGAGAAGGAAATTAGACCTAATCTATCCAACATAGTGTCTACGGACCATTGTTGTTTTTGGCAGCCATCTAATTTTTCGTTTTAGTCTTCGTCTTTGGACGAATATTAATTTAAGTTTTAGTCACGTTTTCGACATTTCCATATATTTTAGTTTTAGTCACGTTTTAGTCAGTGCAAACCCAAAAGAGTTTTCGTCTAGTTTTAGTCAGGGAGACTTAGAATGTTTTTAGTCTAGTTCTAGTGTAAAAAAAAAAAATTACTTTAACAATCGTGTCTTTATTACTGAGAAATTCTTCAGTGAGCGAGGAACGTTGTAACTTATTCATACTTAAAAATGACACCTCTTAAACGCATTTCAAGCAGTCGTTAGCGCAACCAAACTAACGAAGAAGTTAGCAGCGTCAACAAGCTAGCATTAGCTTGAAGTTAGCATGCTGTTTGCGCAAAATATGTGGAAAACTTTAAGTTTCTGACCACCAAGCTCCTTTGTTGCTGCTGCCGCCGCGGTGTGTGAATTTCCCGTGGCTGCAGGTGTGTTGTGTAGACGGTGTGAACGTGCAGCATTGTGTGTGTGTGTGGGTAGGGCGATGGGGGGGCGGGCGTGCCGCCATAAGAGACAGAATGTAGCCGCTGTGTTTTTCTTTTCTCAGACAGAAACGTGAAAGTCCGACACCCATTGCGTTACGTTTTCGTCTCGTCAACAGAAACTTGCAAACGTCTCGTCACATTTTCGTCACCAAAAAGTCGCATTTATTTCGTTATCTTTATGTCATTGTTATGAAAAAAAGCTTTGTCAGCGAAATCATTTTGTTGTCGTCATCGTTGACGAAAACAAGACTGCTACGGACAACAAGGAAAAACCAGTGCTGATGGAGCATCCGAAGTTCACACAGCTTCACTTAGAAATATGCATGGTTATTTATTTATTTATTTCGGTCACAGTGTAATTTCACATTAATGAAAGAAAGAAAAATAATTATATTTTAGCAAAGGACCGAAAAGGTATCGGCTGAAGCAGACGCTTATTTCGCCGACCCTTTTTTTTTTAAATCGTCAAAAAAGCAAAAATACATATAAGTAAATACTTAGAAATCCATTATAAAACATATAAGTAAATATTCAGAAATCAATCATAAAACATAAAATGAAAATTAGAACATCAAATGAAAAAGTAATACAAGTACAAAAGTAATACAATTGTTACTATAATTGTTTACATTGTATATAAGCTTGAATTTAACCATCAAGACTTGCATATTTTTTATTATTATATTATTATATTATATTATTATTATATTGTTATTGTTATTATTATTATTATTATTATTATACAATAATAATGAGATATCGATGTTAAAAAAATCCATAAATTAATATAGTTGTCTTTTATTAAGTGTGTTTGTGGTGGGATCAAAGTTTAGGTGCAGTAATCTGTCTGTGAAGCGCCTCTGCAGGGCTGTCAGGGTCATGAGGGATGTAGTGTGAGAAAGGAGGTGGAGGTGTTCTTCATCATGACTGAGCATTTAGCTGTTATTTACTGCTCTCCCAACACCGAACTGGTAAGTCCAGCAGGCATGTCGTTACAGAGGGGTTTGCAGGGCCCTGCATCGTCATGCAGCAACAAAAACAACTTCAGATGAAGAAACTATTGATTCTAAATTTCTTCATCTTGTCCCTTTTGCTTCATCAAATCTGACAAAAAGCTGAAATTAAATGTCTAATAATGAAGTTTAACTTCATACTAGTTGCTTATTAAATACACAGCTATGGTGAATCTTCTTGGTAAGACCCTGCTTGTGAGTAGAAACTGAAATGAAACGGTTTATTTATTAAGACCTATTTCAAGGCTATTTGTCATCCGAAAAAACCAACCAGCGATGTGTAATAAGCTTTACTACAGAAAGCAGCAAAACGTTAAAATCTTTCATTCAATTTATTTATTTTTTCAATTGATTTCAGTCAGCCATACCATGCATGCTGATGATGTGCAGACCTCTTCAAAAACATTCATCTTAGGAAATATTAGCTATTTATGTTGTGAAACGGAATCTTACTGTAAGTTTATCTAGCCTATTATATGAAAGCAGTTTCAAAATTCCAAAGGAAGAAAAATAAATGAATCCAACCCATGTAACTGTTTTTTTTTTTGACATATGAATGCAAATTCATGCGTAGGAAGAGGCAGAGGTGTTAAAGAAGCATAACAAACCTCAATCTCTATTTGAGACTCAATCAGAACATAGTAGTTAATGAAACAGAAAAAAAGAAACGTAGCACTGTTATCACCGTCTGTGGTTAAATACTTCTAAACAATTTTCTGGTCATTTGTATACTAAAGGTTCATAATTTCATTTTTCATCACTGGAAAAGTGAGGTTACAGGGAGAAGAGATAAAGAAGGTGGAAGATTTTAAGTATCTAGTATCAACAGTCCAGAGTAATAGAGAGTGTGGAAAAGAGGTGAAGAAGCGTGTGCAGGCAGGCTGAAAATGGTGGAGAAAAGTATCAGGTGTGATGTGTGATAGAAGAGTTTTAGCTAAAATGAAAGGAAAAGTGTACAAAAACCATGGTGAGACCGGCCATGTTATTTGGCCTGAAGACGGTGGCACTGAGGGAAAGACAGGAAAAAGAGATGCAGGTAGCAGAGATGAAGATGCTGAGGATGTCTCTGGGAGTGACCAGGATGGACAGGATCAGAAATGAGTACATCAGGGGAACAGCACATGTTAGAGGTTTTGGAGATAAAGGCCAGACTGAGATGGTTTGGACATGTGCAGAGAAGAGAGAGAGAGTACATCGGCAGAAGGATGCTGGATTTGGAACCACCAGGAAAGAGGCCCAGAGGAAGACCAACGAGATGTTCAAGGATACAGTGAAGGAAGACATGAAGATAGTTGGTGTGACCAAAGAGGATACAGCAGATAGGGTTAGATGGAAAAAACTGACTTGCTGTGGCGACCCGTGAAGGGAAATGCCGAAAGGAGAAGAAGAAAAAAAGACGGGAGACAGTGGTTCAGTGGTGGAGTGTTCGCTAGCGAACCGGAAGTTAACCAGAAGTTTGTGGGTTAGATGATTCCCACTGAGTTCATGTCTAGGGTCATTGGAGAAGACAACTAACCCCCTGTTTCTCCCACCATTGGCGCTGTCGTGGTGGCCTGCTGCTGTGTAGTGTAGCCTTAAAAAGATATATGTAAAAAACAGTGCATTCGTTTGGCAAGTCGTCTATTGGATGCATCTATTGAGCGTTATTTAGTTTGTTCGTAATTTTCGTCTCTTAGGTCAAGCAATGGGTTTTTTTGTGTAAAATTGTGTGTTGTCATGTAACGATCTGCATCATTTCTGAGTCCATCTGCGAATTTTGAAGACAGACTTGTTTTAAAGACCAATGGAAACATTTGCATCCATTTATTATTCTGGTGAATTAAAAAGTTTCTGTTTTTAGAAGCCCAAGCTTGTTTGGAAATAAAACTCTTTTGCTTTTAGCAGCATTTTTATCACAATTGGGGCAATTTCTACATGAGATAAGGATGTACATGTATACATGACCGCATACATTATTATATTATTAAGGAGAAAAATAATTATAAATTAAAATCTGACTTAAGATCTGGATAAAAAAAATTAAAGCTTGGTGCATTGATTGGTGTACTGCTAGTTTCACCGAGTAACATTTCCAAGTGACCCCCAAAGTACTGCATAAAAAAAAAAGTGCTTATGAAATAAGTACAGTAAATGTCATAATAAATATCAGTATGAGTTCATCTTGAACTGATATGTGCTCCTCAAATCACCGTCTATTAATCTGACAAATGTGGATTCAGTCTTCTACAAATGCTCCCACTGTCCGTGTGTTGTTAAATTATTCAGTAAAACTGCCATTGCAGAGTTTTAAAAATTAAATTGCAGCTGAAAAATGTATCAGAGTGGATAGAAAAACAATGTAAGCTAAATATTTAGATATGTAAGTGTTAATGAACATGTAATTACAGCAGCGTTACTACATTTATTCAATTACAAAATAAACATTACAAATTATTAATGTGATCATGCATCTTTATTTTAGCCGAATTCAAAACGTGTTGATTTTCTTTGTCTTTGTTTTATGGTGTCGGTGCCATACATTCCGGATTGAATGAATCCCAGATGCATTCTTCTGGTCGTTATTGTCATTATCTGGCACCGTTTCTTTCCTCTACTCATTCCACGTCTATCAGATAACCAGCCTCAACTCTTTAACAGCAGATCAATCTCTTCAAATGAGACACTAATGTTTTCATTTATTTCAGTAGTTTTTTTTTTTACTAGTTCCCTGGGGACTTTAATCATTTTCAGGAATTTTAAACTGGGGGGAAAAAAAACCTAGTACACTACCATGAAAAACATATGCGGCATTCTCATCACTGCGGATAGGACGATTATTAAGCTGAAAGAAAAATGAGAAGTTAAAATAAGGTGGTCTGGGTTTTTTATTTTTTTTGCATTCCACGTCCCTAGAGCTAGCTTACTATGCAGCCGAGGATCTGACATCTGTGTCGTTTGGTGCCACCCATCTCCTCCTTCACCCGACCCATATGGTCCCTCCTACAGGTGGTGAGTCCACTGGCAGGGTGGCCCATGTCCCTGTTCGGGCTGAGCCCGGCCGGTGGTCAACAGCTGTGGGTGGTGACCGGGGTCGAGCCGCTCCTTCTCCAGGTCGAGAGGAGACAGATGAGGTGGTTTGCTCGAGCGCCTCGCCGGTGAGGTGTTTCGGGCACATCCCACTGGGAGGACACCAAGGGGCAGACCCCTGACCCACTGGACAGACTACGGCTCACAGCTGGCCGGGGAACGACTTGGGATCCTTCCGGGTGAGCTGGAGGATGCAGCCGGGGAGAGAGAAGCCTCGGCTGCCCGTTTGAGGCTGTTGCCCCCGCAAACCGACCCCGGAACAAGCAGAAGATGACGGAACAAATTTTGAATTGTACCAATTTTATTAACGCATACATTAAATCTAAATGAACAACATAGTTTTTTTACTTTTTTTTTTTTAACATTCAAAATTTGTAGTTGCTAAATTTCACTGTCTTTTTTTTTTTTTTTTTTTTTTTTTTTACGAAACATATCACATAGGATACACTAAATTAAGATAAATGTTTTACCATTGACTTGAATTTACTAGGTTTCTGTACGAGAAAAAAAAATCATGACTCACCTCGACTTTGAGAGTCCACTATCCGTCTTAAACCAGGAGTAAAAACACAGAATGAAAACACTGACAAACAAACTCTAAGCTGAAGATTCTTCCCGTGGGACACAAACCGTACACATAAGTCAGATGCCCTACTTGATGATGAGTAATAACTTCCAGCGCTTTTCCATTAATAACTTCCCCACTTCCGTTCCAGCTTCCTGAAGATCCATTTCAACGTGCTGCTGATGCAAATTAAATCCCATCAACCCCTCTTATTTATTGTGTTTTTGGAAGTGTATTATGTTGTATGCATTGAAACATAAAATGATTTACTCGCATGAGCCTTGTGTAAGGGAGGAAATTAAGTCATTATCATTTGTTATATTGACACAAAGCAGAAGAAAATGTTAATGGGATTGATTCTTTAAATTTTAAACTGCCATCATCTAGAATAGCTAAATTACATTTCCTTCAATGAGATGCTGTGTAATTTATCTATGTATATGAAGACATTCTACGGCAGAGTGCACAGAGAGAAGAAACAAACTGTTTTATGTGTGATTATACCCATCATTTCCATTTCCGCGTGTTTATTCGGGGCATGGCTTTTTGTCTAGAAAAAGTTGTTCACATTATTTTGATGGCGGATTTGCTCAAGTCGCAAGTCCTTTCGAGACCAGTTGATTTGCATTTATGGCGACAAAATTTGTATACATTGTATATAAATTTGTATACATACCAATGCAGCCGAGGATCTGACCGCCAGGGTCCCCGCCGTTGGCTGCCATCCATCTCCTCCTTCACCCGACTCCTATGGTCTCTCCTGCAGGTGGTGAGTCCGCTGGAAGGGTGGCCCATGTCCCCTGTTCGGGCTGAGCCCGGCCGGGCCCCATGGGTTAAACCCCGGCCACCAGGCGCTCGCACCCGTGCCCCACCCTCGGGCCTGGCTCCAAGGGGGGGCCCCGGTGACCCGCGTCCGGGCAAGGGCAACTTGGCCATGTTTGATTTCTTCATAGGGGTATTTTTGAGCCACGCTTTGTCTGGCACCTCACCTAGTACCTGTTTGCCTTGGGTGACCCTACCAGGGGCATTAAGCCCCAGACAACATAGCACCTAGGATCATTGGGGCACGCAAACCCCTCCACCACGTTAAGGTGGCGGCTCAAGGAGGAGTATATCTACTCCCACCGGGAGGAGACCAAGGGGCAGACCCCGGACCCGCTGGAGAGACTATGTCTCACAGCTGGCCGGGGAACTACACTTGGTATCCTTCCAGGTGAGCTAGAGGATGCAGCTGGGGTGAGAGAGGCCTGGGCTGCCCGTTTGAGGCTGTTGCCCCCACGACACGACCCCGGAACAAGCGGAAGATGATGGAACGGAACGGAATGGAAAAATTTGTATAGCCGGCGGTATGTCGATTCCATTTCCAGTGAGAGTTGGACTCCGCCATTGCTGCCCTTTGTCACGATTCTGTTCATCACCTTTATGGACAGAATATCTAGGCGCAGCCTAGGCGTTGGAGCGATCCAGTTTGGTGATCTCAAGATCGGATCTCTGCTTTTTGTGGAGGATGTGGTCCTGTCGGCTTCATCGGACCGTGATCTCCAGCTCTCGCTGGATCGATTTGCTGCCGAGTGTGAAGCGGCCAGGATGGGAATTAGCGCCTCCAAATTCGAGACCATGGTCCTCGCCCAGAAAAGGATGGAATGCCCCCTGCAGGTCAGGGACAGGGTCCTGCCCCAAGTGGAGGAGTTTAAGTATCTCAAGTTCTTGTTCACGGGAGTGGGAAGGATGGAGCGGTAGATCGGCATCACCAAAAACTAGGACGCTGTATCGGTCCGTCGTGGTAAAGAGAGACCTGAGCAGAAAAGCAAAGCTCTCAATTTACAAGTCGATCTAGATTCCCACCCTCACCTATGGTCACCAGCTGTGGGTGGTGACCGAAAGAATGCAAGCGAATACAAGCGGCCGAAATGAGCTTCCTACGCAGGGTGGCTGGGCTCTCACTCAAAGATTGGGTGAGGAGCTCTGCCATCTGGGAGAAGCTCGGTGTCGAGTCACTCCTCCTCCAGGTCGAGAAGAGCCATATGGGGTGATTTGGGCATCTGGCCACCATGCCCCTTCCACGTCCCCGCGGGGCGCCTTGCTGATGAGGTGTTTGCCCCCGCGACCCGGCCCCGGCCCCGGATAAGCAGAAGAGGACGTAACGGAACAGCAGCAAAATTATTTTTTACCAGCTCAATAAAACTCGATCCATGCATAATTAGATTTACCGAAAGACTTTTATTTATTTATTTTTTTTGATTATTTTGAATTACTCTATTCATCCCTCACCGGGAAAATTTGTTTGCCGCACTCCTTACACCGCAGCAGGCTGCCCTTTAGTCTGCCTTTTAGTCATTTGTAATCATTTAAATAATAATCTGTTATTTTTTATTACACGTAAATCAATATTTTAGTCAAATTGAACCTCCATGTTTTGGCTGGTGAAGATCATTTTACTCTCTGCGTGAATCCCTACGCACGTAATATTTTGCTGCTTTTTGACACTGACTGTATTCATTAAATTCAAATAAATCCATAACACCCCTAAAAACTGTTTTTGTTGCAACATGGAGCCTTTCATGGTATAGGTAACTTGGGTGATTTTCAGTGACAGTGGAATTTAAAGAGAGAATGGCCATGGAAACTGCAGTTGCCGCGACAGATTTTGGAAAAGCTTTTTTTATGCACAATTTAATCTGTTTTTGAACTCTACATAAGATAATAAAATTAAAAAACTTTTTTAAATCCTTAGTATTAAATTAGTTCTATACTACATCTTTTCTATACTGTTTTTGGACATCTGAGCGTTACCTGTATGGGTTATTTTAAATAAATAAATAAAGATAAATGAATTACTCTATTCATCCCTCACCGGGGAAATTTGTGTGCTGCACTCCCTACACCGCAGCAGGCTGCCCTTCGACGGCGCCAATGGTGGGAGAGGCGGGGGTTAGGTGGCTTCTCCAAGAACCCTAGACATGCTCTCTGTGGGCCGCAAACCCACGACCTTCCAGTCCATGTGCGAACGCGCTACCCACTGTGCTGCCGTCTCAAATGCCTTTGTATACGTGCATAACTGTGAGCACAGTTCCTCGGGGAAAAAGAGAGAATTTTATAGACTGAATAACATAAATTTTCTCAATTTGTTAAGATACTTCTCTATCTTTAAACCTCTAAATGAAATTTTACTAGTGGGAAAAACTTCAGTGAAAACGACAGAAGAGTACATCGAGCACATGGAGAGAACAAAACCCTATGACATGGAAATGAAAATGTAAGAAGAGACAAACAAAAGATTTAGGAGGAAATTTTTCAGTGTTGCAGGATGTCCTTCTCACCCCGGTGATTTATTGACCTCTCCTACATGCTAGAACAACCCTTCCCTTTCTACAACCCATCGCCTAACACTGACACGCGCCATTGAGACATGACATCCTCTGGTCACGGGGGAGGACAAAGTCGAAGAGAGCACACTGAAACATGAACGAGCTGATAAACTGAAACCGTTTTACATAGGGAACTCTGTTGTGTCATCATGGGCAAAATCCCCAGGGTGAAACATCGGGTAGACCAAGTTGATGGACTCAAAACTACCTAACGTGGGCGACAAATTCAATTTACAAATGGTGTAATGGATGTATTTCAAAATAACCAAGTACTAAAATGCAAAAATTTATTAAAGATTCATCAAGGATAAAGAAATTATCAGGACAAATGATCAATTATGTAAGATTTAACAAAAATCTACTCCTTTCAAAATAAGGACGGTGCGACTGTGCGTCGCTACAGTCGCACCGCAGATGAGACGCACACAGTTTTCTTTCACATTAGTAAAAAAGAACTCTTCCTCCAATTCACTGTGAAAATGATAAGTTTTCTTCTTTTTTCTGCCATGTTTTTTGGGTAGAAAACGCGTTCGTAACCTCATCTTTGCAGAGCTCACGAGCTCATCTCAGCAAAGCTGGTTTGTCATGCGCACTAGACTGACCTCTGACCCATACTACGTCAGAGTTCGTATATTAAACTTTTTTTCTGATAAACATTTGTATTCGTTTTTAAATTTACTTCACTGTAAATAAAGTTCAAAACGAATAGCAACACAATTAAATTAAATAAAATTTTAGACAGAGCTAATTCGTGATCAGTGCTACTGATGCGGTCGCTGTGGGCGACCTGGTGCCCACGGGCACCGGGTTGGTGACCCCTGCAATATAAGATAGTAAGGGTTGCTTGTTTAGACGTCTCTTCTAAAATCTTCTATTGACCCACAAACTTCCTTCTGAGAATAAATCGTTCACACTTTTCAATTCTGCTGGCTGGATCGATTTGCTGCCGAGTGTGAAGCGGCCGGGATGGGAATTAGCGCCTCCAAATCCGAGACCATGGTCCTCGCCCGGAAAAGGGTGGAATGCTCTCTATAGTTCAGGGACAGGGTCCTGCCCCAAGTGGAGGAGTTTAAGTATCTCTGGGTCTTGTTCACGAGTGGGGGAAGGATGGAGCGGGAGATTGACAGGCGGATTGGTGCGGCGTCAGCAATAACTAGGACGCTGTATCGATCCGTCGTGGTAAAGAGAGAGCTGAGCCGAAAAGCAAAGCTATCGATTTACAAGTCGATCTACGTTCCAACCCTCACCTATGGTCACCAGCTGTGGGTGGTGACCGAAAGAATGAGATTGCGGATACAAGCGGCCGAAATGAGCTTCCTCCGCAGGGTGGCTGAGCTCTCACTCAGAGACTGTGTGAGGAGCTCTGCCATTCGGGAGGAGCTCGGTGCCAGGTCGAGAGGAGCCAGATGGGGTGGTTCGGGCATCTGGTCAGGTTGCACCCCGAGCGCCTCGCGGGCGAGGTGTTTCGGGCACGTCCCACCGGGAGGAGACCAAGGGGCAGACCCCGGACCCGCTGGAGAGACTATGTCTCACAGCTGGCCGAGGAAAGACTTGGGATCCTTCCGGGCGAGCTGGAGGACGCAGCCGGGGTGAGAGAGGCCTGGGCTGCCCTTTTGAGGGTGTTGCCCCCGCGACCCGACCCCGGAACAAGCGGAAGATGACGGAACAGAACGGAACTTTTAAATTCTGTGTAGAAAGCTGACCTTTGCTTTTTTATTTATAAATCTTAATGTTGCACTATACCGTACGACTGTCCTCTGCTTCATCCAACGTGTGATCACGGGGACAATGACACCTTCCCTCTGGCAAAATTAAACCGTTATTCGCATTTAAATGGTTTGACTATTGGTCACAACAGTGACACGTTCATGAGTAAAGTTTTTTTTTCTCCTTTTTGCTGTTCCCTAAAAAGCTTTTGGAAAGCTAACTCTACCAACACAATATTTAAACAATTACAGACTTTGGAAGTTTAAATAGATGCTAAATAAATCTAGAGGTAGCCGAGTGAAGAAGGAACTGACTAAAATAATCACGCCGTGTTTACTTTGAGGAAAAAATGTGCTGAAAGTAAATTCAGAGCAAGAAATTGAGCGTGAAATTCTACATGACTTAAATACTGAAAATCATGACTAAAGTTTAATTCTCCGCTTGCTTGCTTTTATTTAATGCATGGGCAGTTCGGAGAGGTTTTCAGGCTGAATGCAGCAACATTCAACACCAAGAAATTAAATCCTAAATGATACATTTCTGCCTCTAAATAGTTTGCTCCACTTTATCTGCACCAAATATAACATAGAAAACAAGCAGGATTTGTACTATGGTGGCAACCAGTGGTGGATGAAGTACTTACTTTTTGTACTTAAGTAAAAGCACAAATAATTAGGCAAAACAATTACTTAAGTAAAAGTACCAATAAAAAAAATCTACTTTAGTAAAAGTACAGAAGTAATTGGTTTAAGTTTGAATTTTTAAGTAAAAAAGCAAAAGTATTCAACTATAATTCAAATGTTATTTTTTTGTGCTGTAGGGTCACAGATAAGTATTTTGTGTAACGATGGCTCAACTTTTTATTTAAAAGTAAACACAACGAACAATGATCTTCTGACTCTTTTTCAATTTGTGCTTTATTTGATGTTAGTTATTTTGGCGGTGAATGACTGCAGAAAATGTTCACTCTCGATTCTGATTGGTCCTCGATTCATTACTTCTTCTCCCTCTTAGAGACTGCATACGATCAACTGCTTCTTCTACATGTTGATTTTGACGATGTGGCTTCTAGATCAGCTAAAAAAACTGTATATTTTTAAATTCCTGACCAAAAATGTAAACAAAACTGCAAAAAGCACTTTTAAAAAGTAGCAGAGTAAAAGTACAAATTCAAATTCAAATAAGCCCATCAAAGAACATCTATTGACTTCTTTAGATATTTAGCTGTATATTAGAATAAGCTAATATTTAAACAATAATCTTTGACACATTGGTTGCTCGACCCGGAGGAGGGATCTCTCTTTCATGTGGATCCCCACAAGGTTTCTTATTTTCTTCCCACTGATGGGTTTTTTAGGAGTTTTTCCTCACCGAGAAGGAGAGTCTAAGGGCATAACTGTGCTAGTCTTGTTTAGTTAGCATTTGTTAGTTATTTTTCTTGTTGTGTATTTGTGTTAATACATTCCTCTTTTTCTTGTGAAGCCCATTGAGACGGAAATTCTGTGATTTTGGGCTATAGAAATAAAATTGAAATTGAATCATTTGCCAACCATATTTGACCTGAATCGCTTGCTACTATCTCTTTAACTGAAATAAAAATAAGCATCTGTCCTGATGCTGTGAGGAAATAATAACTGGGGATCAATCCACATCAGGAGTCGGCCTGTCCATGACTTTAGCGGCCAAAACCACATGGGTCCACCCATCTCCAGGCACCCACAGAAGCCACCTGGCTAAAGTGAGGCACCCACACCACCCAAGCCAGTCAGACCCCACAGAGAAGACCCCATGGACTGAGCAGGCAGAAGTTGTGGGATGGAGGATCCCCATGCAGCTAATTTCAAAATATTATAAAAACGTGCTTCTACTTTTTGAACATTTCCTTATTTTTTGGTATACTTTATTGATCCCTCACTGGGGAAATTTGTGTGCTGCATCACACCGCAACAGGCTGCCACGATGACGCCAATGGTGGGAGAACAGGGGGTAAGGTGTCTTCTCCAAGGACCCTAGACGTGAACTCAGTGGGAATCTAACCCGTGAACTTCTGGGTAACTCCTGGACCGCGGGCGAACGCTCTACCACTGAGCAACCGCCCCCTTCAACCGTAGAATATTATTTTTTTCCAAACTTGGTAATCTACCTGTTTGCAACCTGGGGTTCTAGTTTATCTTAGTCATTTAGCAGGTTGGTGGTAGAGTATACTGGGGACAGGTCACCAGTCTCTCACGACCTCAAAACAGTTTGAATTGTGTGTATACCCCATACACACTGCATAAATAGATTTCATCTCTGTTTTCACTTGATTTGGTTTTCTTTTTCAAAATGAATCCATTTGTTCATTCTTTACCCATGAAAAAATTCAGCCAAATCAAATTTTACTGATAAAACAATTCTTAAGCAGCTTCAGCCACTTTTTTTCTTTTAAAAAGTTACATTGGCTATTTTATGCGTATCTAAATTGGAACACGCTCAGCAGGTAATCTTTCCTGACTGAATCTAGGCCTGGTAAATTAGGTGAACTGAGCTCAGGGACGTTTTTTTCTAAGCTGATCTCAAGCAAATATTTCTTGTAAGCCCACTTGAATTATGATTATATTAATTACCTCTAAATAAAACAGATTGCTTAGTTTTTTTTTAGGTTTCAGGGACATTATGTTTAGGCATTAGCACAAAAAGGAAAACCACTTTTCCCTCATTTATACAACCAAAATCCATATGTATGCCAACTTCCAAGCAAATTCAGCGATCTTTGAAGGTATCAGGACTAAATGCAAAACTCTAAGCCAATCTGAAGCTGCCGTACAGAAATGTCAAGACGGGAACGGACAATTCTTTTGGAGAGAACCTGAAGGGAAATGTAGTTTTTGAAGGGGTGAGAAAACAGTTAAAAAATACCACATACTCAAATTAATTTGTTCATTCATCTTCTGAATCGTCCACCCCAACAGGATTGCAAGGGTGCCAAAGCCTATCATGGCTGATTCAAGGCAGGAGGCAGGGTACACCCCGAACAGGTCACCAGTCTATTGCAGGATCACACTCATACAGTTCTCCACACGCAGACTCAATCCTAGGGGCAATTTTATAGCAGCCATTCAACCTAACATGTATGTTTTTGGAGAGTGGGAGAAATTGGGAGTACCCGGGGAAAACCCCAGGCATTCACGGGAAGAACATGCAAACTCCACACAGACTAGTCTCACACCTCGTTCCTACCTGGGATTCAAACCCCCAACCTTCTTGCTGCGAGGCCACTGTGCTAACCACTGCACCACTGTGCCGCCCACATACCAACATACATGAGAATAATCAATAATAAACAAATTGTTTACATATTAAGCTTGGAATTACTTGGACTGCTTCCAGGGGTTGATAAAAATTACTGCTGTTCTTTCTAGAAACAGGAAGCAGAAGAAACAGATCCTGCTAATCCTGGCCATACCACCAGCCTGTTAATGCCTGATCCCGTCACACCTCAGAAGCTAAGCAGGCTGGGCCTGGGCTGTAGTTGGATGGGAGACCGCCGGAAATCCAGGTGCCACGGTGGGATGGCTGTTGAGATTAAAATTGCGGTTGTGTCCCTGGGCAAGACGCTTCACCCACGTTGCCTAGTCTGAATGGTGTGTGTGCGATTGGTTGGTGATGGTCAGAAGGGCCGATGGCACAAAATGGCAGCCTTGCTTCTGTCAGTTTGCCCCCGGGTAGCTGTGGCTACAGCAGTAGCTTACCATCACCTGGTATGGAGTGAATGAGCAATGCATATATGAAGCGTCTTTGAGGGTTCTGAAAAGCACTATATACCGTAATTTCACGACCATTAGGCGCACCGTACGAAAAGGCGCAGTCTCAGTCACACACCGCCTTACAACAACACACACGCAAGCATGCAAACGTGGTATTAAAAAAAAGATCAGGAGCAAAACTGAGTTTGATTGTACTTTATTTAAGTAGTATAAACAAGCACATTACCTGTAATAGTCTTTATTCAAATCCGTCAAAGTCCTCATCCTCTGTTTCGGAATCGAACAGCTGCGCAAAATCCAACAGAGCAGGTCCACTTCGCTCCTCGTTGTCAAAGTCACTGTCTGTACTGTGCTGCTCCTCAGAAAGGATACCAGCTTTTGCGAAAGCTTGGATAACAATACCAGCAGACACGTTAGTCCAAGCATCTACAATCCATTGGCAAACTGTAGCGTAACTCGCCCGGCGCTGCCTTCCACCCTTCGTGAAACTTTGGTCTCCTTCGGTCATTCATCGCTCCCACGCCGCTCACACTTCACTATTTAACGTTCTCATGCCTTTTCTTTCAGGTCCGCCTCGCGGGCACGGCATTTTCTTTTATGTCCGCCTTTTCTCACACACAAGGCGCACCGCACGAAAAGGCGCACCGCTCATTTTGAAGAAAATCTAAGACGTTTATATGCGCCATATAGCCGTGAAATTACAGTAAATACAATGCATTATTTATAATTTTATCCTAATAGTTTAGTCATAAAAAATGTTAACGCTCATTTGAACTTAAAGTCTACTTTAAATTCTTGTATCAATGAATACATCTGTTTGACCTACTTTTTTGGTTTTGCCTGTACGTCAGCCGAAGCTGGAATAACCACGACTGAAAACTTTCCAATTACATTGTCTCCACTTTTTAAAGAATAAAGTTCAATCTCATTCACAAAGCGCAACACTCAGAAGCAGCATGCGTGTCCACTTAAAGACCATTTTTATAAATGCGTGCTTTGGAAATAAAAAAGAACGAGTCATAGACCCTTAGAAAAAAATGAAAAGAATATTCAATCAGCATTGTAATCTTGGTTTTATTTTTATTTCAATCTTTTTTAAAGCTCTATAGATCTCAAATATAAAATGACTAAATCTCAAGAAGGTCTTTTTTTTAAGCAGCAAACGTCAAACAAATTATTCAAAAATGGGCTTGTCTTTGATTTTTTGAAAAGAGTGAATAAAAATGAGGTTTAAAGATGATTTTAAAAGAGAAGACTGTCATGTCTTGTCTTTCAAGTCATTGATGGTGTTAAAAAGGCAACTCAATCATCGGAACAGTTCAGTATTCTGAGTGAAGTCATCACCAGAGCGATGAACACCCAGAAATCAATCTGATGCTCAAATCTCTTCACCAAATACAATTTTTTTTTCTATTCACTCTGTTCTTTTCCCACACACTGTTTTTGGGGAGTTCCTCCATCGTGTCTTCTGTTATACACACACACACACAAGTCTGATGTGTTATCATGAGGTTTTATTTGGTCTGTACCACTGGCTGAGAAGCTCAAATATGAGAAAAGGAGAAAAAAAAGTTCAAAGACACATCAGAAAGTATAAAACTGAACTAAATCCTACTTCCACTCTCCCCAGAGGAATGATCCGTTCCGTCATCTTCCGCTTGTTCCGGGGTCGGGTCGCGGGGCCAACAGCCTCAAACGGGAAGCCCAGGCCTCTCTCTCCCCGGCTGCATCCTCCAGCTCACCCGGAAGGATCCCAAGTTGTTCCCCGGCCAGCTGTGAGACATAGTCTCTCCAGCGGGTCCGGAGTCTGCCCCTTGGTCTCCTCCTGGTGGGACGTGCCCAAAACACCTCGCTCGCGATGCGCTCGGGGGGCATCCTGACCAGATGCCCGAACCACCCCATCTGGCTCCTCTCGACCTGGAGGAGGAGCGGCTCGACACCGAGCTCCTCCCGGATGGCAGAGCTCCTCACCCGATCTCTGAGTGAGAGCCCAGCCACCCTGCGGAGGAAGCTCATTTCGGCCGCTTGTACCCACGATCTCATTCTTTCGGTCACCACCCACAGCTGGTGACCATAGGTGAGGGTTGGAATGTAGATCGACTTGTAAATCGAGAGCTTTGCTTTTCGGCTCAGCTCTCTCTTTACCACGATGGACCGATGCGGCGTCCTAGTTATTGCTGATGCCGCACCGATCCACCTGTCGATCCATCCTTCCCCCACTCGCGAACAAGACCCCGAGATACTTAAACTCCTCCACTTGGGGCAGGACCCTGTCCCTGACTCGTAGGGGGCATTCCACCCTTTTCCGGGCGAGGACTATGGTCTCGGATTTGGAGGCGTTAATTCCAGGCGGTAATCATACAATCTTTTTTAATTCAATCTGTCCTTTTCCCACACACTGTTTTTGGAGAGTTCTCCCATCGTGTCTTCTGTTATACACACACACACACAAGTCTGAAGCGTTATCATGAGGTTTTATTGGGTCTGTACCACTGGCTGAGAAGCTCAAATATAAGAAAAGGAGAAAAAAAAAGTTCAAAGACACATCAGAAAGTATAAAACTGAACTAAATTCTACTTCCACTCCCTCCAGAGGAATGATGACACTTTGAATTTATTTTTTCTTCAAAGAATGAAGCACTATATTTTTGTGTAAGAACACATTAAATGATCTCTTCTGTCATTTATGCATGATCAGGACCAAAAATAAAACAATTCTTCTTTTAATTTGTTTTTAACGTGACTGAGTTGTTTGAATGATAACATCAAAGGCAAATATTGTATTTTTTTCGGACTAAACCACTACTTTTTTCGGGCGTTTTAAATCATGCGGCTTATAAAGAGGGTGCGGCTATCCTGTAGTTCTTTCTTTCACCGCTAGAGGCACACTAACCGAAATTACAATCAAAACTAAAGAAAAATAAAGCAATGAAGCAGATGTTACTTTTTTCTTTAACTAGCAGATAGAATACCGACGACAAATTACCAACTATTAATTATTTTCAAATTCTTGCCCCATCATTATGGAACCCGCACGAAGAAGTTCGTATGATGCAAGTCTAAGCTGAATGCCATCGATCTTGCTATCCAGGTTTTCAAGATTAAAAACTTCCACATATTCGTTGATATTCACATATTCTCTGATGACTCAGCAGTTGTAGGGTGTATAAGTGGTGGGCAGGAGGAGGAGTACAGGAGGGTGGTGGATGGATTTGTGGTGTGGGCGGGAGAGAATCACCTGCTGCTCAATGTAGACAAGACCAGGGAGATGGTGATTGACTTCCGGAAGAAGAGGAATGCTTTGCAGCCGCTCTGCATTCTGGGTAGAGATGTGGAAGTGGTGGAGGAGTACAAATACCTGGGAGTGACCATCGACAGTAGACTGAGCTGGAGGAGCAACAGTACTGCTGTGTACAAGAAGACTTGCAGCCGACTTTACTTTCTAAGGAAGCTGAGGTCCTTCAATGTGTGCGGCAAGATCCTGGAGACCTTCTACCAGTCTGTGGTGGCCAGCACCTTGTTCTTCTCTGTCTTCTGCTGGGGGAGCAGCATCGCAGCCAGTGACGCCAACAGACTGAATAAACTAATCAGACTGGCTGGCTCTGTCATTGGCAGCAAACAGGACTCACTTGAGGCAGTGGTAGAGAGGAGGTCACTGAACAAAATTTTGTCCATCATGGAAAACCATGACCATCCTCTCTACCCACTCCTGGACGAACAGCGGAGCTCCTTCTCCAAGAGGCTCAGACAGCTCCGCTCGAGAACATCTCGTTACCGGAGGTCTTTCTTTCCGTAAGTGATCGGGCTCTACAACGACTCACTTAGCAGATAGGAAGTTGTTGCTGTGACACACAAATTTCCCATGTGTGGGATCAATAAAGTATATTCTGATTCTGAAAGTAAGATTCAAGAGCACTCCATTGGACCAGACAAGTCCATAAAAATCGATGAAGGACCTGTTATGAGTTCTGCGGCCTATACAAAGGTAAGGCCTATGACTTGTTGACTTGTATTAATAACCTTTTCTTTTTTCTTTTTTAAATAGAGCACATGCGGCTTGTATAGGGGAGCGGCTAATAGTCCGGAAAATACGGTAGATGATTAGTTAGACTGTGTTGTTTTTCTTTCTTGGAAAGCAATTCCACATGATAAAGAATTATAATTAAGCAGTGTAGATCTGAAATTGAACACAATTTACAGGACACTGTTTCGTCCAAAGAACAAATTCCAACATTTCTGCATGGTGAAATGAGTACCGTAATTTCACGTCCATTAGGCCCACCGTACGAAAAGGCGCAGTATTTAACACACACATAAGGCGCACCGTACGAAAAGGCACAGTTTCAGTCACACACCGCCTTACAACGACACACACGCAAGCATGCAAATGTGCGTATTAAAAAATAGATCGGGAGCAAAACTGAGTTTGGTTGTGCTTTATTTAAGTAGTAACGATACTAAAGAAGCACATTACCGGTATAAGTCTTTATTCAAATCCGTCAAAGTCCTCATCCTCTGTTTCGGAATCGAACAGCTGGGCAAAATCCAACAGAGCAGGTCCACTTCACTCCTCGCTATCATAGTCACTATCTGTACTGTGCAGCTCCTCAGAAAGGATTCCAGCTTTTGCGAAAGCTGGAATAACAGTACCAGCAGACACGTTAGTCCAAGCATCTACAATCCATTGACTCGTTAATGCTGAAATTTTTCGCGGCGGCTCGATTCCCATGTTCCTCCGCGTAGCTGATTGCCTTCATCTTAAACTGAGCGTCATAAGCGTGTCTCTTTGCCATTTTCAGGGTTAAAACAGCAATGTTGTGCATACAGCACTTACCTTTTTTATTCACAATCCACGCCCACACTTCACTCTTTAACGTTCTCATGCCTTTTCTTTCAGGTCCGCCTCGCCTCTAGGGCACCGCTTTTTCATTTAGGTACACCTTTTCTCATACACAAGGCGCACCGCACGAAAGGGCGCACTGCTCATTTTGAAGAAAGTCTAAGACGTTTATATGCGCCGTATAGCCGTGAAATTACGGTAGTCTTTTCAAGCTATAGATTGGGTCAGGTTTTCGCATTTTAAGTATTATAGGATTGATTTTTTTACTATTACCATTGATCTTGTTAATACCAATACTATTATATTGAATATGTTTATGTGTCATAAAACTCATGTGAATCAAGCAGAAGGGAGTAAAACAAAGAAATACGCTTCCTTGAGTCTTCATGTGTAAACTTGGTGTAAGGACCCCTCACCAGCCGCCAGAGGGAGCTCTGGATGTTCCTAATCAATCCGATTAGGATCACCTGGGGATGATTCCTGATTTCACTCACCTATGCATCCTGCCATCTATTTAAGGGGAATCAC
This sequence comes from Neostethus bicornis, assembly GCA_902685375.1. Taxonomy (NCBI): domain Eukaryota; kingdom Metazoa; phylum Chordata; class Actinopteri; order Atheriniformes; family Phallostethidae; genus Neostethus; species Neostethus bicornis. The sequence continues at coordinate 8,867,048 of LR738542.1, read as the reverse complement.
CCCAGACTTTTCTGGCAGGTCTTACTGTCCCTTCCAGGTAGGTCACCCTGGTTGCCTGACCAGGTTTGAACTTTGTTATTATTTGGACCTTTGAAACCTTGAGATAACCCTGTGCTTTCTTGCTTTACAGACTTCCTGCAATTGGGTTCTCCTTCTTCAACATCTGTCAAGACCCTGACACTTGGAGTCTCAGCAATCTAAACAATGTGCTGAGCTGAATAGACTGTGCATCATGAGTTCTGGGAAAGACAACTTTCAAGATGACCTCGTACCACCAATGCAGGTGAATAAAAGTGTTATGTACGCTTGTGTGAATACTTGTGTAACATCCCAGCATGTATTTTTCTCAGATCATTCATCTTAACAGGGCCTTCCAAAAAATATAAAATTAAATGGAGAGCACGCAGAGTGAGGATTTCAGCAGAGGTGTCAACTAGCAAAGTAAAACTACTTTGTTACTTTACTCAAGTAGAAAATCTTGTTCTCTTTACTTTGACGAAGTAATTATTTTTTTGTCTACTTTTTACTTTTACTCACTACTTTTTTATGCAATTATCTGTACTTTTACTTTGTTATTTTTATAAAAAGTAGTCGATACTTTCGCCATTTTGTCACCGTTAAAAATAAAGAAAAAAAGTCAATTAAAAACCAATCCGGATCAATCGCGCCATTTGATTTGAATGTGGTTGGATGAGGCGAGCTAACGCAATCTCAATACGACTTCGTCTTGCTTCATCACTTCAACACGTGACGCAGAGCACGCACACATACCCTCCCCCCCTGCTGTGTTCCAGGTGTCACGCAGGGGGGGACACCTACACTATGTGGCACTCCCAACCTTAGAAACTTGTGAAAGACTATTCATTATTGCCTCAAAGAACTTTGAAAACTACCTGCCTTCAAGGCTTGAAAAAGCCTTTTGGTCATTTTTAAAATTTTTTTATTTATTTTTTTTACATTGAGTGTGTTTGTGTCTGCTGAAGTTGGTTAAATTAGGTGATGCAGAGTGAAGCTTGGTAGCTGAAGGGACGTTACATAATGCCCTGCTTATGTTAATACATTTGATTGTGTTCATTAATCGATTTCCAATAAAGATTATTAAGAAATAAATGTTTCTGATTCATAAAGTTTCACCAAAACACTTTCATTTATCATATTTTCTGCTCCTTGAAGCATGTGATAATGGTTAAAATATGTTCATACGCTTTTGTTAATATTTCTTTTCCTGAAAATTACTTTTACCATTTTACTTTAAGTAGTTTTGACAACAGGTTACTTTTTACTTTTACTTGAGTAAAAACTTGAGTTGATACTTTTACTAAAGTAGTTTTTTAACTCGGTAACTATACTTCTACTTGAATAGAAAATGTTGGTACTTTTGACACCTCTGGATTTCAGAGTTGCTGGTGAAGTGTAGCTAATCAGAAAATATGCTCTTTACTCCTTAATTTTCCTGTTTGTTATTTATCCTTATAAATAACGCCAACAAATACCCAGCAACGAGGGTGAAAATCTTCCTAAAATCACAAAGAAATACAATTGGGCCACCCTGAAGAACATGGGAGGAGGAATTAATTATCAGACCAGAGATCAGGGCAGCCTGACAGAGTTATACCCAAGTTCAATCAATCAAACATGTTCTTTTTCTCGGAGGGGCCACCACTAGGAGGCTACGGAGGGCTCGCAAGCAGATTAGTCACAGCCGAGCTCCCTGCTGGATTTGTAGCCACGTGAGAAGGTGGACAACAGAAGAGAAGAGTTATAGTGGAAGGTTTGGAAAACTGTAACTGTTGGTATGTGCCAGGTTTAAACACACATATGAATATACAGTAGACAGACACACACCTGTACCTACAGTATATATACATGTGCATTTTCAACCAGAAAAGGTAGAAATGCGTTCCACAGGCCAGGGGCTGGGACCTACCCAAGTACAGAAAATTGAATATCTGGGGTAACTTTCACTTGTTCGAGGTTTTGTGTCTCACAGTTGGCTGAGGAACGTCTCAGGATACGCACAGATGAGTTGTAAAGATGTGGCTGCTTAATCCTGGATTGCTTGGAGTCCCATATTAGAGTACTGCTTGGAGATAGAGGCTCAGTGGTAAAGCGTTCGCCCGCGGACCAGAAGTCAACTGGAAGTTTGTGGGTTTGAATCCTACTAGGTTCACATCTAGGGTCCTTGGAGAAGACAACTAACCCCCACCGCCCCCCTGTTTCTCCCACCATTGGCGACGTAGTGTAGCACACAAATTTCCCCAGTGAGGGATCAATAGAGTATGTAAAAAATAATAATAATAAAAAAATATATATCTTGTCCTATCTAGTAGCCAAACAGGAGGTGGGGTACACTATGGACATGTCACAAGTCTCTCACGGGGGCAAACCTAGAGACTGAAAACCAATCACACACACATTTTTTTCTTTCATTGTTACTGTGCTGCTCTAACACATAAATTTTCTACGTGTGGAATCAATAAAATAATTGTGATTCTCACCAATAGATCATTCAAACCAACCAATCAACCAAATGAGAACGTTTTTCAGCATAAAATCTAGAACCATCTGTGTAGAAGTGAATATTCATTTTGTGTCGATGTACAATTGGGTTTTGGGAACAAGCTCTTTACACAAAGTGGTGTTTTTAACAGATACGTATGAGTGAATAATTGTCCTTTAATTAAGAGTTTACCGTTACAAATTAGATTCCCTTAAATTGGAATTTTGAACTTCCATAAGCAAATGTTACTTTTCTGCAAATACACGAGAATTGAGTTCATCAGTTTTAAGAAATGGGGTATTTTCTTAATACCCCATGATACATGTTCAAGAAGTCATAGAAGTCATTGCCTGAAAATTTGGGAAAAGGTACCGACTCAGCGTGTGGGGAAATAATGGTTTTGTCTGGCTGTCATCATGATGATGATAGCACCTCTTTCCGTTAACCTGAACCCGAAGAGGAGCAGGTTGTGACCTGATCCACAACATCTCACCGTTATCCATCACTCAGCACTCATGCCCAGACCTGTTCCCTTCATATTTCACTTTGATGTGGTCACAGATGGAGTTTGTAAGAGTAAAAAATCTTTTAGAAAGAAGTTATCCACTGCACTATTGTCCCACTGCAAGGGTTGCATGCGAGGAATACACTTTTCCTAAAAGCAGCCGGTACTTTGGCGGCTCACTAGAGAGCTCTATTTTGCTAATCCCTATTAACCTTTCCGGTGAGTGGAGAGCAAGTTCACAGTTTTGGCCACTTAAGTTTGAGCATGACCTCACTTTGTGCTTACAAGTGTCTAATGTGCTTGCCATAGCGTGGCTGCTTCTGAACTCGGGTTGCTTTGCACATTCTTGAGCATGTGCAAACACCAGTAGGAGGGTAAATCTATGTACCACAGCAGGGTTGTGCAAAGTTAGACTTTTCGGGTCACTGTTCTATAGGTTTTCAATGTGTTCCCTTTTAAATAATCTCAAAATAGACACATTAGGATCTGTTTACTTACTCATTTGCCAGATATGTCAGTAAGAAAGTCAGCAATTCAACTCCCGGCAAAGTTTGGAACACCGGGCTTTCTGTGTAAAGTTTCCATGTTCTTCTCGTATTGTCATTATCCTCCTCTGTTGTGGAACATTTCGTCGCTCCCAATTAGGCCCTATTCCCCAATTCTGCACACTTGATCCCAATTACTTCCCCCTGATGCCTCCACTTCTGTCTCATCCACCCTCTGGTTATTTTACCCCTGGCATCCATCACACCATTGTCTACTCATTTGCTGTTTTGTTCTCATGCTGCAGCCAAGATGGCTACCCTTCACAATTGGTCCCTCGTCGTCAGATTTCCCCATTGATTGTTTCTCTGTCTTGTCCTGCCAGGCTCGCCCAAGATGCAACAAGTCTGCCCGTCTTCCCAGAGCCTTGAAAAACTGGATGCTCTTTTATCAGGGTGTGTGGATGTGGAAGGAGGAGAACCCAATTGGAGAACAGAAAACACGGTTTATTTGAAAATGGCAGTCCAGTAATGCTGTGAAAGAAAACCGTGAGGTTTCAGTGGCATGGCAAGAGGTTATTGTTCAGAATGTGTTTCATGTTCAGGCAACCAGGGAGACCTGGATGGAAGGGATGGTAACGGCCCTACATTGAGGTTTAGGGCGATTGCCTTTATAGGTAGCAGGGTCCACGGGTGTGTGGCATCAGAATAATCTCCCTTAGGTGTCTCAATCAGGGTGATGAGGGAAGGTCCAGGGCTCCTTCTGGTTGCAAGAAAAGGAATCGTGACATCTTTGAACACCTCTCATTCTCCAAAAATGTTGATGGGGGTATGTGGCCATACCAGCCTGTCTATGCCTGATCCCGTCAGACCTCAGAAGCTAAGCAGGCTTGGCCTGGGCTGTACGTGGATGGGAGACCGCTGGAACCCCAGGTGCCACAGTGGGACGGTCGTAGAGATTAAATTGCCGTTGTGTCCCTGTGCAGGACACTTCACCCATGTTGCCTAGTCTGAATGGTGTGTGCATGCGATTGGTTGGTGATGGTACGAAGAGCCGATGGCGCAAAATAGCAGCCTCGCTTCTGTCATACCAGGTAATAGCTCACTATTACCTGGTATGGAGTGGATGAATAATGCATATGTGTGAAGCGTCTTTGAGAGCCCTGAAAAGCACTATATAAATACAATGCATTATTATTATTGTTGAGTTTGTGCGCGTATGGGGGTCTGCCTCAATGTGGATGCCTAAAAAACTCATCACCTATCTGGGGTGTACTCTCCCTTCTTTCTTGATACCAAACAGGTCTCAGAACTCCGTGACCAAGACTTTGACAAACGACCAATTCAAATATATAATGTCTGGAAAACTGCAGGTTCAAGCTTCATTGTAGCCAAAGTTTGGAACACTAATCTTTAATTATGGAGTTCAATGTTTCCCTCTTGCATGTGTACTTTTTTGTCTAGTGATTTTGGTTTCCTACCACCACCAACAAAAAAATCATTTCAGGCTAATTGGTGTTGTCAAAATCTGTGTGTCAAAAGGAGTGTCTTTGTCCATTGTGTATCTCTGCAACAGACTGGTGACCAGTCCAGGTTGAACTCTTTACGCGTTGTGGTACACACACCCGAGGGTTTAGGAACGAGAGATGGGAACAATTGACAGTGTAAAAATGGAAGTAAAAACGTGTTGGTATTATTTTGGATGTCAATAGATCTTCCGACACAAAAATCTATATATTTTTCAGAAGAAACAGCTCGTAAATGTTTTGTTTTTTTTGTCTGACCATAAATTATAGCAAATTCAGTTTTTCATCCCACAAAGGAAAAGAAAAATTGCAAAGGTTTGTCCATTTTTTTGTGCCAAACTTAAAACCCATTGCAGACAAATTGAGGTAGATTGTATTGGATGTGCAGTTTTTCTTCCTCCCATCTTGCTACTACCTATTTTATTCTTGTTTGTCGAGTACTGTTCACTTCTCAGTAGATAATGTAGCCGGTGGGACTGTAATTACTGATTTACTCCATCTGTGTCCCATCATTGGAAAAGCCCTGGTCGCCTCTTCACTCAACTTGCTCTGTCCCTTCCAGCGTCGTTCAGGTTTTTAAAAGACTCATGCTTAGTAAAGTGGCTTCTTGTGCCTTTTAATTTCTTATCTATTGATTAACTGAACTCACAGCTCTACTGGTTCTTTTAGGGCCAGTTTGTCATTTTCTTGATTAAATTCTTGTTTCATGTACTAAACCTGACGACTCTTTCCCAATTAAATTAAACCAAAGCCTAAATTCAACCTTAAGCGAGTCTATAAATTTACTCTTACCTGCCAAAAGTGTTTGGATTTACCACTTCGAATCAATTTGTTAAATGGGAGCAAACTTACCAGCAGAGATTCAAGCTTCTTGTTAAGGCCTCGGAACTGTTTGGAAACTGTTTACTGTTTACATTTTTGTGTACAGGACATCCTCCAAATCACAGAGGGCATTTTACATTGAGATCATAAATTCTTATGAACACAATATCTCCCAAACCAGAGAGAGCTTTTGAATGAAACGGTATAGTTACTCAGTATCAACTATCTTCTTCTTTCGGCATTTCTGTTCAGGGGTCGCCACAGCAAGTCAGTTTCTTCCATCTTACCTTATCCGCTGCATCTTCTTCGGTCACGCCAACAATTTTCATGTCTTCCTTCACTATATCCATAAACCTTCTCTCTGGTCTTCCTCTAGACCTCTTTTTTGGTGGTTCCAAACCCAGCATCCTTCTTCCTATGTACTCTCTCTCTCTCCTCTGTACATGTCCAAACCATCTCAGTCTGGCCTCTCTGACGTTATCTCCAAAACCTCTAACATGTGCTGTTCCTCTGATCCTGTCCATCCTGGTCACTCCCAGAGAGATCCTCAGCATCTTCATCTGTGCTACTTTCATTTCTGTTTCCTGTCTTTTCCTCAGTGCCACTGTCTCTAGACCAAAACACCATGGCTGGTCTCACCATGGTTTTGTACACTTTCCCTTTCATTTTAGCTGAAACTCTTCTATCACACATCACACCTGATACTTTTCTCCACCCCATCCAGCCTGCCTGCACACGCTTCTTCACCTCTTTTCCACACTCTCCAAGGCTCTGGACTGTTGATCCTAAGTACTTAAAATCTTCCACCTTCTTTATCTCTTCTCCCTGTAACCTCACTTTCCCTTTGGATCCCTCTCATTCACACACATGTACTCTGTCTTACTCTGACTAATCTTCAAACCTCCACCTCTCCAGCTTTTCCTCCACCTCTTCCCTCCTCTCACTACAGATCACAATGTCATCTGTACCAACTGTAAATTAACTTAAGGGATCATCTCTAAGTTGTCATATCTTTTTATTCTATTAAAAAACCTCGCACATATGACAGCTTCAATCTAGTTATTACATAGGCATTAATCATTAATTATTATGACGGTTTGCGATATAGGTTAGGTGGAGGCATGTTAATCACGCTTCAGATTCATTTGAATCAGAAATGCAATTAAAACCATCTATCCCTCTATTTTCTGAATGGTCAATACAGGAGAGTAACCTTAATAGGAATGACAGTAATGCGGTAGTGGACGCATCACAATTTCAGCAGAAATGGATAGAAAGAAAGAAATAGACTTTACTCATCCCTCAGCGGGGAAATTTGTGTGCTGCTTTACACCACAGCAGGTTGCCACGACGGTACCAATGGTGGAAGAAAAGGGGGGCCAATTTTCTTCCCCAAGGATACCTACGTAGACATGAGCTCTGTGGGATTCAATCCCGCGAACTTCCGGAGATCTTCCGGTCCAAGGGCGAACGTTCTGCAACTGAGATATCGCCTCCCTCTAAAACCAGCTCTTTAGTGACTCAGTCATTGGCAAATCAGCAGGAGGAATGAGTTTACTTAAAGTGTTAAACCTAATGACTAGTTGAAAATGGTTTTCTGACACAAAAGCGCAACAAAAACAAAAGCATCACCAAATTAACTGGCCATGTCAGACTAAGGTGGTAGAAAAAAGTATGCCTCAGGGCTCAAGAGGCATTAGCAGGACAGATGACTAATAACCTAGAACTGAAACATTTATAAACCACAACAACAAAACTATCCTTAAAAATCTTAAAACAAACAGGATGTCGATGCAGTTATTTTTAAAACTATGTTGTGTTTCTATCCCTGGTCTTTTTGTGCAATCCATTTTAGGTTACAGTAGGAGAGTTAACTGTTTGACGGAGAAAAATGAGAGGAAAAAAAGTCTGTTTGCTTTATCTTTCTGATTTATTTAATTTTTAGCTAGAAACATGGGACGAGGCTCGAAACACTAGCCGTTTGTGTGGAATTTGAATGTTCTTCCCCCAGGTACTCCGGTTTCTTCACAGCCTCCAAAAACATGCATTTTAGGTTAGATGGCCACTATAAAATTGCCCCTAGGAATGAGATTGTGTTGATGATTGCGTGTGTAGCCCCACAAAGGACTGGCGACCTTTTCATGGTGTATCCTGCCTCTCGCCTTGAAGCAGCTGGGATAGGCTCCGGCACACATCGAAACCTTACTACAGATAAGCGGTTCAGAAGACGGTACAAACAAAACTTAAAACACGCCAGTTTTGAAAAATGAGCACAACAATCTCCCACATCCCAACTGGTAACCTGAGCAGGATGTACCTTGCCCCTACATCTCTTTTTATATTACAAATCTATGTTTCAACAGCTGCCTTTACATTATAAAAATCCCACAGTGAACTGGTTTAAGACATAAAAAATTTTGCTTAACTCTAAAATTCTGAAGTTTTTATGGATCCTCTGATTTCAAGAATAATTTATTCACTCTTCCGTCCATATTTAATTAGGTATCTTAGGGGTTTAGAATATACGTATATCAACAAAGCAAGAATAAATATCCTTCAATATCCAATAGTTGCTGTGTTTCATACTTTAACATTAAAATTAATTCTAATCTAAAACAATGACTTTTTAACAATGTTATGCAATTTAGAAATGAACCATGATAAAAACATAAAATCGGAATCAATGCAAAATAGATGGTAGGAACTTGCACGCTAGCTGTGCGTTATTCCCTTGTGACCTGAATCTCTGTCTGTTGTCATCTACAGCTTTCTCACTATAAAAAGCACAGAATCTGTACTTTGCATGATAAGACCCTACAGTATAAAAATTTTACTTTTAAATGGAATAGTGGAATAAATGAGAGAAAACTTGTAACTTTCAACTACAATCTTTGTAACCTCTGTTGATCTAAGATATCTTAAATGACTCGGAGAGGTAATGTTTAATAGGATTTTAGAAGAGGAATGCATGTAAAATTTCCTCCTATACTCAGTCATGTGGAATAATTAGTATTAAAATATGAATGATTTTAAAGAACATCAGACTGATGATAACCTGGATTGACATAAAGTACAGTATGTAGCAATGTTTCATTCAATTTGAACCAAGGTCACAAACAAATTTAAAGAGTAACTGTAAACGATAATAATAATTATAATAAATTCTATTTATAATGCGTCTGACATTTTAAGACAAAAATTCTAAAGCGCTACATCAAAAGCTAAAAAAGCTAAAAGCAATATACACTGTTTATATATATATATATATATATATATATATATATATATATATATACTGTATATATGTATACTTAAAAAAACAGAAAGCCATGAAATAAAAAATTAAAAGTCTTATTAAAAAGGAATGTCTTTATGGCTTTTTATGAAATTTCCACACTTTGTGGGGCCCTGAAGAGTTTGAGGACCTCATTCCAAAGTCACGGAGCAACAACCTAGTGTCATTGTTCCCTCACCCACCACCAGAGGGAACCTGAGGCCCTACCTCATTTGCCTGATTTTAGACACCTGGAGGTCTTTGTGCAGCTGCCGTTAAAGGGCCCATCTCATGCAAAATAACTCTTTTCACATTGTATCCTATGCACATACACACGCAAAATGTGGGGTTTGCAATATGCATTACACGATAGTTATGAAAATATATTGATTTGGTGGAGCGCAGTCACAGACCCGGAACTATGAAAGGCCGGGCATTGGTCATCCCCCCGCCCTTCCTGAGAAAGTACAAGCTCCGTCCTATGCTCTAACTGAGCCAATATTCCTCCGCCCATCTCTGAGCGGGAGGGGGAAGGCAGGCGTAAACCCGTGCGTAGCGGTTTCGTAGCATTTTATCATGTCGTCATACTTTAGACAGCCGCGTCAAACTTTAGATATCTGCTCATTGGTTGTTTTGTCTGAGCGTACCAGAAATCCACAGCAATTTGTGAAAAACGGGCTAAATCAATCTAGAAACCCCTTTGGTGACATATACAAGGCCCGGACATCACTCTTACAAGGTAGAAAACTCTGGAAAGTCGATTTTGCATGAGATGGGCCCTTTAAATAAGCAGCCTGTCTTCCCTTCAAGTGTTGGGTCATACTTTCCATCCCAGCCAGGTCTTTCTGGCTGCCTGACCGTGAAATACATTTTGAACAATAACTTAATGGCATTTCCACTGGTCCATGTGTTTTTCTTTACAGCAATACTGGACTCCTTTATTCAATAAATCTTGTTTCTTGTCTGTAATTGGGTCCTCCTCTTTCCACCTGCATCCACACCACGACACCTGGAAGGCTCTGTCCACCATTGTGGTCAGCCTGATTCATATCCCAGAACAGATTGTGTAAATGGAATTCTAATGTGCTGCTTTTGTCATTTTTTGACATTTTTGTGTAAATATGTTGACCTCAACAGTCTTTGGTCTACAACCATTTTATTGCTACCCTCTTACAGTTGAATTTTACAACGGGCAGAAGATTGCTAATACCTACGTTATTCAATGCAGCACCGGTATAAAATCATCTTGCATCTTCTGGTGGTGAGTCAAGGATTGGAACTGCTCACGAGGAGAGAATTATTCAGGTTAGCAATTTCTCATAAGTAGCGTGTTAGCACTTGGATTAGTTTACATGACTGGTCAATAAATGTGTTATTCTTTAGAAATGGTTATTATATTTATTGATGTTATTAGCTGCATTCCCACTAAGCAGTTTGGACTGTGCCCAAATTTGTCTGACCACCAAAGCACAGTTCGTTTGACTAGTGTGAGTGATTGGAATTGGGCCTGGGCATTGATCATTTGGCCGTCCATGGCCCACTAGGAATGATGTGTGGCAAAGCACTGTTTGGTTGGATTCGGGCATTGTCTGCATGTCAAGTGGGGGCTCACCTAACTAGAACTCAAAACAGGATGCCTGATGTCATGTTTTTGTGACTTCCCAAATTATTTTTCTTGGTACAAAAGCAATAGACCTTTGTAGCAATGGGCTGTGAGGAGGTTGGAGACCACCTCACAGTTTAAATTTTCTACCCACAAATTAACAGAAGCATGGGTCTCCATTGGGCTCAATGAGAGTAGCGCCCTTCCTGTTTATCCTCAAACAGTCGCAACACATCGATGTAAGCGTGCGCCAGCAGAAATGGTGAAAGGCTATTTGTCCATACCCTGGATAAACAGTTAGCAACCGTTGCTAGTGGGAGTACACCCTTAGACTAGTTAGGATTGCAATGGCAGCGATACCTCTAGCATCACTTAACCATCAGGATTAGCACCTGTTTTATGATATCATGTTTGGATGGGGTCTCAAATAAATACAACTCACACCTTCTAGGCTGCACGAAGCTCCCCCTGGTGTCTGGTGAAAGAGGTGAAAAGAATCCTTAACTTCAAAAAACAAATACCAGCCTGTCAGTGCCTGATCCCATCAGACCTCAGAAGCTAAGCGGCCTGGGCAGTACTTGGATGGGAGACCGCCGGAACCCCAGGCGCCACAGTGGGACGGCCATTGGGATTAAATTGGCGCTGTGTCCGTGGGCAAGACACTTCACCCACGTTGCCCAGTCTGAATGGTGTGTGTGCGATTGGTTGGTGGTGGTCAGAAGGGCCGATGGCGCAAAAGGGCAGCCTCGCTCCAGTCAGTTTGCCCCAGGGCAGCTGTGGCTACAATAGTAGCTTTCCATTACCTAGTATGGTGTGAATGAATAATGCATATGTGAAGCATCTTTGAGAGTCCTGAAAGCGCCATATAAATATAATGCATTATTATTATTATTAAACCTGTAAAACTACTGCCATTGCGGCCGCTTTCCATCTTTGAAATGCTAGTTGCTAGTTGCCTGTTAGATTGCATATACCGAGCCTTTTCCTCCTCATTTATGCCTCCATACTTAGTTGTACCCACATGTCCGTTGAACCTACGAACGTTTGTGGCCTTTTTGAAAATTTATCAGGAGGTAGGGTTAAAGTGTTACCTCCACGTGTGGTTTTGGTAAGCCTGACAAATATCTTCAAAATGTAGAAACTTTCATAAAAAAACCCCAATAACCTTACAATGACAATACGGTTTATTTGTCTATTTCAAACTTGCGTATCACTTCTACAAACGTATCCACAGCAACAATCATGTAATTAATTCAAACTATTTTGATCAGTTATTAATTATCACGGTTGAATCTTTGATGATCAACGGAAACAAATCAAGTATAGAATATTCTGACCTATTTAAAACAAGAAGTAGTTTAATAAATCAACAGGGTTTTATTAAATATTTCTCTCCCTGGATGTGTCACACCCTTAACAACGGATGGTATTTCCCACCTCTACGTGACTAAGAACCACATTTGCTTTGAAGAATTATCATAAATAGCTTAGCCTTTTCTTTTTTCTATGTGTTAATGACCATTTAGAGAGCAATCATAAACTTCCATTTGTGTTCCTCTCTGCGAAGTGCCATGTGAGGATAATTAAAGTCAAACGCCTCATTTAGGGAACAAATTATTTTATAGACTCATTCGTATTATATAAAGCTGCATTCTGTCAGAAAGCATTTAATTAGTCCAAGCTTTTTGATCATTTTCTTTGGCTCTCATCAAGTTTTAAAATTCGTCCTTTGACAGTCATGACATGCATTTTAATTCACAGATTGCCTCATTCTTTCTTAATACATCTCAATAAAAATGGCTTTAGCATTCAAATCTTTTGGGGAAATGTTAATGTAATGGATTTTGTTGCAGTTAATGTTCTTTTTTGAAGTTATGTCACATGTACAAAGCCGGACCAAAAAAAATCACTCCTTCTATTTGCCCCGTTTGACTCGGTGTTTCTTTTTTTTTTTTTTTTTCATTTCATGTACTAGACCGTCCATCCCAAATGGGATTGTTGGGAGTGATTGACCCTATCCCAGCCGATTCAAGGCCAAAGGCAGGATACACCCAAAACAGATTTCCAGTCTGTTGTGGGGGCACATACAGTACAGACACAACCATTCCTAGGGACAATTTCTTAGCAGCCAATTCCAGCTTCCAACCGCCAAAGCCGCGGTGAGACCGGCCATACTGTTTGGTCTAGAGCTGGGGAGGGGAAACTTTTTGGTTCGTGGGCCACGTTGAGTTCTAACATTTGACAAAGGGGCCGGAACAGGAGCAGATGGGTGGCATGCTTTTGTAACCGCTATATTAGACTGATAGAATGGTGCGCTAGATTTTAAACAAGTGTTAAATGTTACATCAAAAGCGTTAAATTTCAAATCTGGCGGAGCTAGGTCTAAAATCTAGTGCAATAGCGCTTAAAAACATGCATTTAGCAGCGCTAGGTTTGATGTAACATTTTGCTTGTTTTTAACATCTAACACACTTGTTTACAAAGTGTGCATTGGGCCAGATGGCTTTCCATATTATACAGTGTGCCATCTAGTGAGTAAACATTAAAATTGCAGGAGAAATAAAATGTGTAACAAGGTTTATTTATTTAATTTTTTCAAGTTCAGCAGGCCAGATTAAACTGTTTAACGGCTTTATGTGGCCCGCGGGCCGTAATTTGCTCAGGCCTGGTCCAGAGACAGTGGCACTGAGGGAAAGACAGTAAACAAAGATGGAGGTAGCAGAGATGAAGATGCTGAGGATCTCTCTGGGAGTGACCAGGATGGGTAGGATTAGAAATGAATATATCAGAGGAACAGCACATGTTAGAGGTTTTGGAGATAAAGCCGGAGAGGCCAGACTGAGATGGTTTGGACATGTGCAGAAGAGAGAGAGAGAGTACATTGGAAGAAGGATGCTGGGTTTGCAACCACCAGGAAAGAGGCCTAGAGGAAGACCAAAGAGGAGGTTCATGGACGCAGTGAAGGAAGACATGAAGATAGTTGGCGTGACCGAAGAAGATGCAGCAGATAGGGTTAGATGTAAGAAACTGACTTGCTGTGGCGACCCCTGAAGGGAAATACTGAAAGAAGAAGAATTAACCCAACATGAATGTTTTTGGAGGGTGGGAGAAAACTCGCACAGCAAGTGCGAGCAAGCTCCACACAGAAAGTCCAGTGGTTTAAGTCTCGTCCCCACCTGGAATTTGAACCCCAACCTTCTTGCTGTGAGGCCACTGCACTAACCACTGCGGCACAGTGCAACCCTTGACTCATTATATCAATCCCAGTTTTTCATACATTTTTTGATCTTATGCCTTCATTCCATTGACTTTAGTATTATTTTAAACCAATGTCAGTTCAGTTCAACTCTTATAACTGTGTTATTCTATATCCAGTAAATTCAGAGAATGGGAAACTATTTATATCAAAGCTGCTAAGAAAAGTGTGTACAATATAAACCACGAACATGGTCAAAGTTCATTCATTCCAGGAGGAAATGAAACATCAATGTTTATGTTCGACATTTTTATCTTTGTGAATTTTCCACAGTAGACTTGCTTTGTCTTAATAATGACGAAAGTATCTCTATTAACAACTGTAACACTTATTTGCATGTTCTTTTTCTGCACTGCATAAAGTCTTTTTAAAGAGATATTTTTCATGTGAAAACTTAAATTACAGCAACGTTTTAATAGTCGATAGTTGCCAAAAAATGGAAAGTTTGGCAACTTTTAGTTGCTGAGACTCACATCGTAATTTAACTTTCAGCTTCCGATCGCGAATATCTGAATGCTTATGTAAGTTCCAGATCTTTTTTCATGTGTAAAAACTGCCCAGTCAAAGATTGAACAACATGCTCCACCTGCCTTTATGACAAACTTTATCAATAATAATTGTGGAGCTTTTTTACCTCGACTTTGTGATCTTGTTCTGATCTGATCTTGATCTTATTTAAAAAAATGGCTTCCCTGTGATCAAACGGTCTGATGTGCATGTTTTGAGTTTCGGATGAACCCAAAATACCTGAAGAGAAACCTGCTCAGGCATGAGGGAAAATGCAAACTCCACACAGAAAGATCAGTTTCTGCAGTCTTCCTATCAGCAGAAGTGCAGCTGCTTTGCTTTACAGTAATGCAGCTGCATGATAGAACTCTGCATAAAACAGTGTTGTTTCTACCTGTTTCTCTACACACACCTGCCAGCCCAGCGGGGATCCCTTCATGAGGGATTTCTGATGGACTATAAAAAGAATCTATAAAAAGAAGCTTTTTTTAAAAAAAATAACTGAAACACAGCTCTTGATTTAGAATTTACAAGAATTTTTTTAAAGCCCAAATCAAGACGTGAAGCCTCAATTTACAAACCAGAGTGAAGGTTTTAAAAGCAATGCTTTATTTTTGGAATAGATTTTTCAGGATTAACCAACCATTTGGAAACCGTTTTCATTATTACACCGATTTTTAAATTATACTGGTGATGTTATTTGATAGAACGTGAACAGAAATTTACAGTATTACAATATTGTAGAGAGTCCAAAAAAAAAAAAATCTTGTGTTGTTACATTTTTCTTATTATGAAGTGTATTCAGTGCATTTGTGCTCATAAAATCCGATTCAGCCTTGATCTCCAACTATCCCTTGTACGTTAACATTTGCATATTAGACTTGAAAAATAAGACAATGTCGATTTTTTTTTTTTTTTTTTTTTTTTTTTTTTTTTTTTTTTTTTTTTTTTTTTGTCCCACCGGAACAGCTATAGACCTTGTGGGTTCGGGCAAAACAAACACAGCCTCAGGCAGGAGCAAGTGGTCAGGCCAACCACATGAGGTCCAACCTCCCACATATGTCCTAAATGACTCACAATGAGTTCTTCCAAAGTGTTGCACGTTTACTATCTCATAGACACTTTCAACTGCTCAATACAGATAACTTTAGCTCTCTGAAGAAGAAGGTATGAGATATTGTGAAAAGTATTTCACTGGCCCAAATTTATTAAAGTTGCACATAAAAAAGATTTAGAATTGCAAGACAGATTTGCTCTACCAGGGTCAGCGCCATCTACCAACCCCGGGAATCTCTATTTTATTTGTTTATTATAAATGCTTTACATCCTAAATATCCATGGTTTCTGTGGCTTTTTTTTTTTGCTGGACTTGACAGGGAAAACTGAGGAGAGAGGGAGGGGAAAGGACCGAAATTGAAGTGATAATAAGTAGTTACAATATTAAGCATCCCGACAAACCTCCTGAATAATCCGAAAAACAATCAACCAAACAAGAGTTTAAGAGTGGCCGCCCAGCAACCCAGCCAAAAGAGACACCCTTCAAGAGTCCCTTGTGGATATCCCCATGTGACCCTATGGATCTACGTAGGTACGTAGTTACTACGTAAGACCCCATAGACCCCCAATCTACGGGGCAGATGTTCCAACCATACCCTGTAATAGCAGGTGAGCCCAGGGGGTATCAGAAACCGACGTACAGTCCAAGAGGGGAGCAATCACCCTAAAGGCTCAAGGGCTTCCGTTTGCCCAAATGGGGCTCCGCCGGATGCCCAGCAGGAACAGGCCGTCCCAGATGCAATTACCACAGCCCAAAACACGACCAGGAACCTGGCCCTGTAGCCCAGAGATCACTGTGCACCTACTACTGCACCCTAATACCTGTTTTCACTCCCCTAGGGCCTCAACACGTAGTCCCACTAACTCTCCCATGCTGCTCTCCCCCATGCACCTCTTCAAAACTCCTGCTTGAGACGGGGGGCCCCCGATGGGCTCAAGTGAGACGATCCCTAGCTCTTTTGACCCCTCAGCAGCAGAAAACACAGAAAAGACTGGCTTCCAAACCCTGCATGCCCCTCTCCCAGCAGCAGAGCCCAAACCACATTGAGGGGACACTGGGGCATGAAGACCAGCCACCTTCCCCCGATCCAATCTGTACATGTATGTGCTGCAAATAAAGTGAGTCAGGGAGCTCTCGCGGATGGTGGGCCGTCAGTGGCAGTGGCATCAGTGGCATTTATGAAGAGGGGTAGATCCGTGTCTTTTAGGTGTGACCTTGATGATTGCAGCAGGTGAAAACAAACGTAACTATAGTGAAAATGCCAGAAATACTCAAATCAAGACTTAGTCACAACATAATTTTCCGACATGAAGAGACTGAATACGGCGAATAAAACTGTTGAAAAGTCTTCAAGAGTGTAGTGATCCAGGGTAGAGCTCGCGGGACGCTCATTCCAGGTGTTGGTTTTCGGGATCTTGTTCTTTTTTTGTGATGAAAACTGACAAGAATCGTTTCTTTTTGGCTTGGCTTCTTCTACGCGACAGCATCCTAATTGCTGCACTGAACCGCCACATCAGTCTCTTGCTCAATCCTGCTGTTATTTGTATACAAAGCCCCAAGATACTTGAACTACTTCACTTGACGCAAGCGCTCCTCTCTAACCAAATGGGAGGAGGGTAACCTTCTCTGGCTGGCGACTATAGTTACAGATTTGCAGGTGCCGAATTTGGGTTAATTCATGCGCAGTGTTTCATGATAAAGACCGTTTTTCTAAGATAATGTGAAACATACAAAAAAATTGTTTTGACTGTGAAACGCTAAGATCCAACATCTAATAAAAATAATTTCTAAAGCTATGTTCTTTTAGCCTTTGATTATAAATTGATCAAGAGCTGACTTTACACAAACACTGGCTAGTCAAATCTATTCAATAGTCACCTCTATTGTCGAGGCGGCAAGCCGAAGCTGTGGACGCAAGGTCATCGGTGCCTGTCGTGGCGGCAACGCCCAAACCCGCTGGTGGACACCAGTGGTGAGGGATGCCGTCAAGCTGTAGAAAGAGTCAAATCAAAAGTTACCATCCAAAAAAGTCACTTTGTTGGACTACTATAGCTATGACATAGCTACAGCTACGACTTGTATTTGCTATTGTTTACTTTTCTGCAATGTCTAAAAACCAACTCTGAGTCTTTGTTGCAGTAATTTTTCACCAATGTTGGTTGTTTGATCATTGTGCAAATCCTTCTTCAGTACTGCCTGAAGAATCTCAACAGGTTTTAAGTCAACACGCAGGATACTTGACTTTCTCCCATTGCTCCAGAATCCCATCTATGTGCCCTTTAATAAATTTCAGATTTCATACTGAGTACGGGTTTTCGAATGGCTATTAAAATCAGCCTTGAGTTTTAATGTTGTTTTTCTTTGACTTGATTTTATCAAAATCAGTAACCCAAATTCCAGCCTTGGCAGTGTCCACCAGAAACTGATTTGAGTTTCCGCCAACAAAACAGAGTTCAGAACAAAGTTCTGGCACCTTGATTTTATATGCAATTTAGATGCTATATTATATCTAACAAGAGACCTCTGTTGTCAAAGGTCAAAGTACTGTACACACAATATTGCCAGATGAGTTTGCTTTTCACTTCCTATTCAATGAGCCTTATACCAAAGCTTTTTGTTCCAATTCACATAAACGTGTCGCTGAGGTGATGCACATCTGCTTGAATTTTCTCATCAACCACACCAAACATATACAAATCATAGAAAATCCAACAACTGTTGTGTTAAGAAAAGTCTACAGGAGGTTTTCAAACCAGAAACGCAACCAGATATAAGGCTATCATTCTCACATGATTCTTTTGCATTATTGTGTGATTAGTTTGTTGTTTATTGTGACTTATGTCCAATGAGAGATCGGCCATACTGTGGCTGCCCATCACTATTGATTCCAATAATTTTTCTTGTGATTTGGGGCAGCTTAGCTCAGTAGTGAAGTGGCCGTCTTTGGATAAGAGATTTGCAAGCTTAATTCCTCCCACATTTTCATGCCAAACCTAAGACACCTAACCTCGCATTTCTCCCAACATTGGTGCTCTCGGTAGCTGCTGGCCATGTGGTTCAATACAGCAAAGAAGTGTCCCAACTAGGGACCAATTTAGTATGCAATTAGTTTTATGGACAAAATTCCAAGGTACAGCTGAGATGGTGGGGTTTGGTAGCCTTAATTAATTAGCCTTAATTGATTTGATGGAAGAAGCTGACTTGCTGTGGCGACCCCTGAAGGGAAATGCCAAAAGAAGAAGAAGATGGTTTGGAGCCTTAAAATTGGGTATATGCTTTTTGCAGATGATGTGGTACTTTTGGTTTTATAAGCATACGTTCTCCAACTTTTGCCGGTTAATCCTGAGACTGAATGGGATATCTGACTATGTGGTGACAAAAAGATAACCACTGGTGAAATTTAAGTAAATGTATCTCACAACTGCTTCACCGTTGAGGTTGCTGCCCCACAATTTGCCCCTGAAATTGAGGCAGATGACCGGACATTAATTGGAAAAAGGTGAAAAATATCACATTTGACATAAAATAGAGTTGATTTTTCTACATGAAAGGTGACTTCAGGCTTTCATAAAAACAGTTTGACATTATGTTTAACTATTTATTCGCTCAATTGGTGTCTCTTTACGAACAAAGACTCTAAATGGAATATTTGGATAATTAAAAAGCTAATTAGATGAACTAGTTTGAACTGAATTGTGTTGAAGGAAATCATTATGAAATTTTTAATCCATTTCTAATTAGAATATATTAAAGAATTTCACAATTAATGTGATTATTACAAAATTAATTGAACATTATGTTATTGGTTATGTTAAATAATTAATGCTACTGGGATATTTGAAGCCCCTTAATTATAAATATCCTAAAAATGTTAATATGCCCAAATCCCAAACACAATGATTAATTAATTGTGATTTGGCAAATTTACTCCAACGTGCTTGGTTCGATCTAATTTAACTGGCGCCTAAGTCATTTTGTGTTTCACATTTTTTATTTATTTTACTTTACAATCTGCTATAAATCTACACCCCCAAATTTCTGACATTTACATCAACATAAAAAAAATGTGTGTTTGAGCAAGAAAATGTTGTAGATGCCAGAAATTAAGAGACTAAAATTAAAAAAGAAGTTGCTGAGTGCTCAGTGGATAAGGTCATCAAGGCAGTATTTCTCCAAGAGTACCAATGGACATTGCCAGTTCTACTAACCAGCCATTGATTTAAGGGCAATATCCAGCCAGCTCATTTCATTACTGACCACAGTATGAGCAAAATATGCAACCCTAGAAAAATCACTTCATTTTCCCCTACAGCAGCAAAAAAAAACCCCAAAAAGAAAACGAAGAAATGGAGCCAAAACCTAAAGAAAAAATTACATTTTTTAAGGATCTTTTTAAAATGTTTGTAAAGCTTCATATTTGTGAAAAAGAACAACCTTAGACTGAAAAATGTTCAGAACTAATCTGATTGATGCCAGAACTGTCAGCTATGCACTTTTTTTTTTTTTTTTTATTGGTTCAAAACAAGTATCTAAAGTTTTTTCTTCCAGAAAGACCCAGTGATACTCCTCCATTCATTCCTCTTAGATAGACATTACCGTGCGTCTTGTTCCTCATTTTTAATTTGCTGCATTGACAAAAAAATTCAGTCAAGAGAACCAATTATTCTTCAACCTTTAAGTTTGTAATTTCTGATTAAGGGATATTGGTAAATGCACAGTGGACGAAGATATTTTCAACAAATGTTAGTAATTTTATAGTTTGTATGAATATTTTTATGACTCCACCCACAGAATGTGACAGAGGCATTTAGCACGCGAGCAGTCCGTGTGCCCATCTCTCTTTTTGTGATGCTTTTATGAACGCGGTATGTCCCAAACAACTGAAGAGGTTAAAGACAGGAAAAAGAAATGGAGGTAGCAGAGATGAAGACGCTGAGAATCTCTCCGGGAGTGACCAGGAAGGACAGGATCAGAGGAACAGCACATATTGGAGGTTTTGGAGATAATGTCTGAGAGGCCAGAGTGAGATGGTTTGAACAAATGCAGAGGAGAGAAAGAGAGTACATCGGAAGAAGGATGCTGTGTTTGGAACCACCAGGCAAGAGGACTAGAGGAATACCAAACAGGAAGTTTATGGGTACATTGAAGGAAGACACGAAGATAGTTGGTGTGACCGAAGAGAATACAGCAGATAGGGTTCAATGGAGGAAACTGACTTGCTGTGGCGACCCCTGAAGGGAAAGCAATAGGAGAAGAAGAAAGGATTTTGTGGAATGCCCTGGCATGGACCTATTCTTGTTTTTTCTAATTTGTCAACATTTCTGAATTCAATCAACACTTTTAATTAAAACTTTGCTATCAAAATGCAACAAAAACACAAAACCCCAACCCCACACTTGTGAGTCTACATTTTGATTTATCTTGGGTTTTAATTTGCATTCAGAATGGATCACCCCAGGTAAAGAACTTTCCTGTTCTCTTTCTTTAAGCCACTGTCTGAACAGCAGCCACATCAGAGCAAATCTAAATGTATGAAGTAGTTTGCCTGCCCTCTATAGAAGTGTTTCAGATTGGGTTGTTCTTATTTAATGTTCCTTGTCAATCAGTCTTTTGCTACAACGGGTAATTCTCTACCCAAAAGTTTTTTTTTTTCTTTTATTTATTGACTCTCCAAGCACTAAGCACATTTTAACCATGTATGCAGGGATTTTCAGATTCTCTTGTAGGTATCTGGCAAATTCTCTCTTCTTCTCCAAGAAAATTCCCAGAAGTCTCAATCCCTCTGGCTTTGCCTTATGAAGCTCTTTGGGAATTACCTGATGCATGCGTATAAAGTAAAATAACATTTAATAGATTTCATCATAAGTAAATAACATGTATAGACTTGGCTTCTATGGCTTTTAAAGTCTTGGGTTAGAGCCCTCAAGATTAGGTCTCTGCTTGTTACAAATAATATGTTTCTGGTGGCTTTACTGGATCGTGATCTCCAACTCTTTATGGTCTGATTTACAGGTGATTGTGAAGCTTCCCTGATGGGTATATGGACTTCTAAATCTGAAACCATGGTGTTCTGCTGGAAATTGGTAGCATGTTCCTCTTCGATTCAGAGATGAGGTACTGACACACGTGGAGGAGTTTAAGTTTCTCTGGGTTTTCTTTACGATTGAGGTGAGGATGAAGCAAGAGATCAAAAGGAAGAGTGTTAAAATTTCACATATGCTGCATCAATTCATTGTGTCAAAGACAGAGCTGACCAAAAATCAAAGTTCTCAATTTGCTAGTTGTTCAACTTTCTGACCCTTTGTCTGTGGTCCTCAGAAGGAAGTGGTCAAAAGCACAAAATCAGAAACACAAGCAGGCTTATCCCCTAGAGGTTCTGTCTCTCTGGCCCAAGAACACCTCAGAATTGTCCCGGGCGTGTTGGAAGAAGTGACTTGGATGAAGGAAGTCTTGAGTTCCTTGGTCGGGGTACTGCCCCGGGATCACACCCTGTGTAAGACGAAAAACCTGATAAAGTGTACTAAAGAATAAAACAAAATTGAACATTTATCTATTAAAATGTATTGTACTTTGTTGCTTCTGAACTTTTCACAAGTTCAATGCCTAAACTGATTATCTGAATGGAGTTTAAATTGATAGCCATTACAGTTCCATGAATCAATAACCTTCAAATACCGGCCCCTGATTTTCAACTGGAATAAGATGGCGTGCCCTCTGTTGAATGGGGATGGTGTCCTGCCTCAAATTGGGTAGTTCAAGTATTTTAAGTCCTTGTTTGAAAGAAAGACAGAAAGAAAGAAAATAGAAAGCTCAACAGTACGCTCCGTGCTGACTCTGCAGTGAATAGGATGTTAACTCGGTTCATTGTTCTGAAGAAGTAATTTTTTAGCAAGTACAATGGTGAACTGTCAACTTTTTTTCCAATTTGTTCTTCACCCACTGTTCCTAAACTTTCAGTTTTCCATCTCAGCACAAGGTCTTCAGGCATCACAAGCAACCCTGAAGATCCAGATGCCCAATCTACGTCTTCAATCACAAATTACAACAAGCCATTACATGCAAACATCGTTGGGGTGTGAACATTTTTACATAAGCCATTTTGCAATTTTGAATTTAACTTCAGTTACTGGAATCTATAGATAACTGTGCTGAAACTCAGAATATATTAAAACATTATTCCCTAAAGAGACATGGATGGCATAAAATCTTGACTAAGATATTCCCAATGGATCCATATTGATTTCCCATGGTGCACTGTTCTTCACTTATCATGAAATCAAGTGACCCATTTGAAAAGCAAGAGGAGATGGGGATGCCACATCGATGCAGGACTGATCATTTAAATTCAATATACTTGGTCAGTAAAATGCAATAATACCAAGAAGTCGATGTTGCGAGCTTATTTTGTTTGTTTTTCCACCAGTTGTATTGATATGGTAAACACACTGAGTCATAATTTTGCAACCAAGCAATTAACAGTGAAGGCATTACTAGATGAATAAATATTGAGGTGATTACTGAAGATACGTTGCAGCCTACCAACTATGTGTTTATCAAGAAGAGGACTGAATGATGTAAAATATTTTAGAATGTTGCAAACTTTTTGATTCAAACCACAAAAAAGTTTATAAGGACTGTTGGAGATGATTTTTCCCGCAAATACTTTATTCTGTGAGAATTTAGCAAACATGTGACCAATAAGGTAGAAAATGGATGTTATTAGGTATAAACATATAGATGAGCTATGTATAGTAGGGACTGTATCGCACAGCAGTAGTAGAGTGACAATCCTGCAATTGGAAAGTCGCACGTTTGATACTTAGCAGAGAAGCTTATTTCAAAGTGTCCCGTGGTAAGGCACCTAACCCTAATTCCTCCAAAAAGATTGTAGCGCCCGCCACCAACTGAGGCTGTGTGAGTGAGTGACAGTAGTTACAAGTTCTCGCAATTAAAACAAAGGAGCAGAAAAGCATGTGACTATTTACTGTTTGAGCTCAAGTTCGACATTCAATGCTTCTCTATGCGGCTAGTGAATGTGACATCCACGTGGACTCATTGCACACATTTGACAGTCAGCTTCGTCTGCGAAGAAAACTGCACATATTGTTCTTTGGGCATGGCAGCATCACCACACACACATTGGCGGATTGTAAAAAGTGGTGGACCAAATCAAAAGTCCAATTTTGGTACAAATGCATGTTTCATTGTGCCCTTCTTGTAGATGTTTTAGGTTTTCCCCCAATTGAAAAAAAAAAAACTGAGAAAATTTCGAGATCTCCTGTTTTTTTTGGTCAACTCTTGTTTCTGTACAATACAGACAACCTTAAATTAGAAAAACTTTTATTGTAGTTACGGAAACTAAAATGACATAAGATCAAACTTTTTCTGATGGCGTTGTAAATTTTTTCCAAGTATCTTGACTATAGTATCTTCAAATTTTATTTGAGCATCTTAAATATTTGAGTTCTCCATGCAGAGGTGAGGCTTAACTCCATACTGGTCCAGAAAATGGAAGAAAGCCTGTGGTAGAACATTTAAAAACTCATATACAAAAATTTACTATACCATGGACTTCCAACATTTGTGACTGTTTAAATATTTGTCTAAGAATAATACATATTCCAGGCATTGTTGCTGCTGGGAATGAATCATGAATATTCTATTTGTATAATCTCATTAAAATTTTTAGTCATTTGACAGCCCTAGTTTTTTGTTTTATGAGGTTTTTTTTCTGCGTGAATTGCTGTGAACCTAAGGACATTTTCTCTTACAACTGTAGCACAGATCAAAAGCTCGATCCGATGATGTTGTCACAGATCAAAGACGAGATTCTGGAGACTTGGCTTTCATCCGCTCCCACTTGGCACACATATAGACACGATAAGCCACAGAGGGATTCACAACAGGATTGCAGCAGTAATTAATAATTAGAAATATTTTTTATGTGCTGTAATAGACTGCTGGAGCTGTAATTATTTGAAACAAGATGTCTTTCTGGTTTGGTTGCATTTTATTCAAGATCCCTGTTTTGAAACTAAACTGGGTCATTGTCGAATCAGGAAATCACGGCATCATTAGCTGCTCAGCCACTGGATATTTTTTTTTTATGGTAAGCATAATGAGCAAATAAAATCACATTGTTGCAGAGAGATCGAAGACTCATCAATCCTTTAATCCACCAATATGTTCTCTCATTCACTCTCTCTCGATACATACATACAAGTACGAATATATATATATATATATATATATATATATATATATATATATATATATATATATATCCACTCTCTGGCCACTTTATTAGGTACACCATGCTTGTAACTGGTTGGACCCCCTTTTGCCTTCAGAACTGTCTCAATTTTTTGTGGAATGGATTCAACAAGGTGCTGGAAGCTTTCCTCAGAGTCGGGCCCATATTGACATAACGGCATCAAACATTTGCCGCAGATTTGTCGGCTGCACATCCATGATGCGAATCTCCCGTTCCACTACATCACAAAGATGCTCTATTGGATTGAGATCTGGTGACTGTGGAGGCCATATGAGTACAGTGAACTCATTGCCATGTTCATCAACTTCTGAGATTCCAGTTTTATGACCAGGCAAATTATCCTGCTAAAAGTAGCCATCAGAAGTTGGGTACACTGTTGCCATAAAGGGATGGACATGATCAGCAACAATACTCAGGTAGGCTGTGGCATTGCAACAATGTTCAATTGGTACCAAGGGGCCCAAAGAGTGGCAAGAAAATATTCCCCACACCACTACACCACTAGTTCAGGCTGGATCCAGGTTCAGGCTGGATCCGTCCAGCCTGAACCGTTGATACCAGGCAGAATGGATCCATGCTTTCATGTTGTTGATGCCAAATCCTGACCCTACCATCTGAATGTCGCAGCAGAAATCACGACTCATCAGACCAGGTAACATTTTTTTAATCATCTATTGTCCAATTTCGATGAGCTTGTGCAAATTGTAGTCTCAGTTTTCTAATCTTGGC
Source organism: Neostethus bicornis (assembly GCA_902685375.1). Taxonomy (NCBI): domain Eukaryota; kingdom Metazoa; phylum Chordata; class Actinopteri; order Atheriniformes; family Phallostethidae; genus Neostethus; species Neostethus bicornis. The sequence continues at coordinate 8,841,513 of LR738542.1, read as the reverse complement.
TGAAAGGAGTGGCACCCGGTGTGGTCTTCTGCTGCTAAAGCCCATCTGCCTCAAGGTTTGATGTACTGTCCGTTCAGAGATGCTCTTTTGCCTACCTTGGATGTAAAGGGTGGTTTTTTGAGTCACTGTTGCCTTTCTATCAGCTCGAACCAGTCTGGCCATTCTCCACCGACCTCTGGCATCGACAAGGCATTTCCACCCACAGAACTCCCGCTCACTGGATATTTTTTTTCTTTTTCGGACCATTTTCTGTAAACCCTAGAGATGGTTGTGCGTGAAAATCCCAGTAGATCAGCATTTTCTGAAATAGTCAGACCTGCCCTTCTGGCACCAACAACCATGCCACGTTCAAAGTTACTCAAATCACCTTGCTTCCCCACACTGATGCTTGTTTTGAACAGCTGGAAATTGTCTTGACCACGTCTACATGTCTAAATGCAGAGTTGCCGCCATGTGATTGGCTGATTATAAATTAAGTGTTAAAAAGCAGTCGGACAGGTGTACCCAATAAAGTGGCCCTGAGGGTATGAATATACGTATATATATATATATATATATATACTGTATAAATATATATGTATATATGTATGTAGGATGTATCAAAACGGCCTTTCCGGAAGTGGAAGTGGGATTGCCCATCAGATGAGATGGTGATAATAAATGAGAAGAGGGATTGAAAACAATCTGGTGAACCTCAGCATTTACCATATTCTCCTAAAATGAATTTAAAAAACTTGACAAAGTCTTGAAGTTCACAGTGAGGCTTTAATTCAGCAAGAACCTGCATTTCTGAGCTCCTTTAATGTTCCTAATAGACTTCAGACTGCATTTGTCTCAAAGTGATCAATGACACTTAAGGGAAATACTATTGTCAGCTACGGTTGATTTGCTTTCATCCACCTTTGATCATAGTCATTCAGTCAGCCAACCAGGGGTAGATGATTGGTATTCAGATCAAATTACAGCTTTACTTCTGATGAGAACTGTTAACCTATGTGCAAAGGATATTGGAATCTACAAAGTGGGTAAATATCAATTAATCGGTGATGTTGAGAAAAGGGAAGTTTTAATGCAGTCGTCTCAAAGGACTTCCCACTCAGATATTTAGAGACACAAAATCAAGGTTAAAAGACTAACACAAACAACTATACTTCAATCAGGAAAGATTTGGGTTAGCAAAAGTGAATGAATATATTTATCAGTTGTAATAAAATAGAAGAGAATAGGTGTAACTGATTGCGATGCAGTCTGCTTATATTGGCGAGACATTCTTGAACTTGAATGATCCCTGAGGTCCAGACGGTGGTAGCGGAGTACTGGATCCAAGGGGAATACAACAGTCAACAAAACTGCTTTTTTTATTAAATTGAAGATGCTAGCTTTATTCAACAAACTCAAGATATTCTTGTCCTTATACCAAGGGTGTCCAAATCCGGTCTTGAGGGGCCATTGTCCTGAAGGTATTCCATGTGTTCTTGCACCTACACACCTTATCCAGGTTATGGAGTCAATGTGCCAAATTGCATTGACTGTTGATTTCACTTTATGTGCATCAGCTGTATTGAACCAGGAACACAATGAAAACCTTCAAGACACTGGCCCTCAAGGGCCAGATTTGAAACCAGAGTACCTGGAGGAAACCCACACATATATTGGTAGAAGGCGCGAACTTAACAAAGACAGGCCAGTGTTTCAAGTCTTGCCCCCACTTCAGGACTCGAACCCCAACCTTCTTGCTTTAATGCATTGAACTTATATACCGTAATTTCATGGCTATAAGGTGCATATAAACGTCTTAGACTTTCTTCAAAATGAGCGGTGCGGCCTTTCGTGCGGTGCGCCTTGTGTGTGAGAAAAGGCGGACCTAAAAGAAAAAGCGTGTGAATGAATCTTCAAAAGGAGACCACAGTTTCACGAAGGGCTGGAAGGCAGCACCGGGTGAGTTATGCTACAGTTTGCCAATGGATTGTAGATGCTTGGACTAACGTGTCTGCTGGTACTGTTATCCGAGCTTTCGCAAAAGCTGGTATCCTTTCTGAGGAGCCGCACAGTACAGACAGTGACTTTGACAGCGAGGAGCGAAGTGGACCTGCTCTGTTGGATTTTGCGCAGCTGTTCAATTCTGAAACAGAGGATGAGGACTTTGACAGATTTGAATAAAGACTATTACCAGTAATGTGCTTGTTTAGTATCATTACTACTTAAATAAAGCAAAACCAAATTCAGTTTTGCTCCCGATCTATTTTTTAATACGCACATTTGCATGCTTGCGTGTGTTGTTGTAAGGCAGTGTGTGACTGAGACTGCGCCTTTTCGTACGGTGTGCCAAATGGTCGTGAAATTACGGTAGCGCTTTTCTTGACACTCAAAGACGTTTCACGTATGCATTATTCATTCACTCCATACAACCATTCACACACACATTCATTCCTGATGATGGGAGCTATCATGCAAGGCGCATACCATTATCATCAGAAGCAACTGGGGGTTCGGTGTCTTGCTCAAAGACACCTCGGCATGGACTCTGGGCAGGGGATCGAACCTGCGACCTTCCGGTTACGGGACGATCGCCCTACCCACCAAGCCATCCTTCCCCACAATGAGCCCTACTACCTGCTATGAGGCCACTCCGCTACTACTCCGCCACTGTGCCGCCCTTACTGTTATATAATTTATATTTGTTGTGTCACAAATAGGTTTTAGAGAAAATCGGAGGAGATGTGCCCCTTCATGTAAAAACAATGTTTGGGTCACTTTTTCACCACCTTTTTTTTATTTTTATTGTTTTTACATACAACAATACACTTGCTAAACGAATAACTTGAACGCATTTGGGTTTTCTGAAACAAGAAAAAAAATGAGATATTTTTTCAGCTTCACCAGTTTCTGATTCATTTCCATCGTTGGTCCATCCCCAGTGGTCTGATTAAATTACACCGAGTAAAGCTCGAGGAGAAAGTGATACAACTGCAGAGAAGATGTTGTCGCTTTACTGTTGAATTACGCTTCAAATGGGCTGTTTTGCACATTCAAGAAATTTTCTTCCTAATAAGGTTATTAGATCATTGTTTATGACTCTTTCTCAGCTTTTGATAAAAAAATATTTCCACCTTGTTAAGATCGAATTTAGCTATGAATGGATTCTTGGTGGAGCTGAAATAAGAGAGGATTAAACACTGACTGCGGGCGATATTTTTACTGCTCTTTGCTCAGTGGTGTGAAGGACTCTGACGTGTTTCCAGCAAAATATTCTAACTCAACACAACAACTCATATTACCGTTTCAAATTAGTATCCCGGGGTCGGATTTTACTCTCATCATTTTTACAGTTAAAACTCTAGATTTGATCTGATTAGCGCCTGGAATTAGGGCCTCCAAATCCGAGACCATGGTCATCGCCTGGAAAAGGGCGGAATGCCCCCTATGGGTCAGGGACAGGGTCCTGCCCCAAGTGGAGGAGTTTAAGTATCTCGGGGTCTTGTTCACGAGTGGGGGAAGGATGGAGCGGGAGATCGACAGGTGGATCGGTGCGGCGTCAGCAATAACTAGGACGCTGCATCAGTCCGTCCTGGTACAGAGAGAGCTGAGCCGAAAAGCAAAGCCCTCGATTTACAAGTCGATCTACGTTCCCACCCTCACCTATGGTCACCAGCTGTGGGTGGTGACCGAAAGAATGAAATCGCGGGTCCAAGCGGCCGAAATGAGCTTCCTCCGCAGGGTGGCTGGGTTCTCACTCAGAGATCGGGTGAGGAGCTCTGCCGTCCGGTAGGAGCTCGATGTCAAGCCACTCCTCCTCCAGGTTGAGAGAAGCCAGATGGGGTAGTTCGGGCATCCAAGGGCCTCGCGGGCAAGGTGTTTCGGGCACGTCCCACCGAGAGGAGACCAAGGGACAGACCCCAACCCGCTGGAGAGACTATGTCTCACAGCTAGCCGGGGAAAGACTTGGGATCCTTCCGGGTGAGCTGGAGGATAAAGCTGGGGTGAGAGAAGCTTGGCTTCCCGTTTGAGGCTGTTGCCCCGCGACCCGTTCCTATGACAAGCAGAAGATGACAGAATGGAACGGAACTTACTTCCGCCATGATGAAAAAATTGCAGTCTAAAAGTCTGTGTCCGAAAGCGCTTTTTCACACATACCTGATGCCTCTCTGACACCGAATTCAAGAAGGGAATTAACATTGTCACAAATCCCATTAAAATCATAAAAATTATTTGTCCGTAATTGAAAGAAAAAATAAGGGGTTTTTCGTAAAACTCAATTTTCCAACCTTCATACAAAAATTGATCATTAAAAGTTTAGACATTTCTGTAACTTTGAAAAAAAAGTTAGGGATCTTTACCTCTGTTTCATCATGCTTTAAGTGCTTTTTTAATTTCCACATTTAGGTCTACTACAATAATTTGTGAATCACTTAGGGAAGGTGGATTCTAATTATAGTTTCACTTTAGCAAGCTGCATCCACTTTACCTGAATACAAGATTTTGGCTGCTCAATAGTTCATGCTTGTTCTGAATTTCAATCTCATAATGCATCAGGCAACTTTAGATGGATCTAAAGCTACAGGCAAGCCAGTCAAGCAGACATACTGCGTCCATGAAACCACCCGACTGAGAGTTATAAAGAAAAAGTCTGGAATGGTGGTGATGACATAACCACGGACCTCCTGGGAGAAGACATTTCCTTGATGGCAGCGAGGTCCCTGCATCGATGCTACTTTCATACATAAATATAAATTGCCTGATCCCCAGAGACCTGCTGCACCCTTCCATCATCACAGATCTGCTCTTTTGTGCTTTTTTCAGATAACAACCTGAGCTCCTTTTTATCTTTGACCAAAGACGGCTGCCAAAAGTAACCTTGTTTTTCCACAGAACAACTCATCGGACCAAACAGCAAATGTTTCAGGTCTTTTTTTTTGACAATCTGAATTGGTTTGAGGACGTTTTTCTTTTTGCCTAAAACAGTTCTGCGTCACAACTCTGCATGATGGTGTGAAAATAAACTTCCTTTCAAGGCACCTTTTAAGAGGCAGCATGACGCAAAATCAACTTTCGGGGGGATTTGACCACATTTGAATGTTGCTTCCCCGTCTATTACATACTTAAATCTTTATCTATACATGATTATTATCACACAAAAGCACTGCATCTTTCTTTAAGTTAAAATTTTAGCTCATTGTTACTGAGATTAAAACATAGGAATGTCCCAAAAAAGTGTTTTTTACATTGAAACATCAATGGATTATGTAATCATTTCCAATACCTGGGTGACCTGACGAGATCTGCGACCATTGAGATCTGTGACTATGCGCCTCGGCACATGCCCAGAAAGTTCTCCCTGTTTTCCAGATGATCTAACCATTGAGATCTGTGACCTGCCATGATTCTATTGGAATTAGTGTTAGGGCTAGTTTTCAAAACTCCGATTAATCGAGATCTGTGACTGGTCGCAGATCTTGATGAGGCCGCAGATCTCAATAGAACACGTGGACTACAGACTTTAAAACTGTTTCAAACCTAACTTAGAATAGATAGATTAAAACTTTATTAATCTGCTGCAGGAGAAATTCTGGTGTCCAGCAGCAACAAGTCACACATATAAACAAATAAAAATACAATAATAAAGTTAAAATTGCTCGTAATAAGATGCCCATTTGGACTCAGTTCCTTCTAGGTACTGTGCATCCGTTCTGTTAAATCAGACATGTCCAAAGTCCGGCCCGGGGGCCAAATGCAGCCCGTTGTCAATTTTCATCCGGCCCGCAGCCTCTGTCATAAAATCACTAGCGCCTGGCCCGCGTGTAGAATTACGTAATACATTGGACAGCAGCGCTGTTACCTGTATGTTCTAAATGCTGCCATCTAGAGGCTAAAATAGTAACAGCAAATTAGTATGTGAGCCCCCCAATTTTCTAAAATGGCGGCAATTAATAAAAGGAGGAAAAAAATAATCTAGCACGCCATTTAACCAGTCTAAACTAGTGGTTACCAAAGCATGCCATCCATCTGATCCTGTTCGCAGGGGCAACTCCAGGATTTTCTAAAGGGCTTTTTGTCCATGACCTCACGCGCCCCCCCAACCTCCCTCGCATGTCAAACGTTAGAACTCAATGTGGCCCGCGAGTGAAAAAGTTTGGACACCCCTGGGTTAAATTGACCGAGGGCAGAAGGGATTAACAACATTAAGCACTCAGTCCTGCACTGCAGTGAGAGGAGCCGGTTATGATGGGCATTCTTTTGAGTTGTGACCACATCATACATAGGGTGACGGGGATTTTTAAGGATGCCCTGCATTAGAGCCCTCATCCACCTCTCCAAAACAGCTCCCACAGAGTCCATGTTCCTCCCCACCAAAGCTGCACATTTCTTAATAAGCCTGTCCACTGGATTGTTGTCACCTTCCAGCCAGAAAGAGACCTTTCATTTGTTTGAGTGTTAGTTCAAAAAGATTTAAAACTTCTCAAATATATTACTTATATTTTTTAACATTCACAGACATTTTTTTTTTCAAATTGCTGAAGCTGAATTAGATTCATTTCCCAAACTCCCACAGACATTTTAAATTAAAGTCATTTCATTCAAATCAGGTTTGAAGTTCACTGTCGAGGGTCAAATTATAATTGGTTCTAAACACGAAACCTTAAATTATGTAAAACTTATTTTTCATTCTAAGTATTATTCAGTTTAAATAAAGTTTAGTTTTTTTTCTGCATTGTTATTTATGAAGTGGCAGAAAAACATAACTCTCAGTATAATTTCATAAAAGCATCTTAATTCATCATATTTTTTCAAGCATACAACCGCCCAGAGTTTCAAATTTTCCCAAAACACTCATTTTAATATCTGATTCATCGGCTTGAAGCATAATTTACGTCTTTTTCTTGCGCCTGTGTATAATTTGATTTGTAACTTGGCTGTAAATTTACCCGGAAACTACAAATAAATTAGTTGCATATGAGATCATATTCAATTGCTATTTAACTAAAACAAATGAACAATTATATTAGCATAAGTAGTTTGTTTTAAATTTCAAATGATGGTTTCAGAGTTTTATGACACTGATGAGAAATAAACACATTAAAAAAAAATTTCTGCCTGGCCATGATGAAAAAAATAATTTTTTTTCGCGCCTGCTGCTGCATTGGTAGCGGCCACAGCAGCCGCAGGCGCTGCTTATTGAGATCAGGCTTAACAACGTTCTTTCATGTCAGACTACAAAAAAAAAAAGTTTTAAAAATTATTCATTTTATCCAGAAAGATGGAGCAACAAATGTTACAACTTATTGGAGATGGTCACGAATATTTTTTTTCTATGTGAAGTTTGCATGTTCTCCCTGTGTCTGCGTGGGTTTTCTCCGGGTACTCCGGTTTCCTCCCACCCTCCAAAAATGTGCAAGTCAGGTTGATTGGATGGTGCTAAATTGCCCCAGGAATGAGTGTGTGTGTATGGTTGTATGTGTGTGGCCCTGTGACAGTGTGGCGACCTGTTCGGGGTGTACCCTGCCCTAACCTTAAATCAGCTGGGATGGGCTCCGGTACCCCCTGCAGCCCTGTAAGGGATAGACAGATAACAGGGTGACTGACTGACTGTTGCAGTCATAACTGGGTCTCAAGTGTTGATGAAGCTGATTCTGGCTAATTAGCAAGTCAGAAGCAGGGTACACACTTGACAGGGAACCAGCCTGTCATATGGCTGCACAGCCATATAAAAAAAAGATAACCAATACAATTATTATAATCAGGGCTCCAGCAAAGGAGGGCGTCCCCATCCCTGTACGTTGAGCCAACCAAATGAACCAAAATTTTCCAGTGCTGGCGATCTTTGGCCAGCTGTTCTGCTAACTCAACGGTGATTCCAAGTCTTTGGAGGTGGGCCATGATTACGTGAAACCATCGGGTATGGTGTTTACCTCGTACCCGGGGTTTAACTCGGGCTTGACTCATCAAGTTTGTTTTAATAATTTTTTGTCATGAACATATTTTTTCTAGATTTGCCTGAAGATGTATTTTCCCCACATCATCTCTCAGTTACCGAGAAACACACGACCAATCACCTTAGTGGCACATGAGTACAAGAGATGGGTACTAGGTGTGGATAATTAGGTGGAGGAACATTACACCAACTCCTAAGCTCCTGATGAAGTCTAGTCGCTCAGTGCATCCGTTAAATTTTATTTCACTTTAGTCACTTGATCAATATCAATGCATCGGTGACCATTTATGAGACCCACAAAAAATGGTGCACCAATTAGCAAATAGAAAAAAAAAAGCTGTGACCCTCAAATCCAAGCGTCGACTCGGGTCTATGTGTAGCTCAGTGGCTAAACTTGGAGGTGCCCAGTACGTAACCATTTGTCAAAAATCAATAAATATTCAGTAGTGATTAGCAATTTTTAAAATATCACCATTATTTTTAATCAAACAATACCAAAGAAAGAAACGAAAGAGCTGAGCCAAAAAGCAAAGCTCTCAATTTACAAGTCGATATCCGTTCCCACCCTCGCCTATGGTCACCAGCTGTGGGTGGTGACCGAAAGAATGAGATCGCGGATACAAGCGGCTGAAATGAGCTTCTTCTGCTGGGTGGCTGGGCTCTTCCTCAGAGATCGGGTGAGAGGCTCTACCATCCAGGAGAAGCTCTGTGTCGAGCCTCTCCTCCTCCAGGTCGAAAGAAGCTGGGTAATTCGGGCATCTGGTCAGGATGCCTCTCGAGCGCCTCGCTGGGGAGGTGTTTCGGGTCGTCCTACCAGTAGGAGACCAAGGAGCAGACCCCGGACGTGCTGAAGAGACTATGTCTCACAGCTGGCTGTGGAATGACTCAGGATTCTTCCGGGTGAGCTGGAGGATGCAGGTGGGGTGAGAGAAGCCTGGGCTTCCTGTTTTAGGCTGTTGCCTCTGCGAATTGGCCCTGGATAAGCGGAAGACGACAGAACGAAACAATACCAAATGCCGGTTTCCTCCCACCCTCCAAAGACATGCATGTTAGGTTGATTGGCCGGTGCCAAATTTCCCCTTGGAATGAATGAATGTGTGTGTGTGTGGTTCCGGGACAGACTGGCGACCTGTTTGGGGTGTACCCTCCCCCTATAAAAACAAATAACAGAAAAAAGGGTTTCCTCCTTGCCCCAACAGTTTATCTACGCCTCAGAAGACACCTAACCCCCGCTTCTCCCACCATTGGCGCCATCGAAGGGCAGCCTGCTGCGGTGTAAGGAGTGCAGCAAACAAATTTCCCCGGTGAGGGATGAATAGAGTAATTCCTTTTATTTATTTATTTTTTTAAAACAAAATAACAACCCTGTACAGTTTATTTATGTACATATTTTCTCAATCATTACACTGGAGGTGTCCCGCTAACCACCACATTTGGTACATGTATGGCAAAGCATCTTCATTTCCCAGCCTCAATTAATTAGTGAAACAGTCTATATTAAAGTCATTTAGTCAGAATAATTTTCTAAAATCAATAATGAAGCTTTAATTTTCATCCAGAAGTCTGTGTGTTTGGGAAGTGGATTAGAGTTTAATTAATGCCCCCCTCATTATCTTTTTTTTTCTTTCTATAGTAAATATAAGCCTGTTTAAAAGACAGCCACTAAAAGGCATCAAGTTTCCTTTTTGATTTCCACAAGGCTCATTTTTGTCAAGGGTTTTCTCAATAAACTGACACTAATCTCTCAGATTCTTCTTCTTTCTTCTTTCTTTTTTTTTTTTTTTTTCCCGAGGAGGAGTGTGTATGAACAAGGGCACGTTTTTTTTTTTTTTTTTACATATGCTGAATGTGTGTTTTTATTACAGTAGTTCAACTTTGTGAGGAACTGTGGCACGGTGGCGTCACAGCAAGAAGGTCATGGGTTCAAGTCCCGGGTGGGGACGAGGCTTGGAACACTGTCCTTTCTGTGTGGAGTTTGCATGTTCTCCCCATGTCTCTGTGGGTTTCCTCCAGGTACTCCGGTTTCCTCCCACCCTCCAAAGACATGCATGTTAGGTTGATTGGCCGGTGCCAAATTTCCCCTTGGAATGAATGAATGTGTGTGTGTGTGTGGTTCCGGGACAGACTGGCGACCTGTTTGGGGTGTACCCTCCCCCTTGCCTTGCAGCAGCCGGGATGAGTTCCAGCACCCCCCGTAACCCCATAAGGGATAGAAGGTGAATGAATGTGTGAGAAACTGTTTGAAACAATTTTTTTTGTGACGTCGCATTATAGAATCAAAATTAATTTGAAAATTTAATCTCAGATTAACACATAAATCATCTGAAAAGATGTGCAATCCTCTCGCCACAACACGTAAACTGCTATTTTAATGTCCAGGGTATGAGCGAGCCTATCCTGGCTGATTTTAGGTGAGAGGCAGGGTACACCCTGAACAGGTCGCCAGTCTGCTGTGGGGCCACACACACAACCATCCACACACAAACACACTCACCCGTTGGGCAATTACACAGTGGTCAAGTATGTTTTTGGAGAGTGGGAGGACCCCAGAGTACTCGGAAAAAACCCAAGCTTACTCAGGGAGAACATGCAAACTCCACACAGAAAGGCCAGTGGGACCACTTGGGACTCGACCTCGTTACTGTGAGGGCACTGTCAAACCCCAGCGCTAACCACTCCGTCACTACGGATATTTAGAAAAAAAACTTAAAAATATTATAATCTAATACGAAGCTTTAACTTCAACTTTAAAACTAATTAAACATGTTCACTTAGAGACCTCTAATAATTTGCTTAAATCCTCAACGTCATCTGTGATTTTATCTCTTGCAAATCAACCATGTTGGTTAAAGTGTTTGTAAAAATTTACCCAATTGTAATTTGTCTTAAAATCATGTCCTCTGAATTATTTAAACTTTTTTTTTGGTATTTCCCTTCAGGGGTCGCCACAGCAAGTCAGTTTCTTCCATCTAACCCTATCTGCTGTATCCTCTTCGGTCACACCAACTATCTTCATGTCTTCCTTCACTGTATCTATGAACCTCCTCTTTGGTCTTCCTCTAGACCTCTTTCCTGGTGGTTCCAAACCCAGCATCCTTCTTCCGACGCACTCTCTCTCCGACGCACTCTTCTCTGCACATGTCCAAACCATCTCAGTCTGGTCTCTCTGACTTTATTTCCAAAACCTCCAGCATGTGCTATTCTTCTGATTCTGCCCATCCTGGTCACTCCCAGAGAGATCCTCAGCATCTCCATCTCTGCTACCTCCATCTCTGCTTCCTGACTTTTCTTCAGTGCCACTGTCTCCAGACCAAACAGCATGGCGGGTCTCACCACATTTTTGTACACTTTCCCTTTCATTCTAGCTGAAACTCCTTTATCACACATCACTCTTGATACTTTTCTCCACCCGTTCCAGCCTGTCTGCACACGCTTCTTCACCTCTTTTCCACACTCTCCATTGCTCTGGACTGTTGATCTTAAGTACATAGGATCTTCTTTATCTCTTCTCCCTGTAATCTCACATTTCCATTTGGCCTCTGATTTAAACATTGTGTTAATTCCCTCGTCTATGATGCAGGCTCTTGTCTCCTTTTGTTGACCCTTTCTTTGCTTCCGATCGAAAAAATTACTGTGTACCTTTTAGCCGAGTCGTTCCCCATCCGGCTGTGAGACATAGTCTCTCCAGCAGGTCCGGGGTCTGCCTCTTGGTCTTCTCCCTGTGGGACATCCTGACCAGATGCCCGAATCACCCCATCTGGCTCCTCTGGGCCTGGAGGAGGAGCTGCTCGACACTGAGCTCCTCCCAGATGGCAGATTATAGCAGGTTTTCTTTCCAAAAAAAAAAAAAAAGATAAAACTCAGGCATAAACATAAGGAGGAAATACAACTACAACCAGTTTTGGAAAAATTTCAGACAAAATCTTATGGAACTTTCTTAAAGTTGGGTTTTATTTAAAGGTTACTTTTGGGCAAATTAGCTCATAATAAAATGAGTTGAGACAACTTAACTGAGGTGGAATAAAAACAAGATAAATATTGGCACCTTATAATGTTGTTTTTCTCTCTGTAGTGCTGTTGTGATGTCGTAGCCGGAGAAAAGTTGGTTGAATAGCTCAAATTTCTGAAATGTATTTATTCCTGTGAAAGAGCCCCCAAACACAGATATTGGGAGCAATTTCCAAATCATTTAGGTCTTGGGTAAACGTTTGTTCCGTGTAAACATGACAAAAATTGTTACATGAGGACTGAGTACTACTTTTTCTCAATATTTAACCCACTCGTCTGGAGAAGCTCAAAAAAACTTGCAAAAAGTTGCTCCACATGCGTGGATTCTAGGATTCTAATGTGCAGTTAAAACCTAGTGAAAAATCTCAGGAAGTCAAAGCGTCTGTGAATCACAAAAGGTCACCAAATAGTGAAAGTGCCACATTTGTATTATTCACACTTCCAAAGATATTAGAAATGCACTGCTTGTCACGTGCACTGTTTGCAGCTGCTTAGCAGCCGGAGCTGCTCGCCAAGGTCAGACAGTCACCGGATCAGGACTTCAGCTGAAGAATCACAAATGAATCTGGCAAAAGAGGAAGCAATAAATAAGTAAACAGAAAAGTAGGCAGGTGTATATTCAAAGGTGTTACCTACAGACTGTGTCGCACAGATTCAGGAGGGTGTGTGGAGATTTCAGCACATCACGACTCTTACTGGAAGACATTAGAACAGGAAAGCCGCAACACTGGGGACCAAAAATTATGCATTGCATGCATGCAATGTACAGTACTTTTATTTTTTAAATGATAAAATAAGATTTAAGGAGGAGTGAAAATAAATCAAGAGATGCTTCAGCACCCTTGAAAAGAGTCCGAACTCGCCTCCGCATCAGAAGTACCATCTATGCCAGGGGTGGGCAATTAATTTTTATCAGGGGCCGCATGAGAAGCCTGAATTGTGTCAGAGGGCCACCAACTTTCTTTGATTGTAAAATACATAGCTGGTACTGATAATCAGAAGAATAAAGCATTCTGTAAATATGTATATTAGGTTAGGTCAAGCTCATTTTACCTCTTCATTATCCAGTCTGTTCTGGTGGAATGTCTGAAATGGCTATGTGAAGGACAGCTGAGAGGTGGTCATCAGTCGTAGAGGATCTGTGTTTGGATTTGTTGAACTTCATAACTGAGAATGTCTGTTCACATTGATAGGTAGATCCAAAGAGGACTAGGATCCTCTGAGCATGCCTCCTCAGGTGTGGAAAGTTCTCCTCTTTGAGGGCTGAGTAAAAGTCTACGATGTGCATATGTAGCGACGTAACGCTTTTCAAAATAAAATTTCAAAATAAAAGTTAAAAAAAAAGTTTAATTTATGGTGTTTGTGATTGGCCTCACGCAGGCCTGACAGGGGCGTACAAAGGGCCGGATGTGGCCCGCGGGCCTTAATTTGCCCAGGTCTGATCTATGTTAATGTGAAACACGAAAAACCAGATTTTTCTTTCTCTAAACATTAGTTTTGTTCAATTTTTTTTCTCTCCACCATATTTTTAGTCTCTTTTTTTGACCCCTTTAAGATCCACGTAATTACCCCTCCTGCTCTTCACACTTCATTTGCATTCTCGTTCTCTGTATACTCCAACCTTGTTCATTTTTCACTTGCCCCGCTTCACAGGCTTTTTTTGGCGGGACAAGAAGTTCCAGCCTGAAGGTACTGTGACTTTTATTGCTTTTTTAAGAATCACATGAGAACAAAACTTCTAAATCTTTATTGTAGCCGACTTTGTGCCCCAGGTCTTGGTTGTGTGGCAAGCAAAGATAATTAGGAACTTTAAAACAGGGGTCAGAAAAGGGTAGGGAAGTCGGGGGCAGAGGATACTGCTTTTGTGGAGTTAAAATTCTTTTTTTTTTTTTAACCCAAGCAGATAATCATTTTATCTTTTGAAAACTCAGAAATCCAATATTTGCTGAAAAATGCAAAAAAAAAAGCACTTATTAAGATTCACTTTTTCTGATACTGATTTGCTCTTCTCTCGTCATCCGTGCTTAGTCCCGCCTCCTGTATCTATGTGGGTGCACGACACAGCATAAATTTAATTTGAGGTTGGTAATACACCGTAAAGCACATCATATTAGTAAATCCAACAGATATTCTTTGACGAGATTAGAGGTGCATTTTAGAGCCAGTCCATGTTCCGTTCCGTTCTGTCATCTTCCGCTTGTTCCGGGGTCGGGTTGCGGGGCCAACAGCCTCAAACTGCCGCAATCCCGAGTCGTTCCCCGGCCAGCTGTGAGACGTAGTCTCTTCAGTGGGTCCGGGGTCTGCCCCTTGGTCTCCTCCCGGTGGGACGTGCCCAAAACACCTCGCCCGCGAGGCGCTCAGGGGGCATCCTGACCAGATGCCTGAACCACCCTATCTGGCTCCTCTCGACCTGGAGGAGAAGCGGCTCGACACCGAGCTCCTCCCGGATGGCAGAGGTCCTCACCTGATCTCTGAGCGAGAGCCCATTTCGGCTGCTTGTACCCGCGATCTCATTCTTTCGGTCACCACCCACAGCTGGTGACCATAGGTGAGGGTTGGAACGTAGAACGACTTGTAAATCAAGAGCTTTGTTTATCGGCTCAGCTCTCTCTTTACCACGACGGACCGATGCAGCGTCCTAGTTATTGCTGATGCCACACCGATCCGCCTGTCGGTCTCCCGCTCCATCCTTCCCCCACTCGTGAACAAGACCCCGAGATACTTAAACTCCTCCATTTGGGGCAGGACCCTGTGCCTAACCCGCAGGGGGCATTCCACCCTTTTCTGGGCGAGGACCATGGTCTCGGATTTGGAGGTGGTGATTCCCATCCCGGCCGCTTCACACTCGGCAGCAAATCGATCCAGTGACAGCTGGAGATCACGGTCCAGTAAAGCTCCAGTAAAGCCAGTCCATGTAAAGCTTTATAAACAGACCAAAACATCAGGATTACCACGGCAACTATTCATCAGTCTGGTAAAACAAACCTATCTCATGACGGAAGTGCCCACAAATAACTTAAACATGCATGAATGAAATAGAAAATTAAATATGTTTTTAGTCACAGCAATTCTGGGGCAAAATGACAGAACAAGACTGCCATTTTTGCGCCATCAGGGTCTCTGACCATCACCAACCAATCACACACACCATCCAGACTAGGCAACATGGGTGAAGTGTCTTGCCCAAGGACTCAGCATCAGTTTGATCTCAACGGGCATCCCACTGTGGCACGTGGGGTTCTACCCAGCAAACAGAGAACATCCAGGGAACGTTAGCCTGAGGTTCTCTAAATGTTTTTTTTTCACCTAACCAAAAACTAACGTTCCCTAAACGTTGGTGGTTATCTTAGAACCTAACCCCTCTAGAACGTTGAGAGAATCAAATTCCAAACGGTATGGTTCAAATTAAGAGGAATACTCTAAAAACCAAACAATAACATTTGAAACTTTGGAGAACCAAAAATAACCTTCAAGGGACGTTCTGCTAACCTTTGAAAAACCTTCCCAGAACATTCGGGGAACGTTAAATGGCTAACTGGGTAGCGGTGTCCCATCCAAGTACTGTCTAGGCCAAGCCTCCATAGCTTCTGAGGTCTGACGGGATCAGGCATTGATAGGCTGGAAAGGCTAGCATGGTATGGCTTTTGATGTCGGACTAAAGGTCGTAAATGGTAGAAACTGCCAAAAAGTTGAGTTCGGATTATATCCCCTTTGAAAAACTCCTAAAAAAAAAACCACCAGTGGGGAAAAAATAAAAAACCTCGTGGGGATCCACATGAAAGAGAGATCCCTCCCCTGGGATGAGCAACCAATATGTCAAAGGTTATTGTTTAAATATTAGCTTATTCTAATCTACAGCTAAATATCTAAAGAAGTCAATAGATGTTCTTCATCCTGATGGAAACACGGGAGACTAGAAACATGGGAGATAGTAGAAGTTGGGGAAAGTATGGTACATTGGGGTTCTGCCTCTAATTCTATCTACTATTCTCTGCCAGACTGCCTTGGCTGCTTGATGTATCCACATCGCCCTTGCCAGATACCTGGCTTTCTATCTCATTCATTGTTCTCTATTGTCTGTCCATTTAGATTTACTCTGCTAGTTGGTACAGTACAATTCACATGTTGTCCACCTCTCTCCCTCCTCTTTGGGAGAGAGCTCCGTTTCAGATTCCTGATGGATACTCTGCATTCCTGTCCTGGGCATGGCCAGACCGAGGAGACCTCCACGCTTCATCATCCCCGCTCCATCAGGATGAAATCCATCTACTCATTCCCAATCTGGGCATCACCGGGCTAAGGAGTCCCCCGTGTTTCCATCAGGAAGAAGAACATCTATTGACTTCTTTAGATATTTAGCTGTAGAGTAGAATAAGCTAATATTTAAACAATAGTCTTAGACACATTGGATGCTCATCCGGGGGAGGGATCTCTCTTTCCTGTGGATCCCCACGAGGTTTCTTATTTTTTTCCCCACTGATGTTTTTTTTTTTTTAGGAGTTTTTCCTCACCGGGAAGGAGAGTCTAAGGGCATAAATGTGCTGGTCTTGTTTAGTTAGCATTTGTTAGTTATTTTTCTTGCTGTGTATTTGTGTTAATACATTCCTCTTTTTCTTGTGATTACAGAAATTCTATGATTTTGGGCTATTCCAGTAAAATTTAATTGAATTAAAGAAGGGGCCCATTTTTCCAACACACCTTGCTACTGATGGATACCCTGAACTTTGGAAGACTTTGGGCAACCACAAGACACAAACAGACACGTTCTCATCACTCTCTGACTGGCATCCCTCACTCACATTTGGCAGCATAATGCGGGTTCAGGACACGGAGGCGCCTTTAAATCACTCTGTGAAACAAAAGACGCCATGAACTCAACCTCATCGACCTTACCAACCTATACATCACACGCCCACTGCTTGGAGATACGGTACACCTTCTCCTTACAAACAGTGCTTTTTCTCTTTTTTAAAACCTTAGACGTGCTTTCACATCCATTGCAGGAATCTAAAATGATATCTGATGTGAATCTTCTTTTTTTCGGTCACCACTCGTAGCTGGTGAAAATAGATGGAGGTCAGAACATGGATTAACTGGTATACCTTTTTTTTTTGGCTCAATTTTCTTTTTACTACAAATGACTGCCATAGCATCCTAATTGTTGTGGATGCCAAATTGTCCCACCGCTCAATCTCCTTTTCGGTTCGTACCGCCATGGTGAAAAAAAAAAATGTCTTTATTGCTTGATGAAAATCATTTTATGAGAATTTTTCGAATAAAATTTTGTCAACTTTGGTTAACAAAACCTATCGTCTCCAACTCTCAGCTGTCACCATAAAACAGTGCCAACTTTGAGTGGTACTCAAGTGGTGCCAATTTTTTTAACATGCTGGAGCAAAACAAAAAGCAAAACACCTCAAATTTAACAGATGTATAAACTAAAAATAAAAAATAAAAAAATCACGGTTACATCCTATCATAGTGGGTAGCTTCAGAAAAGTTTGGATTTTTTTCTTTTTTTAATAGAGATTCACATTTTTGAGACATTTGAACAAAATTTATGGAGGTAGGTTTTTTTTTTCATAAGTGATCAACTAGGGAGGCGGTGGCAGAAATTATCCAGGAGTTTGAAGTTTGGCATCCCACTGAGTTATGGTTAGGGTCCCTGGAGAAGACACCTTACACCTTGTTTCTCTGACCATTGGTGCTGTTGTGGCAGCCTGCTGTGGTGTAATGCAGCACACAGATTTCAATGAGGGATCAATAAATTATACATCATTTTTAGTTGCAGGGGTTTCAAAGTCCTAGAAGCTCACTGAAGATTTTAATTGCGGTTAATCGCCGGTAAAAAACAGTCAATCTAATGTGTGAATGAGAGGGATCTAAAGTGGAAAAGTGAGGTTACAGGGAGAAGAGATAAAGAAGGTGGAAGATTTTAAGTATCTAGGATCAACAGTCCAGAGCAATGGAGAGTGTGGAAAAGAGGTGAAGAAGCGTATTCAGGCAGGCTGGAATGGGTGGAGAAAAGTATCAGGTGTGATGTGTGACAGAAGAGTTTCATCTAGAATGAAAGGGAAAGTGTACAAAAGTCTGGTGAGACCGACCATGCTGTTTGGTCTAGAAACAGTAGCACTGAAGAAAAGACAGGAAGTAAAGATGGAGGTAGCAGAGATTAAGATGCTGAGGATCTCTCTGGGAGTGACCAGGATGGACAGGATCAGAGGAACAGCACATGTTAGAGGTTTTGGAAATAAAGTCAGAGAGGCCAGACTGAGATGGTTTGGACATGTACAGAGGAAAGAGAGAGTATATCGGAAGAAAGACGCTGGATTTGGAACCACAAGGAAAGAGGACTAGAGGAAGACCAAAGTGGAGGTTCATGGACGCAGTGAAGGAAGACATGAAGATAGTTGGTGCGACCAAAGAGGATGCAGCAGATAGGGTTAGATGGAAGAAACTGACTTGCTGTGGCGACCCCTGAAGGGAAATGCCGAAAGAAGAAGAAGAATTAGAAAAAAAAATCAGTTATTTAGATGCAAGAATACACAGAAAACTTTCAGGACGCTGGCCCTTTAAGACTAAAGTTTGACACCTAAAATGTTCTTTGACAAAAATACTTGTGATCTTTTGTCCAAAAATATGAAGTTTTATTTCATTTACCAAGCTGTTTTGTCTATTGCTGTGTGTCCGAGGATAGGTGGGTACAACCTAGACAGGTCACAAATATGTCGTAGTATCGCAAAGAGATCCAGAAAACCAATCACACACACTCCGTTTAAACTGGCCAATTGATGTCACATGTAAAAATGGGTGTTAACCAGTCATGAAGTTGGCATGAAGAACCACACATGTCTGTATCGCTTCATTTTTTAGTCACAACCCTTTATACATGTGACCTAAGTGATGGAAGCAGTCTTGTTTGGCACCCAGACTCTTCTCAGGGGAAATTATGATGCAGTGATGGATGCAGCGTTTAGTCTAGTCTTGCTAAATTTTATTGTAAAATGTATGGGAGAGGTTGTTGCTCTGACATCTTTATCTATTTTTTAGTGTTCACAGTTACATTCACAATGTGCACACCAGCCGTTCTGTTACACGTATTCACCCCATCCCATCAGAGCTGCAGGCTTTAAAACTGAATACTCCAAACATACTGAAGGGCTCATCCCTCTTCAATATGGAGGATGCAGCAGCTGTGATTACTAACAACAACGTCCAATTTGGACCCATCTAACCATGGAAAATCGTCCCACTCTGAAACACTCCATTTCTGATGAGTTTTGGCCCACAATGCTGCCTCTGTACCTTGTTCAAACATGGCTTCTGTTCTGTATGATAGCGCTTTAATCAGCACCTGCAGATGGTAGGGAGGATTGTGTTAACTAGATTTAGAGAGTGTTTTTTAAGCCCATTTAGTGATTGGAATTCCGCAATCAGTTGAATGAGTGATGCAGCATCACCCGAAAACAGAAAAAAGTCATTGACATTGGATATAAGTACTCGAATTTGTTCATCGCTATGGCACATTGGGGTACGACGCAAACCAAAATTTAGAAGATAGGAAATGAAACGACAATTTGGAAAAAAATCACAACCAAATAAAGCACTTAGCCATGTCCTTACTGCTTGATATCCCGTTTGATTAAGTACAACCGATGCTGATTCAATGAGTAAAGCTGCATTCACAAAAATACTAGCTGCCTCATTTATCAAGATTTGCATAGATTTCAAGCTGAGAATTTTTTTTTTGCACATTTTGTTAACCTTGCTTCCGAGATAAAACTTTGGGATTCATGAAAACCTTCATATGTCAGGAGAATAGACTGTTCCCCCTCTGAGTCCTGTTTCCCCCCGCCCTCTTGTCTGTGTGTGTGCAACTAGTCACACCTGAAACTCATCTGCTGGAGCATAAATGGAACATTTTTTTGACACACTCTTTGCCAGATCGTTGTTTATCATGCTTGACCTGTTATCCATCTTTTGGCTCCAGCTCCTACATTAGAACCTGCCTAGTTTATCTGTTTTTGTCTTCTTTATTTGGACTTTTTTATCAGTCTGATAAAACTGCTTGTGATTTTTCATCTGAACCTGTCTGTTGTGTCAAATGTATATTTTTGGCCTCAGTTCCACACCATGACATATTTTAAGCTGAGAAAGAATTTTTGCACATTTTGTTAACCTTGCTTACGAGATAAAACTTTGGGATTCATGAAAACCTTCAAAATTCTTTTCATTCAACTAAAGCTTCATAAATCACAAATGCGACAAATGTCAGGCGCAAGCCAACTTGATCTCCACCCTACTTGTGAAACTCCAAATATGGATCATGCATGATGGGACGCATATTCAATGCTCCTCAAATGATGCAGACCAAAACACAATTCAAAGCAACAAAGATGATTTTTAACTCACGCATACTTAACGGCAATGAACTCATAATTAGAATGTACTATCATTTATCACAAATGCCCCAAAATTTTCTCAACCCTCTGTTCACCCCAGAAAGGGGTTATTTGACCTCTCTAGCTAGCCTGCAAACAGAGACCCTGTCCACACGTAGCCGGGTATTTTTGAAAACGCAAATATTTTTATCCATTTTGGCCTGCCCGTCCACATGAAAACAGATTTTTTTTTTCTCTCAAAAACAGTGTTTTTGAAAACTACGGCCAAAGTGGAGATTTTGGAAAACTCAGTTTTTGCGTTTGCGTGTGGACGTGCGAAAACGGAGATTTGCGTTTTTATGCGTCACTACCTGCGACAAGTGATGCACAGACATCATTCGTGTGAGTCCTTGTTTACAAAAGCAGACAGTGGGCAGCATGGATCCACTGAAACAGGCATTACTTTTTACCCTGTTGCAGACCCTCTTTTCTTGCCTTTTTGTCCGCTCTAAACTGCTCTTGCTTTTTGTTGAGGAGCAAAGAAAGAGAAATGCGTTGCAGTTGGCGATTATTCATCATAGCTTTCCTTGCTCAGAACTTACGTTTAGATAAATACTGCCCACTACTGGTCTGGCATGCTTATAACCGCACTCAGAAGCGTAATTATTCGGCTCCTTGTGGATGCGGATATTTTGAAAACAGTTATGTGTGGTTACGTTTTTCTAAAACGGAGGACAGCAGATATACGTTTCCAAAAATACTACGTGTGGACATGGTCGGAGGAGCAGAGTCGTTCAAAGTGAGAAAGGCAGCTTAAGTAAGCTTAAGTGCTTTCTAAACGACTCTTAAGTGCCTTGTTTTAATGACAGCAAAAGGCCTGGGGTCCTGAAACACCTCCATGAAGCTTTCAGGTTGTGGGTGAATTTACCCCCTGTGGGACTTCTAGTGTTAAAACAATCAAATTCACAGGAAATAGGATACAAATAATGTCACAAAACTTGCTCTTATATTGCAGAGCCTTCAAAGAAAAAAGATTGGCTCCTGAATTGGTTTGTGAGACCTCTTCTGAATATTTAATTAATGCTTTACTTTTGTTTTTCTTCATTTACTGGGAGTCTGGATGATGAGATGCAAAGTCATTCGCTGTAAAGGAACACTGTTTTTAACAAGACAGCTTTGAATGTTTGTGAGAATGAAGTCGCCACTGATCCCTGTTCACACCTCATTAGCTACATGTTCTCATGTAAATGCCCTGTTAGCGCTTCCCTGGTTGACCCACTTCACCCTACTTTGGTTGTGACTTTCAGCTCAAATCTCTGTTGACAAAAGGTCTTAATGTAGAACTGAGTTAGACGTTTGATGAAATATTCTCTTGTAACCTCAAGGTGTGATACGGTTTCTTTTATTTTGGCAACAGCAGGGAGATCGGCAAAAAATGACGACGATGAAAGGGAAAAACATTTTGTTTGTAAATATTCATCAAAATGTTTCGAATGACCTATCCACTTCCTTTCAAAGCGTTTCTAATAGCTGTGCTGATTTTGTGCACAAACTATTTAACCATTCACATGAAACCCCTTTGCTGTTTCCATGCACAATCAAAGTGAAAAACGTTTCCCTAAAGGGTTCAAAATGTATTCTGCAAGAACGATGTGGAACTGAATGGCCATTATTTATCAAAGTTCTGTACACAATGGTGTAAATTTTTGGCGTTCATGTGCAGATAGGTAATATTCATGAAGAGGAGTGTACCTGTCTCTTTAAGTCGCATGGAAGGTGTGTCCTAGTAAAAAATCGTACCGTAATTTCACGACGATTAGGCGCACCATACGAAAAGGCGCAGTCTCAGTCACACACCGCCTTACAACAACACACAGGCAAGCATAGAAATGTGCGCGTTATAAAATAGATCGGGAGCAAAACTGAGTTTGATTGTGCTTTATTTAAGTAGTATAAACAAGCACATTACCAGTAATAGTCTTTATTCAAATCCGTCAAAGTCCTCATCCTCTGTTTCGGAATCGAACAGCTGCGCAAAATCCAACAGAACAGGTCCACTTCGCTCCTCGCTGTCAAAGTCACTGTCTGTACTGTGCGGCTCCTCAGAAAGGATACCAGCTTTTGCGAAAGCTCGGATAACAGTACCAGCAGACACGTTAGTCCAAGCATCTACAATCCATTGACTCGTTAATGCTGAAATTTCTCACGGCGGCTCGATTCCCATATTCGTGTCTCTTTGCCATTTTCAGTGTTAAAACAGCAATGTTGTGCATACAGCACATACCTTTTTTATACACAATCCACTCCCACACTTCACTCTTTAACGTTCTCATGCATTTTCTTTCAGGTCCGCCTCGCCTCACGAGCACCGCTTTTTCTTTTACAGTAGGTCTGCCTTTTCTCACACACAAGGCGCATCGCACAAAAGGACGTGCCACTCATTTTGAAGAAAATCTAAGATGTTTACATGCGCCTTATAGCCGTGAAATTACGGTAATGTCAATGAACATGCCTTCATATATTCAGATTCATGCTCAGTCACACCCTTGTTTATGACATGAAGGAAGTCAGGATATTAGAGGATTTCAAATTAATAGTCTGACACCTTTAACGGTTGATCACTTTTTGTCAGGAAGTAATTTCCACTGATGTGGCAGAAAATGACTCCCCGCCAAAAAGTGATCAACTTGTAGATCATTCCTCCATAAATTTGCAAGAAAAATCCCAAAAAAGAAAATCAAAAACCCCCCACCGGTACAATAATAAAAAAAAGTTGAGTTTATCAAAACAATATGTCCAACTTTTATTTTGCAGCCAAGTATTTTTGTAGCCTGCAAGAGTCTCTACATTTTCTCTGCATTGCCAAGAACTAATTATAGCCTCGGATAACGAACTATTAAACTACATGTTCTGGTTAAAAGACTGTGGTAAGTCCATAATTTAAAAAAAAATTATAAGAAAATGTTGATATTGGTGTACATTGTATATTTACACAACCTCTAAATTGGTGTTTGTAATGTGCGTACTATAGAGTCATGGTGTTTTGATAAATCTAACAGAGAGCACCGTTTTGGTCGTATAACACCTTCACACCCAAATTTGCAACTTGATAAATGAGGGCCAATAAGTATCATTGCGACTTTTGCCAAGCATTCTGTCATGACCACCTCGCCTACCCCCAGAGGGAGCCCTGAACTTTCTCCCTCACCTGGATCCCAGCCTTATCCTGAACACCTGGGCGATTAGCCTGGTACCAATCGGCTGTGCATTGTCAGCCTGCTGCCTATATAAAGACAATCACCCCAGACTTTCTTGTCGGGTCATTACCATCCCTTCCAGCCAGGTCTCCCTGGTTGCCTGACCATGATTGAACTCTGTTATTATTTGAACTTTTGAATCCTGAGTTAATCCTTTTGCCTCATAGCCGTACTGGACTTTTGTTAATAAAGCCTGGTTTGATGTTTTGCAATAGAGTCCTCTTTCTTTCACATCCTTCAACCCCCCAAAACCTTGACACATTCAGATTCGAGACTTTTTTTTCAATGGCTTTCAAAACGATATGTCATCATCCTATTCTAACCTGGTTATGAGATGGTCCAGCAGTGTACCGGCCAAAGGTAGCCCATATGGGACTACCGTAATTTCACGACCATTAGGCGCACCATACGAAAAGGCGCAGTCTCAGTTATGTGCGCCATTGCTGTATTTAACACACTCATAAGGCGCACCGTACAAAAAAGGCGCAGTCTCAGTCACACACCGCCTTACAACAACACACACGCAAGCATGCAAATGTGCATATTAAAAAATAGATCGGGAGCAAAACTGAGTTTGGTTGTGCTTTATTTAAGTAACGATACTAAACAAGCACATTACCGGTAATAGTCTTTATTCAAATCCGTCAAAGTCCTCATCTTCTGTTTCGGAATCAAACAGCTACGCAAAATCCAACATAGCAGGTCCACTTCGCTCCTCGCTGTCAAAGTCACTGTCTGTACTGTGCGGCTCCTCAGAAAGGATACCAGCTTTTGCGAAAGCTCGGATAACAGTACCAGCAGACACGTTAGTCCAAGCATCTACAATCAATTGGCAAACTGTAGCATATTTCGCCCGGCGCTGCCTTCCACCCTTTGTGAAACTGTGGTCTCCTTCGGTCATCCATCGCTCCCACACCGCTCACACTTCACTCTTTAACGTTCTCATGCCTTTTCTTTCAGGTCCGCCTCGCGGGCACCGCATTTTCTTTTAGGTCCGCCTTTTCTCACGAGCACCGCATTTTCTTTTAGGTCCGCCTTTTCTCAAACACAAGGCGCACTGCACGAAAAGGCGCACCGCTCATTTTGAAGAAAATCTAAGACTTTTATATGCCCATTATAGCTGTGAAATTACGGTAATTATTTTGTTTGTTTGAAACAATTTTTATCAGCTCAAAGTGAGAAAGAGAAGAAAAAAGAAACAAATTTGACATCAGATTTTGAGTAAAGACTGTTTGCAAAATGGATTTTCCTAAGAAATGCTGGACCTTGCTAAAAAATCCAAGTTGCATGAGACACCTCGTCCTGTCAGTATTTTTGGCAAAAATTTTCAGTCAAAAAAAAATTATTGGATACAAGAAATTACAATAAAAAAGAAAATAAATTCTATTTTTGCTGTTTTTAGTTACTGTATGTTAGTGTATAAATGTGTATTTATGTTATCAACTGTACAAAAAAAAATCCAAACAGCTCTCCAAAAAATTTATGGCGAATTACTTTAATTAGATTTACCTCCGAGCTGTCAGAGCTGTAGGAATTTTTACACCACATAAATAACTCCCAAAGGATCCTGTTGTTAAAAACACCTACTCTCTGAGTAGGCAGAGAAAGAGCAATTTGTGTATGTGTGATAATCTATTTTGTATAATTACCTTTCTCTTTATGGAAATAATAATTACAGCGTGCTGATTTAATCCCTGCTGAAATGTTACATAAACCCATAGGGTTTACCCATCCGAGTGATAGAAGAAAATATTTATGGATCTTCTAACCTCTTCTCTAATCTACAGCAGTTTTTGAAACCCTGCTCCTGTTGCTTTAGAGCACAGTGCCGACACTGAGCCGACAGAGCTGAACAGTCAGTTCGAACAAACTCTGATGCTTTGAACGGTTTACTTATTCTTTTTGTCTACGACAGCTGAAAGCATGGAGTCACTTTGAAGCACTTCATGAATCATAATGTTCAATGGAGTTTAAAAATGTGCTTGGTTTTTAGAAGCTTCTTCAAAACCTAGTCAGTTCATTTACAGTTGGTACTAACTGTTCCGTTCCGTCATCTTCCGCTTGGTCCGGGGTCGGGTCGCGGGTGCAACAGCCTCAAACGGGCAGCCCAGGCCTCTCTCTCCTCGGCTGCATCCTCTAGCTCTCCCGGAAGGATCCCAAGTCGTTCCCCGGCCAGCTGTGAGACATAGTCTCTCCAGCGGGTCCGGGGTCTGTGTTAAGTCCAAAAAAAGACTTTTATTCAATAGAAGTTTCAGAATTAAACTCAACAATAAAAATTCACAAAACAGAGATTGACAAATTGTCTTTTTCAGCCGAAAAAGGAGAGAGGAGCAGAGCCAGAGTGCTTACGCTTGCTGGTCCCACAAACTCTCTGGTCTCCCTCCTCTGTTCCCCTCCTTATTAACATAACAGAAGTAGCTAGAAGTGGCCTTGAATGTCCCGGAGTATGATAAGCAAGCGTGTGAACAGTATGTGGGAGAGTTAGCTGAAATGTTGGTTATTAGATGATTTGCACATTCGAGCATTAAAAACAGAAGTTAAACACATGGTTATGTCTGATGTGAAAAACACACAAATACTTCATAATTGAGCTTATCTTACAGTCTGCCCCCTGGTCTCCTCCCAGTGAGACGTGCCCGAAACACCTCGCCCGCGAGGCAATCGGTGGGCATCCTGACCAGATGCCCGAACCACCCCATCTGGCTCCTCTCGACCTGGAGGAGGAGCGGCTAGACACCGAGCTCCTCCCGGATGGCAGAGCTCCTCACCCGATCTCTGAATGAGAGCCCTGCCACCCTGCGGAGAAATCTCATTTCGGCCGCTTGTACCCGCGATCTCATTGGTGACAGGTGGTACCAGCTGTGGTACTAACTGTAGGTAATGTAATTAATAGCCCTTTATTACTTGGGGGAAAAAAAATCATATTCACAAAAATAATAGGGACGCACGGACACACACGTGGACAGCCCGAGTACTTATTGCTTCCACATTCCGTTGAAAGAGAAAAGGCATCAAATCTGTCTTTTGTGCAGTTTATTTAACAATCAAGACATTTTGACTTCCATCCGGAAATTATTTTCCATGTTCGAGAATTTTCAATAACTGAAAACGATTTCCGAATGGAAGTCAAAACATCTCAACAATCGAAAACACTCATCAGAACACAGATTTTTGAAGCCTTTTCCACATCGCAAAATTGCCTTTTTTATGTGTTTACAGAATGCATCAGATGGGCTTCCTCCAGAAAAAAAATGACTTGAGGTTTAGTTAAATTAATAAGCATTTTATTGTAAATTTTGAGGAGTTGTCTAGTTTTAAATTCAATTCCATTCTATTCAATTTCATCTGTATAGCCCAAAATCCCAGAATTTCCGTCTCAATGGGCTTCAAAAGAAAAAAAGGAATGTATTAACATAAATAAACAGCAAGAAAAATAACTAACAAATACCAACTAAACAAGACTAGCACATTTATGACTATCCTTCACGGTGAGGAAAAACTCCTAAAAAACCCATCAGTGGGAAAAAATAAGAAACCTCGTGGGGATCCACATGAAAGAGAGATCCCTCCCCCGGGACGAGCAACCAATGTGTCAAAGATTGTTGTTTAATCTTGTTATCTTTTATCATGTCTCTGTTTGTTGATGAGCTGCTAATGGTTCACGAGGGTTTGTTAGATTCAATTTTTTATGGGTTTTGGTCTTCTAGAGTTAAAGTTATAGAATTTTTTTGTTGCTGCTGATTAGAAATTCAAGACAAGTAGGATGAAATTATTATTGGCCGAAATGAATAACGGTCAAATTTGCCAATTGTCCAAGTTCAGACAGTATTTTTTTTTTTTTTAACTCACGCAGTTCATCCCTCAACGGGGAAATTTGTGTGCTGCACTCCTACACCGCAGCAGGCTGCCCACGATGGCGCCAATGATGGGAGAAACGGGGGGTTAGGTGTCTTTTCCAAGGACCCTAGACATGCACTCAGTGGGATGCTAACCCGCGAACTTCCGGTTGACTTCTGGTCCGCGGGTGAACGCTCTAACCACTGAGCCACCGCCTCCCCCCAAATGTTGAAAAATATGTACCAAAAACACCTCTAGTCGTGACTAGTAAAGTTGAAATAGCAAAAGTGGTTCAGAAAAAATAAATGAAGTTCTGTATTTCCAGTGTTATCCTGAATCGTTACGCAATCCTTAGATTTATAAAATAAATGTACAATTTTTTGGTCTTATGAAACTTAAAATGAAAAGCAGGTAAAATAGGTGACCAGATTCTTTTTGTGCCGAACAAAAGGGTATAAAAATGTTAAATCGTGGCAATTTAGTTACATAAGTTAGCATTGCCCTGTGATTTCTTTCACAATGCTGTGCAATAAAAGGCACAATGGTATGTCACAGTTTGCAATAACAGGCCATGTCGGCCAAAGTGGTTTGCTCAAGACACGTTAGCTCTACTGGAAACTAGCAACGTCTCATTTTAGGAACACCTTTATACAATGAAAAATTTCCTTGGTTCACTACTTCAGTATATCTGCTGTTATGGCGTCTTGTCTCAGTCTGTTACCCAAAATTTGTCGAACCCCGCATCTGGTTCTGCCACGCCTGCCTAGGACAGCTATGGGGCCACATCTGGCTACCTCTTATGCCTGACTTCCTCTGTCCTTAATTCCGTTCCATTATCTTCCGCTTGTTCCGGGGTCAGGTCGCGCGGGCAACAGCCTCAAACGGGCAGCCCCAGCCCTCTCTCACTCTGGCTGCATCCTCCAGCTCACCCGGAAGGATCCCGAGTCGTTCGCCAGCCAGCTGTGAGACATAGTCTCTCCAGCGAGTCAGAAGTCTGCCAATTGGTCTCCTCCCGGTGGGACATGCCCGAAACACCTCGCCCGCAAGGCGCTAGGGCCTGAACAGATGCCCCATCTGGCTCCTCTCGACCTGGAGGAGGAGCGGCTCGACACCAAGCTCCCCCTGGATGGCAGAGCTCCTCACCCGATCTCTGAGTGAGAGCCCAGCCGCCCTGCGGAGGAAGCTCATTTCGGCCGCTTTTAACCACGATCTCATTCTTTCGGTCACCACCCACTGCTGGTGACCATGGGTGAGGGTAGGAATGTAGATCGACTTGTAAATCGGGAGCTTTGCTTTTCGGCTCAGCTCTATCTTTACCACGATGGACCGATGCAGCGTCTTAGTCGGTCGGGTGAAGGAGGAGGTGGGTGGCAGCCAACGACGGGGACCCTAGCGGTCAGATCCTCGGCTGCATAAGCTGTCCTTAATAAACCGGTTAAAATTGGAATGTACCTGGGTCCTACTTCTCCGCCACCCCCATCATGTGGAGTTCTGATGACAAATAGTTACTCATTCAGATCACTAGTCTATTGCTTGCCTGTAGCTTTGGAGCACAAACTTATTTAGGGCTCTAACTTTAGTAGAAAGGTTTTAAGGTATTCCATGAGTAAGACTTTTTTTTTGAAGAGTTGTTTGTTTGAAGACATTAGTTACCGTACATTTCTGTTTCAAGTGCATCAGTAGGTTGTTTCATGAACAGGCTAGACCAGGGGTGGGCAAACTTTTTGGTTCGCGGGCCACATTGAGTTCTAACATTGACAAAGTGGCCGGTGGATGACATGCCTTGGTAACTGTAGATTAAAGACCAATAGAATGACGCGCTAATTTTTAAACAAGCACGCTAAATGTAACATTACAAGCATTAAATTTCAAAGCTAGCGGTGCTGGGTCTGAAATCTAGTACGATAGTGTTTAAAAACGTGCATTTAGCGGTGCTAGGTTTAAAATCTAACACCTGATGGCTTTCCATAGCTGTGCACACTGTTTATTTTGACAGTGTGCACATCACGGAGATACACATTTTAAGTGTGTGCCATCTAGTGAGGAAACATCAGAATTGCAGGAGAAATATAACATTAACAAGGTTTATTTAGTCAGTCAGTCAGTCATTTTCTTATCCATCTATCCCTTTTGGGGTTGTGGGTGGTGCCGGAGCCCATGCTGGCCAATTCAAGGTGAAGGGCAGAGTACACCCCGAACAGGTCGCCAGTCTGTCACGGGGCCACACACATACAACCATCCACACACACACACCTATTCCTAGGGGCAATTTTGCACCGGCCAATCAACCTAGCATGCATGTCTTTAGAGGGTGGGAGGAAACCGGAGTACCAGGAGGAAACCCACGCAAACACGGGGAGAACATGCAAACTCCACACGGAAAGGACAGTGTTCCAAGCCTCGTCCCCACCCTGGACTTGAACCCACGACCTTCTTGCTGTGAGGCCACTGCAATACCCTCTGCACCACCGTGCTGCCTAAGTTTATTTATTTAATTTTTTTATCTTCGGCGGGCCATTTTAAAATGTTTAACGGGCCATATGTGGCCCGCAGGCCGTAATTTGCCCATGCCTGCTGTAGGCACATTATCTCTCGTTGATAGTACCTGTTTCTACAGAGACATTAGCATTCACAAACGCTGTGCCACAATGTACCCCTAGTGGTAAGATTAATTCGTTTTCTGAACTATTTTGGTAAGTAACAATCCAGACCCGGACAGTTGACACGTCTTTAACGTTTGTGAAGAAATAAGGACAATTTAACGAAGTGAATGCTTTCCAAAGTAAACCTGGTTCAAACGCTGTATGGAACACCTAAGGCACAGTTCAACTCCGTGAAGTTATTCAATATTGACAGCAGACCTCTGATGATCAGTCTGTTGGCTTTGAAATGCAAATAAGAGCTCTACCACATTTACTGTAAGCCGGTCAATGACAGTTAGAAGGTTAACCCTCTGGATGACCTTTTCTTTCCCTTTTTTTAACCGTCACACTAGTGGAAAGACGGTCGTGTAGTTTGGTGTTCGGATGAAGAAGCCTGTTTAAGAAGGCAACATGACTTTTATTTAACTTTACTTGAAAGTTTCTTCACCCGACACCAATGAGCATGTGTAAAAGGAAGTCATGCATCATTTTTGAGCACATTAAGACTTGTGAAATATTCAGACGTTTCTCTCCACCTTTCAGAATACTCTGCTCATTCAAAAACTCAAAAGCAGATCGCATGAGAGCACGGCTTGTTCCATTACGTGGTCACGGGGGGTGCCGGAGCCTATCCCAGCTGATTTTAGGTGAGAGGCAGGGTAGACTTAGAACAGGTCACCAGTTTGTTGCAGGGCTACACACACTCATACAACCATCCATATAAACACTCATTCCTAGGGGCAATTTTTATTGTAGCCAATTAACCTAAAATGCATTTTTTTGGAGGGTGTAAAAAGTAAAATGGGTTGTTTTGAAGAGGAATGAAAATAAAGGATTACCTAAGGCTTCTTCTTCTTTTGGCATTTTCCTTCAGGGGTCGCCACAGCAAGTCAGTTTCTTCCATCAAACCCTATCTGCTGCATCCTGTTCGGTCACACCAACTATCTTCATGTCTTCCTTCACTGTATCCATGAACCTCCTCTTTGGTCTTCCTCAAGGCCTCTTTCATGGTGGTCCCAAATCCAGCGTCGTTCTTCCGATGTACTCTCTCTCTCTCCTCTGCACATGTCCAAACCATCTCAGTCTGGCCTCTCGGACTTGATCCCCAAAACCTCTAACATGTGATGTTCCCCTGATTTCTAATCCTGTCCATCCTGGTCACTCCCAGAGAGATCCTCAGCATCTTCATCTCTGCTACCTCCATCTCTGCTTCCTGTCTTTTCCTCAGTGCTATCGTTTCTAGACCAAACAGCATGGCCGGTCTCACCACGGTTTTGTACATTTTCCCTTTCATTCTAGCTGAAACTCTTCTATCACACAGCACACCTGATACTTTTCTCCACTCGTTCCAGCCTGCCTGCACACGCTTCTTCACCTCTTTTCCACACTCTCCATTGCTCTGGACTGTAAGTCTTAAGTACTTAAAATCTTCCACCTTCTTTATCTCTTCTTTATCTCCATAGGTAACCTAAAGGGCTACTTAAGGCTACATTGTGGAAAATGGTACAAACTGGAAAAAAGAATCTTAGTCACATACTGACACACTCATTACCGTAACAATGCCTGCACAAATTAGCACGTGCAATGCTTTGCTGCATGCAGTCAGAATCTATTTTTCAAAACTGTGGAAAACAATACTGCTGTTTTTTTTTTAAATTGTTACTTTATTGTTACATTCTAAAAATCCAGAAATAACCAGGATACTTTTTTTTAAGTTTATTTTATCTTGTTTTAAACTATTGGTTTGCATTTTAAAAGAAAAAAAAACAGCAGTTCAAGCAGGTGGGGTAAAAAATAAGACAAACCGGGTCCTTTTTCTTAACAGGAGGACCACCGCAGCCGTCAATTTGACTGCACTTGTTATGATTTGTCATATAAACATGTTTTCTATTTTATTATGTATTTTTTGTGTTCTAAAAATGAACATTTCAAAATTTATAAGCATTTTATCTCCTCTAACTGGACGCAGCAGCTGGGAGGAAGCGCACATTGCTACAGCAACAACTTCTGCGGGAAGTTTTTGGTATGTTGCTATGGCAACAAACACATTGCTATGGCCATACATAAGTGTGTGTGGGTTGTATTGGTGGGGAGAGACAAGGAGGACTCTGACGCCTTTACAGAAACATTTTAGAAAAGTTGAGTGAGATAATATGGAAGAGACACCATGAAGAGAGTAAGAAAATTATTGTCTGAAAAACGTATGCCATGTTTTTTTAGATAAGTCTTGAAAGTTCAGGTTAACATATTGGTGTATAGCAGGGGTGTCCAAATCCAGTCCTCGAGGGCCAGTGTACGGAAGGTTTTCTAGGTTTTTCTATATTTCTATATCTATATTTTTCTATTTTTTCCGTTCTGTCATCTTCCGCTTGTTCCGGGGTCGGGTCGTGGGGGCAACAGCCTCAAACGGGCAGCCCAGGCCTCTCTCACCCTGGCTGCATCCTCCAGCTCACCCGGAAGGATCCCAAGTCGTTCCCTTGCCAGCTGTGAGACATAGTCTCTTCAGCGAGTCCGGGGTCTGCTCCTTGGTCTCCTCCCGGTGGGACGTACCTGTGACCAGATCCTGACCAGATGCCTGAACCACCCCATCTGGCTCCTCTCAACCTGGAGGAGGAGCAGCTCGACACC
Source organism: Neostethus bicornis (assembly GCA_902685375.1). Classification (NCBI taxonomy): domain Eukaryota; kingdom Metazoa; phylum Chordata; class Actinopteri; order Atheriniformes; family Phallostethidae; genus Neostethus; species Neostethus bicornis. The sequence goes on along the minus strand of LR738542.1, from coordinate 8,808,830 downwards.
GAGCTCCTCCCGGATGGCAGAGCTCCTCACCCGATTTCTGAGTGAGAGCCCAACCACCCTGCGGAGGAAGCTCATTTCGGCCGCTTGTACCTGCAATCTCATTCTTTCGGTCACCACCCACAGCTGGTGACCATGGTGAGGGTTGGAACATAGATCGACTTGTAAATCGAGAGCTTTACTTTTCGGCTCAGCTCTTCTCTTTACCACGACGGACCAATGCAGCATCCTAGTTATTGCTGATGCCGCACCGATCCGCCTGTCGATCTCCCGCTCCATCATTCCCCCACTCGTGAACAAGACATCTATACACCTGATCCAGTTAATTGAGTCATTGTGCCAAATTCTATTGGCTGTTGTTTTCACTTTCTGTGCATCAGCTGTATTGAACCAGGAACGTTTAGAAAACCATCAGGACACCAGCCCTCGAGGACCGGCTTTGGACACCCCTGGTGTATAGCCCATAGCCAATTTTTAACGAGGACATTTTTGAAGTAGCAGAACAAAATGCGGAACAAAAACTAGGCTATTGATGAATTAGATCATTTTATTTTGGTGTTTGCTTTTTTTATTCCAGGTTATAAAAATAATTAACATTTTATCATTATTATTACTTTAAAAATTGTGTGGTGTAAAAGTTCATTTTTGCAATATAGCAGCACAAAACATGAATAGTTACATACGCGTCACGTTGATGGTCAGGGCGCTTCAGGTAGATGCCAATAAATTTATTAAAACCACAAAATGCCAAAAGCATACCACATACATACATAATATATTCTATACATATAATATAAATAAATAATTAAATAAATGAATTACTCTATTCATCCCTCACCGGGGAAATTTGTTTGCTGCACTCCTTACACCGCAGCAGGCTGCCCTTCAACGGCGCCAATGGTGGGAGAAGCGGGGGTTAGGTGTCTTCTCCAAGGACCCTAGACGTGCTCTCCATGGGACGCAAACCCGCGACCTTCCGGTCCGCGGGCGAACGCTCTAACCACGCGGCCACCGTCTCCACCCGGGTGACCAAATATTGGTTTGACTACTCCAACGGAAGATTTCTATATATTATTTAATTCGCTTATCCTACAAGGTCACAGAGTGTTGGAGACCAGCCAAGCACAAACCTCAGCTGGAAGAAAAGTTCACCCTCACAGTTCACCAGTGCATGGCACCAGTTCAGCTCCGACTGGCCGTAACATGTGGATGTATATTTAATGCTTCTCCTGTATCCAGACGGAGAAACATGTAAAATAGGAAGATGTATTGTTTTTACAGCCTACCTACAAGCAAGCTGTTCCTCACCTTCACACACACAGTCAAGCACACAGAAGCTCAGTCAGAGCCAGCATGACAGCTTGGTCCTGTGATGCAGAAAGTGATAAGCTCATCTCTAAGTCTCCATGGTGCTGAAGAAAAAAGAAAAAGATAGAAAGAGTGGAGGAAATGAAAGAAGGATATGAGTCCACTGGAGCTAGCAAAAAGAAGACGGGGGGTGTGGAGAATAAAATGACAACATGGCAATGAATGTGGTTCATACTGTAGCTTTTAAATGGAAAAAATATTCTAAATTTAACTTTGCAGAGCTACTTTTTTTCTAAGAAACACTTAGAATCTTCTTCTTTTGGCATTTCCCTTCAGTGGTCACCACAGCAAGTCAGTTTCTTCCATCTAACCTCATCTGCTGTATCCTCTTTGGTCACACCAACTATCTTCATGTCTTCCGTCACTGTAATCATGAACCTCCTCTTTGGTCTTCCTCTAGGCCTCTTTCCTGGTGGTTCCAAATCCAGCATCCTTCTTCCTATGTGCTCTCTCTCCTCTGCACATGTACAAACCATCTCAGTCTTGCCACTCGAACTTTATTCCCAAAACCTCTAACATGTGCTGTTCCCGGTGGCGCAGTGGGTCACAGCAAGAAGGTCGTGGGTTCAAGTCCCGGCTGGGAACGAGGCTGGAACACTGTCCTTTCTGTGTGGAGTTTGCATGTTCTCCCCGTGTTTGCGTGGGTTTCCTCCGAGTACTCCGGTTTCCTCCCACCCTCCAAAGACATGCATGCTAGGTTGATTGGCCGGTGCCACATTGCACCACATGGGTGTGTGTGTGGATTCCTAGGGGCCGGGATGTGCTCCGGCACCCCCGCATCGCCGACAGGGATAGACGGATGAGAAGATGATGATAATGTGCTGTTCCCCTGATATACTCATTTCTAATCCTGTCCATTCTGGTCACTCCCAGAGAGATCCTCAGCATCTTCATCTCTGCTACCTCCATTTCTGTTTTCTGTATTTTCTTCAGTGCTACTGTCTCTAGACCAAACAGCATGGCTGGTCTCACCACGGTTTTGTACACTTTCCCTTTCATTTTAGCTGAAACTCTTCTGTCCCACATCACACCTGATACTTTCCTCCACCCGTTCCAGCCTGACTGCACATGCTTCTTCATCTCTTTTCCACACTCTCCATTGCTCTGGACTGTTGATCCTAGGTACTTAAAATCTTCCACCTTCTATATCTCTTCTCCCTGTAACCTCACTTTTCCATTTGGATCCCTCTCATTCACACACATGTACTCTGTCTTACTCTGACTAATCTTCATTCCTCTTCGTTCTACAGTAGTGCAAACCTCCACCTCTCCAGCTTTTCCTCCACCTCTTCCCTCCTCTCACTACAGAAACACTTAGAATAAGGAAACAGAAACATTGTGTGAAGCCGAACCAGTAATCAAAGCTCCGGCCTGCCAACGTGTCAGCAGAAATATATGTATTATCATAAATATTCTCCAGCAAATTCCCTTACCAAACAGTTTCAGACGTCCTCCCTGCCACCATCTGCACCCGACCAATTTCCTTTGCCATCGATTGTTGGTTCTCATAAGCCAGCCCGTGAGAGGCAACTCTTCTTCCGTATAGATTTTTGCGTCACAGCGATGACTGACTGCAAATAATCACTCACCAATCATGTCCCACTTTCTGACTGACCTTTCCTACACGCTCACATTTGGCGCAGTAATGGATTACTTTGGAAGGAACACAGCCACACTAGGGTTGTGTAAATTTTAAACTTGATTTTGGATGAAAGGCAAAAATTTTTAGTCGCTGTTTTTAGGTTCCACTGCTCTTTCCAATCAGTCATTTCCAAGTGAATGGAGGAGGGTCTCTTGTGCACAGATGTGAAGTGTTACTACTCTGGCTCAAAGAGCAGCAACATTAAGGGGAAGGCCACACAAAGTAAAAGGTTTGAAGGGATTTATTACAAAAATAATACTAAAGGTACAATGAAACAAAAGAATGGCAGAGGATCAGGGTGGCACCAGGAGCAGAGACCAGCCAGCAGAGACAGATGAACCACGTTTGAGCCTTTTTATAGTGGGCAGGTGGCAGTGGGCGGGCCAAGTGCAGCTCCAGGTTCTGTGAGGACAGACAGGCAGAGAGATTTAAAGGGCCACAACACTAGGGCCCTAACAGAAGATAGGAATGGGTGATTTTCAACCATCATAACAAAGATTTATTCCTAACGTGTGCTTGTGGTGTCATGGATTTGAGAAGATTTATCAACTCTACCAGTTTGCAACCTGCAGCTCCAAAGCCAAGCGTGTCTTCGAACCAACCAATCATGAACCAACCAATCGAACCAACCAATCATGAGGAAGGGTGTTCCATCAACAGGTAGTGAGTCTGTCAAATGCATAGCGCAAGCAAAAATGTACACAACTATGGGGATAATAAAAGTAGTAGCTGCTCTTTTTCATTCTGGCCACAGACTTTTTGAGCTGGTGCCCTCAGGCAGAAGGCCATTCGGCACAAGACCTCCCGCCACAGAGACAGTTTTTTTTCCCATCAGCCATCAGACTGATGAACACTACCTGACCTGTCTCTTCAATAATCTGGACTCGTGATAGCGGTCCGCCCTCACCTGCCAACGCCACTTTATCATTATTTTCGCATCACATTTTTCTTATTTTTTTTATGCTACATGCAAGATGATTTTTATTGTTATTGTATCTTTCTTTTTAGCTTTAATCTTCTTTTTTTGTAAATATATATTTTTCATTATATTTTTATTTGCATTCTATTTGACGGATTTTATGTTTGATGTTGCACACTCGAAGCAAGTTCCGAGTTTGTGAATTTTCATTGACAATGGCAAAAAAATAGTTCTTGATTTCTTTCTTCTTGAACAATTTTGAGACTGGAAGAATTCACGGGGTAACAAACAAATGCTTATTAAACCAAAATTGACGAGGTGTAATTTTTCCAACAAAACTTAAAACGTCACACCTTGACTACAATCGATGTTTATACAAAACACCATCCATAGAAACATTTTGGAAATAATAATAATAATAAAAAAAAACTAAGAAAAAAAAGATTTACTCACATGTTTTTATCTAAATTTTGCCAGGCTTACTTGGCCAGCCACATCTGGTGACTAGATGTGAACGTATGAACGTAGATCAACAGGTAAATCGAAAGTTTCACTTTTTGGCTCAAGCTCTTTCTTCACTATGATGGACTGATGCCGAGTCCTAATTATTGCAAACCTTTGCACCAGATGTTGCACTGTCGATATCCTTACCCCATTTATGAACAAGACCTTAAGATGGATAAATTCTTCCAGTTTCGGCAGTACTCTTACCTGCAAGGGCACTCCACCCTTTTCTGGGCGAGGTCTATGGTCTCAGATTTAGAGTCAAATCATTAGATTTTATTTGCAACATACGACCGTCTACTCTGATTAAATGTAAAAATCCATCTGCTCTTTAACCTCTGTATAATATTTTTGAGTGTGGTCACACTTGACTTTATTAAATAATGATTCACTAATTCCCTGGCTTCATTAATGAAACACAGTCAGGTCATATATACCATAATGCCAATGGATTGCATGAGCAGCAAAGATAAAGATTAAGGCTGACGCATAAAGGGAAAGGAAAGAAAAGGTGGTCTGAGTATAGGGTAAATTAGGATTCATTAAATGTGGTCAGGATTTTACAGTAACTACCAACCTTATTCAACCATAAGATTTGATATCCATCTTGATAATTTTTTTTATGACAATTGTAAATCTAATCTAAACTTCATATTTTAAAAAAAGGTTCACACAAATCCTTATGTGCCCTGGTTTTCATTTTTTTTTTTTTTAAATAGGAAATAAAAACAGTTTCAACCCTTTTTTGTTATTTCATGTCATGAAGCGGTGTGCAAGTGGAAGGAGGAGGACCCAATTGCAGGACAGAAAACATGGTTTATTTAAATATGGCAGTCTAGTAAAGTTGTGAAAGAAAAACAAGGTTTTAGTGGCATGGCAACCAGGGAGACCTGGCTGGAAGGGATGGTATGAGCCGACATGTAGGCCCTGGGTGATTGCCCTTAAATAGGCAGCAGGGTCCACAGATGTGTAGCATCAGAATAATCACCTTCAGGTGTCTCAATCAGCGTGATGAGGAAAGGTCCAGGGCACCCTCTGGTGGTAGGTGAGGGGATCATGACATTTCAGTAATGCTCATAAAATGTTTCTGTTTTATACAATGACATTTTTTTTTAGTATTTCTCCAATTTTTCTTTTGAGTTTGTAGGGAAGTTTCTCTAAAAATATTTCACAAGACAATTCATATTTACAACCAACATCGTTTGACCTTCCGAATATTTTAGGAAACTTATCAAAATTTTCACACCCTAAAATCCCCATTGAGTATACTACCAACTGGCCAAAGTGAACCGATCCTGTATATGTGCGAAAATAAATATGACATTTCTATAGGAGTTTTGTCTTTGGTGATGGGTGGATCCTGCTCAACCAACTGCGTAATTGCCAAGTCAATGGGAGACACGATCTTGAAATACTGTAGCTCAGGACAGCTACAGCTGAAGGAGGAGCTGGTCAGAGTTCAAGGGATATGGTATGTCAGCTTGATACACTGATAATAAACTAAAGACCTGCTATACTTGAAAAAATCTCACCAAAGCAGGTTGGTTATATTACTTGAATAAACAATTAATCTTTTTTTTCTTTTCTGAATCAAACCGCTTGTCTTTGATAGGGTCACGGGGAGTGCCGGAACCAATCCGGGCTGATTTCTAGCAAAAGGCTGGGAACACCCTGAACAGGTTGCCACTCTATTGCGGGGCTTCGGACACACAACGATTCACACACACAATAATGTGGACCCTGCTCCTGCTTCTAAGAGGATATCTGTCTCCATGGCAACCTGCTCACCACCTGTAGATGATCAGCATTCAGCAAGCTACATAAGCCTTCCTCCACCCGCAGCCGGTGCCAGATTGTTGAATTCCATGCAGTAACAACAAGCCTTTAGTACATCTTTGTCTGTTGATTTTCTTGCCTGTGGTCTTATATTCTGTTTCTTTTGGTCAAGAAACCCGCCTGCCTTGGACAACCCACCTGCCTTAGATAACCCGCCTGCCTAGGACAACCTGTCTGCTTCAAAGAATCTGTTTTTACCTAATTAGAAATACATTTTTATGTTTTTCCTTTTCATCTTGTGTTCCGCGCTTGGATTCTACCACACCTCATCATAACAAACCCACTCTAGGGGCAATTTCACAGTGGCCTATCAACCTAACATCAATGTTTTTGGAGAGTTGGAAAAGAGTGGTGTACCTGGAGAAAACCCACACATACACTGGTGGAACATGCACACTCCACACAAAATAGCCACTGTTTCAAGTGTTTCAAGGCTCGCCCCCACTCCGGAACTCGAACCCCAACCTTTTTACCGTGATTTTACAGTGCATACCACTGTGCCACCATGCAGCCCTGAATAAATAATTAATTTGATGATTGTTCTACAAGTATATTAAAAATTATTTTTGTGTATAGACCGTATGTGTCATTAATTGATATATTAATATGGATGTCATAATAAGGGGATGGACGGTAGGATCCGATGAACATAAGCCTGTTCAAACAGTGACGTTAGATGGAGTCAGGGAAAAGACACATATAAGTGAAATTTGATGGCCAAACTGTGCAGGCTTGGTGCCTGGGCAGGCTAGTTGCGACCATGTCAGAAGAGATTATTTCTGGTGTGATCCAGACCAGATGTGGAAGACTCAGCTGGGATGAGGAAAACTACATTTGGTCAAGTTGTCATAGCCAGCAACACTTTTATCATAAGCCACAAACAGGTGCATATTTCAGTACTGTACATGCTGAAAAAGGGGACAGAAAATGGCTTTTGATTTTTTTCATGATGAAGATGGAGTCTCTGAAAACATGTCCAAAAATAAACTAAACAAGTCAGGCTTGTTCATTATGGCAGAAAATGCCTCTGCATGTCTCTTCGTAATATTAATATTTGATGCGTTCCCTCTGCCCTTCTTTCTCAGGCTTTTCTTGAATTTTATTCCATTACTGCATGATAATAACGTCTTGTATCCCTCCATGCACGTACCTTACCATCACACTGCAGATTGTTGCCTTCTAGTTGTGCCAGAGGTTTATTTCTTTTTAAAAGGGAGTTTTCTCCGTATTGTTGCTAAAGCTTGAACAAACTAAACATTGTTGTGTTCTAAGTGCCTTTTGTTGCGAGCTGACAACATGCAGTGTTTTATTGTGCAAGTCTACCCATAAGCATTAGCATATACAGAAAAATATCCCAGAGTAGACAATTATTCTTGCAAGAGACTGTTCCTGCCCTGCGAACGCAGACAGAGAGTTACAACTGGTCGCTGGTGGCCAAATGTGTCCATGAGTGAACGGCTCGGCACAGAAATGGAATACCTAGCAAACCAGCTCAACAAAACATTGCAAACTCTTCAGTTCGTCTTACTTTTAATACCATATTGTTCCATTTCAAGGACAAATGGTGCTACGAGGTGAAGCTTTGTGTGCCGCTTGAAGGAGCGTTAGCCTCTCAAGGTCCCATCTCATTCAAAAGAACTCTTTATTATGCACATAAATAACTACTATATGGGTTTTTGGAACAACCTGGTTTAAAAAGCTTTGTCACAGACCAGGAAGTGTGAATGTTTGAGTACCGTTCAATCCCCTGCATGTCCTGACGAAAACAGAATCCGCCACCATAATTTGATTTGAGTCTAGAGTCTTCCGCCCGACGTCTAGTGGGAGAGGTTTGTCGCAGTTGATTTAACAGCCAGTTTTGGACTAAATCAAAATCAAACTGCAACTTAGTTTGTAAAAATGAAGGATAAGAATGTGAAATGTAAATAACTGTGTCGTCAGCATAAAGATTTACAGAACAATGTAAAATAACTTGAGGAAGATCATTAATAAAAATAGAAAACAAAAGGGGCCCACGAATTGAACCTTGAGGCACACCCTCCACACCCACCCTATTAAGATCGGTCATTAAACAACTTAGGAACTGTAGAGGACATCCTGTAATCCGAGGTAAGAAATCAGCAGATAACCTGGCGACAAAACAAAGACAAGACACATTGTATACAGAAGGAAGGGAGAGACAATAAGACACAGGTGTGACATATTAGGAAGGGAGCTGGCAATCACCAGAATGAAAGGCGACACGAGAAGTTTAGATATATGGAGCGAGAGGGATGTCAGTATTACAAAATAAAACAGGAAATGAACCTAAAAACTAAGTATAACAAAACCACCGTCTAAGACCCGAATCCCTGAAATTATGCTTTTGCTAATGTTACCAATACTAGTGATTCTTACTTCTGATTCACCACAAGAGGGAGTACTAGAAAAAGTTTCAAAAAAGTCTTCTGGATAGTTTAATTCTTGATCGAGACATTTCGACTTCCATCCGGAAATCATTTTCAATCTGATAGAAATGGATTGAAAACTGAATATTTAAATACTAACCTAAGTAAAAGGTAAAAAATAGTAAGGACGGGCTCGACCAATGAGCCTGTGTTACCTAAGATGGCCGTGAATGGCTCCTATTGTAGTCACAGACCAGACTAGGAGCCATTCACGGCCATCTTAGGTAACAAGGGCTTATTGGTCGAGCCCGTTTTCCGAGTGGTTTGTAACTTCTTACTTAAATACATTTCTGTTTAAACATGCACGCTTAATTGTAGCAAAATGTGCTTGAACATATAATTCAAAGTTTTTTCATCCAGGATAAGCATTCTTGGATAAGAAGTGTTCACTTTGGGAATTTAAAACCTACCTGAACTAAATGCGCTTGCCTTTCTCATTTGTCAAACATTTACACCAAAGACCCATGAGATGATGTTGTATCCTGTAATTCATTCAATGCTCAAGGATTACAGAGGATTAGCTCGTCACTTGCTCCAATCTTTGGGGAATCCACCATGCCACATGCTACATGACTTACGTTGATACAGTTTGTGACATTTTACACCACAGTCATGAATAAATAAAATTGTGAGGCATTCAAAATTCTTAGAAAAACCCCCAACGTGTTCAACGTTGTTTTTGGTAAATTTTTTTCCTGACTTACATCCCATGCACATTGATATCCGTTCCATTCCGTTCCGTCATCTTCCGCTTGTTCTGGGGTCGGGTCGCGGGGGCAACAGCCTCAAACGGGTAGCCCGGGCTTCTCTCTCCCCGGCTGCATCTTCTAGCTCACCCAGAAGGATCCCAAGTCGTTCCCCGGCCAGCTGTGAGACATAGTCTCTCCAGTGGGTCCGGGGTCTGCCCCTCGGTGTCCTCCCGGTGGAACGTGCCCGAAACATCTCGCCCGCGAGGCGCTCGAGGGGCATCCTGACCAGATGCCCGAACCACCCCATCTGGCTCCTCTCGACCTGGAGGAGGAGCGGCTTGAGGAGGCCACCCATCTCCTCTTTCACCCGACCCCTATGGCCCCTCCTCCAGGTGGTGAGTCCGCTGGAAGGGCGGCCCATGTTCCCTGTTCGGGCTGAGGCCCCATGGGTAAAAGCCCGGCCACCAGGCGCTCGCTCTCGTGCCTCACCCTCGGGCCTGGCTCCAAGGGGGTGCCCCGGTGACCCGCGTCCGGACAAGGGCAATTTGGCCATGTTTGGTAACTTCATAGGGGTTTTTGAGCCACGCTTTGGTTGGCCCCTCACCTAGGACCTGTTTACCTTGGGTGACCCTACCAGGGGCATTAAGCCCCAGCCAACATAGCTCCTAGGATCATTGGGGCATTGATTATTGCTTCCACATTGATATCATTAAGCCTTTTTATATGACTCTCCAATGCGAAAGAAACAAACAAAAAAAAATATTTTAGCAAAAAAAGCTACTTTAGGAGATTCATAATGTTCAGGTATTCAAGTGCAAGAGGAGAATTCTGTTTTCAGACTGCAGTTTTGATCAAAGGGTAAAGGTACAGACTTTACAAGATACTGCAACAGTGTAGTTATATAAAAAATCATTCCTATTTATACCGACCAGAGAGGGAGCGAGAGGGTGTTAGAAAACATTAAAAATGTATCAGATGGTTTCAAAAGCAGAGGCTGTACATACCGGTCTTTTTATTGTGCACTCAGTGATCAAATTCACTGATTTTAATGTAAAAAAAGATCCAATGAGATTCATAGGCCAACTTTTTGTGTTCAGTTGTAGTTTTGGGGCTTTATTTATGGCGACCAAACATTTCTAATTAGCTGTGTCACAAGCACAGTAAAATTCTTTGGGAACCCATTTGTACCCTAATTTGGATTGAGCAGAGATACATCCGAATTAAAATAAGAGTTCTGAGAAATGGAGAGTCTCACCGTTTCAAAGTAATTTGGTAGGAACTCGATTGGCTGTGATTGTCATGTCTTCATAACCATCCATCCCCAACAGGGTTGTGGGGAGAGCCAGAGCCTGTCTCGGCTGATTCAAGGCGAGAGACAGCGTACACCCCAAACAAGTCGCCAGTTTGTCGTGGGGCTACACGCACACACTCATTCCCAGGGGCAATTCTTTGAAGGGTTGGAGAAAACCAGAGTACCCAAAGAAAACCAAAGCATACACGGGGAGAACATGCAAACTCCACACAGAAAGGCTAGTGTTTCAAGCCCCGTTTACCCAAACTCAAATCCCAGCCATCTTGCTGTGAGGCCATTGGGCTAACCACTGTACCGCCGGTTTTGATTGGATGGAGGAATCTGAATGAAAACATGTATGACAAAGGAGGGTAGACTTAATTTAGAAACCACTATTTAAAGTTTTAAAACTTGTCCAAAAGTCCACAGTGATACCTGAAGCAGAGAACTGCGTCTGTAGATTAGATGAGTTTTAATTCTAGGAAAAAGTTTTCTTCTAGGAAGTCTGTAAAAAATACCCTGAAGGAAATCTTTTTGACTGAATTTAAGGGAGGCACATGAGTGTCACTTTCACACATTATTGAACTTTGTTTTAAATTTGTTTTAATTTAATAACAAGAGAGGAGACATTTTTACACAGTGGACACAAATACTCAATGGTTACGTGTCTGACTTTTTGTTCATGTTCATGTTCAATTTTAAATTTTTATTGCCAGAAAGTTTGGTATGAACCAAACAATTATGATACTAACTATAAAATGACCTACTTTAAATCCCCTCCCAACCAATATGAAACCTATCTGCAATATCTCACAGGCACAAATTATGTTAGTATAGATTCAAATAAGTTTGTTCTAACACAGGGCATGAACCTCATCTTTGGTCTTCCTCTAGTCCTCTTTCCTGGTGGTTCCAAATCCAGCATCCCTCTTCCGATGTACTCTCTCTCTTTCCTCTGCACATGTCCAAACCATCTCAGTCTGGTCTCTCTGACTTTATCTCCAAACCTTTAACATGTGCTGTTCCTCTGATCCTGTCCATTCTGTTTACTTCCAGAGAGATCCTCAGCATCTTCACCTCTGCTACCTCCATCTCTGTTTCCTGTCTTTTCCTCAGTGCCACTGTCTCTAGACCAATCAGCATGGCCGATCTCTCCACGGTTTTGTACACTTTCCCTTTCATTTTAGCTGAAACTCTTCTGTCACACATGACAACTGATACTTTTCTCCACCCGTTCCAGCCTGTCTGCGAAGGCTTCTTCACCTCTTTTCCACACTCTCCATTGCTCTGAATTTTTGATCCCAATTACTTAAAATCTTCCACCTTCTTTATCTCTTCTCTCTGTAACTTCACTTCCATTTGGATCCCTCTGTTACTTTATGATAAACTTTTAACAATAACCACAGTTAAAGGGAACAGTTGGTGATGAAATCAGGGATGAAAATAAGTCATAAGAAAAGGATATTCATTGTTTTGGCTTTTAGAAAAACCGTACCAGGTGGTGTTCCAAGTGGGACCCACGAGTGAGTTGCATGACTTAAAAATTGTTATTTTAGACAAAAGCTTGATTAATAGCACTGCTCAGTTTTTTTAGGACCAAACACAAAAAGAGATATAATCATGAGGTGAATGTGTTTTTAAAGAGCAACCGTTTGAGATAAAATAACTAAACTGGAAACAAGTGTTATTTTTCAGGTTCCACCTTCTACTAACGAGGCTTCCTACTAACATTTGATTGCCCGTTTCAACTATTCTACGCATCAGTGTTGTGCAAAAGAGCAAATAGGAAACTCGCATCTCATAACTTACCAGAGGCATCAACAAAATACAATCCAAAATCAATAAAAAATGGAAACTACAACACATTATGTTACAATGTTACTTTCCCGGCGGGTACTTTCCTTTTCTCAGTTCCTCCATATCATAGCAACGACACGTACAAGGCACTTCCTGTGTCACAGGTTATTATCAAAGGGCCACGCTTGCGGCTCGGCCACACCTGGAATAAAAGATTTTTGAAGAGATGGTAAAACAGCTTCAAAATAAAAGTGTTATTCTTTTATTAAATAATGCACTCCATATAGTTCCGTTCGTTCCGTTGTCTTCCGCTTATCCGGGGCCGGTTTGCAGGGGCAACCTCAGACGGGAAGCCCAGGCTTCTCTCACCCCAGCTGCATCCTCCAGCTCACCCGGAAGGATCCCAAGTTCTTCCCCAGCCAGCTGTGAGACATAGTCTCTCCAGCGGATCCAGGGGTCTGCCTCTTGGTCTCCTCCTGGTGGGACGTGTCTGAAACACCTCACCAGCGAGGTGCTCGGGGAGCATCCTGACCAGATGCCCGAACCACCCTATCTGGCTTCTCTCGATCTGGAGGAGGAGCGGCTCAACACCGAGCTCCTCCCGGATGGTAGAGCTCCTCATCCGATCTCTGAGTGAGAGCCCAGCCACCCTGCGGAGGAAGCTCATTTCAACTCATTTCTCACTCCTTATAGTGGCCATGAAAAAAACAAAATTTTTCATATTTAGAATTTTCAATAGAAATCTATCTATGACAAATAATTCACAGTTGATTTCACAAGTATGGAGGTCTATACGGATGCTCAAACTAATACGTGAACCTGGTTTGGGCGGATGCTGTCTAGTTAATTGTTCTTTCGATCTCTTTCGTTTTTTTTTGTGCTGTGAAGACGTCAATGTTTTAAATCCTTGGTTTAAGATTCGTATGCTACCATTCAACTGACCGAAGGGTGAACTTTTAAATCTTACTCAAGCAAGCCTCAATGTGGAAATGACCCTTTGCAAAAGTAACAAGCACGGTGGAAGAAAGTATCCCCGTGAAGCCAAGATGAAACTCAGTCGGCTCCAAACAAGACTTTGAAACGTGACTTCTTTTCGCCCCTGGGTGACACAACCTTCTGAAGCCTGGCTAACAAGTTCTCAAGATTGAAAGGTGTTTATAACCTTCACGTTTTTTTCTCTACATGAAGCGCATGATAAGGAATAAAAAGCTTCAAAAGTGATGCAAGAAACTGGAATACACCTTGCGTGTGACTGATGAATTGAAATCAATCGCTCTTTGTATTTTTGCAGATAACGTACCCGCCTATTCGTTTGACATGCTTAATTACAAATACAGTGCAAAGCTGCTGGCTTAATGATTACCCGGCAAATACTCCTGACTCTCAGTAACCTCAGGTGAGAAGATCATTTCAACTTTGAAGTGGATATAATTGTACATGCGGTTCACCATGGGTCGCAAGAGGGTCAGAGGGTTGGTGGTTGGATTAATCGAGCATATTGAGGGGACATGCAGGTCACTACAGTCTAATATTATCTAAATAGGCCTGAAACACCACAAAGTTGTCTTTAAAGAGGTTACGATTTATGCAAAATCAATTTTTGATATCTTTTTTTTTTTTTTTACCACGTTTGAACATTATTCCCACGTCAAAAATATAACTGAAACTTTTTCTATTTTATTCATGCGAGTAATTTGCGAGCTCTCCTGTCTCGTATTCAGATATCATTAGAGCACCATGTTGATCTCTGCGACAAATTTTGTTTCTGCTCATGCTTAGTCCTTCTCCTCAAAGTTCTCTCCTCAAGTTACGTTCAGTTCCGTCATCTTCTGCTTGTTCCGGGGTCGGGTCTCGGGGGCAACAGCCTCAAACGGGCAGCCCAGGCCTCTCTCACCCCAACTGCATCCTCCAGCTCACCTGGAAGGATACCAAGTCGTTCCCCGGCCAGCTGTGAGACATAGTCTCTCCAGCGGGTCCGGGGTCTGCCCCTTGGTCTCCTCCCGGTGGGACATGCCCGAAACACCACCCGCGAGGCGCTTGGGGGGCATCCTGACTAGATGCCCGAACCACCCCATCTGGCTCCTCTCGACCTGGAGGAGGAGCGGCTCGACACGGAGCTCCTCCCGGATGGCAGAGCTCCTCACCCGATCTCTGAGTGAGAGCCCAGCCACCCTGCGGAGGAAGCTCATTTCGGCCGCTTGTACCCGCAATCTCATTCTTTCAGTCACCACCCACAGCTGGTGACCATAGGTGAGGGTAGTAACGTAGATCGACTTGTAAATCGAGAGCTTTGCTTTTCGGCTAAGCTCTCTATTTACCACGACGGACCGATGCAGCGGTTATTGTCATTGCTGATGCCACACCGATCCGTCTCTCAAAAGGGAGTGCTTTTTTATTTTTTTTAAATACTGTTCATTCTGCACATTATCATTCACAGTAAAATATGTTTACAGTCAGACATGATGTAAAATATGAACTATGACTTGTATTTGTTGGCAAAGTCTTGCAAGTGACTCATTGCGCATCAAACACATACATTCAACCATGTCTAAACATGTCCCTAGGATTTCTGATGATGCAGGGTCAAAAACGTTAATCCAGAAATTATTCTGTTACATTTACCATATTTAGTGTAAACAGATGTACATTGAGTTTTATTTTATTGTATTCTGTCTTTTCAGCAGGTTAGGATGGTTTTGTTTTCGTCTTCTGAACGGCTTATTCCTAATCGAGTTGCAGGGGGGTGCCAGAACCTACCCGGTTGATTTCAGACAAGAGGCAAGGTACACCCCGAACAGGTTGCCAGTCTGTTGCAAAGCCCCTCACTCACAACCATCCACGCACACACTCATTCCAAAGGCCAATTTCGTAGCGGCCAAGCAACATAACATGCATGTTTTTGGAGGGTGGGAGTGAAGTAGATTTTGGCCGCGGGGTCCCCATCAAAGTTGAAAAAAGACTTCTTGCAAGTAATTTGGTGATATGAAAAAAGGTTTATTACAGAAAAATTATGGTAACAAATTGGATGGAGGTCAGACGAAAATGCCACTCCGACAGATTGTGAGGTGGTTTTTTAAAAGGCTCTGATGGAAAGTTGCCCATCCTTCTTTATCATATTTTACCAATTTTAGGCACAGAGAGATCCCTTTTTTACCATCTGTTTTCAATTGGTCATCCTGGTTGTCATCCTGGTGACAACCAAGTCACCAGTCACCAGTCACCTATAGGTCACCAGTTGAACTTTTGAGATGTCTCTCAAACAAATGCAGAGATTTATTTTAACTTATGGTTCCACCAAGTCTGGTAACCTTAATTTGAACTCTAAAGCAGATGTCTCGGTGAATGAAATGTTCATCTGAAATAATCTATATTTTCAGATACTACAGGAGGAAACTGGAGTACCCGGAGAAAACCCAGAGACCATTTAAACTCTACACAGAGAGACCAGCATTTCAAGCCTTGCCCCACTCGGAATTCAAACCCATTTGGGATGAGGCTTACAGTCAGAAAAAGCATGTTTGATTTCTTATTTGTTTTTACATTTCATTTTGTTTTTTCATTTCCCAGGTACAAATACCTGGGAGTGACCATCGACAGCAGGCTGAGCTGGAGGAGCAACAGTACTGCTGTGTACAAGAAGACTTGCAGCCGACTTTACTTCCTAAGGAAGCTGAGGTCCTTCAATGTGTGCAGCAAGATCCTGGAGACCTTTTACCAGTCTGTGGTGAACAGCTCCTTATTCTTCTCTGTCGTCTGCTGGGGGACCAGCATCGCAGCCAGTGACGCCAACAAACTGAATAAACGAATCAGACTGGCTGGCTCTGTCATTGGCAGCAAACAGGACTCACTTGAAGCAGTGGTGGAGAGGAGGTCACTGAACAAACTTTTGTCCATCATGGAAAACCATGACCATCCTCTCTACCCACTCCTGGACGAACAACGGAGCTCCTTCTCCAAGAGGCTCAGACAGCTCCACTCGAGAATATCTCAGTACTAGAGGTCTTTCATCCCGTACGTGATCGGGCTCTACAACGACTCATTTAGCAGATAGGAAGTTGTTGCTGTGACACACAAATTTCCCATGTGTAGGATCATTAAAGTATATTCTGATTCTGATTTTCCAAACTGTTTTATTCACGCAAAGGGTGAGGGCGCCAAACAAGAGGTGAAGTACATCCTGAACAGGTCACAAATTTGTTGCAGAGCTGTTGCTAAATTCGTTCAGTAATTTTACTTATTCACCTCTGATCTGCTGCAGGAAATGCGGAGAAACTTTTCAGGAGTATTCCCCATTTTTCAGCCATAGAAATTTTGCGACGATGTTCAGTACATGACAGTCAACTGAAGTCTTACAGGATGTTTTAAATGATGACTGAATGCACAAAATTATTGTCAACATGTTCCAAGGAGTAACCTTGAGCTTAAAATCAATCTAGCCACGATAAACAGTTTATCAATGTTTCACAAACAAACAAAAAAAAACCCTACTGACGCAGTCACTTGATGAGGAGCGACATGTTCCTTTTTTATTATTGAACCAATTACCTCGTGTGTACCACTGACAAGCTCCTTCATGAATTTATAATGGTCCCTTTCCGCTACCACCCACTGATCCTGATTACTGAAGCAGGTGAGTCGGATGCACGAGCCACTGAAGTGTTTAAAATGAAAACCACACACAAATAGAACATGCAACGTTAGATAGAAAATATTAGACTGTATAAAACCGCTAAAATCTTCTTCTCCTTTCGGCATTTCCCTTCAGGGGTCGCCACAGCAAGTCAGCTTCTTCCATCTAACCCTATCTCCTGCATCCTCTTCGGTCATACCAACTATCTTCATGTCTTCCTTCACTGTATCCATGAACCTTCTCTTTGATCTTCCTCTAGTCCTCTTTCCTGGTGGTTCCAAACCCAGCATCCTTCTGCCGATGTACTTTGTCTCTCTTCTCTGTACATGTCCAAACCATCTCAGTCTGGCTTCTCGGACTTTATCTCCAAAACCTCTAACATGTGCTGTTCCTCTAATATACCCATTTCTGATCCTGTCCATCCTGGTCACTCCCAGAGACATCTTCAGCATCTTCAAACTGCTAAAACCGCTAAAATAACTAAATCAAAACTGGTACATGCGGTATGTGAAAAATTCACGTCATAAAAAGTACAAGAACAGTTTTTATGAGGGAACCAGTTTGTTAAGGTGTGGTAGAATCCAAGCACGGAACACAGGATGAAAAGGAAACCCGTGAAATTTACTTCTAATTACATAAAAACAGATTCTTCAAAGCAGGCAGGTTGTTTGTGGCAGGCGGGTTGTCTGAGGCTGGCGGGTTATCCAAGGCAGGCACTTTTCTTGAACAAAAGAAACAGAATATAAGACCACTGGCAAGAAAATCGGCAGACAAAGTTCCACTAAAGGCTTGTTGTTGTTACCACATGGAATTCAATCCGGCGCAGGCTGGGGGTAGAGGATGGCGGGTTGTCCGAGGCAGGCGGGTTATCCAAGGCAGGCACTTTTCTTGAACAAAGGAAACAGAATATAAGACCACAGGCAAGAAAATCAGCAGACAAAGATCTACAGTACGAAAGACGTCTTGTTGTTACCACATGGAATTCAATCTGGCGCAGTCTGGGAGTAGAGGATGGCTTATGTAGCTTGCTGATTGCTGATCATCTGCAGGTAGTGAGCATGTTGCCATGGAGACAGACACCCTCTTAGAAGAAGCGGCAGGGATCACAACACAGTTAAATGGCCAACAAACAATAGGTTTGGTTCACACGATCATGTCTAGTGGGAGTACACTTTCAAACCCCTCCAGAGGGAGCAGAACGCTGTCGCTAAATGACAGAGGGCAAACTACCCCTTTCCGATCAAGGACCATGGTTTTGGAAAATGCAAACCTCACACCCACAATTCTGTCTGGACGGAGCCCATTTGTTAATGCCACAGATATATCTTTGATTCCTACTTCTAATACTAAAAATTCCGCCTGTCCATCCAGGGAGAGGTTTATCCTCTGAGTCGCTCTGAGAGTTTCTGTTTCTCCTCAACTAGGTTTTGAGCATTGTTGTTTTTGGCAGCCATCTGAGTTTTCGTTTTTTTGTCTTCATCTTTGGAACAAAAATGAATTAAGTTTTAGTCACATTTTTGTCATCTCCATATATTTTAGTTTTAGTTAAGTTTTAGTCACAAAAACCCTAAAGAGTTTTCATCTAGTTGTCATCGGGGAGACTAAGAAACTAGTTTTTAGTCTAGTTTTAGTGTAAAAAAAATTCTTACTTTAACAATCATGGCTTTATTACTGAGAATGATGCAGGTTATTTGTTTAAAAAAAAAAAAGTCAACCCTGTCGAGCTTTAACCTGCGCCAAACAGCAAACATTGTAAAATAACGTCAAATAAATTGAAATTCTTCAGTGAGTGACGTACGTTGTAACTTATGCATACTTTAAAATGACATCTTTTAATAATGCTGTAAACAAAGTAAACATTGGAATGCATTTAAAGCAGTCGTTAGCGCAACCAAGCTAACTAAGAAAGGCTACCAGCGCCGACAAGCTAGCATTAGCTTGAAGTTGGCATGCTGTTTGCACAAAATATGTGGAAAACTTCAAGTTTCTGACCACCAAGCCTCTTTGTTGCTGTTGCCGCCACGGTGTGTGACTGTCTCGTGGCTGCAGGTGTGTTGTGTAGACGGTGTGAACGCGCAGCATTGTGTGTGTGTGCAGGGGAGGGTGGCTTGCCGCCACGAAAGACAGAATGCACCCGCTGTGCTGTTTCTTTTCACAGACAGAAATATGAAAGTCTGATGCCCATTTTGTTACATTTACGTCTCGTCACATTTTCGTCACTAAAAAGCCGCATTTATTTCGTTATCGTTACGTCATCGTCTTAAAAAAAGCTTCGTCAACGAAATAATTTTGTTATCGTCATCGTTGACGAAAACAACACTGGTTTTGAGGCTGTCTCAAGCCTCCTTGAGACAGTTGCTCTAAGGACAAGAATGTCCTGACTCTGTTTAGTTATTACATTTGTTGATTGTGTGAAGTCTGATTGCGCGTTCATGTTTGAATAACTGTGAAGCCCTTTGAGATAAGTTTGTTGTTTTATCGGGCTAAATGAACAAAATTGAATAGAAAATTGAATTGAATATCTTTGCAGTAATGGAAATAGAGTGCAGCAAGCAGAACCAATCCACTAAGAAAACAGGAAGCTCCTGAGCAAAAATAATTAGCTCAGATTAAACTACTGAAGGAGGAATTTCACCGGCCGAACACTAATGGGGTTTAACTTTGCCAGCTAATCATCTGGCAAACCAGTAGCTTTTCCATTGGGTCATTGGTTTAAACCCAAAAGTGGATTTATTAATGCCTCACTGCTGATCTGATAAGTATTTACTGGTCATTAGTAAAACCAGTAGTTGGATGTCACCTTTGCCAACTTTGGGTTAGTCTTAATTTTACTTCATATCCTTTTATTTCTGTTCATCTTCTTCTTTCAGCATTTCCCTTCAGGGGTCGCCACAGCAAGTCAGCCTCTTCCATCTAACCCTATCTGCTGTATCCTCTTCAGTCACACCAACTATCTTCATGTCTTCCTTCACTGTATCCATGAACCTCCTGTTTGGTCTTCCTCTAGGCCTCTTTCCTGGTGGTTCCAAATTCAGCATCCTTCTTCCTATGTACTCTCTCTCCTCTGCACATGTCCAAACCATCTCAGTCTTGCCTCTCGTACTTTATCCCCAAAACCTCTAACATGTGCTGTTCCCCTGATGTACTCATTTCTAATCCTGTCCATCCTGGTCACTCCCAGAGAGATCCTCAGCATCTTCATCTCTGCTACCTCCATCTCTGTTTCCTGTCTTTTCTTCAGTGCTACTGTTTCTAGACCAAACAGCATGGCCGGTCTCACCACGGTTTTGTACACTTTCCCTTTCATTCTAGCTGAAACTCTTCTATCACACATCACACCTGATACTTTCCTCCACCCGTTCCAGCCTGCCTTAACACGCTTCTTCACCTCTTTTCCACACTCTCCATTGATCTGGACTGTTGATCCTAGATACTTAAAATCTTCCACCTTTTTTCTCTCTTCTCCCTGTAACCTCACTTTTCCATTTGGATCCCTCTCATTCACACACATGTACTCTGTCTTACTCTGACTAATCTTCATTCCTCTTCTTTCTAGTGCAACCTCCACCTCTCCAGCTTTTCCTCCACCTCTACTCTCCTCTCACTACAGATCACAATGTCATCTGCAAACAAAATGAACAAATTTATGTTCATATCAGAACATAAATGTGCAGAAAAAAACCTTGAGTATTCCATACTCTGGGATCTAACTCGTACTCCTGAGTGCCTCTACAAATGAACAAATTCAACCTTACATCAGTTTTAAAGAGAAACTTGCATTAACATAAAACCTGTTTTACGGTTTGACCCACTATGTGAGGGAAAAATGGTTTCTGACTGACATTACCATAAATGTCTATTGCATTTTCATGACCTCTATATGTTTTTACGATTCAAGCTGAAATACAGTCAGTGGGGTTGCAATGAGCGTCCGGGGTGTGCTGTACCCGTGACAGTTAATGGACTCCTGGAAATATATCTATACCGGTTTCAAGCTTTACTGCTTAAGCTGTGATCATTTCAGACAGCTTTTTATTAACAACAGAGTTCTACAGCAAAATTGAAAAAGTGAATCCCATTTGGTCCGCAGCCTCTCTAAAAGCTTTAAAGGGAACCTGGTAAACTATATTAATCAGTCTTGAGCTCAGAAACAGCATGCACGGGGAAACTGCTCTTGATACGTGTCACAAACAAGACTGTTTATTTTTTTATTGGCAATTTACTTTCGTGTAAACTGATCCCAGAACAACCAAAAATGTGTATGAAGGGGGAAATGAAAATCTGCGTATAAAAAGAGACTCTAAGCTGCTTTTGTGCTTGAATAAGCAAATGTTCGGTCGTCCAGTTGGTGCTCAGAGAAGAAAGCAGCAGTAAGTAGAAAATACTGTAGATATAAGGCCATAAAATAAGCTTGTTGGTAAAAGTAAAATTTTTTCGTTTTGAACAAAATCTCTAAATAGGCTGTTAAAAAACTCCTTTATTGGTCAGGATAACTATTCGTTAAAGGATTTGAAAGCGCTCAATGCTACAACACAAGAAGGATGAAGGTCCTGAAACATCACAATGGCTCCCCAGTCTTCTCTCATCTTCCAAATCCACTTTGACTAATAAAAGACTTAAACTGAGCAATGGAACAACAGTGTTTTAACAATAAAAACCATTATTTTTCACTATTCCATCCTCCATGGTCATCAGGTGGTTAATTTTTCTTTGCCAATCTACATTTTGATTGTTCCACCAAAACCAATCTATATTTTCCTGTTTATGGGGTTTTGTTTGTTTATGGGGTCTCGTTTACAGTGGTGGTCAAAAGTTTACATACACTTGTAAAGAACATAATGTCATGGCTGTCTTGAGTTTCCAGTTATTTCAACAACTCTGATTTTTCTCTGATATAGTGATTGGAACAGATCCTTCTTTGTCACAAAAAAACATTCATGAAGTTTGATTCTTTTATGACTTTATTATGGGTAAACTGAAAATGTGACGAAATCAGCTGGGTCAAAAATATACATACAGCAACATGAATGAGCAATTTTGGAGACTTAGAAAGTTGTGTCAATGACATGAGCTTCATAGCATGACCTCTTAACTTCTTGTGAGTGATTATGAGTGACTACAGCTGGTGACCTCTCTGAGGCCATTTAAAAAGGGCTCATTGGATAAAAACACCCACAAACGCTACAATGGGAAAGTCAAAGGAGCTCAGCATAGATTTGAAAAAGAGAATCATTGACTTGAACAAGTCAGGAAAGTCACTTGGAGCCATTTCAAAGCAGCTGCAGGTTCCAAGAGCAACAGTGCAAACAATTGTTTGTAAGTATAAAGTGCATGGCACTGTTTTGTCACTGCCACGATCAGGAAGAAAACGCAAGCTGTCACCTGCTGCTGAGAGAAAACTGGTCAGGAGAGTGAAGAGTCAACCCAGGAGCACCAAAAAGCAGATCTGCCAAGAATTAGAAGCTGCTGGAACACAGGTGTCAGTGTCCACAGTCAAGCGTGTTTTGCATCGCCATGGACTGAGAGGTTGCCGTGCAAGAAGGAAGCCCTTGCTCCAAAAGCGGCACCTTAAGGCTCGACTAAAGTTTGCTGCTGATCACATGGACAAAGTTCTGTGGTCAGATGAAACAAAAATTGAGCTGTTTGGCCACAATGCCCAGCAATATGTTTGGAGGAGAAAAGGAGAGGCCTTTAACCCCAAGAACACCATGCCTACCATCAAGCACTGTGGTGGTAGTATTATGCTGTGGGCCTGTTTTGCTGCCAATGGAACTGGTGCTTTACAGAGAGTCAATGGGACAATGAAGAAGGAGGATTACCTTCAAATTCTTCAAGAAAACCTGAAGTCATCAGCCCGAAGGTTGGGTCTTGGGCGCAGTTGGGTGTTCCAACAGGACAATGACCCCAAACACACATCAAAAGTGGTAATGGAATGGCTAAATCAGCCTAGAATTAAGGTTTTAGAATGGCCTTCCCAATGTCCTGACTTAAATCCCATTGGGAACATGTGGATAATGCTGAAGAAACAAGTCCATGTCAGAAAGCCAACAAATTTAACTGAACTGCACCAATTCTGTCAAGAGGAGTGGTCAAAGATTCAACCAGAAACTTGCCAGAAGCTTGTGGATGGCTACCAAAAGCACCTAATTGAAGTAAAAATGGCCAAAGGACATGTAACCAAATATTAGCATTGCTGTATGTATATTTTTGACCCAGCTGATTTCGTCACATTTTCAGTTTACCCATAATAAAGTCATAAAAGAATCAAACTTCATGAATGTTTTTTGTGACAAAGAAGGATCTGTTCCAATCACTATATCAGAGAAAAATCAGAGTTGTTGAAATAACTGGAAACTCAAGACAGCCATGACATTATGTTCTTTACAAGTGTATGTAAACTTTTGACCACCACTGTATGACTCTTTCTTGGTGTTTTCTTTCTTCTGACTTATTGTATGTAATTAAGTTATCAAGTTATATGTTTGAAATAAAATAACAGCACAAGTTTACTGGAAAAGTTTTTTTGACATTTTATTGAACATGCCACTGTGTATTTTCAGTTTCCTTAATACTGTAAATTCAGCTCCGTCTTTATTTTTGAAGTTTGTGTCTTATAGAATGTTCACCCTTGGGCCAATGTCCAGACGAGATCTGCAACCTGATGAGATCTGCGATTTTGTGCTCCGCGCATGCCCAGAATGCATCATCCATTTCCCCCTCCCACCTCCCCTCGCTTCACCCCTGTACTCCACCTTTCCAGATGATCTAAACATTGAGATCTACGACCTGGTGCAATTCCAATATTTCTATTAGAATTTAAATTTTTTCACACCTGCTCTACATTTTTCAACCAAAAGTCTATAATTTTAAAACGCACAACTACAGTAAGTGTTTTTTTATTGTGTATTTACTTTAGGTTTTGCGACCGTTTGTTCACTTTTGGTTCACTTCCAGTTGTTTAGATTTGCGACCGGTCGCAGATCTCGTCAGGACACCGGAAGTTCTCTAGAAGTTTGCAGGATTGAATTGCACTGAGCTCTTGTCTAGGTGTCCTTGGGGAAGACACCTAACTCCTAGTTTCTTCCACCACTGGCGTCGTCATAGCAGCCTCCTGCGGTGTAATGCAGCACACAAATTTTCCCTTTGAGGAATGAATAAAGTATATTTCATTTCATCCTCATTACTCCCCTTTAACTCCCACACCATTATTGTATTCCCCTTTCAAACAAATTGTTGCATATGCACAATTACAAAAGAGAGACTCTACAGTTGTTCAAACATTGCTACACATGTATTTCTTATTTATTTCTCGTCACAACATAAACACAGCAGATCTTGAGTCAGTGATCATTGACCGCTATAGCTGGTGGGCAACTGTCAAAATCCTTATCAACAGCAGGCCAAGGCCTTTTCAAGCAGGCCATGAAGAATAGAGAGATCTAGCCCGACACCGCAAAGACCCGGAAACAGCAATGAAATCAGTCTACCACTGCTCCTCCCATGACTCATACCACCTATCATATTTGCAGTAAATGCGGTAGGAACTGCAGCTCCCGCTTCGGCTTATTCAGTCACAGTGAACGCTGCACAAACAGATACGTAAGTATCCAGGTGCAGACTCCACTGTCTCTACAGACAGAAGGATGCCAACAAATCTCTGTACACGAAGGTCTATAAATCTATATGTGCATTTAGATGTGCATACGTGTATAAGAATATATGTATGTACAGAGCAAAAAAAAACAACTTTTTTCTATGACTAACTGTTGTCAAGAAAATACTGGCATTGTTACAAAAAATAGAGCTGTTATATGGAAAAAAAAGCTACTGGAAACATATTCAATGTTTTTCCATACACAACCTCAGCTTAGCTGTCCAGGATGCTATTAGAGCTGACACAATTTTGAACTCTATCCGAGAATTTTTTTTCGCAATTGTTAAGTTCTTCCACTAGTGCAGAAAAGTATCAGACAAGCTTTAAAAAAACAGACACAATTGTAACGCCAATTTCCTGAACACAGACCAATCCAGACGCAAGATGGGAAAGTGTGTTATTCATGCTGAGGACATTGAATGAACAACAACAGGCAGTTTTCTGTGAGGGGGGAAAAAAACAACCATTGTGCTGTTCCGAAAAAGAACGGTCACAGATCGGCCATGCCTTTGAAGGCCATGAGTCCTTTGAAGAAGCCACAATGGAAATTTCAGCTGTACATTATTAACTATTTCAAGAGTTGTACCTGTGGTGCGTCGCAATTATAACGTAACCTTTCTACTGGATACAAAGAAAAATCTTCGGCTTTGCTTTCAATCTACTTCAATTTAGAAAACAGAGCACAACCATTCATTGAGCCTTTGAACCAAAATTTCTAGCACATCTCCAGAAATCAGCTTTTAATCAGCACCACCCATTATGAGCATGAAAAACATTGGTAGAGTATGTTTACCATGAAAAATGGTAGGACCATACATGCATAATAGCTTTTCTAGGACGGTGGCTAGTTGGTTAGAGCATTCGCCCATGGACCGGAAGTTAACCGCAAGTTTGCGGGTTTGCATATCACTGAGTTCACGTCTAAGGTCGTTGGAGAAGACACCCAACCCCCGTTTCTCCCACCATTGGCGCCATCATAGGTGGCAGCCTGTTGCGGTGTGTTGCAGCACATGAATTTTCCTGTGAGGAATAAACTACTGTAGGTACTATATTTTTTTTAAAAAATGGACACCAATGTTACGCATGCATATTTTTAGAAAAGAAAAAGTCATTCCGGGAGGAGCTCGGTGTCGAGCCGCTCTTCCTCCAGGTCCAGAGAAGCCAGATTTGGGTAGTCGGGCATCAGGTCAGGATGCCTCCCGAATGCCTCGCTGGTGAGGTGTTTCAGGCATGTCCCACCGAGAGGACACCAAGAGGCAAACCCCAGACACGCTGGAGAGACTATGTCCCACAGCTGGCTGGGGAATGACTCGTGATCCTTCCAGGTGAGCTGGAGGATGCAGCTGGAGTGAGAGAAGCCTGGGCTTCCCGTCTGAGGCTGTGCCCCCCCAACCTGGCCCAGGATAAGCAGAAGACAACAGAACGGAAGGGAAAGTCATATCAGAATTTAGAACATTTTACAGAGGTGAAAAACTAAGTAGAGCTTAGTTTCCAAATAGTGTAAAAATTATTTCTGGAAATGTTGTCGACTTTACTTTCAGTAGAGAGACCGTTTTCTACGGTTATACGTTAGCAAGATAGCCTCACACTAAAAATGATGAACAATTCTACTACTAATCACCAACATCAGGGATAAATGCTATGTTATCTAGAAGTTGGTCGCCATAATACATCCCAGGAAGGCGTGAACGTTATCTGATGACGTGTTGATGAAAAGATTATTTTTGTTGATGATGAAAGTGAGAATGATACCACTGCTGTTGATTTGATGCTGTGCCAAATCCTAGATTTGACCTAGATTGTATCTTGTCTGTAAAAATACTGTCGGGAAAATGAAAGATTCTTTGTTGATGATCCATTATTTTACAAGCTGCTTTTTTTTCCTATTTGGGGATCATGAGACATAGAGCACATTCATGGGCTAACTTTTGCAGCGTCATTGATATACAAATTTTCTTAGTGTAATCTTGGAGCTTTGCTTTCCACAATGGATTGTTTTCAGCATTCCGATTGGCCGTACAGACTGTAGTACGGTGACTCGTCTCATTTGTAAGAACCTGTTTTAGGTCATGTGGATGTCAAAAATGTTCTTGTTCTGAAGAAAAAAAAAAAGTTGAAATTTTTTTGCATAATTTTTGTCCCTTAACATTACAAGGGAGAAATATTAGTCTGGGTCTCCGTCAGGGAGTCATGCCCAAAACACCTCACCAATGAGGCATTCAGGAGGCATCCTAACTAGATGCCTTAATCACCCCATCTGGTTTCTCTCGACCCGGAGGATCAAAACATCTCTCAAAATAGTGTGTTTCTACACTACTGGATGAATGAAGGCGATTCAACCTATTTTTTATTATCATTAAAAAAAGTACTTAGTATCAACATTGCAGAGCGATGGAGAGTGTGGAAAAGAGGTGAAGAAGCGTGTGCAGGCAGGCTGGAATGGGTGGAGAAAAGTATCGGGTGTGATGTGTGATAGAAGAGTTTTACTCAAATGAAAAAGAAAGTGTACGAAACCGTGGTGAGACCAGCGATGCTGTTTGGTCTAGAGACAGTGGCACTGAGAAAAAGACAGGAAACAGAGATGGAGGTAGCAGAGATGAAGATGCTGAGGATCTCTCTGGGAGTGACCAGGATGGACAAGATTAGAAATGAGTATATCAAGGGAACAGCACTTGTTAGAGGTTTTGGGGATAAAGTCCGAGAGGCCAGACTGAGATGGTTTGAACATGTACAGAGAAGAGAGACCGAGTACATCGGCAGAAGGATGCTGGATTTGGAACCACCAGGAAAAAGGACTGGAGGAAGGTCAAAGAGGAAGTTCATGGACACAGTGATGGAAGACATGAAGATAGTTGGTGTGACCAAAGAGGATGCAGCAGATAAGGCTAGATGGAAGAAACTGACTTGCTGTGGCGACCCTTGAAGGGAAATGATAAAAGAAGACGAAAAAAAAACTGGACATAATTTCATTATAAATGTGGCATTATTAAATCTTCAGGTCACCATTTTTTTTTCCAGTTACGTAAAAATGGAAATTTTTTCTTACTGAATTATTCTGCCACACACCACTATATAAAGTTCTCATTAAACTGACCTTAATATCATTAGCAGGAAACTACAGATAACCAGTTGAAAGTCACACACTTGTTAAGTAATCCACAAATTAAAAAAGATTAATATTAATGCCATAAACCAATATGTGCTAATTAAATTTTGATGTTAAAAAATGTAATAAATGAAAGCTGAGTTAAAATAAACTGTCTGGGTTAATTCATTCATTAATGAATCAATAAAGATGAAAGAATTTGTGATCCAATAAAACTAAATGTGAGTCTGTTTAAGAGGCAGGGCGAGTTTAATCACTGAGAGAGGAATATCATTTCACTTCCACCAGTCCTTTGACACCAATCATGTTTCATGGTGAAGCGATGCCAGGGTGTTTGTCCTCACAGCTTTCACTGAGGTGACACGCTCGTTTCACCGGTACAGGTCCAGAATCCAGAGTAGGTGGGTGGATGCTGACAAACCTGCCAGAGCTGCTGGGGTTTAGTTTGCTACTCTTTCCAGGTCTCAGCATGCAGCTTCATCATTTTTGGTTTGTCTCTACAGAGACCCAGATAGCACCGGTGTGATCAGACAGTTTGCAATGCAGCACAAGCAGACTTATCCAAGACTTTTTTTTGCTTTCATCTCTGTGCCTTTAGGGACGCCAAGGCAAACCAGTTTCCTTCCTGTGCTTTTCATTTTCTTTTGTGGCCACTATCTTCATGTACACATATCTGTAAACGTTCTTTTGGTAATCCAGCAGACTGAAAGTGGCCAGACTTTGGCCCATTTTACCTTTTTAAGTGGCTCACCAAACCTGAATAAAATGTTGTAGTTTGCAGCTATTCTAGTTTTTCCTAGTAGAATGTATGTTGAAAGCTCAATGGTTTTCTTTTAATGTGATATCTTAGAAAATCAGACAAGAAGAGGGTTTTTTTTTTTTTTTTTACTGATATTACAAATTACAAATTACTGTAACTGCCAGACTGCCTTGGCCCTTTCACCCTTACCCCCTACCCTAACCAGGGTCTGTGTCCCCTTCCCCCTCCCTAACCCCTGGCTTTCCATCTCATTCATTGTTCTCTATTGCCTGTTTATTTACACTGCTAGTTGGCACAGTACAATTCACATGTTGTCCACCTCTCTCCCTCCTCTCTGGGAGAGAGCCCCTGTATTGGAACAATTTATTGTTCCGCCGGGCCGGTAGAGGGCGCTAGCGATCTAATGTTTATTCGTGTTCAGGAAGTAGGAAATAGGACGTAAGAAGTTAAGAGTTAAGCTTGCAGTGCCGGAGACCATCCTAGTTTAAATCTAATCGTCAACCATCCACACATTTCGAGTGCTTTGCACGGCAATATGAGTGAGTAGTTTGTTATGTTCATGATTGTATGTTTGTTTGTAGCATTATTTTCAATGTGTATGACTAGATGCTCATTTATTTGTTTTCTCTATGTTTACAGTTTCACACTTCTTTCTATTAAATTCTAAAAAAGCTACAACGGACTGTTCTTTGGAGGAGTTTATGGAAAGGAGAGTTTAGCTGGCTGTAAATCCCAATTAGGACACGGGGTCACATTGGGTGCAACAGTACAGCCCCATTCAGGACTCTGCGTTCCTGTCCTGGGCATGGCCACAACAAGGAGACCTCTGCGCTTCATCATCCCCGCTCCATCAGGATGAAATCCATCTACTCATCCCCGTCCAGGGCATCGCTGGGCTGAGGAGTCCCCGTGTTTCCATCAGGATGAAGAACATCTATTGACTTCTTTAGATATTTAGCTGTAGAGTAGAACAATTATCTTTGACACATTGGTTGTTCATCCCGGGGGAGGGATCTCTCTTTCATGTGGATCCCCACGAGGTTTCCTATTTTTCCCCACTGATGGGATTTTTAGGAGTGTTTCCTCACCGAGAAGGAGAGTCTAAGAGCATAAATGTGCCTGTCTTGTTTAGTTAGCATTTGTTAGTTATTTTTCTTGCTGTGTATTTGTGTTAATACATTCCTCTTTTTCTTGTGAAGCCCATTGAGACGGAAATTCTGTGATTGTGGGCAATACAAATAAAATTGAATTGGATTGAATTGTAAAAAACAAAATATCAAAAACAGAAATAGAAACAGGTAAAGAATCAGTATACTAAGATGTTGAGAGGTCCAAATCTTGAACATTCGTGAATGGAGAAGAAGGAGAGCAGAAGCTTTAGCTGCTGGATGAAACTGTCCTTCAGACTCCTTGTTCTGGTTCAGAGACTCAGCAGTGGTCAAAAGAGGATGTCTAACGGGGGTTTGGGATCATCAGCCATGCAGAGAATTTCTCGGTTGAGACAATGGGAGTCGATGTCCTCGAGGTAGAAAAGAGATGCATCAATAATCTGTGCTGCTCTCACAACATTGTGAACTGAATGTGACCATCATACCACACTGGGATGCAGCAAGGTCCTTCTGTGGTAAGGTTACATAATGGAAACTTTGATCTGTTTGCATGAAGAGACTGAAGTTTTGTCGGTACACATGCTGTTTCTCTTACAAGTAACTATTACTATCATAGCATCAATATCAAGTCAGGTCAGGAGCAGAGCTAGTTTTAATATTTAATGGAGACCACATTGATTATAATAATATATATTTTTAAGAGTGCCTTTCTGGACACCCAAGGTCACTGTACAGTTCACAAAACATCATCACATAAAACATACAGTAAAACCAGAGTTAAAAGAACAATAAAACTAGAAACAAAGCAAGGCAAGGCAGAGCAAACAGAATCAAATATATAAAACTGGACTAACTGTATGATTCCCTGAAAAAATAAGTTTTAAGGCTGGATTTGAAAAGTGGGAAAGAGTCCGTCTTACGTAAATCCGGGGGAATAGAATTCCAAAGCTGGGGAGAAAAGCGACTGAAGGCTGTACCTCATATAGTAACGAAATGGGCAGGTGGAACAAGTAGGTGAAGAGAGAAGAGGAACGGAAAGACCGAGAGGGAATGGACATAGCTAACAGGTCCAAGATTTAGTGTGGGGCCAAATTGTGAATTGCTTTGAAAGTGATGAGGAGAGTTTTAAAAATAATCCTTTGTTTTATCGAAAGTCAGTGGAGATGTCGCAGAATAGGTGTTACATGGTGACATAATAGAGACCTGGTGATGAACCGGGCCAAAAATTTGGAGGAGCTGCAGTTTCAGGAGGGATTTGTTGGGCAAACCAAAAGGGAAAAGTTATTGATGGAAATTCTTCACAAACAAGTCAGTCGGTCACCTTCTTACCTGTCAATCCCTTACGAGATTGCCAGAGCCCATCCCTGCTGATTCGAGACAAAGGGCAGGTTGCAACCCAAACAGGTCGCCAGTCTGTTGCAGGGCCACACACATAAAATACCATACATTCATTCCTAGGGGCGATCATGTAGTGACCAATCAACCTAATATGCATGTTTTTGGAGGTTGTACCCAGAAAAAACTCACACACTGTACATGGAAGAACATTCAAACTCCACATAGAAAGCCCAGTGTACCAACCCTCATCCCCACCGGGACTCGAAACCCCAACCTCCTTGTTGTGAGGGCACAATCCTACCCACTGCGCCACCATACCACCACAAATAGATCAACCAAATTAATGAAAAATAGCATAAATAGATGATTTAATTAAAAAAACATACATTGGTCTAAATTAGATTCTTTTGCAAATTAAGAACCTCCATATTTTAATTCTGCTTTATCTGTAAATCCTGTTGATCTTGGCTGGAAACTATAATCTAAATCAAAGCATTTTAAAACTTATTCATATCAAGATTTGACGCATAAGCAGAATTTTAGGAATCTGCATCGGATCCTGTTCATCTGTTTATAGATCAGGTTTTGTAGCAATACTTTTAGACAAATGATTTCCCTGCAGTTATAGGATAGTTGGTGAAATGGAATGTGTTGCTCTTTAAAAAGAGAAATTATTCTGTAAGTGGCTTTACATCTTATAATGAGGTGAAATTTCTGGTTGTATCATACAACCTCGTCCCTATCATACAACCAGATATTTGTGGAAAATATAATAGGCACACATGCAAGCTGTATATGTGTATGTGTGCCTATTATATTTTTCCAAAGGCCAAAAAATGATATTATTTTTAGGCCTTTGGTATATTTAAAAAAAAAGTCCAAATAGAAGAAGAAACTGGTGATTTGAGGTTGATCCGGAACATTGCCGCTTTAATTTTCAGAAGTGTTACGGAACTTTCATGACTGCTGTACTTTTAATCCTGCTTTGTACCTGTGCTGTAAACTCTATCCAGCCGGTAAACTACTCTGGTCCCCTGGGTTTTGTCCTCCCTCTGTTATGATAAGTGTTCCAAATATCCCATGTGTTTAAATCTATTTGCTTCGTGAAGCAGTGAAAAGTGCAATTCTTTTCCAACATCATGGAGTCTGGGGACACTGCTGGCTAGTCGCGGGTCAGTAAAATATTTCTTTTTCTCTGAACAATAAAAAAAACCCCACAAACCTCATTGTGATTACAAAGGATAGGGTTCAGAAGAAAAAGAGAGGAGGACAAAGTGAAAAAAATAATCTGAAGTACAATATCTCGCATCACGACCAACCTGCCAGATCAGGCATGGGCAAACTACGGCCCGCGGGCCACATACGGCCCGTTAAACGTTTTAATCCGGCCCGCCGAACTAGAAAAAAATAAATAAAACATGTTAGTTTGATTTTTCCTGCAATTCTGATGTTTGTCACTAGACGGCACCAAAAATACAACAACGCTGCTCCCATTAAAATGTGTGTGTCTCCGTGATATGCAAACCTTCAAAATAAACAGTGTGCACAGGTATCGAAATAACATCGGGCCCAATACACACACGTAAACAAGCGTGTTAGATGTTAAAACAAGCAAAACGTTACATCAAGCGCTTAGATTTCAGACCTAGCGCCACTAAATGCACGTTTTTAAACGCTATCGCACTAGATTTCGACCTAGCGCAGCTTGATTTGAAATTAACGCTCTTGATGTAACATTTAACATGCTTGTTTAAAATCTAGCGCGCGATTCTCTTGGTCTAATTTCGCGGCTACCAAAGCATGTCATCTGTCTGCCTGCTCATGTCTGCTCCTGTTCCCAGGGGCGAATCCAGGATTTCCTAAAGGGGGGCAGGGGGCACAAAACAAAACAGGCACCTGTGGTGCTTGCCTGTATAGAGGGCTCTGGGGGCATCCACGACAGAACCGTTTTGAAAACAAGTCATTTTTCTGCATTTTGATGCGTATTTTAACCAAATTTTATAATAATTAAAGTAATAAGAACACTTTTTTTTGTGGAGTCCCCCCTACCCCCCGCCCCCGCTGGTTCCGGCCCGCTTGCCAAATGTTAGAACTTGATGTGGCCCGCGAGTCCAAAAGTTTGTCCACTCCTGTGCTAGATCATCTAAGGAGAAAATGAGTACAAACAAGAGTTTTAACCAGCGATAAAGCTGACCCACACAACAAAACCTTCAATAACAAATGATATTGAACACAAACACATGTTACTAGAGCTGTAATAATATTGGTTGGGAGCAAGGAACATAGTGGACAGTAAACAGTAATACTGTAATACTGTTTACTGTCCGCTATGTTTCTTGCATGCAAGTCCATACATGCTGCTGATGTGAACCATGTGCTTATGAGGGCCAAAAGATCCCTACCAGTCCCAAAAGACTGGAACGAGGGAGGCAGGGGCACACGCTACCCGGACCCACGCTCATCCAGATCCTGGGACGTCGAGGCCGAGCCAAAGGGGCCGCCAACCCGCCCAGCCAGGTGCATAAGAGACACCCCTGGTTGGTTTCCCCTGCAGCAAAGGTCCCGGCCGCCCCTGATGCCAGGTCCCTTTACGGGGCAGATGTGTCATGAGCTCTTTCTCATTTCTTAGCATAAATTGGCAATGTTCGGCTGAAAAAGCTTATAAATGCGTTTATTCAGTTTTTCTTTTGCTTTTGACGGTCTGAAGTCCCGCCTCCTCTTGCTCAGTGAAGGACGTTTTAAATAAGCTATTTTCTCTTCAACTTCGGTTTCATTGTTTTCAGTGACACGTTGCACACATCTGAATCTGCCCTGTTCATGATCTCCAGCATGCAAAGTTTTATGTATTCATTGAATTAAAGCCTTTTCCATTTCAATGGCCATCGTTATCTTAAATCAAGGCTTGTTGAAAAGGTATTTTACATTTCTTTTAAAGAAGTGATCTTTGTGGTGTCAAGTTGAATGTAGAGAAAGGAAGAAAGATGAGCGTTTCAGAGGGAAAAGTTTGGCTTTCACATTAATCTGCTCTGTTTATTGATCTTTAAGCCTGTGTGTTTTACACCACTTAAACATCCCAGCATGTCGTTTATTGAGTTAAACAGTGTCCCACTTTTTAAACAACCACTTTTGTCTGTTCAATGAAAGCACGCAATGGCACACGCGCACACTTTCACACTACATTTATTTACGGTCGCTGTTTCTCCTGGTTTTGTTGCCTGTTGGGGAAATTTGTGGAGGCATGCAGAGGGGTTTAACGCCTGTCTCCACACTGGTCTCCTTTAAGCTCTGTCTACTTTGTCTCAGTCTGGTGTGTCAGAAGAGCTTTACCGCATGTTTCTCATGCTTACAAGCCCACAGTTTTACACTTTGCTGTTATTCCTCGCTTTTCTCTGCTTTATTGTTGTTGTGGTGGGGGAAGGTATGGTGGAAAGAGGAGGACCCAAATGCAGGACTTTAACAGAGTTTATTAACATAAAACCGGAAAGTCTGTAAAGGAAAAACAAACATGATTAACTAAAGGCTTCCAGAGTCCAACAGAAATAAAAAAATAACAAACATGGTCAGGCAACCAGGGTAACCTGGCTGGGACAGATGATTGTAAGACCTGACAACTAAAGGCTGGCGAGGCTGCCCTTAAGTAGGCAGCCGGGAGATTGGCTCCAGCTGAGCCCACAGGTGTTCAAAATGCCAATTGCCAGATTTGGGGAAAAGGTGAGGGGATCCCTGGCTCCCTCTGGTGGTGGCTCGAGGGAACCACGACAGTACCCCCCCCTCTATGACCACCTCCAGGTGGTCGAGAATTGGCAGGGTTCCAGGAGCCAGAAGACGGGTTGCTGCTCGGCGGGACGAGCCAGAAGACGGGTTGCTGCTCGGCGGGACGAGCCAGAAGACTGGTTGCTGCTCGGCGGGACGAGCCAGAAGACTGGTTGCTGCTCGGCGGGACGAGCCAGAAGACGGGTTGCTGCTCGGCGGGACGAGCCAGAAGACGGGTTGCTGCTCGGTGGGATGAGCCAGGGGAAGCCAGGAGCTCGGCGGGACGAGCCAGGGGAAGCCAGGAGCTCGGCGGGACGAGCCAGGGGAAGCCAGGAGCTCGGCGGGACGAGCTCGGGAGCCAGAAGGTGGGAGTCCGACGGACGCTGCCTCCTCGGGCAGGGGATTCTCCGACGGGACGCTGCCTCCTCGGGCAGGGGATTCTCCGGCGGGACGCTGCCCCCTCGGGCAGGGGATTCTCTGGCGGGACGCTGCCCCCTCGGGCAGGGGATTCTCCGACGGACGCTGCCTCCTCGGGCAGGGGATTCTCCGACGGACGCTGCCTCCTCGGGCAGGGGATTCTCCAACGGACGCTGCCTCCTCGGGGTGCACTGGGTGTAAGTCCGCTGGGTCCAGTTGTGGTCAGGTCTTTCTGTTGTGGTGGGGGAAGGTATGGTGGAAAGAGGAGGACCCAAATGCAGGACTTTAACAGAGTTTATTAACATAAAACCGGAAAGTCTGGCTAGGACAGATGATTGTAAGACCTGACAACTAAAGGCTGGCGAGGCTGCCCTTAAGTAGGCAGCCGGGAGATTGGCTCCAGCTGAGCCCACAGGTGTTCAAAATGCCAATTGCCAGATTTGGGGCAAAGGTGAGGGGATCCCTGGCTCCCTCTGGTGGTGGCTCGAGGGAACCACGACAATTGTTCTTACTGTTGTGCCAGATTGTGCACAATAATTTTCCAGTTTCCTTCTTAAATAATTGAAGTCTTCTTCTTATTTCGGCATTTCCTTTCAGGGGTCGCCACAGAAAGTCAGTATCTTCCACCTAACCCTATCTGCTGCATCTTCTTCGGTCACACCAACTATCTTCATGTCTTCCTTCACTGTATCCATGGACCTCCTCTTTGTTCTTCCTCTAGGTTTCTTTCCTGGTGGTTCCAAATCCAGCATCCTTCTGCCGATGTACTCTCTCTCCTCTGCACATGTCCAAACCATTTCAGTCTGGCCTCTCTAACGTTATCCCCAAAATTTCTAACATGTGCTGTTCCCCTGATGTACTCATTTCTAATCCTGTCCATCCTGGTCACTCCCAGAGAGATCCTCAGCATCTTCATCTCTGCTACCTAAATCTCTGTTTCCTGTCTTTTCCTCAGTGCTATTGTCTCCAGACCAAACACCACAGTTTTGTACACTTTCCCTTTGATTGAAACTCTTTTGTCACACATCACACCTGATACTTTTCTCCACCCGTTCCAGCCTGCCTGCACAGGCTTCTTCACCTCTTTTCCACACTCTCCATTGCTCTGGACTGTTGATCCCAAGAGCTTAAAATCTTCCACCGTCTTTTTTCTCTTCCCCCTTAAATAACTGAAGTAGTCCTGAAAATAAAATCCACAGCAGGAGGGGCAGTTTAATCAACGCAAACAGACGTCACTTAGATTTAATTGTCATTAAATTACTTTCAAGGGATTTTATCTCAATATTTGTGCTCTGTTGGTATTTTGGCTCTTACTTCTCTTGTGTTTTTTCTATTTTTGAAGGTATATCTCTATTACACAAGCATAGTTATAACTAGTATCCATGTGGATGTTGTCAAACCTTTTGCAAACATAGTGACACCAAACACAGTGATCTGTACAGAAAGAGAAAGCCATGGGTAAAAAAACAAAACAAAAAAAACCCAAAATAAACCCAATGAGGCAAACACCAGCTGCTCTTGGAGAGAACTGTTGCCTGAGACTTTAAATTTATACAGACAAACTTGTGCAGTTTTATTTCCAGGAAAGCTTATGACTCAATGTCACATACATATCCTGGAATGTCTGTTTTACAAAGCCAGCAACACTCTGAGGATCTTCATTGAAAATACAGTTCGAGTGTGAAAAAGAAGCTTTAAGGCAGGGTTTGATTCAATTGAGCCCATTTCTATATCTCTTCATATATGAAGAGGATACTGTCTTCTAGCTGTTGTACCGTGAAGTGCGGAACACCAAAAATGGCAACTAATTCAGGAATTGGATCACCATCAGTCACCTCCATAGGACATGGGTCACATCAAGTTGTATGCTCAGGGTAATCGAGACATTGATTCACTGATTCATTTTCAAAAGGATACGTACCATAAAAATGTGGCAGAATGTTGGCAAAAATGGGAAATTTTGGTCTGTTTTGCACTCAAAAGAGAAAAACAGTGAGCATGCAGTTGATCTGAAAGTGACTTGGAATCCCAAAAGTAATGCTTTGTTGGCCACTGACTTGAGTGCATGATAAGGCCTGCAACTTTCATATCTTCATTTCTCAGGCATAGCCTTTTAGCACAAGACACACCTTGGCACCGTGTATGTCCTTGCACTCCAGGCACATTCAGAGACACTTGTTTCCTGTCTGCTATGTCCTTGCTCCTTATCTACACTTTTGGTATAGAACAGGGGTGGGCAAACTGTTTGGTTCACGGGCCACATTGAGTTCTCACATTTGAACTTGGGGGCGAAACAGGAGCAGATGGATGGCATGCTTTGGTGACTGCTAGATTAGACCAAAAGAATGGTGCGCTAGATTTTAAACAAGCACCCAATGTTACATCCAGAGCGTTAAATTTAAAATCTAGCCGTGCTAGGTTTGAAATCTAAGCGCTTGATGTAACATTTTGTTTGTTTTTAACATCTTTCGTGCGTACGTTTTTTGTTTACGTGCGTGTATTGGGCCGATTGGCTTTCCTTATCAGTACACATTGTTTATTTTGACAGCGTGCGCATCACAGAGACACACACATTTTAATGGGAGCAGTGTTGTTGTTTTTTTGGCACCATCTAGTGAAGAAACATCATAATTGCAGGAAAAATAAAGCATTAATAAGGTTTATTTATTTAATTTTTACAAGTTTGACTGGCCAGATTAAAACGTTTAACGGGCCGCATGTGTCCCGCGGGCCGCAGTTTGTCCATGCCTGGTATAGAACTACTTAGTCCCTCCTGTATATTTTATGATTCGACATAGAAAATTGTTTCCTGTTTTTGTTGTTGTTGCTGCGCTTTGAGCCAGAATGGTTGTTGCAATTCTCAGCATTGTATCAACAACCTATTATTATAGATTGGTACAAAACAAAACAAAAAAAATGTCTAGCCATGATGTCAATCTTGGCCAAGCAAACTTGTCCAGCAAAACTTGCCATGGAAACTACCGTCGTGCTTGTGGGGAAGAAAAAGGCCAAGAAAAAGGTGAAACTGCTGAAAAAGCTGTAAGTCATGTTTTGACAAGTTAGCTCAAACATAAAGCCACCCCCGGGCAACCCTTTCCTATGCTGTGCCACTTATTGGAAAACCTGCTGGGATTATTAAACAAAGAAAGAAGGCAAGAAAGTGACTCAAACATACAAAAGCTATTTGAATGTGTCACCCCGAATCCAGAGGCTATGCAATAAAAGTTAAGAAAAAGGTCTTGTGTGCATCATAGCTACTGCTCCAGATTGAACATCTGAACTACTTGGATATATCAAAAAGATTGCCCAAAGGACTGAATCACTTTGTGAATATCTCATGCAACAAAACTGGAGAAAAAGGTGTTGAAGGGAGCATCAGGGGAGGAAAAAATCTTGTGTGGGATGATCCACCTAAAGAGAGCTGAAGTAGCAGATTTGAAAAAACTTTACAAATGCCTACAAAGGCCTAAACAAGAGGCACAAATATGCTAATCATGGCAGCAAAAAACCGACTTCAAGTTATAAGACCAACACACATTTTCAGATGGTTTCCGACTTGAGAAACAAACTAAATTTAACCCACTGTTTCCAATTCTGAGATGGCAACTTCTCAGAAACTTCTCCGATTGTAAAATGGTCAGATATTCCAAATATTTCAAAATATGTCTGACTTTCTATTTTGTTTGCATATTCATATTCAAATTTGTAAACTAACCCAAAAATATAAAGTATACTTGTAATAAAGTTGTTTTAGGAATTTCTTCATTGACAGGGAGATGGTGGCTCAATGGTTAGAGCGTTCGCCTGCAGACCAGAAGTCAACTGGAAGTTTGTGGGTTCGCATGTCTAAGGTCCTTGGAGAAGACACCTAACCCCCATTTCTCCCACCATTGGTGCTGTCGTGGGAAGCCTGCTGCAATGTAGGAATGCAGCGCCCAGGACCCAACTGCAGGACATTAAAACAAGGTTTATTGACACAATTCGAGTAAGCCTGAAATGCAAAGGGCACAGGATTAACTCAGGATTTCAAAAGTTCAAATAATAACAAGTTCAAACATGGTCATGCAACCTGGGTGATCTGGCTGGAAGTGATGGTATGACCTGATGGGGAAGATTGGGGTGATTGCCTTTAAATAGATGGTAGGGTCCACAGATGTGTGGCATCAGGAATCAATCTCAGGTGTCCCTAATCAGGGTGATGAGGGACATCCAGGGCCCCCTCTGGCAGTAGGTGATGGGATCACAACACCGATATTTATTTAAATCATTCAAAGTGTACAAATTGGAATCAAACTTTTTCATTCTCGCCTCCTGGTTAGAATGACCAGGGGGGTTGTACATTGTTGTACAACTTTAGACATACGATCACCCATTCGATGCAACAAAAACATACCCAAATTGAAAAATTCAATTTTTCAAAATTTGGGTGTTGCGGAGAACAAAATCCATCCTCAAGAGCAGTATGGCATTTAAATAGTATAAAATTAAAGGACAGAAAAATCCGCAAATTACTTATACATGCATGAATAAAATAGAGGGTGTGGGATTGATGCTCAAACATGGTAAAAATGTCTGAAACTCTAAATTTGCATGTAGCCCTTCTTTAGCTTCAACAGTGACTTTCAAACTGCTGCAATCAACCATTCTCAAAATACATTCCCCTTCACATAGGAGCAATATAAAACTTGTGTTGCTCGTGTGCTGCAGTTTAGTAAGACAAGAAGATTTTACTTTGGAACAATACAGTAAAGAAAATGTGTTAATTGTGAAATCTAGAGCTCAAGGATGTTTTTGAGAGACTTGAATATTCTGTCTGGTATACCTTCATTTTTTGTGCATCTGTGAAGCGCTTCAGAGACTGCCTTTGCTGCCTAATCAATCAAAAGATGCGGGGTAAAAACAAAAGGAAGGAGTAAGTGATGCAACTGCATTCAACTTGAAATAACTTTTTAATTGATTTCTCTACATTGGCCTGTTTCAATAAAAAAAAAGAAAAAAAAATTCCAATACTGATACGCATCAAATTTCCCAAATATTACACCAAAAAACGGACCCGATCTCTAAACTAAAAAAAGGGTTTCGCTTGGAAGAGCTCTATTGGTGTCTACTTGATGGTCAAAATGTCCCATTTGTTCATTTTAATGAATAACTGTACAAAACAGAAAGCAAAAATCAAAGAGAAGTAACAAAACAAAACGGAACGGTAAAATTGCAAAGTTCGAGTTCTTCATTCCGTTCATTTCGTTCTGTCATCTTCCGCTTGCGGCAGCACGGTGCGCAGTGGGTAGCACAGTGGCCTCACAGCAAGAAGGTCGTGGGTTTGAGTTCCGGGTGGGGACGAGGCTTGTAACACTGTCCTTTCTGTGTGGAGTTTGCATGTTCTCCACGTGTTTGCGTGGGTTTCCTCCGGGTACTCCGGTTTCCTCCCACCCTCTAAAGACATACATGCTAGGTTGATTGGCCGGTGCTAAATTGCCCCTAGGAATGAGTGTGTGTGAATGGTTGTATGTGTGTGGCCCTGCGACAGACTGGTGACCTGTTCGGGGTGTACCTTGCCCTTCGCCTTAAACTGGTCGGGATGGCCTCCGGCACCCCCGCAACCCCGAAAGGGATAGACGGATAAGAAGATGACTGACTGACTGATCTTCCGCTTGTTCCGGGGTCGGGTCGCAGGGGCAACAGCCTCAAACTGGAAACCCAGGCTTCTCTCACCCTGGCTGCATCCTCCAGCTCACCCGGAAGGATCCCAAGTCGTTCCCCGGCCAGCTGTGACATATAGTCTCTCCAGCGGGTCCGGGGTCTGCCCCTTGGTATACAGAATATTCAAGTCTCTCCCGATGGGACCTGCCTAAATCACCTTGCCCACGAGGCGCTCATGGGACATCCTGACCAGGTGCCCGAACCACCCCATCTGGTTCCTCTCGACCTGGAGGAGAAGCGGCTAGACACCGAGCTCCTCACCCAATTTTTTTCATTTGAATCCAAAAATATCGACTCACACATATCGACTCGCCTCATTGTTTTAGCTAAGCCCTCTAAGTATCAAATCCTCCCCTATTTATCCTTATCCTACTCAACCTTCCACTTTTATTCACCTCCACACACTTTACAATCCACCCACTTACCCACTTCATGTGCACACCCGTGTCCTTGTTTAGAAGGTGAAATTTAAGTATTTGATTTTTCCACATTTACTCTTATTGTAACATTATTTGCATGTTACAAGTGGGAGGTTTTTTTTTTTTTTTTTTTTTAGCTTGAACTCTTTAGGACAAACAGCTGGAGACTCAGACTATTAGCATTTTATTACACGTTATGTTGCATCCTCTTTAAGTGAGACTTCCCTCCTGTCACTTTTGAGTAATCTTGTTGACCACTGTTGCTAAAGCAGCCAACAGGACTCATTGTTATAAACAAAGGCTGAAACCATCTATTTTCTTTCACAAGGTGTCTGGGCTCCCTGGGTTGACAAGTAAACCACGGGGAGAGGAGAATCTGGATGTCCTTCAGCTGGGATGTAAACAAGTTGCACCCCTCATCACATTCTCTGAGCGTGAGCCGTCAGATATGACCCTGGACACATCGAATAGAGACAACTTACCCCTTTATCTGGACTGTTAGCCTCTAAGTTTTCAGTATTCTTCATCTACAAATGTTCCTGTGATTCCTAATAGATGATGGCGGCTGACAAATGTCTGCTTCCCAGTGAATGCAAAGAAACAACCAGAAAACCTAGTAGACTCACAGCTAGTGGATGACGCAACTAGTTAGAAATGAGAGCTGGTTGGAATTCCGTTCTGTTATCTTCCGCTTGTTCCGGGATCGGGTCACGGGGGCAACAGCCTAAAACGGGTAGCCTAGGCCTCTCTCTCCCCGGCTGCATCCTCCAGCTCACCCGAAAGGATCCCAAGTCGTTCCCCGGCCAGCTGTGAGACATAGTCTCTCCAGCGGGTCCGGGGTCTGCCCCTTGGTCTCCTCCCGGTGGGACATGCCCAAAACACCCCGCCTGCGAGGCGCTCGGGGGGCATCCTGACCAGATGCCCGAGCCACCCCATCTGGCTCCTCTCGACCTGGAGGAGGAGCGGCTCGACACCGAGCTCCTCCCGGATGGCAGAGCTCCTCACCCGATTGCTGAGTGAGAGCCTGTACTCGCTTGTACCCGCGATCTGATTCTTTCGGTCACCACCCATAGCTGGTGACCATAGATCAGCTATTGTCTGTTTATTTAGAATTACACTGCTAGTTGGTACAATACAATTCACATGTTGTCCACCTCTCTCCCTCCTCTCTGGGAGAGAGCCCCATTGAGGACTCTGCGTTCCTGTCCTGGGCATGGCCACACCGAGGAGACCTCCGCGCTTCTTCATCCCCGCTCCATCAGGACGAAATCCATCTACTCATCCCCGCCGTGGGCATCGCTGGGCTGAGGAGTCTCCCGTGTCTCCATCAGGATGAAGAACATTTACTCATCCCCGTACTGGACATCTCCGGGCTGAGGAGTCCCCCGTGTTTCCATCAGCATGAAGAACATCTACTCATCCCCGTTCTGGACATCTCCGGGCTGAGGAGTCCCCCAGTGTTTCCATCAGGATGAAGAACATCTACTCATCCCCGTACTTGACATCTCCGGGCTGAGGAGTCCCCCAGTGTTTCCTCAGAGTCCCCCAGTGTTTCCTCAGAGTCCCCCAGTGTTTCCATCAGGATGAAGAACATCTACTCATCCCCGTATTTGACATCTCCAGGCTGAGGAGCCCCCCGTGTTTCCATCAGGATGAAGAACATCTATTGACTTCTTTAGATATTTAGCTGTAGATTAGAATAAGCTAATATTTAAACAATAATCTTTGACACATTGTTTGCTCGTCCCGGGGGAGGGATCTCTCTTTCACGTGGATCCCCATGAGGTTTCTTATTTTTTCCCCACTGATGGGTTTTTTAGGAGTTTTTCCTCACCGAGAAGGAGAGTCTAAGTGCATAAATGTGCTAGTCTTGTTTAGTTAGCATTTGTTAGTTATTTTTCCTGTTGTGTATTTGTGTTAATACATTCCTCTTTTCTTGTGAAGCCCATTGAGACGGAAATTCTGTGATTTTGGGCTATACAAATAAAATTGAATTGAATCCTTCCAGGTGAGCTGGAGGATGCAGCTGGGTTAAGAGAAGCTTGGGATTTCCGTCTGAGGCTGTTGCCACCGCTACCTGCAGCCGGATAGGCGGAAGATGACGGAACAGAAATTAACAAAGTTTTATGGTACATAGAAAACATTGATTAAATAACCAACAACTCCAAGAGATTTTCTCACATGGATAAAGTTAAAAGTGTTGTGATGTGGAAGGAGGAGGACCCAAATGCAGGACAAACACAAGATTTATTAACAGAAGTCAGGTAAGTCTGTAAGGCAAAGGGAGCAGGATTAACTCTGGATCCAGACCGTCAAGTTATATGACAGAGTTCAAAGAGAACTTATGGTCAGGCAGCCAGGATGACCTGGCTGGGAAGGATGAAAATTACCCGACGTGGAAGTTTGAGGTGATTGCCCTTAAATAGGCATTGGGGTCCACAGGTGTGTGGAATCAGAATTGGATCTCAGGTGTCCCGAATCAGGGTGATGAGAAAGGTCCAGGGATCCCTCTGGTGGCAGGTGAGGGGATTAGCAATGTGTCTATGTATAGTGTTGCTATTAAATTGAAAGAACACATAATTATCTGGAAGCGTTTTTATTTGCATAAAGCAAAAAAGAAAAGAAAATAGCGCAAATCAGCTAAATATGTGACCTCCTGCTCTCCTTATTTAAGACTTGTTCCACAAAGGGTGGTGTTTGCAACGTTAAAGCATTTTACAGGCGCCTTGCATCTTGCCTCAGCTGCTAGTTTGCTGTGATTGTCGTCTTATCTGTCAGAAACACACGTTGAGTTGATGACAGAAATAAAAGTTCACACAAAAAGTTTGACAAAAGAGTGGATTAGAATACCAAATGATTCATTTCAGCATAAATTACGACAACCTCAT
Source organism: Neostethus bicornis (assembly GCA_902685375.1). Taxonomy (NCBI): domain Eukaryota; kingdom Metazoa; phylum Chordata; class Actinopteri; order Atheriniformes; family Phallostethidae; genus Neostethus; species Neostethus bicornis. The sequence goes on along the minus strand of LR738542.1, from coordinate 8,764,566 downwards.
CCTGTACTGTAGAATTATACAAAAGAGAAGATTAGAGCCTAAAGAATTTATATTGAAGTCTTAAAAAGAGACAAAAAAAAAAGAAGCTATAAATTGGTGTAATGTAAGTTTTTACTGCTCCCTCAAGAAATTAGTTCCAAAACTGAGAGACCAGCTGCACAGTTTTGTTGTTGTGAAGGAATGATGGAGATTCAACAAAGTCTTTAAATATGGCCCCATATGGACATTTTTTTTTTCTTTATAAATGTCATCCTTTTTTTCTTAACTTTCTGCAGATCAGAATAAATGAAGTAAATGTACCATTCAAAATTGGTTAATTTTTTTTCTCATAATTTGCGCCATCTGGCTAAATTTTTCCACATTATCCCTCTTTATTTACAGTAATGACTTTGGAATGTGTAGTTTGGCTTGTTTTGCGGAAAATTTTCTGAGCATTTTCTTTCTGAGCTACTTCGTGTACACACTCGCGCACACTGTCATTTTAAAATCTAATTATTAATTTAAAACTATTTCTAGTTTCCATGCCAGGAAAAACACATTGCATTAACCAAACAGCTATCATATGCTAAAAATAACATGCAAAACAAGAAATGTATTAGTAATGTTCAAAGAGGGTTTCATAAAAATAAACTTTTTGTAGGCTCGTACCATGTTTGACAAAAAAAAAAAAAAGCATACTTGTCGAGGTCCAATCAAATAATTGAAGGCTAGGTTGTCAGAAGGCAACTATTCTTGGCCATGGATTTTGTTGTCTGTCATGTTCACATCCTAACATTAGCAAAATGTGTTTTTGTAACAGCCGTGCACATGCTCAAACGTTGTTCCTCCCTTAGGTGCTGCTACCACTACCCTCATTTTATGTAAATGCACCAAAATAATAATGAAAAAAATCTACACCAGGTTTGCTAACTTGATGCACGTTAGTCTGTATTTGTAGCCGTATAACAAGATTCATTCAATGTCATGTACAAGTCCATGAGGTGGGACTGAGCAACTAAGCAAAAGGAAGGCGAATTAAGTGTCATAAGCAAAATATTAACACGGCGCCATCGCCTGATGCTAAGCTGAAAACTGTACCACCTTAGTAAGTGAAATGCTAAGCTATAATATTGGTACAAATATATTTTGTGCCTCAAAGATTCGTTTCATTTTGATTAAACGTTCTCTTGCGTTCTCTTGAGTATGTGTTTCCGCATGACAGCACCGTTGTTGTTAGCATTAGCAAGCTAAATTAGCAACAGAAGTTGAGATAAAAGTGTCAGAAGGTGGTTTTAAGCAACAGCAACAAAACAGTAAAAGAAACCATTTGTTTAAAGTCTGTGACTATTTATGTACGTATATAGAGCTAAGGCAAACAACGTGGTTGAATACAGTAATATGGCAGTTACCAAACTGTGTTAAAACAATTGACCGGAAAGTCAAGCTAAATCAATGTTCGCCCTGTTACATGCCAAAACATGTTCCGTTCCATCATCTTCCACTTGTTCCGGGGTCGGGTCGCGGGGCAATGGCCTCAAACGGGTAGCCCAGGCTTCTCTCACCCCGGCTGCGTCTTCCAGCTCACCCGGCAGGATCCCAAGTTGTTCTCCGGCCAGCTGTGAGACATAGTCTCTCCAGCGGGTCCCGTGTCTGCCTCTTGGTCTCCCCCGGCGGGACGTGCCTGAAACACCGAGGCACTCGGGGGGGCATCCTGACCAGATGTCTGAACCACCCCAACTGGCTCCTCTCAACCTAGAGGAGGAGCGGCTTGACACCGAGCTCCTCCTGGATGGCAGAGCTCCTCACCCGATCTCTGACTGAGAGCCCAGCCACCCTGCGGAGGAAGCTCATTTCGGCCGCTTGTACCCGCGAAAACACGTGTTTGTCAAATTGAATGAAAAACCTTTAGGAATATATGTAAAGTATTTATTTTAAAAAAAGTATGCCTTAACCAATTATTCAATTAATCAAATAAAAGGATGGAGACATTGAGCAATTTACACAAGCAATTGTGCTCCATCCAAGAGAGGAAGCATTAGCTCAGTGGTAAAATGTTAGTCCTTGGATCGTGAGAATCCAGTTCCATTTCCACTGAGTCCTTGCCTAGTTGTTCCTGGAGCAGACATAACCCCCTGAGCAAATCTGTAGACAATTACAAAAAAAGCACTTCAAATGGTTTCGTACCCTTTTTCTCAACTTTGAGTCGTATTTTTGTCTTCCTATTTATCTTAAGATTTTACATTCTTTGTCTCATCAAGGTTATTTTGCCTTTCTTAGTGACAAAACAAACATTCTGCACGATTTACACAGTTATTGAGTGTGGGTACATGTAAACATGTACTTACAAGCAGGTGAAGGAGTTTTAAAGTTGCTGCTTACAACATTTGTACAATATTAATGACAAACAGCCTTGACCCCAATGTTGTGCAAAACAACTAATCTTGTCTTGCAGGATAATGACAGTGATAAATTTACTCCCAAAAATGCTTCTGCTGTGGGACTGAAAATATGGTACGATGCAGCTTACATCAGTTTTTACGCAGCTGCATATTCTGATAATTAATATAAGGGAAGAAATATTTCTGCATGATGAATGCATGTTGTTTAGATAGTAATGAACCACTGAAATGTAATGAAAAAAAAAATTCCATTGCACAAACTGCTCATCTCTACCGTCCTGACTTACAAGTGAGGGCATGTGTAGCGTATCTTAAAAATATTTGCCTTGTTGGCATATTTTTTCAAACTTTGATGTCATGAACTGACTCCAAGTGTCAAGATGTGGAGCTGTGGCCAAAATATACCCTTGACACAACAGACAGGCTCAGATGAAAAATCACAAGCAGATTAAGTATATTGATAAAAAGTCCAAATAAAGAAGACAAAAACAGATAAACTAGGCAGGTTCTAATGTAGAAGCTGGAGCCAAAAAACTGGATAACAAGTCAAGCATGATAAACAATGATCTGGCGAAGAGTGTGTGAAAAACTGTTCCATTTATGCTCCAGCAGACGAATAGATGAGTTTCAGGTGTGACTAGTTGCACACACACAGACAAGAGGGAGGGGGGAAACAGGACACAGAAGGGGAACAGACTGCTCTCCTGACACCAAGTTATGAATCCAAGTACTCAGATGTTGGATTTATATACAGACGGGCACATAATCCTTTTGGTCTATTATCCAGGGGAGCACCTAGAGATGTTGCTTGGAGTTTATCGAGCATACTCGTGGCAAAACCGCAGTATTGATGTCTAAACAAGGGGTACGAGGCCAAACGTATTGCAAAAACATTTATTTAGTTTAATATTGATAACCAAACTATTTCCTGAAAATATACATTTTTCAAAATGACTGTCTGATCAAAGGTGTATTTATTTTTATTATTTTTATTTTATATGTTTGCACACCAGTACCAGAACAAGTTCCTAGTCTCTGATGTTTTTCACTGACATGGCAATAAAAGCATTCTGATTCTGATTCTGATTCCGATTCTGATTATTGAAATGCTTTATGCTTAAAACTCAAATCTAATTGCCGTGAAATACACTTCCACAAATAAGTCATATGTCAGGATGTGCGGATGTAAAAGGGGGAGGAAGAGGACCCAAATGCAGGAGAACAAAACAGGATTGATTTAACCAAAAGTTCAGTAAAGCTGTGAGGCAACTCAGGATCTAAAAGTTCAAATGATATAACAGAGCTCAAAGATTAAACTTATGGTCAGGCAGCCAGGAAGACCTGGCCGGATGGATAGTGGTGGTGACGACAACCCGACAAAAAATTTGAGGGGATTGCATTTAAATAGGCAGCAGGATCCACAGGTGTGTGTTATCAGACCAATCACCCTCAGATGTCCTGAATCAGGGTGATGAGGGAAGGTCCAGGGCTCCCTCTGCGGGCACAGGGGGCCCACCTTTCTGTGCTAATGTGCAAAATGGTTTTCCTTTCCAATATCTTTTATGAAGGACACAGTTTCCACTGTGACAACTCACGGGCACCAGTTGGATGCACTTCTGTATGACTTTATCTTTGTCTGTCTCGCTGGTAGAAGGTGGCAGATAAATCTGTGATATAATATACTCAAAATCTTTGTGTTTCAAGTTAGTCATCCCCTTGTTGTCTTTCACAACATAAACATATCGTTTTGATAAATGTAACTGAATAAAGCAAGGAATACAATCCAAAATCTTACAATCACAGCAACACGATTAGATCTAGATATGGTTGTTGTCAATTTTAAAAAATGCCTGCTGTTGACCGATGACTAACAGTTGGCTATGAGAGAATTATGCTCAAATGTTGCAGGACAGTTTCAGTTGATGAGCAGAAAAGAAAAAATCAGTTTATATGAACGATTAGTCTGGATGGTGTGTGTGATTGGTTGGTGATGGTCATGATGGCCAATGGCGCAAAATGGCAGCCTCGCTTCAGTCAGGTGTAGCCACAACTGTGCTGTACCTTACCATTACCTGGTATGGTGTGAAAGAATAATGCATACAGTATGTGAAGTGTCTTTGAGTGTCCTGAAAAGTGCTATAGAAGTACAATGCATTATTATTATGTGCGGGAAAAAAAGGATCATCATGACAACTGTTGTACAATGACTTCAAGAGCTCATGAGTTGTAATTAGATCATTAGAGTGCCACCAAAGTTGAAAAGACACTTCCTACTTGGAAAGAAGCAGCTCTTATAATGTCATGGAAGAGGAGAGTTTAGAAAGGATTGGTGAAAAAGAAACCAAAAGAGAGGAAAACGGGCAAGTCAACAAGTTACAAGGTTGGTACAACTTCTGCTTTTTTTCAACTTTTATTCCTTTAAAGGGACACCAGAGTATGTCAGTTTCTATAAATCTAACTCTGTCTTCTGTATCCTCTATTCTCTCACAAATCTCATTCATGGCCTCCTTCACCACATTCTCCTCTTAAGCTCTTCCACAAGCCCGTAACTTGCCAGATCAAAACTCAAATTACTTCTGCCAAAGCACAAAATTGGAAGGGTCCCAGAGCGAATCCCTGATGCACTCCCGCCTCCTCCCCAAACTCCTTGACACCTGCAGCACACCTCAACACTGTCATATACTATAGAGGTAGAGATGTAAAGCTGTATGAAAAAAAATTTCATCTATTTCTGGCCAAAATGTGCTCTGACCTCCTATGTACAGTATTACGTTTCTCTAATTTCAACAGGATTAATAAATTGAGGGGGTATTTTTCAACAGAAATGGGTAGCCATGTTGTTCTAAGAGAAAACTCACTGCTGTCAATGTAAATTTTTGCTTGATTTCCTTTCTAATGGATGGAATCACATTTAATTTTTTATATGAAAAAAAAGAAAATTAAACCTAAAAGGTAATGTGCAAAAAAAAAGAAAAAAAACCATTTACTCCCTACGGGATATAAAAACTGAAAGAATGAAAAGTACAGAACTAAAATGCAGCCTGTACAACTCAGTGGGTGAAGTACAATTATCTCGGTTGGTTGCAGAATGTACTGTACATTTTTACAGTCGCACACACGCCATACGGTGACATGACGTGTGTATTATATGCACACAAATACTAACTTTTAAAAGTTTTGCTGTAGTAAGTGAGGAATTTGATTAGAGTCTTGCACACAGTGTTCTCACACTTTTTCCAATAAACTTTACTGATGCTTGTGACAAATACTCCTCCCACATTCTCTGAGTCAACCTAATGTGTCCTGTGGGCACCGAGCACAAGTAAAAAGCAAGAGCAGGATGTGGAACTGCCAATGTGCACAGTCTGAATACAGGAAAGAAAACTGCTCATTGTAATTCCATAGTTATAATTTAAAAACTTGTTAAAACTAAACATTTTTTTCCTTTGAGAAAAAATTGGCATTATTTGTGAAAAAAATACATATGTTTTTTAGCATGTTGTTAAATAAAATTAATTTTCTAATTTATATAAAAATGGTTTCATCCAGCTCAATATTTAAGAAGAAATATACCGTAATTTCACGGCCATTGGGCGCACCGTACGAAAAGGCGCAGCCTCAGTTTTGTGCGCCGTTGCTGTATTTAACACACACATAAGGCGCACCGTACGAAAAGGCGCAGTCTCAGTCACACACCGCCTTACAACAACACACACGCAAGCATGCAAATGTGGGTATTAAAAAATAGATCGGGAGCAAAACTGAGTTTGGTTGTACTTTATCTAAGTAGTATAAACAAGCACATTACTGGTAATAGTCTTTATTCAAATCCGTCAAAGTCCTCATCCTCTGTTTCTGAATCGAGCAGCTGCGCAAAATCCAACAGAGCAGGTCCACTTCGCTCATCGCTGTCAAAGTCACTGTCTGTACTGTGCGGCTCCTCAGAAAGGATGCCAGCTTTTGCGAAAGCTCGGATAACAGTACCAGCAGACACATTAGTCCAAGCATCTACAATCCATTGGCAAACTGTAGCATAACTTGCCCGGCGCTGCCTTCCACCCTTCATGAAACTGTCGTCTCCTTCGGTCATCCATCTCTCCCACGCCGCTCACACTTCACTCTTTAACGTCCTCATGCCTTTTCTTTCAGGTCCGCCTGGCGGGCATCGCGTTTTCTCTTAGGTCCGCCTTTTCTCACACACAAGGCGCACCGCACGAAAAGGCGCACCGCTTATTTTGAAGAAAAAAACAAGACTTTCATATGCGCCTTATAGCCGTGAAATTACAGTAATTAAATGCTAGAAGTTCTGAATTACTACTTGCAAAGACGTGCTAACACAAAGAAACACTTTTGAAAATGCCCGCGACAGACCGGCGACCTGTTCGGGGTGTACTCTGCCCTTCGCTTAAAATTGGCCGGGATGGACTCCGGCAACCCCCGCAACCCTGAAAGGGATTGACGGATAAGAAGATGACTGACTGACTTTTGGAAATGCTTGCGATGCTAGCAATTCTGACTCCTGACTTGCCACCAGAGGGCACGTGTTTGTGAGAGGTCTTTTTTGTTGTCATAAAAATAAAATCTTCACGCTTTGGAACAAAACAAAAATTCAACCACGGAACCCCCTTTTTAACCGCAAGAGGAGAGTGTTCTGATAGTTTGAAACCAAAGATCGTCAGTGTAAACAAGTTCACATAAAAATGTCCAAAAATGATCTTTTGATGCAAACAGCTTATCAGCGAAAAGAAGTTATTTAGGGGTTTAGTTTTTCAATGTTTTTGCTAAACTTAACAATATGTCTGAAATTTAATTAAAAGTTTCATTTTAATTTATCTAAGTCCTGTTAAAAAGAGACATTAATAAATGTACCCATTTTATCACGTTGTTATTTCTTCCCCAACTACGTGGATGTTTATCTTTCATGTCTGAGTGAATTAAAAGTGACAAAGTTCACAGAGCTGTCTGGTGAAGTCATTAAAGCAAAGAATAGATTAATTGAAGGTGAGCAAAGGTGTGGACCGAGCATGTTCTAATAAGTAACTGTGGTTTACCAGAAAAAAAAATGTCTCATGAGATCCAATTTTAGCTAAAATGAAGATGTAGTAAAAGTCATTAGAACACGTGTCGCTGAAAACCTGCTGACATTCCAATTCTTTATTGAGATGTCCAACTATAACCAACCAATTGGTTTTTTTTCCTCATCAATATCTCCAATTGCATACTAATGTTTTTTGTTAATTGCAATTCGTGGGTAAAAATACAACTGACCAATTTCTTAATTCACCGATTAAACTGACATCACTCTCTCATAAGACAAAGAAAATCAGAAAAAATTTGCGGGTTGGATTTCAAATGGCGTGTGAGGCCTTTAACTTTTCACTGGACACTACGTAATTAGCAATTTTGGTATTGCACTGTTTTGACTTGTAGGTTATAGGGTAGGACCATAATGTGTGTAAGGCGAGACACAATGACACAATGAATATGAACCTCACTCATCAAGCATGCATACGCCCAAATATGTATGTACATACATTGATTTCTACGCAAATTGAGCGATTTATGAAGACAATTAAGGAGTTTTCACACTCAAATCTCACATTGTAGGGAAAAAAACGACACTTGTGGTAAAACCTGAAGTGAACTGCGGACAGTGTAATAAAGTGTAAAGAGCAGAAAACATTTATAAAGCACACATAAAATACTTGTCAGAAGAAAAAATGAACCGGAAAAGATAGTTAATTAAAATTTACGCACAATGTCAAAACATTACATTTCAACTCATGTAACAGCCGTAGGTCAAAAGAGAAATATTATTATTAATAATATCATTGTTAACCGCATGAACACGCTCTGTCTTTGTTGCCACCATAAGTTTGAAATGTTTCTCTTTTAATTTACCTTGAGTTAAATGTGTTAAGCACAGAGTGGACACAAAAAAGTTTTAGATCTATGTGATTTTTAAAAATGTAATGAGGCCCAGGTAACTTCAGCCATTTAAAATCCTTCACTTGCCATCCTGCATTTATTAAATACATACCTATTCCACAGGCTCTGTGTTTTTCGAAAGGATGTTATTTCAGTCACACAACATGATTACACCGCAGTCGCCTCAATGTGGTGGCAGGATGGAGAAAAATATGAAAACCAGCAGGAAGCCAATCAGAAAAAAACAGGATATTTTGGGTTTGCAACTATGTTACCCCAATAAACAAAAACTTTGCTCAACATAACCACTGGAATGAAATACATCTGTTATAACCGTTCACTTTTAACAATCATTTTATGTTTGCTTTCAAGCATTTTCAAAATGTGTATATGTAGATGTTTTTTCAAATGCGTTTTTTTAAACTACTTTTATAAAAAAAAAAAAAAAAAAAGAAAAAGAAAAAATGAAGCTTTCTTATTTAATCCATGGAATATTTTATAACGATAGTAAACATGTTGATGAAATTGTAAAGACAGAGAAAAAAATAGCCCGACACTACAATGACATGTCCCTCGAGGCAGGTAGGATAGTCCATCGATTTCTCTCGTTGATGCCAAATTTTGAGCCTCAGCAGAAATCAAGATTTATCATATCAGTTGTCCAGTGCTGTTGAAGCGGTGCCCACTGCAGCACAAGGTTTCTATTTTTGGCCGAGGGTAGTGGAAACCAGTATGTTCGCAGATTGCTTCAGTCCATCCACTTCAAGGTTAGACATATTGTGTTTGCACCGCGTGCACCTGAAGGGCCATAGACTTTCTGTCAACTTCAACCAATCTGTCCATTTTTCCTCCAACCTCTCATCGATAGGACTGAAGTACTTGAAGAACTGCTGCCATTTCTGTGTACTTATGTTTTTGGTCTATTCTAAGTAAACTCAAGAGCTTGAATCTAGGGCTGAAACAGTTAATCAATTTAATCGATTATAATTGATTACCAAAATAGTTGTCGACTAATTTGGTCATCGATTAATCGTGTAAAAAGTTTTTACTGTCAACTGCACTTAAATTGGTCTCCATGTGGGGCAGTAGAGAGCAAATTGACGATGCGCGCTACCAAAATAGGAGGAGAATAAGATAGCAGCCAATCATTGGCCTTCATTTCACCCCGCCTCACGTGATCAGGCAGATTCAACAAGATGGCGGAAAGAAAAACAAAAACAAAATTCTCCAAAGTTTGGATCATTTTCCGCTAAATTTGAAAAAGACTCGCGTCAATATGCAAAGTTTGTGAAACGAAAATTTTTTGGCACGGAAGCATAATGACGCTGCACAAACATCTGAAAAAAAAACATGTCGGACTCGAAGCGGGAGATGGCAAACCGGAGCGATACACGATGTTATTTCTAATAAAAACAATTTTACACATCGCTAATTACACTTTTTATTGTCTGCAAAAAAAACAAATACAACCCAACATGGACTTTTTGCTGTGGAAAACGGTTGCACTCTGCAGCAGAGCGCTTCTCTCAGGGACTCTTATTTTGTAAATGATCATGTCGGATATGAGGCCGCTGTCAGTAGTAAGACGGGGATTTTTAAAAGAAAAAATCGCTAAAATCAGTCCAGGATACAAGATCCCCTCCTCTACACCGCAAATCACATTTTTTCCCACAAAAAAAAAGAGTGCTGTTACAGTTGGGCACCCCTTTATCGATTAGTAGATCTGTGTTTGTAATATTATAAGTGGTAAAGGTGGTCATTTTATTTATTAAAGTTAGTATTTTTACAGTAGAGATGGTGTTTTTTTTTTTGTTGTTTTTTGTGCTGATACTTCACAACTTGAATGTTTTTGTAATTTTTTTTCTCATTTTAATCTGGGGCCTATTTTTTTGTACGATACTTCTGAACAAGGTTAAATTTCCAAATCCAGAAGTGTTAAAGGTTTCTTGTTTTCAAATATGATCCAACAGTTTACATTTAATGTTTATTAGCCAGTACTACTAAAGCACATTTTATGGGTGTTTATGATTTACTTTTACTGTATACAGTAAGTAGATTTATTATTTTCTAGAAATGATAATATTCTACCTCTTTATTTGACAGAAAGATTAACATTTGCTGTTACTCTAATAAACCCAACGTGTTAAGTGGTTATAAGTTGTGTTCTACACAATTACATTCTATTATATGCCGAAAAAGTAATATTTATTAAATTGGATTTTTTATCCGATTAATCGATTAATTGACCCAATAATCGACAGATTAATCGATTATCAAAATAATCGTTAGTTGCAGCCCTACTTGAATCCATGAGAATCTGTAATAACTGATTGCTCGTGGATCCTGGTGCACCTTTTAGACACACCTCTGGGTGGATTTGTTTGGATTAACTTTTCGAAATGTCTTACAAATATCGTAACAGATTAAGACAGTGCTTCTCAACTAGTAAGGCGCCCCCACGTCCACTACAGTAGTTGTAGTTTATAGTTTAAATAAGAATTTAATTTTCTCAGTTAATTGATGCACTTTAAATTTTTTCTGTTACAAACTAAAAAAGCAGTGTTAATAAAGCTGTTCTTTGTTGTACGTTACTTTTTCTTTTTTTTTTTTTGTTAATATTAACGAGGATACAATGTCATGCAGAGGTGTACTTATAAACAGGGGTCCCCAACCTTTTCTGCGCACGGACCGGTTTAGTGTCTAATAATATTTTCACAGACCGGTCAAAAGGTGATAAGACCAGCCGGAAAAAAAATGGCTTTTTTAATCAAATTTAATAAACTTAAATCCACTTTGTCTTCACGAGAAAATTCATTAGCAGTGTCTGTATAACACGGTAACATTCTCTCTGCTCGAACGCACTCTCGTCGCTGTGGTAACGCACTCTGGCTGCTATAGTAAAGGTAAACATACCTTCAAAATAAAGGACATCACAAAAACAAAGTGAATAAAAATACTAGTTAGGCTCCTCATACTAAGACCCGATCAATCAGAGTTCTGAGTTTGTTTTGCTGGAACCAGACAGTCCCATCTTGACCTGAAATCTGAAGAGTGTTTCTAAGGTCCAGTCTGTTTCGTGACAATAACTCTCCTTGGTAAAGAAGCTTCTTGTAGAGCTTTGTTTTTTACTCATTTTGCTAGTTTAAGGGTTTAAATTTAATGGGTTGACACGTCATTGGTGAGTCATTGATGGATGTAAGGAAGAAAATCCGGTGACTTTTTAAATTAAAACATCATTATGGCTCGAATGATAAACCAAATGGAAATAATGGAAGTTATTTCGTCCTTCTGTGTGGCCCGGTACCACATGACCCACGGACCGGTAATGGTCTGCGGCCTGGTGATTGGGGACCACTGCTTATAACAATTTCATAGACAAATGATACTAATTATAGTCACGGTGGAGAGCAGGGGGGCGCGGAATATTTTCTACTTCCTAGGTGGGGCGCAACAAGAAATAATTGAGAAGCACTGAATTAAGAGAAGACTGTCATTTTGAAATGCTGAATGCAAGTGTACCAACTTGATGTCCGTGGATTGTCTAGACCAGGGGTGGGCGAATTTTTTGGTTCGCGGGCCACATTGAGTTCTAACATATGACAAGCAGACCGAAACACGAGCAGATGGATGGCATGCTTTGGTAACTACTTGATTAAACCAATAGAATGGTGCGCTAGATTTTAAACACGCACGCTAAATGTTACATCAAGAGCGTTAAATTTTCGAACCTAGTGCGATAGCGCTTAAAAATGTGCATTTAGCGGCGCTAGGTTTGAAATCTAAGCGCTTGATATAACATTTTGCTTGTTTTAACATCTGACACGCTTGTTTACGTGCGTGTATTTGGTCCGATGAATTTCCATATCTGTGTGTTCACTGTTTATTTTGACAGCGTGCACATCACGGAGACACACATTTTAATGGGAGTAGTGTTGTTGTTTTCTCAACTAAACCAATATATACAGAGTGCGCCATTTAGTGAGGTAACATCAGAATTGCAGGATAAACAAAACATTAATAAGGTTTATTTATTTAATTTTTTCAAGTTCAGTGGGCTGTATTAAACCGTTTTAGGGCTGCATGTGGCCCGCGTGCGTAGTTTGCCCATGCCTGGTCTAGACAATCCTATATGCAGCTGATCTAAACTCTTAGGGACAAAGCAATTTAAGAAGTAACGACACTACTTTTGGTAGTATCCCATCAGACCTTTTTCATACGACTGAGAACTGTGATCCTCCTTAAGACCCTAAACAAACACACAAAGCACAAAACAGACCTCCCTTTTGAATAGCCAAAGCAAAATCTGACATCATGCTTGGGTTCTCATTGCAGTGACTATGGATATGGAATGAAGGCTGACATTTGAGTATTCATTCATTCGTTTTCTGAAGCGTCCATCCCTAACAGGGTCGTGGGGGTACAGGAGCCTATCCCTGCTGATTCAAGGCGAGAGGCAGGGTATAACCCGAACAGGTTGCCAGTCTGTCATGGGGCCTCACACACACAGAGACATATAATAATAATGTATACTGTATTGATTTTTTGATCCCTCGCCAGGGAAAATTATGTGCTGCATTACACCGCAGCAGGCTGCCACGACGGCGCCAATGGTGGGAGAAACAGGGGGTTTCGGTGTCTTCTCCAAGGACCCTAAATGTGAACTCAGTGGGAATCGAACGAGCCACCGCAAACTTCCAGTATGAGGGTGAGCTTTCCACCACTGGGCCACCGCCTCCTCCCATATTTGGAAATTTTAAATATAATTGGAGAGATCAAACCCAAATGATTCATATTGATGGTGATACCGGTTGGAATTGCCAGGAAGGAATCCTAGAAGAGGATCAACTATGAGGTTTTTGACGCAATGAACATCAACGTTAGAGAACAGGATGCAGAGTCCACGGTTAAGTAGAGGAAACTCATGTTGAAAAGTTGAAACAAAAAGAAAAAGTATTACAAATATCCCTTCTGAGATGCCAAAAAATCAATTCATTTATAATTGAGTCATTTAGAGCTTTCTTGGTATGTCGTTGTTCTTTTATATCTTTCTTTCCATACCTTTGCTTCCCTGGGCATCACATATGGCCATGTTACCCTTGGTACATCTGTGATACATAAGGTGTGATTTGGCATCGCTGCCCATGACAGCTGTGGCAATATTAAATGCTCACAGTGAAATTCTTTAGTGTCTGTGTGAAGTGTTTCATTACAAGCGTTTTATTAGGAGGCTGAAGGTGTTACAAAGACTCGAGACGGTTATTGGACGAGAGTTAACACGCAGTGTATTCACAGGTCGCTGGTTAGTTTTATTTTTTGTTTATTTTGTTTATTTTGAATTACTCTATTCATCCCTCACCGGGGAAATTTGTTTGCTGCACTCCTTACACCGCAGCAGGCTGCCCTTCAACGGCGCCAATGGTGGGAGAAGCGGGGGCTAGGTGTCTTCTCCAAGGACCCTAGACGTGCTCTCCGTGGGACGCAAACCCGCGACCTTCCGGTCCGCGGGCGAACGCGCTAACCACGCGGCCACCGTCTCCACCCCGTCTCCACCCCGTCTTTAGACTCAACCTTGAAGATGCTCAACATGTTTAGGCACTTTGATAAATCAGCCTTAACCTTTCTGAATCTTCAAAGATTTGGTAAGGTACTACTTTTGCCTAGCACGGTTTTGGCGTTTAAACTAATACGAAAAATGACCGAGTCAAAAATGTTCTTCCGACAACAAAAAAAATTAGACAATCACTAAAAAAAAAACAATTTTTGCATAATGGCAAAGCTCTCGGAGAGTGTCGACCTCCACAAACGTCCATTGTCTCACTTACTGTTGTGGAAAACATGTGGACCAATTCTATAAACCCTCTGTGGAGCAGTGGTTAATGTAGTTGCCTCTCAGAAAGAAGATCGAGTATTTGAGTCCCTGGTTGGACGAGGCTTGGAACACAGGCTATTCTGTGGGGAGTTTGCATGTTCTCCTCATGTATGCGTGGGTTATCGCTGGGTAATCTGGTTTCCTCCCATCCTCCAAAACATACATGTTAGTTTGATTGGTCACTATAAATCAACATGTTAGGTTGATTGGTCACCCCAGCAATGAGTGTGTGTGTCCATGTGGCCTCACGACCTGGTCGGGGTGTACATAACCTCTTGCCTTTAAATCAGCCGGGATAGGCTTCGGCACTCCCCACGCCCTGTTAGGGATAAGCTGTTAAGAATATGAAACTCTCTTGATGCCCAAAAAATATGTAGGTTTTTGTGGTTACAGTCAAATGAGCGATCGGGTGATATTTATTTATTTATTTTTTATTTTGTCACCTAACCCCCCTGTCTGTATGTCAGTAAATGAAAGAAAACTCTGACATTTCATACTTCTTCTTCTTTCGGCATTTCCCTTCAGGGGTCGCCACAGCTAGTCAGTTTTTTCCATCTAACCCTATCTGCTGTATCCTCTTTGGTCACGCCAACTATCTTAATGTCTTCATTCACTGTATCCATGAACCTCCTCTTTGGTCTTCCTCTTGTCCTCTTTCCTGGTGGTTCCAAATCCAGCATCCTTCTTCCGATATACTCTCTCGTCTGCACATGTCCAAACCATCTCAGTCTGGCCTCTCGGACTTTATCTCCAAAACCTCTAACATGTGCTGTTCCTCTGATATACTCATTTCTAATCCTATCCATCCTGGTCACTCCCAGAGAGATCATCAGCATCTTCATCTCTGCTACCTCCATCTTTGCTTCCTGTCTTTTTCTCAGTGATACTGTTTCTAGACCAAACAGCATGGCCGGTCTCAACATGGTTTGTACACACTGTTCCAGTCTGCCTGAACACGCTTCTTCACCTCTTTTCCACACTCTCCATTGCCCTGACTGTTGATCCTAAGTACTTCCACCTTCTTTATCTCTTCTTCCTGTAACCTCACTTTTCCATACTTTTCCATCACTTTTTCATATAAAGGCTGAATAAATAACTCAATTTCTGTTGTGTTTGTTTTTTATATACACCAAACACCATGATACTGACTTTATTTGGGATCAACCGATCAATCACATAATCACAATCGACATGAATGGTCTGGTGATATGAAGAAATGATTTCTGCTCACATTGACAAGCAATTTTTTTTTGTTTGTTTACACTGTAAATTTGGGACCGTAAGAGCCTCTGTGAATTGCTTCTTTTTACAGTTTCATGTTGTAAAAATGATCAGTTCAATCAATATTAATGTATAAAATTCATCAATATTGCTGATTATTAATTTTTTTGTGTTTTTTTTTTTTTTTTTTAAAAATCACTAACACATCTGTTGAAAGATGTCTTCAATGTTTGTTTGATGCGATACGACGTTACAGTCAATAAGCTCAGTTACCATTCCATGTTTAGACGCCGGCATTGCAAAGCCATAACAGCCAAACTTCCACCAGGTGGGCTGTGCACCATATGCTGCTGTATGTTGTCTCTACGTGAAATATTCATGTCACTGTGCATGCATATTACTATTCATAACGTAATAAATTAATCAGTACTTCAGCAGTGGGTTGAAAAAATGGTAAATTGAGTTTTATATGTAAAAATGATGTTTTCATGTATGTTACGTGCATTGGGAGTTTTAGCAGCGTATTTAGTTGACATAAATAATTCCTATTGGTATAAAATGTGTTTTACGTGCTGTTGAGGATAACTAGTGAGAAGCATGTTCAATGAGGACAATGAGTTTATTTAAAGTGGTTATGATGTTTGGTTGTCGTAGCAATATTGTGAAAGGTCTCATTTATCACAATTTTATGAGTTGTAAGTGAACGCAATCGCTTGTTCCCTAGTTATTTAAATTGATTAAGAATTAATAGTTCTTTTAAGATCTTTTAAAAAGACTGATTCACTTTCAACATAAGTAAGCTATTAATGGTAACTCTAATTTTGTAGCTAAAAAGGCGTTTTGTTGTCATTGTTGCTTTTTTAAACGAATACTTACTGTATAGGTGTTTTCAAAATTAGTTTTAATTTAAAATGTAGCAAAGCCCAGCTGAGTAGACTCTCTGAAATCAGTTTCTTATGATTATCATGGCTAAAGTGTCATGAAGTGGTGTAGGTGGAAGGAGAAGGACCCAATTGCAGGACAAAAAAGCACGTTTTTTGTTCAGTATGCCAATCTAGTAATGCTGTAAAGGAAAAACATATGGTTTAGTGGCATGGCAAGTGATTATTGTTCTGAATGTATTTCATGGTCAGGCAGCCAGGATGACCTGGCTTGATTGGAAGACATGCTGCCTTTTTAAAGGCAGCTACAGAAAGACCTTCAGGTGTCTAAAATCAGGCAAATGAGGAAAGGCCCCGGGTTCCCTCTAGTGGTGGGTGAGGGAACCATGACAATCAAAAACGGCGTGCCTTCCTGAGATGATTCTAAGTCTGCAGCCAAAAACACATAAATGAACCTCTAAAATGAATGAAAAACCAAAACAACACCATCTACCAATGGTGACCATCAATAAGGGTCAAAATGTAGTAAATTTAGTAAACAGGTAAATCAAGAGCTTCTCTTTTTCGCTCAGCACTCTCTTCACTACAATGCAGTGTCCTAATTATTGCAGATGTCGCACTAATACGTCTATTAATCTCCCGCTCCATCCATTCCTCACTCCAGAAAAAGAATTGAATACTTTGTAAATTAATTTAGGAAAACAGAAAGTGTTTGTGAAACTAATAAAAAAATTAAATGGTACCTGTTACATGTAGTATTTTTGTTTTCTCATGAGGGAAAACACATTTCCAGTCACCAATTGTTTCTTACACCTATTTTTTTTTTTTTTTTAATGAAAAGCTTGAGAAAAAAATACCACGTGTTGGTTCTGACAATCCCACTTGATCTCCTGAGAGTTAGTCTTTTAGTTATTTGTGGATCGTCAGCTCAATCTGTGGCTTGTTTTTTCTAACTTTTTCTCCTGAGACTAAAGACTAGAGTAACCAAGAACCAGAAAGGGAAGTATAATGATGGCAAATACTCCAAAAGTGTGGGTGAAAGTTTAAAAAATTCCGAAAACCTGGGACGCACAGCAAAATGAAAGGGACGTCCCGGTTATTCCGGTTTAAAGGAAGGAAATGTTAACTACGTATGTAATGAATTATATCCACAGTGGTTGGGGTACGAACCAGATATGTGGAGCACAAGTTAAATCAATTTGTACACGAGATCAAGTAAAATGCACGGCCATGACTTAATTGTGATACAAAACAAAAATTGTTTCAATTTAATCACAAAACTAGATCTGGTTAATCTAGATATCTAGAGGATACTATTTCCAGTAATACTATTTTAAAGCCAGGTTGTTCTTAGCCATGGATTTTATTCTCCGCCATGTCTACGTTCGAGCATATAGGAGGTTATTGTACATATAAGGGTATACCATGGCGGCTACCATTTATACATATGAATGCATCAAAATAATCTCCTCTTTAAAAATCCGATCCAACTGATCGGCATGAGGAGGCAAATCCGCTCTCCCCCCGAAACATTTTGAAAAATAAGTCAGTTTTCTGCATTTTGGTGCATATTTTGCCCAAAGTTTATAATAATTAAATAGTAAGAACACTTTTTTTAGTGGACCACTGCAGTGTATTTGACCACTGCTGCCTTGTTAATTTGCTAGCGCACGCGATGTAGGACGGCCTCATGTAAGTCTTGTTCACAAATGTGTGACTACATGAGTGCAGTATCTACAGTAATTAGGATGCTGCATCAAATAAATCAAAATCTGGATTTACTAGATGATCTGGGTTCCCACCTTCACCCACGGTCACTAGTAGAGGGTGGCGATTATCAGAAGAAGAATTCAGATTTAAGCGACTTGAATAAGTTTTCTCGTTCATATGGCTTACGTACCTCCCTCTTAGAAACAGATCTGGCTATGGAGAAAGGCTTGTGCCAAAGCCGCTGCAACGTTGCTTTGAGAAGAGCCAGATGGGGTAGTTTGGACTCTGGGCCCCTCATTGAAGAGATTGTCTGACCATGTCTCATGGTTGGTTGCCCCTGGCAATATTACCCTGTGTGTACGCTTTGTCAACACCTCAACCCTAAACTTGATTACTACTGAAAAAATTGACTGTTGTTAAGACAGTTTCAAACAAAAATGAAAGAGAATAACTTGTGAGGTTTTGAACCGCCCTTTGAACAATTTCCTGAACAGAATTTTCTTCTTCATCTCGAATTGGACAGGCGGTAGAGTTGATAAAGACCCACAGCTCTGTCTTCTGGGACACGAGAGTGCAAAACAGGCCAAAGGTTTTTTTTTCCAGATTGCCCTCTGTCTCTCTTTCCACAAAACACTTAAATCAATAACAGGCTCCTTAGCCACAGGTTTCCTCTTGTGAGACAGACCAGGAGTTTTCTGTTCGCTTCTTTGTTCTTTTCGGTCTCGGACAAACGTTTAAGCTTTCACAGCAAACGCAGCTGAAAATCCTCTGAGATACTTCTACTTTGATACAAGTCCAGACACAAATACAAAGTATACTGTATATGTGTGTGTGTGTAAATATTCTGGGATTTTCAGCACTTGACTTTGATGAGGTTATTTCGTACCAGTCAAAAAGAGTTTCAGGGAGAAGTTACAGTATGTGTGGGATGACAGCATAAAAGCAGCAAATTTGATGAGATCTGTTTTTCCCTGCTTTTAGTTCTGCTCCAAATCACAACACAAAAAAAACATAGATGAAATGATAGCGTGGGGATAAAAACCGTCTTTTAAACCTCACACCCACTATGATGCAGCTGTTCTTAGTTCATACTGTACTACCCCAGCCTATTACTCATATACTTCTAAATTTAAATGACACTATAAGCTTCTTTAAGTTGAATAAAAAATGTATCTAACCAAAATGAAACATTATCTAGATTTAAATTTTTAAAAAGACATGTTCTTGATGCACTTTTGCATCAATACAACTCGCTAGAGTCCCACATGCTGCAGTCTATTTCAACAAAAAGAAAACCTAAACATCAAAGTGTTCTGCTGGAAGGAACAACTACACAATAAGTGCTCAGTTTTATGCATCATTTATGCACCTGCTAAGCTTTTTTTGTCCTTCACAATAAAACATGCTTAGAATATAAGTACCAAGACTAATTGTGAGAAAAAAAGGAATTTGGGGGAATTTTTCTATGAGCAAGATTTGAAAACTTTACCAGAGGTGAAAAATTTTCCCGGGCAATCCATTCTGGTTTTGTTTGTTTCTTAAAGCATAAACTTTTTGACTGAACTTTGTAAAAAAAAACTAAAGCTAAGACTAAATTGCGTAAACATCTGTCAACAAGTTAGACTTTATGAAGGGCTTTGAAAACTGACGTGCCAAAACATCAAAAGAGCGTTATTGTGAGGGCCCTGGGCCCTTTCCTGCTGCTGTCTTTCTGTCTGTCTCTCTCCCTCCCTCTCCCTTTCTCTCTCTCTCTCTCTCTGACCGCTGACCGCTCCTGCTTCTGTCTCTTTGGACTCGGCCTCCGGAAAGACTCTGTATAGAGTGATGAACCAGGCTCTGAACCACCAGAAATTAAACAGGCACACAGACACCGTGTGGAGGGATCATCTGGGCTTGGGTCCTGACCAGGGCCCGGCCTGGTCCTTCCTATACAAGCCCCCCCTCAGTAAGAGACAGGGAGACCTGCAGTGGAGGCTGCTGCACGGAGCAGTGGCCGTCAATTCTATTATACGTCGTGTGGGTGAGGGTGTCTGTTTTGTGGGGAGAGGGAGACTGTTTTTCACTGTTTTTGGGGATGCGGTCGGCTGACGCAGCTGTTTGATCTTTTGGGGGAGGTGTTCAGTGCTCTGGGGGCGGTTTTTAGTGCACAGGTGTTTTTGGGAGGGGTCGGGTATTCTCGATGCAGCAGGAGGGGGGGCGCATCCTTAACTTTCTCCTGGCTCAAGCTAAAATGGCCATCTATGTGAGCAGGAGGAGGATGGTACAAACTGGGACGGTTTTGTGTGTGAGGGAAGTGTTTAGGAAGATGGTGGAGGCACGGCTCAAGTTAGAGTTTGGGGTGTTTCAAATAAATGGGGACTTGGAGGGTTTTGAAGAGCTGTGGGGGTATGAAGGGGTTTTAGCCACTGTGAAAGAGGGGGATTTTGCACTTGGGTCTCTATTTGTGTGAGGGTGGGTGTTTTGTGTGAGGGTGGGTGAGGAAAAGGGGTCCTTTTTTATTTTTTGATATGTGTCATGTAAATGGTGTTGATAGTAAAATGTATACGTAGTAAATATTGTTCATCGAATGTTTTATGTGTTTTGTTGTTTTTCGGGTGTACATAGTGTACACCGTGTGAATCGTGCCGTTTGGTATTGGTGATATTGTGTATTTTGGGTTTTGTGTAAACGCTAATGCAAGTTGTAGAATGTTTTTTCTACAGGCAAATAAAGGTCTGTTAAAAATAAAAAAAAATCTCTCTTTTTCTCTCTCTCTCTCTCTTTCTCTCTCTCTCTCTTTCTCTCTCTCTCTCTCTCTCTCTCTCCTGTGGGCAGGAGACTATTGCTCTTTTGCCACATAGTTTCTGGGAGTCCATTGCCACATAGTTTAGGAGAGTCCATTGCCACATTGTGGATTGATTGAGAGCAGCTGTGTCCTCTGCCTGCTGGCTGCTGCCTGGATCTCACATGCTCCAGTCGCAGCTCCGTTTTATCAGGGTTTAATGTATTATTATTGTTAATAAAAGGCGTTGAACCGTCCGCCTGCCTTCCTCCTCTTCAGTTTTGTCGGGGTCTTGAGCAAAATCCCTGACATTATTTAAAGGGTACAAGGGGCAGATCCAAAGGTGGAGGGGGTGAGGGGTGTAAGCCCCGCCCCTTTTTGGTCCACAAAAAAGAAGAAGAAAGGAAAGGGAACTAGTCAAGCTGTCCTGTTGCAGGACCAGCCAATGGGCCACCAGAATGCAGAACAATGACTCTTATTTTTCATAATGTTCCGGGGGAATGCCCCCAGGCTCCCTATACTGGCTTTGTCGATGACTTCACGCCCCCCTCTTTGGAAAATCCTGGATCCGCCCCTGCGTACAATCAGTGTTGCATTTACTACTGGCTGTAATACCAGTAGGCCAGCTTCAATTGCCATTTGACTCATCTTTGAAGGCCAAATATAATTACAATAAAAACCAAATTTGGTGCAATGGCATCATATTTATGCCATAATTATTGTACACACACTTACATCCTCATACTTGTCACGTGTGTGGCAGCAACACATGGAGTGGGGGGTTGTATTTGTTCATGCACAGACCACAACCAAACAGAACATCCCATGATCCCAGAATTATTTCCCTCCCCCAAATTGCTTTATTCATTTCTAGGTAATGTGCAGTGCCAAAGACTATCTCAGTTAATTGGGAGGGAAGGTGGGTTACACCATGTAGAGGTCATCAGTTGGCCACTGGGGTGCACAGAAACAGAAAATCAATTATGTGGTCATTTGTTTTTTTAGGAAAATTGGACCAACCTATCAACTTTAATGTATTCTTTTTTCCCTCCAAATTGCCAACCATTTCACTTTCTTTTCTATAACTCAATCATTCCACTTTGAATATTGTCTACCCTCTTTGCTGATTAATCTTAATCAGAGAACCAGAGGGACAGTCAGTTGACCCCAGAGTTGGTACTTTTACTGCCCAGAGAACAGCATCACCAGCTGCCTTGAAGGGGCGAATACTCTGTGGTTGATCAATAGCATGTTGGAGTCCCCTGGTTCTCCTAGACATGTTAGGAAATGGTACTTAAAATGCAATTCAATCCCCCTGGATCCTTGGTGAGAGTCCCTTCACAACACAGAGCATGCTTACATGTAAATTTAGAAAGTCTTTTTCGGATACTCTTGAAATCCACTGTAAATGGAAATTACGGTTACTATGGTTCCAACTTGGCTTGATGGGCAGTAGTGATAGTGGCCATTTTTATAGGGTGCATTACCATATGCACAATAAACTTCATCCCAATGCTGCTTTTGATAAATTCCTTTTCTGTTTAGCTTTAATTTGTCTACGCCGATCATTGCTGCACATCTAAAATCATATCATAACAACTGTATGTTTTGAGGTGAAATTCTTTTTTATGGTACTAAAAATAAACTGTAGCATTCAAATAGACCAACGTGTGGATCGTCTTTTTCTCTGTCTCTTTGTTGGCGTGCTGCGTGTGTTGCATCAAAGGTGGCATTGTCACCAAACTTGCTTCTCAGGGCTTTATGCTCGCTTTATGCTCAGTTGCTCGCTACAGCCAATGTTGGTTACAGTTGAAATAAAGTAATTCTAAAAATATGGATGGTTAAATATAACATCTTAATATATATATATATATATATATATATATATATATATAGGAGGACCACTGTGAGTGCGCAAACTAATGCTACGGAGTATTAGAAAGCCATTTTCGAAAGAGTCCTGGTGTCCATCCATTTAGAGGGCTTGCACCAACGTGACAAAACTTCGTAAGTCGGCAATTAGGGAGGCATCGATCGGTCAGAATCTACCAACAACAAAGTACTGCTGTCATTTTTTCATATTAAGGTGCTATTCAAAGGTTCAATCAGTTTTCTATGTCATTAACGTCATATGGCAGAACAATCGGCGTGTCTTGGAGCAGACGAAAAAAAGACAGTATTTAAAAAAAACAAACAAAAAAACGACAGTTTACTGGTTTTTACGTGACGTCATCAACCTGAAAACATATGTAAACAAACAACACGACGGCACCTGAAATGTCAATTCTCTTGTTTTCAAATAAAAAAATAGTCAATTACTGTCTTGTTGTAGGTTTTCGCAATTGGTCCAGTTGAGAAACGTAGCGACACTATTATTGCTTGCAAGCTATAATAAAGATAAATACAAAAAATGGTTTAAATTCTCAGAGAAACAGGGCATCTTTGGATTGCAGTGTTGGGTCAAAATTTGGAAAAAAAATTGGACAATGTTGGTATTTGCTCTGCACACTTCATCAATGGTGAGTTACTCGTTTTCCTGCCCTTCAAATTAACAGATTACATTGTTTGCACATTTAAAGAAAAAAAAAACTTGTTTCTCAGAGGGAAACAACGTTCTATCATCAACATAACACTTATACCACCTGATACATTTTTAATACTATCCTTATCTTTTTTTTCTAGGTAAAAAGGTTGAACTGTATGACAGTGATAACCTAATATCTTCTCTTTTCTTTCGCTCCGAGACCAGCCGTTTTCTTCTGACATGACGCGCTAATAACGTTCGAAGCTAATCGCACCACTGAATCGGACCAAAAGATGAAAACAAAATTAAAGCATCTGAAATTCCTTTATGATCTGTGCCTGATTGGTGCCTCCAAAATGGACAACCTATGGGTTTGTGACGTCACATGCTAGCCCTCTATTGAAGCTCTGGGCGCTACCTTTTCAGCCCTCAATTGGCTCACTCTGTATGTTATTGTAAAAATTTTAGCTCTCCTTGTTTGTTTTCTATGGGGATTTTTTTTTCTTTTTTTGGGGTGGGCTTGGGGGGGGGTGTTGGCAGTGTTCAGCTTTTACTATTTGAAAACCCCACCTCTTTCACATTCTTTTCAGTCACCAACCCATCTCTCCATGAGTGCTACTGTTTCTCTCATCTATAGGTGGCGCTGTGCTCTAGCAGTATGCAGAGCAATCTGCCTGACTTTGTGTGAGTGTTTAAATGTGTCTTTATTATGCTACGTCTTGCACCTGACTCCGTTCCATCATATTCCGCTTGTTCCGGGGTCGGGTCGCCAGGGCAACAGCCTCAAACGGGTAGCCCAGGCCTCTCTCAACCGGGCTGCATCCTTAAGCTCACCCGGAAGGATCCCAGGTCGTTCCCAGGCCAGTTGTGAGACATGGTCTCTCCAGCGTGTCCGGGTTCTCTTCCCAGTGGGACTTGCCCGAAACACCTCACTCGCAAGACACTCGGGGGGCATCCGGACCAGATGCCCAAACCACCCCATCTGGCTCCTCTCGACCTGGAGGAGGTGCGGCTCGACACCGAGCTCCTCCCGGATGGTGAAGCTCCTCACTCGATCTCTGAGTGAGGGCCCAGCCACCCTGCGGAGGAAGCTCATTTCGGCCGCTTGTACCCGCGATCTCATTCTTTCGGTCACCACCCACAGCTGGTGACCATAGGCGAGGGTAGGAACATAGATCGACTTGTAAATCGAGAGCTTTGCTTTTCGGCTCAGCTCTCTTTACCACGACCGACCGATGCAGCGTCCTAGTTATTGTTGATGCCGCACCGATCTGCCTGTCTCAACAAGTTGAAATTTAAATGACAGTAAAACAGGTCTAATTTAATCCTTAAAAAATCTTTTTTTTCCAGAATTACACACTTTGTTTTTCTTCTCTTCAATTTTTAAATGCTGCCCCACACCTTGAATCTCTGAGAAATATTTCCTCCAGTTACATAAAAAAAAAATTCACACTAAACATTTTTTTTTTTTTTGAAAACTTTATTTAAAGATTTTCCATTTTTTATACAGACACACAAAAAAAACAACTTTAAGTCAAGTTATATAAAGTTACAAAATAGAGATGATTAAAGAACATGTCAACCAGTAGTATCTATCTGAGACTTGTAAAATATTTGGATCAGACATGAAACAAAAACAAACAAACCCAAAACAAACAAATCACAAACATAAGCTGCAGCTTTCTCCATAAGTACTGGTAAATAATGCTTAAAACCTTCTCCCCTATGTAAATGGCAGATCCTCAATGTATGTAATGAAAGGTGCCCATGTTTTATAGTATTTTTATATTGAGCCCCGTTTACTATACCTTAGGTATTCAATTTGAAGACACATCATAGCTTCTCTGACCCACTGAACAAAAGAAGGAGGCTGTTTGTCCTTCCACTTCACTAAGATCAGTCTCCGTACACTAAACATTTAATATCAATGCTATGATCCAAAACACAGCAAAATAAACAGAACATCCATTGATCTTTACGGTGCTTCCATTGCATAAAAGAAGGAGAAAGAAAAAGCTTCGGTCTGTTTTCTGATCAAATAAAACAGAAAATGCAATCTGCTGTAGTGCAGAACGTTTAAACTAAGATTAAATTATGCGTAGCTAAATCAATCACAAAGGAATAAACGTAATGCAATTCAAAACAAAGAAACATTTTCTGCTTCAAGTACAGTGATTCAAAACTGAAACTCTTTTTTACTCAACCTCTTAACACCCACCTATTTTCGGGCTGTGCACAATAGTTGGACATACCCAAATGCCTTTGCTCATTACAGCAGCATCTTTCAAGTCACATGCTTGTACTATATATCAAAATAAAGCTTAGACCTTCTAGTTTCTGTAGATATGTACATGGAGAGTGTCAGAATTTCAGAGCCTATCCTACAGTAGTTCAAACATAAAAAAAAATTGTAGAATTTTAGCCTCGCCTAATTTTTTTCATTTTCCAATGTCCCTAGCCAAGACATACTTCTTAGTAGGCATAATTCCTTCCATTTGTATGACAAAAATCTTGTTGACAACAACTGTGTAAAGTTTCAGATCTCTAGGTACAAGTGTTTTTGACCTATTGACCTTTTACTATAAAAAGTGTCCATTCGGCACAAGCTGTCCAAATCTGTGCCAAAATGTGCCAAAGTGAATTTTTGCCATTCTATCACTTTTTTAGTCATAAAAAATGCATATTAGTGTTTCTGTGACTTTGAATGCCTCCCACAGATATTTTTTTTTCATAATTTTTTAAATGTATATTTTAATATTTTTTACTGTAATTATAAATTTTTCCATAAAAATTATGCACAAGAAATGAAATATACAACTGGATAAATGATATGTTGTGTATGACAACAACTGTGTAAAGTTTCAGATCTCTAGGTACAAAAGTTTTGGATTTATTGACCTTTTAGTATAAAAATGTCTAATCTGAACAAGCAACAAATTGAATTTTTGCCATTTTATCACCTTTTTAGTCATAAAAAATGCATATTAGTGTTTCTGTGACTTTAAAAACCTCCCACAGATCTTTTTTTTTCCTTTTTTTTTTATTATTTTTTTTTATTTACATAATTTTTGCTGTAATTATAATTTTTTTTCATAAAAATCATGCACAATAAAAATTTTCGGATAAAAAATATGTTCCAAAACCCCAGAAATATAGTTTGCTAAAAGAAAAGTTGAAAATAAACTAAAAAATCTTTCAATCTGTGATCACCTCACTCACTCAGTGTCTGCTCCTCATTCGCGTCATGACGCACAAAAATGGCGCCGTTTGTTTTGATAAAATTTCCGTTACGCAGTTGAATAACACGCGATTCTATTGGTCCGGTTTTGAACCAATCCCCTCGTTTTGAAGGTGGAAGTATCAGCTTTCTTTATTGGCTAATCATATATTTGTAAGTGACGTCGTTAGCCCGCTAGAAGCTAACATGCTAGCAGTGCTGTTAGCTGAACGAGGAGCGCTTGATTCATTCAAAGCCTTGTAAAAACCAAACCCTTAATCGGAATATTTTGCGAAAGGTCTCATTTTGTAGATAACTTCGTGAAGAAAAGAAACATACCCAGGATGAAGTTAAAAACACAGCTTGGCAGTTACTATGGAGATTGGAACGTGACTACTACAATTTTTCGCAGAAAAAAAAATCACGTTTTCTGGAGTTTTTCTCCAAACTGGTTTACTTTTGAGAAAATACAATTTTATATAGTTATTCTGTGGATTGTTACGGACAAAATGAGACCAATCACATGAAGATTGAACCTGTCTGAGCCCATTACAACTGGATCATAGGTGAGAAATGCGCTCTAAACAGTTTGATTTTGTTTGCGGATAGTTAGCTATTTCTTCTTGAAACTAGTGAAAACATAAGAATGGATGCTATAATCGTTTTCTTGAAAGTCTTAGCTTTAAAATGAGGTACAATTTAGTGGATTTGAACTAAGATTAAGTGTCTTTATGAGTGAAAAAAAAAAACAAAAACCCACAAACGTACCGTGGGCGGGTCAGTGGAAGTTAAGAGGTTAAACCCATTGAACTCCACTCAGACCACTTATTTACCACTTATTTTTTTCTACAACCAAAAAAATTACTTAGTTGTTGCCAAAACCAGGAAGTTGAAGTGAATGATAGGCTGTAGTCCAATGGATTTTGCTCACCATACAAAATCGATTGGCTGACATTTTCAATGTGCCACATTGACCACAATTTATAATCATTTTTATTTTTGTGAGCACCAGTCCAGCCAGTGGAATAGATGTAAATAATATTGCAAAAAAAATTTACTCTAGGGCAGTGGTTAGCACAAAGGTCGGGTTCAAGTACTGGAGTGGGCAGGGAGCTTGAAACGCTGGCTTTTCAATGGTTCTCCCTACATATGCGTGGGTTTCCTCCAGGTACTCTGGTTTCGTTTCACTGTCCAATAACATGCATGTTAGGTGAATTAGTCTCTACGAAATTGCCCCTTGGAATGAGTGTATGTGCGTGTGTCATGATGTGGAGCTGAGGCCAAAAATATACCCTTGACACAACAGACGGGCTCAGCTGAAGAAAACAAAAACAGATTAGTGAGGCAGGTTCTGATGTAAGAGCTGGAGCCAAAAAACTGGATAACAGGTCAAGCATGGTTAACAAACGATCTGGCGAAGAGTGTGGGAAAAACTGATCTATTTATGCTGCAGCAGGTGGGTAGATGAGTTTCAGGTGTGACTTATTGCAGCTCCTGGCTGGCTCCACCCAACTCCACACACACACACACACACACACACACACACACACACACACACAGAAGCACACACACGCACGCACACACACAGACAAGAGGGAGGGGGGAAACAGAACACAGAAGGAAGAGACTACTCTCCTGGCAGTGTGTATGGTTGTAAGTATGTGGCGACAGACTGGCGACCTGTTCAGAATGTACCCTGCCTCTCACCTTAAATCAGTCGGGATAGGTTCCAGGGGTAAACGGTTCAGAAGACGATACAAAAATATGCTCTATATAAAAAACTTCCAGACCACCTCTCTTCCCACCCACTCTACCCATAAACCTGAATGAGCCATGGCAGAAAATAAACTTCCCTCCCTTTTTGCATATAAGCAAGGTTTTTAATTATTAATGATACATATAACATCATGGTGCCTACATGGTGGTCGCTGCACTCACACAGCAAGAAAGTACAGTAGCTGGTTTGGGCCCTATCTTAGTGTCAAGAGTTCATACGTTCTTTGCGTCTTTTTTTTTTGTGAAGCCTCACTGTTCTGGTTCTTCCTCACCCTCTTTTGTTCAGTCCTTTGCCCTTGTTCCTCACAACTGGTCCCAAATGCTTTTCCCTTATGTCTGCGCCTGTGTCTTGTTTTCCCCAGATTGTTCAAGTGCCCACCCAGATTAGCCAAGAGAAGATCCCTGCAATCTCCTGTAAACCTTCCTTCCATCAATGAAACTAGATAAAACTGATTTGTGCCACCCCCTACCACCTCGTGACTTCCTTCTTAGTACTCTACTTTCATTCCAGACAAAACATGCACGTTATCCCAATTGGTATTTCTTAGAGTCCACGCTGGAGTGAGTTGTACACAAGTACCTTTCTGGGGTGTACCATGCCTTTCTCCTCATTCCCTGACATCCCATGAAACAAATTGTCTGACAAGTGGTTTGGAAAATAAGTAATTGGATAACTCGCAATATTTCTTGGTGTCCAAATGCACTGAGACTGATAATTTGCTCCAGACAAACTGGGAGCTGTGGACATACACTGGGAAACATGGCAGGGTCACTGAGACTGTTTTTGTTGCTGCCACCATAACTCAGTGTAAATATAGCCAGACATATGTAAAACATGAGTTGTGGTGCAAATGTCCAAAATGCTGACAATATCCTCTTTAACAGGGGCGGATCCAGGAATTTTTGAAAGAGGGGGCATGAGGTCATTGACAAAACCAGTATAGGCGGGGCTAGGGTATTCCCCCCCCAGAACATTTTGAAAAATAAGAGTCACTTTCCTGCATTATGGTGGCCCATTCCCTGGCCCCGCAAGGACATAGCTTGACTAGTCCCTTTTCATTTCTTCATTTTTCTTTTTTTTGTTTGTTTTGTTTGTGCCAAAAGGCACTCCCCACAAATCTGCCCCTCCAAATAAAAAATGAACAGAAAATATCTCACTTTTGTTTTCAAAGTATAACTACTGGTTGCCTATGTCATGCATTCCTAAAAAACTAAATAAATAAAAAGGCTTTCAAGTGGAATTAATTACAAATCAGAGAACATGATCAAAAAGATTTTTCTGCAACAGGCTTTAAAAAAAAATGAAGCTTTATTTTTGTTACATTTTATTTTGCTGGACTGTCTCAGTTCATTTTTCTCTAGTGATTTTTAACCTCCTCGAAACATGACGATGTTTATGGGGGAGAAAAAAGTTAAATAAGAATTATCACGGTTTCTCTCACCTGAGGACTGTTATTCTGAACCAAAGATGCCGTGTTGCGTTTAGTGATAGAAAATAATGGAATCTGCTCTTTAGCTGTGGATGTGTCGGCATCTCCCTCAGCACTTTTCTTTCACAGCATGAATCCACTTCACTAAAATGCCTGTAATAGACTTCCAACACTTTCAAAGGTGCTCTTTAAAAGCTTCTTCAGGCTGGGCGTAGGGAATGGAAACCTTCTAAATTGCCCTCAGTAAAAAAGCAAAAAGATGTATTCTGAATGTGTTCAACATAAGCAGCGTGTCATTACGGCAGTGTGATGGTGTTTGACGGTGGGATGCCAATAATTGAACATAATGCAAAAATGCCAATGTCAATTTAAGGATGTGATAAAAAAAAGTAAGTTTCAGCTACTTTTTTATCTATTTAAAAGAGAAAAATTCTGATTTTACAAAGTTTTTAAAAGTACCAATAAATGTTTTTAATCAAAAATTAATTTTGTGAATTTACGACAAACAATCAAATACAGACTAATTCTGTTTAATAAAAAAATCTAAAATAATTAAGTAAAAAACTGTTTTTTTTTTTATCATTTTAGTCACAAAATGTGTCTGCAAATTTAGAATAAAAAATTAATTTTGATTTTTTTTTTTTATCAAATTTTCTGTGAGGTTGTGTGTGCGGTTTTGACACAATCACAGGATAGTTGCAGTTTTAACAAGAAACATCTTCATTACTCGAAATATCTCCAAAACAACTCTAAGAACAAGGTTCCAAGGTCCGTCTCGAAACATCTCTAATATATATCCTGAGGACAACCAGTAGGAAGACAATAGCAGACAACTACGCAAAGAAACTAAGTGTCTTCTAGACCAAGACTAGAACACACACACACACACAAGAGGGAGGGGGGAAGCTTCTAAAAAGTTGTAGCTCCGTTGTAGCTTCTAAAAAAGCTACAACGGACTGTTCTTTGGAGGAGTTTATGGAAAGGAGAGTTTAGCTGGCTGTGAATCCCAATTAGGACACGGGGTCACCTTGGGTGCAACAGTACACCCAATGTGAGGCAGCAAGCACCCAAGAGCACCCAAGAGGCAGCAAGAGGACTCTGCTGCCTCTTGTCTTAGTCAAGAAACTAAGACAAGAGTCTTAGTTTCCGCATTAGGAAGGAAGCTGGCAATCACCAGAAGGTAGAGAGAACACGAGAAGGGGAACTTGAGACATCTGAAACGAGAGGGAAGTCAGTAATTCAAATCAAAACAGGAAATGAACCAAAAGTATGACACAACCACCGACGAAGACTTGAAATCCTGACATTTTTGTTGTCAACTAAAATTTTGATAAATTAATTAATTACAAACTCATGAACAAAATTAATCAATTATTGTTTTTATTGTTGCATTTGGGCCGGGTTTAGGCTGGGTCCGTCGTGGTAAAGAGAGAGCTGAGCCGAAAAGCGAAGCTCTCAATTTACAAGTCGATCTACGTTCCTACCCTCACCTATGGTCACCAGCTGTGGGTGGTGACCGAAAGAATGAGATCGCGGGTACAAGCGGCCAAAATTAGCTGCCTCCGCAGGGTGGCTGGGCTCTCACTCAGAGATCAGGTGAGGAACTCTGCCATCCGGGAGGAGCTCGGTGTTGAGCAGCTCCTCCTCCAAGTCGAGAGGAGCCAGATGGGGTGGTTCTGCCCCCCGAGCGCCTCGCGGGCGAGGTGTTTTAAGGGCACGTCCCACCGGTAGGAGACCAAGCGGCAGACCCCGGATCTGCTGTAGAGACTATGTCTCATAGCTGGCCGGGGAACAACTTGGGATCCTTCCGGGTGAGCTGGAGGATGCAGCCGGGGTGAGAGAGACCTGGGCTGCCCGTTTGAGGCTGTTGCCCCAGCGACCCAACCTCGGGACAAACGGAAGATGACGGAACGGAACATTAAATCAATTTGACTCTTTAATAAGGAAATTTTTTGAATGCAAATTGAAAAGATCTTTTTAACCATTTCTTCAAATGGTTTTACAGTCGTTTTTAGTTTAAAATAATTGATGAAACGGTCATATTTGTAACGAAGAAGTAATAAAAAAGAAGATGACTGTATTGAATGTCTTTTTCTAAAATACACATGAAACAGGATTAAATTTTTAAACATGTTAGCTCTCTGAAATGCTTTTAAAAAGCCATTTAAAAGCAAACGGTTGGTAGAAAACTCAACAGACCCCGTTGGAAGAAGATCTGATTTAAATTCAAGAGTGTTGCAGAAGAAAAAACACCTTTAAAAAAGACCATTGACTAGTTTCAACATTTGTGAAATAATATTTCTATAGTCCTAATAAATTGCCAAAGGGTAGGTAAACTCTGAAGAAAATAAAACTCCAAGTTAAAGTATCGGTAAGCACTGCACGACCATTCTGTAAAACTGAAATTTATTCACTACTTATTCACTCTTTAGTAACATCTGTTGAACTAAATCAAATCCAGATCCAAGACTGGTTAGGGAAGCTCCAAACAAGACCATCTGATTGGTCTTTCCTCCTGGAACGAAATGAGAGCCAAAGTTACCACCTCCAGTCAGGACTTGATCTAAGATTATCTGTCAGTGGTGTAAACTCAGCAAGAAATTTAAGGCTCTTGTGCCAACTCCACCACCTGATATGTCTCTGCACTATAAATCCGATCAACTGACCCCGAAAAAAAAAATATGGAATGATAGATGCAACAGAAGGCTCAATAAATACTTTGAAAATAGCCCCAAAAGTGAGTTAAATTTCAACAAGATCACAAAAAGAAACCAAAAATCCACAATGTCAATGAGGATGAAAAGAGTCACCGTTTGCGCACACGGAAAAACATCATTCTGATCATAGATTTTTCAACATGTGAGAATCAGTCATGGAGCTAAAAGAGATTTTAGTTTTCTGTTCAGACGATCTAGACCTCGATGACACAAGGATTATTGTCTTCAGAGAGGCTTTTTATATTCTGAGAGGAAAAAATGGCTGTATTGACAAAAAAAACATAGGAACACCTAGGATGCATTAGGAATCTGAAACAGAAGTCTCTCCCAAAGAGGGGAGGAGGAGAGAGGCGGAGAGAGGCGGACAGCATGTGCTGTTGTCTAAATACTAATGAAAAGGCATCAGAGAACAATGAATACGATGTTGAAAGGAACACAAGACAGAAAAGTCAGGAATCAGCCAAGGGCTATGTGAATACATCAAGTGGCTAAGGCAGTCTGGCAGAGAATAATGGAGGTAGATAGAATTAGAGGACAGAACCCAAATCTGCCATACTTATCCCAGCTTCTAGTATTTAGAAGCCAACTAGCAACTATTTCAGCTAAATGGTTCTTTTTCTTGGTGGCATGGTGATAAGCTTGTTCAGAAAGGAATGTTTTAACCCTACCCTTAAAAACAGGAACTGTCGTGATCTCCTTGCCTGCCCCCCGAGGGATTCTTGGACCTTCCTCATCAACTTAGTTAGGGACACCTGAGATTGATTTATGGTCACCTATGGTCACCAGCTGTGGGTGGTGACCGAAAGAATGAGATCGCGGACACATGCGGATGAAGTGAGCTTCCTCCGCAGGGTGGCTGGGCTCTCACTCAGAGATTGGGTGAGGAGCTCTGCCATCAGGGACGAGCTCGGTGTCGAGCCGCTCCTCCTCCAGGTCAAGAGGAGCCAGATGGGGTGGTTCGAGTATCTGGTCAAGATGGCCCCCGAGCGCCTCGCGGGCGAGGTGTTTCTGGCACGTCGCACCGGGAGGAGTCCAAGGAGCAGACCCCGGACCCGCTGGAGAGACTATGTCTCACAGCTGGCCGGGAGCAACTTGGGCTCCTTCCGGGTGAGCTGGAGGATGCAGCCGGGGAGAGAGAGGCCTGGGCTACCCGTTTGAGGCTGTTGCCCCTGCGACCCGACCCCGGAACAAGCGGAAGATGACAAAACGGAACGGAGATTGATTTATGATGCTACACACCTGTGGACCCTGCTGCCTTTTTTAAGGGTGATCAACCTAGACTTTAACGTCGGGTCATCGGCGTCTTCAACATCCTCCCTGACGATGAGTTACATCCTGGAACTCTGTTGTATTATCTGAACTTTTTATCCTGAGTTAATCCTGTGCCCTTTGCCTTATGAACTTACCTGACTTCTGTTAATAAATCCTGTTTCTGTCCTGCATTTGGGTCGTCCTTCTTCCACATCACAACAGGATCGATGTCTGCCTCCCTTTTTTGAACTGGGAACTTATTCCATAAAACTGAAGCTTGGTGGCTAAAGGCTCTACCTCCAATTATACTTTTAGAAATCCTAGGAACCACTAACAGCCCTGCATTTTGTGAGTTCTCAAAAAGCAGGGCTGATAGTCGTCAGATACAGGGATGCAATTTTTTTGTATTTTAATCTAAACCTGTTCAAAACAATATTTGGCCCAATACCTTCCCAGAACTGTCCTCCTGGATTTCAAAAGAGTGTACCGCGATTGGATTTTTATACTAACTCAAAGTAGGTTTTGTCCATGGCACAGAGGTCTGGTATGAAACCCTCTCACAGAATCGCCCTTTATTATTGAGTAATATGATTGAATTGCAAACCTTATCTGTGGTTTAATACTGTATCTTTCCCTCTCTCCCTCAAAATCCTGTATAGGCCATCTGTGTTCCTCTCCTGGGTGTCACCAGAGTGAAGAAGCTGCAGTGCTTGGTATTTTGGTGTTCCTGTTCTGTGATCCTCATTCCTGGTTCTTTTCAGCTGTAGCCCCCTGTGATTTTTCATTTCCATAGGGACGATGCTCACTTGCTTTAACTATAAAGCTGTACAGCTAGATTATCTAATTCTGGGGGGGATCTCTCCTTCATATGGATCTCCATGATGTTTCTTCATTTTTCCTCAGTGCCGTTTTATTTAAGTTTTTTGGTCCCAGTGATTAGATTTTGGATTGCTGTGAATAAGTTAGGACCAACGCAGGTGAACTTTTTTCAGTATTCATGCTGCCATCGTAGAGAGAGTGCCTTTTAAAGAGTCTTCTTCTTCTTTCAGCATTTCCCTTTAGGGGTCGCCACAGCAAGTCAGTTTCTTCCATCTAACCCTATCTGCTGCATTCTTGGTGAGACCAAGGATGCACCTTAAAAGGTACTCTTTAAAAGTACCTTTTAAGGGGCGTTAGTCTCAATTTAAGAACCCATAATGAATACCGGAATTGCATTCTCAAGATTGTTGTAGACATTTTGGAGTGCATCCTAATCCAACTAGAAGCAGTAACTTGCGTCATGCTCTTGGGATGACAAATGCAAGCATGAGTATAAAAGATAAGAGTGAAGGACACAACAGAGAAACAAACTTTTTCTAAGGCTTGCTCTCACCAACCCCCTGCTCCTCATCGCTCAGGTCTTTTTAAGATGTTTCTATGCGTGTCAGAACCACAGTGGTCACAATGTTCAGGGGTTACTTTATTCCTCCAATCTCCAACCTCTCTCTGGAGTATCTGTCTATGCAGAGATGGGTAAAGGAGACTGTGAAGGATGTTCACAGTGCAGAAGTAGTGCTCATCACAAACAGTATTCTATTGTGTGTTCAAAAAAGAAGATTGATTCATTCCTGTTTTTGTAATTTCATTGAATGTTTTGAGGAATGACTTTATCAAATAAAAATAACTGTATAAATAATAACTCGGAATAAAACAGAAATAATGGGAAACACGGGTGATTTCGGTCTTAAACGTTTCTGGTGAAGATGTCATAATTTTATTGTTCGATTTTTTTGTCGTCTTTTTTTTTCTTCTATCTTTTGTTTTCTTTAGTCAGGTAGTCCCAGGGACTTGGGCTTGGACCCAGTGGGAATCAAACCAGGTTTTCCCGGTCAAAAGGGGGAAATTCTATCACTTGGCCACTGCTTCCTGGGACCAAATGCGTCAATTTTACTTGTAAAGTCTAGTAGCCAGGCGTCACCATCCAGCAGCAGCTTAGAGTTGTCCTAAGTTTGTTTAATTTATCCAAAAATTTAGGGTAGGTTGTGAGGTTTGTCTAATTTATTATATATTGTTCAATGTAGTTCTTATTGCTGCGAAAACGAGAAACGATGGTGACAAAATCTGTGTGTAAATCGAGAAAAACAATTTTTCATTTTCTCTAAGATGAGCAAACACAGGGTTTTCTGTAAAACCAGAGAACATTTCTCTGAAATAATAAAAAAGAATAACAATTCATGCGCATTCGTTCTTACGAAAATAGAATTCATAAGTTCTCCGAAATAAACGAGTTCAGAGATTCTGTTCAAAGTTTTGAAAGAACTCAAATTTTATATCACCTTCAAAAAGATTCAGACTATGTGGTATGGCTTCTGAAATCGACGTGTACCCAAAATTAAGAACTTCAGCTGTTAGCCTTTAAGCGACATAGTGAGGTCATTCGTAACCCTGGGCACAGAGTTTTGTCATTATTTCTGAGAAAATATTTCCTGCCAATAGTTTTTCCATTTGTTCGTGGAATTTTAGAAATATTCTGCAAATTCTTGTGGAGAGAAAGTTTCAAACTTTTTACAAGGTCAATTTTGACTCAGAGAAAACCAGTGAGATTTTTTTAAACGACTTGAAAAAATTTTAGATGGTATGCAGTAATTTTGTCGACATTACAACGTATTGTTTTATTTTTTTATGCAAATGAGTACTAAATGGTGACATGCATTTTACAATATCTCCCAAACAAGGGTTCTAAATATTTTTTTTATTGGCATCTTTATGTCTCAAGAGACAAGGGAGTCTGCACCTAGATACTTATCTGTTTGTGTAGCATCGGCTGTGGTTGAATAAGCCGAAGTGGGAGTTTCAGTTACGACCACACTCGCTGCAAATGTGATAGGTGGTAGGAATCATGGGGGGAGCAGTGGCAGACTGACTTTTATGCTGTTTCTGGTTTTTGTGGCGTTGTGCTGAATCTCTCTGTTCTCCTTAGCCTTCTTGTTGCACAATTTTGACAGTTGCAGTCAGAGGTCACTGAAAAACTGATTCTATATCTTAATGCACAAGACCATGGACAGCTGGTCCCAGGAGGCGTTGGCCTTGTGGCAGAGTTGCCATCTTTCAACTGGGATCTTGCCATCTTTGGTTGGATTACCCCTGGGGCTGATCACAATCCAACACAATGAAAATAAAACACATAAAAGAAAAAGACTATGGACAGATCAAATAGTAAAATGTCTGATTAAAGAACAACTCTAGACCTCTTTATCTTCTCATTTATGTCCAAAGCTACTAAAAAAGTTGGCTTTCACTTAATCATTGAGGGGTATTTTGGGTCAATTTTGGTCAGACTTTCAATCGTAATACTTTACAAAAATCTTATCGTCAAAGTCACCTTCAAAATCTTTCACGTGGATTAATCTTGATCTAGTTGGATGTGCTTTTGATTTAAGAAAATCACAAAATCTTGTTGAACTGGATCAAACACTGACGTGGTCGATCACATTGTCAGGCCCTACTTAGAAATTCAACTTTGTTGTGTTCCTTCGGTAAAGACAAGTCCGAGCATGTTGATTTGTAATTTTGGGTCAAACATCTGAGGCTTTTAACATCAGCAATTAAAATTATGTAGATGATACACAAATTTATGTATCTCTCACCAGGCGATTACACCCTGACCGACTTACTGTGTGAGTGTCCGGAGCAACAAGCGACTAGATGAAAGAGAATTTTCTTAATTCAATTAAGAGAAGAGAATGAACCTTATCAAAGCAGTAGTACCAGACTTGGTACCAAGTAACCTTGGCATTTTTTTTAACTTAAATCTGATTTTCTGTTGACAAGAAACCTTTCTACCAGAAACATGAACAGAACTAAACATTTTGTCTTCCAGAATGACCAGGAGAAACCTATTTTTACTGGTTCAGTGAGAGAACAGATTAAGAAAGGGGGAAGGGTGGTACAAAATGGAAGGTGGTACCTCAGTGGTAGAATGGTCGCCATTGGACCGGAAGTTCACCAGAAGTTCGCCGGGTTGAATCCCTCTGACCTGGTGTCTTGTCCTTGGGCAAGACGACTATGGTCCTAACCCCCCGACCATTGGCGCCATCTTCAAGGTGGCTTTACAACAAAATACTTAAAATATAAAACACCCAATAAAATAATTTAAAAAGACAAAGATGTATCCAATAGATAAAGTGCAAGGTGGGAAGAGGCGATGGGGGCTAAAAAGAGACGGCAAATTTGAACAGATGGGTTTTGATTCTTGATTTAAAGAGGGGGAAGGAATCAATGATCTGGATGTCAGGTGGGAGAGAGTTCCAGAGATGGGGTATGGAGCGGTTGAAGACTCTGGCCAACATCATGCTAAGACGGGCAGATGGAACAGTGAGTTGGATGGAAGAAGACCTGAGGAGTGAGAGGAGGTGGAAATCTCTAGAAGGTCAGACAGGTAGGATGGTGCATGGTTGCGGACGCCGTTGAAGGTGAGAAAGAGAATTTTGAAAGAAATTCTGAATTCAACCAGGAGCAAGTGAAGTTGCTAATTGGTGGAGACGGTGGCCGCGTGGTTAGCGCATTCGCCCGCGGACCGGAAGGTCGCGGGTTCGCGTCCCACGGAGAGCATGTCTAGGGTCCTTGGAGAAGACACCTAACCCCCGCTTCTCCCACCATTGGCGCCGTTGAAGGGCAGCCTGCTGCGGTGTAAGGAGTGCAGCAAACAAATTTCCCTGGTGAGGGATGAATAGAGTAATTCAAAATAAAAAAAAAAAAAAAAAAAAAATAATGGACCGGGGTGATATCAGAATCAGAATCAGAATGCTTTTATTGCCATGTCAGTGAAAAACATCAGAGACTAGGAACTTGTTCTGGTACTGGTGTGCAAACATATAAAATAAAAATAATAAAAATAAAATAAATAAAATATGATGGAGATTTGGAGATGATGCGGGCGGAGGAATTTTGAATAATAAATACGACATTTTGGTGACGAAAATGTGACGAGACGTTTGCAAGTTTCTGTTGACGAGACAAAAATGTAATGAAATAGACGTCAGACTTTCACATATCTGTGAAAAGAAAAAGTACCGCGGCTGCATTCTGTCTCGCACGGCGGCACGCCCCCACACAATGCACGTTCACACCGTCTACACAACACACCTGCAGCCATGAGGAAGTCACAAACCATGGTGAAAACAGTAACAAAGAGGCTTGGTGGTCAGAAACTTAAAGTTTTCCACATATTTTGCGCAAACAGCATGCTAACTTCAAGCTAATGCTAGCTTGTCGGCACTGCTAACTTCATTAGTTAGCTTGGTTGCGCTAACCACTGATTTAAAGATACAGTGCAGTGTTTACTTTGTTTACAGGGTTATTAAGAGATGTCATTTTTAAGTATGCATAAATTACAACGTTCCTCACTCACTGAAAAATTTCTATTTATTTTACGTTGTTTTACAATGTTTGCTGTTTTGCGCAAGTTAAAGCTCGGCAGAGTTTTTTTTTTTTTAACAAATAACCTGCACCAACCAGCTGTGGGTGGTGACCGAAAGAATGTGATCGCGGGTACAAGCGGCCGAAATGAGCTTCCTCCGCAGGGTGGCTGGGCTCTCACTCAGAAATCGGGTGAGGAGCTCTGCCATCCGGGAGGAGCTCGGTGTCGAGCCGCTCCTCTTCCAGGTCGAGAGGAGCCAGATGGGGTGGTTCGGGCATCTGGTCAGGATGCCCCCCCGAGCGCCTCGCGGGCGAGGTGTTTTGGGCACGTTTTACCGGGAGGAGACCAAGGGGCAGACCCCGGACCCGCTGGAGAGACTATGTCTCACAGCTGGCCGGGGAACGACTTGGGATCCTTCCAGGTGAGCTAGAGGATGCAGCCGGGGAGAGAGAGGCCTGGGCTGCCCGTTTGAGGCTGTTGCCCCCGCGACCCGACCCCGGAACAAGCGGAAGATGACGGAACAGAACGAAATAACCTGCATCATTCTCAATAATAAAGCCACTATTGTTAATAGTCTTCCCTGACGAAAACTAGACGAAAAGTCTTTGAGTTTTCGTCGACTAAAACGAAAATAAAAAGAGATGACGAAAATGTGACTAAAACTTAAATTAATTTTCGTTCCAAAGACGAAGACTAAAACAAAAACTTAGATGGCTGCCAAAAACAACAATGGTTTGTTGATCAAGCTACATTTATTGTTATAGTGGCACAGAAACATATAAACCAGCGGGGGAAACACCTGGCACAGCAGGTGTTACCGATGTGCCCTCAAGTGATGTCTTTGACCTGTCACGGAAATACCGATGCCTAACTTGAAGACCACAAAGGAGCCTGGAGGCTTTCCCTGACTCCCACCCTCCAATGTAGAGACTGACTATTTTCAGAGGGGCACATCATCACCTTTCAAGCCTCAAGTAGGAATGTTTATTCAGGGCTTGTTTCACCTGTCCTAAAACAGGGAAACTGTCTTATTCCCACAGGTCAAAGTGAGCCCGCTTTCACACTTTGTTGTCTGCCACCATTCTCCATAGTAAATACCATCCGCCGGTAATTCCTCCCCCAAAGCTTTGAAACAAATAGAGGGGTTTCTTTTAATCTAATAGATGGGATTCTAAATTGCAGCATCTTGTTACATCCTTAGAATCAAATGATTGGACTCTCTTTGAAGATCCACATCTTGCTTTTCTTTGCACAAAACTTGCATGTAAGCATTGCGTTTGCATGCCTTTACCCTGTCCTTCCAGCTTATGCATATATCTGTCAGCATTCACATCAAAGCAACCCTGATGGGCTTTATAACTTATCCTCATAACAACAGGAGATGTTGGCTTATTAAAAAGTAATATAACCTGTTTTATGAGGCTGAAAATGTCTGGAGAAACATCTGTGAAACAAGTTGTGTATTAAAAATGTAGGAGCTACATTCAAAATTCCTTTTTGCATGGGATGGCAGAGCTATAAAGAGAATCCAGAGTGTGGGCCCCCAGGCTCCTTCACGTCCCGCCATCCTACCATCTGACTGTCAAAGCAGAATGATCTTCTGCTTCACTCATGCTCTTCCTTCGTCTCTACAGACGATAAAATGGCAAAAACGGCCCTTTCAACACCAGAAATTAGTGACTCAGGAATGTCTCTGATCATTTTAGAAAATCAAGAGGAAAAAAAAAAAAACACAAAGCCTCAGAAGTAGGTCCTTCTTTTCTTTTCTTTTTTTAAAACTTTTCCTCAGAGCAATTGTGTGGGCTAAAGAGTTCATTAATGCCGCTTTTGTACTGAAGTGGAGGGGCCTCTGGAGACACGCAGGCTCCCCAGGCAAGAGAAATGAAGGAAGGATGGGGGTGTGAAGCAGTGTAACAGGAAAAGGAGTGTAAAGCTAGAAGATAGATTAAAAGAAGTTGGATTTCAAAGGCTTCTTTATAACCTATTAATACACCGTTTCTTTATCCTTGAAAATTACAATGAACTGATTTTTTAATTTATCTCAGGACAGCTGGTTTTCTGTCCTAATAAGATTGCGGCACAGAGGACCGTGCTTCAATCAGTGTCCTTATTCGAGCTTCAAATCTCAATAAGACTTCTGGGTATTTCAGAAGTTCTCATTTTGAAAAGGGATCATCTTTTCTTTCTAATTGCACCTGCATGGTTAAAAAGTGAAGACATCAGTGGTTTTTTTGTCGCATTTGATGCATTGTTTCCTCTCGTTTTGTGCATTTCGTTTATTTAAACACATTGGGCGCAAACAGCTGATGCTTGTTGAGTAACAGAGGGTGGAGACGGTAGCTCAGTGGTTAGAGCGTTCGCGTGCGGACCGAAAGGTCGCAAATTTGCGTCCCACAGAAAGCACGTCTAGGGTCCTTGGAGAATACACCTAACCCCCGCTTCTCCCACCATTGGCGTCGTCGAAGGGCAGCCTGCTGCGGTGTAACGAGTGCATCGAACAAATTTCCCCGGTGAGGGATGAATAGAGTAATTCATTTATTTATTTATTTTTTTTTTTTTAACTCAACGGGAATGTTCAGCAAAAAAAAGTTCCGGTTGTTCCGGGGGTCGGGTCGCGGGGGCAACAGCCTCAAACGGGCAGCCCAGGCCTCTCTCACCCCGGCTGCATCCTCTAGCTCACCCGGAAGGATCCCAAGTCGTACCCCGGCCAGCTGTGAGACATAGTCTCTCCAGCGGGTCCGGGGTCTGCCCCTTGGTCTCCTCCCGGTGGGATGTGCCCAAAACACCTCGCCCGCGAGGCGCTCGAGGGCATCCTGACCAGATGCCCGAACCACCCCATCTGGCTCCTCTCGACCTGGAGGAGGAGCAGCTCGACACTGAGCTCCTCCCGGATGGCAGAGCTCCTCACCCGATCTCTGAGTGAGAGCCCAGCCACCCTGCGGAGGAAGCTCATTTTGGCCGCTTGTACCCGCGATCTCATTCTTTCGGTCACCACCCACAGCTGGTGACCATAGGTGAGAGTGGGAATGTAGATCGACTTGTAAATCAAGAGCTTTGCTTTTCGGCTCAGCTCTCTCTTTACCATGACGGACCGATGCGGGGTCCTAGTTATTGCTGATGCCGCACCGATCCGCCTGTCGATCTCCCGCTCCATCCTTCCCCCACTCGTGAACAAGACCCCGAGATACTTAAACTCCTCCACTTGGGGCAGGACCCTGTCCCTGGCCCGCAGGGGGCATTCCACCGTTTTCCGGATGAGGACCATGGTC
The DNA here is from genome assembly GCA_902685375.1 of Neostethus bicornis. NCBI lineage: Eukaryota > Metazoa > Chordata > Actinopteri > Atheriniformes > Phallostethidae > Neostethus > Neostethus bicornis. The sequence continues at coordinate 8,722,236 of LR738542.1, read as the reverse complement.
TCGGATTTGGAGGCACTAAGTCCCATCCCGGCCGCTTCACACTCGGCAGCAAATCGATCCAGCAAGAGGTGAAGATCATGGTTCGATGAAGCCAACAGAACCACATCATCCGCAAAAAGCAGAGAGCCAATCCTGAGGTCACCAAACTGGATCCCTGCAACGCTTCGGCTGCGCCTAGATATTCTGTCCATGAAGGTGATGAACAGAATCCGGGACAAAGGGCAGCCTTGGCGGAGACCAACTCTCACTGAAGAAATATAAACCAAAAAAGAAATTCAAAGAAGAAATATAAACCACCCAAATCAAGACTTCACATGTTGTTCCCAGTCGAATAGAAACTATAGCACAAATAAAAAATGTAATCAACCAAGTCATGCAAGATTGGCAATTTGAATGTTTTCCAATCTGTCTCCAAATGAGAAATCAAAGCTGCCTCACGGCCAACATTTAGCTAGTTGTTCTCAGAGGCAGCTTAATATCAAATTACACATGAGACGGCCTGTTTTATTCATCACGATTGGAGCTAATATGGGTGTGTACGTGTGTCTGCAAACCGTTAGTTACACATTCAAACAGTACTTTAAACAGTATTTTAAAATTGAATTTTTTAACCTCTACCTGTTCAGCACCTAAAAAGAGGTTAACTTATCTATCAGTGTAAAATGTTTTTCTGTTTTGTTTTTTTTCCTCCGCATACAGAACGTGGCGATTTTGCACATGAATGATGTTTGCAGATGGCATTGGGATCTGTAGTGAGATGAGGGAAGAGGTGGAGGAAAAGCTGGAGAGGTGGAGGTTTGCACTGGAAAGAAGAGGAATGAAGATTAGTCAGAGTAAAACAGAGACATGTGTGAATGAGAGAGATCCAAATGGAAAAGTGAGGTTACAGGGAGAAGAAATAAAGAAGGTGGAAGAGTTTAAGTACTTAGGATCAACAGTCCAGAGCAATGGAGAGTGTGGAAAAGAGGTGAAGAGGCGTGTGCAGGCAGGCTGGAACGGGTGGAGAAAAGTATCAGGTGTGATGTGTGATAGAAGAGTTTCAACTAAAATGAAAGGGAAAGTGTATGAAACTGTGATGAGACCCACCATGCTGTTTGGTCTAGAAACAGAGGCACTGAGGAAAAGACAGGAAGCAGAGATGGAGATGCTGAGGATCTCTCTGGGAGTGACCAGGATGGATAGGATTAGAAATGAGTACATCAGGGGAACAGGACATGTTTGGAGATAAAGTCGGAGAGGCCAGACTAAGACGGTTTGGAACCACCAGGAAAGAGGCCTAGAGGAAGACCAAAGAGGAGGTTCGTGGATACAGTGAAGGAAGACATGAAGAAAGTTGGCGTGACCGAAGAGCATGCAGCAAATAGGGTTTGATGGAAGAAACAAACTTGTTGTGGCGACCCCTGAAGGGAAATGCCGAAAGAAGAAGAAGAAGACAGAATGTGGTGATTATGAGTTCCGATTTGCTAATAATCATACTTTTTTAATCCTTCATGGGAAAATTCCTATGCTGGATTGCATCGCAGCAGGCAGCAATGATGGCGCCAATGGTGGGAGTAACTGGGAGTTAGTTGTCTTCTCCAGGGATACTTAGGCATGAATTCAAGGTGGGAATTGAACTGGCAACTGTTTGGTCTACGACTGAGTAAAACCACCCCTATAAGAGGTGAGGATTGGAGTGCCCAGGATTGGTTTTGAGTCTGAATTCAAAATCTAAGGCTTAGTGTCAAGGAGACCAAATTTAAATGAAAGAAACCATATAAATAGTTTTGATTGGTTGTATGCTATAATACCTTTAATGTTCAAATCTGGGCTGCCTTGTGTTGCAGTGGTCAGCACAGTGGCCTCACAGCAAGAAGGTTGGGCTTTCAAATCCCGGGGGGAGACGAGGTTTGGAACATTGGCTTTTCGGTGGGGAGTTTGCATGCTCTCCCCATGTATGTGTGAGTTTTGTCCAGGCACTCCGGTTTCCTCCCACCCTCCCAAAACATGCATGTTAGGCTGATTGGCTGCTACAAAACTGCCTCTAGGAATGACTATGGATGTGAATGGTTTTGTGAAGGTCTGGCCCCGCGACAGATTGGTGAACTATTCGGGGAATACCCTGCCTCTTGGCTTAAATCAGCATGGAGATGCTCCTGCAACCCCATTGGGGATAAGTAGGTCAGAAGATGGAATGTTTCAGTGGAGCACTTTGAATTTTCTTTAATCTTATATCTCATACTGTTGTGGTGTGGAAGGAGGAGGACCCAAATGCAGGACTTTAAACAAGATTTATTAAGCCAAGGAACAGCAAGGCTGTAATTAAAGAAAAGGGAAAAATGGTTATCAAAGAGTCACTCTCAGTTTCAAAGGAAATCTGCTGGGTCGGGAGTCAGCCAGGACTAGAAGGCATGAAGACCCGACAAGGAATGCTGGAGAGGCCGCCTTTAAATAGGCAGCAGGGAGATTAGGTGCAGGTGGTCCAATCAGCCCGAATTGGGGGAAAGGTGAGATGGTCCCTGGCTCCCTCTGGTGGTGGTTGAGGGAACAACAACACATACACAACTGGAACCCTCAGCACCAAAATTTTATTTATCATTGAACGCATGTCATACTATGATTCAAGTACTCATATTCAGGTTAAAATGATACATTTTTGAGTCTTGTATCACATCTTCAGTTAAAGTTACCATCTGATGAAACATCAATTTCTGTCCTTAAATATGCGCTTGACTCAAAACATCCATGTATGACATGTATGCTTTTCTTCTTTTGGTTGAAGATTAGAAAATATCTGTTGGTGCAAAAAAAATTGTTCTGCTGGAAGAAAATCATAAGTAGCTCTTATTTTTTTTCTATATGTCTAAAGAAAATTGTTTTGTATCTCGCCCCATTGCAGCTTTGAAACATAATGTCTTTTGTTCTGTTTCTTTCAGCCATGCATAAAGTAGCTCATAACAACACCTGACTCGGTGTAGTCTGCATTCATTTCACACCCTTTCTACATATCAGCATTTTCCTTTTATCTGTCTCTGTGAAGATTATTTCAAAGTTTTTGAAGTTCTTATGAACACATGACCCATGTTCCCAAGTAAATCTTCAGCAAATTTAATACTTTCTGAAGTACTTTTGCAATTTGGGCTTTGGTCAGAACATTCGCATCGAAACATACTAGATCTCAAAAAGATGTGTCGCTGGAGGTCAATAAAAAATGTTGCTAGACTAGTGAAAAAAACCGCAAAATATGATGCATGTTTTTCTGACACAGATGATTAGAAAGGACGACATTATTTCTTGGTCATAGAACCAGGTCTTAGGGTCACCTCTGCCTACATGCAAATAGCAAGAACCTTCAGGCTCCAAAAAACATTAACACCCATTTATTTCTATTACCGTTGGCGTTTACTCACCAAAAGGCTCTATTACCTTAGCTATGACAAGCTTACCTTGGCTCTGTTACCATGAAGATAGTTGGCGTGACCGAAGAGGATTCAGCAGATAGGGTTAGATGGAAGAAACTGACTTGCTGTGGCGACCCTAAAAGGGAAATGCCAAAAGGAAGAAGATCTTAGCTATGACACATTTTTCATTCTACTTAACTTTATGTCATGATTTGCTCCAAAGCACAAGTTTCTAAGTTAAAAACATCCCAATCGGGCGGACCAATTATATAAGGCGGACCGACATTTTTTGATTTACAGAAATTACTCAGCAAAAAGTAGCAGGACGTCAGACCGTGAGATGAATGGGTTGGTTTCAGTTAAGGTCTCCAGTGGCAGGGGAGTGTTCATACAAAAAGCTCACTCCTGGTTGACAAGACAGTTGCAATCTAAACCTAGACTAGACCAGTGACTGCATGTTTCCCACTTCAAAAATTCCACATGGTATCATTCCTACAAGCAGAAAAAGGCAACTGAATGTATCTTATTTGGATGGAGCTGAATGGTATAGGTGATGTCAAACTCGCGCTGATGCTGCTTCTAGGGTCAATAGTTGGAGCTGTCAATACTTTTTAGAGGAAATAACTTTTTTGGTTGTCAAGGTAACAATGTGCATGGAAGGAGAATAAGGTGTCATTCATAAGAAGTTTTAATGTAAAGGGGGAGAAAAGCAGGTGTTTGTCAAATGCTCAGTTTGGACCTTTGGTACCAAATGCTGCAAAAAATGTTTGTAGTGGTACAGTGTTTAATGTTACAAGTTTGAGCACAATTAGAGTACTGGCCTTTCAAAGAAGAGTTTTTATGTCCTCCAGTACACGGCCTCTTAAATATAAGTCTGATTGGTTGTGTTAAATTCTCTGTGATTGCTTGTATGTCTCTCTGAATGGCCATGTTAAAGACTGGTGAGCTGTAGAGGGTGTACATTGCATCATGATGGTGGTGAAGGTAGTGATGCAGAACCCAGATCAAATAACCAGTTTTAATAGGTTTATTGCAGGAGTGCAGAACCAGACTTAGACCTCAACAGGATGAGGGACCAGAAGGTAGAGCTCAGTGGAATGAGGGACAAGAAAGGAGGAGCTCAGCAGGATGAGGATCCAATAGGTAGGAGCTTAGCAGGATGAGGGACCAGAAGTTAAGAGCTTAGCAGGATGAGGGACCAGAAACAAAGAACTTAGCAGGATGAGGGACCAGAAGCTAAGAGCTTAGCAGGATGAGGGACCAGGATGTAGAGCTCAGTGGAATAAGGGACAAGAAAGGAGGAGCTCAGCAGGATGAGGATCCAATAGGTAGGAGCTTAGCAGGATGAGGGACCAGAAGCTAAGAGCTTAGCAGGATGAGGGATCATTAGGTAAAGCTCAGTGGAATGAGGGACAAAAAAGGAGGAGCTCAGCAGGATGAGGATCCAATAGGTAGGAGCTTGGCAGGATGAGGCACTAGGAGGTAGGAGCTCAGCAGGATGAGGGATCATTAGGTAAAGCTCAGTGGAATGAGGGACAAAAAAGGAGGAGCTCTGCAGGATGAGGATCCAAAAGGTAGGAGTTTACCAGGACGAGGGACCAAAAGCTCAGCAGGATGAGGAACCAAAAGGTAGGTGCTCAGCAGGATGAGGAACCAAAAGGTAGGAATTCAGCAGGATGAAGGACCAGGAGGTGGGAACTCAGCAGGGTGAAGGACCAGGAGCAGGGTGAGGGATCAGGCATGGAGGGTAACCATCATGACTGCATGACAATAGCACTGCAGATCAGTGGAGCTGGATGCAGCACTACAGTGCAACAGGGGGTGCAGCAGGAGACGGTCTGACAAAGAAGTGAAGGACACAAGGGCTTTATAATTTGGAAGAAGACAAGGCACAGCTGGGACATGGGTGAGAGATGATTGGGAACAGGTGTGTAGAATTTGGGCAGAGGGGAGGATTTGGAGAGAGGAAATGTTCCAAATGAGAGGAGGAGCATGACACATTGTCTCTCATCTGACTACTCACCAAACTCTGGTGGGACCCATTTATATATACAGTATATATACATTTTGTTTGTCTTTAATTTCACCAAGTTGATCAGCTATACTCTTCTGAGAGTATCCGTCGCAGCTTTAAATCAAATCAGACGTTGTGGGGTTAAATTTTCTAAGTCAGGGTGTTGTTTCATGTTGTATGTGTTTGTCCGACATTCTGTGAGGTGTGTAGCATCTCAACAATTAATCAGTTTCAAAAACAGACAAAAAACAATATGCGTTGAAGAGAGAGCTCCCCTAATACACTGAAGCAACCATTTCTACGCCGATGACAACTTTCTGTTTCTCTTCGATTACGACTCCAACGTATCAGAACTGTTCCAGACAAAAAAGAGAAAAAGTCCTACATAGTTGGATTGTTTGAAAAATGTTCGTAAAGATGACACTGTGTCTTAATTACCACTCAAATCCAGAGATTAACTGGAACCTATGGGTTTATAATATTTGAACAATTCTCCCTTTGGTTTGCTGCATCGCAGAGTGTGTTGGCTCTGAGCCTCCAATGATACGTCTCTGTCACTGCCAGAGAGATGAAAGGCTCCATTTTGATTTGGTTAGTGCTGGTGTGTTGGACCGGCTGCCTCAAATTCCTCCTACTGTCTGTCAGAATCACTTGGCTGGACACGTGTGAAACCCTCTCTGCCATGCGGAGCTTTTTATCACATAAAAAGGCTGCTGTCTGGCTGTGGAACATTTCTAAGCATGTTATTGTGTGCATTTCACTCTATATAATTTACGTTGCAGAAAAGAAAACTTGGAGAAAACAAGAAGAGAATACTGTTGTAGCATTTTGAATAGATTTTAAAATCCTGTTTGAAATTGATGCCTCTGTTATGCTCGAGTATACCAAACCTCTCTACAGCTGTGAGGTTAATATGAATGAGGAGAAGCTGCAGTTTATATGCACGACTGTCTTTTGGTCTGATTTAATAAAGAATGCTGAAAGGTCAGGAAGATGATTGGGCATCAAAACAACACCTTGGAGGAGAGAGTTAGAGAGTCGGCTGAAAAAATATCCATAGATGAAAAAAACAGCATTGTCTGAGTTTTAATACATAAAAGCTAAAATACAAAAAGTTATGATAAAAAGGAAAAAAATGAAAAATATCGCAAATTCAAAGGTGCTAAAAATGAACAAAACGACTTTGATAATGTACAATGCGCAGAGAAAACAAGCAGAAATGCTCGAGTAATGATTATAATGATCGTGAAAAATAACTAATAATTTGTGGTGATTATTCGTTATTCCGTTCCGTTGTCTTCCGTTAATCTGGGAATGGGTCAAAGGGGCAACAGCCTCAGACGGGAAACTCAGGTTTCTCTCACCCCAGCTGCATCCTCCAGCTCATTCGGAAGGATCCCGAATCATTCCCGGCCAGATATAAGACCTAGTCTCTCCAGCTGGGACGGGGTCTGCCTCCTGGTCTCCCCCCATTGGGACGTGCCCAAAACACCTCACCATGCCCGAACCACCCCATCAAGTTTCTCTCGACCAGAAGGAGGCGCGCTCGACACTGAGCTCCTCCCGGATGGCAGAACTCCTCACCCGATCTCTGAATGAGAGCCCACCCGCCCTGCGGAGGAAGCTCATTTCGGCCACTTGTATCCGCAATCTCATTCTTTTGGTCACCATGCACAGCTGGGGACCATAGGTGAGCGAGGAATACTCTATTACTCCATTATAATCGCATTTGTTTTGTTACGTTCCATTCCGTCATCTTCCGCTTGTTCCGGGGTCAGGTCGCGGGGGCAACAGCCTCAAATGGGAAGCCCAGGCCTCTCTCCCCCCGGCTGCGTCCTCCAGTTCACCCGGAAGGATCCCAAGTCATTTTCCGGCCATTTGTGAGATATAGTCTCTACAGCTGGGGCGGGGTCTGCCTCTTGGTCTCCCCCCATTGGGACGTGCCCAAAACACCTCACCAAGCGAGGTGCTCGGGAGGCATCCTGACCAGATAACTGAACTACCCCATCTGGCTTCTCTCGACCTGGAGGAGGAGCGGCTCAACACCTACCTCCTCCGAGATAGCAGAGCTCTCATTCTATATTAAGTGAGAGCCCAGCTATCCTGCGGAGGAAGCTCATTTCGGCCGCTTGTGTCCGCAATCTCATTCTTTCGGTCACCATGTACAGCTGGGGACCATTGGTGCGGGTGGGAATGTTCTATTTTTCAATGTAATCAGATTTGTTTTGTATAAAATTATCAATTTTTTAAAAAAGATTTTTTACAAAATTTTAGAAAGTGGGGACGAATGTTTTGGTTTTTCTACCATCATTTCATCCGAAAAAGGTTCTGTTAATAGTAAATTCAAGCCGCTTGATGGGGAGGTTGATGTGATAATCTGAAACTAAGTTCCTCTCCATGAAAAACAGGGTGCAGCATTCATTCCCTTCACGTTCAGGTATCTCAGAGTCTTCTTCAGAAAAGATTGACTGGTGGATTGTTGCTGCATCAGCAGTAATGAGGAGGCTTCAGTGATCCATTCTTGTGAAAAGGGGGCTAAACCTGACAGGCGAAGCTTTCGATTTACTGGTCAGCTTTCATTTTCACCCACAGCTCGCAGTCCCTCATGAGATTCAGATAGTGACCCAAAGAACAAGAATGAGGAAACAAGCAGCTGAGATGAGTCCCTTTCAGATAACGGTAGGGCTCAGATCTAAACTAGAAAAGCTGCTGCAAAGAAAAAAAAAAAAATCGGTGGAGGCGATGAGGGTCTGATGAGAATTCATTCTGGTTAGTGTCTAGATGTGTATGTACACAACTAACTTGGGCAACAATCCAAGTTAGGATACTAATACTTTTGAATGATATAATTGTATCTACCGGCCTCTTAAAGATTATTTTCACAGGTTTTTTTTTCCCCCTTGGATGAAATATATCTCCTAGACAGAAAATCGGTGGACCTGGTAACGGTCAACAACAGTCTGACATTTAGCGAATTTTGATGTTTAACTTTGCTTCAAAAGTTAAACCGTAGACTTAACATAAGTTAAGTTCTCCGAGTACATCGGCAGAAGGATGCTGGGTTTGGAACCACCAGGAAAGAGGGCTGGAGGAAGACCAAAGAGGAGGTTCATGGACACAGTGAAGGAAGACATGAAGATAGTTGGTGTGACCGAAGAGGAAGCAGCAGATAGGGTTAGATGGAAGAAACAGACTTGCTGTGGCGACCCCTGAAGGGAAATGTCGAAAGGAGAAGAAGAACTTTGCTTCAAAAGTCTCTCTTTGAATCTGAACCTTGAACCTAAATTTGTCACCAAATAAATTTCTGTCTATTCTGAATGAAATAAGGTCTGAAGTGGCTGGACAAGACATCAGTTTGACAAAAAAAAAAAGCAACATTGCAGATGAATAAAAAGTTTCTTTCCTGAAAACATAGTAGAAAAAGTTTCAAAAAAGTCTTTTTGACAGTTTAATTCTTGATCGAGACGTTTCGACTTCCATCCGGAAATCATTTTTAATCTGAATGAAATGGACTGAAAACTGGATCTATTTATACTAACCTGAGTAAAAGGTATAAAAATAGTAAGAAGGGCTCGACCAATGAGCCTGTGTTACCTATGATGGCTGTGAATGGCTCCTATTGTAGCCACAGACCAGTAAACGACCCTATTATAAAAATGCTAAAATCCTAGTGAATAGAAAATTCTGCTAACGAGAGGCGTGAAACTGGGTCACGAGGTGTCATCTTTAGTCCATGACTCCAAAAGGCTGCTGTAAATACCGGGCAGAATGTATCTAACGCCTCCACTCCGATTCAGTGAAGGACTCTCTTTCATCACAAAGATGACTTCCTTCACCCCTCTTTCAAACCATCCTTTCTCTCTACTTAGAATCTTCACCTCACTGTCCTCAAAAGTGTGTTTGGTGGATTTAAGATGCAAATGTACAGCAGACTGTGGACCACTTGAGGCTTCTCTTCTGTGTTGGTAAAGTCTTTTGTGGAGTGGCTGCTTAGTTTCCCCAATGTAGTGTTCTTTGCAGCTGCCTTAGCGAATTTTGATGTTTAACTATGCTTCAAAAGTTAAACAGGAACTTAACATACAGTAAGTTAAGAAAATATATTGAAAAAAAAAATTCTGCTTGATAAGTTGAGAAAAAAAAAATCCAACTTCATCCTCTACTTTTCATTTTACGCACTTCCAACTATTTTAACCTCTGCCTTCTTCGGGTCCTCAGTTTTGAGAGAGCCCTGCTGTGCTAAATATATATCAACGTACTCTTATTGCCCTTAATAGAAACGTTGCTACAAGCACAAAAAAAAAAACAACATTTTTTTTACACATGAACATGAATAATAATCAAACGGTCAAAATTGGAACAGCGTCAGAAAGTCAACCCAGGCTCTTCATTTGCATCAATAACTTTCCACAATCCAAACCTACTCAAACAAACAGAAAAGCTAACATCATAAGATCATTATTATAACATTAATAAAACACTTTCAAACCATTGAAAATGAATGAATTGATCACCAATAATGAAATGTGAAATGTGTTGATTTTGTTGCAATGTGGAAGGAGGAGAAGTCAGGTAAACACTTACCTGACTTCTCACGTCCCACCGGGCTCCTCCCGGTGGGACGTGCCCAAAACACCTCGCCCGCGAGGCGCTCGGGAGGCATCCTGACCAGATGCCCGAACCACCTCATCTGGCTCCTCTCGACCTGGCGGAGGAACAGCTCGACACTGAGCTCCTCCCGGATGGCAGAGCTCCTCACCCAATCTCTGAGTGAGAGCCCAGCCACGCTCCGGAGGAAACTCATTTCGGCCGCTTGTACCTGCGATCTCATTCTTTCGGTCACCACCCACAGCTGGTGACCATAGGTGAGGATTGGAACGTAGATCGACTTGTAAATCGAGAGCTTTGCTTTTCGGCTCAGGTCTCTCTTCACCACGGCGGACCTAGTTATTGCTGATGCCGCACCAATTCGCCTGTCGATCTCTCGTTCCATCCTTCCCCCACTCATGAACAAGACCCCGAGATACTTAAAGTCCTCCACTTGGGGCAGGACCCTGTCCCTGACCCGCAGGGGGCATTCCACCCTGTTCTGGGCGAGGACCATGGTCTCGAATATGGAGGCGCTAATTCTCATTCCGGCCGCTTCACACTCGGCAGCAAATCGATCCAGCGAAAGCTGGAGATCACGGTCCGATGAAGCCAACAGAACCACATCATCCGCAAAAAGCAGAGATCCGATCCTGAGGTCACCAAACTGGATCCCTCCAACGCCTCGGCTGTGCCTAGATATTCCGTCCATAAAGGTGATGAACAGAATCGGTGACAAAGGGCAGCCTTGGCGGAGTTCAACTCTCACTGGAAATGGAATCGACATACTGCCGGCTATACGGTCAATGTCATCTCAAAGAAATAGCTAACTGAAAAATCAGTCAAGTAAAATTAAATCAGCCTTTTCCCCCTAATTTTTCCATCCTAATTTACTGTCACCCTGTGACATAAATACTCATTTCTACACATCTGTTCAAACTGCACGAGTGTTCCTTTTTTCATGACACCAAAAGGATTCAAATAACATTTGTGGATGCAGAGATGTACACTGTTAACTTTGGAATGGAAAAGTGAGGTTACAGGGAGAAGAGATAAAGAAGGTGGAAGATTTTAAGTATCTAGGATCAACAGTCCAGAGCAATGGAGAGTGTGGAAAAAAGGTGAAGAAGCGTGTTCAGGCAGGCTGGAACGGGTGGAGGAAAGTATCAGGTGTGATATGCGACAGAAGAGTTTCAGCTAGAATGAAAGGGAAAGTATACAAAACCATGGTGAGACCGGCCATGCTGTTTGGTCTAGAAACAATAGCACTGAAGAAAAGACAGGAAGCAGAGATGGAGGTAGCAGAGATGAAGATGCTGAGGATCTCTCTCGGAGTGACCAGGATGGACAGGATCAGAAATGAGTACATCAGGGGAACAGCACATGTTAGAGGTTTTGGGGATAAAGTTCGAGAGGCAAGACTGAGATGGTTTGGGCATGTAGAGAGGAGAGAGAGAGAGTACATAGGAAGAAGGATGCTGGATTTGGAACCACCAGGAAAAATGACTAGAGGAAGGTCAAATAGGAGGTTCATGGACGCAATGAAGGAAGACATGAAGATAGTTGGTGTGACCAAAGAGGATACAGCAGATAGGGTTAGATGGAAGAAACTGAGTTGCTGTGGCGACCCCTGAAAGGAAATGCCGAAAGAAGAAGAACTTTGGGTATATCTTTTTTTTTTTTTAACAGAAAGCCCAGAAAAGGTCTAGAGTGGGGCCAATAGGCCTTTCTCAGCGTGATGAAGATATCCATCCGTAGTGGGCTTTGTGAAATACATGACCAATAACAGGATTACCGGATAAAAGTATGCTAATATTGTTTTTGAACTGGAGCGACAGATGCTCAAAGGTCACATCACAATCATAACAAAAACCCATCAAAGATCCTCAGTCAACCTCTGGCTGCAGGAAAGACATCCCGCTCAGGTCCTGTAATGTAAATAGCTTTTTCTGTCTGTCTGTACATTTGGGCTTTATCAAATCTGAGTCATTGATCGTGGTATAAAGAGGTCAGACTCCCCTGCTGAGGCTCTTTGGTGGATCTAACACCAAGCAGTCAAGATCAGTCTTCTACATCCGCAAGTCCTTCAGTAAACTCACAGAACAAGTCGTCAATAAATCTATCACAGCGTTTTATAAAAGGACAACAATGATTGTATTTGGATCTGTAATCCTCTTCAAATGTTACCATTACCAATCCAGAAGTAATCAGAGTATGTTTGTCTATTTTTTTCTCCATCTTTTGAAAATTATTTGTTGAATGAGAATCTATAACGATTTAAGAATGGTTTATACTTGAGTTTAGAAGAACAAGCTGTGGTTTCATATGAAAGTTAACAAGCTCATAAATGGCTTTAAAAATAGACTAACCGTCAGAAGTGTCAAGTAGCGAAGTAGAACTACTTCGTTACTTTACTCAAGTAGAAAATCTCATTATCTTTACTTTAATGAAGTAATTATTTTTTTGTCTACTTTTTACTTTTACTCACTACTTTTTCATGCAATTATCTGTACATTTCCTTCGTTATTTTTATAAAAAGTAGTCGCTACTTTTCGCCATTTTGTCACCGTTAAAAATAAAGAAAAAAGTCAATAAAAACCAATCCGGATCAATCGCGCCATTTGATTTGAATGTGGTTGGATGAGGCGAGCTAACGCAATCTCAATACAACATCCTCTTGCTTCATCACTTCAACACGTGACACACAGCACGCGCGCATGCATGCACGCACACATACCCTCCCACCTGCTATGTTCCAGGTGTCACGCACAGGGGTGGGGAGGGGACACCTTTGTGGCACTCCCAACCTTAGAAACTTGTTAAAGACTATTCATTATTGCTTCAAAGAACTTTGAAAACTACCTGCCTTCAAGGATTGAAAAAGCCTTTTGGTTATTGTGTTTTTTTACATTGAGTGTGTTTGTGTCTGCTGATGTTGGTTAAATTAGGTGATGCAGAGTGAAGCTTGGTAGCTGAAGGGACGTTACATAATGCCCTGCTTATGATAATACATTTGAGTGTATGTATTTTGTTAATAACATTTCTTTTTTTCTGGAAATTACTTTTACTTTTCTACTTTAAGTAGTTTTGACAATAGGTTACTTTTTACTTTTACTTGAGTAAAAACTTCAGTTGATACTTCTACTTTTATTAAAGTAGTTTTTTAACTCTGTATCAATACTTCTATTTGAGTAGAAAATGTTGGTACTTTTGACACCTCTGCTAACCGCTAACTGCCAAATCAAAAGTAATCTTTTTTCTTTTATTGTGTTAAAGATGGTATAAGATACAAAAAATAAACCATGAGTCAACATTCCGAAACGAACAGATTCAGAGAATTTTTTTTTTTTTGGTGGACACAAGGTTTGTTGTCCCTGAATGATGACTATGGATGCAGCTTGTCCAAGTAAACCAGGGACAGTAAGAATAAGGTTGAGGGTATATTGTCGTCACGTGTTAGTTGCTTATCAAGTCCAGGACATTTTAGCCTTGTACTTTTCTTTCAGGCTCTTTGAAATATTATCTCATGGTGACTAAGAGTTAATACAAACATTCACGTTACCATGGCAATCAGACCTGTGCAAGGAGTGATAAGAAATATATACGGTCCGTTCTAATTCTCAGTCATCTCATTCAAACTAAACTTTTTTTGTTTATGTATTCATGCTCTGTTAAATTAAAATATCGATAAATGTGTTATATGTATTAATATTGATATATTGTATAATTCTGATGATAAATCAATTCACAAATCTGTGAATCTGTGAATCTTAACACTGTCCTGTTCTGCTTGTTTTTACAAGCAGAATGGTGATCTGTTCGACACCCTAAACCTAACCCTGGACCTTCCCTCGTCGCCGTGATTAGGGACATCTGAGGGTGATTGGTCTGATAACACACACCTGTGGATCCTACTGCCTATATTACAGTAATCCCCCAGAATTCTTTGGCCAAGCCAGGGCTTCCTGACCATAAGTTTAATCTTTAAACTGTTACTGTGTATTATTTGAACTTTTTGATCCTGAGTCAATCCTGTGCCCATTGCCTTACGACTTTACTGGACTTTTTGGTTAATAAATCCTGTTTTGTTGTCCTGCAATTGAGTCCTCCTTCCACACCCCCACAACCTGACAATTTGACCGTCACATTTAATTTGTGATTCATTTAAATATCTGTACACACGATATATTTTAAATAGACTTATATAAGATCAGTTTATGGAGGCAGAACATGTCCAACATATATTTCAAGTGGGAGTGTCAAATGTGGTTTAGAAACACATTTTCTTTTTCTGTGAGAATAAAACCTTGTGTTGACATCCCTGTTTTTTTAAAAACAATAAAATCTCATTTTCCACAGTTAGAATTCATAGTTTTACAGATATTAACATTCCACTTTGGCCCGTTTGTCATTCGTTCTCATTTTCCACTATATGTTGACACTGTGAAATCAAATGAAAGCAGAAAATTAAAACCCCAAATGCAACACCGCTTGTTGACAAACAGAGAAAGGCTATTTTTCTCCCTTGCTGCAAATGCAAGTCCTCAGTATTTCAGTCAGTCACACGGTTTGCTCTCGTCTCCAGCTTTTTCTGTCCAATCATTCACAATTTCAATCTGTCTCACCCAATTAGCATGCTTATAACTGGGACAGCATTGATTCATTGAGTCTGCTCCGTGCTCACGACATCACTACTTTAATGGCTCTAATATTTCTGCAATTTATCTTTCCACCTTTCAATCCACACACTTGTTTTGTGTTCATTTAAATGTAGGGACTGACTTTGCAGGGTTGGAATGACGCACCTAACTCAATGTATTTCCAAGTTTAAATTAAAGCTGAGGGACGTGAAGACGAAACAATGTTAGACTCTGCCGGAGGGCGGAAAGTCTGTGTCATGATAACTCATATTGTTCGTGAGCTTCAGTCAAGCAGAATCACCCAGTTTACAAGCACGCAGTTTTTCTGACTGATTTGGGAGAAAAAGATACATTTAATACCAGAAAAAGCAAACAAATGTTGACCGTTTTCACAGAAATCTTACTTTGAGCTAATTATGTCGCACAAAAAAGCCTGAATACATCTAGTAAAAAAAAGTCAAACATTCTTTGTAACATCCCTATTCTTCTTTTTAAAGTAAATGTCTTTCTTGACTCATAGAATTGTGAGATATTGGGAAGAAATTCAGTCATTTGTGTAATAAAGTCCACAAAAGAGTCATTTTTGTTCAGCAGCCTGTCAAAATGAAATTACAATTCACGTTATCAGGTTGTGGGACGTGTAAAATGCAGCGAGTTGATGGAAATATTGAAAAAAAATCTGAAAAGGTTTTGTTAGTCGAACAAAAAACTCATGTTAAGCAGAAAAGAACAAAAAGAATAGAAAGATTTAATCTGCCTCGTCAATCTAACTTTTACATTGTCGGCCATCTTTATGGCGACAAAAGAGCAAAATAATGGCAAAAGTTTGGTTAAATATTATCTGCTCTTTAAAATGACTGAAAAGCTTTCAATCCAATTTGATGCCCACATATTAACATTAACTAGACCAGGGGTGGGAAACTTTTTGGCTCGCGGGCCACATTCTTCTTCTTCTTTCGGCTTTTCCCTTTAGGGGCCGGGGTCGCCACAGCAAGTCAGTTTCTTCCATCTAACCCTATCTGCTGAATCTTCTTTGGTCACACCAACTATCTTCATGTCTTCCTTCACTGTATCCATGAACCTCCTCTATGGTCTTCCTCTAGTCCTCTTTCCTGGTGGTTCCAAATCCAGCATCCTTCTTCCGATGTACTCTCTCTCCTCTGCACATGTCCAAACCATCTCAGTCTTGCCTCTCTAACTTTATCCCCAAAACCTCTAACATGTGCTGTTCCCCTGATGTACTCATTTCTAATCCTGTCCATCCTGGTCACTCTCAAAGAGATCCTCAGCATCTTCATCTCTGCTACCTCCACCTCTGCTTCCTGTCTTTTCCTGAGTGGCACTGTCTTTCGACCAAACAGCATGGCGGGTCTCACCACGGTTTTGTACACTTTCCCTTTCATTTTAGCTGAAACTCTTCTGTCACACATCACACCTGATACTTTCCTCCACCCGTTCCAGCCTGCCTGAACACGCTTCTTCACCTCTTTTCCACACTCTCCATTGCTCTGGACTGTTGATCCTAAGTACTTAAAATCTTCCACCTTCTTTATCTCTTCTCCCTGTAACCTCACTTTTCCATTTGGATCCCTCTCATTCACACACATGTACTCTGTCTTACTCTGACTAATCTTCATTCCTCTTCTTTCTAGTTCAAACCTCCACCTCTCCAGCTTTTCCTCCACCTCTTCCCTCCTCTCACTACAGATCACAATATCATCTGCAAACATCATTGTCCATGGGGATTCCTGTCTGACCTCGTCTGTCAGCCTGTCCATCACCATAGCAAACAGTAAAGGACTCAGAGCAGATCCTTGGTGCAGTCCCACCCCCGCACTGAACTCCTCTGTCTCACCTACAGCACACCTCACCACTGTCTTACAGCCCTCATACATGTCCTGGACCACTCTAACATACTTCTCTGTCACACCAGACTTCCTCATACAATACCATAGTTCTTCTCTAGGTACCCTGTCCTACGCTTTCTCTAGATCTATGAAGACACAGTGCAGCTCCCTCTGACCTTCCCTGTACTTCTCTATCAGCATCCTCAAGGCAAATACTGCATCTGTAGTGCTCTGTTTAGGCATAAAACTATATTGCTGCTCACAAATTCGTACTTCAGACCTCAGCCTACCTTCGACAACTTTTTCCCGGGCCACACTGAATTTACATATTTGACACGTGGGCCGGAACAGAAGCAGATGGATGGCATGCTTTGGTAACCTCTAGATTAGACCGATAGAGTGGCGCGCTAGATTTTGAACAAGCACGCTAAATGTTACATCAAGAGCGTTAAACTTCATATTTCAGCAGCGCTCGGTCTGAAATCCAGTGAAATAGCTCTTAAAAACGTACATTTTGTTGCGCTAGGTTTGAAATCTAAGCGCTTGATGTAACATTTTGCTTTTTTTAACTTCTAACACGCTTGTTTACGTGCTGGTACTGGGCCGGATGGCTTTCCATATCTGTGCACACTGTTTATTTTGACAGCATGGCCATCGCGGAGACACACACATTTTAATGGGAGCAGTGTTGTTGTTTCTAGAGTGCACCATCTTGTGAAGAAACATTAATAATGAATAATAATAATAATGAATTACTCTATTCATCCCTCACCAGGAAAATTTGTGTGCTGCACTCCTTACACCGCAGCAGGCTGCCCTTCAACGGCGCGAATGGTGGGAGAAGCGGGGGTTAGGTGTCTTCTCCAAGGACCCTAGACGTTGGTCTCGGTGGGAATCGAACCGCGAGCGCTCTAGCGCTCTAGCACTGATCCACCGTCTACTAGAATTACAAGGTAAATAAAATGGTTTATTTATTTAATTTTTTCAAGTTTGGCGGGCCGGATTAAAGCACGTGGACCATGGGCCGTAGTTTGCCTATGCCTGAACTAGACTAATAAATAATACTGTTAACTCAATCTGCCATTTTAAGGACTTTGTTGGAGAAAAATGGGTGGATTTTCTCTCTCAGTGACCACCTGCCATGTCTTTGAGAAGTTTCCGTTATAGAAAAGGATTATATTGTGTTATACTATCCTCTCTTCACTCCATCATTTTCACCATGGGAGCCTTTTCCACCACTTGCTCAGTGGGTTTTCAGCTTCCCGGATGAGGAACACTGA
This sequence comes from Neostethus bicornis, assembly GCA_902685375.1. Lineage (NCBI taxonomy): Eukaryota > Metazoa > Chordata > Actinopteri > Atheriniformes > Phallostethidae > Neostethus > Neostethus bicornis. Next base: position 8,704,491 of record LR738542.1, on the reverse strand, counting down.
GATAAGATCTTGCTCCTGTTCCAGTAGCAGCTGTGGCTGCTGAGCAATGTAAAATAAGGCAAATCCGCTCTTCTGATTCACTGCAAAGCTTCAGCTGAGCAGAGACGCATGATTTCCTGCTGGACATCACCAACGTTCGGTGGTTCAAAGGATTAGAAAGCAGGTCATGGAACAGCTGATGTGTCAGAAAACATCCTGGTCTTTTTAAGTTCAAAGACTAAGTAATGGTTACAATACTACCATCCAACATATTCAATAGTCAAGATTTAAACTTTGCAATTTAACTGGATGAACAAAATAATAATGCATTTTATTTAATAGGGTCTTAAAAGATACTCAAACTTGCTTTGCATTGGATCCAATTGTTTTGAATATATCCCTTGTAAATTATGTCGGAGAATTTACCGTAGAGTTGCTATTGCAGTAGTTACATTGTAATTGAAGTAATTGAAGTAATGAAAGCATAAGTGAGTATTTCAACAGCAGAAGGAGAGAGTTGGAGGACCAGTGATACTTTTAAGGCGGAACAAAGCAGACTACATTGTTTGGTTGACATGTCATAACGTGAGTTTTATGATCCCCTCACCTGCCATCAAAGGAAGCCCTAGACCAGCCATGGGCAAACTACGGCCCATGGGCCACATGTGGCCTGTTAAACATTTTAATCTGGCCCACTGAACTACAGAGAAAAAAAAAACATGTTAGTTTGATTTTTCTTGATTTTTTTTTATGTTCGTCACTAGATAGCGCCAAAAATACAACAATACTGCTCCCATTAAAATGTGTGTGTCTCCATGATGCGCACACTTTCAAAATAAACAGTGTGCACAGACATGGAAAGCCATCGGGCCCAATACACGCACATAAACAAGCATGTTAGATGTTAAAACAAGCAAAATGTAAGATCAAGTGCTTAGATTTCAAACGTAGCGCTGCTAAATGCACATTTTTAAGCGCTATCGCACTAGATATCAGACCTAGCGCCGCTAGATTTGAAATTTAACGCTCTTGATGTAACATTTAGCACTTGTTTAAAATCTAGCGCGCCATTCTATCGGTCTAATCTAGCAGTTACCAAAGCATGCCATCCATCTGCTCCTGTTCCCATGGGCAAATCCAGGATTTTCTAAAGAAGTAAAGGAGGGGGGGCACAAAACGAGCACCTATTGTGCTTGCCAGTATAGAGGGGCTGGGGGCATCCCCCTCCCCAGAACCTTTTTGAAAAATAAGTAATTTTTCTGCATTTTGGTGCATATTTTAACCAAAAGTTTACAATAATTAAAGTAGTAAGAACAATTTTTTGTCGACCTGGGGGGGGCGCCGCTTCCCCCCAGACCCCTTGAGTCCGGCCCGCTTGTCAAATACTGGAACTCAATGTGGCCCGAGAGTCAAAACGTTTGCCCACCCCTGCCCTAGACCATCCTCCCTCTCCTGTGCTTCAGCCTGATCCCAAACACCTAGTTGATTAGCCTGATGTTAATCAGCTGTGCGTCATCAGCCTGGTGCTGACTTCCTAGTCTCTCCTGACTTCCTTGTTGGATCATCACATCCCTTCCGCTTGACCAAGATGTTCATTAGACATAATTACCTTAAACATTCCACCGATTCATGTGTTTTTATTTACACTTTAAACTCAACTCTTTTACTGAAATAAACCATGTTTGTTGTCCTGCATTTGGGTCCTCCTCCATCTATTTAAAAAAGAAAAATGCCTCCCGTAATGGTAGCAGGTCTAAGTAGTATTCCAAATTTTTGTTATGGTTTTTATCTCTTTTTATGAGATGATCTGCTTCAGCTGCGAGGGATACCGAGTCAGAGTTTTTTTTTCGGATGTGTCATAACTGTACCGTGTTGTAATGAAGCAAAAGGCGGAGATATGAAGACATAATCTTCTGAGAAGAGCTTAGTCTGCTTTTCAGAGACTTGGCTGAGCGACACAGTGTTGTTCAAAAACGGTGAACAACAGTTAGGGATGTGAGTTGCTGTCAAGATGTGAAGATTTTAGTGTCAGTTTAAGATCTTATTAGGATCCACAAAAGCGTTCAAATATTGTTGCTACGGTAACAACTATTCTGGCCCGTGCAAAGCCAAATGTCGTGTGTAACCGTGGGGAGACGGTGGATCAGTGCTAGAGCGCTCGCCCGCGGACCGGAAGGGCGCGGGTTTGATTCCCGCTGAGACCACTGTCTAGGGTCCTTGGAGAAGACACCTAACCCCCGCTTCTCCCACCATTGGCGCCATCGAAGGGCAGCCTGCTGCAGTGTAAGGAGTGCAGCACACAAATTTCCCCGGTGAGGGATGAATAGAGTAATTCATTATTATTATTAACTGCCAACCAGTGCCTGTTTTAGCTCTGTTCCACCAAGCAGCTGTTGCACTTCACCATATCCAATTCGGTTCTACTTCGCGGCTGTTCAGAAGCTGTTTAGAGCTCTCTCTTGGACTGTTTTTGAGAGCTACTGGACACAATAATTTCCCCAGCCGGAGATTAATAAAGAATTAATTAACTAACCTCGCAGGAGGGATGGATGAATAGTTGTTTTCCAAGATGTCCTACTGACGGTTGGTGAGACAGGACAGAGCCAGCGATGTAAAGACATTTCTTGAGTCAGGATTGGAGTAAGGGGTGACTGGTTTAAATGAGGCTAAAGATCTGTCCAATCATAAGATGGAAAGAAGTCATTATAGACTTCTAGCAGAATGTATTTCTTTTCAAATAAAAAGTAAAAAAAAAACGTTTCCCTCATGGGTACTCCACCAGCTCTAGTTATTTTACTTTATTTGATGTTTCCTGTTGCTTTTTCTACTTTTCTGCCTGAACAGCTTCACACACTGTGTTTCATGTTCAAACTAAATGCATTACCATTGGAGACTCCGGGATCCCATTCAGAGAATATACCCGCCATAATATTGATCGATCAAGCTACCTACAAAAAGGTACAGATTCATTTAATGTGTAATCGAAAGTTTTAATGGATAGAACGGCACCTTTGTGCCACTTTCTTAGCTCCTGTTGTGATTAGGTGCAAAAAAAATGGAATTATAAGGGTGTGAACACGGTTTTAATGAATATTAGGTCTCTAAATCTTTGCCTGGGAGAGGATGAGTGTGCAAACAATGAGGGCGCATAAATGCCCTCGTGTTCCTCTACTGTGTGTCTCATGTCAGCATGTCAGTCGATGAAATTATATTTATACAACCCAATAGGACAATTCATAAATTCGCCTCAGGGGTCTCTATAATCTGTTAAGCACACTCGCTCCATTATTCCTGACCAAAGATACACCTAGGGCCAGAGCTGCCATATGGAGTGTGGGGGCTTTGGATATTCATTTTCTTTTCCAAATGAATTCCTTTGGGAGCTCTGTGTGACCTACGGTCTACATCACGTCAATGCTAAAGCTAAGCGAGGATGATCAGCTTCTCCCGCTTAAGGAGCAAAACACCTCATGATCTTTCCCTATTTGTTGCCACATTCCCAGACATATTTTCTAGCTTTATTTGCAATAATCTTGGGTTGTTCCTAGGCCAGCTGTGAGACAAAGTCTTCCATTGGGTCTTGGGTCTTCTCCTGGGTAACCACCTGCTTGGCATGGCCCAAATACTTCACCAGCGAGGCGTTCGGGAGGTATCCAAACCAGATGTCCAAGCCACCAATCTGGCTCCTTTCGATGCAGAACCAGTACAGGTTTTAAGCCTACCTCTGAGCAACCCAGCTACTCTTTGAAAGAAGCTAAGGGTTTGAATGTAAATCAACTGGTAAAACTGTAAGCCTCACATTTGGCTCAGCTCTTTCTTTATCGGGATAAACTGATCCAGCATCCTAATATTGCAAAGACTGCACTGATCCACCCGTCAATTTCTTTTTCTATCAATTTGTCTCATTTCGAGTCAAGACAAGGAAATACGTTCACTTCTCAACTTGAGAGAAAATCCCACCCCTGACCTACAGGGTGAGCTCTACATTTTTCCACTCAAGGACATTGGTCTCAAATTTAGAGCACCAAATTCCCAACTTGATTACTTTAAACTCAGTCGTGAAGAGTGAGAGTTGTACATCACGGCCGATGAAGCCATCAGAACCACATAATTTGTGACAAACAAAACGCAATTCTGTCCAAAGAAGTAACAAACAGATTTTTTTTGTTACTTCTTTTTTTGTCACTTTCCTTCAACCACAACAAGTTAGCTGCTTCAATCTAACCCAGTGGTGGGCAAACTGTTTCGCGAGCCACATTGGGTTCTAACATTTGACAAAGGGGCTGGAACAGAGGCAGATGGATAGCAAGCTTTGGTAACTGCTAGATTAGACCGATAGAATGGTGCGCTAGATTTTAAACAAGCGCGCTAAATGTTACATCCAGAGCGTTAAATTTTAAATCTAGCGCACTAGGTCTGAAATCTAGTGCGATAGCTGTATCAAGTGCTTGATGTAAAATTTTGCTTGTTTTAACATCTAACACGCTTGTTTACGTGAGTAATTTGGGCCCAAAGGCTTTCCATATCTGTGCTCACTGTTTATTTTGACAGCGTGCACATCACGGAGACACACACATTTTAATGGGAACAGTGTTGTTGTTTTCTCAACAAAGCCAATATGTCTATAGTGCCCATCTAGTGAGGAAACATCCGAATTGCAGGGGAAATAAAACTAACAAGGTTTAATTATTTAACTTTTTCAAGTTTGGCAGGCCTGGTTAAAACATTTAACGGGCCACATGTGGCCCAATACTGATCTAACCCTATCTCCTGCATCCTCTTTTGTCACACCAACTATCTTCATGTCTTCCTTCACTGTATCCATGAACCTCCTCTTTGGTCTTCCTCTAGGCCTCTTTCCTGGTGGTTCCAAATCCAGCATCTTTCTTCTGATGTACTCTCTCTCCGTAAGGCCAAATGCAATCTTGGTTTGGCCTTGGTCTGACTATCTCCAAAACCTGTTTCCGTGACAGAGCACTACAAATAGCACGACAAAAAAAAATAAAATACAAAAACTACACAATCTGTGTGGCCATAACAACAGTGTCACAACTAAAGAAAATGAGCTTTTATTTTTTAAAGTCATTTTATAATCCGTTTTAATATAAAAACTAAACATTTTTAACTTCTTTGTAAAGACTTAAATGGAGATGCATTTTCCTTAACCTTTAGTTGGGTAACTACACAGAGTTTAATGCATTTGGACCAGCCAAAAGACCGGTACAGGAAGGGAGACCTTCTAGTTCATTGAACAATCTCCTCAGTGTCTCTGAAGTCAAATGTTAAGTGCAATGTACCGAGAGAATATCTGTAAAACAACGACTGGTTCAAACACTCCACAAAAAAAAAAAAAAAGTCTATTCATCACTTCAGATGCATTTTTCCAGCTGCGATACAACGTCAACCAGGATAAAATCAATTGTACTTCTTGTAGGAAGTAGCTTGCACCAATACCAACTGTGTGTGTGTGCATATGTGTGTGTGATACCTGTAGTTAGATTTATTGGATTTAAAGATGTCTCCAGCTGTGGACTCCGTGGTGCAGGAGGGCTTGACTCCGTTTTTCTGCGAAGATCTGGCAGAGCTTCGGACTAACCTTGCAGCGCAGGTATCACTTGGCAGAACTGCTATCATTACTCAATTAGAGAGAGTTAGCCACTGGCTAACATGACAGTAGCATGCTGTGAAAACCGACTGTGAATGAGATTGTAGGCTTGGCAAGGTTAATTCTAATGGAGCGGCAATGGGATTAGTCACAACAGGGCTGTTTTTATGTGGATGATATATTGTGTAAAGCCTTAGGATATTACCACATCCACATCTCTGTAGGAGGAGAAAAAAAAAGCATTCATGCATACAAGTTGTAAGGTTAATGGACTGTTGGGCCACGAGAGATCCTGTTTAAGACCCCTCCAATAAACATCAAGCTTTTAACCTTGTCTGAGAGACATTTTTTTATGTTTTACACGAGAAATCCACCATCAATGTTCAGAGTAGAATTTTTACTTTAAATTGCAGAACTCCCAAGATATTATATAGAAGCTGATCTAAGACATCCAAATGTCACGTTTAATGTACAACATGTATAAAAGAAGCTCTGTATCTGATTTATTTCACTGCAAGAACTGTGAATAAAATAAAAGAGAAACATTTAAATCAAGGAAAGAAACTGTGACTGCAGAGGCATGAAATTACATTTTATGAATCTTGATGCTTTCAACTGAGGGTCTGTTGGCTTCATGTTCCTCAAGATAATTTGTTATTTATCCAAAAAAAAGAGACAGTTTTCAAAAACTAGACCAATTAAAATTTTTTTTAAACCAAAACATGTCTAAATAATCACGCTTTGCTGGTAAATTTATTGTTTAACAAGTGTAAAATGGTCACAGGTGGACTCCCACTTTGAAGGAGCTTTTAAAACAACAAATTTTGTAACAGTGGGGTGTCTACTGTGAAACAAGTGTCATCAATCAAAATCTTACTGAACAATAATTAGTAATTAGGGAGGAGATGGAGGAGGAGGGAGGAGACGGCAGCTCAGTGGTTAGAGCGTTCGCACGCGGACCAGAAGGTCGCGGGTTCGCGTCCCAGAGACAGCACGTCTAGGGGCAGCCTGCTGCAGTGTAAGGAGAAATTTTCCTGTTGAGGGATGAATAGAGTTCCGTTCCGTCATCTTCCGCTTGTTCCGGGGTTGGGTCGCGGGGGCAACAGCCTCAAACGGGCAGCCCAGGCCCCTCTCCCCCCAGCTGCATCCTCTAGCTCACCTGGAAGGATCCCAAGTCGTTCCCCGGCCAGCTGTGAGACATAGTCTCTCCAGCGGGTCCGGGGTCTGCCCCTTGGTCTCCTCCTGGTGAGACGTGCCCGAAACACCCCGCCCGCGCGGCGCTTGGGGGGCATCCTGACCAGATGCCCAAACCACCCCATCTGGCTCCTCTCGACCTGGAGGAGGAGCGGCTCGACACCGAGCTCCTCCCGGATGGCAGTCCTCCTCACCCGATCTCTGAGTGAGAGCCCTGCCACCCTGCGGAGGAAGCTCATTTCGGCCGCTTGTACCCACAATCTTATTCTTTCGGTCACCACCCACAGCTGGTGATCATAGATGAGGGTTGGAACGTAGATCAACTTGTAAATCGAGAGCTTTGCTTTTTGGCTCAGCTCTCTCTTTACCACGATGGACCGATGCAGCGTCATAGTTATTGCTGATGCCGCACCGATCCGCCTGTCGATCTCCCACTCCATCCTTCCCCCACTCGTGAACAAGACCCCGAGATACTTAAACTCCTCCACTCGGGGCAGGACCATGTCCCTGACCCACAAGGGGCATTCCACCCTTTTCCGTGCAAGGACCATGGTCTCGGATTTGGAGGCGCTAATTCCCATCCCGGCCGCTTCACACTTGGCAGCAAATTGATCCAGCGAGAGCTGGAACAAGATTAAAAAAGGATCAATAAAGTTTTTATGGAGATAATCTCAGTTTTCAAAAGGATATCCATTGGGTCGGGAGTCAGCCAAGTCAGGAAGGTATGAAGACCTTGTGCATCTTTGTACCACAGGGCAGGTCGTCCAGTTGGCCGTGTTCCTATGGCGAGCTCCCAATAGAGGATGTCCTTTGGACTGCGGCATCCTACATACATGGCCTAGCCAGCGCAGGCGCCTCTGTGAGAGGATGGTGAACATACTGGCCAGCAAAGAATGCTATGAGGGCATGCAGCGTCTGACACAAGCTAAGAAAACTGGGACTAATGGCCAAAGTAGACAAAACCTTCTAACCATCTGTACCCCAGTTTCTGGTCACTAGCATCCAGTTAACAGTTATTAAGTTATAACATTGTTATAACTGGAAATAAGTTTCCCCAGGGTATTGTTTTAACCCTAACCTTGCTGGAGAGACTATGTCTGTTAATTCCATGAAGGGGTAGCTAAATTCCATAAATCAGGGGCATGGTGGCAAAAGCCTCTCCTTCCAATTGAACTTGTAGAAATCCCATGAACTTGTACCTGTCAGGGTTTTAAGGGATGGTAGAGGAGGGATGAGGAAGGAGAAGGACCCAATTGCAGGACTTCAAACAAGGTTTACTAACACAATTCAGGAAGTCTGTAAAGCAAGGAGCACAGGGTTAACTCAAGGTTTCAAAAGTCCAAATAATAACAAAGTTCAAACTTGGTCAGGCAACCAGGGTGACCTGCCTGGAAGGGATAATAAGACCCGACAGGGAAGTCCGGGGTGATTCCCCTTAAATAGATGGCAGGGTGCACAGATGAGTAGAATCAGGAATCATCCCCAGGTGATCCTAATAAGTTTGATTAGGAATATTCAGGGCTCCCTCTGGTGGCAGGTGACGGATCATGACAGTACCAGTTGTTGTGGTTCCCTCACCCACCACCAGAGGGAGCCAGGGACCATCTCACCTTTCCCCCAATTCTACCTAATATGGACCACCTGTGCCTCATTCTCCTGCTGACTATTTAAAGGCAGCCTCACCAGCATTCCCTGTTGGATCTTCATACCTTCCTGCCTTGGCTGACTCCCGACGCAACAAATATCCTTTTGAAAACCGAGATCATCTCCTCGAAAACTTTATTGATCGTTTTTGACTTTTGTTCCTTTGCTTACAGCCTTGCTGATATCTTGGTTTTTTAAATCCTTGTTTTGTTCTGCATTTGGGTTCTCCTCCTTCCGGATCACAACACCAGTCCTGCATTTATGAAGCATTGTGTCCATCTATCGCGATGTGTATTTCAGCCTGGAAATACTCGCCGGGGGAGAAAAGTACCTAATTTGATGAAATATTAAAACAAATGATTTTATAATACAAGCTGATTTATATCAGTAGTTAGATTTTCTGCTTGTTGCAGTTGAATAATCCATAAAAAGCTGCTGAGCAGGCATAGGAATACTAAAAGTTTCATAAGTGGCTTTTCATCTACTCTTTAACCTCCATGAAAGCAAATTCCTCCTGACGGGTAAATATGGAATATAGTCGAAGAGTCTGATTTCTCATCGAAAAGCTAATGTTGGGTATAGTTAATACTTGTAAAGACGATCCTGGTTGCTGATAGGAGGAAATAATTCTTCCACATTCCTCATGTGTGATGGAGTTCTCCGGGTTGGTAGAGGTCACTCTCTTTCCTCATTCAATTACAGAGTGACATAAATCTTTTCGTTTCGTCAGCCATTTTGGGCAATGGCTGACCATTTTATTATGACCTTGTGTAAATTCTTACAGGATGTCTCATTAGACCACTGTATCCCTTTTATGGTGCGTTTTAAAGACCGACAGCTTTAGGTCTAGCGGTAGCATATGGAAAAAATGAGCTGAGTCGAAAAGAAGCTCTTTAGTTTTGCAGTTTTTGAGGAAAAATTACGTTAGGTGCTGGCTTTGTATTTAACGATCTATTCATAATAAAAATAACATTGGATTTTATTTGTTAACTGCTTTACATTTTTGGAAAAAAAAAAAAAGGAATTTTTTTCAATTTTCTGATTTTGATGAGTCAATAAAACTCAAATTATTATTATTATTTTTTATCTAATCTGTTCTTGCATTGCTGCTGCCTGTTGAAAATCAACACTTCCAGAGATGATCCCTACCCATCTATCCAACTGTCCATCCATCCCCACACCTACTTCCCCCTGTACAGGGTCATTGGGGTCTGAACCCTTCACAGCTTATTCATCATTCTATCCCTGCACAAAAGCTGCGAGGCAGACAAACTTCCACATGTAAGCTCAGTTATTCAACCGTTCACAAATTCAACTGTGGGCATGAAAACCCAGACAGGCTACCAGGGTTCAGAAGTGTAGTCTGATGACTGTATTTAGGACCTAGACTCAGCAAGTTTTATCCACTTGTACAGTATGCCAATTAGGAAGTACCTGCTGGCTCCAAAAAAGCTCAGCACCCATTGACTTCTATTGAAAAGTCTGCAGCCGTTACTAAATCACTATTGTTGTCAAAAATCACCAACTTGATGACTTGTTCCAAATGGTACAACTTATTAAAAGAGATAATTGGCCAATCAGATACACAAATTGAAAACAATGTAGCAGCTGCTTGTTCTCACATGTACATGTTTGACAGGTTTGATTAAAAAACTTACTTACTCAAAGACAGATGGAAATCAGATGGTGAGTCAGACAGATTGGCTGCAAACGGGATCTCAAGTGGCAGGGTTGTGCACTACGTAGGGCTGAAACAGTTAATCGATTTAATCGATTATAATCGATTATCAAAATAGTTGTCGATTAATTTGGTCATCGATTAATCGTCTAAAAAGTTTCCGCTGTCTACTGCACTTAAATTGGTCTCCATGTGGGACAGTAGAGAGCAAATTGACGACGCGCGCTACCAAAATAGGAGGAGAAGAAGACAGCAGCCAATCATTGGCCTTCATGTCACCCCGCCTCACGTGATCAGGCAGATTAAACATGATGGCGGAAAGAAAAACACAGATAAAATCATCTAAAGTTTGAATCATTTAACGCTATATTTGAAAAAGAATCGCGTTAATATGCAAAGTTTGCGAAACGGACACGTTTTGGCACGGAAGCATAACGACGCTGCACAAACATCTTTTAAAAAAAACATGTCGGACTCGAAGCGGGACACGGCAAACCGGAGCGATACACAATGTTATTTTAATAAAAACAATTTTACAGGTCGCAAAATACACTTTTTATTGTCTTCAAAATGTTCATTTTGGAAATGAAGATGTCTGAAATGAGGCCGCTGTCAGTAGGAAGACGAGGGGTTTTAAAAAAAAGATTGCTAAATTCAAACCAGGATACAAGACCCCCTCCTCTACACCGCAAAGCACATTTTTTCCCACAAAAAAATGAGTTGCCACTAACTAAAAGGCACCCCTTTACCGATTAGTAGATCTGTGTTTGTAATATTATAAGTGGTAAAGATGGTCATTTTATTTATTAAAGTTACTATTTTTACAGTAGAGATGGTGGGAATTTTTTTTTGTTTTGTGCTAATACTTCACAACTTGAATGTTTTTGTATAATTTTTACTCATGTTAATCTGGGGCCTTTTTTTGTACGATACTTCTGAACAAGGTTAAATTTGCGAATCCAGAAGTGTTAAAGGTTTCTTATTTTCAAATGTGATCCAACAGTTTACATTTGATGTTTTATTAGCCAGTACTACTAAAGCACATTTTATGGGTGCTTATGATTTACTTTTACTGTATACAGTAAGTAGATTTATTATTTTCTAGAAATGATAATATTCTACCTCTTTATTTGACAGAAAGAGTAACATTTGCTCTTACTGTAATAAACCCAGCGTGTTGTTTAAGTGGTTATGAGTTGTGTTTTGCACAATTACATTCTATAATATGCCGAAAAAGTAATATATATCAAATGGGCATTTTTATCTGATTAATCGATTAATCGACCCAATAATCAATAGATTAATCGATTACCAAAATAATCGCTAGTTGCAGCCCTAGTGTGCACTTTCAAAAAGCTTCCTCCGGATTGGCAAGAGGTTGCCATGCAAATGCAGATTGGACCACTGACAGCATAGCTCTGAAGATTCAACATGGCGCCGTCCATATTGGCAGAAAATGTTGACTGAATTGGTTTTATTTAAGTGGAATGGAACGCTATGGCTGACGTCATACTCCCTTCGTTCACCCATTCAATGTCAAGATGGTGGTGAAGGTGGTGAAGTAAGATCCAGATGCATAGCCAGTTTTAACCAGTTTATTGCAGAAGCGCAGAACCAGACATGGAGCTCAGCAGGATGAGGGACCAGAAGGTAGGAGCTCAGGATGATGAAGGACCAGAGGTAGGAACTCAGGAGGATGAGGGACTGGAGGTAGGAGCTCAGGAAGATGAGGGACCAGAGGTAGGAGCTCAGGAAGATGAGGGACCAGAGGTAGGAGTTCAGGAAGATGAAGGACCAGAGGTAGGAACTCAGGAGGATGAGGGACTGGAGGTAGGAGCTCAGGAGGATGAGGGACTGGAGGTAGGAGCTCAGCAGGATGAGGGACCAGAGGTAGGAGCTCTGTAGGATGAGGGACCAGAGATAGGAGCTCAGGAAGATGAGGGACCAGAGGTAGGAGCTCCGGATGATGAGGGACCAGAGGGTAAGAGCTCAGCAGGATTAAGGACCAGAAGGTAGGAGCTCAGCAGGATGATGGCTAGGAGAGCAGGGTCGACCAGGAGCAGGGTGAGGGACGAGACATAGAGAAAACCCATCATGCTGCATCACAGCAACACAGCAGATCAGTTGAGCAGGGTGCAGCACCACAGTGTAACAAGGGCTACAACAGGAGATGGTCTGACAAGAAAGTGAAGGAGACCAGGGCTTAAATAATCCAGAGAAAGACAAAACACAACTGGACACATCAGGGAGAGGTAATTGGGACTAGGTGTGCAGAATTAGGGCAGGATTAGGTTTCAGATGAGAGGAAGTTCATGAAATTCAAGATGATGAGGGACCAGAGGTATGAGCTCAGGAGGATGAGGGACTAGAGGTATGAGCTCAGCAGGATGAGGGACCAGAGGTCGGAGCTCAGGAGGATGAGGGACTTGTGGTAGGAACTCAGGAGGATGAGGGACTAGAGGTAGGAGCTCAGCAGGATGAGGGACCAGAGGTAAGAGCTCAGCTAGTAGACAGATAGACAGATAATTGGGACAAGGTGTGCAGAATTAGGGCAAGATTAGGTTTCAGATGAGAGGAAGTTCATGAAATTCAAGTCAAAGGGGCAGACATAACTGTATTAAGTGACCAAAACCTTACATCGTATTGGTGCAAGAAAAGTTTTGCTGGAACTAATAGAAAGTAGTCGACGTCCAAGCTGACATGGGGATTTCATAGGTATTCTACTGAGTTCTGGGATGTCAGTGTTCTGTTGTACCTCCAGTAAAAATCTAGGGAAGATAAATTTAGAAAGTGTACTTGTGTAGACACCTAGGTGTTGATCGAACAATAAGCTGCACTGAGATCACAACACACAAGCATTGTACTGAAAGAGCCACAGCAGCTTGGCCAATACCGTTACCCCTCCTGAACCGTCCCTGCTTTGAAGAGCGGTTTCAGTGACAGATTCATCAAACCTGGCTGTACAAAGGAGAGCTTTCACAGATCTTTTTTTTTCTCCAGCTGCTGTCAGACTTTACAACCACTTAATTATAGCCACTTATTTTGAATAACTTTGTGTTCTTTCTTTTGTAAAGGGTGATGGCAAAAGACAAGTTGTATGAGTTGAAAAGGTCCAGATACAAAGCAAAGTCCACAGAAAACATGCATTTTCATACGGGTATGGAATTTTACTACAAGCATAGAGTTTGGAAACTCACGGCTCTTTCAGCCTCACATTGCGGCTTTTCTTCACATAGCTTGAGCAAAATCATTTTTAGTATAGCTTTTTTCAGTGAATGGTCTTTCAAAATCCAAATCCACTTTTCAAAAAGTGCAGGAAAAGTTCTGCTCTTCCGCTTATCCAGGGCTAGATCGCGGGGGCAACAGCCTCAGATGGGAAACCCAGGCTTCTTGTTGTGGAATTTTGTTAATAAGATGTCACACAAATGAGAAGAGAAAAAAGAATTTAATAAAGTGAAAAGTTTGGGATGGGATGGGGATTAGCAAATCCGAGACCATGGTCCTCACCCGGAAAAGGGTGGAATGCCCCCTGCGGGTCAGGGACAGGGTCCTGCCCCAAGTGGAGGAGTTTAAGTATCTCGGGGTCTTGTTCACGAGTGGGGGAAGGATGGAGCGGGAGATCGACAGGTGGATCGGTGCGGCATCAGCAATAACTAGGACGCTGCATCGGCCCGTCTTGGTAAAGAGAGAGCTGAGCCAAAAAGCAAAGCTCTCGATTTACAAGTCGATCTACGTTCCAACCCTCACCTATGGTCACCAGCTGTGGGTGGTGACCGAAAGAATGAGATTGTGGGTGCAAGCGGCCGAAATGAGCTTCCTCCGCAGGGTGGCTGGCTCTCACTCAGAGATCGGGTGAGCGGCTCTGCCATCCGGGAGGAGCTCGGTGTCGAGCCGCCCCTCCTCCAGGTCGAGAGGAGCCAGATGGGGTGGTTCGGGCATCTGGTCAGGATGCCCCCCGAGCACCTCGCGGGCGAGGTGTTTTGGGCACTTTCCACCGGGAGGAGACCCGCTGGAGAGACTATGTCTCACGGCTGGCCGGGGAACGACTTGGGATCCTTCCAGGTGAGCTAGAGGATGCAGCCGGGGAGAGAGAGGCCTGGGCTGCCCGTTTGAGGCTGTTGCCCCCGCGACCCGACCCCAGAACAAGCGGAAGATGACGGAACGGAAAAGTTTAAATGCCGCAGCATTGGAAGTTCATGCAAACCAAAGTTTTTGATCAGCAGAAGTCCAAAGATTTTCCCCACACATACTTTGTACATATTTTAAGAATCCCCGTGGTCAGAGTTGGCTTTTTCATTGGTAGGCATTCTGATAGGCTATGCAACTTTGGTTGGGCTGAACATTATGTTTGATAGGCTGATAATTTATTAATATGTATTACTGAACTGTGCAAACAAAACATGTCCTTATCTTACACCTGCAACTTGCTGGACAGAGGCTGACTTATTTGGATAGAGTTTGTAAAATGTATCTTTGCTTGTCCTTGAGCAGCTTGTAGTTGGTGTGAACAGGCTGGAACAAGATTCACACACCATGGATATTAGATAGATGTCTTGTTTCAGCACATCAAGTTAATTAAAGACACCCATAGTCATTAAGATTGTTTTCAAAGAGAATATTAATCTTACTTAATCTTAATTTTTCTACTACACTCTTCTCCAGGGTGCGTCCTCCAGCTTGTCCGGGAGGATCCCAAGGCGTTCCCAATCTAGCTGTGAGACATGGTCTCTCCAACTCCTGGTCAGTCAAGCCTGAAACGCCCCTCTAGCGAGGTGTTCGGGAGGCATCCTAACCAGATGCCTCAACAACCCTATCTGTTTTTTCTCGACCCGGAGGAGCTACATCAAGGTCCTCCCGGATGGCAGAGCTCCTCCCTCTATCTCTGAGTAAGAGCCCAGCCAACCTATGAAGAAAGCTCATTCCGGCCGCTTGTATCCAAAATATCATTCTTTCGCTCACCACTCACAGCTGGTGACCATGCTGGAAAAGTATTCATTTATAATAACAAAACATACAAATTAAATTTTTTAAAAGGTTAAAAGGTTTTGGTTTGTCAAAAGTCGGAAATATTTCTTTAACCCTGTCCGAATTATGTTTCTGCTAGTTTTATGACTAGTGTATTGGAACAATTTATGGTTCAGCCGGGCCGGTAGAGGGCGGTAGCGATCTGATGTTTATTCGTGTTCAGGAAATAGGAAATAGGAAGTAAGTAGTCAGAGAGAAGGAGATAACGTGTTAAGCTTGCAGTGCCGGAGACCATCCTAGTTTAAATCTAATCATCAACCATCCACACTTTTCGAGCCCTTTGAGCGGCATTATGAGTGAGTAGTTTGTTATGTTCATGATTGTATGTTTGTTTGTAGCATTATTTTCAAATGTGTATAACTAGATGCTCATTTATTTGTTTTCTGTATGTTTACAGTTTCACACTTCCTTCTATTAAATTCTAAAAAAGCTTCAACGGACTGTTCTTTGGAGGAGTTTATGGAAAGGAGAGTTTAGCTGGCAATTAGGACACGGGGTCACATTGGGTGCAACAGTACAACTAGCAGAAATCGTCTTTTTAATGACTCATCCACCCAGAAAAATCTACCTAACCCCACCCCAACTCAAGAGTCATTGTTTGTCATCATAAATGTAATCAAAGCTAACTGAATGCATATAGTAGTTGACTAATTTAATGCTAATTAGAACCATTTTTTTCATCCCTACTTTGTTAAAAGGACAAAAAAATATCTTTTACTATTTTTTCTTAAAGGCTTGTTGAGCCGCATTTTGTAATAACGGTGCATTTTGTAATAAACTGGGTGGAACCCTTCATTTTTTTATTATTTTGAGTAGACTAGTGTACATTATAGGGTTTTTTAACAGAAGGAATGAAAAGTTATGAACCGTCTATATTTTAAATGCCAATAAAACTTTGGGATTGAACTTTTTTTGTCATTGTAAGAACATAAACTGTACTTTGCAGATCTTAATTAATTTGGATAACAAATAACTTGCTGTTTTGCTCTAAAATGGTTTAAGATGAATGCCAAACTTTACAGTTCCAAGCTGTTTCAAAGCTTGCCTCTCTGTTCACCCCTCTCATGTGTTATTCCGTGGGTAGATCTTCATTGTGAACAACAGCTTTGATAGTTGTGCTTCACCCTTCACTGTAAGTCTAATTACATAGTTTAACTTACTAATTCACTTCTTCCTAGTTTAGCCATATGGAGAATGTTGGATAAGAGAGCATTACCTTCCCTGTGTGAAGTCACTGAAAACCATTGGCTGAATGAGTGAAGCTGAATACCTAACATTCCATGCAATGAATTAACACAGTTCATTTTGGACATTTATTACAAAATGCACCGTTATTACAAAATGCGGCTCAACAAGGCTCTGTCAGTCATTTAGATTCTGAAAAGGTTTGTGAGACTCTGTCCCATACAAATACGAGTCGGCTAAAATCAGAAGAAAATGCCAACCATTCGACCTAAATGACTGCAGAATAGTTGCTCTTAACATCTTGTGTGATTGCTTCACATCAAGTTTTCTCGGGAGCACTTTCAACAGCTATTGTAGTTTACTTTTTGTACTGAGCTAAGGTTGAAGAAAGTCTTCTTCTTCTACTTGCTTTAGGAAGCCAAACAAGCAGCACTTGAGGGATCATTTCCTTTGATTTCTAAAAGCTTTTAACACAATTTGGCCCATTCTGTTAACTTGACTTCCAGCCAAATACCTTCGCATCCACCTGAATTCATGTGATTGGACAATTGTGTAACTGAGAAGGTGGTCAACTACCATCTAGATCACAGCAGGCCATCACCATGTGCTCCTACATAAGAATGACGACCAACAGGAATACTTATAATAAGACAGACATTCATCAAGTAAAAAAAAAAAAAAATAGGAATATGAAAAATAGACAGACAGGCTATAAAAAAAAACACATTCACAAAAAACTGCAAGAACCCTAAAAGGGGAAAAAAGGATATAAAAGAACCCCAATCCTCTATTTACCATCCAGCATGGGAACATTTATGAAGGTTGTTCTAAAACTAACAGACCGACTCACTAAGTGCATGACCTGCACCCTAGGCGGTACGAGTTGCTGCTGTCTGCCAGACTTCATGGGGCACATTCTTTATGCACCGTGTTTCTATTGGGTCTGTAACTAAAAGCCACAATGAGTCACATGGAGGGCACTTAAATGCCACCCACTATGACGTACCAAACTACACATGCCTCTCGTTAGCTTTAACATAAAATCCAAAGTGTTCAGACCTTTGGACTGAATATAGCATAAGTTCAACCTTCCTGACTGTTCAAGTAGGAGTTATACTTTACCAAAAGGGAAATTGGGGTCGTCAAATGGGAAATTTAATTAATGCTGTACTTTCAATTAATAAAGAATCGAACCAGCTTCTCCCAGTCATAGGACAGACATTCTACCGCAAAGAAAGCACCTCTTTACAGGTTTTAAGGTATGGTATATGTGTATGTATACGCAGTGGTGGATGAAGTACTCACTTTTTGTACTTAAGTAAAAGTACAGATAATTAGGCAAAAAATTTACTAAAGTAAAAGTACCAATAAAAAAAATCTACTTAAGTAAAAGTACAAAAGTAATTAGAGTGAATTTTACTTTTCAAGTAAAAAGTAAAAGTATTCGACCGTAACTCAAATGCTATTTTTGTCCTGTAGGGTCAGAAATAAATACTCTGCAGGGGTGTGACCCCTCCTCTCCTGCCTCTTTTGGTCCACAAAAAAAAAGAAGAAAGGAAAGGGGGCTAGTCAAGCTATCCCCTAGCAGGGCCAGCAAATGGGCACCAAAATGCAGGAAAATGACACTTATTTTTTAAAATGTTCTGGAGGGGAGGCCCCCAGTCACCCTACATTGGCTTTGTCAATGACCTCACGCCCCCTCCCCCCTTTCCTTTAGAAAATTCTAGATCCGCTCCTGCTCTGTGTAACGATGGCTAAACTTTTTATTTAGAAGTAAACACAACAAACAACGATCTTCTGACTCTTTTTTAATTTGTGCTATTTTTGATGTTAGTTTTTTGGCGCTGAATGAATGCGGAAAATGTTTACTTTCGATTCTAATTGGTCCTCGATTCATTACTTCTTTTCACGATCAACTGCTTTTAATTTTGGCAATGCGGCTTCAAGATGCGCTAAAAAAAAAAAAAAAAGTGTATTTTTCAAATTCCTGAACGAAAATGTAACGAAAACTGTGAAACACACTTTTAAAAAATAGCGGAGTAAAAGTACAGGTCTCAAATTTTACAGATACACAATTTTTTTTACTTAAGTACAGTAATGAAGTATATTTACGTCGTTACCTCCACCACTGTCTATATGTATGCCTCGTATCACTACCTGAAAACCCATATCTCCTCATATCCAATTGCTTGTGTCTCAGCCCTTTTTGCCTCCGCCAACGTGACTGAAACTGACAAGATATCCCCCGCCCCCTCTCTAAACTGTCCATCAACATAAAGGTCAGCCTAACACTACAGAGATGGTCCCTTTCCAACTCTCCATCCAGCAGCGTACTGTCCATTACACCAAGAGACAGCCATACAGCCCCCTGCCCTCGACTTCCCTCTGCTTGTCCATCACTGCCGCCCTGGTGAGGAGGTAATTGAGGAGGTTCTGCCAGAGAAGAGCAACATCCAAAGTGCTTAAAACATATATCACAGAGTGAGAACAGCTGCTGCACACACGTGGGAGCGTTATGGAGTCTTCTGTGGGAGTATCTGTGTAGCAAGCAAAACGCAAGGAACACGCCATGTTTTTTTCTTTCTCGGTATTTGTATTTCACAAACGCACAGCTGCTGATTTACACTGACCAATAAAAACAAACTTTAATCACTGGTGATCTGTAGAAATGTGCACAAATAAAAGCAGGTCATGAATAGGATAAATACGTTTGTGATTCATTTCCTAAAAAATAAGCCCTTACTCCACCGGCAATGTTCGATGAAGTATATCTGCACATCGCATTCATATTTGAATGTTTGTGCACGGTATGATTTATGTCCAACGCATATATGTAGGAGGTACCGTGACCTTTATGCAGTGAGAAATAAAAGTACGGCACTCGGGTATGCATCACATCTGACTTTCATGCAAGACATCGCTTCCTGCATCCATTACAAAGCAGTCTGTAAAGTTCAGCCGTTTTATAAAAAATGTTTGGGTGAAACCAATTATTTCAGTCGCTGAAACACAAAAGCAACAAAAATAAAAGAACTTTGATGTAAGAGAGCAATGTATTAAATGAAGGGCTGCAACTAACGATTATTTTGATGATTGATTAATCTGGCGATTATTTGGCTTGATTAATCGGGTAAAATTGGCAACGTAATAAATAATATTTTTTTGGCATTTTATTGAATGTAGTTATGCAAAACACAACTCATAACCACTTAAACAACACGTTGAGCTCATTCTAATAAGTAAAAATGTTAATTTTTCTGTGAAATAAAGAGGGAGAATATTACCATTTCTAC
Organism: Neostethus bicornis; assembly: GCA_902685375.1. Taxonomy (NCBI): domain Eukaryota; kingdom Metazoa; phylum Chordata; class Actinopteri; order Atheriniformes; family Phallostethidae; genus Neostethus; species Neostethus bicornis. The sequence continues at coordinate 8,684,888 of LR738542.1, read as the reverse complement.
AGCAAATATAAAATAATAAATCTACTTACTGTATACAGTAAAGGTAAATCACGAGCACCCATAAAATGTGTTTTATAGTACTGGCTAAAAAAAACATAAAATGTAAACTGTTGACCATCCAGGATCACATTTAAAAACAAGAAATCATTAACAGTTTTAGATTTGCAAATTTAACCTTGTTCAGAGGTATAGTACCAAACAAAAATGGCCTAGGTTAACATGAGTAAAAATACACAAAAAACAATCAAGTTGTGTAATATTAAGTGCAGTTGACAGAAAACTTTCTAGACGATTAATCGATGACTAAATTAGTCGACAACTATTTCAATAATTGATTATAATCGATTAATTTGATTAGTTGTTTCAGTCGTAATTAAATGCTTTTATTTTTGTAGAATATTTCTGTTATTTTGATGAATTTGAGTGTCCAAGAGTCTAGCCTAAATCAGGTCAGAGAAGTCAGAGATAACAAAGATCGGATGGACTCTGTAATGGAAGGAGGTGATCAGGTCTGATGAGTCCAGATTCACCCTCTTCCATTCGGGTACAAAGGTAGTTAAACAGAAAGACGCGGCCACCATTTCAAGTGGCTAAGGGCGGTATCATGATAGAGTTCTGACATCCAGGAGGAGCTCGGAGTAGAGCTGTTGCTCCTCCGAGTTGAGAAAGGCCAGATGGCATTGTTCGGGTATCTGGTTAAGATGTCTCCCGAACGCTTCGTTAGTGAGGTGTTTCGGGCACATTCCACAAGGAGGAAACCCAGAGGCAAGATCCGGACAGTACTGGAGAGATTGTGTCTTGCAGCTGGCCGGGGAACGCCTCGGAATCCTCCCGGGTGAGCTGGAGGATGCAGCTGGAGTGAGAGAAGCCTAGGAATACCGTCTAAAGCCGTTGCCCCTGCGACCCAGCCCCGGATGAGCGGAAGACAACGGAACGGTATCATGATGTGTTGGCTTGCTGCAGTTGCTTTAGTCTAGGCTCAGTGACAAAATACCCTCTAAAGATATTCCAAGAAGGCAATGGTGGTACCCATCAAGTCATTATTGTAAGTATTGTTGTATTTCAAAGTCGATGAACATTTATCACCATGTCCACAAATGAGCTTCTTCATCTTTCGGCATTTCCCTTCAGGGGTCGCCACAGCAAGTCAGTTTCTTCCATCTAACCCTAACCCTAACCTTGTTGTTTTATGTATGAATAAATTAAATTGAATCTGCTGTATCCTCTTTGGTCACACCAACTATCTTCATGTCTTCCTTCACTGTATCCATGAACCTCATCTTTGGTCTTCCTCTAGTCCTCTTTCCTGGTGGTTCCAAATCCAGCATTCTTCTGCCGATGTACTCTCTCTCCTCTGCACATGTCCAAACCATCTCAGTCTGGCCTCTCTAACTTTATCCCCAAAATTTCTAACATGTGCTGTTCCCCTGATGTACTCATTTCTAATCCTGTCCATCCTGGTCACTCCCAGAGAGATCCTCAGCATCTTCATCTCTGCTACCTCCATCTCTGCTTCCTGTCTTTTATTCAGTGCTACTGTTTCTAGACCAAACAGCATGGCTGGTCTCACCACGGTCCGCCACCACGGTCCGCCACCATGGTCCACCACCACCATCCGCCACTGTCCACCACCATGTCCAAAAATGAGCAAGCCCCAATAAAGCCCAGACCTTAACCCTAGCATCAATGATTGAGATATGCTAGAGAAGGCTTTACATAGCGGCCTGATTCAAACAATCAACGTGAGATCTTGGAGAAAAATCACTTCAACTCTGATTGAAAATAAAACATAGACGTTGCTGAAGGTTTCTGAAACAATGTCACAGTGAAAATGTGCCATATTGAGAGCTTTACACTGTGTTGTGCATGTGCCTTGGGGAGGTATTAAAAGGGGGGCAATAGGAGGGGTGGATTTAAATGTATTCCTAAGCTTTTTCAACAAATGTTTTGTTTCCCAATTGACACAAGAAAGCCTACATACGTACATCTACTTGTATCGTTGCCCCATGAACGCACAGCAATCCATCTTCAAAAAGAATTTGTAGGATGTTAAAATGCTAAAATAAAAGATTGTAAAAATGACAGAAGATAATAATCCTTGATTGAAGTAATCACGCATAAATAAATCCCTCTGTAAGAAGAATTGCAGACAAAAAGAAGCTTAATACTTACATCATTTCAGAGAGAAATAAACATGACTCCCACAAGTTTGATGTAAACTCTGCAGGCTGTGACACAGGGTGAGTCATCAGAAACAACAATAAAAATACTGTTTGCAGCATCTAAATATTTTATTCAGAAAGTTCATGACTTTTTAACCTCTTATGTGCATCCAATACGTCTGTTTGGAGGCAAAAGATTTTTTTTCTTCAAGATTTTCTGTTTTGAAGCTTTAAAAGAAACTTTTTGCAACATTTAGTGACATAAATGCTCGATAATGTCCTCACTCGCTTACTTGCAAAGAATAACTGTGGAAAAGTTTTGACCTTTGAGGAACATCTGAAGAAGTAAACATATGAATAAATAAAGATGGCAAAGCGGGAGTTATCATTTCACATATCCTAAAAGTGTCCGCCAGGAATTTGTAGCAGTTCTCTGTCAAATATTTCAAGGAGAAATCATTTATCTCTTGGAAAAAAAAGGTGTTTCTGCAAGGTGAGAAGAAATACGTAAAAACTGGAGATATTTTGTTAAAATTAAATAAACTGTTTGAGCTGCACAGTGGTGCAGTGATTAGTACAATGGCCTTAAAGCAAGCAGGTCAGGGGTTAAGGATGAGGCTTGAAACAATGCACTTTCGATATGCAGTTTGCATGTTCTCCCTGAGTATGTGTGGGTTTTCTCCGGTTTTCTTCCACCCTCCAAAAACATGCATATTAGGTTGATTGGCTGCTATGAAATTGTCCCTAGGAATATAGGTGTGTGGATGGTTACCCATGTATGTGGCCCCACAATAGACTAGCAACCTCTTTTGGGTGTAATACTGTATGTCCCTCAGCCGAAATCAGCTCAAATAGGCTCTGGACACTCCATCTAAAATAATTGGTTTTAGAGGATGATGAATGAATACATGTAGTCTTTTTTTTATTTTTTTTATTTTTGTTTATTTTGAATTACTCTATTCATCCCTCACCGGGGCAATTTGTTTGCTGCACTCCTTACACCGCAGCAGGCTGCCCTTCAACGGCGCCAATGGTGGGAGAAGCGGGGGTTAGGTGTCTTCTCCAAGGACCCTAGACGTGCTCTCCGTGGGACGCGAACCCGCGACCTTCCGGTCCGCGGGCGAACGCGCTAACCACGCGGCCACCGTCTCCACCTTTTTACTTGATTTATTTACAAAAAAGAAAAAACTGGGAAGTAGTGATGGTCCCGATGTGAAGAGGAATCAGGTTTTATACTTTAGTAGTGGTGTGTAAAAGGATTTTGGTCCATGACAACTTTTGAAAGCAATGATAAGTAGATGTTTTCTGGAGAGGAAACTCATGATTTAGTGTGTCCACAGGTCAAAGCTCAGAGTTTAGGTGTTCTTTATATAAAGTTTTTTTTTTAATTTGAAAATAAATACAGTATACCTTGCATAACAATTAAAACAATTCTAAAAGGTATGAAAATATGCCTGAAACAGAGCAGCGATGAATCCGTCTCGTACCGTTGTCTTTCACTTATCCAAGGTTTGGTTGGGGAGTCGTTATGAAGTTCAGTGATGAACCCATCCAAGAAACTTTGTTGGATTTTTAAGACTACATTGAAGAGTCTACCTACAAGTTCTATCACCTAATAATTTGTGAGAAAACAGGATAGAAAAAGATAAGAATCCATGAGCTTATAAAGATATTTACAAGTGATTGTTGTGGAGTGTGGTGTTTTGCCTTCTGATTTTGGCACGCGCCTGGAAGTACATAATGAATTTACTTCCGGGTTGATTTCCACCGACATTTTAAGACTTTATCATTAGAATAAAACTTTTCTAAAATAGACCTGATAGTGGTTTATCTGATTTTTTTATTTCTATTTTTGCTCTGGTGTTTTTTTTTTTAATTCTGCCTCACAGTAAACGTGCTTCAACCGTGCACAATGTTGTTTATTAAGAATCATGAGGAAATTATTTACACCTGTAATTTTAGATGTTTATATACATAAATCGACACGATATATCTAGGAAGATAAAATAAAAAGTCCACCTGAAGGATTGTGGGGTGCATAGAAAGAAATTTACGTTTAAATGCTTGTTGATGAGCGGCCCGCCCCCCCCGACCCGATCACCAAAAAATATATATGCATGTATATCTATATATACATATATAAACATGTATGTGTTTATAAGTATGCAAAACTGTCGAGTGTGAAGATTACATGCATTTTAATAATGTTTTACAACGTTTTATTTTATTTTCTTACTTCCTGTGCAAACCGGAACGAGGGCACAGGGTACGCACGCCCCACCAGGAAAACATATTAATGTGTATGTGGCTTCCGGTTTTTATGGAAAAAACGTGACGTCAGCTCTAAATTTTTTCCCATTCATGTGTATTGCAAACCATAACCACGCCCGCGGGGCGCAGATATTTTCCGCCCATCGGGTGTGTGATAGGTTATCCACTCTGTCAGTCTGTTACATGAACCAATCAATTAGCTATAAGCTGACCTATAAATCCCACCCACGCCACGCGCTTTCTTTTCACTGCGGAATTCTGGGAGTCTTCATCATGGCGTCGGAAGCTAGTTCAGTTGCTAACAACGCTAGAGGCTTTTTTAAAGAGAATTCAGTGTCGTCCCTTCTACAGAATCCGTTTTCTAAGCGTTCTAAAGAAGAAAAAAGAAGAGTGAAGGAGCTTTGATTGGACACCCCAGATTTGACTGTGCAACAAAACAGTGGAGATCGCGGCCGTTTTTATGTGAGAGGATAATGAAGGTCTATGAAAAGTAGCGGTGGCTATCTGGATGAGAAACACTTTTTTTTGTTTCCCCAGCTTATTGTTTTGTTCAGCAGCAACTGAAAAGGTGTGGATATCAACAGGGGTGAGTGACTTGAAGCATTTGTCTGAAAAGTGCAAACGTCATGAAACTTGCCACACCCATCTGGATAGTAGCTATAAGCTAGGTGTTTTTTGGCAGTAGTAACATCCTGGCACAATTAAATGAAGGCTACCGAACTGGCATAAGGAAACATAATGAAGAAGTCACCAAAAACAGACACATATTATCACGAATAATTTTATATTTATTTTATATATATATTTATATATACTTTTATATAATATATCTAAAAAAAAATTTTTGTGTGTGTTTGAAAAATGTGCGCCCCCCCAGTTTTTTTACCACCAGCCGCCACTGGTGTTAGACAAAAAATTTCGTGTAGATTGGTCTTTGTATCTGTACGTTTATGGTCATAAATGCTTACCTGAAATCAACAAACACATACAGGGTACCGAGAGGATGACTTTTTGGATCTTTAAGCCTGGTAAAACCTTGGTGTGGATTTCATTCTCTCTGCAGTTTTATGGCATTGATGTCCATATGTGCAGATGGCAAAATGCTCAGACGCCCTCCGACTCAGCAAACGGAAGCCAAATGAACATATTGCAGGAGCTGGTTGTATGCTGTTCATCGACCTTCTCTCTCTGGAACCAGATCACTCTGTGCTGGTCTGAAGGGTTGTTGGACTGGATCAGAAATGTTTAAGCACATCATTTAGAAAGCTTCCACAATGATCTAAAACTCCACTTTATGCCAACATCATGTCCTTTTTAGTTCGAATGTACAGTAGCAGCCCGTGAGGCATCATGCCTTGTTTCATTTTGCTAGTGGAGATGGATGCACAGGCGGATTATTTTGGTTGAGGAGGCACAACAGCCAGGATTTATCCCCTCCATTAGCTGGATTGTGTCACTCCTAACCATCCCCACCCCCTGTGGTTGTGTCACCTAAACAGAGGCAACTCCGCTGATGCAGATGTCTGATCCATGCTGTGCTTAATGCTCATTAGTGGTACAATGTGAAAACATCTAAAAGCTCATTCATTACCGAGGACTGAACTGCAGAATTATCTAAATACTGGATGCGTGACTCATTATTGATATCGTCTGGCTTGTCGATGCCTTTGAGTTGATTCAGGAGATCAAGGTCACGTACAGCAATTAGCCGAGCTGCTTTTTGGGCTGTAATAGCTGTCCGGTCCTGTGGTGCCTTCAGGGATTAGACAGAGCTCCTCTGTAAAAAGAATGCACTGTGATGTCTCCTAAAATGACCCAATTCAGCAGAATTACTCACCATGCAGCTGGGTAGCTGCTGGGCATCAGCGGTGTCCTGAAAGCAGACGAGTTCGCTAACACTTCACACCGGTAGCTTCTGCACTGATCCGGGCTGACTGGTGATCTCTCAGTTTGCTGCAGTCACACCGACCCTTTGCTTCTTTCCTAACATCCCCCTGCAGTCTCAGACAGCTTAGAAGAAGTTGATAAGGACTTCAGCTGCCAGGAGAAAAGAAAAAGTTCCTCTTTGGGAAGAATAAAAGCTAGAGGGAAAAGATCTGCTGGATGTAATTCTTGATAATTACGACTAGAAGTTCAGACTCTTCTATTTATAGAAGACTAAAAATAAAACAGCAGCTATCCAAAAAAATAAAGGTACGTTATATAAGACATGAATTGTGTTTTAGAGTTGGGTTTTTTTTTTTTTTTATGCAAACCGAAACAGCAAAATACATTTTCAATTCAACTAAAACAAAAGAGAAAAAGACGTAAAAAAAAAAAAACAACCCGTATACACACATTACTGAAACACACGTCACTAACATGTAAGCCATACCAACTGGTCATGGTGACAACTATCCAGGACTAAATTAGAAAGTAGGTTTAGTCAGTTTTCCACTATGTTCTTTTTCAAAGTTATTCTGATGAAGACAAATTTTTATTGCTGTGTTTAAATAAAACTGATAAATTCTTACAAAAATGCATGATCGCTGCATTTTCGAACCATAGTGAAAGGAATATTTCAGAGGAAGGAGCTCTGGGTGTGACATAAACCTCAAACAACAAAAGAAATGACTCGATCGTCATTGGGAGATAGAGTTCCATTAATTGACTTTATAAACTCCACCCCTTTAAATCTCTGTTACCAGGCAAATTGAGCATTCCCCGTTATGGATAGTGGTGAGTTATTAAAGAAGAGATCTGATTGCTATTGAAAACATTTTAGAAGATACAGTACAAACAGTGAGCTGAGCGAAAACGGAGATTGCAACATTTAGAAGACATTGACTTCACAAATGTCTATTTGTATTTATATGAGCTCCCAATCTCAAGTGTCCTGTTATTTCCTGAAGAGGAAGAACACGAGATTTCTCAATCAAACGGACCACAGAATCAGATCTACTTCACTGTCTTTTGAGACGTGCGCGGTTATAAAAACTGATGATGGCGAGCCTGGCTGATTGAGTGGACCAGGGACCATCTAAGTTGGCCTACAACGAGACCTTCAATGAACTTTTGAACGTGTGCAATTGACCACATCCTGAACTGACTTGACTTAAAATCCCGACAGTTAAGCCGGCAAGCTAAATTATCTGAGCTTCCATTTAAATGATTTTTTTTTAAACTGTTAATTCTATTTTTTTTAATGTAATTGCATTGTTAAAATGTGATTGCATCATTTAATAGAATCATATTTTAAATAAACAAACAAAAAAACTTACCTTTGTCTGAAATCGATCTTTACCTTAAACCTTTTACGAAGTCAGAATAAACCAACGAGCCCAAACCTTTTTCGTTAATTTACTCACTCTTCCAGTGCTGTAGGTTACAGAAACTTTATATTTTCAGGCACATAGCGGCGAAGCAGGTAGCTTGATGCATCGGTACTGTTTGTCAGAAATGTAGCAGTAAAAATTGATACGTTAAAATCTCTGCGATGTATTTTCAATTCAATATGGCCGACTTCCTGTTAGGTTTAGGGTTAAGCTGAAAAAAGATTTACCGTCCAACTTAATGTTTCATTCCATCTTCTGAATGGCTCATTGCTTAATGCGGTTGTGGGGGTGCCGGAGCCTATCCTGGCTGATTTTAGGTGAGAGGCAGACAACACCCCAAACAAGTCACCAGTTGGGGCCACATGCACATATAAACAAAACCATCCACACACACACACACTCATTCACGAGAGCGGTTTCATATTGGCCAATCAACCTGACATGGATATTTTTGGAGGGTGGGAAGAAGCCGGACTACCTGAGGAAACCCAAGCATATTTGAGGAGAACATGCAAACTCTACACAGAAAGAAAAGTGCTTCAATCCTCATTCCATCCAGGACTCAAACCCTGACCTTTTTGCTGCAAGACCACTGTGCTTACCAAGGCGCCGTCCACCCAACATAATTAAACTGTACATTTTTAACTTGATTCAGTTGCAGTTTTTTATGCTGTATCGATTGGGCGAACACAATATGTGACGCTAGAATCACAACGTGCCCTCTTTTTGAAAACCTTCACCATATTAACATTTAAACACAATCCTTTGGAGGTCTATGCAGACTTTCTAGAGTTTTTAATTGCAGCAAAGCCCCAAAAAATGTGTTGTTTTGATCTGCAAGAAATAATTAACACATCAATTGCAAGGTCGTACAACTAAGTTTGCTGCTACGTGCGAAATGATAACTGGATAAAAATGAGAGACAAAGACTAAAACACCAAGAAAATAAAAAAAAAAACTTTTTTCTCTACTTTAAACAGATAGAAACCATAGCTAAATTTTCACAATTTAAATTGAAATTTGTAGGGTTAAAAGGGAGCTTGGAAAGGACCGGTGAAAGGAGGTACCGGTATTTAGTAGGGGTGGCCAAGGATCATTTGTGAGACGTGTCCCATTCAAATTGATGTTTTCAAATCAGAACGAACGTGATCAATGGATTGACCCAAGCAGAACAAAATTAAAGTGTTTTCTTTTAGTCCACACACATTATGATCAAGGTAGGAAGAGGGTAAGGGCGAGTTGATCACCTTATGTCATTTAAAATGCTGGCATGGGGATATTTTTTCTTTCCTGTCACATTTATTAATGAGGAAGACTTAAATGGCTCTTCGCAGCCCAATAAGACTGGGTTTTAGTGTGTTTGAAGGTGCATAAACGAGTGTGTAGTCTCAGCCTATCACAATCAGTCACCATCTATCCGTTTCGTGGTCGGTTTTCCAAGCCTCGTCCCTACCCGGGACTCGAACGCCTGACCTTCTTGCTGTGAGGCCACTGTACTAACCCATCGTGCCGCCCTAGTTTGTACTGTGTTGTAAAAAATTAGGGTTTAAACCCATGATGAAAGTGTTATAAGCCACGTTTCTACGTCCACTTCAAAAAAAGATTTTGACAAATATAGAACCACAAAGCTGCATTAAAACGAAATTTCAGAGGGGAGGGATTCATTAGGTTTTGTTGGTGGGTCTGCAATGCTGGGTGAACGAACATTTTGGCCACGGACATTTGGGCCAAGAAACTGCAACCTAGGATATTTGGGCCATGGGACAAAACTGACTCAAAGCAATTATTTTGTGTAGTGCAACTGTTTTATTCAATTTCACTGGATGCATTATCACAGAAATATGGTTAGGGTTAGGATTAGGGATATATTTAAAGAAAAAAGAAAAAAAATGGTTTGTGGCCCAAAAGTCCATCACAAGTGGCCCACATGGCCCAAATATCCTAGGTTGCAGTTTCTTGGCCCAATTGTCCATGGCCGAGATGTCCTAGATTCACGATGCTTTGACCAACCTTCATATTTGTCCATTTCTAGACTTTTTGAACACAAATCTTAACCGGGTGATGGTCAAAAATAATTTTTCTTTTTATATAAAACCTTAATGGGGAAAAATTGAAATGTGCAGATTGAAACCAGAAGAAACAAAGTTGACAATGAATGAAGCAGAAATGGGAAAGTGATGTCAGAGCAGATGTCAGAGAAATTCAAAGAGGCTTTTGAAACCTTTCATTAAAGAAAACAAACAAAAAGATATTTTATTGGAACGAAAACGTCTAAATTATGCTCTTTTGGCTTCGTGACTTTTCCAATTTTAAACCTGTTGATCTATTTTGAATTAAGAACAAATGTGATAAAAATAAACCTAAAAAAAGCTTTGACATCAGTGAACTTTAGCCAATTATGTTTAAAAACACATCAGCATTGTGGTAAAGAGTAAAGAGCAGAATTTGATCTTTGAACTATATGAATGAAGATATTCTGGTCTTTGCAGGTTCCTTTTCATCTGCTGATCCCGGGTCGCTAATGAACATGTCAGATCCACAAAATTAATAACAAGCTGCAATGAAACTCAGAAAGAAATACTTTAACAACCAGAAAGAGAAACAGGAAAAAAAGAAGAGACAGGAGAGGTGAAAGATCAAGTTGAGGGATTTATTAGAGAAGGGGTGAATATAAAGATACCGTATGCAGGGAATCTATTCTCTGAGCAAACCACAACTACCGCTTGGTCTAGAATATACGCTACACAACTTCCATACGGGGTCGTCATAGTTAGTGATACAATCGTTCAATAAAAGGAATTTAAATTAAAAAAAACAAAACAATAAACCATAAGTGTGCTTTGGTTAAAAAAAAAAGAGGAAAAAAAAAACACTGTATGGATTATTTGACCCTCATAACGATAGAACAAGGAAACTACTGGATGCTGTTTCATTATATCTTTAACATAAGTTAATTCTAGCACTAGAGGTTAACAGGTTTTCAAATAAAAATAATAAAGAGGAAACCTACCGACATCGATCGTTTTCCTCTGTCCAGGATTTTCTTTCGTACAGTTTTAGTGTTCACAAGCAGCCAGTCAGTAGCACAATAATCAGATAGCTAAAATATCAACGGCCACAATTATTATTTTTTTTAACTTTCTTTCTTTTTAAATGCCATTCTTCTGATATGTTTTTACTCCCATGGTTTCAGAAGGATTACTTTGTCACATTTTGGCTCTCACGTATTAAGCTACAATAAGATCAATAAATACTGCCGTGTATGTGTGTGTACATGTGTGTCGGCCGTCTGTGAGCCATGAATACCACAGTGTTCACAGGAGCTCTAGTAAGGCAGTTTCAACGTGTACTGCAGTCCTCCTGAGCTTCGCCGTGCACACACACAGAGCAAACAGAGGGAGGTTAACACAATGTAAAAACTTTTTTTTTTTTCCACCGACATGTCACCATCACATTTTGTTGTTTTTCCACGACTTCTTTTTCTCTAAAAGGAGTCCATAGCCTTGAATTCGCTGAGGGCCTGGACTGGGGAGATGTGTTTCTTCTGGGATCCTCGTCGTACACGCGTCTGGCATTCCTCAGGCTTCTCACGTTTTACCAGTGGTTTCTTCTCCGGGGCTTTCATACGCCAGGACACAACGGGCGAGTTAACGGCTGCTGTTCCGTACACCTTCTGGTATTTGGTGGAGGCTACGTAGGACGCTTTCACCGTCAGCACCACGGCGTTCATAAGGTTCTTGGCCGCTTGGATCAGAGAGGTGGCGCTATCCAACTAAAAGATAGAGAAGAAGAAGGAAAAACGAGCAGTTATACTCTGAGGGTGACATCTTTTTTTTTTGGTCTGGTCCTCAGGAAAACACCTGGAGATGTTACTTGGCACTCATCGATCACGTTACAAACTGCCTCACAGGACGGTAAAACAAAGGAAACATGGTTGAGTGACTTAAAGCTGCATTACACAGCAACAGGCAGCCATGACTTCACCAATGGTGAGAGAAATAGGAGTTTAGGTGTCTTCACAAGGGGCACTTAGGCATGGGCCCAGTGGGAATCGAACCAGCTTCTGAAAACAAAATGATTTCCGGATGCATCTCCATCATCAAATCCACTATCCAAAACACAACTTTGAAACCTTTCCTACTATGGCTCATTCCTGGATGAAAGAGGGACTTGATCGGGTATGAGTGTGTGTAAATGGGCGAAAATGAGATACCATGTAAAGTGTTTGGTGATACTCCCAGGTAGTGGAATAAGCTGTATAAGTACAGTTCATGTACCATTTTCTGCTTTTTTTAGTGATTAATTGCGCTTCTTTTGTGATACGCCAAAAGTAGCATATCAAGGTTTCAACTTCTTTGGTTTAGTGTAGGGGTGGGCAAACTATTTGGTTCGCGGGCCACATTGAGTTCTAATATTTGACCTAGAGGGCCGGAACAGGAGCAGAAGGATGGTATGCTTTGGTAACCACAAGATTAGACTGATAAAATGGCGCGCTAGGTCTGAAATCTAGTGCGCTAGCGCCTAAAAACGTGCTTTTAGCGGTGCTAAGTTTGAAATCTAAGCGCGTGATGTAACATTTTGCTTGTTTTAACATCCAACACGCTTGTTTACGTGCGTGTATTGGGCCCGATGGCGTTCCATATCTGTGAAAACTGTTTATTTTGACTGCGTGCGTGTCACGAAGACACACATTTTAATGGGAGCAGTGTTGTTGTTTTCACAACAAAGCCAATATATCAAGGGTGCACCATTTAGTGAGGAAAAATCAAAATTGCAGGAAAAAAAAAAAACAAACTAACATGGTTTATTCATTTATTTTTTTCAAATTCGGCGGGCCGGATTAAAACGTTTAACGGACCGTATGTGGACTGCGGGCCGCAGTTTGCCCATCCCTTGTTTTAGCGTGTTGAGCAACAAACACATTAACTGCAGAGCATCATGTATTTAGACAGCACATGTGCACTTGCACATCAATTATTTACTCTTTACATTACACCTTAGGACATATTATCAACATGCAACTTGCATTTAGGTGGAATAAAACATGTCTGCCGTGTGACATCTTATTTTAGCAGGTTGTAATGAGCAGAGTTGGGGTTAGTGTACCTCGGTCTCCATCTGCTTTGTTTGGCTGACATTTAAGGGTCTGCGGCCGAAGAGGCCTGCACCTCCACCACACTGAGACCAGTCAACTGTTCCCATTTAATGAGTGTGAATTCCAGCTGGCCACAATGAAAAGGTTAAAATCCCAGCAGGGTTTGTGCATCTCATGTTAGAGAAACTAATGATGAAAAAAAATGTCTCAAAAGCAAGAAATCCCACAGCTGTGATAGGAAACAAGAAAATTGGGTTTAAGAAAATAAATGAAACTAATTGAAGAACACACGGTCTGTGTGTAAATATGTGATACATACCAAAAATAATCAGTTTTTATATCCAAGGTCTGATCTTGCCAGGCCAGCTTAAGAATCAACTTAATCACTGAGCTTGAGCAAAAATGTCTGAAATATATCCAGATATTTTTTTCACATCCTTCCGCTTTAATAAACCCAAATTAAATGACATTTATTCAAAAACTAACCAACTTTTGTACAATTACCCAGTAAATTTGTCAGATGTACTGATGGTAAAATATATTGAATACCTGCAGTAATGTGGCTCTTAAAGACCGAAGCTGGACATCCCAGGGTTAAGGGCATAGCTAGCACAGTCTTTTATATTCTTAGTTTGGTACTTTACATAATGAATGGTACTGTCTGTTGAGACTGAGCATGAGTAGAGGACACGCACTAAAACCACTTCCTGTTTACGTTGAAATTTGCAGATGGCGGAGACCAAAATCCACAACTTGGCATTTGAATAATATTCGAATATTTGACATGGAAAGCTCGCAAATTTCTCAAACACTCCTGCACGAAAAAGGAAACCACTTCAGGGATGTTTTTGATATAAGAATAACATTTAAACCTGGTAGAAGCCTACAACAAGTTGATCCCCCACCTAAGCCATTTGAAGATCCCAATTTCCAAATAAATAGAAAAAAATAATAAGTTTGTGTCTAAAAACTAAAGTTTTTTTTTTTCTTTATCAAATTTTGGCGTGATATGTCCAGTACAAAATAAAATGCATGGAATTAACTTGCTGCGATATGAAAAAGAGATTTTAAAAATGACGTGCTGCAGTTGAACTCAGTTCCTGTTAGTAGGATGCAGCAAATGGGCTTTGTCGAGAGAAAAAAACCTTTACTGGGGTACAACAGAGCTGAGGTCAAGTTCTCAAACGACACGTTTAGACTGCATATGAAGTCATTGCAAGATTTTGAAAAACACCCAGTCGAAGAGGAGTGTAGAGGAGAGAGAGATTACATTGGAAGAAGGATGCTGGATTTGGAACCACCAGGAAAGAGGCCTAGAGGGAGACCAAAGAGGAGGTTCATGGATACAGTGAAGGAAGACATGAAGATAGTTGGTGTGATCAAAGAAGATACAGAGATAGGGTTAGATGGAAGAAACTGACTTGCTGTGGCGACCCCTGAAGGGAAATGCCAAAAGAAGAAGAAACATAATATCCTCATGGTCAGCCAACCAGGGAGACGTAGCTGGAATGGATGGTAATGGCCCAACGAGAAAATCTGGGGTGATTGCCCTTAAATAGGCAGCAGGGTCCACAGGTGTGTGGCATCAAAATAATCACCCAGGTGTTCGGGATAAGGCTGGAATCCAGGTGAGGGAGGAAGGTCTCGGGCTCCCTCTGGGAGCAGGCGACGGGATCCTGACGTCTTTATTGTAATTTTATCCACAGTAAGAATTAAAAGCTGACTGAAAAAAATAAAGGCAAAAAACTATTTCCGAAAATTGATTGCGGTGAAATTCTTGAAGGTCTCGTCAAGAAAGGTGGGCAATGAAAAAGTGTTTCTTTATTAAAGCAAATTGAAAAGATTTTGTTTGTAAGTGAACAAAAGAAAAACGTTGGAACAGACAAAAGCTAACGCATACCGTGACAAACTGTTATAGATTTTGTCTGATTGAAACAACAGTCGGGAAATTTGGTGCCATCTGCTCGTTCTTTAGCGCGGTTTCAAAAACCTAAAAGGCAAGACATTGTTGTTCTTTTTAAATAAGCTCCAGCAGGTGGTTACCTCTGGAGAACAACGTGCTTTTTTTGTCTAACTGTAGTCAGAGAAAGTAAATAATAGCAGACGATAGTAACTCTGGTAAAACGATGCAGATTATTTAACATGTCTGCTCTAGAGGAAGAAAATATGACAACCTGGTTCATGCCCGGGTAACAACTTTTCACCTTGTTTCTTTTCACATTTTTGATTAGATGCAAATGACTTGGAGTTGGTTTGGTCCAGCGGGAGCTGAGGAGAAGGAGACAATCTAGAGGAGGTGCAGAGAAGGAGACGGTCTAGAGGAGCTGCATTGGGTCTTGTGTTTTTGCGGTTTCCAAAGAAAGGCCGCACACTCGGACCCAGTCAAATACAGAGAGCCCAGTTTAGTGTTCTTCACTGTGGCCTGGCTTTGTGGACCCATTCCGGACTCCAAATTTTGGGTTGCCAGGTTGGACACAGTGTGACTGGACTGGAACGCCGGTGGATAAGGGCGAGGGGGCATCAAGGTGTTTGAACTGCAGCAAACAAATTTCCCTGAAGGGATTTTTTAAATATATATTTAATTCAATTCAATTACTTTATTGTGAAAGCAGGGGAGCACATAACTGGTGCGCAATTGCAAGTGTTGTTGAAATGCATGCTGTGCTGCAGATTGAACGTGTTGAAGAGCTCTTGCATGGCATCATGACAAATCAAAGGAGTCGAAATTGATTTGTCAGTCATTTTAGTTTTAATCTAAAATGCCATTTTATTTCTAGAGATATATTAAAAAGTGATGTGTATAAGACTTTTTAACAACAATAAAAAAAGCTATGTTCAATGACCTAAAACAGGGGTGCCCAAAATTTGTTGTTCCAAGAGCTACTTTTCATGTATCAAAGCTTCTGAATTCCTCCAGTCCAGTGTCAATATCACAAACACACACAGGCCGTTTCTAGCCACTGAACACTCAAAAACAGATGTTTTCCATAAATGTAGGCAGTGTTTTGGGATGAGGTGCTGCTCATTGAGAACAGGCTTAACAACATGCTTTCACATCACAGACTCCAAAAATCTCCTATAACACGAGGAAATCCCACCAGATTGTCGCTTTAAAAAAAATATATATTAAAAAAGAGTTGCTAGAGGGTTTGATGTGAGGGGACTGATGGCTAAAAATAGCGTAACTTGGGAACACTTTGTGTCATTTTAAAATGTTCTTTTCCTTGGTCGATTTGGGATCAGTCCGTGGGCTACCAATAGACTGCAATCGACTGGTTGCGCACCGCTGGCCTACTGTAAAAATAATTTTTGACTCATCTGTATATTACAACAAACTTGTGTTGAATTAAAAGTATTTACATTCAATTAGCATTCCTTTAAAAAAAAAAAAAGCATTTTGTTTTGAGAAAACAATTGTGACCCAGCTTTTTATTTGCCTTTGGCAGCATTTTGGTCCCAGTTGGAAACTTTTTAAACATAATAAAATGGTTCACATGCCATTTAAAAGAACTAGGAATAGTATTTTGGGAAATAAAACAGTATGATTAATTAAACCGTGACTCGTGGTAAAATAGATGACAAATTGATTTGGTGTTTTGCAGGTGTATGTAACAACTTAGAAAATTAATGACTGCTCTGCTGAAGAGTTTTTTATGATAGCAGTTTCAATGTCAAATCGGAGTTACAGATTGAGATGCATTAATACGTTTACAAAGCATTGACAACAAAACATTTAAGCATTTGGAGCGCAATGCAGGAATCACTACATGGTAATCTAATTACATTCATCCTGACCTCAAACTAAAAGCCTTGTCCACCTACATGCAGAGAAAAAAAAAACAACCTTAAATAGATTAAGTTTTACTCGTAGAGAACTCTGAAAGCCTTCAAAGTGGATTTTGAAGACAAAATATATCTGAATCACGTGCTATTTTGACCATTAATATTCATATATTCTGTTTATTCAAGATTTTATTACAATGCTTCTAGTCAGCATTTGTTGCCAGGTAAGCTAAAATCAGCTGAGCTTCGGCGGCGGCCTTCAGAATCCAGTTTGCTGGTTTTCTCAGGTTTTGAGTGGGTTTTCAAGCAGACCCACCTACTTCACCATTTTAATACCTGCTGACTAGACAGACAACATAGCGATTAAGCTAGTGAATATCATCGGCAATGGGCTAAGTAAACAAAAATATCTATTTTTTTTTTTTTGTTATTGTCAGCAAATAACTGAATAAATCGAATTGCTGGCTGATTTATTTTCGAAATCGTTTTCCAGATTGATTTTTCAAAAGAAGTTGAACAAAGTAAAGAAATCCGAGCAGCAGGGGACACCTGAAAAATCTGTAGAAATGGATAGAAATATGACCATACAGGTTGATGAGGACCCAGATTAATTTAATCTACAAATAATCTAAATTTAATGAGTAAAATGTTTTTATATTTTCATATATCTTTTATATTTTTTGAATTCTTGATTTTTGAATTTTTTTATTTTAAGTAAAGGGAAAGGATGGTTTGAAAGAGGGGTGAAGGAAGCCATCTTTGTGATGAAAGAGAGTCCATCACTGAATCAGAGTGGAGGCGTTAGATACATTCTGCCCGGTATTTACAGCAGCCTTTTGAAGCCATTGACTAAAGATGACACCTCGTGATCCAGTTTCACGCCTCTCATTAGCAGGAATTTCTATTCACTAGGCTTTTAGCATTTTTATAATAAGGTTCGTTTACTGGTCTGTGGATACAATAGGAGCCATTCACAGCCATCATAGGTAACACAGGCTCATTGGTCGAGCCCCTTCTTACTATTTTTTTACCTTTTACTCAGGTTAGCATAAATAGATCCAGGTTTCAGTTCATTTCATTCAGATTGAAAATGATTTCCGGATGGAAGTCGAAACGTCTCGATCAAGAATTAAACTGTCCAGAAGACTTTTTTTTAAACTTTTTCTACTATGGATCACTCCTGGATGAATGAGGGACTACACAGACTTATATTTTTTGAAGTTTTTTGTGATGCCCAAACTACTTTTTTTCATTTAAGAATTCAGATAAAATATTTATTGAAGCGCTGATGAATCCATATAGAGCACTACTGAAAGTCAAGGTGTGAAACGCCAGGTCCACCATTGCGTTTTACCAACTTAGGGCTTAAAACAGACTTACCCCAGACACAATGAGCTCTCCACCCAGGTTCTGCACCTCAGCCTTCACTTTGCTGCAGATGTTCAGCTGATGGCAGTACAAAGCGATTCTCTGCAGGTAGGCCAGCAGGTCCTGCTTGCATGCGGAGTCAGGGCACTGAATAGGGGAGGAGAACAAAGGAAAACAGTATGACTACGAATAACTACGTAGAGTAATAGCGATAAGTGGCTACTGGTGATAAAGTCAATGGGGAAATAACACATTGGGTCGTCTCAAGTTAAGGTAGACTGATAAGTTTATAGTACTCGGTGGTCTTTTTGGTTTTTATGGGAGAAAATATTCAAAAGCAGGTACAATTGAATAAAAATTGTTCACATGCAGAAAAATGATATTTTTCAAAAAGGCCATAAATGGAGTTTTAAAGAGAATATTTGTTTCAAAACAGACATTAGACGTGATTACGCCACCAAACCAGCTTGTTTCCAGGCTCATGGTCTCTGATGTGGAAGCTGTTTAAAGCTGAATAAACAGCAGCAACAATCCCAGCGAACACAGTGGGGTTCCAGTATTTTGGGTTGCTAATTACACAATGTTGCTGCTCTGTACTCGCACAACATAGCTAAACACTTTTTTTTTCATCCTTGGTTTGTTGGCATGGGTTTCAAAGGCAAGTTCAATTACACTGCAGGGTGTCAGACTCATTTCTTTCACATAAAACATCTCTCCACAGCATGCCGCACAAGGGGAACAGATCAATCAGCAAAGAAAGGACTTTCCAACACATAAAAACCTGATTCATTTATAGACACTTTTTTCATTTTTTTACCCTTTAAACACTTTTTCTTTTTACCAGAGTCACAAAACCCGACCTGGAGTTGGTGGCATGGCCTTTGTGCTACTTCAGCAGCAAAGAGACCATTCATACAGAGCAGCAAATGGACCAACTTGGAATATAAGGACAGCCTCCTCGGGTGTCCTACTATCTCACAGTTTGCTCCTATTATTTCTTCTGGAAGTCTTCCAGAAGCCAGCTATGCCCCACTAAGCTCCCAGTGGGTTCAGAGTACTACATCAATTGCCTAAACACTGTGAGCATCATTTTGTAGAAACACCTTTCTTCTAGCCATTAATATTAAACGGTCCTAACTAGGACATTCAGCGGTCCTTATGGAAAATGCACAGCTCATTTCCTTGTCTTGGCTTATGTAAAAGAGGAATGGCTCCGGTTAAAAACCTTGCTGGGGTATGAAACTACTGCCTCTAAAACTCAGCCAATTGCCACTCATTGTCTCTGTTTCCCGATAAGACCACCCGTGTTAGTGACTGGCCACCTTCTCGTGGTCTTTTCTTCTCCGGGAAACTTTCTGCTACTTCAATTTTCTTTTAGCAAGAAATAGTTCAGGGCATTTTTTACAACAGCAGCTCTGGGGTGTATTAAAACAAAGCCGTAAACAGCATGGTAAATAAGACTAAAGCTGCCATTGGCACCGCATTAAGTGGCACCCAGAGCAGACTGAGATGGAGCAGCCAGTGAGGCAGGAGGAAGCTTCTCACAGGGCATTAGGCCTGCATGGCCAATCCGGCCATCATTACTAACAGCTCTTCTCGCTGCTGGAGGAAGCACGCAAACACAAATACACATGGACGCCACAGATTTAGGTCCATTTTGTGTAGACATGCCAACTGATGGTTATTGTGTGTCCGACTAATTGGCCGGTTCTACCATGGTGGTCGTGTTTATGTAAATAAACTGTGTGGCTCATTTATTTTGTTCTTTATCCTACTGCTTAACTGTTATTACGAAACAGGAGTTTTTAATTTGTTTGACCTTTTCTGAACGCCTTGTGACATAATCATGGTTCTTCATTTTCTTTTGACTTTTCTCTTTGAGGGCGACACAGTGAGTTAGTTTTTCCCATCTTCTTTTTCACACTCTCCTACCTCTTTGGTCTTCCTCTAGATCTCCTATTTGGCAGTTCTGAACATCCTTCTGCCAAAATATTCCCTCTCTTCTAAACATGTTCGAACCATCTCAGAATGGCTAATATTACTTTATCTCCAAAACCTGTCTCAAACTTGTCACGGCCCCTCCCTTGCCTGGCAGGGGCAGAGCCTCCTGCAGGCAGGGGGAGGGCCATCTGGGTGGAGCCAGCTGGGCTCATTTTGAAGGAGATGTCTGCACTAATTGTTTTCTCCCTCTGTTTTTTTTTTTTATCTGCAGGTCAGGTATGCTTTTGGTTTGTCAGTTTCTTCAATATTGAATTTGTATTAATGATGATTGAGTTTTTATTTAATAATAAACTTACTTTGATTTGGCCCATACTTTGTCTCTATTTCCCTCATTTTTGTCCCAGACCCAGAGCCAGTCTGCGACAAACCGTTCCTGCCTCCTCACACACACTTCTTCACCTGTTTTTCACACTCTCTATTGCTCTGGTCTGTTTCCCAGACAGGATGAGCCACTTCCAATCAATTTGAGAAAATTATTTTCTTTTTAACTTGCAATGTTTGTCTCTAAAATGGATTAAAATATGAAATATTCAGGGAAATAAAAAACGAGATGAGGGTATTTTTGGTGTGCCGTTCGTCATGCTGATGCACACTAACTTTTCTCTAAAAATACACAGTTTGTGAGCTGGAGTCATAAAGAAATCAGACCTTGTTTTTATTCACAGCTCTTGTTTTCTTTTACTAGATAAAATGCAGTACAAATACAGAAATCTATGTTTGAGGCAGATGATACTTTTAAAAAGGTCTTTTGCATTTTTAGGTTAATATGATGGAGAGTCATTGGTAAGCGGGTTTTTACCTTTCAGAGGCTGGCCGTTACCCCGAAGTTGGGACATATAGTAGTTGTAAATCTACCACATTGCCGAAGTCCCCGTCACATTTACTACATTAGCATTAGTTTTATCACTAGTGATATATTGTATTTGATCATACTGCTCCAAAGTGCCTTGCAGGAAAGAGTTGAATTGCAACATTTTAGCTGAAACTCAGCAGCCTCGACTCCAGTAGAGCCAGCACCTGTTGGCCTGCATTTCTCTCTGTATGTAGTTTGCGTTTTAACTGGGAAGTCTTTTAATTACGCATCAGCCGCGCTCGGTTTCACTACTGTCACCCGCCAACAGGAGCATCGCTCTGTCTCTTCCTCTGCCCAAAGCGACATTGGCATCTGCTGGGATGAGCAAAGACAAACTTGCAAGTCTGAGAGACAGATATAAACTGTGTTTGTGTGGTTTGACATTTAAAAACACAAACTTGACTAGTGTTGGAGTCCTTCTATTAATGTAACATGATTATGACATAAGTGTCGGATAAACAGAAATGTTAGATTAAATATTTATATAACAAGACCTGGATAAAGAAATCAGTGAATCACTGCTTGTGTTTGTAATATCAAATATAGGTAGTGATTCAGCTGCTTCCCAACATGAACGCACAATGACTACATATTCACTCGCTCAACAAACAATTTCAGACCAGTTTGGAGAACTCAAAATACTCAGATGTAGATTTTGTCCCATGTGTTGTAAACTAGAATGAGTAAAAGGAAGATTAATGACAGCAATATGCATCATCATTTTAAAAGCAAATGGGATCCATTAGAACTGAATGGTTAGAACAAGTTGGATTATTTTATATTTCCATCATTAAGCACTTTTTATGACAGATGACATTGTGATCTGTAGTGAGAGGAGGGAAGAGGTGGAGGAAAAGCTGGAGAGGTGGAGGTTTGCACTAGAAAGAAGAGGATTAGTCAGAGTAAGACAGAGTACATGTGTGTGAATGAGAGGAATCCAAATGGAAAAGTGAGGTTACAGGGAAAAGAGATAAAGAAGGTGGAAGATTTTAAGTACTTAGGATCAACAGTCCAGAGCAATGGAGAGTGTGGAAAAGAGGTGAAGAAGTGTGTGCAGGGCAGGCTAGGATGGGTGGAGAAAAGTATCAGGTGTGATGTGTGACAGAAGAGTTTCAGCTAAAATGAAAGTGTACAAAACCGTGGTGAGACCGGCCATGCTGTTTTGTCTAGAGACAGTGGCACTGAGGAAAAGACAGGGAACACAGATGAAGATAGCAGAGATGAAGATGCTGAGGATCTCTCTGGGAGTGACCAGGATGGACAGGATTAGAAATGAGTACATCAGGGGAACAGCACATGTTAGAGGTTTTGGAGATAAAGTCAGAGAGGTCAGACTGAGATGGTTTGGATATGTACAGAGGAGAGAGAGAGTACATCGGATGCTGGGTTTGGAACCACCAGGAAAGAGACCTAAGAGGAGGTTCATGGATGCAGTGAAGGACGACATGAAAATATTTGGTGTGACCGAAGAAGATGCAGCAAATAGGGTTAGATGGAAGAAACTGACTTACTGTGGCGACCCCAGAAGGGAAATGTCTTCTTTCTGTCTTTCGGTCTTTCTATCTTCTTTATTATAGCCCTTTTTTATACGAAAGATGTCCCAGTTAAGATTGACCAATTTTAGAAATTTTGGTCTCAAAACAACCAGATGTATTGAGACTTCAAGGCCTTTTTACGGATTTTTGAATTTTTTTTAAGTTCTGTAATATTTCAATTTTAGTATTTTTTTTCTTTATTGAATTGAATGGAGTTTATGATCTTCAAAACTGAATACCTTTAGAAATACCATTTTAGCTTTAAAATGCTCACAAGAATTTTGTCTCTCTTCTGGTTCAACAAATTTAAGAGAAGTTCAATACTTACTAGTACATACTAATTTATATGCCACAGAAGGGCTGTGTTTGTTTTGTGTTTAGTTTGGGTGCATTTGAACTTATTAGATCTACAGAGCAGAGCTCGCCTCTGCAGATATGTGGTATGCGCAAGGCATGATAGGGGTTGTAGTCCATTTTCAGCATTCCAGCATAACTAGGCGGCTAGAAGGCATCAAATGGCTGTTTATTTAAAATAGCACATTTCTAGTGTATTTTGGGTGAAAAAATCAATACGTGATTGTGAAAAATTTCTGCCAAAACTCCTCAGAAAGCAACAACATTTTTGAGTTCCTCACTTAGCAAAACTGACTTTCTTATTTTTAGGTTGAAATTTATATAAAAGGATGTGTGTGGCAAAAAAACCCCTCCCAAAGTACATAAATGAAAATCAAGTTTTCCAGATACCGCTATTAGAACAGGAAAGAGAGTCCTTGAAGAGAGGGAAAAATGAAAGATAAACAGTTTTACTGGCATTCTTGATGTAAAGAAATGAATTGAATATTCAACATGGGCTTCAGAGTTAATGCTGCAGATGAAGTTGCATGCAGCAGCGGAAAGTGGGGGAAAAAAGAAAGAAGGAAGCGTATCTGAAGTGAAATGGGGTGAAGATCCCAAAGGGCATTTTCGATGTCGAGTGCTGTGCTTAAATGCCTATGAAAGAGCTTGTCTTCCTACCATCCCTCCACGGTGAATTGCCTTCTGCTTCACGTGTTCATCAATAGGCTTGATGAGGAGTCATGGTGACAAGGTTTGCTACTTAAGGGAGCTGTGTGAGAGCAGCATAGCGACCTTTCTTACTGCGCTGTCGACGGCATACCCCACAATGAGCGGGAATGTGAAATACTTGTTTTCTACAAACACAAATGCTCAAGGTTTAATAGTCTGTGACATATTTCATGCAAACTCTATGATTTGACTTTGATAGAAATGACAAGCACACAAAGCAACAGTTTCAGTATTGTAGGAAATGAAACACTCAAATCAACATCACGAAAGCTCTCGTGTTCCTGCTGAAGACCACAAATGTACAGTAAATATTGGAAAATTTAAAACATGAGCGTCAAACACAAACAGAAGGACTGTGGAGCAGAATCTACACTTTTGAGAACTCCAATTTATGTCAACAAGAATTAAAAGGTAAATAAAATAGCTATAAATGAAAATAAAAGTATTTGAGTCTTATTTTATTCACATTAGCTTCCAATTTTGCAACCTTCTAGAAAATGTATCAATGTATCAAACGTATCAATGTATCAAATGTATCAATGTATCAAATGTATCAATGTATCAAGGTATCAAATGTATCAGTGTATCAAATGTATCAATGTATCAAATGTATCAATGTATCAAGGTATCAAATGTATCAATGTATCAAATGTATCAATGTATCAAATGTATCAATGTATCAAGGTATCAAATGTATCAATGTATCAAATGTATCAATGTATCAAATGTATCAATGTATCAAGGTATCAAATGTATCAGTATATCAAATGTGTCAAATGTATCAATGTATCAAATGTATCAATGTAACAAATGTATCAAGGTATCAAATGTACTAATTTTTTAATTTGTGATTTAAAACTTTTAATAAGAATAGATATGATGGTCGTGTAAATTTGACAGTAAGACAAAACATTTGGGGACAAAAAAAAAAAAAACATATCAAGAACATAAGGCAAAGATAGCTGCAACCAACTAGTGATATTTCCAGAGTGTATCCTGCTTCTCGCCTAACACTAGTGATGTCCTGATCAGGTTTTTTTGACCTTGAGTTTGAGTCATTTCCTCGTTAATTTCGGTCTAGACTGCATCTTGATCTAATTCTTCAAAAATACAATACACATTGAAAGAAAAAAACCCAGGTGATTCTTATTTTTTTATTTACTGTGTAACATCTGATTTTAAAGTTCTATACATTTAAATTTATATTTGTGAGTGCTGATTAGGGATTAACGTCTGATTTCGATCGAGATCCAATCAATCTATCTATGTGATAGATGGGTAGCTGAAGAGACTAAATACGTAACTCTGGCAAAATACTGTATGTCAGTACTTTAGAATTTATTTAAAAAAGAAAACACTTTTCCTTCTATGGTTAATGTTGTTTAGTCTGTTATTTTCCGGTCCAGCTCACTGAACCTTACAAGCACTCATTAATAAGAAGAGTTTGACACTATGCTTTAAAGTGAAATTAAAAAATGGCGTCCAACATGCTCCAATCTGCCCTTTCACCTTTCTCACATCTCCACTCCCACTGATGTCCTCCTAAGCACCGACAGTCATCTTCAGTGTTCTTTTGAACTACTAAACAGCAACTGTCGCATGATTCTTGGTGAGCCAACAAGAGTTTACGGATTCAGACAAATTAAGATTTGGCATTGAGCGACAGACAAATCGAGACAAGCATTGCTCAGTGCGGGAAAAATACAGGAGTGTTTTCATACTTAAGTCACAGAGACAACAGATAAATTAAATGTTGCTCTCTTCAGCTCATTACAATGCAGCCACAGTTGGAAACTTTGTTCTGAGGAAGAATATGCCCCGCGGAGCAGGACAGAGAAACACAGCTAACTCTGACCAAAGAGGCCGTCTGTCCCGCTGACAGCTTTACAAACTACACAAACTCAACACCAAACAGACTTCTGTTTCACTGTAGCGGCCGACAGGCTTGCTGATGGATTCTCATGTTCACACAAAACAAAACAAAAAAAACTATAAAGAAAGTTTTTGTAAAGTCGAAGGCTGTCACAGTAAACCCCGGCAACTCCACTGTGGGAAACGCCAGACACCCGTCTTCTACAGATCTATACTCTTATTTTAGTCCCTGTCAACACATTTTCAGAAACTGTTTCTTTTTTAATTTTCCAGCTAAAGCTGTTCTGTTTGCTCCTAAAGAGTGGCGGCCATTGCGGTGGCCAAAGACAAGACCTTAAATCAACTGTGTTGGAGTGACAACCCCTTCTGTTTAGGGCGGGGTTCTTCTCTTATATGAACATGAGTGTATTGTGAGGTCTATCTTGCCAGGAAAATCTGATTCAGTGCCTTCAGGAAGGCCTTAGGCTATAACATGGTGGCCTAGCAAGACCAAATGTCTCTTTTTTTTGTTCATGTTCAATAAGGTCGAGTATTTCTGGTATTTTATTTGAAGAAAACTAAGGTAGACATTGTACATTATGAAAAAAAAGAAAAAAAGAAACCAATCAATAAAGTCTTGAGCTCCTTTGGCGGCAGCAGTGAGTTATAATACTAGAGAATAAAACTTTTAAAATGTTAAAACTTTAAGATTTTATCCTTGTCCGGTAGGAATAATAAATACCAGGTCACTTTCTGTAAAATTTCCCATTAATCTGACTGTTGAATTATTAAGTCTATCTGACATCTTGCTCTCATCTATTATTTGGACCAAATTGACTGCTGTTATTTAAATTGAATCCATCAAATTAAAACAGCTCTTGTAAAAATTCAACATTGAGACAAATAGCCTCTTTAGGTTTGTTAGAGATTTGTTCTGTTTTTATTCTTCATTTTTTAAATTGCACCAGATTTTCCAGGCTTCACGTTGCTTGCAGGATTACAAGAGGAAATTTTTACCTTTAAGAGTCCAAAAGTCAAAAGAGATAAAACATTTTTTCGTCTCACTGGTACCAGGTAAAAATCTCAGTGTGGCACTGAAACCATCAGTAATTATTCCAGGACTGTGCAGCAGTTTGCAATTACAAAGACAACAGGTAGTCTCTGTAAATCCTGGATCTTCGAGCTTAGCTTTATCCTTACTTCCTATTACAGACAGGTGAAATGAAAAGAACATTATGCATTACCTGGAGTGAGTGTTTCAAACCACCTCCTACTTCATTATGTGTGCACCGTACACACCTACACAGAACAAACACTGTTTCTCTCCACTCCGCATCTTCCCTGGGCTCAGGACTAATTGATTGGATATTGAAAATGGTCTGTCAGCGTGTTTTAGAGAGGTACTCATCTGATAATGAATGCATCACCTCAGTTGGAAGCTAATTATATTAGCGGCACAACTTGGTTCTGCTGTCTTGCTCTCTCATTGTTGGTCTCAGTGGGAGACGAAGTCATGCGGCAGCTCTGGCATTGCACCTTCGCACGTCAATGCTCACAGTAAAGATTTCCACTGGGCATGTGCACTCACAGGTATTTTTCGACAGATGGATATTTATACAAACAACAAAAGAAAACCAGGACCAAAAATGATGGTAAAGTATGCTGTTTGACTGGTAAATCGAGAGCTTTGCTTTTTGATAAGGATTTCTTTTCATGACAATAGACTAATGCAACATTCTATTGAAGATGGTATACCAATCTGCTTTTCCATTCAATCATTTCCATGCCACGTCTTTCCATCATGCATGAACAAGACCCTAAGATATTTAACACACATCCAATTGGTGCACAACTTCCTCCCCAACCTGTGTTTTCTCCGCAGGATGGACTGAGTCTAAAGATTCTTAATGTATTTACTCAACTTTACTCAGTATTCCAATTCAAAAGTCATTTGGGGTATGTTTGGGTTTTTGTTTTTGTCACCCTTGTTTTTCCCTTACCTATGCCACCCAGGCTCCCAACTTTCCCACCTGTTGGCGGTTAAAGATGGTAGCTAGTTGGCTGATTAAAAAGGTCTGGTGCCAAGCTGGGAGAGGACCCGTCTGCAGCACTCCCACAAAAAAGCTTTTCAGTTGGTAAAATTGATTGTAAATAAATAGTTTATTTCTTCAACACCCTACTCTGCCTCATTCTTCAATTGTGTTCCACTCCCTTGGATTAATCATAACATCCGTATACGTATCGGTCCAACACTGGACCATACGAGACATAACATTGTCAGGAGAGTAGTCTGCCCCCCGCCTGTGTCTTGTTCCCCCCTCCCTCTTGTCTGTGTGTGTGCAACAAGTCACACCTGAAACTGCTGGAGTATAAATGGATCAGTTTTTGATACACTCTTCGCCAGATCGTTTGTTTACCATGCTTGACCTGTTATCCAGTTTTTGGCTCCAGCTCCTACATCAGAACCTTCCTAGTTTATCTGTTTTTGTCTTCTTTACTTGGACTTTTTATCAATCTAATAAATCTGCTTTGTGATTTTTTCATCTGAGCCTGTCTGTTGTGTCAAGGGTATATTTTTGGCCTCAGCTCCACACCATGACAAACATTCCCCATAATTTTAATAAGCAGAAAACTCTGGCATTCTTTGTTTACGCTTTAAGCCCACGACTCGATGAACAGATGAGATCGGCAAAGTAAAAAGAAAACAGTGGGGGATGGAAATCGCCAGCGAGTTCTGGGGTTACCTGATCAGCAACAGCTCGAGCAAGTTTGTCCATCCTGGAACCAGCCTCAGCAATCTTCTTCGCAGCGTTGATGACATCTGAAGAGTTCTTCAGGGGGCCTTTGCCTCTGTTAAAATTTAAAGAGTGAAGAAGAAAAAGGTCGGAAGGAGTGGTGCAGAGGGCATGCCTAGCCTCCTTTTTAATACCGAGCTCATCTCTGTGTCACATTAACGAGAGTTTCGCTGATAATTTGCTACCTCTGTCTGCCCGGATTTGAAGCATTAAAACTAACCAGGAATGCAACAATTTCAGGTAAAAGGATGAAACCAATAAATCTACCTTGGTCTCACTAATGATGCATCTTAGAGATGTGCTTTGAAGAAGTAAAACTGGTCGAAACAAAGGATTGACATTTTAAAGGCTTCAACGGGAGCTTTTTTTTAAAGGTACTCATTAAAAATAAAAGAAAAGATAGCAGGATGTCTGAGTGTCACCCGATACCTTGTGAAATCCGTCATCTCCATCATGATCATGCACATCTGCTTAGCCAGCACGATGATGTCGTTACCGTTGTCGTCCCACTTAGCGACTTCCGCATCGAGCTTGCACTTCTCCTGTCTGAAGCTCTCAACTTGCTCAGCGATCTTGGCCTTCTCCTCCTGAGGCAGTTGAGCCATGATGGCCTGCAAAAAACACAGCAAACAGAAGTTACAGGAGAAGGAGACTGAAAGGGTTTTAAGAAGGAAAAGCTAGCTACAGCATGGGAGTGGGATTAAGCACGAAGAAGGAGATATAAATACATAGAAAAGTCTGAAATAAAAAAATGAGTAAAGAGGTAGTAAAAGGATTAGATATGGAGAAACTTCCAGTTTCTTTTCTGCTCTGTATACTTTCTGATCCGCTCTATTAAAACGGTAAACTTAGACACAAGTTGGGATATTATTCCTGCACTTTACAAAAACGCTTAAAAAAAAAGAACTTCTTAACTTTGCATTTAATGACCAGACCTTTTCAACCCTCTTGACATCTAGTCGTAAAAAGCGAATCCATTTTGACCATTTTTTTCC
The DNA here is from genome assembly GCA_902685375.1 of Neostethus bicornis. Classification (NCBI taxonomy): domain Eukaryota; kingdom Metazoa; phylum Chordata; class Actinopteri; order Atheriniformes; family Phallostethidae; genus Neostethus; species Neostethus bicornis. The sequence goes on along the minus strand of LR738542.1, from coordinate 8,655,800 downwards.
TCCCCATCCATAAGAATACATTTGCTCTCTCAGCAGCCTTCAGGGGAGCAGGTCTGAAACGGCATAAATCTTGTGGCAAGGTCACAGGAGCAGTTAGGACCCAGTATTATTTGGGAGATAAATGTATAATTACCTTGCTTCTTAGAGCAGAGAATGAATAATGCATTTGTTCAACATTATGTCAGTGGGATGAGGAGAGGGAGGGTGCTTAACCCGGTTTCTATTAGGTCGATTTTATTGACTTGAGAAGCAGGTACAAAACAAAACAAAAAAAAAATACAGTGAAGAAGCATTGCTTCTTTTTAACCCTTCGTGTTGTTCAAAATGATTACATTTACTAGCACCCCAATTAAAGCAGATGAATTTTAAACTCTTATTTTTCTTGGAAGAACCTACTCTTCCATCATCAGAAACTGTAAAATTCTGGGTTTTTCATCTTCATTTAGCAGAATGACCACATTTACCCAACACAGCACTCGTCAAAGACAGTTAAGACCACAAGAGGACCCCCCCATTTTGTCTTGTTCATGCATGGCATTTGTTGATCAGAACAGGACTAAAATATACACTCACTTTGTGGTGTGTAACCAGCTACACGATGGTAGTTCCAACATCATTTGACAGGTGGGTCATTTCAGTTGTCGGTGGTGACCGAAAGAATGAGATCGCAGATACCAGCGGCCCAAATGAGCATCCTCCACAGGGTGGCTGGGCTCTCATTCAGAAATTGGATGAGGAGCTCTGCCATCTGGGAGGAGCTCAATGTCGAGCTGTTCCACCTCCAGGTCGAGAGAAGCCAGATGGGGTAGCTCGGGCATCTGGTCAGGATGCCTCCCGAGCGCCTCGCTGGTGAGTTGTTTCGGGCACGTCCAACTGGAAAGAGATCAAGAGGCAGACCCCGGACCCGCTGGAGAGACTATGTCTCACAGCTGGCCGGGGAACGACTCAGGATCCTTCCGAGTGAGCTGGAGGATGCAGCTGGGGTCAGAGAAGGCTGGGCTTCCCGCCTGAGGCTGTTGCCCCCACGACCCGGCCCAGGATAAGCAGAAGACGACAAAACAGGCCATTTGTAACCCAAAGACAAGATTTGTAACTATTATTGTACAGATTAAATAAAAATTAAAAATGTATTTTTTTTAATTTGGGGATTTTAATGGGTGGTTCGGGCATCTGGTCTGGATGCCCCCCGAGCGCCTCGCAGGCGAGGTGTTTTGGGCACGTCCCACCGTGAGGAGACCAAGGGGCAGACCCCGGACCCGCTGGAGAGACTATGTCTCACAGCTGGCCGGGGAACGACTTGGGATCCTTCCGGGTGAGCTGGAGGATGCAGCCGGGGAGAGAGAGGCCTGGGCTACCCGTTTGAGGCTGTTGCCCCCGCGACCCGACCCCGGAACAAGCGGAAGATAACGGAACGGAACAGATTTTAATTTTGGGGAAAAAAAAGTCTTAAAAATTAAATTGTGGATAATATATGTTTAAATAGAACTATTTTAGTATCAAAAGTTTGGGTCAGTAGAGGGCTGTGCATGAATAATTTGTGCAATTTGCGTATTCTTACGATGCATAGCGACAAGACGATACAGTGAGATGAGAGTAAGTGTGTCCGAAAGGGAACCAATCACTGACAAGTTTTATCGGAAATTTTACCCAAGGACAACAAACCAGTTAACTCTATCTACTATTATTTATCCTTCGAACCATGTCTAGTAGTCACTCCAGTGCTCAATTATCCCCCCTTTTTCTCCTTATCTGCCTTGTGAGCGTTGTGCATAATTTCCCCAGCATCCTTTAGTAGATGCGTTAGAAAGGAAATGAAAATAAGAACTACTGACAACTTGTCTTGTGGAAACGCTTTGGAATAAAAAAGTAAGATTCAGATGAGAGGGTGCTCGATGAGAAAGAAAAAAAAAAACTGATCCCATGGACAGAGATAATAAAGTAAGCAGGCCTGACTTTCCCATCAGCAGCCTACAGATGTGTCCGTGTTTTTTTGGCCCACTGAACACTCCCCGAGCTGAGCAATGCAACACTTTGATGGTGGCTGGAGAACAGCTTTGGAAAAAAAAGAAAAAGACCGACTGGCATAAACAAACAAGCGAAATGAGCCCCCTGAAGCCCAGTTACGATCCCTCTGCTGTTGGCGTATCCACAAACCCCCAGTACGGATGCAAATCCCATTAACCAGCATGTGGGTAAAACCACTGCACACATTTTGCAAATATCGTGATAATTTGCGTTTAGACTGAGCAGTGGGTCATCCCAAACTTGCAAATGATTGAAGAGGGTCTCATTTAAATAGCCATTACTGGTTTGTCAGGGTGCATTCATCCTTTTTAACATAAATTAGGCGACATGTTGTAAAATTTGGTCAAATTTCTGAAGGCTGTAGCCATTTGTTGCCTCTTCATTCAAAATTTTGTAAGCTCTCAATCAGTGTAACTTTCAGGTGGGATGAAGGTGAGGGCAGATGGGTGATGGCAAACATACATATCAAAGCAGACAAGAATCTGCTCGTGTCTGCTTTTTGAAACGACTTTCTCAGATCTCTCAAGACCATTTTGGACCATTTGATGTCCACATTTTGTCAGAAGAGGGTATTCGCTCAAAGCTTTTAGAACAAGTATGTCCTGTGTTAGTGGAACACCTGCTATGCTTCGCTTTTGACAATAGAAGACAGAAACAAGCTTTGGGCTTTTAAGTAGCCTAAGATGAATCAGAGTATAGACAGTCACTATTTTTGACTGAAACACTTTGTTCTGTCCCCAATTAGGTTCTCAGGAAGTAGGGATGCAAAGTTTCAAATGCAAAGGTTCAAATGAATGTCCCGTTGACCTCTGGATCTTTACTGATCCCATTGAGGATTCCCACGGATCCCCTCGATTCCTGTTTCTGCATGGAGTCCATCAGCTAACATCCTACATACCCAAACTACGTTTGAGTCTGGGGTGCACATAACTGGTGCCCAAGTCTGCATCTTCTTCTCCTTTCGGCATTTCCCTTCAGGGGTCACCACAGCAAGTCAGTTTCTTCCATCTAACCCTATCTACTGCATCTTCTTCGGTCACACCAACTATCTTCATGCCTTCCTTCACTGTATCCATGAACCTCTTCTTTGGTCTTCCTATAGCCCTCTTTCCTGGTGGTTCCAAACCCAGCATCCTTCTGCCGATGTACTCGGTCTCTCTTCTCTGTACATGTCCAAACCATCTCAGTCTGGCCTCTCGGACTTTATCTCCAAAACCTCTAACATGTGCTGTTCCTCTAATATACTCATTTCTGATCCTGTCCTTCATGGTCACTCCCAGAGACATCCTCAGCATCTTCATCTCTGCTACCTCCATCTCTGCGTCCTGTCTTTTCCTCAGTGCCACTGTCTCTAGACAAAACAGCATGGCCGGTCTCACCATGGTTTTGTACACTTTTCCTTTCATTTTAGCTGAAACTCTAAAGTGCCCAAGTCTGCATGGATTGTCAAATTACATACCGTTCACTTCAAGCACAATGCTTGCACAAAAGCCCAGTGGTTAGCACAGTGGCCTCACAGCAAGAAGGTAAGTCTACGAAGCGGGGGCAAGGCTTGATCAACTGGCTTTCAAGTGCGGAGTTTAGGAATACGCAGTTCAGAAGACAAAACAAAACTCTTCAAATCTCTTTTTAAATGTTCATATTCTTGATTTCTGTTCATTTAAAAAAGACAAAAAACAAACAACCTTCAACGCAGTAAAATTCCTCATGGCCCAATTGCCCATTGCTTTTAAGGGTACTTATCTTCTCCTGTTGCAGTTGTAGCTCCCCAAGGAGCTGGATAAAGATTGCTCATGTTCAGTGCGACCAAAAATATAAGGTAAGTAAAGCTGAATTGTAATTGCTGCCTAATCAACACTGACACCAGTAAACATGCTGTGCTATTTAACAGAACTGCAGGACTGGAAGGCAATCATTAGCATCGTTTCTATTCGTAACATTTCCGAACCCAACTGTTGATGCTTCAATTATTCCCTCATTTGTGTGATTATGCTAAACAGCAAATAACTTGCGTCAAAGGGCTGTGCACGTACGTCTTTGTAAAACACCAACCAATCACCAATGTGCCTCGCTTTCAAGAGTTAAAGGCATGGAGGTATAGGGGATTCGTGGAAAATCAACTTTTTGGAGATTTTTACCCTGTTTGAATGTTATTCCCACATCCAAAATATACTTGAAATGGATTTTTTATTTTATTCATGCATGTTTGCATAATTTCAAACTCTCCTATTGAGTAAATGGTTGCTATTAGAACGCCAGATTTTCCTGAACAGTGCCCCTTGTTCACTGAAACACCCACATTCCAATTTACCTGTAAGTAGAAAGTGCTTAAGGGTACACGCTCTGCTTAGAGTCATCCATCCTCTCAAAAAGCAGTGACAATATTATGAAAATGCACCAAAAATAAGTATATAAAAGTGTACGCAATAGCTTTGCAAACTTGATGCACTTTACGCTGTATTTGACTAGATCCGTGGTGGGCAAACTTTTTGGTTCGCGGGCCACATTGAGTTCTAACATTTAACAAAGAGGCTGGAACAGGAGCAGATGGATGGCATGCTTTGGTAACCGCTAGATTAGACCGATAGAATGGCGCTCTAGATTTTAAACAAGCGCGCTAAAATGTTACATCAAGAGCGTTGAATTTCAGATTTGGCATGCTAGGTCTGAAATCTAGTGCAACAGTGCTTAAAAACGTGCATTTAGCAGCGCTAGGTTTTAAATCTAAGTGCTTGATGTAACTTTTTGCTTGTTTTAACGTTTAACACGCTTGTTTACGTGTGTGTATTGGGCCGGATGGCTTTCCATATCTGTGCACTTTTTGTATTTTGACAGCATGCGCAATACTGAGACACACAAATTATAATGGGACTAGTGTTGTTGTTTTCTCAACAAAGCATATATATCCAGAGTGTGCTATCTAGTGACAAAACATAAGAATTGCACATGAAATAAAACTAACAAGGTTATTTATTTAATTTTTTTCAAGTTAGGCGGGCCAGATTAAAATGTTTAATGGGCTACATATGGCCTGTGGGCTGTAGTTTGTCCATGCATGGACTAGATGTATGCTTAGAGGGCAGCACTAAGCAGCAAATGAGATTGGGGAGATTCGCAGAGTCAAAAACTCAAGTGAGGCTGAATAAAGGTATTTTAGGAGCTTTTTTAAAATGAATGTTGCATTTCTGAGCTAATAAACGATACATACCTGTATATATTTGACGAGATAAGAATTATTACCACACAAAGGTAGAATACTTTCACGTTAAATAAGGTTGGCACCTCACATTCTCACAAAGCAACATTAAATACAACCACACTGCCAAAGGGAGCAAAGAGTCTCTGGAAACTTGACACTATGGGAAGAAAATTCCCTTGGTAACTAAATATATAAAAAAGGGGATCAAGGGAGGTTGCGGAGAGAGAGTGAGGGATTTGGTTTTTATACCAATTTGCCCTGAAAATGGTGTGACAAAAGAGAGCCCATCAGGGAGGAAAGGAAGGTAAAAAGGTTCAGAACACAAAAGAGAGCTGGAGCGCAGGGGTAAACACACGAGCCAATTGGAACGTCACGGGAGCAGGATGGCCCTCGGTGAGTTAACCAGCCCCCCTCCTACTCAACCAACTCTTTTTACAGCTCTCTAGAATTCACTTATCCCCAAATCCCTTCCCCTTCTTTACTGATAACAACAAGAAGCGGGCCTTGGGAGCTTAACATAGCGGCAAATCCGGCCGAGGGAATGTTGTGCCAATACACTGTGTGACTCGTCTGCGGGGATTAGAGCGTTCCTCGGGTTTCTTCACCAAGTGCGACGTCTTGAAATGACTTTAATTTGTTTAATATGAAATAAACTGCCCAGACACTCAGACTTCAATTTTATGGATGACCTCTCAGCCGAGTTATCCAATCAGTGTGTTTAGGAATGTTTCTTAGTGTGTACGAGGAGGGCTTTTGTCATGTGCATCATCCATGACGTGTTACAGAATTCATGTTCATTCCTGCTTGCTTTAGAAGAACAATATGTTGAATAAAAGCCTTCTTCTTGTTGTTTTATGTTCTTATCTTGAACAACCATAAAGGTGACAGGTGGAGGAGGATAAAACGAACCCTTCAAATGTGATCGGGTTTTTGTCTTTAAAAGGAAAAAGAAAAGTCGTGGGATCAAGAGTTAAAAAAAAAGAGATCTGATTCTAGAGCAGTGGATTGACTGTGAGGGATCATAGCTGTAAACCTCACCATGCTCATGTCAGCTTCTATGGGGGAAAAAAAGGATTATGTTTCCTCTTGTTTGTTTGAATAGAAACACCAGTTTGGACTTAGCATGTCCAGGGATTGTAAAGAAGCTTTATCCTGACATGACAGGTTAGGGCAAACTGACAAGATCACAACCAGTTCGCATCTTTTATGGATATATTGGCCTTCTACATGTCCTAAGATTTCATCTCTGAGGATGTCCTGCCTGACAAATCAGTTGGCTGCTCAAAGTGAACACAGAAAGACTCAGTGTGACAAAATTGTAAACTGGGAAAGATGGTGCAAAAAGTAAGAGGAAAATTGAAGCTTGTTGTGATTACTTTGGGTAAAGTTGTATTACATAATTTCACAGTTTATTGTGGTAAATTTTTACGAATTATGACTAGCTTTCTGCAAGTAGTTTTATTTTTCAGGGCGTTTGTGAAGAGCTTTGGAAGTTCCATCTCTGGTGATTAACTTATTAGAAATGCCCCACAAAATATTGTCCCTTCAGATTGAAAAATACTTTAATATGTCAAATTTTCTGATCTTGGAGTAATAAGCCCAACCTGTAATGGGTCAAACTCTTGTGGTGTTTTAGTGAGCAAAGACGACATTGTGTTTTTCCTGGGTCTGCTGCGAAACCTTGCATCCTTCTTCCTATGTACTCTCTCTCTCTCTCTCTCCAGCACATGTCCAAACCATCTCAGTCTGGCCTTTCTGACTTTATCTCCAAAATCTCTAACATGTGCTGTTCTCCTGATATACTCATTTCTAATCCTGTCCATCCTGGTCACTCTCAGAGAGATCCTCAGCATCTTCATCTCTGCTACCTCCATCTCTGCTTCCTGTCTTTTTCTCAGTGCCATTGTCTCTAGACCAAACAGCATGGCCGGTCTCACCACGGTTTTGTACACTTTCCCTTTCATTCTAGCTGAAACTCTTCTATCACACATCACACCTGATACTTTTCTCCACCCGTTACAGCCTGCCTGCACATGCTTCTTCACTTATTTTCCACACTCTCCATTTCTCTTGACTGTTGATCCTAAATACTTAAAATCTTCCACCTTCTTTATTTCCTTCCCTGTAACCTCACTTTTCCATTTGGATCCCTCTCATTCACACACATGTACTCTGTTTTACTCTGACTAATCTTCATTTCTCTTCTTTCTAGTGCAAACCTCCACCTCTCAAGCTTTTCCTCCACCTCTTCCCTCCTCTCACTACAGATCACAATGCAAACATCTACAAACATCATTGTCCGATCACACAAAATAAACAGGTGATAATGCACCTGTGAAAACTTTCTTTGAACTACAGACATTTACTTCAGCATCATGTTTCATAACATGTTCCTGTGCTTTTTTTTTTTTTTTTTAAATACTAGCCCAACTGCAAGATGTGCTTCTGTGCTTTCACCCACGGTCTTTCACAGGTCCAAGTTATGACAAAGAGACATGTTGCAACTTATCAAACTGTTCCCAAAAAGTGTAGCCCACTCATTTCTCCACTGAGTGCCAGGAGAAGGAGTTAACAGTTTGATGCTGTAAAGCTTCTTTGTGTTCAAGCGTTGGTGCGACTTAGCTCAGATGGCCCTGCCATGCTACACGGCGGGAGCTTTAGTGGGAGTATAAATACAACAAACCCAGAGTACCCAATGCAAGCAACCCCCCATCGTCTTTCTGAATCAACCCAAAGTTTGGCTCCGTTCTCACTGTGTGAATAATTAACTAATCCCTGAAAACATCTATGAAAATAAGAAATTTAAATTTTTTTGTAGACATTTTTGATCTTTTTAAAGAATTTAAGATGTTCTTAATGCCTTTGTGTAATAATCTCTTTTATTTAAATGAACTTTTATGGAATTTATTTTATTTTTTTTTTTTTACTTTGATTGTTTCTGAGGTCATTTAGGTTGAAATCCAACGAGGTTAGGATTTTTTAAAGTTTACGTGGGTAGATATTAGTATATAAAAATGAAATGAATCACTCTATTCATCCCTAATCGGAGAATTTTTTTTGCTGCACTCCTTACACTGCATCAGGCTGCCCTTCGATGGCGCCAATGGTGGGAGAAGCGGGGGTTAGGTGTCTTCTCCAAGGACCCTAGACGTGCACTCTGTGGGACACAAACCCACGAACTTTCGATCCGCGCGCGAAAGCTCTAACCATTGAGCTGCCGTCTCCACTCTATATATACATTCTTATAAAAAAAAAAAAAACTGCAATATTCAAACACGGTAGAGAGATTCCAATCGAAAGTTCCAATGATCCTTCAACTCTTTGATGAAAAAAAAACCCATCGTTCTAGTGCTGTGGGACACAGCATACATTGGTTTGAAGTCAACACAGACCCGTTTAGATTCTTTTCAATTAACAAGGTTATTCTTGGAGGTATATCTGTATAGAAACGTCAATACGCTGTTATACGTATGTATGGTCTTTTTTGGCATTGAACTAAAAGTATTTCTTCTTCTTTTTTTGGCATTTCCCTTGAGGGGTCGCCACAGCAAGTCAGTTTCTTCCATCTAATCCTGTCTCCCGCTTCCTCTTCGGTCACTCCAAATTTTTTCATGTCTTCCTTCACTGTATCCATGAACCTCCTCTTTGGACTTCCTCTAGTCCTCTTTCCTGGTGGTTCCAAACCCAGCATCCTTCTTCCGATGTACTCTCTCTCTCCTCTGCACATGTCCAAACCGTCTCAGTCTGGCCTCTCTGACTTTATCTTTAAAACCTCTAACATGTGCTGTTCCTCTGATCCTGTCTATCCTGGTCACTCCCATAGAGATCCTCAGCATCTTCATCTCTGCTACCTCCATCTCTTTTTCCTGTCTTTTCCTCGGAGCCACTGTCTCTAGTCCAAACAAACATGTCCAATTTCAAGTCTGTTTGGTCTTGAACTAAAATTATTTCAGTACCAGATTTATGTATCTTTCTTCAATTACTTTAGAATGTATCCCATGAGATTATATATGGAAAGTAGCTCTGAGCTAAATCTAATATATTTACATCATTAGCTGTTCATTAATAAATACTGTCCTACTATGCTTTGTATCGTCTGACACAGAGGAAGAAAGCAGAAACAGACACTTTTACTTTTGTGTATAACTCTTTGTTGGTTATATGGAAAAAAAATGCAAGTTTTATTATAACACATGATTTAAATGTTTAAATACTAAAGTTTAGAACATTAAACAACTTTTTTGTTTTACTATCTAAGTTGGAAATGGGACCCTTTAAATCAGCATCGGCATCACTCGTGTTCCAATGCAACGTTTAGATATATTTACTTTCAAAAGTAGTTTAGATGATTTGTGAATGTTAACTTAGTAAAAACACTGATTCAATTGTACAATAGATGATACTTTTTAAATAAAGAGCATCAAAAAAAGTGCTGAAAGTTTCAATCCTAAGTTAGTGGACGGCTAATCGAGTCACGTTTTCAACATTTGTTAAAATGGAAAAAAAAAAAAAAATCTGTTTTTAAATAGAAATATTATAATAAAATCTACATTTCTGTTGGAATTGATATATTTTTTTTAACTTACATGTTATTCCAACATGTGCTGACTATAATGTGTAGAAAATGAAGGTAAATATGGCCCAGAGGTAGAGGCGGTGAGCCAAGTCACGCTCTTGCTTTTCCAATCCATTCAACATGCAGCACAGCGCCAGACCCTGCGTGTTGCAGCCACTGTTACCCTCTTAATGTCCTTTAAGCTTGGGCCCCAAGTGAAAAATTGCTAATGTGCCACAAAGCCCAGACCCTGGTGACCGTGACTGAGGCTTTGATACAGCGTTGTGCTGGATTTTGTCTGCCGGGAGTTTGGTAATTATGACTTCTTTGTTTGTCATTACAATTTTACACCTGCCATCCCTGAACAGCTTTCATTTCAAACAGCGCTGCCTCCTATGAATGGATGCAATGGAGCAGAGACTTGGGTATGAGCATGCACTTTAACCCGCAACTGAGGCACTCCTGTCATTTTTATAAAGTGTTTGGGCCTGGTGCCCAGCCTCAATCCCTTGCTTTATCCGTGTCTTTGTTCCATATGTGTTCAGCTCGGTACCTTTGTAAAAAGTGCAGTGCAGTGGGGTTGCAAACACTCACCCGAGCACTTTGCCCAGCAATAAGCTGGTCATCTTCAGTCTGAACACTGGTCCTGCTGCGAGTATCGTAGTCCTCTTGTTCGAAATCAGAATCGTCTTCGAGCTCCTCTGGTGTCTGAAAAAGCACACATATACAAAAAAAAAATGTTAGAAAAGTCTAAAGTGTCTGTCAGTTTGTATGAAAATAAAGCCAAAATGGAGAATGAATGTACGTCTATTGTCTGTTTTCCTTTTAGAAGTGCCTCAAGTAGACGTTGGGTTCAAACTAAAGTCAGCGTATTAATTATAAAAACTCAACTTCACAAAATAAAAGCCTGTAAAAAAATAGAATCATATTGTAAAAAGCTTGGGGATTCATTTTAAATCAAGACTTTTTGGAGTTTATAACACGTTCCTTTCCGTCATTTTCAGCTTATCCGGGGCCGGGTCGTGGGGGCAACAGCCTCAGACTAAAGCCCAGGCTTCTCTCACCCTAGCTGCATCCTCCAGCTCACCCGGAAGGATCCTGAGTCGTTCCCATCCAGCTGTGAGACATAGTCTCTCCAGCATGTCCAGGGTCTGCCTCTTGGTCACCTCCCGGTGGGACGTGGCTGAAACACCTCACCAGAAAGGTTCTCGGGGGACATCCTGACCAGATGCCCGAACTACCCCATCTGGCTTCTCTCGACCTGAAGGAGGAGCGGCTCAACACCGAGCTCCTCCCAGAAGGCGGAGCTCCTGCCCCAATTTCTGAGTGGGAGCCCAGCCACCCTGTGGAGGAAGCTCATTTCGGTTGCTTGTGTCTGTGATGTCATTCTTTCGGTCACCACCCACAGTTTATAACACTTCAATTTTAAATAAAAAGATGTACAACCCCTTCAAAATAAAATAAAATAGAAAAAAGACTAAATTATAAGAAAGGTAATGAAATAAAATCTTGCTGTTATTTAAATGACCAAAATCAAACGTCTGATTATTTCATTTGGTGATCCGAGATATGAACGCCTGGCGATATAAGCTCTTTAAAGGCTTGATGGAGAGACATTAGATCTATTTAACATGTTTTCCCTTTTTTTTTTTTTTTACAAATTACATAAAAAAAAAACTTGCTAAAAGGTCCATTTCGATTCATTTTAAATCCAGCATTTAAGACAAGAAACAACCAAAACAACTTAAGTCTCATTCAGAAAGATCTGAGTCTTGTTTAACCTGTTTGATGCTTCACCTTCCTCTGAGGACATTATTCTTTGCTCAGTTTTTTTGTTGAACAATGTTTGTTTCTTTACTTTACAGCTTTATTGTATTTGAATAATTCTCGATAGATGCACCAATGATACTGTTATCACAAAAAACCTTTGAATCCTGTTGGAAAGGAATTATTCAGCTCTGTGTTTAAATAGATCAGGATTGCATCTGTGTTAGCTGAGCGCTTAAATTCCAACAGAGCAGAACATTAAATAAGACTCGTTCGTGTTTAAACGTACACGTGTTCGCCTGCTGAACAGCACAACAGTAATGCTACCATAGAGATTTGATAAAGTATGATCCACAATAGAAATAAAACAAGAGTTCAAAAAAAGTTTCTCCTAAACATGAATAAAATCAGTACTAGATTAGGGCAAACTGTCATCTGTGGGCCTGTCAAGCCTACAAACTTTAAAAAAAAGTATCTTCTTCTTCTTTCGGCATTTCCCTTTAAGGGTCGCCACAGCAAGTCAGTTTCTTCCATCTAATCCTATCTGCTGTATCCTCTTTGGTCACACCAACTATCTTCATGTCTTCCTTCACTGCGTCCATGAACCTCCTCTTTGGTCTTCCTCTAGTCCTCTTTCCTGGTGGTTCCAAATCCAGCATCCTTCTTCCAATGTACTCTCTCTCTCTCTCTCCTCTGTACGTGCCCAAACCATCTCAGTCTTGCCTCTCGAACTTTATCCCCAAAACCTCTAACATGTGCAGTTCCCCTGATGTACTCATTTCTAATCCTGTCCATCCTGGTCACTCCCAGAGAGATCCTCAGCATCTTCATCTCTGCTACCTCCATCTCTGCTTCCTGTCTTTTCATCAGTGCTACTGTTTCTAGACCAAACAGCATGGCCGGTCTCACCACGGTTTTGTCCACTTTTCCTTTAATTCTAGCTGATACTCTTCTATCACCCATCACACCTGATACTTTCCTCCACCCATTCCAGCCTGCCTGAACATGCTTCTTCACCTCTTTTCCACACTCTCCATTGCTCTGGACTGTACTTAAAAAAAAAAGTATGTAAACTAAGATTAAGATTCCAATCCGTTGTATTTCGATTATTATTGGGGCCGGGTCGCGGTGGCAACAGCCTCGGACGGGAAACCCAGGTCTCTCTCACCCCGGCTGCATCCTCCAGTTCACCCAAGAGGGTCCCGAGGCATTCCCTGTCCAGCTGTAAGACATAGTCCCAGTGGAACGTACCCGAAACACCTAACCAGCAAAGCATTCGGGAGGCATCTTAACCAGATGCCTGAGCCTTCCTATCTGGCTTCTCGTGACCTGAAGAAGCAATGGCTCCTCCTGGATGGCAGCGCTCCTTGCTCTATCTCTGAGTGAGAGCCCAGCCACCTTGTAGAAGAAGCTTATTTCAGCCCCTTGTATTTGTGATCTTGTTCTTTCTGCCACCACCCACAGTTGGTGACCATAGGTGAGAGTGGAAACGTAGATCGACTAGTAAATCAAGGCTCAGCTCTTTCTTCACCACGACACCAATAAAACACATTGGGTATTTTACTCCAACAGAGCTGGTCACAGAAGTACAATACATCTAACCCAAGATGGGTTCAAAATGAAGTCTAAATGAAAGCTATTAAAGCTGCTGATTTGCTATAGCGATGCCATGTGGTCCACCAGCACAACTCTGAGTTCATCTTTAATAACTCTCTTTGGAAAGCAAGCCGAAACCAAAAGGCAGCAGGTTAATTCATATGCATGCATCTGAGTTAATAAATCAAATTATAATCCCAGTATCACCTGAGGGATGTTGGGATGCTGGTGACAAGTTATCCCTGCTTTGATCTGGTTGCTTTTAAAACTAGATGTCTAAACAAGGTGCAGCCATAGCCTTTGTTTAGATCATTTTGGAATGCCAATGGTTGGTAGAATAATAATACTAATAATAATCACCAGTGTGACTCTAAACCAAGTTTTGTTTAAATGTTCAAACATAGAATCGTGTTAAGGTATTCAGCCAATGGCCAATGGATGATGCAACAGAGGAGCAAACTTGGTGGTTACTTTGGTGAATATTTTGACTATTTTATTCTCCACTTTTTGATCATTGCATCAGTAAACCTACCCATTACTGTTCTACCATAATTTTACAAGCTTGTAAAAACTCTTTAGTATTTTATAAGTATTTTAATGCTGCACTCTCAGGCAGGCAATTTAGGACGTTGCCAGATTGTATCACTGTGGTTCCTCATCAATTGAGGGAGTAGAGTTCTCAAACTAACAGTTTGAATCTGTGAAGTAGTAAAATTTGTTATTTTTGCCAATGATTATAAAAGTGGCAGCATAGTGGTTAGCACAGGGGCCTCACAGCAAGAAGGTCAGGATTCGAGTCAAGGGTGGGGCGGGGCTAGGAACACTGCCCTTTCTGTGAGGAGCATGTTCTCCTGTGTACGTACAGGTTTTCTCCAGGTACTCTGCTTTCCTCCCGCCCTCCAAAAACATGCATTTTAAGTTAATTGGCCACTATAAAATTGCTGGTAGGAATGAGTATGTTTGTGGCCCCACAGCAGACTGTCGATCTGTTTGGGGTGTAACCTGCCTATTGGCTTAAATAAGTCGGGATAGGCTCCGGCACTCCCTGGAACCTTGCCAGGGATGGACGGTTCAGAAGATGAATGAACGAATGGGATTATAGAAGTTGTAAGTTTGTAGAACCCCTCACTTCACACTTTACAGACGTTTTCTATCCGATATACAGAGGTGTCAAGTAGCGAAGTAGAACTACTTCGTTACTTTACTCAAGTAGAAAATCTCGTTATCTTTACTTTAACAAAGTAATTATTTTTTTGTCTACTTTTTACTTTTACTCACTACTTTTTTATGCAATTATTTGTACTTTTACTTCATTTTTTTTTATAAAAAGTAGTCGCTACTTTTGCCATTTTGTCACCGTTAAAAATAAAGAAAAAAGTTAAAAAAAACAATCCGGATCAATCGCGCCATTTGATTTGAATGTGGTTGGATGAGGCGAGCTGACATAATCTCAATACGACCTCCTCTTGCTTGATCACTTCAACACGTGACACACAGCACGCGCGCATGCATGCACACATACACCCCCCCGAAAACCTCCACCCCGCCATATCTCCCCCCCTGCTGTGTTCCAGCCGTCACGCAGGCTGTATGTGGCACTCTCAACGTTAGCAACTTGTGAAAGACTATTCATTATTGCCTCAAAGAACTTTGAAAACTACCTGCCTTCAAGGCTTACAAAAGCCTTTTGTTTATTTATATTTTTTTTACATTGAGTGTGTTTGTGTCTGCTGAAGTTGGTTAAATTAGGTGATGCAGAGTGAAGCTTGATAGCTGAAGGGACGTTACATAATGCCCTGCTTATGATAATACATTTGAGTGTGTTCATTAATCGATTTCCAATAAAGATTATTAAGAAATAAATATTTCTGATTCATAAAGTTTCACTCAATCATTTAGTTATCATATTTTCTGCTCCTTAAAGAATGTGATAATGGTTAAAAATATGTTCATACACTTTTGTTAATATTATTCCTTTTTTTCTGAAAATTACTATTACTTTTCTACTTAAAGTAGTTTTGACAATAGGTTACTTTTTACTTTTACTTGAGTAAAAACGTCAGTTGATACTTCTACTTTTACCAAAGTAGTTTTTTAACTCTGTATCAATAGTTCTACTTGAGTAGAAAATGTTGGTACTTTTGACACCTCTGCTGATATACAGATGTTTTCAAACATGTATGATCATTTTGGCACTTTTTGATCTTTGTCCATGTTGGTTCAGTTATGGTCCAATCAAACGAGTTGTTAGCACCATACCATGGTGCAGTGTATGGTGATGTGTGTGTCAGTGTGTGTGTGTGTTTGTGTGCTTTCATGAAAACGATGCAACAGCTTTGCACTTTAAGAAGTTTCACTTTACTTTCTTTTTAAATCTCTACTTCAAACTCTGTGAAAACTTCCTTTTTAAAATCTCTGACTTCTTAAGCGCTTAGTCTCACAGGAATTTGCAAAGGAGCCATTTCTTTATTTAAGGAAGAAATAAAACTATTACACACAGTAGCGACATTTGGTATGTGTATGATAGAGTCAGACAACAGAAAAAAAGCACAGATCTTCCAAGTCGTTTTCTCGGAAAGTAATTGAACTTGGATGGGATTATGAAGCCAGCTGGTCCCGGGCAGTTCAAAGCTGCCTGTTTTACATTATTTACCAACATCAAATTATTTCCCATAATTAGATTTTTTTTTCCAGAGCTGCACTGGGAAACCTTCCAGCCTGCATAAAGTTGAATAAATGAATTAGATGGTGAAAAGAGGCGGGCCAATTCGGAGGAGAAACTGTAACATGAGAGTGGGAGGAAGTAGAGCAGCTGCCGTCATGTTTTCTGGGAGGTTTTTCTCAACGTGGCATGTTCTCAAATGTTCAGTCTGATCCGTAAAACAGATCGAGTGACAGATAGATTTCAATTATGTTTCTCCTAATGCCGGAGGCGGCTGTAGTTAACCATGAACCATCTACAATCATTCTCACTATTTCAGTCAGCACAAATTTCAGTGATAAATGCTGATCGCAACGTGGAAAAGAGATGAAGATTAAAAGTGGTTACAAGTGGTATTAATAACAATACACGTGAATTTTTTGGTAAATTGTAAGTAAAAGCCCCACATTTTGGATGAATAAGGGATATCAAATTTGGAAGAAAACAAAAAAGTTAAATTTGACCAATAGGATGTCAATATTAAATAAATACATACATAGAAATATAAATATATTTTGCCCAGAAAAGGCTGGAATGCCTCCTGCGGGTCAGGGACAGGTGGATCGGTGCGGCGTCAGCAATAACTAGGACGCTGCATCGGTTCGTCGTGGTAAAGAGAGAGCAGAGCCGAAAAGCAAAGCTCTCAATTTACAAGTCGATCTACGTTCCAACCCTCACCTATGGTCACCAGCTGTGGGTGGTGACCGAAAGAATGAGATCGCGGGTACAAGTGACCGAAATGAGCTTCCTCTGGAGGGTGGCTGGGCTCTCACTCAGAGATCGGGTGAGGAGCTCTGCCTTCCGGGAGGAGCTCGGTGTCAAGCCGCTCCTCCTCCAGGTCGCGAGAAGCCAGATGGGGTGTTTCGGGCATCTGGTCAGGATGCGCCTCGCTGGTGAGGTGCATCCTCTGGAAGGAGACCGAGAGGCAGACCCCGGACTCGCTGGAGAGACTATGTCTCACAGCTGGCTTGGGAATGACTTGGGATCCTTACAGGTGAGCTGGAGGATGCAGCTGGGCTGAGAGAAGCCTGTTGCCCCCGACCCGAGGCCCCCGACCCGGCCCCGGATAAGCGGAAGACAACGGAACGGAAATGCATTTAAAGTAATTGATTCCTGATTTATCTTCATCAATCTATCAATTTTTCTGTCATCATTAATTCCTATCAAGTACTAATAACACGTCTTAAAAGCATTAAATAAACCGTCAAAAGTAAGAAACATACCCTTATCATCAGCACTGCTTTCCTGATGTCACGGACTCCATCGTACACCAGGCGCGATGCATCGATGAACTCATTCTCCTCGAAAGCTTGTGGCGGGTTCGTACTCAGAGCCTCGATGGCTACTTCCACTTGTTCAGCAAAACGAGGCATAACTGCATGGACAAAAAAACAAACAAAAAAAAACAGACAATTTCATAACTCTGTATAACTCCTGTTTCTAATCTGTTGCAATTTTTTTGAATCCATAATAACACAGAAAAAAATGCTGGTACAAATGACTAATTTAACAATTCTTTTGTGTTTGAAAACACGATCAAATTTAGTTTTTGTGTATTTTTCATGTCCCACATACAATGTTTCTATAAATCATTAATTGGTTTTTAAACTCTCTGATGGTCACAATTTTTGATCGGATGTACTTTTTTCCTGCTGCTCCAGATACGTTTGTTCTTACAGTTTAAAAAGTGGTTCTTTTTATTTTCTAACTGAGAAGCCACGGGGTGTCCAATCAAAATGCCGATCGAAGCCAAACAAATTCATCAGCCTTTTTGTGTCAAACAAAAGCCCCTCAACAAAAAGTAAAGTCCCTATTGACCATAAAAATAGTTGCTTTTTGTTAACAGTATCAACCGGGCAGACCTGAAAAGCTCCGCGCTCTTTGTGCCTTTCAAGTGAATTGTGCTGAATGTGAATAGACTTTGTTTTATATTCAAGAATACAGATGAAATGCTTCAATATTTAGCAGGCTACCTTTCGACGTGATACTCTGTTGTGGCACAAGAATTGTGAAGCAGAGAATTAGCATCACAAAGCAGAGATTTAACCTGACAGGCAGTCTGCAACCGGAAAAACGTCTTAACAAAATTCTGCAAACACCTGAAACATTGCTACTTCATTTTTCAGAGGTACTATAAGGTTCTAGGACATTTCAGCCTCGGAGATTTCAGCCACGGACATTTGGGCCAAAAAACTGCAACCTAGGATATTTGAGCCATGTGCGCCACGAATTTAGGACATTTCAGCCACGGACATTTGGGCCAAAAACCTATTTCGTGTAGAAAATTGTGATATTTTATGTAAAACATTGTGATATTTTGTAAATAGCCTAGGTTGCAGTTTCTTGGCCCAAATGTCTGTGGCTGACATGACCGTTCACCCAGTAGGACAGTTATGTAACCCTTTGTGTTACGTGTGAAGTAGATATATTCTGAGCGTATCTCAATATGTGGTATTCACACCTAACACAAAAGGGCATGAAGAAATTCTGATATTTTAAAAAAATTCTGATATTTTATGTAAAAATTTTATTGTAAATAAACAGTTGCACTACAGAAAATAATTGCTTTTAGTCATTTTTATCCCATGGCTCAATTAAAAATTCTGATATTTTTTTAAAATTTTGATATTTTACAATAAAATTTTTTTTGATATTTTTAAAAAATTCTGATAAAATTCTGATATTTTTAAAAAATTCTGATATTTTATGTAAAAATTTTATCATAAATAAACAGTTGCACTACAGAAAATAATTGCTTTTAGTCATTTTTATCCCATGGCTCAAATAAAAAAATTCTGATATTTTTTAAAAATTCTGATATTTTACAAATAAAAAATTCTGATATTTTTTAAAAATTCTGATATTTTTACAAATTTTTGATATTTTATGTTAAAATTTTATCGTAAATAAACATTTTTATCCCATGCCTCTTATAGCCGAGTCACCGTGGCTCAAATAGCCTAGGTTGCAGTTTTTTGGCCCAAATGTCCGTGGCTGAAATCTCCGTGGCTGAAAAGACCGTTCACCGTCCAAACCATCTCAGTCTTGCCTCTCGAACTTTATTCCCTAAACCTCTAACATGTTGTCAGGAGAGTAGTCTGTTCCCCCTCTGTGTCCTGATTCCCTCCTCCCGCTGTCTGTCTGTGCAACTAGTCACACCTGAAACTCATCTACTCATCAGTTGCAGCGTAAATGGAACAGTTTTTGACACACTCTTCGCCAGATCGTTGTTTATCATGCTTGACTTGTTATCCAGTTTTTGGCTCCAGCTCCTACATTAGAACCTTCCTAGTTTATCTGTTTTGTCTTCTTTATTTGGACTTTTTATCAATCTAATAAATCTGCTTGTGATTTTTCATCTGAGCCTGTTTGTTGTGTCAAGGGTATATTTTTGGCTTCAGCTCCACCTCATGACACATGCGATGTATATGTAACGTTTTTATTTTCATGTAACTAAAGATACAGAGCTGAAGGTTACTTTCATTTGCTCTGCAGTTTCCCAAATTCAAACTCTTCTTTTCTTTTATGTCTTTTAACTATTTCAAGCCTTCCCAAAGACTTAGATCCTCAGACAGGTCCGTGTTAGCTGTTCAAAGGGTGACCGAGCGTTATCGGTCTGGGCTCCTTGACTTTTAAATGACCTGCCTGAGGAGATAAAGCTTGTAACATCAGTATCATCTTTTAAAAATCTTCTTACAACTCACTTTTATTGAACGGCCTTCTTTTGACTGTCTAGTATTATTCTATAAACTGTTTTGTTTGTTTTTATCCACCTGGTCACTTTGTTCGCTTTTTTATCGAGTTGTTTTGTTTAAATGCCTCGGTTGTATTTTTTAAAGCCGCGTACAGCACTTTGTAAACTTGTTTGAAAGTGCTATACAAATAAAATGTACTAATTTGGAGGATTGGGAGCAAGGAACATAGCAGGCGGGAAACAGTATGACACTGTTGGCCAGACCAGGCTAATAAAAAAGCTTGGACCTTATGATCATCCACATTTTTTTTCTCAGTTTCAAAATCTGGCAACTATTTCAATTATCTCACTTGTGCATCAGGCGTGTATTTATTTGTCTGATTAAAACAAACTGAATCTCACCAAACATAAAACCAACAGAAACGTCTGTCTTTTTTTTCTTTTCATTTTTAATTCAGTTAAATCCACTTACTAGAAAAGCGTAAAATAGGCTTTTGGGAATTGCAAGCCAGGCGTTTTAAAAAGAAATATTTAAATGTTCTCCGAGCTCCTTAATGAGCAAAGTTGCTGATGGTGAGGAGCAATTTCACTCATTCCAGTTGAAAAATGATGAAGGGAATTAAATGTGACCATGTTGGAATGGATTTTTTTTACCCACCAGGCTTAAGCATAGTTACAATAAGGAGTTATGAAAGTACAACGAATGTGTCAAAAAAAAAAAAGAAACTCAAACCAAATATAGTAGGCCGCTCTGATATGGTTATCCAAATTACATTGCAGACCCTCGCCCCTCCTCCATGCAAAACCTCTATTTTACACGAAGACAGCTCAATTGAGACAGAATATTATGACAAGGGAAAAGCAAAAAAAATACTTTCAAAGTGAAGCTGCTTGAAAGTCTGGGAAAATATTAATCAAGACAAACCCTATTTGAATTTATCGTAGAGGTCCTGCTGGAGTATTTTATGCAAAACAGCAGCTGTTCGCTCAAACATTTTGCAAACTAAATGATTGCAACATATGAGTTTTGTTGTTTTTTGCTGAGCTCATTTACAGAAAAATGGGCTGGTACAGATTATGCAGACGGGCTCCTTTTCATTATGTGCGATAGGTGTGATGTGTTCTAGATTAAATCTACACTAGTTGATTTTTAGTGTGGAAAAGAGGTGAAGAAGCATGTGCAAGCAGGCTGGAATGGGTGGAGAAAAGTATCAGGTGTGATGTGTGATAGAAGAGTTTCAGCTAAAATGAAAGGGAAAGTGTACAAAATCATGGTGAGACCGACCATGCTGCTTGGTCTAGAGATGATGGCACTGAGGAAAAGACAGGAAGCAGAGTTGGAGGTAGCAGAGATGAAGATGCTGAGGATCTCTCTGGTAGTGACGAGGATGGACAGGATCAGAAGAACAGCACATGTTAGAGGTTTTGGAGATAAAGTCAGAGAGACCAGACTGAGACGGTTTGGACATGTGCAGAGGAGAGAGAGAGAGTACATCGGAAGAAGTATACCGGGTTTGGAATCGCCAGGCAAGAGGCTTAGCGGAAGACCAAAGAGGACGTTCATGGATACAGGGAAGGAAGATATGAAGATAGCTGGTGTGACTGAAGAGGATGCAGGAGACAGGATTAGATGAAAGAAACTTATCTGCTGTGGCGACCGCTTAAGGCAAATGCCAAAAGGAGAAGGCCTTTCTAAGGCACAACATGTAAAAATAAGGACATCTGGTGCGAAAAATGAAACACAGAAATGACCTGTTTCTTTTCGGAAAATGATCGGTGGGCATTTGCTCATGCCACAAGAAAGTCCTCTTGGAAGGTTTCACACACAAAAATAAACTCACAATAAACATTGGTAATAACGAAACATAGCCATCCCTGTCCTTAGAGCCTCTTTCTTGGGGAGATAAAAAAAAAAAACTTGCCAATAAAATTGATTAATTATTAACAAAAATACAAGTTGTTTTAGTAAAAAAGATTAGTCAACAAGAGCACTTTTTTTTTAATCGCATACATAATAAGGGGAGATGGTGGCTCAGTGGTTAGAGCATTCGCCCGCGAACGGGAAGTCAACCTGAAGTTCACGGGTTCACATCCTACTGATCTAGGATCCTTGGAGAAGACACCTAACCCCTCGTTTCTCCCACCATTGGGAGCTGTCCTAGGTGGCAGCCTGCTGCGGTGAAATGCAGCACATACATTTCCCAGTGAGGGATTAATAAAGTATATTAAAAAAATATATATATTTTACAAATTTCAACTTAAAAGTTCAAGTTATTGTGAAGAATATCAATTTTTTAATAATATTCCAGAATTTTATTTTGTATCAATTTATTTGATCTTGTTTATTGTATCTCCTCATGTCTTCACTGCAGTCATTTCTCATCAATCACCTCAACAGATTTCTATCACCCATTGGTTTCTGGTTTATTGCAACACAAAGGTGCGAGTGTTTCCGTGCTTGCAGTGTCTCCATGCTTGCAGTGACTGATGGCATTCTCAGCACTAGTGTGGTTTCTACTGGGAGCCAATCTCAGGCCATGGGTTAAACATCTCTATAATGATCCATCCAGGTATTTAAGAGGCTCTTGTAGTATTAATTGTCTCCAGCTGCTCCAAACAGCATTAAAAGCACCATGTTTGGTTCATTAATAGCCTACAGCCATCTGAAGGCAGCAGGACATGCTGGTTGACGTATCTGCATTGTCTCGCCTGGGAAGTAATCATTACGCTGGACTGGCTACTGTGTTTACTTTTATTAAACCATTTGCAAATTACACCGAGCTGCTACTTTATGTAATGCTTAAGGCGACTTTGCAGAACATTTATGGGTGCCATGTAAACATTTCTGATGGTGCTCGGATAGAAAAGCCTGAAATGGTACAAGGAAGTGCACTGATTTCTGTCGCTTGTGATTGTTCTCAAAATGAGGGAAAAGTCATTGTTTTACAGGGATGGGATTTGTGAGCATTGAAATCTCTGTGCATGCTCATGCACAAAATGCACAATAGAATTCGCTTTGCATTTCTCTGCACGCTTTTGCGCAGTTCATTGATCTGTCTGTAAACCAGTTTAAAATCACACCAAACCTGCACATGCATGCTTATTTTTGTGTCTCAGACAGTTTTTACAGAGGTGAGTGGGAAATGTTATGAGAGCACCATCTTGATGCTAGACTCAGAATATGCCAGACAACATTTATTCCCTTGGTAAGCTCTAAAGGATGAGGGGAGAGGAGAGAGCGTGGGAAGTGCTGTACACTTAACCTGCTGCAAGAAGCCTGGTTACAGGGCTAACCGCAGTGGTTCACAAAAAAAAAATGCATTATCTAGGCATTTATTACAATGTAACTGTGATTAACCTTCTTAAAGAGGGGTTACTGTGTTTTTGTGGGGTACTATTTCTTAACTTATAGAATCTATAGCTAAATCTGGTATTTTTTGTGCATTTAAAGATACAATGTTCGCCAAATAGCTTGTACATTAATTTATTCTGTCTCATTTTGGATTTTTGACGCAGTACCTTTCCTCTGACTCCTCACTAAGTTCAACCCACTAGACGCAGGGACGCAGTGTAAATTTTGTTTGAAGCTGCAAACACAAGCATGAGCATAGCCCGTGCATTGCAGCTGCACGAAAACACTTCCTTCTTATGTTAGAATGTGGGCGTAGAGCAGTGGTCCCCAACCACCGGGCTGCGGACCAGTACTGGTCCGTGGGTGATGTGGTATCGGGCCGCACAGAAAGAAGAAATAACTTTTATTATTTCCATTTGGTTTATTATTCGAGCCATACTGATGTTTTAATTTGAAAAGTCACCAGTGGCGCGTCATTTCATTACATTTAAAATCCTAAACTAGTAAAAAGAGTGAAAAACAAAGATCTATAGGAAGCTTCTTTACAGAGTTAAGACACATACTGTACCTTAGAAACACTCTTCAGGTTTCAGGTCAAGATGGGACTGTCTGGTTCCAGCAAAACAAACTCAGAATTCTGATTGATCTAGTCTCACTGTGAGGGGACAAACTGAATTTGTGATATCCTTTATTTTGAAGGTACGTTTACCGTTACCATAGTAACCAGTGTGCATTCGAGCAGAGAGAATGTTTCCACGTTATAAAGACGCTGCTAATAAATATTCTCATGAAGACAAAGTGGTTTTAAGTTTGTTATTATTGATTAAAAAAGCCAGTTTTTCAGGCTGGTCTTGTTTAATTTTTCTGCTACACCTTTAGACGGGTCCGTGGAAATATTGTCAGATACTAAACCGGTCCGTGGCGTAGAAAAGGTTGGGGACCACTGGCGTAGAGGAGAACAAAATCTGTGGTCAAGAACAATCCGGCGTTTGAATAGCATCTAAATTCTGGACAAGAGAACTCGAAAATTGCTGAAATATGCATACATAAAATAGAAAAACACTTCAGGTAGTTTTGATGTAGGATTAACATAGAAGAATAGTAGAACCCTCCAAAAAGTTGCATGATACCCCCCCACTTTAACCATCCTTGCTCGTCTCGTTTCAAATCAAACCATTTTATAGGGCTCCGTTCACAAAATAGGAAAGCGGCACTAAACACTTGGCCTGTCTATGCGTCCATTTGTGCCTTTAAAACACATTTGTGACGGCAATTTATCTGAGCCACAGGAGGAATTTTCACAAAACTGCCCACAGTTACTCATTATCAATTACAGATTAACTAATTTTGTTTTCAAGGTCATGCAATAAAACGCAAAGATCATGGAGTTTGAAGTCACAAATTCTTGTGAATGCAATGTCTTTTAAACCACTGAAGGTAGTTCAATAAAACTGCTCATCTTCCCAGTACCAACTATAGATGAACTTGACAAATCAGCTCCAAGTTATCACATCTTTCTACCACTAAAAGTAAATGAACGATAGTCCTTTGAATAAATATTGAATCCGTTCCGTCATCTTCCGCTTGTTCCGGGGTCGGGTCGCGGGGGCAACAGCCTCAAACGGGCAGCCCAGGCCTCTCTCACCCCAGCTGCATCCTCCAGCTCACCCGGAAGGATCCCAAGTCGTTCCCCGGCCAGCTGTGAGACATAGTCTCTCCAGCAGGTCCGGGGTCTGCCCCTTGGTCTCCTCCAGGTGGAACGTGCCCGAAACACCTCGCCTGCGAGGTGCTCGGGGGGCATCCTGACCAGATGCCCGAACCACCCCATCTGGCTCCTCTCGACCTGGAGGAGGAGCGGCTCGACACCGAGCTCCTCCCGGATGGCAGAGCTCCTTACCCGATCTCTGAGTGAGAGCCCAGCCACCCTGCGGAGGAAGCTCATTTCGGCCGCTTGTACCCGCGATCTCATTCTTTCGGTCACCACCCACAGCTGGTGACCATGGGTGAGGGTGGGAACGTAGATCGACTTGTAAATCGAGAGCTTTGCTTTTCGGCTCAGCTCTTTCTTTACCACGACGGACCGATGCAGCGTCCTAGTTATTGCTGATGCCGCACCGATTGCTGATGC
The DNA here is from genome assembly GCA_902685375.1 of Neostethus bicornis. Lineage (NCBI taxonomy): Eukaryota > Metazoa > Chordata > Actinopteri > Atheriniformes > Phallostethidae > Neostethus > Neostethus bicornis. The sequence continues at coordinate 8,630,783 of LR738542.1, read as the reverse complement.
CGCATCTTTCCCCCACTCGTGAACAAGACCCCGAGATACTTAAACTCCTCCACTTGGGGCAGGACCCTGTCCCTGACCCGCAGGGGGCATTCCACCCTTTTCCGGACGAGAACCATGGCCTCGGATTTGGAGGCGCTAATTCCCATCCTGGCCGCTTCACACTCGGCAGCAAATCGATCCAGCGAGAGCTGGAGATCACGGTCCGATGAAGCCAACAGGACCACATCATCCGCAAAAAGCATAGATCCGATCCTGAGGTCACCAAACTGGATCGCTCCAACGCCTCGGCTGCGCCTAATATTGAATATTAATAAAGTTTTTTCGACTTTCATGCTTAAAGTTCAAACTATGAAAGAGGCGGTTCAGTTTGAGCCAAATTGTCGCAGTCCTTTCAGCACAGAGTTTCACAGAAAGCATCTCACATTATGTACCACCTCAGTTTGACCTTCAGTGCATTGTGCTGTTTTTTCAGATGATTTAGCACAGCCCACGGAGCTAGCGCAGACCAATGACGCCTGCTTTGCTCTCCGCGGCCTTTAATTTATATAAAAAAGTATGAAGTTTTTGATCTGAATCTTATAAACAACTTTAAATCTCCTTGGCCTCACCACAAAGTTGTGTTATTAAACACCAAGATGGAATGAAAAGATTAAAAAATGAAAAACCATCTGTGGTCTGCACACTGATCTGGTCTTTTACGTTGGTTTAAAAAAATGTCACCGCTCCTCTCAAAGCGCACCAATCGTCTCCTTACAATTTCCTCATCAGCGCTTTGTTCTAACGCCCGCCTTTATTTACACACTGATTAAGAAATCTTACCTTCTCTTCTTTCTAAACTACAAGTTTGCAATCTACCTCTCACTCCTTTAAACACCTCTTCAGCAATCTGTGCAACAATAGACACCGATTTACAAAGTGACTCATCCGTTTTTTTTTTTTTTTGCGCACCTTTGGGCGACAAAATGATTTGGGGAAAGGGCACTGATTCACTTCCCCATTTTTTTTTAGATATAAATAGCTTTTTCTTCAGTGGTGGTTGCAGATGTCACCAAAGGGTGTTCTGATTAAAGATAAAGAAATAAAGAAGAAGGAATAGAGGGGTTAATAGACAGGGTCCTGCCCCAAGTGGAGGAGTTGAAGTATTTTGGGGTCTTGTTCACAAGTGGGGGAAGGATGGAGCGGGAGATCGACAGGCGGATCGGTGCGGCATCAGCAATAACTAGGACGCTGCATCGGACCGTCGTGGTAAAGAGAGAGCTGAGCCGAAAAGCAAAGCTCTCGATTTACAAGTCGATCTACGTTCCAACCCTCACCTATGGTCGCCAGCTGTGGGTGGTGACCGAAAGAATGAGATCGCGGGTACAAGCGGCCGAAATGAGCTTCCTCCGCAGGGTGGCTGGGCTCTCACTCAGAGATCGGGTGAGGAGCTCTGCCATCCGGGAGGAGCTCAGTGTCGAGCCGCTCCTCCTCAAGGTTGAGAGGAGCCAGATGGGGTGGTTCGGGCATCTGGTCAGGATGCCCCCGAGCGCCTCGCGGGCGGGGTGTTTCGGGTACGTCCCATCGGGAGGAAACCAAGGGGCAGACCCCAGACCCGGTGGAGAGACTGTCTCACAGCTGGCCGGGGAACAACTTGGGATTCAACTTTGGGATGCAGCCAGGGAGAGAGAGGCCTGGACTGTTGCCCCCGCGACCCGACCCTGGAACAAGCGGAAGATGACGGAACGGAACGGAATAGAGGCGGGTATGGGGGGCGTATGCCTCTTACAGCTATTACTTTAGAGGCAGACAGCTTGAAGTGTCTTTACTGATATCCCTTAAGTCTTCGCTGCATTTCATTTTAGTGCACTTGAACCTCCGATTTACGGGCGCGACATGTGGGAGTTGGTGGGAGCATATGTGTTATTACTCACTGCAAAAACTCCGGCTAAATCTTATTTCAATGCCCCGACATAATAACAGGGAGCAACGTTATGCTTCCATTTCTCTGACTATATATCTGTTTTTTAATCTGCCCTCTGCAGACACCACATTAATAGGCAGCTTCGGAAGGCTAAATTAGTTTATGCAAAGCATTGGCGTTGGGGAGAAAAGAGTTTGACGGAGGCGGGAACTCGAGGGAGAAAAAAAAGGAGAGAAGTCATAACCACTTTCCCATTAGGTTATTGATTTTTCTACCTCTCAAGGACACGCTTCAATCCCCGACTCGTGTGTGTGGATTGTCTGTCAGGAATCTATAGCCGAGCTTTACATGGTTGTACCACCGCCTGCCCGCGTTCAGTCTGGTCGTAAATCGGACCACCCACAACGTGAGGAAAGAAGGATGGGCAAATTGAGATAAGGTCAAAGAGTAAATACAGAAGTTATGGTGGCGGTGACCGGCATCAACGCGCAGGAATTCATAGAGAAATAACTATTTAAAGTACACGATGTTCTACACTAGAAAAAAAAAAGGTTGCACATCGATGAATTCGGTTAAAATCGCTTAGTGAAATCCTTGGTGACAGCTATTGATTTCTTTTTTTTGGTAGAGTCTAGTTAATTGGACTTGGTACTCTCTAAAAACTGTGTGGTCCTATATCCTTTTTCTTTGTTCAGCTAAGCTTAATCATCTTTCCCCCCACACTATAGATTTCTCCTTGACTGTGCTCAGATCCATAGACATCAGGTCTGAGAGGACGGAGGGGCGAAGGAGGCAAAAGTTCACCCGGATCGATAAGTGCTTTATGGTCCAGATCAGATGTGCATGGTAGCTCTTAAAAACCCCGACTACTACTAAGAGGCAAACAGGAAGAGGAAACACAACAGCTCTTCATCAAAGAGAAATATGGAGACAATGAAACCCTGGTTTAACGCAGTTGCTTCTTCTGCCTTAACATCTCTATTAGCAGTGGTGGAACGTAACGAAGTAAATGTACTTCGTTACTGTACTTAAGTAAAAAAAATTGAGTATCTGTACTTTACTTAAGTAAAATTTAAGACCGGTACTTTTACTTTTACTTCACTACATTTTTAGAGCAAATATCTGTACTTTTACTTCACTACTTTTTAAAAGTGTGTTTTACATTTTTTGTTACATTTTCGTTCAGGAATTTGAAAAATACACAGGTTTTTTTAGCGCATCTTAAAGCCGCTTCGCCAAAATCAAAAGAAGCAGTTGATCGGGAAAAGAAGTCATGAATCGAGAAACATTTTCCGCATTCATTCAGCGCCAAAAACCTAACATCAAATCTAGTACAAAGTAAAAAAAGTCAGAAGATCGTTGTTCGTTGTGTTTACTTCTAAATAAAAAGTTGAGCCATCATTACACAGAGCAGGGGCAGATCTAGAATTTTCCAAAAGGGGGGTGGGGCTTTGACAAAGCCAATATATAGTGACTGGGGGCCTCCCCCCCGAACATTTTAAAAAATAAGTGTCATTTTTCTGCATTTTGGTGCCCATTCACTGGCCCTTCTAGGGGATAGCTTGACTTGTCCCCTTTCCTTTCCTTTTATTTTATTTATTTATTTTGTGGACTAAAAGAGGCGGGAGAGGGGGGTCACACCATGCAGAGTATTTATCCTGGTTAGCATGGTACCATGGTCGAATACTTTTACTTTTTACTTAAAAAGTACAATTTACACCAACTACTTTTGTACTTTTACTTAAGTAGATTTTTTTATTGGTACTTTTACTTTTAGGCAAAAAAATACTTAATTTTTTTTTTGCCTAATTATCTGTACTTTTACTTAAGTAAAAAAAGTGAGTACTTCATCCACCACTGTCTATTAGCATCGAGAAGTGTCCAAATGGAAGACTCAAGCCTCTCACACTAACTTTATAGGTTTTACTATTTTAGCAGCGACTCGTGAGACTGCAGAAGACAAAACAATATATGGTAGATATTTTTTTTTTCAAAAAATTATTTGAGGTAAGTTGCAAACAGAACGGCAAAGAATTTCTAGGTTAAAAGAAATGGGATTTTGTTTGAAGAAAATGTTGACCCTGCAAAGCCGAGTTAAATAGTTCTATCCGCTACCTCAGAGGAGTTCAGTAAAACTCACTCCTTTTTCTTTTTCATTCTTTTATTTTTGAGTTTTCATCTGCTAAGCATGCTGTGTGGCTTCCATTGAGCAAAGACAGAGAGAAAAGAAAGTAAATAGAAAACAAGATGTTGAATAAAACCTATTTTTTTTCTTTCAAGATTGTTCTAAGTTACAGATTGGGTCCCAACTTAAAGCAACAGATGCGTTGCTTTCAGCTGAGGATGAACAGCTGTGGTCAGTAGATGACCAACATAAGGTTATTCACATGGTTACAAGACAAATTTAGGTCTAAATATGAACTAATTCAAGCAAGAAAAGAATATTTTAATAGAAAAAAAAATGATCTTGATAATAGAAAATTAAAATTTACCTGTGGAAATACGACACAATAACAGAGGGGATTGTTTCATGTTAAATTTCTTAGTGATACCATAATTTTGATCTTATATTTAATAATGATCCTAATATATTTCACATTACCTACTTCAGTTCCACATAACTTTGCATTTTAAGTTGATATATGTTGGTCAAACCTTCATTTTCTGTGATTCATTCTCAGTACCAATCCCTGGGCACATGCACGGCACAGTGTAAATCTTGTTTGAGATCCTAAAACAGCTGTAAAGTGCATTAAGTTAGGAAAAAATAGCACAATTTTATTTTCTTATTTAGTTTTATTTGCATCAAAAAAGACATTAATTGCTGAAAGGACAGACTAAGTTTAACCAGAGGAGGTGTACTGAAAAAAAAAAAAGAAAACTTTCTGCTTTTATTACCATATGGCCGTGGCAGAAAACAAAATCTGTGATCTGTGATCAAGAATAATGAGGTGTTCCAATGCCAGACAAGAGAAATCGATCATTACTTAGAATAAACTAAGTAATAAAAGCACTTTATGTTTTTTATGTGGGAAAAATGTTCAAGCATGATGCAAGTTACAATGTTACAAGTCGATCTACGTTCCAACCCTCACCTATGGTCACCAGCTGTGGGTGGTGACCGAAAGAATGAGATCGCGGGTACAAGCGGCCGAAATGAGCTTCCTCCACAGGGTGGCTGGGCTCTCACTCAGAGATCGGGTGAGGAGCTCTGCCATCCGGGAGGAGCTCAGTGTCGAGCCGCTCCACCTCCAGGTCGAGAGGAGCCAGATGGGGTGGTTCGGGCATCTGGTCAGGATGTCCCGCGAGCGCCTCGTACGCAAGGGGTTTCGGGCACCTCCCACCAGGAGGAGACCAAGGGGCAGACCCCAGACCTGCTGGAGAGACTATGTCTCGCAGCTGGCCGGGGAAAGACTTGGGATCCTTCCAAGTGAGCTAGAGGATGCAGCCAGGGTGAGAGACGCCTGGGCTGCCCGCTTGAGGCTTTTGCCCCCGCGACCCGACCCCGGAACAAGCGGAAGATAACGGAATGGAACAAACGAAATGTTCAAGTATGATGCAAACCCCAAGAAAATTAATTTTAAATATATTGAAAATATATTGCCCTTTTTAATTTTTCTTACTTCTCAAGACCGTTAAAGTGCATATGCTACGAACATGTAAACATTTGTTTCTGCCCGAAATAACAAATGATTATCATCAATTTTTATCGCATATGATTAATTTGTCATAATAAATGAATCACCAAAACAACCGCTACCCCCCCACAAGAAAAAAAAAAACTCAGGGGAAGGTTTTCTTTTCAACAGAAGTCTCTTTAAAGATTTTATTTTTATTATCAAACCGTATGTCCTTCTAACACAACAAAACCTGAGTGGAAAAAAAAAAAATTGGTGCCAGAAAGAAATTTGATTTCTTAGAAATCTCTTTCCAAAAAAAAAAAAAAGTTGTAGCAGAATAAACAGTCATTCAAGCCTCAACCAGAATCAGAAATAAATGATATCTAATATTTTCATCAGATGTTAATGGATTTAATCATTTTAATTTGTTTAGAATAAACTGTAATACAGTTTCAAGAAAGAGTCTTATGAATCAAGGAAATGTTTCAAATATACGTGAACACTGACTTTAGTAAATCTGTTTATTTTCCAGAATACATAAAACTTGGTGTTTATTCATTGAACCTCCAATTTGTGTTTAATTAAAATTACAGATTTGTTGCTACTGTACTTTAGTTTTAGATGCTAACTCCATTTTATTGAAATGTATTTGCACACGTGAAAAGTTAACCCTTGTTTATTGTAGAAGACAGGTTCTAAAACCGTCTGCGATAGCAGACAATTCACAAAGTAGGGATAACATGTTTACAGTATTTAGAAGCTGTTGCCGGTCGGAGAAGTGGTCAAAGCACCAAACTTGGGAGCTGATTTGTCATCTGGCAGCATTGGAACCAATCACAGCCCGTCCTTTTTTTCTTGTATACTATATTGATCCCTCACAGGGGAAATTTGTGCGCTGCATCACGCCACAGTAGGCTGCCACTATGGCGCCAATGGTGGAAGAAAGGGGGGTTAGGAGTCTTCTCCAAGGACCATAGATGTGAATTCAGTGGGAATCGAACCTGAAACTTCCGGTTAACACTCTACCACTGAGCCACTACCTCCCCTCTTATATGCTCGTTACAAATTTAAATACAAGTTGTGCATGCTTTACAATTCTTTTGTTGTAGGATAGGTTTTTTCGAGATGTGAGTTTAGAAACAAACAATATTATTGGATGAAGTAGCGAGGGTTCACTGTAATGACAATTAAGTGAATCAAATCTAATTCCGTGTAATTCAAAGAGCCTCCTGTATTTTAAAGCACATCTTTGACAAGCAAGCAGAAGAAAAAAAAATGGGAAAAGTATCACAATGTAAATATATTTTGTATATAATCTAAACCAAGAAGGAATTTGAGAAAATGAGCACTTTTAATTGGACGACTTGAAGATTTGTATTATTCTTTCCAATGAAGAAGAAACAAAAATGGTGGCTATTTCTCTTACCGCAAACCTGCTTCATTATTTCTGTTAAAGATATCGTTAAACCTAGCTACAACAATGTGTAACCCGTTTAAGTCAAGCTGAGACCAAAATAGTTTGGCCTGTGTTTCCTAATGTTGGTTAATGTGAAATATGTGGCTCATCCAAGTTGCTGGATGAACCTCGAGAAGCATAAATTTTCTTGAAATGGTTTGAGGCTGAAAGCAGCTTCATCTCTTCCAATCAATCAGATGTTGTAGAGTGCATTTTCTCCCTAAAAGCTTTTATCTCTTGGAAATTGTGCATTGTGCCTGAAACATTTATTATAAAGTTTAAAAGTTGATGAATAAACTTCAACAGCATTCTAAAATCAGTATTTTCAATAATACTGTTTTTTTGTCCAAGGATTGATTCTGCATTGGGCTTTTTAAATCATCAGACATCCAAATACCTCACATATTTGACTCGAAAGTTCACTAAAAAATTCTGATATTGATTATGTTTGGAGATCTATATCATTATAACGGTCAGTCCTTCATTAGGTTTGTAGAACTTCGTCCGCATTGCTGGTAAAAGGTTGGATCCATTTTCAGAAAGTCAGATCCAACCAAAACTGCTATTTCTTAACAAATCTGTTCATCATGAAAAAAAATTCTAGTTGCAACCAATCTGAAAAGGAATTCTGAGATGGAGTTTCGACTTTTTGCAGATGATGTGATCCTATTGGTTTCATTGGGCCATAACATCAAAATTTCACTGATCAGGTCAGGAACATTGTCCTGTCGTATTTTATGCGCCTAAACAATCACAATTACGGTTTTGAAATATTCCTTGTGTGATATTCAAGAAACTTTTCTGGCTCAAACAACTTTTTTAAAGACGAGAAAGAGTGAAAGCTTCACTACTGCTCTTCAACTCACAACCCAGTACACGATGATGAGGTTTAACCAATACCATTGCATTAGAACGTCAGCTCTTATAAACGGTAAGTAGATGATAAAAGAGAATCGGTGCACAATCAATAGGATGTTGCAACATCAACAGTTCTCCATTTGTTGTTCCTCAGTAATGCTGACATGTTGTTTCTGGACCGTGCTGACTCCTGAAACAAGATCCATGCTCCACGGAGGATTAATAGAGCAGTAGCATAATTATAAGGTCTTAACATGTGACAAGGTTATAGTTGAAAAGTGATCCTAAGTGACCGTGAGATATCTCAATTGTATTTCACCAATTAATTACCCCAATCAATTAAACTGAATGATACAATAACAGAGCAGAATATGCTTTAGATACTGTATAACCAGGACGGTGAGTAGTGGGTTATGGTGGCACAGAGCTCCTGCAGAGAGACTCAGACAGATGGCTGTGTGAACCCACGTGTTTCACCTAATGCTGTTTAGCGACTTGTCAGTGAACAGGGAGGGGAGCTGATTGTGTCTCTCAATTATCCCGGCAGATGAAAGTAACGAGCGAAACAATAGATATGCCGCCTCACTAAATGGGCACTAATGGAAGAGGCAGAAACTGGGACGGCAGGGATGGCTAAGAGAAAAAGGGGAAAAAAGTCGAACAAGAGGGGAGGTAGTCAGACTAAATTGGCTTGTCATAAAACAGACTCTCTCTCTACGTCTCTCTCTCTGATATTTCTTTTTAGATTAAGACAGTAACACTGGTCAGACTTTATTTCCCAGAACAGGTAATTGATAAATGAGTCATTTCCTTTCATCCTTTCCTTTTTTGTTTTGTCCATACTCTAAGATGAAGATGTCTTGTGAAGCATGATTGGGTCTACTTTTACTGAGGTTTTTCACAAAGCACTGATGTTTGGCGGAAACAAGAAACATCAAACTCTATTTCTTTGCTTCCACTTTGGCATTCTCTGCATTCAACGCGAAAAAATAATCTGTGAGAAATGGGTAGTGAGAAACAAAACGTGGATTCATTAACTTCGGGCTGCAGGAAAACGTAGATATGATAATAATCCAGGTCACAAGGAACTACTTTTATATATGCAACTCCTGAAATTTGTAAAAATTAACAAGATCGTTCCATGTAAGCTTTACCCCCCTTAAATCTACCGTGTCTTTAAATATGACCTAAAATTATCTACAGTAATTCTGCCAACACAGAGGTCCTATAATATTTTGTATTAATCCTGAGGCCAATCATTTGGATTCTTTTTGTTGTTGGCCATTTGTTTTCTTTTGTTTCGTCTTCTAAACCCCTTATCAAATATATGTTTTTAAAAATATATATTTTCAACAAAAGCTACAAGATAAAGACAGACATAGTTGACACATAAGAATGAACTAAGAGGAAATGTTGTGTTCATTAAAAATAAATTTAAAACAAATGTTAAAAAATTCTGTATTTCCATTAAAGGTGTGGCTCTTTGGAATAATTGTGATGATGAACTTAAATTATGTTTCAATCTTTTCTGTTTAAAGAAGAAATTTAAGTTATTATTACTTAAAAAATGTGCAAGTCTTGATGGTTAAATTCAAGCTTATATATAATGTACACAGTTATAGTAACAATTGTATTACTTTTTCATTTGATGTTCTAATTTTCATTTTATGTATTATGAATAATTTATGTTTTATGATGGATTTCTAAGTATTTACTTATATGTTTTTTTTTGCTTATATAATGATTTAAAAAAAGGGTCGGCGAAATAAGCGTTTGCTTCAGCCGATACCTTTTCGGTCCTTTGGTAAAATATATATATTTTTTTTCCTTTCTTTCTTTAGTGTGAAATTACACTGTGACCGAAATAAATAAATAAATAAAACTTATCTCATTTGCATGAAAATTAGCAAACAGGAACTTTTAAATACTTTTTTTTTGGTCAAGTAGGCCTTATGTAGGGTCTGTATTCCAGTAGAGTTGACTTTATGATTCTTTCTGAGACCAAATGTTTTCAGAAATACTGCAGTAGCAAGACTAATTGTCATGATCCCCTCACCAGCCACCAGAAGGAGCTCTGGACCTTGCTCCCTCTCCTGGATTCCACCCTGATTCCAAACACCCGGGTGATTAGCCTGATGCTAATCAGCTGTACGTCATCAGCCTGGTGCCTGTTGAAAGGCAGTTTCTCCTTCTCTTTGAGCAATGGTCGCTTTGAATTTTTGAAACCACAGAATATGGTTCGGTCCCCTGTTTGCCTGATTGTGGAGGTTGGTTGAAGACGATGTAAGTTAGTAGTTGACGTTAAATATGCCTACTTTGGTGTTTTGCATCTTTTAAAAAGTAAGTAAGTTCCTTGTAGGGTCACTACCTTCTATTCTAGCCAGGTCCCATGATTTACAATAACTTCAAGACATTTTTCTGATCCTGTGTTTTTTTTTTCCCTTTACAGCTTAAACTGGACTGTCTTACTAAATAAATTTTGTTTTGTTGTCGTGCATTTGGGTCCTCCTCCTTCCACATCACAACACTAATGTTGGTAAAATCCAGAAGTGAACAAAATCACTATAATTAGGGATGTTTATTTGCTGATGCAAATAAGCCACCAACACAACAAATGTTGAGGCGTAAGTTCAGAATCCGAAAACTCTAAAAGTAACAGTAATACAGGTGTAGAAATTGAACTTTTTTTCCCTGTCAGCACACGTGTTAAAATAATTTTCTTACATTTTCATTATGAGTTTGTGTTCTTTGGAACTGTGCTTTAATTTGTTTCCAAGAACCAACCGTAGCCATAAATGAATAGAAAACGGTATAATTGAATTAAAAGCCTTAAGAGTTTTTAAATTATGGTCGACTACTCCAGTGAATATTCAGAAATACCTCCAACTTATTCAATAAAAATAATTGATGCTTAAAGAGCAAATGAGGATGATAAGAGAACAGCAAAGTGCTTTAAGGTGGCAGCTTACTTAAAGGGACGATATAAAGTAACAACCTCCTTTTTGACTGAAGCACCTCCAGACGTATCCTTTAACAACCACTGGGTAAACGTAACACTATGGAAGTGTGCACCTTCAAATGCACCAAAATGACCTCAAAAAGGCTGCATCAAAGGAAAAAATATTAATAAATTATTACTGACTGTTTCAATGTTTTATCAAAGATTAGATCCACATGTGATGTAATTCATGTTTGTATCGTGAGCTTTGAAAACTATAGGCACGTTCTTCTTCATTCGGTCAGTTCCCTGCATATAACTCTTGGGTTTTTTTTGCAACCTCTTCTCACATTCCAACAACTTTCATGTCCTCCTTCACGACTTCTATAAGCCTCCTGCATGGTCTTCCTCAAGATCTCCTGCCTGGCAGTTCCAAAGACTTCAAAGTTGTCTTCTGGACAGTTTATTTGATTATTCTCTTCTTTCTGCATTTCCCTTCAGGGGTCGCCACAGCAAGTCAGGTTCTTCCATCGAACCTTATCTGCTGTATCTTCCTCGGTCAAGCCAACTATCTTTATGTCTTCCTTCACTGTATGCTTGAACCTTCTCTTTGGTCTTCCTCTAGGCCTCTTTCCTGGTGGTTCCAAACCCAGAATCCTTCTGCCAATGTACTCTCTCTCTCTCCTCTGCACATGTCCAAATCATCTCACTCTGGCCTCTCTGACTTTCTTTTTTTCTTTTTACATACTCAATTCATCCCTCACTGGAGAAATTTGTGTGCTGCATTACTACAACGCACCAAGCTGCCACGACGCGCCAATGGTGGGAGAAACGTGGGGTTAAGTGTCTTCTCCAAGGACCCTAGACGTGAACTCACGGGGTATCAAACCCGCGAACTTCCAGTTAACTTCCGGTTTTGGGGCGAACGCTCTACCACTGTGCCACTGTGTCTCTTTATCTCCAAAACCTTTACCATGTGTTGTTCCTATGATGATCGAGACATTTCGATTTGGGAATTATTTTGGAAATAATTTTAAATTGAAAATTATTAAAACTATGATAACTGATATCGAATAAATTATTATTTTTGAATAAATTATTACTTTAAACCACAAATTACTTTTTGTTTTTATTACTGGTACTTTATTGAGAGAAGCATCAATACTAACATGTTACATCCTGCGAAAACTCCTTAAGCTAGCAGAGGAGGTAGTAAAAAGTAGTTCTGTTTCGTCATCTTCCGCTTGTTTCGGGGTCGGGTCGCGGGGGCAACAGCCTCAAACGGGTAGCCCAGGCCTCTCTCTCCCTGGCTGCATCCTCTAGCTCACCTGGAAGGATCCCAAGTCGTTCCCCAGCCAGCTGTGAGACATAGTCTCTCCAGCGGGTCCGGGGTCTGCCCCTTGGTCTCCTCCCGGTGGGACGTGCCCGAAACACCTCGCCTGCGAGGCGCTCGGGGGGCATCCTGACCAGATGCCCGAACCACCCCATCTGGCTCCTAAATACTCCTGCGATCGCAGCTAAAAAACCACAGCAACCTAATGTCGTTGGTCTTTGTCATGATAAAGTTCCCTTATTCACATTTATTTATAATATTAGGAGTGTTAAGTGTGAACGTTCCTTTGAGTAAGTAAATTTTTTTCTACTATGTTTCGGCAAATTGACTGACAAAAGAACATATTGTGATTTATGCCCCTGATGTTGAAATAGATTTATTTTCCACGGCTCCCCTTCCTCATTTTCTTCTGGAATCAGACCTCCATACTCACTTCTGTGAGCCCAGCAATAAAGCATGTTTCTGTTCTGCTCTCTTGCCAGCTGTTGCAAGATTGTTAGACCTGCTCATACACTCCCAGTAGAGACTCCAGTGTTTCCCCAAAGACTTCACTATAGCTCATTTTCACATCGATATCCAACCCACCGCTCCTCACCAACTCTCAACCCTAAATATATAGCTTTAAGCACATTTTGTTTTTTGTCTCCGATCCATTTTTAGGATCGGAAACTGTAAAACTAAAACCAAACCAATTCGATCCACTAAATCAGATTGATGTATACAGTGTCATTCCAACTTTATTATGAAGCACTTGCTTTTAAGAAAAGTAGCTGGAAAAAAAATAGAATAAAATGCAACAACTACAACATCAAATTAAAAAAAGTGCAATAAAACACAACAGATATTATCTAGATTTAAAAAAAAAAAAAAAAAAACTACATAAAAGGCGCATTTCAAAGAGCTTTTTGAAAACAAACTTTTGCGTAAAACTGGTTTCAAAGACAAAAGCCAAATTGTTACAAAACTTGCATTTAGTTTTAGGAACAACAAAATGAAGCTGATTGCCTTTAATAAAAAAAAGTCTGACTTTAAACAAAACAGTGATTTGCTGGTCAAACATTTTGCTAGAATCCACTTTGATCTTCAAGGTTTGAGATAAGTGAGTTGATAAAATTTCCCCAGTTTGATTGTGGGGGTCATCTAGATGGGGGTCCAAAAATTCTGACTTTGGATGCATTTAGACCTGCCTAGAATTTATTTTTTTAAGCCAAATTCATCAAGGATTTGATGTTATATATAACATAAATAACATGTTTCCTCAAGTGGAGAAACGAGAAAGGCAAGAGTCCAAGAATGGTTCCTGGGGGAACTTCATTCAGTTAGGGAGTTGAGGAGGACAAATACTCACCAAACTTCATACCCAATGAGGTATGTATTACTTAATATAGTATACATTGTCCTAAAACGTAAAAAAGTAAACATTTCGCTTAAGCTTGCCAACATTTTTTTTGGTGCGGTTGAAAAAATAATATTCTTTTTTGCCCAATCACCTGAAGCCTAGATGTATGCATCTACAAATGGCCGAAGTAACTAAAGTTAGCCACTCAGAAACAACTTTAAATATACATTTCTTCAACTCAAGAAGAAATTACCTCCCGTATACAATGACGTACAGTATACAGTAATTTGTGAATTCCAAAGATACATTTTTTGCAAATCTACACACACGAGAAACACACTGAATCCTATTCTAAAAGCTGGAGGTTTTTTTTCCCCCTAATCATATTTATCGTACGTCTACTAACGCATACTGTTGTCCACCCCAACAGAGATCCTTTAAATGCATGTATTTCCATCAGACGTGTAAAAAATCATACACATCATGCTTAGATTGGATAAACTTTCAATGCATTCAATTATTTTGTGACTTCTTCTGTGTGTCATACTTTTGTTTTTAAAAAAAAATCTACATCATTATCAATCTGTACTTTTAAAAAGGAAAGACCATAAAATTGGGTTTATACTGCAAGTTTTATCCACAGTAGAATAAACCCAGGGTTCCATCTAAGAGGAGAAAAAAAAAATCAGATGAAAAACTGGCAAGGGGTCAGTGTTTGTGTGGTGCACAGCTGGTGTCCGGCAGCAGTTTCAGAGCCAAAACACAAATCAAAACTGAGTAAAACTGAACATTTGGGGAGGCGAGGTGTATTTGTAAGTCCTGACCAGGATGAGAAGGTAATGGGTGTGTGTTTCTGTGAATGGTGGACAACTCCACAGCATGTAACACGAAATTAGGAAACTCATCCATGTCTCCCTGTGTAGTGTTTCTCTGCGTTTTTGGCACTAACCAGTCTCAGAGAGAAGCTTGATAGACTCCAGCACCCGCTCGGTGTAGACTCCTGGTTCATAGTTTTCCATCTCAGCGTTAATGATGTGGACCACACGAGCAGCTCGACCACGAATAGCTCCGGCAGTTCGGTCAAGAGTATCCACATCTCCCTCTTGCAGGGCAATTACACACTTGTTGACATCCTCAAGGATGTGGTTCTCTATAAGCAGGGAATCAAAGAGAAAAAAGGTAGGAATTAAGCAAAGCGGAGAACAAGTTTTAGAGGATGATAATATATCTATTATTTTTATCTCAATTTTTCTCCAAAGTCTACCTACCGTCCCACAAAAAAAAAAAAAGACAACAGAGTTTGTTCACATAAATTATGTAGGCTGAATTAAAAAGAAACCCTCAACGATACGTCGAAAAAAAAACACAGTATGTCTCTATTGAAACAACATTAATAACATACAGTGTAGCATTTGGCACCTGCAGTGTTTACATGTAAATATTTTACATGCTCTATTGTCAGTGGATCTTTTCTATCTAGTAACTCTATCAGTAGCTAACACGTAGACAGATTGTGGGCACTCTTGGTGTATAGACTTAAAAAAAAAATGAAAGGCATCTCTTGGGTTGAACAATCAAAATTTCAGCACACTTCTCTTTTGGAACATCTTGTATGCCGTGTTCACCAGACTGAAGAAAAGTAACACTTAGCATTTCAACAGTGGTTTTCTTAAAAGCATCCATTTCCTCTGTTTGGATCGCAAACAAGGTTTGGGCAGCGTGGACCCAATCTATATTTTTCTGTGTTTTATTAACTTTATAGTCGATGACGACTATTAAAAGCAATTCCACCTCTTTGTAGATCCACACAAACGAGATGCCTGGCGCCATGTTTCAGGTTTTGCGGAAATAATGACAGAGGGGATCTGATTGGATAGCTCACAACTTACGTTTACATTAATACTGCCGACTACTGGTCTGGCATGCTCATAATCACACTCAGAAGCGTATTTATATGGCTCTGTGTGGACATGGATATTTTGAAAAGGGTTACATGTGGACGTGAGCGTTTTCCTAAAACGGAGGACGGCACATATGTGTTTTCAAAAATATCCGTCTAAGCGTGGACGGGGCCTTAGGGTTGCTGAATTTTCAGTGGTACAAAAAAAAATTGCATCTCTAAAATTTGAATAAACTAAACTGGAAAATTGCATTCATGCAATTTCTTTATTTTTATTTAATTCTTGCATTTTACATCAAAAGTAAGCCAAAAAATGACTGAAGATGGTCTATAGTGGGAGAATAAAAAAAATGAGCAACGATCCTATGAATTAGCTTCATTGAAAGAATGGATATGAAATGGACCAAAGAGCGTCCTTGGTCAAACTCATTTTTGAAAATATGCACCTTCTACCAAAGATTAGCTTATTCAAATGCCTCATTTTAGAATTTTTTTGTGTTCCAGTCAAAAAGTAATCACTTAGAAACCAGAAAAAATAAATGCAATTTAGACCACATTTTTATAGTATTATTAAAAAGAAAAAAAAAAAAACTCAATTTGAGTGTAGAATAATTTTTCCAACTTGCCGTATTTTCTGTGCAATAAGGCGCACTGCATTACAAGGCACACCTTCAATAAATGACATTTTTAAAAACTTTTTCCATATATGTCGCGGTTACGGGGTTACGTTATGCATTCACTAAATGGTGCTGCGCTAAAGGGAATGTAAAAAAAAAACAGTCAGATAGGTCAGTCAAACTTTATTAACAATTACAAAACAGTTTTCTGTTTTTACTCCAAAAATGAATAAACAGCTGTTTTATTATTTTCTCCAAGATAAAGTATTAGTATTTTCATGACACAGTTTATCTTTCATTGGAGATAAACTCTGTTTAGTCTTGTTTACTTGGCGCAGCGCATCCTCTTGCTTCCTCCACTTCCTCACCATTGATTCGTTAATGTCAAACTCTCTCGCTGCGGCTCTATTCCCGTGTTCTACTGCGTGACCGATCGCCTTGAGTTTAAACTCTGCGGTGTAACAGTGTCTCTTGGTAGGAGCCATTTCGGGGTCTTTGCACAAGGTGTGTTCGAGATGACACAGGCGGACACAGTTCTGATCGGCGCAGATCGGTGCGCAATGCATGCCGGTTAGTTTTTAAATGCAAAACTTAAACGGCGCCACCATTGCTCACCGATTTGCGCCAAGAACTGCGTCCACCTGTGTCATCTCGAACACACCTACAAACACACAAATGGAAATGAGACGCCCTTTCTTATATCCCAGCATGCACCGCGCACTACTTCTTCTACGGGAGAAATGGAGTCGACGGCTGCTTACCGCAGTTATTAATCCATATATAAGGCGCTCAGGGTTATTTGACTGTTATTTCATCACAGTTTATGACCTTTTTAAAAAAAGCCCCACAATGTATTCATTCAAGATGGCTTCAAGAGACATATTGACATTCTCAATTTTACTATTAATTGATTTCATGCATTTGGGCATTTCGTGTATTTTTGCACGTTATTGCAAAATTAGACAAAATAAACTGACTTGCTGTGGCAACCCCTGAAGGGAAATTCTGAAAGGAGAAGAAAAAGATTGCAAAGCACTTTGATCCCTTTCATTTTTTAAAGAGCAAACTGAAAAAAGTTGGATGAAATACATGATCGACTGTGTTTGTCTCATTAACACCCATCAGGATTCTGTGGTGTGAAGTTTAAAAAGTTTATCCAACCTTTACGGATTTTCTGCTCCTTCTTACCTGACACAGAAAGGAAGTCATCCACAGAGGTGATGTCGTCCACTGCCTCAGTCAGGATGCGTACCTGCTTCTCCCACTGATCCTTGAAAACATCCATGTTGTCCTGAGCCACTTTGCTCTGAGGGCGGGCGGCCAGAGTCAGAGCAGCATTGATAACCTGTGATGGAAGAAAAAATCCAAGAGTGTGTCCATGGAAAAAGTGAAAAGCAGCCATTACCAAGTTCATGGGGATAAATCAGGTCACAATCAGACCAGAAAAGTTCTACCTTTACTGAAACCATAATAGCGCTCCATTAAAGGCCTTGAAAACTGCATAGTTTTTTTTTCATCTTCTTTAAAGGTAGTATGAAAGTTCTTCCAGCACAGGTGTGGGTAGACCAAGGCCTGAGGGTCATATGTGGCCCATTATGCGTTTTATTCCAGCCTTTCTACCTCAAATAATTTAGGTGACAGGAGGTGGTAGGCAGAGGTAGGGGGGTGATAGGTCAGTGGTAGAACGTTAACCCTTGGACCGGAAGTTTGCGGGATCAAATCCCACTGATCTCATGTCTAGGTATCCTTGTGGAAGACACCTACAGTAACCCCCTGTTTCTCCCACCATTGGCACCATTGTGGCAGCCTGCTGCGGTGCAATGCAGCACACAAGTTTTTCCAGTTCAGGGATGAATAAAGTTCCGTTCCATCATCTTCCGCTTGTTCCGGGGTCGGGTCGCGGGGGCAACAGCCTCAAGCGGGCAGCCCAGGCCTCTCTCACCCCGGCTGCATCCTCTAGCTCACTTGGAAGGATCCCAAGTCGTTCCCCGGCCAGCTGCGAGACATAGTCTCTCCAGCGGGTCCGGGGTCTGCCCCTTGGTCTCCTCCCGGTGGGACGTGCCGAAAACACCTCGCCCGCGAGGCACTCGGGGGGCATCCTGACCAGATGCCCGAACCACCCCATCTGGCTCCTCTCGACCTGGAGGAGGAGCGGCTCAACACCGAGCTCGTCTTGGATGGCAGAGCTCCTCAAACGATCTCTGAGTGAGAGCCCAGCCACCACGCGGGGGAAGCTCATTTCGGCCGCTTGTATCCGTGATCTCATTCTTTCGGTCACCACCCACAGCTGGTGACCATAGGTGAGGGTTGGAACGTAGATCGATTTGTAAATCGAGAGCTTTGCTTTTCGGCTCAGTGTTCTCTTTACCACGACGGACCGATGCAGCGTCCTAGTTATTGCTGATGCCGCACCGATCCACCTGTTGATCTCCCGCTCCATCCTTCCCCCACTCGTGAACAAGACCCCGAGGTACTTGAACTCCTCCACTTGGGGCAGGAATAAAGTAGCATTCATTAATTTACCTTAAACACATAGAGACCGACTAACGAATACACTGGTAATAGCCTAAAAAAAAAACCTGGTACCTATTGAAATTAGGATGATCAGTAACTGCTTTAAAAATAATAATAATGAAAAAACATACTTGCCATTCTCCTTCTACATATTCAACTTTTTTTTGTTTTCAACATTATGTTTGTGTGTAAAATTATCTACAGATGTCGGCCTGTTTATTGAAACCTCAAACAAAATTAGATAAAAAAAAAATAAATCTCAAATTCAAATTTTCTAAAACACTGTTAAGGCATAATTTCTGCAAAATAATTTACATTACAAAGACGAACTAACCATATCAACCTGTTTTGTATTAAATAAAACCTTCACACACTAACGACCCGGCAATCTAAATACACCTCATAATTGTCTCTTGGACACACAATATTGTAAACACGCACACAGAAAGTGCATGAAGTTTAAAGTAAATTCACTGGATTCTAAGGCAGGGATGGGCAAACTATGGCCCGCGGGCCACATGCGGCCTGTTAAACATTTTAACCCAGCCTTCCGAACATTCCGTTCCGTCGTCTTACGCTTATCCGGGGCCAGGTCGTGGGGGCAACAGCCTGAGATGGGAAGCCCGGGCTTCTCTCACCCCAGCTGCATCCTCCAGCTCACCTGGGAGGACCTGAGGCGTCCCTTGTCCAGCTGTGAGGCATAGTCTCTCCAGTTAGTCCAGGGTTTGCCTCTATTTTCCTCCCGATGGGACGTGCTCAAAACACCTCACAAGCAAGGCGCTCGGGGGGCATCCTAACCAGATGACCAAACTATCCCATCTGGCTTCTTTTGACCTGGAGGAGGAGCAACTCGACACCTCCTGGATGGCAGAGCTCCTCACCCGATCTCTGAATGAGAGCCCAGCCACCCTGCAAAGGAAGCTCATTTCGGCCGTTTGCATTCGCAATCTCATTCTTTCGGTCACCACCCACAACTGGTGACAATGGTGAGGGTCCCTTGAATGTGAAAAAAATTAAATAAATAAACCTTGTTTCATGTTTTATTTCCACTGCAATTTTGATGTTTCCTCACTAGATGGCGCACTTTGCGATATGGAAAGCCATCGGGCCAAACACACGCACGTAAACAAGCATGTTAGATGTTAAAAACAAGCAATATGTTACATCAAGAGCTTAGATTTCGAACCTAGCGCCGCTAAATGCACATTTTTAAGCGCAATCGCACTAGATTTCAGACCTAGCGCTGCTAGATTTGAAATTTACCGCTCTTGATGTAACATTTAAGGTGCTTGTTTAAAATCTAGCGCGACATTCTATGAGTCTAATCTAGCGGTTACCAAAGCATGCCATCCATCTGCTCCTGTTCGAGCCCCTTTGTGCCCCACGAACCCAAAAAGTGGGCCACAAAAGTATGGCCGCTAAAGAATGAATAGCTGTAAACAGGCTACAGCTCTTTTTCTTCCACCCTCAGTCACAATATCTGTGTCTAATAGGCTTTTATTATCTGTCTGTGAGGAACATTACCAAGAGGATTTCTAAGTTAGTAGGTGTCAGCAGGTGAACACGGAGGAGCTAACAAATTAAAAGCTGGATTTTCTTAGTTTTTTCGCCTCCCTCCTTCTCTTTTCTCGGTAAGTCGGTACAGCGTTTTATTTCTTACCTAGCTTTGTGATGTGCCCAGTGGGAATCAGACCCACTTTTAACCTTGGAAGTAAAGGATCAATTTTAACGTCCTGCTTCGCCTGCACTCGCTGCTAAAAATTCCTCCCACTCGATTTTTATGGTTGGACATCTGATCCTTCATTTTCAGTCTTTTTCTGAACTATTCAAAAATGTTTTTGTTTTAATGATCTTTTAAAAATTTTATTTATCCCAGCTCAGAATGTGTTGGTAATTAAACACTTACATGCTGTTGATGTGAGGAGTGTTTGGAGTGAAATAGCATTTACTCACCTGTGGACATAAGCTGTCGATTTGGGTGGCAGCCATTCGTACCAACTTCACCCCCTCCTCGTTGTTGGAAATGGAGCAAGCCAAGTTGGCCACCTGAGCAAAAAAAAAAAAAAAGACACCAAATAAGACACAATTTTTAACACTTTACTGCAAAAACAGACCTGATTAGGAAAAAAAAAAAAAGTAATGTAATGGTAGAAACATGACACTTTTATTTGTGTCTATAGATTTCTTTAGGTTTCGAAAAGAGATGCAATAAAAAGTCTCCATAAAGGTTTCAGTTAAGAACTAATTCATGATCATTTTGTCTGGGTTAAAATTAGAAAGTAAGAAAGAAAGAAAGAAAAATATACTTCATTCATTCCTCAACGTGGAAATTTTTGTGCTGTATTACGCCGCAGCAGGCTGCCACGACAGCACCAATGGTGGGAGAAACAGGGGGTTAGGTGTCTTCCCCAAGGACACCTACACGAGAGCTCAGTGGAATTCGATCCCACAAACTTTCGGTCCAAGGGCGAACGTTCTACCACTGAGCTATGGCCTCCAAACTAGAGTAGATGTATTGTTCAAAATCAACATATTCAAAGTTTCGACCAAATTTAAACATTTTTTCTACATCAAAGAACATATTTGAAGTTATTTTCTATTTCATTCATACATGGTTTAGCATTTCAAAAGCTCTCTAAACCCGTATTTAAATACGATTCGAACACCAGGTTGTTTTCTGCAACACACTTTGTTTATTGCCACACCCACATTCTAGCGTAAGCAGGAGGAGTTTTGTTAGCACACAAACACTTTGATCCCGAGTCGTTCCACAGCCAGCTGTGAGACATAGTCTCTGCAGCAGGTCTGGGGTCTGCCTCGTGACCTCTTTCAGGTGGGACGTGCCCGAAACACCTCACCAGCGAGGCCCTGAACCACCCCATTCGAGGCAGACCCCGGACCCAGCAGAGAGACTACAGTATGTCTCACAGCTGGCTGGGGAGCGACTCGGGATCCTTCCCGGTGAACTGGAGGATGCAGCCGGGATGAGAGAAGCCTGGGCTTCCCGTCTGAGAATGTTGCCCCCGCGACCCGGTCCCAGATAAGCGGAAGACGACGGAACGGAACACACACTCTGCTAAAACTCTGTCCCTCCTTTCACATACTGCTCTCCCTCCACTTATGAGGAAATAAGGTAGGAATTAAGTTGGAAGTGAGAGGAGGGGGATTAAAAATGTCAAAAGTGGAAATGAAACTGATCAAATAATTACCATGATGTTGAATATTAAAAAATATATATATATTTCCATAAAAACACAATATTCCCACTTCGGCTTTTGGTATTCATATTGTTACACAAAATAAAATTGAAGTCACGGAAAACAGACAATAACATGTTTTTATTTTATTGATTTTTTTAGACTTTTACAGCACGTTTACACTAATTTTAGAAAAAAAAGGCATGTAGCAACGACAGGAACACACACACGTGTATAATAATTCATATTCCTGCCAAAGCCAGATTTAAATTTTTTAATCAACCAGAATGTTTTGTTTCCAAAACAGATACTAAAATCTCTAAAATAGAGATCCATTTAACCGCTTTCTTGAGCAAAAAAGATGACATTTTTACTGGTTGTGAGTTGGATTAACAAACCCAACACGAAGCAGCTCGCTAAACAAATGTGATCAACACACAAAATTGGGTCGAACACATTTACAAAGAGAGCAGCATCATGTTGCTTCTTATCTAGCGAGTTAATAATGTCACCAACCACGTCAGTTGCTGCAGTAATTGTGCTCCAGGCTCTTTTAAAGCAGCAGCAGGACATTATTTATCTTCATAGAGACCACACTATTGTGATTTAAATAGTGATTCTGGGATATTTGGACACTCGGAATGGCTTAGCAATAGGGCGCAAATATAAGGTCGCAAATATAATCAGCCTTATTTTATTTTAGGACCTAAGTTATGAACTTAGTTATAAGAAAGACATGTTGTCAGAGGTTAAAATTGCTTAAAATTTCTGTATTGGAACAATTTATTGTTCCAATACAATAATACAGTGTACTGAATTTGTGTATTCGTTATTCGTGTTCAGGAAGTAGGAAATAGGAAATAAGTAGTCAGAGAGAAGGAGATAACGTGTTAAGCTAGCAGTGCCGGAGACCATCCCAGTTTAAATCCAACCATCAACCATCCACACTTTTCGAGCCCTTTGAGCGGCAATATGAGTGAGTAGTTTGTTATGTTTATGATTGTATGTTTGTTTGTAGTATTATTTTCAAATGTGTATGACTAGATGCTCATTTATTTGTTTTCTGTATGTTTACAGTTTCACACTTCTTTCTATTAAATTCTAAAAAAGCTACAACGGACTGTTCTATGGAGGAGTTTATGGAAAGGAGAGTTTAGCTGGCTGTGAATCCCAATTAGGACACGGGGTCACATTGGGTGCAACAGTACAATTTCTACAAATTATGCAGTAGTCATGTGCGTTGACTCATCGACAATATGAGCTTAAACTATTCTGTTGCATTTTTTAAATATAACACCGAACACGGATCACAAGCTACAAAAAAACTCCAAAAAACTTATTCCTCTTTGTCATTGCTGTTGAAAAGAAAAAAAGGTCTAGTTTTTCCTTTAAATCCAGAAAACAGTCTACAGATTTTTTATTTGGAACTTTTGGTTGACTATTTGTTGGGAATACCAATTGATTCTATGAGAGCAAATGTTTTACTGACTTATTTTACAATCCAATAACATCTGTAATAAAACCTCTTACGTAGCGAAGAGTCATTTGACCGGCTAACATGTACCCAATGGACTACTGATAAAATTATTTTGTTAATTTAGATTCAAAATTCAAAAAGAGATGGAGGTAGCACAGATGAAGATGCTGAGGATCTCTCTGGGAGTGACCAGAATGGACAGGATCAGAGGAACAGCACATGTTAGAGGTTTTGGAGATAAAGTCAGAGAGGCCAGACTGAGATGGTTTGGACATGTGCAGAGAAGAGAGAGAGAGTACATCGGAAGAAGGATGCTGGATTTGGAACCACCAGGAAAGAGGCCTAGAGCAAGACCAAAGAGGAGGTTCATGGATACAGTGAAGGAAGACATGAAGATAGTTGGCGTGACCCAAGAATATGCAGCAGATAGGGTTAGATAGAAGAAACTGGCTTGCTGTGGTGACCCCTGAAGGGAAATGCCGAAAGAAGAAGAATAATTCAGATTCAAAATGACTGCATGCATAGAACATCAAGAGTGGAAAAAAATAAGACACACGGGAGTTTAACATTTCCAGAATTGCTGGACAAGCATGCTAAATTTTGATGCTGCACAGAGCTTCCTAATTAAGGTCTTTTTTTTAGCCCATTGCAAAATCCAAGTACATTTTTAATATGTTAAAACTTGTGCCAAACTTTTACCTCACCATCCTTTACAGTTTCTCTACAGATGTATTTTTACTGCTAAATTTTTAAACAGTTTTTGGTAATTTTGTTTCAGACATTTTGTTTCAGTCATTATTCGTTTTTTCACCCTCGAGGCAAATTTAAATGTGCCCAAAAAATTAACAACATTAGAGGTTTTCTTGTATTACAACATTTAAAACTGGCTGATCAATTTGACAAAGTCAGACCAAATTAGATACAGAATGAAATAATCCTAATAACCAGATCCTTCATTCTATGTCAAGAACGCCCACACAGAGTCTAGTTTATTTCCTTGAGTCAAATTTTTCCACTTCGGGCACTCGCAGTTCATTTCCATAACTTCAGACTCTTCATAATCCAATAGCATAGGTAAACAAATCAGAACGAGCCCCAGCTCTGAAACTGAACCATAAAGACACGGGCCTGCTGGCTGCAAAGCGTGCCGCTCTGTATTAGCACTTCCACCACTCACATGTCACTGTTTGGAAGAAACGGAGGTAAATCAAATTTGCTTTGGAGGACTTTTGCTTAGAGCTCTGTCTCTTTACTCATGACAGCAATGAGCACGCTGATGGATTACAGTCCTTCCTGCGAAGCGTGGCGTGTACGTGTTTTAAGTGGCGCGTGTCAGTGTGCAGAAGATTAGTTTAAAAACCAAACAAATCACACTTGTGAAGCTGCATCTGTTTCACTATTGTTTTATCTTCTATTCGACACAGAAAATGTTTTTAAGTATATTTCAACACTTTTCGATCTTCTGAATTTGCCTTTGAAGGCAGATCAAACACATAAAAATGGTATTGCACCTGAGTGAAATGGCCTGAAAATATTTACATGCATGTGCTATGGTAGCCAAAAATTGGTGTGATCGGAATGATTATTTGATTTGATTTTTTTTTTTCTTTTAAAAATCAACAAATAGTCTCCTTCTGAGGTACCAGTCAATTGCGATTGATACACAGAGTGCCCTTTCTTTCAGTATATCTGGAGGAGTGGCTGGAGTATCTGGAAAATATGCTGGAAGAGTTGGTTTGGTCCCGAGGGAGCTGAGGAGAAGGAGTCGATCTGGAGGAGGTGCGGAGAAGGAGACTGTCTAGAGGAGTTGCTTCGGGCCCTGGGTTTTTGCGGTTTCTATGAAAACGTTCGGTTGGTCGCTTGAGGCGCTCACTCGGACCGAGTGAAATACAAAGAAGCCAGTTTGGTGTTCTTCACTGCGGCCAGGCTTTGTGACTCATTCCGGACTCCAGCTTTTGGGTTGCCAGCTTGGACACAGTGCGACCGGACTCGGATGCCGGGGGATTTGGCCGAGGGGGCATCGAGGTGTTAAACACCCAATGTTTGCACTGCAGCACTCAAATTTCCCTTCGGGGGTTAATAGAGTATATTCAATTCAATCCAATATGGCACTGATCTAGATTGAATAAAACATCTGGATAAGGTATTTGCATCAGTTTCTTTTATACTTTTACTTCCTGGTCATAAACAAACTTCCGATTCCAATTTATATCGGGGACAAAATAAAGTATATTCAATTCAATATCCTAATATATTTCCAAGGGCTTTAGTAACTAAGAACAAAACTAGTTCTTATTTTTCCCACATCTAACAGCCTCTCCAGTTGTGAAATCTAACCAATATGAGTTTTTTTTTTTTTTTTGCTTTCTGTTCTGACTTCCTCCTAATCTACAGCTCCCCATCTGTAGAGTTGCTCTGCCCTCTGACTGCTGCTGCGTCCTGTGAGGGGTGAGTGGGCAAAGAGGGAGTTTAGATGCTGGAAGCATGCCCAACAAAATCCCTCTTACTCTCAGCTACCCAACACGAGAGACAGGCCAAGGCCAAAGCAGCAAAATCTGGCCAAAACTACTAATTGCAATTATCTAGGAACCACTTCTCCTTTGGGTGTCTATTTTTAACCAGGGGAGTGAAAAAGAAAACCAAGGCAGAAGGTCTAAGAGCACTCAATGCTAGGCTGACGTTAATATGGTCAAGGATGCTGGTGCAGAATAAGGAATATAACAATGCACGAGCGTCTGTGTGTGTGTCTGAAAGAGAGAGAAAGAGAGAAGGACCAATAGGGAGCAACCCCTGCTGCTGACCATTCTTCATTTTAGCCTTGAACAAAGAACTATCGATTTTGTCCTTTAGCTCTGCTCTGGATAATCACTTGAATTCTAATTTGATGAAGGGTTTCATGACAGCTGGAGATATGGGCGTTTTCATGTAAGCTATCTAAATCACTGAAATGGAGCTGAGTAACTGGAAATGGCTCCAACTGGGTCTTTTTTTTCTGTGGTGTATTGTTAAACAGTATCTTTAATGTGTCGCCAAGCGACAGAGATTACTGTAATCTACTAAATAACATCTCTCCAAAGTCTTTTCATATCTCTTTTAAAAATCATTTAATGGAAAACTTGCAATTTCTGTTTGTTTTTGAAATCACATTTATTTTTTTTTAACTTTATTGAACAGGTAAGAGTTACAAAGAAAAAGTGTAGAATTTCGAAAAATAGATATGAAAAAAAAAGGGATCTGTCTGAAAATTTGTGGTTGTCCTGAGGGAAAAGAGGCGGAAAATTAAATCCCCTGCACAAAAAAACAGTGATATAAAATAAATTTAGTGTGGAGAGATGTTTTTGTAGAATTTAAATGAGGTTGATCGATCAAATTCCTCTACTTCCTGTACAAAAACGCCCAGACTCCTGCAACCCCGCTGCTCATAGGAACGGTACAGAAAATAATTTCTGCCGCCTTCCATCAAACTATTTAACCTTTCACTTTCAAACCTTTTCACTTAAACTCACAACAGTTAAAAAAAAAGAAGAAAGGTATGATTTGTATGATGACTTATATGATTGTAGCACTGCAGCACTCAAAGTTCCCATTGGGGATAAATAAAGTATTTTCAATTCAATCCCTTTTGGCATTGTGGGGGTGTATGGGGGAGAGGCGGGACACACCTAAAACAAGTTTCCAGTCTGTTGAACGGCCAACGAGACTGGTTAGCACGCATACACACTCACTCGTACGGGCAATTTCCTAGTGGCAATTCAACTGAACATGAATCTCTTTGAATAGTGGGAGGTGTATATATGAAATGTTCCCTGCTATGTAAGCGGTATTGTCAAAATAGGAAGCCCTTGTTCGTTCTTACGTGGGGGAACTGGGACAGAAACATTAATACATAAAATCATAGTCACTTGCAGAGTACAATTTTAGAAAGTAGAAAAATTATTAGTGTACGATATCAATGACATTTTGGACTTGTTCAAGTTCAACTTGTTTGGCCAAAACCTACAATATTTTGGATGCCTGTACCCAGTTTTTACCCTCTGGCAATCACTTTACCCTGCTCCAGTGCCATACAAACAGGCTGAAGAACTCATTCCCACGGCTACTGGGCTCCTAAACAACCCAAGATTCAACTGGTGTACTTTACTTTTAAATTTTGAACTTATATTTAAAACACTAATGTATTTTTCCCAAAAAACTACTCTTAGACATCTAAACCTCACCACAACTGCCTGGTGGCGCTGTGGTTATCACAATGGCTTCACAGCAACAAGGTCAGGGTTGAAATTCTGAAGTGGGGATGAGGTTTGAATCACTGGCCTTTCTGTGTGGAGCTTTCATGTCCTCCCCGTGTATGTGTATGTTTTTTTTTTCTCCCCGAGTACCCAGGTTTCCTACCACCCTCCAAAAACATCTGTTAGGTTGATCGTCCGGTACAAAATTGTCCTTAGGAATGAGTGTACAGTATGTGTGGTTGATTGTCTGTGGATGTGGCCCTTTAACAGACTGGTGACTTGCTAGGGGTGTACCCTGCTTCTCGCCTAGAATCCTCCGGGATATGCTCCGCGGGATAAACGATTCGCAAGACAAAACCCCTGAATTGCTTTACAAAAAGGTTTTGGTAACAAATATAAAACTTGCACACCACTATTTGTTAAATGAAACAGTTTAATCTACTGACATTAAGAGGAATTCTGTATTTCGGGTTGTGTCTCATCAACTTTTTTTGTATTAGGCCACTTTCAGACCCGGATGTGGCAAAAATTTTAGACAAGATTAAGTCTGCTAAAAAAGTAGTGAAAACTCTAAGCAGCCACTGATGCAAAGTGGATGAGTTAGTGGATCGGTGCCATGCTGACCATCTTTAAATGAACAGAGATAAGCCAGAGTCACTGCTGGAGTCCAGACCGGTAAGAGATCACAGCCCTGTGGTCATTCACAGACACTGAGCGGGAAACTCATTGAAGTGCGAGAAAGTTTACATAGATTACTACAGGTGCTCTCACAGGTGCTGAACATCTGTCTTTAGAAGCTTAGAGTTGTTTGTTTTCTTCTCTTGTATGTTTTTTGAAACACCAGCTGCTTTAAAGCCCTATGCATTAAATTAAAACGTCAGATAATGAGACTGAAACAAACAACAGGTGATACTCTTACTACTGCATCCTGCTAGCACAGGAGCATTTCCAACAGAGCTAATGACAAAACAAGGTGGAAGATCCAGGTTGTAAGAACAGTTTGTGCAAACACCCATTCATCAAAGAGACAGAAAAATTGAAGCCAGGTGGACTAGAATTCTGGAAGTAAAGTCCGACGTACTCTCTATTGGTCAAGTGGAATTGTCGCAAGTGAACAATTTGGCATGTCAAAATGCAAAATTCATTTTATCCTTGCCGGAGACACGGGGGTGTCGAAGCCTATCCCGGGCAACTTAAAGGGCCCATCTCATGCAAAATTGACTTTCCAGAGTTTTCTACCTTGTAAGAGTGATGTCCGGGCCTTGTATATGTCACCAAAGGGGTTTCTAGATTGATTTAGCCCTTTTTTCATAAATTGCTGTGGATTTCTGGTACGCTCAGACAAAACAATCAATGAGCAGATGGCTAAAGTATGACGCGGCTGTCTAAAGTGTGACGCATTTGACGTAGCCAGGACGGACTTCGCACACGCCCCCCTCCGCAGCAAACCCTCCCTCCTCACCACCCGCCCGCCCTTCTCACTACACTAATCTACAAGCATTTTGTAATACTTTACCAATCAGTAACATTCATCCCATGCTGCCGCGGTGCTTGTGCTTCGTGCACCTCAAAATCCTCGTCGGATTCTGGATCCAAAATGTAGGGCTGAACATGATGAATCGACATGATAAAATCTTATTTCAGACGCTACCAAACCGCTACGCACGGGTTTACGCCTGCCTTCCCCCTCCCGCTCAGAGATGGGCGGAGGAATAGCGGCTCAGTGCGATCAGAGGGCGGAGCTTGTACTTTCTCAGGACGGGCGGGGGGATGACCAATACCCGGCCTTTCATAGTTCCGGGTCTGTGACTGCGCTCCACCAAATCAATATATTTTCATAACTATCGTGTAATGCATGTTGCAAACCCCACATTTTGCGTGTGTATGTGCATAAGATACAATGTGAAAAGAGTTATTTTGCATGAGATGGGCCCTTTAAGGCAAGAGGCAGATAAACCACGAACAGGTCGCCAGTCTGTCGTAGGGCCACACACACAAAACAATCCACACACCTAGAGTCGATAGCATAGTGGCCGGTCAACCTAACATGCATGTTTTTGGAGGGTGGGAGGAAAACGGAGTATCCAAAGGAAAGTCACGCATACACGTGGAAAACATGCAAGTCTATTCAGAAAGGCCAGTGTTCCAAACCTCATCCCACCTAGGACTCAAACCCACGACCTTCTTGCTGCAAAATCGATATATGAAAAGAAAACAAAGAAAATTCCATTTTTGTTTCAGGTTAACCTCAAAGCGTGTCAAAGGTTTTTTTTTTTAATCAACAAAATTAAATTACTACTACCGTAATAATTCGAGTCCTAACCCCAACCCTAAGCCAAGCGAACACATTTTTTCTTGCCTTTCAACCCCCTGACATTCCCTTTACACATTCACACACATCAGTATTCCAATGCTGATGGAGCAGAACATGTAATAGAGGAATACAATATGCAGAATGTCAAACAATTATTTACCGGCCCTCGCAAGAGCACTTCCATTTGTTTTAGTCACGAGCCGTCAGTTCCATGAGGCTGTGACTGTACGTGCCGAGTGCGGACCCGAGGTGACAGAAACAGGTTGAGGTGTGTGATACGTAGCGGCACATGCAGTGGAGGTTGTGTGAGGTTCAGGTCTCGAAGGGTTTCTTCGCAGCAGGAGCTGACAACCTGCAGCGACTGACGAAAAGCCACGCCTTTGAAAATCAATCCTTATTAAAGTGACGTGCATATTGTCTCAGGAGGGATGCCCACCAGGCTTGCAACAACATCAAAAGCAATGCCAAACCTTGTGGCATATTAAAGAAGAAAAGTTTGAAATAACAAGAACAAAGCAATTGATTTTTAAGCATGTTCAGAATTATAATGAGTTGTTTTCAACCGCAGATCCAGTTTCTGATGAAGGCAGTCTTTAACAAGTAGACTTCTTATTTTCAGAATTACAGCTTAGTAATACCCAAGCAAGGGAATCCACTTGTACAATATAGTAAATACTATCAGCGATTTTAAAATAGCAGGATAAATCCATACGATAAAGCTAGAAGGTAATAAGTGAGTCTGTATGATTACAGATTGCCGTTTTAATTCTCCCTCTGCGACTTCCTTCCCTCCACCCACGTACCCGCGTCTAAAAGACAAAGTGAACCGAAATTGCGAGCGACTCTAATGCACTTAGGAGTTCTCTCTACACTTCTTAAGTCATAATGGAAATGAGCTGAAGTCACTGTTTACAAAGTGACAGGTTCACTAATACATGGCTGACTAGTAGAGCATCCTTTCCTCCTCCACAAAATGCTGCCCCAGCACAACCCCGGCTTCAATGACAAACAATTCCACGCATAAAAGCAGGCACATGGAATCAGGGAGCGCCTCTTATTATGTCAATGCTAAAATTCCACCAGCAAAAGCAAATTATTAACAATAATTTGGAGCAATAAAGAAGACGGTTCTGTCTCAAGAGATATGGATATTATTTGTGTTGGACGTCTCACTCGCGGGGTCAGCAGCACAATATATTGATTTGTCGTTACATCGATGTCAACAATTGCAATTTATCAATGGCAAAAGTTTTTTTTTTCTTTCGCTCTTCCGGGGCTGGGTCGCAGAGGCAACAGCCTCAGATGCCCAGGCTTCTCTCACCCCGGCTGCATCCTCCAGCTCACCCGGAAGGATCCCGAGTCGTTCCCCAGTCAGCTGTGAGACATAGTCTCTCCAGCAGGTCCAGGGTCTGCCCTTTGGTCTCCTCCAGGTGGGACGTGCCCGAAACACCTCACCAGCGAGACGCTTGGGGGGCATCCTGACAAGATGCCCGAACCACCCCGTCTGGCTCCTCTCGAACTGGAGGAGGAGCAGCTTGACACTGAGCTCTTCCTGAATGGCAGAGCTCCTCACCCAATCTCTGAGTGAGAGCCCAGCCACCCTGCGGAGGAAGCTCATTTCGGCCGCTTGTATCTGCGATCTCATTGTTTTGGTCACCACCCACAGCTGGTGACCATAGGTCAGGGTTGTAAATTGAGAACTTTGCTTTTCGGCTCAGCTCTCTATTTACCTTTCTCTCTCTTTTACTTGCCTTTTACAAAGCTAAATTGAAGATACATATTGAATTATGTGCATTAAATATCAATAAAAATATCATTCATTTTATTTTTGTAACATCCAACAGCCCTTTTGAACACATGCCCTCCAATGCTCTAAGTTATTTTTATTTTTTTTTTGGATTTAAGCTGCCGATAATCAGAAACAGTACCAAGCAGCTATTTGACCAACCTGTAGTTTTTCCTTTAAAGCTACTGAAAGTAAAAGTTACACAAAATACAAGGTGTAAATGAGAAGTGGTAATGTCCATTCATTACAGTAACCTGCTAAACTGTAAGCGACCAAGGTTGAAACACTAACAATGACCCTTTGATGGCAACATGAAAGTTCAAAGACCCCATTCTAGAAAGTCAATGACTCCTCAACAAAGCTGCTACAAGGTCAGCAAAAGCAATTGTGCACGCTGGCTCCCACCGAAGCTTCACTACAGGAACAGTAAAAGTGGAGGAAATGAGACTGTCCTCTCTGTAGTGGCACGTTGGGGCTTTTGTTCACCGAAAAATAACCTGCACATTAATTATCCTGTGATGTGTTTAAGGTCTGTTCTCAGTGAGGTGGAAGAATTCTCTCATTTTTGGATGGAATTGAGTTAACATGAGGCCGTAGTTTCTGTCCTGTTTGTGCTTTCAGAGATACAGTTCAGACTTTACACCACTTTTTTTTATTTTATACTCAATTATGTCTTTAATATGTACAGATTACATGTTTAAGACACATTAAATCTTACCTAGATTCGGGCACAGCAATGATCTGCAGTAATACTTGCTTCATCACTGTGTCCTGCTCATTTTTTTTTTAAAAAGTCAGTTGTCTTAACACGCAGCCCAGGGGTGCCCCACACAGTTTGGACCACCGAGCTCTAAGTTTACAGATCTACCATTAATTTAAAAAAGAACATTTTTCACATTTGAACATTGTATGTGCCAAATGCATTAGGCAATTAATGCTATATAAATTCTGACATATTATGCTTGAATCTTTTCTGTTCTGTTGGCATCTGCTTATCCAGGGCCAGGTCATGGGGCAACAGTCTTAGACGAGAAACCCAGGCTTCACTCTCCAACGGGAGCTGGCCGAGAAGTCTACTTTTTAGTATCTCCAATGGGTACGGGTTCTGCCTCTGGGTCTCCTTTTGGTGGAATGTGCCCGAAACATCTCACCAGTAAGGCATATGCAGCCACCCAATCTGAATTCTCTCAATCCAGAGGCGCTACTCCGAACTCCTCCCGGATTGCAGAGCTCGTCACTCTATCTCTAAGAGGGAGCCCAGCCATCCTGCAGAGGAAACTCGTTTCGGCCGCGTGTATCTGCGATCTCGTTCTTTCAGTCACCACCCTCTACCCAACTTTGATAAATAAGACCAGTGTGTGTATCTTATCTACATTGTGTGTAGATTTGGAGAATTTCTTAACAGGTATCCGACTACTTATGCACCACAGGCACTAAAGGCAAGAGGAACAACAAGCCAAGCACTTAAGTAATAAATCCAATCAATGCATTCCCTAAGCTTCCTGTTTAAAAGTACAACTACACTCTATTTAAAAAACAGGCCTTTATGTAAAAACAACTTTTGGGAGACTTCTAACATCCTTGAACATTATTCACTAGCAAAAAGAAAACTATCAGAATGGGTTTTTTTATTTCATTCATGCGTGTTTGAGTAATTTGAGAGGTCTTTCATTCAGCATTTGGACATCATTTGAATGCCATGTTGCTTTCGACCTTGGGTTTGGTTCTCCATCCGATCTACATTCTAATATAAACAGGAAGTGTATGATGACATGATCTGCTCATGCTCAGTCCCTCCGTTTTAAAGGAGTGCTATTTTTGTGTAGATCTACCAATAATAACATGAAAAGAATAAACGTTATGTTTGCTAACTTGATGCTCTTCACACTTTGTCCTTGGCCTCAAACGAGATGTCTATGTGCCTAGGGCTGGGACTAAACGGGGAGTGGACGAAATAGATAATTCACTGTCAAAAATGGAAGTGATATTAAATAATATTTATAAATATTTAATATTTATAAATTTTATTTGCCTAGCCTATGCACTCAAGGGTATGACCGCAAGGGTCCTTGTTGTCGGCTGACACCCGTCTCTTCCATCACAGGGCCCTCTATGACCCTTCCGGCAGGTTGTGAGTCCACTGGTAGTACAGCCAGGTCTTCTGTCCAGGTTGAGCCTGGCCAGGACCTATTTGGTTAGGATAGCTCCCAAACGCCTCGTTGGTGAGGTGTTTTAGACACGTCCCACCAGGAGGATAACCAGGGACAGACCCCAGACCGGCTGGAGAGACTATGTCTCACAGATGGCTGGGGAATGCCTCAAGATCCTCCCAGGTGAGCTGGAGGATTCAGCTGGGGTGAGAGAAGCCTGGACTTCCCACCTGAGGCTGTTGCCAATGCCCCGGCCCCAGATAAGTGGAAGACAAGGGAACGGAACAGAAAAAAATAGACTTTGTTAGTTCTGTTCCATCATCTTCCGCCTGTTCCGGGGTCGGGTCATAGGGGCAACAGCCTCAAACGGGCAGCCCAGGCTTCTCTCACCTCGGCTGCATCCTCCAGCTCACCCGGAAGGATCCCAAGTCGTTCCCCGGCCAGCCATGAGACATAGTCTCTCCAGCGGGTCCGGGGCCTGCACCTTGGTCTCTTCCCGGTGAAACGTGCCCGAACCACCTCGCCCGCGAGGCGCTCGGGGGGCATACTGACCAGATGCCCGAACCACCCCATCTGGCTCCTCTCAATCTGGAGGAGGAACGGCTCAACACCGAGCTCCTCCCGGATGGCAAAATAGACTTACAGTGGTGGTCAAAAGTTTACATACACTTGTAAAGAACATAATGTCATGGCTGTCTTGAGTTTCCAGTTATTTCAACAACTCTGATTTTTCTCTGATATAGTGATTGGAATAGATCCTTCTTTGTCACAAAAAACATTCATGAAGTTTGATTCTTTTATGACTTTATTATGGGTAAACTGAAAATGTGACGAAATCAGCTGGGTCAAAAATATACATACAGCAATGCTAATATTTGGTTACATGTCCTTTGGCCATTTTTACTTCAATTAGGCGCTTTTGGTAGCCATCCACAAGCTTCTGGCAAGTTTCTGGTTGAATCTTTGACCACTCCTCTTGACAGAATTGGTGCAGTTCAGTTAAATTTGTTGGCTTTCTGACATGGACTTGTTTCTTCAGCATTATCCACATGTTCTCAATGGGATTTAAGTCAGGACTTTGGGAAGGCCATTCTAAAACCTTAATTCTAGCCTGATTTAGCCATTCCATTACCACTTTTGATGTGTGTTTGGGGTCATTGTCCTGTTGGAACACCCAACTGCGCCCAAGACCCAACCTTCGGGCTGATGACTTCAGGTTTTCTTGAAGAATTTGAAGGTAATCCTCCTTCTTCATTGTTCCATTGACTCTCTGTAAAGCACCAGTTCCATTGGCAGCAAAACAGGCCCACAGTGCTTGATGGTAGACATGGTGTTCTTGGGGTTAAAGGCCTCACCTTTTCTCCTCCAAACATATTGCTGGGCATTGTGGCCAAACAGCTCAATTTTTGTTTCATCTGACCACAGAACTTTTCCCCAGAAGGTCTTATCTTTGTCCATGTGATCAGTAGCAAACTTTAGTCGAGCCTTAAGGTGCCGCTTTTGGAGCAAGGGCTTCCTTCTTGCACGGCAACCTGTCAGTCCATGGCGATGCAAAACACGCTTGACTGTGGACACTGACACCTGTGTTCCAGCAGCTTCTAATTCTTGGCAGATCTGCTTTTTGGTGCTCCTGGGTTGACTCTTCACCCTCCTGACCAGTTTTCTCTCAGCAGCAGGTGACAGCTTGCGTTTTCTTTCTGATCGTGGCAGTGACAAAACAGTACCATGCACTTTATACTTACAAACAATTGTTTGCACTGTTGCTCTTGGAACCTGCAGCTGCTTTGAAATGGCTCCAAGTGACTTTCCTGACTTGTTCAAGTCAATGATTCTCTTTTTCAAATCTGTGCTGAGCTCCTTTGACTTTCCCATTGTAGCGTTTGTGGGTGTTTTTATCCAATGAGCCCTTTTTAAATGGCCTCAGAGAAGTCACCAGCTGTAGTCACTCATAATCACTCACAAGAAGTTAAGAGGTCATGCTATGAAGCTCATGTCATTGACACAACTTTCTAAGTCTCCAAAATTGCTCATTCATGTTGCTGTATGTATATTTTTGACCCAGCTGATTTCGTCACATTTTCAGTTTACCCATAATAAAGTCATAAAAGAATCAAACTTCATGAATGTTTTTTGTGACAAAGAAGGATCTGTTCCAATCACTATATCAGAGAAAAATCAGAGTTGTTGAAATAACTGGAAACTCAAGACAGCCATGACATTATGTTCTTTACAAGTGTATGTAAACTTTTGACCACCACTGTAATTTGGCAAAATTACATTTCTAGGCTGAAATAAAACCTTGTAAGTATATTTACATAAGATATAAGCTAGCAATTATTTCCCCACGGGAGCAAAATAACCCGACTTAAAAAAAAATCCTCAACCTAAATCCATTTAAGGTTAGTGAGAACTTGCGTAGGAAACAGACATCAAATAAAAAATTGAACACTTGGATAGAAAACTTCCTTTCCTGACAGCATTTTGCTGTCAAGCGGAAATATTG
The DNA here is from genome assembly GCA_902685375.1 of Neostethus bicornis. Classification (NCBI taxonomy): domain Eukaryota; kingdom Metazoa; phylum Chordata; class Actinopteri; order Atheriniformes; family Phallostethidae; genus Neostethus; species Neostethus bicornis. The sequence continues at coordinate 8,594,652 of LR738542.1, read as the reverse complement.
GGAGCCAATCCCAAATTGTGTATATCTCAATTTCAAGGTGGTACTTAATGCACTAGGACCGACAGCAGGGTTGCAGCAGCCAGGACATAAAGTATGCAGCACAAACAGCCGATTTTCTGCTCAGAGCCTTCTCAATAACCATTACCTTGTTCATGCTGATACCTATACCACACATACTGTATGTATTCTAATGATGGATGGTTAGGGAGCAACATGGAGGCAGGGGAGTACAGTATATAGTGCTTTCTGTTATCGACACACATGTTTGCTTGTTAAGAAACATCCAGCAGAGCTTTCTGCTCCTGCTTTTACACATGCCCGCTTTGAGCTTTCCAGCAATTATCCTGCCGGCTAAAATCAGCCTGTCTACTTCAAGCGCTGGTGAAATGAAGCCCCTTAAAGTTGCAGGGCAGAAAACAAGTGTAGGAATGGTGAAAAATATCTTTAATGACATAAAAACGTACATGTCAAAAACTCCTGACGGCTCGTTTGTGAGGGTTTTATTGTTTTTTTTGCGTATTAAGAAAAGAAAATATGAAAACAACCGGTGTGCTTGTGGGAGTTTTAACCTGCAGGAGTAGCAATCGATTACCTTCTAGATCCACTACAAGGTGTTAGGAATCTACCCTAAAAACTAATGAAAAACAACATCAAAATATTCCTTTTAAAATGAACAAACTAAGTTAAATCTGCTTCTAGCATTTTATCGATCTCACTGTCACAGGAGGAGCATCGTAGAAGATTTTTCAACCAAAGAAAAAGGCAAACAAATAAAAAACTACATTTACAAAGTGAAGAAAATCTTATGTTTTCTTTTGTTTCTTAACGCACCTAATCCGTGGTCAGATTTAGGGATGAGAGGCTGGATGCAAATATTATATTGATTCATGCTAACGAAGCAAACTTTAGAAAGATTATCAATGGAATTTTTTTTTTTTTTAACTCACGCTATTCATCCCTCAACTGGGAAATTTTTTGTGTGCTGCACTCCTACACCGCAGTAGGCCCACCACGGCGCCAATGGTGGGAGAAACGGGGGGTTAGGTGTCTTCTCCAAGGACCCTAAACATGCACTCAGTGGGATGCAAACCTGCGAACTTCCAGTCCGCGGGCGAATGCTCTAACCACTGAGCCACCGTCTCCCCCTAAAGTAATCATGTTTAAAGGATAAAACTGTTCCGTTCTGTCATCTTCCGCTTATCCAGGGCAAGGTCACGGGGTAACAGCCTCAGACGGGAAGCCCCGACTTCTCTCACCCCAGCTGCATCCTCCAGCTCACCCGGAAGGATTCCGAGTCGTTCCCCAGCCAGCTTTGATACATAGTCTCTCCAGCAGGTCCGGGGTCTGCCTCTTGATCTCCTCCCGATGGGACGTGCCCGAAACATCTTCCCAGCGAGACGCTCGGGGGGCATCTTGACCAGATTCCCAAACAACCCCATCTGGCTCCTATCGACCTGGAGGAGGAGCGGCTCGACACCGAGCTCTTCCCGGATGGCAGAGCTCCTAACCCGATCTCTGAGTGAGAGCCCAGCCACCCTGTGGAAGAAGCTCATTACCCGCAATCTCATTCTTTTGGTCACCACCCACAGCTGGTTACCATGGTGAGGGTTGGAACGTAGATCGACTTGTAAATCGAGAGCTTTGCTTTTTGGCTCAGCTCTTTCTTTACCACAACGGACCGATGCAGCGTTCAACTTATTGCTGACGCCGCACCGATCCGCCTGTTGATCTCCCACTCCATCCTTCCCCCACTCGTGAACAAGTCCCCGAGATACTTGAACTCCTCCATTGTGGGCAGAACCCTGTCCCTGACCTGCAGGGGGCATTCCACCCTTTTTGGGCGACTGGCTGGATGCAAATGTTATATTGCTTCATGCTCACAAAGCAAACTTTAGAAAGATTATCATTGAAAATGTAATATAATCACGTTTGAAGGATAAATACTAAATTTAAAGAAAATGCACATCTATTAGTTATTTCAACAGTTTGAAACTGACTTAAACAAACAGGTGTTTGGGATCTTTTTTTGTGAATTACCAGACCTACATAGCAGAGTGAAAATGTCCATTTAAAACAATAAATAGATGCACAGAGTGGGACTTAACATTATTCCTACAACACAATTCAGTCGTTTTTTTCATCTTGTTTTACCCTTCGGTTGTGTATAAATTTAAATTTAAAAAAAAGAAGAAAACAGCAGATAACAAATAGCCACCACAATCACATCCCTGTTACCTTGACAACCATGACTGAGCTGGCATGAAGGGCCGACAGTGTGATTTACAGCATCCCTTCCTCTGCCTCGCCTGAGTATTTCTGCTAATGTCGTGGCTGGCTTCTCTGTAAATATGATAATTTGCTGCCTGGTTCCTGGGGAGGTGAGCTAACGCTGCTAGCAGGAAGAGTGTAAAACTGAACACTGCGGAGGGTGACAAAACAGCAAAGCGCGGATACGTGCGTATCTTTGTCTGTGCATTCAGATCTAAAAGAAGCGACCACCAAGTTATCTGTTCTTTTCTTTACATGTGAAAGGACAAGCATGTTTCTTTTTCTTTTTACATGTCCAAATACACGATGACAGTAAAATGTCATTTGTATTTACACTGAAATTTAAATGTCTTCACAAAGAAGACCTTGAGGGAAAGTGACTGGGAACCAGGAGATAAATATCCACAATATAAAATTTTATTGAGCTCAACAAGGGACCGAGACAGGTAATTGAAAGCAATATAAACAAATCAAATCCTAGACATCCTGCAGAGAAGTGGCTCGTTGTTAAGCTTCTGTTTAAAATCCTGGATATTGGATTATCTTGTTCACATGGTTGTGAATGACAGGGCATTAAAGAGGAGAAGAAGAGGAGAATAAATGGCTGACTCACTTTGCCCGAGGCGTGGAACTACTGCAGTATTCACACTTTGTATTGGCCTTGGTGTCTCGGAGCTTTGCTCTGCTTTGGCTTAAAGAAAAAACAGACTGATTTTTCTCTTTTTTGTGCTGTAAAAAGTCAAGGACTCGTAGAGTGTGGTTACTACCTCCGGTAGAATAATTTAAGATGTAAGTAGTGATGTAAGTGGTGTAAAAGCTAATCTTATTATTTTTTTAAACGGGAAAAATGCTGAAAGAACTTTTTCATTTTTTTTTTTTTTTGGGCTTTTGGGTACTTTTTAGGAAATCTATGAGGTCTGTGACTGCTCAGAAAATCTGACTTTAATCCATAAAATAACAGCCAAGATAACTTCATACAATCTTTGGGGCTTTATGTTCTGGCTCAGATGGGCTCAGATGCCTTGTTTTGGTTCAAATCGATCTGTTATGTTTTTTCACTTTCTTACATCACCGTTTTTCACAGGAAATCAACATATAAGCCAAACAAAAAACTGACTTGGGTCCTGCCCACACACACATAAAAAAGTAATCCCCACATTGGCTGCTGCTGCGAAAGAAATGTGGCCGCCAACTTGAACGGGGTGGAGTACATCTTTAATGTCTCATACCTACCCCCACACCTGGCTGGATAATTGTTAGCAAAGTCTAATGTGTTTTTTGTCAATAGTTGCACATGTTAGAAACACTGGAGTGGGGGAGGGGTGTGAAGTATCTTAGTTTGATCCAAAGAGAGTAGCGCAAAACAAGGCGTGGTTTTTCAGTGCTTTGCGCAAATGTGACAGAAAGCAACAGGAGTACAAGGTCTCAAAGAGTATTTCTGTTTAATGTAAAATAAATGTGTAAATGCTACTTTTTGACCAGAGTACGCAGTAGCCTGAACGGTCTTGCACAAGGACAATAACATTTTTAAAAAGCAGCATAAATTGAATCTAGATTTTCCACTTTCTAGTCTTGAGACTTACCAACATGATGCAGAAAAGTGCAAACCTCGGCTGCTGACATTTTTATTGTAAAACAATATATTTTTATGAAATGTTTTACTTGTATAGAAAAGAATGTAAAATTTACAGTATTTAAAAGCCTAAGTAATAAGAAACAAATCTTTTCCGAAAACAAGAGGGCTAAGATGTACAACATTATCTGCTCAAAATCACTAACTGATTTAACAATGAATGATTGAGTTCTATCTGAAAATTGGGTTGCAAGTCCCTGAAAATGTATTCAGTTCATCTGCAGTAGGTACTAAGTAACTGTAAGCAGTTCAATTAAAAGATCTTCAATGGTTTGAGAAATATTGCATTCACAAGAATCTGTGACCTTGACTTTTGTGACCTCGACGTTTGGTTGCATGTTCCGAAAAACATAATCAGTCCATCTGCAGCTGATACTGAGTAACTATAGGCAGTTTCGTTGTACTCACTTTGCGTTGACAAAAGAGTTACAGATGCGCAAAGAGATGAACAGTCGAATATGCTGTCCTTCACATTCTGTGTGCACAAGTATTTTTTTTTTATTACGGAAAATGTAAAAATAATGTTTCAATCATAACAACTTTTTCACGGGTCATTTTATTTTTTCCATTACCAGATTTTACTGTTGCTGTTTACGACATTTTACTGTAAAATCTACATGTATTTTTTACAGTGTACAGGTCATCCTCACAGCTCTAAACACACACAAGCCTTTTTAACTGAAGTATTGATCCCCCTTACCCCCCTTTTCCCTTCTACCCACCATCTTTTCCAAGGAGTGCTAGCCAAGCAGTCGGGCTTGGCACCAAAACATAATTATGAAAATGGACCTCTGGGTTGTTTCTCTTAATCTACTTGTACGTGCCACAGTCCCTCTGCAACAGATGCCATTTAAAATCTGGTTCAGAAAAAATTGAAAAGCTTAACCCAATCAGAGTCAGTCATTGTCAAAATCCGGCGTTAAGGCCGTCGCCACTGGTTTCTTTTAGCCAACGACAGACAAACAACAGAGTGTTCTTTAAGACTCACATGCTAGTGCCTGGCTGCAGAGCCGGAGTGAGATTTCACTGCTTGATAGTTTCTGTCAAACACTGGCATTCATGACAAGTGCCGGCTCAGACTACGTACAATTGCTGCTCTCTGAGCAACTTACACTTCAATGACCAGTGAATCCAAGTGACACTGCCAAAACATCTCCAGATATTCAACCATGAAGTATGAAAGTGATATACAGTTGTCAGGGTAACAAAGGAGTTTATCCACAGCAACATAGTGTGATGTTTCGGCAGGCATGTATACTGTCTGGGAGTGGATCATTCAGAGATCTTAGAGCGAAAGAATGACACCTTATTTTACTCGTAACAAGAGTCGAAAATAACCCAAAAGTGTCTCTAAGAGCACAAGCCGAACACAGACAAAATGAGAACGCAGCAAGCCCATGACATTTAGCTCCATTACAGCACATCTCTTTGCCTTCTTGCAGCCATCGAAAGCACAGGAAAAGCATGATTAGTCCGATTGGATAATGGATGCATAGATTGGGGAAGGTCAACGGTTATCATCCCATAATGCCTCAACCTTTAGATTAAGGTACAGATGAATAGAGATTACGATTAATAATTACTTATTGTAAATAATGTACATTTAAAGCATACCAAAAAATGTATGCATGTTACATAAGAGAGCAAAATAAATGAGAAATATTCCTTTGTGCATGAATAGAAGGAGCGTTGTAACTCCCAAAATAGAAATAGATCCAACCAAACTGTTCCAAATGAACCGTTTTAGTCATTTCATGTGAATCGTCAGTTTGAAATGTCTTGATATGTCTCAGTTCACCTTTTTAACGTGAGTTCTTTTTTATTTTGTTTATTGACAAATACAAGTTGGACAAAAAAATTATAAGCTGCTCTGACAAAATATAGATTTATGTTCATGTCAAATGCTTTTTTGTACATGCTTATTTAGAAGAAAAAAGATCAAAACTTGCGAATATTTTTTTTCCCAATCTGTTAGTCTATTGAACAGTCTATTCAGTCCCGGATTGGCTGATCTATTTGGCTCCTGATTGGCTGATGACCAAGGTGACTCCCTTCGGTTCCTGAGGGAATTCGTAATTGGGAAATCAAAATGACGATTCCCATTGACACCGCTTTGCTCGTTGCAAAAGCCATTTATATGAAAAAATTCTCTAAGTACAGCGTTCAAGTTATACATTAAATTAATGTGATTTTCATGAATAATGGTAAAAGTGCATCGTTGCTAGGCGAATGCTACCTGTACCAGCCCATGGTGTCATCAGGAAGGGTGCTTGCCATTGTCATTTGGGCAAACCGAAGAGGGCATCAATGGATTTTAGTGGGCGTATTCCCTACAGCCAATCAGGAACTGATTAGATTGTGCAATAGATAAACAGATTGGGAAAAAAATATATATATTCGCCAGCAGGCAGCCATGATGGCAACAATGGTGAGAGTAACTGGGGATTGGGTGTCTGCTCCAAGGACACTTAGATATGGACTTAGGTATGGGAAAAAACAAACCGTCAAGTTTTTGGTGTTTAAGCGATAAATCAAATTTCTCAGAAAAGCTATATATATATATATATATATATATATATATATATATAAACATAGGTGGAAACTCCACATCACATTTTTTTTTATCTTAGTTTTAAGAATTTATTTTCTTGTTAAAATGCTATATCAAATATATTCATTTAAAAAAAAAAAATCAACTCTGACAAGAAAGCCAGTCAGAGTTGAGATTACTCATGCTTGTTTTTGGGGTGTTAAAGAAAGCCTGAATGTGCCAGTATAAATGTCACAGTGATTTCCGTGCTCCTAATTTAATGTGAATGCGATTATCTTTCAGGTAGAACAAGTGTGAATATGTGAAAGGGTGTCATGATAATGGCTGAAAGCAGATTTAACAGTTTAATAATTCGAGTAGCCACACTCAAGATGACCATTAGTCAAGTTAGAAGGTTGAAAAAAAAGAAAAAAAGGTTTTGTAGACTGTTTGATTTTAACTCCCAAATTAGCATAACAACGTCAATAGTTTATTTAATTTTAAAAAAATATGTGTCAAATAGATTTTTAGTAGAGTATTTTGTACATGTGCCGGCAAAGAGATGCACTTTTGTCACCAAAACATGACGGCCAAAAAACAAACAAAAATTTCCAAATTCCTCAGACTTAAAATATTTTTGTATTGAGTGTGCTTTTACCGGATTGTATTTGCATTTTTATGCAGGTTTTACCGCCTAAAAAACAGGCTACATGTTAGCTTGATAGCCTACTGCGGGTCACTGCATTTTCTCTGTGTCGCCAGGAATCAACTTTAATCCTATGAACACTAGCAAAAAAAAGAGCTTGATTTGGTTAAATATGTTGTGGTAATTTCTGCATTGTAACTGACTTTTTAATTCTCATTCCAGGGTTCATTTGATTTCAGTGTATATTTACACAATCTCTTGTTTTGGCAAAGCAATTTGTACGCATCGTGTAGTCACGTTATTTTATAAATCTTGATGAGTGCATCGTTTCTATTTTACACCACCGTTACAACCAAATTTTGGTGTCTACAACTTTGATAAATGATGGCTAGTAAAACTAAGTGTGTATCGGAGTGTAGATATCAGTTTGTCTCCGAGACCAATAGTGTTCAAGAGGCATAGTTCTTGGAAAAGAAGAGTCTCCTGTTACATTGTGGAGCTAAGGCCAAAAATATACCCTTTACACAACAGACAGGCTCAGATGAAGAAATCACAAGCAGATTTATTAGATTGATTAAAAAAAAAGTCCAAAAAAAAAAAAAGACAAAACAGATTAATTAGGCTGGTTCTGATGTAGGAGCTGGAGCCAAAAACTGGATAACAGCTCAAGCATGGTAAACAAACGATCTGGCGAAGAGTGTGTCAAAAACTGATCCATTTATGCTTCAGCAGATGAGTAGATGAGTTTCAGGTGTGACTTGTGCACACACAAAGACGAGAGGGAGGGGGGAAACAGGACACAGAAGGGGAACAGATTACCCTCCTGACATCTTCCTAATGAGTCTCAACAAAAACAAGCCAGTGCCAAATTTACAATCAGCAGAAGCTTCTAATGAAACGACTTTAGGCAATTAGGTTGATAAGAAACCAACACAACTCCTGTTGATTTGAGTTTTAAAGTAAGTTCTATTATAAATGTTTTTGTGGTAGTTTTACTAAACTTAAAATGCAGTTCAATTGAGTTTCCCATCTGAGGGTGTTGGGCCCGCAACCGGCCCCGGATAAGCCGAAGACGACGGAACGGAATGGAAAAAATGCAGTGTAATTAGATTTTTTTTTTAAAAAATGTCTTTGTGGGATTGACTCTGGACTCAATAGGGTTCGTCTGGGTTCCATTTGGATGTTAAAAAGCACACTAGATGACTCTACAAAAACACAATCTGAAACTTCAACGAAAACATGTAAACCTAAAAGCGATGTAAAGAACTTTGTGTGCTTTTATAAAAAACCCAATCACTGCTTAATGTAGATTCAGTTTGGCGGGTGGTGACAACTTGTCATTCCCTCCCACTTTTGATCGACCTAAGGGCCGACCCTTTATGGCCGGGTTCAATCATGTTAACACTCTACAAATGAGTGGTCACAGTAAAGAGCACATTTAAAAGTAATTAGGTGAAACTGAGGTCAGAAGACTAAATCAATGAAGAAGGGAGGGTTTTTACAGAACAACACGGTAACATGAAGGAGTTGTGGAAAGAAGTCATCACATTCATCCTCCCATCTATCCATCCAACCATTTAACCATGTGCACATGGCAACCATTTGCTTACCCATCTGTTTATCGTTCTATCAATCTATAAGTCTTCGTACCTATGCGTCTAGTCATGCATTTCTCCATTTATTATCAGTTTATACATTTATTCATCCACCCATCCACAACCTACTCATTTACATACAGTAAGTGTGTGATGAGCAGCACTATTTGACTTTATAGTTCCTGTCTGTTTGGGTTTAAAATTCTCGGCTCATCCACCTGATGCTGTGCAAACTTTACCGATGAACTATGGATTTGTATTATTTAAACCAGGCTTATTCGGACAAAAAAAATGAGACGAGACCCTTTCTTCCCCAGCAAACAGAGATCCTCCAGAACCTTAAGTTCTCTAAACGTTCGTTTTTACCAGTGGCGGGCCGTCAAGGCCAGCAAGGCCGGACATCATTATCATAATTATAATAAAAGTCAATTTCATTTTCGGGCACGTCCCACCGGGTGGAGACCAAAGGGCAGACCCTGGACACGCTGGAGAGACTATGTCTCATAACTGGCCGGGGAAAGACTTGGGATCCTTCCAGGTGAGCTAGAGGATGCAGCCGGGGTGAGAAAAGCCTGGGCTTCCCGCGACCCGGGCCCGGAACAAGCGGAAGATGACGGAACTTAATTTTAAATGTATTTTTCCGTTATATGTACGTATATATATATATATATATATATATATATATATATACAATTATTCTCCATATTCTGAAAAGGATTTATTGTTGGAACTGAAACGCACAGACAAATTGTACAGCCAAGTCATTGATGTCTTCTGAATGGATTTTGTGTTGAAATAAGTGTTTCTAAATAACCAAAAACTAACGTTCCTTTATCGTTAGTTGTTGGTAACGTTGGAACCTAACCTTCCCAAAATGTTGAGAGAACCAAATTCCAAACGTTATGGTTGAAATTAAGGTTAGAGGAACATCTGAAACCAAAAAAAATGGTGTTTCACAATTGTCATAAAACTTTCCATTTGAACCTTTAGAGAACCAAAAATAATCTTTAAGGAATGTTCTTTTAACCTTTGAAAAACCTTCCCACAACATTCTGGGAACGTTAAATTACTCGCTGGGTTCACCCTGGTTTGTTGCTCATGGTGACACACACATACATACTCACATTAAAATAATGTGGTCACAGAAAGAAACATGTCATGGATTTTAGAAGTTCATGAAGACATAAAAGCAAAGTGTGGGCGGGGTCGAACACCCCATTATCCTCTGTTGGAGGCAGAGCAACACTTCTCTTTCATCTTTGAGTCTCACCACCTCCCTAACAACAGCGAAGCTCCTGTTTGGAGATAGGATGGATGGTTGTTTCTGCTCCATTAATTTAATGACAAAGAGCAGCTTAGCAGGCATTGTTCATCCCCACCGGCTACTTCTTCACTTATCACGCTATCTTTGCATAAAAGCAACAGGGGAAAAGACGGGGAAGGGAGGTTAAATACAAATGAAGGTAGAATGAAGACCAACAATGGCCAGCTTGGCTGGGTGGAATGCCCCATGCGGGTCACGGACAGGTGGATCGGTGCGGTGTCAGCAATAACAAGGACGCTGCATCGGTCCGTGGTAAAGAAAAAGCTGAGCCGAAAAGCAGAGCTCTCGATTTACAAGTCGATCTACGTTCCCACCCTCACCTATGGTCACCAGCTGTGGGTGGTGACCGAAAGAATGAAATCGCGAGTACAAGCGGCCGAAATAAGCTTCCTCCGCAGAGTGGCTGGGCTCTCAGTCAGAGATCAGATGAGGAGCTCTGCCATCCGGGAGGAGCTCGGTGTCGAGCCGCTCCTCCTCCAGGTCAAGAGGAGCCAGATGAGGTGGTTTGGGCATCTGGTCAGAATGCCCCCCGAGCGCCTTGCGGACGGGGTGTTTCGGGCACGTCCCACCGGGAGGAGACCAAGGGGCAGACCCCGGACCCGCTGGAGAGACTATGTCTCACAGTTGGCCGGGGAACGACTTGGGATCCTTCCGGATGAGCTGGAGGATGCAGCCGGGATGAGAGAGGCCTGGGCTTTCCGTTTGAGGCTGTTGCCCCTGCGACGCGACCCCGGAACAAGCGGAAGATGACGGAACGGAACAGTTAGATATACTGTACATATTAAAACAGTGTCTAGGCAAGAGGAGAACTTTTATACTAATCAATGCATCTAAGAGGGTAATAATGGAGGACCTCATGAAAAAGAGCTGAAGTAAATAACGATAAGGCCTCTTCACAGTTTACTGTTTATGACAAAGGCAGCCGAGATGCTACGAGAACTGTTATTAGTCTGCCTTAAAAAGCTTTCAACAGACCATAATCTCGTCTTTTTCAGTATCAGCATGTAAAAAAGCTCTTTATCATCCTCCTATTTTACTGGAAACTGTCTCTTTGCTGCTACTGTCGCCACTCTGAAAGCTGCAAATGTGAGAATATTTACATAATTACTACTTTTCCAACAGAATGAATGCAGAAGCACGCAATCTAGCTTTGCAGACGAGGATTGGGAAAAGTCAATAGGGTAGAACAATAAAATCTAGCTCCTCGCGATATAACCCTGCTATAAAGGAGGTTTAACTAGAACTCATGATGATGCTGGTGTGTTCGCAAATATCGCCTTCTTTCTGACGCCTGTGGGAAGGCCTCTACCCCCCGTGGTGAAGCTGCAGCTTATAGCACAGGCTGTGTGTGTGGATGTTGGTCCGGGGTTACACAGAAGAGACGTTTGCTTTTTGCTGAACCTCTGGGGAAAAAAAGCGACCAGAAGATGGCTGTCAATGAATGGAGCTGGAACCCTGGAATGGCTGTAGGCCAGCAGTGGGGAGCAAAAAAAAAAAAACAGACCTCCTACACAACACGAGCAGACAGGCTTCTAAACTAAATGTGTGACACTGTAAGTCAAGCTAATGGCACAGCACTGCTGCTCACATTAAAATTTAATGTAGGAGGTTTGTCTGATTAGGCCACGGCTGTGTGAACACGATGTGACGATACAAAGAAACTTAGCTGTGCTTTACTGTGTAGCGGGAGATGAATAGGTACATTGGGTGTGGCATCCACAATAATTAGGATGCTGAATTGGTTTGTTGAGATGAAGAGAGAACACAGGGAAAAATGTATGTTTAATTATAAGAACTTTTTGTGTGGACTATGAAAAGCGCGATGCGAGGGATAGCTCGTGATCCTCGGCACACACTGTTTTTTTTTTTATTTTTTTTTATCGCATCGCTATTGGAAACCTTGTAAAACTAAAAGAAACATTAACAAAATATCTAGTTTAAGTTAATTTATCTAATATTTAGAGTTTTTTAATCTAAAATAAGAAAATAGATCAAAAGGAAAACTAAATTCTGCAGTTAAATCTTCCTCTGAACGTTCTTTCTTGACTTTGGTTTTATTTCTATGTGGTGAAATTTCTTCACCTGAATGAGCCAGACTTGATTGAGTGCTTCTCTGCATTGTTACCATGGAGGCCATTTGTTGCCATGGTGACAGAAAAAAAAGCAGGAGCCGATACAGCATTTCATTCCTAACTGAGCAAAAAGCAAAACCTGATGAATTTCTGCAGCTGTGACAGACATAGATTTTAAAAAGTTTTTTTCTGTTTTACTGTCCATTGTTAGTGCGAGGAAGACAAACACGACGTGCAAGACCGTTTGTATCGGTTACTGTTGTAAATGTAAAAAAAAAAAAAAAAAAAAAAAAGAAAAGCTGAGTGAAAAGAATCCCTTTGAATCAGAAATGTCGTCTTCTAAACCGCTTATCCCTAGTAGGGTTGTGGGCCTAGAGGCAGGGTACGCCCTGAACAGGTCGCTAGTGTGCTTCAAGACCACAAACACTCATTTATGGGAGCAATTTTATAGCAGACAATCTATCTGAGGGTTAAAGGAAACCAGACAACCCAGGAAAACCCACTCATACATGGGGAGAACATGCAAACTCTGAACAGAAAGGCCAGCGTTTCAAACCCTCGCGCCCATTGCAGGACTCGAAACCCGTGACCTTGTAGCTGTAGGACCACTATGTAAACCACTGAACCACTAAGCAACCCTGAATCGCAAGTATTAAAATTTAATTTATCAAGATTTAGCTCTGTTTTACTAAGTATGCATTTTCTTAAAAAAAAAAAAAAAAAGAGGAATCAATCTGTGCACTACAATTGTTGTTCTTCTTTCGGCACTTCCCTTCAGGGTTCGCCACAGCAAGTCAGTTCTTCCATCGAACCCTATCTGCTCCGTCCTCTTCGGTCACCCCAACTATCTTCATGTCTTCCTTCTATATCGATGAACCGCCTCCTTGATGTTCCTCTAGGCCTCTTGCCTGGTGGTTCCAAACCCAGCATCCTTCTTCCGATGTACTCTCTCTCTCTCTCTTCTGCACATGTCCAAACCATCTCAGTCTGGCCTCTCTGAGTTTATCTCCAAAACCTCTAACATGTGCTGTTCCTCTGATCCTGTCCATCCTGGTCACTCCCAGAGAGATCCTCAGCATCTTCATCTCTGCTACCTCCATCTCTGTTCCCTGTCTTTTCCTCAGTCCCGCTGTCTCTGGACCAAATAGCATGGCCGGTCTCACCACGGTTTTGTACACTTTTCCTTTCATTTTAGCTGAAACTCTTCTATCACACATCACACCTGATTCTTTTCTCCACCCGTTCCAGCCTGCCTGCACACGCTTCTTCTCCTCTTTTCCACACTCTCCATTGCTCCTAAGTACTTAAAATCTTCCACCTTCTTTATCTCTTCCCCCTGTAGCCTCACTTTTCCATTTGGATTCCTCTCATTCACACACATGTACTCTGCCTTACTCATATTAATGAACCTAAAATGTAAATTTTCCAGAATTAACCAAACGTTTACTTAATATTTGTTGTACGATATAGAGTATTATCCCATGGTGTGAATGTTTTTCTATTGTTTCACAATTGTAATCACATCCACAAAGGACAAACAATGAACGTTTGTGTGTCTGAACAAGTCAGTTTATATCAAACAAAAGTGTCAAATAAAATATAGTTGGTGCTCAACTTTCGACTTCACTTTTATCTTTCACAGTAAAACTTACAATATCCTTGAACCTGTAAATGCATTAGTCTGTTCAGCCATTAGGAAGGTGAAAGGCCCCGTAAAAAAGGAACATTTAGAGCGGTATAGGCGGAGACGACTCTGCCTCTCAGGGGACATCATAACCTCAGCTTTTATTGCTGAACACATTGGTTTCTCCAATTTACAGTCAAATTCAAATAATCTCGTACAGATAGACTATGGTAGAGGAATTGTGACTATTTTTACTAACCAAATGAACCAGATGTTTACTTTACAAATGGACCGAGAGGGCAAAACGAGGATGTTTTATATCTTTACTAAAAAATATTAGCTGGTTTTGGGAATATTGGAAGCAGAATAGAATAAAGTTGATGAAGAGAGAACTTATTTATAATTTATAATCGGCTTCTTTTCATTCTTTAGCACTTAGGATCAACAGTCCAGAGCAATGGAGAGTGTGGAAAAGAGGTGAAGAAGCGTGTGCAGGAAACCTGGAACAGGTGGAAATAAGTATCAGGTGTGAAGAGTTTCAGATAAAATGAAAGGGAAAGTGTACAAAACCGTGGTGAAACCGGCCATGCTGTTTGGTCTAGAGACAGTAGCACTGAGGAAAAGACAGGAAACAGAGATGGAGGTAGCAGAGATGAAGATGCTGAGGATCTCTCTGGGAGTGACCAGGATGGACAGGATTAGAAATGAGTATATCAGAGGAAAAGCACATGTTAGAGGTTTTGAAGATGAAGTCAGTGAGACCAGACTGAGATGGTTTGGACATGTACTGAGGAGAGAGAGAGAGAGTACATCGGCAGAAGAATGCTGGATTTGGAACCACCAGGAAAGAGGACGAGAGGAAGACCAAAGAGGAGGTTCATGGATACAGTGAAGGAAGACATGAAGATAGTTGGAGTGACCAAAGACGGTTAGATGGGAGAAACTGACTTGCTGTGGCGACCCCTGAAGAGAAATACCAAAAGAAGAGGGAGAAAACAACCTTTATATTAAAATATATACAGTATATATGGCTTCAAACTAACTTGAAATACACCAAGATTCTTTAAAGTTTGACTACTTTTTCTAAAATTGAAATGCTCCACGGTCACTAGTTGGGGCGAAGTGTATCTTGAATCTCAGGGAAGTATCTGAATGATATATTAGATTATAGGTGCGGACTCACGCCGGCTCAGGGGCTACATCTTATTTCAAGCAGGTCAGAGCTGAATAAAAAAAAAGTTCTTTCAGTTTGCCAAACCACATTCATAACTTTGTCCAATTTAATGTCAGACGAACCTTCCTGGTATAAAATAAAAAGCAAGGACTAATCTTTTTTATTTCAAACTGTATCTCTGAACTTGTGGTGATGCTGATTATTTCCTGGGTGATAGTGTGAGGTAAGATATCCAACCATGGAATCTGACAGAGCATCTGGGGCAGATCTGGTTTAAAATACTAATTATTTTCTGTACTGTTCTGCTTTTTTTCAATATTAAATATGATGGTAGAAATGAGCATTTTGTGTTTTATTTTTAAAACGCTACAAGTCATCTAACAAAATATCTGGGAGATTTACAATTTGTTTTGGACCATCAGGCATTTTTTTTAAAAACAAGTTCTGAGTAATTCTTCCTCTAACTCCCACACCCGTCATTTTGACGCCTCTATTAAATAATTGTAACTTTTTCCCGTGCCTGATTGTAGCGTGGTTACTGTTGCCTAGTAACCGTTGTGGCACCACTCAGACAAAATCTAGGTGAGCAAAAATAAATTTGAGAAGACGTTTTCAGTCACTGTGTGACATCATCGCCTTAGCGCTAATCGTCAAATTGAAGGCCGTGGGAGTTCTAGAATTTTGCTTGTCCTAGTGTTAAGCTAACAGAATTAATTCATCCTCGTTAGTATGCAAAACAGTGTGTATCGTTACCATTTCTGTAATCGACTCTTCTGACAAGAGAACTCTTTCCTACATTCAGCGGATCCGTATTCCACTGAGTTCACGTCTGGGGTCCTTGGAGAAGGCACCTAACCCCCCGTTTCTCCCACCATTTGCACTTTCATAGGTGGCAGCCTGCTGCGGTGTAATGCAGCACACAAATTTCCCAGTCAGGGATTAATAAAGTATATTAAAAAAAATGAGATTTGATCTGGAGCGCACAGTGTTTTTGATTTTGTTCACTTGAAACTTCTTGGCATGATTGAGTTTGATTCTGCAGACGACTGTTTGCACAAACTTTACATCCATGAGTTTCTGTCTCACTCTAATAAACCTGAATGTCCAATCAGGTCACTTAGCTTTTGAAATTTAATCTGTACCGTTCCGTTCGGTCGTCTTCCACTCATCTGGGACAGGGTCGTGGGGCAACAGCCTCTGATGGAAAGCCCAGGCTTTTCTCACCCCGGCTGCATCCTCCACCTCACCCGGAAGGATCCCGAGTCGTTCCCCGGCCAGCTGCGAGACATAGTCTCTCCAGCGAGTCAGGGTTCTGCCTCCTGGTCTCCTCCCATTCAGACATGCCCGATACACCTTACCAGCGCTCGGGGGGCATTCTGATCAGATGCTCGAACCACCCCATCTGGCTCCTCTCGATCTGGAAGGGAAACGGCTTGACATCAAGCTCCTCCCAGATAGTGGAGCTCCTCACATGATCTCTGAGTGAGAGCCCAGCCACCTTGCGGAAGAATGCTCATTTCGGCCGCTTGTATCTGCGATCTCATTCTTTCGGTCACCACCCACAGCTAAAGACCATAGGTGAGGGTAGGAACATGAAATTTAATCTAATACATTTTAAAATGTCTCCCTCCTTTTTGATACTTTTTTAAACCAGTGGACATTTTTATTACACACTGCTTGCATTAAAATTTAAATCAGCAAATGAGGGAGGTTTTGTTGGCAATAAAAAAAAAAAAATCTGCTTTATCTAATGAAACAAAATTCTCTTTTTTAATTTCAATGACTGCATATTTCTGGCTCCAAAAATTCCCAATGACGCCATCAGTAAGAGAACGGTGACTCACTTTATTTGGATGGAGCCAAACTATCTCCATCCCTTCTACACTCAATGGATTTACCACAGTGTGTATCTAGAAAAAAAAAAAAAAAAGCTTCATGTTGGCATAAAATGTATTTCCACTGCTCTGTTTGCATGTGCATAAAACAACTGAATATTAAAGTGTGTATGCTGACATGTCTCCTGCAATTATAAGCCATCGTTAATTCTAATTCGAGCAGCATTTCATTTGTGCATGCGACACCTTGTCGCCCCATCCCCGTGGCTCACTGTAATACAATAAGATCAAACCGATGAATGCATAATGGATCAAATGAAGTAAAAAAAAAACACACGCTGCACTTCAAACATAATATATGCCATTTTAAGCTCCTAAAAATGCACGTTCAGCATGTGCACACAGCATGAAGAGTTTATAGTTTAAGTAGCAGTGTGATATAGACCAGTAAACTATGTTTACTGTACATAAATACTGGGGTTTGCAAGCTCCTACGGCTAACTCTGGGTGGTGTATTCTAACGGCGGAAAGCAGCAAGCAGCAGAAAGCGAAATTAGTTTGTGTGCCTCTGTGTGCAAATTGTGTTTGCATACCCTATTGATACACATCAAAGACAGTGGGATGAGCAGTACCTGCCTCATGAATATGCATGAGCTAATGTTCTATTTTCATGATGAGTCAATTCGAGCTCGCGATGTACCGCTGTGTTTTCACCTTAACCTGGATAAGCTCTCAACCTGCAACCTTTCGCTAAACAATACACAACCTAACTGGCTTAAAGTCTTCAAAAAGAACAGAGAGGGACGAGAAAATTAGATTTACAAAGCAATAGAAATGCTGAGAAAGGAGATAAGACAATGCAGAGTAAGACAACATAGAAAATTAAAGTAGATCTATGTCCTACTTTTGGGATCAATTTGTTTTTCAATCCAACTGATTTTATAAAAAAAAGAAAACCGGAAGGTCAACGGGAGAAATAATCCTTTATTAACATCATGCCAAAAAAAAAGATGGTGCTGAAAAACATCAATTCAGTTCCCAGATTAACCTCATAAAACTTTGTCGGAAAGAAAGAGTTTGCAGGATTTAGTGAAATCTGCATGTGAGCTGCAAGATGTAAACTACTTAGTGACTCATGCTCAAAACCGGAGAAATAGTCACCTTCCTAAAAACGGAGGGTTAGTCCATCCTGCTCACAGTAACAATTATTGAGCATGACCTCGACAAGCATTATCTGGAACAAATGCACTTAAAAAAGACGAAGAACATAGTTACGACCAGCACATTTGGTCCCACCATCTACCAATTATGAATTTATAACAGATATTCTGTCTTGTAAAACTTTCTTAGAGTTTATGTCAGTCTTTTTCAAGCAACTTTTTTTTTTTAATAACATGTGGATCCTGAGATTAATTTAATAAAAAAAAGGAAAAATAAAATAGTGGGCTACACGGTGGTGCAGTTGTTAGTATAGTAGCTTGAAAAGCTGGTCTTTCTGTGTGAAGTTTGCATGTTCTTCCCTTGTATGCGTGGGTTTTGCATGGTTAATCTGATTTCCCCCATCCTCCAAAAACATGCATGTAAGGCTAATTGGCTGCTATGAAATTGCCCCTAAGAATGAGTGTGTGGGCCCTAAGAATGAATGTGTGTGGCCCCGCAACAAACTGGTGACCTCTTTGGGGTGTACCCTACCTCTCACCTGAAATCAGCCAAGATAGGCTCCAGCACCCCTGCCACCCTATTGGGAATAAGTCGTCCTCACCCGATTTCTCACTTAGAGATCGGGTGAGGAGCTCTGCCATCCGGGAAGAGCTCGGTGTTGAGAGGAGCCAGATGGGGTGGTTCAGGCACCTGGTTAGGATGCCCCCCGAGTGCTTCGCGGGTGAGGTGTTTCGGGCACGTCCCACCGGGGGGAACCAACGGGCAGACCCCGGACTCGCTGGAGAGACTATGGCTCACAGCTGTACGGGGAACGACTTGGGATCCTTCCGGGTGAGCTGGAGGATGCAGCTGAGGTGAGAGAAGCTTGGGATTCCCGTCTGAGGCTGCTGCCCCCGCGATCCGGCTCCGGATGAGCGGAAGATGACGGAATTGAACGAATCAGAAGATGGAAATAAAATAATCAAAATAAACTGAGAATATTTATTAAAAATTCTAATTGATTCCATTAAAAAAATATATATGGATTATTTTTAGGGTATTAATCTTAAAAAGTTCGCTAAGTTTTTGCTGAGAGAACAATAAGAATCAACCTGAGATCTAATTAAAATGCCGACTCAAAAAAAAAAAAAAAAGAATCCTTTTATTGCACATTTTGTAAACTATTTTATTTTCATTTTAAGACATCATACAAAATCAGATTACATTCGTGATAAGTGACAGTTAAAGATAATAAACCTATCCCAGTTGAATTGAATATACTTTATTTATCCCCAAAAGGAAATTTGGGAAGCTTTTGGTGCCCATCTGTTAAGATAATCCACCAAAATATGTTAACAGCCCTTAATTTTTTCTCATAAAAAATATCGACTGCTTAAAACATTCTATTGGAAGTAAATGAAATAACTGATTTGGATGGAAAACGACTTATTATGCGAAGTCGTTGGCTGATTTAGGTAGTTTTTTTTTTTTTTTCCCCCTAAAACCACAAACTGCGCCAGTTTGTTTTGTTTTAAACAACTGTTAACATTTAAAAACAGCCAGCTTGTAGAACAAGAATAATCTAGTTGGCACAGTATGATGAAGAAAAGAAACAAACACACTAAATACAACATTTTTATTACATTACTGTCATCAGAAGGTTTTAATTTTTTTTTTTATAGCCATATTTTTTCCGAAATTTTAAATGCTTAGAAATCCTAACCAGGTCCAGTTAGCCTGGCAACAAGAAAAATAAAATAGAAGTATGTTTTAGTTTGTCTTTTTTTAAATCTTTGCTTAGGGAAACTTTTTTTTTATCCTACTCACTCCAAAAACTAATAGCAGCTTAATCATCCGAAGAGAAAGATCCCAATTATCTTTAGTGGTCGTAGCTCGACAAATACTTCTCTACTGGAGCCAATGTTCTTTTCCTCTGTAAGTCATCATTCTAAGTTTGTAAGAAAACCCACTCTGTCCATCTGGCCCAGAGTTTGATTTATAGATTATTGGATATAAGTAAATGTGCCCATCTGTAACCCGTTACAGGGCGTTTGTTATCGGGCAAAATGGCCGAAAGCATCCGTGGCAACAGTAAACAGCTTCCCGGAAGTTGTTCACTTTCGATTTCCTCCTAGTTCGGAAGCGTGTGCGCCCGTTTACAGTAAGAAAGGTTATCGGGCAAAATGTCCAAGAGCATCCGTGGCATCACGCATTAGAAAACGAGAGTGTTCGTGAATAACTTCCCTGGAAGTTCTGAACTTCCGGTTTCTTCTTTGTTCAAAAGCGTAGGCGGTCTTTCAGAGTAAGAAAGGTTATTGGACAAAATGTCCACAGGCATCCATGTCAACACACCTTAGAAAACGATATTGTTCGTGAATAACTTCCCAGAAGTTACTCACTTCCGATTTTCTGCTTGTTCGAAAGCGTTTGTGGTCGTTCAGAATAAGAAAGATTTTCAGGCAAAATGTCCGAAAACGTTTGTGGCAACACACGTTAGAAAACGAGAGTGTTCGTGAATAACTTCCCAGAAGTTGCTCACTTCCGATTTTCTCCTCGTTTGAAAGTGTGTGCGCCCGTTCAGAGTAAGAAAGGTTATCGGGCAAAATGTCTGAAAACGTTGGACACACTTTAGAAAACGAGAGTGTTCGTGAATAACTTCCCGGAATTTGTTAACTTTCCCGGGAGTTGTTAACTTCCGGTTTCTTTTTGTTTGAAAGCGTTTGTGGTCTTTAAAAAGTAAGAAAAGTTATCGAGCAAAATGTCCAAAAGCATCCGTGTAAACACACATTAGAAAACGATATTGTTCGTGAATAACTTCCCAGTATTGCTCTTACTCACTTCCGATTTTCCCCTCGTTTGAAAGTGTGTGCGCCCGTTCAGAGTCAGAAAGGCTATCAGGCAAAATGTCCGAAAAACGTCCGTGTCAGCACATGTCAGAAAACAAGATTGTTCGTGAATAACTTCGCAGAAGTTACTTACTTCCGATTTTCTGCTTGTTTGAAAGTGTGTGCGCCTGTTCAGGGTAGGAAAGGTTATCGGGCAAAATATCCGAAAGCGTCCATGACAACACACCTTAGAAAACAAGATATTATTTGTGAGATATTGTTCGTGAATAACTTGCCAGAAGTTACTCACTTCCGATTTTCTGCTCGTTTGAAAGCGTGTGTGCCCCGTTTAGAGTAAGAAAGGCTACCAGGCAAAATGTCCGAAAACGTTCGTGGCAACACACATTGGAAAACAAGATTGTTCGTGAATAACTTCCCAGTAGTTGCTCATTTTTGATTTTCTGCTAGTTCGAAAGCGTGTGCGGTCTTTCGAACTTTCTTCTGCCTGTTGAAGAAAGTTCAAGAGGCAAAATGTCCGAAAACGTCGGCGGCAACACAAGTTAGAAAACAAGATTGTTCGTGACGAACTTCCCGAAAGTTGTTCACTTTCCTATGTCCTGCTAGTTCGAAAGCGTGTGCGCCCGTTCAGAGTAAGAAACGTGAAAAACTTTCATCCAATAAAAGGTTAAAAAAGGGCGGGGGCTAAATTGTATTTTTGTGGGGTAACAATACTTCCCTTATAGCGCATATTGATTCATATAGAGCTGTTTTTTTTTATCAAGAATGCAACGTTCGATGAGAGAAAAAGCTTCTAAATACATTTAATCAGTTTAAATTCTGTTGTTTAAACCTTGAATTCCCTCTTCCTCTCACTCTCTAGTTAGCCCCGCCCCTTAGGTGCTCGCACATCATGGTGTAAATATCGTTTGTGGAAATTAGCTTGTTTTATTTGACAAGGCAAAGCTGGTCCTTCCAGAAGAAATGGCGGATAAATATGGTATGAATATGTAACAGTCGTGATTCATGTTGCATGATAGATGTCATACATGTACAAAATATACATACAATACTGCCAAAACCTTACCTAGCAACGTCATATGCGTTCACTTTAATGAGCGATATGGAGTTTTGTTACTGAAAGAACGAGTTTTTATTTCTGTGTCTAATTAATTAGTGTTGGGTTGAGCCTGCTTCTGACAGCTTGTGGAGCTCGACATTTTTGCCAAGGTAAAAAGCCAAGGCTCCAATTAGGAGAGATGATGTATTTGCTAAACTGGGGAACTGATGACTTTTCATCTGCATCACCAACCTTTTTTTTTTTTTTTTAATCTTTCTCAGTCCTTCCAGCAAAAGGCCACATTTTTTTTTCTCTTCCTCACACAGAAACAGCTCAGTGTTTGAAATCTTCTTTTCAGGAGGGGCCACATCTCACAGTAGTTAAAAAAAAACAACAACTTTATTTTAACTTTATCTGAAACTTAACCATTTCATACCAGACTTGGAACTTTTCTCTAGACCTTTCAGCTTTTCACCTATTTTATTGAATTGAATATACTTTATCTACATTCCTACCCTCACCTATGGTCACCAGCTGTGGGTGGTGACCGAAAGAATGAGATCGCGGGTACAAGCGGCCGAAATGAGCTTCCTCCGCAGGGTGGCTGGGCTCTCGGGTGAGGAGCTCTGCCATCCGGGAGGAGCTCGGTGTCGAGCCGCTCCTCCTCCAGGTCGAGAGGAGCCAGATGGGGTGGTTCGGGCATCTGGTCAGGATGCCCCCCGAGCGCCTCGCGGGCGGGGTGTTTCGGGCACGTCCCAGCGGGAGGAGACCAAGGGGCAGACCCCGGACCCGCTGGAGAGATTATGTCTCAAAGCTGGCCGGGGAACGACTTGGGATCCTTCCGGGTGAGCTGGAGAATGCAGCCGGGGTGAGAGAGGCCTGGGCTGCCCGTTTGAGGCTGTTGCCCCCACGACCCGACCCCTGAACAAGCGGAAGATGACGGAACGGAATATACTTTATTAATCCCCGAAGAGAAATTTGACTGCTGCAGTGCAAACACTAAGTGTTTAACACCTCGATGACCCCTCACCCCTCTCCACCGGTGTCCCAGTCAGGTCTCACTGTGATATGCCGGGTTGGCAGATTTGGGTTGCCAACCCGGCAATCCAAAATTTGGAGTCCGGAATGGGTTACAAAGCATGGCGAACACCAAACTGGCCTCTCTGTATTTCACTAGGTCCGAGTGTGCGGCTCTGGTTCCTCAAGCGAGCAACCGAACGTTTCTATGGAAACCACAAAAACACGCATTCATGTCCTGCACTGCTCTAGCAAACTTCTCTGCCTCTTCAGATATCTTTATATTAAAAAAAAAAAAAAAAAAATCACAGTTCCTCAATGGGCACCCATAAGTTTCTACCAGATCTACAAAGCTTGATGCTTTAAATACAAGTAAAATAAAGGATTTAAAGTAGTGCCGCCATTTTAACGCGTTAAAAAATTAACACAATTAATTATGACGTAGTAATGGTGGTGAGCCAATGCTTGCACATTTGAATTTTGGCCCATTGAAGGAGCCATAGTCTTCTCGTCCGTGCTACATCGCCTGCACTGACAAATTAACAAGGCAGCAGTGGTCAAACACAACAGACATGGACAAGACTCAAGAGGACGAGACAGTCGGGCCACTGAAAGGCAAGTTTTATACAAAAATAATAGAGATGGGACAATAAATAAAAAACATAGTAATTTATAGTTTTTGCAAAAAGGAGTTCTTTTACCACAGGAGCAACTCCAGCCTGACATACCATCTAAACCCAAAACATGTTCAGGCAAGTTCGTTTGTTGAAAGTGTGGCTACCGGGAATTCGCTCCGCCAAACCAAGCTAACTGAATTTGGCAAGCGAATGAGCAAATCCACAACAGAGAAATGAATAAATACTATCGCAAAGTGGGTTGCTGCTGATTGGAGGCCAATTTCGATTGTTGAAGATAAGAACGAACTCTAACCCTTATTTTACTTTTTTTTTTTGATGCACCCGGCCTCATAAGGCACAGTACACCAATAAAAAATTGGATTTAAAATCTTCTCTTCTTACTGTATTCAATTGATTAGTCATACAGTACAATTTTTTAAAATCCTAGAATTCAAAATCTTTATCAAGAAGCAGATATGACACTAAAATGTGATTAGTTCGATTAATTTTTTTAATCGACTGACACCACTAATTTAAAGCTAATGAAACAATATAAAAATAATACATTTCTAGTTTCTATCAAAATAAAAGCTTCTAATGATCAAATTATATACAGTATATTATGGCTGATTTATGTCTATCCTAAAACCTAATAAAAAACAAACAAAAAAACTCATCTTGTGGATTAATTTAATGTTTTAATCAGCCTGTAAAGTTATAAACCTCTATAAATGATCAGTTTCTGATTTTTTTTTTTTTTTTTTGTCAGTTTCAGAAGAAGATTTTTACAGAGGGAAAAAAAAGTCGGTCTCGATGCGGCTTAGCAATGCAGTGCTAATGCTGTGTAAACATTGCTGCTGCTGTTTGCCACTGATTTAGCACATGTTAATATTACATGAGACAGAAGGGCCCTTTGATGATGTAAGTGAACATTCAAACTAGGGCTTTCTACCTCAGGGAAGTGGAGACGAGGCTGTGGAGTGGATCCTTCGGGATTTTTATTTCACTTCCGCATTTGCAATCCGACTTGAGGAGAGTTGAGCAGAAACGCTCCCCGCATGCCCTCACCTCCTCATAGTCTCATAAATGAGGGTTGATTCAAATGCCTGAACTACGCTACAGTTTTTATCTTAATATTTCATTTTTTACGCTCTTAAACTTCCCAAATAGACTTAAATTGAAGAAAATTTGTTCTTCAAAATGAGAAGGAAAACTATAATTCCATTGTTTTCAAGACAATTTAGTTAGTTTTAGTAATAAGATGTATAAAATCAAAGAGTCTGCTGAAGATATAAATCATGTCTATAGGAAAACTGCAGTAGAAATTCTTCCTTCCCCTCCGAGCATGATTAATGAAACAGAAGATCAATGGCTGAAGCTTGTTCACGAGCATCTGTGATGTCTTTCCTCAGATTACAGTCCAAACACATTTCTGTACATCCTTTTTCTGAACGGAGATCGACCTTATTACCCCTGAAGTGTTGTACTTCCGATCGATGTTCACACGGAAGCTTCATATTATCAACTATTTACTAAAATCACAGTAATCATTATTTTTAAATGATGCATACTTTTAGTACATGTTTTGCTTTACAAATTAAATGGATTTGTTGCTTTGAGTGTTAATAAAGCATCTTTGAAATGCAAAAGTACTTTCTGTTCTGTTGTCTGGCGCTTATCCGGGGCCAGGTTGCGGGGGGAACAGCCTCAGATGGGAAGCCGAGGCTTCATTCAACCTGGCTGCATCCTCCAGCTCACCCGAGAGGAACCCGAGGTGTTCCCTGTCCTGCAGTGAGACATAGTCTCTACAGCAGGTCCTGTGTCAGCCTCTGGGTGGCACGTGCCTGAAATAACTCACCTGCAAGGCAATCGAACCAGATGCCCCAACCACCCCGTCTGGCTTCTCTTGACCCGGAGGAGCTCCCTTCCATTCCGTCATCTTCCGCTTGTTCCAGGGTCGGGTCGCTGGGGCAACAGCCTAAAATGGGCAGCCCAGACTTCTCTCTCCCCGGCTGCATCCTTCAGCTCACCCGGAAGGATCCCAAGTCGTTCCCGGCCAGCTGTGAGACATAGTCTCTCCAGCGGGTCCGGGGTCTGCCCCTTGGTCTCCTCCCGGTGGGACGTACCCGAAACACCTTGCCCGCTTGGGGGGCATCCTGACCAGATGCCCAAACCACCCCATCTGGCTCCTCTCGACCTGGAGGAGGAGCGGCTCAACACCGAGCCCCTCCCGGATGGCAGAGCTCCTCACCCGATCTCTGAGTGAGAGCCCAGCCACCGTGCGGAGGAACCTGGAGGAGCTTTACATTTAAAATTCAAATCATAATAGTAATAAAAACAAATACACAGACACTCGCAGGAGAAATACTCCAACCTTCCTCCGCAGGCTGGCTGGGTACTCACTCAGAGATCGGGTGAGGAACTCTGCCATCTGGCAGGAGCTCGTTGTCAAGCCGCTCCTCCTGCAGGATGAGAAAAGCCAGATGGGGTGGTTCGGGCATCTGGTCAGAACAACCCCCGAACGCCTCATTGGTGAGTATTTTCAATTCAATTATTCAGAATCCAGCTAGAATTCAGAGACTTCTAGCTGCTTTACGTCTGACTCCAGTTCTCTAGAGTTTTCAAGGTTGCAGCAATTCTTGTTTTTCTTTCTGCCTCTTATGGTTTAAAATTTTCCATTGTGGAAAGCCATCTCCCACCACCCGCTATAACACCCTGAGATCACAGCACACCATCCACAGCCATAACTGCACCGCTTACTGATGATGTGAAGTGTGGTCGTAGAGTTTCCTCTCTTTGAGGTCTCTCTCAATAAGTTCTACTGCACATTGCATTTCGGAGAAAAGTTCCTATAAAACTAAACAACAGCCAAAACCGGTGCTTTTGCAAACACACACACCACACTACAATATAATAGATCGAGCGGTATAAGGACGAGCAGGTGTGCGAATGAGGAGATCAGTTTCAGGAGAGAGAACAGACTCTTGATGAGCCATTAACCTGCTGTCGGTAAGGCAAAATGGCTGTGGGACGTGGTTTAATTTACCCTTTTATAAAGAGGTCGTTGAATTGATGAGCCACAGGAAAAGAGTTTCACCCCTAGTTGGGAGTATAGGCAATACCGATGATGAACAGGTTGAGTGAGGAATTGGAAAAAAGCAGTCAATTTGTCTCATCGATCCAAGATGAGCTGCTACAGTCACAGCCAACCCGGTAAAACTAATAATATCGATGTGGGTGAGGTTATTGGAGAGGAAAGCGCTAATTTGATGGGGAAATCATTTGAAATTCTCCTCTGAAACACAATTGTTTTAAGCAAAAGTTGTAATTTCAGATGAAAATTCCATCAGTTGAATGATTTCTATTTTCATTTAGTCAGCAAATGCTTTAACTTATCTGTCTCAGGTCGAGCATTCTCAGGCATCGAGTTTAAGACCTCCCTTAAAACTTATCCATCAGCGAGTAGAAAGAGTCAATTTTCACTTTGAAATAAGCTGCCAAAGAGTTCTCTGTGGTCTCCTCACCATCCATTACAGTGGCTCCATGGCTGATAAAACTTAATAGACAAAAGATGACGACTGAAGGTCTTGCCATAAATGAAAATGTGATGGAAAAAATGGAAATTCACGGTCTTTCTGTGCATACGCCTTGTGTGGTTTTACAAGTTGCCCGATGACCCGTTTTCACATGGGCGTAAAAAAATGGTATAGCTGTTTATTGGAAATGGAGAAGACGGTTGGAAATAATTGCAAGAAATGTAAATAAGTCTAGAACAGGTGACACTGAACTGGCACGTTTAAGGATGATCCCCCATCTGTCTTATGCTAATTTATCAAGGGTTGAGTCGCAGAAGAAGCGACCTTAGCAGGGGAGCTAGAGCTGGTTCCAAATTCAAAATAAAAAGTTTTCCATCCAGGAGCAGCTCATTGTCGAGCCGCTCCTCCTCTAGGTCGAGAGAAGCCAGATTGGGTGGTTCGAGGATCTGGTCAGGATGCCCCACAAGCGCCTCGCTGGTGAGGTGTTTCGGGCACGTCCCATTGGAGGACACCAAGAGGCAGATCCCTGGATCTGCTGGAGAGACTATGTCTCACAGCTGGCCGGGGAACGACTCGGGATCCTTCCGGGTGAGCTGGAGGATGCAGCTGGGGTGAGAGAAGCCTGGGCTTCTTGTCTGAGGCTGTTGCCTTCGCGACCCAGCCCCGGATAAGCGGAAGACGACGGAATGGAACCAGTTTTCCACAGTTGAATACGCACTGCTTTTAGGACGTGCATTAAAATTTCCATTTTTAAAAAACATTTAGTTTTTTTTTTTTTTTTTTACTTTCAAACTATTTCTGATGAGCCATTGCTCCTCTAGGGTGAGAAAAGCCAGATGAGGTGGTTTGGGCAACTGGTTAGAATGCCTCACTAGTGAGGTGATTCGGGCACGTCCTAACATGAGGAGACCCAGAAGTAGACACGGACGCGCTGGAGGGAATATGTCTTACAGCTGGACAGGGAATACCTTGGGGTCCTCCCGGATGCAGCAAGGGTGAGAGAAGCCTGGGTTTTCCGTCTGAGGCTGTTGCCCCTGCGACCCGGCCCCTGATAAGCTCAAGATGGCAGAACGAAACTACAAAGTATTTCTGAAGTCCACGGCTGCAATACTTCAATACTTCTATTTAGCAAAAAGAAAAACACTCAAAGCTCAGTTTTTGCTTATGATATATTGAGGCTGCAAAATATAAAATTCTAGCTTTGTTGGTTCTATTTTTTTAACTTTTAAATACTTTACTTTAGGAAAGTAGAATTGTTGTGTAAACTTTAATTTTATGCTACTTTTGTACATATTAAAAGGCGGAGAATAAGCCCATTGGGGTTTCCCCGAAACTGTGTGCACATGTACTGTTTATCTCTACATACAGGCATGTGAAAAAATTAGGACATCTTATGAAATCCTGTGTATTTTAAAATATATTTGGACATATGGGTAGTTAATGTCAATTTTAAATAAACTCAGGGATCCAAGTAATATAACTAAACAATAAAAAAATAAGAAAAGCCTTTTTAAAACTTTCTGTAAAATTTGATTAAAAAATAATGCAATTTCTGGTGAGGAATAAATTAGGACACCCCCTATACTATCCCTCTTAAAATGTTGAAAATCCCAAAAAGGTGCATCACGTCAGGTGCACATGATTAGTACATCATTACCCAGCATTTGAATGGAGCCTTGCCCTATTTAAACCTCAGATTTAGTTTGGTGTGGCCCTGACATTTGAGATGTTGAGATGAGCGCCATGGTGAGGTCTAAAGAGCTTCCTGATGCCCTCAGAAAGAAGATTGTGGCCGCTTACAAGTCTGGTAAAGGATTTAAAAAGATTTCAAAAGAATTTAACATCAGCCATTCCACCATTCGCAAAATTATTTACAAGTGGAGGACATTTAAAACAACTGCCACCATGCCAAGATCTGGCCGTCCGGGCAAGTTTACCCCCAGAGCAGAACGCAAGATGCTCAAAGAGGTCCTGAAAAATCCTAAAGTGTCATCAAGGGAATTACAGCAGGCTCTGGCAACTGTCAATGTGAAAGTGCATGACTCTACGATCAGAAAGAGACTGCACAAGTGTGACTTGCATGGGAGGTGTGCAAGGAAGAAACCTTTGCTCTCTAAAAAAAACATCAAGGCCAGACTGAAGTTTGCCAGAGAGAACATAGACAAAGACCACGACTTCTGGAATAAGGTTCTTTGGACAGATGAGTCTAAAATTGAATTATTTGGACACCAGAACAGAAGACATGTTTGGCGTAAACCAAATACAGCCTTCCAAGAAAAGAACCTCATACCAATTGTAAAGCATGGAGGGGGCAGTGTCATGGTTTGGGGTTGCTTTGCTGCAGCAGGACCTGGCCAGCTCACCATCATAGAATCTACCATGAATTCTACTGTGTATCAGAGGGTGCTTGAAGAAAATGTGAAACCATCTGTCAAAAAATTAAAGCTGAAGCGTAACTGGATACTGCAACGAGACAATGACCCAAAGCATACCAGCAAATCCACCAAGGACTGTCTAAAAAAGAAGAAGTGGAGAGTCCTGGAATGGCCAAATCAGAGCCCTGATCTTAATCCCATCGAAATGCTCTGGGGTGACTTGAAACGGGCTGTACATGCAAGACACCCCTCAAACATCTCACAGCTAAAAGAATTCTGCATTGAGGAGTGGGCCAAACTTTCTCCTGATCGATGTCAGAGACTGGTAAAAGGCTACAAAAAGCGTCTCGTTGAAGTTATATCAGCCAAAGGGGGCAAAACTAGCTATTAGGGGGTTGGGTGTCCTAACTTTTTCCTCCATTAAAATACATACATTATTTTTTTTCTTTTTTTGGATTTGTCAAACAATGTTCATTTTTGTTGTTAAATTGCAATCAAATCACTTTCTTTTTGAAAAATACATATAAACATGACTGGATATTGGTATGTGAACCATTTCTAAATAAAGAGCTGATTATTTAATGGGGTGTCCTAATTTTCTCACATGCCTGTATATTATGTAAATGTATATGATAATAAAACAGTGCAAAATAAAAATTAAATGAATAAAATGAACATTGTTGGAAGTGTCTTTTCAATTTAACATTTTAAGAAGCATCAGTATGCAGAATCTTCACACAACGTGAGGTTCAGAATCCTCAACAGGTTACATGTAGGAGGTTCAGTGCACCTGCCCACGTCATAGAACCAGCAAACTTAAAACCTAATGTAACTAATGGCTTTTCTTTGTCTCAAAGTCTTGTTTATTCAGCAACGAGCATTGTTTCGCTGGGCTGTGAAATATCATAAGCATTAGAATCCTAAAGCATGTGTGCGTACACAGCTTGCTTACGGCGGAAGGATGGAGAGCTTTAATGCATTTTCTATCCTTGAGAATAAAATGAAGACAGACATTAATTGAAATTTCATAGCATGCAAGAACAAAAGGCTCTGGCCCAGAGTAATAACTCCGGTGGCACCATGATTCACATTCACCTCCGTTTGGAGAGCGGCTTTTAATGCTACCTTCCCACAGAAGCAGAAAATTGGAAATGGCAATGTGAGGAAGTGCACATATGCAGAACTCATCAGCACGGGCACATTTATTATAGGAATCGAAGATAAATTGAGATTAGAAGCTGATGAAGAAAATTGTTGGCCGGCTCATATTTATTTGGCAGATTGCAAAACTAAATGAAGTTTATAATTTGTTTGTCTGACTTCAAGAATTTACATGTACTCGGATTTTTGCTCTCCTCCTCTCCCGTAGAAACAATTCAATTTTTTTTTTTTTTTTTTTTATGAAGAGGGATAATTTTAACCATCTGCATAGTTTAATCTGACTTGGTGATTTTTATTATAACCTAAGCGTGAAAAATACAATGTGTTTTGTCCGTGTAGTCCCTTTTTCATCCAGGAGTGATCCATAGTAGAAAAAGTTTCAAAAAAGTCTTCTGGACAGTTTAATTCTTGATCGAGACGTTTCGACTTCCATCCGGAAATCATTTTCAATCTGATAGAAATGGACTGAAAACTGGATCTTTACATACTCACCTACGTAAAAGGTAAAAAAAAAATAGTAAGGAAGCGAGACAGCGAGCTTCACCTCGCTGTCCTCAAAAGTGTGTTTGGCGAGGTGAAGATTCTAAGTAGAGAGAAAAGATGGTTTGAAAGAGGTGTGAAGGAAGCCATCTTTGTGATGAAAGAAAATCCCTCACTGAATCGGAGTGGAGGTGTTAGATACATTCTGCCCGGGATTTACAGCAGCATTCTGAAGCTATGGACCAAAGAGGACACCTCGTGACTCAGATTCACGCCTCTCGTTAGCAGGAATTTCTATTCACTAGGCTTTTAGCATATTATAATAGGGATCGTTTACTGGTCTGTGGCTACAATAGGAGCCATTCACGGCCATCATAGGTAACACAGGCGCATTGTTCGAGCCCTTCCTTACTATTTTTTTACTTTTTACGTAGGTGAGTATATATAGATCCAGTTTTCAGTCCATTTCTATCAGATTGAAAATGATTTCTGGATGGAAGTCGAAACGTCTCGATCAAGAATTAAATTGTCCAGAAGACTTTTTTTTAAAACTTTTTCTACTATAAACAATGTGTTTTGCTTAAAAAATGCTGCATTTAAACCATTACCAATGCGAAAACCTGACTTAATGCGTCACTGCGGTCAAGATATAAAATTAGACGTTTCTCGATGTCCCATGCTTTGAAACACTGCTCTGTTAGTATCCTTAAAAAAAATCCCCCAAAAAAACAGGAAACGGAAAAATGATAAATGAATCACAGCCACAAAGGCATTATGGGATATCTAAAGTGATATGACTAACCCCCCGGAGGGCACATGACTAAATTAAGGATTTATGCTGAGCCATATATCATATTACCAAAAGGAGATCTTCTTATTCAGTGTGAGGATTCGTGATGCGATGCCAAGTCTTATTCCTCTTTGGTTTCGGTTTTGTCACATTTAATCTCATGTAATCCACTTAGTGTCATAAGTGAGAAACATGACATGAATACCACCACTTACTTGTGTAGCAGCTTATCTGGGTAGACAGTTTACTCCGGAAAGGTTGAGGTAAACGTCTCTCGCTATTATTGCCACCAGTTCAAGCATTCAAAGAGAAATTGCTAACTCATGAGCTAATTTCCTAGAGCCTGTATGGAAGCTGGTGTGATTACATGTTTGATGTCATTATAATGTTCATTGGCTTCCCTCCTTCTCATTTATTTGGTGCAGCGGATGTGAAACAAAAAGGCTATAAATGTTACTTTGCCAAAAAAAAAGGCCTAGAAGGTTAATTCTTCCAAAGACTGATGGCAAAGCCCTTTGCATATGTTGGCTAAGTCATATGGAAATTTAGCCTGATGCTATTTCATTCTATGGAAACTGACTTTACACCTTTGGGGTAAGTTTGTTCCACAGTGATTCGGTGCATCGTAGAAAACGAATCAGATTGAATTGAATCCGGAAATTCCAGCTGGAAATTGAAAGGGATTTCTGGCTGGAAGTCGAAACGTCTCGATCAAATAATATGCTATCCAGAAGACAACTTTGAAACCTTTTCTACACGATGGATCACTTCTAGACG
Organism: Neostethus bicornis; assembly: GCA_902685375.1. Taxonomy (NCBI): domain Eukaryota; kingdom Metazoa; phylum Chordata; class Actinopteri; order Atheriniformes; family Phallostethidae; genus Neostethus; species Neostethus bicornis. Next base: position 8,562,176 of record LR738542.1, on the reverse strand, counting down.
AATGAGAGATTACACTGAGTAAATAAGTACGTTATTCTATTTTGAAGTTCCGAAGCCGGAAATATTCAGTCATTGGTTCAGTTTGGGTTCACATACGTAGCTACCATCTTGCCAACCAGAAGCAAGACATTTGAAGTTACAAGCCTCTAAAACTGGAGACCAGCAAACTGTATGACTTTGTCAATTCCATGCTTAGCTACAAAAAAGTGAACAGACTTGAATGTACGCTTTCATTGAACGTTAGGTGTATTCGCCGATTGGGCAGCTGTTTTTCCTGGGTTCCAGAAACTCATGCGGACTTGTCAACACATGCGGACATGTGAGGTCATTGACAAAGCCAGTATAGAAGAGGCTAGGGGCATTCCGCCCTGAAAAATTTGAAAAATAAGAGTCATTTTCCTGCATTTTGGTGACCCATTCGTTGGCCCTGCAAGGGGATAGTTTGACTAGTCACCTTTCCTTTCTTCTTTTTTTTTTTTTTTTTTTTTTCGTTTTGGGGGGGAACCAAAAGGGCGGGGATGTGTGCACCACACGCCAACCCTTGGATTCGCCCCTGGTTAATACCTGACCTAGCGTATGGAGTGAAATACAATTAAGCAGAATCATTTTATGGCGCCATCCTGGCAAACAGAAATTAATAAGGAAGCACTATGAGAATACAGGCACATGATTCTAGATTCTAACTCTAATTATGTATCACTGCATCAACTTAATAACCAATGTGAAACGTACAGTATGGCGCTAAACCCAAGATACATGACTTCCTTCTCTGTTCGACAGTGTAGCTGAGACAGAAAACTCAACAATAATTTCGTTCAGAGTAGCTACCGAGCCCAGCTCTGGAGTGAAGCAGGGAAGCACGCTGAAGAGAGCTTTTATAAGTTTGACAGTGGCTGATTTCCAACGAGGCATAACTGGATGTGGCCTGTGGCAATATTGATCTGATTACCTTCCATCAAGGCCATGCCATGTTAAAAGAAAAAAAAAATCCCGTGATCAATTATAAACAGCGTGTCAACAAAGCTGAGAATGAGCTTAACACACAGCAGAAGGTTCCACCAGATAAAATACAATGTTTTATAGCCAGAGATAATTGCATCTACAAACTATAAGTTTGCAATCAGATTGAAAACTATAAGTTTGCAGATGACATTGTAATCTGTAGTGAGAGGAGGGAAGAGGTGGAGGAAAAGCTGGAGAGGTGGAGGTTTACACTAGAAAGAAAAGGAATGAAGATTAGTCAGAGTAAAACAGAGTACATGTGTGTGAATGAGAGGGATCCAAATGGAAAAGTGAGGTTACAGGGAGAAGAGATAAAGAAGGTGGAAGATTTTAAGTATCTAGGATCAACAGTCCAGAGCAATGGAGAGTGTGGAAAAGAGGTGAAGAAGCATGTGCAGACAGGCTGGAACGAGTGGAGAAAAGAATCAGGTGTGATGTGTGATAGAAGAGTTTCAACTAAAATAAAAGGGAAAGTGTACAAAACCGTGGTGAGACCGGCCATGCTGTTTGGTCTAGAGACAGTGGCACTGAAGAAAAGACAGGAAACAGAGATGGAGGTAGCAGAGATGAAGATGCTGAGGATCTCTCTGGGAGTGACCAGGATGGACAGGATTAGAAATGAGTACATCAGGGGAACAGCACATGTTAGAGGTTTTGGAGATAAAGTCAGAGAGGCCAGACTGAGATGGTTTGGACATGTACAGAGGAGACAGAGAGGGTACACGTTGGAAGAAGGATGCTGGATTTGGAACCACCAGGAAAGAGGCCTAGAGGAAGACCAAAGAGGAGGTTCATGGATGCAGTGAACAAAGACATGAAGATAGTTGGCGTGACCGAAGAGGATGCAGCAGATAGGGTTAGATGGAAGAAACTGGGCAGTTGTGACCCCTGAAGGGAAATATCGAAAGATGAAAAAGAAGAACAAGTGCATTTTTCTATTAATTTTAACACTGGTATATTTTCGTTGAAAAATCAAGGCATGAAGATTGAAAAACCTCGTCTATATGTAACATATTTAAATAAAAGATTCTATTTTTGCTTTCCTCTAATACTTGTCACTTCCTGACAAGCTTTACCCGTTGCGTTCATTTCAGTGAGGAAATGAAGACACTATTGCTTCACACTAACGCTTATTTTTTCTCATTTACATTCTTCAGTAAAGATTGACTAAACCTCGTAATTAATAAGAAATTCCTGAACTCATATGTCTGTAATCAAATGGATTCAAACTCAATAAAAAGACTTCCTGTTAGTTACAGAAAACCATATCATACAGCGTGTTCATTCAGCTCCCCTGCAACACTGACGTCTTACAGTCTAACAACATCGCAAAAATGACAGCCTCATGTGTAATCTCATTATCTAAGTGTTCCAGAAATGCATGCTTCACTATTAATTATCTCACGTATAATTTAGTTTGCAGATCAGGTTAATAAGGATGTCTTTTTTTTTTTTCCCCATAAATGATAACACAAATGTAACCAAACCAATTGGGCGTGCCAGACCCTATCCTGGCTGATTCAAGCCAACCGGCAGGGTACATCCCAAACAGGTCGCCAGTCTGTCGCGGGGCCACACACACAACCATCCACACACACCCACACACATCCCTAGGTGTAATTTCAAAGCGGCCAATTAACCCAACATGCATGTTTTTGGAGGGTAGGAGGAAACTGGAGTACCTGGAGAAAACACACACTTATGCAGGGATAACAGGGGGAGACGGTGGCTCAGTGGTTAGAGCGTTCCCTCATGCCCATGGACCGGAAGTTAACCGGGAGTTCGCGGGTTCGCATCCCACTGAGTTCACGTCTAGGGTCCTTAGAGAAGACACCTAACCCCCCGTTTCTCCCACCAATGGCGCCGTCATAGGTGGCAGCCTGCTGCGGTGTAGTGCAGCACACACATTTCCCGGTCAAGGATTAATAAAGTATATTTAAAAAAAAATATGCAAACTCCACACAGAAAGGCCAGTGTTCCAAGCCTATTCCCCACCCAGAACTTGATCCCTGACCTTTTTGCTGTGAGGCCATTGTGCCATACACTGCGCCACTTGCGGCCAGCTTTGTTTTTATGTTAAAAAAAAAAGAAAGAACAGATAAGGCTTCTAATATCACCATTTCAAACCAGTGTTATTATTAAAGCATATTAATTATGGATGCTGTATTGAATAGTCAATAAAATACACAAGTTCAATCTTTTCAATCATTAAAAAAATGCACAGAATGTCTTTTTTCTTTTTTTTTTCTGTAATTAAATCTTTGCAGTTTGCAGACCGTGAGATCCACTCAAACCTTCAGTACTGCTTTATATGAATCAATACAAATCTTACTTTTATGTTTAGAAAGAATGTTTATGAATATATAACCATTTTTCTGCAGAAAAACACTATTTGTAGCATTGCAAATAAAAAAATCGAATTATCAAAAGAACACGTCCCCTTCTACAGCTGCTACAGACTTAAATTATAACAGTATTTAAAATTAGTGGTATTTTACTCACTCAATCCATCCTCTGCTCCAGTGAGTACAACGAAAAGTCAACAAAATGTAGCTATTACATGTTAAATAGCTTTTACTATGAAACAATTTCATACAATTTCATGATCTCCAGCTCTTACTGGATTTGCGGCCGAGTGTGAAACGGCCAGGATAGGAATCAGCGCCTCTAAATCTGAGATCATGGTCGTCGCCCAGAAAAGTGTGGAATGGCCCTTGTGGGTCAGAGACGGGGTCCTGCCCAAGGTGGAGGAGTTTAAGTATCGTTGGGTCTTGTTCACGAGTGGTAGAAGGATGCAGCGGGAGATCAACAGGTGGATCAGTGCGGCATCAGCAATTACTAGGACACTACATCGGTCCGTCGTGGTAAAGAAAGAGCTGAGCCGAAAAGCAAAGCTCTTGATTTACAAGTCGATCTACGTTCCCACCTTCTCCTATGGTCACCAGCTGTGGGTGGTGACCGAAAGAATAAGATCGTGGATACAAGCGGCCAAAATGAGCTTCCTTCGCAAGGTGGCTGGGCTCTCACTGAGAGATCGGGTGAGGAGCTCTGCAATCAGGAGGAGCCCGGTGTCGCTCCTCCTCCAAGCCGAGAGCAGCTAGTTGGGGTGGTTGGGGCATCTGGTCAGGATTGCCCCCCGAGTGCCTCGCTGGTGAGGTGTTTCGGGCACGTCACACCGGGAGGACACCAAGACTAGGATGAGCAGAAAAAGTTTAATCAGTCAGTCATCTTCTTAACTGCTTATCCCAACTAGGGTTGCTTGTGTGCCGAAGCCTATCCTGGCAGGTGACCAGTCTGTTGCAGGGCTATAGAAAGAGACAAACAACCACTTGCAAGTTTGAATCATTAGTTAAAAAAAAAAAAAACGGCTTAAACTGTGATGCATGCACTTCTCCGTTAACTGTCTGGTAAAGTGCTTAATGCATTGACCCCCAGAATAACATTTACTGCTGCAGTTCGTCTCTGAGCCCCGAAGGCCGCTTCAGTATTGGTAACTTTGTATTGATTTTGCATAATGACAAACACAATCTTTGCCTTTAATTCTGCTCATGTCCAAAGAAAGGTCACCGCTATAAAGCAAAACAAAAAAAAAGCTAATGAGTGGATGCCAATTAAATTAAACGCAAAAACAATAATAATAAAAAACACGGATGCATTTCACGCTTTGATAAAATACTATTAGTTGAACTGCATCACGAGGAAGTATTTATTAATGAATATTTCAGCTACTAAATAAAAATCAGAGCTGCTGATTATGACCAAATCAATAGAAACAACTAAACAATGAAGGCGATTGAAATTAATTGCATTATAAGAAGCACCAAGATTTTTACGTTTTAGAGGATATCGCTGCGATGCAGAGCAGATGTAGGAGTGACATCTTTCAAGGGAACTTAGAGTCAAGGTCAGAGGAAATCTCAGTGTGACATTAGAATAGCGATGGAGCGTGTCATCCTTCAGATGTTCAGAAATGGCTGGCACAAATACCTTCTCATTGCAGTGGCAATAAAAGAGAACCTTGGAGACTTTAAAATATTGGACGTTCATCCTGTTCGCGTTGGTGTGCAGTAATTTAATGATGAGCTCATATTTCATTGACATGGAAAGAAGGCTGATACTGTTAATGAAGTAAAAAGAAGAAAAGAAGAAATGCATGAGCACGGCATGGTTCTGAATAAGGAAAAGTAATGACTTTCAAATAGTGGTCAGTACGAGGTTTTTCGTCATGTCGGATTTACTCCCGTTCAAATACCAATGCGTGCACATGCATGTAATTACATGCCTGCATGTAACGGGGGCACCGGTGATAAATAAGTTAAAAAAAAATAAGTGAAAAAGGTATAAAATAACTAATGCCTAGTTTCATTTTTTTATGCAATCCATGTGAAAATCACACAATACATGCTTGATCAATTGTGCAATTGGCTAAAAGTAAACTTTTACTTAAATCTTAAAAAAATGTTGCACTGCACAGTATCACATATTTGCAATGTTTACTTATATGCCGCCTGGACCTCTGTGAAGCTGGCCGCTCTTAAAAAAAATATGAACAGAAGTAAACAAACAAAAAATATTCAATAATTTGTGCTGCATTTGTGGTGTAAACGTTTTTGTTTGTGCTATTTTAGTTTTTATTTTTATTTCAAGAAATACGATGTGGATGATGACGTCATACAGACCCTCAATCTGCCCAAAAATGTGAGAAAACTCATAAAAATGGTGTAAATTGTTTGTGCTACGTTTGTGCTGTAGAAAAAAAAAAGTTTGTGTTATTTTAGTTTTTTTTATTATTATTTTTTAATTTTTTTTTAAGAAATACTGTTAAGACGATTACGTCGTCCAGCCCTTCATTTATTTCTGGGCGTCGCCATCTTTGATGAAGTCATCGTCAAAACCCCCAACAATGGTGACGTGTTATGTGATGTAGCTGATATGCCTCATGCTATTTCTTTGCGAACTGGTCTAAATAATATTTACGTTTAAAACTGTACATTTTTCTGAATAGATTATCTGAAATAAAACCAATTTAACTGTAATCCATCAATGACTTTCTCAGTTATCGTGCAAATGAGTAAGAGCCTATAAAACATCTACACGTTTCCAACATGTGTTCAAACACGTGTGCAAGGTCTTTTGTATGATGAGTCGACATGACAAGATTCTTAATTAAATAAAGCAGGATAGGAAAATCTTTCACTGACTATTGCAGGTCAGTTTCATTAACTTTCATAGATCTATAGTGCGACTCTACGCCGATGATATACCCACTGTAATAATTATTGGTTTTTCCGTTGCTGGTCAATTTCATATAATGGACATTATGTGATTAAAAGAGCCAACAAGGTGAACTTCGTATGAAACAAAGGTGAGCGTTGAGCGGGGCGGGGAGGTGAGGGGTTTAAAAAGAGTTATTTTAACACTAGTGTAAACTAAATGCCAACAGCCACAATGACGAACATCTTTACTTTCATAGTTGTGGGTCATGTCACAACTCCAAGCCAAGGACTTCCTGACATCAGAGAGATGATTGCATGGTTAATACCCCCAGCATGTTAGATGACTGGGATGATGGGGCTGCTGGGACGACAGCATCAGTGATGATGATAACATGAAGATGGCAATTACAATGATATTGCCAATATCAAAGATTGCTTTCAATGTTTTATCCATTTAGCTCCTATAGATCAGTAATCTTTATCCTTCTCCTGACAGAAGTATGTAATTTCACACTGCGCTGCCTTACAGCTTGGATTATATCATTTTAATTATGTGCTGTGATGTCCTTACTCTTTCTATAGAACCGGGATACTGACTTTGAGTAAACGCAGTTTATTATTCTGGGGTTGAGAACCAGCTTTTACATTACTATTACTTTGCAGTGCACAGAAAAAAAAAAAAAAAAAAAAACTGTACAAAAGTTCAAACGTCAACATTTTATGTAAGACAAGGACAGTGTGAAGGAAAGTCGAGTTTTTGAGGAACTTAAACGCAAAGATGGTAAGGACTATTCAGCCTCTAGGTAAATGCAAAGACCTTCATTTAACCGTGAATGCATAGATGGATGGATAGATTATGCTATATTTGAGAAAAATACATGTTTCAAAAAAGACATTTTTAGAACAAGGGTAATAAAAAGTATTTCCACACTTCAAAGGAGGTATATTTCAAACTCATTTTCAGATCGTTTGAAGAGAACAAAACTCAAAGTTTTCAGGGTCAAAAAGAGTTTTGTAAACTGAATTGTGACGAATATAAACTTCTGGTCGTTAAGAGTTTAAGTTGTTGTTGCACTGAGATGAATTTGCTAAAAAAAATGTTCTATATATTCAAGGTTGATGTAATGTTTGAAAAAGAAGGTTGGTACAATTAGTTTTGGATCTCCTTTTTATTTTCATCAGTATGGAAGGTTATGGGACTTTGAGTTTAACACAATTGAACTAAATGTGGCATTTAAAAAAAATAAAATTGCCGTACTAGTATAAAGTGTAATTGCACATCCACTGCAGTAGTTGGCGCTCTCATTGTCAGAGTGTGCACAGGGAGTAAAAAATATTTAACAGCGATGAAAAGAAAGGCGGAGAGAGACGGAGATAATGAGTCAAACGAAATTCTCCCAAAAGCTAAGATAAGGAAATATGACGAAGTATATATAGGGCAAGGCTTCACTGTGACTACGGTGGGAAACGAGAAAAGACCAATGTGTAACAATTTCATTGACTAATTATACTAATTATAGTCACAGCGGAGAGTAGGGTGGGCGCAAAATATCTTCTTCTGTCAGAAGAATAGTCTGTTCCCCCTCTGTGTCCTGTTTCCCCCCTCCCTCTTGTCTGTGTGTGTGCACAAGTCACACCTGAAACTCATCTACTCATCTGCTGGAGCATAAATGGATCAGTTTTTGATACACTCTTCGGCAGATCATTTGTTTATCATGCTTGACCTGTTATCCAGTTTTTGGCTCCAGCTCCTACATCAGAACCTTTCTAGTTAATCTGTTTTTGTCTTCTTTGTTTGGACTTTTTATCAATCTAATAAATCTGCTTGTGATGTTTTCATCTGAGCCCGTCTGTTGTGTCAAGGGTATATTTTTGTCCACATCAGGACATCTTCTTCGGGGGGGAAACCATTGGTCTAGACACAGTGGCACTGAGGAAAAGACAGGAAACAGAGATGGAGGTAGCAGAGATGAAGATGCTGAGGATCTCTTTGGGAGTGACCAGGATGGGTAGGATCAGAGGAACAGCACATGTTAGAGGTTTTGGAGATAAAGTGCGAGAGGCCAGACTGAGATGGTTTGGATATGTGCAGAGAAGACAAAGAGAGTACATAGGAAGAAGGATGCTGAGTTTGGAACCACCAGGAAAGAGGCCTAGAGGGAGACCAAGGAGGTGGTTCATGGATACAGACTAGGAAGACATGAAGATGGTTGGTGTGACCAAAGAGGATGCAGCAGATAGGGTTAGATGGAAGAAACTGACTTGCTGTGGCGACCCCTGCAGGGCAATGCCGAAAGAAGAAGAAGAAAAACGGATGAACGGAACAAATAGATAGATTGAACATGAGCAGGAGCACAGTCCGTATCTTCACACTGTTCTGCAGCCACATGGGTACATTTTGAGATGAAGGGTAATCTCTTTCTTGATATTCACATCTACGTTTTACCCAGAATCCATCACCGCCAAAGACCCGCCACCACTGATTTCCAGGGCAATACATGTCACCTTTTTTCCTCAACTCAGCTTTTTTCCTCCCATTTCTCTACTTGTAAAAATGGCTCCTCGTCACTCTATTACCCATGGATACAAATTGTGATAAAACTGTGACATGGACTTGGTGGATCACTGGGGGGGTCAAACGTATCTCTCACATCCCATTTCCCTTTTTATCCATTTTTCTTAAGGGTACTGCCTGAAAATGCCCAGCTGCTTTGAAAACTACCAGCGGACCGGCAATTCTATTTGGTCTGCATATCTAAAACTACCTTATAACTTTTAAAGTGAACTCTGTGCTGAAATATGCAAAGCTCGGAGGAGATTGTAGGTGCAGAATGACTATTTTATGCCTGTCAGGCTGGATTATCTTTGGCAACACATGGAAACAAAGCGAACAAAAATTTTTTTTTCTTCTAAAAACAGTCAAGATAAACCATGAGACTCAGCGTGCAGAAAAAGAATCAATGATCGACATGAAAAAACGGACATCAATGTGCCAAACAATTTGCCTCCGCCTGCCGTATATCATATTCTGTATTAATAATGCATGGTTGAGGTCTATGTGAAAACTAGGTTGAAGCAGTTATATGTGTTTGGGTTTTAAGTTTTGTAGCCTCAATCTTTATGACTGTGACTTTTGGTCTCAGGACTCTGAAAACCTAAATCAGTTCATCTATAATTGGTGTTGAGTAACAGTGGGCAGTTTGATCAAGATCCCTTAAGTATTTTGGAAGGAATTTAATTCATAAGAATCTGTGACCAAAGCATTTTTGACCATGAACTTTGGTCTTATAAACCTAAAACCCGGTCAGTTAATATATAGTCGGTACTGAGTAACAGTAGACAGTTTGATCAAGATTCCTTCAGTATATTGGGACAAATTCAATTCGTAAGAATCTGTGACCATGGCATTTGTGACATTGAGCTTTGGTCTTATAACCCTGACAGCCTAATCAGTTCATCTAAAGTTGTTACTGAGTATAAACCACAACTGACTGATTCAGTACACTAATTTTGTGGATGCCACACAATATTTCTTGAACATAAAAATGCTAAAAAATGCACTCCATCTTGTCGGGCATTGAAACCCAAACTAGCACCAGCCTTCCCAAATAAGTGGTAAACACTATTATGTATTTATTTATTTATTTTTACATACTCTTTTCATCTCTCACCAGTAAAATTTGTGTGCCGCATTATACCGTAGCAAGCTGCCACGACGGCAGTAATAGTGGGAGAAATGGGGGATTAGGTGTCTTCTCCAAGGACCATAGACATGAACTCAGTAGGAATCGCACCTGTGAACTTCCGGTTAAATTCCGGTTCGCGGGCGAACAGATTACAAATATATGAGAAAACACCTGATCTGTTAGGTGTTTAATTCTACAAATTGGATTTTCAAGAAGTTTGCGTTAAAATGCAGACAGTTTGCAGGTGAAATTCAAAATAATGTCGGTTATGTTTGGGAACTTTTGCACAGATCAGGCAGACTTTTGAGATTAGTTTTACATAGGCGTGAATACGCACACCAACTGCTTTGGGAAAAGTTTAAGGTGACTGCAAAGCTGCCTTAAACACTGCTTAAAGATAACAACTAAAGCTGCCAGATGTGAGATGGGCACAAACAGGACTCCAATTAAACAAATGTCACTTTGGGTCTCTTCACATATGCCTTTCAAGCCTGGACCGATTTTGCTTTATGGTGGAGTAGAGGGGTTTCACTCTATCTGCCACTGAAACACTTCAGATGTAGATAGAGAGATGAGCAGGTCATTGGAACCGATAAGGCTGTCTTTACCGATTGAGGCAAGCACACAATACCCAACAGGAAAGACTCTATTAATCCAGGCAGGAGAGAGGGCCAATTTAAATCCAAGTTTGTTGAGTTGTAAACTACCACTTTTATGTTTATGCACAGAAAAAAAATGGAAATTGAACCACTGCATGGGCTTAATTGTCTTCTTATTGAAAAGTGCTTGTTATTAGCAGTGGTGGAACGTAACAAAGTAAATGTACTTCATTACTGTACTTAAGTAAAAAAATTGTGTATCTGTACTTTACTTAAGTAAAATTTAGGACCTGTACTTTCACTTTTACTTCACTACATTTTTAGAGCACATATCTGTACTTTTACTTCGCTCTTTTTTAAAAGTGTGTTTTACATTTTTTGTTACATTTTTGTTCAGGAATTTGAAAAATATACAGTTTTTTTTAGCACATCTTGAAGCCACATCGCCAAAATCAAAAGAAGCAGTTGATCGGGAGAAGAAGTAATAAATCGAGAAACATTTTCCGCATTCATTCAGCACCAAAAACCTAACATCAAATATAGTACAAATTAAAAAGAGTCAGAAGATCATTGTTCGTTGTGTTTACTTCTAAATAAAAGTTGAGCCATCATTACACAGAGCAGGGGCGGATCTAGAACTTTCCAAAGGGCGGTGGGGCTTTGACAAAGCCAAAATATAGTGACTGGGGGCCTCCCCCCAAAACATTTTAAAAAATAAGTGTCATTTTCCTCCATTTTGGCGGCCCATGTACTGGCCCTTCTAGGGGATAGCTTGACTTGTCCCCTTTCCTTTTCTTTTATTTATTTATTCATTTTTTTGTGGACCAAAAGAGGCGGGAGAGGGAGGGTCACACCCCTGCAGAGTATTTATCCTGGTTACCATGGTGACACCCTATAGCACAAAAAATAACATTTGAATTATGGTCGAATACTTTTACTTTTTACTTAAAGTAAAATTTACACCAACTACGTTTGTACTTTTACTTAAGTAGATTTTTTTATTGGTACTTTTACTTTTAGTTAAGTAAATTTTTGCCTAATTATCTGTAATTTTACTTAAGTACAAAAAGTGAGTACTTCATCCACCACTGGTTATTAGAAGTCAGAAACCATTAAAAACTGAAAAAAAGAGGGCAGATTTTTTTTTTTTTTTTGCTTTAAATGTCCAGTTAGGGCATAAAATGTTTCTAATTGTTAGAAACAAATGACTAATCCAGAGTTGAACTCATCAGTAAACAATGCTAAGAGCCCAAAAGGGCAAACAAATCACTCTGTGTCTCATCAAATGTCAAAGAAAGAGAGCTTTTAAGCGACACTTTGTCAAGATTGGCTTGCATTTAAAGTTCCAACATAAAAGACAAAAAGCGGCTTACACAAACAAATTTATCAAAAATCTTACCCATCTACTGTATGCCTGAAAAGCAATAAACTAAGACACTTGTAAAAGAAAAAAAAGATGGACAATGTCTAAACTTTATATGAAAAAGCAATTTCCTATGTAGAGGTAGAAAATAGGATCACGGTAGCAGAACATTTCCTTCTTAAAACACTTCCAGGATGAGGCTATACATTAAAGCTGGTGCATACAGCATCGACAATGAGAAAAGAAGTATATCAGTGTGCTTTTCTAGGTATCCTTACTTTCAAACTAGAGATAGATAGCATTTTGTTGAGGAACAAAAAAAAAAAAAAAACAGAGGACGAGATGGATTTCCATTGAGTGTCATCCAAGAATCCACTATACAACGGCTCTCATCGTTCCCTGGAATAAAAAGCACATCTATCTGAGATGTGAGAAACTATACCGAGTCACTGAGAGTACCCATGGAGGAGTAAAGAGCTTGTCTACTCTTTCACCTTTCCAGGAAAATTTTTCTTCCGAAATGTGACGTTCTTTTAATAAATGACTTTTTCCTTTCAGCACTTTTGGCCGTTTTGTTTCTAAGTAAGCTAAGGTCTGACATGCCTCTCCAAATGATGCACTACATCCTGTCCATTCTCACAGCGGAACTGGTTTCGAAAGAAAAACTCACAGAAAAAAAACATCTTGTAGGTTTAGATTTGACTTACTGTTAACATTAACTTTAGGGTTCAGACTTACTGACACTTCTTAACTCTGACCAAAAGCTCTTCAAACTTCCCCGTGAACTACTTTTACTTTGTAAAGTGTGCCTGCTTACACCAGCGGCAACTCTACAAAGTGACTTTCGTTCATAAAATGGTTTCCCATGGCAACAGAAAACAAATTCTGTAATGGCATTCCTGGTGTCTCTGTGTTGAGGTGAGTTTCTAAGACTTATGGGTCAAAACAGTCTACGTCAGGGGTGCCCAAACTTTTTTGTCCTAAGATCTACTTTTCAACTACAGTAGTAAACCTCTTGAGATCTACCAGTCCTACAACGTCATGGGATGACGTCATGCGTCACCATGACATCAGCGACCGTCAAAGTCGCTAAATTGACAACACTTCTGTCATAATAAGAAAAAAAAAAGTCATAAAATATTTTTTTTTCATAATTTTTTTTCAACATGTCTCGCGGTCGACTCAGGACCAGTCCGCGATCTACCGATAGATTGCGGTCGACTGGTTGGGCACCCCCAGTCAAACTGAACCCGAGTGTCTCTTCTTTGTAAGCATAGTTTAGGAATTCCACCGGATTGCTCATTCAGCGTTTAAGACATGGCAGCTCTCCATTGTGTCTGTAAAGCCACCTGGTTTCCCTGTTGTCATGCTCTTCCAGTGGCCCATACATATGGTCATTTAGGTGTAGTTAGTCACATACTGCCGTCTTCCTTTCATTGTTTCATCCATACGGGTTTACTGTTTAACATTGGTAAACTTTGAGTGGACATGATTGGAAAATTACATCCAAAATTTTACATCTGAAGAGCAGATAATTCTCTTTTCAATGCACCATCTGTTTGAAAACAAGCAGCAATTTTTCTTTTCTTTTCTTTGGTGTTCTGAAAAAGAATCAAACTTGGTTATTTTGAAGCGAAAAGCAGTTCTATACTATTTTTTTTTTTATTTTTTTTTTATTTTTACTTAAGCCGTAACAGACTGAAAACATATACAGAGTTTTACGCAAAACACACTGCATGTTTGGGTCATCTTATCTTTTGGTTTCATGCTATTTATTCTTTCTTTTCCAACTCTTTTACGATGAACATCAGGCAAGAGGCCAGGTACACCCTAAACAGGTCACCTGTTTGGTGCATGGGCATCACATACATGAGACAATCACTCATGTATAAACACCCTAACCGCAGCTTAAACTAGCAACCTCCTTGCTGTGAGACAACATGCTAACCACTACCCCAATGCGGAGCTTTCAGTTTGCTTCATCAGAGCAAAATGGTCTGATAAAGATAAATTAAAACTCCAGCTTTCATTTCATTTTATTATATGCTGACAACTAGAGTTTTTAGACCAATTCACACCATGCATTTTAAATAAACTTCCACTGTAACTGATGCGTCCATAATGACTATAATAAATACCTCCCTATGAACAGCATGTGCTCCACAGATATTTTAACACGCAGTTATTAAACCCCTTCTGACAAAGTCCAATTTAGATCCTGGTATTCTGGCCAACCATAGACCAATATCAAATCTACTTTTTTTCTAAATAAAATCCTAGAAAGAGGTGTAGTCAAGCAGCTGTATCGCTACCTACAGGACACTAGCCTTTATGAAAAATTTCAATCATCATTTAAACCATACCACAGGACAAAAACTGAAACAGTTTGTGTGACAAACAACCTTTTTTTAGAATCGGAAAAAGAGTCCAAGTTCAATTCTGGTCCTTTTACACCTTGGTGTAGCCTTTGACACCATTGGCCACATCATCTTACTCCAAAGATTAGAATGTGACATATGGATCAGAGGAACTTTCTATCAATGGTTTAAATCTTATTTATCTGATAAGTATCAGTTTGTTCTAACATGTTTCCTGCAGAGTCCCACAAGGATCAAGTCTTGGATCGATTCTGCTTTTGCTTTACATGCTGCCTTCAGGAAACATAATCAAAAACATATTAGATTGCACAGTTACGCAGATGATACACAGTTATATGTATCAGTTAAATCTGGTCAGAATGACCACAGAGAGAAACTTAATGTCTGCATGGGGAAAATAAAGACCTGAATGGCAATCAATACTATACACCAAAGCCAAGATACGACTGGGTCATCATAGTGTGTCTTACAATCTGAGAGATGTGCTTTCTGACCAGTCAGCCTCCCTTGAATGGGGTAGTTTTAGCGCCTGAACCCCCAGTTAGAAACCTAGAAGTTTTATTTGACCATGATTTATTATTTGAGCCTCACGTTACATGAACTTAAAAAAATGCTAGAATCAAAACTAAAAATCTGTCTAAGAGTACCACTTCTTCTACTTTCGATCCTTCATGTCCTCCTTCCATACATCCATAAACCTCCTTCTTTGTCTCCATCTAGGCCTCTTCTGTGGAAGTTAAACACTTAACCACCTATTTTCCCCATCTTAATTTCATCTTACCATTGTCCTTATACAAGCTGGTAAGGGTTCCTGCTTGTTTTTTGACAATTGACTTAGATATTGGATGAATGGGCTGTTTTCGGACTACTAATGAAGACACCAGGTTCAGGAATTGCAATATCTGGGTGTCTTCAGATCCAGTACAGGACAAAGCTAGAGCTCATTGATGGAAGTTTTACATAAAGATCAGAAGAAAACAGACCTATCTTGTGTTTTCTGGACAAGCAAATGTATTGATTAACCTAAAAGAAGTTTGGCCTTTCATACTTGTATAAAAAAGAGTAACGCTCTCTTTGTGGACATGGTATGATTGTACATGTTATATGATGAGGCTGAGCAGCATCTCATGAGTCTGTCCTGTAGTCATGCAGAGGTCATTGCGCCTGAGGACCTAACAGTGGCTTTAAAGCCAATTCCAAGCAGCAGTATTCTGTCAGGTCCAAGCAGAAAAAAAAATATGCTCTGATTAAATCTCTAGTTGAATCATATTTACATGTTGACAGCAATATTAGAGGCAAATCCAGGGGGAGGAGGCGGGGCCTTTGGTCCACAAAAAACAAAAAAAGTATTCTTATTACTTTAATTATTATAAAATTTGCGTAAAATATGCATCAAAATGCAGAAAAATGACTTATTTTTAAAAATGTTTTGGAGGTGAATGCCTCCAGGCCACAGGTGCTTGTTTTTTCTATAACCTCACGGCCCCCTTTAGAAAATCCTGGATTCGCCCCTAAATATGGACCATTTCTTAAATTCAACCAAAGTGAAAACAACAACTACGTTCAAACACTTAGAGGATAAAAAGAAAGGAAAAAAAAAACAGCCTTGTGGTTAAATGAATGCAGTAAAACGTTTTAGCTTTTCAAGCAAAATGTTTTATCTGTTGAAAGAAGCAGCAAGTGAAAGATTTAACAACTGCGCTGCATCAGGGCAGACTTCTGAAAGTGTATAAAACACCACAGCTGTCAAAGCAAAGTATCGGAAGAAAAAAAAAAAAAGCAGATGTTACTGCACCAATAAAAAGAACAGACAGTAACTTAGGCTGTAAGTTTTGGTTTGTAGTCTTCTGATAGACACAATCGCTGCACATGGAGTTCAGAGGAAGAAAATGGTTGGAATTAAGAAGCATCTGGGGTTCTTTTATCCAACTCCAAATTATTTATTAACACTGCCACGTAGTCAGGAAGCTGGCTTTTCACTCGGCTTCTTACCAAAGGAGCAAAATGTGAGCGTGAGTTTTAAAAAACAAACAGGAAAGTCTAATATCTTGTTTATTACATATAATCTTATGATTTTTATTTTTATTTTTTTATTTTTTTTTTTTTATTTTGAATTACTCTATTCATCCCTCACCGGGGAAATTTGTTTGCTGCACTCCTTACACCGCAGCAGGCTGCCCTTCAACGACGCCAATGGTGGGAGAAGCGGGGGTTAGGTGTCTTCTCCAAGGACCCTAGACGTGCTCTCCGTGGGACGCGAACCCGCGACCTTCCGGTCCGCGGGCGAACGCGCTAACCACGCGGCCACCGTCTCCACCATGATACATTTATTTAAAGTCTGACTAAATCGCAAAAAATGTTATTGCTGATAACGTCTCTAAGTGTCTGATCAGGGCTTTAAAATACTGCATTCTTGTTACCGGTCATTGTTAATGCGACAATTTAAAAAGTAGCTTCGGAGGTTGGATTCATTTATTGATCTAAAGTGTATCTTGGCCATGACAAAGGTCATAACTAAAATTATATGGCAGACACGCGGCCCCCGGTTGCCGGTTAGGAGATGGGATTACCAGCCTTTTAATGTAGGTTAATATTTTATTATTAGTAGCACACTTAGAAAGGTTGGCATAGCTGTTTGATATTGTTACTTAGATTATTTAGCAATATTTATTGAATTTAGTGTTGTTATACATTTGTTAGGATTAAGCCATACCTATAGGTATATTGGCCACACCCATTTTTGGTGGCTTTTTTGGAAACCTTGAATTGATGTGTGTAATTTGTCCAAATTTAATGATAGTTGTGCATTGCACTTCTATAGCGCTTTTCAGGACTCTCAAAGACG
Source organism: Neostethus bicornis (assembly GCA_902685375.1). Classification (NCBI taxonomy): domain Eukaryota; kingdom Metazoa; phylum Chordata; class Actinopteri; order Atheriniformes; family Phallostethidae; genus Neostethus; species Neostethus bicornis. The sequence continues at coordinate 8,545,087 of LR738542.1, read as the reverse complement.
CTTCACATATGCATTATTCATTCACGTCACAACAGGTAACGGTAAACTACTGCAGTAGCCACAGCTGCCCTGGGGCAAACTGACAGAAGCGAGGGTACCATTTTGCGCCATAGGCCCTTCTGACCATCACCAACCAATCACACCATTCAGACTAGGCAACGTGGATGAAGTGTCTTGCCCAGGGACACAACACAAATTAATCTCAACGGCCATTCTACCATGGCACCTGGGGTTTTGGTGGTCTCCTATCCAAGTACTGCCCAGGTCCAGCATGCTTAGCTTCTGAGGTCTGATGGGATCAGGCATCGGGATCCGCCATTGTAGCCATGGCCACAATTTGAGCACAATTAAAACTATATTTACAAAGTACTTTCACTCTGATGTAAGATCACGTCTGAGTGAAAACAAACAAACAAACAAACCACACAATGAAAAGCAGAACAAGCAATTGAAGTAACATCAAGTGCTATCAGTTGGCCTTGGTCAAAGGAAACTAAAACAGATATAAAAATCCAAATTATGTTCAATATTTCTAAAAAGAAGTGCAGTGTCTGCTCCAAAAAACAAAAAAAAAAACAAATCAAAATGTATGTGTAAATGTATGTGTACGGTTAAAATCTGATACCTGATTATTGAGACTCGACACATTTTTATGCGTTTGTTTAAAAGAAAAATCGACAGAAAAAAAAAAAAAACTGACCTCAACCAGCTTGTTGGCATGTTCACGGAACACCTGGGCGTACTCCTTGACCTCCTTCTCATTTCCACTCTTAGCTGCTTCGATGAGAACAAGAAGCGGGACGTTGGTCTCAAGAAAGGAATCGGAGATGTGGTCCATCACTGCCTTCCTCAACTAGAAGATGAACAGAGAAACACAGAAAGGAGGTCACGTTAATGTTGAAGATGACTTTACTGGATTACATTTGGCAATGATTACTTATCACTTAGGCCAGTAATGAATATGGTGTAGGAACATAATGGGGTGAATGGAAAGAGACAGAAGGGCAATACAGATGGGAAGAATAGAAAGGAAAAAAAAATGAAACTGCAAGTGAATTGAAGTGTAAATTGCTTGTACTGAGTACTTTTACAAGGTAACTTGCATCATTAATCAAGTAATCATCCAAATCCTGGAATAATAATAATAAAAGGAAACATATTGTTGTTTTATCAGGTGACAAATGATCCTTATGACTTACTCATAAGTTACTTGTATAGCTACATACATAGATACCAGAAGAGAAACATAAAGAATACACCTCATGCATGTCCTACATACTAAACAAAAAGAGAATTAGTCACACATGACAAAGCACACACAATGCGGCCAACTAAAAGAAATATGGAAACATATGCGCCTTGCTTCTCAGTGTTTGTTTACGCTGATGAGAAATATGCAACACATTTTATTTACTTTTAACAGTCACATACGAGTAATTGAAAAATGCTTGCAAGTAGTGAATTTAGTATATTGTATGTATGGAGAGGCGGTAGCTCAGTGGTAAAGCGTTCACCCTTGGACCGGAAGTTTGCAGGTTTGAGTCCCACTGAGTTCACCTCTAGTGTCCTTGGAGAAGACAACTAACCCCCTGTTTCTACCACCAATGGCGCCATTGTGGCAGCCTGCTGCGGTGTAATGCAGCCCACAAATTTCCCCGTTGAGGGATCAATAAAGTATATATTATTATTAATAATTTATACATAAACTGATCGATTCAATATCATATTGTTGTATAAGAGTTGGAAAGAAAAATTGGTTTATCGACAACTGACAACTACAGTACCCCTACGGTCGAACGGCCTAAAGCTTAGCCTACGAATGTAATAGAACGTCATCAATTAAATATGATATTATTAGTTCAAGAGCAAACAACAAAAAAGCCAGAAAAGACCAATATGAGTCTTTATGCTGGCTAAGATTTTACAAAGAATTGCTGGACTGTCAGAGCTGTAAGCTCTTCCACACCGTCTTTAATTGTCAGCGCATGGAGAAAAGAAGAAAAATGGTAAATTTGACTTTGCAAGGGCAGAAAATCTATCACAGCTGCCTCTGGAGTCAGCTTTAGATTGTCCGGCTGAGTGAACATGACAGGATCGTCTGCATAGGCATGTATACGTAGTGAAAAGCTGCTCTGTAGGGTCTACTGTGTGTGAGAGCGACGCGCTGCCGTAGTGGGATGCGTTTCTAAAGAGACTGATTAACTCTGGCATTTCTGAAATGTGAATATTGCAACCTTTCCGTTCTGTGGGGGAATAGACCTGCATCGGTGTAAATGTGTAACCTTGCTATCTTCTCACCTGGTGGGAAGGGTGAGGAATCAGAACAGATAAAGGTCCTGCCTTACTGGAGCTATTTTCACACCTCGTTAGTGCCGTTGTGGCAAAGGAGAAGAGCACTGAAGGAGCACACTATTAGTTTTGAAAAAAGAAAAGACACCTTGGCTATGGGTTCTAAAAATACGAGATTAACGCTAAAAGATAAAGTTTTTTTTTTTTTCAAAGAAATGCTTTCAGTCGTACACTGAGGCCTTCCTGTTGGGAACTCTGGCAATAGATACTAGATAAAGCCACAATGGTTGACGGGGGAAGGGTTTTGTAGAGCCAGTGGGAGATGCAGCCCACGAAGAGAAGGGTACGACAGCATCAATCTTATATATTATTGAACGTCAGATGGACACTAAGTCAAACGTGATAAAGATGGAATGGTTGACAGGTGAACACAAAGTAGAAAAAAAAAAATGGGTTTCTGTTTATCATGTACAATCCATTTCGTTCCAGGTATACACTGTTTGTGCATTAAATTGTAATGGAATTTACAATTTTTGAGTGTGTTCTGCATTTCTGAAATTGCTTTCAGTGAGCGTACTTGTTTTGTTTTTAACTCTTTATTTATTCATTTAAAAAGACAATGACCGAAAGAGAAAAGACACGTTATGGAAAAGTAAGATGGAATGTTTGATGTAAAAGTAAAATGAAGTTAAAGATTTAACATTTAAATCAGGATTTTGTTCTCAAATAAAATCGGATGGAGTACATTGTCATCATCCCTTAATTGTCCTAACTGATTGTCCATTTAGGGGTCATTGTTACAATCATTGGTTTTGTATAAATTAAAAACAATCATCACTGCATCTGTATATCTGTTCTACTTTTTAAACATTTATTTTTGTGTATTTGATTTTATTGCAAATTGATGCTATAAAAACACTTTCCTCCTCTTTATTTTAATTTGGATACAACAGGTCGAAATGTCCAAGTTAAAGACAAGAGCAATAAAAATAACAGCATCTTTTCGGTTTCGTTTTCTCCCACTTATGTGGGGCTGGGTTGCTGGGTCATCAGCCTCAGATGGGAAACACAGGATTCTCTAACCCAGGCTGTATCCTCCACCTCACCCGGGAGGATCATGATATGTTCTTGTTGCCAGCTGTGAGACATAGTCTTTCCAGCGGGTGGGGTCTACCTCTGAGTGTCCTACCGGTGGAACAGGCCCAAAACACCTCACCACGGAGGGATCCTAACCAGATGCCCGAATTGTTTCACCAGGGAGTCATCTAACCAGATGCCCAAATCACCTCATCTGGCTTCTCTCGATTCGGAGGCGCGAGCCACCCTGCGTAGGAGGCTAATTTTGGCCGCTATCCGCAATCTTGCTCTTTCCTTTTCTTTTTTATGCATTAAATCTCAGTTGTTAGAACCTAACTACACAAAATGAATTTGCAATTTTCAACGTATCTGTCTGCTTTGCTTGTGTCCATTAGAACCCAGATTAATTTCTCAGTTAATCGGGAAAACCTGATCGTCATATTTCAGTAGCACCTAGACATAATTAAAGACACATTCTCTGTTTTCAACAGAAGATTCCTTCATAGTTGGCAGTTGTGTTGGTCGTCAAGGCTTTTAAGAGAATAAAATTAATTAAATATCAGACGATGTTAAAGATTTTTTGCCAAAGAATGTTTCTCAAAAAATTAGAGTAGCATGACCACCATTTAACCAATCACATTCTATTGAAGTGTTGCTAGTAAGAATCAGAGACAGCTTAGAGGTCTTCAAAAATTGTTTTGCAGAGCCTCACCTACAAAATGAGTGCTGCAAATCAATTTTGTGTTGGTTTCTCTAAGTCTTCCTAGCATGCCGAGGAAATATAACGGTTATCGGACGTTCAGATTTGACAGCCTTAGACTTACACCAGCTGCCAGACTGCATTTGTCCTAATATCTGCAAATGGAAATGGTTTTTGGCTGGTATGAAAGCTTTTTTATTATCTCAGAACGATGGACTGAGAAGATGAAACAGATACTGCTGCAGATTTTCTGCATCCTTTTCAAGACTATTCTAGAAAAAAAATGGATATAGAGGAGAAAATTGAGTCGTAGGGAGCAGGTGTTGAGTGTTTGGGGAGGTCATGTCCAATGCTTCTTTTGAGCGGACTTTATCAGCCCAAAATATAATTAAAATAAAAGCAAACATACGACAAGTCAGGCTTGTTTTTCAGGATAACTAAAGATACAAACAGACTGAATTTTGTCTGCAAAATGTCCAACATTTTGGCATGTAAAATGCTGCTCCCTCACCTGCCGCCAGAGGGAGCATTGGATGTTCCTGATCACCATGATTAGGGACACCTGAGATTGATTCCTGATGCCACACATCTGTGGACTCTGCCATCTGTTTAAGGGCAATCATCCCGGATTTCCACGTCGGGTCATACCATCCCTTCCAATCCTTTTCCCTTTGCTTTACAGACTTACTCAAAATGTGTTAATAAACCTTGTTTTGAAGTCCTGCAATTGGGTCCTCCTCCTTCCACATACCAAACCCTGACAACTTTATTCAAATATATATATATATTTTTTAAATGTTTCAATGTTTTAGCTTCAGTGGAATGAGACACATTTACCATTGACTTGTTAATTTAGTAAAGACATTTATCACTAATCTTTACTCATACAGAAAATTCTGTGCTGCATTGCACCGAATCAGGCAGCCATGCTAGCGCCAATGGTAAATGGACTCTACTTATATAGCACTTTTCCACCTGCGTTGGTACTCAAAGCGCTTTAGATTGTAGCTCACATTGACCCATTCATACCTGATGGTGGAAGTTGCTGCAAGGTGCAAGCCACCGTCAGGAGCAATTGGGGGTTCAGTGATCCTGGCAACCCTCCAGTTACAGGGCGGTCACCTTACCCACTGAGCCAACCTTCCCCTCAGTGGTGGGTGTAACTGGGCATTAGCTGTCCTCTGCAGGGACACTTAAGCATAGGCCCAGTGGGAATAAAACCGACTTCTCCCGGTCCAAGACCGGACATTCTACCACTGACCCAACGCTTTACCCCCCATTTGGTGTTAGCTATCACATCACTATGGTTTAACTATCACATAATTCATGTGTGTAGTTATTGGTTCAACAACTTTTATTTACACAAAACGAGAATGTGGAGTTGTTACCACTTGCTCAATTTGTTTGTTCTGCATTGAAACAATTTAGCTTATCTTTCAGTTTAAATTTTATGAACCAGAATGTTCCCCCGATTCTAAAAATAAAAATAGTTTCAGAGTGCCAGAAATCAAACTGAACGGGAATATGGCTGGAAATTAAAAGCTGTCCTTGCTTTAAGTGAAGAGCTATCCCTAATTAATAACAAATATAAGTGCAAACGCACAATATGCATGCAAATGTGAGCTGGGAGTTGGGATATCCACGGATACCCGATGGTGAAACCGATTCTGATGGTGAATCTGAGCGCGAAAGATGATACAGACGACTGATTTCCCAGGTTGCAATCTGTAGTGCTCCATCAGCATTCTAATGCCCACACACACACAGCTCCCACAAAAATCCATCTTCAATATTTCAGATCCCAGCTCCATTCCATCGTCTCTCCTCTAACGCTGCCTCTGTTTTCACCAACACTTAGAGGAAAATAGGAGTGGAATGGCGGTACATAGCCGAGGCGCCGCTCATTACAAGCTAGCGGGGAAGCTATTTGTCTCTAAAGTCTGGCAGCTCACACAGGCAACAGCTCTGAAAACCGTGACGTTTCTGCTCTACGTGTATATATATTTTGGACTTTATTGAGAATTTTTCATCTGGGCTGGTGTACGTTTCATACACAGCCATACATTGTGTCTTATAGAATCTTGTGGGTAGGACTAGACACATCACAGATGAGAACAAATATGAAGTTTAAATGTTCAAAGAAGGGTTTTTGACAATTTGATGTTGTCTGTATTCATAAAGAAATCTGCAAACCCACAGAGGAACTTCTAATGTCGAACGGATGAACAAAATCAATTTGTTCCTCAGATATTCAGCCGCGACCTTTAGTTTGTTTTTGTTTGAATAGAAGAATATTGTTGCTCAAAGGATTCAAAGATTGTCTGTTTTTTTAATCACAAGTGTGTTTTGTTGCTTTTGTAATAAACTGACTGTGTTTTTCTTTTAAATAATAGAAAAACCCCAAAAGTTCATTGAAGAAAAATAAGATTCAAACTAGCAACAACGTCTTTAAAAAAAAAATGAGTTCTTATAATAAGAAAAAAAGTTCAGTTGGGTTTGTCCGTTGCAAATGCATTGGTTCTACTCCATAAATAACCATGTGAGTGGAGACATAATTTATGCATTAGCACATACAGTAGTTTACAAATGGAACGGAAATGTTTGAGCAAACTGGGTAAAAAAAAAAAAAAAAAAAAAAAAAATCTGCAATTTAACATCCTTGCCATATAAGCCACTATTTTGGGGAGGAGACGGCAGCTCAATGGTTAGAGCGTTCGCGCGCGGACCGGAAGTTCGCGGGTTTGCGTCCCACGGAGAGCATATCTAGGGTCCTTGGAGAAGACACCTAACCCCCGCTTCTCCCACCATTGGCGCCGTCGAAGGGCAGCCTGCTGCGGTGTAGGGAGTGCAACACACAAATTTCCCCGGTGAGGGATGAATAGAGTAATTCATTTATTTATTTTGGCTTCAAGTAAACAGGACAATTAAATTGGTTCATATAGAAATTTGAAAAACAAACAAAACAAATGCAGAAATTCTATTGCATCAAAAACGGAAGTAAAAATGAATAAATGTTGTTATAAGTTTTTCAGCTTTTTTTTGAGCAAACAAAAGATATAACGTTTATAAAACTCATTATTAGTTAAAAAGTCAGTCATTCACTTTCTTAACCGTCTGTCTCTTTTGGGGTTACAGGGGTTGCCAGAGCCCCAGATTTGAGGCGAGGGGTAGGGTACATCTCGAACAGGTCGCCAGTCTACTGCAGGCCACATACATACAACCATCTACACTCATTCCTTGGGGTAATCAAATAGTGGCCAATCACCTAACATGCATGTTTTTGGAGGATGAGCGGAAAACGGAGTACCCAGAGAAAAAAACACGCATGCACGGGGAGAACATGCAAACTCCACAAAGAAAGGCCAGTGTTCCAAGCCTCGCGCCCACTCAGGATTCAAACCTAGGACCTTCTTGCTGTGAGGCTACTGTGCTAACCACTGTGTTGCCCTAGTTATAAGTAAATAAGTAAGAATACCTTTATTTGTCCCACAATGGGGAAATTGCAGTATGCAACAGAATAGGCACAGGAAGAAAAAAAAAGGTCAAGACAAAACAAACAAAACAAAAAAGGCAAAATAGACTAAGGCCAAAAACATGCCTTCAAAGTGAGTGAGCTACCGCACAGTTCTGGTGAGAAACAGCATAAAGAGCACATGGTTAAAATTGCTCATTGTGGAGTCTCACACCAGAAGGAAGGAAAGACCTCCTGAATCTCTCCTTCACACAATGAGTATTACCCCAAAAAGTATTACCTCCAAAAAAACCACAACATTCCCTTAAAAACAAAACCACACAAAGTGGCTGATTTGGCTCATGAAGAGATTTGATTATTATATTTTTGCATTGTAATGAAGGTATGATTGTTTTTTTTTTTTTTTTTTTTTTTTTTTTACTGCATCTTGTTTTGTCACAAAGATCAGCAGCCTGGGGAGTGGAAACATTCACCAAGATAAGTTTATGACTCATGACAAAGAAAAAAAAAAAAAGCAGAAAGAGTGAATTATCTGGACCACACACTCGGGGTTTCTGGCAATTTGACTTGTTTACAGATCAACAGAAGGTAATCAAAAGGAGAAACAAAGATGCGTTGATAACCGAGTGGCTTTTTGGGGATTCAGAAGTCAGACTGAAGTCAGGTTTTTACGAGGCGTTTGGTGTGCATTACGGTGAATGTGTAAAGGTCAGCACGGCGATGTTTCTTATGAAATTGTCAAAAGAAATCACAGCAAGAGTCAAAACTGAGTAAAAAAAAAAAAAACTACGTGTGGTTAAAAATAGCTGCAAGACACAGTGATACCCTCCTTTAGACGCACAGTGGAATTAACAGAAGATAAAAGTAATAGAGAAACAAATATGAAAATAGGTATAAATAATGTCAATTTTTATTGATGAATTTTATGTGCATGCATATTTTCCTCAAATTATTTAAGTGGTGCTCTGTCTGCATCAAACTATAATTATGTCATGGTTATAAAACTGGGCTTCCCTTCTAAAGCTGTTGCCCCTGCGACCCGGCCCCGGATGAGCGGAAGACAACTGAACGGAATGAACGGTTATAAAACTATCAAACTGTACTGAATCAATAAAGGAAAAAAATAAATAAATAACTTGGACATTAGAGATGAAGAAAACTCCACAAGAAACATGTTTAGTCAACAAAAAAATGGTGATAAAAACGTCTCAAATTGCACCCACAGCCATACAAACCATAGGTAAAAACCGGAGTAGGACAAGGCTTGCAACACTGTCCTTTCTGTGTAGAGTTTGCATGTTCTCCCCGTGTATGTGTGGATTTTCTCCACCAGGTACTCCGGTTTCCTCCCACCCTCGGAAAACATGCACACTAGTTTGACAATATAAAATTCCCCTTAGAAACGAATGTGTGTCTGGATGGCTGTTTGTGTGTGTGGAGGTAGCAGAGATGAAGATGCTGAGGATCTCTCTGGGAGTGACCAGGATGGAGAAGATCAGAAACGAGTATATCAGAGAACAGCATATGTTTGAGGTTTTGGAGATAAAGTCAGAGAGACTAGACTGAGATGGTTTGGACATGTGCAGAGGAGAGAGAGGGAGTACATCGGCAGAAGGATGCTGGGTTTGGAACCACCAGGAAAGAGGACTAGAGGAAGACCAAAGAGGAGGTTCATGGATACAGTGAAGGAAGACATGAAGATAGTTGGTGTGACCAAAGAGGATACTGCAGACAGGGTTAGATGGAAGAAACTGACTTGATGTGGTCACCCCTGAAGGGAAATATCGAAAGAAGAAGAATGGTTGTGTGTGTGTGTGTGTGGCCCCGTAACAGACTGGTGACCTGTTCTGGGTGTACCCTGGCTCTTGTCTTGAATCAGCTGGGATAGACTGTGGAACCCCCCATAACTCCATTAGGAATAAGCGGTTCAGAAGACAAAAAAAATGGATCTTAAAATAGCTCTCAAGAGATCAATGTTTTTTTTTTTTTTCAAATAAAAAAAAAAAAAGAAGAAAATCATTGGGATTGTATAATTTATGCTCGAAAAAAATGCAACGGGACCACTTTAATCTAATTTGCATGTTAATTATGCTCTTTTACTGCAATCAGGACACAAAGTACAAAATCTTCCAATGAGGTTTTACATGACACGTAATAAAACATTAACTCACAATCCCCAAAATGTTTTGGATAAATAGATAAAAAGAGATGAATAAAAAAATGTGTATAAATTTTTTAGGGGAAATAAAGAGTTACAGCTGCGGGGATCGGTGGCAGCTGTTTCTCTTTTACACAAAGCCATTCCCAATTAAAAGAAAACAGCTGTGCTAATCAACAAACTAATGGCAGAAATGGAAATGATTTCAATGGCCCAGAGCAGAAAGAAAGAGAGACAGAGAGATAGAAGAGGAGTGTATGGTTGAATATGTGCTGTGGGGAATCCTGAACTCAACCATCAGTCAGACACACGGCCCACAGAGATCCATGTGACAGATCCATCCATTATGGACAAGATGACAAGAGGGAACAACACATGGCTCATTTCAAATAGCTTTGTCCAGATACAGATGGCTTGAATGATAAAAACCCTTATAGATACATATATAAATTTACATTGAAGAGAAGGGGCGGGGTTACATGTATTTAAAAAAATAAATAAATTAAAAAAAATCAAACTTTTTCCACCATGGCCGACATCGTGGTAAAGAGAGAGCTGAGCCGAAAAGCAAAGCTCTCAGTAGTATTAATGTCTCATTTGTGTGAAATGACGTTGGAAATGTGTATTTTGCTACTGCTAGTTCGTATGTGTATTACTGCTTTCGTAGTCAGATTACACTGCATGTAGGCATATTTTCATTGTGATAAGCTACTTTAAACATACTTTTGCACTATGTTAAGTGTATATTTTCTTTCTGTTTTATAGTTTTACTCTGTTCTGAAGACATCTTTTCTATTGTCATTAAAATGGAGCTTGGACGCTACATCCTGACTCTGCGCATGTTTTCAGAAGGAGTTAGGCTTACTGCTGAATTGTGTTAGATACACACAAGTGAGAGCAGGAAACCTAGCATCGCTAAATGCATATTCTTAAGCGCTATCGCACTAGATTTCAGACCTAGCGCAAAATTTAACTCTCTTGATGTAACATTTAACGTGCTTATTTTTAAAATCTAGCGCACCGTTGTTTCGGTCTAATCTAGCTGTTACCAAAGCAAGCCATCCATCTGCTCCTGTTTTGGCCTACTGGTCAAATGTTAGAGCTCAACGTGGCCCGTAAACCAAAAAGTTTGTCCACCCCTGTTTTATGCCAAGAATTTGTTCTCAGGAAGTGTTTTATTGCATGTGCTCTGCTCATGCTCATTCCTTTCTCTAAAGTAAAGGTAAACTTTACTGTCCGAAGAGAGGAAATTTGTTCTGGGGCTCAGAACTCTCCTTCTCCTAAGACAGCCAGGAGGCGTGAAAAGCTCTGGAAGCGGTAGAAGGGGTGAATTCAAGTAATATGGATTAAATGTATCTATAATTTTTTTTTTCAGTGACTCTGTCTCTACTCTGATACCGAGAAGGATCGACTCAAAATCTCATCCTTTCAACCTGAGTTAGTTGAACTATTTTTGAAACTTTTCATTTTCTGTCCTTTCTTTGTTTCCATGCTTTTTCTGTGGTTCCAGGGACGGCTTGGGCCTAACGAGAATCGAACCAGGTTCTCCAGATCAAAAGACGTTATCTCTACCACTAGGCCAACGTCCCCTGGGACCATATGATGGATTATTGAAACATGTGAGCAGTGAGTTCATCTGCAGTATCATTTTTCGGCTTCTATAGATTTGTTACTGGAAGACACATTTTTAAATGTTTCATGAGGTTGTATTTTTTAACTTTGGAAATGAACGAATCTCTTCTCCTCTGTGTGTGAGTCACAGACTCTCAAGTAAAATAAGACCGACTCATCTTATCGTGCATTAAGTCAGCGTGACCTAATTTAGATACATTTACTGACATGTTAATGCATTAATGCAGGGTGACTGGATGGTCAGAGTAAAAGCTTAAGCTAGAAGAAGCTGAAGGAAATTATTACAGATTCATAAAAGCAGAATATGTTTTAGGTGTCGGCTTTATGGACTTAGTTAGATTCATTAAAAACTCATTTTAATTTGCGCTTAATCTAAAATGATTATGTGAAGATTAAATTCAAATATATTCCCAATGTTTAAGATTAAAGTTTTACCTGATTTTAGTTACAAAAATAGGAGAAAGATATGATGGTCGTCCTACGTGAGGATGGCTCATTTGGTACAATGACTTTTCTGTAACCGGAGGGTTGCTAGTTCGATCGCCCACCCGGAATTAATTTCAAAGTGTTCCTGAGCAAGACACCAAACTCCCAATGTCTCCTGATGATGGTTTGCACCTTGAATGCCACAAAGGTCTGGGTTCGAGTCCCGGGTGAGCACGAGGCTAGAAACACTAGCCTTTCTGTGTGGAGTTTGCATGTTCTCCCCGTGTATGTGTGGGGTTTTCTCCGGGTGATCCGGTTTCCTCCCACCCTCAAAAATAAGCACACTTGGTTGATTGGTCTCTATGAAATGAGTGTGTTTGTCAATGGTTGTATGTATGTGTGGCCCTATGACAGACTGGTGACCTATATGGGGTGTACCCTTTCCTCTTGCCTTAAATCAACCAGGATAGGCTCCGGAACCCCAAGTGACCCAGGTAAGGATAAGCGGTTCAGAAGACGGAATGAAACAAAACAGGATATATATTTCTAGGCAGTGGTCATTTTGGAGGCCATATTGGATTTCAGACCAGCTTATTTTTTTTTTTTACTTTGTTGATATCAACAGCTATTTCACGACACATGAACCACCACTCTATGGTTTATTATGCATGGATGGAGTGGATAAAATATTTTACCAAGTGAAAAAACTCTAAATGATATTAAAGATCAGTTTTTACATAAAACAAACAAACAAAAAACAGGTACATCTAAGCTAAAAATGGACAATTATTTCTACAGTAATGCTAGATTTTTGTCAAATATGCCACATTTTTTATTAATATGACAAATTTAGCATCAAGATAAAAAGTGAATAAAACATGAATAATGTCTGATTTGAGGTGATTTAAACCACATAAGCATGTCGAAGTGTGTGCGTGTGTGTATTAGAGTGATACTTTCGGCTAAATTTATGTTGAGCGCAGTAAGGCACTGTGATGTGAAAAGATAATTAAAATCAGACCATTTATTTTTAATTAGAAAGAGAAAGAAAAGAGCTTTAATATAGTAATCCTCTGAGGCATCTTTTAGCTGGTAAATAATTCTGCTCTGGTCTCAACTTATCCTTATTAGCACATAAAATAAGTCTGAATTAAACGTCATGTATTATTTCCATACCTCATAAACCATCACTGAAAAATGTGGACACATTTTCCAATTATTAAGGAAAGTTTCCAGAGTAATTTTGGATGGTGCAGATTATATCAATTAATGTACTATTTCTGCACAGAAGGTGGAAAATTAAAGATTTAAAATCAGAAATGGGTAGTAAAGAATTACATTTACTTGAGTAACTTTTTGAATAAAAGGTACTTCTATGAGTAGTTTTAATAGTTTGTAGTTTTACTTGAGTAAAAAATGCTACTCTTACTCTGTTCAATGGGGCAAATGTTAACCCATTACTTTACTTGCTTTTAACACGTTTTTCCGTACAATATAAATCTCTAAAGAGAGCTTCCAGCTGTGATGACTGTAGACAACGTTCCTCCAATCAAATGTACTGAGAAGGATCACATGGTTCCATCTGACCTATCAGACGTACCCTTGTGCTATCTTGCAAAAAACCAAAACCTAGCATGAAAAAGTTAGTTTGGAAAACAAGTTACTGCTAAAGCCGGTGAAAACGTCTTTTTATCTGAGCTGCGTCCAGGTCTGTTGGTCTAATAACCACATTAAAAGTAAAACAATATAAGCATCACTAATGTTTTTTTTTTTTTTGTGTACCAATCTTTTAGAGCAGCACAGTAGCGCAGTGGGTAGCACAGTGGCCTCACAGCAAGAAGGTCGTGGGTTCGAGTCTCGGGTGGGGACGAGGCTTGGAACACTGTCCTCTCTGTGTGGAGTTTGCATGTTCTCCCTGTGTCTGCGTGGGTTTCCTCGGGTACTCCAGTTTCCTCCCACCCTCCAAAGACATGCTAGGTTGATTGGCCGGTGCCAAATTGCCCCTAGGAATGAGTGTATGTGTGTGGCCCCGCGACAGACTTGCGACCTGCTCGGGGTGTACCCTGCCCTTTGCCTTAAATCAGCCGGGATGGGCTCCAGCACCCCCGCAACCCTGAAGGGGACTGACGGACAGAAGGTGACTGACCAATCTTTTAGCTTTATTTTGAAAATACAAATTTTGCACATTTTGTTTATATTCTTATGTCTAATAAGTAAATCAGATATTACTTTTAAAATTACTCAGTACTTCAGTAAATTTTTCAATGCACACCTTTTACTCTTACTTGAGTACATTTTTTTAGGTCTACTTATTACTTTTACTTCAGTAAAATTATTTTGGAGTAACTGTATTTTTACTTGAGTAAATTTTTTGGCTCATCTACCCACTCCTGTTTAAAATCCGCCAGAGACTAATATAATTAGAATTGTTTAAATAAAACGAGGTTGCATCCACGCAGGAGCAGATCGTATGGCTAATCAGTGACAGAGTTCAGTTTACTCATCAGCTTACAGTCAGATTTATTTCTCTCAGGCAGTTTAAAGGTCAGTTGATGCTGGATTTTAAACCGATTTTTGAGTCCTGATGGGATTAAGTTCCTCTCTTAGGAGGGATTCTTTGTTTTATTTACAAAGACTAAAATATTTCTGAATATTAAAAATATAAGCTTTAAAGCTCAAACCTCCAAAACAGCATTTTAGTCAGTTTTTCTTTTAGAATAAAATGTAAAACTGCTACATTCTTTTTTGACCTTTGCTGTGGTTAAACTTATTTGATATTGAATAAGATGTACAGTGCCCATATTTCATCTGAGTTGTCTCTTAGGACAGTGGATTTGATAAAAAATGTGAATGTTTTGTTCAAGTTGGATGAATTGAAAACAATTTTTTCATACTTGAAAATAAAAAATGTTACCATCAAACTTTTTCACCTTTGGAGATTTAAACAAACTTGTAGGGGATAAAAGAAAAGCGGCTGTCTCACGGTTCTCTGCTAACTATCTGGAATAATTTGTGTAATCCTTCATTTGTCCAGGAGTGATGCATTGTAACAAAGGCTTGAAAGTTGTTTTCTGGACAGTGTATTTAATGATCAAGACGTTTAAACTTCCATCCAGGAATCATTATCAATTTGATCAAATAGCCGATAAGCCGGTTCTATGTATCCTAAATAGAGTTAGCCCAAACCTATACGGAGGCACTAACCCAGGCCTAGGCAAAACATGGCCCACAGGCCACATGCAGCCTGTAAAATGTTTTAATCCAGTTGGCCGAACTTGGAAAAAACAAAAAACTTCAATTCTGATTTTTTTCTCATTAGATGGCACACTGTATGATATGGAAAGCCATTGGGCCCAATACATGCACGTAAACAAGGATGTTAGATGTTAAAACAAGCAAAATGTTACATCAAATGCCTAGATTTTAAACGTAGCACTGCTAAATGCATGTTTTTAAGCACTATCATACTAAATTTCAGACCTAGTGCGCTAGATTTGAAATTTACCAAACTTGATGCAACATTTAGCCTGCTTGTTCAAAATCTAGTGGGCCATTCTTTCGGTCTAATCTAGCGGTTACCAAAGCATGCCATCCACCTACTTCTGATCCGGCCCCTTTTTCAAATGTTAGAACTTAATAAATATATAAATGAAATAAATGAATTACTCTCTTTATCCCTCACCGGGGAAATTTGTGTGCTGCACTCCTTACACCGCAGTGGGCTGCCCTTCGACGGCGCCAATGGTGGGAGAAGCGGGTCTCCGGGCAAGCGCTATAGCGCTGACCCACCGTCTCCCATGTGACCCGTGAATCAAAAAGTTTGTCCACCTCTGGACTACCCCTAACAAATCACAGTTTATTTATTTATTTTTTTTATTTATTTATTTATTTCGGTCACAGTGCAACCTCATATCAATGAAATAAAGAAAACAACCATATTCCAGCAAAGGACCGAAAAGGTAACGGCTGAAGCAAACGCTTATTACGCCGACCCTTTTTTTTTTTTTTTTTTTTTTTTTTTTTATGTCATAATAAAAGCAAAAAGACATAAGTAAATACTAAGTCATCATAATTGTTATAACACATAACATAATAATATCATAATACATCATAACATAATCATAACACATCATAACATATAACACAATCATAACACATAATCATAACACATAACATAATCATAACACATCATAATTGTTTACTTTTTATAGAAGCTTGAATTTAACCATCAAGACTTGCATATTTTTTAAGTATTAATAACTTAAATTTCTTTTTTAAACATAAAAGATTTAAACACAATTTAAGTTCATCATTACAATTATTCCAAAGATCCACACCTTTAATAGAAATACAGAATTTTTTAACATTTGTTCTAAATTTATTTTTAATGAACACATCATTTCCTCTTAGTTCGTATGGACTTTTCCTAATAATAAACATATTTTGTAGAGAGTTTGACATCATGTTTTTTTATCTTAAACATAAATTTTAAAGTGTGTAATTCCACTAAATCATAGAACTTTAATGTTTTTAAATTTATAAATAGATTATTGGTAGGTTGATTATAAGATGAGAATGTTATTGCTCGTATTGCTTTTTTTTGTAAAATATAAATTGGTTTTGTGTTAGTTTTTTACTGTTATTGTCAAAACACAGTTGGTTACAGGTTTGTTGAGGCGGTTTCGGAGATAAAATGAATATGAATTGACACCAGATTTCTTCCAACAGATTTAAACCTTAGATAACGTAGATAAATGGTCGACTTTCTTTCTTAATCCGAGTTACCACATGTGAGAATTTCTTGATGTGTTTTTAGAAATTATGTCTAATAAGTATATCTTATTTTATATACTTATTTCTGACTTAATTTGTTCAAAGAAATATAAAAAAAAAGTTCTATACTTTTGGGTTGCTTTTTGAACATAGATTTTTTTTTTAACTGTTTGAAGGTTGATAAATATTAAATATACTAAAACTTTGATGGATTTTTAAGTTTGATTTTTTTTTCTTTCGTTTCTATTTGAAAACGTCCTCAACTTTAAAGCACATATAAGTTAGAAGAACTCAAAAAAAGAGCAAAAAGCATAATTTCAGAAGCTTTTGATTTTTAGGCCACATTTATTAGAAAGAAGGAAAGAAAAAAGAAAGAAATGATGCAAGTGACAGGAATCTTTCAGCAGTAATTTGACCTTTTGATTTTGCAGCGTGAAGCCTTCATCTGGCTACGTGTGTGTGTGTGTGTGTGTTTATAAGTGTGCTAATCTGAAAAAAAAGAAAAAAAATATATATTAAAATTGACCGTACTTACACGTTATCTTTTTTTTTTTTTTGTGGTCTCCTGAACTGCTTATTCCGTGACAAGGTCGCAGGGGGTGCTGAAGCCTATCCCAGCTGATTTAAGGTGAGAGGCAGGTGTTACGACTCCTCCCTTGCCTGGCAGGGGCAGAGCCTCCTGCAGGCAGGGGCAGATCCTCCTGCAGGCAGGGGCGGAGCCTCCTGCAGGCAGGGAGAGGACCATCTGAGTGGAGCCAGCTTGGCTCATTTTGAAGGAGATACCTGCACTAATTGTTTTCTCTCTCTCTTTTTTTTTAATCTGCAGGTCAGGTATGCTTTTGGTTTGTTAGTTTCTTCAATGTTGAATTTGTTTTTATGACGATTGTGTCTTTATTATACAATAAACTTTATTTGATTTGGCCCATACTTTGTCTCCGTTTTCCTCATTTTTGTCCCAGAGCCAGTCTGTGACACAGGGTACACCCTGAACAGGTTGCTAGTCTGTCGTGGGGGCCACACACACAACCATACACATACACACAAACTAATTTCTAGTGGCAATTTCATTGCAGCCAATCAACCTAACATGCATGTCTTTGAAAAGTGGGAGGGAACTGGATAACCTGGAGAAAACCCACACATAGTCAGGGAGAACATGCAAACTCCACACATAAATTGAAATGAATATACTTTATTAATCCCCAAAGAAAAATTTGAGTGCTGCAGTGCAAACACCTCGATGCCCCTCGCCCCCGTTCCCCGGCGTCCCAGTCTTGTCGCACTGTGTCCAACCTGGCAACCCAAAAGCTGTAGTCCAGAATATGTCCACAAAGCCAGGCCGTAGTGAAGAACACCAAACTGGCCTCTCTGTATTTCACTGGGTCTGAATGTGCACCTCCAGTTTCTCAAGTGAGCAACTTGACGTTTCCATGGAAACCCCAAAAAGACAAGGCCCAAAGCACCTCCTTTGGACCGTCTCCTTCTCCGCACCTCCTCCAGATCGTCACTTCAGCTCCCCTGGGAACAAACCAACTTCTCCAGCCACATACAGATGTGCCTCCGAGAGCCAGCAGCTGGTCGCGCACGCCAACATCCATGCCAACGGCAAAAGACTAGTGTTTCAAGCTTCGTCACGACTCCGAGACTCAAACCTAAACCTTCTTGCTGTGACTACCACTATTGGTCAGTTCATAATTTTATGTATTGAGACAAAAAAGCCTCTAAGTAAGTTCTATCGTGCTTGTGAGGTGTACTGGATGGTTAAACACTGTACCCAGATTACCATGATGTAATCCCAGCATTTTACTTGTCCTTGTTTAAAACTAAATGCCATGATTATTGCGTCTGTCAGTACCAGATGTACAGCAGAGTCACCTGCTGTTAGAAGACTACACAGCCATGAGGTGGCCTGAATTATGGAGATGAAGTCCTCGAAAAACCTTTAGTGTGGGTGTAATCTTGTCAGGTAATAACATTTCCTACAAGGGGGGTTGTGGTTTTTTTTTGTTTTTTTTTGTGTTTGGACAATCTGCCTCTAGTTTTTTTTATTTCTCAAAAGGCTGAAGAGAACATATGCAAATTATAACATGTTGTCCCGCTGAGAGAAACAGCCATCCGGGTGCTTCTTTACACCAGAAATAATCACACAGGAGGGTTTTTTTTCACCATTTACCTTGCTAAGAAGATTTAAACTCTACATGGTGGTCAATATATATTATGATTGAAAGGGTCTGAGCTCATATTAAAATGACAGGAGGTAGTAAAAAAAAATAGCTTACTGGACTAAATATTCTTATCTAAATGCAAAAATAATGCTTTTACATAAATAATTTGCTAGACTGTGTGATGTCAACGTTGCACAATCGTCTTTAGACTATGCAGTCGATCTGGAACATTTGCAACTCGCAGGCCAATTCTGTCAAGTTGATAATTTGTCACCTGTAATATTAATAAGAATGACATTTTACAACGATGTGCAAGGAACTGAGTGAACCAGCCAATCAGGTGGTAATCTGATATTCTAGTTAAGGTTGAAGAGAATTGAACACATCTGGATCAGTTGGCATGGAAGTTCGGTGGTAACTGATAAGATTCCTGTTCTCTATCTCTTTAAGAATAAACTTTCTCAACCAGTTTTTCTTTTTTTTTTTTTCTTTTTTAATGTACTTTTCTACGGTGTGGAGTAAACAAACACATCATTTTGCAATGTTAAAGGGTTATTTTCTCTTCTCTGCATTACCTTTATGAATTTAAAGAATTTTTTAAGGGGTAACAACGAACATGAACTTGAACTTTAATTGTCACATCGAATCATTTACATCAGAATTACATTTTAGAATCAGAATAATCAGAAAATACTTTGAAGATCCCACACATGGGGAATTTGTGTGTTACAGCAACAGCCAGTTATCTGCTGTCTTTCAGTGAGTCGTGTAGAGCCTGACCACGTAGGGAAAGAAAGACCTCCGGTACGGAGTGATTTTTGAGCGGAGCTGTTCGAGCCTCTTGAAGAAGGGGGCTACCACCTCACAAACAGCCACAATCATAGTTTGGGTGTCCAAAACAAACTTAGAGGTTCTTATCCATTCATTTGTTTCCACTAGGTCAGAATATTGCAACAATGTACTCACTAATCTGAAATTTAAATATATTTAAAATGCAGCAGAACCAAAAACTACAGTATGATACCATTTGTCCTGTGCTCAGGACTCTGCACTGGCTTCCTGTGTCTCAGAGAGCAGACTTTAAAACTGCTCTGCTTGTGTTTAAGTTTCTCCATGGTCTAGCACCAAAAGTACATCTGTGATATGATAGTACCTTATGAACCATCTAGAACTCCGAGGACCTCTGGGATCGGCCTCCTGCCGGTGCCAAGAGTCAGGACTAAACATGGAGAACAAACTTCCTGAGGCTGTAAGACAGGCCGACACCGTCATACCATGACGATGTTTAAATCTGGGCTAAAAACAGGTCTTTTTAATTGTGCATTTGACCAAAGATTAATCACACTTTTTATCTGTTTAATTTTAAAATTTGTATTCTATGTTTTGTGATTTAATGGATGTTTTCTGGCTTGTAAAGCACCTAGAATTACCTTTAATTACCTTTTGTTTGAATTGCGCTTTACAAATAAACTTGTCTTGCCTTTCCTGCTTTTTAATAAAAACGTTTTCACAGAACGTTAATGTTTGGAAAGACAGTCCTGTGATTGGAAAGACTCAAGTTTAAATCTCGAACGTGGCACTGAGGTCAAATCTTCCAGCAAAATACAGTCTTTTAGATTTTTGCTTTAAAATATAAAAACATCCTTATCTTTTTTTTTTTTTAATTTTGAAAATAATTTTTTATTACAAAATTTTAAAAATAAAAATTATTTATATATAAATTAAGAATAAGCCAATGCTAATGTTTTTATAATTCTCTTATAAATTTGTGCGTTGTATAGCAATGCTACACAGGTCATGAGGTCTCAGGAATAGTACATTCAGTAAGTTTCTACTACCCTGAAGAAAAACTTGGTAACTTTACACATTCCAAAAAAAAAAAAAAGAACAACTATACCATGAACAACTCCTACATAATGTGTGACGTGCATAAGCCTGTGACAGATCTGCCTACAGCAGAAACAAACTGTATGTGTTAATAAAAAGCCAACATAATCAAGAAAATGATAGAACTATTCCTCACTCTCTCATGATCAGAGTTGCTGGGTTTTGTTTCTCCTATGTGCAAAAGGTTTGTGCACAAAGTTCAATCGTGTTTCCTGTGTGTTCAATTCTTATTGGTCAGTAAAAAATAACTATCAGCAAGATATTTTTTAGGATAGCTCCAAATTTTTCAGAAATATAAAACTAATAACAGCAATCACTTCTGGAAAGCAAATTTCAGCTCCGCATAAAAAACAGACAAACAAAAAAAAAAAAAAAACACTTCACTTAAAAAAAAAAAAAAAAAATCTTACGAATAAGCAATTTATTCTGAGTTTTTATCTTATCTGTTTTCCAAAAAAAAAAAAAATTCTACTTTTAAAAATAATCTTCTCAACACTAGGACTACCACAGCGGTCAGTTTGACCGCGCATCACCTTAATTAGAATAAATAAAACAGAACATACGAGGCTGACCTTTTATGACTTTTGGTATAAACATGTTTTCTATTTCTTTATGTATTTTTTGTGTTCTAAAAATTAACATTTCAAAATTTATGAGCGTTTTATGTCCTCTAACGTGCTGCGCCCCGCAGCAGCTGAGAGGAAGCGCACAATGGAAGTTGTTGCTATGTTGCTATGGCAACAAACACATTGCTATGTGTGTTTATATTTGTGGAGAGAGACAAGGAGGACTCTGACGCCATTACAGAAACATTTTAGAAAGATTGAGTGAGATAATATTGAAGAGACACCATGGAGAGATTAAGAAAATTGTTGTCTGAATAAAGTATGCCATGTTTTCTAGATAAGTCTTGAAAGTTCAAGTTAACATATTGGAATATAGCCAATAGCCTATAGCCAATTTTTAACAAGGACATTTTTGAAGCAGCAGAGCAAAATGCGGGCAAAAAAGTAGGCTATTGACGAATTAGATCATTTCACTTTGGTATTTGCTTTTTTATTCTAGATTTAAAAAAAAATATTGAACATTTTATTATTATCATTACTTTAAAAATTGAGTGCTGTAAAAGTTTATGCAATATAGAAGCGCAAGACATGGATATTTACATACGCGTCACATAAACGGTCATGGCGCTTGCGGGTAGACTTAGAACGAGGCAGTCCTAGTGTTAAACCTGAAGGGGCCCAATTTCCCCCAGACTCTATCTCAAAAGGCCCCTGGTTAGATTTGTTTGAGACCCCTGTTCTACAATGTTACAAATTTAAACATAAATTCACTGAGGCTAGCAGGCGGCTTAGCTTTGATTCGCATGTGTACACATTTGCATGGCAGCAGCAAACAGCGGCACGTCTCTAGTGGGACTCCTGCACTCTTAACATTTCAATGTGCTGCCTATCATTTGTCTGCTCTAATATCCAAGCCCTCCTCCTCACAATGGTGGAAATTCTCTGATGTATAGCGGTTCTAAACCTCACCGGATGGGTTTTTGTCACCACACATTGACTACTGCCTTCCATAAACTCTGCGTGCCATAATTACAGCATCACACCTCGATGTAGTTCCCCGCATGTGCACGGCAAATTCACCCTCTCATTTTAACACTAAGTTTAAACACTACGCCCAATCTGTCAGCCCGATCCTGAAGTCAATAAAACCCACCATCAGAGTGAATACTGGCTGCCAGCATGTTGAACAGACCTACCAAACACCCCAACAGGAGGGGAACATCTCATCATCTGCAGAGGTCAGACAGAACATGCCTACACTGCAGACAGCTTCTCTTCCAAAAAAAAAAAAAAATTGATTTGAGAACATCTCATGCTGTGCGAGACTGGGAGAGAGTGTAAATCCACATCATGCTTCCAATTGCAATACGACATGGGAGAAGTTTTCATTTGTGAGATTTCAAAAAGCAACAAAAAGAAGTGCTGAAATGATCAAAAAACTGAGCAAAAAGGACTAAGCTTACGCTTCTTTAGTGAAAGTTAAAAATAAAGTGATTTAATTCATCACAATTCAATAAAAATAGAAAAAAAGTCATTTTTATTTAGTAAGAACATCCATGTTTTTATGTTTTACATTTCTAGTTGCTAGAAATGTAGGACATTTCTACATGTATAACATGTATAACATGTAGAAATGTAGGTCGAGAGGAGCCAGATGGGGTGGTTTGGGCATCTGGTCAGGATGCCCCCCCAGCGCCTCTCGGGCGAGGTGTTTCGGGCACGTCCCACCGGGAGGAGACCAAGGGGCAGACCCTGGACCCGCTGGAGAGACTATGTACGACTTGGGATCCTTCCGGGTGAGCTGGAGGATGCAGCCGGGGTGAGAGAGGCCTGGGCTGCCTGTTTGAGGCTGTTACCCCTGCGACCCGACCCCGGAACAAGCGGAAGATGACGGAATGGAACATTTCTAGTTGCTTCCCAGCTATCAATTTAACGTTCCCAGAACATTCTGGGAAGGTTTTTCAAAGGTTAGCACAAGGTTCCTTGAAGGTTATTTTTGGTTCTCTAAAGGTTCAAACGGAAAGATTTTTGATGGTGATGAAACATTATTGTTTGGCTTTCAGATTGTTCCTTTAACGTTAATTTTAACCATAACATTTGGAATTGGGTTCTCTTAAGGTTCTGGGAAGGTTAGATTCCAGCATAACACCAACTGACGTTTAGGGAACGTTAGTTTTTGGTTAGGTAAAAACAAACCTTTAGAGAATTTCAGGCTAACGCTGTCTGTTTGTTTCCCTGTTTGCTGGGTTTTAACTACGAACAAGATGGGAATAAAAAAAAAAAAAAAATCTTTCAACAGAAAAGTTGTTGCAGTTTTTCAGGGGCTAAATTATGAACATGTATAGACTGATTATCGGTTGGGCTAAATGTCAGCGCAGATTCGTTAAACGTATATGTTCCGTTCCGTCATCTTCCGCTTGTTCCGGGGTCGGGTCACGGGGGCAACAGCTTCAAACGGGCAGCCCAGGCCTCTCTCTCCCTGGCTGCATCCTCCAGCTCACCTGGAAGGAACCCAAGTCGATCCCCGGCCAGCTGTGAGATATGGTCTCTCCAGCGGGTCCGGGGTCTGCCCCTTGGTCTCCTCCCGGTGGGACGTGCCCAAAACACCTCGCCCGCGAAGCGCTCGGGAGGCATCTTGACCAGATGCCCGAACCACCCTATCTGGCTCCTCTCGACCTGGAGGAGGAGCGGCTCGACTCCGAGCTCCTCCCGGACGGCAGAGCTCCTCATCCGATCTCTGAGTGAGAGCCTAGCCACCCTGCGGAGGAAGCTCATTTCGGCCGCTTGTACCCGCAATCTCATTCTTTCGGTCACCACCCACAGCTGGTGACCATAGGTGAGGGTTGGAACGTAGAGCGACTTGAAAATCGAGAGCTTTGCTTTTCGGCTCAGCTCTCTCTTTACCACGACGGACCGATGCAGTGTCCTAGTTATTGCTGATGCCGCACCGATCCGCCTGTCGATCTCCCACTCCATTCTTCCCCACTCGTGAACAAGACCCCGAGATACCTAAACTCCTCCACCTGGAGAAAACGTAAATGTATACTAAATGTATATGTATTTGCCTTTTTTAATACGACAAGGCATTCTGTTGGATTGAGCCACGTCTCTCTTGCCCCCTGTTTTAATCATGCATGCTCTGATTGGTCAAACAGCAAAGCTCCAAGAAATAAAAATTGACCCAAAGATCTTATAAAATCACGTAATACTCATGAATTTGCTCTTCAAAGACACATACTCATAATAAAAACACCTGAAGCATCTGAAGCAGCTGTTGCAACAAAAACAGGGGCTCGGGTTACTGTTTAATAAACATTCAGAAAATGAAATCAGTTCTCACTCATGTATTCAAACTTTATGCCAGTTTTTACATTTTTATCTTAAGTAAAAAATGTCTCCAAAATCACTTAAATTTATGTAGACATTGTTACTTATACAAATATATAAGTCCATATATCTTTACACATGTGTAAAGTCGTTATAAAAAAAGCAATGGATAGGCTTTTGTAATTCGACACTTGTTTCTAGCTGGAGAGGGGGAGGGTTGCAAGCATATAAACATTATGGCAGCAGAAACTAGGTGCTAGGGGTGTGCGATACCGCAAGTTTTGGTATCGATCCGATACCAAGTAAACACCAGACCAATATCGCCGATACCAATATTTAAATTTTTTAAATGACTATTTTTGCATCAAGGGTTAGGGTCATGTATATAATATGACCAAGGTTGGTACACAGGTTGGTAGCTAGATCGATAGAAGTGCCCAGTTGCACGCAAACAAATGTTAGCTAATGTTAAAGATGATTATGTTGTACTTTTACAATTAGTATCTACCTGGATGTTCTCTGAAAAATGGACTGTCGCTGTTAATGAGCTCTGCCTCTGGGAAACAGAAGGGCTCAGGGTTTTCTCCTCCGTTACTGAAGTTTTTCTTTGGGGTGATTCTTTAATTTGCAGTGTTACCCCTATATTTAACAGCCTTTCTGCACATGGCGCAGGTAGCCTCAAAGTACAGCCACACGCTACTTCTCTTTTTTCCTTCCATCTCTCTCTACTTTTACCGACTTGCGTTTTTTTTTTTTTTTTTTTTCTTGGACCCGAGTCGCTGAGTCATGTGACAAGTCAAAGCGAAAGAGAGGAGGGAGGGTGCGGGGCCGCCTCGCTTTAGCATACAGGGGCTACACACAGCATTTACGCATATTTTGCAGACAAATCAGTTAGGTTAATTAAAAAAAAAAAAAAAAGAAAAAACGGAAGCAAAGTGCGAGGGGTAAAACTTCAATCCCAGGATCGATATTGTAGTTGGAGTATCGATCGATATCGATACTAGCGTTGGTATCGATATTATCAATATTAGGATCAATCCGCCCACCCCTACTAGGTGCATCATTGCAAGCTAGCAGGCCTGTTGTTACGTACACGAGGGCAGAAATACTAATTGCAATTTTTTTAAGAAACACTGACTTGTTCTGAAACCACTTAATGAACAAACACAAGACCCACATATAACTATTAGAAAGTAGCAATCACTGAGAAATTTATTTTGCATGAAATGGGACCTTTAAGAAGAAAAGACCAGATGCAAGCATGTAATTCATTAGAACCAGAATCTAATTTTAATCTCAATGATCCGTAATAAGCACTAAATTCTGCATCATTGTGGTAATGAGGGTCAGCTAACCATGTGGCGGAGCTCTGCGTATTAACTAATTACACAGTAAAACATCTCCGAATGCAGTCCTGTCTGTCCCGCTAAAGAGGCGATTCAGATAATAAAATAAGGATAGAGAGCTCACCTGTCTGCGCAGGTCGCGGGTCTTCTTGGTCATTTTGTCAATGGCTGAGTTCAACGGGTCTCCTTTCTCTTTTCTGCCAGTCTGTGAAGAAGAAGAAAAACATTTTTGGGTGAGATTTGTGAAACATTTCAGATCAAAATATAGAACAATAACACATTTATTTGTGAAACGGCCTCAAAATAATATGTTTGCTGGTTAGAAAAAAGAAAAAAAAAAACAAAAAAAACAACACAGCACAGCAACTGTCCAATCTGGCAAGTATCAATTTAGTCATCGCCAGTTCCCCTTAGTGCTGTACTTCCTGTCAACGCCAGCTCCGACTGATGGCTTCAGGAGGGTACGGACTACCACATGCTTCACCTGATACACACAGAGTTACAAGCTGCCTCTTTCTGCTCGGCAGCAGGAGGTTGACTGGGAAAGCGCCACAGCTTCTTTCCTGTTTCAGCTTTCAATTCCCACCACTTAACGAGCAGAGCAACCGAAGGAGTAAGAGTCACTGAAGGCAACTCTACGACAGCATCTTTCTTAGTTTTTCATTCAAAAACTATTTTCATTCAATTCAGAGAAAAGCCCGGCTGAAGACGAGGATCCACTTTCAGCTGCGGGCTCAATTTACCACTTACAAGCGTTACTGTTTTTCTTCAGAAACCATGAAGAGAAAGTTATTAGATTTTCCAATTTTATTATCTGATTTGGAATGGCAGCCTGGCCTGAGAGTGAAAAAGACAGCTTCGGAGTCATGAATGAAAAATTTCTGCTTCGGGACTCAAGCAGAGACAGTTTGTGCTGACTTTAGGAAAACGATGGAGTGTTTTATTCAACATACACAGGCACACACACTCTGACTGGTGGATTTATAAACTTTACATAAAGAAAATATCTATAAAAAAATAAATATACAGTATGCAATTCACAACTTTCAAATTTCAAAACCAATTAAAACGAACAAACGAGTTCAGAAGATGAAACGAAACAAAAAATAAACCACCTTTTCACTCACTACGTCCATCTGATTAACTGTTTTTTTTTTTTTTTTTAATGAATAACTCATCTGTTTTACACAAACAATATTTTTTTTTAATCAAGAGACCAGAAAATTCAGAGCATGATTTGATTTTTATTTAAACTTGTTAATGTTGGGGTGGACCGAAACTAACAGGGTTATTATTAGATTGTAAATTCCTTTTTGAAAGCCAAAGCAGTGTATAAAGTTTTTGCCGTGTTGCTTAGTAACCATCTAACTGCCCTGCATGACTTGTGAGTCTGTTTTAAGACTTTTTTGTGGATCCACGATGTCATTGGTGCAAACTCTCAAAATCTCCTCTTGTCTGCCTCCAATAAAAACCTTCATAGATGACCTGGCCAATCAGGGTAGACATTAGGGAGTTGTAAGTAAAATTTGTTTTCTAGACACTAAATGCAGTTGGTTATTTCTGTTACTATTAAGCACCGACCAGTTACCGATCGCTGATTAACTCAGCTGATATCGCACTTTTGTGAGACACCAGTAACCTGCAAAAATGTTGCCGATTGGCACTGATGGATTTCTATCTGAAGCTATCGGCTAATCACTCAGATTTACAAAACCTCCGTAAATGCTTCACTGTGTGAGATTATGTACACGGCACAGGAAACTCTGCTCCAATGTGGAGGAAGAAAGCAGAAACAGGAACAACCAGTTATCTGTTAACTTTCAGTGAGTTGTTGTAGAGCCTGACCACGTAGGAAAAGAAAGACCTCTGGTACCGAGTGGTTTTTAAGTGGAGCTGCCTGAGCCTCTTGGAGAAGGAGCTTCGCTGTTTGTCCAGAAGTGGGTAGAGAGGATGGTCATGGTTGTCCATGATGGATAAAAGTTTATTCAGTGACCTCCTCTTCACCACAGCTTCAAGTGAGTCCTGCTTGCAGCCAATGACAGAACATGCCATTCTGATCGATTGATAACGCTAGCAACTTTATTGACTTTTACAAGTAAAGCTAATAAAGTATCATGTGAGTATAAACGGTAGTGTACAAACTGAATTGCTAGAAGTGCAGGCTGGTGAATGCAGTTGATATGACATCCCAACTACATGCCCGAAAGACCCCAACTGTCCTCATTGGTAAACCTCCTCAATACTTTTTTTTCAAAAGAGGAAACTCATCTCAACCACTTGTATGTATCATTTGCTTCTTTTATTCGCCAATCACAGGTCTCTAAAGATCGACTAGTAAATTGGGACCTTTGGTCTCAGTTACTCAGTTAATTCTGAGATTTTAAGTATCTAGGATCAACAGTCTAGAGCAATGGAGAGTGTGGAAAAGAGGTGAAGAAGCGTGTTCAGGCAGGCTGGAATGGGTGGAGGAAAGTATCAGGTGTGATGTGTGATAGAAGAGTTTCAGCTAGAATGAAAGGGAAAGTGTACAAAACCGTGGTGAGACCGGCCATGCTGTTTGGTCTAGAAACAGTAGCACTGAAGAAAAGACAGGAAGCAGAGATGGAAGTAGCAGAGATGAAGATGCTGAGGATCTCTCTGCGAGTGGCCAGGATGGACAGGATTAGAAATGAGTATATCAGGGGAACAGCACATGTTAGAGGTTTTGGGGATAAAGTTCGAGAGGCAAGACTGAGATGGTTTGGGCACGTACAGAGGAGAGAGTACATAGGAAGAAGGATGCTGGATTTGGAACCACCAGGAAAGAGGACTAGAGGAAGGCCAAAGAGGAGGTTCATGGATACAGTGAAGGAAGACATGAAGATAGTTGGTGTGACCAAAGAGGATACAGAAGATAGGATTAGATGGAAGAAACTGACTTGCTGTGGTGACCCCTAAAGGGAAATGCCGAAAGAAGAAGAAGAAGAAGAGGTCTCAGTTACTTCTTCACCACATAAAACCATTTTGAAGAAGTGTCCCTTTTTATGACATGGACGACACTCAGCAGACTTCATAACTCCATAAACATTTAATAAATTTCTATCTATTGAGGAGAATAGAATGCCTCAGATAGACGCGCCAATGACCAAAAGTCCAGTTTAAAGTCCCTCCACACTTAACACTGGTTCCAATTTTGTTATCTCGGGCACTAATAGAAATATAAGCTCTCTCTGTGGGAATGAGTATCCCTGCTCTGTTACAACAAAGACCTTTTCAACTATTTATTTGCACGGTGCTTTAGAAACAAGACGGTTGAGCAAAGTGGTTCACACAAAATAAGAAAAAAAAAAAAACCTTCAACTTTTAAAACAGCTAAATTAATCACTGAGCAATGTTGGTCAGCAGCCTACGGGTGGGGGACAACGTAGACAGGCCAGTCGCCAGCCTATCAAAAAGCCACATATGCAAACAGATATCCAATAGATATTAATACAAACCTAGAGAAAAAGAGGGGGAGAAAAAAAAATTAATTTGAAGCATAAAAAAAAAATGTCTTCAAAATTGATTCACAAATATGATGCAAGAAATATTTTCACTGTAAATGTGCAATGACAAATCTAAAACCTACAAACCTACAGCAAAATCATCCTCTTCTTCCTAATAATGCAACACATATCAGTGCAGACATTGTGTTTTTTTTCCTTTTTCTTTTCTACGTAGAAGCCGAGCTGTTTTGTTTGCTGCCGCTGTGCTCTACTAAAGGCTTTGTAAAGGTGCCAGTTTGTGGATGACAAATTATAATCTTCTAGCACTTTCCCTCATTTTGGATTTGTCACACTTGCTGCTCCACAAAGCGGGTGTGTGCTGCGGAGAAACAACACGCGTGCAAGGTCACAGATGTGAGAGCAGCGCTCATGAGAAGATTCTGCAGCAACAAAAAGGAAAACAACCTCCCTCCTAACGCACTACTTTTTGCATCACTGCTTTGCTTGTGGTCAAGGCTCATATCGGATTGTCATGCATAGGAGTGTTAAACATTACAGTAAAAAAATGAGTCATTTGTTGCCAGCTCATACTACAGCAAGTCACTCCCACTTGTAATAGCAATCACACAATGCAGTCATTTCTTTGTGAAGCAATGCACCAAACTGAAATGAACCGGTGTCACACATTAACTTAAAACTGACCACTGTGCTGTTAAGAGGACAGTGTGGGTGGGAGAGGAAATGGAGAAGGCAGACTTTTATAATGTTCAAACAAACAGTGACACATCAGCTGCTACGTAAAAGAGAAAAACAAGGTGACATTAGTCACTGTGGTGCCCTAAGATTTGGATGTGTCATTAAAAGCTCGGGAATGCAGATCCCCTCCATGACATACACAGACGATTATTCACAGATAATACTCAAACATGAACCTAAAGCATTCATTCCAACACAAATGAAAATGAGAATATATACAGTATATACATGGTGTGGTGAGGAAAAATGTCTGCTCTGTGAAAGCTGTTTTGGAGAGGAGGATGAGGGTTCTAATGCAGGGCATCCTGAAAAATCCTCCTCACCCTCTGTACGATGTGGTCAGAAGAGTGCCCAAAGTAACAAGTTCCTCTCACTGCGCTGCAGGACTGAGCGCTTTAAAAGGTTGTTTATCCTTTTATCCCTCAGACAACTTACGTATTTTCATGACCATAAGCGGCACTGTATTAAAGGGCACAGTCCAAATTTTGCACGCTCTGTATTAACACACAATAAGGCGCACCTGATGATAGGGCGCGGGTTTTATATAGTGTACATATCCTCTACGTAGTCCACCTTACAACACACACATATACACGCGCACACACACACACACACACACACACACACACACACACACACACACACACACACACACACACACACAAGTGTGTGTGTGTGTGTGGAAATGCTTGGAAAAGTGTGTGGAAATGCTCCTTGGAAATGCTTGATTTTCATTTCCTCCGCTAGCGTTACTGCCTCTGGCCAAATAGTGACCATGGAAACACTTCTACCGGTCGTTCTTTGGTCGATGATCCACTGCTGGAGTCTTTTCTCCAACTTTGACCACCTCGCCTTATTTCCGTGGAAACTCAGCTGCGTCTTCTTCACTTTTCGCAGCTCGTTTTCCAGCTTCTTCTACTTATGAACCATTGTCTCGTTAATTTTAAATTTTCTCGCGGCAGCTCGATTCCCAAGTTCCTCCGCATAGCTGATTGCCATCAGTTTAACCTGAACTTCATAAGCGTGTCTCTTTTCCATTTTCAGTGTTGTTAAAATAGCCATGTTCTGCGTAAAGCACATACCTGTTCTTTTATACACAATCCACGCCAACACTTCACCCTTTAAAGTTCTGTAATTCGTTTGCAAATCACAAATCGCATAAGGCGCACTGCACAATAGGGCGCACTGCTCATTTTGAAGAAAATTTGAGACTTTTATGTGCACCTTATGGTCGTGAAAATACGGCAATCAAACAGATTTGCCTGGAAGGAGCTGAGTCCAAATGGACGTATAATTACTAGCAATTGTAACTTTTATTAATGTATGTTGTTTTTTTGTGTATTTGAGGAGATTAATAAAGTTTTTTTTTTTTTTTTCTATCTTCATGTCACAGCATTTTGTTCACGAGTGAGCGAAAGATAGAGTGGATGTTCGACATACGGACAACAATTTAACTTTTCACTGAAGAAAAACAGAACAAATCTCCATTCAATTTAATGTCAAACGTATCAATGATTCATTGAAACTCGTATTGCTCATGTTGGTGCTTCAAACGCCCAATTAAAAACACTATGCATGAGTCCCCCATTACAAAGTTTCCATGCAATGCTGTGTGCCGTTATGAATCATTGGTTACTCAATGTGTTGAGCTCACATTCAACTCTGCTGTGCATAAATTGATACGTTCGGCTTCTGGGGGCACGAGTGTTTATGAAAAGTTATTTGTTGTATTGAACGTTTGTTTGAACTGCCTTTTTAACTGCTGGTGTTTCCTGTTTGAATCAACAAATTATACTCTCTAATTTACTACCATTAAAAGATTGACAAACTGGCTAGTGGTTGTTTCTATTGTGTCCTGAGCATCGGCATTGATTGTGGAGTTTTGTTTGCTCCTGACTGCCGTACAATGGAATGAGCATGTTTGGTTTACTAGTAAACACAACTCCCCATGGTTCTATGCAGACAATAATTCCAACTGTCCCTCATCCATTATTTTCAGCCCCCTGGAGTGCGCTCATTCACTCTCTGTTGGGGGGCAGAGCGACAGAAGGTGGTGTCTGACAATAAGGATCTCTTGTGTGGAGTGATGGAGGCAGTGGAGTTAGTCTGGCCCACTCAGGAGGTGGCTGGTAGATGTTTTTTGAGCATGCTTATTCTCTCAGGTCCTCCCACAGCAAGTGTGTAATTTGCTGGTGCACTGCGGTGCAATCTGCTTCACTGCCTTTCTGACCTTAAAACTCATAATGATGGAATAACACACACATCTGTAGTATGATGTGTATCATGATCTGTAGCACGTTGCGGCATTTGATTTACTACTTTGTAGCTTTATTCTCGATGTGATTGCTTTACCCCATAATGATAAAATCTTCTTTTCTACTAACATCTTTATCTACCCACATTAATTTAACACTAATTGAAAGTTATTGTGGTTCTGGGCACTGCTTTTTCTGGCTGGACAGGGTGCGGCTCTGGATTGGGGAGCCTCAAAACATTTACTGAGTCAGCAGACCAAACCAAATGCTGTTGGATAATTGAGGTGTTCTTTGGGTTTAGTTAAAGATTCCATCTCAAGTAAAATAACTCTTTTCTCGGTGTATCTTATGCCCATAAACAACCACAATTTGGGTTTTGGAACATTTTCTACAGATCATGAGGTGTGGAGGTCCAAGTATAGCTCCGCCCCTCCCCGTCGAGCACATTCTCTCTCGCCTAAATTTGACACCAGCTCATCCTTCACCCAATTCATAGAAGAGAGGTGAGTTGAGGGGTTGAGGAGCATGTGAGAATGTCTTCCTGCTATGCAAAATGTCATCGAAATAGCCGATAGTTCATCACTGTTGCAATTACTTGAAGTGTGTGAAAAAGATAACTCAAAAAGTTATGGATGGATTTTCACAACATTTTCAGAATGTATCCACAAAGGGATGATTTCTTTATTTTTATTTGATCGTACTATTTTCAACCATCAAATCGGGAAATATAACCACAGCAGGCAGCCATGACATCACTAATGGAAGTGTCTTCTCCTGGTCCAAGGACCGATAGTCTCCCAATGAGCCAATGCCTCTCTCCTAAGAAGAGATGTAGATTCAAGATGAATTCTTCTTCTTCTTTTGGTTTCCTAGGGTTCTTTCGGCATTTCTCTTTAGGGGTCGCCACAGCAAGTCAGTTTCTTCCATCTAACCCTATCTGCTGTATCCTCTTTGGTCACACCAACTATCTTCATGTCTTTCTTCACTGTATCCATGAACCTCCTCTTTGGTCTTCCTCTAGTTCTCTTTCCTGGTGGTTTCGAAACCAGCATCCTTCTTCCTATGTACTCTCTCTCTCCTCTGTACATGCCCAAACCATCTCAGTCTTGCCTCTCGAACTTTATCCCCTAAACCTCTAACATGTGCTGTTCCCCTTATGCACTCATTTCTAATCCTATCCATCCTGGTCACTCCCAGAGAGATCCTCAGCATCTTCATCTCTGCTACCTCTATCTCATTCATCAAAAAAAATAAGTAATTAAATTTTAGCGGTTATCTGTTTAGCATTTGGATCCAGAATTGTTCTAAAGGTTATGTGTTAGATCTAAAGTCTCGTCACCAGATGACACTCTAAGAGGTGGAGCAGTAGACTTTGGGACTACGCTCGCTATGAAAGAAACCTAGGATTTCCCAAGTTCATATTGGGTTTGTTAGTCTGCACCGATTGGCTGGGCAGAAAAAAGAGGCAGGTTTTTTCTACAGACCTTGGTAGAGGTCCAAACTTTTCCAGTGCGTTTCTTTTTTTTTTTTTTTTTTTTTTTTTTTTTTTTAGACTTTTTGATAAAAAAGAATAATTAAAAAAAAAAAAAAACATTGTTTGAAATGACTTTCTGTTTACTTTTGTTTTACTGGTCACCTGACACCTTTTGTTATAAATCAAGAACATCCCTATAATTATATTTTTTTGGATAGAAATATGAAATATATATATATTTCTGGCATAAAAAGAACAAAAAAAAAATAGAAAGAATGACGGATGAATCTCGTAATATGTTGGCAATAGTGTGACAAGTCAAAGAAGTGAAGAGATGAATCAGAGGGAAGAAAAAGAAGTTAGTAGGAGGGAGAGCATGAGACATTGTGTCTCGTTGTCTCGCAAGATCAATGAGTTAAATGATATCAATTCCGGCTCCTTGTCAATTCAATTAGGCGGGGAGTGAAAGGTACAATTACTGTCCGATGTGGTTCTACCGTCTGTGGCAGGCTTAAAGAGGGGAGCTGAGCTGATAACAAGAAGGTGAAGTGTTTGTGTGCGTGTCTGAGCTGGACGTGTACGAGCATTACAGTAGTTAGATGCTGGTCAGGTTACCAGCTGATAATGGGGTACCCAGATCCTCATTAAGATAAGTTGTGCTCCTTCTGTTTGGGGCCGCCGATGGGCCAATTTGACTTGTTCTCATTAAGTGCGACCTAAAGAGGTGAAACGTCAGCTATCAGATGCCATGATTACAGGATAGCCAAAAAAACAAAACAAACACACATCGCGACGCCTGTAGCAGAGAAACACGCTCGCCGGTTTAAATGAGCATTTCTGTTTACACATTTTCAATTTGATGGCAGGTAAACACAAAACATGCCACAGAATATTCATGTCATGCCTAATTGGTAGATTTACTGCACAACCACAATGTTCTAACAGGGATGGTGATGAGGTGGGTGTAAATTTTACACAGCTGTTTGGATTATCGCTGCGAGGTAAAATTTTCCATTAAGAGATGTCATTGTTAGATACATCAAATCAAAAGAAGCGTGGGTAGTAAATTCGACCTATTTATATTTAACCTTGCATTTATGGCCCACGTGCATTGAGAATGGTTGTCTTGTATCTTGAGCGCAGTGAAACTTTAAACTTCCACGTCTCCGACATTTTTTTCAACCCTATTTTCTATGGTTAGTTGCTAAGTTTAGTACCTAGCAGTATTTGGATGACGAGTACCACCAGCATTTTTGTATGTTTTAATTTTTTTCCCCCTTGTTGGGGTATCAGTGATATTTAGTCTGGGTTGCTTGTTCAGGTGAGTTAGCATGTTTGACATGCTGTTACCAACCTCTGCTGGCAATGTTGGCAACCCACATCTTATTTTATCCACCCGTCTTTCTCTGTTTCAATAACCAGAAAGCATTCTCAAACAGAAGACATAGGCGGCAAGAGATAGTCTACAAGCTCAGGTTCGTTGCTAACAGTAGCCAAACAGGACATTTGGAAGGGATCACTCTTTAATGTCAACAAGGAAACTTGTTTGTGATTTGTTCATTGCATAAACTAACCTAAAGAAATAAACTTCAACTGTGCGCAAAAGAAAATATTGTTCCATTAAATAGCTTGCTTCGT
Source organism: Neostethus bicornis (assembly GCA_902685375.1). Classification (NCBI taxonomy): domain Eukaryota; kingdom Metazoa; phylum Chordata; class Actinopteri; order Atheriniformes; family Phallostethidae; genus Neostethus; species Neostethus bicornis. Next base: position 8,509,682 of record LR738542.1, on the reverse strand, counting down.
GCATGTCCTCATTGCGTGCAACGGGGAATAATGGTTTGCGATCATTCGTGCATAGTCCTGTACTGAATAGAATATCTCTTACCAACATTTTTCTGGTTGGAATTTGTATAACATTACACCTTTAAGAACAATTATTGGCAAGCTATAAACTTAAACCTATTTTTTGTTCAAAAGTGAGGGAAGCACAGGTGTTCACAACTCGGCCAATGATAGCAAAGAGACAGTAGAGCCAAAAAGCAAAGGTCTCAATTAAGCAGTCGAGTTATGTTCAGACCTTCATACATTGATAAAAATTGTTGATGGTAGGCAAAAGAATAATATTCTGGATACAGTCAAGATGAACATGGATACTGTCTTCTATCACTCTTCTGTGAGTATCAGCTAAAATGAATGGGACAGTCTACAAAATCGTAGTCAGACCGGCCATGTTGTTTGGTCTACAGACAGTGACACTGAGGAAAAGACAGGAAATAGAAATGGAGGTAGCAGAGATAAAGATGCTGGGATGTCTTTGGGAGTGACCGGGATGGAGAGGATTAGAAGAATAGCACATGTTAGAGGTTTTGGAGATCAAGTCAGAGAGGCCAGACTGAGATGGTTCAGACATGTGCAGAAGAGAGAGAGAGAGAGAGTGTACATCGGAAGAAGGACGCTGGATTTGGAACCACCAGGAAAGAGGAGGTTCAAATATAGGTGAAGGAGGACTTGAAGATAGTTGGTGTGACCGAAGAGGATACAGGAGATAGTGTTAGATGAAAGAAACCGACTCGCTCTGGCGACCCCTGAAGGGAAATGCCGAAAAGCGAAGAAGAAGATGCAGTCGATGAACTTCCTTCACAGTGAAGCTGGGCTTTTTCTTAGACAAGAGTGAGGAGGTCTGCCAACCCAAACCCTGCTGAACAGACTACATATATTTCACAGTTGGCCCGGGAACACTTAAAGCCAGCTATATACATTCAAGATGATCTTAATAATGTGGCAGAGGTGAGGAAGGGTTTCCCTTGATTCAAGCAAAAGAAGCCATTACAGTAAATAACTTGCTGAAGTCTCTTGCTTTGTTCTTGGCAATAAAAAAGTTTTCTTTATCACATTTTAGCCAGCAAACGTGTCTGGGTCGCACGATGAAGATGGCCGGTTCAGACACCTTCCACCATAAGCCTGACACACATACACACACTTTCTCTGCAAAGCCAGATGTATTTAACAAACAGTTCACTTGTGAGGCTTTTATCATTTTATTTTAAAAGCAAAAACTACACTGACATGTATTATTCATGTGAAAAATTTAGAAGGTTGTCGCAACACTAACCTGTTCCAATTTATTTGTAGGAAAAAAAGAAAAGCTATTATGCATCACAGCTGTTGTCATTGACCCGGACCGTGTGATCATAATGAAGGATCTCTTTAGTTAAGATTCATGTCCCACTGTAAAGACCCAGCTACCAATTTAACGTTTCCAGAATGTTCTGTGAAGGTTTTTCAAAGGTTAGTGGAACGTTAATTAATGTAAGGTTATTTTTGGTTCTCTAAAGCAGTGGTCCCCAACCACTGGGCCGCGGACCGGTACTGGGCCCTAGGTCATGTGGTACCGGGCCGCACAGAAAGAAGAAATAACTTTTATTATTTCCATTTGGTTTATTATTCGTGCCATATTGATGTTTTAATTTGAAAAATCCCTGGATTTTCTTCCTTACATCCGTCAATGACTCACCAGTGACGCGTCATTTTATTACATTTAAACCCCTAAAATTGTAAAAAAAAAAAAAAAAAAAAAAAAAAAAAAAAAAACAAAGATCTGCAGGAAGATTCTTTGCTAAGGGAGTTACAGAGTAACGAAGCAGACTGTACCTTAGAAACACTCTTCAGGTTTCAGGTCAAGATGGGACTGTCTGGTTACAGCAAAACAAACTCAGAAATCTGATTGATCTAGTCTTACTGTGAAGAATCCAACTAGTATTTTTATTCACTTTGTTTTTGTGATATCCTTTATTTTGAAGGTATTTTTACCGTTACCATAGCAACCAGTGTGTTTTTGAGCAGAAAGAATGCTTCTGTGTTATAAAGACGCTGCTAATAAATTCTCTCGTGAAGACAAAGTGAATTTAAGTTTAGTAATATTATTTATTAAAAAGCCATATTTTTCTGGCTGGTCTTTTCATTTTTCTGCTACGCCTTCAGACCGGTCCGTGAAAATATTGTCAGACATTAAACCGGGTCCATGATGCAGAAAAGGTTGAGGACCCCAGCTCTAAAGGATCAAATGGAAAGTTTTACGACAATTGCAAAACATTATTTTTTGTTTTTCTGACCTTAATTTTAACCATAGCGTTTGGAATTTGGTTCTCTCAACGTTCTTGGAAAGTTAGGTTCTAACATAACCACCAAATAACATTTAGGAAACATTAGTTTTTGGTCATGTAAAAACAAACTCTTAGAGAACTTCAGGCTAACGTTCCTTGGAGGTTCTCTGTTTGCTGGGGAGTTGAATGCGGACGGGAAATTATTTGTAATTTAACTTGGGGCCACTGAAGAAAACCAGTGGTGGAACGTAACGAAGTAAATGTACTTCGTTACTGTACCTAAGTAAAAAAATTGTGTATCTGTACTTTACTTAAGTAAAATTTAAGACCGGTATTTTTACTTCACTACATTTTTAGAGCAAATATCTGTACTTTTACTCCGCTATTTTTTTAAAAGTGTGTTTTACATTTTTTGTTACATTTTCATTCAGGAATTTGAAAAATACACAGTTTTTTTTAGCCCAACTTGAAGCTGCATCGCCAAGATCAAAAGAAGCAGTTGATCGGGAGAAGAAGTAATGAATCGAGAAACATTTTCCGCATTCATTCCGCGCCAAAAAAACTAACATCAAATATAGTACAAATTAAAGAGTCAGAAGATCGTTGTTCGTTGTGTTCACTTCTAAATAAAAAGTTGAGCCATCATTACACAGAGCAGGGGCGGATCTAGAATTTTCCAAAGGGGGTTGGGGCTTTGACGAAGCCAATATATAGTGACTGGGGGCCTCTCCCCCAAAATATTTTAAAAAATAAGTGTCATTTTCCTCCATTTTGGTGCCCATTTACTGACCCTTTTAGGGGATAGCTTGACTTGTCCCCTTTCCTTTTATTTTATTTATTTATTTTTTTTGTGGACCAAAAGAGGCCGGTGAGGTGGGTCACACCCCTGCAGAGTATTTATCCTGGTTACCATGGTGACACCCTATAGCACAACAAATAACATTTGAATTATGGTCGAATACTTTTACTTTTTACTTAAAAAGTACAATTTACACCAACTACTTTTGTACTTTTACTTAAGTAGATTTTTTTTATTGGTACTTTTACTTTCATACAATTTTTGCCTAATTATCTGTACTTTTACTTAAGTACAAAAAAGTGAGTACTTCATCCACCACTGAAGAAAACAATGTTTGTAAAAACTCTAGAAATATAAAATGTAAGCCCGAAGACATGATCTGTTAGCGATGAGACAGTTGAATGCACAAAAAGAGTGACAAGTAAGCCCAAAGATCAGGCCGAGTTTGTGAGGCTTGTTTTCTATGCTGAGCAGATCAGTGAGCAGAAGGGACTTTAGATGACACTGACCAGAGTAATAAGATCTGCTGTCACAGAACAAGATAAGAACTGGATCTTAGAAATATGAAAAAAAAAAATGTACACGACTCAGACCAGCTTTTCTTTGTAATGGCTTTTAAAAGTGATAATGACCAAAAAGCAGTGGCTCCTGCTCCTTAAATCCCTTAAGCTTTAAAGATTATTTATTACCCTTTATGTTTCACTAATTGTCTACATCAGTTACAATTTTAAGGAAGGTCTACAGGAAGCTTAGGCAGCTTACGCAATTACAAACACATTAGCAACATGGGTCGAACTAAAAAGCTTTGCTTGCAGTCATTTGATATTAATCATTAAATAAAGTGCGTTTTGTAATGTTTCTAATGAGCGGCCTGTGATAATTTGCCTCTAATAACAAGTACAAAACATTTCTATTGCAATATTTAGTTGAATGTAGATACATGAGGGTACTTGCTGTGCAGGCAAATATGAGATCAAACAGATTTTTGTGACTGTAAACCGAATAAATATGCAGTAAAGCCATTTTTTTTATGTACAGCTCACATTGAGACGCTCATACTATCTATGGCAGTGCTTTTTAAGCCTGGTAGTCTCATGTCAGATAGTGTTAATGCAGCCTAGGACAGCAATGCCTGAGGAGCAGCTAGAGTGCCTTAAGGCACGAGCCCTTATACGTTTTAATGGCCGTGGCTGTTTACTTACTCGTCTCATTACGCGGGCTCGTGTTTAGTCTGTGGGCATGTCGCTGGCTATCGGGATCTGCAGTCAAGTGGGTGAGAGATGAGGCGAAGCATCTGCTTTATAATCGAGGCTGTTGTAAGTATAAAAGGAGCTGTTTGTTGAAGGGAGAGCAAATGTGTGGTTAAATATTCCAGCTTGTGGTTGACGAAGATGCTAAATCCAAAAGGGTAAAAGAGGTTTTCAAGCGTGCATGTTTGGGCGATCTTCAATTGGTCGCATTTGAAATCTATTTATGAAATAATGGCTTACATGTTTGGGGTTAAACACTTAGCAAATTCATCCAAAAGTGGATAAATAGCATTATTTAATCTAAGTGAACAGTTTGAATAGAGAACATTGTTCATATGAGAGCACAGGAACAGTATGGATACAATAAAAAAAAGGCAAAGATAGCGAAGGCCATCTGCTAGACTGACCCCCTGCGTACGCCGGGCTGGAACAGCAGATGTGAACAAATATATTCAAAGTGTACATCAGGTCTTTCATCCATCTATTTACCAGATTCCTGGTAATGAATTCAGGGGATGGAAACAGCAAGTCCTCCAATATTCAGGCCTTGCACTGCTTTTTCCACGTAGACAGAGGCTACACACACCATTAAGATTTTATCATTCCCTCCCCTCATCCGAACTCAACTCGATAGCACCGGGAAACTATAGACTCTCATCTTTAGATTTTTTTTTTTTGTCCTACTGCGGAATAAAAATATCCCCCAAACAGGCTGTAAAATGAAAGTTTGCCCTTGAGAGAGCCGACACAGAATAAACTTAGAAATAACTTGTGGTATGTATGAAATACTCGTGAAAGATACGAGCAGAAATGGAGCATCGGCGAATCACTGAGAACGGTTTTAAGAAGACGAGGAGGGGTATTTTGATGAAAAAGATTAGAAAAACTAACAGTTTAAAAAACGCCACATACAGAACATATAAGGCACTTAGAGAGGGTCTAGGTGTGTAAAGTTTAGTGAAAAAGGAAATGTCTGGTTATCAGACAGGGATGGGGAGAAAGGCAGAGTGAGAGAGGATAGAAAAGTCTAGTCCTGCTGCAGCAGTACGGGGAGCTAGAGCAATGCTGCCTGCAGCCTCCCTGAACTGAATAGCAAGTAGTTTGCGAGGGAGGGACTGAAGGAAGGGCAGCAGGAGAGAAGCGAGAGGCTGGGAATAGGTTACAGAGGGTGAGAAAATGAGAGAGCAGTGCGATATCACTGAGAGGAGAGGCTGTGGTGTAAGGAGAGAGCGAGAAAACTGTGAGTCAATGGGGTGAGAGGAAGGTTTGAGTATCATTGATGTACTTTTGTTTCACTGCGGGGCTGAAAAAAAAAAAAAAGTAGATTTATCACACTTTTTGATACATCCCTGCGTTACTGGGACTCAGCTGTCTGAGCGGAGTCTTCGTACTGGCCAAAGACAGAAAACCACGGAAGACTAATTCAAAGGCCTGCTTTCAGTATTAGACAGCATGATTTCATCATGCGATCGCACCATGCTCTCATTCACCTCCCCTGTGCGGTATCAGACAAAATGCTGACTTCTTTGACACCATATTTTGGTGTTAATCTTTGTTTTTTGAGCTGTTCGTTTTATCAAAATTGGATATATTCTCCTCGTACAACGTCAAATCACTTAGTTTCGATAACTTGTGTTGCAAAGAGTTTAACGGGTAATAAAACAGTAGCATGTTAACTTTTTCTGCAGTGATGTGTTACATTACATCTGCCTCCTCACCCATTAGTGCATACACGGCACTGCACCTGTTTATCTCCAAGAACTCCTAACCCTCCACACCACTGTCCGAGACCTGCGCTCCTCCCCCTCCTCCTACTGCCTACACCGACCAAGGACCAAACTCTCCATCAGTGGTGGAACGTAACGAAGTAAATGTACTTCGTTACTGTACTTGAGTAAAAAAAAATGTGTATCTGTACTTTACTTAAGTAAAATTTAAGACTGGTACTTTTACTTTTACTTCACTACATTTTTAGAGCAAATATCTGTACTTTTACTTTGCTACTTTTTAAAAGTGTGTTTTACATTTTTTGTTACATTTTCGTTCAGGAATTTGAAAAATACACAGGTTTTTTAAGCGCATCTTGAAGCCGCATCGCCAAAATCAAAAGAAGCAGTTGATCGGGAGAAGAAGTAATGAATCGAGAAACATTTTCCACATTCATTCAGCGCCAAAAACCTAACATCAAATATAGTACAAATTAAAAAGAGTCAGAAGATCGTTGTTCGTTGTGTTTACTTCTAAATAAAAAGTTGAGCCATCACTACACAGAGCAGGGGCGGATCTAGAATTTTCCAAAGGGGGGTGGGGCTTTGACAAAGCCAATATATAGTGACTGGGGGCCTCCCCCCGAAAACATTTAAAAAAATAAGTGTCATTTTCCTCCATTTTGGCGGCCCATTCACTGGCCCTTCTAGCGGATAGCTTGACTTGTCCCCTTTCCTTTTATTTTATTTATTTTTTTTTTTGTGGACCAAAAGAGGCGCGAGAGGGGGGTCACACCCCTGCAGAGTATTTATCCTGGTTACCATGGTGACACCCTATAGCACAAAAAATAACATTTGAATTATGATCGAATACTTTTACTTTTTACTTAAAAAGTACAATTTACACCAACTACTTTTGTACTTTTACTTAAGCAGATTTTTTTTTAATTGATACTTTTACTTTTACTAAAAGTTTACTGTAAATTTTTTGCCTAATTATCTGTACTTTTACATAAGTACAAAAAGTGAGTACTTCATCCACCACTGCCTCAGACTGAGCATATCACCTAATAATATTTTCAGACATCATCCACCGGCACACACCCATTTATGTGACCTTTTAAATCTCCTGTGAGGGAGCACTACAAATCCAAGCTGCCCAATGGGAACAAAGACTTCTCAGACCCGCATGCATCTGAGTGCCACTCCATATTACAGACTTTACAGTCGGATTCATGCAATTACATTTAATGGGAAGGAGGCAGGGGAGGATACCTGACACGGACTCAGAAAAAAAAAAAAAAAGAAGTTCAAATAGCATCGAACATGTGATCAGACAAGAAACTCTCCTGAGCCAGCAGCCTCGTGCCATCACTGCGCGGGCGGGAGTGAACAAGGGACTTTAGAGGAATGAATGTGCATCCCTGTAAACTTGGCTAATGATGACTCAAGCAGCTTGTCCGGGTGGGTTGTTGTTTTGTAGGTAGAAATAATCAGAGATTAAACCAGTCAGAGAATAAAGGCGGCTTATGGATGAAATAAAAAAGTTGCTAATGGCTGTCTGATGGAGCTAATGTTATGAACGTCTAGTGTGCCGGGGCTCACCGTGGAGACAGTCGCTGTGAACTCTGATGTGTCCAAAGACACTGAGGGCAATCCCTCGCTCTAATGATTCAGGATACAACGACTTCAAAGACTGGTTGGACTGGTGGAATGATTATGTCTCCCACTGTCCTTTCATGTGGGCTTTGTCAGGCCATCCAGGCAGCGGCTAGCAGAGTCACTGCTGCTAATAGCTGCGAGGCAGCAAAGCCAGAGGATTTCTGAGCGCGCTGCGTGGGGATGGATCAGTGCATGGAACTAGCTGTCGTGGTGGATGTTTGGGGATTGATGTCTTTTCAAAGGACAGCCGGTCTCTTTCTGAAGCTGACTTATCTAATGTATTCCCATGGCAGCCACAGCTGTTTCAGCACAAACCATATTTGCAGGAAATGACACACGGGCGTCACCCTGGAAGAAAAAAAAAAGAAAAAAATATTGGCTGTCGTTTATCAAGCCGTCTTGGAAACGGTGCAGATCCAAAGCCTTCGCCAGACGTATGAAGTGCTCAACAGCTGATTTATTACAGTGTCGCATGTCTAAATGAGCACTGATTTGATCACAGGCTGATGAATTGATTCAGCTATGAGAACAAGGCCACGAGGTATCTCTCTCATATTTACATTTACAGGGCCACGCGGCCATCACCAGAGCTTCTAAATCTTTTAGTGAAGCACCATGTATTTCTAAAACATCATACAGACTTCCTCATTTTACTATATTATTCTCATAAAAAGTTTCTAAGGGGTACATTGTGTTCTTACGACCAAAGGTTAGGGCCGGGGAACATCGTGAAACCGATAGCTATTTTACAACAGAAGCCAGAATATCATCCATTCCAAATTTGTTTTCCATTAATCCAAATTGACAAACAAGGATAAAAGAACGAAGGGAGAAGGACATGCAAGTTATTTTCATAAAACAATTTATGAGAATTTAACAACCTGTTTGCGAAACCCTGGCCTTTTACATTGCGTGCTTTGCTTGGCAATCAGACCGGGCTGGTCTAGGACCATGAAAACAGAAACTAGCCAGCTTTTGGGAGAAGAATGTCCCTGAGATCATCAGAGTTTTTTAAAATTTTTTTTATAATTTTAATCAATGTGGTTACAGGGTCAACTCTGCGCTGTGGGTCATGATCTTAATTATGCATGGCCCATCTGGCACAGGTGGAAATTTGGATGAGATGGAGAGATGAATCATGTTTATAACAAGTCAACTTTTACAAAGCTTTGTTATTTTGGTTAAAAAAAAAAAAACAATCGACCACTCATATTGAACACTCATCAGAACAAGGACATCGTTATTTCATCCTAGTCCAATTGTCTAGATGTCTTTAATTGGTCTGACTGTGAAAGAGGAATGAATCATACTTTTTTTTTTAACATGTCGACATTGAGCACAATGCATTGGTATAGAAGGCAGAGAACGAGTTACTGTAGGCCGAGAATCTTTTCTCATCAGATGATTTAGCATCCATTGTCTGCAGACACAGATGACACTTTGCATTTTAATCAAGGGGTGCAGTCCGGAATCCAGTTGTCTTATGATTTGATAACAATTGTATTTTTTCTGCTCTTGCAGAGACAGGAGGACATGTCATCATCTCGTCCTGCACTGTATTTTAGAAGTCTGCTGCAGTTACTGGAGTTTAGTCATCTGTGCATTGAGGTGATAGTTTCCGGTAGATCAGCTCACCCTGTGGGAGGGTAATGATTCCTCCTACTGGGGTAAGACAGAAGATGTTTGTGTTCATACGAAACTAGACCATTTAAAGAAACCATGAGGGCAAATACTGTACAGTCAGACGAGTGAATTTGGTACAGCAGTGACGCTCGTGTGAGGTGGAAAAGTCTTAGTTACAAAAGTATAAAAGTCAGAGTCTGAGAGAAGTCAGGCCAACCTTGTCCTATTATCACAGATTCAGGGCAGACAAGACACGTCAGATAAGAGAGGCCGGTGAGTCAAATCAAAAGGATAAATACTACAGACTGTCTGGACAAATAGATCCATCCTCATTCTGATAATGTATTAAATATGCAGCACAACCTTCTGAGGGAATGACAAGGGAAAAGACTTGTTTCACTTGTTTGAAAATGAAGGATACGTTTACCAATTACTCGCCAGAGCCCAAATGCTAGTAACAGAACGGTAAGACAGTTGTAAGGTGTGCTGTAGGTGTGACAGAGGAGTTCAGTGTGGGGGTGGGACAGCACCAGGGATCTGCTCTGAGTCCTTTGCTGTTTGCTATGGGGATGGACAGGCTGACAGACGAGGTTAGACGGGAATCTCCATGGACAATGATGTTTGCAGATGACAATGTGATAATTAGAGAGAACGGGGAATAGATGGAGGATGGATGAAAACATGGAGAAGTGGAGTCTTATCTTAGAATGGAGAGAAATGAAGGTTAGTTGCAGTGAGACAGAGCACATGTATGAGAAAAGAAAGAACCAAATAGAAAAACTAAGCGAAGTAGACCAAAGAGAGGGTTTGTGGATGTTGTGAAATAGGCAGTGGTGGATGAAGTACTCACTTTTTATACTTAAGTAAAAGTATAAAGTATAATAATTAGGCAAAAGAATAACATAAGTAAAAGTACCGATTAAAAAAAAAAACTACTTAAATAAAAGTACAAAAGTAATTGGTGTAAGTTTTACTTTTTAAGTAAAAAGTAAGTATTCAACCAAAATCTAAATGTTATTTTTTGTGCTGTAGGGTCAAAAATAAATACTCTGTGATAATGGCTGAACTTTTTATTTAAAAGTAAACACAACGAACAACAATATTCTGACTCTTTTAATTTGTGCTTTATTTGATGTTAGTTTTTTGACGGTGAATGACTGCGGAAAATGTTTACTCGCTAATCTGACTAGTCCTCGATTCATTACTTCTTCTCCCTCTTGGAGACCACAGGGAATCAACTGCTCCCTCTACAGGTTGATTTTGGTGAAGCAGCTTCAAGTTGCGTTTAAAAAACAAAAAAAATCAAATTCCGGACCAAAAATATAAGGAAAAATGCACAACACACTTTTAAAAAGTAGCGAAGTAAAACTACAGATATTTGCTCTAAAATGTAGTGAAGTAAAAGTAAAAAGTACAGGTCATAAATTTTACTTAAGTAAAGTAGAGATACACAACTTTTTTAGTTAAGTACAGTGACGAAGTATATTTACTTCGTTACATTCCACTACTGGAAATAGGACATAATGGGGGTTCCGTTCCGTCATCTTCCGCTTGTTCCGGGGTCGGGTCGCGGGGGCAACAGCCTAAAACGGGTAGCTCAGGCCTCTCTCACCCCGGCTGCATCCTCCAGCTCACCCGGAAGGATCCCAAGTCATTCCCTGGCCAGCTGTGAGATATAGTCTCTCCAGCGGGTCCTGGGTCTCCTCCCAGTGGGACGTGCCGGAAACACCTTGCCAGCGAGGCGCTCGGGGGGCATCCTGACTAGATGCCCGAACCACCACATCTGGCTCCTCTCGACCTGGAGGAGGAGCGGCTCGACACCGAACTCCTCCCGGATGGCAGAGCTCCTAACCCGATCTTTGAGTGAGAGCCCAGCCACCCTGCGGAGGAAGCTCAGTTCGGCCGCATGTACCCGCGATCACATTCTTTTGGTCACCACCCACAGCTGGTGACCATAGGTGAGGGTTAATAATGGGGATTGATATGCAAAAAAAAGGATGCAGGAGACAAGACTCGATGAAGGAAACTGAGTTACTGGTACTCCCTCAGAATAAAAAAGGCAAATTTAGAACAATTTCAAACTTTTACCTGTGCAACCTGGGCTTTTTTGTGTGTTTAGTGACAAAAAGTCTTGCAGAAAAAAAAAAAAAAAAAAAAAACGTGACCTCATTTTTGTCACTATGAGCTCCACTTAGATCCAAAAATACTCAAAAATAATCATAAAAAAAAACAAACAATCACTGTCGCAAACATTATTTGTTATTGCATAGTTGACATGTTTCTTCACAGCTCTCTTCACCACACGTATGCATCACGCTGAGACAACTCAGATTGCATTTTCATCTGTTTGAGCAGCTCCTTGTTGGGCAGACATCACACCTGAGGCATGTGATTCTGTATTTACACTGCTTTACTCGTTTGACAATCAGTGGGGAATTACAGCTTACAAGTAGAAAAGAGGCTTTTCTACAGGCGTCCCAATCCGCAAGTCGGAGCGTGTTTATTAAATCTTTGTGAGGAGAGGAGGAGGTTGGAGTCTGTCGTTTCTTTCAATTCATGAAGAAAAGAAAACCTTTCTTTTCTGTTGACACGTTCGTGTGTGAACTCATGAATGCTCAGCTAAACCCAAAAAATGACATTTTATAACCCAGAGTGTGTGTCCCATTGACAGAAAGCCAGCGTGCATAACACCAGGAAGACTAGATCCCTTACCCTGATCCTGCTGGGACATGACAAAAAGCCTCCATGAAACAAAGCTATGATACGACGGGATGATGTGGCACATCAGAAAACCACATTTTATCAACACAGTAGGGAAATAAAAGCCCTTCAGACAAAGTATCTCCTTCTGTCATTGTTAAATATCACATTTCTAAATTATCGATGCAACTAAATGATCTCATTACTTCAAAATTGGAGTAATAAATGAGCATTTGTGAATATAATTCATTAATCTTCTGGGTTTTGTGCAGTATTCTTGCTGTTCCGAGGACTGCAATCTTTGAACACTTGTAGTTTTCCAGGCATCTATGGGAGTCATTACTCTAGTTTGAGGGTTACTATCCGTAGTGACCCCAATCACCATGGTTACCACTGCAATTTTCACTTCCTGAGCCTGACAGGTTACTCTGAGACCTTCTCTAATTCATTGTACTTCTTTTTTTTTTTTAAAGTTACAATCACTTGGTGATGGGTGGCAAAGCAGATGACTGGGTTCTCAATCTAAGAGGCTTTGAGAGAATGTGACCACTTGAAAATTTGTTTTTCTAAAAAAAAGAAAGTCTGTTCTTCTTTCGGCGTGTCCCTTCAGGGGTCACCACAGTAAGTCAGTTTCTTCCATCTAACCCTATCTGCTGCATCTTCTTCGGTCACAACAACTATCTTCATGTCTTCCTTCACTGTATCCATAAACCTCCTCTTTGGTCTTCCTCTAGTCCGCTTTCCTGGTGGTTCCAAATCCAGCATCCTTCTTGTACTCTCTCTCTCTCTCTCTCTTGTCCAAACCATCTCGGTCTAGCCTCTCTGACTTTATCTCCAAAACCTCTAACATGTGCTGTTTCTCTGATATACTCATTTTTAATCCTGTCCATCCTGGTCACTCCCAGAGAGATCCTCAGCATCTTCATCTTTGCTACCTCCATCTCTGTTCCCTGTTTTTTTTTTTCTCAGTGCTACTGTTTCTAGACCAAACAGCATGGCCAGTCTCACTACACTTTTTCTTTCATTTTAGCTGAAACTCTTCTATCACACCTGACACTTTTCTCCATCTGTTCCAGGCGCTTGCACAAGCTTCTTCACCTCTTTTCCACACTCTCCATTGCTCTGGACTGTTAATCCTAAGTACCTAAAGTCTTCCACCTTCTTTATCTCTTCTCCCTGTAACCTCACTTTTCAACACCTGTAAATATAAATGAATGTGTTTTTATGTATACGTGAAAAATGATCCCTTTGTCATTGGAAGAGTGTCATTGTTTGCTAAAGCTATTTGAGGACACATACCAAAATGGGAGAGGTACATATAAACTTGTCAAACTTGATGGGGTAACATATTAGAAAATGTCGCACATCTTAGAAACAGTCGCATGCCCATTTAAAAATTTGTTAACATTTTCCCCACATTATTTTATAGGCACCCGCTGTGGGTGATGACCAGTGGTGGAACGTAACGAAGTAAATATACTTTGTTACTGTACTTAAGTAAAAAACTTGTGTATCTGTACTTTACTTAAGTAAAATTTAAGACCGGTGCTTTTACTTTTACTTCACTACATTTTTAGAGCAAATATCTGTACTTTTACTTCGCTACTTTTTAAAAGTGTGTTTTACATTTTTCGTTACATTTTCGTTCAGGAATTTGAAAAATACACAGGTTTTTTTAGCGCATCTTAAAGCCGCATCGCTAAAATCAAAAGAAGCAGTTGATCGGGAGAAGAAGTCATGAATTGAGAAACATTTTCCGCATTCATTCAGCACCAAAAACCTAACATCAAATATACGTAGTACAAATTAAAAAGAGTCAGAAGATCGTTGTTCGTTGTGTTCACTTCTAAATAAAAAGTTGAGCCATCATTACACAGCGTAGGGGCGGATCTAAAATTTTCCAAAGGGGGGTGGAGCTTTGACAAAGCCAATATATAGTGACTGGGGGCCTCCCTCCCCAAAACATTTAAAAAAAAATAAGTGTCATTTTTCTGCATTTTGGTGCCCATTCACTGGCCCCTCTACGGGATAGCTTGACTTGTCCCCTTTCCTTTTATTTTATTTATTTATTTATTTTTTTTGTGGACCAAAAGAGACGGGACAGGGGGGTCACACCCCTGCAGAGCATTTATCCTGGTAACCATGGTGACACCCTATAAGCACATAGAATAACATTTGAATTATGATAGAATACTTTTACTTTTTACTTAAAAAGTACAATTTACACCAACTACTTTTGTACTTTTACTTAAGTAGATTTTTTTTATTGGTACTTTTACTTTTACTTAAGTAATTTTTTTGCCTAATTATCTGTACTTTTACTTAAGTACAAAAAGTGAGTACTTCATCCACCAGTGGTGATGACCGAAAGAACAAGATCATGCATACACTGTGTTTCGGGCACGTCCCACCAGGAGGTAACCCAGAAGTAGAACCCGCACCCGCGGGAAAGACCTTGGGATTCTCCCGGGTGATCTACAAGATGCAGCTAGGGTGAGAGAAGCCTGTGTTTCCGTCTGAGGCTGTTGCCCCCACGATCTGGCCCCAGATAAGCAGAAGACAACGGAAGAAGAAGGACCATTTTATGGGGAAGACAAATTATTAATAAATCAGAGGGAAACAAATGACTAGAAAGAAATATACTATATTCATTCTCAGCAAGGACATTTGTGTGCTGCATTACACCGCAGCAGGCTACGAGGACGGCGCCAATGGTAGGGGAAATTGGGGGTTAGGTGACTTTACCAAGGACAACAAGACCTGAGCTCAGTGGGATTTGATCCTGTGAACTTTTTGAGAACTTCCGGTCCAAGGGCAAATGTTCTACCACTATCGCCTCCCCCTATAACTTGGATTCTTTAATAGACATGTATCAACCTATCTTTATTTGTAAACCACCAAGACTAAAAACTGCACTTCAGCCGACCTTCTGCACAGTTCAGTTAAACCACAAAACATTTTTGTCTTTTTTTTTTTTTTTCATTTTGCTTAGCATCTTCCTGTCCTTCAGGTCTTACATTGCTTCTTTTTTTTTTTTTTTAGTTCTTTGTTATGATGTGTATGTCACCGTCCTTTCAGTTATGATGGAAGAACATTGTTTGATTTGTACTTAAATATTACTGTCATGTCACATTGTGCATGCTTTAAATAGACTTTTTTTATCCTTTAAAAAAGAAAAGTGTAATTTGTGAATATTTTGTGTTCAGTTGTCAAACTATTTTTTAAAAAGAAAATGCATATGAACTTTGAAAATCTGCAACTTCTTTGAAAGTTTTTATATTTCACCATATACAAATGCATCAAACTGTAGTTCATAAAGTAGCACTGTGACATCAATGTGTAATAGTGTGTATTCTGGTATTTACATTTTATTTTAATATACTTTATTATTCCCTCACCGGAAAATTTGTGTGCTGCATTTCACCGCAGCAGGCTGCCACCAATGTTGGCGCCAATGGTGGGAGAAAGGAGAGGTTAGGTATCTTCTCCAAGGACCCTAGACGTGCATTCATTGGGATGCGAACCCATGAACTTCCGGTTGGCCAAAGGTTCGCGGGCGAACGCTCTAACCACTGGGCCACCGTCTCCCCCTAGTATAAATTATGACCCTAGTATAAGTTATACAAACAATTTTGGAAACAAAGTTGATTTGGTCAATGGTCCATGGTTCAATGCAGGTTGGTATCAATCCAATATCAATTCTGGTATCAATTCTATTGATTTCTGGATTCATCCAATCACTGCTTGTATCCAAAGCACACCATTTATCTCAGTTTTTGTTGCAGATGCAGACTCACTCTAAACACTGACTGGTGTACATTGATGTCCTCCCAGGTTGATGTGATAGTCACAGCTCAGTACTTTTCATTTGGGGATTTGACTGTCACATCTCATGTGCAGTGGTGTTTGTGGACCAGTGTCAACATCCAGAAGATTGCATGTTTATTTCACATTGTCTCAGGACTGAATTCCTTTAAACAGTGACAGCCTAACACTCACGCCTCCTGTGTCTGAGTGGCAGGGGTTGCTCCTCTGTCACATGCGCTCGCACACACAGACCCAGCTCTCAGTGGCAGTTACAGGGGAAAAAGCAAATGTTAAAAAGTGTGGTCTCACTTCACTAGACTGCTGTCAATGCTGGCAATACTCATTGCCTCCAGTTCCACACATTTTTTTCTGCTTGTAAGAACAGAAACAGCAGAAATCAGTGAGACATCCAGTGGGAGTTCAGTACTTTACGGCAGAAATTCTGCTTCTGACTGCTTAGTACTTCATACCCTGTAACTGCATAGATTCCTTCTATATTCTCCCAACAGTACAACATAGAGTACAGCATACAACACACACTCAACTTCACACTGTTGGGTAGAAAATGTAAATATTTTTTGTTACTTATTTTGTTACTAAATATTTTGTTACTAAATCTTTTGTTACTAAATATTTTGTTACTAAATATTTTGTTACTAAATCTTTTGTTACTAAATCTTTTGTTACTAAATCTTTTGTTACTAAATCTTTTGTTACTTCTTTTGTTATCAAATCTTTTGTTACTTCTTTTGTTACTAAATCTTTTGTTACTAAATCTTTTGTTACTAAATCTCTTGTTTCTTCTTTTGTTACTAAATCTTTTGTTACTTCTTTTGTTACTAAATCTTTTGTTACTAAATCTTTTGTTACTAAATCTCTTGTTACTTCTATTGTTACTAAATCTTTTGTTACTAAATCTCTTGTTACTTCTTTTGTTACTAAATCTTTTGTTACTTCTTTTGTTACTCAAATCTTTCTTCGGGGATAAATACTGTATTTTCAATCCAATTTTTTTATAATTCAAAAGTGGCTTTAGTTGATGCGTTCCCTCAGCTGCAGGCAGTTCCTGACCAGCTGGATGACACAGTGTCAAGGTTAACTTAGGGAAGTGTTGATATTGTTTGCTGAACATCCCCCACCTCTCGTTATCTGAAATTAACAGGTATATTTTTAACTTAAAATGCTAGCAAAATAAAGATTCAGCAACAATTAATTCTGTTATACATTTTTTTTCCGTTCGTTCCGTTCCATTGTCTTCCGCTTATCTAGGGCCGGGTCGCGGGGCAACAGCCTTAGACAGGAATTTCTGGCTTCTCTCACCCCAGCTGCATTCACCAGCTCACCAGGAAGGATCCAGAGTCGTTCCCCGGCCAGCTGTGAGACATAGTCTCTCCAGCAGGTCTGGGGACTGCCTCTTGGTCTACTCCTATTTTCTTCCAAATATATTCAATCTTTGTTCTACAGCTTGGTAAAACATGGCAGTCTGTGATTCAGAAAACAATGCACAGAAAAAAATAAAGACGCAAAATTCCACCAAAAAAAACTATAAAAACAGTGATGTCGCAAAAAGTGAACCGTATGAAGGTGAGATCATCTGTGCTGTAAAAGTAATGGTAACTGACTTTTTTTTTTTTTTTCTTTTTGGCTTTATTATGGATTATATGCAGTGTCTCTGAGAAAAAAAGGTTGTCAAAAACTAGGGAAAAAGAGTCAAATCTGGACACTGGATTCATGCCAAGAACCTTCCTGCTGCTTTATCCAGTTTCATCCCCTCAGGTGGTGATGTCCACTGAAAGCTCTGATTCCTCCTTGACCTTGATAGTAATTAGTTCATGATGTATAAAAAAAGGATGACTCTGAAATTCATTGGACGCCGCTGGGGGTGACCCAGGTTTACTTCAAATCTCTTTAAAACACAATTTCATTATGTCAAACATCCCACTGAGTCAAATGTACAGAAGCGTTTAAGTTGTTTTTTCTCCATTAAGATTCTCATTCACACACATTTTAACTGCTGAATAAACGACATTTGTGTTACTTTGTGTGTTCCTGTGTTTAAAGAGGAGATTAAGACGAACGGTGGGTCACACGTTTAGACATTTATGCATTCATAAATCAATTATTCAAAGCAAGTAAAAAAAAAAGAGAAAACATAATATTAATCTATACTTTATTAATCCCTCAACAGGGACAATTGTGTGCTGCGTTTCACCGCAGCAGGCTGCCACGACAGCGCCAATGGTGGGGAAATGGGGGGGGTTAGGTGTCTTCTCCAAGGACCCTAGACATGAACTCTGTGGGAATCGAACCCACAAACTTTCGGTTAACTTCCAGTCCGTGGACGAACGTTCTACCAATGAGCCACTGCCTCCCCGAAAAACTAAAGAAAGTAATTGATCTTTAGTTATTGAATTGAAAATACTTTATTGATCCCCGAAGGGAAATTTTATGCTGTGGTGTAAACACCTCAATGCCTTCCCGGTCCGCTTAAACGGGGTAATAGCTGGCAAGTCAGGCTTCAATGAAGCACACCAAAGTGGCCCCTCCACATTCCTGCTGGGTCAGAACGAGCGTCCCCAGTTCCTCCATCTTGCCAAACAAGCGCCCGGATGTTACCCATGACAACCGCAGTGACACTGGGCTCAAAGCGCCTCGTTTCAGATCGTCACCTTCTCAGTTCTGTCGGGACAGTATTGACTCCTCCAGTGACTGTGGATTTTGTTCCGAGAGCTAGCTGCTGGTTTAGTCCACGCTAACAAAGGAAACGACTCCATGACCAGCAAAACGGAGAGAGAGCTAATGACACCAAAAAAACGGCTAGCCTAAAAACAGGCGTCTGAAGCAAAACAGTGCAGTCCAAAACGACGTCCAAAGAGCACACAAAGTCATATCTCCAGAACGAGACCAAACACAGGCAAAAGACAAATAGAAACCGAGTTTCTGATAACTGTTATTAAACAAACTCATGTATTTTGTCTTCCAAATGTTATCCCTTTTAGGGTTACAGGGATGCCGTAGCCTATCCCGGCTGATTTTAAGGTGTGGGGCAGGGCACACCCTAAACAAGTCACCAATCTGCAGCAGGGTAACACACACAATCATCCACAAACACACTTATCCCACTCATTCTTAGGGGCAATTTCATAGCGGCCAATCAACCTAACACCCACTCCCACTTTTTGGAGGGAGGAAACCAGATTACCTGGAGAAAACCTGCATGTACACAAGGAGAACATGCAAACTCCACACAGAAAGGCCAGTGTTTTAAACATAAGACTCATTTCTTTCTTTTTTGTTTTCCTTCCTTTTCAAGAACCACCTATATTTCCTTCTCTTCCTCTTTGTTGGAGATTCATTCAGAGTTTAGGTCTTCTGTGAATGAATTTACAAATCTTTCAACCTTTTGCATCACAGACTTCTGTTCACTGCTTTGCTTCATTCCCTACATGAGAGGTCTTTGGTCACATGAAGGATGCAGAGAGCCTTGTTTGGCTCTGGATGAGGCAATAAGCCAGACTCAACAGGGCCATCAAATGTAGGGGCATGTCACTCTGGAGAGTAGGGTTTTGAAAATGGGCACAGAGGCTCTGACTGGGATTTCTTTGTGTCATCTGACAGCTGAACAAAGTTTCTCTGGCCAGCAGAGAATTTTCACGAGCATTGCTTGATGTGGCCTCAACAGCCAGCACTATTAGAGACGGAATATAAATGACAAATGAAAGACAGAAAACAAACAGAAATAATAATGGAATATAAAATTGAGTTAAAGATGGTGTCGAAAAAAAAAAACAAAAAAAAAAAAAAAAACCCAGGCACGTCAACCTGCCAAGTGAGGTGAAAAATCCTTCCAGTGTGTAAAAGGTTGGTCGATGCCAACGATATGACTGGTGCGTGTTGTGACATGTCAGAAGCATGGTGCCTGTCTCTCTCCGTAGGGAACCATTGCTTTCTTTCCATTGAAGCAGAAAGCCAATTAAAAATATACATATTCTTTTTTCTTTCTTTGCTAAAACATAAATACAAACAAATTTACTGAAGCTGCTTTAAATTTACTTCTGATCAATGGTCCTCGTCTTTGCAAACATTCTACTGAATGATCGACAAGTAAAAACAGGATGTTGTCAGCATTCCAGTGACAGTTTTACACTCCATTTGACTCAGGATGGACATTACGAGATGTAAATATGACATATTCACACATATGGAAATAAAAAAATGACTATTAGAAAAAGCAAAGAAGTTTTGGGTAAAACGGAGATTTGTTCAAACTTTTGACTGCAATTCGCAAAAATATGACAAAACTGTTCAAAGAATCCAAAACGAAACAGATATCATTGTTACATAAACTAACATGTTTTGGTATGTTTGTGAAATTAAAGATGATTTATCTTGCAATCATGAAGTAAACTTTGTTAAAAATAATATATTTCAAAATATGTATATATTTATGTATATATGTATATATATATATATATATATATATATATATATATTGGAAAAGTGAGGTTACAGGGAGAAGAGATAAAGAAGGTGGAAGTCC
The DNA here is from genome assembly GCA_902685375.1 of Neostethus bicornis. Classification (NCBI taxonomy): domain Eukaryota; kingdom Metazoa; phylum Chordata; class Actinopteri; order Atheriniformes; family Phallostethidae; genus Neostethus; species Neostethus bicornis. Next base: position 8,489,295 of record LR738542.1, on the reverse strand, counting down.
AGATCAATAGAGAGTGTGGAAAAGAGGTGATGAAGCATGTGCACAAAACCAAAGCAACTCCTTTTATTTTTTTTTTAAATATTATCCCAAGAACTACTATAATTCTCCTAGATCAGGTAACTATTTACTAAACAGTGGTTAAACAACATACTAATTAGTTTTGTTTTGTTTCATTGTATTTCACTTAATTGTCCTGGGTCGTGAGGGTGTTCTGACGAGATCTGCGGCCTCATCTAAACAACCGAAAGTGAAAAACCGGTCACAGAACTTAAAACGAATACATAGTAAACAAATAAAAAAACAGTTGAATGTTTTAAAAATTACAGATTTTTGTTGAAAACGCTAATTCCAATAGAAGTTAGTGCCAGGTCGCAGATCTCGATGTTTAGATCATCTGGAACGGAGGACAGGTTCTGGGCATGTGCAGAGGTGCAAAGTCACAGATCTTGAGGGCCGCAGATCTCGTAAGAACAAGCCTCAGACGGGAATCCTGGGCTTTCCCCACCCTCCCTGCATCCTCCAGCTCACCTGGGAGGATTCCGAAGTGTTCTCTGTCCAGCTGTGAGACAATGTCTTTCCAGCGAATCCGGGTCAGGGGCTTATATCTGGGTCTCCTCCCAGTGAGACATGCCCAGGATGGCAGAGCTCCTCACCCTATTACTGAGTGAGAATACCATCTACCTTGTGAAGGAACCCCATTATGGCTACTTGTATTCACAAACTCGTTCTTTTAGTTACCACCCACAGCTGGTGACCATAGCTGAGGGTCGAACGTAGTCGATTTACCAGTCGAACCTAGATCGACTGGTGAATTAAGACCTTTGCTTTTAAGCTCAGCTCTTTCTTCACCACGACGGACCGATTCAGCGTCCTGATTATTGCGGAAGCTTCACCGATCTCCCACTCAAGAACAAGGGTTTTGATTTCACATTTGGAGGCACTGTTTGTTCAATACTTGTTAACGTCTCAGGGACACAGGAGAAAAAAAAAGTAGACTAACAAGATGCCTTATCTAAGAACGTTTAGGGAAGCTTTGAAAGGAATTGGTATTAAATCACTTAAATCTTTGAATCAGACAAAATTTTAAAAAGATTTTTCAACATCCACATTGAAGTGATTTGTAAAGCTTACTCAAAACAAACTGCAAAATTCTCCAAACGGAGGGTTATATCACACTGTATGCTAAAAATAGAGAGCAGATGCTTGTGTACCTGTGTGGCTGAGAGCATGCCAGGCTATGAATTTACATAAAACGGAAAACAAGTGAACCGTATGCACTGTTGATACCAGCGCTGCCACTGAGGTCAATCAACATCGCTTCATTAAAATTCATTGGAGCTTAAAAAGCTAAAACCTTGCTTTGACGTGGCACTGTCTTTTGTTCAGCCAACACTAACAAGCTATGCTGGTGCAAGTGACACTAAACGTATAGCATTCGGGAAGAAGGTCAGGCTGTCTCAGATCTGAAGGATAGCAGAAAATGAGCCAATGTGTTTGAAATGTGTTTTCAAAGCAACAATAGCTGAGTCACATCATTCTGCTTGACACGAGGGAGGAAACTGTAAATGAAAAATAAAAAAAAGGGGGAGAAGGCAAATAAAAATGTGGCATATTGTAAAAACTAAATAAAAAAAAAAAGATGGATTGATGGCATCCTTCTGTTTTTTTTTTTTTTTATTTTCTGAATTTTACTCAAACCCATATTCATTTCTTCTCCAGACCTTTGCAAACAGACTTTTTTTTTTTTTCCCACTTTATGAAATCTATTGCAGTCCCATCTCATCACTACGGGAAGAAATAGACCATGAATAAATCCCAAGAAAATGCTCCATCGACCAGAAAAGCCTTAGATATGGACCAAATCAACTTTCTAGCGCTTTACTGTCGGCTATTACCGGAGTTTAAAAAAAAGCTTAATCTATCACCAGTTATTATGATTTAAATTACAGGAGAAGCAAATGAAAACGGATCATTTTCAAATCCAGGGGTTTGCAAAAGTATAAGTCTAAAAATAATCCTCGGGAAAGCCGCACGGCAGAGACAATTCTGTCCTTACAAGAGCATTAGAAGTTTTTATTCTGCAGAGATTGGCTGCTGGCAGATGATTCTTACTCACAAAAAAAGCATGTAATACTTATCAAATGTGATTATATTAAAATTAAATTCCTTATAATAAATCACTAACAACACAAGTAATAAATAAACTAAACAAATGCAGGACAATTTCAGATGGAAGTAGAAGTGAGGTTTGGGGTCTCACCAGGGTAGATAAACTAATAACCATTCTAATTGTTTTAGAGTCTTCTTCTTTTGGCATTTCCCTTCAGGGATTGCCACACCAAGTCAGTATTTTCCATCTAACCCTATCTGCTGCACCCTCTTCGGTCACGCCAACTATCTTCATGTCTTCCTTCACTGTATCCAGGAACCTCCTCTTTGGTCTTCCTCTAGGCCTCATTCCTGGTGGTTCCAAGCCCAGCATCCTTCTTCCAATGTACTCTCTCTCTCTCCTCTACACATGTCCAAACCATCTCGGTCTGGCCTCTCTGGCTTTATATTCAAAACCTTTAACATGTGCTGTTCCTCTAACCCCGTCCATTCTGGTCACTCCCAGAGAGATCCTCAGCATCGTCATCTCTGCTACCTCCATCTCTGTTTCCTGTCTTTTCCTCAGTGCCACTGTCTCTAGACCAAACAGGATGGCCGGTCTCATCACGGTTTTGTACACTTCCTTTTTTATTTTAGCTGAAACTCTTGTATCACACATCATACCTGATACTTTTTTCTACCCCTTCCAGCCTGCCTGCACACGCTTCTTCACCTCTTTTCCACACTCTCCATTGCTCTGGACTGTTGAGCCAAAGTACTTAAAATAGAGTAAATAACAAAATCTCATCCAAACCAAAAACCTGAATTCAGTTTAGGATATGTGGTCTGATTTAAAGATTGTTTCAGATTAAACCATAGTAACCCATTCAATAAAATGAGCTGAATTGCGCTTGCTTCAAAGAAACAAAACAATGTCACTCTTTTTGTAGCTAATAAGGACATTTCTAACGGCTGTAAATGTGTATCAAAAAGGCAGCCTCAGATTACCGATGGATGTTTTCTTTATTTTATTTTAGTTCCAGCGTCTCATCTTCGCATTTACATATAGGTTTTTCATCTCCAAGGTTGCTGGAATGTTATGTTAAATCAATTATGCTCCGTTCTCGAGCAAAGCAGGACGATGGGGAAAATGCCAAGAGGGTTTTATATGTTTGAAAACCACAATAACTATAAGAAGCCCAGAAAACTTCCATACATAATCTGTCTTTGATTCATAACACACATTAGATAAGTCGGCGGTGATAATAATTAGATATGCCGAGGGCTTATTACCAAGTTTATTTTCAAGTACATTTCCTCTCTTCTTCAGTTAATCTTCAGTTGCTGATTATATAATGAGATTATGTCGTATTAAATATCCAAGAGGACAGAAATGAACAAGCTCATCGTGACCCCTTCATTCCATTTGTGACCCGTTCTAACGGTGGTGACCTCAATCTCCCGAGAGTCCAGTTGGACTTCAGTTGGATGTAGGAGCATATCTTACCATTTCAACACCACATCGTTGACAGAAGCTCTGCGGTATCTGCATCTCAGCTGACCCGCTCGCCCCCACCCAAATCTTTTCCCAGATGCCCATCAACGTTATCTCTCCAGCGGGCGAATTAGTCATCATCTGCTTTCGTTTGTTGGGCTCATATGGTCAGACAGTTCCTGATTCAATAAATGATTTAAACAAGAATGAGGTAACGCCGAAGCGTCACACGATGTCTCCGCCTAGTGCGTGCCTAACATCGTAAACTAAAAATAATGAATGGTTGGTCGATTCGATTACTGGCTTGATGCAATCAAACGGGTAAGATTGTTTGCATTTACAAAAATGTGTGATCTCAACTTTATAAGCGCAGTTGCACAGTGGCACAACGGTTATGACGTTGGCTTCACAGCAAGATGTTCAGTGTTTGAATTTTGAAGTGAGTGCTTGGAACACTGTTCTTTTTTTGTAGAGTTTGTGTGGGTTTTCTCCAGTTACCCCAGTGTCCTGCCACCCTCCAAAAATACGCATGTTAGGTTGTTTGGCTGCTACGAAAACGCCCCTAGAAATATGTGGTTGTTTGTTTGTCTATGTGGCATTGCAAAAGACTGGCGATCTGTTCGGGGTGTATCCTGCCTCTTGCCTTAAATGAAACAGGATAGGCTCCAGCAGCCCCTGCGATCCCATTGGGGATAAGCGATTTAGAATACAAAACAAAGCTTTATAAGCTGTAACTTTTGGTTGCATAACTCTAAAAGTCTTTGAGTATCCAGAAAAGTGCTATACAAGTTCAATGCATTATTACTATTATTTTTAATAACCTGATCAGATGAGTAACTGTGGGCAGTTTCATTCAAATTGAGTGGTTTAGGAGAAGGATGTAAACCACTATGCAAATATGGGCAAACGTATGGAAGGACACACAAATGGCTCGAGTGCTAAATCCCTTCCCGTATTCTCGGGCGGCGGAACAGTAACGGATCCAACATGTCAGATTTTGATTCCTCAAATCAGATTTAAGTTCTATAAAAACATGAATGCTCCAGAAATGAGACAAAAAAAAAAATCTCCCCCAAAAAAATCAGGTTACAAAAAGTGGGAATATCTCCCCTCATTACATAAGATGTTGGCTGCATCACAAAAAAATACTTCTGTAAGATGTAGAAAATTTTTTGTTTGTATTTTGGAGGAAATATTGCCACAATTATAAAAAAAGAAATAGTTTCTATTTTAATACCAATTTCAAGGTTTTTTAGTCTGCTTTCATGTCATCTCGTTTTATGCAACCTGTATATTTTCAATGTGGAGCCAAAAGTTTTAAAACTGATAAAAAAAATTATGATAAAAAGGAAGTAAAATTAGAAAACAAATTATACATCTAGACTAAATCTGCCACCTATCCAATCAAAACTCTTCATCTTGACCTACCTGTAGAATTGTTCGCCCAAGTGGGTCATTCGCCCATTTGAGTTTCTTGGTCGACACACTTTCAATCGCACTTGTGCTGACCTTAACTTCAAAGTAGGGCCAAAGCTCTTAGGCTAAAACAAATGGGTGGGATGCTCCCATCTCCCACTGCATCAAGTCGTTTCAGAGTAGCGTGTCATTAGCTGATGGCGAAGTCATCTATTATAGTTGAGAGTGAATACACGGGAAGGTGACGCTGAGATGGTTCTAGGAGGAAGATGTCTAGATCATGTGAAGGACAATTTGTCTTACAGTTCCATTGCTTGTTCATCTTTTTAAAAATATGATTTGAATACTTGATATGTTAAAAATGACTAATAAATAAAATAGACTTTGTAAAGAAAAAAAAATATCGCTCATATGGAGCCATGTCAGCCATGTTGCCAACGGTTGCCAATGATTATTCCCGTGTCTTTGTGTTTAGCAACACAAATCCCAATTAGTGTCTCTGAATTAAAATGAGCCACTGATGCTTTGGATGCAGCTGATAGAAGCAATGAAGGAAAGACATAATCTTCTCTGGTAAATGTCAAGATTTTGTTCAGCTCTCGCCCAAACTTGAAAATGGCCTGATTAGCATTAAGACCACAAAAACAGACGCCTTCTCTTTTTTAAATCCTCTTCCATTTTTCTTGCTTTTCTTCATATTGTGTTTGGTAAAGGTGAAAAGAGGTCTTAGTGAAGTTGCACGTAGTAACAAAAGTGTTGGGAAAGTAGATGACCTTTGAAATGGCAAAACAATAGAAAGGACAGAAATGTCAAAACTCCCTCCTTAATCTAGAAACTAGAATCAAATCTTCACACAGCTGCAGTTTGGAGAGTGAAAACTGAAATGTAGCAGGCAAAAATAAAATTTTAGGGCAGAGATCTTAAAAAAAAGGAACTAGGAATGATTAAACCAGACGGATTGGTTTTCAGGGGCTATTCTTTTCTGAATTAAAAAACAAATATAAAAAATCCCAATATAATTATAGCAGTTTTTGGTTTTGAATATCAATATTTTCTCAATATTGTTACTGTCACCCACCCAGCTATGGGTGGTGACCGAAAGAATGAGATCAAAGCGTCCGAAATGAGCTTCCTCAGCAGGGTGGCTGGGCTCTCACTAAAAGATTGGGTGACGACCTCTACCATCCAGGAGGAGCTCGGTGTTGAGCCACTCCTCCTCCAGGTCAAGAGAAGCTAGATGGGGTGGTTTGGGCATCTGGTCAGGATGCCCCCCCGAGCGCCTTGCTGGTGAGGTGTTTCGGGCACTTCTTACCGAGCGGAGACCAAGAGGCAGACTCCGGACCAGCTGGAGAGGCTATGTCTAACAACTGGCCGGGGAACAATTCGGGATCCTGCCGGGTGACCTTGAGAATGCAGCTGGGGTGAGAGAAGCCTGGGTTACCCGTCTGAGGCTGTTGCCCCCGCGACCTGGCCCCGGATAAGCGGAAGACAACGGACTATTTTCTAAAGTTTAATTTTTTTATGATTTTTCTAAGTTAGAAATTTCAACATTAATAGTTTGTAGAAATAAATAAATAATAATAATAAAAAAAAAAATCCACAACCCTTAAAATAAACATTTGCATACAAAATGATACTTAAATATTGTAAAATTTTAGAAAAATATGCGTGTGATTTTTTTTTTTACCTATTGGCTAATACCATAAACATAAGTAAACAGCCAATCAGTTTCCTGCAGATCCTAAGCTGTTATTATTTTTTTTTAATGAATTGGAAAAAAAATAGCTGTGTTTATTTACAACCAAATAATTATAATTAATTAAATTATTGGGAGTTAATATACCCGACCTGCTTTTTAGTTTATCTTTAAATCAGCAGGTTTAGATAACAGAGACCATACTTCATGTAACTCTGCAGTAGGATTTTTTCTTGCAGTGAAGTCATATTTTCAATAATTCCTTTTCATGCTCCCTCATGTCTTTTAGGGCTTGTCACTTTTTATTCAAAGATCAAATAGCCATCCGAATCTGAAGAAATTTGAATGTCAGAACGTATTGAAATTAAACTGCTGCAGATGAAAAACGTAAAATATTAAAGTGTGCATCAAACATAAGATATTCTCACATGTGAACCAGTTAAGAGGATTTAAAAAGAAAACAACAATAAATGTGTGCAGTGGGAGCTAAAGTGGGTTGACAAAACACTTAACCTATAGTTTTTGAATGTTTATGTTGTAAGTGAGCCATTAGAATGTATTTATATACCATAAAACATAAAGGCTATACTTTTACAAGTCATACATGCGTAATGTGTAATGAAAATAAAGAAAGAAAAAAACGTAAACTGGTTAACAAGAAGGTAGGCAGCCCTGCTGTAGTAAAGAGCCTACTTCTCAAGAGCCGGGTTGCGGGGAAACAGTCTCAGACGGGAAGCCCATGCTTTTGCCACCTTGGCTGGTCAACCGGGAGGATCCCAAGGTGTTCCCCAGCCAGAAGTGAGACATAATCTCTCCAGCGTTTCCTCTGGGTCTCCTACGAGTGGAACGTGCCAGAGGCATCCTGATGTTCGTGAAGAATTCTGACTAGATGTCCGAACCACCCCATCTGGCTTCTCTCGACTCAGAGCAGTAACGACTATACTCTGAGAATCTCCAAGATGGTACCTAAATCAATCTCTGAGAGCAAGCCCATCCACCCTGCAAAAGGAGCTCATATTGGCTTCTTACATTCGTGATCTAATTGGTGAGGGTGGAAAAGGGTGGAAACATAGCTCGACTGGTAAATCGAGAGATTTGCTTTTAGGGCTGAGCTCAGTGCGGGAGGTGGGTGACAGAAGGGTCCTGAAGATACTGACATTAATGCTGGACAACAAGTCCCACCCCCTTGCAGGACACTCTGTCTGCACCAAAAAAGCAGCTTCAGTGGCAGGCTGTTCCACCCTCACTGTGTGAAGGAGAGATTCAGGAGGTCTTTCCTTCCTTCTAATGTGAGACTCAACAATGAGCAATTTTAACCATGTGCTCTTTTTGCTATTTCTCACCAGAACTGTGCCGTAGCCGTTCACTTTGAATGCATATTTTTGTCCTTAGTCTATTTTACCTTTTTTTGTTTTTGTTTTGTTTGTGCATACTTGTTGTGATTTTTTTTTTTTCTTCCTGTAACTATACTGTTTCATACTGCAATTTCCCCATTGTGGGACAAATAAAGGTTTTCTTACTTATTTACTTACAACTTTTGATATAATGTGGCTTAATACAGTGATATTTGGTTTGGTATTGAATGATGTAGGGCAGGATGGTATTATACAAGAATAAAAAGAAATGTGTGATTTGATCCGAAATTGAATAGTTTGATACAATGTTGTATGGTATGGTGTAGGTAAAAAAAAATAATTTACAAATGTACTAAAACTAATCAAAAAAAGGATGGAAAAGAGGGCAGCTTTGTCAAAGAAGAACAGAGCTGGATAAGATCGAACCTACCGAGAGGAATATTTATGTTATATCTTTATGCTAATATTATGTGGCAAGCAATTACATCTGAATTCAGGATGAATAGCTGAGCCATAATTGAAAATGACGCCGGATGCCTTGCTAAAGGACAGTTTGATTAAATGAAGAATGTCATACTCTAGTCCTGACTCATTAGAGCTCAGCTTTTATTGTTGGCAAAGCTAAACAATGGATATCAATACCATGAGATTGTTTCAAACATAAGTTATACGTAATGTGGAAGACAAACACTGTGGACATCATTACTGAAATGAACTCGTTATGACAAATTAGAATCAGGAGGGAATTATGATCATCGATGCAACAATTACTATGCAGGTGGTTTCTCTTTTCTTTTTTTTATATGCATAGAATTTTTCTCTCATAAAAATATAGACCCACATATACAGGAGTGTACACAGCTGGTGCACATTCACTCTCGAAATGCATGCTGCTTTCCACGTCAAACATGAGAGCTTTTGCGCATCGTCATGCCAAACCAAATGAGTGAAAACTTCCGTTTCATTCTCTTCCACCTATCCGGGCCAGGTTGCGGGGGCAACAGCCCCAGATGGGAAGCCCATAGTCTCTCACCTCTGGATGTTCTCCCAGAGGGACATGTTCAAAACACAACACCGGTGAGCTGTTAAGGAGGCATCCTGACCGGATTCCTAGACACCGCCATCTGGCTTCTCTCGACCTGGAGGAGCAACGGCTCTAGTCCCGAATGGTAGAGCTCCTCACTCTATTTCTGAGTGAGAGCCCAGCCACCCTGGGGAGGAAGCTCGTTTTGGCCGTTTTTATCCACAATCGGTCCATAAGTGAGGGTAGGAATGTAGATCGATACATTGGTGGGTCCCAAAACAAACTACGTTTTGTCATTGGCATGTTTTCAACTGTTGTATGAACTTGTTCTGTTATATTTTTTCCAGTAAAATCAGCAGCGATTTGGGAACCTAATTTTGACTTTTTTTGTGAATTGAAATTAGTGTTTTTATAATGAGTTAAAACCCTTTTTAGTTAGTGTTGGGACAGTTTTTATATGAGACTAGTGTTTAAGTATGACAATACTAAGACCGCTGCGTTCCAAATCTACCTGCAAGCACCATGACCGTCAATGTGACGCTTATGTAATTATTCATGTTTTGCGCTGCTATATTGCATAAATAAACTTTTACACCACTCAATTTTTAAAGTGATAATAATGATAAAATGTTAAATATGTTTAAATTGTAGAATAAAAATCAAACACCAAAGTAAAATTATCTAATTCCTCAATACCCTACTTTTTTTCCCCGCACTTTGCACTGCTGCTTCAAAAATGTCCTCGTTAAAAATTGGCTAAAGGCTATATTCCAATATGTTAACCTGAACTTTCAAGACTTATCTAGAAAACATGGCATACTTTATTCAGACAACAATTTTCTCTCCATGGTATCTCTTCAATATTATCTCAACCAACCTTTCTAAACTGTTTATGTAATGGCGTCAGAGTCCTCCTTGTCTCTCTCCACAAATATAAACACACATACAAACACTTATGTGCGGCCATAGCAATGTGTTTGTTGCCATAACAACATAGTAACAACTTCCAATGTGCGCTTACTCCCATCTACTGTGAAGGTAAAATGCTTATAGATTTTGAAATGTTCATTTTTAGAACACAAAAAAATACATGATCAAATAGAAAACATGTTTATAGTAAAAGTCATAAAAGGTCAGCCTCCTAGGTTGAGTTTTATTTATTCTAATTAGCATATTAAAGTGATGTGCAGTCAAATTGACCGCTGCAGCAGTCTTAGTGTTACAGGATTACTAAAGTAAGGATATAGATTGGTATGGTGCATTTTTATTGTAAATATAACACATCAAATAAAACGACTGCTTTATTTATTGTAATATACTTAATCCCATAACTGGGAAATTTATGTGCTGAATTTCACCACAGTAGGCTGCCATCTATGATGCGCCAATGGTGGGAGAAACTAGGGGTTTGGTGTCTTCTCCAAGCACCCTAGACGTGCACCCAGTGGGATGTGATCCCGAGAACTTACGGTTGACTTTCGGTTTGTGTGCGAACGCTCTAACTACCAGCTACCATCTCCCTTATTTATTGATTGTATAAAAACATGACCAATAAGTTTAATTGTAAAAAGCATTTTGTTAACTCTAACTTGAATAAATGATTATGCTACAAGTTGTTCAACTGTGTCTTTCTTGTTTAGCCACCCTGAAAGGCACGTTGCTACTTAGATCCTCGATGGGCAACAAGTACCATCTTCAGGTGCTCTTCTAAATACTAAACCAAAAAAGGAAGAAAGAAAAAAAAAGCACATTCCTGAATATAATTTTGTTTATGCTATTTTTTTATGAAGGTGTTTCAGGATTAAAATACAATATTTAGTTTCTTTAGTCTGAAATCCGAATCTGCCCTCTTACAGCAATGCGAAACAAACCCATTTCATTACAGTCACTGAGGCAGGGAGGGGTTGGGGTGGTGGAAGTGTGTTTATATGTGTGTGTGTGAAGAGAGGAGGGGGGTGGTGGTTCATTAAAGCTCCTGGTTTAAGCCCAGCCCATTCTGGATATGTAAATATCTGTGGCATAGAGAAAAAAAAAAAACATTGCCAGAGAAAAGCAAGGATGGAGGATGCAAGCGAGAGGAGGAGGGAGGGTGGGAGTGAGGGAGGCAGCGTGAACATGTGAGTGAGCGATCAAAGAAAAGAGAGCAAGAGAGTGAGGGAAAGAGAGCGAGCACTCTGAATTGTGAGTGGCTTACGACACTCAGTGAACAGAAGGTGCTTCTGCATGCGCTGTCAGTGTACTGGTCTACTGCGAGGGATTGCGCGCTCCTTTGCTTCCCAACGTTTGCCGCCTCTGCCTGCCTACCAGCATCAGCATTAAGCTGCTTCTTCCAGCTGGCTGTAGGGACACTCAGAGAGAGCAAGCAAGGGAATGAACGGAACCTGTGAACCACCGGAGATACGAGCCAACTCTAAATGAAAAAAAAATAAGGAATATGGTTATACAAGCCTGAGGTTCACCTTTTAAAATTCTCATCTTCTTTTCTCTTTTTTCACTTGCTTTCGTCACCGAGAGCACGATTACCAAATTTTGTGGATTTAAACCCAACAAGTCTTCAAAAATGGACAGTTTTAATTTTTGACAGATTTGCTGAAACTTAAGGGGGAGAAACGAAGGGAGTCGGACAAAAATCATTCAGTGGTCTCTTTTCTCATGTCTCTGGCTGTTTCTTCTTCCCTCTAATCATTGCAGCAGAGGACTGCGGAGGAGCAAAAAGAGACAGAGCTCATGCATGCAGACGGGGGAACTTGCACTTCCTACCATCTCGCTGAAAGCTACTTGGATTCCTCCTCTTTCTGGCTCTTTCACTTGAAGAGAACTAAGACATTGTAAGCCTGCCAAGGATCTGGTGTCCACTGAAAAGAGAGAAAGGCGGGGTGGGGGGAGAATCTGTGCCACACTGGGGTCTTTTTTATATTGGTACATAATTAGTGGCACAAAGCAAGATGCTGAATAGAGATTGTCAGCTTGTGGATAGGGGTGAGTAAGGAATCTTTTTCAAATAAGATTAATTGATAAGCGTGGACAATTTTATTTTCCGTCCCCGCTCCTCTCCACCCACTGTCTCATCTCACGCACACTGAGAGCACCGCTTTTGATTCTTTGCATTTTTGTCAAGAATTTTCTCCATTTGATGAACTAAAGAGATATATCGTTGATCTCTGCACTTACAATAAGACAAAAAAGGACAAATAAGCTTTTAACTAATCAAACCTGGTCTAAAAAAATATGATCTGAAAGCTTAAAATAACAATATCCAGAGAGGTTCAATGGACATTTTCTCCCTGACATTCCTGGATATTTATGCTAATGGATTTCCTCCTAATTGGACTGTACTTAAAGTGGCCACTGAAGAAGCCCCCCGGGTTGATATTGTGCACTTTGGGTATTTTTCTCAGAACTGTTCCCGTGGTGGAGGGGGTTTGTCCAAGGCTGTGCCGCTGCGACAGCAAACTGCTGTACTGCGAAGGGCTCAACCTCACAGACATTCCCCGCAATCTAAGCAGTGCAACTGGCCTGTCCATGAGAGAGAACAACTTAACTGAGCTACGTGAAGGCCAGCTGGTTGGTCTGTCACAGCTAACTTGGCTTTATCTTGGCCACAACAACATTGACATTGTGGAAGAGGGTGCATTTGAAAGGCTAAGACGGGTCAAGGAGTTAGACCTGAGTAGCAACCGCATTGAGAGTTTGCCAAATGGAACCTTTAGGCCCCTCCCAAACCTGCGTATCTTGGACCTCTCATATAACAGGTTGCAGGCCCTGGAGCCTGACCTGTTCCATGGCCTTAGAAAGCTCACCAATTTGCATTTGCGCTACAATGCTCTCAAATTTGTCCCAGTGCGGATTTTTCAAGACTGCAGAAGCATGCAATTTTTGGATTTGGGATACAACCAACTGCAGAGCCTGGCAAGAAACTCCTTTGCTGGCCTCTTCAAGTTGACCGAGTTGCATCTGGAGCACAATGAGCTGGTCAAAGTAAACCTAGCCCACTTTCCTCGCCTCATCTCCTTACGTACTTTGTACATGCACAACAATCGTGCTACAATTGTTGTCAATACCCTGGAGTGGACGTGGCATTTTTTAGAGAAGATTGACCTTTCAGGCAATGAAATCGAGTACATTGAGTCACACGTTTTTGAGAGTGCCCCAAACCTAAAGGTTTTGATGCTTGACTCCAATCGTTTGACTGCTTTGGATCAGCGTGTTATGGATTCCTGGTCTTCTCTGGACAGCATTACCCTGGCAGGGAATGACTGGGAGTGCAGTCGCAACGTGTGTGCCTTGGCCTCTTGGCTGAGTGCCTTCAGAGGCCAGCGAGACAGTTCCCTGCTGTGTTCAAGCCCTGACATGGCACAGGGCGAGGATGTGTTGGATGCTGTCTATGCTTTTCAGCTATGCGAGGATTCCCCAGTAGAGGTGACCACAGCAGGCCTGTATGCCTCTACAAGGGACCTGGCCCACGGTGGCTCCGTGTTCCTGGGTCCATTCACTTCAAATCCTTATGATGGTGAGGGTAGTGAGGTGGTTACTAGTTCCTTCACTGTCACGGAGGGAATCGATGACCCAGAGAGCACCATGCAGATCCACAAGGTGGTGACTGGCACCATGGCACTCATCTTTTCCTTTCTCATCATAGTGCTCATGCTTTATGTGGCATGGAAGTGCTTTCCAGCAGGCATAAGGCAACTGAGGCAATGCTTCAGCAGCCAGCGCCGCAAGCAGAAGCAAAAGCAAAGCATGCAGCAGATGGCTACAATCTCTACACCAGAGTACTATGTTGACTATAAACCTAACCACATTGAGGGAGCTTTGGTGATCATCAATGAATATGGCTCTTGCACTTGCCAACAGCAACCTTCTCGGGAATGTGAGGTGTGACCGTATTTTTTTTCAGTAAATCTCTTTAGTGTGGTGATGTGGATATACAGCAAATCCATCTTGGATACACTGTGGAGGGGACAAAGAAAATAGAGGATATTTTGGACACCTTTTTCACAGCGTCTCACTGTGATGTGGAGGAAGTCTGCTCAGTGTGACACTTTTTTTTTTTCGTGGTGGATTTACTGCTACTGCTATTAAAAGCAGATCTGGGACTGGGGAGCATAGTGGACACCTGACTTTTGGACTTGTTGGTGCTCTACAGAATCCCACTGAGGAATACAGTTTTGGGGAAATTGGCTTTTTTTTCCGTTCGAGGATGGATATTTGAGCTTTAATGTGTCTTTCTACTTCAGGACATTCAAACATTGCTTAAAAATGACTGGGGACACAAAAAAAATGAAGGAAAATATTTGTATAATGGTACATACAATATTTGACAAGCATTTAAAATATTAAAACATGTTTAAGTTTAATTAAAATGTAAAAAAAAAGAAAAAATCATTCAGTGTAAAATATGTTAAAATATGAAGTGCAAGTGTGGACAAAAAAAAAGAAAAAGAAAATCTATTTCTTTTGTAAACTATGAGAAAAATGTTTAAATAAATGAACTGATATTCACAGAAAAAAACTGGTTTGTACGTGAGAGTGAACACCGATGCAGTTTGGAGCCATTTGGCTGCTGCGGTTCAAACCAAAATGGAGAAGAGAGAGATAAATGAAAAATATTTGAACAAATCTGAGAATGAAAATATGAAAACTCTAACATATATTTTATAAAAACTAATTCTGCTTTAGTATTTTTGGCTGGTTTATCACTCAATGCATTGAATCACAAATAGTTCAGTTAAATTTTGCATCAGGTTCCCATTAATAAATGCAAATTCATCTACATTTACTTGTGCTTGTCTAAAAAAAAACTTAAAAAACTGAATACTGTATGCCTCATTACACGGTACTCTTTCCTCATTCTACCAAAACAAGCACACAAGGCCAACAATCATCCAAACCACGCAGACATAGATAAAAATATAATTCTAACAGCATCTGAAGAGATTATCCACCAGTTTCAAGCAAGATTTGCACATGCGGTATCCGCCAGTGTTTCTTTTTTTCTATGTAATGTGAAATATGTGTTCAATACAAGTCTAATTTAGAGGTGTGAGTATGCGTGTGTGTGTATCCAATCTTTGGTTTGTGTTGTTTAAATGAGTGCACAGATAGATGTTGTGTTTCCTGGGTTTTCTGACATGAACATTAATGCTGTTAGAAGAAGGGAGAGATTGGAGGATCAGAGCGGCTGCAGAAACAGGGAACAGACTGCTCTCTAGTGTGCATATTCTCACACTGTGGCTGCTGTTTACACACCGTTCAGCTGAGGTAAGACCGGTGAATGAAAATTGGCAGCAGCCATCCTGAAATTCATCATTTTTTTTGCAGCATTTTGTGTATTTTGGGCGACACGTTTAAACGAATGTTTTACAACTTGTAAGTCAGCAGGAATAAAACATGCTGTAAGAAATCAATGACAAGTTCTGTTAAAAAAAATGAGTGAATTGAAATGGTTTTTTTGGAACAAAATTGAGCATGGGATTCTGAAAACTAGGCCAGGTGGAGTTAAGATTGTTTGATGTGTTTCAAACTGGTGCAACTAGCTAGAAGGGATGAAAAGCCTGAAGGAAAACACAACCTGAGAAGAACTAGAGCAAATCTAAACCTCCCTCACGGGCCATTGTGTTAACAATAAGTGCAATTTTACCCAATTGCTTACAAAGAAATGTATTGTGTATTATTTTTTATTAGAATGGAGCTCAGTCATGACATTACAGGATGAGGACACAAAGTGAATAAATCTCCAGATTATCAAATGAAAAATGGACTGACGGGCTAAGCCAAATACCTTTACTAAATTACCTTTTCTCCTCTTGGAGCTTACAGGATTTTTCTCTGGTTAAAAAAAAAATCCCATCAAATCACTAATCATTCTTATTAATGCAGAGGATAAGTGTGAAAATGTGAAAATTCAGTGTTCTGCACGAGATTGGAATCAATTCTGGCTTAAAGTGATTTCCTGAGCTTTAAATGTCGGATGGATACCGAGTTATTTTCCAAATTCCACTACAATTTGGTAAAAAATGTTCTTTTGAAGAATGCAAGCATCTTAGATAATGCAAATCAATGTGTTTTGATGAGTACCAAGTAGGTTTATGGCCCTGTCCGCATGTAGCCGGGTATTTTTGAAAACGCATATTTGCTCTCCCCTCTGTTTTAGGAAAACGCTTGCGTCCACACGTAACCGTTTTCAAAATATGCGCGTCCACACTAAGCCGTAAAGATACGCTTCTGTTTGCGGTTATGAGCATGCCAGACCAGTAGTTGGCAGTATTGATGTAAATGTAAGTTCTGGGCTATCCAACCAGATCAACTCTCTCGTCATTTCCGCAAATCCTGAAACATGGGATATGTGATTAATCGCCGATTGCAACACATTTCTCCTTCTTTGCTCCTCAACAAGAAGCAAGAGCAGTTGAGAGTGGATAAGAAGCCAAGAAAAGAGGGTCTGCAACAGGGTAAAAAGTAATGCCTGTTTCCGTGGATCCATGCTGCCCAGTGTCTGCTTTTGTAAACAAGGACGCACACGAATGACGTATGTGCATTACTTGTCGCAGATAGTGACACATAAAAACGCAAATCTCCATTTTCACAACCAAACACAAAAACAGAGTTTTCCAAATTCTCCACTTTGGCCGGAGTTTTCAAAAACGCCAGTTTTGAGTAAAGAAAACCTCTGTTTTTATGTGGACGGCAGGCCACACAAAAACAGAATGAAAATATAGATACAAAACAGATAAAAATACATGGGTTTTCAAAAATACCCGGCTACATGTGGACAGGGTCCTAAATCTGTGGAAAGTTTTGCATTGCCATGCGGTGTTCCAGTACCAAAAGCAATACACTTTGCAGTTTGTTGCATTGAAAGCTGTTTTAAGGGATGACATTGGCTAAAAGTTGCCATGCCGGATTTATGATGCAGTTCTTATTTATGGTAGCCAAAGGTGTCCCACTTTAAGACTCAACATGGCTGTTAATCATAAGCTGCCATATCATGTAAATGCAAATGACCGCCATAACCATCGTAACAGCGACAGGGATTTATTTCATTCTCTGTCCATGATTTTAAGCTTTTCGAGTCCTTCACACCCTCTTGAACATGCGTCTGTAGGGTAAATTTGAGGTTGTGAGGCTTCATTTGTATAAATATTGGATGATGCCAAGCATAGAAGTCGGTCCTGGCACTGCTATTGATTTCATTTCACTCCTTTCTTCAACAAGCAAGCCGGGTGAAAGGTGATGGAGAATGGCTCTGAATATTTCAAAAGGCTGGAGTCTTGCGGGCTGACACAAAACTACTTTGGACTTCTCGCCATCTCTGCTCAACTTTACCTCGGTCCCTCTCTTTGTGTGTGTTAGTGAGACGTGTTGAATGAAGAGGAAAAAAACATCAATTCATCTAACTGACAGCAGATCAAATCTCTGCTTGACCTGAGCCTGGGGTGATGATTCCCAGAAGGGAGATGTGTGCTCTCAGACGGCATCCATTATAAATGTCCTGATTGATGATGCTCTGTAGGGATCAATACAGATGAGAGGTAAACCAAAACGATCAGAGATAACAAATGCGCTCATCCCGTCTTCACATTTTCACACCTAAAACCAATGGTAATGTATCGAAATGAAAAGCCATCAGTGACTCGGGATAAGTATTTCATGAGCAGCAGAGTTGACACCTAAGGCGTTCAGATTGGTGCACAACTCAGTCGGATATGCAGTGTGATATTTCTTCTTTGCTTAAGGGTACTCAGGGAGGATGGTTTTAGTATGGTAGAGCTGCAGCTGTTTGCCATCCAGATGAAACCCAAAGCTTATTTGTAGCGTACACATGCAAACAGCGACTGAACCGTTGCTTTTTCAGCTGAAGTGTTGAAAATTGAACATTTGGAGTGTGCAGCACGGTTATCATCAGATAACGTGTGATAATGAGAAAAAAATCCAGGTCAATGAAGTTAAACACAGAATTGAGGGTAAATCCACCGACTCGTGGAGATAAAAATGTAAAACACTGTTTTAAAAAATATTGAGGTTTTGTTCTTGTGCACAACAATGCAAGGTGTAAGATAACGTTAATTGTGAAGAAATGGAAGTTACGTTTTTCAAATCATCTAATATGTGGGTAAATGAGTAAAAGACTCAATTTTTCATTTTATTTTTTTAGGTTTTGTCACGCATCACACCTGATACTTTTCTCCACCCATTCCAGCCTGCCTGCAAACGCTTCTTCACCTCTTTTCCACACTCTCCATTGCTCTGGACTGTTGATTCTAAGTACTTAAATCTTCCATCTTCTTTATGTCCCCCCCATTAAGAATAAGAAGTTGTTGGACAAGAAACAAAACAGGAGTAGTAATAATTACAGGCAACACTGTTGAGCTTCAGAACAGCAAGCTTTTATGAGCCACCTCCTCTTCTGTCAGATCCAGCAAGTCAGTTTCCTACATCTAACCCTATCGACTGCATCCTCTTCGGTCACACCAATAATCTTCATGTCTTCCTACACTGTATCCATGAACCTCCTCTTTGGCCTTCCTCTAGTCCTCTTTCCTGGTGGTTCCAAATCCAGCATCCTTCTTCCAATGTACTCTCTCTCCTCTGCACATGTCCAAACCATCTCAGTCTGGCCTCACTGACTTTATCTCCAAAACCTCTAACGTGCTGTTCCTCTGATCCTGTCCATCCTGGTCCCTTCCAGAGACATCCTCAGCATCTTCATCTCTGCTACCTCCATCTGTGTTTCCTGTCTTTTCTTCATTGCCACTGTCTCTAGACCAAACAGCATGGCTGGTCTCACCATGGACTTGTACACTTTCCCTTTCATTTTAGCTGAAACTCTCCTATTATACATCACACCTAATACTTTCTTGAATCGTTCCAGCCTGCCTGCACACGCTTCTTCACCTCTTTTCCACACTCTTTATTGCTCTGGACTGTTGATCCTAAGTACTACCTCCATCTCTGTATCTGCTACAGACAGAGCTATCCTTCACCTGAAACAGCTGGAGTTAGCTCTGTAGTAAATAAATGTATGTTTATCACAACTTATTAGTATCCACGTAGCCTCCACATGGCATACGTTGAGTCTACAACTTTGCTTGAAAAACATGGCTTGAATCCGGAACCAACAGTGATCTAAAACATAAAAGGTGCATGCAGGTTTATGACAGAGTGCCAATATGAACTCCCTGGATAGTGTGTGTGTCCATGACAAAATGTCACTCTGCAGATCTTTAGGAAACAGCTTGCATTTCAACTTGCAGCGAGAAGGCCCTTAGAGATGCAAGCAGATCCTTAAAAAATAAATTAACCCGGCTTCCTGTGAGAGCTATCGATCGAGCAACATTCTGCCTTCTCATTGGGAACGGTGCTGCATAATAAACACTTAACACCCCCTCATAACTGGATGGGGAGAGCTAAATCATGGGTGGCAGCGAGCACTGCAGTGGGCTGTAAGAAGCTGGTGATGACTAATGACATTGTGTGGGTGGCTTTCCTTTACTTCTTTAAAAAAAAAAAAAAAGCAGGTGGGGTTACTAGGATCAATATTCTAATCATTATTATTACTTATACCATCGAAAGCACCCAAACCTCTGGCACTACACATATCCTGATGACTACCGATGCCACATGGACTCGATCTTGATGTTTAATATAACCCTACATGTATGAGGAAAGCATTCATTAGAAAGTGGGCACCAGTAGGGCATTTTTAATTTGGATGCACAGAGTCAGAAAGTTTAGTGTTCTATTAAATCTGCCCAAATGGGAACATTTAGTGAGAAAGAAAGTCCAGCACAGCACTGGAGCTCCATACATTACTCAGGCTAACTCTGCAGGTGGTGCAAAGGTCTCTCTGCCTACTGCCTCATTTGCATAAAGTGACTCAGGAGCCATTATTCTTACTAACACATGGCAGTGCATGCTGGGTAATAATCTCTGCTCTGTTTGAAAACGGTTAGAACATTATAGGACAAAATCCCTGGAGTCAGACTGAGTCAAAGCGCGACAAAAAAAAATAAATACATTGTCATCATTAGTTTTAATATTGTCATTGATATTATTGTTATTAAGCATCATTTCATGTCGGTGCATCTCTAGAGAGGAATAGCTTACACTGATATGCTGTCTTGCTTTTACCATTAACATCAGGGTCAGTTGGTGAGATAATACACGAGCCAACAACAGCTGGGACTTGCATCTGGGGCTCCATGTAACCGGTATAAGAGCAGATGTGGGTCAGCACCTAATATTCAGAGTATTACCGAGGCTGGACTATAAAGCTTTATCCAGGGCGGGATGCGGGTTTTTTTTTTTTTTTTACATCCATTCCTCATTGTTAGTGTTACCTTTTATAGAAAGAAGGAGGGTGGCTAGTTGATGAGACAGAAAATACATTTAATATAAATAGATTGTTTTGACCCATAAGATGCATGTGTTTCTGGAGCGCAATTACACAACATTCCAGAGTTGATCTATGTGCTTTAAAACGGTGAAAAAAACAAAAATAACAAAAAATTTGAGCTTTACTGCATTTTGATTATCCTAAAACGCATTTAAATCACAAGAAATGATTTAGAGGACCTAATCGAAAGGTTGCAGTGACTTTAAATCTCTGTCATGTTTGCACAATGCGACACAAACAGCTGAGCTGGGAGAAAATCTTTTGGCAAAGAGTGACTGGAGGGAAGGTGAAATAAGGCAACAGTTTAGGGGAAAAAAAAGTAAATCAGTGTATCCAAACACTGCAAGGATTTAAGCTAAGTGCATTTGAATGAAATCTAACTAGTAGAGCTTTAATCCTGAACTTTGTAATCTGTTTTTTTTCTACCATGTAGTATAAAATAAACTATATAAAACATGCTTTTACTTAAATTATTTAATATATAAATCTAACAGTAGGTTCAGAATTGGCCACTTGAGGGATTTATCAATGTTTTCATCTAAAATTGAACCTCACAGCCAAGTTGAACTTGTGTCTGCTAACGTCTCAGTATTCGACCTTTCTCTGCCTAATATTTCTTTCATTTATCACTTTAGAAGGTTTCACCTTTCAAGGAGGCTCAAACTCGGACTTTAAATAAGTCACGGCATGGCTATATCTCTTCTCTTTTTGAACTGGTGGGCAGCATGCTGAGTAAAAGGTGTCTCCAAAGGAGCATCTCTACATCAGTTTGAACCTCCAAATATATATCGATCTTCAAAGGGACTCCACTACCATACAGCTGTCATATCTGTATCACTGAATAAAATCAGAACGAGTACAGAAAGAACATTTCTACCTTCCTGTTACCATGTTTCCACTGTGGATAGAGGGAATACACATATACCAAAAGAATATACTTTGGTTTCATGACTACTGGTGGGGTAAGAACGGTTTTGCACAATAAAAGCTTTTTTTTTTTCCAGACAGATGCATAACATATGAATAGATTAAATCTTTTTTTTTTTTTTTTATTAAAGGTCCATGTTGGCATAAACATGCTGCAGAAGAGCATGTGATGGACCATCTGATAGTTGAAGACCTTGAAAGTAACTACATCTTTTTTAGCTGATAAACTATCTAAACCAGGCATGGGCAACCTAAGGCCCGCAGGCCACACGCGGCTTCTTAAATGTTTTAATTTGGCCCGCCGAACATGAAAAATTGAATAATTACAATATGCAAATTTTTAATTTTCCTTGCAGTTCTGATGTTAACTCACTAGATGGCGCACTTCAGATATATTGGCTTTGTTGAAAAAACAACAACACTGCTTCCATTAAAATGTGTGTCTTCGTGATACACATACTGTCAAAATAAACAGTGTGCACAAATATGGAAAGCCATCGAGCCCAATACACGCATGTAAACAAGCGTGGTAGATGTTAAAACGGGCAAAATGTTACATCAAGCGCTTAGATTTCAAACCTAGCACCACTAAATGCATATTTTTAAGCACTACCGCACTAGATTTCCGACCTAGCGTGCTAGATTTGAAATTTAACGCTCTTGATGTAACATCTAGCACGCTTGTTTAAAATCTAGCACGCCATTCTATTGGTCTAATCTAGCGTTTACCAAAGCATGACATCCATCTGCTCCTGTTCCGGCCCCTTTGTCAAATGTTAAAATTCAATGTGGCCCACGAACCAAAAAAAGTTTGCCCACCCTGATCTAAACTATCTATCGTCCTGGGTGAGCTGGAGGATGCAGCGGGGGTGAGCGTTTGAGCCTGTTGCCCCTACAGCCTGGCCCCCGGATAAGTAGAAGACAACATAACAGAACATTATCATCACAAACAGAGCCAATTCGGAGACAGAGTCTTGAGCCAATACAGCTTGGACCATATAACCACTAATATGGTGTTTTCATCTAAACAGTAGCCACTAATATGGTGGTTACATGGCGGTTTGTAATTTGTTTGGTTCTTATCTCACATCCCAAATAGATCTGAAATGCTTTTCAATTTCATTCATGAATGTTTGAATTCTATTCAAACACACACTTGTTTTTGGCCACGAATTTTGTTCTCTGCCACGTCTACTTTCTAACGTAAGCAGAAGATGTTAAAATGAGCACGCTCTGCTCATGCTCAATCCCAGCAGATTAGGGCATTTTAATTTAAATGCACCAAAACAAGACAAACACATTTTCTTGTATGCTTTTACATACTGGGGGCGGTTAGTTCTTTTAAAATGCTGTTGTGAAGTGTGTACTTATAGAGTAAAAACCACTTATAAACACGACTTCTGTAATTAAGATAAGTACCACTTGCCTATATCTAAATTACCACTGACTCCATGTATTTAGTTGTTCATTCATACCTTGTTTTCTCATGGCAATGATTTATGAACATCGACTCCGAGAGTTGTAGTCCAACCGAAAGGACTCCCTTTTTTAATTCAAACTTAACCCAAGTTAAAGGAAGTAAAAATAGGCAGCATTTATCATTTCCCATTTATCTGATCAGTGTCAGAATGAATAAATGCTATTCAACCGGCTCTCCTTCCTCCCCCTCTCTTCCCTATCTGTGAGGGCAGATTGGCATCTCTCCAGTAGCCAACGAGATTGGCTGCATAAATGGAATTGCCCCATTTGCCAAGTGTCAGCTGAGAAAAAGGGAACATACTCAGTATTTACAAGAAGACTGAGGTAAAAAAAAGCAGTTTCGCCACAACAAGTGTTTCATGTGAAATTCTGGGAAATAAATTCACTGTGGTATCCTTTACGGGAAAACAAAAAAAGCTTAATCTGGAGCAGCTTTATCATGCATATAAGAGATGGACTTACCTATTAAAGTGAACGGAGGAAGGAAAACAAGAAGATCCAGCAGGGATACCGGAAAGAGATAGAGACAAAAAAAGAGGCTCATTAGGTTTTCATTTTCTGATGTCAAAACTGGTCCGTAAACACATTATTTTATTCTAAAGCAAATACGCATTTGTGCAGTTTAAGGGAAGAAAACAGAGAGTTTGACTACCGCGGTTAAATTGATGGTGCGTTTAAAGTCTAGCGTGTGATCGTAGTATTCAAA
This sequence comes from Neostethus bicornis, assembly GCA_902685375.1. Taxonomy (NCBI): domain Eukaryota; kingdom Metazoa; phylum Chordata; class Actinopteri; order Atheriniformes; family Phallostethidae; genus Neostethus; species Neostethus bicornis. The sequence goes on along the minus strand of LR738542.1, from coordinate 8,465,714 downwards.
AGTTTTGAAGAAAAAAAAAGCAGCTTTAAGATCAACTGTAAAGCGGAGGAGACAAGAAATGTGAGTTTTACTCTTGTTAATGGCTCTTCGTCCAGCCCACCATGTAACATAGAAGTTGGCATTGAATTTATAATGGCTGGTTGTAGTGAAGAGAAAGCTGATCCAAAAAGCCTCTCAATTCAAGCTGAGAGGTTACATTCTACACACATCACCAATCTATTGCCAGTTCAAATCAGTTCTGTTGTCTTCTGCTTATCTGAGGCTGGGTTGCAGGGGTTCCATCCCCAGACGAGAAACCCAGGCTTTTCTCATCCAAGCTGCATACTCAAGCCTCACCCTAGAGGATCCCGAAGTGTACCCCGGCCAGCTGTGAGACAGTCTCTCCAGCGGGTTCAGGGTCTGCCTCTGGGTTTTCAACGGCGAGGCGTTTGAGAGACATTCTAACAAAATCCCCGAACCACTCAATCTGGCTTCCTCGACCCGAAGGAGCAATGGCTCTACTTCGACCTCCTTATAGATGGCAGAGCTCCTCACTCTATATCTGAGTGAGAGCACAGCCACCCTGTCGGGGAAGCTCATTTAGGCTGCTTGTATTTGCAATCTCGTTCTTTTGGCCACTGACCATAAGTGAGGGTGGGTACATAGATCGACTTGTAAATCAATAGCTTTGCTTTGATGGATGATGGAGCAAGTTAAAATGAGATCCTAAAATCTGAACCTTTGTGAATTTGGATAGAAGTAAGGTCTCTACTCTTTGTTCTTAGTACACATATTGGCCACATGTTGGACACCTCCTACTAGTTGCACAGTAAACAAAATAAATACCTTGCATAGTGGAGGAGTTTAAGTATCTCGGGGTCTTGTTCACGAGTGGGGGAAGGATGGAGCGGGAGATCGACAGGCAGATCGGTGCGGCATCAGCAATAACTAGGACGCTGCATCGGTCCGTCGTGGTAAAGAGAGAGCTGAGCCGAAAAGCAAAGCTCTCGATTTACAAGTCGATCTACGTTCCTACCCTCAGCTATGGTCACCAGCTGTGGGTGGTGACCGAAAGAATGAGATCGCGGGTACAAGCGGCCGAAATGAGCTTCCTCCGCAGGGTGGCTGGGCTCTCACTCAGAGATCGGGTGAGGAGCTCTGCCATCCGGGAGGAGCTCGGTGTCGAGCCGCTCCTCCTCCAGGCCGAGAGGAGCCAGATGGGGTGGTTCGGGCATGTGGTCAGGATGCCCCCCGAGCACCTCGCGGGCGAGGTGTTTCAGGCACGTCCCACCGGGAGGAGACCAAGGGGCAGACCCCGGACCCGCTGGAGAGACTATGTCTCACAGCTGGCCGGGGAACGACTTGGGATCCTTCCAGGTGAGCTAGAGGATGCAGCCGGGGAGAGAGAGGCCTGGGCTGCCCGTTTGAGGCTGTTGCCCCCGCGACCCGACCCCGGAACAAGCGGAAGATGACGGAATGGAACTTTGCATACCAAAAAAAAAAAATTGCTTGTCAATTTTGAGATTTGATTAGATTTGAGATTACCACCTTCTGTGTGTCAAATTGTAAAACTTTTTTAATCCAAGATCCCAATTATCATTTTCTATCACCAGGACTGAAGCATGACGCTGAGACAAAATCTTAGAGGACTACTCATGATGAATTTTCGCCCTTTGAATTTGCCTACGGTGTCGATCATGTTTCACTGTGTAAACTAATAAACCATGTTAGCTTGCCAAAAGTAAGACTAATCAGGCACTAATGCATAAAAAAATTGACATCTGACTATTCATTGAATTAAATTATTTTATACTTTGGCGAATAATGTCTAGACAGAGATGACATTTAATATTTTCACTTCATTTTCTCCAATCAAGCAGGAGTGATGAATTCTGTCATAGTGTATGCTTCTAGACGAAAAGTGCTCCAGTAAGCCTGACCATCAAATTTAATGAGTTTGTCGCAAAGTCGAAGTGAAAAGTTGAAAGAAAATTGAAGAAATCAAAAAGTTTGTTAAAATATAAAATGTGCAGACACCCGATACACAATCAAAAAGATACATTTTTCCATCGGAAAAAAAATATCTTGAGGCACGCCACAAACAAAACATGTTAAAAATGATTATCTAAGCAAACTTAAATTATTTACTTATTTATTTTAATTTAATTCAATTCAATTTTTTTGTATAGCTCAAAATCACAGAATTTCCGTCTCAATGGGCTTCACAAGAAAAAGAGGTATGTGTTAACACAAATACACAGCAAGAAAAATAACTAGCAAATGCTAACTAAACAAGACTAGCACATTAATGCACTTAGACTCTCCTTCTCGGTGAGGAAAAACTCCTAAAAAACCCATCAGTGGGGAAAAAATAAGAAACCTCATGGGGATGCACGTGAAAGAGAGATCCCTCCCCCGGGACGAGCAAACAATGTGTCACAAATTATTGTTTAAATATTAGCTTATTTTAAATATATTTGTATTCAACCACGTGTCATATTAAGCACTTTGTTACTCTGCATTTTTTTAAAGTTTTACACCTTGTTTGCCATGTTTAGTTTCAGACAGTAAGGCTTTCAGCGGATTTAACCAGAATGCAAGAGAAACTTTTTCCTCTTTAATGTCTCACATAAAATGTAAAATTTTATTAGAATTCACAACTTTTTTCTGTTTTAAAACACAACCTAATTTTTGCATAATGTGTATTTTTTGGGGAGGAAAGGACCACGGCATGCAACAGAAGGGTAGACAAGAAGAGTGAGTTGCTATGGTTACAGCAAACAACCTATCACAAGACTCCTGTCTGTAAATAAAATGAGAAGATTTCATACTGATAGATTTAAAAAAATACTTTATTTTTAAATTAAATCCTACAGGTCGAGAGGAGCCAGATGGGGTGGTTCGAACGCCTCGCTGGTGAGGTGTTTCGGGCACATCCCAAAGGGATGAGACCAAAAGGCAGACCCCGGACAGCTGGCCGGGTAACGACTCGGTATCCTTCTGGGTGAGCTGGAGGATGCAGCTGGGGTGAGAGAAGCCTGGGCTTCCTTTCTGAGGCTGTTGCCCCCGTGACCCGTCCCCGGATAAGCGAATGATGACGAAACGGAAAGGAACTTTTTTTTTCGTACACAAACACCATGAGATCAACCGATACAATCTTTGGGAGCTACCAGTTGGTCATGGTTGCCGTATGAGATGAAATAGGTTCATTTCTCACAGCATACCTGGAACACTGTTTGAAAATTGCTGTCTTACATACAACACTTGAAAATCCCTTAAATGTTCCATCTTATCTTGTATATAATAACTTGTTTCTCATGGTTTCTTGTATACAGAAGCAACCACAATTACATTTTAGAAAGATCTATTGGACAACAATCTTATTGACTTAGAGAGATTGTTGTCTAAGTCAACAATCTCTCATCACCATACGACTTGATCGTGTAAAAGGCTGACTATTGCTCATCACTCCGAGAAAGCAGCCTCTGCATCCGAAATTTAAAACAAGTCCCGAGTTACAAACACAGACTGAGAAGGAGACTTACAATAATTCATATTTACTTTAGCTAAGGACGATGATTTTTTTTTTTAATGAAAGCAGCATCAGATCCAGTTGCCTCATTTTTCTGGATACATTATCAAAGAAGCCTGCAGGGGTTGCAGGATGCTCTGGATCTGATTATATTAACAACCATGTTGCATAAGTTGCTTATCATTATATCTAAAGCCTGAACCTTCAGTGTGGCTCATTGACAAACAAAGTAGGTTCAGTCAGAGGTCACTTCAGGGTTGTAGCAAAACATTGGAAAGATCTATCAGACAATTCTAAATATCGCTTGTATGTATCGAAATGAGCTGTAAATTGTGGATGAAAACTCCAAATTGGATTAGTCTTTACTTTTTTTATAAAGTTAATGTTGATAATCATCAAACATTTCAACAATTTTTCAACGTCTTTGACAAACTATTCACGTTTTTCTGAAAAGCTAACCTTATTTTACTCAGACAAAATCTGCTGAAAATACTCCAAAAGGAAAAAGGACAAACGCTACTGTGCTGGTTGTCGGTGACCTAAATCCTCTGGCGGGATACACTACTCAATTTAGGAAGTGACACAGATGAGATGAAAATCAACAAAGCTATTTAGAAATGAAGATATCACATGCCTTGGATTCAAGCATCCAAATGAGGATTAAAAACCATTAGTCAAAACATTCATTCAATATTAAAAACCATCATGGGCTGATGTCTGTTTCAGTTTGGTCGTCTCTCTCCAGGAGCCATTTGGCTTTGAGGTATTCGTTTCTCTACTTAAGTAGAGAAGACAGAAAATGAAGTAAAGCAGAAGAAGAGCCAACAATCCAACGTATTCCACTGATGTAACTCAAAGAGTCAACAAATTACTCCAATGTACACTTCGGTGATGCCAAGTTGGCAAAGACTAATGATCGGTGGGCTGATGAAGAGTGAATGAAGACAAGTGAGCAATCTAAAATGACAACTATGAAATCTGAAGGAAGGACACTGAATCTAAGCTTCCTAAGAATACACCTACCCATTTACCCAAGTGGATGAATCCCTAAGTGAAGCTTTTCATCTTGAAAAATGAATTACAGCTCGGCAAGACCCCCCATGTGGGTGGCAGGGGCCTCATGGGAAGCAGAGTTAGGTGAGTTGGCTAGTGTGATGAAACATTGAGAAGCTGTAGGATAGCGGTCCTCGTGGGACAGCGCTTAATAGCCTGAAATACAATGTTGGTTTTGTTTGAGCCAAAAACTGCTTTGTATCATATAAGTTGGGCCAAAGATGGTGGAAAAAAGTCAAGAATAACAGGTTTAAGGGTGGGCAAACATAGAAACTTTGGTTTTATATAAAATAAGTTTTAGCAATACTTATTAAATTACCCAAGGAGTAATTTTCCATCGGGGATTAATAGAGTATTTTTGATTCTGAACAAAAACTATCAGACCAGTCTGATCTGAATAGTCTGGTCAGATACGACCAGTGAATAAATAATTAATCATTCACAGGTCTACTTTTGCTCAAACATTGATGAACTAAAAAACTAAAAACAAATAAATAGAAGAAGAGTTATTGCGCTTTTGTGGGGTAATGCATTTTATCTCGTGGCGTATCTCGATAGAAACAAACCCCAAAAACAATCATAAAAACGTAAACTAATTAAGTACGTTAACAAATAATTATTTCAGCTGTGCTTCTGTTTTGAAACCAATTTCACCCCTCGTGTTGCTCTCCAATTTGTCCTGGACATGTGCAACACAGCATAAATCTTGTTGATCTAATGCACAATAAGTAAAGGCAAATAGCACATGCTATTTTATGGTCATATGTTGGCGCATTTACATTAAAATGTGAGTGGAAGGAGAGCACTACACGAGGGGTAAAATCACTTTCTATTAAAATCTGGACATGGCGAAGAACAAAATGTGCGGCCAACAATGACCTGGTGTTACATAGTTTCTGAATACGCGATGGGAGCGGTGGCAAATTGTTCAAACACACATGATTGAAACAGGATATCCCTGCACGTACGGTGTGGTTTCAATCCAGCAATAATGTTCGAAAATAATAGAAAACGCAGACAAGTTGATTTTTCACAAAGATCCCTCTCTGGACGCTGTTGGACATTGAAAACTGTAGCCAATCATTTTTGTTTGGTGACAAAAACCCTTATTATTATAATTTTCTGGCTTTGGTGACAGCTAAGTAATTCTATTGGTTGAAGATTAAAGCGGGTCTTATGTATCTGCAGAATTCCCACAAAGTTGTTGTGCCGTCAGAACTAAAATATCTTCTAAACTGATTTGATGACTAAAAATAAAAACATGTTGATGTGTGTTTAAGCTAGATGTGCAAAACCTTTGAGATTTAAGGTTCAACCATCTCTTCCTAATGGTCACATAGTACCAGTACTCAGAGTCTGATTTATTTCTGGTTTACAACTAAGTACTGGTTAAAGACCCATTACATTAAGTCATTATGTTGTAAATATGGACATCCAAGAAAAAAATTCTACTCAGCTTTTTTTATATGCTAGAGAAACCCTGTGTTTCTTTTTTCCTTCCTAATCTGCTGAACTTCTGGTACCTCTTACAGAAGCATCCACCTTGTTTTTCAGGGGAACTAAGAAATGTGCCTGATTACACAAGCGTATTTGCTGTCTTTACACAATTCTGCCTTCTTTTCACCATCATAAACCTTCCTCAGCCTCAGCAATGTTACTCCAATCAGCCTCATAATCAAAATGGTTACTCTGAGTCTCTGCTGCGGGGCTTAGCAGTGCTGTGCACGGAATGAAAAGGCACATTAAAATGGGCTGGAGCATGCAATCCCCCCCTAAAAAAGGCATTTGCTGCGCTCTGCATGCACCAAGGACATGCAACAGTAAGGTCAGGATTATACATTGGTAGAATACTGAATAAGTGCAGCGGCGCGGCTGGGATTCCTGACTCAGACCGACAGTTCCCTGCAAAATGCTAAAGCATCTGATGGCTGAAGATATGCTGCTCTGGAGGATTTGGTGAAAAGTTTTAACGTGCAGCAGAAAGCGCAAAGCATAAGCTACATAAAATGTAAAAAATAGGACATGAAAAGGACTGATGTAAACCAGTTATACCATCACGTTATTGTAAAGCAGAGTTTATATAAGGTCTTTAAAAGTCCACAGTCAGAAATACATGGAGTAGTACCGGATGCTACACATGTAATCTCCCTTTTAGTGTTGTACAGTCTATACCCTATAGGCCTTTATATGTCATACGGTGACACATCAGCTCATCTTGTCTCCCTTTACTTTGCAAAAAGCTGCAAATCAAGAGACCCTGCAAGCGTCTGTGGGCTGTTGCTGCGCAACCAGAGTCAGATATACTCTCTAGGTTCGTGCATCTAGCTCATGTGCTTCTGATGGAGTGAGGGGGGGAAAAGCAAGATGTTGGCTTAAAGTAACTGGAAAATATGTTGTCCTTTTAGCGTCCGTGTTTACATTAGCAAAACCCATGAAGTATAATAGCAGATTTTTTTTTTTTTTGTTTCTTTTTGTCTGATTAAGCAGCAAAGAAGATGGCTCTTTGCAGTTTGCTCTCTATTTTTCTCTTTCAAATTTTTTTTTTTTTTTTTTAATATGCAATGAACAATTTGGGCAAAAAAAAAAAAAAAAAAAAGAAACAAACAAACAAAAGAAGTGTAGTTTTGGTAAAAGCAAGGCGGCCCGAGAAAGTAAACAACTTCTGTAATCCATTATATATATTTTGTAAACTGTACAAAAAAGCCACATGTACAGGGGAAAAGGCAACAGACCAATTATTTCTTTTTTTTGGATTTTAAAGAATAAAGTCAGAGTGGAGCAGGACCGGTATGTTTGTCAGAGTTCCAGGTCTTTACCGGTGGATTTGTTGTGTGCTAACTGTTTTATTTTTAAAGTCTCACTTCAATCACCTTTCAGGTGTCTCAACTTCCCCTCCTCATTTTCTCCCTTTGTTCTGGTGATTGCCAGCTCCCTTCCTAATGTGTCACACATGTCTCACTATGCCTCCCTTCCTTTTGTATTTTATGTGTATCTTGTCTTTATTTCTTTGCCAGGTGTTATCTGTTCTCGGGATGTTTTGTGACCGACCTTAGTACCTCATTCTTCGAGATGTTTTGAGTTGCTTTTAGAAATAAATCTATTTTCTGTGGAATTTACCACCAACTCTTTCTACTTCAAAATGCATTACAAATTAAACAACTATGGGGCAAAGGGGAGTGTGGAAAAGAGGTGATTTTGTTTGGTCTAGAAAAAGTAAAGACATGTCAAATCGTCTTACATAACTTGTTATACCACATCACTTTGCTTCTTTTCAGCTGGTTAAATGAGAGCAGAAAATGAAGCAGTTCTTTTTTTTTTTTTTTTGTCTGAGATATTTAGCTTGTATGTTCCCTTCAGGCGACTGTTACAGCCTCCTTTACAGAAAACATCTGGGACCGGAGAGTGGGGGTGGGAATCTGAGTTGTTGTTTTAAAGCTGGCAGTAATGAAGCCCATGGGTCCGGGATGACAATGGGAGGATGTGTGGTGAGCATGTGTTTAGTCTGCTATGTGTTTCGTGTTTGCCACTGCCTGCGTGTCCATGTGCAGGGCTTGTGTGTGTGTGTTCTCTTGTGGTAGTAAATAAGAAAAAAAAAACAAAAGTATTTTTTTGGCCGTGCAATATTTTCTTAGAGTCAAAAGTCCAATTTTTGCTTAATTGATGGATTTTGTTTGTTGCAAAAAAGGGGCAGGTTACACCCGGAACAGGTCACCAGTCTGTTGCGGGGCCATACTCATAGATCCATACACACAAACACTCAATCCTAGGGGCGATTTGGCACCGGCCAATAAACCTAACATGCATGTTTTTGGAGGAAACCAGAGTACCTGGAAAAAACCCACGCAGACACAAGGAGAACATGCAAACTCCACACAGAAAGATCAGTGTTCCAAGCCTCATCCCCACTTGGGACTTGAACCCACAACGCTCTTGCTGTGAGGCCACTGGGCTACCCACTACGCCATTGTGCCACCCCTACCTTTGTGTATTCCTTTTAAAGAGAGAGCATCATCATGGGGGATTTTTTTTTGTCTCTCCAACTAGTCAAAAGTTAATTTTAAGTGTGCTTGTTACAAATAAAAACATTCAGATTTGTATTTAGTTTCAGGTTTGACCCCAAGATGTTCCGCTATTTAGACACAAGTTCAACGTTTCCGCATGTACTCAGCAGCGGAGTAACGAATAGAGATGATTTTACCAGAAGAGGAAATGCATAGTTGAAGTCGTTATGTTTCAGCATTGGTTATGAATGAAAGCTCACAGGAATATTCAGTATTTAGGAAGACAATCTTGTAGAAATTATGCATGAAAAAATATCAAATTTCCACACTAGAAATTTCCCGTATAAGAGGATTTATATCACAACCACGCTTGGCATTAGTGGAATTTTAAACCGAATGGTTAATTTTCTCATGACCTTAGTCTGAAATAAACGATTACCTCCCACAGATGTGCATAAAATGCAGATTATTTCTGTGTGAACCATATCTTCTAGCAGTGATATCTACCCACAGACTGCATTGGAATGATGTTTATGTGTATCTATACTTTCTTAAGGTTCCATTCCGTTCCGTCATCTTCCGCTCATCCCGGGCCGGGTCGCGGGGGTACCAGGCTTCTCTCTATCTGGCTGCATCCTCCAGCTCATCCAAAAGGATCCTGAGTCGTTCCCCGGCCAGCTATGACACATAGTTTCTCCAGCAGGTCCGGGGTCTGCCTCTTGGTCTCCTCCCAGTGGGACATGTCTGAAACACCTCACCAGCGAGGCGCTCGGGGGGGGAATCCTGATGAATCCAGATGCCCGAACCACCCCATCTGGCTCCACTCGACCTGGAGGAGGAGCGGCTCGACACCAAGCTCTTCCCGGATGGCAAAGCTTCTCACCCAATCTCTGAATGAAAGCCCAGCCACCCTCCGGAGGAAGCTCATTTCGGCCGCTTGTATCCGCGATCTCATTCTTTCGGTCACCACCCACACCTGGTGACCATAGGTGAAGGTTGGAACGTAGATCGACGTGTAAATCGAGAGCTTTGCTTTTCGGCTCAGCTCTCTCTTTCTTAAGGTGTTGTGATTTAAAAGTCAACGTAACAAAAGTCGCAATTGCACGTGACTTTTCTGCTTTTCCGTAGCAGTAAAAGTAAGTTGGTCGTCTTTCAAATAAATAAGATCATTTTCAGTTTTACATTCTCCTTTGACTTCTAAATTCTGAGTTTTGCACTTTCAAAAACAAACAAAAACATTAAATCCTGCACACATAAAAACGTGTGTGCAGGTGCACAAGCTAATCCGCAAATGTGTTTAACTGTAGTGATTGCATGAGATGGGACAAACCCATGAACTGAAAGCGGAATAAAGGTTTGAAGCATAGAAAAAGAGCCATGCCAAAATCCAACGACACCAGATGGTCTCTAGAACAAGGGTAGCCTACAGCGGTCTGCCCCAACACAGACATGCACACACAAACAATGAACTGTAACATGATATCAGTGGTGGATGAAGTACTCACTTTTTGTACTTAAGTAAAAGTACAGATAATTAGGCAAAAAAATGTACTTAAGTAAAAGTGCCAATAAAAATATTTACTTAAGTAAAAGTACAAAAGTAGTTGGTGTAAATTGTACTTTTTAAGTAAAAAGTAAAAGTATTCCACCATAATTCAAATGTTATTTTTTGTGCTATAGGGTGTCACCATGGTAACCAAGATAAATACTTTGCAGGGGTGTGACCCCCCTCTCCTGCCTATTTTGGTCCACAAAAAAAATAAATAAATAAAATAAAAGGAAAGGGGACAAGTCAAGCTATCCCCTAGAAGGTCCAGTGAATGGGCCACCTAAATGGAGGAAAATGACACCTATTTTTTAAAATGTTTTGGGGGGAGGCCCCCCACTCACTATATATTGGCTTTGTCAAAGCCCCACCCCCCTTTGGAAAATTCTAGATCCGCCCCTGCTCTGTGTAATGATGGCTCAACTTTTTATTTAGAAGTAAACACAACGAACCACGATCTTCTGACTCTTTAATTTGTACTATATTTGATGTTAGGTTTTTGGCGCTGAATGAATGCGGAAAATGTTTCACGATTCATGACTTCTTCTCCCGATCAACTGCTTCTTTTGATTTTGGCGATGCGGCTTCAAGATGCGCTAAAAAACCTGTGTATTTTTCAAATTTCTGAACGAAAATGTAACGAAAAATGTAAAACACACTTTTAAAAAGTAGCGAAGTAAAAGTACAGATATTTGCTCTAAAAATGTAGTGAAGTAAAAGTACAGGTCTTAAATTTAACTTAAGTAAAGTACAGATACACAATTTTTTTACTTAAGTACAGTAACAAAGTACATTTGCTTCGTTATGTTCCACCACTGCATGATATGCATATGAAACTACAGCATATGCATCCACACACATAACTGGCGTGCGAGTGAAATTTTCTTCTGCACCAACATGAAAACACATAGGAAAAATAAATAAATAAATAATAACTTTCTAACTCTATCGCAGCGGAGCAAGAAAAATCCAAAAATGATTTACATCAGTAAACATTCGTTCATCTGAACCGTTCATCCTTAATGGGGTTGCGAGTGAACCCAGAATTTATCCCGGCTGATTCAAGGTAAAAGGCAGGGTACACCCTGAACAGGTCACCAGTCTGATGCGAGGCCACACACAAAATCATCCGCGCACATTGATTTTTAGGGGCAATTTTCATAATGGCCAATAAACATGACATGCATGCTTTCGGAGGGTGGGAAGAAATCGGAGTAACTGGAGAAAACTTATGGATACTTGGGGTGAACATGCAAACTTCACAACAGAAAAGCCAGTATTCCTAGCCTCGTCCCCATCCAGGACACAAACCCTGACCTTCTTGCTGTGAGACCACTGTGCAAACCACTGTAAACTACCTTCAATAAACATTCCATTGAAGGATCTACCGTGACTTCAGATCCTGAATAGATAAATTATTAGATTGCTGCAGTGTTTTGATTGTTGCAGGTACACATCAGATAGTAGGTTAATCATTAGTGAAGTTAATCTAAACTAAATAAAACTTTTAGTTTCATTTATTCAACCATGCATCCCGTGTTCAGCCATCCAGCAAAGCAAGTTGTAACTCAGTTCAATAGAAGTAAAACTGCATGTTTTACTTGCACATTAAATTGTATCTAAATCTACCATCTCCACTATCTAGTCTTTCCTTTTAAAAAAACCTTGTCTTTCAAGCTTCTTTTTGGGGGTAAAGGTGACTGGAGAGTGAGTGTAAAAGCCAACTCTAACCATCCTGAACAAATGGCTTTTATTTCCTTGGATGGAGCACAAAGTAATCAGTGAGCAACCTTTTTTTTTTTTTTTGTCCCTGTTTCACAAGCCCACGCACAGACACATTCCACACTTGCAGATACACTGAGAGGAGAATATGGGCATGCTACTAACCACATTGCAGCACACTCGATCAATCATTAATTACCGCTTGGACTGCCTTACTGAAAAAGAAGCAGTTTGCTATTTAAACAGGCATGTGGAAACAAACAAAAAAAAAAAAAAACTGGCCTCGTGGACACATGACTGAAAATGAAATCACAAAAGCAATTTCATTAAACTGAGCTGTGATTCAATAGCTGTAATCATTTACTAAACGCTTGCTGGGAAAAATCATGATACGCGATGCCAAAAAATCCTATAATTCTGCTATGAAGCACCACTAAAAGACTAATAAGTACTTAAACTACATCAATAAAATCATCTTTCAGTCATGAAAAGAGCTTAGAGAATGTTTTCCTCTTAAGAGCATTTTAAAACATAAAGCTACTTTATCCATTAAACAAGGGAACACTAGGCAAACACATGAAAAATGGGCTTTCGAGTGAGTCCCGGCATGCACCTTTTAGTCCATTACAGCCATAAGGGTCTCTGTATGGGGTGCTGAGAAGGGATATGCTCTCCAGTCATTGTTGTTTGAGAGGCCACTGAGCCTCTTGATCCCTGGGTAATCTCCAGCTATCCGTCTGAGTTATCACCTCTCCTGATTTAGGTCATCCTGGCTGCTTCTGGCTTTTTTTAGGCTGCCCACCATCCCCCTTACAGACCACAAGCATAGAAATTCCCACATGCTCTAAAAAAACAGAGATAAAAAGACAGCTTTAAAAGACTAGGTTTAATTGTTTGGATAAAAAAGAACAGAGTGAGAAAAGAGGAGTTACAGCTCACATATTTTTACATTTTGTTTTCTTTACTGAATGAAAAGCTTATGAATATGTTCATTTAGTTTCACTTTCTAGCACCCTTACGAGTGTAAGGAGGGAGAGCAGTATCTGAGTGGATGGATTGAGCATGAGCAGAGCACTTTCACGGGTATGTTTTTGATGTGGGAAACATTTTCAAAGATAGTTAACTCAAACACATTTAATTTGCATGAAACCACCTCTCAATGCACGAACTTTTGTCTTAACACTAGGACCACCACAGTGTTCAATTTGACTGCATGTCACTTTATTATGCTAATTAGAATAAATAAAACACACCTAGGAAGCTGACCTTTTATGACTTTTAATATAAACATGTTTTCTATTTAATTATGTAGTTGTTGTGTTCAAAATATTAACATTTCAAAATTTAAAAGCATTTTATCTCCTCTAACCAGGGTGTAGCAGCTGGGAGGAAGCAGGCATTGGAATTGTTGCTATGTTCCTATGGCAACAAACATGTTGCTATGGCCACACTTTAATGTGTGTGTTTATATTTATGGAGAGAGACAAGGAGGACTCTGACGCCATTACAGAAACGTTTTTTTTGTTTGTTTTTGTTTTGTTTGCTTTGTTTTCCCAAAAAGGTGCCTCGAAGGACAGGGACGTCCTGTGTAGTCAGTACCTACATTAGATAAACTGATTAGTATTTTACGATTATGCGACTAGACATCAAGGTCGCAAAAACCGAGGTCGCAAATTGTTTATCAACCGACGGAAATATTTGAGAAAATTCTATTGCTATTCTAAAAAATATTGGGGTTGTACATTACATTTTTTTTTAATATTGATTAAATTATTTAATCATTAAAAGTAACACAATTTATTTAAAAGTAAACAAGAGTTTGTTTTTTGCTTTCTTGAGAAAAGTTTAAGAGAAATGAACAAAAATATTGTATGATAATATTTTCCCTCCAAGCCCTCTCCAAATACACCTGATGCCTCATTGTTCTTTCCACCTTCCGAAGTTTCCGCGGCTCGTTTTGAGATCAAAGAACGGCGCACGGATCGCCCTTAAATACCCTTCACCCCACCTTAAAATACATGACTCTCCTTCTCCATTTTATCACCTTAAAGCCAGCACTTCTTAGCTCTGAGACTAACAGTTCTCTCTGCAGCCCTTGAGGAAGACTAATATCCTGTCCTCTTCCACAGTAATGAAAAACATAGGCCAGGGAGAAAAGATGGGAAAGTCTGGATAAAGGACAGTCAGCTCTGGGTGTGGTACCAGCTCATACGTGTTATTTCATTTCAGCACTTCATACTGATAACAATGTGTGGAGCAAAGTAATCTGTTCTAATGTCAGACTAAATAAGTCTAATCTGTAAATGCACCTACATGTGTCATCCAGGTCATTTTCTCTTGGAAAAAAATGGACGAATCTGGTACAAATTTTCAGACATTAACTAGAGAACGAAAAGGGGGAAAAGAAAGATTCCAGATGTAGGTTACAGAAATACATTTTGCAGTGTTTATAACTGCATTCAAATTAGGGCTGAAACAAATAATCGAATGAATCGATTACAATCGATTATTGAAATAGTTGTCAACTAATTTAGTCATCGATTAATCGTTTAGAAAGTTTTTGCTGTCAACTGCACTTAATATTACACAACTTGATTGTTTTTTGTGTATTTTTACTCATGTTAACCAAGGCCATTTTGTTTGGTACTATACCTCTGAACAAGGTTAAATTTGCAAATCTAAAACTGTTAACGATTTCTTGTTTTTAAATTTGATTTATTATTTTATATTTGCTGTAGAAATGGTATTATTCTCCCTCTTTATTTCACAGAAAGATTAACATTTTTACTTATTAGAATGAGCCCAACATGTTGTTTGAGTGGTTATGAGTTGTGTTTTGCATAACTACATTCAATAAAATGCCAAAAAACTATTATTTATTAAGTTGTCAATTCTACCCGATTAATCGATTAATCGAGTCAATAATCGCCAGATTAATCGATCATCAAAATAATCGTTAGTTGCAGCCCTAATTCAAATATAATCAACATAGAGTTGAATTTGAACAATATGGTTCAAATGTGAAAAGTTCACTGCTAAATTTACTCCCAATTTTCTCGGTAAAGCTTTAGAATTAAAATGGCTTCAAGCAGCATTGCTGTTTGATTTGTGGAGAAAAAAAAAAAAAAAGACACAAAACAAGCAACATATTTGAAACGAGTGAGTAAATGCATCCATTCACAAAACCGGGAGCAGCTAACCTTCGGGTCGACTATAATCTGTGGCTCCAGGCTCGGTTCCAGAAGTTCTCATATGCTATTGACCTCTGCATAGATGCCACAAAAAAAAGAGTGTTTACTGCTGTTTTTCAAGATATGATACATCACTTGCCATTATGTAGTCAACATTCCTCTCTCTCTCTGGAACACTGGACTATTGTTTTGTGACATCGGCCGGAGTTAAAAGAACGATTCATCATCAGGGTCGTGGTCGCTCTCAATAGTATTTATCACAGTATAATGTACTTTGTAGTAGCACTGCTCGAATCAAATGAAGCAACATTTAAATAATTATGTTTGAATTATACGTGGTGTTAGAATCTATGATTCCTTAAAAACAATGGGTCTTCTTCTTTTGGCATTTCCCTTCAGGGGTCGCCACAGCAAGTCAGTTTCTCCCATCTAACCCTATCTCCTGCATCTTCTTCGGTCACAACAACTATCTTCACTGTATCCATGAACCTCCTCCTCGGTCTTCCTCTAGACCTCTTTCCTGGTGATTCCAAACCCAGCATCCTTCTTCCGATGTACTCTCTGTCTCGTCGGCACATGACCAAACCATCTCAGTCTGGCCTCTCTGACTTTATCTCCAAAACCTCTACCATGTGCTGTTCCTCTGATATACTCATTTCTAATCCTCAGCATCTTCATCTCTGCTACCTCCATCTCTGTTTCATGTCTTTTGTTCAGTGCCACTGTCGCTAGACCAAACAGCATGGCCGGTCTCACCAAGGTTTTGTACACTTTTCCTTTTTATTTTAGCTGAAATTCTTCTATCACACATCACACCGGATACTTTTCTCAACCCGTTCCAGCCTGCCTGCACACACTTCTTCACCTCTTTTCCACACTCTCCATTGCTCCGGACTGTTGATCCTAAGTACTTAAAATCTTCCACTTTCTTTATCTCTTCTCCCTGTAACGTCACTTTTCCATTTGGATCCCTCTCATTCACACACATGTACTTTGTTTTACTCTGACTAATCTTCTTTCCTCTTCTTTCTAGTGCAAACCTCCACCTCTCCAGTTTTTCCTCCACCTCCACAATACAGCCCATAAATTTGCAACCATGGAATGCACATGTTTAACAAAATGTTACTCTAGTCAACATGTTTCCTTTTTTCCAAAATAGTTTTACATAACAGAGCTCACTTGTTTAGGCTCAAAACCTGCAGGCCCGCTAGCAATAACTATTCTGTTTTGTTTTTACAGTTTAAAAGTACATTGCAATGTTTACTCGTAGAAGGAGCTACTTCCGAGATGAGTCACCTAGCCCCGTGTCCTGACTCTGCTACAACCAGCTAATAAGCCAGCTACGAACAGCCTGACAAATCAGTTGGGTGCTCAAAGTGTTACTACTCCGGCTCGCGAGCAGCAACAATAAGGGGTAGGCCACACAAAGTAAAAGGTTCAAAGGGATTTATTACAGACAATACTACTAAAGATACAATGAAAACAAAAGATTGGCAGAGGATCAAACTCGCGTCAGTCGCGCAGAGAGCAGCCAGCAGCCTTCCGGATCGCAGTGGGCGGGCCAACTGCCGCTCTAGATACTGTGACGACAGACAGGCAGAAAGATTTAAAGGGGCCACGACCCCAGGGTCGTAACACTCCCCCCCTAAAAAACAGGGTTCTACCCTTAAAACAATGTGCACAATACTTAACAGAATGTTGAAGAGTGCAGCCTCCAGATCCACATCTCCGAGCATTCGTGGGAATCCCCTGGAGCTAAACGGGCCAAGTCAATTTAGTGGAGCCCGAGACAAAGCATCAGCGAGGACATTATTTGTGCCTTTGACGTGTTTGATATCTAGATGGTAGGGCTGAAGGAAAAGAGCCCAGCGCATAAGGCGCTGGTTTGGGTTCTGCAGAGAATTCAAAAAGGTAAGTGGATTGTGATCCGAGTATACAGTTAAACTGATTCCAGAGTCAACATAGACACTAAAATGCCGCAAAGCCAGAATTAGAGCAAGAGCTTCCTTTTCTATGACGGAATAGTTTAACTGAAACTGTAAGAATTTTTTGGAAAAGAAGCTGACGGGACGCTCAACCCCATCCTCATCCTCTTGCAGCAACACAGCTCCTACCCCAACATGGCTTGCATCAACGTACAATTTAAAAGGCACATCAAAACGGGGAGCCAGCAGTACAGGTGCTGAACACAACAATGATTTTACTTCCTCAAAAGCATGTTGACAGGAGGCAGTCCATATAAATGTAGATTTTTTCTTAAGAAGGTCTGTAAGTGGTGTAACTACAGTTGAAAAGTTTCTGCAAAAAGAGCGGTAATAACCTACAAGACCCAAAAATCTCATAAGTTCCTTTTTAGTAGCTGGAACCGGAAACTGTGCAACAGCGGTCACCTTTGCCATAACAGGGCGAACTTGACCCCGCCCCACAACTTTACCCAAGTAAGTTACTGTGGCTTTTGCAAAGTCACACTTGGCTAAATTCAAGGTCAGATTACCCTGGACTAAACGCTCAAACAATAATTTAATTTGTGCAAGATGGTTTTCCCACGTGCCACTATAAAGGACCACATCATCCAAGTAGACTGCACAACCTTTCAAGCCGTTAACCACTCTATTCATTAAACGTTGGAAAGTCGCAGGCGCATTTCTTAGTCCAAACCCCATAACTGTGTAGGAAAACAAACCAGATGGTGTTATAAAAGCTGCAATTTCTTGGGCTTTCGTGGTTAGAGGCACTTGCCAATACCCTTTGAGCAAGTCAAGCTTCGTCACAAACTTCGCACTACCTACTTGGTCGACACAATCCTCAATGCGTGGTAATGGATACGAATCTGGTTTTGTTACAGCATTCACTTTACGGAAATCAGTGCACATACGTGGAGACTTATCTGATTTTTCCACCAACAAACAAGGAGAGGCCCAACTAGAAGCAGAATGAACAGCCAGGTCATTATCATGTGATATCAAGTTGGTACGAGTAGGAGTGTCACTGAATAAAACGTGATATTCGTTAATCAACGCAACTAACTGTTCAGCTTTATCCTTTGACAAATGACAAAATAGCAAATCCAAGTTATTCAGAGTTTCCGAATTTTTCAACCGACCAGAAAGAACAGCGTCATCCGGCATAGCCACGTCCTCCCCCCCACAAGCTGTCGACCCTGGTACCGCACAGGTAGACAACACCGCACCACACCGAGGAGACCCTGCCGTGCACTGCAAAGACTCACGGCTAAAGTATGGTTTAAGGAGATTAACATGGCAAAGCTGTTGCTTCTTCTTCCTGTCTGGAGTTGCAACCAAATAATTCAAGTCCGACAACCGTCTCAACACAGTATAGGGACCATGAAATTTGGCCTGAAACGGCGAACCTACAATAGGCAACAAAACCAACACTTGATCCCCTGGGCTAAATTCACGACTCTCACATCGTCTGTCATGCAAAGACTTCATCTTAGTCTGAGCTTTGACCAAATTTCGCTTCGCCAACTGCCCCGCCACATAGAGACGATGGCGAAAACCATTCACGTAATCCAACAAATTATCAGGGGGTTGTTTTGAAGCCCAGTTGTCGTGAAATACCGCTAATGGACCCCGAACTCTATGTCCAAACACCAAATCATTTGGACTAAAACCCGTACTCTCCTGACAGACTTCTCTAGCTGCAAGCAGCAACCACGGCAAACCCTCCTCCCAATCCTTCTGCAACTCTGTACAATAAGAACGAAACAATGTTTTAAGAGTCTGATGGAACCTCTCCAGAGCACCTTGGCTCTGTGCGTGGTAAGCTGAAGCCTGATTATGTTTCACATTAAGCTGTTTCAAGACTTGGGCAAACAGGTGAGACGAAAAATTAGAGCCTTGGTCACTTTGGATGATTTTAGGGATGCCAAAAATGGAAATAAACTGAGTAAGAGCTTTTACAACCGCCTTAGCAGTTATATTGCGAAGCGCATACGCAGCTGGATAACGAGTGACCAAACACATAACTGTCAGCAAATACTGAGAGCCTGATTTAGACTTTGGCAAAGGTCCAACGCAATCAATAATCAAATGTTCAAAAGGATTTTCAACCGCAGGTATCGGCTTAAGAGGTGCAGGCTTAATTCCCTGATTCGGTTTGCCAGAAATTTGACAAGTATGGCAGGTCCTAATATATTTGGCAACATCATGTTTGAGAAGGGGCCAAAAGAAATACTTAAGCACATGACTATAGGTTTTCTTTACTCCTAAATGGCCTGTTCGGTCATGTGAACAAGACAACACCCTTTCCCTAAATTTTGTAGGAACCACTATCTGCACAAACGGACTACCCAAAAGGTCAGAGCCCTGAGGCTGCCATTTCCTAACCAAAACCTCACCCTGAAGAAAATACCCAGATGCAGAGCTTCGAAGTTCCGATGAAGGTTGGACTTTATCAAACAGCGCAGTCAGTGACACATCCGCTTTCTGTTCAGCAATTAACTCCTGCTGGGAAATAGAAAACATTTGGGGTAAATCAAACTGAACATCTGAGTTAGGGCAACATTCTTCTGAAGTTTCAGACTTAGCCTTTGCCATGGCCCTGGTGACAGCACAAGCAGTGAACACCTCAGGAAAGTTCTGCCCACAGGAATCAGGAACTTTTGCTGGGACTGAAACTTTGATAGGACACTCTACAGGCCACACCTGGTTACCAGCTAAGTCATTACCCAAGATCACAGCAATGCCCTCTACTGGCAATTCTGGTCGAACCGCAATGTGCACATTTCCTTCAACAAAACCACTAGACAGAAAGATCCTATGCAACGGGGCACTAAGTGGGACCAAACTAACACCTCTCACCAGAACACAATCACCTGTACTTGTCTCTTCTGAAAAAGGCAAGACTGAAGAAAGGACAAACGAGTCTGTAGCACCTGTATCCCTCAAAATTTTCACTGGGACTTTCCTATGATCACCACAAAGTGACACAAACCCATCAGAAACAAAAGAGTCGAGACCAGAAAAACATTTGGATTCCACAACTGGGCCCAAGCACTGAGATTTTGCCTGAACAGTGAAAACCGCCGGTTTAACAGTCCTAGTTCTCATTTGACCACTTTTCCTTTGCAAAACGGGACAATCAATCTTCCAATGACCTTCCCCACGACAGTAGTTACAACTTTGCCCCGACTTTCTAAAATCACTAGGTCTTCCAGTCTCAAAGTTGTTACTCCTGGTGGAAGCAACAGAAGTACCAGTAGAAAAGGTAGTAGAAACACTCTTCCTAAATTTACCCTTGTGAGCCAAAACATAGTCATCAGCTATAGTAGCAGCTTCTGAAACAGTAACTACTCGACGTTCTCTAATATGAGTGGCAACTTCTGGCGGAACACAATCGACAAATTGTTCAAGAACCATAAGATCACAAAGCTTATCATACGAAGAAACCTCCAAAGAAGAACACCACCTGTGAAAATGCTTGCTTAAGTCCTTGACAAACTCAACATGGGACTGGGTTTCACCCTTCCTCCAAGACCTAAAGCGTTGCCTGTAAACTTCTGGAACCAACTCATAAGCTTTCAACACCGCTTCCTTAACAAGTTTATAGTCCTGGCTCTCATGTTCACTCAAAGCAGAATAGGCTACTTGGGCCTTCCCTGTAAAAACTGATTGCAACATAACAACCCTCAAATCATCCGGCCAACTTCTGGAATTAGCAACACATTCAAAAAGTACGAAGAATGTATCCGGATCCTTTTCATCAAACCTTGGGACAAGACGCAAATTAGAAACCACATCAGACTCACTTCGAACGGAAGTAGAACTAAGCTTCTCCCTCTCAAACTGTAACCTGTCCCTTTCCAAAGCTATTCTCATCTGCTCCATAGCCATCTTCTCCTTCATCTGCTCCATTGCCATCTTCTCCTTCTCCATTTCTAACAAAAGCAACTCCCTTTTTTGTTCAAATGTCAAAATATCTTTAACCTCAGGGTTGTTTAGACCAACTTTCCCTGGCAAAATCCCATCACGCACCAAAGCAGACCACAAACACAACTTTATCTCATCTTTCAATTTTCTAGCACCAATATCAACGGAATAATGATCAACCAACTGCAACAGTTGTTCTCTAGTAAAGCCATTTAACATCTCCTCAGTAGGGGACTCCGTAAAATCCTCCACAGACGACATGGTTGATGTAAAAAAAAACTAACTAGAGCACAGAGTTGAGGTTTCCCCACTAACTACCTAACCAGAATCTAACTAAACTCACCCCTAGTCTTCAGGAGGCCTGGCGGTGGGTATTTATGCGCACGAGCCCCCATTTGTTACTACTCCGGCTCGCGAGCAGCAACAATAAGGGGTAGGCCACACAAAGTAAAAGGTTCAAAGGGATTTATTACAGACAATACTACTAAAGATACAATGAAAACAAAAGATTGGCAGAGGATCAAACTCGCGTCAGTCGCGCAGAGAGCAGCCAGCAGCCTTCCGGATCGCAGTGGGCGGGCCAACTGCCGCTCTAGATACTGTGACGACAGACAGGCAGAAAGATTTAAAGGGGCCACGACCCCAGGGTCGTAACAAAAGCCACATAGAGAAGCTTTCATCAAAACATAAAATAAACAATTTATAACTTTGTGATGTTTGCATCCAACTGCTTCGGATGCCTTTGAGGCACATGAAAAAAATGACTTGCTTGGATGTTTTATGTTTAATATTACTCATAAAACTGGAGCTAATGAGAACAAAGACAAATTTTTTTCTTCACATTGGTTAAGCATTGCCAAACATCTGATCTCAGACCTCTAATAGCTGCATACACAGTTACATCCCGACACAGAGATCACAATGTGGACCGAGCAGCCACTTAAGTGCAACAAGTCAAGCATTTATGAGCATTTGCGTCAAACTAAAAAGCCCTTGGTAAAACGCACCGTCGTGACACTGTTGATCAAGTGGAGAAGCTCCTTGTATTAATAAGAAAAAAAGCAGATTAAGTGCACAGATTATAATGAGTACACACATACAAAATGCAACCATCCATGCACGATGTGGGTGGCTGACCAAGGCTTCTGACAGTCCCACCCACACACTCGGCCTCAGGTGGAGAATGAGGTAGCTTCTCCAACTGAAGTCGCTTTGTAAATCCAAATGAACAAACAAAGATGAAACGTTCCCATTCAGGTACACAGACTCTGTGGTACAGTATGCTCTTAAACCAAAAAAAATAAAAATAAAAATGTAGTTATTGTTATATTTTCACAGTAATGGACACAAAGAATATGAAATGCAGGCTGTTTTTCTTGAGAAGGTTTAAAACTTCAGTCCGTCGTGGCAACTGCAGTTTTCTTTGCGGTCGTCTGCTGGGGAGGCAGCTTGACCTCAAGGGACAGCAATAGGCTGGACAGACTGATTAATAATAAAATGTGCATTTGTGGTTGGGAGAAATGCAGACTCTGAGGGAGCTGTTTTGGAGGGGAGGGTGAGGGCTTTAATGCAGGGTATCCTGAATAACCCTCATCACCCTCTGTATGATGTTATCACAACCCAGAAGAGAACCTGAAGTAAGAGTTTCCTCTCACTGCGCTGCAGGACTGAGCGCTTTAGGAGGTCGTTCATCCCTTCAGCCCTCAAGCAATTTAATCAATCAGATGTTTCTAGAAGGAACTGAGTCCGATTTTATTATTGTATGTATGTTGCTTTTATTTATTTTGTAACTACTTGATTTCTGTTGCTGCTGGACACCAGAATATCTCCTGCGGGAGATTAATAAAGTTTTGTCTATCTATCTATCTGTCTAAAAGTGAACTAGAACATGTGAAAGTAACTTGGTGCTCGTACCAATTGGCCATGGATGTTTTGTGGATCTGATAACAAATAATAAAGTCTTTAAACGTGATCACATTAAAAACAACATATTTCTGTTGGTTCTTTAAAAACAGAAAGCCAAAGCCTGGGGGGTTTGAATTAAGTTTGAATAATTCAAAGAAAATCTGACATTCCCAGCTGATAACTGTTATTGTGTTCTTTTGTCGTCCTCAACGCAGGAAGCAAAGACTCAGACAGACGGAGGCCCATCTGATAAATTCACAAATCAAAGCGGCCATCAATCAAATTTTCATCTCTTTTGTTTATTAATATTTGTGGGGGAGGTTTGTGAGGTTAGCGTTCGAGTCTCTCTGACGGCAGCTGGGAAATTAACATAAACCACCCAACTGTTTGAGAAAAAGTTGGACGGCTCACACGAGGTTACTTCGATATGGTAACCTTTGAGAATTTCCAAAGTTCAAAATTTGTATCATATTGGTCAAAATGCCAAAATTAATTCAAAATTTTCATAGTATAATCCAATAAACACCAATATTCCCAGTTATTTTAATGGTCAGAAAAAAAATGGTGCGGCATCTGCAATAATCAGGACACTGCATCAGTCTGTTGTGGAGAAGAAATAGCTAAGCCAAAAAGAAAAGCTCTCGATTTACCAGTCGATCTAGGTTCCACCCACTTGTGGGTGGTGACCGAAAGAACAAGATTGTTGATACAAGCGGCCTAAATGAGCTGTCTCCGCAGGGTGAGTAGGCTCTGATTCAGAGATAAGGTGAGGAGCTCTACCATCCGAAAAGAGCTTAGAGGAGAATTGTTGGTCCTCCGAGTCGAGACAAGCCAGATGGAGTGGTTTGGGCAACTGGTCAAAATGCCTCCTGAACACCTCGCTAGTGAGGCGTTTTGGGCACGTCCCACTGGGAGGACACACTGAGGGAGACCCTGGACCTGCTGGAGATTATATATCTCGCAGCTTTCCGGTCAACAAATTGGGATCCTCCTAGGTAAGCTGAAGGATCCAGTTGGGTATATGAACATTGTATGCCACGGTAAAATATGGTGGAGCTTTGGATAGTGTGAATCCCAGAGTTTGTGATTCGGCATGTTTTGTAGGTAGCCAATCATTTTCTATTGATCATATTAACCATATGGCAAAATATACAGTATATAAAACTTATTCCCTAAAATGTACATGGAATTATTTCCCAAAAAACCATGTCTTTCATTATTGTAGACCCGAGTAAGACACAGTTTTTATGATTCTGGCTAATTTGTCATCAGCCAGTTGTTTCTTACTGACGCAGCATTTAACAACTTTATTATGGTTGAATTGTGTCCCATTTTGAAGCTCCACACACTCTTTTTCTTAAAAAAAACCAACGTCAGGTCATACCTTTGGTAAGACCTGACCTGACGTTGGTCACTCAGCATCATTATTATCGCCTATTTCTATGGAGAATTGAAAACTTTTTTTTTTTTTTTTTTTTGCAACGCTGCTGAAGGGTTTGTAGGTTTGGCATTGCTTTTTATTTGAGTAATTAAAGCTGAAACAGGGGCATGTAGAAAACAGACGGGGGTCTGCCATTAATGAGTCACTATGACTCTAAATGGATTGTTGAACTTACTGTAGTCAGAATAAATTTGCATATTTTCTCTTATCCAGTCAGAAAAGATACATCCACAAGAAAAAAAAGAATATGTAAACATCTACATGAGAATGTCTGTTTAGCAGAAGAGAAATTGTAGCTTAAAATCTTTATGTAGGAACTTGTAGATCATTTGTGTGGCTGCTTTTTTTCCCCCAAACTGGTATATTTGGAGCACTCACTGATCATTTTTTATTGTAAGTTTATGTTAATCAACTTTTTTCTTGAACATAAAATTTGCTGTTGTGTGAGTTCCCTTCCCCCGCACCGCACCTCCATCTCATCCCCTCCCCCAGCACACACAAGCACCACCATCATACCTTCAGTGTTCAGTTTGAAAGCACAAGCACATGTTTATGAGACCATAAAAATCCCTGCAAAACATCTAAAAAGCTTTTGTTCTAATGCGTTCAATTTAATTTAATTAATTACACTTGTATGAAACAGCAGGAAAATGATGATGCAAAGCAGATAAAAGCCGTTCTCACTCGCGGTCCAGTGGGACCCTCTGAAATGAGTATAAATACATTACAAAGCTTTTAAGGGCTTTTTTTTTTAGTATGATTAAAGAAAACTTTTGTATGTTCAATGTGTAAGCCTAACATAAACCAAATTAAACATCCAAAGTTTTAATTTCCAACTCATGTTGAGTCTTTGGAATCTCATCCAATTCAACGTCCAAACCATACAGAACGACTAAGGTGCAACTGAGCATGTTAAAGGAATGAAGAATGGTTGACAACCTACAGTTATCACCATTTAGCCTCAAACACAGTTTGTTTGATTCTCAGCGTATTCCCTCCAACCCAATTACGAGGACTCTGGCATTTGATCTATAAATAAAGCGACCGGCTTAACCTCAGAGTTTTCTATCGGTGTGTGGTGTTGCTAAAGTGTCGGAGTGCCGATGCCACAGGAAATCTTTATCCAATGTCAGAGACGGTATGGAGATGTGGAAACGAGTGGGATTCAAAGTTCGGAAGATTAGCGCATCACTGAATGCCTTGCTGAGTCTTTGGTAGGGAAAAAAATGTAAATAAAAAACATGTTTAAATGGCTCTGAATTTATTTTTTTTTGGTCCTTCCAGTTTTCAGTTCCAGGGCGAGTTTTGGCCCAGTGGGACTCCAACCCAGTTCTCCCGGTCGAAAGACAGATTTTCTACCACTAGGCCGATGCCCCCTGGGACCAGGCTCTGAATTTAGGATGTCTTTAAAACGTTTAGTTGAAAAAGTATAATATAAATACAATTCATTCATTCATCCATCTCTTGAACTTCTGAGTATGGACTAAGCCTATCCCGGTTAGAGGTAGGCTACACCCCGAACAGGTCGCCAGTCTGTCGCGGGGCCACACACAACCCTCCACAAACACACTCATTTCGAGGAGCAATTTTGTAGAGACCAATCAACCTAACACGCATGTTTTGGAAGTTGGGAGGCAACCGGCATCCCCGGAGCAAACCCACACATACACGGGAGAACATGCAAACTCCACACAGACAGGACAGTGTTCCAAATCTGGATTTGTACCATTTCCTTCTTGCTGTGAGACCACCTTGCTTATAAATAAGCAAGGTGGTCTCTTCTATCTAGATGTGTTAATCTACATAGAGGAGATTAACACATCTAGTGGCCGATAGTTCTAACAATTAGTATCATCCCTACTCCCATTGGTACAGTTTTGACTCATCATAAAAAGTTTTTTTTTTTTTTTTTTTTCTTAATTTTGCCACCAGCTTTAGAACAAGTGTAACAACAGACACAAGCATGCTAATGATCCAATAATTTAAATAGGCTTCATGCAAACATCCAATTACTATATATGTGATATTTCATTACCCACATATAATAGCTTCCTTCAATAAAAAAGCAGCCGTCTCTGAGCACGCGTGACCAACAGGATTGTTGACACCGACACGTTCGAACCCCTTTTACAACCATTGCTTTGAGACGCACGACACAAGCTAATGCCTCACACCTGTATTCTAATTAGCTTGTAAAACTCTATGAGGCTCCATATCCAGCAAGTTGCTAACCAGCCTCTGTGATGTGTACAAGTCTATAAAGCTTTATTGGCTACCACCCACTGAATCCCCGGTCATTAATTGCCTAGATGGTGTGTTTCATTACGGAGTGAAATCTTACCCCGATTAAAAGTAAATAGACCGAGAATACAAAATGATTCAGACAAGGGGAGAAATTTAACGGCCGCACTTAGTTTAAACGTAGCAGCGTTTAAGTTTTCACACGTCGTACACCTGTTCTATTACGTCTAATACAGCATGAGGTCCCGTAGGACTGTTAATAATTTACTTTATTGAGTCACTATGAATTGCTTACTTATTTGCATATTCAAATGAGCGCTGAAAATGTATCCAAGAACAAAGATGGATGGTGCGAGTTAGAAAATAGCCTGTGTATAGTAGAGTGTATTAGGAATTAATGAGTGTTTAAAGAGTTGATTCAACACACACCTGTATGGAAATAAATGGGAGAACTTTTACCGAAGTTGCCTGAGAGTAAAAAGGTTAATTTGATTATAATGTGTTGCTTTTACTGGACATGTGGATGGTCAAAAAGCAACTTAATCTCTCAACCTAACACATTTTGTACAAAATGAAATGTTAGAATGAGTATTTCCATCTGACATCAAGAGATACAATTTTCACGCAAACGTGTTTCCAATGTCTGAGGAAATTACTTTTACAGAGACAGGAAGCTAATTTAAAGAGGACATTTGTATCTGATATTTATGGATGAATAAATATAAAAGAAATCATTATAGTGGTGTGATAAAAATGGCTGCTGGTCTGATTGTATGTGGTATGCAAATTATTAAAGAATGAATGAATTATGAAGTGAAAATCAAACTTCTGAATTTGTTGCGTGGTTATTGAGACAACTGTGTTGCGGTTTTATTCCGTTCCATCATTTTCCGCTTGTTCCGGGGTCGGGTCGCGGGGGCAACAGCCTCAAACGGGCAGCCCAGGGCTCTCTCTCCCCGGCTGCATCCTCGAGCTCACCTGGAAGGATCCCAAGTCGTTCCCCGGCCAGCTTTGAGACATAGTCTCTCCAGCGGGTCCGGGGTCTGCCCCTTGGTCTCCTCCCGGTGAGACGTGCTCGAACCACCTCGCCCACGAGGCGCTCGGGGGGCATTCTGACTAGATGCCCGAACTACCCCATCTGGCTCCTCTCGACCTGGAGGAGGAGCGGCTCGACATCGAGCTCCTCCCGGATGGCAGAGCTCCTCACCCTATCCCTGAGTGAGAGC
This sequence comes from Neostethus bicornis, assembly GCA_902685375.1. Lineage (NCBI taxonomy): Eukaryota > Metazoa > Chordata > Actinopteri > Atheriniformes > Phallostethidae > Neostethus > Neostethus bicornis. The sequence continues at coordinate 8,437,986 of LR738542.1, read as the reverse complement.
CCAGCCACCTTGCGGAGGAAGCTCATTTCGGCCGCTTGTACCCGCAATCGCATTCTTTTGGTCACCACCCACAACTGGTGACCATAGGTGAGGGTAGGAACGTAGATCGACCTCCGGGTCGAGAGAAGCCATATGGGTAGCTCAGGCATCTGGTTAGAATGCCTCACGAGCACCTCACTAGTGAGGTTTTTCTGGCATCCCACCGGGAGGAGGCACAAAGGCAGACCCCAGACCTGCTGGAGAGATAATGTCTCACAGCTGGAGAAGGGAAAACCTCGGGATTCTCTCGGGTGACCTGGAGGATGCAGCTAGGGTAAGAGATCCCTGGGTTTCCGATCTGGCACTGTTCCCCCTGCACCCGGCACTTGATAAGAGGAATACAACGTGATAAAAAAGTCAAATTGGAAGAACAGAGCTTTTTTTCTGATTTCAACATGCTAACAGTCCGCAGGCATAATTTCTGCTGGTCATTTTAAAGAATAATGCTGTTTTCTAATGTTTTGATAATTTTCCATCTGCTTAACTTTAAGACGGATTGTGTTCAACCGTCTGTTGTATTTGTACTGTCACAAAAAATGAAACTTCAATTGTTCCCACTTTCACGGTTGTTAACTATCATTTTTTATGCTCTGTCCTGTCAAATCCAGAAAATATGTCACTATGTTGGTATTAAAAAATAAGAACCACATACTGTGTGAATATAAATCATGAGGAAACGGATGTAAGAATGTTACATAATATGTTCACAAAAAATTGCGACCTTGATTTTTGTAATCGTGACTTTCGGTCACATAACTCTGAAAGTCTAATAAGTTCATCTATAGTTGGTACTGAGTAACTGATGGAATTTTCTGTTTGTTTTTTAAAATATATCCAGTGTTTTGGGAGTTTTAGTGTTCATGAAAGTTGTATCAAAAATATGAAAGCACAGCCCGTAGGTTGCACGCTCACTCAACCAGCTTGAGTGCTTCATGCCACGCCCATATTTGGTGGGCGGAGTCATAAAAATTGGGGGCGTGTCTATTAATGAAAAAGCAAAACCCGCAAAAATATGACCTATTTTACAAATGCAAAGTAGCATCCATTAGTAGGCTACATTGTATTTTTATTTTATTTTTTTATATTTTTCTAAAAAGTAAGTCTCAAAGTGAGGTTCCCCATCACTCTTTCATCCCACATTGCTCAACACAAACTGCCTGTGAAGGGAAACCAAGTGTGGGTTTCAGCACCGGTCCACTGATCCACACAGCAGGAGCTTAAAAGTCTGGTTTTGTCAGCTGTGCAGAGACGACAATTACAGATTGTAGTGTGAACACAATGTCCAGGATCACTGAAAATGTTCGGCTAAGCTGACCACCCTTAAAAAAAAATAAATACAAGAAACTACAAAAAACATGTCGGTTTTGAAGGAAGTAAATCCATTTTCAGAACAATACAAAGTCGAATCAGTGAGGATGTTTTATGGAATTTAAGCCCCCTCATGGAGAATAAAGAAAGCACTATTCTCCATTGCATTGTGTACTTAAGGTTATTTTCGCCATCATATTGTGTGTTTTGATGGGGCTCATGATAGAAAAATAAGACTGCTGAGAACATTTTCAATTATAAACTCACCTGAAAGAAGCTTATGTGTCCCTTAAGGACAAAGTCTTAGAATTATAAGTACCAACTATTTTCACCTCATCTCAGTTTTTTTTTTTAGCATTAAGTTAGAGCATGTCTCTGCAGACTCATGTTTTTGTGCATTTGCTGTCTTATTTGCAGCACAGTTTGAATACAGAAGAAGACACGCTTGTTTACGTTTTAACCCTGAAGAAAAGTAAAGATTTGTGTGTGAAGTGAATACATCATTTACTTCGCTCTCAGTGTTTTCTGGCCTTCAGCCTTTGTGGCTGACAAAGATGGGCAGCTCAATGACCTGCTCTCAAAATATCCACGGTACACATCTGAAATGTGACCCTAACTGCAGCTTTAAAACCTTTAATATGACGTGTGAACAAACACTAAGTCTGCCGGGCGCCATGTGAAGCTTTTAAACCCAAAGTGTCAGCTATAAATTATGATGAATGGCCTCTGGAACGAGTCGTGTAGCATACTGTATAGTCAGTGATATCCAACAGAAACACATTATTATTTATTTGATTTTTATATAACAACCTACAGACACCTAGTCACCCCTAGTAAGGTCACTTACACACACGCACAGACGCACAATATACATGATCTGGTTATGATAATAATGGATTTGCATAAAAAACTAGACCCAACAAAGCAGAAATCTTCATCGACGTATCAAATGGAAAATATTACTGATTTAAATTAACTGCACGAGACAAACTATTTATTTGCATTAACCAGAAATCATCTGTCATGCCAGTGCACTCCGGGGTTCAGGCATGCATGTTTGTATAAATGAATAAATATTAGCACCATTTGACTTCTTCTAGCACAACAGGAATCTCGGGAAAAAAAAAAAAAAAAAACAGATTCCTTTACTAATTCATCTAAAAAACTTGGACTTTGAAACTAAACTAAATTAAATTCCAGCTTTTCATATGAAATAAATTTAGGAACACCAGCTCACGTCTAATTTATTGATAAAGTATTTAAATACTATGAATAAAACATGCAACAGGTGTTGACCCACAAAAGACTGGTGACCTGTTTGGGGTGCACCCTGCCGCTCGCCTCTAACCAAATAGTGTTTTAACAGATAGCCCCTCTTCTCCGCAATCCGTTTGGGATTATTGGTTTGGAATATGAAACTAAAATGAAATGTCCAGTTAATCTAGACAGGGAGACGGTGAGAGACGGTGGCTCAGAGGTTAGATAGAGTGTTCACCCGCGGAGCAGAGGTCAAGTTTGTGGATTCGCATCCCACTGAGTGCAGGTGTAGGGTTTTGGAGAAGACACCTTATCCCATGTTTCTCCCACCATTGACGCTGACGTGGCAGCCTACTGCGGTGTAGGAGTGCAGTACACAATTTTTCCCGGTGAGTGATGAATAGAGTAAAAAAAAAAAAATCAAAGCACATGCAATTTACAGTCAATTTGGACTAAACTATAGTTGGAAGGGAGTAACAACCTCATGTGGCATTAGGTGGGGTACACCCTGCGCATGGCTACACCGAGAAACACAAACAGTCCAATACCCTGCTGGGAGGAAATTGCATCCACAAAAGCGGACAACAACAAAACGGAACGAGATAGACAATGCAAACCCACATAGAACAACAGCTGTCACAAGTATTGTCGAAATCCATGCTGTGCTGCATGTGAAATGCTTGAAATCACTTTTACACATCAACATGTCAAACTAAACAAAAAGTATCCTTGAAATGGTTTGCACAGAAGGGCCAAAAGAGGGTCTTTTCTTTTTTTTTTTTTTTTGCATTTTGTTTATAACTAAAAGACTATTTTATCCCTGCTATACTGTAAAAAATAATATGTATATATACTGTATACTGTATATATACTGTATATATATATATATATATATTTAGGAGCCCTTCGATAACCCAATATAAAAAAAAAAAAAAATCTATTAGACATTTGTTTAGTTTTAAACTATTAATTTAGTTTGAACGGGATAACAAGGTTGATTTTTCTTGTAGTCAGTCACATTCTTAACCGTCTATCTGTTACAGGTTTGCGTACTCCCGCACCGCCCCGAACAAGTCTTGTATTAGAACTTGTTCTAATACCCCGAACAAGTCACCAGTCTGTCCCATGGCCACACACATACAGCCAAACCCAAACTCATTCCCAGGGACAATCATATGGTGGCCAATCAACTGAGAATCATGCACATTTTTGGAGGGTGGGAGAAAACCCAGACATACACAGGAAGAACATGCAAACTCCACACAGAAAGACTAGTGTTCTAAGCCTCATCCCCACCCGGACGTCAAACCCTCGACCTTCTGGTGTGAGGACACTGTGCTACCCACTGTCCGACCGTGCCGCCCTTTGTTGTCAGTATTTACATATTATTACAGATGATTTTTTTTTTTTTTTTCAGCACTTCCAAACGGAGATCACAACCACTCACGTAGAACTTTTGATTCGACTTTCAAACTAATCAACTTAAAACTGCAACTCCTGGCCTCGGCGGCCACTCTGAATCACGAGCTACACTCAAAGAAATTAAGAACGTCATTCTGAGTAATTATAAAATTTAGTGGCTGCATTGTCAGAATAATTTGGCCGAGTAGGAATGATTCAATTATTAAATGATGGGTCATCGGAGGTTTTTCTTGTTGGCCATGATTAAGGAAATCTAAAACTGACCAAATGAGCAGTAATGGAGGTGTAATGCAATTTGATTTTAGGCTTATTGGAATACTGAAAAGAGGAATCCCAGCCAGACATGCCAGGACTGCCGTAAAAGAAAAAAATGAAGAGAATATTTTCCAAGTAATTTGTTTGCTTTAATTAAGCCTTTTTGTTTGCTCGTGTTGGTAAGAAATGGAGGGAGATGTGCCCAATCATGTAAACCGATGTTGCTGATGGCTTGTCTCCAGTGAGTCAGACAAATAACACCGAAAAGAAGATGAAATGGACTGTCAACCAAGTTCAAATGTACTGACAGGAGCTAAAATACAACAGGTCGCTTCCATAAATAGGCCAGCAAGGATTCCTGCACCTGACAAAACTTACTTCCTCTCCCACAGATTTATTTGTACAGACACAGTGGATGTGTTTTTCCTCACACAGTAAATTTGATCTCTACCAACATTGCAAACAAAAATGACTGAGTAAGACAGATAAAAAAAAAAAAAAGGTGATTAGACAGAAAAAAAAAAATGTGATTCAGTCAACAACAAATGTATCTATTTTCTTTACTTTTAAAATCTAAAACAAACATGTTTTATTTGCGATGTTCGCAGGGCAAGTAATCACAGGTGGGTAGAGTACCCAAAAAATGTATTCAAGGAAAATTTGTGTGTTGCATTCCTACACCGCAGCAGGCTACCACGACGGCGCCAATGGTGGTAGAAACGGGGGGTTAGGTGTCTTGTCCAAGGACCCTAAACGTGAACTCAGTGGGAGGCGAACCCGCGAACTGCCGGTTGACTTCCGGTCCACTGGTGAACGCTCTAACAACTGAGCCACCATCTTCTCTGTTTTTCTGTTAATGTGGTTGTTAGCCCACCCCGAGCGGATCCAGGAGGTGGCGGATGGGGCCGGGGCATGTGGGGCATTTTTTTTTTTTTCTTTTTAGCTTTATTTTGAAATGCGTTACACAGAACGACCCACCTCTGCATGTAATACAAGGTGTGATGGCGGCCATGTAAACACCACAATACAAAGTGAGCCCCAAAAAAGCTATGATTGTGAATAGGTCAGAATATTTTTTTTTGTTTTTTTCTTTTATTAAGTTATATTTAAAAAGTTGTTTCATGACCAATTAAGATTTGGGTGATTTCTACTATGTTTTGAAATGTATAACAGTATTAGCAAGATTTTTTTTTTTTTTTTGTGAATATGCAATTTTGAGCTAAAAAAAAAGTACATGCCCCAAAAATCCAAAATGAGCTTCCTCAGCAGGGTCACTGGACTCTCACTCAGAGATAGAGTGAGGTGCTCTGGCATGCAGGAGGAGTTCAGAGTAGAGCTGTTGGTCCTCCAAGTCGAGAGAAGCCTGATAAAGCCGTTCGGGCATCTAATTAGGATGCCTCCCAAATGCCTCACTGGTGAGGTGTTTCATGCTTGTCCCAATGGGAGGAGACACAAGTAAGCCCCAGACCCACTGGAGTGACTATGTCTCACAACCAGAGAACACTTTGGGATCCCACGTGGGAGCAGGAGAATGCGGTTGGGGTAAGCCTGGGCTTCCTGTTCGCCCCCGCAATCATGCTTCGGTTGGATTAGATAGAAATAAGAATTATTGCCTAGTATAAACAAAATAGTCCTTCTTGGTGAAAACATATCAGTACAATTAATTTGGCAGATGTAAAAGAGTAACTCTAATAGTTTAGAGGTAATAATGGTACTCTATCAAGAAAAATTGACTAGCGGAATTGTCAGAATGGAAAGCAATAACGTAGCACATACAATCATTATTTTTTGACAAGTAACAAAACAATCAAATATTAAAGATTCATAACTTATTTTCAACCAAACAGGGTTTTTTAACCATCTGTTCATCAGCAGTTTTGTAGAAAAACAAGTATCTAATTTGTAGAGCGAGATAAACCTGCTAAATACACGAAAAATATGTAATCTCTACTTTTCATTTAATTCAATGTGTTTTAAAAAAGAAGCATTGTGCAGGATGCATTTAGCCAAATTATTTCACCTTTACTGCTGATTGTCTTTTAAAAAATGAAAATAAAAAGTTGTGTTATGGAAAGATTTACAAAAAACTTTTTTTTTTTTTTTTTTTTTAATCGATTCAGGTCATTCTGACATTAACCTGGAAACTTGTTAAGATTTTCATTATTTTTTAGTGCATTATAACTTGATTCTTTTCTCTGTACAAAAATGAGAATTGTGATTTCCCCGATTTCGGAAACCCGGTTTTCTTCATATATGGCAGTTTTGGATAATTAAGGCCTATCTGTGCAGGGACTCCAGATCACAAGGGACGGCTAAGTAAATGCTTGACTTTTCAGGCCCACTGAAACCTCTAATTTAGCCCTTCATTCTAATGGCACTCCATGTTTCTGTCTCCAGAACTCTCTGTGGGGTCCTGCTGGAGCGACCGTGATTAAAAATATAGCAATCGCTCATCGGCGTAGAGCTCAAACTATTACAAAAGCTTGCTTAATTACAGAGGGACTGTGGACGCCCAGCCAATTTCCAGCTACAAGCTTCCTCCTTACAGACTTGCTCCATCTGGGGGTTTATGGATGTCAGTGGTTATGGAAGAGCCAGTCAGGAGTGATGATGACGTTTCACATCACCTGGCAGGCATATCTGGCTCCCTAGAGCACGTCCAGTTTGGAGCCAGCAAATAGCTGATGGATTGGAGAGACCAGCACCTGAGGAAATGTCGCCTCATATTCAGTTTCGAACAGTTTTACTAACTAAAGATTTAACTATAGTAATCCAGTTATGAGATATTTCAGGGGGGAAAAAAGGGATTTGACTTGAAGCCAAATCCACCAGGTCCAAATCTTGGACAATTTAACAACATTGCTATGGTATTTTTCTTTTTTTTTTAATCACACTTACCGACCGACTTTGAGGAGCTTTTTCTTGCCAATTAGTTATTCCCCAAAGTAGACAATCCAAGCCGGCGAGTTGTAAATGAGTCATACGTTCAACGTGTTAGATCAGTTTGTAGAAAACATTGATAGAGAAGACAAAAAAAGCTGCAATGTTTCATAGTGAGGACAAACTTTAGGCAGGATACACCCCGAACGGATTGCCAGTCTATCGCGGGGCAACACGCACACAACCATCCACTCACAAACTCATTCCTAGGGGCAATTTCGCGCATGGTTTTGGAGAGTGGGAGGAAATCAGAAGACTCGGAGGAAACCCACACAAGCATGTTGGGGCTCATCAGACCAAACATGTTGCATGTTCCCCCCGGCAAAACAACCATGCAAACTCCACACAGAAAAGCCAGAGATTCAAGGCCCCGCCCCACTCCGTGGTTCAAACTCCGACCTTCTTGCTGTGAGACCAGTGTGCCACCGTGCAGCCCTAAAAAAATTCCTGTAGTCACAGAATTTACACAAGAACTCACCCAATTGCACACGGGTATTTGGCGCAAGACATGTTTCATAGTCAGCTAGCTACCGTATGTGTACCATTTACATTAAATCGATGGCATTCATTGGTCATTGATGGTGGATGTTTCATTAAACTTGGTTTAAATAGAAACTAAATAACATTCAGCGCATCATGAAGATGCTAGCTACCCATTTTAACTCGCGACTGTCAATGTAATAAAAGCCTCACTGGCACATTTGAATATTTTTTTCCTAAAAATGAACCGCCTTTCAGTTTTTATTGCCATAACAGCATTCACGTCATAACAACAGAAAAAACGCAATGATAATCACTGATTGGTCAAGAGTTCAGTTTAATCGACTAGTAGCGTCATGTCAATTCCAAGCAATGTTTGGCCTGTTAAACCGTCTTTCCCTTTCAGTCCTCCAAGTTAGAATCTTTCCTCCATTTCTCCAAGCCTCTCTGATTATCGGTGGGGCCTTGATTCCTGCTGATTTCAGTGGTCTCAACAGACGACGCAGTCTCTGCACAGCGAGTATCAGCTCAGCCATCGCACGCATCAAATCAGAGTAAAGAGCGATCGATAGCGAGGTCTAATGTTTATCAATGCAACACACAACCATCTGTGGGCAAACTTCTACACAACGTTGCAATGCTTAACGTACACAAAGCCGGCTCATTTTGCCTGCTCATGAAAATGAAAACCAGAGAGAGAGATTGTTTAAAATGCAGAGAGATGCAGAATTTTCCTTTTTTTTTAATTATGCATTTACTTGGTGGAGGGAATGTAAATTGGGGCTTGGGCTCATGGAGGGAAAGTATAATGACAAGTCATAATAGATTTACTTTCCTCATACAGAAGAACTCATTTGCACACATGGCTTAGTTCACATCGAGACACTACATCCCTTATTTTTGCAAAGAAACAATGAAGCAATGGCTCTAAATTTAGATTTTTAGGTTAAATAATGAAAAATGCAACCACGGAAAAGACAAAGCTTTTAAGCTCTTTTTTTTTTTTTTTTTTTTTAAGACAAATACAGATATGAGCTGGAGCTGGCTAATTGTTATCATCCAAACTGTCTTTTGCAGAAGAAAAAAGCTAATTAATGTCGGGGCATTATAAACATCTAACACTGACTGCGTGTACCTGTTAGCTCGTACTTCTCATTGTTGTGACGGGTGACGAGTCAAAACCAAAAAGAAAAGAAAAAAAGATCAATGTTATTTGTATAAAATGTTTTTGTGGTTGTTTTCTCCTTTGAGTGATCAATATCATCTGCTTAATGTTGGATTCTTGTAGGGCAGCCATGCTCACTCTGCAGTCTCAGAGGTCTTTGTTAATCGGTATTCGAAAAAAATATTGCAAGTATGGAAAAAACAAAATAACAAAGCTCAATATTTTGGGGCAAATTTGAGGATGCGTTGGATATCATTTTTTTTTTTATTATTTTATTACTTCAGTTTGGTTTTACGGTGGCCTTGGACTTTCTTTGGTAAACTACAAAACATTTGATTTCATCAATGAATGAAATAAAAAATAAAAAAAGATCAGAAAACATAGCGTATTTCATGGATACAGTGAAGGAAGACATGAAGATCGTTGACGTGACCGAAGAGGCTTCAGCAGATAGGGTTAGATGAAGAAACTGACTTGCTGTGGCGACCCCTGAAGGGAAACGCCGAAAGGAAAAGAATAAGAAGTAAACATAGCGTGTTGTGTGAATGTTGAATTTATTCCGTAAAGTCACACTTAATTTGTAGCTTTGTTATATCTTCGAGAATTGAGGTCTGTACAAATATTGCAAGCTACAGTGAATGTATGTGTATACCGTATTTAGTCGACGATAACGCGCACCTCTAATTTTCTATTAAAAACCGGTATAAGATTTATTTAACTTTTTCTCGGCTCTTATCAAGCATTGAAAGTGACAAACATTGTTGAGCAATGTGCAGCCATGATAAAAATCATTTATCGACAACGTAAACTATGAACACATTACCAAAAATAAAATTAATACGCCTCTAAATATGCCTCGTCTCTGCAATGAGTGTTGCAGATAAGCCATTGATAATGATTTTTTTTTTTAGATCGTCGATGCAACTGATTTGGAAACTGTTACTAAAAAAAAAAAAAAAAAAAAAAACATAGGCATTTTGTGGGTCGAGAGATTTGGTTTTATTCAATGCTTTGCGATTGTTGTCAGCGGTATCATTGTCAAACGAGTCATCGCGTAAGTAATATTCTGATACGTCTAAGCGTGTAACCCCAACCCTCGTTTATAACCAAACATTGACTTATTTTTTTGGGGTAGAAATTTTTAAACGTTACACTTGAATAAATACGGTAATTCTATCATTTATGGCCAAATTTAGGAGTGTTCCAAATTGTTGTAATGTAAGCTAGCCTATTTACCGCTATAGTGTTTGATCCCAATGACGGACCCTTAAGTTTAAATACTTATTCATTTTGCAGTGTTTTTTTTTTTTTTTTTGACATGTGGACATAAAAATGTTTAGTTTTGATTAAAAAAAAAGTGAATTAAAACAACTATTCATTTCTTTTTAATCACTTTACTAACGCTAATGCTAGCAAGGATTTGGTTTAATATTGTAAATGCCAACATCACCCACTAGGACGCTGCATCCGTCCGTCGTGGTAAAGAGAGAGCTGAGCCGAAAAGCAAAGCTCTCGATTTACAAGTCGATCTACGTTCCCACCCTCACCTATGGTCACCAGCTGTGGGTGGTGACCGAAACAATGAGATCACGGGTACAAGCGGCCGAAATGAGCTTCATCCGCAGGATCGCTAGGCTCTCACTCAGAGATCGGGTGACGGGCTCTGCCATCCGGGAGGAGCTCGGTGTCGAGCCGCTCCTGCTCCTGGTCGAGAGGAGCCAGATGGGGTAGTTCAGGCATCTGGTCAGGATGCCCCCCGAGCGCCTCGCGGGCAAGGTGTTTTGGGCACGTCTCCCCGGGAGGAGACCAAGGGGCAGACCCCGGACCTGCTGGAGAGACTACGTCTCACAGCTGGCCGGGGAACGACATGGGATCCTTCCGGGTGAGCTGGAGGATGCAGCCGGGGTGAGAGAGGCCTGGGCTACCCGTTTGAGGCTGTTGCCCCCGCGACCCGACCCCGGAACAAGCGGGAGATGATGGAACTAACGTCACCCAAAAAGAAACGTTTGAGTGGACTTTTTTTTATCGGAAAGCACATCATAAACTTTGTCACACGGCACTCAGGTGAGAAGGCAAAGACACAGCCATTACAACTGTAAAGCTACAGTTCTCCGATTTCCAAATACAATGAGTCGCTATCGTAAAAGGTCAAGTAGCTACTTTCATTTTAGTTGCACATATCAGTTTCAATCAGTCGCCACAGAATCAGTCTGAAAGAGATAGTAATTTAGTTTAGATGAATTATGGTTTGGTAATACTGAACACATGATTGGATGGTGTCCCCTTAATACCTCTGGAGCTTTCCACAGCATTGGATGAGAAGTAAAGCAGGTTGTATGAGAGGCAGTGGAGGGTAAAAGAGATAGCTGCACGTAACCAAGAGTCAGAAGGTGGTGTGTGTTTTAATAATGCTGAAACGTTTGCTGTGTAATCCTCTGGGTTTTTATACTCCAAATAATACGCTGTGTTTTATCTATTATTAACCTCCATGTGGTTGAGTTTGGGTTTTTTTTTTTTTTCCATAAAAAAAATGTATGTTTCATTATTAAAAACCATTTGTAGCTGCAGCAGAAATGAAAGCACAAGATAACTTTTTGCCAGTAAGACGTAAGTCTTTGTTAAGTCTTAGAATTTGATTACATAATGATATTATTGTGTGTTCCTTTGGGATTGAAAAAAGAGTAGCTGTCGAAAAATTGTCATTTTTTTGCAATTTAAAAAGTTTAATTTGGGTTATCTTAGTCTATAAAACAGCTACCTTTGGATCACAGCACAACCAGATTTTTAAAACCCCCTTTTTTGTTTTCTGTTTGATTTTTTTTTAAAGAATCTGATCCCGGCTTTCAACCAAATACCAATTCACAAAAGGATGCAAAGACAAACTAAACTCACTTGTTCAATCTGCGACTGACCTGAAGAAGACCCAAAACATTCAAAAGAAAATGAATGTTTTCTTTTTCAAGTTCACTTGAGTATAAATTGATTTCTTTTATATGCGTGTGTTAAAAAAAACATCCACAGCGGTGGTGGTAGGCTAGTAAGAGGACACAAGCCCCTCGGTCCTTTGATCCGCTCCACTTTCTTAGAGCGGACAAACAAATGAAAGCATACAAGAGGAGCTAAAGAAGCTCTCCTGTATGCACTCTTCATGATCTTATTATGTTCCCTTCCTGCAGAAATGTTAACAGCTTCTGCGTTGTGGGCATGAAGGGAGAGCATCTGTCTGAGAGCAGGTTTGTGTGTGCATCCACACTATAGCCATACGCTGCTTGTTAATAGAAATGCCAACGGCTTCGCTTATGAAGCCAAACAGACTTTGTTGTAATATCCAAAGAGAAAGTATTAAAATGAAGCGAGCAGACAGAAATTCCGCAGACCGTGTATGACCCAAATGGTTCGGGCTGCTTTCTCAACAGCAGACAAAAAGCAATCATTATTTTAGCACTAGGGCGGATTAGCAGGGCTTACGAGGAATTTTATCACTCCCCCCATAATATGCTGCATGGTATTAGCATAATGCAAAAATGATTAGACACCCTTTATCTCCAAATCACATAGGGTAACTATGCAATTATTAATAGAAGCTGGCCAAAGTATTCCCTGCTATATGTAGAGCTTACTGTAGCATCTCGTAAACAAAAAGATGTTTGTTACCTCCAAGGACAGAAAAAAACGTTTAAGACCAACTGTACAAGAGATTTGTGTTGTAAACCAATTAGAAAAGCTACTTATATCCGACCAAATTATTATTATATACAGTTTTTTGACTGTTTAATACCAGTTTAGAGGCCGTTCCCAATCTACAGTTAGCCAGTCATCTTCTGAACCGCTTATTCTGACATTAAAAACACATTTAGTACAAAATGAAAGTTATTCTGAACGAAAAACCCTAAGATGTTTTGTTTTTTTTTCCATATGAATGTAAATATAAGCTAAGATTACAAGTCGTTTTTTTTTTTTTTTTTTTTTCCCAGACTTGACGTTCAATGGTGGTCATGAACTACTATAAAAATTACTATTATTATTATAATTATTATTATTACAATAATCCCTCACTCCGCAGCAGGCAGCTATGATGGCGCCAATGGTGGGAGAAACTGGGGGATAAGTGTCTTCTCCATGGACACGTAGGAAAAGGCCTAGTGGGGATCGAACCGGTTTCTCCCGGTCGAAATACAGACATTTTTCAACTGAGCTAATTGATCCTTCCCATAAGAAAATAGCAATTAATATTAATCCCTGATAATAATGATGCATTGAACTTATATGGCGCTTTTCTAGACACTCAAAGACGCTTTACATTTATATAGATATGCATTATTCATTCACTCCATACAATCATTCAGACACACATTCATTCCTGATGCGCTACCATGCAAGGTGCAGACCACTATCATCAGAAGCAACTGGGGATTCGGTGTCTTGCTCAAGGACATCTCGGCATGGACTCTGGGCGGGTGATCGAACCTGCGACCATCCGGTTACGGAGTGGTCGCCCTACCCACCGAGCCATCCTTCCCCTTTTGATGATATCATAAGGGTTTTATTTACTAATATTTTTGACCAGTAAAAAATGAAGGTAAACGATCACTATTATCTTTATAAACTTTGATCTTCTTCTTCTCCTTTCGGCATTTCCCTTCAGGGGTCGCCACAGCAAGTCAGTTTCTTCCATCTAACCCTATCTGCTGCATCCTCTTCAGTCACGCCAACTATCTTCATGTCTTCCTTCACTGTATCCATGAACCTCCTCTTTGGTCTTCCTCTAGCCCTCTTTCCTGGTGGTTCCAAATCCAGCATCCTTCTGCCGATGTACTCGGTCTCTCTCCTCTGTACATGTCCAAACCATCTCAGTCTGGCCTCCTTTTTATTATTATTTATTTATTTATTTATTTCTATTATTATTTATTTATTTATTTCTATTATTATTATTTTTTTTCTATTATTATTATTATTATTATTATTATTATTTTCCAAAGACAAACTAAGCAAACACATCAGGAAGCAAAGGGGGAGGCAATAGCTCAGCGGTATAATGTTTGCCCTTGGACCGGAACTTCGTGTGATCAAATCCCACAGAGCTCATGTCTAGGTAGGTGTCCTTGGAGAAGATACCTAACCCCCCGTTTCTCCCACCATTGGCGCTGTTGTGGCAGCCTGCTGCGGTGTTATGCAGCAATCAATAAGGTATGCATTATTATTATTATTATTATTAATATTATTGTGGTGGATTGACTTGCTAAACTGAAACTTTGACACGTGTAGCTATTGAGTCAGAAGTTGAGGTTATGGGTTGTTGTAACACTTGCTCTCTGTCGTGTGTTCTATCTACCAAACTTAACACCTTTCAGTGACAAATCACATGTACCTTCATTTTTTTTTCCCCCTCTTTGCTCTACAGACCATTAGTGGTTCATGCATGGTAGTCAAAGTTTAAGATGATGTGAAAACATTTTTTTTCCTAAGCTGAAAATGTAAAGAAGGATAAACAAGCAAAAACACGTTAAATGAGGATTCCCTAAACGCTATTATCCCTTCTTGTTTTTACTGTTTTCCACAGCAGATTAAATTCTAATGCAAATCGGACCAAAGCAACATTTAAATTGTCATTAATCTGGTCAACAAACAAATAAACTGAGCATGTAAGCCGACACAGTGTGTGGTTATTTATACAAAAACAATGTTTTAGCTTATACAAAAAAAAAAAAAATGGATCTGTGTTTTATTTATTTATCACTTCACTTTTTTTTTTTTTTTTTTTGGTCAGACTGAAACTTTTCAACTTTCAATGAACTGTTCAGTAACGTGGGAACAAATTCTTAGCAACATTTTTGTTCATTTTTCAAAATAAAAAAAAAGTAGTCTATAATACTTGTTGTCCCAATAGGTTTATCATTTTGAGATTGCTATGAGAGTCTTTAAGTTAAAATGATTATGTTCCATCAACAACATAATATAAATAGTTTTTTTTAATGCTTTACTGTAAAAAAAAAAAAAAAAAAAAAACCTTATCTAACTTTTTTTACTAACTTTTATCTTGTACAGTCTTTTGCTAAGTGGGATGTGCCAAGAACGTGTCACGGTGGATGTTCGGTGAACAAATTAACCAGACATTCTGGTCAACCCATCTAGCTCTTCTCTCCACAAAGGAGCAACGGTTCTATTTTGAGTCCGCCCATTCTTATTTATCAGGCATGCAAACACCCAAATTCATGTGCACGGTGACTTCTGCAACACAACAATATTTGCACTCCACCCTTTTCGCAAATCAAGAGATTTGCGAAAAGGATGGAGTGCAAAAATTGTTGCATACCTTTAAGGAAACTCAGAATCTGCCGTAAGCGAATCCCAAGATGTTGGGAAAAGGCGATGCATGTGGATAAAACCAGAAGTGAGCTGAGAACAGTGAAATGAAGGGTTTAAAATGAAGTAAGGAAACAATTAGAAGCACAAAAATATTTGCCGTTGCAAAAAAGCTGTTACTAATTTAGTTGGGAAAATAGTTATTTCAGAAAGTATGCTGTTTTTTTGAGAGAACAACATATATTTTTTGGAACTTATATAAACTGTAAAACTATGGTCATTTGGAAAAAAAATGAATACACATCAAAACATTATCAACATGTGTAAATATGTCATAAATAGCTTTAAAGACATTTTTTTTTTTTTTTACAAATACAGTACAAATGTACATAATGTGTGTATATGTTTGACTTTGTTTGTTGTTTTCTACAAAATGTTGCTATAAATTGGATTTTAGTTCATTCATTTTATTTTTTTATTACTCTTCCCAGCTTGGATGAGACCGAGGAATTGAGACATAAAAGCTTTCAATGTTGATTATGAAGAGAAAACAGCAGGGTTACTGACTCAAAGTATTACAAACATGTGTTTGTAAATGTGAAATGAAGCAGATTGGAGCAATCAAAGCAGATGTTAGACAGTTTCTGTCCAAATAAATAGAAGTATACATCATTAAAGACACTTCCATGTATTGGAAATGACATCTTTTGAAACACAACTTCATTTGCATCTTATTCTGTCAATGTCACTTTTTTTTTCCTCTTATTCCACTTTACTTTTTTTCTAGCTCATCTTTTCCTTAGTGGTGTGAACTCATATCTAGCTGTGCTGATGCCACAAGCATCACTGTCATCACAAGTAAGATTTATGTTTGGGTCGGAACAGCAGGAGAGAGGCACAGAGAGGATGGACAGTTCCACAGACAGGGGGCGAAAATACAAACCGACACACTGACAACTCATTTATCTAAAACAAATACAGACCAATATGTTGCCTTCTACCTTTAAAACAAAACTTTTCTTTTAACATCTGTCTGTTGTTATATTTTGTTTATGTCTTCATACCATAATCCATCTACCTCCGTGTCATCCAAGCAGACGCTTGTTTGCTTGCAAGCTTGTTGTGTTTATTTGAATGTATTTTTTTTTCTTTCAGCTAAACTCACAGAATAAAAAAGAAAAGAAAAAAGAATACCTTTCAGTAGTAAAACTGAGAAGGCATACCGAAAGAATAGTCCAAAGTAAAAAGAAAGTGTACTGAGTCAAAACGTTATTTTAAGTACTTAGGATCAACAGTCCAGAGCAATGGAGAGTGTGAAAAAGAGGTGAAGAAGTGTGTTCAGGCAGGCTGGAATGGGTGGAGAAAGGTATCAGGTGTGATGTGTGATTGAAGAGTTTTGGCTAAAATGAAATGGAAAGTGTCTAAAACCGTGGCGAGACCGGCCATGCTGTTTGGGCTAGAAACAGTGTCACTGAGGAAAAGACAGGAAACAGAAATGGAGGTAGCAGAGATGAAGATGCTGAGGATCTCTCTGGGAGTGACTAGGATTGACAGGATTAGAAATGAGTATATCAGAGGAACAGCACATGGTAGAGGTTTTGGAGATAAAGTCAGAGAAGCCAGCCTGAGATGGTTTGGACATGTGCAGAGGAGAGAGAGATAGAGAAAGAGTACATCGGAAAAAGGATGGTGGGTTTGGAACCACCAGGAAAGAGGTCTAGAGGAAGACCAAAGAGGAGGTTCATGGACACAGTGAAGGAAGACATGAAGATAGTTGGCGTGACAGAAAAGGATGCAGCAGATAGGGTTAGATGGAAGAAATTGACTTGCTGTTGCGACCCCTGGATGGAAAATGCTGAAAAAGTCTGTGAGACAAATATGCCAGGTTAAGATAGTAGATGCTAAAATGACATTGCAAAGCAGCAGACAGGAACTGTGTAAGATCGTCCAGAGACTTGCAGTTTTACAGCGACGTCTACAGACAAACTCTCATCTACAGAATAATTTGGAACTTGATTTTACAAATAAAGAAAAAAAATCAATTTTTCCATAATTGTGTGCTGATTTGCAAACGTACGTAGCTATGCAACAAATATTTAGAAGTAGCAACACAACTCATCCCTTTCTTAGAAGATGACACTGTTGTTATTCTGTTGGCTCAGAAAACATATGAGGAGGTGATGGGTTGGTTTGGTATCCAGAAGGACATATGGTAGTGGATTACGCAAGAGGTCAACAAATGCTTTAGTGAATATGTTCTTCTACAAAAGGTTGAAAAATAGGGAAACCTATAAGAATAAAGGTCGGGGCACACAGGTAGATCTCTATATGTTCTGTAATCTGTCTAATCTGATCAGTTTTTGAAGTTGTAGTAAGACATTCGAGAACAATGGTGTGTAGGATGACTCGCCCGGAAGTCACGCCCTGAATGGAAAAGCTTATGTTTTTTTTTTTTTTTTTTTTTTTTTATTCCAACTCTGGTTAGAGTACCCCAAGTGGTAGAAGAAAATCTACAGAATAGCCGCACCTTTGTATAAGTTTGATGGTTCAAAATCAAGGGGAAAAGTATCAGCTTAAGTTCCAGAAAATGCAGTAGATGAATATGAACAAAGCAGATTTCATTGCGTAATGATGTGAGATAACAAAATGCTAAAGCAGATCAAATAGTAAAATATGTCCGACTTGAAAAATTAGACTAAAAAGACAAGATTATAACTATGATAAGCCAGAAACACACACACAAAACCTATACTTTTTTTTTTTTTTTCTAAAATTGAGTATGAGGAAGATACTCTACAGTGAGAAAATAATCATAACCCATTTACCCCACCCGACCCCAAAACTAACCTAAAATAAAACATTAGGAAGAGCCAGAACACGACAATCTGTATGAACATCAATCACAAGAGACACTGACGCAGATTGGAAGGATTTTAGACAGATGACAGAGAAGGATGTTGCCACGTTTCACACAACATCCTTGAATATGGATCAGCGGACTGATTCATGTCACTTTTGGGGTATCAGAGAATATGAATGAGAGCAGGCTGAAGGACCATTTGGTTACCAAATGTAATGCAATTACCATGACACTCCAATATATCTCTGCAATTAAAGCAGAAATATTAGCATGGTCAGGGACAGAGCGGAAGTCGATTTTAATCAAGACAGAGATTTGAACTGTGCTGGCTTTTCTGATGCGTGGAACTCTGACAAATTGGGTGACAGTTTTTGCAGACAGGAGTCTAAAGATGTGAAAACAGTTCATTTTAAGTTATTCAGCAGGATTGACATTTGATTTGAGAAAGAGGTAAGGGACACTTTTTCTTGTGGCACTGATGTCAGTAGTTCCACTCTGAAAATGCATCCTTTTATGATGAAACGTAAAAAGGGACTTAAACGGATCCAATGAACAATACATAAAATGGACTTCACATAGAGGACTCTGGAGATAAGTTATAAACAAAAGTATTTAGCTTAGTCAGCACCAAACGGGCCTTGGTCACAGTTGTTGAATGAAAAACTAAACCCAAAGAAAAAGGACAATTTAGACCACTGACTGTAGAGATCAGTGTAGACCTGTAGGCTCTGGCTGAGATTGATATGTAAGAGTCTGGATGTGCTTGCGTGCATGTGTATGTGTGTGAGAGAGAGAGAGAAAGAGAGGGGGAAAGAGTAAGAGAGAGAAATGGGAAATTGAGACATTGAAAAACGAGCATGACTTGTTTTGAAGGGAAAGCACAGAATCGATAAACAGTATAGATAAATATGATTTTAGAACCTAATTACAGTTAGACCATTAGTTGGGGTTGCTAATTTATAATTTGATGTATATTCCACTATATTGTTTCTTTTTTTTCAATATGACAGGCAGAGGTTAAAAAATGTCCATTACATACTATGAGTTTTTTTTGGGCTCGAATGAACCAAATCCCTCTTTCTCGTTATACAATTACCCTAATAACATTTACACACTATTCAAGTGTGTTGGATGGTGAATGGACTCCCCTCATATAGCACTTTTCCACCAGTGTCAGCACTAAAAAGGGCTTTAGAATCTACAGTAGCTGACATTTACCCATTCAGACCCACAATCACAGCTGATGGCGGAAGCCGCTATGCAAGGCGCTGCAAGCCACTGCAATGCACTGCGAGGTCGACCGATCAGGAAGAATCATTTGTTAGGTATCTTGGTCAAGGCCACCTCGGCATGAGATGTGGTGCTACAAGGAGCTAAAAGGCACTGCAAAGCCGACTGATCAGGAAGAATTATTCATTAGGTACTGTATCTTGCTCAAGAACAGTTCGGCATGAGTTGCAGTGCTACAAGGCACTACAAGGCGCTACAAGACGCTACAAGGCGCTACAAGGCGCTACAAGGCGCTACAAGGCGCTGCAAGCCCGACCAATCAGGAAGAATCATTCGTTAGGTATTTTGCTCAAGAATACTTTGGCAAGAGGTGCAGAGAATCAAACATAAACCCTCTGGTTACAGGGTGCCTGTGCTACCCACTAAGCCATCTCAAAGTGAAGTAAAGCACAGTATCACTTCTCTGGAAAGATGTATCTTGCTTCCCCATCTGATAATCAACGGAGGTTGCCCTGACACACGTATGTTTGTTCCTTGGGAGCTAGGTTTAGCCCTTTAGTTCCAGTGAAAGTGGCTTTGAATGGTTCAGCATACCAAGATTTTTCAGACAGTGACATGCTGCCAACTTCGTGGAACCAGTTGGAAACTGGTCCTTTTTGATCCATAAACAAAGCAAAGTCCATCAAGACATCGAGAACAGAGTTTGGTGTGAAGAACTACCTGAATGTGCAGACTGTCCTCAACCTTTGGAATGAATAACAGCAGACCGTAAAAGCCGGGGATTCTCGTCTAGTATGACTCTGAATTCACAAATGTGTTTTTAAAACATTGATAGAAAAAATTTGATGAATATACTTGTAAATATTGTGGACATATTTCCTGGACAACGAGAAACCGTCAACGTAGAAAAACCACATTCAATGTCACCTCACCTCAATCATTTGGGAGTCGTAGCAAACATTTGTTACTTCTTCTTTTGGCACTTCCCTTTAGGGGTTGCCACAGCAAGTCAGTTTCTTCCATCTAACCCTATCTGCTGAATCCTCTTTCATCACGCCAACTATCTTCATGTCTTCCTTCACTGAGTCCATGAACCTCCTCTTTGGCCTTCCTCTGGTCCTCTTTCCTGGTAGTTCCAAATCCAGCATCCTTCTTCCTATGTGCTCTCTCTCCTCTGCACATGTCCAAACCATCTCAGTCTTGCCTCTCGAACTTTATACCCAAAACCTCTAACATGTGCTGTTCCCCTGATGTACTCATTTCTAATCCTGTCCATCCTGGTCACTCCAAGAGAGATCCTCAGCATCTTCATCTCTGCTACCTCCATCTCTGTTTCCTGTCTTTTCTTCAGTGCTACTGTTTCTAGACCAAACAGCATGGCCGGTCTCACCACGGTTTTGTACAATTTCCCTTTCATTCTAGCTGAAACTCTTCTGTCGCACATCACACCTGATACTTTCTTCCACCCGTTCCAGCCTGCCTGCACACGCTTTTTCACCTCTTTTCCACACTCTTCATTGCTCTGGACTGTTGATTCCGACTGTTGATGACTGTTGTTCAAGCAAATACTTGTTACAATATAGTTTATTTGTTTTTGTTTTTTTTTTTCATTTGATTTTTAAGGACAGCAAAAAACACCTTGGAAAAGAATTCTTTTTTTTTTTAATACAAAAAAATTGAGCCTAAAATCTGCAATTTTTGGAAATTAAACTAGCATCTATGAGATCCCCGGCACAAGTAGAAATGTCCTCAGGCAAGATACCGGAGTCACAAGGGCAATAAACTGTTCCTCACCTGTGCTGGATAAAACCATCCAAATTACTGTGGTGTGTGCGTTATCTTTCAGAAGATAAAAAAGACAGAAAGAAATGAAAAGTATTTTACTGCCTGTTCATAACTCGAGTTTCACTGCTTACAGTTTTCATCTGGCATGAAAGGAGTAGAAGGGTTGTGATGGTGTTTCACAGTGGGAGTCGAAATGAAGCTATCACAGTGGTGAAGTTAGTTTCCACAAACAGTTTCTGTTTTGCACCTAGCCCTCACACGCAGAGAAACTCACAATTTTCCCGACCTTGCCCCGAGCCCCTGAGAGAGATTGTCTTGTATGCGTGCAAAACTCTCTTAAAAATTGCTGTGTCTCACTCCAAGATGGTGTCTGATTCTGTACACCCTTCATTTCTCCCATGGGCTTTTTTCCCCCATGAGGTTTCATCTAAAGAAAAGTAAAGCTACTTTTGAAATCTTACAAAAAGAGAAAGATAGTAGAGACAGTTGAGTATAGATTCCACTCTTACCCTTTGCATCTAGTTCTACACAACTTTTATTAGTTACAGCAAAAAACTAAAATGCCACATTTTTTAAGGGTCACCCTAAATACATGCTCACTCGAATACAGTGCCAAATAGAATGTAGCGTGTTATTATTTATTGATTTAGAAAAGAAGCGACATAGAGATAGTGGGAGCATCTGAGTGTGTCCAAATTCTATGTCTAATCCCACACTGTGGCCCGTCTTCTCCTCGAGGCCCTAAATGAAACAGGTGAGGAACCGTAACCTCCTGGGGCTGGCCCCACATCTCACCGGTGCCCACACTCAAATTGGTTTCTTCTCCCGCCGTTCCACATCAGTAATTACCTTCCCCAAACACCCAGCCAAGAACAGGAGAAATGAATGTAGACAAATAAACAAAAAGAGCACCAGAAGGCCAAAGTCACAGCACTTTGCACCCACTTGTTTAAGCTGAATATAAAGGTATGGATATTTGGGAGGGGTGTCCAGTGTACCACATCTGTCTCTATAAAAATTTACAAACAGCAACAGGCTTCTACTCTAACAGGGCTGGTTTATTTTTATTTTTTTCTGTTTGAGTGGTTTTCCCTTGGGTTTTCAGCCTTCAGTGTATTGTTGTAAACACACCAGCCACCCATACTGCAGTCCATAGAAAGAATCTGTCTTGTACGGATGCTGCAAAGAGGATAAAAAATATCTTTTGAATTCCTTCTTAGCAACATTTTGACCCAACATGGATTCAATTACAATTTCTTCTGCACGTGTTTCCTTATTTTATCGTTCAATGGGGAAAATAATTTTGCTGCTTTATACCGCATGACGGTGCCAAAGGTGGGACAAAACTAAGGGGTTAGGTGTCTGCTCCTAGGACACATAAGAATGGTCCCAGTGCAAATCGAACTGGCTTCCCCCGGTCCGAGGACAGACATTCTACTACTAGGCCAATTCCTCCCCAGCCCCATAGTTGCCATTGAGTAACTGTGGGCAGTCTTCTTAATTTTCTTCATTATTTTTCATTGTTATTATTGTACAAATTTAAAAACCATTGTAATGTTGTTTGAAGAGATAATTAACAGATGAACAGATTTTTTTGGGTAATTTGGTAGATTTCCCTCGTAAATATCATCAGTTGCATTAATTTGGAGTTGTGGCTGTTCTGTCCTTGTAACTGACTTAATGAATTTGAATAATGAATAAACTTTTAAATCCAAAGTCCTTTTCTTTCGTATTTTTTATAGTTTCTAGTTTTATTCAGTTCATGACCTCCTGATGTAGTTCATGGAAAAATGTTACTTCTATTTACCTGAATAGGAAATCCCTCAAATAGGAGTTTAAATTAAATGAATTACTCTATTCATCCCTCACCGGGGAAATTTGTTTGCTGCACTCCTTACACCGCAGCAGGCTGCCCTTCAACGGCGC
Source organism: Neostethus bicornis (assembly GCA_902685375.1). Lineage (NCBI taxonomy): Eukaryota > Metazoa > Chordata > Actinopteri > Atheriniformes > Phallostethidae > Neostethus > Neostethus bicornis. The sequence continues at coordinate 8,415,016 of LR738542.1, read as the reverse complement.
CAATGGTGGGAGAAGCGGGGGTTAGGTGTCTTCACCAAGGACCCTAGACGTGCTCTCCGTGGGACGCGAACCCACGACCTTCCGGTCCGCGGGCGAACGCTCTAACCACGCGGCCACCGTCTCCACTCCAAATATAAGCAAGTATATTTAGCTATAATTTATCATTTTCCAATTATAAATTAGAAGGGGGAGACGGTGGCTCAGTGGTAGAGTGTTCGCTCACGAACTGGAAGCTAACCGGAAATTTGCGGGTTCGATTCCCACTGAGTTCACATCTAGAGTCCTTGAAGAAGATACCTAACCCCCTGTTTCTCCCACCATTGGCGCCATCGTGGCAGCCTGCTCCGGTGTAGTATCGCAGCACACAAGTTTCCCCAGTGAGGGATAAATAGAGTGTGTATAAATAAAAAAAAAAATATATATACTGCTTTTGTTGGGACATTTTGTACCACATTGCAGTATCTAAAACCAGTCGATTAAGCTCTTTCTTTTTCTTCTTACATGCATTTATTTTAGGAAATGATCATGAAAGGATTTGTTCCTGTGCAGCTGTCAGGTGGGTGGAGACAGAGTGTGGGTTACCTGCCGTGCCCTATGTCAGAATAAACCTAGTCAGAAGCACATGATGACTCGTGTCCTTGTGCTTTGCACCGTCAACACATCCGTTTGTCTCCCAGCAACCCATTTTCTACCTTCAGAGTCCCATTAAGTTGAATGAAGCATGTTTAAAGGGCCTTCGCCTATGCTGACACTGACACCTTGTCAAAGGTTCCAAGATTAGCTTTTTGTTATCAGTCTGTCTGTGAAAGGCCTGATGAAGTGTGTGTTACATAAAAAAAGAAATAAAAAAAAAAGAAGCTAACAATAGGCCACCGATAAAAAAAAAAGCAGATAGCTTGGACAAATTTATAACGAGATAAAGTGTCAGAGTGCATACAGGTTGTTCACGCTCAAAATGATCAAAGTGTAAAAGCTACAAGACAGTTTTAGCACACCAGTGCGCAGACTAACAGAATTTGAACATCCGCTTTACTAGGGTGTGAAAGCTATGGTGTGGGGGCTCATTTGTGACACAAAATGTCTTTTAATCTGGTCCACAAAATTTGAACAAATTAAAGGATGAACTTTAAAGGAACAAATCACTGTTTTTCCCTCGTATCTTGATCAATTTTTTGATAATTTAAATAAACTAAGACATTTTTCTCCTACGTTGGTGCGCCATAAAACAATTGTGAACATAGTAAGGAAGTAGGGAGACAATGGCTCACTTGGGAGACGGTGGCTCAGTGGTTTAAGCTTCCGCCCACAGACCAGAAGTTAACCGGAAGTTCGTGGGTTCGCATACCACTGAGTTCACGTCTAGGGTCTTTGGAGAAGACACCGAACCCCACCTCCCACCATAGGCGTTGCCATGACAAAACAAGCAACTTTTGTTTGATGGTCTCCCCGTGGTGGCCGTATTTAGTTTAAGTTTCTTTTTTGTTTTGTGTCACTTCTGTGGTCCGATGGACGGCTTGGGCCCGGTGGGAATTGAACAAGGTTCTCCCGGTCGAAAGACGGTAACTCTACCACTAGGCCTACGTCCTCTGGGACCAAGTTTAATTTTTATTTGCCTCATTCAGTCTCAGCTTGGTCAGCATTGATGAAAACATTTTTTTCCTGCTTTTGTCTGTACATGGATTGAGCTGTTTTTAAAGCCTGTGACCAGACAGGTAGTTTTCTGTATAGCGAATATAGAGAAAAATCATTCTGGATTCCAGGCTACTTCTTTTTTTCAGTCCTTGGGAGAGACGGTGGTTTAGTGGTTAGAGCGTAGAGCGTTCGCCCGCAGACTGAAAGTCAACCGGAAGTTCATGGGTTCGCATCGCACTGAGTGCATGTCTAAGGTCCTTGGAGAAGACACCTAACCCCCCTGTTACTCCAACCATGGGCACAGTCGTAGGCAGCCTACTGCGGTATAGGAGTGCAGCTCACAAATTTCCCTGGAGAGGGATGAATAAAGTGAGTAAAAATAAATAAATAATTAACCAGGATCTGAGCTCCCCGTTAATTTATAGTAACTAACGCTTTTGCGCATGCCCATATCCAAAAAAACCTTCACCCCCCTCTCCAGTTCAGCAACTCATTTACCGTATTTTCCACACTATGAGGCGCACCTTCAATAAATTACATTTTTTAAACTTTTTCCATATATAAGGCACACCACATTATAAGGCGCAACAGTAAAGGCTTGGCGCAGCGCATCCTCTTGCTTCCTCCACTTCCTCACCATGGATTCATTGATGTTAAACTTTCTCACTGCGATTCTATTCCTGTGTTCTACTGCGGGACCGATCGCCTTGAGTTTAAACTCTGCGGTGTAACAGTGTCTCTTGGTAGGAGCCATTTCCGGGTCTTTACACAAACACACAAATGGAAATAGGTGTGTTCGAGATGATACAGGCGGACGCAGTTCTGATCGGTGCAGATCGGTGCGCAATGCATGCTGGTTAGTTTTTGAATGCAAAACCTAACCACCTATTGAAACACCCTTTCATTTATCCCAGCGTGCACCGCGCACTACTTCTTCTACGGGGGAAATAGAGTCGGCGGCTGCTTACCGCAGTTGCGACACCTGTTGTAGCTCAATATTAATCCATATATAAGGCGCTCTGGGTTAAAAGGCGCATCGTGGACTTTAGAGAAAATTTAAGGTTTTTAGGTGCGCCTTATAGTGTGGAAAATACGGTAGTTACGTTACCTATGCTACCTACCTGTGTTGCACTATACCAACTAATAGGTAGCATAACTTGACTTGCGTTGTTTTGGGTTTTTTTGTCTGGCATTTCATCACAGAAGGAACATCTGTGTTCTCGACAGAACCTTAACCCTTCTCTACAAAGTCGGCTTATGGAATATATTTTAGGTCACACTGGAGTTTTTAGGTTGTTCTACTTTGCTGTTACAAATGTGTCTCTACAGTCTGTTAGGAGAAAAAGAAAGGCTTCTTGTCATTTTAATACTACAGTCATAGACATGAGGGAGGAGGATGGTAATTACCAGGATCTAAAAACAACTCATGTACACAAACTCTAACAAGGCCCATGGCGCCCTAAGACGTGTACACAAGCAGCACAGCTGGAGGTGAATTTTTTCAGCTCCCTTCTTTTCAAATTTTACCTCAAATCTCTCGCCTCAAACAACAACAACAAACCAGATAATTGTGTTGAAATCCTCCTCGTGTCCTGATCTCCGCAGATAATGACATTCATATTCTTGGGCGTGCTACACAGACAAAAAGCCCTCTAAATCAGGTTTGCTCCCCCCTCATCTTCAAAGAACATAAATGTGAGTTTGAGAAATTTAGGAGGGGGAATCTGGCAGTGTTTTGGAAGGACAGGGAGGGGAGGAAAAAAGAGCTATGCCAATGTGAACAGTCCAAGCTCCGCAATCTGCCCATCCAGATTGCTGCTTGGACCCGTTTGTCTTTCAACTGGGAAATATCAGGTGGTGCTGGTGAATGACTTTGGTTCTTTGAGGTCCAAAAAAAAAAAAAGAGAGAACTTAATCTTGTGAAAAAAAAAAAAAAAAAAACACAGTTTGGTCAGCTATTTAAAGTAGTTAATTGGGGGGAAAAAATGCCAAATCGTAAAAAAAATGACTAATATTTATTTAAATTGTCCTCTACGTTTTTTCTTGTATCTTTTTATGTATTTTCTCAAGCTTAAACGAATGAGCTTCATCTTGTTAGTCACTACAGAGAAAAACAGAACCTAAAAAATTTAATTAATTTTGGCTTTTTTCCAAGTTTCTCACACACGACGAGCTTTAATAACAATTCTACCTTAGAAAAAGTGACACATCTGGAGCTTCTGAACGCACACACAAGTATTACCTTACAGCAGGTCGACCTGGGGCTGTCAAACTACAAAATACATGCAAATTAGCTACTGTATCTGTTTACTAAGCATTAAAAAATAAACTTCATTAGCAGTGGATCTTGTATATTTTTAGTTGTATTCTTTAGGATGGTGACAGAGCAGGTAGTGAAACTGGAGCTCTGTTCTTGTGCACCCCTTATAGATCAGTAGGAAGTGACACCACAGCACAGCAACTCTAAAACCCAGCAACACATCACAGCTGGAGACACGACGGGTATGATCTAGAGCCATAACTTCCTCTGCAAGTCTCGTTGCTTCAAATTCAATGCTGAAGTAAGATTTTCTGTTTAAAAAGACCACCATGTGGGAACTAAAGTCACATTTGGATTTTTTTTTTTTTTGCTAAAACTTTTTTGGTTTCAATTGAAAATGAAATACTGAAGAAATAACTAAGCTTAAACAATACGAGTGACATGTTTTTGCTCTATTTTAAAGAAAAAAATTTATTCATTTCTATTATGAACAAAATTTGTAGACACAGTCGAGTAGGTCGAGGGGTCCAGTGTGATTGGTTCAGGATTGGGTCTCAGGTCATTCTTCAACTATTTTCATCTGGCTGAAAAAAAAGGCCTCAAAAACAGCTGTATGTTAATTCAAAATGCTGCCTGAGTCCTAACAAGAACCAGAAAATATGATGACTTTAATCCCGTACTCAGGACTCTGCACTGGCTTCCTGCGTTACTCCGTTTTTGCGTTTGCAAGTGGATGTGCGAAAACGGAGATTTGCGTTATTGTGCGTCACTACCTGCGACAAGTAATGCACATACGTCATTCGTGTGCGTTCTTGTTTACAAAAGCAGACAGTGGGCAGCATGGATCCACGGAAACAGGCATTACTTTTTACCTTGTTGCAGACCCTCTTTTCTTGGCTTCTTATCCACTCTCAACTGCTCTTGCTTCTTGTTGAGGAGCAAAGGAGGAGACGTGTTACAATCGGCGATTATTAATCACATAATCCTCCCTCCACCTCCACTCAATACTGCCCACTACTGGTCTGGCATGCTCATAATCGCACTCAGAAGTGAATTTATACGGCTCCCTGTGGACGCGGATACTTTGAAAACGGTTACGTGTGGACGCGAGCGTTTTTCTAAAGAAAAACAGGACAGCAGTGTTTTCAAAAATACCCGGCTACGTGTGGACAGGGCCCAAATCTAAGCTGAAAACAGATCCGATTAATTGTGCATTTGAGATTAATCACTCTATTTATTTACTTTTAACATTTTCATTTTATGTTGTGTAATTTTTATGCATTTTTTTTCTGACTTCAAGCACTTGGAAATACTTTTTGTATGAATTATGCTACAAATAAACTTGCCTTGGGTCTCTGTTTTTTTTTTTCTTTTTTTTTTATAGATGATGAAGTCCTCTTGGCTTCAAAAGGCTATCATCTCCAACTCCCACTGGCCCGATTTCTCACACTCTTGAACCCTAAGAAACTTAAATCCCACCACTTGAGGAGTGCCCGTGTCCCTTCCCTGACCTGTGGAGGGTACTCCTTCTTTGTTTGGTCAAAATCACTGCGTTGAGTCCCATCTCGGCTACATCCCACTCAGCAGCAAGTCAAAAAAAAAAAAAATAGCTTGTATGCAAGAAACTTCAAAAGTAAATGTGTGCTTGTAGTTTTATAACTCCACTTATTTTTAATGATTCACTTCAAAATAACACAGATGGAGTATTCTCAGAGCGATACTCCCACAAAAATCCGATCAATAAAACCTGCTATCAGGAGGGAATTGCAAAAAAAAAATTAAAACAACAAATTAAGCTTTCTTAATTGCCTTTTGTTTATTATCAGGAGGAAAAAAAACAACATTTTTATGCTTCTAAAGTGAGAGCTACTATGAGTTGTTGCGTGCATGAGCGATGAGGGAGCGTGTGGAGGTTTACACACAGTCATGTGGAGCTGTGATACGTTATGCTAATAGGTGATTCATTTGGTGAACATATGATGATAAACGAGATGTTTGCAGGAGTCTGACATAAAAAAGATGTTTTAGAAACACCGGCGTGATCACATCAGTAACTATCACGGTCACTGGCAAATGAGAAAAAAAAAAAAAAAGTGTTATTGCACTTTTTGCTTTAGTTATTTTTGTGAATTATTCTATGTGAATAGCATCAAAATGAGTATGTATGAATGCACCTGTCAGATAAAAGCCTGCTTTGCTGAGTCCAACACATCTGCTTTAGCAGCAGGCTCTCACTCACCTCAGCCAGTTGTCATTTGTAAACAGACTCAGGGAGCATGTGATGGAGAGCCTGTTGCCTGGGTTACAGCCTGCTGCAGAAGTTCAGGCCCACCAGGCTCATTAGGGATGCCAAGGTTGTACACACACAAGCCAGGAGCTTTTCAGAGTATCCTCTTCCCCGAGGAAAGGCTTGGAGGCAAATCTGAGCGAAGCTACACCGAACTATGTCCACACAGACTCAAAAAGAAAAACCTTATCTTATGACAGTACTCCTCGTGAATGGATGAGGATTTTAAATACATTAACCATTTCTTTATTCTGATCATCTGATTTATGCAACATAAATAATTTATTCTGATTTGTGTCTCTTTTTTTTCTACTTTCTGATCCTTTGTAAAGTGAAGCACCCCTCTCATCATTCAGGGGGATTTTGAACTCCACAATGAGCCCTTTTGTCATGAAAAGCAAAATGATAATGGGCTAAATGAGTGGAGTTATGCTCTCCCACCCTCAGATTTGGAAGGCATATCCACTGCTGTTCACCCCCTCTTTCCCTCCGCTGGCAGTAAATGATTCTGCCAAGATGAACGGCTTGTGGGGAGGGAGCAGACCACTTAGGTCATACTTCAAGTATTTCATCTGGCAGAAGAAAATTGACTGGTTGACGCTCTATTATTTCAGTCAAGACAGAGCCTTTTCTGTACATTTCAAACAGAATTTAAATCCTAAATTTACAGTTGGCTAGAAGACTTGTGAAATAAGAATGGGATCATTTTAGGGAGGGGAAGGTAAAAAATATGCATGTTCTTACACTTTATTTTTCTTTATGCACACGGTTCAAACCATCTGTTCATCTACACATATTGTTAAGGGGAATAAAATAAAAGATGTAAACATATGAAGCTTAGGCCTGGGGCCTGCAGGGATCAAAGCAGCTTATTCCGGCCCAAAGACGGTCATTCTATCACTGAGCCAATGCCTCACATATATACATATACTGTATCAATGTATCAGCAAACAATACATTCGACATCCCGGTGAGTCACACGATGGAGAAGAAGGGAACTGGCATGGTAGTGATATGCATAACGGGGTAAGAAAAGGCTTCGTTTACAGTTGTGCCAATGGACAGAAACTGCTCCCGATGGTGATTTTAGACAAAAGACACGTTTCCAGCAGGCGTCATTATTATGGCTAATGAAAAGGTCTGAATGGATGAGGGAATGATGAAAGAGTGTCTGAGCCAGGTGTATGTAAGGAGACCGGCACCACTATCGCTTCTGAGTTTTTACTCTATGCGTGCTCATCTCACCGCCAACGTGACAAAAACAAGTAAAGCAGATGAACGCTACGTTTGCTGTGATTCCGGGAGGTCTGACAAAGGAACTCCAACCGCTGGAGATCAGCGATGGATGACCGAAGGGTGGAAGGCAGCGCCGGGCGAGTTATGCCACAGTGTACCTGTGGATTGCAGATGCTCGGGCTAATGTGTCTGCTGGTACTGTTGTCCGAGCTTTCGCAAAAGCCGGCATCATTTCCGAGGAGCTGCACGGTACAGAGAGTGACTCAGACAGCGAGAAAAGGGAACCTGCTATGTTGGATTTAGCACAGCTGTTCCATTCTGAAACAGAGGATGAGGACTCTGATGTATTTGATTAACGACCAGTAATGTGCTTGTTTTAGTTTTGTTGTAACTAATATTTAAATAAAGCACAACCAAATTCAGTTTTGCCCCCTATCTATTTTTAAATATGCACATTGTCTGCTTGTGTGTGTTGTTGTAAAGTGGACATACACAGTAGAGGATATGTACGTATATAAAACCTGCGCCCTAACATCAGGTGCGCCTCATGTGTGTGTTAAATACAGTAATGGCACACATAACTGAGACTGCGCCGTTTAGTATGGTGCACCTTTTTGTTCGTGAAAATACGGTATGTTGCATATACATGAAAAAGTTTACATGTAGAATCAAGTATAAATTTATCTTTAAACACATGGTAAGTATTTAATCATGATTAGATTTGGACCCTCAAATAAAGCAAACTACCAAAAATGTCACACTTGCTTTGTTTTATGGGAATGACACTGCCTTTTAATGCAAACAGTGGATATTCGAATGATTTTTCACCTCACTTACATTCCCATTGACATCCCCACTTAGTGTAATGTCTGTTTAAACCTGGCCCTAAAGGCTCTCCTATCGTCTACACCAGCAGTCCTGGACATGTCCAGTGATGCCTGTGCAACATTTTCTTCATCTCTTTTCTCACTGCAGCAAAGAGGCAGACAGGGTCCTCCATCACCCTCACTGAGGTAAGACGGGTGGATCTATGAGCTGAAACGGGTTTGGTGGCAGGGTGGGTCTAGCTGAAAGCCAGGCCAGACACATCTCCCGTTAGATCAATCACATTTCTTTCTTTCTGTCCTTGAGCCTATCTCTCTTCTCGTTTTACTCGTCATGTCCTACTTAAAGAGAAACCATATGGGATTGAAAACTTTACCATCGCTGAAGTTTTTAGTTGTTTGTTTCCTCTAATTTATGCAGTTTGTCTGATTTTAATGACAAAAAAACAATCAGCCTGGTTAAAACTTCTTTGTTTCTTTCACATTTATTTAATTCACTGCATCAATTAATGCTGCGGTATTTACAGAAAACTACGTTTGCATCTACAGACGAGGTGAGCACGTCTTGTGCGAGGGGTTTCATCAGCCGCTTTGTGTGATCATTGTTGTGTCGAAACACTTCACTTTGGCGCTGACACTCCAGATACAAGGAGCCATAAAGAATGCCTGTCGGCCTCAAAGCACCCATCCATCCACAAACACTCCACACTAGCTGAACCCTCTGATCTTTTCCAGACACCAGGCTTGCAATGATAGCGTGGCGGCGGGAGATTAGACAGCACACTCAAACCAAGTTGTACGCTGACACGCTCAGTTCTTCTCAATGAGTCGGGGTGAATGAATCAGAGAGACTCATCACTGTGATGCAAAAAAAGTGTGTCCAGTTTTTATGTGGTTTGCAAAGTAATTTACAGGTTAACAATAAGGCCTTGTGGCAAGACGTCTGCTCGTTTGAATCCAGGTTAGGAAGAGGCTTGGGACACTGTCCATTCAGAGTGGAGTTGAACCGATTAATCAATTGTAAGTAGCCAATAGGTGACCATGTGTGACAACGTTTGTTCATCCAAAGTGTGGATTTTTAACTTTTAAGAGGCACGACGCAGTGTTGTTTTTGTCAACGATGACAAAAATGACATGAACTCGTTGAAGAAGCATTTTTTCATGACACTGACGTAACAATAACAAAAAAAAATGCGACATTTTGGCGACGAAAATGTGACGAGACATTTGCAAGTTTCTGTTGACGAGACGAAAATGTAACAAAATAGGCATTAGACTTTCACATTTCTGTCTGTGAAAAGAGAAAGCACAGCGGCTGCATCTGTCTCTCACGGTGGCACGCCCCCCACAATGCTGCACGTTCACACCGTCTACACAACACACCTGCAGCCACGAGGAAATCACAAACCATGATGAAAACAGCAGCAAAGGAACTTCGTGGTCAGAAACTTAAAGTTTTCCGCATATTTTGCGCAAACAGCATGCTAACTTCAAGCTAATGTTAGCTTGTCGGCGCTGCTAACTTCTTTAGTTAGCTTGGTTGCGCTAACCACTGGTTTAAAGACACAATGCAGTGTTTACTTTGTTTACAGGGTTATTAAGAGGTGCCATTTTTAAGTATACATAAGTTACAACGTTCCTCACTCATTGAAAAATTTCTATTTATTTTACGTTGTTTTACATTGTTCGCTGTTTTTCTGCAAGTTAAAGCTCGGCAGAGTTTTTTTTTTTCTTTTTTTTTTTTTTTTTTTCAAACAAATAACCTGCATCCTTCTCAGTAATAAAAACACAATCGTTAAAGTTTTTTTTTTTTTTAAACACTAAAACTAGACTAAAACTTAAATTAATATTTGTCCAAAGACGAAGACTAAAACGAAAACTTAGATGACTGCCAAAAATGACAATGGCACGACGTCACCTGTAACATCCGACCAAATAAAAGTAAATTCAGTAGCCATTTTCTTCCAATCTGAACAGCACCATGTCAAATCAATGGACCCGGACCAATGTAGTCATTGCAGTCAGCTTAGATATGTCAACTCCTTCCACACCAGAAGTAAGCTTGTTGAAAGTAAACTGCAGCAAATCTGTTGGACTCATGGTCTGGCTGTATGGTCTGGCAATCAGACCAGCCAAATGTCCCCAAAATCAGGAAAGGGTCGGGCATTATACTTGTGATAGAGAGCGGGACAAGTGGTCCAGAAAGTGGAGGGATATTTGCAAAAAATGATCACCTCTGCCAGGAAGGCGGAAAAGCAAGAAGTTGGGCTACTTGAAGGCACCATTTTAAATGTTCGGAATAGTTACAAACTACCCAGCGGACCATGCAGCAAATTGAAATCATTAAGAGGCCAAATGGATATTTGTAACAACTGAGAGTCAGCTGAATAAGAACAAAGTCTGGATCATCAACTTTTATGCCCTATTGGTTACTCACAGTTGGCATTATAACCTGGTCAAATGAGATCATAAAGACAAGGAAGCTTCTTACAGAAGGAAGTTCATCTTAACCCTAAGCAGATAGGAGGAATGTATGGACTAGTGAGCTTCTATTCAAACAAGGCAACAAAGAGCCTAGTTTTCATCAGAAGGATGACCCTAAGGCATTAGAAGAACAGTGAGGCAGTTAAAAACCAATGAGGGAGAAGATGGACCATCATAAGGGCGTATGGCCATCCTTGGTATAAAGAAGTCTTAGAAATGTTAGTCTCAAGGGCAGATCGACTCACAGTTCTGGTATCAGCAATGCAAAAAAAAAAAAAAAATACTATACATTAGAGTCTTTTGGAAGACTTTAGGTGGAAGGTTAGTAAATTAGCTTCAGAAAAGCAGGTGCATGGCAGTAGGATTTAAAATTCAGACAATGCATCTCACATGTCTAACAGTACAGAAATGTGTAGTAATGGTAACAAAAAGTATCTTTCAAAATAATGGATTTTTTTTTTTTTTCATATCAATACCTGAACCACTTATTCCTGATGTGGTTACAGGGGGCACTGGAGCCCATCCCGGCTGATTTAAGGCAACAGGCAGGGTACATCTCAAACAGGTCACCACATACAAACAACCATTCACACACCAACTTGTTCCTAGGGACAATTTTGTAACGGCCAGTCAACCTAGCAAGCACATTTTTGGAGGGTGGAAAAAAAACGGAGTCTTCTTCTTTCAGCATTTCCCTACATGTCCTCTTTCACTGTATCCATGAACAACCACTATGTCTTCCTCTAGGCCTCTTTCCTGGTGGTTCCAAATCCAGCATCCTTCTGTACTCTCTCTCTCTCTCCTCTGCAAATGTCCAAACCATCTCAGTCTGGCCTCTCTGACTTTAACTCCAAAACCTCTGACACGTGCTGTTCCCCTGATGTACTCATTTCTAATCCTGTCCATTCCGGTCACTCCATCCTGGAGAAAACCGGTGTACCAGGAGGGGACTTACTCATACATAGGGAGAACATGCAAACTTCACACAAAAAGACCAGTGTTCCAAGCCTTGTGTCCAACCAGCATTCGAACCCTGACCTTCTTGCTGTGAGCCAACACCCCTAACCACTGAGCCACTGTCCAACCAATCATAAAAAATTTACAAGCATAAACTATTCTGATAGTTTAAGATCAAAGATGGCAGACTGACATCATATGTTGTTCAAACTGCATAAAATCTGACTTAAATATTCAAACTAAAAATATGTATTGCATTAATAAATAAAGTAAACAATTGGTAATGAATAAGCATTAACCGGTTTTGTCAGTAAAGCAATTCTGTTAGACTTTTATTTTTAATGGTTTTTGTATGGTTTCTTAACAAACACCATTAAAAAAAAATTTGTTATGATTTTTTTCTTTTTAAGAATATGTTTCAATATCAGTATAAATGCATCTCAAAAAATATACATGTATTAATTTGTTTTTTTTTCACCAACTTCAAATGATGTTAACGTTTCTATATGTGTACGTTTCTGTCCTTCAAAGAAGAAAGTAGTGATAGATGTGGTGATCCCAAGAGAGAGCAACATCAAGAAAAAGAAACATAAGAAGTAAAAAAAAAATGCTAAGGGTTGAAATAAGTGGAGAAGATCTGTGACCTAAAACCAGAGAGTGGTTCTAGCCTGAGGAAAAATAAAGATCTAGAGCCAGTAGCCTTGCATTAAACTGTTGGGAACTACTCAGAAGTTTTGTCCATGAAAACTTATAATAACCATCATCTTGCAAGTTCGAGTTGGAGGGAAAAAGAAATAGTGGGTAGTAATTATAAAAATTATTTTTATAAAGTCTTACATAAAAATGGGTCACGCTTGTATCGTTTAAAGGTCTCGCCTGCTATTTTCAGAGGCATCAAATAAAAGAATGTGTCGGATATTTTAAACCAAGAAAAAAATAAAAAGGAAACCTATTATCTGCTCGTAAATCCCCAAGAAAATCTGTAAATCTGTGTGTGTGTCTTGTACAATCTCCGTATTATGATGTGTGTGTAATTCCATCAACAGATACCAAAGGAAAGGATGAAGACAAACATTGGAGACTAAACATATTTGTTCTCTAGGGGGAAAAAAAATAGAAAAGAGGAAGAAAACTGAGTTTTGTGTTTGTCTGAGGAAATATGAATATAAATGCTGTCGTGTTTCGCTTTTATCTTTTGCTTGCTTTGATAAAATTTCTGAGTTTCATTGATTGAGCATTGGTAATCCAGGTCGGGGCCCTCAACTGGCGGCCACAGAGGCAACCCAAGCATTGAGCCGGCCGGACTGAAATTGATCCTGGCTCTCACCTGAATCAAATACTGTCCAAATCCTCTGTGCCATGAGGCAGCAGATACAATATTTTGTTTGACCCCAGTGCTAAGTGAGATAGAGGAAGAAAAAAGCAAAGAAAGACAAAGAGAGAAACAAAACACGACACATTTTTGTCAACCAAAAACGACTGCATCACATGCAAAAATCTGCAATTAAAACGAACCAATTGACTTCTCTACAAATAACAAGTGATCACGTTTTCCTTTTTATTCTAATTGAAACGAAAACAAAAATGTTGCTGCAGTCAGCGGTTCATTGGAGACAAAAGTCCACGGATCACACAAAATGACAAATCAAAACCTGTGGAGGAGGAATTGTGAGCGCGTGTGAAACCAATTCAATTGTAATATGCTGTACCCCGCTGAACACAAGAGACGGCTCTGCAAATCTTAAACCGTTCATGTGACTGTCTGTGTTCAATCACTTGTGTGACACGATACTGTGTGCTGATGCACGGCTGTACAAAAAGCAATAAACTGTGATTAAATTAAATAATGTAGAGGTTAAAACTTTGAGCAAATTATATTTAATGGTATTGAATTGGGAGTTACGTGTTCCTACTTTTTTTCACTGCTTTTCAAGCGTTCTCTATATTATTTCAATTGTTAAATTTATTTCTATTTTGTTTTATTATGAAGCCTTTTGGTTATTTTTTTTCTTTTAAAAACGTGTTGTTTCATCTTCTAAACCGCCCATCCCAAATGGGACAAAGGGGGTGCCGGACTTTATCCCAGCTGATTCAAGGCAATGGGCAGGGTGCATCCCAAACAGGTCGCCAGTCTGTCGCAGGGTCACCCACACACACACAACCACCCATCGACGGACACACGGTCATTCCAAGAGGACATTTCATGATGGCCATTCAACCTACCATCCTTGTCTTTGCAGGGTGTAAGGGAGAACAAGACTTGAGTTGTTCTCCCCAACTCAAGAATACATGGGGAGAACATGCAAACTCCACACAGATGGTCCAGTGTTCCAAACCCCCAGACCTTCTTGCTGTGAGGGCACCATGCTAAACACTGTTCAACCGAGTTTCTTCCATCTAACCCTATCTCCTGAATCTTCTTCAGTCACACCAACTATCTTTATGTCTTCCTTCACTGTATCCATGAACCTCCTGTTTGGTATTCCTCTAGGCCTCTTGCCTAGTGGTTCCAAAACCAGCATCCTTCTGGCAATGTACTCTCTCTCTTCTCTGCACATGTCCAAACCATCTCTCAGTCTGGCCTCTCTGATTTTATCTCCAAAACCTCAAACATGTGCTGTTCCTCTGATCCTGTCCATTCTGGTCACTCCCTGAGAGATCCTCAGCATCTTCATCTCTGCTACCTCCATCTCTGTTTCCTGTCTTTTCCTCAGTGCCACTGACTCTGGACCAAACAGCATGGCCACTCTCACCACGGCTAAAACGTGCTATAGAATAAAGTTAAAATTGTCATTATGTTACATAACTTTTAAATGTAGTTGTTTGAATCCTGACTTTTTATATCATAACAGCGTGTGTTTACTAATCGTTTTCTTCATTCTTCTGTGAGTTTAGGTGTCGTTCTAGAAATAGATCAATCTGACAAATAAAACAGAACAGTGTGGACATCAAGCAGCATCTTTCTGTTGTAATTAGATCTCTCACCCTGTATGTAATTTCTCACATAGACGTAATGATAACACATGAATTCTCTAAAGTATCTTGCACTGAGATGGAAACATGTCTCATTAGCATTTCCACATCAAAGCCAGTGCCATTATGGAGAGATTTCTTTAATAAGCTCTGAAGTCTTCTTAAGATGGAAGTAATGTGTTCTCTTTCAGCCGTAGATGTTTGAGACCAACATGTGAAGCAGTCTGTTGCTCCTCCTACAATTTCAGACATAAAAACAGATCATAAACTATCTTTAAGAAACCTCGTAGGCTTTAGAAATATTTTTAATAATTTCGGAAATGACAGTAAGAGTCTCATTATTTTAGGTTGGGTACTGATTTGTTGACCATAAGGTCAATTTTATCTGGATAAATAATACATAGGTGGCACAGTAGTCTCATAGCGAGGAGGTTGGAGTTTAAATCCTGGGTGTAGGACGAAGCTTGGAACACAAGCGGTGCTGTGTGGAGTACATGATCTCCTCGTGTATGTGTGGGTTTTCTCTGAGTACTCTGGATTCCTTCCACCTTCCAAAAACATTGATGTTAGGTTGATTGGCTGCGGTGAAATTGCCCCTAGGAATGAGAATGCAAGTGTGTGGCTCCGCAACGGACTGGCGACCAGCTTGGGGTGTGTACTACCGTTCGCCTGAAATCAGACGGGATAGGCTCCGGCATCCTCGACATCACCGCTGAGGGATGCCACTGACAAACAATAGAAGAAAAACTAAACAAGGCCCGATGACAAAACTTTATATTATTTTTTGTTTGTTTGTTTCCGTTCCATGATTGTCCGCTCATCCGGGGCCGGGTCGTGGGGGCAACATCCTCCAGCTCACTTGGGAGGATCCCAAGTCATTCCCCAGACAGCTGTGTGACATAGTCTCTCCAGCGGGTCCACGGTCTGCGTCCTGGTCTCCTCCCGGTGGGACGTGCCCGAAACACCTCAAAAGCGAGGCTTCCAGGCAGCATCCTGACCCGAACCACCCCATCTGGCTCCTCTCGACCTGGAGGAGTAGCGGCTCGACACCATGCTCCTCCCAAATGGCAGAGCTCCTCACCTGATCTCTGAGTGAGAGCCCAGCCATCCTGCGGAGGAAGCTCATTTCGGCCGCTTGTATCCGCAATCTCATTCTTTCGGTCACCACCCACAGTTGGTGACCACAGGTGAGGGTGGGAACGTAGATCGACTTGTAAAGCGAGAGCTTTGCTTTTCGGCTCAGTTCTCTCTTTTCTCTATCTTTCTCTCTCTCTATCTTTTTTTTTGTTCTTTTTTTTAAATCTTCAGAAATCGAATAGTATGTTTCAGTTATTTTCCTAACAAATCAGGATACAAAGACAACAATAACAACATATTTTATCTCAGTTCAGGTAACAAAGAAAAGTTTATTTCATCACCTATTTGATTATTTCAAACGCATCATTTTAAAGTCTTGCAACATTAAAAAGTTGCATCACCACAGATAAAATAAAAAAATATTGAAGATTTCCTTATCAGTCATTTATTTTCTACTAAATCACATGCCAACCTGAAACGCTAAGCAGCACAAAGAGATGTCTTATAATCTCTGAAGGCTTTTGTTCTGGTCAAACCCAAGGTCACGACTAACAAGGCCATGTTCACCATGGCGACAACAGAGTAATCCCATCAGTGAGCATCAGCCTGTCTCATTGTATTTATCTGCAGGGTTTCAGCTCTGGAACACTCCACATTGATTGCTGTCCAGGAGAAAATCCTGGTGTAGCAGAAAGTAAAACAGTAAAGCAGCAAAATCCCACCTTCGTGGGCAAAAGCAAAGATGAAACACAAAGAAATGTTTCAAACAGTCATCCTGCTGCAACGTACAGTAACTCAGAGACAAAACTAACAGAGACGATACCTGGAAAAATGGATTTCAAACACGAAGTCATTTCATTATGAAACATTTTAAGAACAAAAATCAAAATCAATCAAAGGAAAAATTTGCAATTGGAAGAACTGATTATTATCTGAGCCTCAAGATTTTTTTTTATTTTTTATTTTTTTTTTATTGATTTAAGTGGTTTGTCAAAATTAGTCAATAAAAAAAAAAAAAAAAAACAACAAAAAAACAGGGCTCATCTCCAAAAATCTGGCTCCTCTCCAAGTTGAGAGGAGCCAGATGGGGTGTTTGGGCATCTGGTCAGCTTGAGGTGTTTTGGGCGTGTCCTACCGGGAGGGGAGCAAGAGAGAGATCCCGGACCCGCTGGAGAGATTATGTCTCACAGCTGGCCGGGGAATGACTCGGAATCCTTCGGGGTGAGCTGAGCTGGAGGATGCAGCCGGGGTGAGAGAAGCCTGGGCTTCTCGTCTGAGGCTGTTGCCCCCGCGACCCAGCCCCAGATGAGTAGAAGACGACAGAATGGAACAGAACGGAAAAAATAATAATTTGGGAGGAAATCATTTTCAGTACTTCAGATTATTATTATTTTAATCATACTATAATTCATCCCTCAAAGTGAAAAGTCCTTGTGCTGCATTGGACCGCACCAGGCAGCCACAGCTGTGCCAATGGTGGGAGTTAACTAGGGTTAGGTGTCTTCTTCAGGGACACGTATGCATGGGCCCAGTGAGAATCAAACCAGCTTCTCCCGGTCCAAGGTCCAACAGAAACCAGATGTATCACAAGAGATTGTTCGTGAAAATAAATTCTTTATTTTAACATTGAAAGATTTTGACTTGTATTGTAAAAACTCATGTTTGTGTGATTTAATCAAATTTAAATAAAATAACTTAGTAGCAGTTGTGTCAAAAGTTTTTGTTACTTTGATAATAGAGTTAAAATGTTAAAAAATAGAGGGGGGAAAAAAATCAAGTTTTTTTGTTCTCCTTTGTGCAATATTGAGTTTGGTTTCTGAATATTTCATACATTCAGAGTCACAAGCTCCATTTGACAAGCAGCATCCGCTTCTAAATTGTCTGTTTAGATTGAAAAATGTTCTATTCTGCAGTTCCGGAGAGGTTCTTTATTAGCAGAGCACTGTGAACGAAGAGTGATGATTAATGTAACCACCTAACACAGTCACAGTTCTGACTAAAAGTGACAATTTCACTATGACAATCGTAATCTATTTTCTTTAACCTGTTAAAATATGTATGCACTCATTCTTATTATGATTAACCTTATTAAGATGTTTTATATATTTGAAACAATCATTGTCCAAAATTTGAGTGTTTTAACCTAAAATCTTTTAATAGAGATTAAAATGTGGGGAAAAAACTTTGATCTGCTGCACTTTAACTGCAGAAATAAGTTAAGAATACTAATCTGCTTTTCAGGATGGAGGCTTTTCAATCACAGAGGATTCTGGAGTCAGGTGTGGAAATCGTTCATCTTCTATTCATCATACGCTCACTGATGAATCCCCAGATTTGTGGCAGAAAGAGGCATAACCATTATTCTTCCTTCACCTTCCAGTTAATGTGATCTATTGCTTAGAAACAGCCCTGCAGGTTTTATTCAGGATTGGACATGAGAGTTTACTCTGCCATCAATACTAATAAAGTTAGGGATTTCGGGAAAAAGTAGGACTGTTGAGTAATTTGGCATTTGATATTAAGATATTGAGCTCAATGTGCTTTTGTGTGGTTGATTAAATGCCAAAGAAGTTCTATCTTAAATAAATTAATATTAAAGAATACTTATATTTGAAAGAAGTATATAATTCCATCAGGCGTGTTCATAATGATACTACTAACTCTGAAAACAAAGTTTTACAAATGGCTAAACTATTTCATCTATGCAGATGAGCAGCAGTCCGCAAAGGTAGTGCAAATGTATTTATTTTCCAATTTTAATGCATTTGGATAAAAAAGGTACACCTTTTTGAAAGGTGGGACTAAGCATGAGCAGAGTGTATGCATGCCGCAAAAATGTTTAACGCGTACGCTAAAATGCAGGTGTTGCAGAGAACAAAAAGCTGAGTGTTGAAAAATACAATGTTAACTGGAAAGAAGAGCTCACACATTGATCAAACATTTAAGTTTGAAATGAGAATGTTCAAACATGATCCTCATCGGGATCTGCCATCTCATGAGCTCTGCCAGCTCAGTCTGTGGGGTCTTCTCTGTGTGGGTCTGACTGGCCTGGGTGGTGCAGGTACATCACTTTAACCAGGTGGCTTCTGTGGGTGCCTGTGTCTTTTAGAGCTGGGTGGACCATTGTGGTTTTGGCATGACAACTCCTGATGTGGATTGATCCCCAGTTATTGTTTCCTCGCAGCATCAGGCCAGCCTTTGTGGTTTTGGCCGCTGCAGTCATAGGCAGGTCGACTCCTGGTGTGGATCGATCCCCAGTTATGATTTCCTCACAGCAGCAGGCCGGATGCTTATATTTATTTCAGTTAAAGCTAGCGGTTCAGGTAAAATGGGGGTTGTGGAAGGATGGGCGTCTGAGATGGGGGATTGTGTGAACGTGGATGCTTGTTTTTTGACTTACTGTTTTTTTTTTTGTTTTTGTTTTTTTTTAATGATCTGGATTTTAATGTTGTTTGCATTTTATTTTGTTCTGTTCAACACTGTGTAATTTTGGTTGGAAAAGTGATTTATAAATAAAATTTGATTTGATGATAGAAACCTATAAAAAAAATTGATTTTGAATTAAACCCCAGTCTAATGTCTCAATTAACTTGTTTGGACAAAAATATTTTGCACTGTCTTTCATAAAAACAAGGTCTACATCCATTTCTAGTTTTACATAATAGCGTATAGGTCGGATACACATTTAAAAGAGCCATATGCTGCATTCTGCAATTTTTAATGACTTCTATGGAAATGTGTTCATTACTGAAATGTCATTCACGGCTTTTGTAGCATCATTAAAAATATGATGTGATTAGAGGGTAGATGTAGAAAATGTACCTGTCTGTGAATGCAGCTAAAAGTAAAATCACCCCCAAGTAATTTTAATCATGTTCTGGATAATAAAGAGTGGGGAGGTGTATCATGTCGCACATAACAATTTTCCTTTGAGCCGCGGTAATAATGAGAGTGGAACGGAAAAATATGAGATAATGACTTTTAGACAAAGAGTACACAAGTTCTTTGACAGTGTCTAGACAAATAAGACCTCAAGAAACCTTGTGCGGGCACATTAATCACCTCAGACCTGTCGTCTAAACTAAGCGGTGAAATAGTGGCACAGGTAGTGTTGAGCACCGAGGCGTTGATGTAAAGATGGAGCAAAAACACGACAACTCA
Organism: Neostethus bicornis; assembly: GCA_902685375.1. Classification (NCBI taxonomy): domain Eukaryota; kingdom Metazoa; phylum Chordata; class Actinopteri; order Atheriniformes; family Phallostethidae; genus Neostethus; species Neostethus bicornis. The sequence goes on along the minus strand of LR738542.1, from coordinate 8,395,125 downwards.
TTAACGGGTGAAAACTCTTCAACTGATACTTTTACTCAGTTTTCTTTCTGATCTTTGAGATGCAAACAGATTTAAATAAAAGTACAACAACCAAACAACAGAAAAGTGGTCCAAGATAATTTCTGCATTTCAGATTTTGGGTAAGCAAACTATGGCTCGTGGACCGTTGGAAGTGTTTCAGTCCGCCCCTCTAAGCTCAGGACAATTACCAATTATCCCAAATCCATTTTTTTTTTAAAGTCGAGAAGAGCAGAACTAACACAACACATGAGCAAAAAGTATTTTGTTTTTATTTTAATATACTTTATTAATAAATTTATGTGCTGCATTTTAAGGTCTGCATTTGGAATCAAAAGGCATGTTTTATACAAGTGGGCAGGGGGCAGTAGGACACTCATTTAAAATTGCAGGGCAGCTTGGTTAGCTGGAGGATGCAGCCGGGGAGAGAGAGGCCTGGGCTGCCCGTTTGGGGCTGCTGCCCCCGCGACCCAACCCCGGAACAAGCGGAAGATGACGGAACGGAACGGCTTGGTTCTCATTCAGAGAGAGTGAGGAGCTCTGCCATCTGGGAGGAGCTCGGAGTACAGCCTTTGCTCCTTTGGGTCGAAAGAAGCCAGACAGGGTGGTTCGGGCATCTGGTTAGGATGCTTCCCAGGCACGTCCCACCGGGGGAAGACACAAAGGAAGACCCAGGACCTGTTTGAGAAGTCTCACAGCTATGTCTTACAGCTGGTCGGGGAACACCTAAGAATCCTCTTGTTTGAGCTTGAGGATGCAGCCGAGTGATAGAAGCCGGGCTTTCCCGTCTTAGGCTGTTTTCCCGCGCGATCCAGCCCCGGAAAAATCAAAATGATGTTGAAATTCCAGGCTATCACAGTTTGGTATTTTGTCAATACTGTGAAGCATCCATTTCCAGGCTGTCTTATTTTCTTTCTTTTTTATGAGGAGGTAATCAAAATCTGTCATGTCTTTGGTCCTGATTGTTTTTTTGTTTTATTTTTCAGTAACATTTTAGGAGCCTTTTATGAATCAAATAAAAGTAAAATTTGTCCCTTTACTTCTTTGAAATGGTGAGTTTTCTGTTCTTAAGACTGTAGAATCCAATCAAATGAAGTAAGCTGGTTTTTTTATTTTTTTTTAAAAGGACAAAAACACTAAAAAGTGACAAACAACATGAATAAATTAACATAAAATAACATCCTAACTTTTATTGTTTAGTATCAACAGCAAACGATCACTGTTGATGATGAAAAGCTGTTGTTTTTTTTTTATTTTTTCTTCTTCTAACAACTTGACAACAAAGCGAAAAATGTCCAACCTTTATCAATTTGACCCTTTTTTTTCCTAAAGTTCTACTTTTAAGCTTATTTTTAGAAAAATAAAAAGAACCCCCACAGGGAATAACAATTACATCAAAAGAGTTTGACAACTGAAATGTCCCGAAGAGTTGGGCAGATGGGGAGCTGCAACAATTACTGAGCTCTACCTCCATCCGCTCTGTCAAAAGATCCCTAAAGAATTCATGGATGTACACTGTCAAAGAAAAAAAAAAAAAACTTTAGGTTAGGAGGTCTGATTTAGCCTCCCTCTTTCTCTACATTTTTTTTTTTTTAAATTAGAGCTCACTTCCAGGGGAAATCATGTCATGAGGAAAAAAAAAGTTAAATCAAAAGCCTGCAGAATAAACACGGGAGAGCCAGGCAATTAAAAAGAAGTCATGATGAAATGAAAGAAGTGAAACCAGGATGCTTTTTTTTCTTTATCCATAAGCCGTTTAAGAAAAAAAATAAATATATGTTTTAACTGTATTTATTTAAAAGCAATGATGTTCTTTAAACAAAGCATTTCAGTGTAAAAATAAAGCTTTGATCCCTAAAGTCGTTTAGTTTTTAACTTTAATTACTGAAAAAACAATGAAGTGTTAAAGTCGAAAAAACGTTAAACACTTTTTTCTATGCTTCTCCATCCAAGATACTAAAACTCCTCCACTTGGGGAAGCACCCTGTCCCTGACCTGCAGGGTAGAGTTGTTGTTTCTCCAATTCGAGAGAAGCTAGATGGGGTGGTTCGGGAATCTGGTTAGAATGCCTCCCGAACGCCTTGCTGGTGAGGTGTTTGGGGCACGTACAATCAGGGCGAGACCCAGAGACAGATCCTGGATCTGCTGCAGAGACTATATCTCACAGCTGGACAGAAAACACAGCGGGACCCTACAGAGGAGCAGGAAGATGCAGCCAGGGTGAGAGAAGCCTGGGCTTCCCATTGCCCCTGCTATCCAGGCCCAGATAAGTGGTAGACAACGGAGTGGAAAAGGTACAATATGTATTTATAAATGCAAAGAGACTCGGGATGCTTCTGGGTGAGCTGGAGGATGCAGCTGGGGTGAGAGAAGCATGGGCTTCCCGCCTGAGGCAGTTGCCCCCGCAACCTGGCCCAGGGTTAGCGGAAAACGATGGAACAGAACTATTTTTTTTTCAGAACTTTTTTTTTTTTCCAATTTATCAGCTCTAATATTTCTTCTTTTTTTCCTCTTAAATGTATATTGTGAATGTAATTTGTCAAGAGACAAAATTTTGTTAATTATTTATTAAATACACTTTGCAAGTTGATAAAAACCCTTCTGTCCCACAGAATTTGTGCCAAAGTGGGACAAAATCTTTATTTTTTATGTTAATAAAGAAAAAGGAAAGACAGCCGAACAGTTTTAGGTTCTATTATTTAGCCAAAAACTCAAAACTATGGAATAAATTTACCGTTTAGAAGACCGTTCCTATTTTTCGCTTCACGGTTTACCTTTTCCGCTGACTCGTATCTTGTCAATTTTATGGTACCTTGTTTTTTTAAAGACTTAAAAGAGGAAGATGTCGTGGTATAGTAACTCTTAGAGTGTAGACCTTGACCATGAGTCATTACTGCCTCTGTAGCAGAGCTGTATGCTTTATGTGTCTTATATATTTTCTGCCCGAGGCCACAACCGCACAACTTTTGAGTCACTAATTTCCTGATTTATTCAGTTGTTTGCTTCGGTAAATGACAATCCGGTAATTTATATAAAATCCTTTGTGAATGTGAAGTTATAATTTGCATAAGCCGGCTATTTTGAATGCATTAATTCCACTAAAGTTACGAGGACGGCGTTAAATAGGCTTGAATTGGGAATAATTTTCCAATTTGGTGTTAACCAACTTTTTGAAAGCGAGGGCTCAGAAAGAAAGGCCGAAATGATCAGAGGGGCCAAGAAAGACTACGGAGGGACTCCATTTTGTTGTGCTAATCCATTATATGTGCAATGCAAATCAACAGCACAAAGACCACAGCTTAATCTGTTTTAATAATGCGAGTTTAGAACCCAAATCAGGAGAGAGGCTGGCTGTCGATGGAGGAAAAGGTCAGAAATGCAAAATAATGGATGCACAAAAAAAAAAAAAGATTTTAATTAGAATTTGACTTAAAGCAATAAGCACCTCAGAATTAGTTGTTATGGCATAATGTTTATTAATGTGTTTATTTCAAGTTTAAACGCAACATCTTGCACCCTGATTATTTTATCAAAGAGGGACAGACAGCTGGAATCTGGTCAGAGTGTCTGTTGTTCTTCTATTGCACGGGCGTTGAGTCGTTTATGCTACAAATTTAAAAACAACACATCTACCTTAAATCAGGGGTGTCCAAAGTCGGTCCTCGAGGGCCGGTGTCCTGAAGGTTTTCATTGTGTTCCTGGTTCAATACAGCTGATGCACAGAAAGTGAAATCAACAGCCAGTAGAACTTGGCACAATGACTCAATTAACTGGATCAGGAGTGTAGATGCAAGAACATTTGGAAAACCTTCAGGACACTGGCCTGCAAAGACCGGATTTGGACACACCTTGCTTTAAATTGTGAGAGCACAAGTCTTTAAAGTAAAAAAGTACACTTAGGCTTGTGTGAATTCACGCTAGGGTATGTTAACTAGTTATTCATGGAGTTTTTTGTATAAAATTTACATGAATATTTAATGAATATAGGGTAGATTTATAATGCCCATCCCTTGTTGGGTCACATAACGACTATAAAATAACACATAATGCACATTATAAGACAGTGGTGGGGAGACTGTGGCTCAGTGGTAGAGCGTTCATCCTCGGACCGGAAGTTAACCAGAAGTCAACAGGTTTGATATCCACTGAGTTCACATCTAGGGTTCTTGGAGAAGACACCTAACCCCCCGTTTCTCCCACATTGGTGCCATCGTGGCAGCCTGCTGCGGTGTAGTAGTGCAGCACGTAAATTTCCCCAGTGAGGGATCAATGAAGTATGTGAAAAAAAATAAAAAAATAAATGAATAAATGCAGGTCAGTAATGGTTATACATCTGGCCTGTGTTTAAAAAGTCTCCACGAGCACTCATTTAAAAAGAATCCAAGTCGTTTCCGTTCAGTGCTGCGAATAAAGAGTCGCATCAATAAAATAGTTCGGAATTCAGTTTTTGAACTGTGTCTCGGTCATGGTGCTAAAGTTTTGTTGCAAATGCTGCCGAACCAATTTAAAGAGTCCAAGAAATACGGATTCTTGATTAATTGGAAATTTAATAAATAATAATAATAAAAAATACACTGTTTATTATAAATAACAAATGGTTTCATTGTTATTTGTGTGTTAAAGTTGCCTAATCAATACTCAGATGATGAACAATATTGAATTAGATAATGTCAACTGTAAAAACCAGAATGATGCTCATTTACAATCACAAACATTTTTTTTTCTTTTTTACATAAAACAAAATACTTTTAGAAAAAAAAAAAAAACTATCATTAAAATGATTTAGTTAGTTATACAGCTATAGCAGTAATTTAAAAGACTTAATAAATTTTTTTTAATCTGTTTTAAAAATATTATGATGTTTTAGCTAAACGAATGTTGGAAAAGTCTGTTTCAGCGAAATAAAAAAAAATTTTTTTAAAAATCATTTAGTCGGACTGTTGGCTTGCACCGTTTGATATTTACTACTTTTGACACATTGCATTTTGTACTCATACAAACTTTATTTTTTATGCATATTTACTTATATAATGACGAATTTGTCAAAGTTAGCAAACTTGCAAAACCTTAGTGTACTTATATATCCTTTAAACTTATACCTTTACCCATTTAAGTAAATAATCTAACATTTAATTTATTTATTTATTTTTAATATACTTTATTAATCTCTCTTCGGGAAATACATGTGCTGCATTACACCGCAGCAGGCTGCCACCGATGATGGCGCCAATGGTGGGAAAAACGAGGGGTTAGGTGTCTTCTCCAAGGATCCTAGATATGCACTCAGTGGAATGTGAGCCTGCAAACCTTTGGTTGACTTCTGGTTCGCAAAATATTAATGCAAATAAATTAATAAATAATGCAAAATAATAATGAACCTCACTTATTAGTTTTTTAAAATGCAAAGAGAAATAAGTCTGTTTCTGCTTTCCTTGTCTGTGTCGGCGCTGAGTCCCAGTTACCTGCACACTGTGATGTCACATGTTGGTGCATTTATGGAGACACTACAAATGAGTGTATAGCGGATAAGTTCAGACAAAAATCCATCTGTGCCAATGGGCAATGGGCAATGTTCCTGGCAATTACCAATGTTTCACGAGAATGCTACAGTATATTGGACAATTTAATCATTCAACAGTTGAATCCATCAGGTCCTACTACAGATACCACATTAAAATTTAAATAATGTCTATGCTGTATTAAATTTTGCCTTTTTCATATTTTCCTTTTAATCAAACTCAATCCTATTGCTGCAAGTATTCATAGCACTCATTGATTTGTCAGTCTTTTCAAGAGACTCAGCCAGAAAGTGATTCTCCATCAGGCACTCAGCCAGTGTCAGCACCGAAAGCAGATGACTGACTCATCTAATGGAGGAATCACTTTCAAAACAAACCCAATATACGCCAACCTTCTGGGACATCCTGCATACAAGTGGCAGAAAAAAAAATATATATATAAAACAGAGAAGCTGCCTCAAATCCTCTGGGATAACATTCAGGGACTCCTTCCGATGAATCTATAGTCTGACAGGCGATATATCTTTCCTTTAGACGTGGCAGCAGCAGCAGCACTGGAGATTGGTGTCCACACAATGTAAAAGAAAACCTATAGAAAATCCTTGGATGGATTGAGAAAGAAAACCTAAACAATAAGAGCCAAGTGGGAATCAAGTGGCTGTGCTCTTTAAATGTTCCAACTTGCAGGATATAAAATTAGTTTTTGGCACAAATTTTGAGTTAAAAATAATACATAGCCGAGTGATATAATGGAAAAAAAAAATTGAAATTTCTGTTCAATTACGTGTCAAAATGCAAACATTGGGATTTATTAACTAAAAATCAAAACCTGGGGAATTAACCAGAACATTCTATTTTGTTACAAGCTCAGTCAGTTGCTCTCATGCTTGGGAATGCACCATGTTTGGGTGTGCCCCATGAGGTAATGTGTTCAGATCTGTTGGGAAACCCACCCTTCTCTGATCCCGGCTGCGTCCTCCAGCTCATCCAGGTAAATCATGAGGTGTTCCCTGTCCGGCTGTGAGATATAGTCTCTGCAGCGGGTTTAGGGTCTGCCTCTGGGTCTTCTCCCCCCAAAACACCTTCACCAGCGAGGTGTTCGGGAGGCATCCTAACCAGATGCCCGAACCACCCCATCTGGCTTCTCTCATTCCGGAGGAGCAATGGCTCTACTCTTCTCTACTTGGGGAAGGATGGCTCAGTGAGTAGGGTTGCTTGTCCCGAGGGAGGGATCTCTCTTTCATGTGGATCCCCACAAGGTTTCTTATATTTTCCCCACTGATGGGTTTTTTAGGAGTTTTTCCTCACCGATAAGGAGAGTTTAAGGGCAGAAATGTACTAGTCTTGTTTAGTTAGCATTTGTTAGTTATTTTTCTTGCTGTGTATTTGTGTTAATACATTCCTCTTTTTCTTGTGAAGCCCATTGAGACAGAAATTCTGTGATTTTGGGATATACAAATGAAATTGAATTGAATTGAATTAGGTTGACCGCACTGTAACCGGAGGGTTGCCGGTTCGATCCCCCGCCATGAGTTCATGCCGAGGTGTCCTTGAGCAAGACACTGAACCCCCAATTGCTCCTGATGGTGGTTTGTGCCTTGCTTGGCAGCTTCGACCATCAGTTATGAATGTGTACGTGTGAATGGGTGAATGTGAGCTACACTGTAAAGCGCTTTGAGTACCGATGCCGGTAGAAAAGCGCTATATAAGTAGAGTCCATTTACCATTTACCCCAAACTCCTTGCGTATGGCAGAGTTTGTCACGCTATCTCTGAGTGAGAGCCCCCACAACCTACAGAGGAAGCACATTTTGGCTGCTTGTACGTGCGATCTCATTCTTTCCCACAGCTGGTGACCATAGGTGACTGTTTAAAGTGATGACAAAAGTTCTGCTAGCTTATAAAGAATGATTTAAAAATTGATTTTCAGAAAATGGAGTTGCAGCACCTCTGGAAATTGAAGTAATCAATTATATCTATTTAATACCCTCATATAACACTTGATGTTATTTTAAATGCTTTGTTTGAAGCTTTTATTATTATTATTATTATTATTATTACTATTATTAGTCTACTTTTAAAATTTTACGTTAAAAAATCTGATATATTCTGCACAAAAAGAGTTTTGCATACACGTGCATGATTTTGGTCCTTGAGGGTTTGTGTTCTGTCTCTTTTTTTTTTTTTTTCTTTTAAGTAAAACACCAAACAAAAAACTCTGAAGGTTTTAAATGAGCTACACGAATAACAAACACGAGTGACTTCAAGTACATACTTCAGAAAAGAAAAAAAGAAGTCGAGAAATCTTTAAAGTCATTTATCTAAGTTTTATATATTTTTTTTTGTTTACTGAGAAAAAAGGTTTTATCTGTTCGGTAAGAATGACTCGAGTCAAGATTAAATAAAAAACAGAATTATTTAGGATGCGAATTGGAGCGTGTTGATGTGATGGAAATGTAGACTTTTTAACAAAAACAATATGAATGTTTTATGTCCGCGTCAAGGTTAGTCACGGAAAAATTAAAGCGGTACGTATTCTATGAGGGTTTAAAAAACACTGCTTTGTATTTTAAAAAAAGGATGAGTATTTAGGTTTTTTTTTTTCAAATAAGTGTGTAAGTGTGTGTGTGTGTGTGTCAATATGTGTGTGTTTTCTTAAGTGTGTGTATGTAATGCAAGTGTGTGAGTAAACTCCTACAAATACCCATTTGATTTAACGTTTTTTTTTTTTTTTTCACGTGGTGATTTTTGTGCATGAATGTGTGTATTTCTTTAAATGTGAGTGTGTAAGAGATGTTTGTGTGTGAAGAAGAGAGAAATAATGTCATGCAAATACATGTGTGAGCAAAAAGTGTGTACTTATTAATATCAATGTGTGAGCATTTGTGTGTTTTCTCAATTTTCAAATTACCTTTTAAAATTTCAAATTCAGAAGTCAATTAAAAAAAAAAAACTTACTTTGAACAATAAAATCCTATTTTCTTCTGGAATTTACCAGTTTCTAAAACTTGGGTGTCATAAAATGGTTCAAATTGGCCAGGATTACATATAAACACCAATCAAATCAATTAGAAGGTCCAAGTTAAAAAAGGAGTTCTGTTCCGTTGTCTTCTGCTCACCCGGGGTCGGGTCAAAAAGGCAATAGCCTTAAACGGGAAACCAGGTTTCTCTCACTCTGGCTGCATCCTCCAGCTCTTCCGGGAGAATCCCGAGGTGTTCCCTGTCCAGCTGTGAGACATAGTCTCTCCACTGGGTCTGGGGTCTAACTGTAGGTCTCCTCCTGGTATGACGTGCCCCGAAAGACCTCACCAGCGAGGCGTTTAGGAGGCATTCTAACCAGATGCCCGAACTACCCCATCTGGCTTCTCTCAGCCTGGATGACCAACGGCTCTCTGAGTTCTTTCCGGATGGCAGAGCTCCTCACTCTATCACTGAGTGAGAGCCTAGCCACCCTGCGAAGGAATTTCATTTCGGCCCACTCAACTTTTTTTTAACCAAAATTGTGACTGTCTTGGCACCCCGGTTACCCAAAATCAAAATGATGCCAGAAATTATTATCTGTTCTGGCAGATAATAATGTCAGCCAGAACAACGTTCACAGATTGGCACCCTACCTCTTCACACTGATAAAAAATATGAAAGAAAAAAAAAAAAATACACTTACCTTTTAAAGTAGTGAAAGAGAAAGCCATCAGGAGAGAAACCAAGAAAAAAAGGAGAAGAAAAAGACAAATTAGTGCATTTTGTCACAAAGATTTGCTTTAAATCAAACTTTATTTATGTTTTTCTTTATTAGTATGACGTCAAATGAAACGTCTGGTGGAATCAATGAATAAATAAAAATACCCGCAAAGCTCACTTTAAACCATGAGAACAAGCAAACTCCACATTGAAAGACTTGTGTTTCGAGCCTAGCTCTACCCGGGACTCTAATTCCGACCCTCCTGCTGTGAGGCCACTGTGCTAACCACTGCTCCACCGTGCCGCACTTGAGTGCTACTAAAACTAAACCAGACTTGAAAACCGTTCGATAAGTAACGACTAAACCCGTAAACCACCGGTGTTGGTAAAGCGATGGAAACCCACTCGTTAACAAGATGTGATATAAGTCCAACATGAAACATTCCACTTGAAAGAAAAACTGTCCCAAACATAACCACAAGTTCTAAAATCTTGTTCCGTTCTGTCATCTTCCGCTTATCCAGGGCCGGGTCGCAGGGGCAACAGCCTCAGACTGTAAACCAAGGCTTCTCTCAACCCAGCTGAATCCTCCAGCTCACTCAGAAGGATCCTGAGTCGTTCCCCAGCCAGCTGTGAGACATAGTCTCTCCAGCAGGTCCGGGGTCTGCCTTTTAATCTCCTCCTGGTGGGACGTGCCCGAAACACCTCACCATCGAGGCGGTCGGGGGGCATCCTGCCCAAATGCCCGAACCACCCCATCTGGATCCTCTCGACCTGGAGGAGGAGCGGCTCGACACCAAGCTCCTCCCTGATTCTAACCCGATTTCTGAGTGAGAGCCCAGCCACCCTTCAGAGGAACCTCATTTTGGCCGCTTGTATCCGTGATCTCATTCTTTTGGTCACCACCCACAGCTGGTGATTATAGGTGAGGATGTGAACGTAGATGCACTTGTAAATCGAGAGGTTTACTTTTCGGCTCAGCTCTATTTTTACCACAACGGACCGATGCAAAACTTGTTGAAAATTAAATTTATAAAAACCTGCCTAAACTGGGCCTGATTTATAAGGGATTTGAGAACAAAAAAAGAACAAAAATGGAGCTACACGCCTCAGAAGCTCAGCGAAAGGTATAATGTCTCATTTCATGACGTGTTAAGAAAAAAACAGCAGAAGATGAAAAGACATTAACGTCTCGACTGGAAACCAATTTTATTCAAATGATTTCTGAGCTCTTTATCATTAATAACACTTTAAATCTGATTGTCGTTAGACCACTAGCAGTGCAGATACATTTCCAGAGAAAAACGGCCACAAATTCAATCGGCTTAACCGTTTGGATCGTTGACAAGAGGAAGAAGGCAACAGCTCTGGCCTTTCAACTTCAGACCTCGTTTATTCTTTACATCTTTTAGATCTTAAATATTCAAAGATATTTCTAACTAAAAAGTAAAAGAAAATGAAGCATCAGAAAAGTAGAAACAGTCCACATGAAAGTGAAGAAGATCTTGTAGAAAACGTGAAAGACTGAGACGATTACACACCAGCACAGCCTAGCCAGACGCAAATTGGACATGAGTTTTGGCTGACATGGTGGGAAGGTTGGGAACAGTAACTGCAGATCTACACGAGTTCTTTCTTCAAAATCACCTTCATCTGCCGATTAAATATTTTTATTCTCATGGGATCAGTGTCTTCCTGGATAATAATGTGCCCAGCCACGGAGAACAAGGACTCAAAGAACGCTTGCATGAGTATGAGATGAATGTCTAAGCTTGTGGGTTTTTTTTTTCTTTCTTAACAGTCACAAAAATACACCCTGATTTCACAGCTATGGAAAAAATTGGAAGACATCCTGAAACCGTACTCTGTGTATTTACACACCAGCTATTGAAATGGCTTCTATAGCTTTAAGAAAGGTCCAAAAACCTTCATAAATCTTTATCAGACTAAATGTTTAGAAAGACAGTACTTTAGAAGGAGAGTACTAATTGTACTCTCTCTCCCTCCTCTTTGGGAGTAAGCTCTGTTTCAGATTCCTGATGGATACTCTGTGTTCCTGTCCTGGGCATGTCCAGACCGAGGAGACCTCCGGGCTTCATCATCCTGGCTCCATCAGGATGAAATCCATCTACTCATCCCTGTCCAGGGCATCGCCGGGCTGAGGAGCCCCCGGTGTTTCCATCTATTGACTTTTTTCGATATTTAGCTGTAGAGTAGAATAAGCTAATATTTAAATGATAGTCTTAAACACATTGGATGCTCGCCCCGGTGGAGGGGTCTTTCTTTCATGTGGATCCCCACAAGGTTTCTAATTTTTCCCCCGCTGAGGTTTTTTTTTTTTTTTTTTAGGAGTTTTTTCTCACTGTGAAGGTCATAAATGCGCTAGTCTTGTGTAGTCAGCATTTGTTAGTTTTCTTGCTGTATATTTGTGTTCATACAATTCTTTTTTTTCTTGTTTTTCATCTTTCTGAATTGCTATGTGAAGCCAATTGAGGCAGAAATTCTGTGATTTTGGGCTATACAAATAAAATTGAATTAAATTGAAAGAAAAAAAAATCAACATCTAAAAATAGATTTTAAAAATTTAGATAAAACAATCAAATTTAAATTAACAAATACAGATTAAACTTCTGATTTACACGAGCCTACGACTAAAAAAACCTCATTGACCGTTTAGATGTTAAGAAGAAATTACCAATGTCTCCGAGGTAAAGAACACATGCCGTTTCCCCAAATAGTGGCTACAGTGCTATCTTTACCAAAAAAAAATGTGGACACAAGTATTTTTACAGCATTTATGTAAAATTAGGCTGCTCATGCTTCAATAAGCACCGTAGGAAATGAAGAGAGAAGTGTTTAAAAGCTATTTTGGCTTGTTTTTTTGCAGTACTGGGTGAGGGTTAGTTCATTTGTAACGGAGCCAGACGATTTGCTGATGATCCAGTTATGACCGCGTTGCTTCACTGAGCACAATTGAGATGGCTCTGTTGATCAGTCGCACGGCACCTGGGTTGTATTACGCCACCGCTGCTGCCAAAAAAAAACTTTTACAATTCCATTCAAACCCTATTGTCATGGAAAAGGTGTCCCAACAGAATCCAAAAATGATTATACACGCAAACAAGCAGTGTGTTTGCAGCATTTTCTTTCTTTTTTTTTAACAAAATAAGGATTCTAAAATAGGACATGCTTAAACGCTTATCCCCAACGTGGTCGCAGGGAGTGCTGGAGCCTATCCTATTTTCAGGCGAAAGGCAGTATACACCCCGAACAGGTCACCAGTCTGTTGCAGGGCCTCTAACACACTCCCAGAGCCAATTTCATAGCGGCCAAATATCCTAACATGTATGTTTTTGGAGGGTGGGAGGAAAACAGAGTACCTGGAGAAAATCCACAGAAAACCAGGGAGATCATCATCTATTTGGACGACGCAAGTTTACGAGCACACCAGTTATGTGCACTTCTACTCGAAAATTCTAGTTTTTGATGGGATTACGGGAATAAAAACTGCATTAAATCCTGGTGAGGAAATGTTCCACATGTTGATTGTATCCTTTCCTCTGCAGCTCCTTATCCTAAATTCACCTGCCAAAACTCCATCACTCCAGGCTACAATCAATGAGGACAATCGATAGGTCTCCTATTAATCTCCTCTCACACTTGATTTAATACAGATTATTTATTTGTGTGTTTTCATACCTCGCTGTCCTTCACTTTTTATCTTAAGGTTGTCCTCATCTACACACATAAACAATCCACACCTCATGAATGTTAATGTCCTAGCGGGCCGTTATCTAAATCTGTGTAAAAGTTTAATTGGGAAATAAATGCAAGTGTAAACATGTTTAACTAGATTATTTTTTTTTTTATGTGGAATAGTTTGGGAGAAATGTTGTAGCTTTAAAGCCTTATTGTAAAATTAATATTGGCAAATGTCAGTTTCTGAGGGTATCTTCATGCAGGAGCAGTTTTCCTATTAATTCAAGAACTCCAAAAGTCGTAAATCATTAAATGTTCCTGTTTAAATCACAACATGTCAGACATCTGCATTTATGTTCCACAATCAGGGTGGACAATCTGACTCTTGAGGGCTGAATGTGGCCCATTTAGTCGTTTCAACAGGCGTCCAAAACTTGACTAAATTATATAAAAAATCTTGTTCAAGTTCTTTTTTTTTTCTGCAATTCTGATATTATGCAAGTTACAAAGATTTTTTTTTTTTTTTTCTAATCAGTCAAACACAACTTGAAAGCACCTTGACCTTTCCATGATTATGAGCAGTGGATTCAGTGAGTTTAGAATTCTGAGGTTTTAATTTTTTTTCTTCATTTGAATTAAAACCAGACATTTTTCAACAGTTTTAAGTTATTTTTTTTTAAATTCACTTATGGTCACTTGCTGGGCGTGGTGACCGAACGAACAAGATCCCGGATACAAGTGGCAGAATGAGCTTTCTCCTCAGGGTAGCTGCGCTCTCACTCAGAGATAGAGTGAGGAGCTTGGCGTAGAGCCGTTGCTCCTCCGAGTCGAGAGTAGCCAGATGAAGTAGTTTGGGCATATGGTTAGGATGCCTCTCGAAGTGCCTCGCTGGTGAGGTGTTCTGGGAAACTCCCATCTCGAGGAGACCCAGAGGCAGACCCCGGACCCGCTGGAGAGACTTCATCTCACAGCTGGACAGGGAGCACCTAGAGATCCTCCCAGGTGAGCGAGAGGATGCAGCGGGGATGAGAGAAGCCTGGGCTTCCCGTCTGAGGCTGTTGCCCCAGCAACCCGGCCTCAGCTAAGCTGAAGACAACGGAACAGATTTTTTTTTTTTCTCTCACAAGGCACAATCTCATTTTTACTACGACTTGTCAGTTTCCTGTTAGGAAATTTTTCCAGATGAATTGGGTCTTCTTTGTGTCGGAAAAGCACAAGAGCCTCTGATGCTGTTGCGCATCAGGAACATCAGATTTAGAAAAAACTTCCCTGCAGATGTCCAATTCTGAATTGTTAATCAAACATTTATTGTATTTTTAAAACTATGAGGCGCACATTAATGTCTTATATTTTCTTCAAATTGTGTGGCGCGCCCTATAAGTGCAGTGTGCCCTGTGTGTGTGTGTGTGTGTTGTTGTAAGCAGACGTAATAGTGAACACAATGGGATCGTTAAAAGAAGAAGTGTGGGCGTAAAAGAATGAGTGTGTGCAGTTTGCAGAACATTGTTGTTTTAACAACCCAGAAAATAGCAAAGAAACACGCTCATGAAGCGCAGTTTAAACCGAAGGCTATCAGCTATGTGGAGGAACATGGAACTCGACTTGCTGCGAAAGAATTTCTGATTTATGACTCAATGGTTCGCAAGTAGTGGGGATATATTAAGGAATCACAGGGACAAGTTTTGTACTTCTAAATGAGGCAATACAATATATGTCATCAAAGTCTAAGGTGGCTGGGCTCTCACTCAGAGATCGGATGAGGAGCTCTGCCATCCGGGAGGAGCTCGGTGTTGAGCCGCTCCTCCTCCAGGTCGAGAGAAGCCAGATGGGGTGGTTCGGGCATCTGGTCAAGATGCCCCCCGAGTGCCTCGCGAGCGAGGTGTTTCGGGCACGTGCCACCGGGAGGAGACCTAGGGGCAAACCCCGGACCCGCTGAAGAGACTATGTCTCACAGCTGGCCGGGGAACGACTTGGGATCCTTACAGGTGAGCTAGAGGATGCAGCCGGGGAGACAGAGGCCTGGGCTGCCCGCTTGGGGCTGTTGCCCCCGCGACCCGACCCCGGAACAAGCGTAAGATTACGGAGCGGAACGGAACGGAAAGTCTAAGGTAAAATTACAAGTTACAGTTTTTTTAATGTAGAAAAAAAAAAAAAGAAAGTGCAAATATGTTCTGAAAAAAATAAACTTTTTTTTAAATTCTTGACCTTTAACTGCTTCAATAGAACACATATAAATGGTGATATCTTCATTATTTTTATTAACTGTACTAATTTGTAATAGATGATAAAACTGTCCTTTTTTAAAACTTTCTGAAGGACGTTAAGACTTTGAATCGTGTAACTTCTGAGATTAAATCATAAATAAGGTTATAAAACAGAAGATGACAAGCATTTCTTTTAAGAAAGAACAGAATGGAGACTGAGACCAAATCTAAAGATGTAATAAAAAAAGGCATGGGAGTAAAATAATGGAGTTTGTTGGTGCATCTTTTATGAAAAAAAATATGTGACACCCTGATACATTGTCAATTAAGGATTGCATACTTTGGATGTTAATGGGGAAAAAAGGACAGAGCTTATCGAAACCGATGTATGCTAGCCAGAGGTGAGTGGAAGTCGGATTATTTTCTCCTGGCTGCTCAGCCCTGATACATGATTGAAGCAGAGGGGTTAATAACTTGCAGTGACCTCAGATCAACACACACACAGTCCTCTCACTTTTACTTCTTGAACTGTCTTATCAATTCTGATTAAATCCATATTAATAATTCAGATGGTTTTCTCTTGAATATACGGTCAGATAGCGTCTTTACTCTCAAACTAGACTTTATAGACTATTTTATTGGTTTTTTTTTTTCAATGTTTAGTTAAATTTTCTTCATACAAAAAAATTATGCATAATGCAATATTTTAGGGGAAAAATATTATGTTGTGACTGTCATTGTAAAACATGGATGGACAGGATCAGAAAAGAGTATATCAGAGGAACAGCACATGTTAGAGGTTTTGGAGATAAAGTCCGAGTGGCCAGGCTGAGATGGTTTGGACATGTGCAGAGGAGAGAGAGAGTACATCGGCAGAAGGATGCTGGGTTTGGAACCACCGGGAAAGAGGGCTAGAGGAAGACCAAAGAGGAGGTTCATGGATACAGTGAAGGAAGACATGAAGATAGTTGGCGTGACCGAAGAGGATGCAGCAGATAGGGTTAGATGGAAGAAACTGACTTGCTGTGGCGACCCCTGAAGGGAAATGCCGAAAGGAGAAGAAGAAGACTGTCATTGTAAAACAAAATTAGGCAGAATGAAGGGTGTACTGCCCTCTGCAGGTCAAGTGCAAGGTCCTGTCCGAAGTGAGGGAGTTTAAATCGTCGGATCTTGAACAGAAAAGAGGGGAGGAGGGAACGGAAGAATGACAGAGGGATCAATGAAGCGTCAGCAATAATTAGGACGCTGCAGTGGTTCGTTTTCAAGAGAGAACTGAGCCATTCTGTTCCATTCTTTTCCACTTTTCCAGGGCTGGGTTGCGGAGGTAAATGCCTCAGATGGGAAACTTAGGCTTCTCACACCCTGGCTGCATCCACCAGCTCACCTAAGAGGATCCTGAGGTGTTTTCTGGACAAAAGTGAGACACAGTAGGTCCAGGGGCTGCCCCTGGGTCTCCTCAAGATGGGACGTGCCCAGAATACCTCACCAGCAAGGTGATCGGGAGGCATCCTGACCAGATATCCCAACCCACCCCATCTGGCTTCTCTCGTTACGGAGGAACAACAGCTCTACTCCGAGCTCCTCCCGGATGGCAGAGCTCTTCACTCTATCTCTGAGTGAGAGCCCAGCCACCCTGAAGAGGAAGCTTGTTTCGGCCCATTTGACTTTTTTTTTGGGATGTTGTATATTTCACTTTTACATTTTTCCCCCACATCTTGTTAGAGCTGATAAAACATTCCTCGGATAATAAAATCCTGCACTGTTCTGTACATTGCATTGACCATATCTGCAAATTCTGCTTTACTTTGGGAAAAAAATTAAGTTTCTGATCGTAAAAGACTTAATTCTAGGGTACTATTCACAACACTTCACAACAAAAATTGATTGAAAATCGATCAAACATGATTAGCCTTTTGCGTAACTGAAAAATTGTGTAAAAACAAATATTGAAGACATTAAAAACAACAGAAAAATGGTTTAAAAATTGGACAAAAATAACTTAATAACTACCTATAAAATGATTTATAACTAAGCTGAGAAGATAAACAGACTATTTAAATCTAGTGATGACTAAAATGTGTAAAAGCATCTGCGTAGCAGATCGCTGCGTGTTTGAGACCAGACAATGATTCTTTACAGAAGTGAATTTAATCAAATTAGACAGAAAATATTCACATTTCTGGTCTCATCCTGTTTCATTTCAGTTTGATTCTTTTTAATAAACTGACTTTTTACAATTCTGCCTTTGAGCAATTTCTGTCCAAGACAGAACAAAATTTGCTCACTTTTACTCCCACTCTTTTCTTTATGTTTTATTTCACAGTGACCAAAACATGCAGATGAGGCCCAGCAAACAAGACCATTATCATAGCGTGCATTTCAGATAGTGACACAGACAGATATGCAAGTAGAGTGCTTTACTTGGCGTGGAGAAGCTTAAATCTGACCTGCAGACTGATACTCATCCAGCTGTTTCTGTTTTTATATCCGATACTTTAAAATGGGGGAGAGTCACCCTGAAACCGCAGATTAGTGACATTAAAGTGCCACTAATCCCGAGCAACACGATCACACCACAGACTCTTGGATTATTTCTCAAAAAACAGGCATATTTATTTATTTATTTTTCTTATCAGTCATAGAAAACAATGTTAAGCGGTCTTTATTTTTAAAATTAAACTTAGAGGAGAAAAAAAATGGAGCTATTGAAAAACCGACAAGTATTAGATATTCTGTGTGCATTATTTTTTTATTTTTTATTTCAAGTTTAAAAGCCCCAAATGCTGTCCCTGGCTTTTTTCTATCGAATGAATGTGACATTTGTGTTCAAGGTTGTAATAAAAGCTGGTTATGAAACATTATAAACGGAAAGCACTGGAGGCTAGCTTGAAAAAAAAAATAGAAAGAAATAGTTTTTGTATGAAGCTGCATTCGTTTTATGGACGATGGAGACTGATAACGAGTATTTGGAATGATTATAATTTATTCATACTAAAAACAAACTGTTGACTGTAGGGGAATATTAATATTAGTAACTATAGTGCTCTCATCAAGGTGCAAGGACCGTTGACTAAACACCACGCTAAACTCCTTTAAAAACAAAGTGATGAATCGTGTTGGAACTTGTCCATTTAATATGAATTCTTTCAATGAAAACAATGATTCTTTCATTAAGAACAGGAGTAAAAACTGTACGAGTAACGAGTAAAAGCTTCACTATACAGAAATAAGTGGGTCTTACATGAACACAAGAAAATAATAGCCTGTGCCGTTTACTTTAGCTTAGCCGCGTTAGCCGTTTAATTTAGCTTAGCCGTGTTAGCCATTTACTTTAGCTGAGCTGCGTTAGCCGTTAGTACGTAGCAGGTCACCAGAGGAGAGAGAGAGAGTACATAGGAAGAAGGATGCTGGATTTGGAACCACCAGGAAAGAGGACTAGAGGAAGGCCAAAGAGGAGGTTCATGGACGAAGTGAAGGAAGACATGAAGATAGTTGGTGTGACCAAAGAGGATACAGAAGATAGGATTAGATGGAAGCAACTGACTTGCAGTGGCGACCCCTAAAGGGAAATGCCGAAAGAAGAAGAAGAAGCTGCGTTAGCCGTTTAGTTTAGCTGAGCCGTTTTAACATGCTCGTATATTCCTCCAATCTAACAAAGATATAACACACCTTTCAAATGATAAAAATTAGTAGAACATCCATTAAACACTTAAAAACAACTTACGACATTGATTTCTTAATTCTAACTAAAAATGAATAGATTAAGCTGCAGATTCTGTGGCTGCAGATTCTGTGGCTGCCTTGTTGCTTCATCTGTCGACCGTTAACAAAACACAGGAAGTGATGTAACCGAAACCAACTATGTCAACACTAGACCAAAAACACCAAAGATCATTTCTAAACAATACAGTAACAAATTTTGTTTATAAGCGCCTTTAAAAACTGTCAAGGTCGCTTTGCTGACATAGAGATCAAACAAAATACACAAAATATAAAAACTCAATACAGTAATTAGAAACATATGAGTGAAGAGTGGAGAGAACTGATGGGGGCTCTAAGAGTATGAGAATTCAGAGTATGGGTTGGAATTGTGTGCTCAACTGTTAAATATGCACTAATATGTATTCATGTGCATGTGTAATTCAAATAGAATTTTTACCACTGAGCTATACTGCCATGAAATGCAAAGGATATGTGCAGAGGTGCACATAACTGCCATGCAAGTGTGTGTGCATTGTCAAAATGTACAATGCACACTACATCAAACACACGGGGTGCCAAGCCACGTTACATGTAATTACTTGAGGGACAAACAAAATTTTCGTTTTCTTTCATTTAAAAATTCTAGTTTTATTACTAAAAAGGCTTTTTTCATATGACAAAAATGTCACAGATGAGGGTGAAAAACCGCTGTTGCATTAAGATGTGTGTAAAATACTGGAATCTGTATGTGTGATGTGTTTCGTGCTAAATCTCCAAATAAATTTGATTTGTTTTGTTGGTATGTTCTCGACTTGCATAAAACTTGTTCTGATTTAATTTGAACTATTAAAATCAGATCCTGATTACTGATGAAGATGTGAAAAAACGCTTCTGGGATTTTTCTCATCCGGCATGTTAGTTGTTAGTGTGAAGTCATTAAGCTGACGTGTGAAAAGTGAATCATTTAGATCATTCACAGACTTCTTCTTCTATTTTTAATTTCAAATAGAAAATAATGAACTTCTTATTTGAATATTTACAAGACAAACTTGTGTTTAGAATCAACTGCAATCTGCAGTTTTAGATAATGTTTGAGTTTATTAAAAAACATTAGTCTTTTGAAACCACAACTTCTTCAGCAGCAATTATACTGCTTATTTTCTTTTGGCAGTGTATGTGTCACTGTTTGGATCATTTTTACATGAAAATAGGATCATATTCAATTATAAAGGTGACTACTTCTTCTTCTGGCATTTCCCTTCAGACTTTGCTACAGCAAGTCCTATTTTTTTAACTAGCCCTATCTGCTGTATCTTCTTCGGTCACGCCAACTATCTTCACGTCTTCCTTCAATGTATCAGTGAACCTACTCTTTGACCTTCCTCTAGGCCTCTTTCCTGGTGGTTTCAAACCCAGCATCCTTCTTCCAATGTACCATCTCTCTCATGTCCAAATTATCCCAGTCTAGCCTCTCTGACTTTATCTCCAAAACCTCCTAATCCTGTCCATCCTGGTCACTCCCAGAGAGATCCTCAGCATCTTCATCTCTGCTACCTCCATCTCTATTTCCTGTCTTTTCCTCAGTGCCACTGTCTATACACCAAACAGCATGGCCGGTCTCACCACGGTTTTGTACACTTCCCTTTCATTTTAGCTGAAACTCTTCTATCACACCTAATACTTTTCTCCACCCATTCCAGCCTCCCTGCACATGCTTCTTCACTGCTTTTCCACACTCTCCATTGCTCTGGACTGTTGATCCTAGATACTTAAAATCTTCCACCTTCTTTATCTCTTCTCCCTGTAACATCACTTTTCCATTTGGATCCCTCTCATTCACACACATGTACTCTGTTTTACTCTGACTAATCTTCATTCCTCTTCTTTCTAGTGCAAACCTCCACCTCTCCAGCTTTTAAATTTAATTTTAATTTTAAAGGTAAGTATGGGAACCATAACAAGTAGTATTGGAGAGACAAATTGTTACGATGAATTCAATGAACTTCATATTTCAGTAAAATAAATTCCCAATTAGTCTGTTGTATTAAAATGTTAAACCATCTATGGAAAAAGACCCAATGCACTTAAAAAGATGACTATAAACTCTGAAGTTCTAAGAAATAGTTTGCTAAAAAAAAATCCAAATACTTTTGCATCAGGGGAGGTTGCAAAAAACCTTTCAAAAACACACTGAAACACAACAAATGTCAGCGGAGTTGTGGTGCATTTGCTGTCGTCTTGTAGAAAAGTAGCATCAAACTTGTCAGAACAAAACTACAGAAGAGTCGTCATATCTAAAAACACTCAGAGATGTTAATCCCCGAAGGACGCCCGGGACACTCTGCTTTAATGACAGTTGTTCTTATTGATAAAATATTGCTTAACTGTGCATGTTTCACAGTAGAAGGGGCGAAATACTTTATGTATCTGAGAGCGAATGAGCACAGTTTTAATTCAGAGAATGCTTCGAAAATGCTTACAAAAATGCTTCATTACACAATTGCTTAGTTGATGCCTCATATTTCTAATTATGTTAGTAGTGTAATTAATGAGATAAGCAAAAGCGACTTTTGATGAGCCATGCATTTGTTAGACTTTGTGGACATTAGCTATCTTTAAGATGGCTACAGCCTGTAGGTGAGTAATCACCCATGGGCGCTTTCAATGAGATCACCCTTCCTTAAGTCATTAATTAGAGCTTCTCAGTACCTGAGCTTACCTACAAGGTAGGTCAAACTTACCGCAGCTTTTATGCAACCTTTTGTCTTTACATCTCCTTTTGCTCCTCTGTGTCATGCTTCCTTCCCCCTGGCCTGCAATCTCTTTCTCTCACAGGTCTCTTGCTTTGCCCGCTTTCCTAATGCTTTTTTGTTTGGCTACAGGCTCTCTGAGTTGCCCAAAAACTGACTCTATTTTCGACATTTCCTTCTGGCTACCACAGCCAAACAAAGCGGTGCACTCCAGGCTCCCAAGCTAGCAAAGCTTGTGCATAAATTAGGTTGGTTTGTGCAAAAAATAACACCCAAGAGTCCTATCAAGATAAAAAAAAAAAAAAACTCTTGTATAATCAAAACATAGAAGATTAATTTGTTAGCATGCATTTGCAGCTTTATAGAAAATAGGCTTGTGATAAAATGTGGAGGGCAAGGTTGCTCTAGCCCAGGGATGGACAAACTGTGGCCTGTTCAATGTTTTAATCTGGCCCACTTAAGTTGAAAAAATTAAATAAATAAACACTATTAACGTTGTATTTATCCTGCAATTCTCATGTTTCTTCACTAGATGGTGTCATTGGGCTCAATACATACACGTAAACAAGTGTGTTAGATGTTAAAATAAGTAAAATGTTACTTCAAGTGCTTATATTTCAAACCTAGCGCTGCTAAATGCACAATTTTGAGCACGAACGCACTAGATTTCAGACCTCGCGCGCTAGATTTGAAATTTAATCCTCTTGATGTAACATTTAGCATGCTTGTTTAAAATCTAGCACACCATTGTATCGGTCTAATCTAGCAGTTACCAAAGCAATCCAGCCATCTGCTTCTGCGCCGGTCCGCATGTCAAATGTTAGAACTCAATACGGTCCACGAGACAAAAAAGTTTGCCCACCACTGATCTAGCTGCACTGTTCTACCATGCTGCTGATTTACAAACAGCAGTTTAGAAAATTGTCTCCTTTGCAATAACTAGGTTTACTGGATAGATGGGGGGATTTTGTATAGTTGCTCTTAGTTCTGAAGTCTTGCAACATCAACGCAGCAGATCTTGAGTCAGTGACCTCTGACTGTGTCAAAAGGCCATTAAAACTCCTTTTGACCAATTTGTACATTTAAATTTTGAAAATTCAAAAGTATTGGAGATCTGTTGATTCATTTTGTTAAAACCAATGTCAAAATTGGAAGAAGAAATTTACAGAAATGAATATACTTTCAAAATTGTATTTTTTCAAAACATACAGATGTGCCTGGCGCATGGTTCACCAGTCATAGTCAAACACCTCAAACTAATCCGACATGACACATTGAACGTACACAGCTATCAACAAACTTCAAACACATACTTTCACCTCACTTAGTCTATATCTTGTTACTTCCTGAATAATAAATGAAGTACCCCGCTCTAGTTTTAAATACTTTGTGCTACACACTGGCTTACATCATCCTCCCAAGCTCAAACTGTGCTGTATGTTCGCGAATATACATTGACTTTAAGATGAACCCTTTATTACCAGTTAGATAGCTTTTTTTTAATGTGAAACATCATTAAGGAAAAGAATAAAAAATAAGCTATGTTTTTTTCTCAATACAAAAGCAAGCTAATTTCCAATATTCTGAACTGGTAAATGTGAGTGTTCATAAAAAAACAAAAAACAAAGCCCATTTGCTTCTGTGGTTGACTTAATTCCACTGAATCTCCATGTGGTGAAACTACAGAGCTGTGAGCCTCTGGGCAGAATAATTTGAACCCCACGGTAGCTGCCGAGTACGTTTGTATCAGTGAAACAGCTTGTTGCCTGTGTGCATGCAGAGAAAAAAAGTAGCATTGTGGAATTATGTGAGGAAACTGATTTATATGGCAAAAAAAAAAAAAAAAAAAATCCCTGCGTCACCATCAGGATTTTTATGTATTATTTTATAATAATAAAATATTAGCAAGTGTCAATAACACATCTTCTGCATCAAATCCGTGCAGTCCCTCATTCATCCAGGAGTGATCCATAGTAGAAAAAAATTTCAAAAAAGTCTTCTGGACAGTTTAATTCTTGAACGAGACATTTCGACTTCCATCCGGAAATCATTTTCAATCTGAATGAAATGGACAGAAAACTGGATCTATTTATACTAACCTGAGTAATTAGGTAAAAAAAATAGTAAGGATGGGGTTGAGCCTATCCTTACTCCAGAAGACTGTCCAGAAGACTTTTTTGAAACTTTTTTTTCTACTATACGTACATCATCTGCATATTGATTTATTACGTATTTGTGTTCCCAATGGTTTATGCATGCAATCTTATCTTCTTTTGGGGACACTTTTTACTCTCTTTGAATGAAAAGAAAAATATCAGACATTTTCTGCCTGAACATTTTGGATTGATCAGAAAATATGGAGGATGTTTGATTGTTTCGGTTCAGTTTGTTTTCTTACGTTATTCCAAAACTCTGCTTCTCATCAAGAACAACGCAGTTTGTTTAACGTAGGAATCCACAAATAGCGATATCGGAAAACTCAGCGAAACCTGATCACATTATTTGACATTAGATTAAACACATTAAAAACCAGAATAAAAATTAAAGATTTTTTATCACAATGCGAGCATATTAAGATTTTGACAGAATCCCGAATATAAGTATTTTTTTAGAAATAACAATAATCCACTTGTCAGATAAAAAGAGAATAAATAGATAGGTTTATGCTTGTTTAAGATAACCACTTTTATTTTAGACTATTTTTAAGATTTTGTCAAATTTCTGTCACCATCTACAACAGAGTATCATTTACCACTCGAGCCAGGTGCCCGTGTAGCTGTAATTAAAGGCTAAATGTCACTTTGAGCCTGGAGGCACCCTTACACTTTTGTTTTTAAGACGTTAACCTGTAGGCTGCTTAGATGTGAAGCATCTCAGGCAGAATTCATAGCACCTTCACAGACACTGGAAAGAAATGTTCTAGTACTCTGCGTCA
This sequence comes from Neostethus bicornis, assembly GCA_902685375.1. Classification (NCBI taxonomy): domain Eukaryota; kingdom Metazoa; phylum Chordata; class Actinopteri; order Atheriniformes; family Phallostethidae; genus Neostethus; species Neostethus bicornis. The sequence continues at coordinate 8,370,618 of LR738542.1, read as the reverse complement.
GTTTTTTATTCTTTTCATTGTAAGTAGAGCTTTGTCCCAGGATGACCATTTGGGTTACCTAGCCAGGCCTAGCCTTTGTTTATCTGTGAATATTCTTATTGGCTTTTGGGCTAATGGTGTCACTCTATAGGCTCTGAATGATAAGGATGAAGATGGCCGCATATTTGTACTACAGAAGCAATGCAATAAAATAGTTTGCAAAACTAGCTTCAAAGACATACAAAATCAGTTCAAAATTTGATTGGTTTAAGCAAAAGTCTGTTTGGCTTTTGAGGATGCACACTTTTTTTTGTGTGCATTCTCACTACAATTGTGTGAGATTACACGAACTTCGCCAAGCGGATTTAGATGCTTCAACAAGCGCTTTGGCAAACAGAAACAGTCTGTTTTAGAAAACATCGCTACATCACAACAGCGTACTCTGTGATTGGTTTTCATTGGGTGTTTGAGCGTAGAAAGTTCTATTTCCCACTTCTGCATATCATGCACCTGATGGAGTTCGCTGTGTCCAAAATTTATGTGCAGAGAATTGTATGCATGTGGACTCAAAACGTGCTATAGTGCACGCAAAATCAAGCTGCAAATGGTCGCTAAATTTAAGAATGTGCAGATACCATTAACTTTACATTGAAACTAGATGCTTTTGATGGTGAACGTTAGTCCAGTGGGAATGCACCTTTACCCACTCTAAATGGTAAATGGACTTTACCTATATAGGGCATGTCCACATGCGTTGGCACTTAAAGCGTTTTTACAGTGTAGCTCACATCCACCATAACTGATGGTGGAAGCTGCCATACAAGGTGCAAACCACCATCAGGAGAAATTGGGGGTTCAGTGTCTTGCTCAAGAAGACCTCGGCATGAACTCTGGGCAGGTGATCAAAGTGGCAATCCGCCGGTTACCCTCTAGGTATTAGAAACCATGCCAGACATTTTTTGACCACCAAAGGGTGGTTTGATTAAGTGCTCTAAACAGTGCCCAGGCATGGTTTGGCAAGGACTTTCGAGGTCTTAAAAGTCCTCTAAAGGACTTTTAGTCCAGCAGCAAAGGACTTTAGGCCTTTGCTGCTGGCCTAAAGTAATCTTATAATAGATGTTTTCCGAGGGTGTAATACCAGGAATATTGTTTTTAAAACAAACAATGCACTAGTACTCTCCAAAGGCAAAAAGATCCCCAACTCTACATTCATCAATATCAAGTACTACAAATAGAAAAAACTGCTTACAGCAATAAGTTTAGTCCAAAGAACGGTGACATCTCTCCAAGTTACAAAACATCTTGTACTTTAAGTATAAATATAAAGACAGAATAGCTGATATTTCTCTTAAATGTGGGGTGTATTTTTTAACTGAAAGAAAAGTCTGTTATTTTTTTCTTCTTGTGAATATCTCAAATTTATAGCTTAAATTAAAAGGCACCCAGCAGCAGTTGGAAAGCAACTTCTGCTTCAAGTATAATCTTTACTGATGGAAGTCAGTTATGACCGCTGCAGATAAAATAGGATTAAAGTACTGAAGAAGGAGCAAAGGGTTCCCTTGTGAGAGTGTGACAAGAACCCTAGCAGAAGAAGTGTGTGAACACTTAGTTCACTGTGTGATGGGAATACGTCATTGCAGAGAGATGTTGACCATAAATATCTGCTAAAACGGCCGTCCCGCCAGTGTGAGTTATCACCTCTTCAGCACCTTGGGGATGGAAAGGGAAGGGCAGCTCCTTCTACGTATTAAAAAAAATAAAAAATCAACCTGACAGATGGACACAGATCTAAGACTTCAAGCTAGAGATACTCATGATCTACAATGACTGGAATAAAGATATAAAAACACTGTTGAAGGGAGAAAAAAAAACTCAGAAATGATTTATTTCATGCTTAAATTAATTTGCTTGGATATTTAAATAGTTGATCTCTGAATTATCTTAATTCTGTTCCGTTCTGTCATCTTCCGCTTGTTCCGGGGTCGGGTCGCAGGGGCAACAGCATCAAACGGGCAGCCCAGGCCTCTCTCTCCCCGGCTGCATCCTCCAGCTCACCTGGAAGGATTCCAAGTCGTTCCCCGGCCAGCTATGAGACATAGTCTCTCCAGCGGGTCCGGGGTCTGCCCCTTGGTCTCCTCCTGGTAGGATGTGCCCAAAACACCTCGCCCGCAAGGCGCTCGGGGGGCATCCTGACCAGATGCCCGAACCACCCCATCTGGCTCCTCTCGATTTGGAGGAGGAGCGGCTCGACACCGAGCTCCTACCGGATGGCATAGCTCCTCACCCAATCTCTGAGTGAGAGCCCAGCCACCCCGCGGAGGAAGCTCATTTCGGCCGCTTGTACCCGCAATCTCATTCTTTCGGTCACCACCCACAGCTGGTGACCATAGGTGAGGGTTGGAACGTAGATCGACTTGTAAATCGAGAACTTTGCTTTTCGGCTCAGCTCTCTCTTTACCACGACGGACCGATGCAGCGTCCTAGTTATTGCTGATTATCTTAATATTATCTTAATATTGATTATCTTAATATTGTTTAACAATAAATTGCACAGCCTTGTGGGTAGTAAAGTTAACTAAATAACGTAAGGGACTTTGAAACTCTACCAATTCACAAAAGCTGCAAATGTCTGCAATATTTGAGCTGAAATGTGGATTGGAAAAAAAAAATATGTTACTGCAGCAATTTTAAAAAATCCTGGAGGGATTGTTTCAAATTCAACATCAGCCATGAGATTTTTCTTGTCCTAGTTAAGACCAGTCTCACTGCTGCTCTGAGCTCTCCCTCAGACTGTGTCTTGTGTTTAGCTGCACAGTGAACCAGGGCTAGCATTACGTTAAACTATCTGACAGATTTGGTTTCACAGCAAATGTCGCGCTTCCTCGCGCTGGTGAGATGATTTTAGAATGCTTAGCGGTGTAAATTTTAACATGCTCCATTTAGGTTGATCACACATGATTAGACTTAGAGTACATATAACGATGCACTGATCAGATTGTTTTCGGTGAAAAGAGGAGGCTGATTGTCTAAATATAAACTCTACTGTGCTTTGACAAAATAGTCTGTGTTAGTAAGTCCAACCAACTTCTTCTTCTTTTTTCGGCATTTCCCTTCAGAGGTCGCCACAGCAAGTCAGTTTCTTCCATCTAATCATATCTACTGTATTCTCTTCGGTCACACAAACTATCTTCATGTCTTCCTTCACTGTATCCATGAACCTCTTCTTTGGCCTTCCTATAGTCATCTTTCCTGGTGGTTCCAAATACAGCATCCTTCTTTTGATGTACTCTCTCTCTCCTCTGCACATGTCCAAACCATCTCAGTCTTGCCTCTCTAACTTTATTCCCAAAACCTCTAACATGTGCTGTTCCCCAGATGTACTCATTTAAAATTCTGTCCATCCTGGTTACTCCCAGAGAGATCCTCAGCATCTTCATCTCTGCTACCTCCATCTCTGTTTCCTGTCTTTTTCTCAGTGCTACTGTTTCTAGACCAATCAGCATGTCCGGTCTCACCACGGTTTTGTAAACTTTCCCTTTCATTTTAACTGAAACTGTTCTGTCACATATCACACCTGATACTTTCCTCCACTCGTTCCAGTCTGCCTGCACACGCTTCTTCACCTCTTTTCCACACTCTCCATTGCTCTGGACTGTTGATCCCAAGTACTTAAAATCTTCCACCTTCTTTATCTCTTCTCCCTATTAACCTAAGTTTTTCCATTTGAATCACTCTCATTCACACATGTACTCTGTTTTACTCTGAATATTCTTCATTCCTCTTCTTTCTAGTGCAATTCTCCACCTCTCCAGCTTTTCCTCCACCTCGTCCCTCCTCCCACTACAGATCAACAGTAAGTCAAATCAACAAACTTCTTTTAAAATATTAAACGTGGGTTTTCAAGATCATCTTTGATACATCAAGGGCTTTTAATACTAATCTGTTTGTAGTGTCAGTCTGTGAGAGGCTGCAGGATGACTCCTACAAAACACTTAGATTTATGACTACCTAACAAAGTTTGTGAATCTAAAAGGTTGTTTTTTGAAGCTCGTGGGAGTACCACAAGGGACTGTACTCGTACCACTTCACACTTCAGTTGTCCAAAACAACTCAGAGTCCTGTCATCTACAGACTTACTCTGCAGTTGTGGTGGGTGAGAGATGGACAAGAAGATGGAAATAAAAGACTTATCAATCAGTTTGTATTGCAGGGATGTTTCCTCATCTTGAACATCTACAGAACAGAAGTATTTTCAGGAGTGAGAAGAGGAGTAGAAGGAGTAAAACTGGGAAATGATACTAGAAAATAAACAAGAATGCAATTTCAACACTACAGCCACAGTAGCCCAAGCATTGACTGTAGAAATGATGCATCCCATGTAAGTTTTTTTTTCTTCTACCTTTTGGTTGTTCACTGCAGATTCAGCAATCGTGGCGGGATAAACCTCAAACTGATCAAGAAAAGAATGTCATGGGATGGGGCAGTTGTTGAAAATCTGGTGGAAACTTCCCTTTAAAAACAAAAAATACTACAGAAGCCACTCGATGTCATAGATAATTGTTCACATCCCTAACACATAAGGCTACAAGATTTACGTACATTGAGTTTCTGATTCAAAATGATAATAAAAAAATAAATAGCCAATTACATTTGGCACGAAGACTAAGTGGACTCAATCGGATGTATAGATGCAAGTACACATCGGAAACCTTATGGAGTCTGGCCGTAGAGGACCGGGCTTTAAAGCCGAATGTTCTACATATAGCCCTGTAATAGTTATAGCAGCATACCATCATCTACCACTTATCCAAAGTTGGGTAACAGGGGAGGCAGGCTTAACAGCCTTCTGACACCCATTCCACACCTTCCATTTCATCTGTGGCAATTCCATGGCGCTCTTTGGCCAGGTGCAAAACACAGTCCTGCCAAAATGTCATGGGTCTACCTCTGGGTCTCGTCCTGATGGGACGCAACTGGAAGACCTCACTGGAAAGCTGTACAGAGGGCCACCACCCTCCAACTACCCCATCTGGCATTACAAACTGCTCTACTCATAACCCCTTCCAGATGAAGGAGTTTCTCACCCTACCTCTGAGCGAGAGCCAAGCTCATTTTGGTCACTTGTATTTGTGATCCCAATCTTTCAGTCCCTAACCACCGGTGGTGACCATACGTGAGTAGTTTGACAAGTAAACTGAGAGCTTTGATTTTTGGCTACACTCACTGGCATATGGATGTAGCATCAAATCGGACTCAACAAAGTAAAACCAATTGTTCATGTGTAAATTTATTACGAACTTAACATTCTTCGACCTGATGTTTTTAAAGGAACAATTCAATTTAATGTATGTTTTTAGTGTTTCAGATTCCCGATGGATACTCTGCGTTCCTGTCTTGGGGTCTTGGGCATGGCCAGACCGAGGAGAGCTTCACACTTCATCACCCCCGCTCCATCAGGATGAAATCCATCTACTCAACCCCGTCCTGGGCATCGCTGGGCTGAGGAGTGCCCCGTGTTTCCATCAGTATGAAGAACATGTATTGACTTCTTTAGATATTTAGCTGTAGAGTAGAATAAGCTAATATTTAAACAATAGTCTTAGGCACATTGAATGCTCATCCTGGGGGAGGGATCTCTCTTTCATGTGGATCCCCACGAGGTTTCTCTGTTGTTGTTTTTTTTCCTCACTGATGGGTTTTTTAAAGAGTTGTTTTCTCACTGTGAAGGAGAGTCTAAGGGCAGGAATGTGCTAATATTGTCTAGCTAGCATTTGTTAGTTATTTTTCTTTCTGTGTTTTTGTGTTTATACTTTCCTCTTTTTTCTTGTTTTTCTTCCTTCTGGGTTTTTGTCGACTAAAACGTGACTAAAACGAAAATATAAAGAGATAACGAAAACAGGACTAAAACTTAAATTAATTTTTGTCCAAAGACGAAGACTAAAACAAAACTTAGATGGCTGCCAAAAACAATAATGCTTGAGGACAATAAAAGTGCTTCGGATATAAGAAAAAAAAAAAAAGAAGAGTTACAGGTATGCAAACACCTGCACTCTTCCAACATGTAGTAGAAATAACATCTCGGTATAAAGTGCATAGATCATCAAAAATCATTTTTCTGCAGTCAGTTGCTCCTATATTTAGTCTGTTTTTCATTTTCTGTTTTCTTTTACTAAACTTGATTCATTAGTGCTTCAGCTCGACTATACTCCAGGAATGTGTTGCTCTGTTTTTCTACGAGCTGCCCTACTTCAGGCTAGGTCATCTGAAAAAGGCCACCGCTCTCATTTCACAAACAAACCTGAAGGTGTTTTCTCAGGTAGAAAAGTCTGCATCTGCCCGGGCAGCTGGTTGCAGAACAGGTCAGATTTATCATCTGCATCTGCATATTTTTGGTAATTAAGCAACTTTCTTGCTCATCCTGGCAGGTTTTTTATATTTAGATATTAACTTGCATGCTTTGAAAAATGACACCTCTCATATCTGAACGTCTATTTTTAGCGCGTCAAAAAATCTCATTTTCAAAAAGAAATAAATGAATCAACACCTTTTCAGATGTGCTTCTCACCGATATGCAACTCCCAAACAAATGAAGCAGCAGGATCGGTAACACTGCCGTCTGAGCCTGGGAAACTTTATGTTGATTTGAAAATAACAACCTCCCACATGCTTGATGGTGCCAAATTTGGCATTTTATTAGATTTCAAATTTATCACATTGAAAAAAAAACTGGAACAAACTCATATTTCTGTCAAAGCCCAACAGAAAAAACAACAAATTATATACAGAATGTTTTATGAACAGCCTGTTGGAGTTTTATCATGTAAATTATTAGAAGGCAAAAAGTCTTGCTGTTCAACACCGAGTGGGTTCAATTTAATCAGCATTTCTCGATTGAAAAAATATTTTCTCTTTCTATCAATGAATGTTCAAGATGAGTCATCTCACAAACTGATCGACAAGTTTTCTGTTTTCATCTTCTTGGTTGTTCTTGATCAGGACCACCCACCGCGGCATTCATGGCCATCTCACAGCATTCCTGCATACTCCGGTGTTGTCTATGGCTTTTTTTTGTTTGTTTTTTGCTATGCCACGTGTTTTTTTTTTCTTTACGTGTTCATCTTCTTCTTCTCGCTGCACCGATGCACAACTTATCTTTTTTAAAAAAACTCCAAACATACCTCCCTCCCATTGTGTCTCTAGCTTTATTTATAAAGGAAGCCCCGCATTGTGGCAGCACTTCGTCATTCATTCTTGATTCTTGTGTTCCGTTCCGTCATCTTCCGCTTGTTCCGGGTTCGGGTGTCAGGGGGCAACAGCATCAAACGGGTAGCCCAGGCCTCTCTCTCCCCGGCTGCATCATCCAGCTCACCCGGAAGGATCCGAAGTCGTTTCCCGGCCAGCTGTGAGACATAGTCTCTCCAGCGGGTCCGGGGTCTGCCCCTTGGTCGCTTCCCGGTACGACGTGCCCGAAACACCCCGCCCCTCTCGACCTGGAGGAGCGGCTCGACACCGAGCACCTCCCCGATGGCAGAGCTCCTCACCCGGTCTCTGAGTGAGAGCCCAGCCACCCTGTGGAGGAAGCTCATTTCGGCCGCTTGTATCCGCGATCTCATTCTTTTGGTAACCACCCACAGCTGGTGACCATAGGTGAAGGTTGGAACGTAGATCGACGTGTAAATCTAGAGCTTTGCTTTTCGGCTCAGCTCTCTTTCTGTACCACGACGGACCGATGCAGCGTCCTAGTTCTTGTGTGTAAGTTAAAAAAATAAAAATAATACATTTTTGTTTCTAAAAGGAAACCACTAAGTCTAACTAATGGAAATACTAGTGTTTTCTTTTTTGTTTTTCTTCTAAAAGCGACATGATTTAATATATTTGTAGCGAAGGTGTGCTCGGTCAATACGGTGTTTACCTCCTGATGTTTGCATGAAGTAACAAGCAAAGTAACTCATTTATCAGCCCGGCAGAGAAGTCATTATCATACCTCAACGTTACTGTATAAAATAGGCTTTTGTATGTGCAGGAGGCGGGGTACACCGCCTACTGATGGCCAGTCCATCACAGCAAGACTGACACAGATGGTGGGGAAACCATTCATCCTCACACATATATGCAATTCCTAATCGAACTATCATGTGGTGTGTATCTCTTTGTGCTGCAAGATGAAATGGAGAAAAATAAAAGGCAGACATCCAACATCGGGATTAAGCAGGGAGCGAGAGGAAGGGTCAAAAACTAAAATGAACCTAAAAATATATATATATATTTTTTTTTTAAGTATTTTTCAGCAATTTTCTAAATTCGAAGCTGAAAAAAAGTCAGTTACTTTCTTAACCGTCTGTCCCTTTCAAGGTTGCGGAGGTGCCGGAGTCCATCCTGGCTAATTTGAGGCATGGGTTGGGGTACACCCTGAACAGATCCACACACATACAACCACACACACTCATTCCTAGGAGAAATTTGGCACCGGCCAATTAACCTAGCATGCATGTTTTTGGAGAGTGGGAGGAAACCAGTGTGCCCGGAGAAAACCAACGCATACATGGGGAGAACATGCGTACTCAACACAGGAAGGCCAATGTTTCAAGCCTTGTTCCCACCCTGGACTTGAACCCATGACCTCCTTGCTGTAAGGCCACTGTGCCACCTGCCAAAAAAAAAAAAAAAAAAAAAGTATCACGTAAAAATTTCAGTTATCTTCTCATCCGTCTATCCCTTATGGGGTTGTGGGGTTGCCGGAGCCCATCTTGGCTGATTTAAGGCGAGGGGCAGGGTACACCCCGAACAGGTCGCCAGTCTTTCGCGGGGCCACACACATACAACCATCCACACACACACTCATTCATTCCTAGGGGCAATTTGGCAACGGCCAATCAACCTAGCATGCATGTCTTTGGAGGGTGGGAGGAAACCAGAGTACCCAGAGTAAACCCACGCAGACACGGGGAGAACATGCAAACTCCCAAAGGACGGTGTTCCAAGCCTCGTCCCTACCCTGGACTTGAACCCACAACCTTCTTCTTGTAAGGCCACTGTGCCAAAAAAAAAAAAAGAACAACCACGTAAAAATTTATCACGTTTAAATGCTATGAGAAAAAAATGTGACTTCACAAAAGAACAACACCTCTTTTTAGATTTATTAATGACACAAATCCAATACGATGGGATCAAAATTTGATTTCATGCCTGCAGTCGCCTTGAAACAGAAACACGGGTTCATTTTGTAGCATTTAAATGAAGTAATAAAAGCATCAAAAATCAATAATGCATTCCAAAGAAACAAGCGAGAACAGAGTCTGTGTATGAACGACATGATCAAAAAGAACAATAATCTAGTCTTTTAAAAGGTCATTCAGCTATGAAGCCAACTCTAACAAACACAACCCTTCCTGACACCACAGTCACTCATATTTTCCCAATAATTCAAGAAATTATCACCCAGAAGCTATGAAAAAGCATTTGAGACCTTTTCTCCATCAAAGTAATCACTTTATTAGTGACACAAAGATGAGTTTGTGTTATTATATAGATCCCGCGGGTGTAATGAAATTTCACTCCGAAGCAGGGTAACAATAAAATAAAATAAAAAAAGACTTGACTTAGAATCAATATGATGAATGCTTTTTCTATTAGATGTTTATTTATAAAATAAAAAAAAATCAGGTTTACAAAAAAGCTTTAGATGGGTTTTAATAAACCTAATAGTACAATGTTTTTGGGGGAATTTTTTTTTCCCATTGATCCTCAACCGAAAAATATCACTGCAACCTGTAGAAGAACTAAACCATCGATTTACGAAACTACTTCTTCCAGGTCACAGAGGTTGCCACAGTTTGTTTTGATTAGTAGGGAGACAAGAGGCAGAGTACACTCTGGACAAGTCCACCCTTCATCGCAAAGCCTAATAGAACCAGGCAATCCCCATTACTCACAGGGCTCGTTTTAAGGAGAACAATCAAAGTATTTTTAGTGAGTCGTAAAAAGCTGAAGTACTCAGAGAGAACCCACGCATACTTGAAAAATTCAAACAGAAAGTCCAGTGTATCAAGTCTTACTCAATTTGGGACCCAAACCACTGAAAGACCCTTAGCATTGACTCCTGAAAAAAACGGTTTCATGTCGTCCGTGTCATACATTACTGTTAGACTACTTAGGCCCTGTCCACACGTAGCCAGGTATCTGGTAAAACAAATATATTTTTATCTGTTTCGGTCTGTCGTCCACAAGAACCCGTCGGTTTTTCTTCACTACAAACTGTCGTTTTTGAAAACTCCGACCAAAGTGAAGATTTTGGAAAACTCCGGTTTTGCGTTTGCGTGTGGACATGCAAAACTTTGCATTTTTAAACATCAATACCTGTGACAATTAAGGCAGAAACGTCATTTGCGTGCGTCCTTGTTTTTAATATCAGACAGTGGGCAGCATGGATCCTCTAAAAAAGCAGTCTTTTCTTGCTTCTTTTCACACTGAAATGCTCTTGCTTCTTGTCGAGGAGCAAAGGAAGAGAAATAAGTTGCCGTCAGCAATTATTCATCACATAAGCCTTCCTGGCTCTGAACTTACGTTTAGAGAAATACTGCTAACTACTGGTCTGGCATGCTTATAACCGCACTCAGAAGCGTATTTATACGGGTTCATGTGGATGCGGTTATATTGAAAACGGTTACGTGTGTACGCGAGGGTTTTTCTAAAACGGAGGACAGCAGATATAAGTTTTCAAAAATACCCGGCTACGTGTGGACATGGCCTTAGATATATGTTTAATGCTAATGTTCATCTATTCATTGTTCGTAGACCATAAATAGTACCTTTTGTTAGCACGGAAATGTGAAATTTGAAGACAAAAAAAAAGCTTACAGACATATACGTACGTATATATATATATATATATATTTTTTTTTTTTAATATACGTTGTTAATCCCTGACAGGGAAATTTGTATGCTGCATTTCACCGCAGCAGGCTACCACCTATGATGGTACCAGTGGTGGGAGAAAAGGGGACTTGGTGTCTTCTCTAAGGACCCTAGACATGAACTCAGTGGGATGCGAACTTGGGAACTTCCGGTTGACTTTCGGTTCGCGGGTGAACACTCTAACCACTGAGCCACCGTCTCCCCCCAACCAAATGGAAATGTGACTACTCCTCTTGCTCCTCGGAGAATGTACACTAAACAGTTTCTGTTTTGTTTTGTTTTTTTTTTAATGTATTTTATTTATTTTTTATTATTATTGTACTATTTTCTTCCATCAAGGGGAAACTACTGCTTTTGTAAATTTCTCAAACATGAATAGATAAAAAAGAAAACCAGTTCAAGTTTGTTATGGATGATGTTTAAATGTGGTAAAAACCTCAAATAAGGTGATCCTCTTTTACCTGAAATTTCATATCCACTAGGAAAGAAATTGTCTGGATTTTAGAGAGGAAAAAAGTCCAATTACATATAAAAAACAAAGGAAAGCAATTTAAGAAAGAAACATGTTTTTTGGGTTTTTTTTAGATTAAGAAAAATCTGAACAGAATGCAGTCTTAATAAATCTGACTTTTGATTGAGTCTATGCAGCAGGAACTTAAAGACCCTTCTGTTGCTTGATTCTTGTTGAGAATCTAATGAGCGACACCAAAAAGCTGGAAAATCTGCTTTTATTGTCTCAAGCTGGGAAAAAAAAAAGTTTATTTTATTGTACGTTTCTGAAACAGCTGTGGTATCACCCAGCAGCTTCTCCAACTCAGAATAGGAATGTGTGATGCATGTGCCGCAGCAGTGCGACTTCATTAATTATTTACATCTCCCTACATGTGAAATCATATGGAACGATGCAGTCATGCTCAGAATGAATCAGGCTCTCACTCTGAGCTAAATGTGGCATGTTCATCACAACTCCAAATGTCATTTCCTCTGGATTTTTTTTTTCCCCTCTGGTGTATGAAGTGTGTTATTACAGAGTTTTGCTGCGGCTGTATTATTTGCTGCAGTGCCTCTACTGTAAATATAAACTGAAGTCATAAAAAGGTGGCAGGAGATGATCGAAGAATAAATCGATGGCACAACAGAGTGCGATCTGGAAAGGTATCTAACTCTGGATTTAGAGACGGTTGTGTGAGGCTGCAGGGTCAGTGGACAAAGCTTATAGTGAAGGTTACAGAAGGGATTGAACAGATTTCTATAGTTCTGTTTGGTCAAATTGGGTCTGATTGGGAATATAAACATCTAATAAAAAGAAAAGCAATATAGTTATAAACACACACGACCTGTTAGAATCTAATAAAGGGTAATAATTAAATCTTCAAATCAAATTGCTGGTGATAGTCTTTTATCCATCATGGACAACCCTGACCATCCTCTCTACCCACTTCTGAACAAGCAGCGGAGCTACTTCTCCAAGAGGCTCAGACAGCTCCGCTCAAAAACCGCCCGGTATCGGAAGTCTTTTGTTCTCAATACAATAACATATAGAATAGCAAATTATAATAACTCACAGAATACCAAATAACTGGCAAATAACTATTTATTTCTTTCTTGTTTGCTGCTGTAACGCACAAATTTCCCAAGTGTGGGATCAATAAAGTAATTCTAATCTAATCTAGTCATGTACCGTTCAAATGGGTGTAACTTATTAATGATTTACCAAGCCATGTCCACTGGTCTCGCAAAGCTAAAATTCTAAGTTTCCCAGCAAAATAAGAACGAGATAAACCCGTAAACTGAGCATCTTGTTGAGAGTACCGGGAGTTCTTCATTTTTTATATGATTTAATAACAGCTTTTAGTTTGTTTTAGCCTATTTTTAAAGTAAATTTTGATTTATGAAAATAAGAAGTAATTATATACTTTAATATGACATCCCATTTACAGTATGGCAAAAATTACCAAGAGTTGCTGCTTCAAACAAACACACGACTGTTTGCAAAGATGCAAAATGAGCATGAATGGATTTTAAATGTTGCACTCAACTGAAATAGAAAAACAGTCTGTGGTGAATTAGAAAACTTCTATTTTATTTCTCAGAAGTTCCTTTTGTGCATGTATATATTTTTTTACTTAAAAAAAAAACATTAAATCTTGTTTCATACTCTTAGTTTTTTTACACACTGGTTTTAAAACTGTTATTCTTCTTCTTCTTTCAGCATTTCCCTTCAGGTGCCGCCACGGCAAGTTTCTTCCATCTAACCTATGTTCTGCATCCTCTTCGGTCACGCCAACTATCTTCATGTCTTCCTTCATTGTATCCATGAACCTCCTCTTTGGTCTTCCTCTAGGCCTCTTTCTTGGTGGTTCCAAACTCACCATCCTTCTTCTGATGTACTCTCTCTCTCTCTTTGCACATATCCAAACTATCTAAATCTGGCCTCCCTGACTTTATCTCCAAAACCTTCTCCACCTGTTCCAGCCTGCCTGCACATGCTTCTTCACCTCTTTTCCACACCCTCTATTGCTCTGACCTGTTGATCCTTAGTACTTAAAATCTTCCACCTTCTTTATCTCTTCTCCCTGTAACCTCACTTTTCTATTTGGATCCCTCTCATTCACACACATGTACTCTGTCTTACTCTGACTAATCTTCATTCCTCTTCTTTCTAGCGCAAACCTCCACCTCTCCAGCTTTTCCTCCATCTCTTTCCTCCTCTCACTACAGATCACAATGTAATTTGCAGAAGCCTCATAGAAACCATAGATCAAAATTTCTCAACCGAATTAATTACCAAAATGCCAACAATAAATGGACATATCATATGGAGACGGTGGCCGCGTGGTTAGCGCGTTCGCCCGCGGACCGGAAGGTCGCGGGTTCGCGTCCCACGGAGAGCACGTCTAGGGTCCTTGGAGAAGACACCTAACCCCCACTTCTCTCACCATTGGCGCCGTTGAAGGGCAGCCTGCTGCGGTGTAAGGAGTGCAGCAAACAAATTTCCCCGGTGAGGGATGAATAGAGTAATTCAAAATAATCAAAAAAAAAAAAAATATCACTTCCCTTATTTTGTTAAAAAAATCTGTATTTTTTTCCCCGTTTTTTTAACAGGAAACTTGAAGTGACAAACATGCGCTAAATAAAACGCTTACAAATGAAATTAAATTGACTTCACATGGAGCTGTAAACACCTAGAAGCGCAGAGCTTACACACAGACACTTAAGTACAAATTGTTTCTTGCATGTTTTATTTCCCAGCGTATTTAGTCCTGTGCATCTAGAAACCAAACATATGTACCGCCTAATGCAGTTAGAGCCAGGTCTTTGTTTCTATGTCTGCTCATCTAATGCTATTACAATTGATTCTATAGTTTGATCCAGCTATCAATGTCAATCATGTTAGCACTGCTCAAAGCGCTGGATCCGCCGGGGATATTGGCATTGGAGGGGTAGGAGAGGCAGAGAGGAGAGGGGCTGCCAGCTTACTAATGCAATAAAGCTGCCAGATTGTGGAGATTTTTCTTTATTTCATTAATATGTTCCTGTATAAGATGACTTACCCTAAAAACCCAATTAAAGCTTCAACTATTCCATTACTTCAATGGGTGATGGCGACACGAACGCATCCAGACAGCCGCAGTTTTAAGTTACCGCCGATAGGTGATTCAGTTACTTCTCAAAAAACAGCGCAGGTAAATAGAAAAAGCCAAGCATGGTGGTTCTCATAAAACCTTTAGTTTGTAGGTTTAAACCAAGCTTCATTTTAACAGGTCCGTTATTGACGTTTACAATAAATTAACCTGTAGCCCTGTGTTAGCATTAGTACAATAATTGGTACGCATTACGCGTCATTAGATTACTGTAATTTCACGGCTATGAGGCGCATATAAAAGTCTTAGATTTTCTTCAAAATGAGCGGTGCGCCTTTTCGTGCAGTGCGCCTTGTGTGTGAGAAAAGGCGGACCTAAAAGAAAAAGTGGTGCTCGTGAGAAAAGGCGGACCTAAAAGAAAATGCGGTGCCCGCGAGGCGGACCTGAAAGAAAAGGCATGAGAACGTTAAAGAATGAAGTGTGAGCGGTGTGGGAGCGATGGATGACCGAAGGAGACCACAGTGTCACGAAGGGTGGAAAGCAGCGCCGGGCGAGTTACGTTACAGTTTGCCAATGGATTGTAGATGCTTGGACTAACGTGTCTGCTGGTACTGTTATCCGAGCTTTCGCAAAAGCTGGCATCCTTTCTGAGGAGCCGCACAGTACAGACAGTGACTTTGACAGCGAGGAGCGAAGTGGACCTGCTCTGTTGGATTTTGCGCAACTGTTCAATTCCAAAACAGAGGATGAGGACTTTGACGGATTTGAATAAAGACTATTACCGGTAATGTGCTTGTTTAGTATCGTTACTTAAATAAAGCACAACCAAACTCAGTTTTGCTCCCGATCTATTTTTTAATACGCACATTTGCATGTTTGCGTGTGTGTTGTTGTAAGGCGGTGTGTGACTGAGACTGCGCCTTTTTGTACGGTGCGCCTTATGTGTGTGTTAAATACAGCAATGGCGCAAATAACTGAGGCTGCGCCTTTTCGTACGGTGCGCCTAATGGTCGTGAAATTACGGTATATAATTAAGTCAAATTGAAATTAAGTGCGAGTGGAATTTTTTTCTTGCTGATACTGATTTCAGAAACTTTGTGACAGAGATTTGATCAACCATGTGAAAAACAGTTTCAACCAAACACAAAAAAACGTAAAACAGTGCAAATACTTCTCAAGTTATTAGTCTGGCTGCAAATGAATCAAAGATTTACTTGCAAGAAAGTTTGTGACAAATTGTTAGTCTCTAAACGAGTTTTTTCTCCAAAGGTTTTCTGCCTGTACCGTTAAAAATATGGCACCTTTGGGATTAAATGGAAAGGAAAGCTTCCTCATAAACACAAAACATTAGAAACTGCAAAGCTGAGTCAGTTCTGTGCAAGAAATTCCTCACAAAATAAATTCTGGTCCTTTATGATGAAATTTTTAGTGAATATGAGGCACCATTAATCCTGCCTCATAAAAACATGAGGCATAGTTGGGAATAAAAAAGAATAACAACAAGGATAAGACATAATGAGGAATCGGAGTTGAGAGGACTGAAATGAGAAAGCAGGTGGATAAACAATAGTGTGAAAGAAAGAAGTCTAGAAAATTACATTTGATTACCTACTAAGAATAACTAAGCACCATTGACTTTCATTCCTATCCTCAAAAACAAGATCATAAATCTAAGCGTCCCATATGAGTTTCCTCTGCTGGGCAACCGGTTCTCTGTTGGAGGAGGGACTCATGGTAGACCATCTGTTCCTCCGCATCTAAAGGATCAAGACGAGGTGGCTCAAGCATCTGGTCAGGATGCCTCCTGGGTAAGTCCCTGGTAAGCTGGGGAAAACCCAGAAAAGGCTGCAGGGACTATGTCTCTGAGGTAGCCTGAGGAGGTCTACACAAGCTGGAAGAAGTAAATGACCAAGGAGAGTGAAGTGTGGGTCTACAGGTTTAGACTGCTGCTCTGTTATGCGACTATATATACCCAGTGGTGGAACGTAACGAAGTAAATGTACTTTGTTACTGTACTTAAGTAAAAAAAATTGTGTATCTGTACTTTACTTAAATAAAATTTAAGACCGGTACTTTTACTTCACTACATTTTTAGAGCAAATATCTGTACTTTTACTTCGCTACTTTTTAAAAGTGTGTTTTAAATTTTTCGTTACATTTTCGTTCAGGAATTTGAAAAATACACAGGTTTTTTACCGCATCTTGAAGCCGCATCACCAAAATCAAAAGGAGCAGTTGATCGGGAGAAGAAGTCATGAATCGAGAAACATTTTCCGCATTCATTCAACGCCAAAAACCTAACATCAAATATAGTACAAATTAAAAAGAGTCAGAAGATCGTTGTTCGTTGTGTTTACTTCTAAATAAAAAGTTGAGCCATCATTACACAGAGCAGGGGCAGATCTAGAATTTTCCAAAGGGGGTGGGGCTTTGACAAAGCCAATATTAAGTGTTTGCCCCCCCCCCAAAAAAAAAAAAAAAACGTTTTTAAAAATTAGTGTCATTTTCCTCCATTTTGGCAGCCCATTCACTGGCCCTTCTAGGGGATAGCTTTACTTGTCCCCTTTCTTTTTATTTTATTTTTTTTTTTTTTTTTTTTGTGGACTAAAAAGAGGCGGGAGAGGAGGGTCACACCCCTGCAGAGTATTTATCCTGGTTACCATGTTGACACCCTATAGCACAAAAAAATAACATTTGAATTATGGTCGAATACTTTTACTTTTTACTTAAAAAGTACAATTTACACCAACTACTTTTGTCTTTTACTTAAGTAGATTTTTTTATTGGTACTTTAACTTTTACTTAAGTAAATTTTTTGCCTAATTATCTGTACTTTTACTTAAGTACAAAAAGTGAGTACTTCATCCACCACTGTATATACCTTATAAAAAGCTGAAGGCAGTGCATAGATGGATGTAAGGTAGAATGGGTTGATGTAAGGCTGGAAAAATAATGCATTAACGCAGTGTCAATTTGTTAATTTAATTGAGTTAACTACCAGGGTAGAACAAGGCAGCAATGCATTACATGTCTTCAAGGAAGCAGAAATGTGTTACGTACAGACGACCCCTGCCAACTGGTATGTTTTTCCCATTGATTGGTCCTAAATATAGTCTGTTTTTTTTACCATATGTCTCTATTTTTGAGTGGGTGAATAAAGTTTTTAAAAAGCGTAGGTGGAATAGAACATGTTTCGTATCTGATGGATAAATTATAGACATACATAAACATATATGGATAGATTATGCATAGACATATGGACAATATATTCTGAGAAACAAAATAAAATGTAAATATTAAATAATTTATGGCTGAGAACAATGTTCCACTGTTCTGAACCACAAGAGTTAACTTGTTTTTTCTGTTCTTGTGACTTACTCCATTGTTTTATTCATTAATTTTTATCATGACGTTTTATAAGTTTGTCAGTATTTCAGTCAGTATTTGTTGCCAGGTAGGCTAAAAGATTTTTGTAGTTTTAGAAAAAAAAAATTCCTAATTTAGATTCCAATTCATTATTTTCATTTAATTATTATGTGCATTCATATTCCATGTCCCTAGAGCTAGCTTATGCAGCCGAGGATCTGACCACCAGGGTCCCCGTAGTTGGCTGCCAACCATCTCCTCCTTCACCCGACCCCTATGGCCCCTCCTGCAGGTGGTGAATCCGCTGGAAGGGCGGCCCATGTCCCCTGTTCAGGCTGAGCCCGGCCGGGCCCCATGGGTAAAAGCCTGGCCACCAGGCGCTCGCTCTCGTGCCCGACCCTCGGGCCTGGCTCCAAGCGGGACCCCGGTGACCCGCGTCCGGGCAAGGGCAACTTGGCTATGTTTGATAACTTCATAGGGGTGTTTTGAGGTCGGCCAGGTCGAGAGGAGCCAGATGGGGTGGTTTGGGCATCTTGTCAGGATGCCCCCTGAGCACCTCGCGGGTGAGGTGTTTCGGGCACGTCCCACCGGGAGGAGACCAAGGGGCAGACCCCGGACCCGCTGGAGAGACTATGTCTCATAGCTGGCCGGGGAGCAACTTGGGATCTTTCCGGGTGAGCTGGAGGATGCAGCCGGGGTAAGAGAGGCCTGGGCTACCCGTTTGAGGCTGTTGCCCCCGCGACCAAGCGGAAGATGACGGAACGGAATGTGCATTCATAATAGGATTCATTTTAATTGACCGGGATTAGGTTTTGTCAAAATTGTAATTAATTAGTGCATTAGCCCCGATAAGATAGTAAAATACCTCCAAATCTTGGGAGAACAATCCCATTTCATATTACTGAGGTGAATAGATATTTATTATGAATAGACAAAAAATATCAGGTATGTTTATTTAAAAACCGGATTATTTAAACTCAGACAAATGAACTAAAGTTCCAATTTATACCCAGGTCTTTTTTTTTTGGTCTTCTTTTACAAGAAAAACCTATCAGGTTTTCAAAGAACTCTTGTTTAAAATGTTTAACATATATTATAGATAATGATTAGGATTCTGAACTGCTTCTTCCCTGACGGGGTCGCAGAGGTCCTGGAGCTTTTCCCGATTCAAACAGAAGAATAAGATGACTTTTTAAAATTGTGAAAATTATGTAGGACTCGATTTTAGCTTTATAAGAGCTTAATAAGAACTCTTAGAAATATTAAGGAACTTTACTTAAATATTTTCACATATCCCTATATTTAGTTTGCAGATGTTCTAGAGGCCTCCATTGTAACTGTACATCAGAAATGAGCATGAGCCTGTCTGGATTTGTGCAGGAAAAATGAAAACTAGGACATGGTCATGTAATGAGCAGCCAGGGATAGTGACAGGTGTGGTGAGGGAAAAATAAAAAAATAAAGAATAAAACACAGACAGTGAAAGTGGCCCAGCTCCCTGCGGCATATTTCAACTCAGACCGTTTGTTTCTAATATTAAAAATGTTCAAAATTGGCAACTGAGTTCCTCAAAACTGTTTGCACATAATCTAATTACTGAATGGCTGAATTACTGAATGGCTGGAGCAAAACAGATCAAAATTCTGAAGTATAACATGTACTTGTTATTGGTATTAAGTTATTAATTATCTATCTTATGAAGTATCTAGGATCAACAGTCCAGAGCAATGGAGAGTGTGGAAAAGAGGTAAAGAAGCGTGTTCAGGCAGACTGGAACGGGTGGAGGAAAGTATCAGTTGTGATGTGCGACAGAAGAGTTTCAGCTAGAATGAAAGGGAAAGTGTACAAAACCGTGGTGAGACCGGCCATGCTGTTTGGTCTAGAAACAGTAGCACTGAAGAAAAGACAGGAAGAAAGAGATGGAGGTAGCAGAGATGAAGATGCTGAGGATCTCTCTGGGAGTGACCAGGATGGACAGGATTAGAAATGAGTACATCAGGGGAACAGCACATGTTAGAGGTTTCGGGGATAAAGTTTGAGAGGCAAGACTGAGATGGTTTGGGCACGTACAGAGGGGAGAGAGAGAGAGTACATAGGAAGAAGGATGCTGGATTTGGAACCACCAGGAAAGAGGACTAGAGGAAGGCCAAAGAGGAGGTTCATGGACGCAGTGAAGGAAGACATGAAGATAGTTGGTGTGACCAAAGAGAATACAGCAGATAGGATTAGATGGAAGAAACTGACTTGCTGTGGTGACCCCTAAAGGGAATTGCCAAAAGAGGAAGAAGATGCAGGGCTGTACACAGACGTTTTGGGGGACGGGTGCTCATTAGGAAAATCAGGGCACTTTGATTTCATAATTAACTGGTTGAAAATACTTAAGTGTGAGTTTAATACAAAACAAAAATTAGGTACATGCTAACTAAAATTTCAACATGTATTTCTGTTTACTGACTTGTGGACACGCCCTGATTTTCACAGTAAAGGGGAAGGCAGAGACACGTCGATGTACGTAGTCGAGATGGTAATGTGTTTGGGAACACTTGAACATTTGGTTTTCATGTTAGTATGCCATTTCAAATTTAACATTTGAATATGTGTTGGGATTGCAGTTAGGGTAGATTTTAGTGTCAAAAGGCCACTTGGCTAGTCTAGGTTCCAAAAGAGTGAGGGTTCTGACATCACCTGACATCTATATGTGTGTATCGTACACCAAATATACACCAAACTATAGGAAAGAGTAATTACAAGATTTTCTTTTAAATTTATTTTGGGGACTCTTTAGGAAACAAAATCCGCTTAAATAGAGATTTTGTGACAATAAATGAGACTGTGTGGGTTGCTTCTGGCATTGTAGGTTGTCAGCAGCAGACTGATTTTTCACTTCTGCAACAAGTTGGTCTCTGAGGAAAATATGAGCTCTGAAACACCCACAGACTTCTTAGAAACCGGTGTCCATTCTCTGATTCCATCGGCTTTTTCTACTCAATAAAAAATGGAATTTTTTTTCTCACACCTTTAGAGAAAAATGCAAATTTCCAAATAATTTAGCTGCCCTACTTAGCTGTGAGTAAGAAGTTTTCTACACATTAAACTGGCGCTGCTGAAGACATCCTCTCAGAGCAAGTGTGCGTGTGTGACGGCGCTCTGTAAATTTGCACACCCCCTTTTCTTTTATTCATTGTTCTAAACGCTTGTTGTCACCTCCAAGACAGTGACAAGCCGAGTAAGGAGGGCAGATGATCTAATGCAGTCAGCAGAAGCACATAAGCACACACATTTTACCCATGTGTGATCACTCACCCCAATTGTTGATTGAGCATTCCACACAGGGGCTCCCCAAGGGGCGATGTGAGCAACAAGGCCATTAGTCTCCCCTTAACGATCACCCTACCTCACAACTGCTTTTTTAGTTTTATGTGCCAGCTAACTGTGACATCTGTGTGCTGGCGATCACACTCCTTAAATCCTTCCTAGGTGTGGAGGGGTGTTTACTGGGGTTTCACCCTCGTTTCATCTGCCACGGCTTCTGGGTATGACTTTATTCTGCCCGGACCTCCTCGACCCAAGCTGGTAATGCATTACACCCCAGATCAATTGATAGATTGGCCCTGTCTGAGGCGCCGTAACTAAATCAGCTGCTCCTGATGATTCAGCACCGGCCGGGGAGCCGGGCCTGCTGTCACCAATCACAGATCACCAGCGCTTCAGACAGGTATGGACATTCTGCTGTCACTTGAACCTAATTTATTGCCGGCAACCACATTGATTAACCTTGTGCTGTGGTTCAAGCTTCCTATAAAAATTTGTGCATGGGGTTGGAAGCGTATGAAGAGAAAACATGAAGACAACTAGCTGTTTCTATTGCTTCAAGAGTAAACTTTGCTTTCAGACTATCGCCAAACTTTGAGCAACTCAGACTGGTAGTTGATAAATGTTTCAGGGAGGAAAGGGGGACATTAATGTTTCTAAAATATTTCCAAATGGTCTGATAATTTTGGTTCTTAGCTTTTCCAATGGCTGTGTTGCTTTCAAAGGTGTTTTTCACTCTTTGATTTGACTAATCACATTTCAGGCAGTATTTGTTGCAAGGTAGGCTAAAATCAGCGGAACTTAGGTAAAGCCCTGCAGTGTTTGGTCTGCTGGCTTTTTCTACGCTAAACTTTTGCTTAAACCAATCAGATTTTGAGCTGGACTACCTGAGCCAGGAAGACCACATTCCATGAGCCTTCTCATAGGCCTGAAGAGTAGTTAGGAGTAGCTAAACTGGAAAACAGCGTAGGTAGTGGGCTATATGTAAAGAACTGTTCTCCCATTGCTGTAAAACCATCAGAAAACTTAAGGAGAATAACAAATAATTTTGGAGGCCAATTTACTTTCATAAGTTGTTTTCTAGACTTTACAAAAGATGTTGAACAAAGTAAAGAAAGCCAGTCTTGCAGGACAGGTCCCCTTATCTGTAGGGAAACTAATGCAGAAATAAGACAGGGCAGTAGTGGTAGATCAAGTACTCACTTTTTGTACTTAAGTAAAAGTACAGATAATTAGGCAGAAAAAATACTTACAGTAAGTAAAAGAACCAATAAAACAAAAATAAAAGTCAAGCTATCCCCTTGCAAGGCCAGCGAATGGGCACCAAAATGCAGGAAAATGACTCTTATTTTTTTAAAATGTTCTGGGGGGAAGGCTCAGAGTCACTATAAATTAGCTTTGTCATTGACCTCACGCCACCCCCCTTCCCCCGCCCCCCCATTTTTAGAAAATTCTAGAACCACCCCTGCTATGTATAATGATGGCTCAACTTTTTATTTAGAAGTAAATACAACGAACAACAATCTTCTGACTCTTTTTAATTTGTTCTATATTTGATGTTATTTTTTTTGGCGATGAATGCGTAAAATGTTTAGTCTCGATTCATGACTTCTTCTCCCGATCAACTGCTCCTTATAATTTTGGCGATGCGGCTTCAAGATGCTTAAAAAAAACGGTATAATTTTCATATTCCTGAACAAAAATGTAGCGAAAAATGTAAAACATACTTTTAAAAAGTAGCGGAGTAAAAGTACCGATATTTGCTCAAAAAATGTAGTGAAGTAAAAGTAAAAGTACAGGTCTTAAATTTTACTTCAGTAAAGTACTTAAGTACTTTCCTAAGTAAAGTACTTAAGTACTTTCCTAAGTAAAGTACTTAAGTAAAGTACTTAAGCACTTAAGTAAAGTACTTAAGTACTCAGTAAGTACTAAAGTACTTAAGTACTTTACTTAAGTACTTTACTTAAGTGTCTTCTTTACTTAAGTGTCTTTTTTTTTTTTTTTTTTTTTTTTACTTAAGTACAGTAACGAAGTACATTTACTTCGTTACGTTACCACTGCAGGACAGTAACTGTTCATTATGTTACATTCTTATTTTTCCCTCTATGATCTCTGAGCCATTTTATCCTGAATTAATTTGGTGTATTAAGATTGCTTTCTAAGGGGCTGGTCGACGTAGATGGAGCATGACTGGACTATGTGTCAAGAAACAGCCTTTTTTTTGCAGAGTATCTTCATACAAACTAAGAATCCTAAAGAAGCAGAACCTGCTGCATTTATTCATGCAACGCTAACAGGCTCCTGCAGCTGTTCCTAAAAAGAAATAGGTAAAAAAAAAAAAATCATCTAAACCCAACCTGAATATATCAAGTTTGTACTTCATTCTGCATGCGATGCACAGTACACACATCATTACAATTCTAATTACTGCTATAATTTGATTTAGCTTGTATTAAACAGCCACCTACACATTGGGAGCTGCTAACTAAGCTAGCCGACTGATTAGTTTCAGCAGAACTGCAGAAATGAGTTGATTTGCACACGCTGTGATGCAGGAATCCTGCGAAACACAGTTTGATTTAGTGTTTCATCCCTTTTTCTCCATCTTTTGTCATCTCACACCTGTTTCCAATTATTTTCTTGTCATTTAAAATTCAGCCCTTCGGCCGCCCCGGACTTCTACTTTTCTTGCTCAAACTCACTCCCAACAACAACCTGCTCACCTATCTTCCATTTCCTCATTATCTCCCTCGTAAATAAGCTCACTGCTTCATTTCCCTTTGCCCCTTTGCCAAATAGTCTTGTGTTTTACCAGCTGGACTTGAATGACCTGCTGCCTGTTCGAGATTCTCTTTCCTGCTGATCTGCTGGCATTTAAAAAAAAAAAAAAAAAAGAGAAATCAGTAGTTCTTTAAAGTAAAAGTGAGATCTGAGTTTTTAAACTAGATGTCATTAGCACTGCTGATTGTGTCTAAATGCCCTAGGTGATCATCCTTTAATTAGATGAATAAACTAATTTTTTCTAAATTACTTTGTTTATGCTGTCGTTAAACCATCACTGTTCTAATTACAGCGGAGAATAAGAGTTTAACTTATTTTCATGAACGCAAAGGATTCTCACTTATCCCCGCTTTTTTTTTTTTTCCAAAACACTCACGGCGGTCTGATCTCTGGTACTGAATTTTATTAGCAGGCATGGTAACAAGATCCTCTTCCTTTCACTGAGCTCGTTGTTCCAACCTCAGCAGGGATGGTGAGCTGAGAAAAGAAACCATTTTGTTTGTTCTGTCTCTATGATTTACGCTGTGTTCTTAGCTCGGACAGCCTCTGGCTGTCAACAATCTCCCAGCTGTAGCCTCTGTAACACAACTCATGGGCCTAATGAACCAATGCGCAATTACTTTAGCGAAAAGCAGCAATGACTGAACGGAGGCGAGTGGATGGGAAAGTTCAGGGACAGAGTTTCAAATTTTCTATAATAGTATGTTTAAATAATAGCCGTTCAACGACTTTGTTTTTTTTTCTGCGTATCTTCTTCTCCTTTCGGCATTTCCCTTTAGGGGACGCCACAGCTAGTCAGTTTATTCCTTCTAACCCTATCTGCTGCATCCTCTTCGGTCACGCCAACTATCTTCATGTCTTCCTTCATTGTATCCATGAACCTCCTCTTTGGTCTTCTTCTAGGCCTCTTTCCTAGTGATAGCAGGTTTTTCTGCATATATATTCATATATTTTTTCTCCTCAAATGGTCTGACAATGTAACAGTCGTACACCCCTTAACAGCCAAATATTCACAATACAAACATCAGCCTACATTTATCGACACTTTTTTTCAGAAATGGATTCAAAACTTCACATTCTTGCTGCAAGCTTTGATCCGACCTGTGCAGTCTCGCCCATCGCATGCATAGTTTACCAGCAGAGGAACAATTAGACAACTTGACATTCTTCCTGTCTACTCTTGAAATGTGTTTTTAACCCACAAATAAAGTGAAGCACAGACTAATATCTTTTCAAAACTTTTGGAAGTTTTTACCAAGTTAGAAGGTTATTCATCTATGAAAAACAATGTTTGTGGTTTTCTATTACATTGAATTCTAAATACTTTATTAATCCCCGAAGGAAAATTTGATGCTGCGATGCTAGCACCTCGATGCCTTCCCGGTCCGCTTACAGGGTGTAAAAGCTGAAATCTGAACAGTTGAAAAAACAGTCTGTAAGGAGTCCACGAAGTCAGGCTTCAATGAAGCACACCAAAGTGACCCCTCCACGTTCCTTGCTGGGTCAGAACGAGCGTCCCCAATTCCTCCATCTTGCCAGCGAGTGTCCAAATGTTACCCATGACAACCACAGGGACACTGGGCTCAAAGCGCCTTCTTTCTGATGATCTCCTTCTCAGTTCTATCGAATGCCACAGACTCCTTCAGCCACGGTGGATCTTGTTCCAAGAGCTAGCTTGCTGGTCGAGTCCACGCAAACAAAGCGAAACGATTCCATGACCAACAAACATACACTCGTGCAAGTTTGAGTCATTTGCAAGCTCTCCAGTCTGGTTTTCAGTTATTATTTGTATAACAGGTTGTTCTTGTTCAGGGATTTTTCACTTCACTGCCACGCCTACATTCTAACTTAAGCACAAAGTCTTTTAAGCACACGCCCACTGCTCATACGTGGTTACTCCCTTAAGTATTGAGTGCCATTTTTACGTAAATACACCAAAACAAGAATCTGAAAGAGAATGCACTAACTTTATGTGCGTTGCTGTATTTGCGGCTTCAAACCAGATTCATGCTGTACTGTGAATGTGCCCGTAATACAGATGTTTGTTTGTGTTAGTACTGGTAACAGTATAATTTTAGTGGTTGTTAAACATATTGGCTGTTGTGTGCCGTTCCCCGCTAACGGATCTAAATACTACTGCACAGGGATGGCCGTTGTCATTGAAAAAATCCCAGCTAACAATTTAACGTTCCCAGAATGTTCTGGGAAGGTTTTTCAAAGGTTTGCAGAACGTTCCTCAAACGTTACTTTTGGTTCTCTAAAGGGTCAAATCAAAAGTTTTATGACTATTGTGAAATGTTATTTTTTGATTTTCAGAACGTTCCTCTAACCTTAATTTTTACCATAATGTTTGGAATTTGGTTCTCTCTTTGTTCTGGTAAGGTTCTAATATAACCATTTCGGGAACGCTAGTTTTTGGTTAAGTAAATTCAAACCTTAAGAGAACTTCAATCTAACCTCTCCCCGGGAGGTTCTCTGTTTGCAGGGATGGCGTTGCTTGAGGTGTAACGCAATAATTTTATCGCGTTACACCTCAAGCAACGTCACACCAAATCGCGTTACACCAAAACCTTTTGAGTTTTTTTTTCTTTTTTTAATTTAAATATGGTTTAATTTTCTTGTAGCTGTTAAGGTTATTAATAAATTACCATTTCAATTAAAACAACAAACGTACAAAGTTTAATTGAATATGTCACGTTTGAAGAATATCACCCCTATAAAGCACAAAATATAATTTTTAAAAATATATATTTCTTTTTGAATGAAAACAATTTAAGTAACTATTTTAAGGCCCAAAGCATTGAAGCGGTAATTGCCGTTTGCTGTAAACAATTTTTTCTACCATTTTCTATACAAATAATTACTTTTTGGGGGCTACTTGTGACACATTTGACGAAGGTGGATCAAACAAATCTTAAAACAATTTTATCAAACCTAACTTGTTTAATTGCATGTTTCTCCTGCTGCTTTTGAAATTTCTCTATGGTTGTGGGAATAGTCTTATCTGTACAAGATAAATGGGTCTGGCAAAAAAAAAAAAAGAAGAAGAAAGAAAAAAAAAAGCTTTTAAATGAACACTCAGCAATCAAATTTCTGCAAACAGCTGCCTGTAAAATGGAAAAAAAGCTTTTCATCGTCAGTCTGGAGAGTTTAATTATATAAAAATTAAGGGAGCAGTCAGCAACTGCCTCAGAGTAACTTCACCAAGCATGAAGAAAATCAGAAATCCTTCATTTTTGATAACATATGCGAGCCGTTGCATATTGTGTGGATTTAGTAAATCTTCTTGATGTCAACTCGCACAATGGGAATGTAAAAAACTATGTATATAAGATGCTTTCATCTTCTAAAAACTAGAGATCAGTTTCAAGAATAACTTTTAAAGAAAAACAAAGCAGAGCTGCATTGGACAGCTGTAAACAGCTGGATTTTAGTGGTGAATATTTTTACCACCAATGTTAATTAAACCTTATGCATAAATCTAACAGGACAAAGAGGACTTTTGGTACTAGTGTGTAGAGCGTTGGATGGATTTTATCTACAAACCTTGCTGTTTGTTACCCAATGCTCGTTATAGAAGTGTTTGTGTGGAAATTAATTTATCTTAGATCAACAAAGTACTGTTTTATGATCCATAACAGACTTAGATGAGCCGTAATTAACTTTAAAAAACGTCAATACAACATTATGTTACATTTTTTTTCCGCCTATCCGGGGCCGGGTCGCAGGGCTTTTTAAAAACCTCAGACAGAAAACTCGGGCTTCTCTCACCAGAGGTGTTCCCCAGCCAGCTGTGAAACATAGTCTCTCCAGTGGGTCCGGGGTCTACCTTGAGGTCTCCTATCAGTAGGATGTGCCTGAAACACCTCACCAACAAGGCTTCCGAGAGGCATCCTGGCCAGACGCCCAAACCACCCTTTTGAGCTTTTCTTGATTCGGAGGCGCAACGGCTCTACTCTGAGCTCCTCCCAGAAGGCAGAGCTCTTCACTCTCTCTCCCTCTATCCAAGCCATTCTGCGGAGGAAGCTCATTTCGTCCGCTTGTATCCGCAATCTCATTCTCTCGGTCATCTTTCACAGCTGCTGACCATAGGTGAGGGTAGGAACGTAGATCGACTGGTAAAATTGAGAGCTTTGCTTTTCAGCTCAGCTTTTTCTTCACAAGGATGAATCAATCCAGCGTGCTGATTATTCCGGACACCGCGCCTATCCGTCGATCTCCCGCTCCATCCTTCCTCCATTTGTGATCAAGACCCTGAGATACTTAAACTCCTCCACTTGGGGCAGGACCCTGTTGCAAAATGCATGACTAAATTTGTTTTTTTCCTATGATTCACCTCAGTGTTTGCACATTACATGACTCAAGAGGCACGATTTTTATTCCACGAATTGTAACAATCATCCCTATTCCAACTCAATTGTGATGGAGGCAAAACATAGATGCAACTTTTCAAAACATCAAACTATCATTTTTTTTTCTTGTTTCTTTTTCTCTGCTAGACTGTGTCAGAGAAAAGGAATCTTTTTCTTAAAAAAATATCATTTATAGAGTGTAAAAACTGTGTAGGTAAGCAGAATTCACTTTCTAAGTACTGACTGCATTGTGATTAACAACAAAGCGAGATGCTGAAAATACTGTAGATGCGGCCTTCATGACATAATCTCAACATGTCAGACAGCTGGCATCTCAAAACACCTCACACTCGCTCGTTTATTTCCCACCTTTAGACCTGTTTATGGGCTTCGAGGAAGAAAATACCAAGAGGCATCACAAACAGTAACCATGGGGTAAAACTAATATCCCCTGGTAGCTGTGGATGGAGATGTGAGATGTGTTGCTTTTACAATCTACAATCAATTACTTTGGATTCAGTTAGTCCACTTTCACAAACATGACTAAAAAGGTGTTCTAATCGGTAATCTTTCCATTGCGTTCCGTTCCGTTGTCTTCCGCTCATCCGGGAGCGGGTCGCAGGGGCAACAGCCCTGGATGGGAAGCCCAGGCTTCTCTCCACCAGGCTGCATCCTCCAGCTCACCCGGGAAGACTCCCGAGTCATTCCCCAGCCAGCTGTGAGACAGAGTCTTTCCAGCAGGTCCGGGATCTACCTCTTGGTCTCCTCCCGGTTGGGTTGTCCCCGAAACACCCCACCAGCGAGGCGCTCGGGGGGCATCCTGACCAGATGCCTGAACCACCCCATCTGGCTCCTCTCGACCTGGAGGAGGAGCAGCTCAACAGCGAGTACCTCCTGGATGGCAGAGCTCCTCGCTCGATCTCCGAGTGAGAGCCCAGCCACCCTGCAGAAGGAAGCTCATTTCAGCCACTTGTATCCGCACTCTCATTCTTTCCATCACCACCCACAGCTGGTGACCAGAGATGAGGGTAGGAACTTAGATCGACTTGTAAATCGAGAGCTTAGCTTTTCGGCTCAGCTCTCTCCTTTCACCACGACGGACCAAAAACACTCCAAAACCCAAACAAGCATAAGGAGCAAAAAAATGTAAAAATAAACTTTGTAACCAACAACTCCAAGAAAGAAACTTTCGAGATCCAGATAAAAAGTGAAGCAGCATGTTTGCGCCGGAAACAAATCCAACAGCAATTAGCAAATGATTAATGAATAATTAGAGAGGAACTTACATTATTCATGTACTCGCTCAACAAGTCTTGAAGAGCCTGTCGAACAGCGTTGCACTCAGCCACAATGCGTTCACGCCGATCGTCGCGTGTGCAGGAAGAGTCGGCCATTAGCGCCGCGCCGCTGATGATGCTTTCCAAACGCTCCTCCAGAGAGGGCCGGAAACGAGCCTCGCTGAATGTCAGAGGGTCCAGGATGATTTTGTTCTGTAGGGATATTAAAAAAAAAAAAAAAAAAGACAGCAGGTCAGAATGATAATGTGGAAAAAGTGTGTCAAGTGAAATTTAGACAGCAGCCCTGCAGTATAAGACAGCAGCATTTGCCTGGAGGGGAAAATGTGTCAAAACAGATCTATAGCAGCGTTATCTATGGACCTTACGTGGAGAGGTGCCAGGAGCTTGCTCACAAGCCAGTAGGGATGTCCAAAAATGAATTTAAAAAAAAGGAAATTGCAACGGGAATTTGCTGGGTTTTTTTTCTTTCCTTTTTCTCTTGGGATGTATAAATTAATTTTTAGCAAACAAAAAAAGGAGGCTTAGAATGTAAAAAACAACTTTTTGGTTTCTGTGATGTTTGAATATTGTTCCCACATTAGTGTGACTGATTGGGAGGATATCGCCTGTAACTTTCTTATCCACTACTTTTTTTCCGAATCGTCCGGTAAGTAATTGTTTTTTTTTGTTTTGTTTTATAATTTTATACTTTGAAAGTGATCGCCATGATTGCATAAATAATAATAATGCATTGTATTTATATAGTGCTTTTCAGGACTTTCAAAGACGCTTCACATATGCATCATTCATTGTTTATCTCCAAGAACTCCTAACCCTCCACACCACTGTCCGAGACCTGCGCTCCTCCTCCTCCTTCTACTGCCTGCACCGACCAAGGACCAAACTCTCCACTATGGGAGATGGGGCCTTCCAGGCAGCTGCTCCACAGCTCTGGAATGCTCTTTCCGAGAGCTTCACAGAGCATTGAGGTTTTTAATAAAGGACTGACGACATTTTTATTTCTAAAGGCTTTTCAACAAAGTTTTTAGTGTTTTTTGTGTTGTGGTTTTATTTAATTTTGCTGTTTGTTGTTCCTTTTGGTCATTGTAGCACTTTGAGATCTCCACTGGAGATATAAAGTGCGTTACAAATAAAATTTGTATTATTATTATTATTCACTCCATACCAGGTAATGGTAAGCTACCGTTGTAGCCACAGCTACACACAGCTACACACCTGGGGTAAACTGACAGAAGCGAGGGTACCATTTTGCGCCATCGGCTCTTCTGACCATCACCAACCAATCGCACACACCATTCAGACAAGGCAACGTGGGTGAAGTGTCTTGCCGAGGGACACAATGGCAATTTAATCTCAACAGCCGTCCCACCATGGCACCTGGGGTTCTGGCAGTGACCCATCCAACTACAGCCCAGGACCAGCATGCTTAGCTTCTGAGGTCTGACTGGATCAGGCATTGACAGGCTACTATGGCCAATTGACAACAAATTCATCACAGGACTACACCAACCAAAAAGAGCCCATTGAATATTAAAACTATTTAAAGAAGAAATAAATACATTGGCTCTGATTTATCAAACTTGTGGACTAAATGCTGTAAATTTTAGGCGTTCAGAAAAAAAATATATGTCTGGCATTTATACGGAAAGGTGTAACAATATTTTTTAGGCATATGTAATTTCACAGAAAACAGCCTCCTTTTTTTTTCAAATTCCAGCTCAGTTAACACCCTTATTTTACGATACAAACAGATGAAAGTTGGCAAATACGAAGAATTTTATGAAATCTTGTGTTTTTATTGGCTGATCACTCTTTGGCAGAAAGTCGTTTCCTGGTTCAACACCGGTGGTGTGCCAAAAAGTGTTCAACTTGTAAACATGTGTCAATTTGTCTTGTACAATGATTTTAAGATTGGGCTGAATTTCAGCTCAATCGTGGTTTTTTGTCACTCTGTGCACACGGAGTTACAAAGAGTGATTTGTTGCTTCTGACTAGTAATCGTACGGGCGGATGAGATTTGTCATATCTGAAATTTTGCCGTGTCTCGACAAGCTGGACTGAAAGCGCACCACACTCAGTCTGGGATGAATGAATGACATAAAAAAACTTCATTTCTGACCTATTCATTCCATTCTGAAGATAAAACTGTGCACTACAGTTCTTAAAACAGGCTGTCATAGCAACACACACTGACACAGATCGTGGAGGCAGGAATTTTAAAACCACCTCTGTTAAGTTTTGGCTATACTGTGTGAGCGGTTCACTCGCAGCACACTCTTACTGTTTGCGCACTTAAATCGCCAAATAAATCAGCTGAATCGAAGCCGATTTAGCCACAGAGTATGCATGGTGTTTGATTTGAAACATTGTCAAATTACACAGTGTATGTTCAAATCACCTCTTTGTAATTTTGAAAGATCACAATTCACAAGGTTTTTATTTAAATTTCAACTTTAATAAAATTCCGTTCTGTTGTCTTCCGTTTATCCGGGGTCTGGTTGCGAGGGCAACAGCCTCAGACAGTAAACCCAGGGTTATCTCACACTCGCTACATCCTAAAGCTCATACAGGAGGATCCCAAGGAGGCGGAGTCTTCCTCTGGGTCTCCACCTAGTGGGGCGTGCCCGAAACACATCACAGGACTCGGGAGGCATCCTAACCAGATGCCCGAACCACCATATCTGGCGTCCCTCAACCTGGAGGAGCAATGGCTCTACTCCGATTTCCTCCCGGACGGCAGAACTTCAAAGTTTCAACTATCCAAGTAAAAAAGAAGGTACCATTGACGGCAAAGTATGTGTGTAAACATAAGGTATGGGGTCGGGTTATAAAGGGATGAAGGTTTGACAGTGTGCTGATTAAATCATCAGGTAATCTAACAAAGAAGACATAATTATTTTACAATTTTCCAGCTTTCACTGCCAAAACAATAAATTATGTGACATGAACCAGTAACATGAAAAAAAAAAGACTCTTTCATAAGATTGGGTTGGCGTAAAGCCCATGAGCCCCTTTCAGATGTTTATCTAAGAGTGATATACACACTTGTAGTTAAAGATTGTAATTATTGACTGATTAATAGATGGTGGGTCAGTGGTAGAGCGATCGCCTGGGAACCGGAAGTTAACCGGAAGTTCGCGGGTACGATTTCTCACTGATTCCACGTCTTGGGTCCTTCGAGAAGACAACTAACTCCCCGTTAACCCCACCATTGGTGCTGTCTTGGCAGCCTTCTGCGGTGAAGCAGTGCAGCACACAAATTTTCCCAGTGAGGGATCAATAGAGTATGTTAAAAAAAATAAAAAACTATATGCCTTACTTTAAAATATTTGTATATTTTTAAGTATTTTTTTTATATACAAATTTGTAAAAGTTCTTCTAAAAAAAGCCCAAAAAAGAAAGATAATGAGCTTCCATCCCCACGGGGGAAGCTAGATACCTTGCCAAAATCTTCTGAAACAAAATAGAAGAACTGGGTGAGCAGCAGAGCCGGTTTGCTTTATTTGAAAGCCTAAAAAATACTATTTTAATAAACAATGTTTTTCATAAAACCACAGTAATTGTGCCATTGTTGTGACTAATGTGGAAATCGCATTTGTGAATTCACTCGTTAGTTTAATTTTGTATTTATTTATAAGTCCTTCATTTAAAAAATTGTCCATTCAGACTATTACAGACTGTATTTACCATTTAGAGTCGTAATATTCAAGCTTAGAAATGCAGTATTTGGCACCAACCGGTGAGAAAAAGCCTGGAGATGCAGTTACTTGGCTTACATGATGAGTTTAGAAAGTGTTAAGGAACAGGAGAAAGCAAAGGTGGTGTACTTGGCTTCTTCATGGTAAAGTAGTCCTTGGGCATGGTGACAGACTCAAATGATGCATAATAACCTCTGAGGTAAAAGAGAGCAAGAGCAAACTAGTTTCCATCTGCCGAGAGCAAGACAGTGTATTAAATCCAAGGATGTGCGTTAAAAAAAAGAAAAAGTCGGTCCAAGGCAGCAAAGAAAACAACAAGACTCTTCTCTTTTTTTTTTTTCTATTTCATGTTGAAAATTAATTGATTAAAACTGGTCATTTATTTAGAGCCCAATTGCAAAGATTTCTATGGCTAAATATTAGTGTCTTTGAAAATTAATGCCTACTGTACGTAGGTTGTCTTTAAAATATGGGATTTTAAAGTTTGATTTGAAAATGACAATGGTGGAAGAATTTGGAATGTATGGTGGCAATGTGCTCTGGAGGATGACAAGCTGAAAGGGAAGAAAGGGAAGATGGAGGGGAAACAGCCATGGCAAACTATCAGCTGTGGATAGTTCGGATTTTGGCAAGAGATACTGTTTATATCATTGTTCAGTTTTTGGAAATTTGAGTTAAGGTTTTTTTTGTTTTGTTTTACACAGTTTTTTTACATACAGTACTTAATTCATCCCTCAAAAGGAACATTTCTGTGCTGCATTAGGCTGCTGCCAATAATGGGAGAAACAGGGGGTTAGGTGTCTTAGACATGACACCAAGACATAAACTCAGTGGGATTCGACCGGGCAAACTTCCTGCAAACTGGCGAACACTCTACTACTGAGCTATCGCCTCCCCAAAAATCAGTCGATCAATATAATAATAATAATAATAATAATAATGTATTTTATTTATAATGCACTCTATACCTGAAATCAAGCCTCAGAGTGCTACATGGATTAAAACATTAAAACTTAAAACAATTAAAACAGTACAGTACAATAAAAACAAACATACAATGCAAACAAATTTAAAAATTATAAGCTTTTTTAAAAAGGTGGGTTTTTAGTCCTTTTTTAAAGGCATCCTCCGTCTGTAGGACTCTGAGGTAGTCTGGGAGGGCATTCCACAGGCGGGGAGCAGCAGCCTTGATATGGGAGGAATATAGGAGTGCCAGAGCCAATCCCGACTGATTCGAGGGCAGGGGTAAGGTACACCCCGAACAGGTCACCAGTTTGTCGCATGCACACACATATACAACCATACACACACTCATTCCTGGGCGGAATCATGTCATCGCCAATCAACCTAGCATGCATG
Organism: Neostethus bicornis; assembly: GCA_902685375.1. Lineage (NCBI taxonomy): Eukaryota > Metazoa > Chordata > Actinopteri > Atheriniformes > Phallostethidae > Neostethus > Neostethus bicornis. The sequence goes on along the minus strand of LR738542.1, from coordinate 8,335,975 downwards.
TTTTTGGAGGGTTGGGGAAAACCGGAGTATCCAGAGAACATGCAAACTCCTCACAGAAAGGCAAGTGTTCTAAGCCTTGTCCCCATCCGGGACTCGAACCCATGACCATCTTGCTGTGAGGCACTGTACTACCCACTGTGCCACCGTGCCGCCCTCCTCAAAAATGATATAATAAAGAATAACCGAATAAATATTGAAATAGCGTGCATGAAGGCCAGAGGAAAAAAGCATGTACGCAAAAAAAAAAAAACAGTGCCTCAGGACAGAGCCTTGGGGAATACCTGTATATGCCAAGAGAATCAGTGAAGTCTGTCTTGAGGAGAATAAAGAACACAAGCATAGAACAGTGTACTAGTGAGATTAAAGTGAGACTATAGAATCAAAAATTGCTCTCGGATCAAGAGAAAATTCAATGGGAAGTACCACAGAGTAAATAATTTTAAAAAGGTTGATTTTTACTACAAGCAGGGAGCTTTTGTCACATTAAAATAGTAGAACCAAAGACAGGAAGCACTGCACTCGTAACTTGGAGACAAGTCTGACTGGTATTAACTGGTAACTATTTTTCTATAATTATTTTTCTTATTGGAAAAAATGGTCTTGCCTTCACCGAGCCAAACTATGTCTTGTGATTTCAACAAATAAAAAAGTAAATTAAAATAATAGGGTGGAATAAGAACACAATACAGAGTAGCAGAAAAAAGAGGGAAAAAGAACATGAAGGGTAAGAAAAAGATATTCCCCGGGCATTCTCTTGAATTGTTATTCCACACTGGGTGTCAGGTTGCAATTATCACTGTGAGCTAGCAATAGTCAGAAGGTGGAAAAAGCTCTGCTGACAAAGGCCGAGAGAGCTTCAAGGTAAATGGTAATGGCTGAAACCATCATCCAAGAGGTTCACAGGCCAGACTGATACTGCCCATTCTTCAAATCATTTGCTGAGCAGTGTGTCAGAGAAATTCATAAGCAGCAGCCATGTTGTTAATTTGTTTTAGAGACCACAACAATGTTGTGATTCTGTGAACTCCTCGGTAAGATATGGAGGGTTTTAATGAGTTATAAAATGTTTACGGCTTGGTGAAAACAAATATTCTTAAACATATTTCTTCTGAAAATAATGGCTAAAAGTTACTGTTACATCCCAACGTAATAAACACTCTGTACACGTAAATAGACCTGCAAATAAACTTAAACTGCTGGTTCTTCTTTAAAAATAAAGATTATTTGAGCAGATAAGCTAGAAAGATAATAATTTGGAACATAGAGTTTTCTTTTGTCCTGTCTTTTTTATCCTTGGGAGCATCAGGCCAGTCAGTAATTCCGTGAGTGTACAACTTTATTATGAAAAGTCCAGAGGCGACCTTCTGCTTGGCCCACAAAGAGGAAGGTTATTAGTTTGACCCCAGTGTGAGGCATGAACCAGTGCGCAACCACGGCACACGTCGTATCAGCATATGTCAAGTATGCCTTCCAGGTCACACCGATATTTGATGACCACTGTTTTGTCTACAAGGGAAGTTGGGCAAAGTCTTGAGTAGACCACTGCGCTGCCTCTGGTGGCCCCATTGCGAGGGTTCAAGGGATGCTTGGTTTTGACTGTTACTATGTTTGACAAAGCTCTTCTTCCAAAGGCCCAGGAGGGACATTAGTCATAATCCCTTATCTGATAAATGATCCTACAGAACAGTACCTGATTCAGGGTTGAGTTTCATAATACAGAACAATAGCTGCCTGGTTTTTAAAGTTTCATTTTTGTGGTTTCAGCAAATACTTACAGTATAATCAGTAGCTTCCTATTTTAACCGCAAATCAAATATTAAAATGTGCATGTTCAGAGAAAAGGACTCATTTTTGATTCAGCCTTGTGGTAAAACAGACATGTATCGGGGAAAAAAAATTCACATTCAGTTTTATAATCATTCAGTCTTCTATCTTTTTGGCACAAGATGCCCCAGAACAGATTTGGCACTCATTGTACTGGCACACAGAGCTACTACATCACTGGTCCATCAAACAAATCAACTCCACACTTTCCCTGTGTACCCTCTCCTGGGAGGGCATCTGTGCTATCCTCTTTATAATCTTTCAAAACTAGCAGTCTTGTGCGCAGCTGTGAATACAAGGAAAGGTCCAAAAACTTTGCCAGGGGTCTTTGCAGTGTTTGCACATTTCCCGCAAACCTCCACTTTTCATGTATGCCGTACATGAAAAGACAAAAATATGGAAACTTAGATTCAAAAGTTGTATGTTTCATTCATTTGTATTATTTTATCTATTTTGAAAATAAACTTCCTCATTATTCTTATTATTGGGATTATGATAACATGGCTTCCTCAGGATCGGATTGCTGCTTTTTGCGAATGATGTGGTCCTGTCGGCTTCATCGGACCGCGATCTCCAGCTCTCACTGGATCGATCTGCTGCTGAGTGTGAAGCGGCCAGGATGGGAATTAGCGCCTCCAGATCCATAGTCCTCGCCCGGAAAAGGGTGGAATGCCCCCTGCAGGTCAGGGAAGGGTCCTGCCCCAAGTGGAGGAGTTTAAGTATCCCGGGGTCTTGTTCACGAGTGGGGGAAGAATGGAGCAGGAGGTCAACAAGCGGATGGGTGCGGCGTCAGCAATAACAAGGACGCTGCATCGGTCTGTCGTGGTAAAGCGAGAGCTGAGCCGAAAAGCAAAGCTCTCGATTTACAAGTCGATCTACGTTCCAACCCTCACCTATGGTCACCAGCTGTGAGTGGTGACCGAAAGAATGAGATCATGGATACAAGCGGCCGAGATGAGCTTCCTCCGCAGGGTGGCTGGGCTCTCACTCAGAGATCGGGTGGGGAGCTCTGCCATCCGGGAGGAGCTCAGTGTTGAGCCGCTCCTGCAGGTCGAGAGGAGCCAGATGGGGTAGTTCAGGCATCTGGTCAGGATACCCCCCGAGCGCCTCGCTGGTGAGGTGTTTCGGGTACGACCCACCAGGAGGATACCAAGAGGCAGACCCCGGACCCGCTGGAGAGACTATGTCTCACAGCTGGCCAGGAAACGACTCCGGATCCTTCCGGGTGAGCTGGAGGATGCACCTAGGGAAAGAGAAGCCTGGGCTTCCGGTCAGAGGCTGTTGCCCCTGCGACCCGGCCACGGATAAGTGGAAGACAACGGAACGGCTTCCATATAAATAATATAATCATAATATTTTCATCCCTCAAAGGGATATTATTTTGCTGCATTACACCGCAGCAGGCAGCCATGATGGCATCAATGGAGGGAGTAACTTGGAGTTAGATGTCTTCTCCAGGGACACTCGCACACAAGCCCAGTGGGAATCAAACAGGCTTTTTCTGGTCCAAAAATAAATATTCAACCATGTAGCTGGTAACTACTGTTTGTATGCGGAGATGTGTATTCATCTTTTCAATTGTGGCTGAATGTCATTTTCCTTTGTGACCTACACAATATTAACTCTTTTCCACAGTTGAAATCCTGACTCAAACCTCATCTGTTCAGATAATTATACACCACCTAACCACACCACTAGCCTTGATTTTTATGTTATTTTTCACGTTTTAATTTGTATACCATTATGCTTTTTGAAAAATATATATGCAACTGTTTTACAGTGTCCTTGAGTGTCCTGAAAGGCGCTTTCTGAATAAAATACTGAATTATAGTTATTAAATTATTCAGGAGGAAGGTCTCCAGTGCTATTGATGGTGAGGCCAAAGGACAGTTTATTTATTTATTTAGTTAGTTCAGAGAACTCAGATTTCTGTACACTCTCTACCATACTTAATCAGAAGAAAGCAGTCCAATCTCTTGCCAAATAAAAGTATACGCAGGAATTAACATCAATGGTCGAATCATTTCGAAAACACCTAACATCTTGCCTTATCTTGTATAACATACATATAGTTATGTGGTACTTGGTTTTTGTATGACCAGTGCCAGAGCTCGGTCTACATTGCTGGTAGTAAGTCGAATCTAATTACAGTAAGGGTCAAACTCAGCCAAGGCGATGCTTGGTCACCAATTTCCATAAGTTTTATATGCAATTGTATGATTCAAGGCGGTGAGGAGATCTAGTTTGATAACCTCAGGTTTGGGTCTTTACTAGGTACAGTATGATGTGCGACAGAAGAGTTTCAGCTAGAATGAAAGGGAAAGTGTACAAAACCGTGGTGGACCGGCCATGCTGTTTGGTCTAGAAACAGTAGCACTGAAGAAAAGACAGGAAGCAGAGATGGAGGTAGCAGAGATGAAGATGCTGAGGATCTCTCTGGGAGCGACCAGGATGGACAGGATTAGAAATGAGTACATCAAGGGAACAGCACATGTTAGAGGTTTTGGGGATAAAGTTTGAGAGGCAAGACTGAGATGGTTTGGGCACGTACAGAGGAGAGAGAGGGAGTACATAGGAAGAAGGATGCTGGATTTGGAACCACCAGGAAAGAGGACTAGAGGAAGGCCAAAGAGGAGGTTCATGGATACAGTGAAAGAAGACATGAAGATAGTTGGTGTGACCAAAAAGGATACAGCAGATAGGGTTAGATGGAAGAACTGACTTGCTGTGGCGAGTCCCCCTAAAGGGGAATGTTGAAAGAAGAAGAAGAAGGTTTGGGTCTTTACTTTCTAAAAACGATGTTGTTCTGTTGACTTCATTGGGTTGTGATCTCCATCTGAATACTAAACCAATTAGCAGCACAGTGTGAAGCGGTCCACTGTGGGAACCACGGCACCTCCAATTTGGATTTTATCTAACCTGGACAAGGATTGTGTGTCCTTTAAGTCAGGAACAGGGTTCTATCCCACATGAAAGGAGTTTAGATATATTGTGGTATTGTTCACTAGGAAGAGAACAATGGAGCAGGACATGAACATATGAGATGGTACAGCAACCACAAAAATTGGGATGCCTGCATTGGTTCATCATTGTGAAGAGAGTTGGGCCAAAAGGCAAAGCTCTTGATTAACAGTTGATCTTTGAATAAACCGTCAACTATGGCCACCAGCTGTTGATGGCACCTTAAATACACATTACTTTATAAGTGTTATTGCTTCCTATAACTTTTGTAAAAGTTTCTTTCACGGTTTAGTTCCACTGTGCATCATATGAACGATCTAAAATTCCGAGAGCCTCAACAACAGAATTTTACTAGTACCCATAGTCAGAAGAAAAATTGGTGAAACAGTTGAGGTCCCATGACAAAGAGACTTAGGTAGACTATAGAACAGCTGGAGGGACAATCTCATAGCTGATCTCGGAATGCCTTGGGATCCTCCGAGATGAGCAGGACAATGTGACAAGGGTTAAATAAGTCTGGATTTTTCTGCAAACGATGCAGCCCCCCTAATTTGACTTGAATGAAGCGGTAAAAAAAGACGGTACAGTATTTACTGCAAGTGTTAAGTTAATTCAATTTACCTGATAGGCTTAAAGAAAAAAAGTCAAACAAGTCCATGTTTAAACATCCCAACGACAAACGAAAGGGACCGGAGAGGATTAACTTTTTGCTGTTGTTTTGACGGTAATATCCTTAATCAACCTGGACAAAGTCATCTCTTGATTAAAACGTGAAAGGCAATCAAATCACCAAAGCTTTATCGTGCTGGAGGAGATGATAGTGAGCAGAAAGCTCAATTATTTCCAATGTCATATTAAAAAAAATAAAAGAAAAAACTAAAAACCTAAAAGGTTTGGCTTTTGCTACTTAGCAAATCTATCGGACAATAAAATAGAATATTCTTAGGCCATATCCACGCATAGCGGGGTATTTTTGAAAACACATATCTGCTGGCCTCCGTTTTAGGAAAATGCTCGCGTCCACATGTAACCGTTTTCAAAATATCCGCGTCCACACGGAGTCGTATAAATACGCTTCTGAGTGCGGTTATGAGCATGCCAGACCAGTAGTTGGCAGTATTGATGTAAACGTAAGTTCTGAGCTATCCAATCAGAGCACCTCTCACGTCCTTGTTTTTCCAAACAAGGACGCACATGAATGACGTATGTACATTACTTGTCACAGGTAGTGACGCATAAAAACGCAAATCTCCGTTTTGCACGTCCACACGCAAACGCAAAAACGGAGTTTTCCAAACTCTCCACTTTGGCCGGAGTTTTCAAAAACGCCGGTTTTGAGTGAAAAAAAACTCAGTTTTTGTGTGAACGGCAGGCCAAAACGGATAAAAATATATGCGTTTTCAAAAATACCCGGCTACGTGTGGACAGGGCCTTAATCATTTAAAGAATGAAAACCTACAGAGTATTTTATTTATTTATTACATGATGCAAGTTTCAATTGAGATGTGTTTGAATCCCAAGCTGAGTTCCCAAGCAAAATATAACAAATAAGCAACAAATGCATTCTACAGAGCAATGTCGGGTTGGTCTGAAGAAGGAAAATAAAACTTTACTGTTGTACGAGACATGACTTGCAGTAATTGTCTTCCCTTGGTCAGCGGGGGAGAGTCTAAATTATTAAATTGTGGTGGGGTTTTTTTTTGTTGTTGTATCCGCTATACCTGCTGTGTGCTTAAATAAAAAAAATGGGGAAAAAGGCATTTGTTTTCAGATCGGCAAACAAAACCCCACAAACACTGCAAATCAAAAAAGTGAACTTTTCATAAATAATTAAGCTAAAAATAAGGAGAGCAAATTGGAGCAGAGAATTGCAAACACGAATGACTGTTTTAGTTTGAAAAGATGCAAGTAGAATATTACATTGGTTAAAACAAGACAAAAGGGATATAAATTAAAGACAAATAGCTGTTTAAAAAAAAAAAACAAAGAATAAAAACGATGTGTGTATACATTGTCTGAACCAATACCCACCAGTGCGCCCCTAAAGACTATGTGCAAGGACAAATGAGTCTTTAGGGGAACTAAAGCTTACAAGAAACAGAAAATGGCTCTATTTTTGTTCATGTTAATTTAAACATAAAGGAACAAAAGCATAAATTCCAACAGGAACATCCAGCCAAGAAACCATTGCTATTCTCCACATCTCCTGAGTCACGATATTTCATTACCCCGGGGCTGTTCAAGCTTTTTTATTATTATTAAAGAGAAAACAAGAAAACTGTTTTTAGGGTTATTTTTCTGTTTTTAAAACTAATTTTTACTACAAGCTGATTCTCAGTGGTCCTCAAATTTTGATTAATTACTAAATTTGCATCCAGCTGCTTTAATTACATCAAGTTTAACTTTAATCCATCAAACCTATGGTGAAATATCAAGGTTATGCACATACAATCAACTTGATTAAGGAAAGAAAATAACTCAGCGTGAGAGCATTTAAAACATTGGGCTCTTTGTGGACAACCCTAATTTGAATCTCTGTGAAATTAGCATTTAAATTCACATTACTAGAAAATGTAAATCAGCATTCTTTCTTTTTTTTTTTCTGTCTGCCAATGCTACATATTTTGAAGTAATTTGTTCCCTTTAGGTTTGCATCAGTTGGTAATTCATTCCTTTCCTCTTGTTGTGTGAGGCCTTGACGCTTTCGCATAAAAAAAAACAAAAAAAAAAACACGGTGCTCGAAGACAAAATGATGCATGAATTTAACACAGATACACTGCGTGAGCAATGATTTGCTTTTTTTTTTTTCCGCCACTTCCTCTATCTGCCATGAACACACCGTATACTGTCTGCATCGTACCTTAGTTTCCATGGAAACCTCTGAAACCTAGCATTATACAATTGTCAGGATAAAAGCATTGTTTTGTTCTGCTTTTTATGTCTCACCTCTCTTTTGTTTCTCTCCTCTTTCAGTCACACTAATGTATTTGTTGAAGGGGACGTGTATTTGAACAAAAAAAAAAATGACCAGCCGACGTAATTGGTGGAACAATAGCTTTGAACAAAAAAGTTATCCGAACTAAAATATAAAAGTATCCTGCTCAGGATGTGATGTACTTAATATTCAGTTATTAGCGTGCCCTAAATGCATCTCAAATATCATCAATCATAGCATTCAGTGGTATAATAAACAACCTGTCCAGGTAATGATGTTTGGAGAACTGCCCAGGCTCTCTGGCAATAGCTGGAAGAAGTCAAAAGTTTTAACAGACTTTCTCATTTATAGGTGTACATTTATACATAAAACCCAAACAGCTTGCGACTTAATGGTCCAATTAAAATTGACCCCTTGAGGAAGATGCTTCCACAAAAAGATTGCAATTCCAAACCATTTGCCTAAAACTTTGTGACCAACATGTTATTAGACTCTGCAGCTGAAGCCCATTTTTAAATTTGAATATTTCATGCATCGTTTCCAAATGTTTTTATTTTGTTGTCTCAAAGTAATTAATTGGCCTTTGGTGCTATCTTGAAAATTCCCATTTGAGGTAAACATATGTCAAGTGAGGGTTTTTAGAAGAAGTTTTTAGGAACCAGATGATTATCATTCAAATGCCCTTATCACTGGATGTTTATACTTCACCGTTATAATCCAAATGCTTCTCATTTTATGCTAATGATGCCGTCTATCTGTTCCGATCATCCTGAAAGCTGAGGGGAATTTAACAACCACCATCATTCTGCGGCTATATCAACAGAAAGGTATTGTCAAGCAAAACATTTCAAGGTTTTTCAGGGGATTTTAATGTCAAATTGGGCAAAAATTCCAACAGTGAAACACTCAGAAAAGACATTTTTTTTTTCTCGCAATAAATTAAAGTATTATGCTTTTGTGGTGTAATAATTCTTCTCGTAACATATACAAAAAACGTGGAATATCTTGTTATCTTAAAATGCACCATTTACGAAAATGAGCTCCCTCCGCAGGAAGGCTGGGCTCTCACTCCCAGATAGAATGAGGAGCTCTAACATCCAGGAGGAGCTCGGGGTAGAGCCGTTGCTCCTCCAGATTGAGAGACCAAAATTAGAAGTTGTTTGGGCATCTGGTTAGGATGCCTCCTGAACTCATCGAGGGTGAAGTCCTCCCGGAGGTTCACGTCCCACCGGGAGGAAACCCATAGTCAGACCCCGGACCCACTGGACAGATTATCTTTCACAGCTGGCCGGGGAACACCTGGGGATCTTGGAGGATGCGGCCGAGGTGAGGAAACCTCGGCTTCCCATCTGAGGCTGTTCCCCCGCGACCCAACCTCAGAGAAGCGGAAGACAACGGAACAAAAATGAAAAATAAAACCAAAACGCTCATTCACATTTAGTCAGTTTCAATTTTGCTTTTAACACAAGGAATTCCTCTTCCTCTCACTCCACAATTTGACCCACATCCTGTGTGCATGCACGACATAGCGTAGATCTCGATAGAGGCTGCAAATACAGTGTAAAGCATCAAGTTAGCAAAGCTAGCACATTTTCTTTTAAAATTTTATTTTGATGCATTTACATAAAAATGGCAATGACTCTATAACAACTGTTCCACACAGAGTGGCAAAAATACTTTCTGCCAACGTTAGAATGTGGACGCATCCATCACATCGACACCCTCCCACTGCCGCAGACGCTAAAGAACTACCTCCAGTACCAGTGATTAAAGCCCATTTTACCCCGGGCTCTATTCATATATTTTTTTAGCTCCTGTTTTTTTCCGTTCCGTTCCGTTTTGTCATCTTCCGCTTGTTCCGGGGTCGGGTGGCGGGGGCAACAGCCTCAAACGGGCAGCACAGACCTCTCTCTCCTCGGCTGCATTCTCCAGCCCACCTGGAAGGATCCCGAGTCGTTCCCCGGCCAGCTGTGAGACATAGTCTCTCCAGCGGGTCCGGGGTCTGCCCCTTGGTCTCCTCCCGGTGGGACGTACCCGAAACACCTCGCCTGCGAGGCGCTCGTGGGGCATCCTGACCAGATGCCCAAACCATCCCATCTGGCTCCTCTCGACCTGGAGGAGGAGCAGCTCGACACCGAGCTCCTCCCTGTTTTTAACATTTTTTTTTGGCTGGCTTTTTAAGAACTTGGTGATTTTTTTCTTCATCAAGGAACAAAATCCTTGGTGAAGAACAACGTTTGAAAAGTATCTGATACATGATACTGATACCTGATGAAAAAAGCCTGGCATGTCAACGAGGGAACTGGTTTTATTTCAGTCATACATTTTTTACTCATTTGTGCGCTCTCCCATTCAAGACCTCATAAAGAGCACATTTTAAGATATTTTCATAGGTAAAAGAAAATCCATAGATGCACATTTAAATCCAACATGACTAAAAATATTGATTGTTTTACTTGTCCTCAAAAATTCTTTCGTCATTTACATTATGTAAGTTGAAACAGGTTTTGCAGGTGCTCATTGAACAGAAAGTTCTAGTGCTTTTTTTTTTTTTTTTTTAAAAAAGAGGACACATCATAGGGTCATCAGCAAAGACACACCTGCCATCTCGCCTAATCTCATTTGATGTTTTCAGTAGATACGCAAAATCAATATTTCTGGAAGTTGGTCTATTCGGCCATACTGGGTAGTCCAGTAAACAGCAAGATAACGACATCTTTGGAGATTACAGAAACCACTTTCTCTCTCCTTATCTATCCAAAAATAAACAGTGAAAAATAAATACAACGTATGCAAAGACGAGACCTCTATTTTCATTATTACTGAATGACTGACTTTCTGAATATATTACTTAAATGTAATTATCTTTTTTTTTTCAATCATATCTGTTTTGTGTCCCAAGAGCAATTACAATTATTAAAAAAAAATCCTGTAAAAAGAAGCTTTTAAAAGGTATTTACTGAAGCACAGAGCCACTCTACAGGTTTGGAGGCACTACAAGAAAAAGACAAATTTGTTCTGATTACATCTCCCTACTAATAAATTATAGTAAAAACTAAAATAATGAAAAGGGAACAAAAGTGCACGAATCAGTCCAGTGTAATCTGTAAAGGCCACAAGAGTGTGCAAAGAAAAGAGATGATTAAAAGAGTTCTAGCTCAGGTCTGGCGAGTTTAAGTTGAATTTATCTTAAACACAAAAGTCTACCCTTGTCCTCTTTGCCTTCAGAGGCAATCTGTAAATACCCATGACAGTGGGTTTCGCAGCCAAGCTGAGGCTCAGATGACAGTAAGTGAAAGTACAGATAGTGCCATGTCTGCAACCTCCACCCCCTCCCGCCTTCACACAGAGAGAACAATGTGAATAAGGGAGAAAAAAAAGCTAAAGACAAAGAGAGAAAGAGAGGATCCTGTAATATTCCATTTACAGTTATCTCATCATTGTGTGGAGAAGCATTTTTCTCCTGTGCCTAATACCCACCAGCAAAAGCACATGAGAGCTCTTCACACGTTAGCTCGACTTAGATAAGCAGTCGGTCCACTGCAAGATGTTACACATCAGTCACAGGGAGAAGCTCGCCTCTGGGTCATTATGAACTTAATGTTGTGTCTGTTTTAAATAAATAATACATTGAATTTCCAGTTGTGAAGTTAAACAAGCTTGTGATAAAAAAAATGTTCTTTTTATTGTGATGACTCTCCGTTTGTGGCTCATGTTTTATTGTCCCATTGTGCAGAGTCTTTCTTGTCTTCTTGGAGGTTTTTTTTTTTTTTTTGTGCTGCTAACAAAATTCAAACGCGTGCTTTTAAGTCACTGCTGATCTTTATTTGATGAAGTGCTGAATTGGAGGAGAAAATTGGAAATGCAGCGATAGTAAATGACATGGCAGTCTATTCTTGGCTCCAGCCTGAGACCCTGTGGCATCGTTTATACTGTGAAAAGTGATAGGGAAGAAATGGATACGTGTCTGGAAAACTCAAGGAAAACTAATGTTAGAAGGCTACAATTGGCTTCTTTTTTTTCCTCTCTCCACCAGCCATCACAACATGTCTCGACTATTAAAAGACGGCAAAGAAAAATACCTGAGAGAATTGAAAACATAATCATATCTATCAGCACTCATCTACCAATCCCACTCATTAACCATGTTTACTATAAGGACAATAAAAAGAAAGGTAATTAGAAAATGCAAGCACATGAGGATGCAATTAACATTTAAATTCTGCTCTTTGACCTCATGAAGTCAAAAAAAGAAAAGGAAAATTAAAAAGATTTTTAAAAAGGTTCCGTTCCGTCATCTTCCGCTTATTCCGGGGTCGGGTCGCGGGGGCAACAGCCTCAAACGGGTAGCCCAGGCCTCTCTCTCCCCACCTGCATCCTCTAGCTTACCCGGAAGGATCCCAAGTCGTTCCCCGGCCAGCTGTGAGACATAGTCTCTCCAGCAGTTCCGGGGTCTGCCCCTTGGTCTCCTCCCGGTGGGACGTGTCCGAAACACCTCGCCTGCGAGGCGCTCGGGGGGCATCCTGACCAGATGCCCGAACCACCTCACCTGGCTCCTCTCGACCTGGAGGAGGAGCGGTTCGACACGAGCTCCTCCCGGATGGCAGAGCTCCTCACCCAATCTCTGAGTGAGAGCCCATTTTTAAAAATGTCTCCACATAAATTTGAATAGATCCGCTACTATTCAGTGGAGTCATTAGACTAATTTTTTTGAGACTTAATGAGGAAAAAAAGACTGCGGAAAAAAAATGTGTAAACCACACTGTAGAGGCTGACTTGTATAACTGATGTAAAGTTATTGAATTAACCAACATATATCAATGTATTTTCTCATGTCTCTGTGTGTGAATGAGAGGGATCCAAACGAAAAAGTGAGGTTACAGGGAGAGGAGATAAAGAAGGTGGAAGATTTTAAGTATCTAGGATCAACAGTTTAGAGCAATGGAGAGTGTGGAAAAGAGGTGAAGAAACATGTGCAGGCAGGATGGAATGGATGGAGAAAAGTATCAGTTGTGATGTGTGACAGAAGAGTTTCAGCTAAAATGAAAGGAAAAGTGTACAAAACAGCGGTGAGACCGCCGAAGCAGTTTCGTCTAGAAACAGTGGCACTGAAGAAAAGACAGGAAACACAGATAGAGGTAGAAGAGATGAAGATGCTAGGGATCTCACTGGGGGTGACCAGGATGGACAGGATTAGAGGAATGGCACATGTTAGAGGTTTTGGAGATAAAGTCAGAGAGACCAGACTGACATGGTTTGGACATGTGCAGAGGAGAGAGAGAGAGTACATCAGAAGAAGGATGCTGGGTTTGGAACCACCAGGAAAGAGGCCTAGAGGAAGACCAAAAGAGGATGTTCATGGGTACAGTGAAGGAAGACATGAAGATAGTTGACGTGACCAAAGAAGATGCAGCAGATAGGGTTAGAGGGAGGATACTGACTTGCTTTGGCGATCCCTCAAGGGAAATGCTGGAAGAAGAAGATTACAGATGTCTTTTGCGGTTAAATGGTTTTGCTTGTACTGGTATATTAAGGTAATGCTAATGGTTTTTGTAAACCATGTGTTTGCTACATGCATATTTCTGCATAAAGCAGGTAATTATAACTAAATATACAGTGACTGTAAAGTGTAATGCCATAGTGGGTCAGAATACATTAGCATATTAAAAAGCTCAAGAATTTGAATAAAAGAAATAAGCCTCTTGTGCAAATAAGACACAAATCTGACGAGAGTTTTAACATTACCAAAACATCTTGAAGTTCAGAGTGTTAGAAAACTGTTTTATACAATTAAAATACTAAAAATGAAGATCAAACAATTCCCAAGTAATGGAAGGTGAATTCATAGTAAAAGCACATTTTGTGTACAACATTTTTTAAATACTTTACATAAAAAGATTAAACTGATAATGAGAAAAAAATGAGGAATTCCAAAATCCTTAAATGCAGTAAAATTATTATAGCAATTGTATTTTGTTAATTCCTCATGTAGAAATTACTTTTGCTGAATTGCACCAAATCTGGCAGCCATGACGGCACCAATGGTGGGAGTCACTGTGGGGTTAGGTGTCTTCATTTTGAACATTTGGGACATTTTGGGACATTTAGGCATGCGCTCATCGGAAATCAAACCAGCAACTTTTCAGTTCAAAGACCAAACATACTACCATCAAAAACACTGAACACAGAAAAATCACTGCCACCTTCTGAAAATCTGTTTTTCTCTTTCCAGAAAGTCATGCAGTCAGAAGATTTTTTTTTGTTCTGCTAAATATCTACAAATTGATGAGTCCCAAAAATATACAACTGTTGTTTTTAAGTGTTAGAATAATGTTAAATGTTTCATTAGCGACATCAAAAAGAAAAACTAAAGTATCTATACACAATAAACATCTTTATTTTGGCCACAATTATACTAGTTTGCTTTTGTTTCTGGTTCCAGACTTTTTTTTAATTATTTGTTTTGATTTGTGTGCCCCTTTTCCACCAAAATTCCCATCTGGTGACGCATATAATAGCCACCCTAACCTTTTGCGTCTCAATGCATTTTTATGAAGGGAAGCACATCAAGTGGCTGCATCTCGTCATTCTACTGGGTCTGTAATTGTCTCTAATTTGTATGTAAATGTACATTTTTATCTTGAGTCAGGTCAACTGGAACTCTAACTGTGACTTTTTTTGTGATACAATGACAATAAGCTTCTTAATTTCAGCCTAAATCAAGTCAATTATAGGTATTTTTGGCTAAAAACGTATTTTAGACAATGGCTTGTGGAGTATATTTTATCTGTGAGCTGATCCATAAGCTTGCTGTTTTCACAAAAAAAGAAACTGAAATATAAATAATTAAAACTTCCCATCAGAATAGGAGAATAATTCTACGTGGAATTCACTTGTTTCTTCACTAGTGAAGCTTCAGATTGTTCAGAACTTCATGTGACGCTAAGCAACAAATAAAAGGCACACTAATTCCCATTGGAGCAGCCAAACATCTACATATCTACACAACCCTTGCAACTAAAAACCATCCACTTGAGACTGCTTTTTTTTTTCCATACTGTACCACATTGCCAATCATTCCTCCCTGCTAGATGGGCCAGAGTTTACATCTACATTTACTAACGGTCTACTTGATGCCACCATTGCTGGAAGCCAGCCATTCGGCTTCCACAGCTCACACAGAAAATCCCTAGATAGAAAAACCCTGTTTCTGACATACAAACACATCCAACAGAAACAAAAGCCAGAGGCACATTCAATAGAATCTGCTCCGGCTTCAAACATAATTCACGGTCAATGAGGCGCAGTGCTAATTGCATACAATTACACACATCACGGCCAGCCATGAGAAACAGTGGGTGCAAGTTAAAACAAAGATTTGATAAGGTCCTTTTTCATTTAATGTCTGGATTAAGATGAACTTTTGATGATATTGCACTCGCTGCCCATCTTTCTTTGTTGTTGCTTCATATCAAACAACTCTTTCAACTTGTCGCATTTCATACTTCCTATAGCGCATCGCCCTCACTTCTATGCACAAGTAAACAAGATTAAATCATAGCTAAACTCACCCCCCTCTCTTCTTAAAATAAAAGCTTTAAAACTGGGTCACGTTGTGTAAGAAACTGTAGAGTGAAAATAAGCATACATTTAATTATGAAGGTATGTGTTATTCTTTCATGAAGTTGGATTCTCCAAGAGTCCAAGCAGAATGATCACCTCTAAGGCAAATCTAAGTGATCTTAACATCCTTCAGAGAGCAGTTGAAGCTGTGACCGACATATCGGAGTCTTAAAGACAGATTGGAAGTGCAGGATTGTTTTATCCTCCTGCCCATCGTGTTTTATTTCACTTTACCAAATCTAAAGCCTCTTTCTGACATGCACTGCTTTCATTAATCTGGAGGCACCTGAACGTGTGAGGGTCATGTCTGAATGATTACTTTGGTGTTTTTTGGTAGCAATTTGTGACAGTGATTGTACTAGATCGGCTCCAGCGACTTGCACGTGACAATCTAGACAGCCAAGTCTGAACCGTGTGCGGTCAAATTAATTGGGAGGCTTTCTCAGTTGTATACGGTTTGTAATTTGGCACACAAGCTGCCTTTAAGTAAAAACTTACACCGCATACACTTTCCATCCTCCTTAATTTCTTTCCATTATTGCGGTGCATCATCGGTCTGCCAAAATACTACTATTACTTTTTGGTAAAAATCTTTTTGTTAATTGAATGAAGTACCAATCAGTGGATGAATGGAGGTCTAATATTTCCTTTTTCCTAATTTTTTTTTTAATGTGCCAGGTAAAGAAAGAGAGCATCCAAGAACAAATTGATATCTTTCTACTTGGACAGCTGTAGCACTTTGAGTTCATCACATAAAAACAGGCAAAATGTGCACCTTAGTTTTTGATAGCACTGAATAAATTGCAACTTTAAGGAAAAAAAAGACAGTTGTTTCCTACTCACTTATGACAGCAAAAGAAACTTTAAATAAAACAGCATTGAAACAGGCAAATTGTTTTTTTGGGTTCCAAATGATTAATTGTTCATTTTAGTTCCAAATGTTTGGCAAACGTATTTACACTATTATAGAAAGCTATTGGAGCTGGAGCAGACAGCCAGTACGCTATGAAAAAACAAAGAAGGTTCATTTTCAGAACGTTTCTTTTCGTAACACACAAAGTTCAAAGCTTTAAACAAATAACCAAGATAAATTTGCTGTTGGATGTCATTGAAACTAAAAATGAGCAAACAGCTGCACAGAGTGGCATCTGGACACAGTGAATGTATTAGTGGGCATGTCTTCTCAAACACTGAAGAATGATGAAAGCAAAATACATGAAGACAAAAATGTTGGTATAGAATGCCCAGCTAACAATTTAACGTTCCCAGAACGTTGTGGGAAGGTTTTTCAAAGGTTAACAGAACGATCTTTAAAGGTTATTTTTGGTTCTCTGAAGGTTCAAACGTTATTTTTTTGGTTTTCAGAACATTCCTCTAACCTTAATTTAATCATAACGTTTGGACTTTTGAACGTTTCCCAACATTATGGGAAGGTTAGGTTCTAACATAACCACCAAGTAATATTTAGGGAGTGTTAGTTTTTGGTTAGGTGAAAAAAAAAAACCTTTAGAGAACTTCAGGCTAATGTTCCCGGTAGGTTCTTTGTTTGCTGGGTGAGAATGAAAGAAGAATTCTCCATAGGAAAAGACCCACAGATCTGTTCATTTAATTAATTTAATTAATGTCCTCCAATGTCATTAAAGAAATTCCATTATTGTTATCTATATAGCAGTGAGCTTTGCTGGTCAACTGCTCCAAAAGTAAAGCAATCAAGATCAACATCTGAGTTTCAACAGGCTTAAAATGTATATTTGCTTCAGTTTTGCTAGAATATGAATATGAACTACATAACTTTCTATAATTTAAAGGTGAAAAGTAAACTGGACATGACAATAAAATTTTATATTCAACTAGGCGACTTCACTGACGAACTACTGCATTTCCCAAACGTGGGTCAGAGAGAGACCTTCCAATCTGAAACAGAGAGGTTCATGTACAATGTACTGATTAAATTAACTAAACTGGTAATTAGTTGATCTTTCAAAGTTCAAAATTCTTGCTCCTGGATCCCAAGGTGGTTGCCACCGTAAGCAGTTAAATGGCTGGTCCATTGAAAAGAAAAAGGCAACGCCATGGGTGACATCACACTCTTTAGGGTCCAATATATCATTATTCAACAGATAGTTCTGACCAAAGGGTGTAGTTCTTCAAGAACCTTCATTTTGGCTTCCCTCAAGAGGGTCACAACCAGTACATCTCAAATAGGAAGCATCCTGATGCCTGAGCCACCTTGCTTTGCTCCTTTTGACAGTATACTCCAAGCAAGTGCCAAATGATTCCAGTCCCATTGGCTTTCTTGGAAGAGTCAGACCCCCACTGACAAAAAGAAATGGAAATACCTCTTTTGGTCACGTTTACTTGTAATGTTGTCATTTCTATCATCAGCTCCAGCATTTGACAATAGGGGAGGGTAGAGATAAATCAACAAGTAAATCAAACCCTCCGTTACTTCTTTATCGATAGGCTGCTGTAGTGCCGCCCTTACAGAAAATGACAGACTAATCTGGCCATCACTTTTTAGTATGAACAAACAAAACATTAAGATATTTAACTCTTTCAAAAGTAGCTCAGCCTCACTTTTCATTTAGAAAAGGAGGTGCTGATTCTCATGCAGCTCCTCAACACTTGGCTCCAAATCTCTTTAGTGAAAGCTGTTGATCACAGCCCAACGAAACTGAGAAAACCACATCTTCTGCAGAAAAATAGACAATAAGGTTGCCAAACTTAACCTGTTCAACATCTTAAGTATATCTAAAATTGAGTGCAAAGAACTTTTTAAACATTTATTATTCAAAAAAGCAAAAAAGGGGCGGTCTTGACAGTATACAACTCTCATTGGAAAGAAATTCAACTTCCTGCCAGAAAAGCAGACTAAACTCTGTTACTGGTTATTTAATTGGACAACCTGACAAGGGGATACAGCACTTCACACTACCAAGGCACACCCACCACAGTCCAGAGAGGGAGCTTAGCTTTATTATTTTCATCAACTTTGAGATTTATGGGGACTTTAGAATGAAATAGCAGGAAATCCCAGCTGTCTATAACACTTGGCTGCTTAGAAGAGGACAAGATGTGTGTGGGAGTGAATAATAATTTTCTGAAAAGTTAAAGCTTCTCACAGGGAACTGTTGCTTTGTGTGACCATCTGGGACAGACATAATAAACCATGTCCAGAGACATAGGACACTAATTGTTTGTTTTTTGTTTTTTTTACAGACTAACTTCACAGGAGAGTTCAGTTCATAAGCCAAAACAATTTGGCACTACATACGGTGTATGGGTATATGGGCCTTGTACATAGGCTGTACAAGAGGTGGCGTGTCCCTCGCATAAGAACAAAGAGAGCTGAGTGGGCAAACAAGCATTTGAGGCTTTAACAGTGGAGACCTTGACAGGAAGGCGAGATACCAAAAAAGAAAAAAAAAAAGTAATTGGCTGCACCCACTCAGAAATCAGGTCCTGCGAGTTTTATGCTGAGAAAGGGTTGGAGACGCTGTGAGTTATTTAGCTTTGGTGGCTGTTGCCCTTTAATTTAAGAGAGCCATGCTGTACAAAATAAATCACCAAAAAGAAAGAAGTGTTTGCAACAAATTCCAGCGAGTCACTTATACTGTACGTTCCCAACAAGTGAGTCAAACATGTACCAAAAAAAAAAATGAATGCAAAGTGACTTGCAGGAAGAGGTGGAGGAAAATCTGGAGAGGTGGAGGTTTGCACTAGAAAGAAGAGGAATGAATATTACATGTGTGTGTGAATGAGAGGGATCCAAATGGAAAAGTGAGGTTACAGAGAGAAGAGATAAAGAAGGTCGAAGATTCTAAGTATCTAGGATCAACAGTCCAGAGCAATGGAGAGTGTGGAAAAGAGGTGAAGAAGCGTGTGCAGGCAGGCTGGAATGGGTGGAGAAAAGTCAGAGAGGCCAGACTGAGATGGTTTGAACATGTGCAGAGGAGAGAGAGAGTACATCGGAAGAAGGATGCTGGATTTGGAACCACAAGGAAAGAGGACTAGAGGAAGGCCAAAGAGGAGGTTCATGGACGCAGTGAAGGAAGACATGAAGATAGTTGGTGTGACCGAAGAGGATACAGTAGATAGGGTTAAATGGAAGAAACTGACTTGCTGTGGCAACCCCTGAAAGGAAATGCCAAAAGAAAAAGAAGAAGAAGAAAGTGACTTGCAGATAAAATATCGTCCTCTACATTCTCATCGTTTTGATTCATTTGTCTAGAAAATGAAAATGTTAATCTGCAGATGTTTTATTATATGCTGCAGATGTTTCAAGCAGCTGAGAGGATAATTATAGTCTGTTTTCCCCAGTTTTACAAACTTACCCAGGGCGGCAGGGATTAATGAAGAAACTGATACACCACTGGGATAACTCGCTGGATTGACTCACTCATATTCTGCTATCGTGCTACGTTCAGCTGCATCATCAGCGGGATAAAAATGGTATTTGTTTAGTTTACACTTCAAGGCGGAAAAATTTGTATTAGATTTAATAGCAAAGAATTTCTGACTTTACAAGAACTTTTTTACATTTAGATATTAATAAAATTTGTTGATTTCTCCCTTTTTTGCAGTTAAAAACAAAATATGAAATCTTCTGACACTCTTTGTGAATAAAGCACAAGTGCTCAGAACCGGTTGGGGCCTTTTTTGGTTTCTCCTGGGTTTTCATCTCCAACAGATGGAAATCCATGCCTGTCATCGAAACCAGGAAGTTGAATTGATTTCACAGACCCTCTCTCGCGCAAAATCAGCTTTTCAAAGCTTTCTGCCTTCTATTAGTGATGTGTGGGCTTTGCATTTGTCACCAAAGTGGTTTTCAGAATAATTTGCCATTTGTTGAAAAAAATGTGCTAGTTTTTCTGTCCGCTCCTACGTGACAATAAATGAGTGGCACACCATGAAGCTTTTTACGTAGCAGGAAGCATGTTATCTTTTTATCCCATATCCCTCTCATGACTCTCCCACCCCCTTACCAAACTTAACGATTGTCCCAAAAGTCAAACTGTGGTTGTTTAAGTGTTTAATGTGCGATGAGAAAAAGAGTTATTTTGCAAGAGATTGGATTTTCAAGTCACACACTTTTAAGTCTCACCTATTGTCACCAGCTGTGGGTGGTGACCGAAAGAATGAGATCGCGGGTACAAGCGGCCAAAATGAGCTTCCTCCGCAGGGTGGCTGGGCTCCGCGGGGCTCTGCAGGTCTCCGCAGGGTCTTGTTCACGAGTGGAAAAAGATGGAGCGGGAGATCAACAGGCGGATCGGTGCGGCATCAGCAATAACTAGGACGCTGCATCGGTCCGTCATGGTAAAGAGAGAGCTGAATTGCCGAAAAGCAAAGCTCTCGATTTACAAGTCGATCTACGTTCTTACCCTCACCTATGGTCACCAGCTGTGGGTGGTGACCGAAAGAATGAGATCGCGGGTACAAGCAGCCGAAATGAGCTTCCTCCGTAGGGTGGCTGGGCCCTCACTCAGCGATCGGGTGAGGAGCTCTGCCATCCGGGGGGAGCTCGGTGTCGAGCCGCTCCCCCTCCAGGTCGAGAGGAGCCAGATGGGGTGGTTTGGGCATCTGGTCAGGATGCCCACCGAGCGCCTCGCGGGCGAGGTGTTTTGGGCACGTCCCACCGGGAGGAGACCAAGGGGTAGACCCCGGACCTGCTGGAGAGACTATGTCTCACAGCTGGCCGGGTAATGACTTGGGATCCTTCCAGGTGAGCTAGAGGATGCAGGTGGGGAGAGAGAGGCCTGGGCTGCCCGCTTGAGGCTGTTGCCCCCGCGACCCGACCCTGGAACAAGCGGAAGATGACGGAACGGAACGAACAGACTTTTAAGTAAGCAAAAAAATATGTAAATATGTTCCATACTTAGATTTGACAGGAGTTTCCATAACCTTATATCCTCATTTGTCCCCCTTGCTAAATAAAAGTCGAAGTCTTTTCTGTTATAATAAACCATCTGATCTGCTTTGCGCAATGTGCCTTGCCGGATAGTCAGCTGGTTTAATTGGGTAAGACTAAATCTGTGGCAAAGCTAAGCGAGTCCTGGAAGCTTAGTGGGGAAAGTGGAAAGCAGGAAGGGGCATGCAGAGAGGGAGGGCACAAAGACTCTGAATAAGTATGGATCCGGCTCTCCGCTGTTTGACCCCTCCCTTACACAAGCTTACCAGGGTGGTCCTTGGCTAATTACTGCAGAGCAACAAACAAACTGATACTTTCTTCGGCCACGTCCCATTACTTCAGCTTACTTCCCCTATTTATATTTCCCCTGACAGGTGCATCTGTCCGTGGTGAACGAGGTAGCGCTGCGGTCGGCGGGCTGAGGATGTTGCAATTAAGAAGCATACCTTTGGGCTACAGCGTTGGCTCAGCCAAGGTGAAAATGACGGCAGGAGTAGAGTTTTATTGAGCACAATGGGGTTCCTGTCAATAGTTCAGACGCTTGCTATTGTGCTGGATGTTTTTATTACATTTTTACGCCGTTGCGCTTCTCTACGTGATTGGGCATCTGTGCATGTATACGGCTGACCTTCGCCATCAAAGTGTCAGTGGTGACTGGGATCAAAAGACACACTCCTGAACAGCCACATGCTGGATATAAAGGAAAGAGTGTTTGTGAGAGTGAGGGGGAACAAAGTGGGAGTGAAATAAGAGCCTCAAATGAGACAGCAAGGATAGAACTGCACAGATTGATATAGCAATTACCAAGAAAGCTATCCCTCAGTTAGGAATACATCTACATACATTAGAGGCAGGTTACTCCCCAGCCACTGTCTCTAAAGCTACACCAGCACTACCTCGCATAAATGCAACACTCTGAAAGGTCATCAGCGTGCAGTTTCAATGAATACACAATAAAACTTTCATTTATCGTACATGTTGCTGAAATAATTTCCACCGCGGCATGGGTTTGATGATAAAACCGAAAAGCAAAAGCAATTAATCAGCGAGTTATCGTAAGATGATCACTATTCGAACATCTAATTGGTGGAAAATCCATTTTAATTGTAAGGAGTGTGTTTGTGTGCCATCCAATCGACATTAATGTGTCCTATTACACCTGCTTTAATACAGATGGATGCATGCAGCATTGCACAGACACTTCAACTTGCTTTTGTGAGATTGGGAAGGCTGGCCGCTGTGCACGCTTCCCCCCCGAGCCATCGAGTAAATCCAGTTATAGTTAGCCCGTAATGTATGCAGAGTGAGGACCGGCATATGCTTCACATGGAGACTACGGAGCCCGCAATGCATGAAGGGGAGTTCAGCATGGAGATAGAACGCTACTACCAAATGGGCTAAAAGTATGTATGAGAGTCCACTAGTATTTCAAACACGCTTGCGGTTCAAAAACCTGCAGAGAATGAGGGCGGAAAGAGAAACAGAGAGAATTAGAGGGATGGGAAAGGAAAGGGAGATAGGCAAAGAGAGAGAGAGAGGTAGTATAGAGGACAAACAGATGGAAATACAAATCGGGGTAAAAATGATCCGGAGTGACTTGGATTCCTGCCGTAGGCTCGTGGAAAAAGGCTTTACCAGAGTTGGGTGAATAAAATGTGTTTCCATGTTCAACCAAGTGCGTGTAAACAGTGAACATGCACATTGACTGAGTTTTTATTTCTATCTCCGGGGCAGTGAGGAGAGGGCTCTAACACTACAAGACAGGCAGGGAAAAGAGCCAAGGCAATACCTATCCAACATGAGTGGGTTTAGGAAGGCATAAGAGAGAGACTCCATCTGATAAACTATTAAATTCCTTTTGACAAGGATCAATTTGGTGATCGATATGCATCAGAAGAAAAAAAGGGGAAAAAAAAGCTCTAATCTCATTATTGGGGGAAAAAAACATCCAGGGTGACGCAGACTGCTGCTCTGCACAACTAAAAATCTCTGTTTCTAAGGACTTGCAGGAAAAGGGGATAAAAATGGAAAAGATAGAGAGAGGGTGGGGAACGGTGGACATGTGCGCTGCACGAATAAACACTGCCACCAGCTGGTTGCTATGGAAACTGTTCTTTCAGTCCATTTTATTGGAATATCTGCAACCTTTTGACCACCTGTTTGCGCTGAGCGGCACAAAGCAGATTTGACACACAAAGGACAGCACACTCGGCCAAACGTGACATAATAATAAGGAAGAAAAACTTTCAAACTCAAAGATGTAATAGTTTATCCCTGCTCGGTGGGGGTGAGGGGCAGACAAATTGAATTTGCTGCTTGAGGAAGAAGAATGAAAGCTGAGGACGAGGCAATCATCCTGATGCAATCACAATTATGTTAAAAGACACCACCCCCATCTATTTCCCACGATTCTTGGCTCATCTAATTTGAGGCAGCAGCGACAGTGAGGGAATAAAACCAAGGTCTTCTATAACTCATACTTATGCTGACAGGCTCTTCCAGCTCCGTCGCAGTCCCCACGTTCCGGTGCAGTGTGTACTTTTTAATACTAAGAAGCTTTCTGTAAGAGGTACTTTACTTTGCTGCTGTTCATTGGTGATGCTATTGCCTTTTGTTTGAGACATCAAAATAAGTGTGATGGAGCAGGAAAGATTAGGAGTCACAGTATAAACGGATGAGGATGACTACTGCTCACTTTTGGCTACACCGCAATAAAGACAAAGTAATGTTGATATAAAAATAAGGAGAGACTACTTCAGCTCTCTGGAAGCATGCTGTAAAAATCACACACAACAGGAAAGCTACCATTACACAGATATATTACAGCATCTTACTCCAACATGAATTTCAAGCCATATGTCTAAGTGTGTAAATCTAATAGAAATGGTGTGGTGTGTATTAAAGCTGTGACCTACAAATCTACGTGTGAACCACACAGAGCCTTTACTAACATGCCCGCAGGATCTCGACTCCATCTGTCCTCCCTCTGAGTTTGGATCTGTGAGTACAGAGCTCCTCTCCACCATTACGCAGTTCATCTTACTTCACAGACTCTAAGGTAAGAGAGTCTCAAACTCCCGGCCATTTGCGGCCCTCAAGATGATAAGTTACAGCCCCCAGCTTAATATGAAATATTAATATTACTGCAGCCTGCAAGTTTGATATGGACGACACTTTAAAGCGACGGAAGCAGAGCTGACTGAGCCAGCCAATCAGGTAGGGTTGCATTGACCCTGTGGGCAGGACATCAATGGAGTATGAAGTGACATTTCTCACAGATTTACAACAGCATTGCCATGGAGACCACCATGCTTGGATTTCTGGCTTCTTTTTACAACACAAGAAAGAAAAATATACTCTAAGTTTTAAAGTTGCTGTTTAGAAAGATACAATTATTTGTTTGTCTCATTTTGTCTTCTTTACCGCTTATTTCTGACCGGGTCAAGAGGCAGGGTACACCCCAAACAGGTCGCTAGTTTGCCGCAGGGCCAATCACACACACTCATTCCTAGGGGCAATTTCATAGAAGCCAATTAATCTGACATGCATGGTTTTGGAGGGTGGAGGAAACCAGAGTACCTGGAGAAAACCCATGCATACAAGGGTACAACATGAAAACTCCACACAGAAAGAACAGTATTTTAAGCCTCGTCCCACTGAGACTCCAACCCTGACCTGCTTGCTGTGAGGCCACTGTTCCATTATCATTGGCATATATATAAATGTATACTGGTTTTATGGAATATAAGTCACCGTTTTTCTCATTCTTACTTGTGATGGATATAAATGAAAACATCTAGGTTTTCAAAGAAGATTTTAGCAGTGGGAATTTTATCTTTAACAGTTACACCATTATGAACAAGTAAGCCTGTTCTTCATCTCCTTTGGGTTTGATTTTTGTAAAGTGGTTTAGTTCAATGGTTCCCAATGATCACACTGTGATCAAAAAGTCTAATGTTCAAATCTCGCCCCGCAGCTTCAGGTTCTAATTATCTTTAATGTTCAGCACTTTTGCAACTATTTTTCCCAGCACTGCATAAGCTAATAATTTACTTTTCAGTTTTGTTAAAATATTATTATTTTCTAGTTCTTGATTTTTCACTTTTTAACAGTACAAAAAAATTTGAATTTGAGACCTCAGTTTTAAAAGCCCCCCTACTCAGATGTGTCTCATCATACTTATAAAGTACCTGTGGAGTACGTCAAAGCACTTTGGTATCTTGAATTGAATAAGAGCTCTAGCCTGAGATCCTATGGTTCCAGGTTTGATCCCCGCTCTACCCACTGAACCATGCCACCCTCACATCCAGATTAGATGGGGTTACAGGTCAGTCGGTCAGCCATCTTCTTCACCATCCATTGGGGGTTGCCGTAGCTCATCCCGGCTGGGTACACCCCGAACAAGTTAGAGTTGAGTATGCAACTTGTTTATTTGGAGGCAGCATGCATGGTGCACACTGGCTCAGAATACATCATGAATCTTTCCTGCGTTATAAGACATCACGACTGGGTATGCAGTTGATTAAGGGTTCATCCGCTTGCTTCGGTTTCCATGCAGTCTCTTTAAATTCAAGTAATGTCCCATTCTGTTGCTGCATCGGTGGGTTTGGTGCACATAGTCTGAAAAGGACGAACCTCATGGGTGTTAGATCATCCACAACGTACAGCTCTGACCAAATGAAGCCAATTCAGTCGCCATTTCCATGCCAATATGAAATCAAGAGTGCCATTGTGACTCTATTTTAGCCAGAAATATGCTCAAATTGGTCAAGTCTAGTGACTGCAGTCTAGTGACTGCATTGAACGTGTACCTTCAGAGAGCGAGCTATTTGAAGGTACACGTTCCAAGCACTGGAGACCCAAACTACAGTCAATTCACCCAAAATACAGTAAGCTTCCAGCTGCTATTGACTGAATAAAAACTTTCAATCACACATACGTGGTGCAGTTATTAAATTGAATAACGCATACAACAGGGTCAACTAGGGCAAAAAAAAATTCTGGACAACAGAAAAAGCATTATAATGATAACAGAACTAGAATAGTTACCATGACAACAATAGGATCCAGTCTCGCTTCTTTCTTCGTAATTGTGTCACTTGCAATTAGGGATTATTCTTCTAACCTGACATGTGTACCTTTTTTTTTTTAAATACCGTATTTTTTGCACTATAAGGCGCACCTAAAAACCTTCAATTTTCTCTAAAGTCCACGATGCCCCTTTTAACTCGGAGCGCCTTATATATGGATTAATATTGAGCTACAACAGGTGTCGCAACTGCGGTAAGCAACCGCCGACTCCATTTTCCCCCGTAGAAGAAGTAGTGCGCGGTGCATGCTGGGATATATGAAAGGGCGTCTCATTTCCATTTGTGTGTTTGTGTAAAGACCCGGAAATGGCTCCTACCAAGAGACACTGTTACACCACAGAGTTTAAACTCAAGGCGATGGGTCACGCAGTTGAACACGGGAATAGAGCCACAGCGAGAGAGTTTAACATCAATGGTGAGGAAGTGGAGGAAGCAAGAGGATGCGCTGGGCCAAGTAAACAAGACTAAAAAGAGTTTCCGCGGAAACAAAGCGAGATGGCCAAAGTTAGAGGACAAAGTTGAACAGCCTTTACTGTAGCGCCTTATAATGCAGTGCGCCTTATAGTGCAGAAAATACGGTAATTTGCATTAATTTTACGTTTTGTACGTGGTACTTTGTAAAGCTTGGACAGGTTATATAATATTTCAGTATGCCAAAACAACAATGAGAAAGAAATGATTCCTCATGCTCTGAGTCTTCTGTGAGGCAGTGCTCTGATATGTCTGATGGAGAACTCTTAAAAAGGTGGAAAAGTTAAATGTCAGCCTCTGTTATATGTCAAATGATGCTGAAATGAAGTCAGCGGACCCGTTTCTGACCTTCGATTTTCACCCCGATAGATCTAATATCTCAAAGACCTGTTATAATTGAAGATGTCAGTACAAAATAAAAGTTTAGATGAGGTCATTCCCCTCGTCCTTTTTATGACACAAGCCTGCAGTCCAGTGTGTCAAGAAAAGTTCTAAATTAGGACTGATGGAGAGAATGAGCACATCTATTATTTTTATTTTATCCATTAAATTCATTGAAAATAAATTTATTTATTTTTATTTAAACTCCTCCTTGAGCCGCCACCTTGTTGCGGTGGAGGGGTTTGTGTGCCCCAATGATCCTAGGTCCTATGTTGTCTGGGGCTTATTCCAACTAGTAGGGTCACCCAAGGCAAAGAAGTCCTAGGTGAGGGGCCAGACATGAGTGGCTCAAACACCCCTACGAAGCAACCAAGCATGGGTAAGTTGCCCTTGCCCGGACGCGAGTCACTTGGGCCCCCCTTGGAGCCAGGCCCGAGGGTGGGGCACGAGAGCGAGCGCCTGGTGGCCGGGCTTTTACTCATGGGGCTCGACCGGGCTCAGCCAAAACAGGGGACTCACCACCTGCACTAGGGGCGATAGGGGTCGGATGAAGGAGGAGATGGGTGGCAGCCAACGACGGGGACCCTGGCGGTCAGATCCTCAGCTGCATAAGCTAGCTCTAAGGACATAGAATGTCACTTCTCTGGCAAGGAAGGAGCCCCAGCTGGTGCGCGAGGTCGAGCGGTTCCGGCTAGATATAGTTGGACTTGCCTCGATGCACAGCTTTGGCTCTGGAACCAGGCCTCTTGACAGGGTCTGGACCCTATTCTATTCTGGAGTTGTCCTTACTGAAAGGTGTCGGGCTGGAGAGGGCATACCCGAGCTTGGCTCCTGTGTGTTGGAGTTCTCCCTGGTGGATGAAAAGGTTGCCTCCATCCACATTCGGGTGGGGGGACAGGTCCTCACTGTCGTTTGTTGCTATGCACCGAACATCAGTGTAGACTACCCGCCCTTTTTGGAGTCTTTGGGGGGGCTTCTCTCGACCTGGAGGAGGAGCGGCTCAACAGCGAGCTCCTCCCAGATGGCAGAACTCCTCACTCGATCGCTGAGTTAGAGCCTAGCCACCCTGCGGACGAAGCTCATTTCAGCCGCGATTTGGTTCTTTCGGTCACCACCCTCAGCTGGTGACCATAAGTGAGGGTAGGAACGTAGATCGACTTGTAAATCGAGAGCTTTGCTTTTCGTCTCAGCTCTTTCTTTACCTTTCATTCATTTACTCACTGACTAAATGTTTCATGATCTACATTGTGATTGTCTAGATTGTTCTTCGAGAGTTAAAGAAAGACGCTAAAGTATTCATCTATATTCTACTTGTTTCTACAGATGGCTGAACGTAGAGACAGATCACACTGACTCTGTTCTTTAATGAAGTCCAAAATGGAAATGACTGTTCAGAGTAAAAAATGCAGATTATTTCAAAGTGTGACCAGGATTGTAATCAGTTTGTTTCTCTAATCACACATCTGCGTTTCTCACTGACTAAATGTTTCACGATGAATGTGAGAGTCTAAGAGGACAAATTAGTCCAAAATAATATTCTGACCGGAAATATTAATTCAGCTGAGAGAACAGGCTGCTTGTCTACGCGGTGAATCTCTAATTAAATTAGAACATTTATA
The DNA here is from genome assembly GCA_902685375.1 of Neostethus bicornis. Lineage (NCBI taxonomy): Eukaryota > Metazoa > Chordata > Actinopteri > Atheriniformes > Phallostethidae > Neostethus > Neostethus bicornis. Next base: position 8,307,162 of record LR738542.1, on the reverse strand, counting down.
TACTGTACATCTTGTTTGCAACCTCCAAATACTACAAAGGCTGGTTTATTTGAAGGCATTTCTTTCGGCATCAGTCATATTCGGAGCTGTGGTCGTGCCAGATTAGTATGCGGTAGGACATACGAGCAGATCATCAAGGGCAATCTCAGACAATCGCTGACTTTGTAGAAAAACCAGCGGGATGTCGCGGGTAATACAACTATCCAATTTAGCAGTGCACAAACAGGCTGCTGCACACAAAAGAAGATTTGGAGTTTTTTTTTTTTTTCCAGCTTTTAACCCAAAACAGTTTACTGTGCAACTTCACACAATTGCAGGTATTAGTGTGTGTGTGGGTGTGTATGAGGTTGTCAACACTTTTTATAAGAAAATAAAGTAAACATGGGTACAAAAACACCAAAATGATGCAAGAAAAATGTGTTTGTTAGTGACAAATATCTCAGGTATTAATTCTGAATTCTTAATGATTTGTAATTAATTTCTAGCAGAGATGATTAATCAGGATAACTTTTTCTTAGATCCTTGAGGAAGGATGGCTAAGTGGGCTGGGTGACCGTCCTGTAACCTGAAGGTCGCCGGTTCGATCCCCTGTTAAGAGTTCATGCCAAGGTATCCCTGAGAAAGACACTGAACCCCAGTTGCCTCTGATGATGGTTTGCAGCTTCAACAGCTTCAACATTCAGGTATGAATGGGTGTGTGAATGTGAGCTGCAATGTAAACTACTTTGAATGCCAATGCAGGGCGAAAAGCGCTGTAAGTAGAGCTCATTTACTATCTGAAATTAATTAGTTTAATTTTTCTAATTACAGGTCACAGATAAGCACTCTGCAGGGGCGTGACCCCGAACTCCAAGGTATCCCCTTGCAGGCCAGCCAATGGGCCACCAAAATGCAGGAAAGTGACTCTTATTTTTCAAAATGTTTTGAAGAGGTGTTGGGGGAGTCACCCTATACTGGCTTTTTCAATGACCTCACGCCTCGATTTTCAAAAATCCTCGATCCGCCCCTGCTCTGTGTAACGATGGCTTAACTTTTTATTTAAAAGCAAACACAACAACGATCTTCTGACTCTTTTAATTTGTGCTATTTTTGACGTTAGTTTTTTTTGGCAGTGAATGACTACGGAAAATGTTTACTCTCGATTCTGATTGGTCCTCGATTCATTACTTCTTCTCCCTCTTGGAGACCGCAGGCAATCAACTGCTCCCTCTACAGGTTGATTTTGGCGATGCGGCTTTAAATTACAGAAAAAATAAAAAACTGTATATTTTTCAAATTCATCACCAAAAATGTAACATAAAATGCAAAACACACTTTTAAAAACAGTGCAGTAAAAGTACAGATATTTGCTCCAAAATGTAGTGAAGTAAAAGTAAAAAGTACAGGTCTCAAATTTTACTTTTTTTTACTAAAGTACGGTAACGAAGTACATTCACTTCGTTACGGTCCACTACTGTTTGAGTCACCCATTAAGTTAGGTGCCATCCCATTTCTAACCCATACGGTTCAATATGAAGTCGGTCCATCTTTTGCAGCTATTACAGCTTCAAAAGGATAAGGCGGTCCACAAGGTTGAGGAGTCTGTTTATTTGAGTTTTTGATTATTATTCTAAATTGGTAAGTTTGTAAACCATTGTTGGTTGAGAAGTTCTGCCTCTCTAATTAATCCCGAAGGTTTTCTGTTGGGATGAGGTCAGGACACTGTACAGATCATTCAAGTTTAACCGCACCAGACTCTGTTATGTGGAAAGAAAAAGGGGCTCACTCCAAACTGTTTGTACAAAGTCGGGAGCATGAAGCTGTCCGAAATGTTGTGGTTGTTTTTTTTCGGAGCCAAGCATAACTCCTGAAAAGAAACACCAGGCCATAATTTCTCCTCCACCAAATTTCACACCTGGCACAATGCAGTCCCAAACTTAAACTCATCCATCACGTTGCCAAATAGAAAGGTGTGAATCAACACTTCGGCCGTGGCATGCTTTACACCACTGCATCCTGTCTGTTTTGGATGATTCTTTTAGTTTTAAGGAATTCAGCATCGTGTGAAACTGAGAGAATGTTGTAACTCCCAACTATCACCACTAGATGTCCCTCTCATATACTTTTTATTTCAAAGCAAAACTAAAGAAAAAAAGATCAAATTTCTTTCTAAAAGTCTTTTTTACTGAATCTCAACAAGAGTAACAAACACATGTCAGGGTATGGAAGTACCTGGGCTTGTGAGAGGAGAAAATGGGGAAACACATTGTCTGCAAACAACGCAAAAACCTTTAAAAAAGTGGAAAAAATACCCGTATTTGTCCTCTGTGTGCTTTTGATGAAAAATTCTAGTGATTTTTTTCATTTGTTGCATTTCATGTTCCACAAATTTAAAAGAGCAAATTAATCAAATGCATTAAAAATCTTCAATGTAAATCTAATGTTATTTGCTTTTATTAGTTTAAGGTTTTTGAACATAGAAACTCAAAACACAAAAAAAAATTAATAGAAGTAAACCAAAGAGCATAGTTTACATTCTTTTTTTTTTTTAATGTGTGATATCATATCTTTGCCAATCACACAAACACCTGATTTTTATGAGAACGATATATAAAATGCTGTAAAATCAAAAGCAAAGAATGACTGATTACATAAAAAGCTGCTAGAGGCTGCAGTAAAATAGAAAATTCTAGAAAAGAAGTAGAATAAATCCCATTTTCTGCACATTAAAAAGGCTAAAAATAGTTGCAAAATGAAATCCAAATTCTTAGATGAATCTGTTAATGTGAATATAGAATAGTGTAACAATGCTGAGATTTTTAACATCCAATCAGGAGAACTATACAAAGTTAAAAAGTATGTAAGCATGTTTTCTGATTGTTTTTCACAAATTTTAGTTGATTTCATTTGATTAATTATTCATTAGCTGCTTAAATATATTTAAACAATTTCTGTTGGTTCAATTTTATCATATCATGTTGAAAAAATGACATTTTCTTTTCCATAAAAGTTTTTAGGATCATTTTTATCAACTTTATGCACGTTGAAAAGTGGGATTTTATTACAAACAAACAAGCAAACTGCATGAATCAGATTTTTTTTATAACTCTATAGTTACGTAATTAATATTTGATAAATGATCAATTTATTTTCTAACTATAAATTAAGTTACATTTGTAAAGCCTACAAACAGACAAAAAATAGTCTCAGTGAGCTTCAGATTGCAGATTGAAAAAAGTACAAAAACAAAAAAGAAGAGAAAAAAAGTATAATAACATTCCAATTAATTAGAAGCTTCGAGATATTAGGTTTCATTTATAGATAGTCAGAAAAAAATAGAGAAATAGTTTTGTCAAGAATTTTCTTCTGTTCATTTGTTTTAATTAATATATATAATAAATTATAAAAAAAAAAGAATAAAAAGGAAAAATAACTTTGGATAGTTGCACTTCTATAAAGAGCCAGTAGATGGCAGAAAAGTTCCAAATAAAGCTTTAAAGAACAGCTAGTTTGTGAAAAAGTAAAGAATTATGGGATGGCAGGATCTAGTTTAAAAACAGACACATAGTTATATATTTAAGTCACTAAGCATGTCTTTGTGTTTGAAGATTTAATCGTGAAACCACCTCGGGACAAGATTTAACGTTTTCTCAGACAATCCCAGACACCTCATTTCTATTTTTGTTTCTTTTTTTTTTTTTGCATGTGTTGCCACTTAAACTATCAGCTTTTTATAATGACTATTGCTGTTTAAATAGTCTTTGCAGCTTTTATGACACCAATCAATTGCAAAACTGAAACAAGATGTTAGAAGAAATGTGAGACAAAAATAGAATTGTCCTGAATCGTCCATGAATGCACAACCATAATGATCAAAATAATAAAGTTCTACGTATGTTGATGACGTACCGTATGTCTCTCATGTTCTTCAAGAGTTAAAGGAACGACAGTGAATTTATATGTTTCAATATTCCAGGTGATGGAGTGTGTGTGTCTTTTCTGACTTACATCAAACTCGTTGAGGGCAGCAGCTAGTTCACCGATGCCGGCGTGGCCATGCTTCTCATCAGTAGGTGAGGTGGCCTGGGCGGAGCTGGAAATGCCTCCGATGGCCTCCTGCACCTGCTTGAACACGTAGTCTCTGTTGGCACGTGTCGCGGCCACGTCGGGGTGGCGCAGGAAGGCTTGTGAGGCCGTGTAGAGCATGGTGGCATTTTTCTTCAGGGCGCCACGGGCCGCTGCCATCTCATCCCGACACTGAGGGTCTTTAAGTTCCTGAAAGAATGAGAAAATAACTCGGATCATCAACCAGTGATAAAAACAAACAGTATTTACTCACAATCTCAGTTTCTCACAATGCTAGAAAACACTTCACAACATTTAGAGAGCACCTCATAACAGACCGTGCAAAGTGAAAAAACAAACAGGTGGCAAATCTTCAAAATAAAGTAACTCAAGGTAACTTTAGTTTAGCAAGAGAGGGGAGGGGTACACCCTGTTCAGTTTGCCTGTCGCATGGCTGCACAAACACAAAAAAAAAAAAACTATCAAAAATTTACAATAGTGATAATTGGACTTTTTAATCCCCTCATGGGGAAATTACTTTGCTGCATTACAACACAACAGGCAGCCATGACGGCGCCAATGGTGGGAGCAACAGGGGGTTAGGTGTCTTCTCCAGAGACACTTAGCCCCGTCCACATGTAACCAGGTATTTTTGAAAACGCACATATTTTTATCCGTTTTGGCCTGCCGTCCACACAAAAACTGAGTTTTTTTTTCACTCAAGACCAGTGTTTTGGAAAACTTTGGCCAAAGTGGAGATTTTGGAAAACTCAGTTTTTGCATTTGCGTGTGGACGTGTGAAAACGGAGATTTGTGTTTTTATGCGTCACTACCTGCGACAAGTAATGAACATACGTCATTCGTGTGCTTCCTTGTTTGAATCGCAAACAACTTTATAGTCGATGACGACTTTTAAAAGCAATTCCACCTCCTTGTCGGTCCACACAAACAAGATGCCTGGCGCCATGTTTCAGGTTTTGCAGAAATGACAACAGAGGTGCTCTGATTGGATAGCTCAGAACTTACGTTTACATTAATATGGCCGACTACTGGTCTGGCATGCTCTTAATCGCACTTAGAAGCATATTTATACGGCTTCGTGTGGACACGAGTGTTTTTCTAATACAGAGGACAGCAAATATGCGTTTTCAAAAATACCCGACTACGTGTGGACGGGGCCTTAGCAGGAGGTCATCAGGAATGATGAACTTAAGTGTCAACCAATCATTAACACCTATGAGCAATTTGAATGGACCTGCTTGCAGAAACTCAAGCAATCAAACATGGATAATTAGTTTGATATGAAACGACCATAAAGCTGTCATGTGTATGGTTTATTTTGACCAACATGAAGTTAGCAAATAATAATCTCAGAAAAAGCGGAAAATTTTACTAAAGCGACCGAAGTATGACAATAAAAATTTGCAATCTGTTAAAAGTGATGCAAAACGGTCTCTTTGATGTGCACACATGACCAAACGTTGAAGTTCAACTAACTATTGTGCTAAAGTAGTGTTGTGAAAAATGCACCATGGTGACTGAGATAAATTGTAAAGGATTACTGTACTAAATGAAAAACAGTGACGGTGATCCCCAGCAGAGTACAACAAAACAACATCTAGATCAGGTAGTCTCCTGTAAGAAGAAAGAAGAGTTAATGTTGCATCTGATGGATTGGTTCGGTTCCAGCAGTGTCAGCAAATCAGCAGCTGCTCACTCCTTCGCTCTGGGACAGATTGCCAGCACGCTCTTTTACCAACATGACATTTTTAGAAAAACGCCTTAAAACTCATTCTCCCACACAAGATACACACTTAAATCAGACCGATGTAGTTTTATTTAGTTCAAATAAGCTCCATCAGGAATCTAAAATATCTGTTCTTTTATCTGTCGCCACGTGGTACGTACCCTTTAGTATTATTGATTTTTATATTTTACTGTCTTTGACTCACATATAGTTTATTTGCATTCTTATGAAACAATTTTTTATTTGTAATATTTTTATTTTAATATACTTTGTTAATCCCTGACAGAAAAATTTGTGTGCTGCATTACACCGCAGCAGGCTGCCACCTATGATGGCGCCAATGGTGGGAGAAATGGGGGGTTAGGTGTCTTCTCCAAGGCCCCTAGACGTGCATTCAGTGGGATGCAAACCCCCAAACTTCTGGTCCGCAAGCGAACGGTCTAACCACTGAGCCACCGTCTCCCCATCTTAAATTACGTTTTAAATAAGGAACATTTTAGAAAAGTTTTTAGTTTCCTCTCAATCATCATTTGTTTTCAAAGTTTTTTTTTTTTTTTAAAGTTTGAAAAAAATTATATTTAAAATAAAAAAGTGTGAAGTAAAAGGTTAATGTGAAAATGAGCTAATTTACCAGATGCTGTTTATAAAATGAAACAAAAAATCCCAATTTGCACGAGATTAATTCTAAACTAATTTGTCTAGTAGTGTATACCGATATCACCAAAACTGTCCTAAAATTTGATATCACATTTCAACCTATAATCTAGATCAATGCCTGAGAAATAACTGATAAAGGAGCCCACAGGAGGAGGCGTTGGCGCAGTGGTAGAATTTCCATCTGACCCGGTTCGAAGGAGAACCCGGTTCGAATCCAACTTGGCCCAAGCCTAAGAATCCCACGAAGAAAAAGAAAACAAAAAGCAAAACGAAAAAAAAAGCCCCAGTTGGAAAGATCTACCAACATTAAAAAATATATATTTATGTATAAACGGCAGAGGTGCTTTTCTTTGTCAAAATGTGGAGCTTTTAGTGGTCAGTTTAAGATCTTATTATGATCCACGGGAGCTTTCAAAAATTGTTGCCATGGTAACCCACATTCCGCCATGAAGAACCTACTATCATGTGTAACTTCCCACCCAATGGCTGCATGTGCTCTGTTCCACCAAGCGGCTGTCCAGCTCCACCCCACCTAATTCAGCACTACCTAGCAGCTGTTAGGAAGGTGTTTGGAGTTCTGTCTTGAACTCCGGAGCACTACCAGATACACAAATTTTCCCAGCAGGAAATCAGTAAAGTCTATTGAATTGAATTACATAATTATATTTGCGTTGTAGACAAACTAATATTCAAAAAACTGCAGAAGAGAGTAGAAGTTTTTCAAGCAGCGGGTAAGCAAGTTGTTTTATCACCTCTTATTTCTGACCTTCTTAATAAAAACTGTATTTCTGTGCAGTTTGAGCGGAGCGATAGCATCAGTGAAGTGAAACAGTTCTCAGCATCAGGTAATGGAGCTCTGTAATAATTTTTTTTTTTTATTATTATTTAATTTTTACTCACTCTATTCATCCCTCAACGGGAAAATTTGTGTACTGCACTCCTACACCGCAGCAGGCTGCCACGGCGGCGCAAGTGGTGGGAGAAATGGGGGGTTAGGTGTCTTCTCCAAGGACTCTGGACGTCAACTCAGTGGGATGCAAACCCACAAACTTCTGGTTGATTTCCGGTCTGCGGGCGAACGCTCTAACCACTGAGCCACCGTCTCTCTCATTTTTCACTACACTTATTATATGAACTGAAATTAGTTTTTCATTTTTATTTATTTATTTTTTACATAAGGTTGCTATTTTGAATACCTTTTGTGTCTTGCCCTTTATAATGGTGCAGAATATTTACTTTTATAGTTAGATTATATTTATTACATTTTTCTGTCTTTTATTTGAAGGCCTAATTAGAAACAAAAAGTTGCGACAAGAAGTCAGCCGTTTTGTTTCTGCATTTCAGTTAGCACATGAGCACAAGTTTATCCACTGCCATCCGTCTATTTTTCTAATCCTTTTTGACATCACAGTCTGTAAGTTTGTTTTATATGTTCGTAAAGTACAATATTAATGTCTCATTTGTGTGAAATGACGTTGGAAATGTGTATTTTGCTACTGCTAGTTTGTATGTTTATTACTGCGTTCGTAGTCAGATCACACTCCATGTAGGCGTATTTTCATTGTGATAAGCTACTTTAAACATATTTTTGCACTATGTCAAGTGTATATTTTCTTTCTGTTTTACAGTTTTACTCTGTTCTGAAGACATCTTTTCTATTGTCATTAAAATGGAGCTTGGACGCTACATCCTGACTCTGCGCATGTTTTCAGAAGGAGTTAGGCTTACTGCTGAATTGTGTTAGATACACACAAGTGAGAGCAGGAAATTTTGAAATTTCTAACTGAAAACTTTGAATATCTCTACCTAATTTGTCATATTGACATTTTGTTCCAAATTTTCAGCTTGTGCTGTTAAGACGATGTACTAAAGATTAAAATTTCTGTATATAGAATAACTACAGTTCATTATGAGAAAGAAAAAAAAATGAGCTGAAGACATTTTTATTCTTTTAACAACCAAAAACCCCAAAACAACATTCCTCTGAGCAGCCAGTAGATCACGATTGAAATGACGTAATGGGAATCCCCGGCTTATTGTTTAGTTCTTCGTTTAAAGATCAGTATTAGTTCATGTTACCTGCTGCCTTCGGGCGGCCACATAGTTGAGCTTCACCATTTCCTTTCCAAACTCTTTGAAGCGATTGGCCAGGTCCTGCTCATTGGTGGCGTTCTTCACTCCCTCTAGAGCCTCTTCCACCTGATGCAAACACAGTGTTTATTACAGTAAAATGACATTCAACACATGGTCTTCCATTAAATCCAATACATTTTGTGAACTGTGGCTGGATTTAAAAAAAAAGGCAGGAATCTCAGATCAGTCTCATTAAAGCTGAGTGTCTGTAAACTCTAATGAAAGAGACAGAAGACCTAGTGAAAGATAAGGTAAAGTGCTCTTTGATGACAGAGCTTAACCAAGCTTCAGCTAAGCCCCTCTGTGACACAGAAGAAACAGGAACAGACTGAGAGATTGAAGCAATCTGTAGGGAGTTTAAAAAAAAAAAAGAACAAAACAGGACTTTGTATTTTATTTTTCTTCCGCAAGACCTGGATAAGTGTAAAATAAGTAATCAAGAAATCACCGTTTCCTGACCAGAGAGAGTGAAGCTCATCACACCGGAGCTCTCAAGACTCTCCATGTCTCATTTATATGCTAATATGTTCAGAGGTAACAGAAAATCCTGCAAACATGCATGTTTCATTACAAAGTCACAAACCTGAGTAATCTGGTTTGAACACCAGTCCTTCTGATTTCATGTAACAAAGAAGTTTTGTTTTGTTTATTTGGTGTATTTGATTTTTTAATTTTTACATACTTATTCATCCCTCAACGGGGAAATTTCTGCGCTGCATTACACCCCACCAGGCTGCCAAAATGGCGCCAATGGCGGGAGAAACAGGGGTTAGGTGTCTTACCAAAGGACACCTAGACATAAGCTCAGCGCGATTCGACCCAACAAACTTCCAGAACAAGGGCGAACATTCTACCACTGAGCTATCGCCTCCCCACATTTGTGGCTTTTTTCAAGCTTTTTTGATTGTTTTTCTATCCTTATTCAATGGATTATTCAATTACTCATCAATATGTTCAATATGTATGTTACCAAATGTTACGGGTGACACAGTTGTTCACAAAGACGTCATGTTTCAAAAACTGGATTGTATCAAGTTACACACCTTATCGAGCGGCTTTATAAAACACACATTTTGGCATCACTTACAATTTTGAGATGTGCGAGCAGCCTCATGACATCAGCCATGTCAGCGAGGATGAGCAGTCGGGTGACAGCGGACAGCAGAGCACGAGCCGCCCTCACCATGGTGCCTCGTTTGACGGAGGAGCACGGGTCATCAGCAAACTCGGAGGAAGCGACACGCATGGTCTCCCCTGGGAAGCAGAAAGAAGAAATGACATTTGGAAACTGATTTGTGTTTCATTAGTTTAATTTTAGTGAGATTGCTCTCACTATGTATCACAATGTAATATGCAAACATTAAAGAGAACATGCGCCACGCTATCACCATAGCAACTAAGAGGGATTCAGACTAGATCATTGATGCAGTAGCACCTTCCTTCTGAACTCTGTCACACCTACAGCACAACTTACTGGGGACTGACTGATTTCTTGGTTGGCCAAATAAGTCAGCAAATAAAGCACTTTCATGTAATCGACAAAAACAATTGGCACCAATGGATTTCATTATACCAATGTGAGCTAGAAGACTTAATTTCTTCACTCTGAATCCGGCAGATTGCACTATTTTTACCTTTTAAGCTACAGGTTGGGGTCATGTGTGTAAAGGGAGATCAGATTACAGCAGCCAGCTCAGGACACTATTCACTCCACAAGAATCTTTTCTCCGCTCTGCTAATCACTTTAGCCAATATCTGGTAAGTAAATACAATAACTAAGTTAAGCCTTTTCTCCGGACTGGAGTTTCTACAAAGAAAATGCATTCCTGTTTGCTTTATTTATACAGTAATAAAAATAAAACTGAAAAGATGTGTTCTTACAGAGTAGAGGGGGGAAAGAAACTTCCAGAACCCCACTTACAGATAAGTGGAAAGGTAGGGGATGCTCAGAAAACAGTATCAACTTCTTCTTCTTTCGGTCTTTCTCTTCAGGAGTCGCCACAGCAAGTCAGTTTCCTCCATCTAACCCATCTGCTGAATCCTTTTCGGTCAGCCCACCGAACGTGAAAAAAATTAAATAAATAAACCTTGTTATTGTTTTATTTCTCCTGCAATTCTGATGTTTCCTCACTAGATGGCGCACTCTTTGCTGAGAAAACAACAACACTACACCAATTAAAATGCGCTTGTCTTCATGATGCGGATGTTGTCAAAATAAACAGTGGGCGCGAATATGGAAAGCCATTAGGGCCGATACACGCACGTAAACAAGCATGTTAGATTTCAAAACCTAGCAAATTAAAACATGCGTTTTTTTCCAGATCCCAAGATGTGTATTTTTTCTCCAATGAAGTGAGGTCACCACAGCATGCCAACCATCTGGTCCTGATCCGGCTCCTAAGTCAAATGTTAGAACTCAATGTTGCCCACCACTGATCTAACCCTATCTCCTGCATCTTCTTCGGTCACACCAACTATCTTCATGTCTTTCTTCACTGTATCCATGAACCTCCTCTTTGGTCTTCCTCTAGGCCTCTTTCCTGGTGGTTTCAAACCCAGCCTTCTTCTCTCCTCTGCACATGTCCAAACCCTCTCAGTCTGGCCTCTCTGACTTTATAATTTCTAACATGTGCTGCTCCTCTGATCCTGTCTATCCGGGTCACTCCCAGAGAGATCCTCAGCATCTTCATCTCTGCTACCTCCATCTCTTTTTTTATTTTAAAACAGTATCAACATATTCCTTATTTAACATAGCACTGTGTCATACAGCAGCGGGTCAAGCTGAGGGAGGGGTCACATTAACTAAGACACTTTTGAATGATAAGAATAAAAGAAGTAACAAAAGAAGTTGTAACAAAAGAAGTATTTACATTTTCTACCTAACACATGTGGATTTAGCAAATTTATAAATGTTCTATTTAGCATGACCCAAACATCCCGTAGGGTTAAACCAACAGCATTTCATCATACTTGCCCCATTGCCGGAATCCCTCCAAATTAAATCAAATCCTTCATACTCTGTTGCTAATGAAGTGCCAGCTCTTCAATCATAAGCAAAATTATGAAAAAATTGATGTTATTAACTCTTTGATAATGAACAGAAACCGCAGTCCATTGATCTCATGAAGAGAAATACTTTAAAAGCTTATTAATGAAACCAGAGGTCTCTGATAAACTTCTTAAGGGTGATGAATAATATCAGTAAAAAAGCAGCAAGAGGTCACAAAAACAGTTTAATTAGTGTTGTAGAGAATTAAAGTAGTGATTTAAGGGTGTGTCATGTCTAAAATGACCTCTATTAAGGAACTGATAGATGGACTTTTTTTTTTTTTTACAGCTAAAGGGTTTCTGAAAATAAGAAATTTCTTTGGCGAAACATTATACGCCACACTTCCCCTAACGTGTGGACCAATAGAAAATTTGTATGCAAGAAAGTGAAAAGAAAAGGGCTGAAAAAATTGATTTATAAAAGTTAAGATATGAAGTATGTTATTTATTATTTGTTCCAATATTAAGAATAAGGGAATTTATATGTGGATATCTGGTATTATAATTTTTTAGTTTTAGCACTGGGTGCCCACATGTTTTAAGCCCGCGAGCTACTTATAAAAAATCAAATCAAAAATATCTGCCAAGTCCTTAAGAAAAAAAAAGAAAAATATTTACACGTCTACTTTGCTGGTGCCAAATTTTATCAACCATAAATGGTATTTCAATAGAATAATATTATGTTTGAATTTAAATTGTATTTTATTTTTGGAAAATCTTTTTATGTAATTAGTCATTTCTCCCCCCCTATAAATTTAATACTGCAGTATTAAGAGGTTTTACAGAATTTAGTCGCAAAAAATGTCAGCTTAAGACGGCTTGTTATTTTCCTGACCCTATTTCAACTTGTCCCGAAACTAACTGTCTTATTGGAGTAAAGAAAAAAAAACATTTTATAAGAGAGGTACAACAAGTCTCTCGATTTACAAGTCGATCTACGTTCCAACCCTCACCTATGGTCACCAGCTGTGGGTGATGACCGAAAGAATGAGATTGCGGATACAAGTGGCCAAAATGAGCTTTCTCCGCAGGGTAGCTGGGCTCTGACTCAGAGATCGGGTGAAGAGCTCTGCCATCTGGGAACAGCTCGGTGTCGAGCCACTCCTCCTCCAGGTCGAGATAAGCCAGATGGGGTGGTTCGTGCATCTGGTAAGGATGCCCTCCGAGATCCTCGCTGGTGAGGTGTTTCAGGCACGTTCCACCAGGAGGAGAACAACAGGCAGACCCCGGACGCGCTGGAGAGACTATGTCTCACAGCTGGCCGGGGAACGAGTCGGGATCCTTCCGGTTGAGCTGGAGGATGCAGCCGGGGTGAGAGAAGCCTGGACTACCCGTCTGAGGCTGTTGCCCCTGCGACCCGGCCCCGGATGAGCAGAAGACGACGGAACGAATGGAACGGAACAGTATTAAGAGGTTTTACAGAATACGATGACAATATAGTGGTCCTTCATTAATGGTGAATTATATTCTAAAAACTACAAAAACACTGGGAAACTGCAGACCAAGAAAAAGGCCGTCCCTTGGATGTGTCATTGTTTTTAAGCTGGAAGTTCACAGCAGGCAGGATAGAAAACTTTATTACAGAATCTCATGCATGCAAAACCCACAAAAAAGACTAATTAAGTTCCAGCGTGTGTTAATTCAGTCCCATCTGGTTGCTAATGAGTGAAATAATGTATAATGCTTTTAAATTCATCAAGGTTTCTCACCATCGCACGCAGCTGGAGCTTTAACGATACGTGACTTTAGGAAAAATAACTTCAACCTCACATAACAAAGAGTAAAGTTACTAGTTGGTCACTACTAGACAAGCTTTCCTCTTTTTAATTGCACTCTTAACTCGGCGTCTAAGTTCGTGTGCAGATCTGAGACACACTGACAGTGAGGACACAATTATTTTCCCTAAACTTTGCAATTAGGTCTTCTACAGGCCCCCCTTCAAACCATCAGTGCCTTTAGGACCTGTTGTCAGCTGAGCTTCTTATTTTAGTCTCTGACTAAACACATTAAATTTGCATGAATTAATAAACAGAAAAAAATAGAGAGACAGCAGTAGTCAACCTTTAAATTATGTTAATCTTCCCCCCGTGCCAAATTACAAGAGTCTCCGTGACAGATACACCAGACAGAATTAGCATATAGTTATTTTTTTTTCCTTTTTTTTTTACCGTTAGATTAATAAATCCACCTACTCCGTGTCTCTTTAAATTTCTCTCAGGTAAAACTTTAATATATAAAATTGAATCATCAAAAACAGACACTTTCGATCCACACGAAGACATAAAATTGATTGGGTTTTTTTGTAATAAACTCAAAACAAGAATGAGTCACAAACTTTATTTATTCATCATGCAATTCCCAATCCTATATTTTTAAGAAAGACTTTTATTGGTTTGGTAAATGTTGCCCTTTGTTTGCATGGTCCAAAAAAACCTACCGTAATTTCACGACCACTAGGCGCACCGTACGAAAAGGCGCAGTCTCAGTCACACACCGCCTCACAACAACACACACGCAAGCATGCAAATGTGGGTATTAAAATATATAGATCGGGAGCAAAACTGAGTTTGGTTGTGTTTTATTTAAGTAGTAACGATACTAAACAAACACATTACCGGTAATAGTCTTTATTCAAATCCGTCAAAGTCCTCATCCTCTGTTTCGGAATCGAACAGCTGCGCAAAATCCAACAGAGCAGGTCCACTTCGCTCCTCGCTGTCAAAGTCACTGTCTGTACTATGCGGCTCCTCAGAAAGGATACCAGCTTTTGCGAAAGCTCGGATAACAATACCAGCAGACACGTTAGTCCAAGCATCTACGATCAATTGACTCGTTAATGCTGAAATTTCTCGCGGCGGCTCGATTCCCATGTTCCTCCGCGTAGCTGATTGCCTTCAGCTTAAACTGAGCGTCATAAGCGTGTCTCTTTGCCAATTTCAGGGTCAAAACAGCAATGTTGTGCATACGGCACATACCTTTTTTATACACAATCCACGCCCACACTTCACTCTTTAACGTTCTCATGCCTTTTCTTTCAGGTCCGCCTCACCTCACGGGCACCACTTTTTCTTTTAAGTCCGCCTTTTTTCACACACAAGACGCACCGCACGAAAGGGCGCACTGCTCATTTTGAAGAAAATCTAAGACGTTTATATGCACATTACAGTCGTGAAATTACGGTAATAAGTTAATCTGTAGTTGGTAGAGAGTAACTGTGAGCAGTATCCTACATTCTGCGTGTGGCAGCATAAAAATGAAATGTAATCGCAACCATTTTAATGAAAAAGTGAGAAACAGCTGACAATAGAAACAAATTTCTCAATCCTTGATTCTAAATAGCCAATGTATTAAGATAATGCACACGATCAGCTACTAGTTGTAAAAACACAGCCTTTGTAAAAACAAGTTATTAATCGTTACCTTGCTTCCGAACATCTTCCACAGCAGAGATGAGCTCTTCCTTGAGGTCCTGGCTGTCTTTGGCAATCTGATCACCTTTTTCCAGAAAGTTCTGGGTGGCCTGTTCGACAGACACCGCCAGGACATGGGCCTTCTTTGATCGTCCCTTCTTCTTACCGGAAGGCCCTTTGTTGCTAGTGTTCACCAGTGTGGTGACCTGAGGAAAAGAGAAACAGTATTTACACTAGGCTGGAAACACATGCAACTTGTTACCAATCCAGTGGGTTTTCTTTTCCGCATAAAAAGTCTTAGTTTTGAACTTAAAAAGAAATCATTTTTTTGTTTGGTTTTAAGTTTATACTTGAATTTTAATATTTGAAACTAAACTGCAGGTGTGAACAAGTTCAGTAAATTTGATCAAATGAGTTGTGATATTTTATTTGTCTTCATTTTTAGTCAAAATAACCTCTTGAGGTAATTAAAACTAGAACCTAATGATGCTTATGTTACATCACTTGTCAAAACTTGTCAAAAACAACTTAAAGACAATCTAAAAAAAAGGCTCAGTATAAATGTTAAACTAGAGCTCGCTTATGCAGCACAGGATTTGACCGCCAGGGTCCCCATCGTTGGCTGCCACCCATTCCCTCCTTCACCCAGTCTGTTACATGAACCAATCAATTAGCTATGAGCTGACCTATAAATCCCACCCACGCCACGCCCTTTGTTTTCACTGCGGAATTCTGGGAAATAGTCTTCATCATGGCGTTGGAAGCTCAGTTGCTAACAACTCCAGTGGCTTTTTAAAAGAGAATTCAGTGTCGTCGCTTCAACAGAATCCGTTTTCTAAGCGTTCTGAAGAAGAAAAAAGGAGAGTGAAGGAGCTTGGACCTGACACCCCAGATTTGACTGTGCAACAAAACAGTGGAGATCGCGGCCGTTTTCAATGTGAGAGGATTTTCCCCTGCTGTCAATCTAAAGTGGCGGTGGCTAACTGGATGCAACATGAGAAACACTTTTTTTGTTTCCCCTGCTTATTGTTTAGTTCAGCAGCAACTGAAAAGGTGTGGATATCAACAGAGGTGTGTGACTTGAAGCATTTGTCTGAAAAGTGCATGATGTTTTTCAGGAAACTGTCAAACTGTTAAAAATTGTCATCACTACACCAATGACCACTGCAGAAGCTGAGAGGTGTTTTTCAACTTTAAAAAGAATAAAAACTTTTCTTGGGAACACCATGTGCCAGGACAGACTGAATGCACTGGCCATGTTATCCATGGAAAAAAAATGATCACAAGTATGTGGGACTTTAATCAGAAGGTGATTGAAAAATTTGCAGAGCAGAAAGAAAGAAGGGCCAAATTTCTGTTCAAGTAGGGTGGATTATATTTGTGTGAAAATAAAACTTTTAAATATTTATTTACTGGCATGTGATATCTTTTATATAATATATCTAAAAAAAAAAAAAATTGTGTGTGTTTGAAAAATGTACGCCCCCCAGTTTTTTTTCACCACCAGCCGCCACTGCAGCTAGGGTAAAAGAAGCATGGGCTTCCTGTCTAAGGCTGTTGCCCCCGAAACTCGGCCCCGGATCAGCAGAAGACGATGGAACAAACGGAACAACCGTTAAACTTTATTTATCTTTTTAATAAACTTTAGGGTTATCAAGCAATCTGAAGAGGAAAAAATGCATGCTTGTGAGGGAAAACATTCCATAACGCTACAGTAAACAAAACAAGATGTTCGTGTTTTTTCTACTTGGAAATGACAAATAAAAAAAAAATTAAAAGGGGAATTTTGATCAAAATTGAAAAGAACAGCAACAGCAAATCAAGACACCGTATCACTTCTGTATGATTGCATCACATCATGTAAAGCTGCATTTTGAAATGTTTGCTGTTGCATACAATGTTCGTCTTGCAATTTTGCACAACCTTTTTGTACCTCCGATCCTCATTTATTCACAAACTACATAGTGTGTGACTGCTTGTGTCATGTTAACTTTCCACAGAACTTAGTCATGTCGAAGCTTCTGCGTCTAACGTTATGTAACACCGGCTTAAAAGTTGAATGCATTTTTAATTAGATTTGAAACACCCTTGCAGCATGTAGTTGGAATAAATCAGTTTAGGTTTTCTCTCTTTATACAGATTTTAAAGCTGCATCTGTTTGTAAATGAATGAGTCGGCTGACACTTTTTCTTATTTGCATCCATATTGTTATTTTTAATGAGGCAATAACAATAAAATCTTAGAAATATTCTGATTAGCACAACTTCCTGTGAAGATATGTTTTTTATTATTTTTTTTTAATTGCAGAAGTTGAAGTGCATGCATAAAAGTGAGCGCCCAAACTCTTTTCTCTGGAGAAAAGGAGGGCGTAACAAATTTAAGGTTTAGATTAGTGACCTATTTTTGTCAACATTTGACATCCGTTTAATTTCATTTCCAACACAGACAAGTATCTTAGTTTTGGAAAGTATGTCGCATTAAAAATAATTTATTTATTTGAGCACAGGAAGTTTATATGTTTCTTAAAATACCATATTGGATTGTGAATCCAACTGAGAAATAAGACTGTAAAAGATTTGTTGCTCGTGTCACGACTTCATCACAAAATAACAAATTTTATCACCTGCTGCATGCAACAGATAAATCTGAGCCCACGGGATAATTAAATGAATCCCTCTGGGAAGCCAGCGTATAAAAGACAAGTTGAAAATAAAAAATTAATCGAGCCACACTAATGTTGCCTAGCGCACCAGAATAAAGACAAAAAGAGAAATTAATTTAGAGTGTGTGTGTGTAATGCTCTGGCCTTTCCTGGCAGCTGGTTGTTGACCGTAGGCTGGCTTATCTACCGAGCATAATAACTGCTCTGCTTTGATTTGATGCTAAACCGTATTGAATTTTATTCCATATAAAGTTATTCCTTCATGCCTTCAGCTTCAACAAACCCAAAAAGTTTTGCACATAAACATCGTAAAGCTGCACGGGTATGTAAAAACACTGTGAGGCTGAGGTTTTTTATTTGCCTCTCAACCTCCGGGATGTTTTTATGGTGTTTGGTATTTGGAGCTCTATTTTACCAAATAAAACAACTAAAAGGAAAAAGTCAGAAAGTATTTAACAGGAAAAGATGACCCATGAGACCACAAATGTGCAATTTTTCTTTAAAAACTATTTAAAAATCCATTGCATTTGAAAGATAACCAGATTTTCATCCAGATTTTTTTTTTTCTTTTTTTTTTTAAAAAGCACCGGGAGGCACGGTGGCGCAGTGGGTAGCACAGTGGCCTCACAGCAAGAAGGTCGTGGGTTTAAGTCCTGGGGGGGGACAAGGCTTGGAACACTGTCCTTTCTGTGTGGAGTTTGCATGTTCTACCCGTGTCTGCGTGGGTTTCCTACCTGGCATTCTGGTTTCCTCCCACCCTCCAAAGACATGGAGGCTGGACCTGCTGCATGCTAGGTTGATTGGCCATTGCCAAACTGCCCCTAGGAATGCGTGTGTGTGGGATGGTTGTATGTGTGTGGCCCTGCAACAGACTGGTGACTTTTTCGGGGTGTACCCTGCCCTGTGCCTTAAATCAGCCGGGATGGGCTCCGGCTCCCACGCAAGGCATAGATGGTTGAGAAGGTGACTGACTGACTGACTAAAAACGCACCCACTTATGATTTTTTTTTAATGTTTGAATGTTTTTTGAACTGTTGCAAATTTATTGAAAAAACTTGAACACTATGGTTTAAATTTAAAAATCTGAAACATTTGTAGAGGTGTGCTGTAAAATTATGGCCTGAAAAAAGTAATGCATAAAAGAAAAATAATACATTTTATTTATGGTTAATTACACAGGGAGGCGTGGAGTAAATTAAAATGTGTGAACATTTAACAAAAAAAAAAAAAAGAGAGACCCAAAGGGTAAGTGTATGAGTAAACAGTGTTTCTGTGACGATGCATTAACCGCTCAGAGCGAAAAACCCTAAATATAACAAACAGTAACTCAACAAAAGCCTCGCTGACTCTGCTTTCACATCCTTTTTAATTGCAGTAGATAAAAATGTGCTTCCTTCTTTTACACACACACACACACACACGGTTTTAAATAACAAGCTGCACTTGTTTACTACTGTATAAACAGACCAAAACATGTGCAGAGACAGTCGTGCACATTGTAAACATCTGAAACACTGTTTATCCCCGAGGGGGGCTGCTATTGTGTCACAACATGCAATAAAATAACCTTGACCTGTGGTAATGTAGAAATGTAATGTATTTGTTTCAGCTAGGAACACAAACTAGTGCTGGAGACACACCCTAAAGAGATGTACCGTATTTTCACGACCATAAGGCACACGTAAAAGTCTCAAATTTTCTTCAAAATGAGTGGTGCGTCCTATCGTGCAGTGCGCCATATCTGATTTGTGGAAGTATTAGAGAACCATGAGGTAGACGCAGTTGAGAACATGAGAACATTAAAGGGGGAAGTGTGGGCGTGGAGTGTGTTTAAAAGAACAGGTATGTGCTTTATGCAGAACATTACTGTTCTAACAACACTGAAAATGGAAAAGAGACACGTTTATGAAGCTCAGTTTATACCGATGGCGATCAGCTACGCGGATGAACATGGGAATCGAGCCTCCGCAAGAAAATTTAAAATTAACGAGTAGATGGTTCGTAAGTGAAGGAAGCTGGAAAACGAGCGGCGACAAGTGAAGAAGACGCAGTTGAGTTCCGTTCCGTTCGTCATCTTCCGCTTGTTCCAGGGTCGGGCCGCGGGGGCAACAGCCTCAAACGGGCAGCCCAGACCTCTCTCACCCCGGCTGCATCCTCCAGCTCACCCGGAAGGATCCCAAGTCGTTCCCTGGCCAGCTGTGAGACATAGTCTCTCCAGCGGTTCCGGGGTCTGCCCCTTGGTCTCCTTCCAGTGGGACGTGCCCGAAACACCTCGCTCGCGAGGCGCTCGGAGGCATCCTGACCAGATGCCTGAACCACCCCATCTGGCTCCTCTTGATCTGGAAGAGGAGCGGCTTGACACCGAGCTCCTCTCGGATGGCAGAGCTCCTCACCCGATCTCTGAGTGTCAGGGATCTTGGGCTCTCACTTCCTGCGGAGGAAGCTCATTTCGGCCACTTGTACCCGCGATCTCATTC
This sequence comes from Neostethus bicornis, assembly GCA_902685375.1. Taxonomy (NCBI): domain Eukaryota; kingdom Metazoa; phylum Chordata; class Actinopteri; order Atheriniformes; family Phallostethidae; genus Neostethus; species Neostethus bicornis. The sequence continues at coordinate 8,286,984 of LR738542.1, read as the reverse complement.
TTTCGGTCACCACCCACAGCTGGTAACTATAGGTGAGGGTGGGAACGTAGATCGACTTGTAAATCGAGAGCTTTGCTTTTCGGCTCGGCTCTTTCTTTCTTTAACATTGGGTTTAATGACGACTGATCCAGACAGAATTTTAAATGGAAGATCAGTGGAAGATGGAAGATCAGACGCAGTTCAGTTTCTGCGGAAATAAGGCGAGGTGGCCAGAGTTGAGGAAAGACTCCTGCAGCGATGGATGACCAGAGGAGACCAGCTTCACAAAGGGTGATGATATTAGAGAAAATATTTTATTAATCAATTTAAAGACTGACTTCCATGTGTGCTTTTCCCCATTTCTATTTGTGAGTTTGAGAAGCACAAATCTGCGTGTTCACCAAATTTTATGCAAATTCAGCAATTTATGAAAGTGGCAAAGTGCGTGAAATACGGTGTAACCTTAAAGTAAGTCAGGAAGTGCTGTACACGAGTCCCAAGTCACGGAGAAAAGACGACACCTGATGATAAAACCTGAAGAGAACTGAGAACAGTAAAGTATCTGAAACAAGCTGAGAATTTCTTGAACTGCCTCCAGTGGCTGACAGAGAGTCTCGGTGTGCGACTAATTTCTGTCTTTGTCATCTCTATACGTTTGGAATGTTTCTTTTTTTATTCACCTACGGATCAATGTGTCAATTGCAGAGTTGCCGTAGTGACCGTCTTCCAATCTCTTTTGTTTGATTCGTCATTGTGGCTGCGCAATGGCAACACCTTCTTAATATTCATATGTACTGTATGATATGCATCACATTATTAGCATAATCCATATTTAGAATTATGGAGGCGTGGGTGGGGGGCAGGGTTTTAAATTGGCTTACGCCTGAGATTTGACGCAGATTTGATTTATGAAGCTTGTGTTGCGCAGAGAGTTTCAGTGGTTTTGATACATCTAACATGGGGGAGGCAATTGCTCGGTGGTAGAACGTTCGCCCTTGGAGTGGAAGTTCTCCGGAAGTTTGCGGGATCGAATTCCACTGAGCTCATATCTAGGGGTCTTTGGGAAAGACACCTAACCCCTTGTTTCTTCTACCATTGGCACTGTCGTGGTTGCCTGCTGCAGTGTAATACAGCACACAAATTTCTCCATTGAGGAATGAATAAAGTATAGTTCTTCTTCTTCTAAAGTTGGCGTGGCTTAAGCGAAATAATAGCATTGAGCAAAAAAAGTTAGCTCAACCTAAAAGCAATACAATTCTTGTAAACTAAGCCCCAAGTACTCACTGTACTATTAAGATTGTAAATCACAAGCTTTGTGAGATCTTGCTTTCTTAAAATCGACCAACAGGTTTTATTTTTCCTAATTTTACCACTAGGACACTAAAAATGGCCCCAACAGCTCTATAAGCCTTTTGGTCGCAGCAAACAAAACTGTGAATACCTGGACATAATGCTGCTGCTGCAGTGGTACAGCTAATGCCTCATTCAGACATGAGCAGTAGTTGTCCACCCTGGCCTGGCCGTTTTATTGCTGATCAATAGTTTGAAATGCCACGTGGCCTTTACTCTACGGTGCACTGACCGGTAGACTCTCCAGTAAGTAGTAAATTTCTGTGGCTCTGCGCAACCATTTAATTTTCCGCCTTGCATTTATAGTCAGACTTGCATTTATAGGATGAGCAAGGATTTATCTCTTGATGATTAGGTACGGTGTCAGCATGTGTATGCATGACCAAGTGAACACCTATAGAGCAGGGAGCAACTCCTACATTTGGACGTTATGTACAGTGTGTGACAAATCTTATTGAACAACAGTACTAGAGTAGAGGGGGCAAAAAAATAACAAAATCTTTATCATTTGCGCAAATTCAAAGAGAAGTTGGTTAAATGGCAAAACAAGAAAGCTTCTGATTTGTTGCCGGCCTGTGTTAAACAGAGTAGTAACTAAATGTGTTCAAATAAAGCAAAGAAACATAAAAATAATCAGAAGCACATAAGCATATTTTATTTATTCATTTAACACTAGGATTGCCGCAGCAGTCAATACGACTCCACGTCACTTTATTATGCTAATTAGAATAAATAAAACACAACCAAGGAGGCTGGCCTTTTATGACTTTTAAAATGAAAATCATCAGAACATCATTTTGTATTTTATGTAGAAACATGTATTTTTTGTGTTTTAAAAAGGAACATTTCAAAATGTATAAGAATTTTATCTCCTTTAACCTGCTGCGCTCCGCAGCAGCTGGGAGGAAGCGAGCATTGCCATAGCAACAATTTCTGTGGGAAGTTGTTGCTATGTTGCTATGGTAACAAACAAATTCCTATGCGTTGTTGTTGACACATTGTTGACACATTGCCACACAAAAGTGTGTGTGTTTGTATTTGTGGAGAGAGACAAGGAGGACACTGACGCCATTACAGAAACATTTTAGAAAGGTTGAGTGAGATAATATTGAAGAGACACCATGAAGAGACTAAGAAAATTGTTGTCTGAATAAGGTATGTCATTTTTTCTAGATAAGTCTTGAAAGTTCAGATTAACATATTGGAATATATTCCATAGCTAATTTATAACGAGTATATTTTTGAAGTAGCAGCGCAAAATGCGGTAAAAAAGTAAGCTATTGATGAATTAGATCATTTTACTTTGGTGTTTGCTTTTTTATTCTAGGTTTTAAAAATATTTAACATGCTATCATTTTTATTACTTTAAAAATTGAGTGGTGTAAAAGTTTATTTATGTAAAAAAGCTGCGTAAAACATGAATAATTACATAATCACATTGACGGTCAAGGTGCTTGCAGGTAGATTTAGAACACGGAGGTCCTAGTGTTACAGCATATGTGACTCATTGGGATAACTATATGTAAAACAGAGGGAGATTTTTATATGTAATAAAGTGCCATTACTATTTGCCTTTAGAAGAAAAATAAACAGTTTTTCACCAAAATTTTGCACTTTCATAATTCCAGCTCCAAAAGATGACCCGACACACTTATATGGCGGGATGCAATGAGAGGCTTATGTAGCTCAACAAAGACAGAGAAACCATGGATGTTTGTTTCCAGGATAGCCATTTTGTACGCACATTTAATTAAACTTGTGAGTAATTTTGCCCAAATGCCTCAACAGATAGCGGCAGGTTGTTTCAATATGCCAGGAGGAGATATTTCACTATTTCTATTTACAAAAGATGAGAAGCTGATGAAACTGGATGAGGTAAGTCCAACAAACCAGGGCTCGCTGGAAACCCATTCATACCTCGCTCCTATGGAGCAAATATTTCACCCAGGACTGTTTCCTTCTTAACCCATCCATCATGGAGCAAACGAAAATTAGAAGTCTTCTACAAAAAAAAAAAAAAATGATGAAATCAGAAGTTGTCGCCACTATATTTGATGGATATTCCAAAAAAAGGAAGCTCTTTCAAAATTAAGACGAAAAGCGTACGTATTGTATTTTAGAAGAATATCTGCATGACCTGTTTACTGCAAAAAAAAAAAAAAGAAAAAACTTAACTGCTTTATGTAGCTACACGTGCATCTCCTTGCATCACGCCTGATAAGCGTGGTGGGTCAACGTTTACAGCAGGAATTAGAAAAGTGCTAGTAATGGTGGAAAACTATCATTTTTCTTGTTCTGGCCACATAATGTCAGTGCCACACTGTGTCACATGTACTTTAAGGTTCAACCAGTTTGAAGACTGGACTACACTGTTGAATCCTGCTGAGGTTCAGATAGGCCGTCAACCTTCTCAAAGCTTTCCTCATTTTCCGCATCATACTGTGTTTCCTAAAATATCTTTTGATGCTAACAAGGACTGAAGTGTAAAAGCAGCAGGGATTAGCGGGTATTAAGCTAGTTTCTGAATGGTTGCGGGTGGTAAAAAGGGACAGGTTTAAGCTAGAAGTGTCTCGTCTAGCTTTGATATTGTTAACTTTAAGTAGTTAAATACAGTATGTTAATTACCGTATGTCAAAAAGCAGAATATTCAGGACTGTGCAATATTTTTGGGGGGGTCATTTGTTTCATAATTTGGACAGTAGAAGCAATATGTTGTTAGTTATGATGTTTTATGTTTAAGAACTAAATACATAGATAGGATCCGCTGCAATGCAAGACTTTTAGACAAAGTAGTTTATTATCTGATGTGTTTTACCTTCAATACATCATACTAATCAATTATTTATTTTACCAGGTTCTGAAGTCAGTTTAAGTCATCATGCATGATGGAAAAAAAAAAAAGCTGTACGTGTAGTTGGTTTGGATTGGCTGGATGTGTGAAGGAAGTAGCGAGGGACAGAATGAAAGCAAAACTGTCATCAATCATGCTAAATCCTTTCCATATCCGCCATGAATCTGTGGAACATCTGAAGAGCAGCTTCAGCAACAGACTCCTGCAACCCCACTGCTCAAAGGAACGGTACAGAAAATCGTTTTGGCCGTCCTCCATAAAACTATTTAACTTTTCACTTTCAAATATGTAATTTCTTGCCATTCACAACATTTAAAAAAAAAGTATGTTGTTGTATGATTGTAGCACTGCGGCAGTCAAGTTTCCCTTTGAGGATAAATAAAGTATTTTCAATTCCCGATACCACGCCAAAAATGAAATCTTTGTGATCCCTTTTTAAATTATATGCAAACTTTTTTCTCATGTAAAAAAGTGACTAAAATGCTGCTAAAAGTAAATAAACAATGTATAATTGCAAATAAGTTTTTAAAACAACTTGGAACTTTAAAAATGGGACATTTTTAAATAAATATAATGTTGACTGAAATTAATAATTTCTGTTACTGTAATCTTAAATACAGTTTGTCGTCTAAATATGCAGATGTGACAAAAACGTTGTTTCTTATCAGAGGTCATTGACTATATCTTACTTTATGAATAAAAAATATTTTTTATGGCGTCTTTCAAGCATCACTATTGAATGTGTTTTTGGTGATACAACAATGTTGTAGATTTAAAACTAGAGCCCTACTTCGACTCTATTTTTGTGCTTATTTGCATTTTAAGGAAAAGTTTTTTTTATATATAATTATATGTTGGGAGCAAGAGCACTTCAATCAGTTTGATTTGCACGTTTACACGTTGAACGTATCGTCATCGTTCAGCAGTTTAAACAGTTTATAACGGTTCGATTCGAATTTAACAGTTGGGCTTTAAAGCGGCCCAGAAAACAAAGCTAAAGAAATCACCATTTTGGAGAAAAAATGAATTATTGTATTTCACCTATATATATTTCTTTTTTTAATAAACTTTAATAATCCCTGACTGGGAAATTTATGTGCTGCATTTCACCGCAGCAGGCTGCCACCGATGACGGTGCCAATAGTGGGAGAAACGAGGGGTTAGGTGTCTTCTCCAAGGACCCTAGACGTTTTGAACTTTTACTAATAATCTGTTAATGATTGTTTGTTCATTTACAAAATACCTAATTAATTCCAATTCAAATATTTCTTCAAATTACATCTAATACCTAAGATTTTTTTGTGGGGATTGTTTGGTGTTAATATTATTACAGTACACAGGTGTCAAAGTCTATTCCTGGAGGGCCAGTGTCCTGAAAGTTTTCCGTATATTCTTGCATCTACCTGATCCAAGTTAGTGAGTCATTGTGCCAAATTTGATTGGTTGTTGATTTCACTTTATGTGCATCAGCTGTATTGAACCAAAAACACAATGAAAACTTTCAGGACCCTCGCGGACCGGACTTTGACACCCCATAGACACTCATTTCCCCAGGAGGAATTAATAAACTGCTTTTATTATAATCTACGCTCAATTTTTACAGAAAATCAGTTCCGGTCATATCTTTTAAAACAATTATAATTCTCCACAAGGAAACGCAGAAGAGCAACATTCACTTCCTCTGCTTTGAATTTTATAGACTTAATGTTTCTTCTAAATAAATCTTCAGTACTACACTTATAGCCCAGGTTTAATTTTATCCTCCATTTCAATCCCATTCTCACAGGATTTATTTTTGCAACCGAACACATTCCTTTTTTTAAAATATCAAGACATTTTTGATGCCTAGCCGATGAAGCGGAGGACAATGAATCCCATTGCCAGTTTTCTGCGCGACAGCTCAATGTTTTATGCATTTAAGCCTGTAAATGGCTCCATTTGTCTAGTGTGCCAAAAGCGGCTGCAAACTTAAGGTCTATCAGCGTCACACAGTTTGCTGCAGAAGAACTCATGAGCTCTGAGCACAGAGTCCTTCAGAAACTAATCAGGGACAAATGGTACCTACATAAGAAACAGGGCTTTAAAAGTAATCTGAACTGTCTTTAAAAATAAAAATACTAAATCAAAACCACTGCAAGTAAATAAAAAAAATGAAAAAAAGTAACACATCTGAAATAAGTTACAAAGAAAATACAGCACAGTCCTACTTGGATTTGGATTTAGATTTCATGTGGCAAACCCTACAAGTCTGACTCAATTTTTACAACAAAAGGAATAAATACACAAACCTAAATGCTGCTAACTTCAAAGAAAAACCACAAATTTGATCCTGTTAGAATGGAGAGTGTGAGATATGGTTCCAAGAATAAGTGTTAAAGAAAAGTGAAATAGAGGACAACTGTACTCATAACAGAGTTGGACCTCGTTTGGTATCATTTTTTTATAACAAAAACGAACTTCAGCATTTGTCGATTGGTTTTACAATCTTATGTAAATGATCAATCTTTGTGGAGAAATTGCTTTTGCTGCCTTGCACCGCAGCAGGCAGCCATGATGGTGCCAATGGCGGGAGTAACTGCGTGTCGGGTGCCAGGGATATAAAGACGTGAACACATCACGAATCAAACCAGCAATTCTTTGGTCCAAAGCTGGCGATTACCACTGAGCTATGCCTCCAATCTTGCGTGTCTTTGTAGTTTAAAGTTTTAAAACCACCTGGTCAGAAGTTTGGTATGTTTACATAAAGCATGATTTTATCGTGTAGTGTTTTGGAAGTGATATAACATGACCTCAAAAAGACCGTGTTATATTACACAACTGTTCGATTCCAATTATTGATACCCTGGACACTACTGTAATAAAAAATGTCACCACAAATAAACTAATGCTGACTATGCATTCCTTTTTGTTTCAATCAAAAATCTTCTTCTTCTCCTTTCGGCATTTCCCTTCAGGGGTCGCCACAGGAAGTCAGTTTCTTCCATCTAACCCTATCTGCTGCATCCTCTTCAGTCACGCCAACTATCTTCATGTCTTCCTTCACTGTATCCATGAACCTCCTCTTTGGTCTTCCTCTAGCCCTCTTTCCTGGTGGTTCCAAATCCAGCATCCTTCTGCCGATGTACTCAATCTCTCTCCTCTGTACATGTCCAAACCATCTCAGTCTGGCCTCCCGGACTTTATCTCCAAAACCTCTAACATGTGCTGTTCCTCTGATATACTCATTTCTGATCCTGTCCATCCTGGTCTCTCCCAGAGAGATCCTCAGCATCTTCATCTCTGCTACCTCCATCTCTGCTTCCTGTCTTTTCCTCAGTGGCACTGTCTCTAGACCAAACAGCATGGCGGGTCTCACCACGGTTTTGTACACTTTTCCTTTCATTTTAGCAGAAACTCTTCTGTCACACATCACACCTGATACTTTTCTCCACCCGTTCCAGCCTGCTTGAACACGCTTCTTCACCTCTTTTCCACACTCTCCATTGCTCTGGACTGTTGATCCCAAGTACTTAAAATCTTCCACCTTGTTTATCTCTTCTCCCTGTAACCTCACTTTTCTATTTGGATCCCTCTCATTCACACACATGTACTCTGTCTTACTCTGACTAATCTTCATTCCTCTTCTTTCTAGTGCAAACCTCCACCTCTCCAGCTTTTCCTCCACCTCTTCCCTCCTCTCACTACAGATCACAATGTCATCTGCAAACATCATTGTCCATGGAGATTCCTGTCTGGCCTCGTCTGTCAGCCTGTCCATCACCATAGCAAACAGCAAAGGACTCAGAGCAGATCCCTGGTGCAGTCCCACCCCCACACTGAACTCCTCTGTCTCACCTACAGCACACCTCACCACTGTCTTACAGCCCTCATACATGTCCTGCACTGCTCTAACATACTTCTCCATCACACCAGACTTCCTCATACAATACCATAGTTCTTCTCTAGGTACCCTGTCATACGCTTTCTCAAGATCTACAAAGACACAGTGCAGCTCCCTCTGACCTTCCCTGTACTTCTCTATCAGCATCCTCAAGGCAAATACTGCATCTGCAGTGCTCTTTTTAGGCATAAAACCATACTGCTGCTCACAAATTCTTACTTCAGACCTTAGCCTAGCTTCGACAACTTTTTCCCATAACTTCATCGTATGACTGATCAGTTTAATTCCTCTGTAGTTACCACAACTCTGCACATCTCCCTTGTTCTTAAAAACAGGAACTAGCACACTTCTTCTCCATTCATCAGGCATCTTCTCACTTTCTAATATCCTGTTAAACAGCCCAGTCAGAAACTCTACTGCCACCTCACCTAAACACTTCCATACTTCTATAGGGATTCTGTCAGGGCCGAGAGCCTTTCCACTCTTCATCCTCTTCAGTGCCCTCTTTATTTCTACCTTACTGATCCTAGCCACTTTCCGGTCCACTTTGGTAACGTCTTCTACTTTTTGTTCTCTTTCATTTTCTTCATTCATCAACTCTTCAAAGTACTCTTTCCATCTTCCCATCACATTACTGGCATCTGTCAAGAGACATCCATTCCGGTCTTTAATCACCCTAACTTGCTGCACATCCTTCCCATCTTTGTCTCTCTGTCTTGCCAACCTGTATAAGTCCATCTCTCCCTCCTTGCTGTTCAGCTTAGCATACAAGTCGTCGAAGGCTGCTTGTTTTGCCTTTGCCACCTCTACTTTAACCTTATGCCGTATCTCCCTGTACTCTTGCCTACTTTCCTCAGTCCTCTCAGTGTCCCACTTCTTCTTAGCCAGCCTCTTTCTTTTGATACAATCCTGCACCTCCTCATTCCACCACCAAGTCTCTTTATCTATCTTCCTTCCAGATGACACACCAAGTACTCTCTGGCCTGTCTCCCTGATCACAGTAGCTGTAATTGTCCACTCATCTGGAAGCTTCTCCTGCCCACCAAGAGCCTGTCTCAACTTCTTTATAAAGTTCAAGCAGCACTCCTCCTTTTTCAGTTTCCACCATTTAGTCTTCTGCACTCCCTTCATCTTCTTAGACTTCCTCACTGCTATGGTCATCTTACACACGACCATCCTGTGCTGTTTGGCTACACTGTCTCCTGCTACAACTTTGCAGTCACTGATCTCCTTCAGATTACACCGCCTACACAAAATGTAATCGACCTGTGTACTCCTTCCTCCACTCTTGTAAGTCACCCTGTGTTCCAGCCTTTTCTTGAAGAAAGTATTCACTACAGCCAATTCCATTCTTTTCGCAAAGTCGATCACCATCTGACCTTCTGCATTCCTGTTCTGGATACCAAACCTGCCCATCACCTCCCCATTATCTCTGTTTCCTGCACCAACGTGGCCATTGAAGTCTGCTCCAATAACAACTCTCTCACTTCTAGGGATGCTCTGGATTGCCTCATCAAGGTCTGACCAAAATTTCTCTTTCTCCTCGACCTCACATCCTACCTGTGGCGCATACCCACAAACAACGTTGAACATTACCCCTTCAATTTCTAGCTTGAGGCTCATCACCCTGTCTGACCTTCTTTTTACCTCCAGAACATTCCCAACTAATTCTTCCTTCACTATAACTCCTACACCATTCCTCTTCGTATCTACACCGTGATAGAACAACTTAAACCCCGCTCCCAGACTTCTAGCCTTGCTGCCTTTCCATCTAGTCTCCTGGACACACAGGATATCTACTTTTCTTCTCTCCATCATGTCAACTAACTCTCTACCTTTACCCGTCATAGTACCAACATTCAAAGTTCCCACCCTAAGTCCTAGACTCTTAAGGTTTCTCTTCTCTCTCTGCCGATGTACGCGTCTTCCGCCTCTTCTTCTTTGACCTCTTCTTCTTTGACCACCAGTAGTCCAATTTCCACCGGCACCCTGTTGGTCAACAGCACCGATGGCGGTCGTTGTTAACCCGGGCCACGACCGATCCGGTATGGTATTTCTTGAACTGTCTTGCATATTTTAATTTGGCATAGTTTTACGTCGGATGCCCTTCCTGACACAACCTCTGTGATTTTCTGGGCCACTCTGCCCATTGCCCAATCATTTGGATGGTTAGCGTTTAGATGTTTCACTGAGGAGTACAACATCTAAATATGCTGCTCTGCTGGTGCATTTTTCAAAAAAAAAAAAAAAAAATTTCAATCAAAAATAAAGGTTAAAAAACAGTATTTTTTTTTCATAGATCCCTGCTCAAGAAAGTTGGAGTGATTAACAGGCGCTTCTAAGCTTTCCGAAAAACTATGACAATTTTAAATGAATTCTTCAATTTCTAAGTTAATAATTCATCACATTTAAGCTCAAAATATATCAAATTATGATGGTTGGTGGCACCGTTCAAATTCAGTAAAAATTGTAACTTTTTCTTCTTCTTCACCTTTCGGCATTTCCCTTCAGGGGTCGCCAGAGCAAGTCAGTTTCTTCCATCTATCCCATCTGCTGTATCCTCTTCGGTCACGCCAACTATCTTCATGTCTTCCTTCACTGTGTCCATGAACCTCCTCTTTGGTCTTCCTCTAGTCCTCTTTCCTGGTGGTTCCAAATCCAGCATCCTTCTTCCTATGTACTCTCTCTCTCTCTCTCTCTCTCTCAGAGGAGACTCTGGACATATCCAAACCATCTCAGTCTTGCCTCTCGAACTTTATCCCCAAAACCTCTGACATGTGCTGTTCCCTTGATGTACTCATTTCTAATCCTGCCCATCCTGGTCACTCCCAGAGAGATCCTCAGCATTTTCATCTCTGCTTCCTGTCTTTTCTTCAGTGCTACTGTCTCTAGACCAAACAGCATGGCCGGTCTCACCACGGTTTTGTACACTTTCCTTTTCATTCTAGCTGAAATTCTTGTGTCGCACATCACACCTGATACTTTCCTCCACCCGTTCCAGCCTGCCTGAGCACGCTTCTTCACCTCTTTTCTATACTCTCCATTGCTCTGGAATGTTCTTTTGCCTTAATTTTAAAATATTTAACATCATTGCACTAAATAATGAAAAAAGTTTAAGCATAAAATTATTTTTTAAACTTCTTTATGCAACTTTTAAGAACAAAAAGCTGCCAAAACATTCCTGGAGAACCGAGTAACATCTTTAGAAAAGAAAATTTATTCATAGTGTGTCCGTAATTGTTTTACAACTCTATTCTTTTTTTTTTCATCTAGCAGACGATGAAAGGTAAAGGAGACCACTGAGAGATGATGATGGAGAGATTAAGGTGATGGAAATCTGCTAAATATAATTTAAAATATTTTTATATTCAGAAATCTAAGAAGGAAATAGATTAATGTTATCTTACTTTATAACCAATTCTAAGGAGTTCAAAATAAATTAAAATAGTTTTCATTTGTTTTATCTTCTTTGAACACATTTTTATAGCATGAAATAAATTAAATGAAGAAAAAAAAAAAGTTATTTTTTAAATGTCATAGCCATGTCTCATAACTGGTTTGTGTGGAAATCATTTGGTAAAACAGACCATCTTGCAACATTTTTGGTTGTTTCTTGTTGTTCTGCAGCATCAGGATGCTGAAGCACTTAAGCAAATTGTTCAAAACATAGGGTATTTTTTAAACTATATTCTTGAATTGAGTATACAGTTTTATTTTGGAACACATAAGGCAACTCCATTTTTTAATATATGTGTATAAAACAAAAGTATATGGCAGTAAAATGTTAACTTATTTTAAAAAACAAACCACATTGTGTTGAAAGGGATTTTTTTTTCCATTAAAGTTGAATAAAAATTTGAAACTTTCTTCAAAAAATTAGAAATTACAATAAACTAGCAATAAATTAATTTTCTGCCACAATTTTTCCATCAGTAAAAAAACTGTTTATGTTTTCAAAATTGAATAAATGAGATGCAGAGAAACATATAGGAGTAAATCAAACATAGCACAACAAATATTCTCAAGAAAAATGATTTAATATGATGCTGTTTCTATTTGAATCAGTAGATAATAATAAATACAACAATTTTATTCTACAATTACCGTATTTTTACAACCATATAAAGTCTTAGATTTTCCTCAAAATGAGCGTCACGCTCTTTCGTTCAGTATGCCCAATGTGAATTAGAAAAAAATAGTGAGGCAGATGAGCACTACGCTTGCTGTGATTCTGGGAGGTCTGACAAAGGAACTCCAACCGCTGACATCGACGTGAACCAACCGCTCAAAGTAAGGCTGCGAGAGGCGTGGGAGCGATGGATGCCCAGAGGAGACCACAGCTTCATGAAGAGTGGAAGGCAGCGCCGGACAAGTTACGCCACAGTTTGCTAGTGGATTGTAGATGTTTGGGTTAACGTGTCTGCTGGCACTGTTGTCCGAGCTTTCGCAACAGCAGGCATCATTTCTGAGGAGTTGCACAGTACAGAAAGTGACTCTGACAGCGAGGAAAGTGAACCTGCTATGTTGGATTTAGCGCAGCTGTTAGATTCCGAAACAGAGGATGAGGACTTTGATAGATTTGATAAATGTGTGGTGTGAGGCCTTTTAGGCCTGCTTGTTTTTTTTTCTCCCCAAAACTCACAGGTGCTGGATGGCTTCTAACGGGAGGATTGGCTGATTGCTCCCAGCTGCACAGACTTACCGGTGGCTATAAAAGACCTGGTGTCACCCACAGTCTCTGTCAGGTCTTCAACGATTCTAGTGGTAAACTGACCACCTCTAAGCTGAGTCAAATTTTGATATCAGACTAATTTTCTTATTCTCCTCACAGGAACCTTCAGCCCTTCCTTTTGGCCATCCAGCACTGCCTGAAGCCGTTATCTCTCTGCTGTGGATTCCTTTGTTCAACACTTAATAAACTGTTAAACCTGCATTTGGATCCTCCTCATTCCCTCTCCTACACAACAGAAGACCTGACCAGAATGGATCCAGCGGGTTCTGCATCACTTTCAGTGTCAGAGATTCTGACCCGACAAGGAATATTCCTGGAACAACAACAACAGGCCATAAAGGCCCTTATGGACGAAAATACTCAATTAAAAACACAGTTACAGGCTTTAACAGACAAAGTAAATAATCTAAGTTCTCTTTTTCTGTCCACAGCCTCGGCACCTCCTTCAGCTATGCCCAGCCCACTCATGGACCACCATATTACGGACCCGGAACCTTTCCATGGAACCCTGGGGAAATGTCGTGGGTTCCTCTTGCAGTGTTCAAATGTCTTTGCTCTAAGACCACGGACTTTCGAATCAGACAAAGTTAAGAATTTGTACATTGTGGGTCTTCTTCGGGGCAGGGCACTGGAGTGGGCCGAGGCCGAAGACGCGGCAGCCCCCCTGGCTGATCGCTCAACATCTGATTTTCTGAGTTTATTCAGAGCCATGTTCGAGGTGCCGGACCGGGCTGGAGATGCCTCCCAGCGTCTACTCCACCTTTCCCAGGGAACTCTATCTGTGGCGGAGTTCTCCATCTCATTCCGGACCCTAGCAGTAGAGGCTGGCTGGGGACAGAAGGCACTAAGAGGGGTGTTCCTAAATGCCCTGAATGATCTTCTGAAGGATGAGCTAGCTGGCAGGGGGACCCCATCCACATTGGAGGAACTCATTTCCCTGGCAATACAGTTAGACAACCGTCAAAGAGAGAAACGATATGAAAATACCACCCGGGCCCTACACCCTACTCCAGTTCACAGCCATCGACAGCCTTCCTCGGTCTGCCCCCCACCTAGGGCATTTGCATCTGTTCCACAAGAGGCTGAGCAGCCTTCCACAGAACCAATGCAGTTGGGACAGATGCATCTAACCAAAAAGGAAAGAGAGGTTAGACTAAAAGAAGGGAGGTGTCTCTATTGCGGGTCGAGAAGTCACTTACTCTCAGCTTGCCCTTGTCGCCCAAAAGACGGGGCCCACCGGTAGACCTAGGGTTACGGGTGGGCACAACTAGATGTCATGGTACCCCTAGGCTTATGATTCTTGTGACACTAACCTCTGGTTGTTCCTCTTCCTTTCCGGTCGAAGCGTTGGTGGATTCCGGGGCCGACGGCAACTTCATCGACGCAGATTTTCTCCGTCAGTGTGGATTCCAGTCCCAACCACTCGGAGAACCCATTAATGCCACGGCGATCGATGGACACGTTATCACCAGGGTGACCCACCAGTCCTCCCCGTTGGAGATGGTGGTATCGGGTAATCACCGTGAGCACCTTTCGTTTAACGTTATTTCTTCACCCGGCTCACCCCTTGTGTTAGGTTTCCCCTGGCTTAGGTTGCACAATCCACAGGTCGACTGGCAAAACCGGCGTATCGTCGGGTGGAGCAATCAGTGCCATGCAACTTGCCTCCAATCTGCCGTGACAACCGTCTCTTCTGACACGGTAGGCTCAATCGACCCGGTGGACGTTGCGTCTATCCCGGCAGAGTATCATGACCTCAAAGAGGTCTTCAGTAAGGAGAGGGCACAATCTCTCCCGCCTCATCGGCCATATGATTGCGCCATCGACCTCCTCCCTGGGGCAACCTTACCCGCCAGTCGCCTGTACAATCTGTCTGCTCCAGAGAGGGGGGCGATGGAGAAGTACATCAATGAGTCCCTGGCGTCGGGGCTTATCCGCCCTTCCTCGGCACCCATAGCAGCGGGGTCCTTTTTTGTGGGTAAGAAGGATGGTTCCCTCCGTCCGTGCGTTGATTATCGGGGTCTTAATAACATCACCGTTCGCAACAAATACCCGTTGCCCCTCATTAATTCGGCGTTCGAGCTACTTCAGGGAGCCCGGGTCTTTACAAAACTCGATCTGCGTTGCGCCTACCATCTTGTCCGAATGCGGGAGGGGGACGAGTGGAAGACGGCGTTCAACACCCACCTGGGCCAATTCGAATACTTGGTCATGCCTTTCGGGTTAACTAACGCTCCCGCAGTCTTCCAGGCATTCATTAACGATGTGCTCCGTGACTTCCTTAATCGTTTTGTCTTTGTTTATCTGGACGACATTCTTATTTTTTCGCCCACTGTTGAGGAGCACATCGTCCATGTCCGTGCGGTACTCCAGCGACTCCTTGAGAATCGTCTGTTTGTAAAGGCTGAGAAGTGCGAGTTCCATTCTCAGTCCGTCAACTTCCTTGGTTTTATTGTACACGCTGGGCAGGTTTGCCCGGACACCGAAAAAGTTAGCGCGGTGGCTGAGTGGCCTCGACCCAACACCCGTCGCAAACTACAACAATTTCTGGGTTTCGCAAATTTTTACAGGCGTTTCATTCGCAATTACAGTCAGGTAGCTCTTCCCCTTACCCAGCTTACTTCCACAGCCAGACCGTTTGTTTGGTCTCCTCAAGCAGAGGGTGCATTCACTGAGCTTAAAAAGAGGTTTACCTCGGCCCCCATTCTGGTCCAGCCCGACCCCTTGAGGCAGTTTATTGTGGAGGTGGACGCCTCGGATTCAGGGGTGGGTGCTGTGCTGTCCCAATACCATCAGGAGGATGGCAAACTCCATCCCTGTGCCTTTTTCTCTAAGCGTCTCTCTGCAGCTGAACAAAACTACGATGTGGGGAATAGAGAACTGCTCGCAGTCAAACTGGCACTCGAGGAATGGAGGCACTGGCTCGAGGGCGCAGAACACCCATTCGTGGTCTGGACAGACCACAAAAACCTCGCTTACATCCAAGCAGCTAAGAGACTCAACTCTCGACAGGCCCGGTGGCAGCTGTTCTTTACACGCTTTAATTTTACCCTCACTTACAGGCCGGGCAACCGCAATACCAAACCTGACGCCCTCTCCCGCCTGCATGATGGTCATCAGTCCAGATCGGAGCCGGAGCCCATTCTACCCCCCTCCTGCGTCATTGGGGCAATCACTTGGGAGATCGAGACTGCAATAAGGGATGGTCTGCAGCATGATCCGGACCCAGGTACTGGCCCAGCTAACCGTTCGTATGTGCCATCCTCTGCCCGCTCCCAGGTTCTCCTATGGGCACATGCATCCCGGTGGTCCTGTCACCCTGGGATTCGCCGTACAATGGCGCTTCTTCAGCGGCGGTTCTGGTGGCCAACGATGGAGGCAGACACTAGGAATTTTGTTGCTGCCTGTTCTGCCTGTTCCCGGGGCAAGGTCCCTCATCGTCCTCCTGCGGGGCTGCTCCATCCCCTACCGGTTCCCAGTCGTCCCTGGTCCCATATCGCACTGGACTTTGTGACCGGACTCCCTCCCTCAGAAGGTAACACTGTTGTGGTCACGATTGTGGACCGATTCTCCAAAGCTGTACATCTGGTGCCTCTTCCTAAACTCCCTTCAGCCTTGGAGACTGCCCAGCTCATGGTGACCCATGTGTTCCGTCTGCATGGTATCCCCCTGGACATAGTCTCTGACCGGGGTCCGCAATTCACATCAGCTGTTTGGAAGTCCTTCTGTAAGGCGCTGGGGGCTTCCGTCAGCTTGTCATCTGGCTTCCACCCCCAATCCAACGGCCAGTCGGAGCGGGCTAACCAACACCTGGAATCCACATTACGGTGCGTGTTGGCCTCTGCCCAGTCCACGTGGTCGTCTCATCTCCCGTGGATTGAGTATGCCCATAATTCCCAAGTTAGTTCCTCCACAGGATTGTCCCCGTTCGAGGCTTCTCTGGGTTACCAACCCCCATTGTTCCCGGATCAGGAACAGGAGCTGGCCGTCCCTTCGGTGCAGCTCCATATCAGACGGTGTCGTCGGATCTGGAGGAAAACTAGGAGGGCCCTCCAACAGGCCTGCGGCCGGGCTCGGCGCCAAGCTAATCGCCACCGTCAGCCAGCCCCAGCATATCAGGTTGGTCAGTCTGTCCTTCTGTCTACCAGGAACATTCCCCTCAGGGCAGAGTCTCGCAAGCTTTCACCCCGCTTCATTGGCCCTTTCCGGATCCTGCGGCTGGTCAACCCGGTCTCGGTAAAGCTCGCCCTGCCCTCTTCCATGAAGGTACATCCTGTGTTCCACGTCTCTCAGATCAAACCGGTTTCTACCAGTCCCCTCCAGCCTCCTTCTGCTCCCCCTCCACCTCCTCGCCTTGTCGACGGCTCGGATGCGTACACGGTCAACCGTCTTTTGGATGTTCGTCGCCGAGGTCGGGGTCTACAGTACCTCGTGGACTGGGAGGGTTATGGCCCGGAGGAACGGTGCTGGGTGCCCCGTTCAGCGATCCTGGACCCTGGCTTGGTCCGGGACTTTCACCGCTGCTTTCCGGACAGGCCTGGTGGTCCGCCAGGTGGCGTCCGTAGAGGGGGGGGTACTGTGGTGTGAGGCCTTTTAGGCCTGCTTGTTTTTTTTTCTCCCCAAAACTCACAGGTGCTGGATGGCTTCTAACGGGAGGATTGGCTGATTGCTCCCAGCTGCACAGACTTACCGGTGGCTATAAAAGACCTGGTGTCACCCACAGTCTCTGTCAGGTCTTCAACGATTCTAGTGGTAAACTGACCACCTCTAAGCTGAGTCAAATTTTGATATCAGACTAATTTTCTTATTCTCCTCACAGGAACCTTCAGCCCTTCCTTTTGGCCATCCAGCACTGCCTGAAGCCGTTATCTCTCTGCTGTGGATTCCTTTGTTCAACACTTAATAAACTGTTAAACCTGCATTTGGATCCTCCTCATTCCCTCTCCTACACAACAAAATGACTTTTTGATGACTGTAATTAATATTTAAATAAAGCCAACAAAAATCAGTTTTGCTTCTAATCTGTTTTTAAATACGCATACTTGTCTGCTTGTGTGTGTTGTTGTAAGGCGGACATACGTAGTAGAGGATATGTATATAAAACTGGCGCCCAATCATCAGGTGCACCTCGTGTGTCTTAAATACACAGCACACGAAACTGGGACTGCGCCTTTTAATGCGGTGCGCCTTTTGGTCATAAAAATATGGTACAATTAATACGAAAACATTGTAACAGACTTAATCTAGTGTTTGTAGATCTACATCAAAGTTGTTTCCATCGCTTACGTTTAAAAATTTTGACCTTTTCCCCATAAATTGAAAAATATAGAGGATTTGGTTTATCATTTGAAAAAAAAAAAAAAAGCTAATTTGAAGTTAATTTTTACTAAATTCAGTGACTGTAATGTGAATAAAATAAACTTTGTGTTGCCAAAATAACCTGAACAAAAAATGATAATTCTAGCTTTTAGTAAATATCCAGAAAAATTAAACTCACTTACCAAAGTACAGTAAAAGGTATTGTTCACGTAGAATTATTCATGAAAATGGACTTAATTATTAAAATGGGTTATTTTGCAAATAAAAACACTGTTTATCAAACTCAATTCCACAAAAAAAAAAGCCAATTAAAAAAATAGCAGAAGATAAAGCTGCAGAAAGTTTAAAGAGAAGAATAAATTTATTCAAATAAATGTGTTCAAGCTTTTAAATAAAGTCATAAACAGCTTTGTTGAAATCTTAGACAACCTGGAATGGCTTATAATTTGGCAGGAAATACCTACTGATTTATTAAAGAATAATATATCTAAACTCTAATGGCATTCAAACATTAGGAGTTCAATAAATCTAGTTAATTAGTTATGCTTGACAAGTGTTTTAATTGCTCCATGCATTTTTTTTCTTGATAAGGTCTGCGTCAAAGACACAGGAACATAAATTGTTATGTCTATCTAAAGTCATAGTGAACTCGAAGCAGCAAATATGGACCTTTAAGATAACCCATAGAAATAAATGGATAAATAAACAGACCCTGTAAAATAAAATAAAGCGAGACGAACATGTCCAGTGTGTTCGTCATCCTCTCACAGAGGCGTCTGCAACGGCAAGGCCATGTATGGATGGACGATGGCCACATTCCAAAGGGCATCCTCTATGGGGAGCTTGCTACAGGAACGCGGCCAACTAGACGAACTGCCTGAAGTTCTGAAGTTGTGCAACATCAACGCAGCAGATTTGGAGTCAGTGACATCATAATAGGTGGCGTGCAACTGGCAAAATTAGTATAAAAAAAGCTGATGTGTACATAGAGATCCAGTGCAAGGCCACAAAGACCCCCAAAACAGCAAAAAAGTCGATATGCCACTGCTCCCCCCATGACTCTTACCACCTATCACATTTGCAGCAGGTGTGGTAGGAGCTGCAGCTACCGCATTGACTAATACATCCACGGTCGATGCTGCACAAACAGATAAGAATTCAGGTGGAGATTCCATCGTCTCTAAATTTAGTTCTTTAAAATAGTCCATTTTAAAGGTAGTAGGGAGGGCTCGACCAATGAGCCTGTGTCACCTATGATGGCCGTGAATGGCTCCTATTGTAACCACAGACCAGTAGACGATCCCTATTGTAATAATGCTAAAAGCCTAGTAAATAGAAATTCCTGCTAACGAGAGGCGTGAATCTGGGTCACGAGGTGTCCTCTTTGGTCCAGGGGTTCAGAATGCTGCTGTAAATCCCGGGCAGAATGTATCTAACACCTCCACTCCAATTCAGTGAGGGATTTTCTTTCTTCACAAAGATGGCTTCCTTCACCCCTCTTTCAAACCATCCTTTCTCTCTTCTTAGAATCTTCACCTTGCTGTCCTCAAAAGTGTGTTTGGTGTATTTAAGATGCAGATGTCACGGCCATCATAGGTAACACAGGCTCATTGGTCGAGCCCTTCCTTATTATTTTTTACCTTTTACTTAGGTTAGTATATATAGATACAGTTTTCAGTCCATTTCTATCAGATTGAAAATGATTTCCGGATGGAAGTCGAAACGTCTCGATCAAGAATTAAACTGCCCAGAAGACTTTTTTGAAACTTTTCTACAATGGATCGCTCCTGGATGAATGAGGGACTATACGGACTAGTCCATTTTAAATTTATAAATAAGGAGTAACTCGAGGTCGGCTAAAAAGTTATAAAAGATAAAAACTAGTTTTACCATCTGACTGAATTTAAAAAGCAAAAAAAAGCTACACATTTACATTTTTCATGTGTGAGATAAAATGGAAATTGTGTCCTTTGACTATCATCCCTGATGTGCTGCACTGTCTGCCACAGGAAATCAACACCTGTGCATAGCTGCAGTCCTGCACCCTAGGGTGGCTGAAGAACGCTGATGAAGCAAAGTGCCAGAATATACATCCGAAAGATAGATGAAAGTGTGTTTCACAGGACCCGGAGCTGACCTCCGTACACCGATAAAAAGACAGCTTCATGCAAACTTCCTCATTTAGTTTTTGTCATCTTTAGCAATCTGCTATTTGTTGTCGGGTCATTAACTCGATCGACCCGTGACTCACTGAGAGATTTAATTAATGAACTCTACAGAAAGATTGTGTATATACTGCATATGTGTCTGGTCCAGTACAAGCTGAAGAGCGAGCTTTAAAGAGGAACTAGAGCCAAGAGGGGTACGCATGTTTTAACTGGTTTGTAAAGCACATTAGCAGCATTTAAAGCTTCAAATGATTACTGATATTTGTTCAAATTAAGTCGTAAGCTAAATTTAAGCCCTAAATAAAAACCCCTACAGCATATTTTATTGTCTATTATGGATCGTATGAGTATGTGGAGCCATGCTCAGGGCATTGATTCACTTATGTCCTGTTATAGCAAAACAGAAACATGACATCAACCGCAAACGGATATGGAAATATCATACGGTAAGATCTGTTTCATATTGGACGTGTTAGCTCCAGTTAATAGAAGTGGATTTTATTTTTAAAACTATGCTCACTCAAGCATTATTACTATGAAATTTTGATTATGTTGTTTGGTCAAATGCAAATGTGGCATTAATAGAAAAACTGCAAAAAAATAAAAAAATTCATAAAAAGCTGCACGACTTTTGCTTTAAATAAGTTTTAAAGCAAGCTTTT
Source organism: Neostethus bicornis (assembly GCA_902685375.1). NCBI lineage: Eukaryota > Metazoa > Chordata > Actinopteri > Atheriniformes > Phallostethidae > Neostethus > Neostethus bicornis. The sequence goes on along the minus strand of LR738542.1, from coordinate 8,266,043 downwards.
TTTTTTTTTTTAAAATGCATGAAAGTCAGCTATATAAAAAGGCATGAATGTTAAACTCTCAAACAAAAGAACAAAATTATTTTAAATTACACTAAGAAAGCATTTCTGTTGTGTTTGTTTTGCAGGAGACAAGTCTCTTGTGTGGACATACAGTACGCTTGATGAATTGAGTTGATTATTTATTGCTACAGTTTTGCGTTAAAACATTACCTGATTCATGTTTTTGTTTTTGTTGAATGCTTCAAACTCAAATCCATTTATTGTCTACATATATGTTCGAACCGTTTTAATAGGTCTCTAAGGATAATTTGTTGCCGTTCTAAGCAGCTTTATGAAGCTCTTTATATAAATAAATGGAACTCTTTCGTACAGATATGCATCCAGACACAAAGTCAGAACAAGTTTATTTTTACCCCCTGACTGAACTTACAGTCGTATAACCTTACACAAACAGCCGGGTGTCATCCGCATAGCAGGGTAACTCAATATGAGCAAACTGACTCTGGTAAAGCTGTACAAACATCGAAAGCAGAGGTCACCAGTGCAGAATACCCCGTATACGGATGTAACACCAACACACATTGCATTGCCTTCATATATATTATTTATATGTATTATTTCTTAATCGATAGATCTATGTTTTGTGTCACAATAAAAGGATCGTGTTGCCTCTGACAAAAGGGTTTAAAAACAAACATAAGCTTTTATCCATTGGTAGAAACTTGAATGAAACTTGAATGAACGGACCTCGACTTCCTAAGGAAATCTAAGGATGTGTGCAGCAAGATCCTGGAGATCTTCTACCAGTCTGTGGTGGCCAGCACCTTGTTCTTCTCTGTCGTCTGCTGGGGGAGCAGCATCACAGTCAGTGACACCAACAGACTGAATGAACTAATCAGACTGGCTGGCTCTGTCATCGGCTGCAAACAGTACTCACTTGAAGCAGTGGCAAATTAATAAATAAATTAATTACTCTATTCATCCCTCACCGGGGAAATTTGTGTGCTCCTTACACCGCAGCAGGCTGCCCTTCGACGGCACCAATGGTGGGAGAAGCAGGGGTTAGGTGTCTTTTCCAAGGACCATAGACGTGCTCTCTGTGGGCCGCAAACCCGCGACCTTCCGGTCCGCGAGCGAACGCGCTAATCATTGTGCTGCCGTCTCCCGTCTGAGAGGAGGTCAGTGAAAAACTTTTGTCCATCATGGTCAATCATGACCATCCTCTTTACCCACTTCCGGACAAACAGCGGAGCTCCTTCTCCAAGAGGCTCAGACAACTCCGCTCGAGAACATCTCGATACCGGAGGTCTTTCTTCCCTTACGTGGTCAGGCTCTATAACGACTCACTTAGCAGATAGGAAGTTATTGCTGTGACACACACATTTCCCATGTGTGGGATCATTAAAGTATATTCTGATTCTGATATTGATTTTAATTAAAGGCAGGTACCACTATTCATAAATGTTGGGTGTCAAAGAACAGATGTTTAAGAACAAAGCTAAAATTTTATCTATTTCATTATTTTCAGGTGTTGATGGCATCAACTATGCTTTACAGTTGCTATCTGGAGGATCAACTAGTCGTCTGACTTCATCATGATGCGTTGAATGTCATTTAGCTTCAGTTTGAACCCAGTTTACTGGGCCGTCCTTCTCTAATGACCAATGAGTCCTGAGCATAGATCAGTGTTGTTTTCGGCAACGACGATGAAAACGAAATGATATTGTTAACGAAGCATTTTGACAATGACATAACGATAACAAAATAAATGCAAAATTTTGGTGCCGAAAATGTGACAAGACGTTTGCAAGTTTCTGTTGACGAGACAAAAACGTAATGAAATAGGCATCAGACTTTCACAGTCTGAGAAAAGAAAAAGGACATGGACTACATTCTGTCTCTCACGGCGGCACGCCCCCACAATGCTGCACGTTCACACCGTCTACACAACACACCTGCAGCCACAAGAAAGTCACAAACCATGGTGAAAACAGTAACAAAGAGGCTTGATGGTCAGAAACTTAAAGTTTTCCACATATTTTGCGCAAACAGCATGCTAACTTCAAGCTAATGCTAGCTTGTCGGCGCTGCTAACTTCCCTGACTAAAACTAGACGAAAACTCTTTTGGGTTTTTGTTGACTAAAACGTGACTAAAACGAAAATATATGGAGATGACTAAAACGTGACTAAATCTTAAATTAATATTCGTCCAAAGACGAAGACTAAAACGAAAAGTTAGATCGCTGCCAAAACCAACAATTGCATAGATGTGGTCAATTTAAGATATAATCGAAAATTTCCAAATTTAATGTGCCGGAAATCTGAAACAGCAAGAATATTCCACACCTGGGATGTTCATTTGTGTTGCAGCTACATTGTGGATGTGAGTGGATGGGTACTTGTGATGCACCATGTAGTAAGTTGTATGAATACAGAAATCTAAAGCATGAAAATACTTGGTAATGTAAAAAAAAAAAATACACATGTTAATAAAACTAAAGCTTTTCATGATGTTTTTTTTTTTTCTTTTTGGACATTTTGATTTTAAGCAGTTTGGCACTCTTCCTCTGGTTGTGAAACGCTGCAGCCTTTATGTATAATTCATTGTTGTTTTCCCAAAATGATTTAACATGTTGAATGTATGACTCAACCACAAATTGCCTGGCTTGAATTCTCTGCTTTAACAAATAATTAAACACCAAAAGTTATCCCCCCTAATGGCAGTTAGTAACTGTAAGAAGGATGGACTGTTGACCATGTAGAAAGTTGTCTCGGTATCTAAGCTTTGGAACATAAATTCCTGTTAGAATTTTGCTTTTTTTTTTTTTTTTTTTTTTTTTACCTTTCTACCACCACTATTAAAACAAGAACAAAAGTAATTCAAGTTAGAAATAATACTGACATGGTAAACTTCATCTTGTGCACATTTGAAAATTTGAAAACCCCGTTGTGGACCAAACTATAAAGGCAGCCTGAACAAGATGTGAATGCTAATCTAGTCATTTCTTAGTATCCTACTACATACCATGGACCTGAATTTTTTGTACACCACAACCTCATGAAGACCTCAAAGTTTCTTAGAATAACTGTCAAAGATAGAAAAAAAAGAACAAAAACTTTAACTCGTCGTAACTTTTAATCTAGTTTCAATTCTTAATAATTTCCAAGAAAAATCTGAACAATGAGCTTCCTCCGCAGGGTGGCTGGGCTCTCACTCAGAGATCGGGTGAGGAGCTCTGCCATCCGGGAGGAGCTCGGTGTCGAGTGGCTCCTCCTCCAGGTTGAGAGGAGCCAGATGGGGTGGTTCGGGCATCTGGTCAGGATGCCCCCCGAGCGCCTCGTGGGAGAGGTGTTTCGGGCACGTTTCACGGGGAGGAGACCAAGGGGCAGACCCCGGACTTGCTGGAGAGACTATGTCTCACAGCTGGCCGGGGAACGACTTGGGATCCTTCCAGGTGAGCTACAGGATGCAGCCGGGGAGAGAGGGGCCTGGGCTGCCCGATGACGGAACGGAACGAAATCCGAACAATTAAACGACTTTCTTCTTCGGCACATCAAAGATTCAGAGAGAACACTAGCGTTTTACATCTTTCTGCAACTTCATACAGAAGTACGTTCAAGTAAATTTAAAATGTACGGATTCCAGTAATAGACACTTCAATCGGATTACAGCTGCATGAGGTTCTTTTTTGGAATAACCCAGACCTGTCGAGCGGAATCAACTTAAAATGTTCCAACTACAGTCGTACAAAAAGCCTGTCATCACGTTGAATTTTCTACCAACTTAGTTCAAACTTAGTTCAAACTACCCGACTTTCAGAGTGACTTTTTAATGGTTTCATTGAAAATTCTCAGAAGTATTGCTCCTTTCCTTGGCTCTAAAAAATCATCTGAGGTCCGGGCCTTCTCCTTTTCCACTAGCTTAATGGATTATGACAGGGATTCAGCATGAAGCCCTAATCCCCTGCCTCCCCTCCCTTTACTAAAGCCCCTTGACTCCTGAGTATGTTTCTGTCAGGTGCCAACCTAAAGTCTCAGCCAAGCCGAGCCTGGATCACACACACAAAAACAATGAAGTTTGACAGCAAACTTCACCCTTTGGGGCCCCCCTTTCCTCTCCACAGCCTTCTGGCAGCTTGTGAAGTCAAACTGTCAAAGGAAAGGGTTCTCAGATCTTAAAGAAAACAAAAGCTAATTCAATGTAAAGACTTTTTTTTTGCTTGTATACATCAACATATGCACACAGACTTTTCTGATCTAATGAACTGGAACGCAGCAAAATCAAGGCCCTGCAGCAAACTGAACACAGAAGTAGAAAGTCACATCAATGACACAGCATCCCAGCAGCTGAAAATCCCACCCAGGAGATGGAATTAGGGCATGGAGATCAGGCAGGAAATCCATTTGTTTCCCCTTCTGCAGAATTGCTCTTTTTCATCAAACTAAAACAAATGAAAACTTGTATGCTGAACTTGGCATTCAGAGTCAGACGCAGAGTTTATTGCATGTTTTTTGATACATTTATAGGTAGAAGGGTGTTATGAAAGACCTTTGTAGATTCATATTTTTGCAACATTACTTAAATCTGCTCAAACTTCAAAGTTTTAGCTAAAAGTAAGCATATTGTTTGGTGACACAAATTCAGAAAAAGGTAGAAAAGAACACAATGGATCTTTAAGTTTGACCTGTATTCATGAGGAGTTACCGGGCTGTCAGCACAAGTAGATCTTCCATACTATCTTAGGGTAACTAAAATATTGGTTCAAATAAATGTGAGGTGAAAGTACTGGAGTAGAATCGGTACTGCTGATTGGTGAACTCTAAAATGGAAATGTATTTGTTAAAATCTCTATGCAAATAAAAAATAATTTGACCCTTAATCACATCTTTTTTCGCCATTTCCCTTCAGGAGTTGCCACAGCAAGTCAGTTTCTTCCATCTAACCCTATCTTCTGCATCTTCTTCGGTCACACCAACTATCTTCATGTCTTCCTTCACTGTATCCATGAACCTCCTCTTTGGTCTTCTTCTAGTCCTCTTTCTGGTGGATCTAAACCCAGCATCCTTCTGCCGATGTACTCTCTTACTCTCCTCTGCACATTTCCAAACCATTTCAGTCTGGCCTCTCTGACTTTATCTCCAAAACCTCTAACGTGCTGTTCTTCTGATCCTGTCCATCCTGGTCACTCCCAGAGAGATCCTCAGCATTTTCATCTCTGCTACCTCCATCTCTGCTTCCTGTCTTTTCTTCAGTGCTACTGTCTCTAGACCAAACAGCATCGCTGGTCTCACCATGGTTTTGTACACTTTCCATTTCATTTTAGGCTGAAACTCTTCTATCACACATCACACCTGATACTTTTCTTCACCCGTTCCATGCTGCTTGACCCTTAAACACATAAAACTAGAAAGATCTGTTCACTAGGTTTTTTAATAACAATTTAATAATAAATAAACTGTGATTTAATCATTATTAAATTGTGAAAAATGCAACAGATGTTTATCATTTGTCTCCTGAACTGGGGTTGCAAGCGGTGCTGGAACCTATCCCGGCTGATTCCAAGCGAGAGGCAGCTTGCACCCCAAACAGGTCACCAGTCTGCTGTGGGGGCCACACACACAAACTCATTCCCAGGGACAATTTTGTAGCTGCCTAGCACCCACGCATAACCAGGACAACATGCAAACTCCACACAGAAAGGTCTGCGTTTCAAGTTTCATCCGAATACATTTATCAATCATTTCTCTCTCTTTTTTTTTTGATATACTTAATTCAACCCTCACCGTGAAATGTGTGTGCTGCATCACACCGCAGCAGGCTGCCACCTATGATGGCGCCAATGGTGGGAAAAACGGGGGGTTAGTTGTCTTCTCCAAGGACCCTAGATGGGAACTCAGTGGGATGCGGACCTGCAAACTTCCGGTTAACTTCTGGTCCGTGGGGGAACGCTCTAACCACTGAGCCACCGTCTCCCCTTTTCAAAGAGCATTTCAAATTGTCCCACTTCCAATATCAACAACAAGCATTGTAGAAGTTCAATGTGTAAAGGCAAATTGCGAAAATACTGTATATAAAAAGTATTAACCAAATAACAATCAAAGAGTTCATTAAATCTAAAGCAAATAGAATATGCCATCTTAGTTTGATTGTTTTTAAATGATTAACTCAAAAGAATTTAGGCAGGTTAGGCAACTTTTAGACTTAAATTGAACATAATTCTGTGTATTTAATTAGATGAAGGCATCTTAGAACCTGTTTATTGTATTTAAATAAAGTGTAGAAATTTGACACTTAATTTGCTGGAATGGAAACGAGACGTTGCCGTAAGATGAGTTTATTCATTTATTCATTGAATATGAAAAGAAGATAATCAGTCTTCCTGAATCGAGCAATTACCCACCTGCCACTCAGATGACCACTGAAAAGGAACAAACGCCAAATGGGGCGGACATTAAAACGCAAATCTGAAAGGCGAGAAATAAGCCTGAAATAAACTTTTATTGAATTTGCTCAAATTTTCACTGTTACAAAGTTTATCCAGACAGCTATCATCTGTGTTAGTATGAGAAAGAGAGAGCAGGTAAATTAATTGTGGGGCTGCCTGGAGCCTATCCTTGCTGATTCAAAGCGAGAGGCAGGGTACACCCTTAAAAGGTTGCCAGTCTGTCACGGGACCACACACTCACAGACAACCATCCACACACACTCATTACTAGGGGCAGTTTCATTGTGGCCAATTAACCTAACATGCATGTGAGTAATAGGAGACTTTAAACTGCCCAAAGTGAGAACCACTAAAAAAAGCTTTTGCATGTCTGTACGTGGTGTAAAACTCTGGAATAGTCTCGAAAAATCCTCCAAGCAATATCAAAATGTAAATACGTTCAAACTAAACTACAAACATATGATTTGGTCACAGTATATGGAATGTCTAATGTAATTATATCACTGTCTTCTGTTGGAGTGTTTTTTTTTTGTTTGTTTGTTTTTTTTGTGTGTGTTTTTCTTTTGTTTTTTTTGGTTTTTTTTTTATTTTTTTTTTTATTTTTTATTGTAGTGGTGTGGGTAACCAGGTCCGTATCCTTCCATTTTCAGTAATCGTCTTAAGGTTGAAACAATATAAAATTAATTATTTATTGTAAATATGTATCATATGAGCACTGGGGGTGGGGTTAAATAAGTTTTCTTCCCCCCACTCCTTCTTGGACACTAGAAACTTTGATTTGTGCACTTGTTATACCTTCTTATTATTTCTATTGAGTTGCTGTACAAAAAAATGTTTATGTTGATTTGAGAACATGCTACCTTGTCCAAGATAAATAATAAAAAAAAAAAATGTTTTTGGAGGGTGGGAGGAAACCCACTCATACACGGGAGAACATGCAAACTCCACACAGAAAGGCCAGTTTTCCAAGCCATGACCCTGACCTACTTGCTGTGAGGCCACTGTACTAAGTGCTAGGCCACTGTGCCGCCCTGATTTTAATTCCATCTTTCAAAAACCATGCATAGGTCCACAATAACCAGGCAGATTTAATTAGGAAATTTATCCTTGCATTTTGTTTTCTTGTTGTTCTTCTTCGTCATTAAAACAGAGTTTGTTGAACTACCTGTGTGACTAGGGGCTCCAGAAGTCTTTCCACAGTCAGGGTGCGGATCTCAAGACTCTTCGGGTCCCATTTCAACAGGATGGGAGAGGTGGCGGTTGTCATTGTGTCGGATCTGTATGGATAAAAAAAAAAAGTTAGAAAAGGATCAAAACACAAAAATAATATAAGATGCATTATAACACACAATTAAAATTTGAGTTTTTGTTATTTTTCACAGAATTTGTGTCATGTTTTTTCTTGACAGTAAACTCCAAACAAACATACAGAAAAGGATTGTGTTGTATGATCCTGCAAAGCATGAGCTATTGTCCGACTTGGTTAGGTTTTGATGATGGTGGGAGCTTTCTGTATGGCCACATTGTGTTGAGGATCACTTCTATTGAAAGCAACATTTTAAATGGAGTCTGGTAACAGTCAGCAAGTTTGAACTCAATAAAGCAGTGCTGGCAATTCCTGCAAACCATGTGCATTCCCTTAACCTTAAGACATGATGTTTTTTTTAATAATACATCCACATAAATTATTACATATGGAACTAAAAACACAGCCTATTCTTTTATGTTCTTCTTGCAAAACTTCTGTGAGATCTGTGCTATTTATCACCATTTTTAAACCTAGTTGACATTCAGAGGAGTTTTGGCCTACATTTGTCCCCGGTCTGAGCAGCATTTTGATTAATTAAAACGCTTTCCCACAATGTCTCTCTACGAAGCTGAAGTGAGAACACTAAAACAAAAGGAGTGAAAAGATTAGGGAAGTGAATGAGAGAAAACACAGAATGGGAATTTTAAATTAGGGACACCAAATTAGGTTAAATGTTCGAGCCTTGTTTTTTTTTTGTAACAATGACAATCAAGAGTCCAATAAAACTCCTTAAAATGTCTCAGATAGAAAGTTTTTTAAACAACTGTCTCTATAACTTGTAGTATTTGATTTCTTTTTATAATAAAATAGTTTAGTGGGGTTGTTTTAGGTAAATGTGAGAAGTGAACAGCTGGCATGTGGGTTGCTCTCTCGTCGCTGTGCGGATGTGTTCCACCAGTAAGCACTTTCAGATTTGGCCAGCTGGGACTGGCCCAGTCCATCGCCGATGCAAGTGTGGCAGAAGGGAGCATGGGATGTGAATAAGAATGACGGATCTGGGCCAGAAGCTTTTGATATGACACACAGCGGACTGAGATGGATGGACAGAAGGAAATCTGGCTGCGTTCATACTGATGAAGTCACTGCCCGGTCTTTAAGTGTACTCCAAACAGCATGACCCTCGTACAAATCTGCAGTTCTTTACTTTTGCTGGTCTCATTACTTTGTGCACTGCAGGAAAAGAGGGGGAGGGTCAAGAATTACCCTCTGTGCATCTACAGAACTAATGAGAAAACATGGGGGTATGAATCATGCTTCAACAAAAAATACATAGGGGTGTAGTTTGCGCAAGACAAGTTTATTTATAAAGATTTTATGTACATCGTAGTTGAACATGCTATATGTGAACATTAAAAGCATTACAGAAAAACTATTGAAAGATTTTAGGAGGGACAGTATTTTTTTTTGGGGGGGGGGCAATGGCTCAGTGGTAGAGAGTTCGCCCATTGACCGGAAGTTCAGTTAACCGGAAGTTCGCAGGTTTGATTCCCACTGAGTTCATGTTAGGGTCCTTGGAGAAGACACCTAACCCCCTGTTTCGCCCATCATTGGCGCCATCATGGCAGCCTGCTGCGGTGTAATGCAGGACATAAATTTCCCCAGTGAAGGATCAATAAAGTATACATTATTATTAATGAAAAATGGTTTAAAGACTGTTTTTTTTTTTTGTTTGTTGTTTTTTAATCGTAACTACCTTGGCCTCTCACTTTTCTCATGCAATATCTTTTGAGAGAAGAATCTGTCCTCAGTTTTTTCAAACAGTAGGTTTGTAATCTAGACTCTAAACCATACTCAGGGTCTCTACGCCCAGGCTTTGAATTTGGGATTCCAACCTAGGCTTGAAGACTGTAATCCCCAAGTTTTCACTAAAACTTTAACCCCAGATTACAATTTTGAATTTGAACTCTAATCCAAATGAGGAATGAGAGCTTCCTCCGCAGAGTGGCTGGGCTCTCACTCAGAGATCGGGTTAGGAGCTCTGCCATCTGGGAGGAGCTAGGTGTCGAGCTGCTCCTCCTCCAGGTTGAGAGGAGCCAGATGGGGGGGTCGGGCATCTGGTTAGGATTCCTCCCGAGCGCCTCCCTGGTGAGGTGTTTCGGGCATGTCCCACCGGGAGGAGACCAAGAGGCAGACCTCGGACCCGCTGGAGAGACTATGTCTCACAGGGTCCTTCCAGGTGAGCTGGAGGATGCAGCCGGGGAGAGAGAAGCCTGGGCTTCCCGCCTGAGGCTGTTGCCCCCGCGACCCAGCCCTGGAAGAGCGCAAGATGACGGAACGGAACACTAACCCAATCTTGGACACTATAATTGGTAGGTGTTTTTAATTAAAACTTCGAACCTAATCACAGTGACACTGATCCATAGGTTTTTAACTGTCACACTAGCACAATCCTGAAGAGTCTCATCTACAACGATTGAATTAGGACTCTAAACTCATCTGGGGAACTCTATGGCAATGGTTTTGAGTTGAGATTATAGCTCAATTTCAGGGATTGTCATTCCAATGTCATTATTATTTGTATTAAAATTGTTTTAACAGATCAAATTAGAAGTCTACTACATCAAGTTACAGGTACAATAAAAGAAAAAACTTTAACTTTGATTATAATGAAATAAAGCAGACCCCTTGATTACTGTTGACTCCATGTAATGATTTTTAACAATGACAATAAGCGTTAGATAATATTCCCAATATAGCAGCTTGTGCCAAGTGGTGATAAACAGGAGAGGTTTTAATCCTTCATGTGTTAAGAGTTTGTCACCCATTTGCTAATAAACAGCACTAGAGTTACAGTAAATTTACCCATGTGATCATGTAATATGAGACACATTTGTTTTTCGCTGGATGCTTCGGTTTCCTCTCACACATTATTAACATGCACATTAGTATTTTCATTTGTATAACTTGGGGGAAAAAAAAAAGCTATGGTAAAGAAAAGAGGCTAGAATCTAGCCTCTTTTCTTTACCATTCTTTAGTAAAGATAAAACCCATACATCTAGCCGCTAGATGTATGGGTTTTATTTTTTCATCAAACAAACTTTTATGAACAGGATATCTAGGCGCAGCCGAGGCGTTGGAGGGATCCGGTTTGGTGACCTCGGGATCGGATCTCTGCTTTTTGCGGATGATGTGGTCCTGTTGGCTTCATCGGACCGTGATCTCCAGCTCTCACTGGATCGATTTGCTGCCGAGTGTGAAGCGGCTGGGATGGAAATCAGTGCCTCCAAATCCATGACCATGGTCCTCACCCGGAAATGGGTGGAATGCCCACTGCGGGTCAGAGACAGGGTCCTGCCCCAAGTGGAGGAGTTTAAGTATCCTGTTTAAGGTCTTGTTCACTAGTGGTGGAAGGGTGGAGCGGGAGATCGACAGGCGGATCGGTGCGGTGTAAGCAATAATTAGGACGCTGACGTGGTGAAGAAAGAGCAGAGCTGAAAAGCAAAGCTCTCGATTTTCAAGTCGATCTACGTTCCCACCCTCATCTATGGTCACCAGCTGTGGGTGGTGACTGAAAGAATAAGATCGTGGATACAAGCGGCCAAAATGAGCTTCCTCCGCAGGATGGCTGGGCTCTCACTCAGAGATCGGGTGAGGAGCTCTGCCCTCCAGGAGAACTCGGTGTCGAGCCGCTCCTCCTCCAGGTCGAGGGGAGCCAGATGGGGTGCTTCAGGCATCTGGTCAGGATGCCCCCCCTCCCCCAGCGAATCGCGGGTCAGGTGTTTCAGGCAAGTCCCACCGGAAGGAGACCAGGAGGCAGACCCTGGACCCGCTGGAGACACTATGTCTCACAGCTGTCCGGGGAACGACTCGGGATCCTTCCGGGTGAGCTGGAGGATGCAGCTGGGGTCAGAGAAGCCTGGGCTTCCCGTCAGAGGCTGTTGCCCTCGCGACCAGGCCCCGGATAAGCAAAAGACGACGCAACGGAACAGAACAAAGTTTGATCATGTCTCCATCAGGTATAAAATACACATTATGATCACCAGGAGAATATGTAAACTATCTTAAACAGGAAAACTAACACAGCATGGTCTACCTAACCATCTTGGATCTGGAGGGCTTACTGTGCAGGGTCTTACAGACAATGATGTTGCATAATAACACTACTTTCTAAAAAACAGAGTCCAAATTTTTAATGATTTGTGGGGGCGTTCATTGCTTGAGGAGATATTTAGAGCTATGACATCATCAGTGGCAACTGCTGAGATTAACATCCTGACAAATGAGTCTTGTGAGAAAGGCAATCTAACGAGTCCATCATTTCTAAAACAAGATGCCAAACATTTTTTTTCCACTCAAGAATTTTGCACATCTGCAAGTGTTATGTAATGGAAATCCACTATGAATGCACTCATCAGTCCTTCACAAGGGTGAGAAAAGATGACGAGCACTTTAAAAGATTGTTTTTGGGGAAGAGCGTTGCCTCATTGCATAGAGATGCAGAACTGTTAACAGTGTTGTGTTAAGGGCAATAAAAAAAGAGAGAATGAGAATTGGGGACAGTTTGTTTTTCCGTGATGTTGCCAAGTTTGCTTTTTGAAAGTTACTTTCCACATGTTTTTTTTTTTTTTTTTTTTTTTTTGCTTCTTTTGTTTTGGGTTTGTTTTTGTACGGAATTGCTGGAATCAGAGGTATTGTTTTTTTAGTTGGTCACAAAACTCCTTAATAAGTTAGGCGATAGAACAGGAGACATAAACACAGCAGTGTGTCTGTTAGTGACCTTGTTATTTTTGGTTGAAAACATTACAATAATGTCTAACAAAAAGGACACGTTTTAATATTCAGGTTAGTAGTTGCAGATGTTTCCTCCTTTTTAAATAAAATAAATAAATAAATGAATTACTCTATTCATCCCTCACCACGGAAATTTGTGTGCTGCACTCCTTACACCGCAGCAGGCTGCCCTTCGACGGCGCCAATGGTGGGAGAAGCGGGGGTTAGGTGTCTTCTCCAAGGACCCTAGACGTGCTCTCTGTGGGACGCGAACCCGCAAACTTTCGGTCCGCGTGCGAACGCTCTAACCACTGAGCTGCCGTCTCCACCCTTTTAGTGTCTTTTTTCTTTGCAGATTTGGACCCAGTAGGTATTCTGCGTGCCTCGATTTGTCGCTCGTTTTTGAGGAGTTTGTATGAGTTCAGATATTTTTTCTAAAAGTACTTATTCGATCGGGTTGGTGCGGAAGAACGAATGTCTGCGTCTACTCCATTCCGTCCTCCATCCATGTTTTGATTGGAATTATTTTAAATATATTTAAAAATTGGGAAAATCTGCACAGTATTGCACAATTAGGGTTGTCTAGTTGATTGCTAAAGAATGTTGTTCTACATAAACAAAAAGTATTGTTATTTGTTACCTTTGGATGTGGGGGGAAAAAACTTGGGTTTCACACCTTCAAAGATGAAAAACTTATAAGGATGTTTGTATAAAGTTGTGTGTTTGTCAGTGTCATGGGATCCATGCCAGTCCAACAACCTGGCTGTTCAGCAGTGAATATGTTTGCTACAAGCTTCATCATAAAACCCCATACTCCCATGCCTACTTTATCATGGCTGGGCTGAGGAGCCCCCCGTGTAACCATCAGGATGAAGAACATCTATTGACTTCTTTAGATATTTAGCTGTAGAGTAGAATAAGCTAATATTTAAACAATAATCTTTGACATATTGGTTGCTCGTCCCGGGGGAGGGATCTCTCTTTCACGTGGATCCCCACGAGGTTTCCTATTTTTTCCCCACTGATGGGTTTTTTGGGAGTTTTTCCTCACAGTGAAGGAGAGTCTAAGGGCATAAATGTGCTAGTCTTGTTTAGTTAGCATTTGTTAGTTATTTTTCTTGCTGTGTATTTGTGTTAATACATTCCTCTTTTTCTTGTGAAGCCCTTTGAGACAGAAATTCTGTGATTTTGGGCTATACAAATAAAATTGAATTGAATTACAAGAAGTGATGAGGACACCAGAGAACCCTGCCCAATGTTTTCATCTCTTTCCAACACCACATCTTAAAATGTAGGCTTATAGGATTGTTGTAGCCCATCTTAGCCAAGGAAGTGGGTAGGAGGGTGCAGAATTACCCAATGCGGCTCAGAGCCTTGGATTTGTATGAAACCCTAATTTACAGTTGAACTGCAACAAAAGAGTATTTTTGTTACATTACTTCGAATGGCATCATGTTGATATCAGAAATCATCTTTAATTGATTCCGTTGGTGAACTCTAAAATATCTTTCAGTCTGCTTAGAGAAGATCATTTTCTGTTTTTGGAATCTTCACTAAAGAGGATGTATTTAAGTTGTATAAATGTGCAAAAAGGTTTTGTAGTTTACACAAGAATAACTGCACATGATTGTTTTTCAAAAATCTTTTTCACAACTAATTTATGTCTGAGAATTTTAGGTACTTCTAGTTTTCTGTTTGCTTGTTTTGTTTGAGTCCTGTAGTTTATTCAATTCAGCCCGAAAGCAAATGTGAACCAATTTCAGCCTGCTGTTCTTTTCCACCCACCCTTTTCCTGCCAATCTAGTGTTGTTTTCCCCTAAAGGATTAAGTCCAAAATACATCCCTATTCTTTCTCTAAAAACAGGGGGAAAAAATGCTCACCCACTTGTTTAATGTTCACTGTTCTGCCTTAGGTTCTATGAATCTCAATTAAAGTATGCCGTGGTTCATACTTACAATTGTTAGATTAATTGAATCAGTGGTAATATTCAAACAATACAGTTTAATTTAACCTGGTTGTTTTTAACACTTTTACAACCAGACTGTAGTCAAACAAAATTTTCCCTAATTTTCTTCATGGCGTTTTTCTAATCTCTTTTTTTTCTTTTTTTTTAAACAGATGACAGTCAGCATGACATCATTAGAAAATAAAATACCAACTTGATCATTTCTGCATACAGTGAACTTGTGGAATTCTTTTTACAAAGGCGAGAGCCAAAAGGCATTACCTTTAAAGTTCCTGCTTGAATTTCTTCGCAGGACGTCAGAATAGGTTCTTTTTTTAATTGAAATTGTCTCCTAGCCTCAGAAATTTTGCTGTAAGGTTATCCAAAAGTTCTCACGGGATCTCGAACAGAGGATGAGGGCCACATCATGAGATTTTTTTGCGGGGAGGGAAGGCTGAGCTTCCATCAGTGGGAAATATTTCGATCAAATCAATTCATTTTAACTCACAGTTCAAAACTCTTTATGTGAAAATTATATTTTAAATGTTTTTTTTTTTCTTTTGCATGCTAGTAGAACTAAAGTGCTGCTATGCTTCTGAACAGCTAAATTAACAGAGTCCACCAAAACATTGTAGATTGTAGATTCACATGAATGAGACCAAGTCAGGCAAAGGTGGCGTTTGGACCGGAGAAATACATATAATGTGGTCAGTTTAACAGTTTTTCTGTTTAGTTATTAAATCTTGTTGCTTGTGTTTTAGATTAGGCATTCAGCTAGGAAGTCCTACTCAGACCTTAGCCATCGTTTCCGTGTTATTTATATATTATGTTAGTTTTATAGTTACTGCTGTTACCACTGGCTCACTGAAGCTACCTGCTAGCATGAAGCTTGAAGACGCCTTCTTTTTTTTTTCTCTTTTTTGTTTTTTTCTTGACAGATTTCAAGTTAAAAGAAGAAGAAGAAACTGAATCTTTTATTTGTGATTTGTTTTTGTTTTTTTGTATAGCAAAGTAAAAAAAAAAAAAAGTTACATTTGGAAATCAAATTTGTGTCAAAAGAATCTGAAATTTTATGCTCAAAACATAATGTTCTGTTATATTAAATGGAAAAAAAAAACTTTGAATGAGGTGTAAAGTTGACTAATAGCTAGTGTCTGTTTGGAGGTTATTCAATTTTTTATGCTGTTAACATTCAAGCATCTGATTTTGAATTAGTATGGAAACTATTACCAATGGGCGGCATAGGTTAGCATTAGCGCAGTGGTTAGCACAGTGGACTCATAGCACGAAGGATGGAGGTTTAAGTCCTGAGTGGGACGAAGCTTGGAACACTGGCTTTTCTGTATGGAGTTTGCACGTTTTTTTTGTTGTTTTTTTTTTTTTTTTTACAAACTCTATTGATTCCTCATTTGGGGAAATTTGTGTGCTGCATTTCAGCGCAGCAGGCTGCCACGACGGCGCCAATGATGGGAGAAACAGGGGGTTAGGTGTCTTCTCCAAAGACCCTAGACGTGAACTCAGTGGGAATCGAACCCGCAAACTTCCGCTTAACTTCCGGTCAGAAGGCGAACACTCTACCACGGAGTCACCGTCTCCCCGTGTTTGCATGGGTTTCCTCCGGGTACTCCTTCCCACCCTCTAAAAATATGCGGCTTAGGGTGATAGACCATTATAAAATTGGTTCTGTGTGTGGCCCCGCGACAGACTGGCGACCTGTTCCAGGTGTACTCTACCTCTTGCCTTAAATCAGCTGGTATAGGCTCTGGCACGCACTGCGACCCCGGTAGTAATGGACGTTCAAAAGACGAAAAAGAACTACCACCTATGCATTTGGCCTCTCATTTAAAAAGCAGTCAATTCTGCTGGGGTCAATTTATGGCTCTGATACATTACCATACCGTAGTTGAAGCCTTTTCAGCCATCTCAAATAATAAAGGCAGGCAAGAGTTCATATCGGCAGCAAAATTTGATGTAGAGACACTTTAAAGCAAAAGAGCATTGTTTTTTTTGTTTTCTTGCTTGTATTTCAAGTAGTTTCTGCATCTCTGCTCTGCTTCCCTCACAAACAGACATCATAAACCCACAGCTAGATGCATAAATATTCTGAACAAACCCAATATAAATATTTATGTTTAAGTGATCTACCGTACACAGCCATATGTGGTCTGTATTCGTCCAAACAAAAAAATTACAAAAATATTGAGCATCTTTTGCATTCAATCAAACCCTACGCACACACATTTACATAGCAGCATTGTTGAGATTTAAGGTGGAGAGAGAAAAACGAAGCCATATAATTTCTCATAATGCGAAACATCTCATATTTTTATGACACCGATTTTTTTTTTTCCCCCTCGATTTACTTCTAATCGTATTTTTCCAAAGAACTCCGTGCACATTCACAGTTGTGGCTATAAATGCAGATGTACATTGTGTGCAATGGTTGTTCATAACTATGAGACAACTATAATATTAGACTTTTCTCTTGGTCACATTCTGCTAGTAAAAAACAAGATTAAAAATGTCTAGAAAAAAAAAAGTTTTCAGAGATCGAGACCTTGGGGAAAAAATTATTACGCTGGGTTTAAAAATATAAAAACAGCGTTCACCATAGCACAGTGGCCTCACAGCAAGGTCGTGGGTTCAAGTCCCGGGTGGGGACGAGGCTTGGAACACTGGCCTTTCTGTGTGGAGTTTGCATGTTCTTCCCGTGCATGCGTGGGTTTTCTCCGGGTACTCTGGTTTCCTCCCACCCTCCAAAAATATGCATGTTAGGTTGATCGGCCGGTGCCAAATTGTCCCTAGGAGTTAGTGTGTGTGTGGATGGTTGTATGTTTGTGGCACCGCGAAAGACTGGCGACCTGTTCGGGGTGTGCCCTGCCCCTCACCTCAAATCAGCCCCCCGTAACCCTGTAAGGGATGAACGGTTGAGAAGGTGAATTGAATTGTATTCACCATCATATTTGCAATTGCAGTTTAGTAAAAACTAAAACATATCTGAAAGAAAATGGACTAAAGTGACATTTGGGGTGAAGAAAAACATTTAATTGTCCATTTACGAGTGTTTATCAAATATCTGTATAAATCCAACATGAGAAAACCAAATAAAACCGAAATGTTTGCCTGTTTTTCTTTGCCATTTGCCTTTGTTTTCTTCAACACAATCAGTTCGAGAAACACACTGCACTGGAAGCCAATGTTGAAAGTTTTTCCAGAAAATAATCTTCAGGGCAGTAACACGGAGAGTTCATGTTATTAATCTATTTGGAAAAAATCAGACTTCAAACAAACTGCAAACACAAGAATTGAGCTGGCTCTGAGAAATAAAATATGACTATTTGGGAGTCAGAGTTAGAAATTTAAATATTTATTCTAACAGTACAGATATTGCATAACTTTTCTTGATTCATGTTTTAAACCAACTTTTATTTGATAGAATTTGAAGAGCTCTGCCATCCGGGAGGAGCTCGGTGTCGAGCCGCTCCTCCTCCAGGTTGAGAGGAGCCAGATGGGGTAGTTCGGGCATCTGGTCAGGATAATCACAGTGCAAGGCTAGAAAAAGTATTTAGCCAAACGTGCAGCTTAAAATGTAGCTGTGGTGTGTTCAAAGACAGCTCGAGCTGTTTAACATATTGAAATTCAACTATTTCAGTTTGTTTTCTTCATGCAAAGAGTTTTTATCTTGCTAATATTTGTGCAACACTTTGAAAGGTTCTGTTTGTCAAACGGACTCTAGAAATAAAGTGGTTTGGATTTCCAATGACAATTTAATTAAATAGTCTGCTTATAATTAATTTTCTCCAGTTAAAAAGCTGCAGTGTTGAGGCTTAAATAACTGCGGGTTGCCAACCTCTGAAATACACAATCGACTCGTGAATTGTTTGCTTTATTCCAAGTACAGTAAATTGGGCTGTCTAGTTAAAAACATTTCATTTGAAATCTTGAGTGGAAAACTGCTAATCAACTGAGAAACCTCCAAACATCGGCTATATTCTGCTTTTCCAATCAAATTTCTGCCAAAAATGCTGAGTACTTTGAGTTTTCCACAGAAAAGTTACTCAAAGTTTTTGTTGTTAATTAGGTTTCTTAATTTGCTTGTCTGAAAAACGGTCTAAAGAAAAGTGTACTTCAGTTGTCTCAGTTCATTAATCATATCACTTACGCATGTTCGAATACTGGAGACAGATTTCCTTTTTGTGAAGAAGGGAATGATTAAAAAGACTTTGATCAATGTTTTCTGCACGGTGTTTATCCGACAATTACACCTGCCTCTGTTGTGTTTATGTGGTGTTTGTTGGCTGTAGGATTTCCCGTGTCTGAGACAAAGTAGAAAAAAAAACACTTCTTGCAATGTACTTAGTTATTTACAAAGATCAAAACAACAAATTGGGTGGAAGCCAAGAAGGAGAATCAGCATGGAGAGAGTGCGTGCCAATTTTAAAGGCCTGGATCGAGAAGTTCAGCCTCTAATTGCTGATTGGCTACATCAGGCAGACAAAGATTTTTTTTTTTTTTGCTACATGTGGTGTAAATCGGCTATCTCGTGTACGTGGGCACTAAAGTCACCTGGTTACTGAATGAATTCATCAGGTAAATAAGACGAGTTGTGGAACCCAGACATCGCAGTGTCTAAAGACCGGAATTTGAAATCAGGAGGGGGTTCTGGAGATGATTAAAGCCAAGAATTTTTAAGTCTTATTCTTCTTTCAGCATTTCCACAGCAAGTTAGTTTCTTCCATCTAACCCTATCTGCTGCATCTTCTTCGGTCACACCAATTATCTGCATGTCCTCCTTCACTGTATCAATGAACCTCCTCTTTGGCCTTCCTCTAGGCTTCTTTCCTGGTGGTTCCAACCCAGCACACTACGCTACCTTCGCAGTGATGGCAAATAATTTATTTTGAGCATAAAAAAATGCATGTTGCAGATAAATAAAAACTTTACACTAGGGACTGACACATTCACTGATTGTCCAAATGAGAATACAGTATATACAGATAGGCTGACGATATTAACACTCCTCAAGAAAATGGCAAAAATGTTGTTAATTGAATTCGAGGATTTCTAACTAAACTTTTGTTTTGTCATCTGAATCGCTTAAAGACATTGCATGGAGTGCCAGATCCTGTCCCGGGCCACATACACACAAACTACCATACATACTGTACACACACTTATTCCTAGGATCAATTTCATTGCAGCCAATCAACCTAACATGCATGTTTTTTGGAGGGTTGGAGGAAACCAGAGTCCCTGAAGAAAACCCAGATATACACAAGTAGAACGTGCAAACTCCACACAGAAAGGCCAGTGTTCCAAGCCTAGTTCCACCTTGCCCTCGAACATCAATGTTCTTGCTGTGAGGTCACTGTGCTAACCACTGCGCCACCATGTCGCCCAAAACTCATCCTAAACTTGACGTTTATTTCATTATTCATGTTTTGCGCTTAAATATATTGCATAAATAAACTTTTACTCCACTCAATTTTTTAAATGATAAAAATGATAAAAGGTTAAATATTTTTAAAACCTAGAATAAAAAAGCAAACACCAAAGTACCGTTCCGTCATCTTCCGCTTGTTCCGGGGCCGGGTCGCGGGCGCAACAGCCTCAAACGGGAATCCCAGGCTTCTCTCACCCCGGCTGCATCCTCTAGCTCACCTGGAAGGATCCCAAGTCGTTCCCTGGCCAGCTGTGAGACATAGTCTCTCCAGCAGGTCGGAGGTCTGCCCCTTCGCTTGGTCTCCTCCCGGTGGGACGTGCCCAAAACACCTCGCCCACAAGGCGCTCGGGGGGCATCCTGACCAGATGCCCGAACCACCCCATCTGGCTTCTCTCAACGTGGAGGAGAAGTGGCTCAACACCGTGCTCCTCTCGGATGGCAGAGCTCCTCACCCGATCTCTGAGTGAGAGCCCAGCCACCCTGCAGAGGAAGCTCATTTCGGCCGCTTGTATCTGCAATCTCATTCTTTCGAGGTGAGGGTGGGAACATAGATCGACTTGTAAATCGAGAGCTTTGCTTTTTGGCCTTTTTTTACTTGCGTGTGCACCAGATGTGCACACCTATATAGTTCACACAAAAAAGTCAGTTTTAAAGCTTTCAACATATTGGAATAAAGCCTATGGCCAATTTCTAACGAGACATTTTTGAAGCAGCAGTGCAAAATCCAAAAAAATTCCAATATGTTAACCTGAACTTCCAAGACTTATCTACAAAACATGGCATACTTTATTCAGACAACAATTTTCTTACTTTCTTCATGGTATCTCTTCAATATTATCTCACTCAACCTTTCTAAAACATTTCTGTAATGGCGTCAGAGTCCTTCTTGTCTCTCCCGCAAATATAAACACACACACACACACACTAGTGTGTGGCAATCTGTCAACAAACACATTGCCATAGAAACATAGCAACAACTTCCAATGCGCACTCCCTCCCATTTTCTGCACCCTGGTTAGAGGAGATAAAATGCTTGTAAATTTTGAAATGTTCATTTTTAGAACACAAAAAAATACATGATAAAATAGAAAACATGTTCATAATAAAAGTCATAAAAGGTCAGCCTTCGAGGTTGTGTTTTATTTATTCTAACTGAATAAATTGAATAAACAAACAATAAAAAAAGCTCAAAGCCATGCAACATTTAATTATTTGTCTCTCTGAACTGCCAACTTTACGACTTCTCTGTCATTTTGCTTCATTGTTGTGTTGAATTTTACACAACCATGCTAGTGTGATGAGGTTGCTGCACAAACAGCAACCTCACAGTTTTGGGTAAATCTTACATGACTTTAATTTTACTTCCTCATTTAACTTTAGCCAAAATGTCAATTCGAAAATCTAAATTGGTAGGAGGACGGTGGTGTAATTGGATGTGTACTACGTCAGGACTCCAGTTTAACAGTCTGACACAATATGTCCTGTTTAATTATCACAAAGCAAGGTCAACAACAACGCAAGAGTAGTCATAATGGTATTTGTACCATTCGTGCCACATGCTGCTGTCGCAAGTAGAATTCCAAATGCAGAGTCTCCTGATTGCAATTTGTTTTTTATTGGCTGTTTAACAATATTACTACCTTGCGTTGTGCTTGTGTCAGCTTTATGCTGAAATAATGCTGATGACGGAGCAGAAAGACAACCACTAAAGGATGTAAAGTAATTAACAGAGTTGGCCAGGTGTTAATTGAGTGTTGTGTGTATACAAAGTATTTGTAGTTAGGGTTATCTGAGCATCAGTGTTTTAATAACGCTGCCAAGGCACATTTCAGTTTACAGAGCAGAAAAGTAGAATGCCCACTGCGGGTCAGGGACAGGGTCCTGCCCCAAGTGGAGGAGTTTAAGTATCTCGGGGTCTTGTTCACGAGTGGGGGAAGGATGGAGCGGGAGATCGACAGGCGGATCGGTGCAGCGTCAGCAATAACTAGGACGCTGCATCGGTCCGTCCTGGTGAAGAGAGAGCTGAGCCGAAAAGCAAAGCTCTCGATTTACAAGTCGATCTACGTTCCAACCCTCACCTATGGTCACCAGCTGTGGGTGGTGACTGAAAGAATGAGATCGCGGGTACAAGCGGCCGAAATGAGCTTCCTCTGCAGGGTGGCTGGGCTCTCACTCAGAGATCGGGTAAGGAGCTCTGCCATCTGGGAGGAGCTCGGTGTCGAGCCGCTCCTCCTCATGGTCGAGAGGAGCCAGATGGGGTGGTTCGGGCATCTGGTCAGGATGCCCCCTGAGCGCCTCGTGGGCGAGGTGTTTCGGACACGTCCCACCGGGAAGAGACCAAGGGGCAGACTCCGGACCCGCTGGAGAAACTATGTCTCACAGCTGGCCGGGGAACGACTTGGGATCCTTCCGGTTGAGCTAGAGGATGCAGCCGGGGAGAGAGAGGCCTGGGCTGCCCGCTTGAGGCTGTTGCCCCCGCGACCCGATTCCAGAACAAGCGGAAGATGACGGAACGGAACGGAAAAAGTTGTTCAATGTTTAGGTCGTGCAAAGAGACCCCGAAGGCGTGAGATCTCAGAGAATTCACAGAGTTAAAGAAACCACCAGATGCATCAAGTTATCTAGCATAATAAAAATTCACAGAAAATTAAAACACTACCTTGAATCAGCCGGGAAAGGTTCCGGCACACCCCGCAACCTTGTTAGCGATGGATGGTTCAGAAGATGAACGAATGAAAGAATTCAAACGCAAGAAATCTGTTGGCTAAATTTGACCTAAAAAAAGACCTCATTCATTTGTACAAGATAGCTACACAGAGTGTCCCATACTTGCACTCCAAAAAAAATATCCTTCCAACAATTTTCTGAACAGTTTCTACAAAACCGTATGTGACAAGTAGTCAACACCAAAGCTTTGAATAATATGTCTCTTTGTCAGGGAGACAGTGGCTCAGTGGTAGAGCGTTTGCCCGCGGACCGGAAGTTAACTGGAAGTTCGCGGGTTGGATTCCCACTGAGTTCAGGTTTAGGGTCCTTGGAGTGGACACCTAGCCCCCTGTTTCTCCCACCACTGGCGCCATCGTAGCTGCCTGCTGCGGTGTAGAAGTGCCGCACACAAATTTTTCTGATGAGGAATGAATATAGTATGTAAAAATAAAAAATTATATATATATATAGCAAACTTTATCAGTTCATCTATAGTTGGTACCAGGTAATTGTGGGCAGTTTAAATAAGATCCAATCACTGGTTTGGAAATATCCCGTTCACAAAAATGTTACAGAAGCACAGACAGCTCCGAGTGCTTCATGATCCTCCACGATCTGTAGGCAAAGGCATAAAAATAAATGGAGTGGCAAAAAAAATGTTTTGAATGTCTAAGCGCAAAGCAGACTAAGCAAACCAGAAATCCAACAAAACTTTATCTGTATTATAAAAAAAATCTTGGGGAGTTCAAATATTTTAAGCAGCACGCAAAATGAACCATTACAAAAGAAAAACTAGAAAAATTAGGTTAAAGCAGTGGGACATGTTTGTCTGGAGTTTTCATAGATGTTTTCAGATCAGCTGGGAAAAGTGTCTACGAAAAGAGAAATTCAAAGTTTTCAAGTTCAATTCCCTGCCTCCACAAACCAATCCCAAACAAGCAAAAGGGAATAAGAAAGAAAACGCATTGAGTAGCTTTTTGTTCACACTTGACACACCAACAACCTGTGCTACTTAAAAAACAAAGTCCAAATAAAAATCGGAGTTACATCCAATTTGACGGTGATGCTGCCTTCTCTGCAATCTTCACACTTTTTATTTAACATGTATTTGTGTTTTTATTGAGATTTCCCAAAAGGCAGGATAAACAAAGGATTAAAATGGCTGATTCACACCACCCCAGTGATGTGGGATTTTTTTTTTTTTTAAAAGCAATTAGAGAAGCAAAATGATGTTAGAAACTGATGTAAAATGTGCATCATACTGGTGTGGGCCTTTGCCCTATCCCAGGAGACGTGGTGGTGTGCAGAAATAAGTACAACCGCAGTGAAAAGATGAGGACAAGAGGACGTGGTATAAAATAGTAAGTAAAAGAGTAAAGAATTGTTGTTCTGAAAAATACTGATAGAACAGAAAAGACGAGAGATAGAAAGAGTTTTCTATCCTAACAAAACTGATGAAGAATATTGTGCTAGATAACTCAAAATCTAAATCGTAAACCACATGATTATTTTTGTTCCAAACAACAGCTCATTTGGTCTTTTTACTAGATTCTCAAAATACAAAAGTATTGCAGACTTTTTGTTAAACAATATTTGCATAAAAGAGCTTAAATTTAACAAGCGAGCTTTAAAAATGTGTATTGCAGTTAAAACAGAAATAGCGAAACATACGGCGAGTGTGTGAATGTTGTTGTTTGTTTTTATCTTGGCATATTTGTCGCCCCGCATCCTCTCTCAAGCTCAGTGAGGAAGTCCCCCAACAGATGGGTTTGTTTATGTTTAATCCAGCTAAATTAGTTTTGGGCAAATTTTGGGTTTCGACAATTAAAAGGGACCAAATACGAAGCTATTTTTAAAATGTATGTAGAATTGAATAAATTAGCTTTTTTTTCCCCGTTAGAATTGAGGTGGTGTAACTTACTCCCCGAACTCATTGTAAAATTTACAACAAACAATGACAAGAGTTTATCTAACAAAGAAAAATAAAATTGAGTCTTTTTTTTATTATTATTTTTATCCATCTTCTTCTTTCGGCATTTCCCTTTTAGGAGACACCACAGCAAGTCAGTTTCTTCCATCTAATCCTATCTGCTGTATCCTCTTTGGTCACACCAACTATCTTCATGTCTTCCTTCATTGTATCCATGAACCTCCTCTTTGGTCTTCCTCTAGCCCTCTTTCCTGGTGGTTCCAAATGCAGCATCCTTCTTCCTATGTACTCTCGCTCTCTTCTCTGTACATGCCCAAACCATCTCAGTCTTGCCTCTCGAACTTTATCCCCAAAACCTCTAACATGTGCTGTTCCCCCGATTTCTAATCCTGTCCATCCTGGTCACTCCCAGAGAGATCCTCAGCATCTTCATCTCTGCTACCTCCATCTCTGCTTCCTGTCTTTTCTTCAGTGCTACTGCTTCTAGACCAAACAGCATGGCCGGTCTCACCACGGTTTTGTACACTTTCCCTTTCATTCTAGCTGAAACTCTTGTGTCGCACATCACACCAGATACTTTTCTCCACCTGTTCCAGCCTGCCTGCACACACTTCTTCACCTCTTTTCCACACTCTCCATTGCTCTGGACTGTTGATCCTAGATACTTAAAATCTTATTATTTTTATCCATCGCTTAGAAAAAGATCATCTGCAACCTTGTATTTGAAAAGTTATACCATTCGAAATATACCGGCATCTACAGTACATAGGTGTCAAGGAAAAGATACCTGACCCCTACAGATTAAGGAAGGTTAGTACCTGGAGATTCTGTTCACGAGTAAATGAAGGATGGTGCAAGACATCGAAAGTGAGATCAGTTCCACATCCGCAATAATTTGGACGCTGCATCAGTTTGTTTTAGATGAACAGAAAGCTAAAGAAAAAGCTCTTTGTTTACCAGTCGGAACACTTACCTACCCTAAACTGTGGTCTCCACCTGTACATGGTGACTTAATAATATTGTGAATACAAGCAGCCGAACTGTGCATCTGTCCAACAGTGGTTCAAAGAATCAGTTCAGATCAATAGTTTCCATTTCCTCTCCAGGTCAAGAGGAGCCAGATGGGATGGTTCAGGCATCTGGTCAAGATGCCCCTCGAGCGCCTTTATTTTTTTTTTAAATGCCAGTGCTGCACTTTTTTGTGATGAACAATCCCTTCTGTTATCTTTTTTTCTGATCTGAAAAATGATCTAATCCGTAACGCTTTTTAAATTCTTTTTCTTGACCGTCTTGAGACTTTGACTCAGAGGTAGAGCGTTCACCTTCGGACCGGAAGTTAACCGGAAGTTTGCGAGTTTGATTCCCACTGAGTTTATGTCTAGTGTCCTTGGAGAAGACAACTAACCCCCCCCCCTTGTTTCTCCCACCATTGGCGCTGTTGTGGCAGCCTGCTGCGGTGTAAAAGTGCAGCACACAAATTTTCCCGGTGAGGGATCAATAGAGTATGTAAAAATAAAATAAAATTAATGCACCCCTAGTGGCCTGGGCTCTCGCGCAAGGATAGGAAAAAGTGTTGTGATCCCTGTTCCTGCTTTTAAGAGGGTGTCTGTCTCCATGGCAATTTGCTCACTACCTGCAGATCACCAGCAATCAACAAGCTACATTAGCCATCCTCCACCCCCAGCCTGTGTCAGATTGTTGAGTTCCATGTGGTAACAAGAAGCCTTTAGTAGATCTTTGCTGATTTTCTTGCCTGTGGTCTTATATTCTGTTTTTCTTTGTTAAAGACACTTGCCTGCCTTGGACAACTCGCCTGCCCAAGAAGAACCCGCCTGCTTCGAAGACTGTGTTTTTACTTGATTAGAAATAAATTTTATGTTTCTCCTTTTCATTCTGTGTTCCACGCTTGGCTTCTTCCACACCTCTCCTCAACAAAAAGAGCTCTGCTATTCAAGAGAAGGGAGAAATAAAATCAGATGAAGTGGGAATAAAGAGGTCTGTGGGTAAAGCTGATCTTATGCAAATACACTGTAAGAAATAGTTCATTTAATTTGAGTAGAACATTAAAATAAAACTCAAATGGCTCCAAACTAAACTAAACAATACATAATTAAAAAAGAACCACACAGGTAGGCCTGAGTAAAAAGCCAAGTAAACTAATCAAAGTATCCCAGATTAAATCTAAATTACTCTACAGCTACAGAAGTGTCCTTCTTCAAGACTCCAACCTTGTCCAGAAGGTGACATCAAGATGCAGCAGTCATGATTCAACTGGTTTTCATCTGGTTTGCCTTTTTTATTCTGCTCACATACAATATTCTTTTTAAAAAATGTTTGTGTAAAGAACCTAAATGTAAAATGGACAATGTGCACATTATTTAAAGTTTCAAAATCAAGCTTATACCAATAATTTCTCACACTGCAGACTCTAAAAGCCTCCTTTCAAACCAGCAAAGTGCATTTGCTTGAACAAATGACCAAACTTTAATAATCCACTGTTCAAATGCATAAAGACAATTATCGCTTTAAGTCTTTACTTCTGTGTATTTTTTAAGTTAATAATTTATTGTACCAAAATTTATACAATTTATTGGGTTTTTGTCTATCGGGAATGTTTTATTATATATTAACATACATAAAAAAAATTAAAAAAATTTAAAAAAAAATCACTCATTGACCGCTATTCAAACTTTTGAAGGATTTAAACTGACAAAAATGACCAATTTTTAAATTAAGTTAAAGAAAATAGTGTTGCTTAAACATTTAGAATTTTTTTTTTCTTAAGTATGAGCAAAACGTAACAAAGGTAGAAAATAT
Source organism: Neostethus bicornis (assembly GCA_902685375.1). Classification (NCBI taxonomy): domain Eukaryota; kingdom Metazoa; phylum Chordata; class Actinopteri; order Atheriniformes; family Phallostethidae; genus Neostethus; species Neostethus bicornis. The sequence goes on along the minus strand of LR738542.1, from coordinate 8,238,734 downwards.
ACAGTATATATTATGTTGTAATATGACAAAAACACTTTAAATGTAAAACTTTTAATTTTAAAAACTGTAATAGGCAAAGATATGAACAGAAAAATCATCCCAGGCAAAGAGCTAGATCGCAGATACAAGCAGCTGAATTAATAATAATAATAAAAAATTTTATTTATAATGCACTTTACATTTCGAGTGGAGATCTCAAAGTGCTACAATGATTAAAAGCAATAATAAACAGTAAAAGTACATAAAAATCACAACACTAAAAAAGCCCTCAAAACTTTGTTAAAAAGCCTTTTGAAATAAAAATGTCTTCAGTCTTTTTTTAAAAACCTCAACGCTCTGTGGAGCCCGCAAGCTCTCGGGAAGAGCGTTCCAGAGCCGTGGAGCAGCTGCCTGGAAGGCCCTGACCCCCTTAATGGAGAGTTTGGTCCTTGGTTGGTGCAGGCAGTAGGAGGAAAAGGAGGAGGAGCGCAGGCTTCAGACAGTGGTGTGGAGGGTTAGGATATTGAGCTTCCTCTACAGGGTGGCTGGAGCTCTGTCATCCTGGAGGAACTCTTGCACCTCCGAGTTGAGAGAAGCCAGATGGGGTGGTCCAGGCATCTTGTTAAGATGCTTCCCGAGCGCCTTGCTGGTGAGGTGTTCCAGGCACATCCCAACCGGGAGAAGACACAGAGGCAGTCCCCGGACCCGCTGGAGAAACTATGTCTCGCAGCTGGCCGGGGAACGACTCGGGATCCTTTCGGGTGAGCTAGAGGATACAGCCGGGGTGAGAGAAGCCTGAGCTTCCCCTCTGAGACTATTGCCCCCAGATAAGCGGAAGAGGACAGAACGAAACGGAATCTCAGGCAAAAAACTGCACGTTAAACAGGATAAAATCTTGAGGGTTTAAGTGCTTTTATTTAAATCTATTGTAACAACTTAGGTAGAAAAAAAATAAGTCCCTACTGTATTTAACGGCTGTGATTAACTAAAGAAAGCTAAGCTAAAATCCTTGGTCTTTCTCACTATGGGAAAGTTTATGTGCCAACACTGCACTGACCTAGATTTGAAGCAGAGTTAAACACACATACTGGCATGCAACAGCCGGGGTATCTCAGGGAGCAGATGTCAGAGCTCAGTCTGTCATATTGCTCTGCTCCAAACCAAGTGGCCAAAGTAGACTGATCTCATAAATATGACATGATAATAATAAAAAAAAAAAAAAAGTCTTGCTCTCTAAGGAAGTTTATATATGTAGAAAAAACTATTTTTTGTGCCTAAATGGACACTGTCAAGTTGAAAAAAAAACACAACTCCTTCAACACAAATCTGAAAATCCTCGAGAAATTGTTAATATTATTTAAAATAACTGCTACTTTTGAAATCGGCCAATATTCTCCAACGATCTTCTTAGAAGGGTTGGTACTAAGATCACTCAACAAGTTCTTTTGGTTGAGTTCAGCATGTTTTAAAAATTGTGAGAGAAGCTCAACATCTAGCTTGAAGCTGTAAATTTTTATAATTGCTATTTGCCTAAGAATTCTTATAAACTGGTCAAGCTAAAAACTAATCATACAGATTAATTACGTTTTTGTAAATATAAGGCCGCTAGGACATTTATGTTACATCCGCACACACGGTTGGAATTCAGGGAATGTGGTTTGGTGACCTCAGGATTGTGTCTCTGCTTTTTTGCTGATCGTGTAGTTCTACCGACTTCATCGAGTTGTGATCTCCAACTCTCTCTGGACCAATTTGCAGCTCAATGTTAAGCAGCCAGGATTGGAATCAGCATCTAAACTAAAACCATGGTCATCAACCAGTAAAGGATGTACATGGTAAGCATACTTTCTTGTTCCTAGTGGAGGAGTGCAAGAATCTCAACCACTTTTTACGAGTAAGGGAACGATGTAGTGTGAGGTCCACGTGCAGATTGATGCAGTGCCCATAAAAATTAGGACGATGCATCTGTTCGCCGAAAAGGGAAGCTTTTGAATAACCAGTCTAGTCACATTTCCATGCTGACTTATAGTTATCAGTTGTGGATAGTGACCGAAAGAACACTACCCCAAATTCAAGCGGTTGAAATAAGTTTAGCCTGAGACATACAACTGTTTGTTTCACGATATGAAAACAGTCTGACCTCGCAGCATAAGGGTCCAATCAGTCCACTGTGGGTAGGTACCGTAATTTCACAACCATTAGGCGCACCGTACGAAAAGGCACAGCCTCAGTTATGTGCGTCATTGCTGTATTTAACACATACTGTACATAAGGTGCACCGTACGAAAAGGCGTAGTCTCAGTCACACACCGCCTTACAACAAGAAACACGCAAGTATGCAAATGTGCGTATTAAAAATAGATCGGGAGCAAAACAGAGTTTGGTTGTACTTTATTTAAGTAGTATAAACAAGCACATTACCGGTAATAGTCTTTATTCAAATCCGTCATCCTCTGTTTTGGAATCGAACAGCTGCGCAAAATCCAACAGAGCAGGTCCACTTCGCTCCTCGCTGTCAAAGTCACTGTCTGTACTGTGCGGCTCCTCAGAAAGGATACCAGCTTTTGCGAAAGCTCGGATAACAGTACCAGCAGACACGTTAGTCCAAGCATCTACAATCCATTGGCAAACTGTAGCGTAACTCGCCCGGCGCTGCCTTCCACCCTTCGGGAAACTGCGGTCTCCTTCGGTCATCCATCGCTCCCACACTGCTCACACTTCACTCTTTAACGTTCTCATGCCTTTTCTTTCTTTCTAGACAAAGTATGAACTCTCTCAGAGAAACTAACCAGGTCCGCCTTTTCTCACGAATACCGCGTTTTCTTTTAGGTCCACCTTTTCTCACACACAAGGCGCACCGCACGAAAAGGCGCACCGCTCATTTTGAAGAAAATCTAAGACTTTTATATGCGCTTTATAGCTGTAAAATTACGGTACTCTTGATTTAACCAATGGTTCCTTTCTGGTCGGGACCAGACGGGATATTTGTAATGTGCCCGAACAGTCAGCGTAGAGTTTTACTGTTTAGCGACCCAGCTAGATCAACCACAATGTTTTGGGCCATAATGTCACAATATCTTTTAAACCAGGGGAAATCACTACTGCAATTAAGTTGTCATCATTTAATTGTTATTGTGTTCATAATACCAAAAAACTTGGAGGTAAAATTTTTAGTCCATATCGCCCATTGAAAGTGAAAACTGAAAACTTTCATCACTTTCGACTGAGCAGATCTTTAAAAACCTCGATTTTTCTACGACTTTTGGATAGTCTTAAGCAAATAATCCACTGCTCTATTGGGACCATCATGAACCAAATAAATTCACTTGAAAATGCGTCTTTATGTACTTTGTCTGTGTATTTTTAGTCTTTTATTTTAACAAAATAAATGTATGCTAATCTTTATTTTGACTTTATTTTGAATAATAGTAATATATTATTAATACAGTCATATGTTTTTAATGATACGAGGGATCAATGAGGTTTTTTTTTTATCATATAAGACACCCTATACGTCGTTTCATGAGAACGATGGTTTCCATGAATTTGGTACAGAAAACCAAAAAAAGGACCAAATTTACATCCAATTTGAAAATAAATAGAACCCAATGATTTTTATAAAAGAATTGTTGAAAATAATTAGAGGAAAATCTGCTACTCAATACAATTTCAATCAAATCTAATTATTAAAAAAAAAAAAGTTATTTAAAACGCATATAATTATAACGGCTTTTAAAGCACATGTAAGGCTGCAGATGAAAAATATCATTTACAGTATAAGATCCAGTTATAGAAGTTTACTTGTGATGCAGCACAATAACATGACAGTCCTGCTTTTGAGACTAGGATTAACCCATGGCGGCAGACTGCCATAAATAGGTCAAATGTGACTAAATGTTTATGATCCTATAGCACACAGAAACGTGTCTTTTTAAACGGGACATGTCGTTGTTTTTCAGTCTCGTCTGATCGAGACTGTTTTTTAAATACAATTGAATGTATATATTCTTATTTATTTTAAGTGATGGAAGACGGGGAGCAACGACCGATGATCATATGAGCAAGTCAACAAATAAACACATTTGGCTTTTGTAACAAAGGATTTAAATCTAGTTCATTTTTGGCATATTTAAGATTTTTACAACAAAGTTTTTTGTTTAATATAAAAAAATCACATGAGTCAAAGTTCATTCAAAGTAAACCTAAAGGAGAAAAATTAAAAATATCTTTCTATTATAAGAATCCCAGCCAGTCTAGCACTGGCTAATCTAGATTTAACCCCGGTCAGCATGACCATTTTCTAAAAGAAAAAAGGGAACACCAACAGCCACCAAACAATAGCAAAGTTAATTCACCGACACAGAGCACACACAGTGTGGGGGAGGGGGCTGGCTGATACTTTGGGGCCCATACTGATCCCAGATGTATTCTGTGGTGGGGGGTGGGAACTGAGCGTGTCTGCTGGGAGGTGAGTGGAGGCTCAGAGGCACAGAACAAGTGAGATGAGAGAGAGATAAATGCCCTCTGAGTAAGGCTCTCCAGACAGGCTTGTTTTTGATGATATCAAAAAATGAGGTAATACAACAGAGAATAGCCGCCGTGGCAATGAGCACTTTCCATTGCTGGAAGCGTGTTGACATGATCTCATATGTTTGGAAATACATTAACAGTGTAAGTGAGGATGACCCTGAATTACTCACAGCTCAACAAACTGCTTTTGTTAGCTCCCATTTATTAATACAGACATGCTGGATTATACAAGCTGATGAAAAGGACCGCAGATGGATACACAGATTCATTTAGTAATTACTTGTTATCTTAAGTTGTCGTTCTCATTTGCTTCTAAATTCCTCTGAGATCATTTTAGAAGGAAAAACAGTGCCGAATTTTTTGTATAATTTCTTGTATCTCTGTATCAGTTTTTATACCAGTTTTCAAATTCATCAGTGATATCTGTATGGTTGGCATCGACATCTTCTAAACTCTCTATGACTATATCATATAATAGGTAGAGGTCAATAAAATATTATTTACAGTACATTTATCCTACATTATGTGATAAAAATCACACAAATTTACCCCCCGTCTACACGTAGCCGGGTATTTTTGGCCTGCCGTCCACATGACAACGGAGTTTTTTTTTCACTCAAGACCGGCGCTTTTGAAAACTCCGGCCAAAGTGGAGATTTTGAAAAACTTTGCGTTTGCGTATGGACATGCAAAAACGGAGATTTGCGTTTTTATGCGTCCTGCTTACCTGCGACAAGTAACGCACATACAGTACGTCATTCGTGCGCGTCCTTGTTTGGATCGCAAACAAGGTTTGGGCAGCATGGACCCAATCTATATTTTCCTGTGTTTTATTAACTTTATAGTCAATGGCAACTTTTAAAAGCAATTCCACCTCTTTGTCGGTTCACACAAGTGAGATTCCTGGCGCCATGTTTCAGGTTTTGCAGAAATGACGACAGAGGTGCTCTGATTGGATAGCTCAGAACGTATGTTTACATCAACACTGCCAACTACTGGTCTGGCATGGTCATAATCACACTCAGAAGCGTATTTATACGGCTCTGTGCGGATGCGGATATTTTGAAAATGGTTACGTGTGGACGCGAGCGTTTTCCTAAAACGAAGGACAGCAGATACGCGTTTTCAAAAATACCAGGCTACGTGTGGACGGGGCCTCAATGTGATTTTTTTTTTTTTTTAGAAGGCGTTCCAACCCAGGACAGGTAGATTACGATTTTCTCTTCATTTAGAATAGATCAAGAGTGTCAGAGTCTGGTCCTCGACGACCGGTGTCGTGAAGGTTTTCCATGTGTTCCTGGTTCAATACAGCTGAAGCACATAAAGTGAAATCAACAACCAATAGAATTTGGCAGAGTGACTCGTGATTCAGGGTTGTAAATGCAAAGACACAGAAAACCTTCAGGACACCGGCCCTTGAGGACCAGACTTTGACTTTGATCTAGATCTTCAAGTGTTCTAAGTTCCCCATTCCTGCGATTGCTCAAACTAATCCAAACCAAAGAATTGATTTGACTTTAATGCAATCTGTTGTTTTACTTAAATTAGTTATTAAGAGTAGGTTAAATCCTGTTGTGAAGTGACTTGGGATTATGGTGTGTATTGTCTCTGGGCTGATAAAAGTGGAGTGATCTTAGCATTTTACATATGACAAGTGTGATGAAAGTTCATTTCATCTCATTCCTTTTCAACTTTTTTCCTTTTTTTTCTTCTAAATGTAACAGTTTTTGTCTATGTAGTTGAATTGAAGTCGTTATCCACGTTAAAAATGAAACCATGCAGAGATTTACAAATTCACTTGCTTCTGATTCCTGTTTATTTTGGTACGTTGTTGACAATTAAAAAAGCGCATCTGGCTGATTTTTTTTTTTATCTCTAACGGCTTCATACTGTATGTTCACATAAAATTTTGTTTCCCTACCACACTTCCTCCTAGCTGTCCAATCTCTCCGTACTGGTGAGAAAAAGAACAAAGGCAAGAGCAAAGATCAGAGAAAGATGATTAAAACTCATAGTGTTCTACCTTAATGAGACATGGGAAAGATGATGGGGGTTAAATGTTCAAAGGAAACTTCAGGTAATTGCCCTCTGCATTAAAATCACATGTTTAAACTTCGTTAGAGACTATTTTTTTTACAAAAGGCTTAACCAAAGATTTACAGATTTACTTCCCATTTTGTTCTATGTTCACCAAAATATCTATCAGTGGTGGACGGTGCATCTGTCATCTAGACCTTAAGTAGTGTGCCATCTCCATCTGGTATTTATTTAAAAAGAAATTCTTGTAATGTCGTGACCACAATCACTACCACAAAACCAAACTTGGCAAAATCCTACTAACCCGCAACCTCATCAAAATACCGCAAGTTTTTTGGCACCAACTACAACTTAACCATGTTTCAAGCTCGGCCAGTCTTCTTAATAAGTGACACTAGTCAGCTACAAAGAAAACTGTAGTTATAACGTATGAAAGGCAAGGGAGGGTGCCAATAAAAAAAATTTGATCACGCCCGCTGACGACGTGCCTGCCTTTTATCTCAAAAAAGCCTAATTTTATCACGTTATTGCTTGTTTATTTTACCATTTCTAATAATGGTAGAATTTGAAATTTAATAATGGTAGACATTGAAATTTCAGAAAAAATGTAATTGGGGGATTCGGCAGCTCAGTGGTTAGAGCGTTCGCGCGCGGACCGGAGGTTCGCGGGTTTGCGTCCCACAGAGAGCACGTCTAGGGTCCTTGGAGAAGACACCTAACCCCCGCTTCTCCTACCATTGGTGCCGTCGAAGGGCAGCCTGCTGCGGTGTAAGGAGTGCAGCACACAAATTTGCCCGGTGAGGGATGAATAGAGTAATTCATTTTGTTTTTTAAATTGGATTTGGGTTTAGACCTAATTAAAAAAGTATATATATTTTTTGTTTTGATACACAAAGAAAAATGCACCCGGGCTTCTAAAAAAAAAGAAGAGAAAGACAGAAAAATCTGGCAAAGTTGATCACAATCGAAAAACACAAAATTTCACAAGGAATACTTCACTGGATTTTTTTGTTATTACGTCTGCGTACAAAGTACAGATGACCATTATGCAAGATTATTAAATGGTACTTGCCTGTTTGGAACCGACTGTAAAAACCAATGAAAAATGATAACCTATATTTCGTAAGAAAGTACATTTTATTATTTTAAAAAGTGATTATTGGAAGTACTTTGTTATTCAGAATAAACACACTCCAACTAAACACTGCTAAAGTTGCCAAAAATAATATAAAACTTCCAATATTTTCAGAACCAATTACTGTTTCACAGAGACTGTGACATTCGTGTGAGAATTGGGGCGAATCATTAAAATTGTTGTGAAAGTCTTGGCAGCAGGTTAGCGTTTACGCCCCCTGCAACATCCTAAAGAAAACGCTGCTGTCTGCTCACATAAAGGTTCCCTCTCGTTTTCTAGGAGGTATGGACTCACTCTGCTCATAAAAGGTTCCTCTAATAGCACTAAACTTTTATTACAAGTAATTCCTTCCTTAATTAAAGCTTTTATTACAGAATTAGTTTCCTCATGGAAAGAGAACTCTTGGGTCTGCAGATTTTGTTGAATAAATTTTTTTTTTTAAATACAAAAAACTCACCAAGAGTTTATCTGGAAGTTCAGAGTTACATAAAAAATATCTGCAACATGTTTAAAGAGACAAAAAAGTCTCAAAACCTGGGATTTTCAAATATTTAACCTCATCGATCAATGTCTTTTTTTTTTTATATACTCTATTCATCCCTCACTGGGGAAATTTGTGTGCTGCACTACTACACCGCAGCAGGCTGCCACGACGGCGCCAATGGTAGGAAAAACGGGGGGTTAGGTGTCTTGTCCAAGTCCCAAGATGTGAGCTCAGAGGGAATCGAACTCGCGAACTTTCGGTTAACTTTCGATCCGCGGGTGAACGCTCTACCACTGAGCCACCGTCTCCCCCTTAATTAAAAATAATAATAGCCACTACGCCATGCTAAACGGAAAGATAATGTTACGTACGTATGTATACTTGAAACTAAAAACGAAGGCGTTCGATGGAGGAGCACATACCAAGAGCTTTGCTAGTTAACGACTAAGATAGATTCATTCATCTTGTGGACTGCTTATTCCCTGAGAGGGTTGCGGGGGTAGGGTACTGAGCCTATCCCAGCTGAGTCAAGTCGAGAGGCAGGGTACACCCCTGAACAGGTCGCCAATCGGTCGCAGGGCCACAAACACACAACCATCCATGCACACTCTTTCCTACAGAGAATTTTGTAGCAGCCAATTAACCTAACATGTATGTTTTTGAAGGGTAGGAAAAAAACGGAATTCCCTAGAGTAAACCCACACATACACAGGAGGAACATGCAAACTCCACAAAGAAAGGACGGTGGTCCTGGTCATCACCGGAGATTTGAAACCCTGACCTTCTTGCTATGAGGCCACCGTGCTAACCATCACATCAAGCTAATTATAGCTTGTCAAAATTAGGCAACTATTGCAATGAAAATGAAGTTTTACCCAGTGCAAGATGCTTGAAAATTTACAAACTGAAAAGAAAAGTACCAGACGCACACACACTGATACTTTTGTTGTCGTAACAATGCCTGTACGCAGCATGACGTCACAACCCATTTTTTTTTTTAAATAGAATGCTGTTCATCATCATCTTTTTTGTTTTTCCACTAAATAGCAGAAATTGTGGAGATATATTTTTCAGTTAATATTGCTCATCAACTTCTCTTGATTGTATTAAAGCAATAAAGTTGCAGTTCATTTTATCGCAACTGCTTTGGAACTTCAGGGAAAAAGAAATAGCAGTTCTGTCATAGCTTGTAGGTGGTTTTTAAATTAGCGTATTTTCCGCACTATAAGGCACCTTGAGTTTAAACTCTGCGGTGTAACAGTGTCTCTTGGTAGGAGCCATTTCCGGGTCTTTACACAAACACACAAATGGAAATGAGACGCCCTTTCATATATCCCAGCATGCACCGCGCACTACTTCTTCTACGGGGGAAATGGAGTCGCGGCTGCTTACCACAGTTGCGACACCTGTTGTAGCTCAATATTAATCCATATAAAAGGGGCTCCAGGTTAAAAGGCACATCGTGGACTTTAGAGAAAATTTAAGGTTTTTAGGTGCGCCTTATAGTGCGTAAATTACGGTAGTCAAAAGTGGAGATTGTAAAGGAAGCACAGGACAAAATCAGTAGTAAGTGTTAATAAAATGTTACAACTTATATTGACAAGAAACATGGATGTGTATTAAAGCTTCAAAACAGCATATTCGTTGATAAAAAAAGAAACTTATTAGCCATTTTCACTCTGATTTGACATCCTTGACCTTACCGTATACAGTCGTCGGAACTAATCTGGCTGGATTGAGCTGCCCCACGGTGTGTTGCACTCCATAAACTGTCCCTGAACACGTGCCATGTTTGGCAGAGAGACAAATGCTATTTGTTCGACAAGGCTAAGAGCTTATATTGATGTACGTTGGGTTGCTTCTTGGATTTCACACCAACATTAGATAGAATGAGTATTTTAACATCTCTTTGTGGATTTGAAAGCTTAGAGTTTAATGGTTTTGAACAAAAGCCACAACACTGATGAGGACATGTTGGCATAGACATTTTAATACCTTTTAATGTTTAAGAATATTTCAAGTGATCCAAACTCTTAATAATAAGTATAAAATAAATAGAATATTTTAAAATTAACAGAAGCGTCTTAAGAAATTGGACAATTATTAATTTTTAAATTTGGATTCCTCAAGTCGCCCGAACCGCAGCATGAAAACCACTTTGATGTCATGTTAAACTCCAAAATCAGCAGATTTAATCGCAGTTTGTATGAAGATGAAAAGCTAGAAATCCTAAAATATTGAGGTGCTTTTAAAAAATTTAGCTGTAACCTGAACATGACATCTGAATTTTACGAGATATAAACTTTTTTTCAGAGACTTTTGCTAAAGTCAAGTTGGGCTGAAAAAAAAAACTTATATATTTGGCACTTTTTCAAGCTTTTCTGTACTTTTTGAAAAGTTTCTTGGTAAAACAATGTGCACCCACATCCTTATGAGTAACAGCAGAATTGATTTTTTTGTAATACTGACAAAGCTGGAGTTTAATTTTGTCATACAATGTGGGTGTATAGATGTCATCTTTGTCGGAAAATATATATATATTTTTTTAATCCTTGAAAAATGTATTGTCTTTGTTTTAACGCCAAAACAATCTAATTAAATTAAAATCAGTTTGTGTCACATTTTGTGCAGACATGCCAGTGATGTGACAAAAAGCCTTACACGCATAGGAAAAACAATTTTTGACAAATCTGTGCAGCACAGAGCATGAAAAGTTCAAAGTAACTTGCAGGTTCTGAAGCAGGGACTAAAGCTAAGAAAAAAAGTCTTGCACTGCGTTGTGAGGGAACCATGGCTACCTTAAAACTGTTTTGTGGTGTAACACCAACGGGGTTTCCATGGTGGTCGGTCAATAAAACTCACACTCCAAGGCGACAAGGAACACAAAGCACCCCTTACTGTCATTAATTGCTTTGTCTCGCCCATAAATTGTGGCCTTATCCCAAGTAACAGATGCTTTAGACCAGTGGTCCCCAACCACTGGGCCGCGGACCGGTACCGGGCCGCATAGAATGAAGAAATAACTTCCATTATATCCATTTGGTTTATTTTTTGAGCCTTTATTATAAAGGTTTTCTTGATTCTTGATGACGATGTTTTAATTTGAAAAGTGACCGGATACAGAGTTACGAAGCTGACTGGACTTTAGAAACACTCTTCAGGTTTCAGGTCAAAATGGGACTGTCTGGTTCCAGCAAAACAAACTCACAACTCTGATTGATTTAGTCTTACTGTGAGGAGACTAACTGGTATTTTTATTCACTTTGTTTTTGTGATGTCCTTTATTTTGAAGGTATGTTTACCGTTACCAAGGCAACCGGATTACGTCGAGCAGAGAAAATGTTTCTGTGTTATAAAGACGCAGCTAATAAATTTTCTTGTGAGGACAAAGTGGATTTAAGTTCCGTTCCGTCATCCGCTTGTTCCAGGGTCGGGTCGCGGGGGCAGCAGCCTCAAGCAGGAAGCCCAGGCCTCTCTCTCCCCGGCTGCATCCTCTAGGTCAACTGGAAGGATCCCAAGTTGTTTCCCGGCCAGCTGTGAGACATAGTCTCTCCACCGGGTCCGGAGTCTGCCCCTTGGTCTCCTCCCGGTTGGATGTGCCTTAAACACCTCGCCCACGAGGCGCTCGGGGGGCATCCTGACCAGATGCCCGAACCACCCCATCTGGCTCCTCTCGACCTGGAGGAGGAGCGGCTCGACACCGAGCTCCTCCCGGATGGCAGAGCTCCTCACCCGATCTCTGAGTGAGAGCCCAGCCGCCCAGGATTTAAGTTTATTATTTATTTTTTTAAAAAAAAATTTTTTTTTTTTTTTTTCAGGCTGGTCTTATTTAGTTTTTCTGCTAAAGCTTTAGACCGGTCCGTGAAAAAAAAAAAAAAAAAACAGTCCGTAGCGCAGGAAAGGTTGGGGACCTCTGGTTTAGACCAAAAGGCATCTGAAAATTTCAATAATCAAATTTGGGTTTCTGTCAAGCATTTTGAGACAATTTTATTCAGCCTTAAAAATTACATCCTTAAATTGAAGAGCAGAAGTCAACAACTCCAAGTGTGATTTTACAGTCATTTTTTTAAAGCGTTGTTACAGACATGGCGGATTCCCTTAGCTAAAATTTACAAGTGAGCTTCATGATTATTACAAATTACCACAGGTCTCTTGATAAAACTAATCGGATAAAAATAGGTTTAAACTGTCTCAGAAATCAAGAAATCATACCACACAAACAAATAGCTTGTGTGAAAAAATATGAGTCTCTGCCAGATGGTTAGATTGTGATAAAACATATGTGGATATTTCCCATAGGGAAGAAGAGAGGCTGTCCATGTTTGGCAGCTTGAAATTACAGCTCCCACCGTGTCTGCTTCCAGTCAGTTTTTAGTAAGACATTTTTGTGCTTTTAATTGTGTATCCAAAAATAACTAACAAGAAATTGGTTTCTTTAAAAACAAATTAAAGCATGATGAACGACAATGCCAACAACAATTTTAAGGGTGCAAGAATGGTACAATTATTTTTTTAACATTGGGAATTTATCCATCAAATTGGGAAATTTCTGTGCTGTATTGCACCACAGCAGGCAGCCACTACAGCACCAATCTTCTTCTTCTTTCGGCATTTCCCTTCAGGGGTCGCCACAGCAAGTGAGTTTCTTCCATCTAACCCTATCTGCTGTATCCTCTTTGGTCACACCAACTATCTTCATGTCTTCCTTCACTGTGTCCATGAACCTCCTCTTTGGTCTTCCTCTAGTCCTCTTTCCTGGTGGTTCCAAATCCAGCATACTCCTTACTATGTACTCTCTCTCTCTCCTCTGCACATGTTCAAACCATCTCAGTCTTGAATTTTATCCCCAAAACTTCTAACATGTGCTGCTCCCCTGATGTACTCGTTTCTAATCCTGTCGATCCTGGTCACTCCCAGAAAGATCCTCAGCATCTTCATCTCTGCTACCTCCATCTCTGCTTCCTGTCTTTTCTTTAGTTTCTAGACCAAACAGCATGGCCGGTCTCACCCCGTTTTTTTACACTTTCCCTTTCATTTTAGCAGAAACTCTTCTGTCGCACATCACACCTGATACTTTCCTCCACCTGTTCCAGCCTGCCTGCACACGCTTCTTCACCTCTTTTCCACACTCTCCATTGCTCTGGATTGTTGATCCTAGGTACTTAAAATCTTCCACCTTCTTTATCTCTTCACCCTGTAACCTCACTTTTCCATTTGGAGCCAATGGTGGGAGAAAAAGAGATGTAGTCTCTTCGCCAAGGACATTTAGGTATGAACCCAGAGGGAATCGGAGCTAACGCTTACTCCTTATTGGACATTGTTAAAAAAAAAATCACTTTGATTTTCATTGAAGCAGGAAGTTTCATCTGGTTGTCTCAACGCACGGGAATCGGAATCAACCCCTTCACTGGACACTTTGATAGATTGATTGTATCTTACAGAAAACAATGACTAAGAGGAAAAAAATGTCTGTTTCTGCTTTCTTCCTCCACGTCAGGGCGGTATTGCCTTCACTGTGTACGTGATTACGTGCCGTCAAATTGTGTGTTTAGCTAAACACTATTCAATGTGTTAACTGGACATATACACATATATATATGTGTGAACAGTATATTAGAGGTGTAACAGTAAATGTATTTGTCCGAAACCGGGTTGTTTTTGAAACTACCACTGACATTGGGATGTTTTTTACTGGAAAGGCAAAAACAACTCGTGCTCAGAGAATGTGTTTCTGAAAACACAATTTTGATAAAAAAAAAGTTATTTTCCTCCTTTAGCCTCATTTTGAGCAATTCGGAGCTTTTGTTCACAAGCATGGAAAGTTCAATTTTACAAACTCAAAGAGCACTGATTGCTGGCGGTGAGTCATTCAGACATTGATCATTTTTCCATCAGCACACCTCCCGCTTCATTCAGACACAATCGTAACAGTTACACACTCTGCATTATAGCTCTGAGGAGCGACACACACTGCAGTAATAACACAGCTCAGGAAAAACATAACGTTCACTTCGGTGAAGCAAAGCTCTTTCTCAAAAGTTGCTGGTGTTTGGAAGATGAGTTGATAAGCCACGCAACTTTTGTAAGCTCCCTCACGCTTTACTGAAAGTCATTTTTAGTGAACAAAATAATATATTTGGGCACTTTGGACACAAATAATTCAGGTAATTATAAATAAAAAATACAGCAACTTTTTCTTTTATCATTATTTTAAGAACTCAAAACAAATATCTATCCATTTTCAGAACCGATGCAGCCAATACTCAGCCACTACCGCCAGAACCTATCCCGACTGTTATCAGGTAAAAAGTAGAGTGTTCACAAGTCTGACAGAAAACAGATTGAATAGTAAAACCTGATTTAAAAAGTTTTTAAGATGGGTCAGTTATCCCAAATGGCCACATGGTACACATCACCAACGCAAGGTCATCCTGTTTCCTGTCTGCTATGTTCCTTACTTAACAGCGTTGCTATTGAAACATGGAATTGTCTTCTGTGTAATTTACAGTAAGCCATAGAAAGTTGTTTGTGTTTCAGTTTGAATTCTAGTTTAAAAATTTTCTTTCCTAGACAATCCAGCATGGATGCTGTGATCCTCAAAATGATCAAAACTGCATCTTATTGTAGTTTTAACTCACATTCTCTTACTTTTTCTTCTTTTCTTTCAGTCTCATTCCTCTTTTTTTCCCCCACTCTTTTCTCTTTCCATCCCTCCTCTGTCTTCCATGTCAGATACAGCAGACAAACTAAAACTTGTACATAGATCATTAGTCATTTGAATAAAACTATTACAAACAAGAAATATTTTTTACAATTGCCTAAGTTAGCACATGCTGCCGACCTTGGTATACGGAATATGTGCAAGAAAACTAGACACCTTTCTGGTTTTTATAATGCCAAATGGGACAAATTCCACTTTCTCAAACACAGACAAATTTCTCTCTCTAACTCTGTCTCTCACTCTATGCTTATTGAGAACAAGCTTAACAACATGCTTTCAAGTCATACACACCCAAAATCTCCTATAACACTAGAAAATGATGCTAGATAAAAAAAAGTCAATATAGGGTTTGAATACCTGCTAAAAATAGTGTCAAAGTCACTAAGTTGGCAACACTTACTTCCTATCATTTAATTTTATTGTTTTTCCCACACACCTGGCGGTCAACTTGGGATCAGTCCTGCGATCGACTGGTTAGACACCCTTGGTCTAGATCGGGCATGGGTAAACTACGGCCCACAGGGCACATGCGGCATATGCGGCACATGGGGCACATGCGGCCCACTAAATGTTTTAATCCGGCCCGCCAAACTTGAAAAAATTAAATAAATAAACCTTGTTAGTGTTTTATTTGACCTGTAAATTTGATGTTTCCTCACTAGATGGCACACTTAACGATTATAGAAAGCCATTGAGCCCAATACACACACGTAAACAAGCGTGTTAAATGTTAAAAACAAGCAAAATGTTACATCACGCACTTAAATTTTAAACCTAGCGCCGCTAAATGAACGTTTTCAAGCCTTATCGCACTAGATTTCAGACCTAGAGCCGCTAGATTTGAAATTTAACGCTCTTGATGTAACATTTCGCGCTTGTTTAAAATCTAGCGCGCCATTCTTTCGCTCTAAACTAGAGGTTACTAAAGCATGTCGTCTATCTGCTCCTATTCCGACCTCCTGGCCAAATGTTAGAGCTCAATGTGGCCCTTGATGCAAAAAGTTTGCCAACCCCTAGTCTAGATTAACCCAGCTCACTGATCACCGTTCTACATGTCACAACTTCAAAATAGATTCTTTTTGGTTCTTCTTTTTACTGAGTCACCATATTTTTCTTGAGTTCTCACAACAAAGTTCCAAACTAAACAAATCAAGGACTTGCTTGTTTTTAGAAAAATAAGTATGTTCCTATGGTACATATCTATCGCACATACATTCTCACCTATGGTCACCAGCTGTGGGTGGTGACCAAAAGAATGAGATCGCGAATACAAGCGGCCGAACTGAGCTTCCTCCGCAGGGTGGCTGAGCTCTCACTCAGAGATCGGGTGAGGAGCTCTGCCATCCAGGAGGAGCTCGCTCCTCCTCCAGGTCGAGAGGAGCCAGATGGAGTGGTTCGGGCATCTGGTCAGGATGCCCCCCGAGCGCCTCACGTTTAAGGTGTTTCGGGCACATCCCACTGGGAGGAAATCAAGGGGCAGACCCCGGACCCACTGGAGAGGCTATATTTCACAGCAAGCCGGGAAACGACTTGGGATCCTTCCGGGTGAGCTGGAGGATGCAGCTGGGGTGAGAGAAGCCTGGGCTTCCCGTTTGAGGCTGTTGCCCCTGCGACCAAGAACAAGCGGAAGATGACGGAATGGAAAAAAAAAAGTATGTACAAGAAGAAATAAACTTCTAAAACAGAACGAAAATAGTTATAGAAACCTCCTGGAGACACAGTTGAAATACATTTGCAAATGTGCTTCTCTGAAGAATAATTTACTACACTAAAAGTGTATCACAAAAACATTCTGAAATGTTAATGCCAGACATGTGGACAAAGCCTTTTCTTTAACAGAGCAAAAATCAAGTATAATTTGACAAAAAACAACACCCTTCCGCAAATTACAGCAGCACTGGGTGGGATTGAATAAATTAAAAATATTAAACTAGAAAACTAGGATTTGTTTCAAGCAGCTCAAGAAAAACATACAGCTATTGAAAAGTCTTACTTTGACTAGTGTGGATTATTAGTGTCATTCTTTAAGATTTTTTCATTGTTTTTATCTAGCCTGAATCTAACCTAGCCTTCTTTGGGGCCAAAAGACAGATTGGTGCGGCGTCCACAATAATCAAGACACTGCATCGGTCCGTTGTGGCGAAGAAAGAGCTAAGCCAAAATACAAAGCTCTCGATTTACCAGTCTATCTACATTCCTACCTTCACCTATGGTCACCAGCTGTGGGTGGTGATCGAAAGGACAAGATCGCGGTTACAAGCGGCTGAAAATAGCTTCCTTCACAGGGTGGCTTGGGTCTCACTCAGAGATAGAGTGAGGAGCTCTGCTATACAGGAGGAGCTCAGAATAGAGCTATTGCTCCTCCGGGTTGGGAGAAGCAAGATAGGGTGGTTCGGGCACATGGTTAGGATGCCTCGCTGGAGAGGTGTTTTGGGCACGTCCTACCGGGGAGAGACTCAGAGGCTGACCCTGGGCCAGCTGGAGAGACTATGTCCCACAGCTGGCTGTGGAACATCTCAGGATCCTCCAGGGTAAGCTTGTGGATGCAGCCGGGGTGAGAGAAGCCTGGGCTTCCTGTATGAGGCTGTTGCCCCTGCGACCCGACCCCGGATAAGCGGAAGACAATGGGTCGAAATGGACTCTAACCTTCAAATTTTAAAGATAGCAACACAGAAATAACTCACGCATTGTGAAACAAGCAAAATCCATGGATAGTATAACAATGAGAAACAATGCAGAAACAACCATTTTTACACGACTGAAAAAGTCAGAGACTTATAACCAGAGAGCACACTATTTCTTCTTATTTCCTTTTTTATATTTCACAAGGGAAGACTGTAAACATAAAGAAGAGACAGGCAAACCCTCGACAGTAACTGTGAACACACTTCCATGCCAATCACAGATTCTCATTCTAAATCCAGCCTCTATGTGACCTCTGCAAGCCGGATTCTCCTGTTACAAGAATGTGGTCCACTAAACTCAGCCTTACAGCTGTGCTGCCAAATACACCAAACAATACACATAAAAATCTAACAAAAAACACTATTTACTCATCTAAATCAAATCAAGATGAGTTTATATTAATCCTGGTTAACTAATTTAGATCAGTTTCTCTGCTGATCACTTTAAAGAGCCCAAGTGTGGAGTAAAACTGGACTTTAGAGGGTGAGGCATTTAACATCAGCATGTGATTTCACATCCTTCTGGAATCACTGGATCAGAATCATTTGGAATGGATTGTGAGGAAGATCTCAAATCAGAGTTAAACAAAAGAGCAATCATTAGAAGACAAAGACATGTTTATAATCTGGAAAACATAGAAAATAAAACGAGTGGTCGTGGTATAAGGAGTAAAAATAGAGGTAACATGAACTGATGATTCCTGAAACAATGTGGTTAGTTTTAGCTTTGTTAGCTTAGCTTTTAGCAGCATGTTTCAGCACTCTGATACTGGATAGCAGAATACCGGTTAGATAATACTAGCTAGCAAAGTGAAACACTGAGATTTAAACCCAACAGGAGTAGACTTACAAAAATAAAACCAACATGAATGAACAGAGAAAATTTGAACGGCAAAATGTGTCTAAATAGAGTTTTATTTGGTGAACAAGCCCTCAAACAGCCCCCATATAATGAATAGAAAACATGGAGCTCGCCTTTTAGAAGCTAATGTTAGCAGCACGGTGATTTAAGTGTAAAAAATACAACAACATTTCAATTAAATTATATTTACAACGAATTAAAAGCTTGGAAGAAACTACTCACCTTTTAAATATTAGAGGTGACGTCCAGAAAACTGTACGCAGCGCCTTGTTTTAGACGGAGTACTTCCAAAGAAGAGGGGTAAAAAAAAATGGTGTCCTGTTCAGTTAACCCACGAAGTGTGATTTTTGATGATTTTTTTTTCACTCAGTGTAGACGCTCTCCGTAATCTTGTGGTGCTGAATGTGAGTCTTACACGCTTGTATCAGAGATGCCTCCTCCTCCCACGGTTCCTGCCAAATAATGACCCCTCCCCGAAGCTGCGACTGCAACACAGTAAAGCAGGTGCAGACGCTGCTGCGCCTTGCTTAAGTGCTACGCTTAGGGATGTGCGCATGCGCGAGCCATTCAAAACCACTCACCATGTAGGATTTCTGATTTTTATTAAAATCAAACACACTTTAATCGATCAGAAACTTCGGAAATATTTGCGTTACAGCAGCAATGCAATGCAAAAATAAATCGTGATTTTTTTTTTTAAAACATAATATATGAGACAGACTGGCGACCTGTTCGGGGTGTACCTTGCCCTTCGCCTTAAATTAGCCGGGATGGGCTCCGGCACCCCCCGCAACCACGAAAGGGATAGAAATTGAAATAGGGCTTGCAGTGTGGCCTCACAGCAAGAAGGTCAGGGTTTGAGTGTTATTTAACATACTGTATTCATCCCTCAATGGGAAATTTCTTTGCTGCATTGCACCACAGCAGGCAGCCATGATGGTGCCGATAGTGGGTTCGGTGTCTTCGCCACCTAAGCATGAGCTCCAGGGACTTGAATGGGCTACCCCCAGTCCAAGGGTGGGCACTCTACCATTGAGCTATCGCCTCCCCCATTTCCAGATTGGACAAGGCTTAAAACACTGGCCTTTCTATGTGGAGTTTGCATGTTCTTCCCGTGTATGCTTGGGCACTCCAGTTTCCTCCCACCCTCCAAAAACATGTCTATTAGGTTGGTTGACCACTATGAAAATTGCCCCTAGGGATGAGTGTGTGTGTGTGTGTGTGTGTGTGTGTGTGTGTGTGTGTGTGTGTGTGTGTGTGTGTGTGTGTGTGTGTGTGTGTGTGTGTGTGTGTGTGTGTGTGTGTGGTTCTCTGTGCGTGTGGTCCCGAAGCAGACTGGCGACCTGTTCAGGGTGTATCCCGCCTCTCCCTCGAAATCATTTGGGATAGGCTTCGGCAATCCCGGGAACTCCATTAGGGGTGTGATCAGACCTCTGAAGCTAACCAGGATGGACCTGGGCAGTATTTGGATGGGAGACTGCTGCAGCCCAAGGTGCCACAGTGGGATGGTGGTTGAGAAAAATTGTCGCTGTGTCCTTGGGCAAGACAGCTCACCCACGTTGCCTAGTCTAGCTGGTGTGTGTGTGTGATTGGTTGGGGATAGTTAGAGGAGCTGATGGCACCAAAATGGTAGCCTCACTTCTGTCAGTCTGTCCTAGGAAAGCTGTGGCTGCAACAGTAGCTTACCATCATGTGAATGAGTGGTGCATATGTGAAGCGCCTTTGAGTGTCCAGAAAAGCGCTATATAAGTACAACACATTATTATTATTATTATAATTATTATAAACGGTTCAGAAGACGAGATGAAAGAATGGGTTCTTCAGAGGATTTATCTGGAATGCAAGAGAAACTTTTTTCTCTTTAAAGTCATGCAGAAAAACGTGAGATTTCATTAGAATCCGCAATTAGTTTTTGTGAGGGATGAACAGTTGCATGCAACAAAAAAAGCAGAGGAGTGGGTTGCTACGGTGACAGGGCAGCACTGCCGGACTGTAAATAAATGACAGGGTTTCATACTGATAAACATAATAAATACGCTTTTATTCATTTTTTTACACAAAAATCATGAGATCAACCAAAACAGTCTTTGGGAGATACAGGTAGAATTTAAAAAAAGAAATAATATGCAAATAAGAGAAAAACAAATGATGTCATTTACTCTTCTATTTATTATTTCATAAAATAAATGCCAAAATAAAATCAGAAAAAGACAATGCATTATATTGCATTAGTAATTAAATCAATTTTATTCCAAAATATTATTTTAGCCTTAATAGCGTGTTATTTTTCAATTTCCTACGATTAAAATAGTCTTTGAATGTCTCAGGCTGCATGGGAGTAAATGTGACTCCCACAGGGTGAGCTGGATACAATTCAATTCTTTTTTTTTTTTTTTTTAATGTCAATGTCCATTTTTTTTCACACAGAAAACTGAATTTAAAAAAAAAGACAAAATAATTTTTAATCTGAACATTTTTTTTCACTGATCAAAACAATGTCAGCCCTGATCTAAGACTGTTTTTTTCTTGGTTAAGAAAGAGGGTGAGGCATAGTTCAGTGGTAGAATTCCCATTTTTGGACTCGGAGAGTTGCCGGTTTGATTCCTGCTAAGCCCATGCCAAACTATCCCTGGAGAAGACACCTAAACCCCAGTTACTCTCACCATTGGCGATTGGCCATTGGCTGTCTGCTGCGATGCAATGCAGCATGTTGGCCTCATTTCCCATGAGGGATTACTAAAGTATGATTAAAAGAAATAAATAAAAAACAGAAAAAGTGTACTAAAAAAATTTTTTGGAAAAATATCAGAAGAAACCTCTTTGAGATCCACATGAAAGAGATCCCCTTCAGCATTGACAGGGAATAGATCTTGTGTTGTTAATTATACATCAGCAAATCCAACCTTAAAGCTATTTATTTGAAAAAAATCAGCAGATTGGCTTCATCCAGAGGGAAATGAGTGGTAGCTTCGGGCTACAGGTGAGAGGGACTAGAGATCAGATCAGGGCCATAGGACAGGAAAGCTAGGAGTCAGCAAAAGTCGATGCAGACACATCAAGCACTAACGCCTCCTCAGTCTGGCGATGCCCTGGATGGGTAGACAGATGATCTATCAGGGATCAGGAGCAGAACTGAATAAGAAAGACATGGCATGAGAGGGAGACAACATACCCTCCCTTATTAGCACAACTAGTAGTTTAAAAAATCATTTGGATATCAGTAGATTGGATGGAAAGCCTGGATTTAGCCAAGGGCAATGTGTATACATCAAGCATTGATTTAGTCGGTCGGGTAGAGAATAATGAAGAAAATGTATCCAAGTTACATCACCAGGAGAAACGCATTGAAAAAAATAAATGTCTTTTGTAGGAATCTGGGCCAAAACTCGCGTCTTTTTTTTTTTTTTTTTGGAGGGTACCAGGAAACTAGAGTACCCGGAGAAAACCTACGCATACGGGGAGAACATGCAAACTCCACACAGAAAGGCCAGTGTTCCAAGCCTCGTCAGGTTGTATAAAGTATATTTTTAAAGTTGAGAACAGAACTGACCAAGATGAGTTAGTCAGGCTGAGAGTTCCACAAATTTGCAGCCCTTACAAAATAAAAAGGAAGCCCAGCATCCGCTAGTAACAGCTTTGTTAGCAGTTTGTTGCAGCCATTAGGGTATTACTGTTCCAAATATTGCAAATAGAGACAAAAATGGTCAGCGTTCATACTTTTTTATTGTACCTAGAGCAGGGATGGGCAAACTTTTTTTATTTGCGGGCCACAGTGAGTTCTAACATTTGACAAAGTGGCTTGAACAGAAGCAGATGGATGGCATGCTTTGGTAGCCTAAACTCATTGGAGAAAAAAATATCCTTTTTGGGATATGGAGAAAACATGTACCTACTTTAATTTGCTAGGTTTTGATCCAACGTGCTTGTTTACTTGTATATTGGCCCCAATGGCTTTCCACATCTGTGCACACTTTATTTTGACAACGTGTGCATCACAAAGACACACACACATTTTAATGGGAGCAGTGTTGTTGTTTTCTCAACAAAGCCAAATATCTAGAGTGCGCCATCTAGTGAGAAAACATTAGAATTGCAAATAAACATTAACAAGGTTCATTTATTAAAAAGTTTCACTTTTGGCAAGCCGGATTTAAACGTTTAACAGGCCACATGTGGTCCACGGGCTGTAGTTTGCCCATGGCTGATCTAGAGGCTTAACGTATTAACAAAACAGACGGTTTTGAAGAATGTCTTAGTATTTTATATCTCTGTAGTTTAACACAGTAGAAACAGTTCTGGGTATCTATGACCAGCCAGAGAGTAAACACAGAGGTGTTTTTTTTTTTTTTCTCAGTGACCCATGTTTTTAAAGTCTTTAACTTGTAACTTAATGTAAAATCTTTTTTAAAAACAGATTCATCAGAAATGGGCTTTGTTGCAGTCACACAATCCTTTCGCCCTCTCAGTTTTTACCCACTTATTTACACTCAAGTGAAACAGATAGTAATTTATCAAATGTGAACCAGAACGACAATGTTTACCCAATATGTGTTAAAATGTATCATTCCATCATGTGATTCTGAACCTTCCAATGTGGCTTACCCACTGGGTTTGTCCACTGGGAGGCAGTCAGAAGGCACTCTAATTGGATGTCTAAACCATCTCAACTAGGTCCCTCTCCCGAAAATGAACAGGAGGTAATGGGTTTAACACCAGCCCAGTTTCAATTATCTGAGTTTTCACCTTTTCCTTTGGGATGACTCGAGTAGCACATATATAAAAATAATTTGGCTATATATCATCTATCATGTGCAGACGTGGGGTTAAATTATTCTGCATCACGTCATCAAGGTCTGACCAGAATTTCCACACAAACAATCCTTAAACGCCATACGTACTTTCCATTTCCAGTTTCAGACAAATCACCTTATCTGGCACTTTTTTTTTGACCTCTAAAATATTTCTAACTTCTTCTTCACAATACCTCCTACACCATCCTGCTTCCGATCGACACCATGACAGAACAACTTGAACCCTGCTCCTACACGTTTAGCATTGATATCTTTCCATCTAAGTCTCTAGGAGACACACAATGACTCACTCTCTATCCTAACCTGTCATAGCTCAAACATTTTAAGTTCCTACTCTTCGTCCTCCATCAAATATCAATAATAACCTATTATTAAGATTCTTTAAGTTTTTTTAAAGGTCCGTGATCTCTTGCTGGACCAATTATCCAGCAATTGGTTAATTGGTCCAGCAAGATTCCCATCTTGCTGGTTAATAAAATGGTTAAGCGGCCGGGATGGGAATCAGCGCCAACAAATCCGAGACCATGGTCCTCGCCCAGAAAAGGGTGCAATTCAACCTGCAGGTCAAGAACAGGGTCTTGCCCCAGTCCAGATTTGTCGTGGTGAAAAAAAGCTGAGCTGAAAATCCAAGCTCTGGATTTATCAGTGGATCTATGTTCCCACCCTCTCCTATGGTCACCGGCTGTGGGTAGTGACTGAAAGACTGAGATTGCGGATACAATTGACCGAAATGGGCTTTCTCTGCAGGGCGGCTGGGCTCTCACTCAGAGATAGGGTAAGGTGTTCTGCCATCTGGGAGGAGGAAGCTTGGGGTAGAGCTGTTGCTCATCTGGGCCGAGAGAAGCCAGATTGGGTGGAATCTGGCATCTGGTTAGGATGCTTCCCTAACGCCTCGCTGGGGAGGTGTTTGTGCACGTCCCACCGGGAGGACATTCAGGGGCAGACCCCGGACTTGCTGGAAGAAACTGTGTCTTACAACTGATAGTGGGAACACCTTGTGATGCACCCGAGTGAGCTGGAGGATGCAGCCGGGTCAGAGAAGCCTGGATTTCCTGTCTGAAGCTGTTGCCCTGCGACCCGACCCCGAAAAAACAAAAGACAACGGAAAGGAAAGTTTTTTTAACCAACAATGAGTTGCACTAAGTAAAAGAAAAGCTATTCCATAATTTTCAATGTTTATTTTTTGTACATATACTGAATAGATCTGACCCATTTGTATGTTTAAACATTGCCTCTGATCGTCCCCCAATTCGCCCCACATTTTGACCCAATATACAGATGTACAGAAAAACTTGGCATATTTTCTTCACCAACATAAACTAAGCACATTCAAATCAACATAGTTGTCTTTCTTTGGTGAGAATGAACATTTCTTACCAGACAAAGTTTATTCAAGTTTGAATTTAATTGCACTGTTGGTCTTTTTAACACCCCTCATCCATTTTATCGCAAAGGCTCTCTCATTAAAGCCACCACACCCTATCTTTTGTCTCAACTTGGACAACACCACTTCATAGTTGTCTGATCCTTAACAGCGCAAACTGCTGTCTTAAAAACAGCAGAGCACACAACTCCATTGCATTGAATAACTTTGTGGTTTTTGGGTACTTTTAGCGGAGAGAGGCTGGGTAAATAATGGCTAATTGGTACGCAGGGGCGGATCCCAGGGGGTGGAGGGCGTTGGGAGCACATGCCCCTCCTTTTGGTTCAAAAAAAAAAGAAGAAGAAGAAAGAAAAGGGGAAGAGTCAAGCTTATCCCCTTGCACAGCCAGCGAATGGGCCACCCCCTTCAGAAAATCCTGGATCCGCCTCTGGTACATATATATATTTCAAAAACAAACAAAACTTTAATCACATAGTGTCATTTAGATATAATGAAGTATAAAGTTTCACATGAAACAACATAAAAACTGTAAAAGTGAACAAACTAAAACCTTTAAAAAAACCAACTTGCATTTAATCAATCTCACTTTTCAGGTTTTTACAAAAGATTTTGCTGAAAGACACGATGTGGGGGATGTAAACTCTACAGGAGCCACACTACAATGACAGCAGAGGACAACACCTCTGGGATTATCCTGATCACAGTTGTAATTCACACCTCTTGGGGTTACGAAGCTTGACATGGGGGGTTTCCTTTAGCAGTGACCTTTCACACTGAGCAGGCAAAGCTGTGAGGACGACAAATACTGATTGGAATAACGCCGGGATTTTACCATTAGGAAAATAAATTATGAACTAGCAGTGGATAACTGAACAAAATGAAAAGTTTTACTAAATTGAAAAAGAAAAGGGAAACAGGCAGTACAAGAAATACTAAGCCATTTTTTTCAAAACTGTTTTTAAATACATTTGTTTGTATTTAGCCTATTCTGATTCCAGATTGCTTTGAAATGTTCAAAAACATCTGAAGGATAAAAGGCCAAACACCAATAGAGGTTATAGAAGAAAATGAGCTACAACACCTTAGAACAGGAGTGCCCAACTTTTTTTGTCTCAAGAGCTACTTTTCAAATATCAAACCTCCTGAGATCCACCAGTCTGGCGTTACCATAGTAAACCCGCAAAGATGGCTTTGGGAGACGGAGGGGTCACAACAGCAACAGGCGCTGCTTATTGATTTCAGGCTTAACAAAGCCACAGACTCAAAAATCTCCAATAAAACTAGAAAAAAGCCACAGGATTAGTCACTCATGTTCTTATCCGTCTATCCCTTACGGGGTAGCGGAGGGTACCGGAGCCCATCCCGGCTGATTTAAGGCAAAGGGCACACCCCGAACAGGTCGCCAGTCTGTCGCGGGGCCACACACAGACAACCATCCACACACACACATTCCTAGGGGCATTTTGGCACAAGCCAATCAACCTAGCATGCATGTCTTTAGAGGGTGAGAAGACACCGGAGTACCCGGAGGAAACCCACGCAAACACAGGGAGAACATGCAAACTCCACACAGAAAGGACAGTGTTCCAAGCCACCTCCCCACCCAGGACTCAAACCCACGACCTTCTTGCTGTGAGGCCACTGTGCTACCTACGGCGCCACCGTACTGCCGCCACCAGATTAAAGCTTTTTTTTTTTTAAAAGGGTCACTTAATTCCAGCAAAGGTCTGAATTCTCACTAAAGATAGCGTCAAAGCCGCTGAGTTGACATTGCTGACTTCATTTCATATTCTTTTTTTCCTACACACCTAGCGGTCGACTTAGAATAAGTCCCGGCTGGTTGGGCACCCCTGCCTTAGAATGTATCGTACAGTAAAACTGGAAACCAAAGCAGATGCTCTAGTTTGGGAATGATGTGACTGCTTTTTTTGGTTGGCCTCAGCAGAGATGAAGCAGAGTTCTGTGGCATCTGCAGTGGTCCTAAAGCTTCATTGGGAGACCAGTGCATCACATTAATCAAACTTAGAGGTAATAAAACTCCTGGTCAGAGTCTCTGCATCAACCTGAGAAAGAACAATAGAACCTTGGTGAGTTTCTTTGAATAGTAAAAGAGTGTTCAGATCCAACAGGATAGTTTACACTCCATTTAAGAAAAGATTATGCTTTTCTCAAGCATAATTACAAGATTATGCTTGTAGTTTTAAATATGGTAAGTTCTAGACACAGCAGAAAGACATTAAAAATAAAGCGTTATGTAGTTTACAGTCTCATTTTTTAATTACGAGATTTTGATGTGATGTTGCCACAAAAGCACAGATGGGCATTGTTCTTCTAAAAAAAGTTTAAATCTCCACCAAAGTTATCAGCGATATGTATAATTCAATTAGCTCAATTTGAAATGAATTTCTTCTTGATACATGAAATGAGAAATATTGATTTTATAGGAATAAAAGACGTATCTTTCTAAAAGTAATGGATAGTTATTTGGAAGTAAATAAAAGTAGTAAAAAAATACAACAAATGTCACAGCCCTTTTTTTTAATAGGAAAATGACACCTTACGCATATTTTTATTTCTGTAAACAAAGAAAACTACTCTTTTTTTCTGCATGGTCAAGGAGGGATCACTTTTTCCATTGACTGCATATTAGCTATCAAGGTGTCCCTCAGGGCTGCGTTTAGGTGTCTTTTTTGTTCTATTAAAATTATAAAAAGCTTTTAGATATCATGGTGGATTACTGTGGTAAGGTGGTGTGATACTCAGTTAGCATTACTTTAGAAGAATATTAACTCATAAACGCAATGATCACAATGATCAAGTTTCCTAGATTAAAAAAAACCCCAAAAACATTATTTTCTTGAGATTGAACAGAACTGAGCCCCTTGCAGCATCACATTTTGTCTCCATTATTAGGACACTTTCCTGAAGAGACAGCTTAAAGATGACTTTCAAAAATGTTTTCTTTTTCTTGTGGCTGTCTGGTGCAAATAGACTCGTACGCAGAACACTTGCCTCTTGGGAAGTGATGAGAGGGTTTTCCGTCAGCAGCTCAAAGAGATGGAGCTGACTGCCAGAAGAAATCAGGTCAGCGGAGTCAGTGACCTCTTTTAGGTCTCATTCTAATATGTCATCACCAAACTCTTCATGGATTAAAAAAGCTTTACCTAATCTGCTTTTGGACATTTCTCAACACAATTTTCTTCCCACGTTCTACAACCTAAACCTAGCTTCTCCTAATTGTGGGACTTTTTTTTTTCTTGTGTATGAAACACTTTGAATCCCGAGTCAAGAATTAAAAGACTAAAGAGGAGTAAATACTCCTCTTTCAACCTGGCAGTTCAAAACTCAGAATACTGCAGACATAATCCCTCTTCTTCTCTTCCCGATATGTCGGAAACATCGCGATCTGGCCTGTGTTACTGTGTATCTTCAAAACCTCTGAGAACTCTTTCCACACTTCCCATTTCTCTGCCCATTCCAGCCTGTTCAGTTTGTGGAGTCATTGCTGCACGGATTTGCTTAACCTAGCTGGTGAGGTTCCCTCCCTTCAGCCATGTGGCTGTTGGGAGTGCTTCCGCCTCCTGGATTTTGGAGGTCCTCTGTAATTGTGACCTCCATTGTTATGGGAAGGACTGGTGAAAGTGTGCATCGATCCCGAGAAAATTGTTTTCTCAAAAATGCGTTAGGGCGGATGTTGGTTTTATCTACTTATATTTTTAACTCAGTTGAAGAGACATTTGCTCGCGGTCAAGAGAACACCGGGTTGAATGCAGGAGTGTGTGAATGTTGATGTGTGTGTGCAAGTGTGTTGTGCAAGGGTATCTGTGTTTGAGATATTTTTAATACATATATGCTTTTGACTTTTTATGTTTAATGATTTTTCCGTTCCATTCCATTCCGTTGTCTTCCATTCATCCGGGGCCGGTTCGCAGGGGCAACAGCCTCAGACGGGAAGCCCAGGCTTCTCTCACCCCGGCTGCATCCTCCAGTTCACCCGGAACGATCCCAAATCGTTCCCCGGCCAGTGTGAGACATAGCCTCTCCAGGGGGTCTGGGTTTTGTCTGAATTTTAATTTTTATGTGTGCTTTAAATAATCTGTCAAGCTTTCTGAATTGAAACGCGCTGCAGTTTATGGAAAAGGAAACTTCTTGTTAGCAAACAGAAAACATGTTGTTTCCAGTCTTTGTTGGTCTAGTTGTGAAGCATATTTGTTCCCAGTGTAAGGCACGTCTTTGATGTGAGGCGTGTTTTCCCAAGAGGGCATTAAGAACCTTTGGGCTCTTGCTCACAAGTACAGGAACAATGGAGTAGCAGGTCAACAAGCTGATTAGTGTGGAGTCTGCACTTATTAGGATGCTAAATTGGTCATGGTGAAGAGTCATGCAAAGAGAGAGCTGAGGGGAAAAAGTAAACCTGCCAAGATTACCAGTCAATGTATGTTCTTTAGGACCCTGAGACTCATAAACCTTTGTGGAACGGGGTCCACACCCACAGGACAGGGAACTACATTATAACACAGGAAGGTAGCGACTTGCCAGGGGCAATGCAAATCAGGTCCCCTTCATTTCTACCTTTGTTCAGTTAGGCTGCGCTTTTTTCTCCAATTTCACCTATAAATCTGTAAATAAGGGGTCAGATTTTTACCATGACCAAGTAATGAATCTCTCTCATTGCAATGAATAAAGACTTTATATGACCATTTAACCACAGATTTTGATATTTTGAAAACTGCCCAACAGTTCTAGCCCTTGACTGAGGATGGTGCTCGATAGACCAAGAAATCAAATATACGTAGGTGAGCTGATAGTTGTGAATCAAGTATTGAATCAAGAAGGTGGCTGAGTGGTAGAGCATTTGCCCATGGACCGGAAGTCAACTGAAAGTTTGCGGGTTCAATTCCCACTCAGTTCACGTCTAGGGTCCTTGGTGAAGACACCAACCATTGGTGCCGTTGTGGCAGCCTACTGTGGTGTAGTAGTGCAGCAAACAAATTTCTCTGCTGAGGGATTAATAGAGTATGTAAAAATATCCAAGCAAAAAATCTGCGTCTTCATTAAATAAAATTTAAAAAACACACACAAAACAAAAATGGTAGCTTTCAAGAAAAAAAACGTGTTTATTTTCTTTTCATCTTTTTCTTTTGGTTTTTGTGTTGCAAAAAAATGAAAAAGAAATGTGTCTTTGTCTTTGGACAGGCAAACGATGACACTACATCTTACAAGTTTGCGAGATGGTTTATCACTTTCACAATTATGTATGGAATGGAGGTTCTTAATTTATCTAGTGCGTGGAAAAGGAGGCTCCCTCTTGATCTGGTCAACCAAAATAACCAATGCTTTTTTACTGATCTACCTCTGTTTTTGTTCTGTGAATTTTTTTTTGTTTCTTTTAAAGGTGGCGTTCTCAAACCCTCCATGGTCTCAAAGACACTGCTGCATCGCCCCTGGACGCCTACTTGGTCTTGGTTCATGTGTGGATCTGGGTTTATATCTGTCTCTTTCTTCACTTTTTTCTCTTTGATCACCTCTTGCTCATCTGCCAGGGTGTTGTTTGTCTTTTCGTGAATTGGAGACTTTGTATATATGTAAATTGTACCATTGTAAGCCATGTCTTTAACATCCTCCAGTGACTGCACGATATTTATTGTCTCGTTTTCCGCTCTGAAAAAGGTGTTCTTACTGTGCAGGTAGGTGTAGAAGTTATACAGGCAATAATTTGATGATTTGTAGCAGATTACAGATTGGAGCTGGTACTTCTGCGGTCCATCTGTTCCCATTACATCAATTATTGTGTTAGGAGTCACCACTGATCTGAATTGGTCCTCCACTGGCCGGTGTAAATACATTATTAGACATGGAGATGTTTGGAAGTCACATTGTGGTTTGCATGGGTTTTGACATGTGGCGCATAGTTCATCACAAGTAAAGGTGTGCTGAACTTTCACGAGGAGATTTTGAATATCATCCACAATAGTTGCTGGTGGTAGGACGTAGAAGGAACCCACGTTCGAAGACTGAAATACTTTTGAAAGACAGTAGTTACACTGTGTGTAGACCGTTGTTTTAATCACAGTGGACACCAGCTCAGATACGTTTATCCAAAGCACTGCAAATTCCAGCAAATCAAACAGTTTGTTTTCATTTTCCTGGTGCAACGATGGAACAATGGATGTGAGTTCTTCCACAACTGGGCGCAGTTCAACTGAAGAAAAGTGTTTTCCAGGTTTGAAAAAGGCTGTGAAAATAATTTTTCTGAGTTCAGGTGTTGCTTCACAAGCGCTCCAAAACTTCAGAAGATGCTGCTCATCTTTGTTCATCACTTGAAGAATGGAATGCAGGAAGGAATTGAGCAGGCTGTTATTAAAAGTATTGGGAAATTTGCAAATGAGCAGGATGAGGTCATCAGGAGAACAATTTTCTTCATCCTTTTCATCAATAGACATTTCATCATATGATCGATCTTCGTCTGAATTTTCCCAAACAGGTGGAGAACATGGGGGAGTAGTCAGTGGGGTCTTTGCTCCTTTTTTTGGCTTTGCCTTATCCTTAGTAGTCCCTATGTTTGCTTCCCCTGAAGAGTTTGTTTTGGTTGAAGATTGACTTGTAGAGGTAGAATGTTTTCTAGGGACACGAGTGTCTGAGATTTTGCGTGTGGAACTTTGTGGAAAATGGTCTCCACCTGCAACTCTTTCTTGATATTCTTTCGGTTTCTCAGTTCCATTTTTTTCTTCTTTCCTTTTGGTATTGTTTACATCCTTTTTTGTCGTACAATTAGAGCTGTGTTCTTGGAAGAAGAAATAATATTCCAATTCAGCTTTTGGTCCTAGATTTTGTTCGACTGGTTTTGCTTTCTCTGGTTGAAGGAAGAGATCATATTCCTCCTGAAATGAAGCTTTGCCGGTGAAGAATGACATGTCTTGTGTAATATTCAAGTGGCAGAACAAAACCACAAAAGCACGAGCAAAGATTCCTCCAATGTGCTGTTAGAACTCAAGAATCTCTCAGAGTTTATGGGCTTATGATGCAGTCCTTACATCATCAGGTGATGCAAACAAGAAAGTCCAGAACTATTCCCTGTTGCCAAGCAACTACCGTTACATGGTTTTGCCATTGCAACAAATGAAATTAATTTTATTTCAGTCATTAGCACTAAACTTTTTGTAATCCATTAATTTTTGTCATCAAAAGTAGCAACTATTTGAATGCAACAACAAGAATACACTGGCCAGTGTCTTGTTGCAACAGTCCCAGCCCCAGATATGGGCTTGCTATGTAAGTATCAAGGGTATCTAATGTGATAACTGTGCCAAAAGACAATTGTGTTTCACTTAAATTCTTTTTGTGTTGAAATAAACATTATATTGACTGATTCTGGACTCAAATAAATTGAAAGATAAAGCTAACACTCCTCTGTGTGCTGCCGGAACTGGGCTCTGCCTCTGCACCCGTCCTTCATGAGGCGATGAAGGTTTAGGATCTAGACGCATAACCAATTCATTGCAATTAATCAGGAGTTAGGGAAAAGGAGTGGGCATGTGCAACCTTGAAGACTACATGTAGGTTACCAGGCTGGTGCACCACCATGACTGCAGTGAGAGAAAAGAACTGCAGTTGATCTGGCAACACAGTGATGGACATCAGGGGTTAAATAACCAGGGGGAAAATGAGACTCGTGTGCAAACTTTAGGGAGTCGCTTTTGGGACCAGGTGTACTGAATAAGGGCAGAAGGCAGGATTTGGAGGAAGGAGATCTTCCGAACGGGAGGAGGATCACTGTGCACTCACCCTTTAAGAGAATTAAAGTAAGTATGTAAGTAAGAAAACCTTTATTTGTCCCACAATGGGGAAATTGCAGTATGCAACAGTATAGAAAAAAAGGTCACTGCAAGTATGCATAAACAAAACAAAAACAAAAAAGGCAAAATAGATTAAGGACAGAAACATGCATTCAAAGTGAGTGAGCTACCGCACAGTTCTGGTGAGAAATAACAAAAAGAGCACATGGTTAAAACTGTTTATTGTGGAGTTTTACACCAGAAGGAAGGAAAGACCTCATGCATCTCTCCTTCACACAGCGAGGGTGGAGCAGCCTGCCACCGAAGCTGCTTTTTAGTGCAGACAGAGTGTCCTGCACAGGGTGGGACTTGTTGTCCAGCATGGATGTCAGTCTCTTCAGGACCCTTCTGTCACCCACCTCCCGCACTGAGTCCAGGGAGCAGCCCAGGACAGAGCTGGACTTCTTGATGATTCTGTCCAGCTTCTTCCTCTCCCTTTCTGTGATACTACTGTTCCAGCAGTCCACGCCGTAAGGGTGACTGATGCCACCACAGAGTCGTAGAAGGTCTTCAGGAGTGCCCCATTCACTCCTAAGGACTGCAGTCTCCTCAGGAGGTAGAGCCTGCTCTGACCCTTCCTGTACAGTGCGTCGTTGTTATGAGTCCAGTCCAGTTTGTTGTTGAGGTGAACACCCAGGTATTTGTAAGAGTCCATCTGCTCGATGTTCATTCCCTGGATGTTCACTGGTTGTATATGTTGATGTTCAAAGCTAGTCTAAACTTAACAATATGCTCATTAAATAGTTTTGTCCACATTGTACAATGATAACACACTTTATTAATAACTTTAGGAGTACCCGAAAAATTAAATTTTCAGCTCTAACAAAAGAAAACAAAAAAATATAACAGAAAGTTTTGCATTCACACTCCCCTAAGTAAATGAATCACTTATCAGCACAAGTTTGTATTTGCAGCTTTAAGTTTTGAGCATTATCATTTTTTGTTTTTACCAGTGGATCTTGGACAGTT
Source organism: Neostethus bicornis (assembly GCA_902685375.1). Lineage (NCBI taxonomy): Eukaryota > Metazoa > Chordata > Actinopteri > Atheriniformes > Phallostethidae > Neostethus > Neostethus bicornis. Next base: position 8,205,303 of record LR738542.1, on the reverse strand, counting down.
CTTTTCAAGGTTCAGAGCAATGTTCCCTCTAAGCTGTGCGCCTGCGCAATAGCGCACTGCTCGCAAAACAATAGCGCACAAGAAAACCTCTGTAGCGCACAAAATAAAACCAAAAATGGTAAAAATGAGACAGCGTTCCGGAGCATATCATTTTCTTCTTTCTTTCTAAAACAAATTGCTTCAAAACGCTGCTTCGGAGTTTGGCTCGGCACTGCCGCTGACGTCACAAAAGAGTTAAGTTTTAGCTCCGCCCCTTTCTGCTCAGGAAGCTTTCCCGTTGGCTCAGACACATAAAAAATTAGAGGGAACATTGGTTCAGAGCGTGTCAGAAAGTGACTAAATTCAAATTATTCCAAAGTTTCTACAACTTTTTTAGCAATTGTTTTCTCATCAACTCAGACACAAAACACAATAGTCATTACACAAAACTAACACATGCCATGCCTTGCAGGTTTATCATTTGGGTTTGATTTTGTGTGCTTTTCTTTACTTTATCTGGTCCAGTCTAACTTTTCATTGGAAAGCCTTCATGATTAGTCCAAGAATACTGCACTCTATTTTTACTCTCCCTGGTATCCTGGGTCATGAATTAAAAATTTCTTTTGATGTAAAAGCTGAGAAAAATTAATATTTCAGACCACTGTAAGATATTTATTATTAGTGGTAATCCTGCTGTCATCACTGTCAGGTCTTTTTCTGGAGGTCTTACTTTGTTATTCTGTCCCCTTCTTCTAAAAGAATACATCTGTTGCCAGTTTCTTTTCTTGTTGATTCAATTTTGATTGCATTGTCAGATGGGTGACTTGCCCAGGGTGCACCCTTTCTTTATCCTGATAGGGTCCCACAACCCATGCAATCCAAATGTTCGATTCAATTTGATTTTATGTTGACAGCCCAATATCACAAACAGTTGTTTCAACGGGCTTCACGCAGTAAGTTGAACAAAAAATACACAAAAATCCATTTTAAAATAAACAGTAGCCAATTCTTGAACTGACTCCACAAAATTATCACATTTCTTCTGTGGGGCTCAGGCAAAAGCAACCAGGGATAAAATGAGGGCCATAGGACAGGACAGCCAGAAATCATCTAATGGTGATGTTAGAACAGGCATGGGCAAACTACGGCCCGCGGGCCCCATGCGGCCCGTTAAACATTTTATTCCGGCCTGCCAAACATGAAAAAAATAAACAAATAAACCTTGTTAGTTTGATTTTTCCTGCAATTCTAATGTTTGTCACTAGATGGCGCCAAAAATACAACAACACTGCTTCCATTAAATTGTGTGTGTCTCCGTGATGCGCACGCCTTCAAAATAAACAGTGTTCACAGATTTGGAAAGCAATCGGGCCCAATACACGCACGTAAGCAAGCTTGTTAGATGTTAAAACAAGCAAAATGTTACATCAAGCGCTTAGATTTCAAACCTAGTGCCACTAAATGCACTATTTTAAGCGGTATCACACTAGATTCCAGACCTAGTGCCGCTAGATTGGAAATTGAATGCTCTTGATGTAACATTCAGTGCTTGTTTAAAATCTAGCGCGCCATTCTATCGGTCTAATCTAGCGGTTACCAAAGCATGCCATCCACCTGCTCCTGTTCCCAGGGGCGAATCCAGGATTTTCTAAAGGGGTGGGGGGGTACAAAACCAGCACCTGTGGTGCTCGCCAGTATAGACGGGTGTGGGGGCATCCCCCATCCCCCAGAACCATTTTGAAAAATAAGTCATTTTTCTGCATTTTGGTGCATATTTTAACTAAAGTTTATAATAATTAAAGTAGTAAGAACACTTTTTTTGGACCCGGGGGTGGATACTTCCTCCCCCCTGGTTCCGGCCCGCTTGTCAAATGTTAGAACTCAATGTGGCCCGCGAGTCAAAAAGTTTGTCCACCCCTGTGTTAGAATAACAGGCAGCAAGGCCTCCTCTGTGCAAAGTGGTTCAGAAATGGATGAGCTGATGTTCTTGCATGAAGCTATTCACGCCAGACATGTCTAATACAATACTTTTAACATACTGTATTCATCCCTCATGGGGAAATTATTTTTGCTGCATTGCACCACAGCAGGCAGCCATGACGGCGCTAATGGTAGGAGTAAATGGGGGTTAGGTGTCTTCTCCAGGGACACGTAGTCATGAGCCCGGTGGGAATCAAACTTCCCAATCCAAAGAAGGAGCTAACGTCTCCATGTATCTTTAGCTTTCTGGGCCCTAAATTTAAACTCGAAATTGCAACTTTTTGAGCGTAACGTGACTTCTTGGAATCCCTTCAGCACCAACACACCATCTGGTTTTCTATTACAAAAATCACTGTTCAGTTGCTGACAATGCTGAACGGTTGACATTAAAAGCCAATTAATCAGTTCAAGATGTTCATTTCTTCCAGATGTGTTCTCTGCTGTATCGCACTGCTATTTTTAGAGAAAAATGGAAACAACTAGGTTGCATTGTCCATAAGCATAAAAAATATTGTCTCTTTAAAGATTGAAAATATTAAATATGTTGTATCATTCAGCCTGTAAATATTTCCCACAGCTTTGAAAGACTAAATTTTTTTGAAGGTTCTGTTTCTACACCAGTGAGAAATTATTTCTATTTGTGAAATGTACTGTGGATTATTACTTTCTTTAAGAGGGGGTGGCATATTTGTGACTGTGCCCTTTCTGCATCCCCCCAAAGCTTTCCCTGAGTTTGCTGGCTTGTTACGAGTGTGTGAAGTAGATAAGCGTGCGGGTCATCTCCCAGAGATGCACGCTTTACAGAAGCGAGTGTGAGAATGATACAGCATCTGCTTGTCTTTGTAGCCCATGTTTGTGAAATTGAGATTTTCTTTGTGACTGTTGCCATCTGTCTGTTTTTACACAGGGGTTGAAGATTTCGAGGAGTGTTCAGAGATTTTTCTGCTAAAGAACAAGACATGTGAAGCAGATGTTTGATTTCTCATTTCTAAAAGCCACAGAAGAAAGTGTGTATGACCCATACATAAATAAGCAAGAAAATTTGGAACATATGCCAGATTGTATCACTGTGTTTTTCTGAATCTACTCTTTTTCAAATTTCAGCCCAATCAAACTTGACTTGGCAACCCAAATAAACAAGCAAGTGCGTCTACTCCAGGCATGGGCAAACTACGGCCCGCGGGCCACATGCGACCTGTTAAACATTTTAATACGGCCCTCTGAACTTGAAAAAGATTAAATAAATAAACCTTGTCTGTTTTATTTCCCCTGAAATTCTGATATTTGCTCACTAGACGGCGTGCTATTGTCCTATTGGCTTTGTTGAAAAAACAACACTGCTCCCATTAAAATGTGTGTGTCTACGTAATTTGCACGCTGTCAGAATAAAGGGTGTGCACAGATACGGAAAAGCTATTGGGCCCAATACATGCACGTAAACAGGCATGTTAGATGTTAAAACAAGCAAAATGTTACATCAAGTGCTTAGATTTCGAACCTAGCGCCACCAAATGCATGTTTTAAAGCGCTATCACACTAGATTTCAGACCTAGCGTGCTAGATTTAAAATTTCTCGCTCTTGATGTAACATCTAGCGCACTTGTTCAAAATCTAGCGGTTACCAAAGCATGCCATCCATCTGCTCCTGTTCCGGCCCCTTTGTCAAATGTTAGATCTACATGTGGCCGTGAACCAAAAGGTTTGCCCACCCCTGGTCTACCCCCACCCATTATGCGAACAAACTATTATTAATCCGGTTTACTTCTGACAAAACCATTAATTCATCAAGTAATATCATTGGTCACCATTTTTGGTCACAAGTACACCACAGTTCTGTGTTCTACAAAGTACAAGATTGTCTCATGATTATACAGTACTTGTATTAGTAAGCTAAATGGGAACATGAATATAAAACATTTATGGTCAAGTTAAAAAAAAAATCTCAAAAGTATATTGTCTTTATGTCATGAATAACTTTGAGTTTTTCTTTGCTTTACTTCCTACCAGCTTGTGATCTTCCTCAAACTCTCTTTTTCCCACTCATAAAGTTCACCAGTCTTAAAGTTATCTGTACAGCCCCGAAAAGCAGAAGTCCTCCAAGATTCCCTTGACATTGGAGAGAAATGGTCCTATTCTCATTTATTTTGCTTTGACATGCACAGAAATGCAATCTCAGCAATCGCAAGAAGTTGACTTGTACTTTGTGTCAGTGAAACTTCTTCTGGATGCTCTATTTTCAGAAGAACTGTTTTGTTCCCAGTTTAAATGTAGTGGAACGTTCCAAATGCCTAGCTATACAAAAAAATTGCTTTGTGTATGTAAGATTAAATATTAAAGTTTTCAGATGTTTATAAAAGGGGAAAAAAAAAATCAATTAATGCATAATTTAGTTAGAACGAGGAAGACAACCACGTGCCAGGGGGTGGGCAGATGGTATTTATTCAATGTCTTCCACAAAAACTGAGAGGGTATTTGTGGAGCCTGGTGAGGCTAGCCCCCGTCCTCAGCTGCTAGTTCGAACTAAGTACATTTGTGATAGTAAAGATCAATAAAAAGTCAGTTTCTTCCATCTAATCCGGTCACCTGCATCCATTTTGGTCACACCAACTATTTCCATGTCCTTCTTCATTGCATCCATGAGCCTCCTCTTTGGTGTTGTTTTAGGCGTCCTGCCAAGAGGAGACCAAAAAGATATGAATAAATGCTAGATTTTTGTCAAATATGCCATGGTCCATTTTGGCATTTTCACCGGGCTCAATCCCCAATGCCGTGATGCCTGCTTTTACAAAAGCTCAAAGATCAATGCAAGAAGACACGTTTGCACAAGCAGTTACAATCCATTCACAAATCGTGGCATAACTTGCCCGGCGCTGCTTCCCATTCAAAGTAAAAGTGTTTTTGTCATCTTTTCTCCCACCCAAAAAATTCCTCTTTAGTGTTTTCTTGTCTGCTTTCACAAAGACACCAAACCCATCAGCCACAACACACTACAGGGTGATCTGTAAAATTTGGAGAAAGTTTAAGACTTCGAAGTGCGCCCAATGGTTATGATAACAGAGTTTATTGCTTGGAGAAACAAAATGGGGAAAGGGTAGGAACGACCACAGTGAGTCTTGCCCTGTTCTCACAAAGAGTTTCAGGAATGTCTTTGGCTTGGCTCAATTGGCTTGAGAAATCAAAAGTGAGGTCCCACTTTTTTGTTATTATGCCCAAAAAGGTGGGACCTCTTTTTGCATATGTTATGCACATATTTAAAACGACGGGAGATTTATGATTGGGCATGATTTCAGTTTCTGGAAAAGTTATCGAGGTGATGTCGAACCAGATCCTCCAAAGAACAGAGAAATTTCTAAAGTCCCGAAAGGAAAGGAGATGCAGTTTGAAAATATCTCAATATTGTCTCAGAGAAGCGAGGTTAAGAGCAGGACATGAACAACTGCATACAGCCAAACCAGAATCAGACTAAAACAAAGTTTGAGTTTGAAACGTTAATTTATTTCAAATGTGCATTTAGGAAATACAGCAATAAGTCTGCAAAAAATTCCAGTTAATCATTGTCTGGCTTTTATCCAAGAGATGGCTAATGCTCTTTGTGGGTAAAATATTGGACCTTTTTTTTTTCTTTACATCAGCACTACGAATTATAGAAATCTTATTCCAAAAAGCCAAAAGCGAATGGAAAAAAACCCTCATTCATGTTCATTAATCACTAACAAGCTGATTAAGATGTTTTTTTAAGGTGACTGAAGCTGAACTGCTAAATGACTGGAAAAATGGCTCAAAGTGTCACTTTAGTAAATTAAATAAGGAGATTAATTCATATTTCCGTTTCCAGTTTGAGTTGCTTAGTAACTTTAAATATTTTATGGTTCAAAACTATTTAAAACATAAAATAAATGGTCAAGTGGTTTGGCTTGACGACAAATGTCTTTAATGTAAAAATTCTAGTAGGACCTCTAGTAGGTCCTCTAGATGGCCCTCTAGCAGGTAGCAACCCTAGCAAACTCTAGAGTTGCTACCCTAGATTTTAGGGTACAGAGTGTGTACCCTACACTATAAGGTTACATTGTACCCTAGAGTCTAGGGTAGAGAGTGTGTGGTACTGAAGGGTGAAACAAAGAGGAGCGAAATAATTTTGTATATAAGAGACAATTGATTATAACATTCAAATGACAAATAGCGACTTCAAAACAAGATGTCGGGGGAGGTGGAGCGAGAAGTCGGTGGCTCAGTACTAGAGCGTTCGCCTGGACCAGAAGTTAACCGAAAGTTTGCAGGTTCGCATCCCACTGAGTTCATGTCTAGGGTCCTTCTCCCACCATTGGCGCCGTTGTGGCAGCCTGCTACGGTGTAGTAGTGCAGCACTCAAATTTTCCCGGTGAGTATGTGAAAAATTAAAAAAAATTCTGTGCACCATATTTCATGCCAGCTTCTAGTTACTAGCATGCTGCTAGCACCAATCAAACAGGGGCAAAATCAACTTTTTGTAGGTTTCAACCATTTTGACATTATTTCCACATCAAAAACATATCCTAATTGTTTTTCTATTTTGTTCAAACATATTAGAGTCATTTGCAAACTTCTGCATCCAGTATTGGGTTGCTATTCTATTGCCAAGTCATTTTTCGCCATGCATTTTGTTTTCCACCATGCTCACATTCTAAGCATGAAGTGTTTTGATCCAAGATACTTCCTACGGTACTTTTGATCCAGATCCAAGCAGGCACTCTGCTCATGCTTGGTTCTTCACTGACGGGCCAGGCGACTGTGACTAAGTGGAAAACGAAAAGAGGGGAAATTCCAATTGAAAGACAAAGTGAAACTGAAAGAATAACTTTCCACCTTTTTTTGGGGCAAATATTACATTTCTTCGCTACCAAAAAATACCATGTTAATGTGTATAATCCTACCCCAAGCACAATAAATCCTCTTTAAGCTAACTTTGTTTCTAGCTGTTCTACTGATGGGTTTTTCAAAATATGAATTTTTTCAGCCTAATCTTGGATGGGGAGAATGTGATCTACCAAAGTCTCACTAGTGAGCAGGGTATGAGTGAAAAGAGCCTGCACTTGAGAGACTCTGCTCAGACTAAAAGAGACACAAAAAAGATATTCATAAATATATATATATATATATATATATATATATATATATACATAAATATATATATATATATATAACAAGTAAGCTCATAACTGAGGTAAGTTTGTTTTCTGCAACACAGTCAGAATGTGCTTGTGGTTATTTTTAAAATACTAATAATGACTTATAAATAGACACAGATCATGCTTTGTTCGTTAAAAACCCCAGAAGAAAGCATTAATTAGATAATAATACGTTTCCTGCTGAGCCGAGTTAACAATTAATCCGCATGACAAGGTTTGCCAATTGAGCTGTCCTCATTGTGACATAGGAGCCAACTGGCGTGTTTGCAGTATTACTATCACAATGTGGCATGGAAGGTAGGACGCACAAGACCAGCTTTGAGAAATCAAGGCAGAGGGGTGAACATGAGGGAAGGGTAAAAGTTCCAGGGAGGGCGAATGTCCGTGGTGGATGAAGTACTCACTTTTAGTACTTAAGTAAAACTACAGATAATTAGGCCAAGAAAATACTTAAATAAAAGTACCAATAAAAAAAATCTACTTAAGTAAAAGTACAAAAGTAATTGGTGTAAATTTGACTTTTTAAGTAAAAAGTAAAAGTATTCGACCATGATGGCTCAACTTTTTATTTAGAAGCAAACACAACGAACAATGATCTTCTGACTCTTTTTAATTTGTGCTATATTTGATGTTAGTTTTTTGGCGCTGAATGAATGCGGTAAATGTTTGTTCTCGATTCTGATTGGTCCTCGATTCATTACTTCTTCTCCCGATCAACTGCTTCTTTTAATTTTGGCGATGCGGCTTCAAGATGGGCTAAAAAAAACTTTGTATTTTTCAAACTCCTGACCGAAAATGTAATGAAAAATGCAAAACACACTTTTAAAAAGTAGCGGAGTAAAAGTACAGATATTTGCTCTAAAAATGTAGTGAAGTAAAAGTACAGGTCTTAAATTTTACTAAAGTACAGATACTCAATTTTTTTACTTAAGTACAGTAACGAAGTACATTTACTTTGTTACGTTCCACCACTGGCGAATGTTCATGTGATTACCACAAAACATTTTCTTGACTTTCTTTCAGCACATACAAAACTCAAAAAGGAAACAAACACTGAAAGGCTACTTAAACTAAACTTGTTTTTATCTGTGAGGGACGTATAAACTGTCCTCATCATCATCAGTTTCTGTGGGTGAGGCATGGTCAGCAACAAGAGCCAGCTGAAGGGAATTGCTTCATCGGACTCTCCCATTCTGCCCTACGTTGATTTACTGGGAAAAAAAACCAAAACATTTGTTTAGTTAATTTTACATTTCTTAATCCTTAGTTTATTAAAGGTTTTGTTTTCATTTTTAAGGTTAAGGTTTTGTAAGTCATTCATTTCATGTCTGTTGTGCTGTTTTCTTTTTCTGTTAGTTTCAGCCTCCCCCGCCCTCGTGTGTTTATGGTCTGATCCGCCTATATTTAAGTTCTCCTCTGGTGTTTCTGGGAGTTAGTTGAATTAGTTGAGTTCTGGTTCAGTTGATGATTCTTGAGTTACGCGTTTAATGAGCCCATTTGTAAAATAAATCTAAACATTTTTCTAAAACTTTGTGCTCCTCTCTAATTATCGGCTCGATCACCTCACATTATCCCAGAAAATACCTCAGAGATTTGCAAAAAAAAACTAGTTTCAGAAGTAGAAAAGCTCTTTACTGAGATAATGATTATGCATTGTTCCTCTCACAAGGAGGCTAGAAATATATTCCGTTCCGTTCTGTCATCTTCCGCTTGTTCCGGGCTTGGGTCGCGGTGGCAACAGCCTCAAACGGGAAGCCCAGGCCTCTCTCATCCCGGCTGCGTCCTCCAGCTCACCCGGAAGGTTACCAAGTCGCTTCCCGGCCAGCTGTGTGACATAGTCTCTCTAGCGGGTCCGGGGTCTGCCCCTTGGTGTCCTCCCGGTGGAACGTGCCCGAAACACCTCGCCCGCGAGGTGCTCGGGGGGCAGCCTGACCAGATTTCCGAACCATCCCATCTGGCTCATCTCGACCTGGAGGAGGAGCGGCTCGACACAGAGCTCCTCACCCGATCTCTGAGTGAGAGCCCAGCCACCCTGCGAAGGAAGCTCACTTCGTCCGTGAACGTAGATCAACTTGTAAATTGAGAGCTTTGCTATTCAGCTCAGCTCTCTCTTTACCACGACGGACCGATGCAGCGTCTTAGTTATTGCTGATGCCGCACCGATCCGCCTGTTGATCTCCCGCTCCATCCTTCCCCCAATCGTGAACAAGATACTATCATACCCCGAGATACTTAAACTCCTAGAAATATATGTTTCCATTAATATATGGATACATTTATAGCCAAAGCTGATGATGAAATTAAAAAATGAAATTATCAAAAAAAAAAGCCATATTTGTTCAACTCTTTCCACAGGGGAAAGCAAGAAAATTTACAGTTCACATATATTTAATGTAAAAGAAGAAAAACTATAAGAGAAATGTACAGTTTGGTAATAAGTGTTTAGCTTCAGCTGTCTTAACAATGAATTATTTACACAATATGTTAATGCAAAGTTCACTGTGGGTATTTTACTTCCTTCTACCAGCGATGGAAAGGATTCAGTGCTGCACACTGTAAGCATCAATCTCAGCCGGCTCGGCTCAGCTCCCCAGAACAACTGAAATAATCAGTAGCAGATGCATTATGTAGGTGTTGTCAGCTCGCCACTGTGAAAGCAGTCCAACAAGCATCCCGAAGGACACCGCCACTCACAATTGATGATGCAGCGCTGCACAGTTGTTATAGATGATATGGCACAGACAAACAAAAATTGGATTAATTTAAATGAAAGTACATACTTTCCAAATCCCCTAAAAAAAGGATAATAAAATAAACTGAATTAAAATACTGGGTAATGATTTTTTTTCCCACCTGGAAACCTTGTTTACTACATTGCAAATACTGGCATATTTGGCCGGGAAATGTGATGGAAATAAAAGCAGAGCTGAGCAGGTGGCTTATTTTCATTGTTGTCAGCAATATGTTGTTTTTTTCTGCACAGATATGATTATTGCTAATCAGTCAGGTCAGTCTTATCATGATGTGGCCATGATGTAATCTTAATCTGCCATTGGAAACAACCACAATTGCATCGTACTTAATTTCTTTGGCCCAGTTTACAACAAACGTATCTCCAAGGGATTCCAATAGCTGATACTACAAAAACACACAATTGGCACAAGTGATAACCGAACAAAACCTGGACATCCCTGTCCTTACACACTTTTTCACAGAAGAAAAAAACCTATGCAGTTTAAGGTGTAAATACATATTTAATAAACTGATGCTTGTGTAAATTGTTGGCATCCTTCTGTCTCAAGAGACAATGAAGTCGGCACCTGGTGCTCAGATTTACAACTAGCCTGTTGATTTCGTCTAAGCTTCATGTATCCGATGAAGCAAGCAAGTTGTGGCAGGGTAATACCTTATTGCCCGGGGGCTTCCCGGGTTGAGGCAGGTGGTAACTTCCCAATGGAGTCATAGGATTCCTCACCTAGCTCTAGGCCAAGTAACCCTGGGCTTACAACTGATTATTGTTACTCTCGTGTTGAGTCTGCACTGAAACCCCGTAGCGGGGGTGACCACCCTAGGAGCAGCCCTGGGCAAGTGGTAAGGAAATCCTGGAGTGCCCAGTGCCAGGATCCTGTTCTCGGTGTTACTGACAAAGTCCGACGGAAAAGCAAGCCCATACAGCCGGGATCAGTTCCGTTACAGATGGTGCCAGATAGCATCGCTTAGCTCAGCCAACTGCCTATGGGTCTCCGTTCAGGATTTTTTGTTTGTGTTTACTCCCATAGCCTTGGCCAGCAAAGGCCAACCTGAATGTCAGCAGGAACTCTTTGTCAGACATCCAAATTATTTACATCTTGTGTCAATATTACGGAAGTATTAACATATGTGTTTAGTTTTGTGCAATTCTTTCAATAGTAGATCTTTTTCCAAAAAGTTGCTTGTTAAATTGTCCTATTGATTTTTCCAGTCTTGTAGAAGTGTAAGATTTTGTCTCTGGGTTTTATGATCCCCTCGCCTGCCACCAGAGGGAGCCCTGGATCCTCCTCATCACCCTGAACAGAGACACCTGAGGGTGTTTAGCCAGATGACATTCACCTGTGGATCCCGGTGCCTATTTAAAGGCAGACTTCCCTGACTTCCATGTTGGGTCACTGTCATCCTTCCCAGCCAGATCCTCCTGGCTGCCTGACCATAAGTTTGATCGATGAACTTAGTTTTATCATCTGGACTTTTGAATCCTGAGTTAATCCTTTGCCCTACAGACTCACCTGACTTCTATTAATAAACCCTGTTTTTGTCCTGTATTTTGGTCCTCCTCTTTCCACATCGCAACACTGGTGTCTTTAGACAGAACTTTGTCCTGTCCATGTTACAAGTTGGAGGCTTAGGGATTGTACAGAATGGACCGGTGTCTTTATTCGGCTAAAAAAACTCAAAGAAGAGAATTTTTAAAGGTGGGCGAACAAGGCTATGAGGGTCAGAGTTCCAAGGGTAGACAAGTATTCAAAAATACGTATTTGCAACATGACATGCAAAAAAAATTCTTTGAGAAACAACACAATGAATTTGTCAAACGCCCAACGATTTCTTATTTTGGAGACTTGGGAAGAGAAATCGATCAACACATTGAGCAAAAAGCTGACATTTTATTTGATTTTATTAACCTACAGAGTTCCCACTAGATTGTTGATAAAAATTCTCAACAACAGAGCAGATGTAATTTACTTGGTATTAAATTGATGTATTAAATTCTGTTCATATGATTGATATTTTGTGCAAATAAACGAAAGGAGAATTTGCATCAAAAACAGCCAACCACATTGAAATTTGTGCCACATCCTTGAATACTACCTGCTTTATAGAATGTGTCCTTTCAAAAGATCCGTAATACCTCTCACTTCAAAGTCCTGTTGAATTCCTCTCATTCATTTCTAAACAGATCAACAAAAAGGTTGAAGAGCAACAGCTCATCTCAGAGAGCAGCCATAACAATATGAGAACAATAAATGTCTCCGGACAATAATCTATTTTATTCCAGGGGATAAAAAGTGTATCGGTAATGAGAGCAGAACAGTAAGAACATAACAAACCGAAATCCTCAAAACATTCTAAATCAATACTCTAACATAAAAAGGTTAAAATAGAATGCATGCCTACCTTTTTCTTGCACTGTGGGGGATGATAAGGATTAGAGTTTATTCGGGAAGATGAATCCTAACATCAATACCCTTTATTCTGCCGAGGCAACAGCACAATAGCCCACAATGCAGATGGATTGCTCTGCAGCATCACAGAATAGTAAAGCTCTTGATCACGGCCTTGGAAGAAGAAGTTCTTTGAAGTACGACTGAGAAAATAGTTCTTGTGGTAGGGGCATTTATTTTTTATTTGTATCAGCTCTGCTAATAAAACCTTTTTTTTCTGCAAGAAATTCTATGCACAAAGGTGGAAACAGAGAGAGGCAGCTCAGAACAAGCAGAAAATTGAACAGGAGATGAATAGACCATATCTGGAATTGGATCATGTTATTAACGTGAAGATGTGCTCCATGTAAAAAGTAATTAACCCAGCAGTTTTTTTTAAATGTGTTTCTGTGAAGTGTTGAGACAGTCTGATGTCATATTTCTGTTTTTATCCCCACAGCACTTGGAATGTCCGTGCATCTGTGCTTCCGTAACATTTTTGGGAACGCATACCTCCCAAACCATTCCTGCCTAAAGTTACTCAATACCAAGCATACATTCATTGATTCAATTTTTAAGGTGCTTCTTCTCGGGTCATTTCCCAAACTAGTATCAACTATAAATGAACTGATTAGGTTCTGAAGTAATCGACCAAAGACAAGCTAAAACTAATTGAATTTATTTTTCTAAAATGCAAATGATGTGGTTCTGTTGGCCTTGGCTTCGCAGCCTAAGAAGCGGGGCATCTAAACCTAAGACCATAATGTTTGAGTCTCAAGGTTTTACTCACACTCGGGAAAGATGAATCGGAATCTACAAATGGATAGGCGCAATGACTGCAGTGATTAGGATGGTCCATTTCTTTTTTTTCAGGAGAAAAAAGACTTGAGTCTATAGATGACAGAGTGCAACAAAAAGACTTGAACTGAACCAAAATGTGAAGTCCTTGTCTTTGCAATTAGAGCTTTGTTTCTCCCCTGATCTTTGGCGACCAGTTGTGGACGGTGAGCAATAGAATGTTTGCATACATACAAGACTTTGAAATGTTTGGGCTCTTTTTTTAGAGAAAATATGAGGACCTTCTAGGACTGAACCAAAGTAGTTATTGCTCCTCTACGTGGAGAAGAGCAACGCGAGGTGTCTTGGACATATGGTCAGAATGCTTTTCGGATAAAGTGTTTCTAGCACTTCTCCCTGGTAGGAGGTCCTGAGAAGACCCAGGACATGCTGGAGGCACTATGACTCAAGTTCAACCTTTGGATATTTCGGGATCTCTATGAATGTGCTAGAAGGAGTATGCAATATGACAGAAGTCTGAACTTTCCCATTTAGACTGAAACTCTAATTTATAAAGAACAATGTTGCAGTACAAGTGTTGCCATATACGTATTAAGCCCTCCCGTTGTTTCTCAAATTAAGAACTGTTATGTCCTGGGTGGACCATTTTCTACAACACGGCTGGAAGTTCCACAGTGCAGAAAAAAAGTGCAAGAAGTAAATTTACAATTCAGAGGGCTTTTTTTCTCACACCTTTCCAAGAGAATGATCTTCCAGAAGCAAAATGAGACCCCAAAGACTCTTTTTTTGCCATTTTCATCACATTGCAGAGCTTTTCTGTCAGACACTTTGCAATTACAATACCAAGATGTAAGAGTCTCTGTGCAGTAGAACCTAGGTGACTTCAGTCCTGCGTCTGAGATTTACAGCCTGCCATTTTCCCGCTCATATTGCACCCTCAAAGCACCCATGCACGCGTGGGAGCTGAAAAGGATTTGTTACTAAAGGTGTAAAAATGTAATGAACATATTAAAAGAAGTGGGGATGTGGGATCCTGGCAAAATTAGCTCTTTGGAGGTTTGAATGTTATTACAACATTAAAAACCCACCTGACGAGGTTTCCCATTTCATTCATTCATGTTTAAGTCAATTGCAAGATGTGACGAAGTAATGTGAGTGTTATGCTTTCGATAAATCTCATAATATATGGAAATACATATTGTTTGCTCAGAAATGTTATATTTGCCCCAAAAAAACTGCTGAATACATATATTCAGTTTTATGCCCATTTTCCATTTTTACTTACATTCTTTTTTCTTGTTTTCTGCTTTTTCCCACCTCCCGAACGTGTGCGTGGCACAACGTAAATCTCATTTGAGTCCTAAATACAGTGCAAAGCTAATCAAGTTAGCAAAGCAAGGGCACATTCTTTTATATCGTTATTTCAGTGCATTTTTATAAAAATGGCACTCCTTGTTGAGGCGACGGACCAAGTGTAAGCAGACTGCGTGCAGGACCATGTGTACTAAAACGCTTTCTGATTATGTTTGTCCAGAGAGTAGTCTGTTCCCCCTCTGTGTCCTGTTTCCCCCCTCCCTCTTGTCTGTGTGTGTGCAACTAGTCACACCTGAAACTAACGTACTCGTCTGCTGGAGCATAAATGGAACAGTTTTTGACACACTCTTCACCAGATCGTTGTTTATCATGCTTGACCTGTTATCTAGTTTTTTGCTCCAGCTCCTACATCAGAACCTTCCTAGTTTATCTGTTGTTGTCTGCTTTATTTGGGCTTTTTATCAATCTAATAAATCTGCTTGTGATTTTTTTATCTGAGCCTGTCTGTTGTGTCAAGGGTATATATTGGCCTCAGCTCCACATCATGACAATGTTAGAATAGAATTGAATATACTTTGGAAATTTGAGGGGTGCAGTGCAAACACCAGGTGTGTAACACCTCGATGCCCCCTCGCCCCTATCCACCGGCGTCACAGTCCGGTTGCACTGTTTCCAACCAGGCTTTCTAAAAGCTGGAGTCCCGAATGGGTCACAAAGCCAGTATGCAGTAAAAAACACCAAACTGTCCTCTCTGTATTTCACTGGGTCGGAGTGTACGCCTCCGTTCCTCAAGTGAGCAACGGGACGTATCCATAGAAACCGCAAAAATACAGGGCCCGGAGCACCTCTTCTAGACAGTCTCCTTCTCCGCACCTCCTCCAAATTGATTCCTTCTCTTCAGCTCTCCCGGGACCGAACCAACTCCTCCAGCCACACACGGATGTGCCTCCGAGAACTGTGAGCTTGACAAAAAACAAAAGCCCTGGCAGAGAAAGGTTGTTGACGTTTGAATAGTTTCTGAATACTGGGCAGCTTGAAAATTACTAATAAATAATCAATGAATAAATAGAAAACTACTTTTGGTTTATTTTTGATTGAGGAATAATGTTTTAAAAATGGTAGAAACTTCTAAAAGTTTATTTGTATGAAACCCCATTTTAACTTTCAAAAATCAGCCCACAACAAATTCTTCTCAAATGCTATCTTCATTTCATTGAATGGTTTGTTGCAAGTGCACAAGCAACGGACACAAACATTGTACTGGAACAGTTTCTGATGGATTGGTAGTTTGCTGTCCCACAGGATGCTGAATGCATTACATGCTAATGTAAGCACTGACCTTCTGTTTCTGCACGGACTATGAATGTGGGCTCTGCATGCAAATGTTGAACTGCAAATGCACCTAAGTGATACTGAGCTGCAACAATACGCCTAAGTGCCGAAGTCCATCATTGATTTTTTCTTTCACAATAGGCAGTAAAGCGTCTCCCATTTTCCATCTGTACAGACTCATTGGTTGACCTTGCATTTGTTAGATTGGTGTAAAGAGGAGGGATAAGGACATTTTGGTTCACTAGACACATTCAGGGACGTGGCGATCAGTAGAAAAAACTTTGAGCATGCTTTGGTTGGAACAAATTTAAAAATATTCGCATTAGCAGATGAAAACCGGATAATATGATCAAGAGGACAAACATTTTACAGCTTCCCACATCTATCACGCAACAAAAGGACCATAAAATCAGACATTAACAACCTTTAACGAAGAGAAGAGAACAAAGTAGAACAGAATAGAGGGATACAAACGGAACAGAGGCAATATTATTAGCAGGTCAACCCATAAAATAGGTGGTGGGCCTGACTTGCAGCTTGTGCAGCTTGATTCATTGGTACTGTCTAACAAGAGGCAACTGGACTGTTTACTGTTGGTGAAACAATGGCCTCCATTCTTTCCCAGAGGAAGCTGTTGTATATCACTGCTACCAGGGTCCCCAGTTGTGTGAATAAAGACCAGGCCATTGTTCCTCAGTGGCAGAGAATAATGGGAGCACCTGTACTGAATCAGGGCTGTTAAAGGAAGAGAATGGTGGAGATAAAAAAAAAAAGGACTGAATTGAGTAGTGGTAAATACGTGTTTCTTCTTATCGTCAAAATTCAATTTCTGGACAATTTTTTTAAATTAATGACCAAAAGAAATAGATCAATTTAGTTAACGAAGGAGAGGGATCAAATCAGTTGTGTAGAGTCTGTACTGTGTAAAAGCATCACTGCCACAGCAGATTTCAGCTTTGGGACTTGTGTTAACACGATTAGAAACTATTTCTTTCTCATCTAAACAAAGCCTGAAGCTGCATGGATTTTATTTTGTGCTCAAACTGTTCTACAAGGGACACGTTAAATCAGATCACTAAATCAAGGACTATACCTGACTAAAGTGGCACTTAGTTACTCTTTGGTTTTCACCAATTTCCAGATGTAATAAAAAGACTTATCAGAGGTCGGTCACAAGTCAGGAAGAATAGGTCTCATTGTAGGAAATTCAAAGAAAAAAAATTAAAAACGCAATAATAAACATGGTAGCGGATGAAATACTTCATTCCATCTGGTCTGTAGAGAGTTATGCTTCAACTCGACCTATGCTCCTCAGGTTTTAAGAATAAAGATCATCATAAACAGGGCACAGATTAACACTAAACTACCTATGCTTGTGACAGTATTAAGAGAAAAGGAGGGAAAAAACATATTAGACCATTTGGAAATGTTATTAAGATTAAATCTTATTAAGTATTGCTATGAAAATAACTGTCAATACGTTTTTGGTGTTTTTTGCCATGCCGTCATGAGTATCCCGTTCTTTACTGTGGCTGCCTGGGGAGCTGGTATAAAAACAAAGGATGCCAACAGACTCAACAAACTGATAAAAAAAGCTGGACGTGTGGTTGCCTCACCTCTCACCTCCGTGGAGGAGATGTTGAGGGAGAGAATGAAAGCAAAACTGTCATCAATGATGCTAAAACGCTCCCACTCCCTCCATGAATCTGTGGTCCATCTGAAGAGCAGTTTCAGTAACAGACTCCTGCAACGCTGCTGCTCAAAGGAACGGTACAGAAAATCATTTCTGCCATCCTCCATCAAAATATTCAATCTTTCACTTTCAAACCTTTAAACTTTTACTCACAACAGCTAAACAAACAAAAAAATAAATTACATTGTATGACATTGTATGATTGTAGCACTGGAGCGCTCAAATTTTCCCAAGGGGATAAATAAAGTATCTTCAGTTCAATTCAAATTATTTACTGGTTTAAAACATTTTGCTATTTTGATAAATTTACTATTTTTTTTTCAGTCAGACAAGGTCAGCGTTAATTTCAATCTCCACATGAGAACTACAAACACTCGTGAGAGGTTAATAATTAACAGAAATGTAGATTTCTGCAATTTCACTGCTTTGAATTAGTCCGATAGAGGGTTCTTATCACTTCATGGAAACACTCTGACGTTGCAGCACTAGAGTTTGCTTCGTCTACGATGGACGAATACTTTTCAAATTTGATCAATCCTTTCTTTTGGTTGGGAGGCAACGTGATGTGGACCGGAACAGTCAGTACTGCAGAAAAGAAAGCGTAAAAACAAACTTTCCCCGTCAGCAGCAGGGAACCAGAAATGATATTTTTTACCCATGATTAACTTCCTAAACACTTTCTTTATAATTTATGTCTCAGGAATGGTTGCCAACACAAACCATATGGTTGACTGCCTTTGTCCAGTTACCAAACTCCAAACATGTTCCAGGCGGATGCCTGTGTCCACGCTTCACACAAGCTTATATTACGGTAAATTTAAGCTCCATGCCAACTATTTGTTTTATGTTTATTTCAGAAATTCTTTAGAAGTCTATTGTTTTATAACCTGGTTAATAATAAACTTGTGTGCTAAAAGTATCCTAAATATGACGAGATCACACCCCATGCATTCGTGTCCAAAACATTTCTAATGGGATTAGCGTTTGTTAACACTTGAGTTGAGAATTGTATCCATAAGGTTCCTCTTCTAAACACTGCATCGGTCTGTAGTTGTGAAGGAAGAACTGAGTTGAAAAGCAAAGCTCTCGATTTACCAGTCGATCTACGTTCTTACGCTCACCTATGGTCACCAAATGTGGTTGATGACCAAAAGAACAAGATCACGGATACAAGCGGCCAAAATAAGCTCCTGCGCAGGTTGGCTGAGCTCTCAATCAGAGATAAAATGAGGAGCTCTGCCATCCAGGAGCTCAGAGTAGAGCCGTTGCTCCTCTAGGTCGAGAGAAGCCAAATAGGGTGGTTCAGGCATATGGGTAGAATGCTTCCCAAGTGCCTCGCTGATGAGGTGTTTCGGACATGTCCCACCAGGAGGAGACAACCCAGAGGAAGGCCCCAGATCCTCGCAGCTATCAGGGGAATGCATCGGATTCCTCCCGGGTGAGCTGGAAAAAGCAACCGGCGTGAGAGAAGCCTGAGCTTTTCCGATTGAAGCTGTTGCTCCACGACCTGGCCCCGCTTAAGTGGAAGATGACAGAACAGAGCAATTCCTATTCTTCTGTACTCAAGCACATTTTTGCGGACTTTGCCCTTCTTGTCAAACTTTGTGTAGCTTGAGGGAAAAGTTAAAACAGCAATTTGGCAGCGGTCCACCCCAAGGACGTGGTTTTACATGCGTCTACACTTCTTTTTCATATTCTCCATTGTTCTGGGATATTGAGTATAAGCTTATATTAAAATCCTCCACCTTCTTTTTCTCTTCACCTGTAGCTTAGCGCTTCCAAATAAGTCCCTCTCAGTCACAAATGCACCTACCCTGTTTTACTGCAAAAACCACCACCTCTCCAGCTTTTCCTCCACCTGTTCCCCACTCCCACTACACATACCAATGTCATCTTCAAGGATCATTCATGGTTATTCATGTCTAACTTTTTTGGCAGCCTCTCCATCACTTGAGTGACTGAGTGATGGAGACGTTACTGACTTTACTGACAGTATTTTTTTTCCCCCCAAAAAAGTTTTAATTCAATGGATGTGGAGTTGTCTGCACAGTTATTTCACCCTGTTCTTTCGACCTGAACGACACCATCTGATCCCAAGAAACCTCTATACACATACATGAGGACCATTTTCTGAAACTTTCAAGCCTTCTCTAAGAACTAAATGATTTCCGTTCCGTCGTCTTCCACTCATCCGAGGCCGGGTCACGGGGGCAACAGCCTCAGTCAGGAAACCCAGGCTTCTCTCACCCCATCTGCATCCTCCAGCTCACCCGGAAGTATCCCGAGTCGTCCCCCAGCCAGCTGGGAGACATAGTCTCTCCAGCGGATCCGGAGTCTCCCTCTTGGTCTCCTCCTGATGGGACATGCCCGAAACACCTCACCAGCGAGGTGCTCGGGGGCACCCTGACCAGATGCCCGAACCACCCCATCTGGCTCCTCTCGACCTGGAGGAGTGGCTCGACATTGAACTCCTCCCGGATGGCAGAGCTCCTCACCCGATCTTTGAGGGAGAGCCCAGCCATCCTGCAGCGAAAGCTCATTTTGGCCGCTTGTATCCGTGATCTCATTCTTTCGGTCACCACCCACAGCTGGTGACCATAGGTGATGGTCATGGCGGTTTAAAAAAAAAAATGGAAAAAAAACATTGTATGGCAAGAAGAGAAAGTCCTGCTGTCCGTGTTTTGTTCTTTGGAGTGAGCACTTAGTTTCTTAGGGCAAGAAGCAAGAGCAATATTGAGTTTTTCAAAAATTGCGACATGAGGCATGATCTTGTGGAGCTACCACAAATCTTTATTGCTACTGGTGGCTTTAAGTGCACTTGTGCTTGTTCCGCAGATGTCGTACATTCGATGTAAGAGTTCCTCCTACATCTCGGAAATACCCAAGATAAGGAGAAAGATGAAAAAAAAATTAACCATGTTTTCTGAATTTTGAAAACCCTGTATCTCTCAACCATACAGCAAGGAAAGGATGAACACGACAAACCAGTCAGCAAAAACTGAAATGAACCAGTAGCTGTTATCTACACACACACTCAGTGAAAAATGTGCAGGATTTGCTGCTGAACATTTGCTTTGCTGTCTGATTATTTGATCTCGGGAGACGTTTTAACTTCACCAGTCGCTAGAAAATGCCATCATGCAGTCTGCAGTTGACACTTCGTGCATCTTTGATACTCCAGCAGTGCTTTGAAACACAAGCAGTTCAGAACTGCAGAGAGTTAAATAAAAACAGCTTAACATAATCAATATATTCCTGTTTTATTTGCAAATGTCAACGCATAGGGTCAAAAGATTATGGCCGTGATAAAAATAAATGTTAATTCTTGCATATTAGCATCAGCTTTGTTGAATACCGCTCAGATTCCACGCATCTTCTTACTGCTGGTAGTTGACCCTTGGTACTCTCCAGCTTTAGTTAACTATGGATGGAAACCGGCAGTAGAAATAGTGGGAAAACCTCTTTTACTTTCTGACTGGATGAGTCAGTAATGGGTGATTAAAGAGGACTGTTGTGTTAGGTCGGGTAATACAGGGCCAAGGACACGATTTGTTTGAGTTTGATAGCAGAGGTTTAGCAGTATAAAGAGAGGAGTATTGATGATCGAATAACACAAAGTTGCAAAAGAAATACAGAAATGAAGTTTGAAAGTAGAAGGAATTTCAAAGATTTGAGACTTTCTGTGTTAAAAAAATCTTATATACCACAGCCTACTGCAAATCTCAGTTTTATTGAGGGAATCAGTTTATTCACTTAAACTAATTTTGCTTTTAACCGTTCAAACTTCAAGTACTAACTTTTCGTGCAACTTTATGCAACCGGACTGCTGGTTCGGGATCGGGTGGCGAGCGCCAGGAAAGCAGAGGCACAGACCATAAGAATGGGGTGAAATAATTTGATAAAACATGGCACCTCCACGTTCTTGGTTTGCAGCCAACGGGCTGAGTCTTTGCCCGGACCGCCTCTTGCGGAAACCTCCTCGCCCAAACTGCCGCCATTGCCTCCAAAACCCAGTGTGATCAGCCATCGGACAGATACATCAGACGTGTTTCTTTTCAAGAGAAGCCTTGCCCTTCGCAGCGCAGTGGTGTGCGGGCCGACACATTACTGTGCCGCCTACATAGTCCGCCACGAGGGCTCCCAACTGTGTCTTTTCGCTGCTGCTCTCTTCTCTACCCATAGCTGCCTCTCATTAAGTAATTACGGACCGCATCACTTCTTAGTAGCAGGGGAAGTAGATTAAACAATTAAAACACGCTAAAAACAAGATACATTTAAAACATGCAGAATAAAACCATAAAATGCATTCATTAAAATACTCCACCTGCTACATTTACAATCTCCAGAAAAAATACAACCCCAAAAAAAACATTAGCTAAACAGTTATTATGGGTTATTCTATTGAGCAATCTGAAACACTGTGTAATCGTAAAGGAAACACATTGAAAAACATCAGAGAAAAACCTCTGTGTCAACATTCTTTTCTGTTCTAATTTAATCCCACCTTGTTCTGCTATTATGGGGGTGTTGTCACCTTAGCAGGAGGCATTCATCCATGTGGTTTCTTTTCGTTAATTATGTCTCAAGGCTGGTCACCAGGGAGACCAAAAGGGACCATTAAGGTAGTCTTTTGTGCAATAATTTTAGAGAGAAATTCAGAAAAGAAGGAAAACTTCGTCAAGATTTCAGTCTGAACTTGAGTTTAATTACAAAGAACACTTTACAAATGTATCAATGATGGGTAGTGGTATCTGTTTTATTAAATATGATCAACATTTGCAACCATCAATAGCCTTTTTGCTTGAGTTTTACTTCAACATTAGCTTGTCTCAAATGGAAGGTTCTGTGTTCCATCCAAAATTACAAAAAAATTTTCAAGCTCCCATAAAATAACTCTTCACATTTTTTTCTAAGCACGTCTAATCGTACCACTTCTTACATTGCTCTTGAGTATCGTAGAATTTCATCATGCCCGAACCAACATAAAGGGTTTCTACTGTGACTAGCACGGGGGGGAAGGGGAAACCCTCAGCCCCCTCTGCGAAATCGCTATCAAGAGATTTCGGAAGCACAATTTTTGGTCACTGAGGCTGCCATTGATTGATCGTCATGGCGCCTCGATTTAAAATGTGGGAAAAAAGACAAAAAACAAAACATGACATTGCATTTCAATTCCAACACAATTACTGTCAAGAGGGGGAGACGGCAGCTCAGTGGTTAGAGCGTTTGCCCTCGAACCTGAAGTTTGCGGGTTCGCATCCCACAGAGAGCACATCTAGGGTCCTTGGAGAAGACACCTAACCCCCATTTCTCCCACCATTGGCGCTGTTGAAGGGCAGCCTGCTGCGGTGTAAGGAGTGCAGCACACAAATTTCCCCGGTGAGGGATGAATAGAGTAATCATCTCTCCTTTAATCACAATTTGACAAGATCCGCCTCTAAAATAAGACACTGGTTCTAGGTGAACCGCCCACCTTCCACCCAACGCATGTGGGGGAGCAGGAGCGCGTGCCAAAAACTTCCAACGTTAAATGCAACATTGCTCGCTATTGTAACTGTTTGTTCATTGTCACATCGGACGGGGTCAAGAATTCTAATGCATTTAAAAAAACAAAAAACGAATAACTCTACAAGCCACTTTAGTGACAAAGACAAGGCCCATACATTACTATTAGCGGGTAGAACCCACTGTAAAGTTCATTTTACATGATGTCTAAATGATAAGATTTGGTGTACCACAGGGGTCTGTTCTGGGCCCATTTTTTTTATATTTATACATGTAACTTTTTGGACAAATTATGTAACAAAGTGGATGTTTTTTTTTCTTCATTTTATGATGCAAAATGTAAAAAAAAAAAGCTAAATATTTTCTTTGAAAAATACTAACTAAAAAGGTTATAGGCCAGTTAAGAGGTCAACAATGGAAGCCGAAAAATAGTTTAATTCCCATGACAGCGGCCGACCGGGGATAAGTTGCCCTCTCTTCCTATTTCCTGCATGTACAGCTAATCAGCACACTGAATACAATGTATCACTTGGGATGCAAAAACAAACAGTGTAAAATACAAACCAGTAAAATTGCATTTAAAGAAGTCTGCAAAGCAGCAAGGCAGCAAAAGATGTACCATGTTACAGTAAGAGACCACTGCAACTGTTACTGTGCAACTCACCTATAATCAAAATAAAAACCTCTCACTCTTACATGATATTGAGTGGTGTCCTGATTAGCATCATCACCTCAGGATATGTTAGTTTGACCCTTAGCTTTCGCTTCATCCTCACTTTGCAAGTAGAGCCTGTTAAAGACTCTGCAGCTTCCTCCCACTGCCAAAAAAAATGTGAGTGTTTGATTGATTGCTGTTTCAAAAGTCACTTGGAAAGTGAGTGTGTGGGTGGTTATCTGTCTTACCAAGAAACTGCCAGAATATGATTCACATTCAACCCTGCTCACAGTTAGTTTGTACGGACACTGGATTGAAATACAACCCCTAACAGCAGAAATAATAAAAAAAATAAATAACAGTGAAAAGTCTTTACAACTCTAAGTTAAACCGAAACATCTTTTTTTAATTCATTTTGCTGTAAGTTATGTTCATTCAATCTCACTTTAAAAAAAAAAAAAAGAATTACTCTATTCATCCCTCACTGGGGAAATTTGTGTGCTGCACTCCTTACACCGCAGCAGGCTGCCCTTCGACGGCACCAATGGTGGGAGAAGCAGGGGTTAGGTGTCTTCTCCAAGGACCCTAGACAGTGGTCTCAGTGGGAATTGCTCGAGCGCTGATCCACCATCTCCCACCCCTAATATGGCATTCTGTTGGCATTCAATTAAATGCTGACTCATAATACAATGTTTTTTTGGTCCAAATTACTGGAAAAAAGTAAGCTTAAGTGGGAAAACACATTTTAAATAGCTCTCAAAGTAAACACAAGCAAACATGATTCAAAGGATTTAAATGGGCAACATATTATATTTGCAAAAGTAAAAAGGGCAACATTTGTGTAAATATGCCAAAAAGTTTTAAGCGTTTGTAAAGCAAATTTTGATAACCAGAGGACCTCATCTCCCGAAAGAGTTTCTATCAGATCTCTTTTTTCCCCAAGGAAAGTGTTTTGCAGATGTGGTTCACACATTGTTGAAAATCTTAGGACAAGCGATTTAGTCTAAAAGAGATTCAAGGAAGAGTAGTTTTTAATACAGCGGTTGCTCTGATGGGGAAAAAAAAAATGCTAAGCCATAAATGCCTCTAAGAAATGAAATGCTTTCTTAACAGTAAAATATTCAGTTATAACTTTATGAAAATGAAAAACATTTTGAATAGGTTTGCAGAGAACTAACGTCAAAATAGCTGATAGAAAAACTTTTACTGAAGTAGATTAAACTTTGTAATTTTGTAAATTCACAAAATAAACATCAAAATATGCATAAACTCTGCTTTACTGGAGAAATGTTTAGTTTGTCTACTGGTAATTTTTCTCTATTTCTATATTTCTAAACATTGAAACCCAGCGTATGGTAATTCTTTTGTGTGTGCATGTCTTTTTCCAATTAAAATTATACTTTCATGTATAATTCTTATATTTGATATCTCATTGTCTCCAGAGACAATGCATTCTGCACCTGAATACTTATCTGTTTGTGCAGCATCGACTGTGGCTGAATCAACCGATGTGGGAGTTGCAGCTCCTACATCACTTACTGCAAATGTGGTAGGCGGTATGAGTCATGGGGGAGCAGTGGCAGACTGACTTCTCTGTTATTACTAGGTCTTCGTAGCCACGCACTGGATTTCTTTGTTCTCCTTGGCCTGTTTGACACCAATTTTAATAATTGCACACCACTTATAAGGGTCAGAGCACACCGACTCGAGATCTGCTACGTTGATGTTGCATGACTTAAGATTGCTCTTGCAGGCATCTTTGTACCACAGGTCATCCAGTTGGCCATGTTCCCGTGGTGAGCTCCTTGTAGAGAATTAATGCAGCCATCGTCCATCCTGCACGTATAGCCTAGCCAGCGTAGGCAGATGATGGTGAACATACAAGACATGATTGTCTGGGCCGAGATGCCTGTGTTGAAGACTCTGCCAGGTGGTGCCAACGAGTCATCTGAGGTTACGCAGGTGGAAAGCGCTTAGTTTGTGTTCTTGATTGGTAGAGAATGTCCAAGCTTCACAGTCATAAAGAAAGGTGCTCAGCACACACTTTCAATAAACCTTCATGTTTGTGTTGAGGGTCATAATGAGGTTGTCCCACACTCACTCATGATTTTGGAATTCTTGAGGTTGATGGTGTGGCTGAACCCTGTGGATACCTCCGCGAAACAGGTGATGAGTCGCTGAAGGCTGGCTTAGGTGTGAGCAGTGACAGTGGAAGCAATAGTAAACAACTTCTCCTGGATGAGGACCTTTCATTTCTTGGTCTTTGCTCTGAAGCGAGTAAAGTTAAAGAGGTTCTCATTGCTCCATACGTGGTGGAAGACACCATCTTCAGACTTGCTGTATGCATAGTGCAGCAGCAGGGAGAAGGATACGCTGAAAAGCGCTGGAACCAGGACACACCCTTGTTTCGTGTCACTCTTGATAAAGAAGGGACACGACGATGATTCGTCATACTAAACTGTTCCTGACATGTTGTGGGACAACTCGACAATCTTCAGAAGCTTGAGGAGAAGGGCAAAGGGGCCAGACCAACTGACCAGGTTTTAATGCCTTGGTCAGGTCGATGAAGGCAAAGAACAGGGGATGTCGCTATTCATAACACTTTTTGGTTTTTCAGCTTCCTGAGGGAGAACACTGTGTCGATTGTTGAAAAAATGAATTGTTAATCTAAATATTAAAACAGTCTAAATTATTTTTGAGGTCAAACAAAACTGCGAAAAAATAGTTTTCTTAAGATTTCTTCTGCAATAATTAGACCATTAGGTTCATACAAGAATTTTAACAAAAACTAATTTATGATTTTTTTTTCTACATAGCAAAGAAACATTTTCACTGAATCTCTCTGCTGATCTACACCTCATTAGTTTTTAGAATTAAATCCTGATTTACTTCAAATAAAACATGTCTGCAAGAAATAAAATTTCTCAATAATTATTATCAATTCCCGAGGAACAACTTTTATGTTGAAACCAAGTACTTTTGCTGGGTTTGTTTTATTAATGTTTATTGTCTTACTGTTGTACTTTCTGAAATACGATAATCAAAAAATTTGTGCTACAGTAAAACTAAACTAAAAACAAAAATCATATTTAGATATACCTCAAATACCTTAATATCTGTAAATGAACTAAACAGTGTGTATTGGAGAAGAACATCTGTATCTGACCAGCATTCTTCATAATTAAAGCTATAATTAGAAACACTGATGTTCTTTCACTTTCCTCATATTAAACTTTAATTTTATTTTTTATAAATAAAATTGGGAAGCAACTTTTTTTTTCAGAGGGAAGCAACTTTTGGAGGGTAAATAAGACTTTGCTTCATTGGTCACTTTTTCTTGTGTTCCCAGGCCACCTAGGAGTCATAACTTTCCTGGTGAAGACAGAGTGTGACATGCTCATAACACCTCACCAGGGAATTATTGGAACCAAATGTTTTAGTAATCTCATCTGTCTTCTCTTTATATTGCAGAGCCTCTTCCTGGACAAACCCTCACCCAATCTTGAAAAAGAGCCTTTGTGAAGAATACCTACAGAAGGCTGCATTTGTAATCATCAATTGTTTTTGGGATCATTACTATCGTGGAATTATGAAACTCTAGAAAGAGTCCTTATGTTTTCCACACAGTGTCCCCTCTTGAAGGAATTTAAATTGAGATGGTCCATGGCTACAGATAGCTTGGATCTATGAACTTTATATTAGAGTGGAATTGCCTCCTTTTTCGAGTAGGAGGCTTATTTACAAGGCTATGCTTAAACTACTGCCCTTCTACATTTGTGATCTAATCAAGCCAATAAATGATTTTTACGGTTTGCATTTAAACAATCACATTTTGCTCTCTGTTTGATTAACTCACACTGAATTGGGTAAAAGAGTTTTTGTCTCTTCTACGTCTTCAAAGTGGAACATATTGCAGAAGGATAGAGACTGGCTGAACTTGTTCCTATGAATGATTTTAAATTCAGAGTGAGAGCATGGCGGTAGAAAACTCTAGATGCTTTTTTTTTATATGAACTCAATGATTCTGCCACTAAACTTAGTTCAGTGGCAGAATCACTGTTTTGAACCAAAGAGTGGCCTGTTTGATTCCCAATGAGTTCATGTCTAGGTGTCCCTGGAGAAGACACCTAACCCAAGTGACTCCCACCATTGGCGTTGCCCTGACTGCCTACGGCGGTGCAATGCAGCAAAGAAATTTCCCCATGAGGGATAAATCAAAAATTATTATTATTATGTATGTTTTGCTGCCGCTTGGCCAGAACTTCTTTGTATGGAACATTTTTAATCTAAACAAAACTTTTTCCTGGTTAAACCTTCTTCTTCTTCTACTTTCGGCATTTCCCTTCAGGGGTCGCCACAGCAAGTCAGTTTCTTCCATCTAACCCTATCTGCTGTATCTTCTTCGGTCACACCAACTATCTTCATGTCTTCCTTCACTGTATCCATGAACCTCCTCTTTGGTCTTCCTCTAGGCCTCTTTCCTGGTGGCTCCAAACCCAGCATCCTTCTGCCGATGTACTCGGTCTCTCTTCTCTTTACAGTACATGTCCAAACCATCTCAGTCTGGCCTCTCGGACTTCATCTCCAAAACGTCTAACATGTGCTGTCCCTCTGATATACTCATTTCTGATCCTCTCCATCCTGGTCACTCCCAGAGACATCCTCAGCATCTTCATCTCTGCTACCTCTATCTCTATTATTAAAGGTTATTAAAATTTTAATGGAATATTAGACTAGTGAGAAATTAAGAAGAGATTTGATTGCTGTACTATTGAAATTATGCCAGCTGTGGTTGAAAATGAAAGTTCTTCAAAGACAAGTATAGAAGTTAACTCTCCCACAGGCCCTAACCAAATCTTATGCAATACCAAACATCAATACTTGTCAGCGAAAAGCACCTGCTCTCCCAGAGACACATTCAGAGAATTCCTTTGGCTGCTCATGTACTCCCAAAGATAATTCCCAAGATTATTAAAATTTCCTCAGGTATCTGAAAAACCTACTCTTAAGACAAATAATCAGGCTTGTGAAATTACAGAATTTCAAACGCAGAATATAGTAACACAGGTGTGACTAGTATATGTTTTAGCCATGGGTATGAGTAGTCACTCTACCGTATTGGGAGGCGCCAGAGAGGGTTGTTCGGACAGTTAGTTATTGCATGCCTGCCAGCTGTCTCCCTGATAAAATTCACATGGCATTTCCCAACGGGAAGAGACCCAAAAGTAGACCAAAGACCACCTGCTGAAGGATGTCTCCTGCCTTCATTTGCATTCAGAGCTACGGAAAACTTTGTTATGAACTAGCAAAGAAGATGTTGGTTACAGCCAGCATGTCAACAATCTGTAAAGTAGGTTAGTTTAATCAAGTAAATGTATTAGTTGGTACAGTGCAGTTCTAGATAAAGTTTCTCTTGCTATATTTAGAATTATGTTACAACCACAGCAACACTTGAACACAACTTGTAATTTCCTATTTACAATTGGAAAACACCATTTTCACCATATCACTTGTCACCATATGTCTCGCAGCTGACCTGGAGATCCTCCTAAATGTGCTTGGAGATGTAGATAACGGTTTGTTCTTTTCCTACAATTATTGTAGCTATGAATGTTTGACATGGAAATACAGTTGCTTCTTAGCTGTAAAAGAAACAACATAAAAAGCAATACAATGTCGCAGTTAGTCACCTTCTTATCCGTCTATCCCTTTCAGGGTTACGGGGGGGTGCCGGAGCCCATCCTGGCTGATTCAAGGCAGGGGCAGGGTACACCCTGAACAGGTCGCCAGTCTGTCGTGGGGCCATACACATGCAACCATCCACACACATATTCATTCCTACGGGCAATTTTTGCCACCGGCCAATCAACCTAGCATGCATGTCTTTGGAGGGTGGGAGGAAACCGGAGTACCTGGAGGAAACACATGCAGACAAGGAGAGAACATGCAAACTCCCCACAGTAAAGATAGTGTTCCAAGCCTCGTCCCCACCTGGGATTCAAACCCACAATCTTCTTGCTGTGAGGCCACTGTGCCTAGTGTAGGCGGCACTCTGCCACCATGCCGCCTACACAATACAATGTACCTTTGCATTTTGAATTGACTTTTTTTTATTTTTTAACTGAACATGCACATTGATTTTATATTAATTTTCAATGCAAAAAAAAAAGTCATTGCCCCGTTTACATTGGCGTTTTCAGTCAAAAGCTCCCTGTTCATCCATCAAGTATTTTTTATTCTTTGACACAGATAGAAATCCATTCACTGAGATCACTTGGTCGTTGTCACCTGATTTTGTTTATCTGTGTCCTAAGCCAAATGTTCAGACATAGCAAAAATAGGAGATGAACGTAAAATAAAATTTTATAGGATGTAGTACGAAAGCTTTTAAAGGTGAAACTCTTTTGCTCTCCAACGACTTCAACTGGGATAAGTGGCGAAGAAAACGAATGAATGAATTCCTTTGTAAAAGTACTTCCGTTTCTCTTTGCTATGCCAGAAGAACACTATAATTTGAAGCATTTTAGCACGGCAGCCCGGATCAATCAGTAAAAAAGAGGTTGTCAGAAACAGTCTATAATTTGCTTCTGGTCCATTTGTAGCTTTTCACCTTTCACAAGTAGACGTTTTAATCCATCAAGATGATCTGACAGAAAAGCTAATGATCCCGTCTTATAGAAAAGAATCTGTTACCTGATGATTAAAATGGTGCAGAAAACCACACAAGTTTAGATGACGGTTCACCTTGTACAAAGTCTGTTTTTGGCTGCAAAGAAACTTAATTTTGGTGTTTTGCCAA
The DNA here is from genome assembly GCA_902685375.1 of Neostethus bicornis. Lineage (NCBI taxonomy): Eukaryota > Metazoa > Chordata > Actinopteri > Atheriniformes > Phallostethidae > Neostethus > Neostethus bicornis. The sequence continues at coordinate 8,174,906 of LR738542.1, read as the reverse complement.
ATAAACTAAAATCAGTTTCCATTGTTGACAATAAGATTTTTAAGGTAATTTTATAAATGTAAGTACCTGTCCACTTACCCATATCTATATATTTTATACAGGTACATTGAGGAACCTCCAGAGAACTTGTTTATGAATGATTGAATAACTTACGTATTCGTACTCACTCTCCCCCAGTTCTGTCACTCCTCATCCAAAACCAAACGTGATTATGGATTCTAGAAAAAAATTAACCCACAGAATTACAGTTTAGAAACACAGAAACAGATCATCATTGATGATACAAAACACCTACAAGTGTCCAGAAAAAGAGAGGAAAATCAGGACGTGTGGGACGTTTCAGAATGCGCGCCAAACGTTTACTTCCGGTATTTTACACTATTTTCTTTAGTTCTATCTTCTTAAAATAAGGGCATTTACTTCAACTAATTTCCAAATAGCTGTAGAAACACTTTGACGGGATGACTCGAACATTTTTAGGTACTTGAACTAAAACTTTTCAGAATGCGCGCCAAATGTTTACTTCCGGTATTTTACACTATTTTCTTTACCTTTCATTGCACAGAGTTCTATCTTCTAAAAGTAATAGTTTTTACTTCGACTAATTGTAGTTTCCAAATGGCTTTAGAAACACTCTGAAAGGATGGCTCGAACATTTTTAGGTATTTTAACCAAACTCACTTTACTGCATTGGTAAACATTTCCAGATTTTAAGGCCACGCCCACAATATCACAACAGAAAGCGTCACCAATTAAATTAGGATATTTTTCATAAACAATAATAAAAACTTTTCATTTTGAAGGCATTGACACTTTGGTGGACATGAAGATTTGATTTTGAGGAAAGTACTATCAACTTTGATCATGCGTTTTGATTTGTCAATTTATTATAGAGAAAATCACTAATTGTTGTGCATGTGCAAAAAATCTTTGTGAGAAATGTTCCAAAGTGACCAAGAAAATCTGTAGAGTAGACAAAAATGTTTCTGGCGGGTAGAAACAATATCTCTGCATTCTGCAGAGATAGAATGCTAATTCCAGGTGAGTTTTGTCCATTTCAGTTTCACTTTTTTTTCCTTGAATTTTCCCCTACTTTCTCCCCAACTTAGACCCACTCTCTATCCCAGTCAGGGGTTTTAGACAAAACCCTGGCAGTAAGGACCAAGTGTGAGCAGAGCGCATGCACCAAAACCCTTTCTGGTGACTGAATGAGGGCGTGGCAGAGAAAAAAGCCAGAGTGAAAAACAACCAGGCCTTAGAATAGTGTCCAAATACAGAACAGGAGAGGTCACAAATGACTCACATATACATCTTCAAGTGTGTTTTTAATGTAGAAATAAAGTTCAAATGTTCAAATAACTACAAGAAGTTCATTTTCCATGAAACACCTTCTTCAAGAGGCATTTGCACAATATGCATTACTAAAATGATCTATAAGTGAAAGATTTTAAGGAAAGGTATTTGTTATATCCAGTTGAAGACATATGAAGGAGTCAGGTTGCCAAGATCTGTACTCCACAGGATGGCAGGAGAGAGACAAATGTTACCGTGTGAGCCTCTGTGTCTTTATTATGAAGAACACTCTCATAATAGAAGCAGAGGCTGGTTATAGTCTGCGGAGAAATGCTGCTTTAAGAGGTGACACAAAGAGGTCTGATTACCTCTCAGAGCTCTGGCGGTCTTCCAAGGCAGTGGGTGTATACGATGGTCATTGCAGCTTCTGTATTCAGGCTAATGAGACACTGATGTGAAAGCAGGAAGCAGCAGATGTGCAGGGAGAACATTTTAGTGAGTCCAAACTGATAGATTTGATGCTCTTGGTGTGTGAACATTCACACCTAAGTGAAAACCAAAGTAATTAGAACATTAGAAAATAAGAAAATAAGAAAAGTTTAAAACTAAAAATAGAAAAGAATTTCTCTTCTTCCATTTTATGTATATCCACGCACGTCAGAAAGAAAAGAAGTAAATCATCTTTACATTAGGCATCTTGACTGATTGGTTTATAAAAATAGATCCACGGTGAGTAAAATGTCTGGTTGTACCATGACAGAAGACCTTCATATCACATCTGCTCCACCAAATATTAATGTTGTTTGCTTTTGACAATAAATCTGTTCATTCATTAGTGATAAATCTTTCCCATTGCACAAAAACGAAACATTATTCTTTATAAACTTAACTGATTAGCGGAATGCCCTTTGAGGCGTACCTTCTTATTTTCACGGTGTGCATAAAAAAAGAAACAAAAAAACCCCACAAAACAAAAAATTATGAGCTGTATGGACAAGACAAACTTGTTCCATACTATCACCTCCACACGTAATGAAAAATCATCATTAATCTTATGAACAGCTTATTCATAATGGAACAGTGTGGAAAGTCATCAAATCAAAATCAATAAATATATAAAAATAAGAAAGGACAGTTTATATTGGGACATGCATAAAACAAAGCAACAGTTCATAAAAATAATACTCAAAACAAAGTTTAATATAAACCTTCCAAAAATTAAATTAAACCCTCAAAGAGGTGAAAGCAAAAAAAATCTTGTTAGAAATAATGTTCCAAAAAACCAGACTGAATTTTGAAAAAATGAATTGTAAATAGTGTTTGACCACAATATTGAAATTATAAAGTTACTGAACACATACAATATAAATGTACATACGTTACATCCAAGCTGTGTAAATGTGCATTGCAACATGCAATTTGGTAGCTCCACCCTGTGGTCACCTGCTGGTCCTCTGTTTGGAGGTTTTAGAGATGGGAGGAAATGGACACCCAGAGATAAAAACAATAATAATAACTCAATATAAAAACAAAGTTAACCAAATGTGCACTTTAAATTAACATATTGCAGTAACGATAATGAAATAGAGCCAAAACATGTTATTTTGTGAATCAGAAAGATTTCATTTTCCCTGGATGGAAACTAATTTGCAAAAGCACTTTACACAAAGTGTAAAAATAGACACACTCTCGCCAATGGACTCTACTACAAACTATTACAAGAGAAAAACATAATAAATCACAGACAAATACTTTAAGTCTAAACTTTAAGAAAAAGGATAAATGTTCACAGGAGTTGCAACAACAAAATTCTTGAGGTTTTTAGTTAAATAGCAAAACTTTACCATTCACTCATAAAAAAGAACAAATTAAACCAATTTCTACTAAAATAAACGTATTTGATCTGTGGGTGTCTGCTTTCAAATTCATATTTCTGAAACATTTTGGGTGTGACTGCTGTTGTATGTATTTATTTCAGTAAACGTTTCGCACATCTGAAAAGTCAAAGCGGGATTTTATGTGGCAGCGTTATATGTTCAGATGGATACACATAATTTGTAAAGTTTTTGCTGATGCGGAAAAAGCTCCCAACAGCATGATGCTACCACCACCATGCTTCACATTAGGAATGGTAGTGGCCTGGTGTTGACCCGTGTCTGGTTTTCTCAAAAAGTAAGGCATTTTCTATCCTGCTTAGTTTGTACATGAAATGCACTATCAACCCTGGTACCTTATTTAGACAGGGGTGTACTTTTCCAAATTGTGTTGTATCGAAACAAAACAAACCTCAGTGAAATTTTGAGCTTCATGGCATTTAACTTGTGTACATATTGTTTTTCAGGTTTTCCTTTTTTTTTAAAAAAAAATGCAACAATTAAACAAACTTGCAACATCTTTTTAAAAAATTCAGAAAGAAAAAGAATTTTATCTACATACAATTCTTCTTTCGGCATTTTCCTTCAGGGGTCACCACAGCAAGTCAGTTTCTTCCATCTAACCCTATCTGCTGCATCTTCTACGGTCACACCAACTATCTTCATGTCTTCCTTTACTGTATCCATGAACCTCCTCATTGATCTTCCTCTAAGCCTCTTTCCTGGTGGTTCCAAACCCAGCATCCTTCTGCCGATGTACTCTCTCTCTCTCTCCTCTGCACATGTCCGAACCATCTCAGTTTGGCCTTTCTAACTTTATCTCCAAAACCTCTAACATGTGCTGTTTCTCTGATATACTCATTTCCAATCCTGTCCATCCTGGTCACTCCCATAGAGATCCTAAGCATCTTCATCTCTGCTACCTCCATCTCTGTTTCCTGTCTTTTCCTCAGTGCCACTGTTTCTAGACCATACAGCAAATAATAAAAGGCAAAAAAAGTGAGGCGCTTTGAATCCTCTCTGTATGAACTGCATGTTGAATTTGTCAAGCTAGAAATGTGTAGTCTTTGGTTCGAGTCTACACTTACATTGCAACCACCTCACAAACCAGGAGCGGACTTGATTAAAGTACACTTCACTCATTGCAGCCAATATGTGTAGCTTTCTGCTGTCATTTCGTAATGACCAAGATAACAGAGTCAGACAACAATAGAAATTGGTGTCTAAGGTTGCGGAAACTTGTTGGAGACAGTGGATACTTTCTATTTGGCATGCAGGCAGATACTAGGTTGCTATGCTTCGTTCCTGTATACAGCCATTGGATCGCGCCATTTCACATCACGATAAAAACCCAAATTCCAGTGTTTACCAGTTCATTAAACACATATTTGCTGAAATCCTTCAACCCTGTAAAGATCACTGGGTTGTCATGTTGTTTCAAACCCTCACGGTCAGCGTTGATGACCAATCTCTTCCATGAAGCAAAACTGTGACCCTTTAAATCCTGAAAGAAAGTTATAAAGCTTTTACTGCATTCTAATAAAACACCCAAACATCCATTTTACAAGCATCTCACTGAGGAATAGCCAAGCGTCTTTTGTTTGTGGAGCTGTAAACCTGGTGAAAGGCTGGAAGGTTTTTATTTTCTTACCCAATGTTTTGTTGCCCGGGGGATGGCCGACCTCATTCAGTAAAACAAAAAAGCAGAGAATAAAGCAGGTAGAAGTAATGGCTATAGTTTGCTTTTCATGAAAAAATACCCCAAAGACTCAGTCTGTAAAATTTGCATCTTTATTTGACAATACGAAGTCAGTTATCACGTTTGCATATTATTTAAATTACAACCATGCTGTTTGAGTGGTTTTCATCCTCCTAAAATAAAATCCTGAGCATTGCTTTTCTACGATGTTAACGTGTGCCCACACGAAGTTTTCCTCAAGATGTTTTATCAAAACCTAATGATGCAGTGATAGACAATCATTTCTCAGTTGGTAACTTAGGAGGTGCTGTCCCTAAGTCGGGGATGTCAAACTCACGCTGGCAAGGGGTCCACATAAAGTCATAGAGTCTGAGACAGATCTTGGGATGTTTGTAGTACATCCTGAAAATTTTCTGGTCTTTCGTTGATTACTCATGTAACTCCTAACAGCCAAATTGAGCAGTTTGGGTTTTATTATTTAAAACTCATGAGTCAGTAAAGGAAGGATCTAGTTTGACTTTTTAAAAAAATCCTTAAGCTGTGAATGGCAAGGGTTGGATGAATCTGGATCTGGCCTGCAGACCTTATGTCTTTCACAAGGCTCTTAATGAAGGGATCCAAAAATTTCAGTCACATTCCTGAAATGAGAGGAAAGAGTGGGTGATCTACAAATTGTTTTGGCCTCTAAACTGATGAGTAATCTTCACTATTACAGTAGCTCTCATTTGCAAAGCTCTCGATTTACCAGTTAAGGTTTACGTGTAAGTGTTGTCATACAAAATCCAAATTTCATATTTGTTTGCTTTGAAGTGTTCTTGTTGCGTCCAAACACTACCTCCAAATCACAACCAGATAACATATGTACAGCCTAATCACATGAACTTTCTCAGAAAAAAGTAGTAGTCAGCAGAAAACTTTTTTTTTCTGCTGATTTTGGCTGCTGATGTTTTAAAATGATTTTAGGGTAAGTCTATGTAAAAAATCAGTTTAACCTATGGGTCAGTCATTTAGTCTCTGTGTCTGTGTGTGTCAATCTATGTGTTTGTCTGTGTACCTGTATGTGTGTCTGTCTGTGTGTCTGACTATGTATCTGTTTGTGTGTCTATTTGTGTCTGTATGTGTGCCTGTCTGTGTGTCTATCTGTGTGTCTGCCTGTGTGTCTGTGTGTCTGTCTGTGTGTCTGACTAGGTGTCTGTATGTGTGTCTATCTGTGTCTGTAAGTGTGTCTGCCTGTGTGTCTGACTATGTGTCTGCTTGTGTGTCTATCTGTGTCTGTATGTGTGTCTGTCTGTGTGTCTGTCTGTTTGTCTAACTGTGTCTGTCTGTGTGTCTATCTGTACATCTGTCTGTGTGTTTGTCTGTGTGTCTATCTATGTGTCCATGTGACTGTGTGTCTAAGAGTCTGTTTGTGTGTGTCATCTTTCTATCTATCCATCCATCCATCTATGGATGGATTGTCCCTGTGATTGTCAGACAAACACACAGATAGACATCTATCTATCTATCTATCTATCTATCTATCTATCTATCTATCTATCTATCTATCTATCTATCTATCTATCTATCTATCTATCTATCTATCTATCTATCTATCTATCTATCTATCTATCTATCTATCTATCTATCTATCTATCTATCTATCTATCATCTAGTGTACTCTGTAACAACTCAAAGTGTCCACTGGATGGCAGACTCTAATCATTAACTTATTTTCCTCAGCAGAAAATAAAGAAAATGAAAGTTCTCGTTGAAATAAATCCCGTATTTGTTTAGAATATTAATCACAATGATTTTTCTGTTTGTTTCTTTTCAGAACGGTACATTTTTCTTGATAGAAAAAACTGACCCACAAGTGACTTCTTTTTGTCTTTGTGACCATTTTCTCCTTCTTTCTTTTCATTTGTCAGTTTGTCTTCAACTTTGAAGATAAGTATTGAGTAATTTACCACTTGACTGCTTCCAACTTTGATGTTTACCCAAATAACAACAGCTTCATCCAGTTTATCAGCTCAATCTGATGGTGTGGAGTAGAAAGCACTTCACTATCATTCCTGATGTTTGAAGAAAATAGAATAAATGTAGATTTAATGTGAAGGAAGACAGAGTGAAATGGAAGGGTTTAAATCTTACCTTCAGAATATTTCCACTAAAAGCAGAAAGACCATGGAAGCTAAAATCCAATTTACTGCTACATCTTATCTCACAATCTTTCTGAGAGAAATACTCGAGTCTAAAACACTTACGTAGACAGACTCGCTCTGTCTCTTTGACTTATAGAGGAATGCGTGTTGCTTCTAACCACGTCTTCACTTTGTAAACCTTATGTCGTTAATGAAGTGTTCAACGAAGACTTTATTCTCAGATTAAAGACCTTTCTTTGTCGTAAAAGTCTAAAACACACATTCATGTTATCATATTCAACTCTCCAAAAGTCACATCTAGAACAGACCTCTCACAATTCAATTCAATTTTATTTGTACAGCCCAAAATCACAGAATTTCCGTCTCAATGGGCTTAACAAGAAAAAGAGGAATGTACTAACACAAATATACAGCAAGAAAAATGACTAACAAATGCTAACTAAACAAGACTAGCACATTTATGCCCTTAGACTCTCCTTCTCAGTGAGGAAAAACTCCTAAAAAACCCATCAATGGGGAAAAAATAAGAAACCTTGTGGGGATCCACATGAAAGGGAGATCCCTCCCCCGGGACGAGCAACCAATGTGTCTAAGATTATGTTTAAATATTAGCTTATTCTACTCTACAGCTATATATCTAAAGAAGTCAATAGATGTTCTTCATCCTGATGGAAACCCGGGGGGCCCCTCAGCCTGGCGATGTCCATTACGGGGATGAGTAGATGTTCTTCATCCTGATGGTTGCACGGGGGACTCAACAGCCCAGCGATGCCCTAGACGGGGATGAGTAGATGTTTTTTTTCCTGATGGACCGGGCATGATGAAGCGCTCCATCACACTGTCTTAACCGTAAGACCCTCTCCTTTTTTTTTTTTTTTTTTGCATGAACTAGGCATTAAATGTTATCATAGGGAGCATTCAAACCAAGTTGAGGCTGCTCTACACAGCAGGAAGGTGGGGTTCAAGTCCCACCAGCCTCAGGATGGTATGAGGCTTGAAACACTGTCCTTCTGTGTGGAGTTTGCATGTTCTCCCCATGTATGTGTTTGGGTACTCTGGTTTGCTCCTTACCTTCAAAAACATGCATGTTTTGCAGCCATAAAATTGGCCCTACAAATGAGTGTGTGTGTGTGTGTGTGTGTGTGTGGATGGTTGCGCATGTGTGGCCTCATGACAACCTGGCGACCTGTTTGGGGTGTACCCTGATTCTTGCCTGAAATCAGCCGGGATAGGCTTCGGCACCCTCTGGAACTCCAATTAGGGATGGATGGTTCAGAAGATTAAACAAAATTCAAGAGTAGGGGCAGCATGGTGGTGCAGTGGTTAGCATGGTGGCTTCATGGCAAGAAGGTCAGGGTTTTGAGTCCTGGAGTGGGGGCGAGGCTTGAAACACTGTCCTTTCTATGTGGAGTTTGCATGTTCTCCCCGTGTATGCGTGGGTTTTCTCCAGGTACTCCGGTTTCCTCCCACTCTCCAAAAACATGCATGTTAGGCTGATTGGCTCTTGGAATGAGTGTGTGTGTGGATGGTTATTTTTGTGTTTTCCCTGGGACAGACTGGTGCACTGTGTGGGGTGTACCCTGCCTCTTGCCTGAAATCAGCTGGGATAGGATGCATCACCTCCTGAGACCCCATTAGGAATAAGCAGTTCAGAAGACGAAACTCCAAAATCTAGACAGTTATGAAAGGCAAATACATAAAAAACAACGTACGAACAGACACTAAGCTGTAAATAAAGTGAAATCACCCAACCAATCAGTGATCAAATGATAAAATCCACTAAATAAACAAGATAAAAGTATTCAATCATTTAACATGAAGTTTCATTTTTAAAAAAGATGAAGGAAATAAATAAGATTAGTAATAGTCTGGTCCCAGAAATCTTGTAAAAATCTACAATCTCAAAACAATGTAATAAAATGATGCCGTCATCTCATCAAATGAGCTATAACACGATGTACTTGTGTTTTATTTTTTCTGGTGTAACAACCTAAAGCAATCAGATTTTGTGTCAACACAATGGTTTAGCAGAAGACATTAACTATAATTTTGGATAAACAATAATTACAGGTTATTATTCTGTAATTATTGCAGAATTTAGATTTAGAGAACATTGTTTTAGTCATGGCAGTCTAATTTTTAAAAGAGCTTTTCCAAAGTCAAACCTAAAAAAAAAACTCAAAACTTATGGAACAATGTGATCTTCACAGAAAAAAAAACGAATTAGGGATTGGCCAGGTCAATAGTGATGAAACTGGTAATTGACTTCCAGGTCTTCAGTGGTTCTACGTCAGAATAAATACATTGTTTAATGACTATGGCTTGGGCATTTCGATCCAGGAACGGGTGGAGAAAAATATAAAGTGTGATGTGTGATAGAGGAGTTTCAGCTAAAATGAAAGGGAAAGTGTACAAAACCGTGGTGAGACCAGCCATGCTGTTTGGTCTAGAAACAGTGGCACTGAGGAAAAGACAGGAAACAGAGATGGAGGTAGCAGAGATGAAGATGCTGAGGATCTCTCTGGGAGTGACCAGGATGGACAGGATCAGAGGAACAGCACGTGTCAGAGATTTTGGAGATTAAGACAGAAAGGCCAGACTGAGATGGTTTGGACATGTGCAAAGGAGTGAGAGAGAGAGTACGTCAGCAGAAGGATGCTGGGTTTGGAACCACCGGGCAAAAGGCATTGAGGAGGACCTACCACAGTTGACAAATTGACTATTGTAAATGAAATCTTGAAAGATTAGGCTCTTCAAATTATTTTTGCCAACACAAGGGGACGGTTTGGTCAATCTTTGCTGTTGGAAAGTCAATCTTTCATCATTCTAAATGAATTTGAAAACACCACAATTATGTTTCACTTTTGAAATATTGATTTTTACTTCTGGGGCCCAGTTTTCTAACTAAATAAGTTTTAATAGAATGTTGGGTTTATCTAGAAAAAGACGTCAGCATGAAATTGCTGTTCACTTCATACCATCTATAAAGATAACCAGAGCCAAGAAAAGATATTTGAAGAAGTGAAGCGATGAATGATTTGAAAGCTGAAATTATGAATGAAGGAATGGTGGGATAGAAAAATGGATGGTTGTACTTTGGTAATTCCAAATTATTTTGTTCTGATCACATAAAACGTCAACCCCTGAGGGGTGCTCATTGTTTTCTATGTGACACTACATCAATATTGATATCTGAATTAAACTTTAATTTATCAAAATTAATAAACTGATGGATAGATTAAAAGTAATATCAACTCAATAATACCCTCAGATGGCGCCTTGCTTATGAGGTGTTTCGGACACGTCCCACGGGGAGGAGATCAAGAGTCAGACCCCGGATCCGCTAGAGAGATTAGGTCTCATAGCTGGGCGGGGAACGACTCGGAATCCTTCCGGGTGAGCTGGAGGATGCAGCTGGGGTGAAAGAAGCCTGGGCTTCCTGTCTGAGGCTGTTGCCCCTGTGACCCGGCCCCTGATAAGCGGAAAACGATGGAAGGGAACGGAATCAACTCAATAATGTTTGTCGTCTGGACAGCCAAACTAAACGTTCCACTAAAAAAAATTTAATTAATCTTTAATAGCATCATGTCTTCTGTTTTCTTTTAAATGATGAATGATTGTATCAAGACTTCTCAGGACATTGGAATTTTAATAAATTTGCCTTTTTTATTAAAATGATAAAAATGGCTGCGCTTCAAGCTACAGAAAACAATATAAGATGTTTCCTACTGACTTGTTTTTCCCACTGGGTTTCTGTGTAAACACTGTGAAATGTGGGATATATGATGGATGTACACAGATGTTACTTCATTTTGTAAAAAAGATCATTTTCTTCCTTAGGGCAGACACATACTGTTGATGTTTTTCAAAATCTCTCATCCTCCAGCCAAGATTAGCCAGACCTCATATGGCAAGAGCACAGAATCAATGTGACCTCGTCTGAATCAGCTAGTCTCATATTAGAAAGCAAAAAAGCCAGTGGGTCCTCGTTGTGCTGTTTATACGGTTTGCTTGCTTTTATCGAAACATCATTTTTGCTTCTAGACTAATAGAAAATCAAAAACATTTAAAAATAGATAACTTTTCTCTTTTCTTTTCAGTTGCTGAAAAGCAGAATAAAGAACTCACATTGTCAACAATTGGACATTTTTAGCTTACGGAGAAAAATGTTTAACTGAAATTTTCTGCCACGAAGTAACAATAAGAGTAAAGAAAGAGTGAAAATGTGCAATGGAAATAACAACAACCCATTTGGAGGAAATTAGGGTAGTGAATAACCAGGTAGAGTGGTAAAAAAAGAACAGAAAAAGCAAATATTTAACAGTATTATGTAAGTCAAAGTTACCAGCTGTGTTCACAATAGATTACTTCAAATCTCATTTTTCGAACGGGGCTAGATGGTGGCGCAGTGGTTAGTGGTAGGGTAGAAGGTAAGGGTCTGAGTCCCAGAGTGAGATGAGGCATGAAACACTGGCATTTCTGTGTGGAGTTTGCATGTTCTCCCTGAGTATGTGTGGGTTTTCTACAGGTACTTAATACAGGTACTTACAGGTACTCTACAGCTTAAGGGCATAGAATGGCACCTTAGAAATAAAATGTATTATTATTATTACTCTGGTTTTCTCCCACCCTCTACAAACATGCATGTGAGGTTAATTGGCCAGTATAAAATTGTTCCTACAAATGTGTGTGTCTATGGTTGTGATTGTGTGGCCCCACAACCTGTTCGGGTATATCCTGCCTTTCACCTGAAATCAGCCAGAATAGGCTCCTGAACTCTCAGCAACCCCTTTAGAGATAAGCAGTTCAGAAAATGAAACGAAAACTATTTTTCGACTCATTTTTCAAAAACTATTCCCTGGCAATAATTTTCTCAAAAATTATGTATGTTGGTATATAAATATAATATTTAAACAAATTTATTAAATCTAGAAAACAATAACCACTTTTCAGAGGGTATTTTGAGTAATTTAGAGCAACTTTATTAGTTAATGTCATGAAGCGGAGTGCAGGTGGAAAGAGGAGCACCCAATTGCAAACAGAAAACATAGTTTATTTGAATTTGGTAGTCTGTTCATACTATGACCCAACAGGGAAGTCCGGGGTGATTGCCCCTAAATAGCTGGCAGAGTGCACAGATGTGTGGAATCTGTAATCATCCTCAGATGACCCTGATCAGGTTGATGAGAAACATTCGGTGCTCCCTCTGGTGGCAGGACACGGAATCATGACAGAATAACTTTAGAGCTGTTTTTGTGTATTTTAATCTACTATTCTATTCTATTATTGCTTTTCTACTTTTTAATTACTCAAGTTAATCAGTGGTCTAAAATTTCTTTATTCTATCAATTTTCTGACCTACTTCATACCAGACTGGATTGCAAAAGGGTGTTGGACTAACCCAGCTAATACTAGAGGATGTACCCATGTAATCCAGGGGTACATCCTGGATTGGATCACTGGACTGACGGAAGAACACAATCAGTATATACAAACACTTTCTCTTGCACATTTGTAAAAATATTTCATATGGTTAGTTTTTCTCCGTGGGGACATTTCAACCAGGAGAGACTCAGGAAATTGGGTAAACTGCATACTGAGTACAAAGGATATAGAAACTTTGGCATTATGTATCCCAGAGTAATATCTGTACACAAGGGATGTGGACGAGGGATGTGATGAAAGAGGTGATCCCACCAGGTTTGACTTGGGGGTGCCAGCAAAAGAAAAGATGGCTTACAAATGCAGATGTGAGATGGGAGTGTAGAGGGCTTCCCACACGCAAGAGTGAAAGTTTGGTAAACAAACCAGCCTCGGTATATCCAATCTCTTTTTCAGGTTGAGAACAAACTCCTCACAAAAAAATAAATAAAAATGATGGGGCCGAAAACAAGAAGAAACATCAGGGAGATCTGGTTGAAGGAGGGAGCCCATGCCAGGACGGACAGGCAATGAACTCGGAACTGAAAAGAGAGCTACCTAAAGCTGCACTGGACAGTGAAAACTAAGCAGAGGGGTTGAAAGCAGAATGCAGTAAAGACTACATTGTCGAGAGGAGCCAGGTGTCTTGTGCCGTCCACCGAGCGGATAGCGAGAGAGATAAAATAAAGACCCAAATGCTGAGAGATGTGCTGATGAAATACAACTGCCTTGGATGGGGTTCTGGAGGCCTGACGGCGTGCTTCAGGAGAAACTGGAGAGAAGATGATAGGTATTTAAAACTACTGTTTAACGCCATAGACTGAGCACACCAATAGAGCGGCGCTGGTCGGTGAAGAAGGTGCTCTTAATTAATCACCAGGCAAGAAGAAGAGGGGGACCGAATGAAAGCAGTGACCCGCAAAGGTCATGAAAGGACAGAGGCAACAGCAGGACACAACGACAGACTTTGTCTTCCTGATAGAATTTTCACTAATAGCTTCATTTTTGGATGCCTAATTTGTTCCCTGTCAGTTCATCTCAGGAGTTCTGTCAGTCCACCCTCCTGCCTGCCATCTCTGGTCCACCTGCTGGCCCATCCACCATCCTGCTGTAGAGCCATTCATCTTTATTCCTGCTGAGGAGTCATTCATCCTTATTCCCTTGGTGCCAAACTTGCCAGTCTTTATTTATGTTTGTTTTCCACTTAGAGTTTGTCTTTCCTACTGTGAAAAGAAGGTTTTCAAAATAATAGGCTCTTCAAAGGTTTCTTATTTTGAATCCTAGTTTAGTAGATTGATTGAAGTCAGATAGGGTGGTTTAGGTACCTTGTGTGGAGACTCCAATGAATGCTTTACTGCTTAGGTGTTCTTAAGATATGCCATTGTGAGGAGACACTGAGTCAGACCCAGGACCTGGTTGAGAGATTTTCTTCCACACATTGTCAAAAAAGCTTTGGCATCATGTTAGTTGAGTTTGAAGATGTGGCGGGGGTCAGTGAAGTTTGGACTTTCTTGCTGAAGTTGTCACCTCCATCCTAAGATGAAGTGGAGGACGACAGCACAATGCAGAATTGTAATTTTCTAGGTTTAAAATTGCCCAAAAAAAGCTATTTTATGATCCAATCCAGCTCCATATTATTATTTTTGAAAAAGAAAGTCAAATTTGGGCATTGTAAAAACTGACTACAAAGATTAATCCACCTCTATGTTTTTAACCATGCCAAATCTTGATCTATCATCCTATCTCCATCAGGATTAGCCCATCTACTCATCTCCGTCTTGAGCGTCACCAGGCTGAGGAGGCTCTCGTGCTTGCTTAACCATACCGTTTCCATCGGGACGAAGAACATCCTCTGACTTTTTCAGAGATCAAACTGTAGAGTATAATAAGATCATATTCAAACTATAGTCTTAGACACATTGGATGCTCGTCCTGGGGAAGGGATCTCTCTTTCATGTGGATCCCCATGAGGTTTCTTATTTTTCCCCACTGATAGGTTTTTAGGAGTTTTTCCTCACCACGAAGACGAGTCTATGAGCAGGAATGTGCTGAAATTGTTTAGCTAGCATTTTTAGTTAGCTTTTAGCTATTTGTGTTTTTACATTCTCCTTTTTTTCTTGTTTTTGTACTTTTTAAATCTGCAATGTGAAGCCCGTTGAGACAAAAAAAATTGTGATTTTGGGCTATACAAATAAAATTGAATTGAAACACTCCTAAACCCTCCTGTTTAGAGTTGAAGCTGTTTAAACCTAAATTATATTCAAAAGCTAATGAGACATAAATCTCCATTATTACATAATACACTATCAGAAGTGTCTGTAATTACTGCCTTATCACAGACAAAATACCAGTCATCAGTAAGTGATTGAAAAAAGTGAACAATCCAGACATTTCTGTACCATGTAGGAGGAAGTTCATTCAACTCAAATGTAAGTGATTCTTGTTTAAAAAGCATTAAGTCGATGTACTACTTTACTCTCGTGTTACTTCTCTGACTTTGCCCGGGAGCTTTTTGTTGTATTTTCACGCTTTGCTGCTCATGAAGAATTATACTTAAAAAACACTGGTCTCAGTTCTCCTGTTTTTTTAGCCCAAAGGAGATTTTCCTGGCTATGATTGAGTCCGTAATTAATCCACTGGTGAGTTGGTATTGTCCCCATCTAGGCGTTCTTGTTAGAATAAATACAAAAGCTTTCTCTTTGTCACTTGGGATTGTTATCAGAGAAACACAGAGCAGATTATTGACTCATGCCGTTTATGTGTAAGTGACTCACAGTTTCCAACAAAAAAATGTGTTGTGGTAATTTGTTAAATTTAGCCCATAAAGCCAGAAAGTCACAGTATTAAAAGCATTTCAAATTAACTCGTGTAATGAATAGGGAGGGTAGAATATTATATTCCTTTCATTAAAACATCCATTAAAGAAACACAGCACCTTTTTATCGCATAGTACTTCTGTTGTGATGTGGAAGGAGGAGGACCCAAATGCAGGACTTAAAACAAGGTTTATTAAACCAGGAATCAGCAAAGCTGTAATCAAAAAAGAAGGATCAAAAAGGTTATCAAAGAGTCAATCTCAGTTTCAAAGAAAGTCTGCTGAGTCGGGAGTCAGCCAGGGCTGGAAGGCATGAAGACCCGACGAGGAATGCTGGTGAGGCTGCCTTTAAGTAGGCAGCCGGGAGATTAGGCGCAGGTGATCTAATCAGGTGCAGGTGGTCCAATCCGCCAGAATTGGGGGAAAGGTGAGATGGTCCCTGGCCCCCTCTGGTGGTGGTTGAGGGAACCACAACAACTTCCTTAATTTAGACAAATCTGATGTTTGGATTATAAAGCCTATATATTACGAAGGTAAATGCTGACGTAGTGTCTGCAAAAGTTATGTTTAAACTGAGGGAATAACATTTCAAACTTTGAAATAAGAGTGGTTTGTTCATGAAAACTTATTCTGTTTTGCACTAGCACTAACTGAAACAGGAAATTGAATTGGCAACTCGAAAATGGAGTGTTAACACCAAAGCTGATTTATAACACACCAAAGCTTTGAAAATAGTCTGAAGCTACACAATGTCTTTAGTTGCTAGGGTTTTAACCTCAATGGATGTTTGCAAGTTTATTCTTTGTAGAAATAAAATGCAGACAAGCCTTTGATGAAAAAGTTCTTTGAAAGTTTAGCTTTTATGAACCCAACACATTCAGATCCTGATGTTTTTAACCTCAGATCCATCTCGGCAAAGTAAAGTTCTTCAAGTTTTTCGATACTTTCAGATCCATTTAAGGAGTGAGTGAACAAAAAAAGGGTAAATACCATCTTCTTGTGGTGTTCGCTGGATGTTTAGTTTAATGATCTGTAACCCAACAACAAAACAAGAAATATTCCCTGCGGTGAGTCCTGGAGGAGACTGTAGCACAGGCCAGTCACCACCACTCAACTCTGTCATCATTTATTCTCTGAGATTGCAAGAGTTTTCTGGAGAAAAATGGTGTGTCAAAATGCTTCTAAATTTTCTCAACGAATAAAGGGATGTCATGGTGTGTGCAGCAGTGGTCTGGGAATACAATTCCTGCACCGAGAGAAGAGTGGTAAACACCTATGAGGACGATGTTTTTCACTGTATTTAACCTAGTCGTTACCATCTTTGGATGAAGCCCATCTAATTAATCCCACAAACACAAACCAGACAATTATACATTTCTAGTCTCCACAAATTTCTTCTATTTCTCCTCAACTGAGTTTTCAGGCGTTTGTTCCCTTTCTGAAAACAAGACAAGGCTTGGCAACTCTGTGTGGAGTTTGCATGTTCTCCCCGTGTGTGTGGGTTTTCGCCGGCTGTTCCGGTTTCCACCCACTCTTCGATCTAACCATGTGTGTTAGGTTGATTGGCTGTTAAGAAGTTGCCCTTAGGAATGAGTGAGGGTGTGAATGGTTGTCTGAGTATGTGGCAACGCCACGCACCGGGGTCCTGTTTGGGCTGTACCCTGCCTCCTCCCTGAGATCAGTCGGGATAGGCTTTGGCACTCCCTGCGACCCCACTAGGGTAGAACAAGAGGTACAGAAACTGGACCTAAGCTAATTTATAGTCTTTTTTTTTCATCATCTCTACATTCCCCCAAGTTTTCTTAAAAGAATTCAATTGTAGTAAATGCACAATAGTGAGGTTACAAGGAGAAGAGATAAAGAAGGTGGAAGATTTTAAGTACTTAGAATCAACAGTCCAGAGCAATGGAGAGTGTGGAAAAGAGGTGAAGAAGCGTGTGCAGGCAGCCTGGAACAGGTGGAGAAAAGTATCATGTATGATGTGTGACGGAAGAGTTTCAGTTAAAACGAAAGGGAAATTGTACAAAACCGTGGTGAGACCGGCCATGCTGTTTGGTCTAGAAACAGAGCGACTGAGGAAAAGACAGGAAGCAGAGATGCAGGTAGCAGAGATGAAGATGCTGAGGATCTCTCTGAGAGTGACCAGGATGAACAGGATCAGAGCAACAGCACATATTAGACGTTTTGTAGATAAAGTCAGAGAGGCAAGACTGAGATGGTTTGGACATGTGCAGAGGAGTGAGAGCACATAAGCAGAAGGATGCTGGGTTTGGAACACCAGGAAAGAGGAAGACCAAAG
This sequence comes from Neostethus bicornis, assembly GCA_902685375.1. Classification (NCBI taxonomy): domain Eukaryota; kingdom Metazoa; phylum Chordata; class Actinopteri; order Atheriniformes; family Phallostethidae; genus Neostethus; species Neostethus bicornis. The sequence goes on along the minus strand of LR738542.1, from coordinate 8,157,364 downwards.
AGGAGGTTCATGGATACAGTGAAGGAAGACATGAGGATAGTTGGTGTGTCTGAAGAAGATGCAGAAGATAGGGTTAGATGGAAGAAACGGGCTTGCTGTGGCGACCGCTGAGGAGAAATGCCGAAAGAAGAAGAAAAGCACAACACTGGTAAAATAAACATTGGTAAAGTTCAGATGTATTTTTTTCCCCAAAACTCTTTTTGCATTTCCATAATTTAAATAAAGTGACCACTCTGGTGGATATCCATAAATACATTAAATAAAACATTAGTCCGGAATATTTAAAAAAAGAAACTACTCCTCTGGCCTTGTGAAACAAGATCTGACTTTCTATTAAGACAAATAGGACTGTTTTTTGGCTGAGTCATTTCTTTATTTTTGGTGTCAAGAAAATTATTTAGTCTTTCAGCAAATGAGTCTCGAACCACAGGATTTAAGAGCAGTTGAAATTATCAGTAAAACATGCTGTTAAATAAACCAGAAAATAAGCATGTTATATCGGAAGAAAGCCCACCTCCTGTCATCACTTTACGTAAGCCTTTAACTCCCACCTCGTTCTTCTTCTTTCACCCTGAGAATCCAGATTTTATTAGGAGCTTAATGACCCCTAGGGAGAGACTTCAAAGGTTGAGACAGGATTTGAGAAGTTAAATGTGTACATAAGGACTGTTTTGCTATACTTGAAAGTGAGCTGTACAATTTCTTACTGTAACACACAAATGATTAAAAAAGCTTACCTCCGGGCTGAATAAAAGTGTTACCACACAGCGAGTCAGTAGCTGGTTCCACCTCTGGTCTGGGGTTGGACGAAACATTAACACTTCAGTGTGGAGTTTGCATGTTCTTCATAAGCGGCTAAGGCGCTGCCATGGGCGAGTGGCCCAATGGAGTGGCCACATGGAGTTCTAACATTTGACAAAAGGGCCGAAACAGGAGCAGATGGATGGCATGTTTTCGTAACCGCTAGATTAGACCGATAGAATGGCACGCTAGATTTTAAACAAGAGCACTAAATGTTACATTGAGAGCGTTAAATTTCAAATCTAGCGTCCTGGGGCTGACATCTAGTTTGATAGCGCTTAAAAACGTGCATTAGGCGGCGCTAGGGTTGAATCTATGTGCTTAATGTAACATTTTGCTTGTTTGAACATCTAACGTGCTTGTTTACGTGCGTTTATTGGGCCCTATGGCTTTCCATATGTGGGCACACTGTTTATTTTGACAGCGTCCACATCACAAAGACTCACCCATTTTAATGGGAGCATTGTTGTTGTTTTCCTAACAAAGCCAATGTATCCACACTGCACCATCTAGTGAGGAAACATCAGAATTGCAGGGGAACTAAAACATTACCAAGGTTTATTCATTTAACTTTTTATGTTCGGCGGGGCGGATTAAAACGTTTAATGGGCCGCATATAGCCCACAGGCCTTAGTTTGCCCATGGCTACTTTAGAAGGAGAGACCTGTTATATGCTGAAGGGACCATATCTTGGCTGGCGGGGAAACTCCTTAAGATTCTCTAGATGAGTTTGATATGATTGTGTATACTTATAACCTACAAAAAGTCAGAATGGATGAAAGGATTACAGGGTAGAAGAGTGAATGATGGTTCAAATGAAAGAATGATTGATCTGAAAATTCTCGCACTCAAGTCTAAATCTATATCTAGATGGAGTGCAACATTTGATTGAAATTGGCACTCTTCTTTACAAAGCCAAATTAGTCAGTCAAATATAATATATGAGAGTTGTGAAAGAAGCTCAAAATAAAACCTGTTAATAAGACATTATGTTTTTCAGATCTGAAGCATTTAGTGACAATAGTTGAGGTAAGAGATGAATTATATCATCAAAACTTGAAGTGTGCCTGACAGCATCAAAGTGTGCGAATGCTGCGGATCTCAAACAAGAGCACGAATCAAACTGAGCACATAAACACATAAATATGTTTCTATTTTCATAATCTGCTGTTTAGTCAGAGACACATCGCTCTGATTCCCCTCAAGCAAAGTTATTGTGAATCACACAATGAGCTAAATACTGCAGCACACAGACACACTGACGTGAGGGCTAAAATAAAGATGTACTTTTATTGTTAGGAAGAAAAATTGTATTAAAATTTGGCTTTAACAATGGCAAAAACAGGGATTATTCACTATTAAAAACTGATTTTTATACAATAAACATGATGCATTGGTTGATTGAATCAGATTGATGAAACAGCTGCTTTTAACTTCAGAGTTTGAAACAGAGATAGAGGTAGCAGAGATGAAGATGCTGGGGATCTCTCTAGGAGTGACCAGGATGGACAGGATTAGAAATGAGTATATCAGAGGAACAGCACATGTTAGAGGTTTTGGAGATAAAGTCAGAGAGGCCAGATTGAGATGGTTTGGGACATGTGCAGAGGAGAGAAAGAGAGTACATCAGCAGAAGGATGCTGGGTTTGGAACCACCAGGAAAGAGGCCTAGAGGAAGACCAAAGAGGAGGTCCATGGATACAGTGAAGGAAAACAGGAAGGTAGTTGGCGTGACCGAAGAAGATGCAGCAGATAGGGTTAGATGGAAGAAACTGACTTGCAATGGCGACCCCTGAAGGGTCACGCCAAAAGAAGAAGAACTTTAGAGTTTGAAAAAACAAAGTATAAAAAAAAAAGTTTCGTCTTCTGAACCGCTTACTCTTAATTGGATCACGAGGAGTGCCAGAGCCGATACCGGACAATTTCAGAAGAGAGGCAGGGCACACCTCAAACAGGCCACCGGTCTGTTGCGGGGTCACACACACACTCAGTCCCAGAGGCAATTTCATAGCAATTTCATTTTCTGCAAACTCCACGCAGTGGAGCGACAATGACTCAAGCCCCTTCCCTGTTTCGGGACTCGAACTCTGACCTTCTTGCTGTGTGCCACTGTACTAACCATTGCACCACCGTGCAGCCCTCTTGGTCTTATTCCATTCCGTCGTCTTCCGCTTATTGGGGGCCGGCTCGTGGGGGCAACAGCCTCAGATGGGAAGCGCAGGCTTCTTACACCCCAGCTGCATCCTCCAGCTCACCTGGAAGGATCCCGAGTCGTTCCCCGGCCAGCAGAGCTCTTTACCTGATCTCCGTGTCAGAGCCCAGCCACCCTGTGGAGGAAGCTCATTTTAGCCACTTGTATCCGCGATCGCATTCTTTCGGTCACCACCCACAGCTGGTGACCATAAGAGAGGGTGGGAACGTAGATCGACTTTTAAATCGAGAGCGTTGTTTTACGGCTCAGCTCTTTCTTTGCCACGACGGACCTTTGTCTTATTTAATGCTCAAAAATATGAACGTCTTGTGGGATCAGACTCACTGTTTCTTATCCATGAAATGAGAAATTTTCTTGTGAAAAAGAATCAGAACCAGAAGTTCTTTATTGATCTCACACGTTGGGAATTTGTGTGTTTAAAAAATAAACTTGACATTTTGTTTTATCTGACACCGCAGGCATCAATATCCCAGTATGTGATGGACTTTTTACTCCGTGGTGCTGGTTTGGGTATGTTTACCATATAAATGTTTCTTTTTCATTGCTCAAAAGTTTTTCTGCAACATGAGTCAATCTGTACCACCATTGAAAAATTCACTCCGGGTCAAAGGCTGAATGAATCAAATCTGATCAATTTCTCAAACAGACAGATGATAAAAGAAGACACAGCTTGGGGAAATGGTGAAGAGACATACTTAAAATCAAACCAAGAGAAAAAGAGAGATTAAAGCATGAGCTGACGATGGTTTAAAATGTTAAACATAAGCTTTATCCATCAAAGACAGTCTTATCTCCTCCACAGATCCTTCCGGAGAATTTATCTATGATAGATGTAACAGAGTAAATTTAGCTCTCACCATCACACACTCACAGGAACAATTTGATCTCACACAAAATTAAAGTTTTTCTTCCATTTCTTCTTCTCTGATTGTAGAAAGATGTTCTAAATAATTGATTCCATAACAAAAGGCTCATTTTCACAGTGAAGAAGATTAAATGAACCCCTTCTTGAATAAACACAGTAATCACACACTTGACTGGAAATGAGCACAAATACTTTTTTGCTCATTGAAAACACAAACCAGTCAGTGTTTTCTAAATATAAATCATTAAACGTCTGAACCTCTCTTTATTATGCAACTCAGGCCGTAACGATCGCTTACATTAATTAATACAGACGTCTATTTAAAGAGCGAGCTCAAAGCGCCGCTAAGATCATGAGGTCCCACAGGCAATTTAGTATTGATTTGCCTTCTGACTTAGATGCATGTATCGAAATTAATGTAAGAGCTTCAATGGTTCAGGTTAATAATAAAGAAATGGATGGAGACATGAGGATGGAGCAGTTTTGCTGGTTTCAGAAACAGAAAAGAGTTTTCACTGTACTCTTTTATGAACGTTTGATGGAGATGTTTGGAAATCTTTGGGTTTTAACTTGCAATTCTCTACAAAAACAGACGTGTTGGGTGTAATTTTAAAGAGAAGATTGATTTCTGATTTGCTAGGTACTATGAGGTCAAAATAGTGTGTATATAAAAGACTTGTTTTTCAAAAAGTCATCTTCTTCTTTCGGTATTTCCTTTCAGAGGTCGCCATAGCAAGTCAGTTTCTTCCATCTAACTCTGCTGTATCTGTATCTTCTGTGTCCTCTTTGGTCACACCAACTATGTCCATGTCTTCCTTCACTGCATCCCTGAACCTCCTCTTTTGTCTTCCTCTAGTCCTCTTTCCTGGTGGTTCCAAACCCAGCATCCTTCTGCCGATGAACCTGCACTTGCTCAAACCATCTCAGTCTGGCTTCACTGACTTTATCTCCAAAACCTCTAACATGTGCAGTTCCCCATATGTACTCATTTCTAATACTGTCCATCCTGGTCACTCCCAGAGAGATCCTCAGCATCTTCATCTCTGCTACATCCATTTCTGTTTCCTGTCTTTTCTTCAGTGCTACTGTTTCTAGACCAAACATCATGGCCGGTCTCACCATGGTTTTGTACACTTTCCCTTTCAATTTAGCTGAAACTCTTCTATCACACATCACACCTGATACTTTTCTCCACCCATTCCAGCCTGCTTGCACACGCTTCTTTGCCTCTTTTCCACACTCTCCATTGCTCTGGACTGTTGATCCTAGATACTTAAAATCTTCCACCTTCTTTATCTCTTCTCCCTGTAACCTCACTTTTCCATTTGGATCCCTCTCATTCACACACATGTACTCTGTTTTACTCTGACTAATCTTCCTTCCCCTTCTTTCTAGTGCAAATGTTTTTCAAAGAGTATAGTGTTTTAAAATGTTCTCTCACAGCTTTTTGCTTCTGCTCATTTATCCCAAGAGACCAATAGGGTTTAACCCACAGCGCAGCTTTTATGTGGGCATATTGATCATTCCTGATCATTTGCTCCCACAAATAAACACTTTTAGTTTTTACAGTTAGTAGTTTCAGAGCAATCTGTGAAGACTGTAAAAGGCTGTCCCTGGTTAATCACAGGAGTAATAAACTAAAGGCCATAAAGTAGCCAACATTTTTTTTTCAGACATCATAAATATTTTAAGGCTTTCAAAACTTCTTGCCACACACTTTAAACACTTTTCTCAGAGAGCAAGGACAATGTCACACTTTTCAATCTCAAAGTTCAAACCTTCACAGAAAAATAGGTTGTTTGAAAAGAACTTCAATTGAATCAAACAACATGTGCAAGCTCCAGTGTGTGTTTGTGTACGACTAAACCAAATGAACATTGCAAACATATATACGTCTTGCTAGAAAGATTATAAAACAAAAAATTAAATATATTTTGTTAAATGACTATACAGTGGTGGTCAAAAGTTTACATACACTTGTAAAGAACATAATGTCATGGCTGTCTTGAGTTTCCAGTTATTTCAACAACTCTGATTTTTCTCTGATATAGTGATTGGAACAGATCCTTCTTTGTCACAAAAAACATTCATGAAGTTTGATTCTTTTATGACTTTATTATGGGTAAACTGAAAATGTGACGAAATCAGCTGGGTCAAAAATATACATACAGCAATGCTAATATTTGGTTACATGTCCTTTGGCCATTTTTACTTCAATTAGGCGCTTTTGGTAGCCATCCACAAGCTTCTGACAAGTTTCTGGTTGAATCTTTGACCACTCCTCTTGACAGAATTGGTGCAGTTCAGTTAAATTTGTTGGCTTTCTGACATGGACTTGTTTCTTCAGCATTATCCACATGTTCTCAATGGGATTTAAGTCAGGACTTTGGGAAGGCCATTCGAAAACCTTAATTCTAGCCTGATTTAGCCATTCCATTACCACTTTTGATGTGTGTTTGGGGTCATTGTCCTGTTGGAACACCCAACTGCGCCCAAGACCCAACCTTCGGGCTGATGACTTCAGGTTTTCTTGAAGAATTTGAAGGTAATCCTCCTTCTTCATTGTCCCATTGACTCTCTGTAAAGCATCAGTTCCATTGGCAGCAAAACAGGCCCACCGTGCTTGATGGTAGGCATGGTGTTCTTGGGGTTAAAGGCCTCACCTTTTCTCCTCCAAACATATTGCTGGGCATTGTGGCCAAACAGCTCAATTTTTGTTTCATCTGACCACAGAACTTTCCTCCAGAAGGTCTTATCTTTGTCCATGTGATCAGCAGCAAACTTTAGTCGAGCCTTAAGGTGCCGCTTTTGGAGCAAGGGCTTCCTTCTTGCACGGCAACCTCTCAGTCCATGGCGATGCAAAACACGCTTGACTGTGGACACTGACACCTGTGTTCCAGCAGCTTCTAATTCTTGGCAGATCTGCTTTTTGGTGCTCCTGGGTTGACTCTTCACCCTCCTGACCAGTTTTCTCTCAGCAGCAGGTGACAGCTTGCGTTTTCTTCCTGATTGTGGCAGTGACAAAACAGTGCCATGCACTTTATACTTACAATTGTTTGCACTGTTGCTCTTGGAACCTGCAGCTGCTTTGAAATGGCTCCAAGTGACTTTCCTGACTTGTTCAAGTCAATGATTCTCTTTTTCAAATCTGTGCTGAGCTCCTTTGACTTTCCCATTGTAGCGTTTGTGGGTGTTTTTATCCAATGAGCCCTTTTTAAATGGCCTCAGAGAAGTCACCAGCTGTAGTCACTCATAATCACTCACAAGAAGTTAAGAGGTCATGCTATGAAGCTCATGTCATTGACACAACTTTCTAAGTCTCCAAAATTGCTCATTCATGTTGCTGTATGTATATTTTTGACCCAGCTGATTTCGTCACATTTTCAGTTTACCCATAATAAAGTCATAAAAGAATCAAACTTCATGAATGTTTTTTGTGACAAAGAAGGATCTGTTCCAATCACTATATCAGAGAAAAATCAGAGTTGTTGAAATAACTGGAAACTCAAGACAGCCATGACATTATGTTCTTTACAAGTGTATGTAAACTTTTGACCACCACTGTATCTTCCAAAAAAATAAAAATGGCCGCCTTGTTTTTTTTTTTCCCAGGACGAAAAAATTCAGCAGTCTCGTGACCTTAAGCAGAGTCCTTGAAATGAATGGGGAAAATGAATACATTTTTAAGCACAAATGTTTATGAAGTTATAACTCCTTCAGAAAGACCATTGGTTGACAGCTCCTTTAATTCCACCTCTGAAAATAATCAAAATGGAGAAGTATGTGGAACTGGAATCAAAATAAAGACTCAATTAGGAGTAATTAAAATAAAAACAATACCTGACCCTGATTTGTGTTACTTCCCTCTATGACTGGAGCAGTGCAAAAATGTATTTTCTCATCTTGTGTCGTTTTTTTTTTTTTTTTTTTTTGCAAAGTCTTTTAATGTTTCAGTGAGAATGTGCTTGTTTCCGTTCCGTTCTGTCGGCTTATGCTCATCGCCAGGTCGTGGGGGCAACAGCCTCAGATGGGGACCCCAGGCTTCTCTCACCCCGGCTCCAGCTCACCCGGAAGGATCCCGAGTCGTTCCCCGGCCAGCTGTGAGACATAGTCTTTCCAGCGCGTCCGGGGTCTCCTCCCAGTGTGACGTGCCCGGAACACCTCACCAGCGAAGCGCTCGGGGGGTATCTTAACCAGATGCCCGAACCACCCCATCTGGCTCCTCTCAACCTGGAGGAGGAGTGGCTCAACACCGAGCTCCTCCCAGATGGCAGAGCTCCTCAACCGATCTCTGAGTGAGAGCTCAGCCACCCTGCAGAGGAAGCTCATTTCGGCCCCTTGTATCTACGATCTTATTTCTTTCGGTCACCACCCACAGCTGGTAACTATAGATGAGGGTGGGAAAGTTAATCGACCTGTAAATCGAGAGCTTTGCTTTTCGACTCAGCTCTCTCTTTACCACAACGGACCGATGCAGCGTTCTAGTTATTGCTGAAGCCGCACCAATCCGCCCATCGATCTCGAACAAGGGGATCAGTGCGCTTGTTTGAAAGAAACAAAAACACAACATGCTTTATCTTCATCATAAAACTGATCAAATTATTGATCACCACTCTTTTTCATTACAAAGATTATTTGTAAAGCAAAGTACAGCCTTTTTTTTTTTTTTTACATCAGTTGAATTGTTTGCTTCATTTGATTACGTCTCACTTTTTCTTAGTGAAGCTATTCTATCAAAATAAATTGGGTGTACAAAAACACCCAAGAAAACCCCCCGTAGTGACAATGTTTTATCAATTTGTAATTACCAGCGTGTCAGATGTGCCTCTCTCTGATAGTGTCAACATGTTTGCTTGTACTTTTCCAAACTCTGGTAATAAGTAACATCTACATGAAAAGCTTATTGTTCTGTTGTCATGACTGCTGATGACATCCACCATTCAGATTATTTTTAGACGGGACCTTGGGGGAATTTTATAGCACCACAAAATTTGCTGGATTCTATAGCATAACATTATAGTTGTCAAGCAGAACAGAAAAAACTTGACATTCAGGGAAGTTTGGGCATTATTCTTTACAGGATTTCAGCAGCAAACATGACAAATGCAAATGCATTATTCCCACCTCCCACAGCGGTGGCACTGCTGCCAGCACTGAGCACTGTCCGCCCACCGAACGGTGATAGATTAGAGTCTCTGTGGGCACAAAGTCGTTTACATTCCCCCGTGGCTGTACTTCACAGCCTTGTTTGTTTGGCAATTATTACATGCATTGTTGTCTCTCTGTTTCACTTTTTTAACGTTCAATTCAATTCAATTCAATTTTATTTGTATAGCCCAAAATCACAGAATGTCCGTCTCAATGGGCTTCACAAGAAAAAGAGGAATGTATTAACACAAATACACAACAAGAAAAATAACTAACAAATGCTAACTAAACAAGACTAGCACATTAATGCACTTAGACTCTCCTTCTTGGTGAGGAAAAACTCCTAAAAAACCCATCAGTGGGGAAAAAATAAGAAACCTCATGGGGATCCACGTGAAAGAGAGATCCCTCCCCCGGGACGAGCAAACAATGTGTCAAAGATTATTGTTTTAATATTAGCTTATCTACAGCTAAATATCTAAAGAAGTCAATAAATGTTCTTCATCCTGATGGAAACACGGGGGGCTCTTCAGCCCGGAGATGTCAAGTACGGGGATGAGTAGATGTTCTTCATCCTGATGGAAACACTGGGGGACTCCTCAGCCCGGAAATGTCCAGAACGGGGATGAGTAGATGTTCTTCATGCTGATGGAAACACGGGGGACTCCTCAGCCCGGAGATGTCCAGTACGGGGATGAGTAGATGTTCTTCATCCTGATGGAGACACGGGAGACTCCTCAGCCCAGCGATGCCCACGGCAGAGATGAGTAGATGGATTTCGTCCTGATGGAGCGGGGATGAAGAAGCGCGGAGGTCTCCTCGGTGTGGCCATGCCCAGGACAGGAACGCAGAGTCCTGGATGGGGCTCTCTCCCAGAGAGGAGGGAGAGAGGTGGACAACATGTGAATTGTATTGTACCAACTAGCAGTGTAATTCTAAGTAAACAGACAATTTAGAACAATGAATGAGATAGAAAGCCAGGGGTTTAGGGTAGAGGGTTAGAGTAGGGGGTAGGGGGAAAGAGCCAAGACAGCCTGGCAGAGAATAGTAGATAGAATTAGAGGACAGAACCCCAATGTACCATACTTTCCCCAGCTTTTACTATCTAGCAGCCAAATATTAATTATATCAGCTAATTGAATCTGTTTCTATCTGACCTGTTGATAAGCTTGTTCAAACAGGAATGCTTTAAGCCTCCCTTTAAATGTAAGAACACTGTCTGCCTCTCTCACTTGAGCTGGGAGCTTATTCCATAAAACTGGAGCTTGGTAGCTAAAGGCTCTACCTCCAACTGTACTTTTTGAAATCCTAGGAACCACCAACAGCCCTGCATTTTGTGAGCGGAGTGTTCTGCTTGGTTGATAAGGTACTATAAGTTCACTAATGTAAGATGGAGCCATGCCGTTTAGGGCCTTGTAGGTTAGTAAGATGATTTTAAACTTGATCCTAAACTCAATAGGAAGCCAATGGAGAGACGCTAGCACGGGAGTAATATGATCTCTTCTATGAGTTCCTGCTAATAGTCTTGCTGCTGCATTTTGAACCAGCTGAAGACTTTTTAGGGAAGACTTTGATCAAACCAAATATTTACGTTACTGTAAATATTTGGTTTGATCATTTTAGGGTTTTTGGAAGGTGTAAAATTAAAGTACTTTTTGTTACCGTGAATATACAGATGTGGATGATTTCCAAATACGATGCGAAATTTGTCAAAAAGCATAGACTCAAAAATGCCTTGTGACATACTGTATGTCATAATTTTTAAAGCAAGATTCATTTTACCAAAAAAAATAATTCTGAAATGTATTTACAGCTCATTACTAGTATTTAATCCAGTGCCCATTTTAATTTTTTATTTATTCTTTTTTTACAGTAGATTAGTAAATATGATTGTTAAAAAAGTTTTTTAAAATAGGGTAGAATTTATACTGTAAGTGTTATTGATTTTGTGGGGCGGAGCTTTGCCTAAAAATGTGTTAGTCGGTAAAAAAAATAAAATGAAGCTCACTTATTTAGTTAACCTTCTGTTTTGAATGTGTCATGACGCAGTGTGCAGGTGGAAGGACCCATTTGCCCAAATTGCCCCAAAACATGGTTTACTTGAGAATGGCAGTCCAGTATTGCTGTGAAAGAGAAACATACGGTTGTAGTGGCATGGCAAGAGGATATTGTTCTGAATGTATTTTATGGCCAGGCAACAAGGGAGAACTGGCTGGAAGGGATGGTAATGACCCTATTTGGTGCCTATTTCAAGGCAGCTGCACAAAGATCTTCAGGTGTGTAAAATCGGGCGAAGGCATGCCGGAAGGCCTCGGGTTCCTTCTGGTGGTGGGCGAGGGAACGCAAAATTTCCCCTACTCCTACTCTACAAAAAGTCCTGCCCTCTTCGTACATGCACAAAATATTGACGCTGCAAATACAGTGTAAAATGTAACAAGTTAGTAACGCTTCCACATATTTTTTAAGAATCATATTTTGGTGCATTTACATTAAAACCTGAGTGGATGAATAGAAGTACTTGATAGAAGGAACCGGGTACGAACAGGCCGAGTGTATTGCTCCTACAAAAACTCAATCAGCTTAACTTAGAATGTGGATAAAGTGAAAGACAAAACGTATGACCAACAACAACTTGAGATTGCATATCAAAGAACTATTAATTGTTATAAACTACTAATTATTGCAGCTCATTCAAAATGTAAAATAAAAAAATACTCTGTTGTGTTTTTCCAAATATATACGAGCATGCTTATACGTCAAATAGAGGGAAATTATCAAGAAATTAATTGAAATGAACAGCTCTCAGGCTTTTCTGATATTTTTAGCTGGGTCAGCTGTGTAATGATGACTTAATTGCGTTTCTTGTTTTAATGTAGGCTCCAAATTGCCGGATGTCCCAAGGTGCTAAGCGTTACCATCTGTGGCATCATATTGATGGGTAAATAGCTTTCAAACGAGCAATCAAGCAGCACAGCGGTGTCATAGTCTCCCAATCAACATTCATTAGAATGCATCAGATCATTAGACGTTCAAATATTCAAACTGTCCATTGAATGTAGATTTAGGTAGTAAATAAGTTCAAAATGATGGATTTTTTTCCAATGTTAGATCACATTTGAGTTTTTTTTTTCTGACAGTAGTGACTTATCAAAGATCTGGATATCACAGAAAGCAACGCCACTGGCAGCATGAGCATGAAGAAGGGACTTCACTAAACCATCTGTCTATTGGGTAAGACTATGATTGTGAGGTGGATGGTGGAGTTTTAGGAATATCACTGTCAAAATGGGTATTTACTCATTCTGTTGTAACGCCTTGGTTCACAACATAGGTGAACGCATAAAATGTTTTTTTTTATCTCCCAGTCACTGAATGGCTGATAATGAAACTGCCCTGAGTTACTCAGCATCAACAATAGATTACCTAATCAGGCTTTGAGGGCCAGACCACCAAAGGCCAAGTTCACAAAAGTTGAGGTCATAAATTTTTGTTAACACAATATCGCCCAAACTAGAGAATGGCTTAAAATGAAACTTCTCACATTTACTACACTTGACACCAGCTACAAATTAACTGACCAAATAAAAGTTTGTGATATGAAGCTTGCCGAGGCCCCTCCTCAACATCTTGGCATCAACTTATTTTTGTACTTATTTTTTCGGAAATTTGGAAATCTCAAGGGATACGTTTGTTCAAATGTGCTTGTTTGCAAATAAGGACACAAAAAGGAGGCCAACAGACTTTGAATGAATGATTTGTCCTGTTCATAAATACTTGCATTTTTATTTTTACATACTTTATTTATCCCTCGACGGGAAAATTTCTGTGCTGCATTACAGTAGAATGCCAGGATGGCGCCAATGGCCTGCCGTCCTTGCAGCTATTGGTGCAAGGGGAATTGGGTGTCTGCCCCAAGGACACCTAGACATGAGCTCAATGGGATTCGGGACCCGGCAAACTTCCGGTCCAAGGGCCAACGTTCTACCACTGAGCTATCACCTCCCCCTAAATAAACACATTTGTGCTTTAGGAAAGGATGTGTTATGACAAGAGGCTGAATACTAGATGACCTTTCTACAGTAAAGCTAACTAATCAGCCTTAATTAAAGTGATTATCTTAACATGCCTTCATTCCAAACTCTGTCCACCACTTGTGTGATCTCCCAATTGTTCAGCAATATAGAATTATTTTTTCATTTCCCGTGTTACTGAATGAAGACCTCAACTCGACTTGTACTTGTTTGTTGAAGTAAAAAATTTAACCCCCAAATTTGCTAATGATTCTCATATTTAATCTGGGAAAATATCAAGAAGATATAAGTCGGAAAAAACGCTACAGCATGAATTGAGAACTTTGGGTTTTTTTGGCCATCTACTCACCATTACGAATTTGTGCGTTATCCTCATTACTGCTGACGTTGTACCAATCCACTTGTGAGTTCCCTGCTCCAAAAAGAACTCCAGATACTTAAACTGTCGTGATCCCTTGCCTGCCACCAGAGGGATCCCTGGACCTTCCTCATCACCCTGACAAGAGACACCTGAGGGTGATTAGTAGGAAGATACTCACCTGTGGATCATTCTCCCCGCTGCCTATTTAAAGGCAATTGCCCCGGACATCCAGGTTGGGTCATCGTCATCCTTTCCAGCCAGATCATCCTGGCTGCCTGACCAAGTTTATCGTTGAACTCTGTTATAATTTTAGACTTAAAGACATGTCGTTGGATTAATCCTATGTTTTTGCCTTACAGCCTGGCCTGACTTTGGTTAAATAAATCCTGTTTATGTCCTGCATTTGGGTCCTTCTCCTTCCACATCATGACAAACTCCTCCACTTTAGGCAGTGAAAAGTGGTTTGCCTTATTTTAGCCATGTTTTTTTTTTTTTTTTACCTATTCATAGCGTTGTTCTATTTAAACAAACGCTTGGTAGGATTTTTTATTTAGTCTCTGCTTTTCCCAAAGGCATGCCGTGGATAATGGATCGGTAAAAGATTTCACCGAACACACTCAGGGAGTTTTTTTTCTTAGTAGCAACCGTGTTGTTTTTCTTGTCCAGTCGTTATTCATTTTCCATTTTTTTTACTCACTATCATTGTTACCATTTGGGGAAGTTACATCATCTAGAGAGAAGGTAGATAAATTATGGGCAGAAGAGCACGTCAGAAGTGCAAAAAGGAAGGAGAGTAAAGGTCAAGTTATTTAAAGAAGACATGAAGTACCCTAGGCCTGCACTCATTGAGAAGACAGTTAAGTCCCTCAGCTCTCAGCTGGCTGTCTGATACCTACCTGCTTGTCTCCTCACAACCTGGGATTTGTCTAATCCACATCCACACCTCTTCAACATTAATCTGCTGCTTGGTGTTTGGCCTGCAGCTTCTTCTTTTAAAGGTCCACAGTCCAACTTAGTAACACTGTTACATCCTTCAATTTTCACCCTGGTTTCTTGGTTTAAAATACTTTTTCTTAATGAGAAGATCTAAAGTAATTTGCTACTCTAAATAAATTGGGACGTTCAATCTGTCAACAATGTTAAAGTCAGTGATGATTCATGTCTACTCCATATTAACACCAAGAAGTACGTCACGACTTTAATAGATTTTAACTCCTGAGGCATGCACATTACAACTGTTTCTTGTTGTTTTTTTCACAAGTCACATTATGATATATTATCTTCTTCTTTCGGCATTTTCCTTCAGGGGTCGCCAGAGCAAGTCAATTTCTTCCATCTGACCCTATCTCCTGCATCTTCTTCGGTCACGCCAACTATCTTCATGTCTTCCTTCACTGTATCCATGAACCTTCTCTTTGGTCTTCCTCAAGGCCTCTTTCCTGGTGGTTCCAAACACAGCATTCTTCTTACGATGTACTCTCTCTCCTCTGCAAATGTCCAAACCATCTCAGTCTGGGCGCTCTGACTTTATCTCCGAAACCTCAAACATGTCTTGTTACTCTGATCCTGTCCATCCTGGTCCTTCCCAGAGAGATCCTCAGCATCTTCATCTCTGCTACCTCTATCTCTGTTTCCAGCATAGCCAGTTTTGCAACGGTTTTGTACTCTTTCCCTTTCATTTTAGCTGAAACTCTTCTGTCACAAATCACATGCGATACTTTTCTCCACCCGTTCCAACCTGCCTGCACACACTACTTCATCTCTTTTCCACACTCTCCATTGCTCTGGACTGTTGATCCTAAGTACTTAAAATCTTCCACCTTCTTAATCTCTTCTCACTGTAACCTCACTATTGTCCATTTACTACAATTTAATTATTTTAAGAAAACTTGGGTGAATGTAGAGATGATGAATAACAAAAAAGACTACAGATGAGTTCTCCCCCAGTGGGGTTGCTGGGAGTGGCGAAGCCTATCCCGGCTGATTTCAGGCAAGAGGCAGGGTACAGCCCAAACAGAACGCCGGTGTGTGGCGTTGCCACATACTTTTCTCCACCCGTTTCAGCCTCCCTGAAGACGCTTCTTCACCTCTTTTCCACACTCTCCATTGCTCTGGACTGTTGTCCAGTTAAGTACTGACTGTAAGTACTTCATGACATATTATAAAATTGTTTTTAAACCTTAAATTGTTGGGAAATGGTTAAACATATTCATTTTGACAGTGAAGGTGTGGTATTCAGAGTAGATTCCTGAAAATGTTTGAGACCACTGAAACCAGTAAGATATTCGTAATAAAGACAAACCCAGCATGAATGAATGAGTTGTGAGAAACCATGATGAATCACATGAAGTGCGTTTAAATGATTTAATGACTGAAGAAGTTGAAAGACAGGGGTATTGTGGGATATCCTAGCATGGCCTGTTGCAAAACGAATTCGACTCCCTGACTGCATTCTGACCGGCTCCCTGCAGCTGACAGCCTTTGAAGTTAAAGCCTGACGTTTCATGCCCCATCACACATCTTTTGATGTTTTGCTGCAGTTTGTTTTATAACTTCTGACTTTGGAAGTCTTTTCCTTCCTTAGCTTTGTATTGTGCTGAACCGTTTTATAATTTATCATCGCCACCAGCAGTGATAAATTCACTCGACGTTAAACAAAAAGTTGTAGCTAATGTGATGAAGGGTAAACATTGATTCATTGTTGTGGACAACTGTGGATATGATGCAGAGCCACATAGGAATATATAGGCTGGCACTCACTCCCATGGGCAATCCCTAGCACCAGATAAACCAGGGATGGGCAAACATTTTGATCCGCGGGCCATGTTGAGTGCGAACGTTTGCCAAAGGAGCCAGAACAGTAGCAGATGGATGGCATGCTTTGGTAACCTCACCTGATTGGGATCTGGAGGAAACATGTGCTTTAATTTCCAATGAAAATGAAGAAAAGCATAACAACAAAATGCAAGAACGAAACAGTTGTAGCAAGTCAGTCTGTGGGTGCGTGATATTTGAGTGGGGAATGAAAATCCATCGGGGCCACAACACATACACACACACGTAAACAAGTGCTTTAGTTGTTACATTCAGCGCGGTGAAGTTCAAATCAAACGCAGTAGCACTTAAAAAAATGTGCATCTTACGCACTAGGTTTAAAATGTAGGTTTGAAATCTGATGCGCTTGTTAATGTGCATGTATTGGCCCTGAACGCCTTCCCCATTTGCGCGCACTGTTTATTTTGACAATGTGCGAATCACAGAAACACACACATTTTAATGGGAGCAGTGTTGTTGTTTTCTCGACAAAGTCAAAAATCTAGGGTGCGCCATCTAGTGATGAAACATTAGATATGCAGGGGAAATAAAACATTAACAAGGTTTTTTGATGAATTTTTTTAAGTTTTGCAGGCCCGGATTAAATTGTTTAACGGGATGCATGTGGCCCACGGGCCGTACTTTGCCCTTGCCTGAGTCAAACCAACATGAATGTTTTAATGGGTCCAAACATACCAAGGCTCAACGACTTTCATTTTTTTAAAAACCAATAACACTTTAAAGGGTGCACAAAAAAAGGTCCAGTGAAAATATTTCATGATTTACCGATTTTTTTTTTTTTTTGATTTTGAATTACTCTATTCATCCCTCACCGGGGAAATTTGTTTGCTGCACTCCTTACACCGCAGCAGGCTGCCCTTCAACGGCGCCAATGGTGGGAGAAGTGGGGGCTAGGTGTCTTCTCCAAGGACCCTAGACGTGCTCTCCGTGGGACGCGAACCCGCGACCTTCCGGTCCGCGGGCGAACGCGCTAACCACGCGGCCACCGTCTCCACCCAATTTTGAGCTGTAAGTAAATTTTTCATATAAAATTAAATCAGAAGATGTTTTTTTAAAATTAGAATACAAATCCTTCACACAAGTTTTTCACTTCTAAAATTGTCTGATAACTATTTCAAATAAATTGATTTTTCTATTTTATTTTTAAAAAAAGTATCATTCCATCAATAATTTTTAGCTTGTTGCCTTGTCGTGCTACTCTGCAAAACTTTCGCCGAATATGGATGTCTCGCAAAAGATGGCGAATGTTTGGCCAACTGATAAATTGTTCAGCCCCCAATGCATTTATGAGACCAACTTGTAAACTTTATATAAAATTACAAGCGTTGAAACCTTTGGAAGAACTGGGAATAGTATCAGCAATCTTCATGCTGTGAGGCCAAATTAATCAAGCAGTGGACGACCATGCATCTCACACACAAGCCTTAAGAGGGGCTCCATCTGCATCAATCAGCCCCTCAATAACAAATCTATGGGATTAAAACCATCTTAATTCCTAAATTTATACAGAAAAACAGGGCATTACATTTAAAAAAACTCAACGATTAAAATCTTTTCTCAATAAACAATCCAGCAATAAAAAAGTTTCCTATTGTGCACACGGCCATTTCTCCTTCAGTTGTTGTTTGTTGACAAAAACGATTCTACAGCAACTAATCTATACTTTAATTTATTTAGCTTGCCACAAACACAGTTTGCTTGCTTAATCTGTGTGCTGTCTAACTAGCCAATAAGCAGTTCTGAAAACAGTTACTGTATGTATGTTGGCCATTCGTCAGTTCCTGAGGAAAAAAAAAAACTATAACAATACGTTTCTGTATTTCAATTTCATACGTCATCGTCAGAAGTTTAACTAAAACCATTGCAAGCTTTTATTAGGTTTGTTTGTTTTACCATTGACCAATCACGTGTCAAGTTACAGAAAAAAAAAATCATAAATCTTTATTTTTTCCTTGAAGCCAGACAGGCAATAACTTTTGAAATGAGAGCTCAGACGTGAACAGCGTCACCTGAATGTGACATCATCAGATAGCCCATCAACAGAGAAGATGAAAGAAGCACAAAGATGGTAAAAGCTCTGAATTATGATCACATTCTCAGATGATAAATGGCCCAGCGAGTAAACATGTCTCAAGTCTTTTAGCCTTCTTGGTTATAAATCAAATCTATTTCTATTAAGTATCCGGAACAGCTTCAATGAACAAAAAGGGGAACACACCATGATCTAAATTACAGTCTTGCAAACTATAAATGTAATATAATATTAAATAAAAAAATGGAGTGCAAGATTGGATGAAGCCAGAAAATGTAGGTCAGGTTTTAATTCCTTTTTGGCATTCAAAAAGTATTCCTGGGCTTTCAGAAAATCTTCTATGGTGTCTTTAACAGACATGTTCAGCACTTCAAGAAAAAAAACCAAACGGTTTCTTAATTAATTTGGTTATTTTGCAGAAAAGACAAAAATAAAAGAAAACCAAATCAAATGACTATTTCTTAGCGTTTCAACATACTCAACCTAGTATGCAACATCTGACCTTGATGGTGTGCATTTATTAGGAAGTAATTTTACAACTATCATTGTCCCAAACATAAAAATAAAATGACTAAATTTTATGGGTAATGTGAAATATGGTAGCAGACCCTGAACAGCTTCAAGCTTTCTCTGCTGACCTGAAAATGAAATAAATCACATACTAGTGATAAATATATTTTGGTCATTAATATGTGTAAAATATTTCCAACTAATTGTTCATTTTTTTTCATGTCTTTTGAGATGTCTGCACTGCTTCCAGACATATGTTTTCACTTTAAAACATTTGACCAATCACATTACTAAAATCACAAAAATCAAATGTTTTAATTGAAAGACTTCGGATACCGGCAGCACGGTGGTGCAGTGGGTAGCACAGTGGCCTCACAGCAAGAAGGTCGTGGGTTCGAGTTTCAGGTGAGGACGAGGCTTGGAACAATGTCCTTTCTGTGTGGAGTTTGCGTGGGTTTCCTCCGGGTCCTCCGGTTTCCTCCCACCCTCCAAAGACATGCATGCTTGATTGGCCGGTGCCAAATTGCCCCATACGAATGAGAGTGTGTGTGCGCGTGTGTGTGGCCCCGCGACAGACTGGCGACCTGTTCACAACCCCTAAAGGGACAGACGGATAAGAAGATGGCTGACTGCCTGAATTTGGATACCCCTCTGCTGGCCAGGGAGTCATTGCTTTCAACACAAATTTAAAGGCAAGGAATGTTTTGCTGTAACCAGTCAGCACGTTTGAGCAGCTTTCTTCACGGTTTCTTTGACACTGTTTTCAGACTTGCTGATTGGACGATTAACTAGAACAGCTAAGCTACCAAACTAAGCTACCAAGCTAAGCTACTGTGGCGTTTTTTTTTTATGGAAATATCTTTTCTTTGCTTGTATTTAATTTCTTTCCTTTTTGTGTCCTTTTTTCGACATGTGCATCTCCTCCTTTTTTTTATCGGCAAACAGCCAGGGAAGGAAGAACAACACTTACAAAAAAATTTTTTTGCAAAAATTCACCATCTCCACTGAATATCTAAAACAACCTTATAACAACATGCACAATCTAGATGATGACAACGTTCTGAACAACACACCAGCAGAAGCTTCACTGATGTCTAGCATGTCACTAAAAATGCTAACTCTAAATTTAGGATGTTTGAAATAGAAAGATTGTGTTATATTGGAATATGGTTGAGTGTGTTTGGTGGTTGCTCTGCAGGATGGCTGTTGCAAAATCTCTGGTTTGATTTTCATAGCCTCTAGCTGTTCATGTGCCCACAGGCAAATCAGAAAACCATCAAATCTCCCCTGACGTGTTATGTCAAGGAAAACTTGCAGCGTAAAAACAAGTAGGCTGTTCCAAACGAAGAGCTGCAGAGTACTTAAAACACTTTGCAGAGCATAGTTAATATTTTAAAAAAATATATTTCTTGTTGAGTTTTAAAAGGAAGAAAAATGAAGCACGAACATTTTTAGTCAACACTCATGGGTGTTTGAATGATTTTAAAGTCTTATATTTTTTGTTTTTCTTTTTTAATAAAATCCTTTCTATTGAACTTTTCTTAAAAGCCAGCAAACTCGTTCAAGTCCTTTTTTGTTTTCTCTCTGAGCAACATGAGGATCATTATTTAATAGCACCACATGCTTCATTCCTAGTAAACATCTGATTCAATCATGGTGCTGCAGATGACCGCAGTGTTTAGCGATGTGAGAGGAAGAGAACACGCTGGTGAAGATTAGTTCCCATAAACTTTGACTTAACCTTCAAACCTCCTGAGTCCCAAGAGCTTTCTGCACAACTGGGACTGAGACAAGTCGCCATGAGGACAAGACATGCAAATTAGCAAAGCCAAAGGGGGGAAAAAAAAATAGGCTGTTTGTAAATTGTAACCGTAAAATACCAATAAAATGGACAGTTTAAAATAAAGTGTACAGTTTTATGAAAGAAAATATGATGAGATTCTGCTGGGTATATGCGGTGCAATTTCAGAAAGTTTCAAATTGAACCTGTAAGATTGAATCACCTACAACTTGAGTCCAGCCTCACAACCTAAGTGCGGCGAAAGAGGGGGCCAAAATTTGCACAGTGTATGTCAAGCTAAAAACACAACATTTTTTCTTCATATGAGTTACTAAATGACCATAAAAACCATTTTGAGACTTGTAATTATTCTCTAACGCAGTAAGCTAAAACCAAACGACTCGTGAATGAGTGTCACAGAAAATGTAGGAAACGCTTTTAAAGTTGTCTTCCGGACAGTTTATCTTCTGATCGAGACGTTTCAATCTGATTGAAAAGATCACTCCTGAATAAATGAGGGATTATAAAAAAATCTCACTGAAAACATGTAAAATTATTTGTTGATGTTAAAACAGTTAGTTATTTGCCGGTTTAGGAATAATTTTTCTTACGCCGTTGTTTCAGAGATCTTTTGAAACTTAAATAAGTTTTGACAGTTTACTGGGGATCAATCCACACCAATAGTCGATCTGCTCATGACTACAGAGACCAAAATTGCAGGGGTTCACCTGGCTCTAGGAAGCATGGGCACCCACAAACGCCACATGGTTGAAGGTACCCACACCACGTAGGCCAGTCAGGCCCTTACAGCAAGGACTCCTCAGACAGAGCTCCAGGGATGGAGGATCCCCCCGAGGAAAGACTGGACTAAGACACAAAATAAAACAATAGAATAATAACCAAAACCAATAAAACAAGTTAAAACTGCTTAAGACATTATTCTTAAAGATAAATAAAAAAAATAAAACTACGTAAAAAAGGTAAGTAAAGAAACAAATATCAATAAATACATTAAATCTTATTGAACAAAAATAAAAATAAAGCAAAAGTCAAGTTAGAAAGGTGGGTTTTCAGTCTCTTCTTAAAAACAGAACACGGCCCTGAGTTCCTCTGGCAGGCTGTTCCACATGCGAGACCATAATGCTGGAACGATGCCTCATCGTGGGTTTTTGTTATCACATCTGGTATCACTAAAAGACTGGTACCATAGGACTTCAGGGTCCATGAGAAGTCATTCCTCACAAGATGGTCAGAAAAATAAGAAAGCCGAAGACCATTAAAATGTTCAAAAACCATTAAAAGATACAGTCAAATCTAGTCAATGCTCATATGTGGTTATTCAATGACTGGATTCTTTTTTACAAATAACTCAGCTGAAGGTGGATGGGCAAGTTTCTGGAAAACCTTTCTCTGATCCTCTGGAAAGAAGCTTGTACAGTACCATTTATTTAGATTCATTAGATAACTTCTTCTTGTCCAAAAGTTTGAGAACGTAAGGAATACGTAAATAATACAATGAAGGATAAGAAAATTTAAACTAGTTTTTTGCACTTTCAGGAGATTCACGGGTATTTGAGAGATGCACATAAGTAAAGGCAAACAATGGGTTTGTAAAAAAACATGAAGCTGTCGCTACTAGAAACAACAAGCAAAAAAAACCCATTTTATTTAGATACAAGCCCTGAAAAAAGAAGTATCAGCTACTATAATACCTAAAACATTGGAAGCTGGATAGTTTTGTAAATAAAAGCAAAAGAATAGAAATGATTTAATTTCTGAATTTACAACAGTGCAGGTCATTCATCATAAAAAACTACATTATTGTTATTCTGAAATTTATTCATCTTTAGACAGAGACACAGTGTCCTGGTTGAGACTGAAAAGAGAGGACATGAATTAAAGGCAGTAGACAAGTAGCTTTTCGAAGGCCTTTAAAAATAAATCTGAAGGGGTTCTTGTAAAAACTCCGGATTTTTCTTTGGTGCTGGGAAAAAGAGAAATAGGAGAAATGGAGGCTGGATCTGCAGGTGTAGTGTTTTTATTTTTTTTTACTGATAGAGAACGAACATTAAATGTTTAAGCTAGTTTAGAGAAACTCAAATTAAAACAACCAATCAGATAGTCAGTCATCTTCTTATCCGTTTATCTCTTACAGGGTTGCGGGGGTTGCCGGAGCCCATCCCAGTTGATTTAAGGCAGGGTACAACCCGAACAGGTTGCCAGTCTGTTGCGGGGTCTACACACACTCTCCACACACTCTCATTCCTAGGGGCAATTTGGCACCAGCCAATCAACCTAGCATGCATATCTTTGGAGGGTGGGAGGAAACCGGAGTACCCAGAGGAAACCCATGTTAACACAGGGAGAACATGCAAACTCCACACAGAAAAGACAGTGTTCCAAGCCTCGTCCCCACCCGGGACTCGAACCCACGACCTTCTTGCTGTGAGGCCACTGCGCTACCCACTGCGCGCCCGTGCTGCCCACCAATCAGATAAATTCTTTTAAATATTTAAGCACGTTTGAGAATTCAGTCAGCCCGTCACCTTCTCAACCGTCTGTCCCTAACAGGGTTTCGGGGGGTGCCGGAGCCCATCCCGGCTGGTTCAAGGCACACCCCGAACAGGTCGCCAGTTTGTCGCCGGGCCACACACACACTCATTCCTAGGGGCAATATGGTACTGGCCAATCAACCTAACATACATGTTTTTGGAGGGTGGGAGGAAAACCGGAGTACTCGGAGGAAACCAATGCAGCCACAGGGAGAACATGTAAACTCCACACAGAGAGGCCATTGTTCCAAGCCTCGTCCCCACCTGGGACTTGAACCCTATCCTTGTGAGGCCACTGTATACTCACTGCGCCACCGTGCAGCTCACATTTGAGAATTATTAGAACTAATTTTTGTATCTCGGAAGTATCTATTTAGGCTTGATTTCATTTGTGTGAAAACAATTAATCTCAAGCTGTTGAGATGAATAAATTGATCCTGAAGTTAATGCCAGTTGGCTCACAATACGTTCCAAACGCTGCTTTGAAGCATCATGTTGGAAATCAGGTGAGATGCTGCTCTCTATTGATACTGTGATGTTCAGATTTTTACATTTTCTGCTTGAACGTGTTTATCTTGTTTCCCCCGTTTGGACAACATGGTCCCGGTCGTCTGTGGCAACCGAGTAATAGCAGAACACTGCGACTTCTCTCTTTACACGCAGCCAGTGTGACGTTGGTCGTAGCTGATCATGGACTTGATTATGATAAATCATGTTTGTGAAACAGCTTTTTGCAGACAGTTCTGTTTGCAACAGGCAGCAGATGGGTGAGATGAGCCGCCGTGCTTTGTGTTGCCATTGGCATCAACCGTTTCTTTCAGCCCTCTGCACACATGACACACACTCACACACATTCACATGAATGTCTACGCTTTCCATCATTACATAGCAACAGCATCTAATCATTCAGGGTGAGTCATCATGCACAGAAACCCCCTTCACCCCCACCGTACCTTGACTCCAAACCTCTGCTTGACTGTGCAGTGACACATTTCAACTTAATGGTATTTTTTTTTCAGGTCTTTCACTCTTGGCGAAAGAAAGGTGGGAGAAATGAGGTGAAATTAAAACAAAAGCCAAAGCAAGCAGCCAGGAGCATTTGCCTTAAATAATGAGATAATAGGAATGCTTACGGTCAGATGAGGTTAAACCGCACTAAAAAAAGGAATGGTACATCATTACAACTTGGGAGATTCTTATCTTGTGAGCACTAGATGAATTAAACAATACAAAACACACTTTTTAACACACAAAAATGCGCAGTGACAGTGTATTCTAGCTATATCAACACACGTTTATTCTTTATTTTACATTTATTTCAACTTACTCAAACAATGACCATGTCAACACGTAGCCGGGTATTTTTGAAAATGTATATCCTGATACTGATAGAGAAGTACAGAGAAGGCCAGAGGGAGCTGCACTGTGTCTTCGTAGATCTAGAGAAAGCGTATGACGGGGTACTTAGAGAAGAACTATGGTATTGTATGAGGAAGTCTGGTGTGACAGAGAGGTATGTTAGAGTGGTTCAGAACTTTATGAGGGTTGTAAGACAGTGGTGAGGTGTGCTGTAGGTGAGACAGAGGAGTTCAATGTGGGGGTGGGACTGCACCAGGGTTCTGCTCCGAGCCCTTTGCTGTTTTCTATGGTGATAAACAGGCTGACAGACGATGTCAGACAGGTATCCCCATGGACAATGGTGTTTGCAGATGATATTGTGATCTGTAGTGAGAGGAGGGAAGAGGTGGAGGAAAAGCTGGAGAGGTGGAGGTTTGCACTTGAAAGAAGAGGAATGAAGATTAGTCACAATAAGACAGAGTACATGTGTGTGAATGAGAGGGATCCAAATGGAAAAGTGAGGTTACAGGGAGAAGAGATAACAAAAGTGGAAGATTTCAACAGTCCAGAGCAATGTAGTGTGTGGAAAAGAGGTGAAGAAGAGTGTTCAGGCAGGCTGGAACGGGTGGAGGAAAGTATCAGGTTTGATGTGCGACAGAAGAGTTTCAGCTAGAATGAAAGAAACAGTGTACAAAACCGTGGTGAGACCAGCCATGCTGTTTGGTCTAGAAACAGTAGCACTGAAGAAAAGACAGGAAGCAGAGATGAAGGTAGCAGAGATGAAGATGCTGAGGATCTCTCTGGGAGTGACCAGGATGGACAGGATTAAAAATGAGTACATCAGGGGAACAGCACATGCTAGAGGTTTTCGGGCTAAAGTTAGAGAGGCAAGACTGAGATGGTTTGGACATGTGCAGAGAGAGAGAGCGAATGGGAAGAAGGATGCTGGGTTTGGAACCACCAGGAAAGAGGACTAGAGGAAGGCCAAAGAGGAGGTTCATGGATACAGTGAAGGAAGACATGAAGATAGTTGGTGTGACCAAAGAGGATACAACAGATAGGGTTAGATGGAAGAAACCCCTGAAGGGAAATGCTGAAAGAAGAAGAAGTATATCCACAGTCCTCCGTTTTAGAAATACGCTAGAGTCCACGTGTATCTGCGTCCACCCAGAGCCATGTAAATACGCTTCTGAGTGCGGTTATAAGCATGCCACACCAGTAGTGGGCAGTATTTATCTAAACGTAAGCTCTGAGCTAGGAAAGCTTATCTGATGAATAATAGCCAATTGAAATGCATTTCTCCTCTTTTGCTCCTCAACAAGAAGCAAGAGCAGTTGAGAGTGGACAAAAAGGCAAGAAAAGAGGGTCTGCAACAGGGTTAAAAGTAATGCCTGTTTCTGTGGATTCATGCTGCCCACTGTCTGCTTTTGTAAACAAAGAAGCACACGAATACCGTATGTTTATCACTTGTCGCCGGTAGTGATGCATAAAAACACAAATCTCTGTTTTCGCATGTCCATACGTGTTGTGGTTCCCTCACCCACCACCAGAGGTAGCCAGGGACCATCTCACCTTTCCCCCAATTCCACCTAATCTGGACCACCTGCGCCTCATTCTCCAGCTGACTATTTAAAGGCAGCCTCACAAGCATTCCCTGTCAGGTCTTCATGCCTTCCTGCCTTGGCTGACTCCCGACCCAACGGATATCCTTTTGAAAACTGAGATTATCTCTTTGAAAACTTTATTGATCCTTTTTGACTCTTGTTCCTTTGCTAACAGCCTTGCTGATACCTTGGTTTAATAAATCCTTGTTTTGTCCTGCATTTGGGTCCTCCTCCTTCCGCATCACAACAATACGCAAACAGAAAAACAGAGTTTTCCAAAATCTCCACTTTAGCCGGAGTTTTCAAAGACGCCGGTTTTGAGTAAACAAACATCCGTTTTCGTGTGTATGGCAGGCCAAAACGGATAAAAATACATGTTTTCAAAAATACCCGGCTACGTGTGGACAGGGCCAATGTCTGCATTTCATTTCTTGCCCTTTTTATTTTCTTTGTTTTACATGTGCATCTCTTTTGATCTTGTGTGAGTGATTTAATTTCCTTTCCACTTTGCTCCCTAAGCTTCCATTTGTAAAAGCTCCTCTGCACCCCTGAGAGCAGCTCCCCTGTTTATACCTTTGCATGCAAGCACTTTAGGATATGAGTAAGTCAGCATTGATCGAGATTGTTCTGGCTCTAATGACTGATTAGCATTATTCCTACAAGTGGGGTTCGGGCTGTGTTGAGCTGCTAATGGAGAAAGCTTTTGCAAGCCAGGGACACTGTTTTAAAAGACAAAGCTGTAATGAAAGGTGCCGGAAGGTAATGTATTAAGATACCATTTTAAAACATCTCATGAAACAAGAGTAAAAGTACTCGTGTCAGTTTTTGTGAGCAGTCTGAAACGACACAACTCTGGGAAAAAATGCAAGAGGCTTTACAAAAGAACATCTTGTTCAAATCTTTGCTCAGATCTTTTGTTGGCTATACCACGACATCACAGATCAGAGATACTGAAGCCAAGTTCAAGGGAGCTGATAAACTGATAACCCACACATGATTGAAGAGGGCAGACCCCTTTTTGAACAAGGGGGTCTAAAGATATGCCTCGACTTCAAGGTTGTCACATTCGTCTGTGTTTTGAGCGTGATTATGGAGGTATGTACATGACACAGAGCCACCTGTCAATAGAACTAAACTCTTAGCCAATCAGTGATCCACTTTTAAGTAAACACTCGGAATTTTCTAGTTGCTGGAACTCGTGAACATTTTCCTTGGATGAGTTTTAACAAAACATATTGCAACAAAAAACCTGAAGGCAGTTTCATATAAAAATAGTCTAAATGTGTCAACGAAGCTTTGAAAATGCTGACAGTTTCTACTGATAGCAGTTAGAATGTAAGATCGTCAGGACACAGAAAGTACTTTAGCAGAAATTTAAACCTGGTTTATAGGGACACCGTGAATGGCCAATGCTAGATAAATAATAAATGATAAACTTACACAAATAGTTGGCTGACCAGTGAAAATTTTCTAATATCCTATCTAAAACAGCTAATAAACTGTGTGAGTGCAAGAATGTTGAAGGGATTCCGTTCCGTCGTCTTCCGCTCATCCGGGGCCAGGTCGCGGGGGCAACAGCCTCAGATAGGAAGCCCAGGCCTCCCTCACCCCAGCTGCATCCTCCAGGTCACTTGTGTAATGTCTTGTGTTTTGCACTTCCTGTTTTATTTTGAAAACGAACTTTCCTGTTGTTTCATGTTTGTTACTTCCTACCCTAGTGTGTTTCCCACAGCTGTGCATGTTCAATTGTCCCTCATTGTTTCCACCTGAGATCCCCTTCCTTCTGTGTTAAATAGTCCTTGTCTCCCCTTGTCCTGTGTCAGAGTGTTTTGGATTATGTTCATGATCTTCCTGTTGGATTAAACCTTTGTAAAGAACTCTGCATCTGAGTCCTACTTATTGTTGGTTCCTGACATTACACTCTGACCACCATGGACTCAGCAGAGAACAAGCAACTGGCTGCTGTGCTGCAAAACCTGGAAGCCCACCTTGCGCAGCAGGAGGATTACCAGAAGAACCTGGCATCCCATATGGTCCAGATTTCCTCTCACATCCAGAATCTTCCTTCAGGTCAGCTATGGAATCCCATTTCACCGGGTCTCTCCTCAGCAGCACCAGCTCATCCTCTGACCATGTCTACCAGGAATGTTGAGGATAAGATCGCTCCTCCTGTGAGCTACTCTGGAGAGCCGGGATCTTGCCAGGAGTTCTTAACAGCTTGTTCAATACATTTTGAACACTCTCCTCACGGCCTGGGATCTGACAGAGCCAAGATTGCCTTCATGATCTCCTACCTATCAGGAAGAGCTCGTTCTTGGGCCATGACGGAGTGGGCTCGCGATTCTCCTCTCTGCTCATCACTTGCTGCTTTCAAAACCGCCCTGCAGAACACCTTTGATCCGGTGTCCACCAGCCGGGAGAAGGGTCGAGAAATCACCGGGATAAGACAAGGCAAGGAAACGGTTTGTAATTACGCCATTCGTTTCCGCACGTTGGCGGCGGAGAGCGGGTGGGGTCCCACTGCCTTGTATGATACCTTCCTGAAGGGACTGGCTCGGCACATTCAGGAGCTGTTGGTGCCGCTGGATCTACCACCGGACCTGGATTCTCTCATCACACTCGCGATACGTACAGATAACCGGGGACGCCAGCTGTCTCGCCAACAGCATTATAGATCTACTGGAGTGGGGTTGTCTCACACCTCAGCTGAACAAGGAGTCCACCATTCTCAATTCAACCCACATCGCCGTTCACCCAGGGAGGGTGAAACTGAACCCATGCAGGTGGGTCGGGCACGACTGTCCACTGAGGAACGGAGATTGCGCCGGCGGGAAGGTCGGTGTTACTACTGTGGGGAGCGGAATCACCTTGTTTCCTCCTGTCCGATGAAGAAATCTACAACGGTGAGTCAGTTCTCCACTACTGCTCATTCCACACGGAACTTCACGTCTGTAGAGATAACTCGCCACGACAACACCATAGAACTACCAGCACTCATAGAATCTGGCGCTGATGAGAGTTTGATTTCTTGGGAGCTAGCTAACAGTTTGGGACTGTGTACTAAACTGCTAAGAAAACCCATCCAGGCCAGATCTCTCGATGGGAAAGGACTGTTTAACATAACTCACGTCTCTGAACCTCTTCTGGTTTCCATTGAGAAACACAAAGAATTGATGAACTTTTATTTGTTCAGATGTCCGTCTAAGACGCTAATTCTGGGGTACCCGTGGTTGTGCAAGCATAATCCCCAGATAGACTGGAATACAGGAATGGTTTTGAGATGGGGACCAGATTGTGAGAAACAGCATAATTGCCTCACTAACCTGAAACAATGCATTACTGTTAGTAATCCAGTCTCTGCTCATCCCACTTCAGGTCCAAGAACCGCAGACCTGAGTACGGTGCCAGTCTGCTACCACCATCTGGAAGAAGTTTTTAGTAAGTCTAAAGCTCTAAGTCTTCCACCTCATCGCCCATATGACTGTTCTATAGATCTGGTTCCAGGTTCCACCATTCCAAAGGGGCGTCTTTTCTCAATCTCCGCTCCTGAACGAGACGCACTGAACGAATACATCGACAGATCTCTCGCAGCGGGTCTTATACGTCCGTCCTCCTCTGCAGCAGGAGCGGGATTTTTCTTCGTGGGGAAAAAGAATGGATCGCTCAGACCCGGCGTTGATTACAGTGCTCTCAATAAAATTACAATAAAGAATAATAAAGAATCGAACCTTTCTCTCATGTCATCTGTCTTTGACCAGCTCCAGCAGGCCAAGGTGTTTACCAAGCTTGACCTACGCAATGCATACCACCTGGTCAGGATTAGGGAAGGGGATGAGTGGAAAACCGGATTTAATACCCCTAGGGGTCACTATGAATATCTGGTCATGCCTTTTGGCCTCACAAACGCTCCTGCAGTGTTTCAAGCGTTGATCAATGATGTCCTAAGAGACTTCTTGGATCACTTTGTTTATGTTTACCTGGATGAAATTCTCATTTATTCCCCTGACTTGGAGTCTCACAAAATCCATGTCACTAAGGTCCTTCAGCGTCTCTTGGAAAACGACCTCTACGTCAAGGCTGAGAAAAGCGAGTTTCATGCCATGACAATCTCCTTCCTCGGCTTTATAGTGTCAGCCGGTAAGGTAGAGATGGATCCTGCCAAAGTGAGTGCTGTGATGGATTGGCCAACGCTGGTGAGCCGCAAGAAACTACAACAGTTTTTAGGCTTTGCTAACTTCTACAGACGGTTTATCAGAGGTTTCAGCGCCGTGGCCGCTCCGCTCCATCCTCTCACGTCTCGTCAAGCGTTGTTCAGATGGACACCTGATGCTGAGACAGCATTTCAGACTCTTAAGCAACGCTTCTCTTCGGCTCCAGTGCTCACACTTCCAGATCCTCGCCGCCAATTTGTGGTTGAAGTGGATGCCTCTAACGAGGGGATAGGTGCGATCCTTTCCCAGCGTTCAGAAATCGACAGCAAAATCCACCCCTGTGCTTTCCTGTCTCGGCGACTGTCTAAGGCTGAATGTAACTATGATGTTGGCAACCGGGAGTTGCTGGCAGTTAAGGTGGCTCTGGAGGAGTGGCGGCATTGGCTGGAGGGAGCGGCCCATCCCTTCATTGTCTGGACGGACCATAAGAACCTTGAGTATATCCGTAATGCAAAGAGACTTAATTCTCGCCAGGCCAGGTGGATGTTATTTTTTAACCGCTTTTCTTTCTCTTTATCTTACAGGCCGGGGTCCAAGAACATCAAGCCTGATGCCCTGTCTCGTCTATACGACCCCGAGCCTGTTGCCAAGGAACCAGAGCCTATCCTTCCACAAACCTGTGTGGTTCGAGCGGTGACTTGGCAGATAGAGAATGAGGTCAAGCAGGCCAACAGTGGGACGCCTTTGCCTAGTGGATGTCCGGACAATCGTCTATTTGTCCCTCCGGCGTTACGCTCAAGGGTGATTCATTGGGCCCACGCCTCACTGCTTTCTTGTCATCCAGGCGTCCGGCGTACTATGTACAGCATCTCGAGGAGATTCTGGTGGCCGTGCATGGAGAAGGAGGTCCGGGAGTACGTGGCAGCATGTTCAGTCTGTGCCAGAAACAAAACCTCATCCAGGGCCCGCATGGGACTGCTTCAACCACTTCCCATTCCCTCTCGCCCATGGGCTGAGATATCCATGGACTTTGTCACAGGGCTTCCGGTTTCACAAGGTAACAACACTGCACTAACTGTGGTTGACAGGTTTGTAAAGATGGTCAGGTTTATTCCCCTGTCCAGACTGCCTTCGGCCAAAAAGACGGCTGAGATAATGATGAACCACGTCTTCCGATATCATGGTTTCCCTAAGGACATTGTTTCTGACCGGGGGCCTCAGTTTGTGTCCCGGTTCTGGAGGGAGTTTTGCCGACTCATCGACGCCAGGGTCAGCTTGACCTCTGGTTATCATCCGGAATCCAACGGCCAGACTGAACGCCTCAACCAACAGCTGGAAACTGGTCTCCGATGTTTGCTCTCCCAGAACCCCTCAACATGGAGCAAGAACCTGGTCTGGGTGGAGTATGCCCACAATTCCTTGATTACCACAGCCACGGGTATGTCTCCATTCAAGTGTGTTTTTGGTTATGACCATCGGCCCACGCCCTAGTTCGGCGCTGTCGCAGCATTTGGGCTGCCGCCCGCCAAATTCTGCTTCGCCAACGAGATCGTATTAAGAAGGCTGCCGATCGTAGGCGTTGTCCTGCCCCAATCTATCGACCCGGACAGCGGGTGTGGCTCTCCACCAAGGATCTCAACCTACAAGTGCCCTGTAGAAAGCTGGCTCCACGGTTTGTGGGTCCATTTCCCGTTACCAAGGTTGTTGGTCCGGCCGCTGTTCGCCTTCGTCTGCCTCGGTCCCTTCGTGTTCATCCTACCTTCCACGTTAGCAAGGTGAAGCCAGTGGTGGATAGTCCACTGGTCCATCCAACTGTGCCCCCACCGCCGCCCAGAATGATCGGGGGTGGCCCAGTGTACACTGTGCGGGAGATTCTGGATGTCCGACGCAGGGGTTGGGGGCGTCAGTTTCTGGTGGACTGGGAGGGGTATGGTCCTGAGGAGCGGGAGTGGATTCCAGAGCGGTTCATCTTGGACAAATCTCTCCTAAAGGACTTCTACAAGTCTCATGGTCCTGGACCGTCCAGTGCCGGTCTTTGAGGGGGGGGTACTGTAATGTCTTGTGTTTTGCACTTCCTGTTTTATTTTGAAAACGAACTTTCCTGTTGTTTCATGTTTGTTACTTCCTGCCCTAGTGTGTTTCCCACAGCTGTGCATGTTCAATTGTCCCTCATTGTTTCCACCTGAGATCCCCTTCCTTCTGTGTTAAATAGTCCTTGTCTCCCCTTGTCCTGTGTCAGAGTGTTTTGGATTATGTTCATGATCTTCCTGTTGGATTAAACCTTTGTAAAGAACTCTGCATCTGAGTCCTACTTATTGTTGGTTCCTGACAACTTGGAAGGATCCTGAGTCATTCCCCGGCCAGCTGTCAGACATAGTCTCTCCAGCGGGTCCGGGGTCTGCTTCTCAGTCGCCTCCCGATAGGATGTGCCTGAATCACCTTAACAGCTCGGGGGGCATCCTGACGAGATGCCCGAACCACCCCATCTGGCTCCTCTCGACCTGGAGGAGGAGCAGCAGCAGCTGTTGAAGGGATTTACATAAAAAATCAATTTTATTACCACATGAAAGATATACTTCAGAGATTTGCAAGCTCTGCTTTCCATTATTTGAATACTATTAAAATGTAATGGTTTGCAATTTGGTCCCCTTGGCTTTTACGACTTTTATGTCTTTCATTCGTTCGTCCATCATCTCAACAGCTTATCCCTAATGGGGCAGCAGCGGAAGCTGGGCTGGCTGGAGCCTTTACCAGTTGCTTTCAGGTTGGAAGCAGAGTACACCCTGAACAGGTTGCCAGTCTGTTGCAGGGCCACAAACACACACAATTATCAACTCCTAGGGACACTTTTGTAGCAAGGAATGCAACCTAACATGCATGTTTTTGGAGGGTAGAAGGAAACTGTGGTATCCGTTCAAAACCCACACAAAAATGGGACGAACATTCAAACTCCACACAGAAAGGCCAGTGTTCCAAACCTTGTCCGACTCTGGGACTCTATCACCCGACCTTCTTGCTGTGAGGTGATTATGTTGACCATTGCACCACCCATAAATATCTATTTTGTCTTGTTACCCCCAAAATTATTTAGTGCGAGCCATTTGCAAATTGCTGGCTTGAATTCTCTGCTTCAACAAATAATACTGTATGTGTCGCTAGCTTGTTGGTAGAGTGTTTGCCCTTGCACTGAAAGAAGCTGGTTCAAATCCCACTGAGCTGCCTGAGTGTCCCTGGAGCAGACACCTAATCTCCTAGTTGCTATGTGCACTCTTGGTGCTGTTGTGGCTGCCTGCTGAGGTGCAATGCAGCAAAAGCAATTTCCCCATTGTGGGACTATTAAAGGTATTCTTCTCAATTACAGCCAAAGTCAATGGTTAACTGATATAAATAGACCATTTGTGATGTTGCTAAGTTGTTCAAGGTTTTTAAACTGGTGGATTAAGTTTGGTGTTGTGTCCATTGTGGAATAATGGACCCACTTCTACATCCTCTTTAGAGTCTTGGATGGGGAATTGATATTTTGGAGGTCCACATTGTTGAACCCCATCAGAGAGGCTTTCCAACCTTTTTATGATAGGTACTGGAACTTCATTCAGTCTAATGAATTGGAGTTTGTGTGGTTTGTGGTGAAGGCTAGATTCTGTATATTTCTAGAACTTTATTGGAAAGTATTTCAGGGTCCAGCTTTTGTGTTGAGCAGGTCCAAAGTGTTTGCCTCAGAAATATGTTTCTGCTTAATACAGATGATGATGTGGTTTCGTTGGCTTCATGAAGCTACAATCTTCTGCTATCGCCACAACCAAGTGTTAAGAAACAAGGAAAGTAATTTGGGTTATTAGAAACCATAGACCTCAGCTGCAAAAAGGACGATTGGGGACACGAGAAACATTACTAAATAAAAAAAAGTGCTGCAACAATTTTAAATTATTTATTGAATGTCTATGCCCAAAATATAATTTATCTGTCATTCAGATATTTTCAGGTCAACAGAGAAGGTTTTGAAGATGTTGATGGCTGAAAGCAACATATGAATTCATCAAATTTTTCAAGAACCTTGTGACATAAAACCTCTAAAAAAGAGAAATAAACATGAATCTTTCTAGAAAAAAAAAATATGAAACTATTTGTGTTCATATGTTTTAGTTTTGGCTTCAATAGGAAATTTTGGATCCTGGTAACATGGAATTTCTTCTACTTAGAGTTATATAAATCTCGTCTCATAAAGTGAGTTAAACCCAGGTAAAAACACATTTAGGAAGTAATAGGAAGCTTCTGGTGTTATCTTATTTTTTTGGGGGGCAGGGTAAAGCAAAATACTATCGACTCAAATGGGGTTCCCTAATCACCAAAAAACGACATTGCCCAACAGCAAGGAGATGTAGGCATGGCAGAAAATACATTACAACCATTTGAGAAGTGTCTCTGTAAATATTCTGGTCTATGATGGAGAGAGAAAGACAGAACAGAAAAAAATCTGATCAGTTTTCAAATAAAAACAGTGTATTAACTGTGACCCATTCCATCCCATTACCACATCAACACGATCATTCTCAGCAAGCCAGAAGTTAACCAAGAACAGGATCGGTCACTTTAAACACAAAGTGTAATAAATGTGTGAAACAACAAAGATGACGAAGGAAGGAAATTAAATGTGTGCTTGAGCTAGAAAAGTAATTAACTTTCCAATTAGATATAATTTGTTTAGTCTGACAGTGATAGATTCTGCTTTATTTGAAATCCCGTTCCAGGGAGATGTCTAAAACCTTCAAGTTAACCTTCATTTCTTGAAAGTTTTCATTTTTGTTTCAAATGGTGGGTTTGAACTTGTTGGAACCCACCATGTGGCGTCCCTGCCTCCTCCTGTTTAGATGAAGCTCATCTGCTACAGTGCTCCAACAGAGATTATTGTGAGTAAGGTAGGAGGTATTGGCTCCGTGGTAGAATGTCCGCTCATGGACTGTGAGAAACCGGTTTGATTCCCACTGAGCCCATGCTTCCACCATTAGAGCCACTGCGGCCGCCTGCTGCGGTGCAATGCAGTAAAGACAATTTCCCAATTTTCTTTTCTTTGTGTTGTAAAATCAAAGTGTGACTGGGCATGAATATGAAAAATAACAAAAAATAGAGACAATTTGGCCACATGTTTAGGTTAATCACTTTTTGGCAGTGATTCACCAGTGTTGTACTAAAAAGTGAATGCCAAAAAGTGATTAGCCTGTAAACACATAACACTACTCAGTGTAATTCTTTTTATTTGCTATTTTTCGTTCCTTATGTTTTGAGATAAGGGTGAGTTTGACACACCTGGCTCCAATTGTCGGGATCTCCTCCCCTGTCACCAGAAGGAGCCCTGAATCTTCCTCCCTCTTCTGGATTACAACCTTATTCTGAACACCTGGGTGATTAGCCTGGTACCAATTAGCTGTGCATCGTCAGCCTGCTACCGATTTAAGGGCAATCACCCCAGGTGTTTTTGTTGGGTCATTACCATTCCTCACAGCCAGATCTTCCTGGTTGCCTGACCATGACTGAACACTGTTATTGTTTGAACTTTTGAATCATGAGTTAATCCTGTGCCCTTACAGACTTACCTGACTTGTGTTAATAATACTGATAATAAAAATTTTATTTGTGACACACTTTATATCTCCAGTGGAGATCTCAAAGTGCTACAATGACCAAAAGGAACAACAAACAGCAAAATTAAATAAAATCACAACACAAAAAAACAACACTAAAAACTTTGCTGAAAAGCCTTTAGAAATAAAAATGTCTTCAGTCTTTCCTTAAAAACTTCAACGCTCTGTGGAGCGCTCAAGCTCTCGGGAAGAGCGTTCCAGAGCCGTGGAGCAGCTGCCTGGAGGGCCCTGTCCCCCATAGTGGAGAGTTTGGTCCTTTGTTGGTGCAGGCAGTAGGAGAAGGAGGAGGAGCGCAGGTCTCGGACAGTGGTGTGGAGGGTTAGGAGTTCTTGGACATAAACAGGTGCAGTGCCGTGTATGCACTGATGGGTGAGGAGGCAGAGCTTGTACTGAATTCTGTATTTAACGGGTAGCCAGTGGAGGGATTTGAGGATGAGAGTGATATGGTCATATTTGCGCCTCCTTATCAGGATCTGGGCAGCGCAGTTCTGGATGTGCTGGAGCTTTTGTAAGCCCCTGCATGGGATCCCTACAAGGAGGACATTGCAGTAATCCAGCTTGGAGGAGATGTCCCGCTATTGGGTCCTCCTTCTTCCACATCCTGACACCAATAGCAAAAGAAAATGTCCACCCAAAGGCTTTTTAAAGCATGCATTTCTGTCTGAAATGTTTAATTGCTGCTTATCACATCAAGCTTGCACTTTTTTAATACTGGAGCTCATTTTACTTGATTGAGTTATATTTTAACTTCTCGTCCCTGTCACACTTTTGTAAAGCAAATTCAACGACAATTTTGGCGTCAGAAAAAGGAACTTGCAATGTGACCGGTCAGTCTGCTACTCAAGAATGACGTGTACGGTAGAAAGACCAATCGAGACTCAACCAGCTGCAAACACAACCCATTTGAGTGAAAAAAGTTTTATTTATGGATTTTTTATGACTCCATAGTGGCCGAAATCTTATTCCATGGTGTGTCATTTAAGAAGGAAAATCAAACCAGCTGCTACGAAGGTTAGCCCTTCATGTCAGTGAAGCTGGTGGGAAAAACAAAAATGGCATCAAGTTGTTGC
Organism: Neostethus bicornis; assembly: GCA_902685375.1. NCBI lineage: Eukaryota > Metazoa > Chordata > Actinopteri > Atheriniformes > Phallostethidae > Neostethus > Neostethus bicornis. The sequence continues at coordinate 8,120,435 of LR738542.1, read as the reverse complement.
TCATCAGTGATGTTGGTTCTTATACAAGTGTTTCCATATTGATGACAAAAAAGATTCAACAGGTGAGACATCTCATTGCGGTCTGAATTCACAATCAGTCTTGCTCCCAACCAAACGAAGCAGCCAATATACTGTAAATAAACCAGTATGTGGTCATCCATGCTTATTTATTTATGTGTGCTGTCTCCACCATTTGTATTCTGAGTTGCTTAAGATTGTATTAACCTTGTAGAATCCAGAATAGAGTTATTAGTCCAAATATCAATGCTTTGCAACAATTGGTTATCAATCAATATAGTTATTTGCATTTGATAGTTCGATTGATTAACAACTTGATACTATTCCTCAAAGTTTTAAGTGAGTGAAAGAAAATCTATTGGAAATATACTAAGGATGTGGAAGAAATACTGAACTTGGGGCAGGAACATACTGCTTATTATTATGAGTCCATGCCCAGGGCACAAAAGAACCTACTTTGGTTTTGTAAAGTAAATTTAAAAAAAGCTTTTTTTTTATATGCTTTTATAAAAAAAAAAAAAAAAAAAAAAAGAACTCAGATAAAGTTTTATGTGCAGTATCTGCCATCCGGGAGGACCTTGGAGTGGAGCCATTGCTCCTCCGGGTTGTTACAACTCCCAAACGCCTTGCTGGTGAGGTGTTTCGGGCATATCCCATTGGGAAGACACCCAGAGGCAGACCTCGGACCTTCTGGAGAGACTATATTTCACAGCTGGACAGGGAATGCCTTGGTATCCTCTTGGGTCAGCTGGAGGATACAGCCGGGGTGAGAGAAGCCTGGGCTTCCCGTCTGAGGATGTTGCCTCCGCAACCCAGCCCCAAATAAGCAGAAGACGACAGAACGAAAATTTTTTAAAAATCAGCAAAAATGACAGTTGTCCTATTTCAATGTGTGTGTGTTTGGGGGGAACATATTACAATACAACACTACCAATGGCTTCCAACAACAGCAAATTGAAGGCGGCTCTGGTGATCCCCTCGCCTGCCAGAGGGAGCCCTCGACCTTCCTCATCACCCTGATTAGGGACACCTGAGATTGATTTCTGATGCCACACACCTGTGGATCCTGCTGCTTATTTAAGCACAATCACCGCAGACTTCCAGGTCGGGTCATTGTGATCTTTCCCAGCCAGGTCTCCCTAGTTGCCTGACCTTGATGGAACTCTGTTATTATTTGAACTTTTGAATCCTGAGTTAATCCTGTGCCCTTTGCCTTACAGACTTACCTGACTTCTGTTAATAAATCCTATTTTGTACTGCATTTTGGGTCCTCCTCCTTCCACATCACAACAGTGGCTTGTTTGAACCTGAATTTATTTTCTTCTTGCGTGAAAGAAATCTTACAGAAAGTTGCGTTGAATAGTCAAACTTGGCATTGACCCTTTTTGTCCATTCTCTTATAGAACAAATAAGTATGTAAAGCCATTTCTTGATTAAAACATGTTGTTATATGAACAAATATGGAAGCTTCTGGGATTCATATCGGTTATAGATGTGCTAGTTTTAAAAAAAGTATTTGTAAGAAAGTATTTTTTAAAGCAAAGAGTTATGAACAGGTTGATGGATGGACTGACCGTAACAATGAGCAATAGCAAGGCAGTACCAAATGATTTGAGAACCATTGTATCATGTCATTTAATCCATATTTGGAGTTGTAGAGATGTGGTTGGGGGGAGGGTGTCAATTAAATTGGCTTACGCTTTAGATATGTCAAAGATCTTAAGTTATTTAAAGGGATTTACAGAGTTTTTTTTTAACAAATCTCAAACGAGCATGGCATTAGAAAGATGCGTCTGCTGAGCAAAACACTTGTGCCACTTGGGATCCACTCGTATGCAGAGTGAATGCTTGTGGAGATGTTTTAGTACTCTAACCTGCTTGAGTGAATACAATCATTCTATGACAAAAACATGTTTAATGTGCACTTAAACTAATTCTAATCAGTTGTTTTTCAGATTGGTAAAACCTAAATACCGGTAGAGCTAAGAACTTAAATTATGATAAAATGTAATACATCTATATGTCTTACAGCTGGCTGGGGAACACCTCGTGATCCTCCAGGGTGAGCTGGAAGCGAGAAGCTTGGGTTTCCCATCTGAGACTGTTGCCCCCGTGACTTGGCCCCGGATAAGCGGAAGACAACAGAACGGAAAGCTATACGTCAAAGTAAATAAAAGAAGATGAAGTTCTTTCAGTTTGAAAAACTTTAGTTTTGCATAAAAAATGGTCATTGTATTTTAAAACTATTCATCGGCACGTGCAAACAATCTTGTAGGACTTTAATTATTAACACAACTTTTAGTGAAAACGCTAAAAGCACCTCCCCGAACTTCCTGTTGTCTTCCCCATGCTTCAACTCCTCTTCTATACCATCCATCATCTCTATATCTGTGTGACCTCCGCATCAACAACCCATCCATTTTCTTTAGATCCTCATCCCTAGTGCATCTCACCGTTTCCCCCATCTGCTTCAGCACCATGGGGGGTACAGCCTTCAGTTGCTCACCCCTTCACCTCTCTCTCCGGCTCTGAAGGAGAGATCCGTCTTTCATTTGTAGACTCAAAACTTACTTATATGGGTTTTTTCTGTCACATCAAAACTTTGCATATATTCTCAATATATTTTGTTGCTTGTGCCATGCTGTTTTTATGTTTGTTTGACTTTTTCGTTAAAGGTAGTATGAAAAATCTAGTGCTAACAACTCAGGAACTATTTGTGGTTACCAGGCTTTGGTCCTTTCTGGTTCTTTTTGGTTATGGTTTCCAACCAATAGAAATATTTACTAATTGCCAAAACCATGTAGATGAAGTTATTGACAAATGATTATCAACAATTTTCAGTGTAGCCTATAAAAATTATTGGTGGAGGTGTTCCGTATTGCCACTTATTTTTAGTATAAATCTTTGTACAAATGTGTCCAACCAGTGAAGGAAGATTTAATATTCCAAACAATAAATTTATAAAGATCTTCCATTCTTCTTCTTCTTTCGGCATTTCCTACAGGGGGCGCCACTGCAAGTCAGTTTCTTTCATCTAACACTATCTGTTGCATCTTCTTTGGTCACACCAACTATCTTCATGTCTTCCTTCACTGTATCCATGAACCCCCTCTTTGGTCTTCATCTAGATCTCTTTTCTGGTGGTTCCAAACCCAGCATCCTCCTGCCGATGTACTCTTTCTTTCTTCTCAGCACACGTCCGAACCATCTCATTCTGGCCTCTCATACTTTATCTTCAAAACCTCTAACACGTGCTGTTCCTCTGATCCTGTCCATCCTGGTCACTCCCAGACAGATCCTCAGCATCTTCATCTCCGCTACCTCCATCTCTGCTTCCTGCCTTTTTCTCAGTGCCACTATGTCTAGACCAAACAGCATGGCTGGTCTCACTTTTGTACACTTTCCCTTTCTTTTTAGCTGAAACTCTTCTTTTACACATCACACCTGATACTTTTCTTCACCCGTTCCAGCCTGCCTGCACACGCTTCTTCACATCTTTTCCACACTCTCCACTGTTCTGGACTGTTGATCCTGAATACTTAAAATCTTCCACCTTCTTTGACTCTTCTCTCAGTAAGCTCACTTTTGAAACCTCACCTCATCTTTTATAAAGATCTTCCATGCCACCAAGAAAAAAAATGTGCGGACAGGTAAAAAGCAGAATTGCTGTCCATCATTGGTGGGATGGTTCAATACGATTTGTTTGGAAAGCTGGAAAAGTTTTTTTGTTTAATTCCATTGGGACATGAATAAAAACCAAGCCTTTATTATTGTGTGCCTGTGTGTCGGTAAATGTGACTAAAACAGCTGTGATTGTCTTCAGAAAGGCGTCCAATCATCTTTACTCTAGAGGAAAGCGTTCGCTGTCTGGACATTTACACCTGCCACCATCTGCTTTTTTTTTTCAGATATTCAGACAGCCATGAAAAGGTTTACATTTCAGGTTAAGTTTATTTCTTTTCCGTTCAAACCTCACTTAAAAGTTATCTCCTGTTTTGTTAAGATATTGTGATTAAACATGATATTTGTCACTTTAATAGTGACACATCACTCCTAAAGTACCATCTAGCGCTGGTAGATGTAACAAAGTAATTATGACTGCTACATATGTTGAGGACTACGTTTGTTTTTCCATTTGTCCACGCAACTCTTTAATCTGAAGTAAATGAGTCACTTTTTGTATCAAAGGTCACTCTTGTTTCAGCCGAGATAAAAAGCCTCACAGCCGGTGCCATTACCCGTCATTGACAGCCTTCACCTCTTACTCAAAAACATGTCCAGTTTTCTTTCATCCTCCAAAGTCCATCACCAGTCGTGGGCACCTTAAGTGTTGACCCTCCGACCTGAGAGACACAATGAAGCACGGCCTCTGCTTTTAGAGTCAGGTCGCACTCGGTCTTACATAATCATCTTAAAATGCCACTCTGTCTGCCAGACTCCAGACCCCCAACCTTCAGAATGACAAAGTAGTTTCTTCAGCCACTACATCAGAGAGAAGCTGAACATAATGGTGCTCTAGAACCAGATGGTTTTTCAACAGTGATTGCTACTGAAGCTGTAATGATCACGTAGCTGGTCAGAGTTACTTTCAATTGTTTAAAAAGTTCTCTAAGTTCTAAATTATGAAGTTATTTTAACAATTTAGAATTCTGAACTATAAAAATGTGAGCATAATAATGTGTATAAATGGTTCTATTTTTAAGCTTCTGCCCACAATTTTTTTTAGGAGACATTAAGTTCATACTTCTTCCAAAGAACTGAAGTACATTGAATGAAACTGTCCACAATTACTCAGCACAGATCCCAGATGAGACCTCTTTCCTCATTTTCTTTCGGAATTTCCCTTCCGGGGTCGCCAAAGTAAGTCAGTTTCTTCCATCTAACCCTATCTGCTGCATCCTCTTTGGTCACACCGACTATCTTCATGTCTTCCTTCACTGTATCCGTGAACCTCCTCCTTGGTCTTCCTCAAGGCCTCTGTCCTGGTGGTTTCAAACCCAGCATCCTTCTTCTGATGTACTTTCTCTCTCCTCTGCACATGTCCAAACCATCTCAGTCTTGCCTCTCGATCTTTATCCCCAAAACCTCTAACATGTGCTGTTCCCCTGATATATTCATTTCTAATCCTGTCCATCCTGGTCACTCCCAGAGAGATCCTCAGCATCTTCATCTCTGCTACCTCCATCTCTGTTTCCTGTCTTTTCCTCATTGCCACTGTCTCTAGACCAGACAGCATGGCCGCCACAGGTTTGTAGACCAAGGGTTACAAATTTCAAAAATGAACACAGCAGGCAGAGGCACAAAACAAGCAGTTTGATTGATTTGAAACCAGGTCCTGTTTCTAAAAAAAAAAGAAGATTTCCTGTTCATTGACAGAGTAATAACTGATTAAATTTAACACATGAAGAACTAAGAAGGTTCTTCAATGATATGCTTTAAATGACTCAATTTGTTACACACTAATTCTTACATTTAAACCAAAAAATATATAAACATGTTTGTAAAAAATGCGTGACATTACAAGTGTTTTTCTTTCACATCTTCTGTTATCTTTTGCTACGGAATGATGCACTTACATCGGTGTTTCAAGAGGATCAAAAGCATTACTTATGGCCAGTCAACCAATAAATGATGATCATTTGGGTAAATAGTTGGAGGATATATTGTTGAAAGTATTCTTCTCTCCTTGTGTCTTCCTCCTCTAGCTCTTCACAGACCAGCGGGTTCTTCTGAACATTTACTGAAGCAGCTACAGGAAGTGAGGGACTGGCTGCTGGGTCTTCTGCCTGTCACAAAGCAAGAAAACAACTTCTGAAATTATGATCTGTTTCAGAAGCAGTTCTTTATAGAGTTATATAGAGAAGAATTCATATAGTGGAGATCGAAAGTTTGGGCAAAGTTTGGGCACCACAAGTGAGAATTTGTATCCATCAGGAAGCCCAGGAAAGATGGAAAACTCTCCAAAAGGCATCAAATTATTGCTTTTTTTTGTTACATGTAAAACATTTGATGTTTACTCTTTCAAAGACTCAAAAAAACAAAATAATGTGTGTCTACAAAAGTTCAGGCAAAACATAATGGCCTGTACGGCTTTCTTTGGAAAACTTTGGAAAACTGCCTCGTTTGGATTGCGTCCAATTATTTTTCTATCACGTTGTCTTCCACCTTTCCAGGGCTGGGTGTCGGGACAACAGCCTCAGACGGGAAGCCCTGGCTTCTCTCACTTCGGCTGCATCCTCCAGCTCACTCCAGAGGATTCCATGGCATTACCCGGCCAGTCGTGAAACATAGTCTCTCCAGCGAGTCCGGGGCCCGCCTCCGGGTCTCCTCCGAGTGGGACATTCCCAAAACACCTCACCAGCGAGGCGCATCCTAATCAGATGCGTGAGCCACCCTCTCCGCATTCTCTCGACTTAGTCGAGCAATGGCTCTGCTCCAGGCTCCTCCCGAATGGCAGAGCTCCTCACTCTATTTCTGAGTGAGAGCCCAGCCACCCTATGGTGGAAACTCTTTTCGGCTACTTGTTTCCACAATCTCGTTCTCTCGCGATCTCACCCCCCCGAAGCTGGTGACCATTGGTGAGGGTAGGAATGTGCTAGATTGACTTGTAAATCGAGAGCTTTACTTTTCGGCTCAGCTCTTTCTTTACCATGACAGACTGATGCAGTGTTCGCATTATAGCGGACCTTGCACTGATCCATCTGTCGATTTCCTGCTCCATACTTCCCCTACTCATGAACAAGACGGGGAAATGGTGGCTCAGTGGTTAGAGCGTTCACCCGCGAACCAAAAGTAAACCGGAAGTTTGCAGGTTCACATCCCGCTGAATGCATGTCTAGGGTCCGTCGAGAACACACCCAACTCCACCATTGGCACCGTCTTAGGTGGCAGCCTGCTGCGAGCAAATGCAGCACATGAATTTCCAGGTGAGGGATTAACAAAGTATATTAAAAAAAAGACCCTGAAATGTTCAATTATAATCTAGAAAAACCAGGTGACCTTCAAATCTCAAAGGTTTTAAACGGCCTCATTCCCCTGAACTTGTCAAGTGCTATGCCGTAGGTTTTTCTAAAGCAGTTGTGTAGACCAAAGAGACTGTAAATAATAGACGTTCATGAAAAAGGAAGAAGGTATTAGAGATTGGAAGGTATTTTCAGATTCCAATATCTTTTGTCTGGAATGTAATTAAGAAATGGCAGTCATTCAAAAATGGTGGAAATCTCGAAGACCAAGGTTAATCACACTTAGGGATTGGTATTCCATTCCATGAGTAGAAAAAGAAAAAGTCTCGGCAAATTTTGAAAGTTAACTTAACGTTATGTGAAAAAGCTGAAGTTAATGAGAGGATAGCTTTTACTTAAAAAATAATCGTACTTGAAAACATCAATATTTCTGGTAGATTATAACAAGAAATGTAAAATGACTATTTTGTGTTTCCAATATTCTCAGCTCAACATAATTGAAAATCTATCTGTAAACCTTAAAAGAGCAGTGACCACTCTGAAATCTTAAAGTACGGGAAGACTTGTGTAAGGAAGAATGAGCAAAGAGAGCTTAAATAAGAACTGACAGTTTATTAGCTTGCCACAAAAAGTGTTTAGAAGCTGTGATAGTTGCCAAAGGGGAGAGTATAAGGCATTAACTCCCAAACTTTTGCAGACACTATTTTGTTTTCCATCATTTTGAAAATGTAAATAAAATAAATAACTTCATATAATTCAATTTTATTAACTTTAGTTCAATGCTTTCCTGAGATTTTTCCATCTATTCCTGACTTCTTTATGCACTTCGATACAAACTCTTACCTGAACCCCTCTCTTGATCACTAATGTAGTAGCTATTTGTACCCAACATGACGTGTTGTAACTGTTTCTAATCCTAACCCACCCCGCTTGTTATTTGAGCATTTACTCACTAAATACTAAAGTTAAAATGGGTGTGGGAAAATGGAGCAATTGGGATTCAATCACAAACACGCTTACCATTAAAATCTGTAATTCAAGTAAAAATAGTTTACCAAAAAGTAATTTCCAGGTTGTTAAAAGCTTAAATGGAAGGACTTCTTCTTATTATTATTTTAAATTGAAGAGGAAAAAAATAACTTGGACAAATCATAAATCTATTCACACAACTGAATAAAAAATTTACAAGAGCCTCATGTGATTGATCATCAGTAACATTCCAACACAGGCCATCATTCATCATGGTACAAATTTAGCACAAATGGCATAAAATAAGATCTGAATCCAGGTACATCACTCACTATTTGGGGTTTTGTTCCAATAAGTATCCCCTCGCCCCCTCTTTTTTTTCTAGTTTGTTACCATCTTCTTCACTCAGTAAATGTAGGCAATGTATAAAATAATTCACATTGCTCAACTTTAGTAAAGTCTATGTGATGTACCTCAGTTTAAATATTTGTTTAAACTTCTTTTCATGGTAAATAGTCTTTGTTGTTCTTTTGGCTGGTCGAATGTTCCCCTATAATTACTGTACATACATTGTCCATTGCTGAGAAACTTTTTCTTGTCCCTGATTTCGCGGCTTAACAGTAAGTGAAATTTCTTCAAACAACAATAATTAAAACAGTTTGTAAAAACAAATTGGTTGGGATAAGATACCATGAGAATTACTGAACATATTGTTTTAGTTTTATTTCCAGCTGAGAGTGTTTAACATGTTCTAAAAGTAGAAGGAGCTTGAAAGATCTGGTGTTGTATCATTGCAGGGACAATACTTGAACGAAAAAGTGCATTCAATGTGTTTGCAAAAATATAGTCTGTCATTTAAATGCAAATAAAAATTGATTCATCGTTTTATCATTAATAACAGGAACCAAAACAACAACATGCTTTTTTAATATATATATATTTTCTGTCTTCTATTTTTTGACCGCTCGCTAAGGGTCTCATATTGCAAACTGTCGAGAAAGTCCCAGACAGTGTCCCGAGGGGATCCCGGCAAAAACGAAAATGGTTTAATTTCACAGTTATTGCATTTTTCAGATGCAGAGGGTCCCTTCCACATCTACTACCCTGCATCCTGCCAGACTAGTCACAGCACCCCAATCATCAACCCAAAGGGACGTGTTCCTCATGGGGACAAAAACAATCTTTCTATTGCCCTAATTGGTTTTATAGTTTCCACCAAATTATACAAATATAGAGTTTAAAAACTTTTATAATGAGCTTGTAATTCTCAGTACAAATAACAATGTCATGTGAGACAAGTGGCGATGAAGCCGGCAGGAAAATGGGAGGTGAGAGAAAAAGATGCAACAAAGTGTGGCCGCAGGCAAAGAAGAGAAAACTTAAATTTGTCAAATGATGTGTTGTTTCATGTTATTAAATTGCTAGCTAAAAATAACGTGACCCAATCTTACCAAAAACTTTTCTTTTCAAACCACGTTGTTAAATGTAAAACCAAACAATGTGTTATTTTAAAAAGTCACAAAATGAACAACGTTTGCAGATGACATTGTGATCTGTAGTGAGAGGAGGGAAGAGGTCGAGGAAAAGCTGGAGAGGTGGAGGTTTGCACTAGAAAGAAGAGGAATGAAGATTAGTCAGAGTAAAACAGAGTACATGTGTGTGAATGAGAGGGATCCAAATGGAAAAGTGAGGTTACAGGGAGAAGAGATGAAGAAGGTGGAAGATTTTAAGTACTTAGAATCGACAGTCGAGAGCAATGGAGAGTGTGGAAAAGAGGTGAAGAAGCGTATGCAGGCATGCTGGAACGGGTGAACAAAAGTATCAGGTGTGATGTATGATAGAAGAATTTCAGCTAAAATGAAAGGGAAAGTGTACAAAACCGTGGTGAGACCGGAGATGCTGTTTGGTCTAGACATTAGTGATTAAGACAGGAAACAGAGATGGATGTGCAGAGATGAAGATGCTGAGGATCTCTCTGGGAGTAACCAGGATGGACAGGATCAGAGGAAGAAGGGTCTCAGGGTCTCAGGGGAAAAGGTTTTTTTTTTTTTTTTTTTCCCACTTGTTTTTAAAGAAGCTGTGGAGTCAGTTTGATTTATATTTTTGGTTTTGTATGTTGTTTCTTGAAAACAAATTTAAGGATTAAAATCAAAATCTTTCCCAAAGGGTTTAAATAATCTATCTGTGCAGCAGAATTTTTTTGGTTTAGTTTGTCTCATGTGCACACTGTTTCTTGTTTTGCCATATTTCTGCTACTTTTCTCATCTGAAGGATAATTACAGCGATCTGAAAGCTCTCAGAGCGTTATGTGTGTGTGGGCTCTTAGGTACACAGGCTCTTGGCTGGATCAGACCACAGAGGTACTTGGTTGGCTTGGGGATGTGCTGTAATCAGATACGGCCTAATTGCTCGCTCTGCATTAGCGGTAGATGCATGCAGCTGAAATGTTTACCGTACCATTAACTCATTATTAAATCATTTCAGAGTTAAAGCCTGCTTTTACTTCTTTATCCAAACATCTGTGTAAAACTGAAATTGTATCATAAAGCACAGAAATTGCTTAAAACCTCACGGGCAAATTCTGGGTTAGTCCTCCAAAATAAAGAAAAACAAGTAAAAAAATGAAATCCTTCTTTGGAAATTAAAACCTGGCAACTGGTTTTGTTGTAAATGAAGTAAAATTGCTATGCTCTTTCCAGCTAATTATCCAGCACCAGTTGCCTTCAGGAACAAAGCCTTCAAACACGGGATGTACTTTTGAAATGCTGCTTTTAACCAAGCAGCAATTCAAAAGGAAGTAAAGTGTTTATATTATTTTCATTACATTATGCCACATTTTAATCATGTTATTAATGCATTTTGTTTGGATTGGGCTTCACGTTTATAGCACAACTGTATAAGGCAATGCTAAAACATAGAAAATCATATACATTTAAACGAGCGGGGGGAAAAAATTCAACAATATTTCTAAAAAGCCTTTTTTTTAATGGAATGGTCTCTAGCCCTATTTATGGGTGTCCACACTTTATGAAGCCATCGCGCCTTCAGTTCCTTCACAAATATCTGAACCACAAATAGAGCTAGGCTTAACCATGACTTTATTTTTTAGCATAGCTGAGTATCATCAGCATAACATTTAAATTTTGTGTTTCCAAATAATTGGATCAAGTGGCAATAATTAAACGGGAAAAATGATGGGGCTAAGAACAAAACCTTGAGGCACTCCGCAGGTGACTTAGTGTGATTATCATTTAGCTTATGCTAGATATTATTGTTACCATGACAGCAACGACTGTTGGGTTATGAAGGCAGACAGTTAAAAGCGGTTGATTTATATTTTAAATATAACAAAAGCGGACCGTTAATAACTGTTGGTAATTTGAATTGTCAGTGGTAGAAGGTAAACTAGGAGTGTGGTTGAATATTGTGAAGAGCTGTCTTGGAATTAAAATGAATGTTTCAACTCTACCCTGAGTGTGGTCTTCCTGCGAAACAGAACCTGCAAAGAAATCTATTTGTTTCCACTCGGCCACCTGTAACAATTATGTTCTGTGTTTGAGATGATTTTGAGACCAGATTTTCACAAGCCTATGGATTTTTTTTGTTGTTGTTGTTGAAACTTGAGACGTGTGATATCTTGAGTAAATTAATTCAAATTTAGTGTTCGAAGTTACGTGCGCATTTGAAAATAAATTACAGTTCAAAACCACGTGTCTTGATGAAATTGTCATATGTATATACAGTATGTACACATATTTACATATATATATTTACATGTTTGTGGAAATATTGCACTGCCACAATATACACAGTTTCGTTAGTGGGGTACTGGAATATTATAGATTCACAATGTAGGATCCCCTTTTTGTATTTTACAGCAGACACTTACGTAGATTGCCAAGAGTTCCTACTCAGAGTATTGACGTAGTTACCTCTTGTTAATGTTCGCTAAGTAATGCTAAATATACATTATGCTAGCTTTATATAGTTACAAATGTGTACTTTATATACGTTGATTTTTTATTAATGTTGAGATAGTGCACTGAGATTACGAGCTAGCAAGCTGTCAAGTTCAAAGGCAACATGCAGACCCTATAACAAATTGTAAGTTTATTTCAGAATATCCCGCCCCACTCTTATTGTAACTGTGCAGTCCACATGGAAGCCACTGTGTCAGACTTTGCTCACTGGCAAGTCTCAGTGAACAGCAATTTTTTTACAACCCATACTATGTGGTTGTTAGTGTTATCAAAAGTGACGTGTTTTAAACCTACAAGTTTGAAGCTTTAATGTGTCATGACCTGGTTACAAACTAAGAAACGTCTTATTGTCTTTATAGTGTTGTGACATCTCATGTGCGACACTTAAAAGTGTCTTTTTTTTCTTGAAATATTGAACCCAGGTTGGCGCCACCTAGAGCCTCCACTCAATTTCATTTCACTCCAGCAGCTATGTCAGGTTTTCCAGGCATCAGCTTATGACTGCAACAATCGTAAAATGTCCAACTCGAGTTCAACTCATTGTATCATTGTGAAAAAGATGCATTTATTTTAAGAAGTACAGTGCGGTGGGTGACAGATGATTGCAATCACTGCTTCCTGCAGGCAGCTTGGAACAGTTCATGATGGGAAGGAGTAGAAAGCATGCATGATTTTCAACAGGGCTTCTTCTCTGGTAATTTCAAAGCCAGCAAGCCTAAATGCACACAGATTTACTGTAAATCAGATTCTCCTCATGGGAACCCAGTCTGTCGAGAGATTCAGTCGCTTGGTCTACAGGACTATTGCTGCTGGGGGTGTTGCACTGCAGCTTGGGTGGTCTCCCGTTTTGGCCAAAGGGTTATGGGTGGGCTGACTTCTGGTTAGGAGCTCCATGATGTTTGCTTTGGAGTGTTTCATTATTTCACAACTTCTTTAGCTCCACAATAGACTGGTGACTTATGAAGTGGGGATCTTTGAATTACTACGTAATTAAAGAGAGACTAGCTGTAGGTTTAAGGGTAAAACAGATTATGTATCTGTGTTTAGTGTGGGTATGAATCCATGTAAGAGGATGATTAAGATTTTTGTTTGTTTCCCATTGACTTTTTGTGATTTTAAGTCTGATATTTCTCAATTTGAATAATAATAAAAAAAAAACTCTTTGAAAAGTGTTGGGTATCCAACTTTCTCGGTCACAAACTTTCTCATTTCCTTTTCTGCTCCCGCTTCAATTTCATGGTCAGTGAAAACAAACAAGAAGTAATTTAAAGAAACAATTACTAGTACACCCCAATTAAAACAAACCAAAGAAGTAAAAAACACTTTTTATGTGGGTTTTAACTGGATCTAATTGAACAGAAATAAATTAAATAAGATTTATTTTTATCAACGTGTGTGCTACTCTAGCATAAGAGTGATTCCGCGAAAGTTGTGAGAGGGAGTTCCTGCACGAAGCTCATAGACTTCATTATTAGGTTGAGTTGAGAAAAAAGTGCTTAAACTGGAAGATTTCGGGGGAAACTAGGTGGTCTTATAAAGCTCCTGTTGTAGAAACAGATGGCCTCCAACTGATTAAACATGTTTTCTTATTGTTAGGGTTAAGCCGAAAAATTGATTAGAGACTCTGAGATGTATTTCTTCTAAAATTAGTCAAGAAGGGGAAAAAGTGCTTCACCTTGTGATATATTGATAGTTTTTACAGTAGTAAAAGCAGAGAAATGAAAATTAATCACAGCAAGATGGAGTATGGGTATGGGTTTTGCTTAGTTTCGGAGGTTGCCAGAGCCAACCTCGGCGGATTTCAGGCCAGGGTTGCCAAACAGGTCGCCAGTCTACTGCGGGGCTGGATTATGTGTATTAAAAAAAACCAGAGAGACCAGACTGAGATGGTACGGACATGACCGTCTGTGAAAGAATAAATATATTGGCAAAAGGATGCCGAGTTTGACCCTGGCAGAAGGTCTGGAGGAAGACTAAAGGGGAAGTTTTTGGATGTAGTGAAGGAGGACATGAAGGTGCTCAGTGTCAGAGAATAGGGTGCTGTAGACAGGGTTCAAAGGAGGAAACCGATTCACCTTCGTACCCCAAAGGCAAAAATAAAAAGGAGACAAGAAATACTGTGGCCCCTTGTTAATCGTGGGATTTATGTTCTAAATATAACTAACTTTCAATAGGCAAATCTGCAGAGTAGACTATTTTCTTTTTTTCAATTATTGTAGATATCTTTGGGCTGTAAGGTATCCTTCACAGACAAAAAAGTGTTTAGTTTTAATGTAAAGTTAATGGAACATTAACTTTACATTAAAAGTAAAGTTACTGTACCAATGTACATTACCTAAATAGACAGCCAGGCTGTCTATTGATGAACCAGAAGCGCACAGACTGTTTTACAGAAATGATCTAAAAATAATGATACATTTTATTTGTATAGTGCTTGGTATGCCACAGAGGGGCTGTGTTTGTTTTATGTTTAGTTTGGGTGAAGTCTGCAGAGTATAGTTCTGCTCTGGGAGCTGGGCATGATGGGTGTTGTAGTCCATCTTCAACTTTTCTCTTTTTTATGTAGCATTTCAGCTTGGCTGGGCGGTAACAAGGCATCAAGCAGCTGTTTATATAATCCAGGACAACTAGTTTTTTGACCAATGGTCAAAGCATCTGAATGGAAGAGGTGTGGGTGGAATTTTCTTTTTGTAGGGTATAATTTTTCAATTGATAATGAATAGAATATCACAGTATCAATGCATTTAATCTAAATATACCTGTAATTTGCATTCATGAGATTGTAATAATTAATATATTGTCAACTTCATCTGTATTGAAAGTACACTGACAATGTTATTTATGGCAGGCTGAAGTTTTGGTGTACATACAACCAATCAGCACAAAGAACACAATACTCAAAAGATATGCAGTAAACAATCAATTGTAAAAAATAAAGCTCCAAAGTTGGACAACAAAAATCCGCATGAACCACATTCATGTCCTACTTTATAAAAGATCATTAATAAAGATGTTGTTTTGTTTTTTAAGAAAAGATAGTGTTAGTTTTGATATTTAGGTTATTTAGCAATTTTAACCGATGTTTAGATTAATCACAAACGTGTTGCTAAATAATAAAAATAGGGTGTACATTTGCAGAATTTAACCTTGTTGAAAATAATTCCTGACAAAAAACCTCATGGGATATTTTTCTGATCCATAACACTTTTCGTAACCCTTATCTCCCTTGAGGGAAATCTTGGAAGGTAGCTTCTTAAATGTCTTTACACTTTCCATGTATGACCGGAAGGAGGACGCTTCCCCCGATGACATCTGAGGAATTTTCCCACAACAGTAGACAGGGCCTTTGAGATTAATCTCTTTTAGATGTTTAGAGTTAAACAGGATGATGTGAAATCCCAGTTCTCTTACCACTTCACTGTCCTGCAGTGTTCATCTATTCTGTGTATATTTTCTTACATATATTTTCTAACATCTAAACATCTCTTTGCTTTCAAACTGCTGAACAGCAGGAAACAACCATCAGCTTGGATCTATTACACACAGTTACTTGTCAAAAGGAAATTACAGTGGTGTGACAAAAGCAAAACACACAACAGATCTCGATTTAGATAATTACCAACCAGCACCCGAGTTACCGTTGCAAAGAAAAATGATAGAAAATTTAGGAGTTTTTTTGCAATTGCTTGAGTCTCTAAACAAAAGAATATCTTGAAAAAGTTTTTAACTTGAGACTCTTGTGAACTTCTCTGTTACTGTTTTAATTTTTTTTTTACTCATATCTCAAAGATAGATTGTTTTATAAACTGTTATGTATGGATACGTGCTTCCCAAAAAACCATAAAATTGAATTTCACTTTGACAATAGTGACAAAGAAGAATATTGAATTATGAATCTTGAATGTGGTGTTCCCCAAGGATCAAATTTAGGCCCAATAGTTTTTTTATCTGTAGATGTTACCACTTGTGATGTCATCAGGAGACAAAGTGTTGATTTATTTTCACCGCTATGTTGATGATACACAAGCTTTACTGGACTCTGTATTCCTGTCCTGGGCATGGCCACACCGTGGAGACCTTCACGCTTCATCATCCCCACTCCATCAGGATGAAATCCATCTACTCATCCCCGTCTAGGGCATCGCTGGGCTGAGGAGTCCTCCGTGTAACCATCAGGATGAAGAACATCTATTGACTTCTTTAGATATTTAGCTGTAGGGTAGAATAAGCTAATATTTAAACAATAATCTTTGACACATTGGTTGTTCGTCCCAGGGGAGGGATCTCTCTTTCATGTGGATCCCCACGAAGTTTCTTATTTTTTCCCCACTGATCGGTTTTTTAGGAGTTTTTCCTCATCGTGAAGGAGAGTCTAAGTGCATTAATGTGCTAGTCTTGTTTAGTTAGCATTTGTTAGTTATTTTTCTTGTTGTATATTTGTGTTAATACATTCCTCTTTTTCTTGTGAAGCCCACTGAGACGGAAATTCTGTGATTTTGGGCAAAACAAATAAAATTGAATTGAATTTACATTGCCATGTCACCTGATGACCAAGAATCTGTTTATGTTCTTTTAAAATTTATTCCATAGATAAAGTCATGGAGAGCAGAAAACTTCTTGCAGTTGCACCAGGACAAAACTGAAGTTTTACTTATTGGTCCGAAAATTTACCTAAATTTTTCCAATTTTAAACCTTCTGACTGTGTAATTAACCTTGACATTCTTTTTGTCTTTGTGAAATTTTCTAAGGAATAAAATAAGATCAGACTAAAGATAGAATTTTGTCATTTCAAAAACTTAAGTCCGTCTATTTCTCTCTCTCTTGCCAGCACGAAGGTTCTGATGCATACTTTTATTTCTAGTAGAATAGATTATTGAAATGCCCTGCTTTCTGGTCTCCCTGAAAAAGTACTCAAAGTTTACAGCTACTTCAGAATTCAGCAGTACAAGTTTTGACGAGGACCTGGAGGCGCAAACACAACACTGCGTTGGCTCCCTGTGCGTTTAAAGATGGATTTTAATGTTCTTTGAATGTGTTTAAAAAATCTTGGGCTTTTTTATTTATCTGACTCAGGTGTGAGCCTTTGCAAGGTCTTCTGGTGCCACTGGGGCCATTGTTCTTGTGAAGGACTTCTGATAACAAAATAAGAATGACCTTCGAATGTGCTCGTTTTTTTAAACTCCGAACATGGAAAACACCATTACAAAGACAACTTAGAAATATGACATAACAAACGAAACGCCAGACTTTATATTTCTCTTTTAAACCATGCCTGTAAAAGAGGCTCAGTAACACCAGAACATTCCCCTGCAGAGGCTCTTTAAGGCCCACAGAGAACTTGTTTCATGCTTCATGTGTTCATCTTAATTAAAAGGAGCAGCTGAACTGCCTCTTGGCCTTTAGATTGGTATTTGTTCAGCTTTGTAACAGATGATGAAGGAAGTGTAGCTGTGTTCTGGTGCACATCTCTCTTCCTGTGTGGGATGCAACATGTGGTCGCAGAAAACGGTCATTTCGTTTAATTACTCGCAGATTGTGTACAAATTACAAATGTACAAAAACAAGTAAACTGTCATTGTAGATGAATTATGTAACCTGTAGGGCAAGCGTGAAAAGTTAATATCAGCATGAGAAATAGTTTGGTTGATTTAAAAAACATATGTTTGTTTAATTTTTTAAAATGTGCTCTGCAGCAAGTTCGAGCACATGTGAGTCTGATTAGGCAACCGCACAGAAGCTCAGCCGGCCTTAAGGATACAACCGCCGTCGACTAGTAGGATCAAGGGAAGATCTTCCTGATTTATTCATTAACCGGGAACTTGGTGAGGCTTTAAGAACCTAGCCAATCAAGTTTGTATGGTACACAAACATTATTCGCCCACAGTCGTCAGTCCCAATCAAAAGTAAATTTTGTGTGTTGGCTCTTAAACACACAATATTTAATGTAATTATGCCTTAAATATACAAATATTTTAAATATTCTTGCCACAAGCTATTCGATGAAGTATTTCTTCTTTAACTTTCCTGGAGACGCTACTCGATAATCACCAAGTAACCTCTTCAGTTGGTCCTTCGAGTACTGGACCAATAATATCTGCACTCTTACTGGGTCCCAATACACATCAAATGTGCATCATCTGCTTGTGTTATTGTGAAATTCTGCTGAATTCGACAGTCCCAGTTTGGACTCAATGACAATGCATTGTTCTGTTTGCTCTGCAGGTGCTCACTTCAGCAAAAGTGGACGCCAAAGGGCACATTGTTCCGCACAAATAAAAAAGTATTGCATAAACAAAGAACAACTCTGCTTATTTGAGGGACTTTTTTAATTTGAGACTTTTTTCTATTATTACTAAAAGCAAGAGGGACAAAAAGTAAATTTTGCTGGTATGAAGGTGAATAAATATAGAAGCGGTAAATAGACGACAACATTCATGGTTTAAAAAAAGTTAAAAAAGATTGAAATGGCCATAGCTTTATGGATGAACAGTACAGTATATGGATCATAAATTTCCCCCCTGAATGCACTGACTGGACAAATAGAACAAGTTTTGTCTCCTGAAATGCTTATCCCTGACAGGGTCATGGGGGATACCGGAGCCTATCCTGGCTGATTTCAGGTGAGAGGCAGGATACGTCTTTGAGTCTCCATAAAAGCACTATTTCAATAAAATGTATTATTACAGCCCGGTTGGTTCGCCAGTCTATTGCAGGGCCCCACACTCAAAATCTTTCACATATTCATTCCTTGGGGCAATTTCTTTTGCGGCTAATAAACCCAAAATGGATGTTTTTGGAGGAAACTGGAGTACCCAGAGAAAACCCATGCACACACCACACAGGAAGACCAGGGATTCAAGCCTCACCACCACTCTGGTACCTGAACCCAGAACTTCTAGCTGTGAGGTCATTTTTCTAACCACTGCATCACCGTACAGCCCAACAGAACAAATAAGGGAAGCAGTTTAAAAAGCCTTTATGTTGAAATATCTCTTGTTGAGTTGATTGTAATGGAGACAAGACTGAAGTGTTCTTTGCTCCCACAGCAAAGAAACTCGGCAAATAAAAAATCAATACCTTCACATTGTTTAGTTAAAACTCGGATGGAGCTGCAGGTGTGCCTTGGGATGGTATTCATTCAACAACTTTCAAGTTTACTTGCAAGCAAAACCAACATTGGTAAGTTGCAGTGACGGTAGAGACTCTACTAAATCTTTTCCAACTATTGGAAATGGCATAGTGCGGCACAGTGGTTAGCACAGTGGCCCCACAGACAGAAGGTCGGGATTTGAGTCCTGGGTGGGATTACGCTGTGTGGAGTTCACATGTTCTCTCTGTTTACTCCGGTTTCCTGTCACTCTCCAAAAACATGTGTGTTAGGTTGAATGGGTGTATGTGGCCCTTCAACAGACTGGTAACCTGTTTGGGTACCCTGTTTCTCGCCCGCAATCAGCCAGGATAGGCTCTGGCACCCCCTGTGGCCCCAGTAGGATATAAATGGTTTAGAAGATGAACAAACTAAACTGCATTTGAGATATATTTTAAAAATTTCAAACTTCACAAAGTACTGAATTTTTCAAAACCTTTCATGTGTCTAATGTCTTTCTGTACTTTTGGCATGTTTATTTTGGATATTGTGTATAGCACGTGCAATCCTATTTTAGCACCAAATTATACAAAAAGATCTCTCAAGCAGAACATATTGTGGTCAAAGGGTTGAAAATGTATTTTAGACCTGATAAATGGGATAAGTTATGAATGTTAGGGAATAATTTTGCCCTATTCTAATCAAGACTAAATTATTTTTAATTGCACATCAAGATTTTGTCATTCTTCACTTATTTAAAGTGAAGTTATGAATGAATAACACGTCGTCAAAATGTTCTACTTAATTAAAAAGGAGCTAATATCATTTGTAACAGGAAGCATCTTTACCAATAAGAAACAGTAAAACTGCCACAATTTAAGATGCCTGTGAAGAAAACCAAAAATCTAAAAGTCACCTTGCTTGCTTCATGAATTATTCACAGCTTTAGCAAATCTTTTGTAAATCTTGATGTCTTGATGGCATTCTTGGCTTGTTGTTGACCTGATGCAACAAGATAATGATGAAGATTTGCTTTTGGATTATGAGCTTATCACTGTTTGGCTCATTACATTTTCTGTCAGCATCTGAGCCATCTGGGAACCTTACATTATTCTGAACACAAATCTGTTGTGCTGTTACGGTCTTAGACTTAGTCTGCAATCTCTGGGGTATTTCCCTTAAACTGGAAACAACATCCCCAATTTGTTTGTACAGAAATCATTTTTCTTCAAACTTTTTTTCTGTTTCCCATTTTATAAATGTGTCATCTGACACCTCTACTTTAACAATCGTGTCTTTATTACTGAGAATGTTGCAGGTCATTTTTTTTTTTTTTTTTTTTTTTTAAAAACTCTGCCGAGCTTTAACTTGCGCAAAAACAGCAAACTTATTAAAACAACAAAAAATAAATATAATTTTTTCAGTGAGTGAGGAACTTTGTAACTTATGTTTACTTAAAAATGACACCTCTTAATAACCCTGTAAACAAAGTAAACATTGCATTGTGTGTTTAAATCAGTCGTTAGCGCAACCAAACTAAATTAAGAAGTTACCAGTGCCGACAAGCTAGCATTAGCTTGAAGTTAGCATGCTGTTTGCGCAAAATATGTGGAAAACTTTCAGTTTCTGACCACCAAGCTTCTTTGCTGCTGTTTTTATCCATGGTTTGTGACTTCCTCGTGGCTGGAGGTGTGTTGTGTAGACGGTGTGAACGTGCAGCATTGTGGGGGGCATGCCGCTATGTGAGACAGGATGCTGCCGCTGGGCTTTTATTTTCACAGACAGAAATATGAAAGTCTGACGCCCATTTCGTTACATTTTCGTCTCGTCAACAGAAACTTGCTAACGTCTAGTCACATTTTCGTCACCAAAATGTCGCATTTATTTTGTTATTGTTACGTCATCATCACAAAAAAATGCTTCGTCAGCTAAATCATTTAGTTTTCGTCATTGTTGACAAAAACAACACTGCACGTGTTACACATTTTTTCTGGCTTTTTTAGTTATTTAGTAACAATTGTGAATTCTGTGGTATGATTCACCGTTGTGAGCAGTGAATGGAGATTTAGATGAAACGAAACATGGAACTTTGGTTTCTGGGGCTGAATATCAAAGTGATATGCCACCTTTCTCGCAGTGTCGACATGAACTCTTCGGGGATATATTTAGATTCTTTATGTTCATTCAGACAGCGGCTGTGCCCAGTGGCATGTCGATGAATGTCCTGCACTATTTTTAGACACACTTTGTCCAAATTGTCTTTACCACTTACATTTAACACAGCTGAATAATAAAGGCAAGCACACTCACACACCTATGGACGCATTAATGCGGCTGCTATCCGTGATAATAAAGCATGTCATTTACCTGTCAGGTCACATGAAGAAGGTCCAATCTATCTGGCATGAAGCCATTAAAGGATCCAATACGAAACTTCTGGAGACTTTCATTCATTCTTTAAATCTTTCATCATTACATTCTAAATCGTAGATTACCAAGGCCACTGGTTGATGCCAAATGCCCTTTTTAAGCCTTCACCTCCAGTAAAGATGTGTGAGTGAAACCTGTTCCAGACATAAACAGGGCAAAGCTAGCTGCTCATCCTTCAGCTGTCACACACTCACTCATACACACTGTGAAGAAAAATACTCTGATGGAAAACCTGGGTCAAACATCACCCCTGATAAGGAGAGATGATGGCTGGTGTCGGGCCAGTGTCAGTAATGGTTAAGGGCACTGTGAGATGTGGTAAAAGGTGATATTTAAGATCCTTATAAAACCACTTCTTGCCTTCTTGACTGGATTCATGCTAAGAAATAAGAGTGCTGTTTTTTTCTACATTTGTGTTGTTTTTTTCTCGTTTTTTTTTTTCTTTGTTGGCGTAGTGTTGTTGCTGCACCCCTACCTTCAATGTTTTCAGAATGATATTTAAATAAATCATACATTTTTAAAAATAAGAGGAGAGACGTAGGTTTGCACTAGAAAGAAGAAGAATAGTCAGAGTAAGACAGAGTACATGTGTGTGAATGAGAGGGATCCAAATGGAAAAGTGAGGTTACAGGGAGAAGAGATAAAGAAGGTGGAAGATTTTAAGTATCTAGGATCAACAGTCCAGAGCAATGGACAGTGTGGAAAAGAGGTGAAGAAGTGTGTGCAGGAAGGCTGGAACGGGTGGAGAAAAGTATCAGGAGTGATGTGTGATAGAGGAGTTATGGCTAAAATGAAAGGGAAAGTGTCCAAAATTGTGGTGAGACCGGTCATGCTGTTTGGTCTAGAAACAGTAGCACTGAGAACAAGACAGGAAAAAGAGATGGAGGTAGCAGAAATGAAGATGCTGAGGATCTCTCTGGGAGTGACCAGGATGGTCAGGATTAGAAATGAGTACATCAGAAGAACAGCACATGTTAGAGCTTTTGGAAATAAAGTCCGAGAGGCCAGACTGAGATGGTTTAGCCATGTGGAGAGAGAGTACATCGGAAGAAGGATGCTGGACTTGGAACCACCAGGAAAGAGGACTAGAGGAAGACCAAAGAAGAGGTTCATGAATGACATACGTAAACAACTCTTGATTTAACGTTTAGTGCACTTGTTTAAGATCTAGCGCGTCATTCTATTGTTTTAATTTCATGGTTACCAAACCATGCCATCCATCTGCTCCTGTTCCGACCCCATTGTCAAATGTTAGAACTCAGTGTGGCCCGCGAATCAAAATGTTTGCCCACTCTTGATCTAAATATATCTTTTTTACACAAAATAATTTTAAAACTTCTTTAACCACACAGCTTTTTGCACCACGAGCCAACAAATATAAAGATTTATCAGACTGAACAGGACATACCGAAGCATTCCAGGAAGCAGTAAACCAAATCTGTTCCTGTGCCGTGTTGGAGGTTATGTGAACCGACCTGTGAACACAGAGGCCGAGCAACCACAGGAACTTTTTTCTCTTCCTCCGCAGGCTGATGTTAGAGTGGCTAATTAGCATGCTTGTTGATGTTGAAGTAAGAAAACAAACTGCAGGAAGAAATAAAAAGGGAGAAATTCCCAAAAGTCTTTTTTATTAGTTTTCTCACAGTTATAATCAAAGAAAAACTCTTCTTTTTTCAGACTACCGACAAACACTTTTTATATGCGTGTGTTTACATAAATCAGTATTTTTCTGTATCCATACAAATATACTGTATTTACCGTATTGTGTATTCTATACACATCCTATATGGTTTCTAAAACCCGCTCAGAGTTTAGCTTCTCACAACAGAAACTCTTAATTTACAAGTCGATCTACACTCCCACCCTCACCTATGGTCACCAGCTGTGGGTGGTGACTGAAAGAATGAGATCACAGATACAAGCGGCCGGGATGAGCTTCCTCTGCAGGGGGATTTGGCTCATTTTTGTCTTATTCCTTTATATTGTCATCAGTAGTGGTGATAGCATTACAGTGTTTATAGACTAAATTTGTCAGCCAGTCATCGTCTTATCCGTCTATCTTTTACGGGGGGTGCCACACACATACAACCATACACACACACTCATTCCTAAGGGCAATTTTGGCACCGGCCAATCAACCTAGCATGCATGTCTTTGGAGGGTGGGAGGAAACCGGAGTACCCGGCGGAAATACAAGCAAACATGGGGAGAACATGCAAACTCCACACAGAAAGGACAGTGTTCCAAGCCTCGTCCCCACCTGGGACTCGAACCCACGACCTTCTTGCTGTGAGGCCACTGTGCTACCCACTGCACCACCATGCTGCCGGTATGCAAATTCTTTCAACCAAAACATTTGATTTTAGCCTGCCTGTCCCAAGCCTGTGAGATGCCCGGGGCACGAACCCACGACCTGGTTGCTGTGAGGCCACTGCTCCACCATGCTGCCTACTAAATGTGTTATCTTTTTAATTTGTGTTTAATTGTTCTTATGTTTTAAATATTCAGTACAGGTAGACGGTAATGAGATTTATTATTTGTTAGGGTTGTACGTATTTACTATAGAATGTACTAGACATTTTTTTTGGAGCCACTAAATACAACCAGGCATGTTCTAAAGGAACAGGTGAAAAAGCAGGGTACACCCTGGACAGGTCACCAGTCTGGCGTACAACATACAGAAAAATAAAACAACATATGCTTATACTCACAAATCGACTGGATATGTAATTGTGTAATTGAGGCTATATGATTAACATTAAAAAGTTGGGCTTTTTTTTCAATGGGAGAAATTTTGTTTTCTATCTGTATTTTTTCTTCATTTTAAAAGGTTTAAGTTCCTTTAATGGTGTGTCTGATGGTCTAAAGAGTGTGAAAGGGCAAACCTTCATAAACACCAGTTTGTATGTGCAAACAAACACAATATCAGGTTCGGCTCTTATGGCTCGTTGCCAATGTGACAATACTGGTTACGTTTCTTTTGTCATGCCTTTGTCCCACTGTACAAGTTGTGATTGTCATCACATCAAAAACAAATAAATAAATCCACTGTAACGTCACACCTGGATGCTAACACACAGTCTTTCCCCTCTCGTGTCTCTCAGAATATTTGTTCTCAACCATGGTGCCAATTTAAAGAATCGTGTGAGCTCTGATTTGAAATCAAATTCTGGGGTGTTCCGGTCTAGTGGTTCCACTTCAAATCACTCAATGGTCACGGCTTCTTGAACCTTTCACTCTGTGCTTCGGAATAATTTGGAGTTATCAATGAAAGCAAACAAGAAACTACATACATTAAGAATGAAACATTTCTTTTTTAAAAATTTTTTTATCCATAGATGGATACTTTTCTATCTATGGGTTCAGGTCCAGAACAAATCGTGCTGTTTAAAGTTAGTTGAAAGGTGTTTTCTAATTTATTTGTGTAGTTTGAGTTATTTGCAAGCTCTCCTGTTTAGTTTTCAGATGCTACTCGAATGACAGGTTGTTCTTTGCCATGGATTTTGTTCTTTGCCACACCCACTTTCTAACGTAAGCAGGAATTTATCTTCATCTAATCTAAATCTAAATATGGACAAATATATTTAATAAAAAAAAAAAATTTACTCACTCTATTCATCCCTCGCCAGGGAAATTTGAGTGCTGCACTCCTACACCGCAGCAGGCTGCCACGACAGCACCAATGGTGGGAGAAAAAGGGGGTTACGTGTCTTCTCCAAGACCCTAGACATGCATTCAAAGGGATGCAAACCTGCAAACTTCCGGTTTACTTCCAGTCTGTGGGCGAAATGCTCTAACCACATAGCCACCGTGTCCACTTTTGCTGCACTCCTACACCGCAGTAGGCTGCCATGACGGCACCAATGGTGGGAGAAAGACGGGGTTGAGTGTCTTCTCCAAGGACCCTAGACATGCACTCAGTGGAATGCGAACCCGCGAACTTCCAGTTGACTTCCGGTCCGAGGGCAAACGCTCTAGCCACTGAGCCACCGTCCCTCCCTGATTTGGCTAACTTGATGTACTTTACTAAGTTTTGTGGCCTCAAATGAGATTTACACTGTGTCATACACGCACCAACTGGGCGGGGCTATGCTGGTAGCAGGAGGAGGGGGAGTGACAGGTAAATATGGAGCCTAAACTAATAAAAATATTCATAATTTTGTTGTCAAATATTGCATTTTCAAGCTACCAAAATATTTTTACATTTATTCACCTTCTGCATGCAATAAAATAAAAATTATTACCCTAAAAAAGCAAAATACCCTCTCTGAGTATTTCCAGCCAAAACACGTGTGCAGCTCAGGTGCCATTTTAGAAACATAAATAACAGAAAATCAGGCTGTCAGCTGTCAGGAAGGTTTCTGGGTGAACAGATGAGAACAACTTAATGAGTGAACCTTCCAACGCATCTGTTTGTTTTGACACAAGAAAGACATTTTGACTCATTTTCTCGTTTTAAAAGGGCTTGACTTTGCTCTTTCGTTGCACTGTTTTCTGTCAAATCCTCTGCTTCACAGGCATTAAAGCTACAATCATCTCTGTGGAATCATATTTCATGCTCTTTGAATCCACAAAAATGCAAATCCCGTTTTGTTCCTCACAATGTGCATTTAAGCTTAAAACATTTAACAGGTTGTTTATTGTATTTTGCTTTGCTTTGTTTGCACAGTTTTACAGTCTATGCTTTCAAAGCTGCCATAGTTTTTATTCCCCCCTTTTTTTTTTCTGTTTAGCAGCAACAAACAGCATCTGACGTGTTTTGCACACAGCAGACCAGTTTAAAGTCAACACAAGCAGCTCCCGCCAAGACATAACGGTAGAAAAGGGGCATCTGGTTCATTAAAATTTAGAAGATCTAATTGATGATTTGTTCATCAGTCAGACGCAAAGCTTAACATTCCTTCAGATCACAGACGAAATCAATTAGTTATTGCATCGAATCACAAGACAAGAAATTATTTCTTCTTCAATGAGGATTTTTTTGTGTTAAAAGCTGGACTGAAAGTCTAATTTTAGCAACTTGTGGACATAAATCTGTCGTGGAATCGATTCTGATCCACACTCTTACGAGACTGTTGGTTGAATTATGTTTAAAACCCGCTGAGAAAGGTCGAATTTGCAGCTACAAATCGTATTTTAAAGAGAATGTTATTTTTTGTTTTGTTTTGATGCCCCAGCTACCACTTTAAGGATATTTTTTTACAATGCACACACTGATGCCTCTGCATCCCTCAAACTCTGCTAGACTCCTTCCCTGCATGTGAGCCTGCATCCTCTCCTAGACGAAAACAGTCATTTACGCTCCACTGAGCAGGAACCCTGTTCTGTTCTCTCCGAAGTCTCAGTCACACGTTAAGTGTCTCTCACGCTTCCTGTTTGTGGTCCATCTCTTATTTAGGACACTGGTGGTCACTCAGGCAATCTCAGACAGACAAGTGTCTCGAACTCTTGGGATTAGTTCAACCGAAGAAACTTGAGCAGGTAACTTTGTAATTACCAATGTTGTCTGTCGGGGTTTTTGAGGGTCTTTTTATCCTTTGTGTGTCATGATGTGGAGCTGAGGCCAAAAATATACCCTTGACACAACAGACAGGCTCTGATGAAAAAAATCACAAGCGGATTTATTAGATTGATAAAAAGTCCAAATCATTTCAGTCCAAAGTCCAAGTCCAAAGAAGACAAAAACAGACAAACTAGGAAGATTCTGATGTAGGAGCTGGAGCCAAAAACTGGACAACAAGTCAAGCATGATAAACAAACGGTCTGGCAAAGACTGTGTCAAAAACTGATCCATTTATGCTCCAGCAGATGAGTAGATGAGTTTCAGGTGTGACTTGTGCACAAATACAGATAAGAGGGAGGGAGGAAACAGGACACAGAGGGGGAACAGACTACTCTCCTGACATTGTGAAACATTTCTTTCTCAATAATCTTTTTCAGCAACTATGGACCTTAATTGATGTGCGACAGAAGAGTTTCAGCTAGAATGAAAAGGAAAGTGTACAAAACCGTGGTGAGACCGGCCATGCTGTTTGATCTAGAAACAGTAGCACTGAAGAAAAGACAGGAAGCAGAGATGGAGGTAGCAGAGATGAAAATGCTGAGGATCTCTCTGGGTGTGACCAGGATTAGAAATGAGTACATCAGGGAAACAGCACATGTTAGAGGTTTTGGGGATAAAGTTCGAGAGGCAAGACTGAGATGGTTTGGACATGTACAGAGGAGAGAGAGAGAGTACATAGGAAGAAGGATGCTGGATTTGGAACCACCAGGAAAGAGGACTAGAGGAAGGCCAAAGAGGAGGTTCATGGATACAGTGAAGGAAGACATGAAGATAGTTGGTGTGACCAAAGTGGATGCAGCAGATAGGGTTAGATGGAAGAAACTGACTTGTTGTGGCAACCCCTAAAGGGAAATGCCGAAAGAAGAAGAAGATGGACCTCAATTGGTCAATTTAGCGTGGATGAAATCTAAACAAACAATTGGTCTCCATTGGTTCAATGCCAATATCCTTGTTTTTTTTTTTTTGTTTTTGTTTCCAGTAAAAACTGGTGGTGAGAATTCAAGACTACCATCATAAAAGGATAAATACAAGTCTTTCTTAGTTCCAGCAAACTGACTTCTAGGAAAAAAAGAGCAACACTTAGTGTCATGGTGCGACTGTAACAACCTTTTTCTGAAAATGAAGACGACCAAAGCGGTCATTGAGGACTTCCGTAGATGTGGTAAACAGTAACCTCGCTCTAACCAGGATGAGAATGAATAATTTATCTATCTAAAAAAATAAGATGCAAAAAAAATCTGAAAAAAAGAATAATAAGGTAATAAGGCTTTTTCTTTAGCGTAACACGCTTGACAAATCACCACCTCCAAATTACCCCTTGGTCATTTCAGACAAAGTTTGTTTGTTGCAAGTTTTAAGTTGGAGGCCATCAATCTTGCTACTCAGGAAGGAAACATGGCTGTTTTTTTTTCTTTTGGTTTTGTTCTGTTTCATTTAGGAAATTTGCTTCCGTGTTAAAGGCACTCTTTAAAGAATTTCTTCATGGATCCTAGACGGCAGGTGTCCTGAAGGTTTTTTATGTTCTTTTACCCCCACATCTGATCAAGATTATTGAGAAATGTGCCAAATTCGATTGGCTGTTGATTTCACTTTACGTGCATCAGCTGTATGCAACTGTATTGAACCATGACCAGAATAAAAACGCTCTATGCCAGTTTCGCCACGGTTTTGTACACTTTCCTTTTCATTTTAGCTAAAATTCTTCTGTGACACATCACACCTGATACTTTTCTCCACCCGTTCCTGCCTGCCTGCAGATGCTTCTTCACCTCTTTTCCACACTCTCCAATGCTCTGGGCTCTATTCATGAGTATCCTGTAAAAAAAGAAGCAAATAAACATCTCTTTAATAAAAACATCCCTGACCATTTTAATTTAAACTGTAATCAACTTTAATATATAAACTATAAAACTTAATAAAGCACAAATTAATTACACTTCTTTTTTGAAGATTTGATTTGAACATAATTATCCAACATGAACCTTCTAAAATCTTTTCTGTTTTTTTTTTTTTTTTTTCAATCATCCACGTTGGTACAAATGTGCAGATGTGATGTTGAGTCATGCTGTAGCTAATCAGACAGGATGAAATATCAGCACAGATTCATTTTCATCTGCCAGGAGACAACATTTGGCAGGTTTGGATATTTGAAAATGGATTGATTGTCTTTGGGATTACTAGAAGCCCATGGAGAAGAGCTCTCAGAAGTCATGGAGAGAAACACGTTAGAAAAACAGAGAAGAAAGAAAAACAAACCAGAGGCTGCACCAGATGTCGTTAAAAATGTTGAGAGGAAGAATTTTTCTTCTGTTCAACTGACAAATCTCATTACGGTTGGCATCATTCATCGTAAGCTTACTTACAGGGTGTATTCTTGCTTAAACCCGACTGACAAATAGTGTCGGAAGATTTGGTAAAATAGAGATTACTAAAACTGTCTT
Organism: Neostethus bicornis; assembly: GCA_902685375.1. Classification (NCBI taxonomy): domain Eukaryota; kingdom Metazoa; phylum Chordata; class Actinopteri; order Atheriniformes; family Phallostethidae; genus Neostethus; species Neostethus bicornis. Next base: position 8,090,984 of record LR738542.1, on the reverse strand, counting down.
GCACAATTTAGAAAATCCAAAACACAGACTGTACCAAGTCAGGTAGAGAGTCCTGCCCGGAGTCGAGAAGTTCAAGTATCTCAGGGTCTTCTTCACAAGTGGGGGAAATTATGGGTTGGGATTGACGTACGGATTGGTGCAGCACCCGCAATAATGAGGAAGCTACATTGGTAAGTCATGGTGAAGAAAGAGCTGAGCCGAAAAGCAAAACACTCGATTTACAAGTCGATCTACGTCCCTACCCTGATCTATGGTCACCAGCTGTGGGTGGTGACCGAAAGAACTACATTGCGGATACAAGCGGCCGAAATGAGATTTCTTCACAGGATGGTTGAGATCTCACTCAGAAATAGAGTGAGGAGCTCTGCCATCTGGAAGGTGCTCAGAATATAGCCATTGCTCCTCCGGGTCGAGGATAGCCAAATGTGATGGTTCAGAAGTCTAGATAGGATGCCTCCCAAATGCCTCACTGGTGAGGTGTTTCGGGCATGACCCATCTGGAGGAGACTCAGAGGCAGGCCCGGGACCCACTGGAGAGACCGTATCTCATAGCTGGCCAGGAAACAACTCAGGATCCACTTGGGTGAGCTGGAGGATGCAGCTGGGGTGAGAGAAGCCTGGGCTACCCATCTGAGGCCGTTGCCCCTGTAACCAGGCCCAGGATAAGCGGAAAATAACAGAACAAAAAATATCGCCTGTACTTGATTTTATCAATTCTGTGTGGTCACAAAATTGTTGTCACACTACAATAATGATTTCTTTTGCAACTTTACTGTTGTGATCTCATTATATTGCTCATTTTGTAGGATTCTCACCATTCAGACCTGGCTTCACACAAAAACTCAAAAGAGAATCTTTTAAAATATATCCGCGTATATCCGCGTGTCATCTCTGCCTGCATGAACACAACCTTTTGAATTATTCTTGAAGGACAGAGTTCTCTTCAAGTACTTTTTATGACAAGAGTGAGTCAGATAAAACACTTCTGTAGATGGAAAAGACCTGAAGTGATGGGGTGGATTTGCTTAGTGGGAGATTACTTAAAGGTTTTCTTAAGCCTGAGCGTGAAGCTGACGCAGCGGACTTTACATACACATACTTCACAGTCTATAAAGACGAGGTCTCCAGGCTTGCTATTTCCTTGATCCAGTCACAGACTGAATTGAAAGCAGAGTGAATAAATGCATAAATATGCACGCAGTCACAAGCAAACCAACTGTTGAGATTTCTATTCCACACCGGCTGTGTGATTGGGTTATGACTGCACCCCAGCCTGTCTGGGGGTTGAATATACTGTATGTTTTTTGTGGATCCAAAGCTAGCGTGCAACTACACTTTTTTTTTAGTATATAATTAATTTAAAGTACTCTCATTAAAGACAGATAAACAAAACCTTTTCCAAATAGTGTGAACCCTTGGTTGAAAAATAACTCTAGATGTCTTACATTGTAGATTCTCTCTCTTAGAGTGAAACATTTTTGGATGTTGTGGGCTAAGTTTATTAAGTGCTTTGAATAAGATAATTACAGTGAAGTATTTTACTAGGGCAAAAAAATTGAATAGTTTGGACTGGATAAAAAGATTGTGGACATGATCTTGAAAACCAACCTTGTGGATGATCTGGATTGCTCATTTTTGCAACATGAAGAATGACTTGGATGAACGCTGGTAAATATTTCCCAAAATTTCCACTCATCAAGTGAAAAAAGGTAGGACTAGTGAGCAGTATAACTTAAGATCGGCATATTCTTCTTCTTTCAGCATTTCCCTTTAGAGCTCGCCACAGCAAGTCAGTTTCTGCTGCATCTTCTTCGGTCACGCCAACTATCTTCATGTCTTCCTCTTGACCTCTTTCCTGGTGGTTCCAAATCCAGCATCCTTTTTCTGATGTACTCTCTCTCTCTCCTCTGCACATGTCCAAGCCATCTCAGTCTGGCCTCTCTGACTTTATCTCCAAAACCTCTGGCATGTGCTGTTCCTCTGATCCTGTCCATCCTGGTCACTCCCAGAGAGATCCTCAGCATCTTCATCTCTGCTACCTCCATCTCTGTTTCCTGTCTTTTTCTCCGTGCCACTGTCTCTACACCAATCAGCATGGGCGGTCTCACCCCGGTTTTGTACACTTTCCCTTTCATTTTAGCTGAAACTCTTTTGTCACACATCACACCTGATACTTTTCTCCACCCGTTCCAGCCTGCCTGAACACGCTTCTTCACCTCTTTTCCACACTCTGCATTGCTCTGGACTGTTGATCCTAAGTACTTAAAATCTTCCACCATCTTTATCTCTTCTCCCTGTAACCTCAATTTTCCATTTGGATCTTAAAAATGTAATCATGATCAATATATAGTTTAGCTTTGGTCATGATAGAGTTTTATAGATATTTTAGTTCTTGTTTGGCAGATGTGGGCTTTACATCATAATTTATCACACATAAAAATTACACCTAGAAATTTATTCTCAAAGACATTTTCATTTTATGACACATTAAAAAGGGGCGGCACATTGGCCTCACAGCAAGAGGGTCGGGGGATTGAGTCCCAAATGGGGACGAGGCTTGGACCACTGGCTTTTTTGTGTGGAGTTTGCATGTTCTCCCCTTGTGTGCCTGGGTTTTCTCTAGGTGCTCTGGTTTCACCGCACCCCCAAAAAATATGCATATTTGGTTGATTAGCCACTATATGATTGCCCCTAGGGATGAGTGTGTGTTTGATTGTATGTGTGTGACTGGTGTGACTGGTGACTGGTGACCTGTCCGGGGTGTGCCCTGCCCCTTGCCTCAAATCAGCCGGGATGGGCTCCGGCGACCTCGTAAAGGATAGACGGTTAAGAAGGTGACTGACTGTGATGCATTGATGTTTATTTGTGATTCTGTGTTGGTTTTAAGGTCATAAAATGTCATTACTTTAGTTTCACTTTGACTTCATGACTATTTATTTCTGCTCATCTATTCAAACATTCACACTTGTCACAGTTTAACAAGCGAATTGTTTGGTTATCCATTATATTAGAGTCATTGTTATCAATTATAGTTGCAGTTTGTGATGTAATTTTGCTTGCTGTGGTTTATTGATGGAGAGAGGAACAAATGGGACGTCGTGTCAGAGGAATCACCTATTGTCTTTTGTCTGGATGGAATCTAAAGGTCAATGTTGAACGTCACCACTGAGAAAATAATGACTGATGAGTAACAGTAGAAAACAATTTCTCCATCCATTAAGTACAAACTTCAGTGTTTAAACTCGGTGAATGATTCACAGTTTATAATGATATTCTTATTAATTATCATTGAGAACCTCACCATTATACGTCCCATCACTCCTTGGATTCAAAGGGACAGATGTGTCAACACACTAATAAAGAATAAAATACTGTAATACTGCTTTTTAAAAGTGACTCATGACAAGCTTGTTGTATGTTCCGTTGTCATCCACTTATTGGGTTGAGTCGTCACAGTAACAGCCTCTGACAGATAACCCAGGCATCTCTCACCCCAGCTGCATCCTCCAGCTCAACCGAGAGAATCCCAAGGTTTTTCCTCGACCAGCTATGAGACATAGTTTCTCCAGTGGGTCCGGGTTCTGCCTTTGGGTCTCCTCCCGGTGGGACATGCCTGAAAGACCTCACCAGCAAGGTGTTCAGGAAGGAATCCTGACCAGATGGCAGAGCTCCTCACTCTGTCTCTGAGTGAGAGCCCAGTCAACCTATGGAGGAGGATCATTGTGGCTGCTTGCAGCCATGATCTCGTATTTCAGTCACCACTTACATTAGGTGCCCATAGGTGAGGGTGGGATTAGTCGTTCGACTGGTAAATCAAGAGCTTTGCTTTTTGGCTCAGCTCTCTCTTTACCGCGATTGAACAATGCAGCGTTCTAATTTTTGTGGTCGCCGCACCGGTCCATTTGTCGATCTCCCGCTCCATCCTTCTCCCACTCGTGAACAAGACCCCGAGATACTTAAACTCCTCCACTTGGGGCAGCACCATCTTCCTGTGCTGCTGGGGGCATTCCAGCCTTTCCAAGCAAGGACTATGGTCTAGGATTTGGAGGCGCTAATTCCCATTGCGGCCGCTTCACACTTGGCAGCAAATCGGTCCAGTGAGAGCTTGAAATCACGGCCGAACGAAGCCAATAGAACCACATCATCCGCATAAAGCAGTTCTTTTGCGTCATGTAACAAATTTGGAGACTTCATTTAACTCTTCCTGTGACTATATAAATTATACCCACTCTTTATTTTGATGAGCAAGGAGTTAAGGTCTTACCCTGGAGTTGTGTTGCATTTATCACAGTGTTTTACCCCAATTTCCTTTGTTCAAAACAAATTTTTCTTAATCCTTTGCTTCCTGTTAGCTCTTAGGACTTTATGTCTCAGGAGTTGTCCTCATAGATGTACAGTATCTGTGGTTATATTCTAAGCTTCCTAAGCTCAAACCAAAGGAAATTCATTATAAAAACACATATATTTGGTGTAAATTCTCAAAATGCTGTAATGAATGCCAGGCTGCTATTTCAGTTGGGCTGATTATGTAACTGTGATTGGGGGAAGTGGCACATGCAAATTTTAAATGTTAAATCTAAATTGGTTCTGGCACCTGGTCGAGGGATTTATTATTCATTTTAAAAACACTTGCTTGATTCCTCAGTGCTTCGAGTGGAGATTTGGGGAGAAATAGGACATCATGTGTTATTTCTGTGTGTGTGTGGGTTTGTGAGCTGCTCAAATTGAAACTGTGATGGAAGTGGATGGGAAACCATAGATTTGCTCAACCTTTGGCAGCTAATATATGAACTGACTGAAAATGCCTGGAGCAGCACGGTGTCGATGTTCTTCACTTCGACCAAGCGCAGATATTGCTTTCTTTTTTCTTTTTTTGTTCTCCATGCAGCACCATAAGTCTTATTTTGTAAATTTATGGGTTTAACAACATTGCAGTACAGTTTAATTTAACATAAAAGAGAAAATGTTCAGTGTCATGGTTCCCTCACCAGAGAGTGCCCTGGACCTTTCATCATCTACCTGATTAGAGACACCTGATGGTGAATCCGCAGTTGCCTATTTAAAGGCAGTCTGCCCTTAATTCAAGTTCAGGTGATCATCCATTCCAGCCAGATCTTCCTGGCTGCCTGACCATGAGTAACATTTTTGGAACAATAACCACAGAACAATAACCACAGAACAATAACCACAGAACAATCCACTGAAAAAAAATATAGATATATAATCTATATGTTTTTTTTTTTGTTTGTTTTTTTAGAAATTAAGGACTAAGTACCACATAAACAATGTGTTTATTTGTGTTTACTTGGTCATTTGAATGATGACCCACAATACATCCTGCATTCTGTTAAGGATCTAAATGACTGAGTTTCAAGTGGTATAAATGCAAAAAAAGAAAAGATCAAAATCAATAATATTTTTATTTGCATCAGCATAACTTAATATACTGTTAAACTTTAATCTTTTATCTTTTCTTTTCACTCCAAAGAGAAAGTTTCAAATCATGACCATCAAAATTAAAATAATTTTAATTACAACCGTGTCCGTACGTTCTGAAATGAAAACCACAAAAGCTTTAGGGTAGAGATAATTAGCAGCTGACATGAGTGAGGAGATTTTAAGATGGTCTAATTACATAAACAACTTACAGCTTCATAAATTTAAAAGACTCATATTAAGATTCATATTAAGAAGATGCTGTCGAATTAAAATCATAAAAGCCTTTCTGAGATTCATATCTGCTCTGAGGAGACTGTGACAATGCTTTTAATTTGAAATGAACATAAAGTCATTTTGAATTATAATGATCCACAAAGTAATTTAACAACCAGATGGGGAATGGATGTAAATAACAGATAATAAAAAGAAAATTAAGCACTGTTGTTTATTTTATGAACAAGCTTACACGCAGATACAAATGAACTGATTGTGTTCCGAATCTGGGTCAAGAGGATATTGATGTGTGTTGTGTTCATTTTTTTTCCCTTATGTGTTCATTCTATCTGTCGATATTCATACGGAGCAGTGCGTGTAGTGTGAGGGAAGCGCTGCAGGGTCCCTGTGCTTTAGTGGAAACTCAGTCCACAGAGCAGATGTCAGGAGGATGCTTGGATAAATTTGGTCAGTGGATTGTAATTAAAGTAGATTTATACAGTGTTGGAGAGAGGCTAGCAGGACATGAGTGAATGAAAACCTTAGTGTTACACGGCTGTCATTTTTATGCCTCCATAAAAGTTAAATCAATCTGTTTCTGTTTGTTTCAGGCTAAAACTGGTTACCAGTCTGTAAAGTGAATTAATTCACTTCTATTTTTATAGCCAGGAGTCCACAGGAATTGTTTGGTTCAGTTCTCAGAGAAGCATCTTGAGGTATTACTTGGTGGTCATTGAGCACCTGAGTTGCAACCTCCCTGCAGGATGGCTTATCTAGGAAAAGGATCATGTTATTTACGCTGTTTTTTTTCCCTAAAGCTGGTTCCAATCTAGAAAATCATCTCATTGCTCCTGAGTTTGAAGTCAGTGAATTTATATTCAAATGCTTCATGTTCAAGAGTTAAACACCTTGGATCTTCTGTCAGAAAAGCTCTTCCACAAAGCTGATGTTTTATACACTAATCTATCATTAAAGCCCTGCTCAGAGAAAATGAGATGCATCAGCGCCTAAGAAAATCGAAGCAATTTTTCTGTGTGAATCTGGTGCGATGAATGGGTTGCGATAAGTATTGCTCACATTAAAGTGACTTGTTGGCGTCACGTCTGAGTTTCAATTGGAAGATGAAATGATCTAAATTGACCCCATGTGGATGAGCATCAAACAATGCCAGCTTGCCTGTAACCTTAAAGCGCTTGATGAAAGGCTCTCGCAGACCATTGGGCGATGCATCCCAAACATAATGTCGATACATGTGTGTTGTATCGCCAAAGCGTATGCGATAATAACATCTGGGTCTTTAGTATAAATAGTGGGTACTTCGCAAGTTGTACATCAGTTCACCTCACTTTCTCAAGTCTACAAGCCAAATAAGATTATACAGAGAAGGAGATCCTGCATATGAAGGCGGCCAAGTTGAAGATGCAGTGCGATAAGATGTCTTCGTGGTAGAACTACTTTTCATTGGCACTTGAAATGAGGTTGATTGTCGGAAGACAATTGTGCGACTATCATAATCATCTGTCTGGTTATCAGAGGCACGTCACTGACTAGACGATGACGTTTCTGTGATCACTCAAAATCGTTGGACTAATGGTACATTTTTCACCAAACATCTACAGATTATTGCACAAAATTTGCCTGACAAATGTCACTACTTACCTGTTTTTAAATTGACCGATGGTTGATTGTTTGTTTTGTGCTTATATGTTGGTAATCAGTCGACAATCGTACCACCTTTCCGACTCGCAGTAGATTTCATAAAATTTTGGCGATGGTCGCAAAATTTTAAGTCAGAGCAATATTAATGCAAATCGTAGCAAATGGCCAAAATATGAGGTGAATAGTGGTTCATGAGTGAGATGGACGCACCATCCATGCTCAAATTCTCCAATCTTCCCCAAATCAACGCATTGCCGACCTATCGCTTTTTATGTGGGTACGGCTTTACTGTACCAGAATCTGAAGTCAGAATTTAATTCATCACAATTTTTCCCTCCCAAAACCACCAAAATTGTTATTCTGATTGTCATTTTTTAATTTACTTATCAAACTAATTCTTATGTAAAATTTGTCCCCAACAGGAACTGAAATTCTTGTGTTTTTAAATTTTGAAGCATGAAATTTTTAATTACAGGAATTTTGACTGAATTGAAATATTCCGGTTTATCATAAACACAAGTTTGTCTTTACAGCAACCTTATCAGCGAGAAAAACAAACAAACAAAAAAAACTCTTTAAAAGATTTAGTTGGAGGGAATAGAAACATATACGTGCAGTATATAGTGTCCTAGGAGTGGATGGGGATGGACAAAATCTTTCCATTTATTCTCTTCCCTCTTGAAATGTCTGGCTTATTAATCAAAATTAATTGTGAAAAATAACGTACGTGAACCTAAAAACCAGCCTAAGTTTAGCCTGTCATTTGTGAATGTACCGTAGAAAGTCTCTGAGGTACTTTTGTAGAAAATTTATTAAGAAAATGATGTTTTAATGGTTGAGTCATCAGTGTCTTGTCACAGTCACTTCCTAAATCACTTTGAATTCATCCCCTCATACCTTCTCCTTTAATTTTGATGAAGACAAAGTGCTTCAGAACAAAAGCTTTGCTCCCCTAAATTCTTCTGGCGGATGTAACTTTTTAAGAAATGAAGCTAGAACTTTCTTTTACTATTGATCTAAAGCAGATAAAAAAATCAAAGTTTTTTATTCATAGTTCCAGCTTATAAACTTCGTCTTCCTGCTCATCTTGTGGGAATTTTAAAGTATTCTGGGACAGTTAAAAGACATAATTCCTCCATCATGTATCAGATCTTTACCCGGGACTCCTCCATGTGGAACACCCCTGGAAGACCTGACTAGAGAGGTACCCTTACCAGATGTACAAGCCTCATTTGAATTCTTTAAATGTGGGGGAGAAACGTCTCACTTCCTACACTTGATGATCGTACATGCGGGCTAAACATAGCTCCACTAATAATTTGAAAGCTTTACTGTTGACAATGTTTCTTTTTTACTAAGAAAGACCAATGCAGTTGTCCTCATTGCAGACTCTGGTTTGATCGGCTATATCTCCCATTTTGGTGACCAAGAGCCCCAAAATACCTGATCTCTTCCAATAAGAGTAGACTGAAACACGTAACTTTTTTTTCCAGTCGAGGATCCTATTCTGACATTTAGAGGTGCTGATAAAACAACACTTAAACCTGGCCATACAAGCCTGTCAATGCCTGATCCCATCAGACCTCAGAAGCTAAGCATGCTGGGCATGGGCAGTACTTGGATAGGAGACTGCCAGAGCCCCAGGTGCCACGGTGGGACGGCCGTTGAGATCAAATATGCCATTGCCACATTGCCTATTCTAAATTATGTGTGTGCGATTGGTTGGTGATGGTCAGGGTCCATCGGCGATCGCGCAAAAATGGCAGCCTCACTTCTGTCAGTTTGTCCAAGGGCAGCTGTGGCTCCAACAGTACCTTACCATTACCTGGTATGGAGGGAATGAATAATGCATATGTGAAGCGTCTTTGAGCATCCTGAAAAGAGCTATATAAATAAAATACATTTTTATTATTATTATAACTCAGTACCTGGAAGTCATCTATTTCTTGTTCTGAATCGGCTATCAGATTTCACAAAAAAAAAATACTTTACTTGGGTTGATGGATAAGCATCTGAACATTAGTACCATCAAATTTGAGACCAACTGTAAATAAGTGAGTGTGTTTTGTGGGCGGGGTTGAAGTCCCCGCAAGTGTGTTTGTGGCATTCGGGGGGCGGGGTGGACGGGAAATTGGGCAATTTTGCCATCCACCATCATGATGCCGCATTGATCCATTGTTGTGAAGGGAGAGTTGAAGCTGTCGATTTATATCCCGATCTTCATCTATGGACATCAGCCATTGGTGGTGACCAAAAGAACAAGATACTTACAGATGCTAGTAAGTATCTTACTAGCATCTGGAGTATCTAAAATGAGTTTCCATCTAAAATGAGTTTCCTCTAGAGAATGGCTGGTCTCTTTTTCTGAGATAGGGCGAGGAGCTCTACTATACATTCAGAGGGGTAATAGTAGAGCTAGATTGGATTTTCAGGAACCTTTGGCATCTCTCACCAAGGGAAGGTCCAGTGGTTGACCCAGGAAATACTGGACGGACTCTTGCAACTGGCCTGGGTAACACTTTAAAGTTAGGGTTAAGGGGAGTCAGGGCTTTTTTTTTCTTACTCTATGTGCAGGTGGTTATACTGTTTGGAATAATTTCAGCCATTTTTATCTAATTTAATTTGAATAAATCTTTACTGCAAAATGTTTAATTGTTACCTCTTAGCTAATTTAAAGCAGATTAAAATTAGTTAGTTAATACTTTTATACCTAAAAATATGTTGAATTCAAACATAGTCCCTCGTACTTCTCACTGTACTTCTCACCTCATACATCATACCACAGTGTTTGCAAACATATAAGATGAATTTTCATAGGTGTCATGTGTATTCGGTAACGCCGGTGCTGCACGTCAACAACTCTGAGCTCAAACATTCCTATATCATCATGGCCTGATTACTATGACCCCGTCCTGCCCTCTACGCTTTGGATCAATTTACAGACAAACCCCCCAGATACTCAGAGGTTCTTCAATGTCTGTTAGAAAAAAAAATCTGATTAACAATTTTTACCATGGTCATTTCTTCTGTGACCTCAATGGAGACAGACACTAATATTCTCTCTGCTGTTTTTCAGAAGAGCGAATCTCAGCAGCTACCCAATCCCCAATATTCAGAACCTTTATAGTAATTTTGCTGCTTATTCATTCAGAGAAAATTTCCGCTACAGTCATAAGCTGATAATGATTCAGGAAACGATGAAGACATGTATGATAACTACTCACTTCAATTTCAGAATGAGGACACAGACATACAAAGTATGATTGCCCTCATTTCTGCAGCCACAGAGGAAGTGCTGCCTTAAAACAGAACGATGAATGAAATATGAGAAGGTGCCCCAATGCAGGACATTGAATAACAATGAGCAGAATTTCATCATAAACTTTCACCTTCTCTTAAACAAGAGGCAGAAACCTTACTTCATACACATATCTCTTAATTGTATTAAATATTTTTGGCAGATATGGCTTTGATAAAAACTTCAAAAGCAGCAAAAAAAAAAATCTATTTCTTCACCTCTCATTACTCTGCGCTGACAATATGCTTTACATCAACAAAGCAATATTTCTATTCACGCTGCTCTCCATCGATGCTGTTTGCTATAATTAGCTGGTAAGCTATCTGACTGTCCATTCAGCAGATCTGAATAAGGTGAAGTAGCCAGGAGAAGAAAACGTTGTATTGACTATTGAAATGTTTATATTTTCTTCCCACTGGCCACACATTACAATTCATCTCTTTTTGGGATCTTCTTCCTAGAGTTCCTTCCCACAGTTAGTTATCGTGGATGAGGGATGAAAATCACAAAGACAGAAAAGTAAATTGAGAGTAGTTCTTTTTGGCGCAGCTCTCTTTACATGAGGAACGGACAAAGTTGTTATTACCGATGCTACTACAATCCACCTGTCGAGGACTAAATTATCAAAGAATTGGGGTTATTTGAAAAATATTGATGTAAAGCAATTGAATTAATGCCTGTTTGTGATTCAGATCTTCCGTCAAGACTTAAAGTCCATGATGGTGGAACCCAATCAATGTGTTTTGTACAAAGTATTTCTGTATACATTGTATATTTCTGTTTATGGTTTGGCGATAAAGTGGATTTGGAGATAAAGTCAGAGAAGCCAGACTGAGATGGTTTTAACATGTGCAGAGCAGAGAGAGAGAGTACATCGGATGAAAGATGCTGGATTTGGAACCACCAGGAAAGAGGCCCAGAGGAAGACCAAAGAGGAGGTTCATGGATACAGTGAAGGAAGACACGAAGATAGTTGGTGTGACCGAAGAAGATGCAGCAGATAGAGTTAGATGGAAAATACTAACTTGCTGTGGCGACCCCTGAAGGAAAATGCCGAAAGAAGAAGAAGTATAATTCTATGTATGGGGAACCAAAATTGCCAATACAAATAGAATATATATATGTATAAATGATGGAAGAAAGAAATGTGCTATTTTTTTAACTATAAAAATTCACATTTATGTACAAAACTTTGAAAAAAGTATAAATACTTACAAATGAATGTATAGCTAAATAAATGTGCAGCAATACATTATGGTAATGTATCCTTGATGGATGGCAAACATCAGGCATCTTGCAGATTATTCAGAAAGTTTAACACCAAACTCTATTTAAAATTGATTTGATCAGGAACTTGGGCAACACAGGAAGAGAGGTAGCCACTATAGTTTCGTTCTAAATTAAGCTTTCCAGAGACTGAGACGAAAGGAATCAATCAGGAAACTCTCCCAAATTTGATCAGTGAGCGTGAAGTGACAAAATTAAGACACATCCTTTCAGTTGCCTATTTTAGTTCTCTTTTTTTTTTAACCAGTTTAGAAAAGATAAGTAAATATGTATAAAAATAAACCTTAAAAATACATTCTAATTAGTTTATTACTGTAAATATAAAGAAATATATTCTTTTAGTTTTATGAAGTTTTATGTATTTATACATATGTTCATAATTTCCTCTGTTATTCCCTAAGTATTGTATATTGGCGTTTTTGGCTCTTGTCACAAAAATATATTCATTTCCTCCCTTCTGCAGTGCTTCCTTTGGCGGTGATGCTGTTCACTCTACTGCAGCCATGATGGTGCACCTCCACGTTTGGTCCCTCAACCTGCTCATGCTGCACCCCACTGTCCTGCCATCCCTCTACCTCTGGTCCGTCATCCTGCTGAGCTCTACCTCTGGTCCTTCATCCTACTGAGCTATATCTCTGGTCTGTCATCCCGATGAGATCTACCTCTGGTCCATCATCCTGCTTTGCTCTATCTTTGGTCCCTCTTCCTGTTGAGTTCTACCTCTGGTCCCTGACCCTGCTGAGCTCTACCGCTGGTTCTTCATCCTGCTGAGCTCTGCCTCTGGTCCTTCATCCTGCTGAATTCTACCTCTGGTCCGTCATCCTGCTGAGCTCTACCTCTGGTCCTTCATCCTGCTGAATTCTACCTCTGGTCCATCATCCTGCTGAGCTCTACCTCTGGTCTGTAATCCTACTGAGCTATATCTCTGGTCCGTCATCCCGGTGAGATCTACCTCTGGGTCATCATCCTGCTTTGCTCTATCTTTGGTCCCTCATCCTGCTTAGTTCTACCTCTGGTCCCTGACCCTGCTGAGCTCTACCGCTGGTTCTTCATCCTGCTGAGCTCTGCCTCTAGTCCCTCATTCTGCTCTCCCTCCATGTCTGGTCCCTCATTCTGCTGAGTTCTGTGTCTGGTTATGTTTTTTTTTTCTTTGCTGTGATTAAATAACAGATGACAGTGTGGGATGGAGTTTTTCTTTAAGATAAGAGATTAAAAAAGAATTTTTAGAGCGTTTATGACATTTTTCATCTTAGAGCATTGTCTTACATTAAAATGACCATGATGTTTATACAGACATTTTTAAGATGAACCTTGTTTTGATCTAACTTTTAATGATTAAACTCTATTTATTAAACTCTATATAAACTATTTTTTTCTTATGAAAAACTCAGTTTAACTGGAGAAAATTTTCCGACATTACACTATCGCTGTGGTAACGGAATGGTAATCTTTAGAGCGCAGAAATATTTGATGAGAGTAAGGATGTAAGAAGCCAGGAGCCAGTTCTCCTGGAAAAATGCTGGCAGAGCTTTTTTACAGATAGAAAATCTCATCCATCCGTACCTTGGAAAAAAAATAAATAAATGGGTGTTTGTTGAGATTTAAAAAAAAAAAAAGGAAAGTCTGACAGAAATGAGTAAATTTACCATGTGCTCACGCACACACACACACACACACACACACACACACACACACACACACACACACACATGCACACACAACTTCTTTTTAAACGTTTACAGAGTCTCAATCATGAATGTTGTTTTTTATCTGTTGTCATATTTACAATAGAATGTGGTAAATTGTTAAAAGTTAGGTTTTTTTTTTATAGATGACAACAATGTTGCAAATTTTAGCATGAGAAATATTACAGTATATTTTTATTTTTTTAGCTATTAATTCTGGAAGGATTTGATTTTTCTGAACTTCAAGTTGTAGCCTCTGGGCTGCTTTTTTTTAGAAGTCCAGGGAAATGCAGAAACCCTGAGATGAGGTAAATATGCATTACTCTAGGGTGAGACGTGAAACAATATCTGGAGGCAAAAAATACCCGTAACTATTTTATCTTTAACAACGTGAACAAACAGAGAAAAACAACACTTTGACAATTCTACAAGATGACCTTCAACTCCAAAACCATTAATTTTATCCTCATTAAAAACTCTGGAGGTGTGTGTGTTTATTTTAAATGTAGTTCATTGTCAAACCTGTGTTTTTCTTCTGATGCTTTGACATTTTCCCTTGACTATATTTGTTTTATTTTGCCTCTAGCAGGTGCATTTATCTTACCTGGGAATTTCTAGGACATGTAAGTAGCCTTTGTATGAATTTATATTCAGGGGAAGTCTTTTAGTCCAGCACACCAAGGAGCATCAAGGGACATTTTTTGGTATTCATTGAGGACGTGTTGCTACCTGCTTCTTTGGATGGCTCAATGTAAAAAACGTCCCAACAGTGACCAAAATCTTGCAAAAATGCAGCAGAATCCTCAAGCAGTGTGATTGAGAAACTTGAAACATTTAAAAAACAGGGACTTTCATTCCACCAAAATACTATCCACCGGTCACCGGACTTAATAAAAAGGCAAAACTGAGGTTCATCTAAACACTAAGAAAAACTCAGTGGATTACAGCCTAGCTTTGTCTGGTGAATTTGAGAAGATACGACAGGAGCACACATGTATCTACAAAACTGAGGGTGAGACAATGAGACACAGGTGAGACACATTAGGAAGAAGCAGGTGATCACATGAGGAGGGAAAACTAAATAGCTGTAGCTAGAAGATTGTTGGCAATTTCAAAATAAAACAGTAAAGAATGTAAAACCAACTGAAACCCTGACACGATTGCAGCTGTTTTAGAAGTTTTTTTTTACCTGAATAAACTTTCGAAAGACTGTCTTTAAATTCTGGGAATCGTTGCCATTATGGATCACATACTATAACATCGTTACTCTTAACATCTCTGTTTTTCAGCTACCAAACTACATACATGTACTATAGGATGGTCACTTGTCTTCAATGACAGCGTCCTCTTTGCATGCTGATTGGATAGCACATTTTCCTGCGCTACAATGGTAAGCTAGAAAATGAGGGGTTAGGCGTCTTCCCTAAGGACACCTAGGCATGAGCTTAGTGGGATTCAAACCAGCTTCTCCCAGTCCAAGGGCCGAACATTCTACCACTGAGCTATCCCCTCCCCCAAGACCCAGGCAAAGTGTGACTTTGGACGCTAAACTTTCTTTGTTGAGTTTGCATGTTTTCTATGTGTATGTGCACTTACGTAATGAGATACGTACTAATCCAGACTGTGTAGAGGTTTAGTGCTTAAAAAAACCTCATGGCAAATGAGTTGCTATTTCATTTCACATACCAGCTGGTCTCTAAAACACTGTCCTTTTCAATATATCTCAGTATCCCGGCTTGTTCCTAACCATCATGGGCATGCTAGGTTAATTGCTCACTTTGAAATTGCCTCTAAAATGTGTGTGTGTGTGTTGGTGTCTCTGTATTACAGTCTGATTACCTCCGAAAGGATGGGCTCAGGCACCCATGTGACCAAGAGGTAGATGAAGTGGTTCAGAAAATGAATAGATTAATGTTTGATTCAGTTAATTTCACACATAATCCATCATTTCCACGGATCATGTTAAAGTAAACCAGAAGTGGTCCAGTAATTCTACCTCTAAAAAGTTCCCATGAGTACGTGATCAGTCTTCGTTTATTCTCTGTTTGATTGCTAAAATCGCCCATTTGATTGGGTCTCATTAATCCATTGCAAAATATTATATTAGCACAGCTTCGTTGGTACAACCCAGATGAGATATTAAAAGACAGATGGAATTTGTTATAAATTTAGATTAATTTGAGATTCCTGCAGCAGAGTGTGGGGTGGGAAGGCTGAACTGTTGCTTCCATTACAAACCAATCAATGTATTTTTCTGTAGTGACCATATTAGCAGCACCAAGACAGTCATTTTACACACTAAGAGAGCATCTGTTTACTCACATATGTTCTGTTTATGGGTGGATAAATAAAGATAAAAGGTCTGGTGCAACCATTTGCAGAGAAAATTTTCCTATTACATATTGGCTATGGAATACGTAATGGTTAGAGGCTTAAATATCTGATGAAAGAACTTTATGAATTATTCTTTTGCAAAATGACTTTAAATTGCTTTTATTGGTTGGATTCATGCTCATAAATAGTTGTACTGGAAATTTAAAAACCTCGCCTAAATATTCTTGAGTAGTTGGCTAAAGCCATTAGATTACACAGCTTGTTCATCACTCTGACTTCCTAGAATTGATGGTGTGTAAATACGAGACTTGCATGTTCCAGAGACTGTGCGTGTGTATGTGCATGTTGTCAGCATGGCAATAATAGGTAACACAATACTTTATTCTGGGATTTTCTGGCATGTTATTACAGTTGGAACAAGCGGAAGATGACGGAATGGAACACTATTTGCTGAATCAATTTACCTATTGAGTTGTAGCGAGTACATACCGGTGTGTTTCAACATTTGATATATCAGGAACCCTGACAAATTAACCGGCGAGATATGCTACCCAAGCTATGGTCGGTATAGGTAAAGATTGCTGTGGTTGGGATCAATAAAGTACATATTTATAAACCTAATCCCACCCAACGTAGTTATTTTATAGAACTGAAACAAAGTCCATCTCATTAGGTACTCAGTAACAAATTTTACCAGGGTAGCATGAATAGAAATTGGTAGCCCATCTCAAAAAAGCAGCACATTTCAACAAAACACTAGCATTTCCCAAGTCTCACTGTTGCTTACACTTATCCATTTGAACGCGGTCGTGTAAATAGATCACTTTTGACAACGTGATTTACAGTGGCCCAAAGAATCACTTTCTATTCTTTGAGCCAGGAGATTTGGGACCCTCACATTATCCTACTCCAAGGGTGTCATGATCTTCTCACCTTCCACCAGAAAGAGCCCTTGACCCTCCCTCATCACCCTGATTGAGACATCTGAGGGTGATTATTCTGATATCACACATCTGTGGACCCTGCTGCCTATTTAAGGGCAATCACCCTAGACCTCCACGTTGGGTCATTGCAATCCCTTCCAGGCAGGTTTCCCTGGTTGACTGACCAAGAACACATTCTGAACAATGACCTCTTGCCATGCCACTAAAACTTTGATTTTCTTTCACAGCATTACTCGACTGCCATTGTCAAATAAACCATGTTTTTTTGTCCTGCAATTGGGTCCTCCTCCTTCATGACCAAAAGATTGTGAAGAACATCCACTGTGTGTTTCGGAGCAGTAATTACATTTCAGGGATTAAAACAGTATTTCAATTCTATCAACCTCTTATTGTACCAACTGTGCGTTGGTACAATAAGATGGATTTGGTGGTCCCAAATCCATATACGAGAGATTTTTTTGTTTCTTTGTTGCCTCTGTGATGAACTGATAAGTTATTTAGGATACACCTGCTCTCTAGCCTTTGCTCCAAGTTTTTGCTAAAGTCTACAATAAAACCGTACATTGGAATTAGTGGAGGAATGGAAAACTTCATTATACATACGTTTGTTCTTAATCTTTCCTTAAAGAGCTTCTCCTTAAAGTTTCGCTACCCTAAATAAGAATTAAAGTCATTCAAATGAGTTGAAAAATAGTTTTTGTCTTAAATCACTGCAGCTCTCAAATTAAAATCTCTAATGACGTGCTAATTAAAAACCATTCCTGACTCCCTCTCATTTAAGTCGTGAAAAGATTGAATTGTTACCACAGCAACACAAGAAAACTCTGTTTAATTAGTGTATGAAGTAACTGTTTGACACACAGAAGTAAATTGCCACGGATACATTCAGAAAGTGTTGCGTCTTATCCACATTAGAAGTTACTCTATTCAGAGCACAATAAGAACTTTAAATAAATTCAGTATTCATCAGAATCAACAGAGCAGTCTTATTCATAAAAAAACAGTGGATGAACTCAATACATCCATGAAATTATTGCACATCATGTTTTCTCATCTCATAACTTAACCAGCAGCTAGCGCTCTGAACCAGACCGACCGTGGCTGGAGGAGTCGTCGGTGCAGTCCCGACAGAACTGAGAAGAAGACAATCTGAAAGGAGGTGCATTAAACCCAGTGTCCCTGCGGTAACATCTGGTCACTCACTGGCAAGATGGAGGAACTGGGACGTTCATTCTGACCAAGCAGGAATGGGAAGGGGCCACTTGGTGTGCTTCATTAAGGCCTGACTCCACGGAATCATTACAGACTGTTTTTTTTAACTGTTCACATGCCAGCTTTTACACCGTGTAAGTGGACCAGGAAGGCATCGAGGTGTTTGCACCGCAACATCAAATTTCCCTTCAGGGATTAATGAAGTATTTTTAATTCAATGCGGGAGGCATAAGTCAGTGGTGGAATTGCCATCTTTGGACCTGTTGGCGGTTCCATTCTCGTTTAACTCATACTTGTGTCCCTGGAGAGGACACCTAACCCGTAATTACTCCCACCATTGGCGCCATAGTGCCTGCCTGCTGCGGTGCAATGCAGGAATTTTCCCATGAGGGATTAATAAAGTATGATTATTATTATCATTTACTTGTAAAACGCTAAATGAGAGACTCGATAAAGGTTCATAGTCAACCAGGAAAGAAATGGAGAGAAACAAATGGTTAAAGGAAGAAATGTATTAAATGTATGTTTACTGAGTTCATATTACCGAACTTCACAGATCTTCAACACTGACTTGTAAAGAAGATACTCCAAACAAAAGAATGAGTATAGTCTGGTTGTGTTTACACAAACAAATAGTATATGGAAAGTTGATAAGGGGAAACTCATGAGGGTAGGTAATTAGGTGAAGGAGCAAATGGATAGGGGATAATCTACATCCTTCGTCACGTTGTCTATACCATGAAAGAGTTTCCAACACATTAGTTTGTAACCTTTCCAAAGCTACTTAAGTTCAGCATAGTTCTAGTTTGTTCACTAACCAATTGTTGACTTTGAGAGAGGTCGTTACACCTTATAATATACTGTAACGCTGCTAACTCTCAATCATACGTAAGAAAGTGGATTATCTCAGTTGACTCCATTTAAGTTTTTTGTTTTGGCCATTTTTTGCTATAACAAATTATGACCTATCCATGGTGTATCCGACTTCTTGTCTATTTAATATGATGGTTTGACTGCAGTCGAAGCTTATCTTGGAGTCTTGTTGACAGGTGTGTGTAGAAGGAAGCAGAAGATTGGCAGGTATAATGGTGTGTTGTCATGGTGAAGAGAGAACTAAGTCAAAAAGAAAGCTCTCAATTTACCAGTTGATCTAGGGTCCGACCCTTCCCTATGCGCAAAAAATGATGCTATGGCACAGTATGTTTTTTTATGCAAGATAATGCTTGTTGACAGTACTGTATGACCTAGCTTAAGTGCCTTTCTGAATAGAGAAAAACATTATTTGCCTTTGCATTATTGCTATCATTCAAGTAATAAAAAAAACAAACCCATTCTGGACGTGGAACTACGGACCATCAGGATCCTTTAGGGATCATGAGAGTTTTCCTGACCAGTCAACATGTGCTTCGTGGATCTTGAGAAGGCATTCGACCATATCCCTGGGGCACTCCTATAGGGGTGCTCTGGTAGTCTGGGGTCTCAAAGCCTTTGGTACGGAATGACTGGTGCACGAGCTTAGTTCGTATTGCCGGCAGAAGGTAGATTTGTCATGATCCCCTCTTATGCAGCCAGAGGGAGCCATGGACGTTTCCCATCAATCCGATCAGGATCAGCCAGGGATGATTCCTGATTCCACTCACCTGTGCACCCTGCCATCTATTTAAGGGGAATCCCCCCGGACTTCCCTGTGGGGTCTTACATTCCCTTCCAGCCAGGTCTCCCTGGTTGCCTGACCAGGAAACACATTCTGACAATAACATTATGCCATATCACTGAAACTTTGTTTTTTGTTCCACAGTAATTATGAACCGCCAACTTCCAAATAAACCATGTTTTCTGTCTGCAACTGGGTCCTCCTCTTTCCACCTGCACTCCGTGACATGACACAATTCCATCACCTGTGAGAGTTGGACTCTGCTAAGGCTTCCCTCTGTTACCAATTCTTTTCATTACTTTTATGGACAGAAATAATCATTCAGAAAGCCAGTAATTAACCAAATTTACTTTGTTTTTTGATATTTTTTGTAACCTATTTTCTCCAAACTAATATACTGTATCTTCTTCCTGGAAAATTAACTGTTCAATTCTGAGCAAATTATTCATATTTTGACTCAGATAAGCTCTTACTCTCATAATGTACAGGACATTTAGAGAGCCTAAGCTGAGGTTCTGTGACTTTTAGGCAAACTATCTGATAACACACCAATTTAATCAAAACAGACCCATAATCATTAGATTGTTCACATTCCTGCACTCTAACAGTCCTTATCTGACTCTATTTTTAGACATTTGTCGTAGAACCTCTAATCACAGAACATGCACGTTTTTCATGCCATAATCTAACACACTGAGGCGTTAATGCACTCTTCAAACAAAATATGGAAAAATGCACAAAAGAATTTAACCAAACATCTCAGATCAGACAGCATTCTGACGATAGAAGGCAATCATAAGATGAACCACTTTAACGCTCTTCTCTCTTTTCATAATTATGTTAATCAGAAACAAAAAAAAATGGGATGGATGCCTTGATTTTAATTTAAAGAGTGAATCAGATGGAAAGGCTCTTCTAGGAACAATTACATAGTGAAAATCAGCACATGCAGCTGGAGTAAATAGATTACAGTTGACAGTGAAAACATGAAAAAAAAATTCTGATAGAGTCCGTTTTATAAAATTTTTTTTAGTCCTATTTATTACAAACTGACAAACCCCCGATAGCATGAGAAAACTAAAACCATTCGACCCTTTTAACTTTTCAATGAACCATGTTTGACGTGTTATTGAAGGACGGAAGAGCTCATACACAACTCCATCCCAGCCCTCTGGCTAACACTGATAAGGTGGCAGAAAGTCAAATTCTAAAACAAACAGCTAGAGTCTGACTTTAGGGAGAGACATGTTTATGTGAAGTCAACATGTGCAGAAATCTAGGTCAGCACCATGACAAATAAAACGTAAAATATAATGTGAGATGGCAACACCTTTCCTCCCCCGTTAGCTTGAAGTGTAATTTCAAACATTTGAAATGACACTGAGGAAAACTCGTAAATCACTCAAGGTTGTTTTGTGTTTTGGAATTTTTTTAAGCTTTAATAGAGTCATGGGAAAGATTTTGACTTTTTTTTCAAAGGTAAAGAAAAAAAGACGTCAATTGTTACTACACAATTTACAGCTCATTTTGAAAAACAATTTATTTTGAGCCAAAAAACAAGAAATTTGACAGAGTATGTACCTCTGTAAAATATCAAGAATGTATTGTAAAATTTACAATCATATACACATATTTGTCCTTCATCCATCTTCTGAACCGTCCATCCCTAATAGGATTGCAGGGATTGCCAGAGCCTATCCCGTCTGATTCAAGGTGAGAGGCAGGCTACACACCCCAAACAGGTCCTCTGGCCACACACACAAAACCCTCAATACACATCGGCAAATGTATAGTGGCCAATCAACCTAACATGCATGTTTTTGGAGGCTAGGAGGAAACCAGAGAACCTGGACAAAACCCACACAGAACATGCAAACTCCACACAGAAAGGCCAGTCTTCCAAGCCACATCCCCACTCAATACGAGTCAGTGGCTCAGTGGTTAGAGCGTTCGCCCACGGACTGGAAGTTAACTGGAAGTTTTCAGGTTCGCATCCCACTAAGTTCACGTCCAGGGTCCTCGGAGAATCAGAATATACTTTAATGATCCCACACATGGGAAGTTTGTGTTTCACAGCAACAACTTCATATCCGCTAAGTGAGTCGTTGTAGAGCCCAATCACGTACGGGAAGAAAGACCTCCGGTAACGAGATGTTCTCGAGTGGAGCTGTCTGAGCCTCTTGAACAGGGATCTCCGCTGTTCGTCCAGGAGTGGGTAGAGAGGATGGTCATGATTGTCCATGATGGACAAAAGTTTGCTCAGTGACCTCCTCTCTACCACTGCCTCAAGTGAGTCCTGTTTGCTGCCAATGACAGAGCCAATGACAGACACCTATCCCACCGTTTCTCCCACCATTGGCTCTGTCATAGGTGGCAGCCTGCTGCGGTGTGATGCAGCACACAAAATTCATTTCAGGAATTAATAAAGTATATTAAAATAAAAAAATTAAAAAAAAAACCTGACCTTCTTGCTGTGAGGCCACCATGCTGCCTACGTTTATTTACTGGTTCCTAAAAACAATTTTGTAAGAATAAAAGTGGGAAAAATCTCTCAGGATTCTGATATTTTCTCCATGTTACATAACATACCATAGTCAAAGTGAGTCCTATTTGCCAGACTTTAAACGCAATAAATCATTTCATTTAAACCCCCAAAATGTATGGTTACTGTTTAAGCAACACAAAGCAAGACCACCTGAGAGACCAAACCTTACTTTAATTGCACCTTTTGGGTGGTTTCGTGACATACTGTATCTTCTGTTCGGAGGACTGAACAAGAAACATTACAGAGATTTATATCTTTTGTTCTCAACAAGAGGAAGATCAAACTTAAGGAATGACTATTAAACTCAAATGCTGACTGTAAACTTTTATGTTTAACAGAAAAAAATCTTGTAGTGCCAGAAAGAGGCTCGACAATGATACAAATTCAGGAAAAGATACTCGTAAAAATGTAAATGTATCATTAGAAAGGTATTGTCTCTATTAAGCTCCACTAAGAAATTGATTTTCATTGATGTTCTTCAAACAAACTCAATAAAAAACACTGTTTTTGTTGTTTGGATCAAGAGGGCGTATTGTCCTTTCTGGGGTAAAACTTCTCATCTACCTACTTCTTATCCAGCAGAGATGAAGATGCTGAGGATCTCTCTGGGAGTGACCAGGATGGACAGGATTAGAAATAAAAATATCAGAGAAACAGCACATGTTAGAGGTTTTGGAGATAAAGTCAGAGAGGCCAGAATGAGATGGTTTGGAGAGAGATGGGGTTAGATGGAAGAAACTGACTTGCTGTGGCAACCCCTGAAGGGAAATGCAGAAAGAAGAAGAAGTCAGCCTTGCTCAAAAGCAGACACATATTCTAAAAACTGGATTCTAACTTACAATAATTATCCTTAAAATGCTTGTTGGTTTTTTGTGAAGTTATGCTGCTGATTTACGCCCACGTTAGAAGCAACATCACGCCATTCTTCAACACGGACCATAATTTTTATTTTACAACAGTGTTGATCACAAAAAGGGCCTGAAAAGGTCATGGCCATTTCAGAAAACCAAATTGACAAGGGACTGAGTTGCTGCACATTCAAACCAATTATTAGTTTGGTTTTTTGTTCTGGTCAAGTTTGCCTTCCGTATGCCTTAGAGCAACATTGCCCACACAGTTTTGGCAGAGCTACTAAAAAAATTACCAACGTGAAAGACATAAAAAGTCAAATTTTGCATAAAATGTTCTAAGTGCCAAATTGATAGTGTTTAGATAATGAGGTATTCAGCATGAATTTAATTTTTGTTATTATATAAAAACAATTAGTCTTTAGTTGTCCAACCTCTACACTCTGCTAAATTTGGAGGGTTGGACATTTGAAAGTTTCACATACTGTACATAGATCTTATTTGTCATGGTGTTTTGTTTGGTATTCATGCACATTTAAAGTTGCAGAGAATGTGACAATCTTCATTTTATGTTATATCTCAAAAATATGTAGTCAGAAGCACTGATAAGTTGTGGGGATTTTTTTCTTAAGCTTGTGTTGTAAACGTACACCACAGAGAAGTTCATGGGAAGATTATTAGAGGATTGTGCTGTTTGGTTGTTGTGGTTAGAGTAAAACAAGCCAATGGGCAACTGTCGTGACCGGACAGTCTGATTTGTATGCATAATTTCATACTGAGGATAAAAAAAAACAGACAGCCATTTTTTTTACACCAAGCACTTTGAGATCAACCAACGCTTCCCTTGAGACCAAACAGTTGGTAATGACAACATAAGGAGGGAGACGGCAGCTCAGCGTCCCACAGAGAGCACATCTAGGGTCCTTGGAGAAGACACCTAACCCCTGCTTCTCCCACCATCGGTGCTGATGAAGGGCAGCCTGTTGCGGTGTAAGGAGTGCAGCACACAAATTTCCCTGGTGGGGGATGAGCGGTCATACTTGGCCTAATGCATTTAAGGGTCAAGTAGTTTAAAAAACCTGTATCCTTCCACAACCATTCATAGTTCTGATTACAGACTTTTTTTTTCTTACCCTATCGACCAAAATATTAAACCCATTAGATGTTAGTGGAATCTTTATACCTTTAGTTTGGTCTCACAGTTGGCCGGGGAATGTCACAGGATTGTTGAACTGAAGGATGCAGCTGGGGAGAGAGAAGCCTGGGCTTCCCGTCCGGCCCTACAACCCGGCCCCGGATATGCGGAAGACGCTGAAACGGAATAAAATGGAAATAAGGAATGTTCCTAATATGATGAGGTTTTTTCAGTTCATCTCAGTTTAGTGGAAAGACAGGCACAACAATCTTTAGGACTGGTCGACACAAGAAATTCAAAGAGGTCACAGCACTAAAAACGCATGACTGTGTATTAACGACAATCTGGCAGTGAATGAAGGGAGTACACGAGAGACAGTGACGATTTCAGGATCAAACCAATTCCAGACAAGGGTTGAGACATCCGTAGGTTCTGAAGAACTAAAATAAGTAGTGATTCTCCAAAACCAACACATGATGCTACAACATTTATAAGTTACTGTTTTTACACCATGTACTCATCACCTGCTTTTCATTGCTTGCTCTGTTTACACAGGTGCAAGAAATGCATCTTTGAGTGTGATGCAATCTAAAGAAAAGGAATACAGATTGAATGAAATGGGTAACAAATCTGACAATGTAAAGTAAAATTCCAAAGCTGAGATGCCTGAGGGAATAAAAGTAACATTTAAAAGAAGAAGCTGCAAAATGTTCAACACCAATCATCTTCTTACAGTAGTAGTACTTGATGTTTTGTGTTCCATAAATATGAAGTTCATGCTGGTTGTTGTTTGTAAGTTGCTGCATGTTGATTGTGTTTTGGGTTATCTGAGTGAAATCCAAATCCTTCGATTTTTTCCCCCAATGTCATATTGCCCAAAGCTGGCTCCCATTGCAGCATAGTTAGTCTTCTTGAAAAGGCAGAGCAGGTGGGCTGGAGGAGTTTGTGGTATTTTTATCAATACTGAGATTCACAGTGATTTTAAAAAGAGGTGCTGCTTCCCACATCCAAAAAATCCCACAACCAGAACCAAATCAGTGAATGTGAAGGTCCTGGTAATTAGTTGTGTACTGCATGATAATAAGTATGCTATTTTAGGTTTTTTAACAAAAGGCACAGTGAAAAATATCTTTTGTTCAAATTGGATCAGAATATAGGACAAAAGAGCTTGCAAATTACTCAAAAAAAAAAATCGAACTAAAAACTTTTGGTGTGTCACTGATGTGGAGACATAAACATCTTTCTTTAAAAAACAAATAAAATATGCAAACTCTCCACATAAGGAGACTTTGGGAGGAGACATTAGCTCGGTGGTACAATGTCCGCCATTGGACCGGGAGAAGCCAGTTTTATTCCCACTGAGCTCATGCTAACCCCCTGTGTCGCCTACCATTGGCCCTGTTGTGGCTGCCTGCTGAGGTGCAATGCAGCACAGAAATTTGGGGAGAGGCGTTGGCTCAGTGGTACAGTGTCCATCCTTGAACAAGGATAAGCTGTTTTGATGCCCACTGAGTCCTTTAGGTGTCCCTGCAGCGGGCATCTAGACCCCTAGTTTCTTCCATAATTGGCGCCGTTATGGCTGCCTGGTGCAGTGCAATGCAGCAAAGTAATTTTCCCGTTGAGGGATCAATACAGTACGGTAAAATAAAATATAAATATATAAATGCAGGTATCACAAACCAACAACCTACAAGAAGTCAGTAGCCCAGTAAACTTTAATATACCCAGTAAACAATATATTCACTTCTTCTTTCGTCATTTCTCTTCAGGGGTCGCCACAGCAAGTCAGTTTCTTCCATCTAACCCTATCTGCTGCATCCTCTTTGGTCACTCCAACTATCTTCATGTCTTCCTTCACCGTATCCATGAGCCTCCTCTTTGGTCTTCCTCTAGTCCTCTTTCCTGGTGGTTCCAAATCCAGCATCCTTCTGCCGATGTACTGATTCAAGCAGAGAGGCTTGAATCAATATTAAATCAATTTAATCAATAATCAAAGAAAAAAGAACATTAAATGCTGCAGTCATTGGTCTGCATATTATGTCCAAACCATCCAACCAAAGCCTCTCGAACTTTATCTCCAAAATCTCTAGCATGTGCTGTTCCCCTGATATACTCATTTCTAATCCTGTCCATCCTGGTCACTCCCAGAGAGATCCTCAGCATCTTGATCTCTGCTACCTCCATCTCTGTTTCCTGTCTTTTTCTCAGTGCCACTATTTTTAGACCAAACAGCATGGCCAGTCTCACCACGGTTTTGTACACTTTCATTTTAGCTGAAACTCTTCTATCACACATCACACCTGATACTTTTCTCCACCCGTTCCAGCCTGCCTGCACACACTTCTTCAACTATTTTCCACATTCTCCATTGCTCTGGTCTGTTGATCCTAGAAACTTAAAATCTTCCACCTTCTTTATCTCTTCTCCCTGTAACCTCACTTTTCCATTTGGATTCCTCTCATTCACACACGTACTCTGTCTTACTCTGACTAATCTTCATTCCTCTTCTTTCTAGCGCAATCCTCCACCTCTCCATTTTTTCTTCCACATCTTCCCTCCTCTCACTACAGATCACAATGTTATCTGCAAACACAATATATTCACGTTGGACGAAAAGTCCAACTCAAGATCAATACATTTTATTTAAGTAATTCTTGGAAAAACACAAACACAACATTGAAAAAAAACAACATCAATCTTTTTTTGACCAGACTTGTTTGCAAAACCTGGAAGAACTTTTTTAAACGACTTTAATTTCCTGTTCTAAAATAAGGTCTCAAAAAATTCCTGCCTTATTTTTAACATCCACACCAGATAATGGAGGACCACTAGCCAACGTAAAAGTTCATTTTAGACTCAAGCAGCCTGTCACACAGACACAACCATTTCCTTTTTGTTTTACTTAGCATCTACAAAAATGCTTAAAAAAACAGATTGAATGGAACAGATTAGCAATTTCACCAGAAAGAAAGTGATACATATCTAACATTGTCGTTGAGAACTTGGCATGTCAGTGTGCAGCATGTTCTTAAAATAAAAGTAGAAAAACAAATGGATGTCAAGAGAAGACGTTTTCATCCTAAAAACTACTGATATATCTAGAAATGTGTGGGAAAAAAATAAAGAAAAAATGGAGTCTAGCAAATACTTAGAGAAACATCTGAGCTCCATGTTGATCTACTGTTCACCAAAGTCAGTCAGTCACCTTCTTATCCGTCTATCTCTTACGGGGCGTGCCGGAGCCCATCCCAGCTGATTCAAGGCAAGGGGCAGGGTACACCCCGATTAGGTCACCAGTCTGTTGCGGGGTCAAACGCATACAAACATATGCTCATTCCTAGGGGCAATTTGGCACCAGCCAAGCAACCTAGTATGTATGTCTTTGGAGGGTGGGAGGAAACCGGAGTACCTGGAGGAAACCCACGCAAACACGAGGAGAACGTGCAAACTCAGAAAAGAGAGTGTTCCAAGCCTTGTCCCCAACTGGGACTCGAACCCACGACCTTCTTGCTGTGAGGCCAGTGCGCCACCGTGCCGCCCCTTCACTAAAGTCTTATTGGACAAAGTTTTTATGAAACAACTTGATGTAAATGAAGTCGTTCCAATTCCAAACACGACAAAAATAATAATTTTTTTTCGACCCAGGATAAAATACCTGGATTGAAAATTATTGGCAACATGTAGAGATGAAAATTTCTCACTGTTTGAACGTTTTCAAAATTGATGTGGAATAATCTTTTCCTCCTGATGCCCAGCAGGAAACATCTCAACAGAAAAAAAAAGCAGGTAACATCCAAAGAAACATTGAAATTACCTTTTTGCAAAAAGAATAATTAAAAAAAAAACAGAATAATGAATAATGCATTACAAGTTATAATGCAGGTTTTTTAATGAGGAAATATAAAACAGTGCCTTTCTGGAAGTTCCCACTTATTCCCTCGTCGAAAAACTTACCTGAACTGGTTTTCTATTCCATTCATGCATGCTTGAGTAACTTGAAAACTCACCAGTGTGGTATCGGGAAACTATTCTAAGGTAACGTAGTTCTTGGCCATGGCTTTTGTTCACAGCTTTAAAAATATATTTAGCTGCTCTTTAATTTTTTTTTACTTGCATTTCTTTAGAGATTTGAACATCTGGAGTTGTGTTTTACTGAGTTCATGTGAATTTGTCTGTTTCTAAAGTTATTTTTCAGATCAATCTGATTGCATATGAATACTCCAATGTTTTACTCTCAACTCAAATAAGATAATTTTTTTGGTGTTGGTTTTACAAATTTGTTTCATATTAGATCCTGATTTTAAAAGAAATTGTCCTAAAGAGTAGATGGGCTTCATCCCAACAGCAAGCTTGACTCATTCTAATTAAAAAAAGAAATGTTATAATTATTTTTTTTTATTGAAATTTAAGCATCTTTTCCACATATGCATCGATGAGATACTGGTGTCAGGATCCCTCACCTACCACCAGAGGGAGCCCTGGATGTTCCAAATCAATCTGATTAGGATCGCCTGAGAATGATTCCTGATTCCACTCATCTGTGCACCCTGCCATCTATTTAAGGGGAATCACCCCAGACTTTCCTGTTGGGTCTTACTATCCCTTCCAGCCAGGTCACCCTGGTTGCCGGACCATGTTTGAACTTTGTTATTATTTTGACTTTTGAAACCTTGAGGGTCCTCACAATTGGGTCCTCATCCCTCCACATCCATAAAACCCTGACAACTGGATTGATAAGCAGTATTGATAAGAGTACTACCATATTAGGCTTTAAGCATTATTTAGATTAACTAGTCAAGCTCAAAGGACCGGATTAGGAAGCATAATATGCCCTTGTGCCCCCCAGGCTCTTGTTTACCCACACCTGGTTTAGAGACTTGATGTCCACATCTTGCAGCAACGCTCTCTTGTGGAGAGAGTGAATGCTACGTTGCATGTGTCATGTGGGTGGAGCTGTGGCTTCAGACCTGCTCCACCAGCTGTGATCAGAGTTGATGCAGAGGATGCCAACAGTGTGGAAGCATGACATGATATTTCTAACAGGGATTAAAATTCTTTTTTTTTTCAAGGTAACTTTTCTTTACCTGCTTCTATTTTGGATCGCAGGGGATTTTATTTTTGTGATGATTTTCTGAAGACATGTTGCTGGATGTGAGGGGTCTCAGTAAACTGGAGACATCACCCATCATCCTGCTTCACAAAGAAAACTTCCTCTGAAGTTCTCTTTATGGCGAAAAATGACAGAGTCTAAGTTGGGGAACAGAAGCAACGATGAGCTGGATTTTTTCTTCAACAGATCAACTTTGGAGCAGATTTTTCTTAATGAGAGCTCTGCAAACTGCAGGAACTTCACCATGGACCCGCAGGTTGTTGGGGTGGGTGTTTTTCTCTCCCTTTTTATTCTGCTGGCTCTTATTGGGAACATACTGGTCATCCTGTCTGTGCTGTGCAACAGACATCTACAAACAGTCACAAACTTCTTTATTGTTAACTTAGCCATGGCTGATCTGTTGCTGAGCATTATTGTACTGCCTTTTTCTGCCTCTTTAGAGGTTCTGGGCTGCTGGGTGTTCGGTCGTGTTTTCTGTAACATCTGGGCAGCTGTGGATGTCCTGTGCTGCACAGCATCCATCCTCAGCCTCTGCATCATCTCCATCGATCGTTACATTGGAGTCAAACATTGCCTTAAATACCCAACCATCATGACAGAGAGGAAAGCAGGGCTTATTTTAATCTTAGTTTGGGTTTTCTCCATCATCATCTCTGTGGGACCCCTGTTAGGATGGAAAGAACCCCAACCAAAAGATGACAGCATCTGTAACATCACAGAAGAACCAGCATACGCGCTTTTTTCCTCTCTTTTCTCTTTTTATCTCCCGCTCTCTGTGATCCTCTTTATGTATTTTCGGGTGTACGTGGTGGCCCGCAGGACTACTAAAAGCCTGGAAGCGGGTGTAAAGAAGGAGAGGGATAAATCTGTAGAGGTGGTTCTGCGCATTCATTGCCGCAGCGTGCTGGAGGACACGCGCAACGCAAGTTCCAAAAGCAGCAAAAACCATCCGTTTAGGAGTTCCCTCTCTGTCAGGCTGATGAAGTTCTCCCGAGAGAAAAAAGCTGCTAAAACTCTGGCCATCGTGGTGGGAATGTTCATCCTCTGCTGGATGCCTTTTTTCTTCATCCTACCAATGGGTATGTTCATCTTTTCTTTTCTCCCATGCGTAAAATGATCTCAAACGCAACATCAAACTCTTTTTAAATATATTATTAGTCACTTTGACCATTGCATGATTTAATAAGCATGCTTTATCACTTAAAATACTATCTATTTAAACGCGCATGCATGTTGTAAGTAATCAATGCGTTTTGGTTCAATGAAAGTCCTTAAGTTGCTATTTTATGCGGATTTACAAGAAAACTTTTATTTTGCAACAAGTGCAGTAGTTCTATCACTTTAAAACGAGGTAAAACAATTAATTAAAACTCTACAGTAGGGATGAGCAAAACTATGGTCCGTGGACCTAATGTGGACCGCAAAACATTTTGATCCGGTCCGGTAAAAATGAAACAATTTGTCATTAAACCCTGCAATCCCAGTGTTTCTAATAGATGGTGATTTGTTGGAAAGTCAGACTTCCTGAGTTGTTTCTTCCAACGTTTTTGTTAACTTTTCCAGAACTGTGTATCCCTAAAGTTGTTGTGGGGGGTGCCGGAGCCTACCCTGCCACAGACAGGATGCACCCTGTACATGTTGCCAGTCTGTTGCTGGGTCACACCCACAGACAATCATCCACACACATGCACTCATTGCTCGGTGCAATTTTATAGCAACCAATTTTAACTTAACATGCATGTTTCTGGAGGGTGGGATAAAACCAGAATACCTGGAAAAAAAACACACGTACACAGGGAGAACATGCAAACTGTACACAGAAAAGCCAGTGTTTCAAACCTCATCCCCACTCCAGGATTCAAACTCTAACCTTCTTGCTGTGAGTCCAATGTGCTGACCACTGCACCACCGTGCAGCCCTAATGAAGAGATCATTTTTCCAATTATTCTTCTCCCACTAGGAAAAACTTTTCCTTTTAATCTCCTTTTAATTTGACAGGGAAATGAGTTCCCATTTTTTTGGCAGAAATTATTCTGCCAGACAAATATGCTGGATTAAGAGAGCAGCTGCTAAAAAGACATCACAAAGTAACAAACAAAATAGGGGCTTGCAGTTCTGCAGAGACAGAAAAAAAAATCATCTACATAATCATATGAAACCCAGTGAATAATAAAAAATATGCTATGAGGTAATAATTACGTCCCCTCAAAAGCATAATATCAAAAGTGAACACAAGACATTTTTCAATTTTTTTTGTTGTTTGTGACTGATGCCTTGTTTTAACAAAGATTAATTAAACCAAAATAGAGAATAAATCATTCATATCCACAGAAGATGGTAAGACCTTACCTAAACAATCGCTTTAAGTCACCGAGCAGCTCCATAAATCAAAGTGACACATTCTACTTGCATTTATTTTGCTGCTTTGTAAACTCCGGTAACATAAGGGCACAAACCTGCACGCACTCATTAGCACATTTTTTATTTTGTTTTACAAGCAAGTTTAAAGAAATTCCCAACTGATTGGATATAAAACCTGCGTGAGTTCCTAATTATTGTTGCAAATTCTGAAGGGAGAGAAATAAAACATAGTAAAAAAAACATTTTGGTGCTACTCATCACGTTGTGCTTTCAACAAGAGAGAAAAGGTCAGATCTATTTGTATGCTGTCTTGTAAGACAGGTTCCCTTTCTTCCTTTCAAAGATGAGTGACGACAACATTTGGCTTCAAATGAGTCATTCAAATGATTTGTCAGTTTATAGAAACTAAATAAATCCTCCCTCTGTGAGAAGAAGGCCGACCAAACTTGTCCACACAGTTTCCGGTATTGGAAAAGTTCTCAACAAGTTCATAATGATGACATTATTGACTCAGTGAAGGCTGTTTAATTCCCATTTGGTGCTATAGCATCAAGTAGGAGGCAAACAAGAAAGAAACTAGTATTCAAAAAAGATAAATGGAGAGAAGCTCGATCAGAAAGGATTTTTTTTTATCAGATAAATATGTCCGATGTTATCTGAAATTGTTCCGTTCCATCATTTTCCGCTCATCCGGGGCTGGGGCCGCAGGGGCAACAGCCTCAGATCGGAAGCCGACGCTTCTCTCACCTCGGCTGCACCCTCCAGCTCACCCGGAAGGATCCAGAGTTGTTCCCCGGCCAGCTGTGAGACATAGTCTCTCCAGCGGGTCCGTGGTCTGCCTCTCGGTCTCCTCCCGGTGGGACGTGCCTGAAACACATCACCAGCGAGGTGCTCGGGGGGCATCCTGACCAGATGCCCGAACTTCCCCATCTGGCTCCTCTCGCACCGAGCTACTCCCAGATGGCAGAGCTCCTTACCCGATCTCTGAGTGAGAGCCCAGCCACCCTGCGGAGGAAGCTCATTTCAGCCGCTTGTATCCGCAATCTCATTCTTTCGGTCACCACCCACAGCTGGTGACCATAGGTGAGGGTTGGAACGTAGATCGACTTGTAAATCGAAAGCTTTGCTTTTCGGCTCAGCTCTCTCTTTATCACGACGAACCGATGTACTTTGAAACAAGTACCTGAGATACTTAAACTCCTCCACTTGGGGCAGGACCCTATCCCTGACCCACAGTGGCATTCCACGCTTATCGGAAATTGTCTTAATTAAAAATATATATATTTTAATATGAGGATTTGTCTTTCTGTGGCTCATTTGTTTGATAACACTAGGTTATTTCGGTGACCGCCATCGAGTTCTGAAAGTTTTTCTCTGAATCCAGTCTGAACTTTCACCTTCTCGAATGGTGTGTTTCATAACATAAACTCGCTCATCAGAGTCATCGAGGTGTTGTTTATTCCTCCTAAATGAAAAATTAATGAGTCGGCGGAACAAATTCAGCACGCACAGAGTTTCTCAGACGAATTAACGTCACACACTCATTAATATGTTATCTTTAATGGAAAAGCGGATACGTTTATTCATCTCATATTCCACCAGTCTAATCTTTTCTGTCAGATGACAAAAATATAGATACAGAATTTAGGATAGAAAGAAATATCTGCAAGGCATCTGGCTATTAATTCAGCTCGGGAAGGTGATTTCTTGGCTTTTATTGATGAAATAAAACAGACCACTTCCATGCCATGCCGTGCCATGTTGCATAAAGACTGAGAATAACATACATGTTGGCATCACTGGAAAGTTATGTAAACAATACAAGTCTGGAATAATCTTCAAACTGGCTGGCATTTTTTTTTTTTTTTTTTTTTAGCATGGGGTATTTTTGGCCAAAATATTAAACACATGTGACATGATTGAAGAGATTTTAAATTATCAGCATGGAGAAAAATAAACTCCCTAAAATAGCAGATGTTTTACAATTTTAGGACAAGATGCTGTAAAACAGTAGAAATAGTTGCTGAATTTGTATTTTAATAACGTTACATTTGGCAAATACATATGACTGCTTTAATACCCAAGTGGAGGAGTTTAGAAGGAGTTTAGGTATCTCAAGTTCTTATTCACGAGGGAAGGATGGCGCGGAAGATCAACAGACGGATCGGTGCAGCATCCGCAACAATTAGGATGTTGCATTGGTCTGTTGGGGTTAAATAAAGAGCTGAGCCGAAAAGCAAATCTCTCGATTTACAAGTCAATTTACGTTCCTACCCTCACCTATGGTTATCAGCTATGGGTGGTGACCGAAAGAATGAGATTACGGATATAAGTAGCTGAAATGAGCTTCCTCTGCAGGGTGGCTGGGCTCTCATTCAGAAATAGGGTGAGAAGCTCTGCCATCCAGGGTGAGCTTGGAGTAGTGTCATTGCTTCTCGGATTTGGGAAAAGCTGATTAAAATGCCTCCCAAGTGTCTCCATGGTGAGGTGTCTCCGCATGTCCCACCGGGAGGAGACCCAGAAGTGTTCCCAGACCTGCTGGAGAAACTGTGTCTCACAGCTGGACAGGAAATACCTTGGGATCCTTCTGTGTAAGCTGAAAGATGCAGTTGGAGTGAGGGTAGCCTGGGCTTTCTGTATGAGGCTGTTGCCTTCCGCAACCCAATCCCAGTCCCGGAAAAGGAGAAAACAACGGATTGGAAAAGACTGCAGTTATCAGATCTCAATAATTCATTACCAATCTCCTTCTTCTTCTTTCGGCATTTCCCTTCAGGGGTCGCCACAGCAAGTCAATTTCTTCCTTCTAACCCTATCTGCTGCATCTTCTTCGGTCACACCAACTATCTTCATGTCTTCCTTCACTGTATCCATGAACCTCCTCTTTGGTCTTCCTCTAGGCCTCTTTCCTGGTGGTTCCAAATTCAGCATCCTTCTTCCAATGTACTCTCTCTCTCTCCTCTACACATGTCCAAACCATCTCAGTCTGGTCTCTCTGACTTTATCCCCAAAACCTCTAACATGTGCTGTTCCTCTGATCCTGTCCATCCTGGTCACTCCCGGAGAGATCCTCAGCATCTTCATCTCTGCTATCTCCATCTCTGTATCCTGTTTGTAGAGTTTGTAGTAATAGGCAAACAAAGGCCATTTTTTTATTTGCTCAACACAACGAACTGACAACTTTTATTCAACACTGAGGTAAAAAGAAGTCTGTGATAAAAAAAATCTTTGGGAAAATATTCAAAGCATGTATAAGGGCACAAAGATTTTTAACAATCGTCCCACGTGTGTGTTAGAGTGTCAGAATGATACTTTTTCCTTTAAAGACAAGGCCAGCAGAGTGAGAAGCTGGTCAGTATGGCATACACCTGCACAGACATGGACATGCATACATTTACTCCTCTTGAACTTGGAGCTTATGAACATCATCAGAGTGCGTTTTAAGCCAAACTATAATATCTTGACCTTTAAAAGGAACATCAAATATGTAGAAGCTAATCCTCTGCAGACCTGAGTAACAGAGAACTGTTCAGGATTCTGTCTGCTCACACAAAAGAGCCGTCACAAAAAGCTGTCGAAGAGACTTGACAGATCCCCAGACTCCAAGAGCAGGTTCAGTGTACGGAAAGTTCACCATTTTCCTGACTTAATGATTTTTCTTTGACTCTGAGCCAAGGTGAATTTAAAGAAAAGCCAATAATCTTACAGGTACTTAAAAAAACATCAGAACAAAAGGAGGGAAAACAAAACCTGTGCTGATAGAGGACGATGACATCATCAACCTCATGAGAGAAAATCACTATATTCATCTTAATATTTCGGCGTATGATACTAATGCCGGTTTAGCAGTGAAAACGATCCGGGAGATCCCACACACAACACATCACGAACAAAATTGTGCAATTGGTTTGATGCTTTTATGATTTAGTTGATGGTACATTCCTGCAGTTTGCGTTTCAAACTCGCTGATAGATGGTCATAAAGCAGCATGAAGCCATTAAGCAGGGAATTATCTGACAAATATTTCATTTATTTCTACATTTACAAAGAAAAATGGAATGAAAACAAGTGTTTGGGATGAAGCAGAGTTAACATTACCGATGTAGTGTGGTGTTTCTGTGTCCGAACATCCAGTCTGTCTCCAACCGAAGCCCGGTGAGACAAAAACAACTTAGCAAGCAATCGGAAAAGACAACATTCCCCGAAATGCAGCTTGTCAAAGCATGTCAAAGCTAGGGAACACAGCTAGCATGAAAACACCAGAAGGGCAACGGAGGTGCTGTCAGAGAGCGCTACAGAGGTGGATCGAATTAAAACTGAAATGTTTTTACATCTGTCAAATTACAGAGGAGGAATTTTTCCTTCAGCAAACTTCTTCTTATCATCGAGGGATTTTCTGTTCAGTTCATGGAACAGAAAAAAGCAGGGTGAGGAAAAAAAAAATAAAGGTTTAAAACAAGATGAACACATTACTTGAATTTAAATGATTATTAATTGCAGCTGGAAAGTTACTGCTCTATTACACCTTAAGAAACAGAGTAGAAGACATTGCAGCACATTTTTTCAAAGAGAAAAAGAAAGAGATGCAATCATAGGGAGGAAATGTTGGAGGAAAAAGTGCACAAGCTCATCACCGATGGATTATTAAGCTGGACAAACGAGAAAAAAAAAACACAGAAGAACCTGTCTTGAACATAAATGGACAAACATTGTAATTGTAGACCGCACAGGAGCACGTAGGAAAGCAGTGAGATGGCAACGAGGAGACAGAGCTGTCTGGCGTGTGTAGCTTTACAGGAGAATGTTAGATAATCAACCGTACCAAAGTTGGAGACGTTTTGAACGCACTTTTAAGATTTTAATGTTGCTCAAAAGAATAAAAGGAACATTTTGTTCCATTCCTTTGTCTTCTGCTTATCTGGGGCTAGGTTGAAGGGGTGATAGCCTCAGATGTAAAGATAGGCCTCTCTCACCCCGGCTGCTTCCTCCAGCTCACCTGCGAGGATCCCGAGGTGTTCCCCGGCCAGCTGTGAGGCAAAGTCTCTCCAGCGGGTCCGGAGCCTCCTTCTGGGTCTCCTCCCGATGGAACATGCCTAAACACCTCATCAAACTCCCAGTTTGGGAGGCATCTTAACTAGATACCCAAACCACCCCATCTGGCTTCTCTCGGCCTAGGGGAGCAACATCACTACTCCGAGCTCCTCCCAGATGGCAAAACTCCTCACTCTATCTCTAGTTGAGAGCCCAGTCACCCTATCTCATTCTTTTGGTCTTTTATTTTATTCATAGGATGGAAATAGAATAAAAAGAAAACTTTGTCTTAGGTTTTTATTTTCAGCTCCCTGTAAAAAAAAAATGTTTGCTGATTTCAGCTTATTTCAGTCTCCGGAGTTTATGTTTGACACCCATGGATTGGTGAACTTTTGAAATGTAACACTAGTCAAATCAGCTTTGTCAAAGGTAGTTTATATTATTACCAGGGGCGGATCCAGAAAAAGTGTGTGGGTGTGCACGCCCCCTTTTGGTCTACAAAAAAAAAAGTGTGGGCAAAACTTTGGGCAAAATATGCACCAAAATGCAGAAAAATTACTTTTTCAGAATGTTCTGGAGGGGAATGCCCCCAGACACCCCTCTAATGGCTAGCACCAGATGTGCTCGTTTTGTCTATGACCTCACACCCTCCCCTTTAGAAAATCCCGGATTTGCCCCTGATTACATTATTGATTAATGATTACATTATTGTGACGGTAATTTATTATCCCGATAGACTAGATTTAGCTTCATAATAAGTCTTGGGTTTTTTAAACCTTTTTTGTTTTAAAAAAGGCTTTTTTTTTGTTTTAAAAAGGTTCGTGGAATCTTAAAAGTCTTGCAGTGAGGAATCATGATAAAAAATATTGCTGAAAAACTGAGAAAGGCATGTAGCTTGCAGTTCATCGATGCTCTGCTTGCACGTGCATTGTGTGTAGAGTCAGTTCAAATGGACAAAAAGTTCCCATGTGTCACAATGTCAGACACAAAACAAGTACCATTTATAACATAAAGCAGTGCCTGGAAGTCTGAAAATGTTTTTCATGTATGTGCTCACGAGAAGCGAAGGATTTGTGTGGAGACGAATGATCTGGATCAAAATGGAGAGATATTTACTCACCACTTGGTATGAATAATGGAGCAGGTTAGAGATAAATGTGGAGATGTAGTGTTTGCAAAGAGGTGTGTAGATAGCAAGCTCTGGTTCTTCAGAGGAGAATGGGCTATTTATTTTATTTTATTTAACTTTGCATTTGATTGTAACAACTTCAATCTTTACAAATGCAAGAAAGCTTGAAAAGAAGCACGAAGAAGAGAAATCTTATATTACGTGGCCATTTTTATGACATTTTTCAGTAAAATATTTACCTATAGAAGAGACCTGGGTAGACTGTAGCACCTGGGAAAGCTCAGGTCCTTCAACACCTGCAGGGGAAGGATCTCCGTGTTTTGGGGAGACATGGAGACCCTCTGTATGATAGAGGGTCTCCATGTCCTTTTCTTCTCTGTGATCTTTTGGGGAGCTGGTGTGGAGACCAAAGGACGCCGACCAGGAGGACTAAATCTGCAGTTGGCTTGTCAGTGATGTTAAACCCCTTCCACTCCATGAATTTTTGGACCATTTTAGGAGTAGCTTTGTTGACAGACTCCTGCAACCCCACTGCTCAGAGGAGCGGTGCAGAAAATAATTTCTGCCATCCTCCATCAGACTCTTTAAAAGGCCTTTCATCAGCTCGTCATCCTATTTTTCTATTTGCGCTGCAGCACTCAAATTTTTCTTCGGGGATCAATAAAGTATTTTCAATCAAAAACCATCTTCAAGTTATACACAAGCCTTAAATACACTTTTTTACATCCTCATACCATTCACATGCATTATTTTAATGGAGAAATATTAACACGTATTATCTTAAAAGAGCATCCACTGTCTGTTTGTCACCTAAGCACCTAGATTTCTAAAAAAAAAAAAAAAAAAAATTAAAAGTCACGCAAATTAGCGCTTTATTTGGCAGTCATACCAAACTGATGCATCTTCTAACAGTTTCCATAAATTGTTTTTTTTTTTTTTTGCGCCTTTTCAGCTTCTGTATGGGATGGAGGATTGTACGTCTAAGGTTGCACAAATGAAGCGTCATTTTTGCCTAAATGTACCTAAAAAATATGGTATAAAAATCTACATTAGCTTTTTTAATTAGTTTATTCACTGAGTACTCTGGAAATGTACATAATTGTTCTGCATATAGAAAAAGGCAAAACTTAAGTACAAGATTATTCAAAGTGCTTTACAGAAAAACATTTAAAGCGTAATGAGAAAAAAATAAATAAATCCGTGAATCCATGTCATATGATTGGTACATCCTAGTTTGAAGTTTCCAGGAATTTTTGTGACAAAATGACAAAAAAAAAAAAAAAAACTTCTGCAACTCAGAGTTTAGATTTCCTTCGCACACGTGCATAGAATGCAATGTATGTTGCACAGACTGACTGCCAGGCCACTAGCGCAGAATCTTTACAAGTACCAAAAAAAAGTACCATTACCCAATCCAGTAATAGATCAGGTTCCTTCACATAGATTTTTTGCATGAAGATGTGTACAGTACATCGACTGAACAGCCGTAAGGTAGTTGTTGCTACATCCCATCTAATAAAGATTGAATTATGTACCATGTGCAGCACATATGCTGCACATGCACAGCATGCCAGATCACAGGTCGAAACACGTTAACCATTCAGCACATGCACGGCGAGCCAGACCATTGTCCAGTCATGTCCCATCTGCACCACATGCATGGTCTGCTAGACCAAAGCAGGGATGCAGAGGGCCACAGAGCACACAACACTGGAGTCCCTAACTCGTCGATATTTGCATGTGAAAGGAAAGTACACATTTAAGAGTTTCACTGTGGTCTCAATCCCCCATGAGTCTGTACCCCGGTCTCCAATTATAATGTCTAATAAGTCATTTAATGTACCAGAATAAAATATTCTGTTTTAATGTCTTTTAAAACGATGTTCCCATCTCATTCCAGGAGCCTTCTTCCCATCTCTGAAACCATCTGAGACTGTGTTTAAGATCGTCTTTTGGCTGGGATACTTCAACAGCTGCATCAACCCAATGATCTACCCCTGCTCCAGCAAAGAGTTCCAGCGGGCTTTCATCCGACTCCTCAGATGTCAGTGTCACCAAAAGCGGAGGGTTCTACGCCGTTTCTACGACCAACGCTGGCGAACAGCTGTGAGGGGAATATCATCAGACCACAGAGGGGATTACACCCCAGGCTATGCTGTGCACGAATCCTGCGGCAGCTCGTTGTTACATAAGAGCAAAGGATGCTCGCTCGGGTTTAAGAGGTGGAGCATTTTTCCCCCACTGCAGAAGTCCTCTTTCCAGTTCAAAGAAAAAGTGAACAATCTGTCCAATAAATTTCGAGGGGGGACAGGAAAAGGCAGCACTGCATCAGTAAGTCGCACTGAAACCGTGGATACAGTCTCCATGGGGATTTACAACTCATGTGAGCAGAGCAGCTATCAGTTCTACGATCTGGCTGAATGCTATGGTCTGAAAGAGACTGACATTTAAGAGCCAAACCCCAGAGAGTCATATATTTATTTTATAAAAAGCCACACTGGACCAACTTGGAAAAAAAAAAATGATTGCACATAAAGTTTGAGGGATAGCTGAAGATCAAAGCTTGATTAAAACAAAAAAAGGACTTTAAAAAGCAAAAATGGAACTATTTCAACTGAGTTTCATTGAAATCAAGCTTTTGGGGAACAAATTGAAGCTTAAACATGTAGCAAACTTCTTAAACTAAATTTTTTATCCATCTGTTCTTTTTTTTTTTTTTTAGGAAAAAAGACACATAATAGACAAACCATCATGGACATCTAATCAAACTCTTTCACAGACGCCGTTTTTTTTTCCGTTCTGTTCCGTTCCGTCATCTTCCGCTTGTTCCGGGGTCGGGTCACGGGGGCAACAGCCTTAAAAGAACAACCCAGGCTTCTCTCACCCCGGCTGCATCCTCCAGCTCACCTGGAAGGATCCCAAGTCGTTCCCCGACCAGCTGTGAGACATAGTCTCTCCAGCGAGTCCGGGGTCTGCCCCTTGGTCTCCTCACAGTGGGACGTGCCCGAAACATCTCACCCACGAGGCACTCAGGGGGCATCCTGACCAGATGCCTGACTCACCCCATCTTGCTCCTCTCGAGCTGGAGGAGGAGCGGCTCGACACCGAGCTCCTCCCGGATGGCAGAGCTCCTCACCCGATCTCTGAGTGAGAGTCCAGCCACCCTGTGGAGGAAGCTCATTTCGGCCGTTTGTATTAGCGATCTCATTCTTTCGGTCACCACCCACAGCTGGTGATCATAGGTGAGGGTGGGAACGTAGATCGACTTGTAAATCGAGAGCTTTGCTTTTCGGATCAGCTCTCTCTTTACCACAACGAACCGATGCAGCATCCTAGTTGTTGTTGATGCCGCACCGATCCGCTTGTCGATCCCCTGGTCCATCCTTCCCCCACTCGTGAACAAGACCCCGAGAAACTTAAACTCCTCCACTTGGGGCAGGACGCTGTCCCTGACCCGCAGGGGGCATTCCACCCTTTTCCGGGCGAGGACCATTGTCTCGGATTTCTCGGAGACCGTTTTTTTTTTTTTTTTTTATTTGATGGTCACACCATATACTCACACAAATGTCCGGTTTTCATATTTTTTTAAGTTTTTCTTTCTTTTTTAAATCAAAGCTAAAATTTAAGGTAAATAGTTCAAATGTACATTTTTGTATTTGTTGTTTGGAGCTCTAAAATCAAGCAAATGTAAACTGTCAGCGTGGTCGTTAATATTTTATTTTTTGTGACAAGGCATTGTGAGATAAGAAGCCAGCAAACAGTACAGACATCGCACAGTATTTATTGTCTTGTATTTTTAAGGTAACCTGGCAGTGTTGCGTACATCTAAGTGTGATCTGCAAAGCTGAGTGAGCATTAATGTGAAAGTTATGCTGTACGTTTTGATGTTTATGTTGAATAAAAGTCTTAAAAATGTGAAAAATTGCCTTAAAAGCCTTTTGAAATGAGAACGTGTAGAATTTGCAGTAAATCACACACTTATCTGCTCAAACCAGACGGTGTCACTGTTGGATGTTTTCCATTTGGATTTAACTTTGATTTGCGTTTGAGGTTACATGATATGTTCAAAAGTTTGTATGAAAATAGTTTAAAAATCTACATATAACAAAAGCTTACAAATTTCCTTCTATCACATTTTTTTCTTTTTTTTTTTTTTGTCAAATTTACTTGGATTGCTTAAGACCAAAAAAAAGAAATATTTAAACAAAAAAGACATGATATGCAAGAATAAATATGTCACCTTCTTAACCGTTCATCCCTCATGGGGATACCGGAGCCCATCCCGGCTAATTCAAGGTGAGGGGCAGGGTACACCCCGAACAGGTCGCCAGTCTGTCGCAGGGCCACACATACACTCATTCCTAGGGGCAATCATGTTGTGGCCAATCAACTTAACATGCATGTTTTTGGAGGGTGGGAGAAAACCGGGGTACCCCAAGAAAACCCATCAGTATGGAGACAATCCATACCCAGAGAGAACATGCAAACTCCACACAGAAAGGCCAGTGTTCCAAGCCTCGTCTCCACCCGGGACACGAACCCCTGTTTCTTCTTGCTGTGAGGCCACTGTGCTACCCACGGTGCCACCGTGCTGCCCTTTATATATATATATGTATATACATACAGTATGCATGTATGTATATATATATATATATATATATATATAAACAAATGTATATACTGTGTGTAAACAACATTTTATTTGTTTTATTTTATTCTATTAAGCTGTACGTTTTGTTCCGTCGTCTTCCGCTTATCCAGAGCCGGGCCGCTGGGGCAACAGTCTCATGCAGGAAGCCCAGGCTTTTGTCACCCCAGCTGCATCCTCCAGTTCTCCCAGGAGGATCCCAAGTTGTTCCCCAGCCAGCTGTGCTACATAGTCTCTCCAGCGGGTCGGGGTTCTGCCTCTTGGTCTCCTCCCGATGGGACGTGGCTGAATCCCCTCACAAGCGAGGCGCTCGGGAGGCATCCTGACCAGATAACCGAACCACCCCATCTGGCTTCTCTCGAACTGGCGGAGGAGCAACACAACACCGAGTTCTTCCTGGATGTCATAACTTCTCACCTGATCTCTGGGCCAGCCACCCTGTGGATGAAGCTTAAATTATGTTTTATTTTGTTCTATTTAGTAGACTCACCTTGCTGCCTACCAACGATGTTGCTGGATACTTGAATTTTCCCACGGGGGTCTGTAAAGTATCTAATATAACAATCAGGTATATGTCATACTGTATATAGTCACGTATACGGTTGCAGTTTTTCAGGATAACAAACCTTTTTTTGTTCAAATTATTTACATATTTTACAAGTCAAATTAGAAGAAAGGGATAAACTGAACTGAAACTGATGCTTAGAGAATAAAAATCCCAATGACGCAGATAAAGACCCAAAAACAAACCAAAAAAAAAAAAAAAACAAGAAACAACAATTTTGAATTCAGTTATATAACACAATTTTTTCTCATTATTCATCGTAAAATGGGCATGAAGCAATCTCCCTTTTGTATTTCTGGGCACATTTTCCCATTTTCTGTAATTATGCAGATTTTAATCCCACTCCTGCAACAAGTACCAGTTGTTTAAATTTCCACACTGTTCCTTCAGTGAGAGACCCTCCACAGTGTGAGCGTGCAAGCGTATGATTTAGGAAGGTGAAAGAACCAGAATAAAAGTGGTGCACATTTTGTGTGTGTGTTTTGGCCAAAGTGCTCCACTTTAACCTGTCCACCCACCTGTTTGGAATCAGATTATCAGCACGCTGCAGTGGGGTCACTGTTTTATTTCTTATGCTTATAAGAAGCATGGAAGATCCTTCTTATTAATGGAGCCGTAACGAAGTTTACA
The DNA here is from genome assembly GCA_902685375.1 of Neostethus bicornis. Classification (NCBI taxonomy): domain Eukaryota; kingdom Metazoa; phylum Chordata; class Actinopteri; order Atheriniformes; family Phallostethidae; genus Neostethus; species Neostethus bicornis. The sequence goes on along the minus strand of LR738542.1, from coordinate 8,047,260 downwards.
GTTGGAAATGTCGACTTGGTTGTTTCTTCTTTGGTCTTGTTTGGACCCAACTTGGTATGTGAAGCTCAAACTGAGCAAAGTCCAAATTTTCTTATTTTAAAGTGTAACTCATGTGTGAAAAGGAGTGATTTTAAAAAAAATGTATTTCAGGTGGAGTCTTGGTGAGACTTTTTTGCTCTCCACTGTTTCTGTAGAAGTTTTCTGATTGACTCTGATTGTTAAATTCTTTTATCTATGAAATTGACTTTTAAAAACACAGCAGGTGAATTTTTTGTTTCACCTCTGTTTTATTGATTTTGAGTTTGGATGAAAAAAGTTTTGTGAGACCCTGATTAGATTAAACACCATAGAAAACAAACAATTTGCTGCTTATATTCAGTTTCTTCTTTCGGCATTTCCCTTCGGGGGTCGCCAGAGCAAGTCAGTTTCTTCACCAACTATCTTCATGTCTTCCTTCACTGTATCCATGAACCTCCTCTTTGGTCTTCCTCTAGTCCTCTTTCCTGGTGGTTCCAAATCCAGCATCCTTTTTCCGATATACTCTCTCTCCTCTGCACATGTCCAAACCATCTCAGTTTGGCCTCTCGGACTTTATCTCCAAAACCTCTAACATGTGTTGTTCCTCTGATGTACTCATTTCTAATCCTGTCCATCCTGGTCACTCCCAGAGAGATCCTCAGCATCTTCATCTCTGCTACCTCCATCTCTGTTTCCTGTCTTTTTCTCAGTGCCACTGTCTCTAGACCAAACAGCATGGCCGGTCTCACCAGGTTTTGTACACTTTCCCTTTAGTTTAAGCTGAAACTCTTCTGTCACACATCACACCTGATACTTTTCTCCACCCTTTCCAGCCTGCCAGCACAAGCTTCTTCACCTGTTTTCCACACTATCCATTGCACTGGACTGTTGATCCTAAGTACTTAAAATCTTCCACCTTTGCTTTTATTCAACTTTTATCCAAATTGCTTATATTCAACTACACAACAGAAATTCAATTTCCCAAATTATTAGTTTATGTACAAATGCAGGAAAATAAACAGTGTTGACAACGTTAATACAAACTTTGTCTGAGAAAACATTTGGTTTTAAATACTGTATATTTAGGTTATTTTTCACAACATTTTTATGCCTTCACCCCCTGAATGTAGAGGGGGTGGATGCATACCCCCTCTACACATGAAGTCCACACATGGTATGACCGCATGTGTGGACTTCCATCTGTGTGTTTTGTGCATTCACAACATTTTTCTGAACACAAGATTTCCCAGTCTTCTGGAAGGATTTCAATTCAACTACCCACAGTTACTCAAAACTTACTATAGATTAATTTATCAAGTTGACTTTCAATCATCAAACAGCAACAAAAAATGCCTGTTCAACTTTATTCAGAATCAAATATAACAAAGCAGACTAAGAATATATTAGACTGGTTTTGAATAGAATCTAACAGAAGAGAATAGTGTAGCGAAATACAAGCACAGAATAAAATAGAACAGAAAAGAATTATTTTATTTATCGTTAATCAGGAACTTTTTCTTGTTGCATCGCGGTAAACGTGGCAAAACTGGGCTTAATGTTTATTCAATGTTTGGGTTTTACATTTATTTAGTTCTTTCCGTGTGTGATAACTCCATCCCAGAAGATGATCCACGAAGACACACTCTGCATCCCATAAACATGAGAAATGCTCTCCTAAAGGAACGGTTGAAGAAGCCGTACAGGAAGGGATTTAGAGATGAGTTGACGTATCCTAACCAGAGGAACAAATCCCACACCACCACCTCAGTGCTGTATTCTATAAATGGATCCACAATATTGAGCGTAAAGAAAGGCATCCAGAAGACAAGAAAAACTCCCATTATGATGCCTAAAGTTTTTGCAGCTTTTCCTTCCCGCTTTAAAGTATTACGGTGTCTCTTTTTCTTGCTTGAGTCTTTTCCCACTCCGGCGGCCATTTGGCTCTCCATGGCACTGATCTGCCTTGCTTGTCTTTTGGCTGCTTTGAAGATCTTCCAGTAAGCCACCAGCATGACGGCCATGGGCAGGTAAAAGGCAACTAAAGAAGCCATGACGGCGTATATCTGGCTGACCAAGAAAACACAAACATCTGCTGGGAGCACCATGTCAACACCGGCGACGTGTAGATCTAGCATGATGGGGCCAAAGGAAATGAGCAAAGGAACTACCCAACAAATGGTGATTAGTAGAGCAACTCGACTGTGGGACATCTTCAGGGAGTAGACGAGGGGATTACAGACAGCATAGTAGCGGTCAAAAGCGATGCAGCTGAGATGGAAAATTGAGGCGGTGCAGAGCATGACGTCGAGACTTGAATGGAGTTTGCAAAACAAAGCACCAAAATACCAGCATCCCTCCACAGTCCGAACCATGCTGTAGGGCATCACCAGCAGCCCAACAAGGCAGTCGGCCACGGCCAGAGACATAACAAAGGAGTTTGTCGGAGATTGTAGTTGTTTGAAGTAGCCGATGGACAAAACAACCAGGAAGTTTCCGACCACCGTGCAGACAATGCCGACAGAGAGGAAGGCGTACAGGAAAGCACGGGATACATGGTTCCTGAATGGAGCACAGGACAGGAGATCAATCTGAAGAGACGAGTTTGCATCTTCACTAACATTTTCCATGATTTGGTCATCCATTAATCCATCCAAAGGAAGGGCGTTGGAGCCAATCCTAATTGAAGCTGGCAAGAGGCACGGTACACCCTGGACAGGTCACCAGTTTATCGAAGGGCCAATGAATTGATCACAACTGTCAAAATATGAAGAACTTGTTAGAGAGAGAAAATATCACAAACTTTGTGCCTTAAAACGTTTTTTTTAGATTCACTCACACAGCATAAGAGACTTTGAAGAAGAGGTTTTGCAAAAACCCAATTTTTTGGAGGTTTCTATCCTGTTTGAACAATATTCCAACAATCAAAACAGTTTTATTTTTGGTTTTATTGGGTAATTTTTAGGAGGTAATTGAGGTAATTGGGAGGAGACGGCAGCTCAGTGGTTAGAGCGTTCGCGCGTGGACCGTAAGTTTGCAAGTTTGCGTCCCACAGAGAGCACGTCTAGGGTCCTTGGAAAAGACACCTAACACCTGCTTCTCCCACCATTGGCGCCATCGAAGGGCAGCCTGCTGCGGTGTAAGGAGTGCAGCACACAAATTTCCCCGGTGAGGGATGAATAGAGTAATTCATTTATTTATTTAATTTGCAAGCTCTTCCATATAATATTCAGATGCTATGCAAACGCTAGGTTGTTGTAAGTAACGACATCCAGGAGCACATTTGGGTTCACTGGTTATGAAACAAGTGGGTTTCTTTTAAATTGAGCAGCGGGCTTACTTATGAATCTCTGAAATGTTAGTTTTAGTTGAGAGATTAAGTCACAGCAGGCTTGGTGAGGATTTCCCTGATGAAGTTTTTCTGTCTGACACACCATCTGTTTACCTGGTCTGATGCTGAGCCAGGTTCCAACCACACAGATGTTGATATGATCAAGATGAAGGCATAAAATGGATTTTTGGTTATTTTTAAAGGAATACCAAATATTCTAAACTTTTAGAATGAATATAAAAAAAATATCTACATTGTCTTGATCGCTTGTTACCATTAAACACGTAAAAAATGAACCCTTAAGAAACAGAGGTGTTAGATAAATTTAAATGAAGTTCTCCCATGTACATTAGACATCAAATTCCATTTAAATTTTGAAAATGATATATTTAGGGTGTAAAAATAGGATTAAAATGACAGCATCAGAGCAAGGAGCACATGTAAAAAAGGAGTAAGAAAGATTTTTAATGAACACCATAGGGACTGTACTGACATGATGAGACATAGAAAAAAATGCTTTGGTTTCTTTTCTTTTTTTTCTCCGTCTTCAACTATTTTGTAGATTTTTGGCTTGAGGGTTGAACTTTCCAACGACTTAGAAGAAAATAATAGAGACTTGTGTTGAACAAGTAGAAATAAAAAAAGCTAAAAAAAAAATAAATATTTCATTCCGTTACGTCATCTTCCGCTCATATGGGGTCGGGTCGCAGTGGCAACAGCCTCAGATGGGAAGCCCAGGCTTTTCTCTCATCCCGGCTGCATCCTCCAGCTCACCCGGAAGGATCCCGAGTCATTCCCCGGCCAGCTGTGAGACATAGTCTCTCCAGCGGGTCCAGGGTCTGCCTCTTGGTCTCCTCCCGGTACGACGAGACCGAAACACCTCACCAGCGAGGCACTCGGGTGGCATGCTGACCAGATGCCCGAACCACCCCGTCTGGTTCCTCTCGACTTGGAGGAGGAGTGGCTCGACACCAAGCTCCTCCCTGATGGCAGAGCTCGTTACCCAATGTCTGAGTGAGAGCCCAGCTACCCTGCGGAGGAAGCTCATTTCGGCCGCTTGTATCTGTGATCTCATTCTTTCGATCACCATCCAGAGCTGGTGACCATAGGTGAGGGTAGGAACGTAGATTGTGGAGCTTTGCTTTTCGCCCTAGCTCTCTTTTTACCACGACACACCGATGCAGCATCCTAGTTATTGCTAACACCGCACCGATCCGCCTGTTGATCTCCGTCTCTATCCTCTCCCCTCTTGTGAACAAGACCCCGAGATACTTAAACTCCTCCAGTTGTATTATTAATATTAATGTATTAAAATACATGTCCATGTACAGGATATACCTAGTTATCTCGATTTGTATACATTTTGTACGTATACAGCCATGTACATGTATATATTTTTTTTGTCTGGTGCAACAATAACTAAAGAGCTACAGCGAGATTGCACCTTTTTCCCCCTCCCTTAACAAGCCAAGTTTTATTAATATCCAAATGAGATGGACACAGAACGGGAGTTTTTAGTTTTCCACCCAAATTTAAAAATACAAGAAGTCAGCAAGGAATTTGGGAATTTGGGAAAACTTAACACACATTGGCTTTTATACTTCACGCCTTTACATTGAAAACCAAAATGCTGGAAGATGGAAAACTCAGAATCATCTTCCCACATCATCATCATTGATCAGGATCACTACGGCTGCTTTCAGCAATACAAAAAGAAACCCCACACAAGTTTTTACAAGAACTTTTTAACTATTAGAACAAAAAAACCTTTAATACAGCAGAAAATGAGTAATATTCAAAAACAGGTGTTGCTAAAATCAGGGGCACATTAAAAAAAAGACCAGTGCAACCTGCTAGACGTTATGCTACAGTTGAGATTTTAATATGCAATAATATTTAAACTTTTTAAATAATACCTCCTAAAAGAAATTTGACATATTTTTTACCTGGATGATTAAAAACCAATGTTTCTTCAGTTTTGTTCGGGTTTTGCAGAAAAGTAAGAGAAAACACACTCTTCTCTAAAAAATAAAAGAACCCCTTGTGTGATTTTTTTTACCTGCTCTTTCATGCTTCAATTATTTTGTCATGTTACAATGCGTTTTTTGGTCAGTTTATTCAGTTATGTGTGCAGAACGTTGTTTATCTGCAAGATTTTGAAGTCCTTTGTAATTTGAATTATGGCATGATACACAATAGTAGATGAAAAAAAAATGTGTGTGTCTGTGTAATGTATTTATAAAGGTATACATAATATATGTTTTTTCAGAGTTGAATCCAAATGTAGGAAATAGTGTGATTTTTTTTTAAATTAAAATACTGTTTGTAGTCAAGCCATAAAATTTTAATTAATGTGTCAAATTTTAATGAATGGGTGAAAAAAAATCAGCAAAATACATTAGCTGCTGGAATTCAAATGTTGATTGCAACACACAATTTTTTTTTACCCTTTGTGTTCAAACTGTTTTGAGTGAGTAAAGAAAAAGAAGAAGAAAAAAGTTTTACTGAGTGTTAAACTCACAAAAATGTTAATAAGTAGAAAAAAATCTTCCTTAATCCTACTCTTATTTTATTTATCAATTAATGAATTTAAGAGCAACGAAGGTGAAAATTAAACAATAATGTTCCGTTTTATTTTGGAATGTTTTAAAATGTTATCCACCTGTACTATATATACGTAAATGTTATTGTATATTTTTATGTGTATATGATTGAAGATAAAAAGGAATAACTCTCACCTTTTCAGAGGAAAGATGATCACCTGTCCTCATTTCTGCATCTCATCGTGTCTCTGGCAACGTTGGCTTTTTGCAGAAAAGAGTGATGTGAGAGGTGGGAGGTGGGCTGTGACAGAACCCATCTGCGGTTCATCCCTGGAAACATAAATTCAGGTTGTTTTTCATTTGCAAACTTTATGATGAAACAGAGACTAATTTAATTTGTTGCAAAAATATTTGTTCATTTTTGGCACAAGTCACTTTATATCGAAAAAAACCCAAAACATTAAACTCCACTGACTTGTTGCAATTCATTTACAACAAAGAACCAAACACACACTTAAAATGTTTTATGGGTTAGGGTTTTTTAAAGTGTGCAGTCAATTGCAACCAGAAACAAGTAAAAAAAGAAGGTCATCTAATCTTTGAGTTAGAGTTAGTCAAAGTTGCATAAACCATCATTTCAGAGTTTAATTTGATGCAACTGTTCGTAAACTTTGAACTTTATCACTTTACCTTATGCGTGAGTTGCTAAATTAAAAATGTATGCTTGAAAATATTTAAATCAGAATTTCAGAAACTAAGAAAAAAGGCTGCAGACACAAGTGAATTAATTAACATGTTATATTTATTAATCAATTACTGAAGTCGAAACATGGATTTAAAAGCGTATATATTTTAACATGGGAACAAATATCTGGTAAACTTAAAAAAAAAAAAAAAAATCCTCTCTTTCATGTGTGTCAGTGTGCAGGAGACCGCAGCCAATCCTGCTGAGCTCCAACACCTTGGGTTTCAGCCAGTGACAGACGTATTTCAAGTGTGGCAGATGTGTTCTAATTAAACATAGGGGGATTTTTTAATGAGGGATACAACAAAAGGTTCAATGATGAATGTTTTTTTTAGACCAGTTATTCATATGTTTAATACATGTGTGCTTAACAAACAGGCCAGACCGATGCACATCTGTTCTTTTGTTCCTGGATTGGAAATGAGAAGACTTTGTTTTATGATTTCTATTTTATTTACAAGAAGGATGAAAAAAGCCACACATCAATAATGATTGCACATTATATTATTTGTCATGTTATAATAATTAGTCGTCTTTTTAACGACTAAAAATGCATCATGTGGAAGTAGGAAGAAATCAATTCAATTCAAATCAATTTGATTTGATTTGAAGCCCAAAATTCCAGAATTTCTGTCTCAATGGGGTTCACATGAAAGATTCAGAAAAATGAAAAACAAGAAAAAAGAGGAATGTATAAACCCAAATACACAGCAAGAAAACTAACTAACAAAAGCTAGCTAGACAATATGAGCACATTCCTGTCCTTAGACTCTCCTTCACGATGAGGAAAAACTCCTAAAAAACCCATCAGTGGAGAAAAATGAGAAACCTCATGGGGATCCACACAAAAGAGAGATCCCTCCCCGGGACAAGTATCCAATGTGTCTAAGATTATTGTTTAAATATTAGCTTATTTTTACTCTACAGCTAATTATCTAAAGAAGTCAATAGATGTTCTTCATCTTGATGGAAACACGGAGGACTCCTCAGCCCAGCGATGCCAAGGATGGGGATGAGTAGATGGATTTCATCCTGATTGAGCGGGGATGATGTGGTGTTTCAAGAAGCTTCATTGTCATTGCATAAAAACAATAAAATTTTGTTTGGTGGCTTTTCAATCAGCTACACATTGTTTTCAGTTAAGCAGAGATACTCTAACATCCAAAAAACTTATAGGTATTGACTCACTCCACTTCTTCCCTGAGTGTATGGTCGTTGTTCTCCTGTTGAGTCTCAGGTACTTGTCATGGCACCAGGCTGGGAGTGTTTGGACCTCCTTCTATATGGAGTTTCATTCTGATCACTGAGCAGTTCAAAAATGGTTGTGTCGTCAGTAAATTTGATGAGGGTGTTAGATCCTTGGAGTGTACAGTGTGTACAAGAGGGGACTACATCATCAGTCCAGCAATGCATGGTCTTAAAATATGAGTTAGACCTGTATGCGGAGGCTTGTGAGAAAAAAAAGGGAAAAAAAGGCTGATTGTCCGAGCTGAGGGGAAAGGTGTTCTTTATAGGCACCAGGTATATCAGCGAATACCTGATCCGATACCTGCCCTTCCTGGTTTTAATTTCACCAAGAAGCACAGTATTTAAGTTTGCATGGTTAAAGTCTCGATCCACAATAATTTAAAAAAAAGCCTTCCGTGTGTTTGTTCTGCAGCCTGCTAATTTGCATGTGAAAAAAGACATTGTATTCCTAAAACTCTATATGAAATAAAACCGAACATCTGTAACCCATACTGTACAACAAACCTGCACATCTAGATGTTCCTCTCTTCTGGACACTTCTGAGCAATTAAAACACACATTTACCCAAAAAAACATGCCTATTAGGATTGTCTCCTGTTGGATGCCTCTCATTCTAACATAAATCAGGAGATAATCTCAGGAAATGTGGGGTACACATCAGCAAAGTCTCCAGTAGGTCATGGGCTTGCACACACGTAAAGGCAATTTAAACTGACCAACAACAATTTGCAGAACAGACTTTGAGATCTAGACTAAAAATTTTGCATTTAATGACTCAAACAATTAAATGAGGACTATTAGTTTTAGGTGGAAAGAGTGTTCTGACGTCAAATATATTTTAATGAACCGACATTAGCACATGATAAAGTAAAAAAAATAGCAAAGAATTGTATTAAAGTACTTGAAAACATGTTCACATAAATTTATAATTTGACAAAAGTATTGAGAAACAGTCACTATGACGTGCAAACATGACTGAATGTGTCACCAAAGGCAATGAGAAAAAATGTAAAATACTTTTATAATTGACAGTTATACAGTTACAGAAAACAAACTTAATGAATGCAACGAGCCAGAGTGGGTGGGCTGTGTTTAGTGGACCGTGACTCAGAAGCCTGCACTGACAAGATTGTAATTAGGGCTGAGGTTTCAAGATCCTCAAGGACTCCAATCCAGGTTTTCATGTGTGTCATTGCTTCATCACAGCTTTTGCACATTACTGAGTTGTTGGGCAGAACTTTGTTGGTAGATGTCTTTAATTTGAGCAGTATTTTAATTAACATTCTTTAGAAAGGCACGACTTTGGATTTCTGAAGTAGGGCATACACATTGCAGCCCTAAAATCTTCATAGTTATTGCTCAACTTTTATTTTCATTAGAAAAAGTTGGATTTATTCAAAGGACTTTGGAACTAGTTGCTGTATCTGAAGGAGCAAAAATACAAAAAAAAAAAAAAAAACCTGGTAAAAATATTTCTTTCCTGCAACAGCCATTCTAAACTCAATTGAGAGCCAGTGGCGTGGACTAACACAGGAGTAATATGTTCTCTCCTTCTACTTCCTACAACAATTTTACTGCTGCATTTTGAACAAGATAAACACTTTTTAGGGAAGATTTAGGGTTACAATAATGCAACCTTTTCGTTCCATCTTCTAAACTGCTTATTCCTAAGGAGGTTGCAGCGGATGCCGGACCCTATCCCAGTGATTTCAGGCATGATACACCCCAAACAGGTCACCAGTCTGCTGCAGCGCCATACACAGACAACCATCCACACATACTCATTCCTAGGGGCAGTTTCGTAGCGCCTAATCAACCCAACAAGGATGTTTTTGGAGGAAACTGGAGTATACAGATGTAGAACATGCAAACTCCTCATAAGAAGGCCGGTGTTTCAAGCCTCGTAGCCAATCCGGGGATCCCTAACATTCTTGCTGTGATGTCACTGTGCTAACCACTGCATCATCCCGTAGTCTAAAATCCAACCTTATTGTAAGAAATGCATGAAAAAGTTTTCAGCACCACTTTTACATAAAATGTTTTGGATTCTAAAAATAAATTTAAAAAAATAAAGTTTTAAACTTTATGTGAGCCTTAAATTAAGAATCCTGGTTAAAGAAAAAAAAAAAAAAAAAAAAAAAACAACCAAAAAAGCCTCACATGTGCATGTTCCGTCATCTTCCGCTTGTTCCGGGGTTGGGTCGTGGGGGCAACAGCCTCAAACGGGAAACCTAGGCCTCTCTCTCCCCGGCTGCATCCTCCAGCTCACCCAGAAGGATCCCAAGTTGTTCCCCAGCCAGCTGTGAGACATAGTCTCTCCAGCAGGTCCGGAGTCCACCCCTTGGTCTCATTCCGGTTGGCAGTGCCTGAAACACCTCACCCGCTAGGCGCTCGGGGGGCATCCTGACCAGATGCCCAAACCACCCCATCTGGCTCCTCTCGACCTGGAGGAGGAGCGGCTCGACACCGAGCTCCTCCCTGATGGCAGTGCTCCTTACCCAATCTCTGAGTGAGAGCCCAGCCACCCTCCGGAGGAAGCTCATTTCGGCCGCTTGTACCCGCGATCTCATTCTTTCGGTCACCACCCACAGCTGGTGACCATAGGTGAGGGTAGGAACGTAGATCGACTTGTAAATCGAGAGCTTCGCTTTTCGGCTCAGCTCTCTCTTTACCACGACGGACCGATGCAGCGTCCTAGTTATTGCAGATGCCGCACCAAACCGCCTTTCTATCTCCCGCTCCATCTTTCCCCCACTCGTGAACAAGACTCTGAGATACTTAAACTCCTCCACTGTTGCATGTCAAAAAACAAATATTATTTGAATAGAATAAAAAGGCACTTCTTTCTTCAAGTACCACTTTTTACCACTAGGGGGAGAAAAAGCCTCAGCTGTGCTCAAAAGAAAAAATTGAATTTTATCAGAGACTACAAAGGCAGCCTTTTGGGCGCCATTGATTTAAAAAGATGTTAATTTAACGTCAAAATACAATGAAAAACAATGTTTTCTCATCAATATCCACTACCAACTAATGCCCCCATACCATCCACTTTGGAGGAGCAGAGAGTGCTAAGTTATGGCAGTTGTAAGTACATAAATTTAAAGAAAAAAAACACGATTTTGTCAATGGCGGGAAAATGTCAATAGTACCATTAAAACTGTAGTGCTTTTACCCACGTCACTAAAACCCGGAAGTCGGTCAATTTGGAAGCACACATCAGGATGAAACAACCGACAACACAAGTTTTTTCTTCATTTTTTTCTTTTTATCGTGCTATTAATACTTGGTATTAGTTTCCCTCCATCATTAGTGTGATATGTGGAAGAATACCGGAAGCGGAAGAAAAGAGCTTGTGTTTAGAAAAACTACAGTTGATTTAATTGAATTGAGAGTTTATTTTGAACAGATGCAACAACAGGAATTTCTTCATTATTTGTACAAAATACAAAACTAAAAAGGGAATGTAAAGAAGAGAACTTGTTTGAACCCAAACTATCTTCCTAGTAAACAATCCTGCCTTAAACATCCTGATTGGTTTTTCATGTGACGTTAACCCGGAAGTAAGCATCAGTTATTTAAAGGCATCCATTCTGCAGCAGAGTAGAAACTTGGAGTGAAAATACGGTCATTCACAATGTCTGGGTACGTTATTACGGGGTGGAGACGGTGGCCGCGTGGTTAGCGCGTTCGCCCGCGTCCCACGGAGAGCACGTCTAGGGTCTTTGGAGAAGACACCTAGCCCCCACTTCTCCCACCATTGGCGCCGTTGAAGGGCAGCCTGCTGCGGTGTAAGGAGTGCAGCAAACAAATTTCCCCGATGAGGGATGAATAGAGTAATTCAAAATAAAAAAATAAAAAAAATTACAGTTATCAAATAAATGATTTGGAATTACATAAGGATTTGTGGATTTGGAGAAGGCATTCGATCGTGTCCCTAGGGGACTCCTGTGGGGGGTGCTCCGGGAGTATGGAGTACGGGCTGTCCGATCTTTGTACGACCGGAGCCAGAGCTTGGTCCGTATAGCTGGCAGTATGTCGATTCCATTTACAGTGAGAGTTGGTCTCCGCCAAGGCTGCCCTTTGTCACCGATTCTGTTCATCACCTTTATGGACGGAATATCTAGGCGCAGCCGAGGCGTTGGAGGTATCCAGTTTGGTGACCTCAGGATCGGATCTCTGCTTTTTGCGGATGATGTGGTCCTGTTGGCTTCATCAGGCCGTCATCTCCAGCTCTCACTGGATCGATTTCCTGCTGAGTGTGAAGCGGCCGGATGGGAATTAGCGCCTCCAAATCCGAGACCATGGTCCTCGCCCGGAAAAGGGTGGAATGCCCCTTGCGGGATGGGGACAGGGTCTTGCCCCAAGTGGAGGAGTTTAAGTATCTCGGGGTCTTGTTCACGAGTGGGGGAAGGATGGAGCGGGAGATCGACAGGCGGATCGGTGTGGCATCAGCAATAACTAGGACGCTGCATCGGTCCGTCGTGGTAACGAGAGAGCTGAGCCGAAAAGCAAAGCTCTCGATTTACAAGTCGATCTACGTTCCTACCCTCACCTATGGTCACCAGCTGTGGGTGGTGACCGAAAGAATGAGATCGCGGGTACAAGCGCCTGAAATGAGCTTCCTCTGCAGGGTGGCTGGGCTCTCACATAGAGATCGGGTGAGGAGCTCTGCCATCCGGGAGGAGCTCGGTGTCGAGCCGCTCCTCCTCCAGGTCGAGAGGAGCCAGATGGGGTGGTTCGGGCATCTGGTCAGGATGCCCCCCAAGCACCTCGCAGGCGAGGTGTTTCGGGCACGTCCCACCGGGAGGAGACCAAGGGGCAGACCCCGGACCCGCTGGAGAGACTATGTCTCACAGCTGGCCGGGGAACGACTTGGGATCTTTCCAGGTGAGCTAGAGGATGCGGCCAGGGAGAGAGAGGCCTGGGCTGCCCGTTTGAGGCTGTTGCCCCTGCGACCCGACCCCGGAACAAGCGGATGATGACGGAACGGAATTATATAAGGATCTTCTCCTCCAATCAACTGTAGTTTTTTTTTAAATATTGTCTCTTTTCTTTCACTCCAAGTCCAACCAATTTTCTGCCAAATCTGCCATGGCATTCTTGCACCTCTGAATAGCACCACAAGATGAAAAAAATACTGCTTTGTCGATAGTTTCATACTGATCAATGCCTGATCTTGTCAGGATCCCCTCACCTGCCACCAGAGGGAGCCCTGGACCTTCCTCTCTCACATGGATTCCAACCCTATCCTGAACACCTGGGTGATTAGCATAATATCAATCAGCTGTGCATTGTCAGCCTGCTGCCTATATAAAGAAAATCACCCCACTCTTTCTTGCAAGGTCATACCATCCCTTCCAGCCAGGTCTCCCTGGTTGCATGACCAAGATCACATTCTGAACAATAACCTCTTGCCATGCCACCAAAACTTGTTTTTCTTTCACAGCATTACTGGACTGCCATTCACAAATTAACCATGTTTTCTGTCGTGAAATTGGTCCTCCTTTTTCCACCTGCACACTGCTTCTTGACAGATCTATGCCTCCAAAATGTCCGACACCTAGGTTGGTGGCTTCATATGAAAGCTTCTGGAAACAAAAAAATGAGGAACTGACGAATCCTCATTTTGGGTATGTGTGCTTTTTGTTAAACTTTATTTTATCCACCTCCACTAATTAGAAGCTACTACACTTCAATACAAGAAATTGTGTTCCCTGGACCTACATTTTTGGTACATTTTTACTTTCAATCATTCTTGATAAAGGATTATGTTATTCATTATTGTTCAATGGTTGGGTTTAACATTTATGTTAATCTTATCTTATGTTTACTTTTCTTATTCTTCTACCAACTATATCTAGTGGTTTAGTTATATTGAGGTTGTAATTTATAATGACCATAAGAAATTGACTCACTCTCTCTGGGAGTGACCAAGATGGACAGGATTAGAAATGAGTATATCATGGGAAAAGCACATGTTAGAGGTTTAGTAGATAAAGTCCGAGAGGCCAGACTAAGATGGTTTGAACATGTGCAGAGGAGAGAGAGAGTACATCGGAAGAAGGATGCTGGGTTTGGAACCACCAGGAAAGAGGCCTAGAGGAAGACCAAAGAGGAGGTTCATGGACGCAGTGAAGAAGTCATGAAGATAGTTGGTGTGACCAAAGAGGATACAGCAGATAGGGTTAGATGGAAGAAACTGACTTATTGTTGCGACCCCTGAAGGGAAATGCCAAAAGAAGAAGAAATAGACCAATAATTACAGAAAATAAAATCCCTCATAAATAAGAATAACTTTTCTTTTTCATTTGTTAATTTTTTTTGTACTGCTTGTCTTCAGAATTACAAAAAGTAATGGACAATTGGATAGTGGAGAAATGTGATAACATCATCCCAAAGACATCGTTTTTGTTTTATATTTTAAGGGGGAATTGTCTTGTATCCAGACGTCTGTATTTTTCAAAGTTGCAAACAAAATGTTATACATTTCAGGAGTATACTGAAAATAGGCCAGAAGCTGCCTGACATGTATAAGACAGGCGTAACTGCTCCTTTTAAAGGGCCCATCTCATGCAAAATAACTTTTCACATTGTATCCAATGCACATACACACGCAAAATGTGGGTTTTGCAACATGCATTACACGATAGTTATGAAAATATATTGATTTGGTGGAGCGCAGTCACAGACCCGGAACTATGAAAGGCCGGGTATTGCTCTTCCCCCCGCCCGTCCTGAGAAAGTACAAGCTCCGCCCTCTGCTCTCACTGAGACGCTATTCCTCCACCCATCTCTGAGCGGGAGGGGGAAGGCAGGCGTAAACGTGCGTAGCGGTTTGGTAGCATCTGAAATAAGATTTTATCATGTCGATTCATCCAAAAAGCGTGTTTCAAGCAAGAAAATAAAAAAGACGCAGAGCAGCGAACCAGCCTGTATATCGGACGTTGAAAGCGAGTTTGTTAGGGCGTAAGGCCGGAGTAGAGGTGGGTGAGGAGGGCGGGCGGGTGGTGAGCAGGGAGGGTTTGCTGCGGAGGGGGGCGTGTGCGAAGTCCGTCCTGGCTACGTCAAATGCGTCGTACTTTAGACAGCCGCGTCATACTTTAGACCTCTGCTCATTTGTTGTTTTGTCTGAGCGTACCAGAAATCCACAGCAATTTGTGAAAAACGGGCTAAATCAATCTAGAAACCCCTTTGGTGACAAATACAAGGCCCGGTCATCACTCTTACAAGGTAGAAAACTCTGGAAAGTCGATTTTGCATGAGATGGGCCCTTTGAATATAGACTAGATGTGATCTTGTTCAATGCAGCAGCTAAAAACAAGCATAATTTTAATAAAGTCGCCTACATCTAGTCATTTTCTGCAACTGCACAAAGTTGTATCAAAGAGGGACTCTCTGCCAAAAAGTGACCAGTCCGTTAAGGTGAGTTGATTTGTTCGTTTTTTTTTGTTTAGTTTTTTTTTTACTTTGAAACTTTTAATCATGAAGGCTTATTTATGTATTTGAAGGCATTTTGATGGCAGGCTAATATAGACATATACAGGATGTGTTGACTTCTTTATAAGGCTTATATAAAGATTTATATAAGGCTTATAAGTTTTTGCCGCTCCAGGCGTCTTTGCGGTTTTTCTTGTTATTTTGCTCCAATAATGCTCTTTCATCATTTTGGGTTGCCGATCCCGGGGCTACATTATACCAAGACTGAAAGAAGAAAATGAGCTCAAATCAGGTAAGCACTTTAGTTAATGCAATCATTTGTCCATAAATGATGATTATATGTGAGGACATTTTTAGCCCACTTGCTTTTGTCTGTATTAATAGCAACATTATTTTGATATTCAGTTGCTATCAATTACTACCTTATTTTATAGGTGTGTGGAGTTTGCCATTGTTGTGTTAGACTATCCAGTAAGCAGTCAACGTAATGTTAAATGACCATTGCTTATGCTAATTAGTCCCCACAAACGGCATTCTTATTGTTTTACAAAAAGAGTGGCAATCATGCTAGAGGAAGTTCTTTGAATATGTGCTCTGTGTTTACATGACACTTAAATTGCTCACTGGGCTTTTGCTGTGGCGACCACTGAAGGGATAAGCCGAAAGGAGAAGAAGATATACTTTGTCATCGATCAACACAACTATCATTGATCAACACATTAATTTCAGCATGTATCATCCGGATGTCTGAATATCAGATAAAAGTAACATTTTGAAACGTTTAATGGAGCTTGAACAAGGTGAGTCTTGTACTTACTAGCATTAGCTAGGATGCTAATTTCAGTCTGACCAAATTCGGAGGCTTGAACAATTTCATTGCTTTTAATATCCTTCACACTTTTTCAAGTTTAGGTAATGCTTGTGGTACTTTTACTTTGTAGTTTTTATTCAAGTCTGTTGATGTGTCGGTAAATTGTTTCATTGTGATATCTTTGCGATGAACTAAACTACATATCACCTGATGAGAAAATTATCAACGCACAGAAGAACACCTCCTGCTGAGATACTTCTGCTGTCTCACTTCAGACAAGAAAAAGACACTTCAGGTCCCTGGTTACACCAAACCACACAAGCTGCCAATGTAGTGGAAACCAGTCCTGTTGAGAACCAATGAATAAGGCCAATTGTTCACTTCGAAAGTAAATAGAAAAATTTGAGGTAAGTGGAAGTTTTTGAAAATAAATTGTTTTAAGTAGCACAAATGATAGTAATTTGCTAGTAATGTGGATAATTTAAAATCCTTTTTAAATTTTCACTCCACTGAGTTGTTTCCCCTACTTCTCAATTAATTCAATAATAAAAAATTATTAAAAATTAATTCATTTTTCTGAACCGGTTATTCTGTGACGGGTTGCATGGGGTGCCAGAATCTATCCCGGCTGGTTCAAGGTGAGAGGCAAGGTACACCCCGAACAGGTCGCCAGTCTGTCACGGAACTCGGAAAAAATAATTGTATTTTCTGCACTACAAGGCACATCGGCTTAAAAGGTGCACTTCCAATAAACTGCCTAGTTAAAACTTTTTATATGTAGGATGCACTGTAAAGCTACCATAGTAGCTGGTATTGTTTTATGCATTGCATAGTGACTGTAGAGACATGTTTACTTGTTGATCTCTTTTCAAGGACCTACTATACAAGTTTGTCCTCCATCTGTGCTCATCTCGCTTTGTCTTCATCCTCTTTTGGCATTTCCCTTCAGGGGTTGCCACAGCAAGTCAGTTTCTTCCATCTAATCCTATCTGCTGCATTCTTTTCGGTCACACCAATTATCTTCATGTCTTCCTTCACTGTGTCCATGAACCTCCTCTTTGGCCTTCCTCTATTCCAGCATCCAGCATCCTTCTTCCGATGTAAGTGGCAAAAATTGTGAAAAATAGAAACGCATTTACTGGAAACTACTTGAAAGTAAACCCATTTTCCAATGAGCAAATACTTTCTTTCTTTTACTTGGACTTTTACTAAATCTTGATTGTGCTCAACTTTATTCTATTCCTGCTTCCTTTCTATCTTTGTTTCTTTGGATCTTTCTGAGCAGTATTTCTCTCTCATTGTAACATGTAAAACGAATGCTCTTGTGCAAAGATGTTTAATGCCTTAAAATCAGTGCACATTAATGGAAACACAGAAGAGTTCATTGAAATAAAACAGATAATGCTCTTAAAACAAGTTCTATAGAGCAAAACGAATCAATGAGTAAAATTATTCTTGACTCCATGCAGCCCCCTGCTGGGTTACAATTCTTATTACAAATACAATGTTCAATAAAAGCAAGAAATCAGCCACAATTAAAATATAAACTCCAACTATTCCTTCATTAGCAACTGTCATCTTGGCTAAGAATAACAAACCCCCTCTTACATGTTTGAACATGTTGACTCATTTACGGATTCATTATGTGTAGAATTCAGTCATTTCTGTGTTTTTATAACAAGTGTGGTTTTTGTGAAATGTATACAATAATATATAATAGTGGAGGATTTTAAGTATCTCGGGGTCTTGTTCACGAGTGGGGGAAGGATGGAGTGGGAGATCGACAGGCGGATCGGTGCGGCATCAGCAATAACTAGGACGCTGCATCGTCCGTCGTGGTAAAGAGAGAGCGAAGCTGAAAAGCAAAGCTCTTGATTTACAAGTCGATCTACGCTCCTACCAGCTGTGGGTGGTGACCGAAAGAATGAGATAGCAGGTACAAGCGGCCGAAATGAGCTTCCTCCGCAGGGTGGCTGGGCTCTCACTCAGAGATCAGGTGAGGCGCTCTGCCATCCAGGAGGAGCTCGGTGTCGAGCCGCTCCTCCTCCAGAGGAGCCAGATGGGGTGGTTCGGGCATCTGGTCAGGATGCCCCCCGAGCGCCTCACGGGCAATGTGTTTCGGGCACGTCACACCGGGAGGAGACCAAGGGGCAGACCCTGAACCTGCTGGAGAGACTATGTCTCACAGTTGGCCGGGGAACGACTTGGGATCCTTCCGGGTGAGCTGGAGAATGCAGCCGGGGTGAGAGAGGCCTGGGCTGCCTGTTTGAGGCTGTTGCCCCCGCCACCCGATACCGGAACAAGCGGAAGATGACGGAACGGAATATATAATAGACCACAGGGATTATCAGAAGCATAGTTAAACAATAATAGTAGTAAAAGATGGTAATTTTTTCCTTGGTTTGCTTCAATGATGGCTTCTATTGTTTCTGTTTGAACAAACTAGCCTATTTTTTTTTTCAACGATGACAAAGAGATCATCCACAAAACCTCAACAATCCATTTGTTTTTGTTTTTTTTTTTTTTTTGTTTTTTTCATTTTTCAGATTCGAAGTGATGCTTTTCAGCATGTAGCTTTGTTTGACCTCTCTATTAACCTAGAAGTACATAGACAGTAAGTCCATGTATCATTCTTTTATATAGTTAAAGATAGGTTTGAAACTAACCGTAATTTGTGAATCAAATATGACTGAATGTGAAAAGAGATTTTTTTCAGATTAACAGTGAGACATCAACATACTTGTGCAACTTACGTATGTGACAAGTTTGTCTTTTAGGCACAGTAGCGTAGTGGTTAGCACAGGGGCCTCATAGCAAGAAGGTCGGGGTTTGAATCCTGGGTGGAGACGAGACTTGGAATACTAGCCTTTCTGTGTGGAGTTTGCATGTTCTCCCTATGTCTGCGTGGATTTTCTTTGGTTACTCTGGTTTCCTCCCACCCTCCAAAAACACGCATGCTAGGTTGATTGGCCTGTACCAAATTGCCCCAAAGAGTAGTGTGTGGGTGAATGGTTGTATGTGTGTGGCCCTGCGACAGACAGGCGACCTGCTCAGGGTGTACCCGGTATCTCGCCTTAAATCAGCCAGGATAGGCTCCAGCATCCCCCACAACCCGTAAGGAATAAGTGGTCCAGAAGATGAAATGAAAAAAGTTTTCTCTGTTCTAAAACATTGATTTGTCTTGCAAAGTTCTTTGATCTTTGAAGGTTGCTTCAAAAATCGAAAAGGTTTCTTTTGATTTTTGACTGATAACTGCTTTTAATGTTTATACACCGAACATTTAAATGCAATTTATTTTTATTTTTATTTTTTTTTATTCCTAGAGGAAAATACTATATATTTTCGCAGTGGTGGATGAAGTAATCACTTTTTGTACTTAAGTAAAAGTACAGATAATTAGGCAAAAAATTTACTTAAGTAAAAGTAAAAGTACCAATAAAAAAAATCTACTTAAGTAAAAGTACAAAAGTAGTTGGTGTAAATTGTACTTTTTAAGTAAAAAGTAAAAGTATTTGACCATAATTCAAATGTTTTTTGTGCTGTATGATGTCGCCATGGTAACCAGGATAAATACTCTGCAGGGGCGTGACCCCTCTCTCCCGCCTCTTTTGGTCCACAAAAAATAAATAAATACTTAAATTAAAAGGCAAGGGGACAAGTCAAGCTATCCCATAGAAGGGCCAGTGAATGGGCCGCCAAAACGGAGGAAAATGACACTAATTTTTAAAAATGTTTTGGGGGGAGGCCCCCAGTCACTATATATTGCCTTTGTCAAAGCCCCACCCCCTTTGGAAAATTCTAGATCCGCCCCTGCTCTGTGTAATGATGGCTCAACTTTTTATTTAAAAGTAAACACAACGAACAACGATCTTCTGACATTTTTTAATTTGTACTATATTTGATGTTAGGTTTTTGGCGCTGAATGAATGCAGAAAATGTTTCTCGATTCATTACTTCTTCTCCCGATCAACTGCTTCTTTTGATTTTGGCGATATGGCTTCAAGATGCACTAAAAAAAAACCTGTGTATTTTTCAAATTCCTGAACGAAAATGTAACAAAAAATGTAAAACACACTTTTAAAAAGTAGCGGAGTAAAAGTACAAATATTTGCTTTAAAAATGTAGTGAAGTAAAAGTACCGGTCTTAAATTTTATTGAAGTAAAGTACAGATACACAATTTTTTTACTTAAGTACAGTAACGAAGTACATTTACTTCGTTACAATCCACCACTGTATTTTCGTAATTCATTTTTTTTAGAATGAGAGGTCCTATTACTTTAATATTATTTTAAAAAATAATTAAAATACATAATTCATATACGTCTTACAAACAAAAATCTTGAAACACCAATGTGCATATTTCAAAGATACATTTTATTTGATTTTTGATTACATGTGTGGTTAAATAGATTCATTTTTCTAAAACATACATAAAATTTTACAGTATAGGCATATAAACAATCAATTATGTACTTCATTGCCTGTTGTTAGGAGAGACTTGCCAAAGCATTTGGAATTTGATTTAAAAACAGTGTGCAATTTTCACTCGACACTTGTGATCTCATCATAATATACCCTTCAAGGTAACTTGCTAAAATCATAGTCAGGGTTATTATGCTTAGAAGTGTAGATTCCAAAAATGGAACAAAATCGGTTGTTTTGAAACAAGACAGTAATTATCTCAAACATCAAGATCATAAACTTTCATAATGCGACACTGAATAATTGGCGGTCCTCTTAAATAACAAAATGTTTCCTTCAACACCGACTTTGAACGATAGATTGCTTCAAACTAAGTCACATAATACTTTTAATACAAAATAAATATATCTTTCTGACTTCTTTAACATTTATTTAAACTGTGCAGCGCTCAAATCAAAGAAAATGGATTTTAAGAAAAAAAAGACACTAAATACTTTGACTAGTAAATTAAATAAATCATGTTATATATATATAAGGAAAAATACTATAATGTTTGATACAAAGCATTTTTTTTCAAGTTAATGTTTTGGTAAATTTCATACTGCACATAATTACTTATTTGTTTACTTCTTTGTTTCTTGGTACATGTATTGCATCATAGTTGGTATAGTGGCTTCATATTATAGTGAAAGACCACTGTAGCATTACAGAATCACTCATAGCCACTAAGAGCCAATCAGCAGCTGTGACACAGCCACGACAGCTAGTGAAAACATGGTCCAAGTACCGACAGTGGGTAGTGGAGGACTGCTTGATGCTGTAGTTCCATTTATTGTGTTTGCAGATGTTGTCGGTGCTGAGGTGGTTGTAGTTGTCTGTGTTGATTCTGATATTGTGAAAAAAAAAAAACAATCAGCACACAATGAAAACTATTTTAACAAATATTAATTTTTCACTCCATGAAATTATGGATTTCTCAAGTTTGTGTTATTTCCTCTTAACAAATTTTTAAATGTAACAAAATGCTGTGAAATAGGTATAAATGAAACTTTCAAAGATGAAGAAAACTTTACCTGCTGTAACAGAGCCTGTTACAAGATTGAGAGTTGTGTTGGAAAGTTCTCGGTTAAAGTCGCTAGTGGCATTCGTTGCTTCAGGAACCACAGAAGTATTTTTGTATACTAGAGTCATGTTGACAACTACTGATCCATTCCTGTTGTGCCAAACAAAAAAAAATAGTTCAAAACTAATCAAACAAAAATACCACCGTGTGTTAAAGTTTTTGAGACAACTTACGTGAAAAAGTTAACAATAGAGCGAGAATAGTTTGATCCATAGAGTTTGTTACCAATTATGTTTATCTGAAAAATAAGTATTAGAGAATATTAATTAAAAAAATCATAAAAAATTGTCAGTAAATTCCAAAACATCCATAGGTTTTCTAAAAATTTAGACTCATTTTGAAACTGTGTAACCTTTAGAAAAAGCCCGTTGATTAAAATTTTGACATTTTAGAGGAATAACACAACATTGCACTTCAATTACTTTAAATGGGAATATGATGGAAATATGTAACTTTGTAACCAATTATGAACAGACATCCACATAGGACATCATTTTATTGGAAACTTCATTAAAAAGACACAGTAAAGGCCAACATATCACAACAAACTTAAGTACCACATAGAATCTAATTAATTTGTCGAATGAGAAGCCCTGCACAAAACACATATTTCATCACTTGTGTCATAAAAACAGTAAAGGTAGAAAATTGTTGCCTTCATGTTTATATTAGCTATTACATAAGACTAGTGCATAAAGGCTTAAATTTGTTTTCTTACCTCTTTAATTACTTTTATTGCAAGGCTTTTGAAACCGGATGAGGATTTGTTTTCGAGATCTGATGTGAAGGTTTGGTTTAGACGGAACCTAAGGCCAAGGGTTCCTTCATTAGCTGTCGGAGGATCTGTTTGTGGTGCAGTCGTTGCTGCTGCAGTCGTCGCTGTAGTAGTTGTTGCTGCAGTTGTTGTTGTTGCTGCAGTTGTTGTTGCTGCAGTTGTTGTTGCTGCAGTTGTTGTTGCTGCAGTCGTTGCATTGGCAGTGGTGACAGCTGTACCCGAACAAATCGCAAATAGGGTATATTATTATGATTTTTTTTTATATGGCAAATAGGTATACTGAAAAATAGAAAGATTAGTAGGTAGGTGAATGTATGTAAGTGTGAATGGATAGATGAATGGATTGATAGATAGACAGACAGATAGATATGACAAGATGCTTCAAAAACATTGACCGCAATGGTGATGTTGGGCTTTTAAATACCTGTTGTGGTAGGTGCTTCAGTGGCATTAACACCTACAAAAAAGTCACAGTTCAAGTTATTTTTGTTTAGTATGTTTAACATTTAGCTGTGATCATTTCATAGGAAACTCAAAAGAATTCTTACTTGTTGCTGCAATACTTGTTTGATTCACATCACCCAGGGTGCTATTTGCCGTAGCGTTGGCTGCTGCCTCCCTAAGAGCAACTTCTACATCAGTGGTTTCTGGCACTGAGGTGGCATTGTTAAATACCAGTTCAGAATCAACCACAATCGAACCGGGACTGTAAAAAACAAACAAACAAACATGGTATTATTACCTTTTGTGATAAAATAAATGAAAAGACAATTACCAAACTCCTGTTTCATAATTAAAACAAAACAAACAAAAAAAAAAAAACTGAGCAAATAAACATTTTTTCATGTGTAAAATTGTCATGAATCACCACTTATTATTTCTGAGAACTTAAGAAAAAGTTTGAAAGGCAAAAATGTCGTGAGGATATGACAATTTAAACCACTGTGTATTTTTTCTGCAATGTACCTGAAGAAAAGAATTATGACTCTCAAGAAACGAGACCCATATCTCAGCCGATAGATTCCAAAAAGCTTGAAGGAAACAATGACAAAACATTGTGTTAAAACAGTCCAGTGTGTTGTAATATATTGTTAACATAAAGCCGTGACTCTAAATATAAAAAATTAACTAATTAAAATGATGTTTTGTAAGCTCAACAATTTTTTAAAAAGGAAGTTTATTAACTCTTACCGCTGTGGATACTTCAGTTTCCAGCTCCTTGTATTCAGTGGATTGTTTGTCTGAGAATTTTGAGTTAAAGGTTCGACGTAACCTAAATCCCAGTTTGACTTTGGTATCTGGTGGTGCGGCCACTGTTGTGGTGGTAGTAGTAGTAGTAGTAGTAGTAGTAGTTGTAGTAGGAGCTGTAGTGGCGGGAGTTGTAGTAGTAATTGCAGTAGTAGGAGGTGTAGTCACAACTGCTGGTGAAGTGACTGTAGCCGGTAGAGTTGTTGTGGTGATCGGAGCTGATGTGGTCGTAACAGCTGGAGATGTCACTGTGAGAGTTGGTGAAGTTTCATTAAGACGAGAAGTTGTTGCAGTGAGAGGTGAAGATGTTGTAATGATAGAAGGTGATGTCACGGTGACAGGTGGAGTAGTTGTACCCAGTGCTGGTGATGTAGTGACTGCAGGAGTGGTTGTATCAAGAGTTGGTGATGTAGTGAATGCAGGAGAAGTTGTATCCAGTGCTGTTGATGTAGAAACTGCAGGAGTAGTTGTATCCAGTGCTGATGATGTAGTGACTGTGGGGGTAGTTGTATCGAGTACTGGTGATGTGGTGAATGCAGGAGTAGTTGTATCCAGAGCTGGTGATGTAGTAAATGCAGGAGTAGTTGTTTCCAGTGCTGGAGATGTTGTCAATGCAGGGCTAGTTGTTCCCAGTACTGGCGATGTGGTGAATGCAGGAGTAGTTGTATCCAGTGCTGGTGATGTAGTGACTGCAGGAGTTGTTGTTTCCAGTGCTGGTGATGTAGTGAATGTAGGAGAAGTTGTTTCCACTGCTGGTGATGTAGTGAATGCAGGAGTAGTTGTTTCCATTGCAGGTGATGTAGTGAATGCAGGAGTAGTTGTATCCAGTGTTGGTGATGTAGTGAATGCAGTAGTAGTTGTTTCCATTGCAGGTGATGTAGTGAATGCAGGAGTAGTTGTTTCCATTGCAGGTGATGTAGTGAATGCAGGAGTAGTTGTTTCCAGTGCTGGTGATGTAGTGACTGCAGGAGTTGTTGTTTCCAGTGCTGGTGATGTGGTAAATGCAGGGCTAGTTGTTCCCAGTACTGGGGATGTGGTGAATGCAGGAGTAGTTGTATCCTGCCCTGATGGTGTAGTGACTGCGGGAGTGGTTGGTTCTTGTGCTGGTGATATAGTGAAAGCAGGTGAAATCATGCTGACTGGTGTAGTTGTTGTCAAGATCATTAGTAGAATTAAAAATTGGACAATGTGGATTTAACAACAAAGCAAAGTATTATTTGGGCAAAAATGCATTTAGTTTAACAGATCAATGTCCACAATTTAAAGTTACTTTTATATCGTTTCTTTGTGCTGTTCAACTAAGAATTAGTGAATAATAATGTTTTTTTTTATGTTGTGTCAATAGAGAAACAAAAAATTATATTTGAAACTTTCATCCAAATGAAATATACACATATAATGTAGGTACACACACAGTCGGCTCTGTCGGATGGATAGATGCATGGATTGACAGAATGATAGACAGACAGACAGATAGATATGACAAGATGCTTAAAAAACATTGACCGCAATGGGAATGTTGGGCTTTTAAATACCTGTTGTGGTAGGTGCTTCGGTGGCATTAACACCTACAAAAAAGTCACAGTTCAAGTTATTTTTTGTTTAGTATGTTTAACATTTAGCTGTGATCATTTCATAGGAAACTCAAAAGAATTCTTACTTGTTGCTGCAATACTTGTTTGATTCACATCACCCAGGGTGCTATTTGCCGTAGCGTTGGCTGCTGCCTCCCTAAGAGCAACTTCTACATCAGTGGTTTCTGGCACTGAGGTGGCATTGTTAAATACCAGTTCAGAATCAACCACAATCGAACCTGGACTGTAAAAAACAAACAAACAAACATGGTATTATAACCTTTTGTGATAAAATAAATGAAAAGACAATTACCAAACTCCTGTTTCATAATTAAAACAAAACAAATAAAAAACAAAAAACTGAGCAAATAAACATTTTTTCATGTCTAAAATTGTCATGAATCACCACTTATTATTTCTGAGAACTTAAGAAAAAGTTTGAAAGGCAAAAATGTCGTGAGGATATGACAATTTAAACCACTGTGTATTTTTTCTGCAATGTACCTGAAGAAAAGAATTATGACTCTCAGGAAACGAGACCCATATCTCAGCCGATAGATTCCAAAAAGCTTGAAGGAAACAATGACAAAACATTGTGTTAAAACAGTCCAGTGTGTTGTAATATATTGTTAACATAAAGCCGTGACTCTAAATATAAAAAATTAACTAATTAAAATGATGTTTTGTAAGCTCAACAATTTTTTAAATAGGAAGTTTATTAACTCTTACCACTGTGGATACTTCAGTTTCCAGCTCCTTGTATTCAGTGGATTGTTTGTCTGAGAATTTTGAGTTAAAGGTTCGACGTAACCTAAATCCCAGTTTGACTTTGGTATCTGGTGGTGCGGCCACTGTTGTGGTGGTAGTAGTAGTAGTAGTAGTAGTAATTGCAGTAGTAGGAGGTGTAGTCACAACTGCTGGTGAAGTGACTGTAGCCGGTAGAGTTGTTGTGGTGATCGGAGCTGATGTGGTCGTAACAGCTGGAGATGTCACTGTGAGAGTTGGTGAAGTTTCATTAAGACGAGAAGTTGTTGCAGTGAGAGGTGAAGATGTTGTAATGATAGAAGGTGATGTCACTGTGACAGTTGGAGTAGTCGTACCCAGTGCTGGTGATGTAGTGACTGCAGGAGTGGTTGTATCAAGAGTTGGTGATGTAGTGAATGCAGGAGAAGTTGTATCCAGTGCTGTTGATGTAAAGACTGCTGGAGTAGTTGTATCCAGTGATGGTGATGTAGTGACTGTGGGGGTAGTTGTATCCAGTACTGGTGATGTAGTGAATGCAGGAGTAGTTGTATCCAGAGCTGGTGATGTAGTGAATGCAGGAGTAGTTGTATCCAGGGCTGGTGATGTAGTAAATGCAGGATTAGTCGTTTCCAGTGCCTGAGATGTAGTAAATGCGGGGCTAGTTGTTCCCTGTACTGGCGATGTGGTGAATGCAGGAGTAGATGTATCCAGAGCTGGTGATGTAGTGAATGTAGGAGAAGTTGTTTCCAGCGCTGGTGATGTGGTGAATGTAGGAGTAGTTGTTTCCATCGCTGGTGATGTAGTGAATGCTGGAGTAGTTGTATCCAGAGCTGGTGATGTAGTGAATGTAGGAGAAGTTGTTTCCAGTGCTGGTGATGTAGTGACTGCAGGAGTTGTTGTTTCCAGTGCTGGTGATGTGGTAAATGCAGGGCTAGTTGTTCCCGGTACAGGGGATGTAGTGAATGCAGGAGTAGTTGTTTCCAGTGCTGGTGATGTGGTAAATGCAGGGCTAGTTGTTCCCAGTACTGGGGATGTGGTAAATGCAGGAGTAGTTGTATCCTGCCCTGTTGGTGTAGTGACTGCGGGAGTGGTTGGTTCTTGTGCTGGTGATATAGTGAAAGCAGGTGAAATCATGCTGACTGGTGTAGTTGTTGTCAAGATTATTAGTAAAATTAAAAATTGGACAATGTGGATTTAACAACAAAGTAAAGTATTATTTGGGCAAAAATGCATTTTGTTTAACAGATCAATGTCCACAATTTAAAGTTACTTTTATATTGTGTCTTTGTGCTGTTCAACTAAGAATTATTGAATAACTATGTTTTTTTATGTTGTGTCAATAGAGAAACAAAAAATTATATTTGAAATTTTCATCCAAATGAAATATAAACATATAATGTAGGTACACACACAGTCGGCTCTGTCGGATGGATAGATGCATGGATTGACAGAATGATAGACAGACAGACAGATAGATGTGACATGATGTATCAAAAACATTGACCGCAATTGGAATGTTGGGCTTTTAAATTACCTGTTGTGGTAGGTGCTTCAGTGGCATTAACACCTACAAAAAAGTCACAGTTCAAGTTATTTTTGTTTAGTATGTTTAACATTTAGCTGTGATCATTTCATAGAAAACTCAAAAGTATTCTTACTTGGCTTTGTTGCTACAATACTTGTTTGATTCACATCACCCAGGGTGCTATTTGCCGTAGAATTGGCTACTGCCTCCCTAAGAGCAACTTGTACATCAGCGGTATCTGGCACTGAGGTGGCATTGTTAAATACCAGTTCAGCATCAACCACAATCGAACCCGATCTGTAAAAAAACAGTATTATTATTGTTATTACTTTTTGTGATTAAAGCAATAAAAGGACAATCACCAAACTCTTGTGTCATTAAAAAAAAGTGTAGAAAAGAGAGCAAAAAAGCATTTTTTATGTGTAAAATTGTCATAAATAAACCACTTATTAGTTCTGAAAACTTTAAGAAATTTTAAATGACAAAAACGTGCTAAGAAAATGATAATAAAACTAATGTGTTTTTTTTTGTTTGTTTGTTTTTTTTTTGTGTACCTGAAAAACTTGATGATTGATCTCAGGAAAAGAAACCCAAATCTCTGGCGATAGATTCTATCGAGCTTGAATGAAACAATAACAAAACAGTGTGTTAGAACAATCCAGTTTCTTTTGTTATTGTAAAACTATGACTAATTAAAAAATAGGCAGTTATATGATGTTTTGTAGGATCAACAATGTTTAACAAAAAAGTTGATTAACACTTACCTCTGTAGTTACTTCCTTTTCAAGTGCCTGGTATTCAGGGGATTCTTTGTTTGAGAGTTTAGGGTCAAAGTTTCGACGTAAGCTAAATCCCAAATTGAGTTTGGTTTCTGGTGGTGCGGCCACTGTTGTGGTAGTAGTAGGGGTAGTAGTAGGAGTCATAGTGGTGGGAGCTGCAGTAGTAGAAGGAATTGTGGTCGTGGGAGGTGTAGTCACAACTGCTGGTGAAGTAACCACAGCCGGTGGAGTTGTTGACTGGATCGGAGCGGATGTGGTGGCAACTGCTGCAGATGTAACAATGAGAGCTGGTGAAGTTTCATTGAGATGAGAAGTTGTTGTAGTGAGAGGTGAAGATGTTGTAATGATAGAAGGTGATGTCATGGGGATAGTGGGAGTAACTGTACCCAGTGCTGGTGATGTAGTTACTGCAGGAGTGGTTGTATCCTGTGCTGGTGATGTGGTGAATGCAGGAGTGGTTGTATCCTGTGCTGGTGATGTGGTGAATGCAGGAGTGGTTGTATCCTGTGCTTGTGATGTGGTGAATGCAGGAGTAGTTGTTTCCATTGCAGGTGATGTAGTGACTGCAGGAGTAGTTGTATCCGGTGCTGGTGATGTGGTGACTGGGGGAGTAGTTGTATCCAGAGGTGGTGATGTGGTGAATGCGAGAGTAGTTGTTTCAAGTCCTGGTGATGTGGTGAATGCAAGAGTAGTTGTTTCCATTGCTGGTGATGTTGTGAATGCAGGCGTAGTTCTTTCCAGTGCTGGTGTTGTAGTGACTGCAGGTGTAGTCGTTTCTAGTGCTGGTGATGTAGTGAATGCAGGAGTAGTTGTATCCAGTGCTGTTGATGTAGTCAATGCAGAGGTAGTTGTTCCCAGTGCTGGAGAGGTAGTGAATACAGGGCTAGTTGTTCCCAGTACTGAAGATGTGGTGAATGCAGGAGTAGTTGTTCCCAGTACTGGTGATGTGGTGAATGCAGGAGTAGTTGTTTCTTGTCCTGGTGATGTAGTGACTGTGGGGGTAGTTGTATCCAGTGCTGGTGATGTAGTGACTGTGGGGGTAGTTGTATCTAGTGCTGGAGATGTAGTGGATGCAGGAACAGTTGTTCCCAGTACTGGTGATGTGGTGAATGCAGGAGTAGTTGTATCCTGTCCTGGTGATGTAGTGATTGCAGGAGTAGTTTGTGCTTGTGCTGGTGATATAGTGAAAGCAGGTGAAATCATGCTGACTGGTGTAGTTGTTGTCAAGATTATTAGTAAAATAAAAAATTGGACAATGTGGATCTAACAACAAAGCAAAGTCTTATTTGGGCCAAAATACTTTTAGTTTAACAGATCAATGTCCACAATTTAAATGAACTTTTAGATCAATTCTCTGTGCTGTTCAACTAAGAATGATTGAAACATTATGTTTTTGGCAACTGCGTCAATGGAGACACAAATAAATTATATTTGAAATTTTCTACCAACAAATATATATTCAGTAGTGGATGTACACACACACTTGGCTTTGTTGTGGGTTTTTTTCTATGATTTTTTTTTTTTACCTCTCGTGGTTGTTGGTTCTACTATTGTGATTTTTTATAAAACAAAATTGTACACAGAAAGGTAAAAAATGTGGCAGGTGGGGGGATGGATAGATGCATGGTTTGACAGATAGATAGACAGAAAGAAGGATAGACAAATAAATATGACCGGATGGATCAGAATCAGTGACCCCATTGTTGATGTTGTGTTTTAAATTACCTGTTGTGGTAGGTGCTTCAGTGGCATTAACACCTACAAAAAAAAGTTGCATTGTCACAGTTCAAGTTGTTTTTTTGTTTCGTATGTGTAACATTTAGGAATAATTATTGTATAGAAAGTCAAAAGAATTCTTACTTGGCTTTGTTGCTACAATACTTGTTTGATTCACATCACCCAGGGTGCTATTTGCCGTAGAATTGGCTGCTGCCTCCCTAAGAGCAACTTGTACATCAGCGGTATCTGGCACTGAGGTGGCATTGTTAAATACCAGTTCAGCATCAACCACAATCGAACCCGATCTGTAAAAAAACAGTATTACTATTATTATTACTTTTTGTGATTAAAGCAATAAAAGGACTATCACCAAATTCTTGTTTCATCAAAACAGTGTAGAAAAGAAAGCAAAAAAGCATTTTTATGTGTAAAATTGTCTTAAATAAACCACTCATTATTTCTGAAAACTTAAAAGAAATTTTGAATGACAAAAACGTGCTAAGAAAATGACAATTTAAACTATTGTGGTTTTTTTTGTTTGTTTTGTGTTGTGTACCTGAAAAACTTAATGATTGATCTCAGGAAACGAAACCCAAATCTCTGGCGATAGATTCTATCGAGCTTAAATGAAACAATAACAAAACAGTGTATTAGAACAATCCAGTTTGTTTTGTTATTGTAAAGTTATAACTATAAATAATAAATAAATAAATAGGCAATTAAAATGATGTTTTGTAGGATCAAGAATGTTTAATAAAAAAGTTAATTAATACTTACCTCTGTAGTTACTTCCTTTTCAAGAGCCTTGTATTCAGTGGATTCTTTGTCTAAGAGTTTTGGGTTAAAGGTTCGACCTAAGCTAAATCCCAAATTGAGTTTGGTTTCTGGTGGTGCGGCCACTGTTGTGGTAGTAGAAGGAGTCGTAGTGGTGGGAGGTGCAGTTGTAGAAGGAATTGTGGTCGTGGGAGGTGTAGTCTCAACTGCTGGTGAAGTAACCACAGCCGGTGGAGTTGTTGTCTGGATCGGAGCGGATGTGGTGGCAACTGCTGGAGATGTAACAGTGAGAGCTGGTGAAGTTTCATTAAGATGAGAAGTTGTTGTAGTGAGAGGTGAAGATGTTGTAATTATAGAAGGTGATGTCATGGGGATAGTGGGAGTAACTGTACCCAGTGCTGGTGATGTAGTGACTGCAGGAGTGGTTGTATCCTGTGCTGGTGATGTGGTGAATGCAGGAGTAGTTGTTTCCATTGCAGGTGATGTAGTGACTGCAGGAGTAGTTGTATCCGGTGCTGGTGATGTGGTGACTGGGGGAGTAGTTGTATCTAGAGGTGGTGATGTGGTGAATGCGAGAGTAGTTGTTTCCAGTCCTGGTGATGTATTGACTGTGGGGGTAGTTGTATCAAGGGTTGGTGATGTTGTGAATGCAGGAGTAGTTGTATCCTGTACGGGTGATGTAGTGACTGCAGGAGTAGCTGTATCCTGTGCTGGTGATGTAGTGACTGTCGGAGCAGTTGTACCTAGTGGTGGTAATGTAGTGAATGTGGCAGTAGATGTTTCCAGTGCTGGTGATGTGGTGAATGCAGGAGAAGTTGTGTCCAGTGCTGGCGATGTAGTGAATACAGGAGTAGATGTTTCCATTGCTGGTGATGTAGTGAATGCAGGAGTAGTTGTTTCCATTGCTGGTGATGTAGTGAATGCAGGAGTAGTTGTTTCCATTGCTGGTGATGTAGTGAATGCAGGAGTAGTTGTTTCCATTGCAGGTGATGTTGTGAATGCAGGAGTAGTTGTTTCCATTGCAGGTGATGTTGTGAATGCAGGAGTAGTTGTTTCCATTGCTGGTGATGTAGTGAATGTAGGAGAAGATGTATCCAGTGCTGGTGATGTAGTGACTGCAGGAGTAGTTGTTTCAAGTGCTAGTGACGTTGTCACTGCAGTAGTTATTTCCAGTGTGGGTGAGGTAGTGACTGCAGGTGTAGTTAATTCCTGTGCTGGTGATGTGGTGAATGCAGGAGTAGTTGTATCAAGTGCTGGTTGTGTAGTAAATGCAGGTGAAATCCTGCTAACTGGTGTAGTTGTTGTCAAGACTATTGGTGAAAATACAAAATTGGATGATACAGATTTAACAACAAAGCAAAGTCTTATTCGGACAAAATATATTTATTTCAACAAGTCAATATGGGCGATTTAAAATGACCTTAATATTGTTTCTTTGTGCTGTTCAACTAAGAATCAGTCTAACATTATCTTATTAGCCTTTGTTTAAAAGGAGAAGCAAAAATGTTTATTGAACATTTTTATCCCCCTTTTTTTCTGTTTAGTGCTGTGCTGTGTTTTTAATTACCTGTTGTGGTTGGGGCCTCTGTGGTAGTAACATCTACAAAAATCAAGATAAAGTATAACTTAAAGAAAATGTTAATTTTTTAAACATGTCAATTTTGGTAAATTAATAAGACAATCCTTACTTGATACTTCAATAGATGTTGCATTTAAAGAACCCAGGGTAGAATTCCCTGTTGCATTGGCTGCTGCCTCTACCAGAGCCTTTTGTACATCAGTGTTTTCTGGCACTGAGGTGACATTATTAAAGACAAGCTCAGCATCGACCACAATTGAACCTTGTCTGTAAAAAACAAACAAACAAACAAACGTGTTATTATTACCTTTTGTGATAAAATAAAGACAATTACCAAACTCTTGTTTCATAATAAAAATTTAGAAAACGGAGTAAATAAGCATTTTTTTCACGTGTAAAATTGTCATGAAAAGTATCATAAAAATGACCACATTTTGTCTTACAGCCTCGTTTTTTTTTTTTTTTTTAAATACCAGTATGAAAAACATTTTTAAGACATGTTTAGGAATCAACTTAGCAATTAATTTTAATGGTGTGTTAATATATTTGATAAAATACCACTTATTGGTCTCAATATCTTTAAAGAAAAGCAATACAAACTATTGTGTAGTTCTTAATTCTGTTTACCTGAATCCGTTAACTATAGATCTCAGAAAACGAGGCCCATATTTTACTGTGTAGATGGCATCAAGCTAAAACAAAAAACAAAACAGAACCTTGTGTTAGAACTGTTGCATCAACTTATTTTGCTGGGGTTTTTTTTTTTACTCTTTTATAGTAGAGCTGCTAATGTAAACAACATAATAAATTATATCAATAAATAATTATTGATAAATAATACAAATAGTTTTGTTCATTTCATGGAGGCTCATTGATGATAAAAACTTGTACTTACATCTTTGGATACTTGACTTGCCAGCTCTTTGAATTCATTGGATTCTTTGTTTAACAGACTTTGAACAAAGATTTTCACTAACTTAAATCCCAGACGAAGTTTGGGTTTTGGTGGTGCGGCTGTTGTTGTAGTAGTACTAGCTGTAGTAGTACTGGCCACTGTTGTTGTAATAGCTGTCTGTGTAGTTGTTGGAATCACTGCTGAAGAGATATCAACTTGTTAATTCAGTTTAGCAAATCTACTACAAAACATAATCTGGATGAATATTTTTACCACCGTCATCGAAAGCTGTTTTACCTGTCTGAACCGTACTGGAAGCTGAAGTCACATTGGGCAGTGGTGAAGTTGTGGTTTGTTGAGGAGAGGTAGGACTGACTGCTTCTGTGGTTGCATTTGTTGATGGAGAAATTACAGTTGCTGTAGACGTTACGGTGACTGGTGAAGAGGTTGCAGTGACCATAGCCGATGTGACGGTGACTTCTGGAGATGTCACAGGCAGTGATGATGAAGTAACGACTGCAGAAGAGATTATGTTCACTCCTAGTGAAGACGCAGTGACTGGTGGAGATGTCGCAGTGACTGCTGGAGAGGTTTCGGTGATGGCAGGTGAGGATACAGTAGTTACTGGCAATATTGAGGTGACTGGTGGTAAGGACTCAGTAACTGGTGGAGATGTTGGGGTGACTGCTGGCAAAGACACAGTAATTGGCAGAGATGTTGCTGTAGCTGGTGGTGATGATGGTGAGGACTCAGTTACTCGTGGAGATGTTGCAGGAACCGTTGTAGTGACTGGTGGTAAGGTTGCAGTAACTGGTGGTGAGATTGAAGTAACCAGTGGTGATGTTTCGGTGACTGGTGGTGAGGTTGCAGTAACTGGTGGGGATGTTGTAGTGACTGGTGGTAAGGTTGCAGTAACTGGTGGGGATGTTGCAGTGACTGGTGGTGAGGTTGAAGTAACCAGTGGTGATGTTTCGGTGACTGATGGTGAAGTTGCCGTAACCAATGGTGAGGTTGCAGTAACCGGTGCTAATGTTTCGGCGACTGGTGTTACGGTTGTGGTAACAGGCGAAGATATTTCAGTTACTGGTATGGAGGTTGCAGTAACCAATGGTGAGGTTGCAGTAACTGGTGGTGATGTTTCGGTGACTGGCGGTGAGGTTGCACTAACCAATGGTGAGGTTGCAGTAACCGGTGCTGATGTTATGGTGAGTGGTGGTGATGTTTCGGTGACTGGCGGTGAGGTTGCACTAACCAATGGTGAGGTTGCAGTAACTGGTGCTGATGTTATGGTGAGTTGTGGTGAAGTGATGGTGGCTGCTGGGAAAGTTATAGTCAGAGCTGGTAAAAGTTGTAATTTCTGAGTAAAGCATGTGCAGTAAATGTTGTAGAAGGTTTTGCGACATTGGCAGGTAAAGTGATGCTAACTGCTTATGAAGTTGCACTTTAAAGTTGTTGCAGTTAATTCAACCAATTTTAGTTGCCTGCCAAAGATGTAGTATTGACTGGTGCTGACAATGGTATGACTTCTAAAAAAGTAGTGCTCAGGGGTCTTTATGTCATGAGGATTGTTGCAGCTGTGTGTAATAATCGTAATTTTATGGGTATTGTTTGCCCATTGGGACGACTACCGGTGTGATTGTACTGACTGGTGGTGACATTTGTTTAGGCTGGTTGGACAACGCAACATTGTCCACACTATATTTATTGGTGTGTTTTGATTTTTTCAAATAAAGAAAAAAAACAGAATAGTGTGGCCTAAATTTGAACACAGATAAAATTCTCTAAAATAATAAAAAAAAAAAAACTTTTATGAACAATAGCAATGTAGCAATGCAGTTTTGTTGTGTTACCTGTTGTGGGTGGTGCTTCGGTGGTGGTAACAGGAGTAACAGTTTCTATCAAAATGAAAGACTGATTATTATAATAAAGAAGTTTTAGGTAATCTTTATTCTGTTTATTTTTGACAGTAACTAAAGATTAGACAAAGCCAAAACTTACCTGTTACATTGATAGTTGTTTTGTCAACATCAAACCCAAAATCCGTTGAATTGGATGATGCCTCTGCAAGAGCAGAAGCTGCATCTCCTGGTGGTGGCACTGAGGTAGAGTTGCTAAATTGCAGCTCCGCATCTACTACAACTGAGCCTCGTCTGTAAAATAAGACCATATTAAAGTTATGAATTTGATACAAACATTCATTCATTCATTCATCTTCTGATACAAACATACTATCGATAAAAGGACTGCAAAAGAGAGGTTTACTTCGAAAATAACCAAAAGTATTTAAACAAAGCTTTTTTCTATCTAGGCACAGGGCTTAAAAATATGTAGACAAATCTCTGAAAGAACAAATTGTTACCGACTACCCATAAGCATTATTTAATTTTGCCATGTACCTGAAGCGTCTGATGCGCGATCTCCGGAAACGATTTCCAAATCTTCTGCTGTACACACGATCAAGCTAACAGACAAAAAAAAAAAAAATCACAGGAAGTTTCATTAAATTTGAATTGTGTGAGGTAATAATCTATATACTTGCTATTACAAGGCTAGAGACATTAAGAAATATTCATATTTAGTTTAGTTTTGTTGACGAAATATTGATGAAGACCGAACTATACTTACTGCTGAAGTCAACTTCTGCGCCAAACTGTTGAATGCAGCAGAGTTGCTGTCTGAGAGACTATCTTCAAAGTTTTGTTGTAAGCTGAATGCCAGACCGAGTGTTGTGTCTGGCGGTGCAGCTGTTGTAGGGGTGGTGGGTATTTCAGTTGATGTGACTACTGCAGGAGTTGCTGGTGGAGAGATTACATAAATTTGTTTATTCTGTTTAACATACATATTACATTAAAAAACTGTTTTAATGTGTTATCCACTCTCATCAAATCATCTTTACCTGTGGCAAGTGTGGTAGGAACTGAGGTTACAATGGGTTGTGGAGAATTAGTAGTTGGTTGTGGTGAAGTCAGGCTGATGGATTGTGTAGAGGTATTTGATGATGGTGAAGTAATGGCTGTAGGTGAGATTACATTCACTGCTGGTGAAGACAGAGTAACTACTGGAGATGTTGTGACTGCTGGTGAGGATGGAGTTATTTCTGGGGATATTGCAGTGACTGGTCGGGATGTCACAGTAGCTGGTGATGTTTCGGTGACTGCTGTTGAGGACTCAATACCTGGTGGAGATGTTGTAGCGACTGCTGGTGAGGACATGGTAACTTGTGAAGATGTCACTGTGACTGCTGGTGAGGATGGAGTTACTGCTGGAGATGTTGCGGTGACTGGTGGTGAGGTCACAGTAACTGATGAAGAAGTTTCAGTGGCTGGTTGTGATGTCGTTGGGACTGCTGATGAGATGATAGTTATTGCTGGAGATGTTGTTGTTACAAGTGCAGATACTTTGTTAAATTCTGGTGAGAACGCAGTGACTGGTGGGGATGTTGCTGTGACTGGTGGGGATGTTGCTGTGACTGGTGGGGATGTTGCTGTGACTGCTGGAGAGGTTTCAGTGATGGCAGGTGAGGATACAGTAGTTACTGGTAATATTGAGGTGACTGGCGTTAAGGACTCAGTCACTGGTGGAGATGTAGGGGTGACTGCTGGCGAAGACACAGTAACTGCCAGAGATGTTGCTGCAACTGGTGGTGATGATGGTGAGGACTCAGTTACTTGTAGAGAAGTTGCAGGAACAGTTGTACTGACTGGTGGTAAGGTCACAGTGGCTTGTGGTGATGTTGTGGTGACTGGTGGTGAGGTTGCAGTGACTGGTGGTGAGGTTGCAGTGAATGGTGAAGATGTTTCAGTGACTGGTTGTGAGGTTGCAGTAATGGGTGGAGTTGTTTCAGTGACTGGTGGTGAGGACTCAGTGACTGGTGAAGATGTCTTGGTAACGGCTGTTGATAACTCAGTAACTCGTACAGATGTTGTAGTAACGGGTGGTGAAGACTGAGTAACTGGGGGGGATGAAACAGTCACTGGTGGTGAGGACTGAGTAACTGGTGCAGATGTAGCTGTAACTGCTGGTGAGTACTCAGTGACTGGTGGAGATGTTTTGCTAATGGATGTTGATGACTCAGTAACTAGTACTGATGTTGTAGTAACTGGTGGTGAGGACTGAGTAATTTGTGAAGATGTAGGGGTGACTGCTGATGTTGCCGCAACTGGTGGTGATGATGGTGTTACTTGTAGAGAAGTTGCAGGAACAGTTGTACTGACTGGTGGTGAGGTTACAGTAGCTTGTGGTGATGTTGTGGTGACTGGTGGTGAGGTTGCAGTAAATGGTGAAGATGTTTCAGTGACTGGTTGTGAGGTTGCAGTAATGGGTGGAGTTGTTTCAGTGACTGGTGGTGAGGACTCAGTGACTGGTGAAGATGTCTTGGTAACGGCTGTTGATAACTCAGTAACTCGTACAGATGTTGTAGTAACGGGTGGTGAAGACTGAGTAACTGGGGGGGATGAAACAGTCACTGGTGGTGAGGACTGAGTAACTGGTGCGGATGTAGCTGTAACTGCTGGTGAGTACTCAGTGACTGGTGGAGATGTTTTGCTAATGGATGTTGATGACTCAGTAACTAGTACTGATGTTGTAGTAACTGGTGGTGAGGACTGAGTAATTTGTGAAGATGTAGGAGTGACTGCTGATGTTGCCGCAACTGGTGGTGATGATGGTGTTACTTGTAGAGAAGTTGCAGGAACAGTTGTACTGACTGGTGGTGAGGTTACAGTAGCTTGTGGTGATGTTGTGGTGACTGGTGGTGAGGTTGCAGTAAATGGTGAAGATGTTTCAGTGACTGGTTGTGAGGTTGCAGTAATGGGTGGAGTTGTTTCAGTGACTCGTAGTGAGGTTGCAGTAACTGATGGGGAGGTTGCAGTAACTGGTACTGATGTTTTGGTGAGTGGTGCTGTTGCAGAAACTGGTTGTGAGGACTCAGTAACTGCTGGAGATGTTGCAGTTACTGGTGGTGAGGATTCAGTATCTAGTGGAGGTGTTGCAGTGAGTGCCGGAGAAGTGTTCAGTGCTGGAGATGACATGATGATTGTTCTGTCTGATGTGGTCACTGCTAGTGTGACTGTAATGAGTGTTGAAGAAGTTGTGTAAGTAGGTGGTAAGATCATTTTGGTCAGTTTGACAAGTAGCCATTCTTGCTAATAAATTTTTTAATCTATGCTACCGGATTTTTATTACAAATAGTACAAAAGCCCCCATTAAAATTTTCTTCATTCATAAAAAAGAACTTTTGGGACAATATCCAAAAGCAATGTTAATGAAGTAGTTTTGTCATATTACCTGTTGTAGAAGGTGCTGCTGTAGTTCCAACAACACCTATTAAAATGAAAGTCAAATTGTTAAACTAGCAGGTATGTAGAATTTCTTGTCATTTTTCTTTCTTTTTTTTTTTTTGTTTATTTCTGATGGTAAACACAATTAAGATAAATCTTACTTGATGAGACAATAGTTGAAGTATTAACTGGGAGGCCAAACTCTGTAGCATTGGCCGCTGCTTCTACAAGAGCTGTAGCTGCATCTTCAGATGGTGGCACCGAGCTAGCATTGTTAAACTGCAACTCAGCATCTACCACAACTGAACCTGGTCTGTAAATAAATTTTGGTTTTAGTTATTGCACATTTAACTCAATTACAAAATTGGCATTAGCTTGAGAAAAAAGTTCTATAATCAAAATTATTTAAAGGAACTAAATAAATACTTGCCTCTAAGACATTTTGTTTAATCTGTGTATTTATTGCTGTCCTCTATGTATGAAATAGTTATGAAGTAACACTGTTCATAGCAATTGTTTAATTTTTGCCACATACCTGAACGATCTGACCCGAGATCCACGGAAACGATTCCCAAATTTTTTCCCATATACTCGATTGAGCTAATAAAAAATAAAATTTACATTAAGTTTAAGGCAAACTTCAAATAAATTAGCAAACTATATGCATTCAATTTTGTGTTTTTGTTCAAAGAAAAAAATGTATCAAATTGTACAATTTTACTTAATTAAAAAAAATAAATGAATAATAAAATTAGATAAACACAAGATCATTTGCTCTACTTACTGCTGATGTCACTGTTGTGGCCAAAGTTTTGAATGCATCTGAGGTTCTGTCTGAGTAACTATTATCGTATGGTTGATTTAAACTAAATC
The DNA here is from genome assembly GCA_902685375.1 of Neostethus bicornis. NCBI lineage: Eukaryota > Metazoa > Chordata > Actinopteri > Atheriniformes > Phallostethidae > Neostethus > Neostethus bicornis. Next base: position 8,007,820 of record LR738542.1, on the reverse strand, counting down.
CTAAAGTGAGCGTTGTTTCAGGTGGTGCAGCAACTGTTGTTGTAGGAACGGTTGTCGGAGAGGTAGATATTTCAGTTGATGCAACTACTGGCTTTACAGTCGTTGGATTTGCTGGCGAAGAGATAGCATAAAAATGTTTGGTCCGTTTAACATTCGTTAAATATCACATAACCATCTTTGTTAATGTAATAGCCACTGTCATACTTTTTTTTACCTGTAGTGGGTGTTGTGGACAACAGAGTTGTAATGGGTGGAGGTGAATTTGTTGTTAGTTGAGGTGATGTCGGGGTGACTGATTGTAAAGTGGTATTTTGTGATGGTGAAGTAACAATAGCAGTTGTGGTCACACTGACTGGCCCAGCGGTGTCAGCAACTGATGTAGATGATGCAGTGACTGTTGTTGAGCCTTCAGTAACTGGTAGAGATGTTGAGGTGACTGGTGGTGATGTTGCAGTTACTGGTGCAGATGTTTCAGTAGCTACCGTTGGGGATGTAGTACTTGGTGTAGATGTTGTGGTGACTTGTGCTGAGGTTTTGGTTACTGCTGACAACGATACAGTAGTTAGTTGAGATGCTGTAGTTGAATACTTAGTATTTGGTGAAGGTGTCTCTATGACTGGTGGAGAGGACTCAGTTACGGGTTGTGAAGATGTTGTAACTGTTGGAGATGTAATTACTGTTGGTAAGGACTTAGAAACTGGTGAAGATGTTGCTTTGACTGGTAGTGAGGACTCAGTAACTGGTGGATATGTCACAGTCACTGGTGGTGAGGACTGAGTAATTTGTGGGGATGTAGCTGTGACTTGTGGTGAGGACTGAGTAACTGGTGAAGATGTCTTTGTAACGGCTGTTGATAACTCAGTAACTAGGACAGATGTTGTAGTAACTGGTGGTAAAGACTGAGTAACTGGGCGGGATGAAGCAGTCACTGGTGGTGAGGACTGAGTAACTGGTGCGGATGTAGCTGTAAGTGGTGGTGAGGACTCAGTGACTGGTGAAGATGTCTTGGTAACGGCTGTTGATAACTCAGTAACTCGTACGGATCTTGTAGTAACTGATGGTGGGAAATGAGTAATTGGTGGGGATGTAGCTGTGACTGGTGGTGAGGACTCAGTGACTGGTGGAGATGTCTCGGTAACGGATGTTGATGACTCAGTAACTCGTACAGATGTTGTAGTAACTGGTGGTGAAGACTGAGTAACTGGTGTGGCTGAAGCAGTCACTGGTGGTGAGGACTGAATGATTAATGGGGATATAGCTCTAACTGGTGGTGAGGACTCATTATTTTTATTATTTGACACCTGGCTTAGTAGTGAATGTTTACAACACAATTATATAAAACCAACATAAAACTTTATATTTTTTTTTTTGACCTGGAAGTGAAGTTGGTGTTACAGCAGTTTAAGGAGTAACTGTGACAGGAGAGTCAGTTGGCACCACAACTGGAAATAATTGTAATTTTTCATATATCTAGCAAATTTATACAGACAAAAATTGTGTGTGTGTGTGTGTGTGTGTTTTAATAAATTTATTGACCTACCAGTAGCACTAATTGTAGTTGGAGTCGTTGGAGTTGTTGGGTTTTGAGTTGTTGGAGTTGTTGGAGTTGTCGGAGTTGTTGGAGTTGTTGGAGTTGTAGTCAATGGAGTAGTTTCTGTGGAGGATATTACTAATGAAGGTTTTGCTTTTTCAGTGGCAGTTGCTGATAGATAGCATAAAATGTTTAGACCATTTAACAAACATATTACATAACCATCTCTGTTATTATAATAGTCCATGCCATCAAATATTTTTACCTGTAGTGAGCATTGTGGACAACAGAGTTGTAATGGGTGGAGGTGAATTTGTTGTTAGTTGAGGTGATGTTGGGGTGACTGATTGTAAAGTGGTATTTTGTGATGGTGAAGTAACAACAGCAGTTGTGGTCACACTGACTGGCCCGGCGGTGTCAGCAACTGATGTAGATGATGCAGTGACTGTTGTTGAGCCTTCAGTAACTGGTAAAGATGTTGAGGTGACTGATGGTGATGTTGCAGTTACTGGTGCAGATGTTTCAGTAGCTATCGTTGTGGATGTAGTACTTGGTGTAGATGTTGTGGTGACTTGTGCTGAGGTTGTGGTTACTGCTGATGAGGATAAACTAGTTAGTTGAGATGTTGTAGTAGAGTACATGGTAATTGGTGAAGGTGTTGCTGTCACTGGTGGTGAGGATTCAGTAACTGGTTGTGAAGATGTGGTAACTGTTGGAAATGTAATAACTGTTGGTAAGGACTTAGAAACTGGTGCAGATGTTGCTTTAGCTTGTAGTGAGGACTCAGTAACTGGTGAATATGTCGCAGTCACTGGTGGTGAGGACTGAGTAATTGGTGGGGATGTAGCTGTGACTTGTGGTGAGGACTGAGTAATTAGTGGGGATGTACCTGTGATTTGTGGTGAGGACTGAGTAACTGGTGGGAATGTAGCTTTCACTTGTGGTGAGAACTGAGTAACTGGTGGAGATGTAGCTGTAACTGCTGGTAAGGACTGAGTAACTGGTGGAGATGTCTCGGTAACGGATGTTGATGACTGAGTTACTCGTACAGTTGTTGTTGTAACTGGTGGTGAGGACTGAGTAACTGGTGGGGATGAAGCAGTCACTGGTGGTGAGGACTCAGCGGCTGATGGAGATGTAGCTCTAACTGGTGGTAAGGACTCAGTAAATGGTGAATATGTCTCAGTCACTGGAGGTGGGGACTGAGTAACTGGTGGGGATGTAGCTGTGACTTGTGGTGAGGACTCAGTGACTGGTGAGGATGTCTTGGTAATGGCTGTTGATAACTCAGTAACTTGTGCAGATGTTGTAGTATCTGGTGGTGAAGACTGAGTAAATGGGGGGGATGAAGTAGTCACTAGTGGTGAGGATTGAGTAACTGGGGGGGATGAAGCAGTCACTGGTGGTGAAGACTGAGTAACTGGTGGGGATGTAGGTGTAACTGCTGGTGAGTACTCAGTGACTCGTGGAGATGTTTTGCTAACGTCTGTTGATAACTCACTAACTCGTACTAGTGTTGCAGTAGCTGGTGGTGAGGACTGAGTAATTGGTGGGGATGTAGCTGTGACTTGTGGTGAAGACTGAGTAACTGGTGGGGATGTAGCTGTGACTGGTGGTGAGGACTCGGTAACGGATGTTGATGACTCAGTAATTCGTACAGTTGTCATAGAAACTGGTGGTGAGGACTGACTAACTGGTGGGGATGAAGTAGTCACTGGTGGTGAGGACTGAGTAACTAGTGGGGATGTAGCTCTAACTGGTGGTGAGGACTCAGTAAATGGTGAATATGGGGCAGTCACTGGTGGTGAGGACTGAGTAATTTGTGGGGATGTAGCCTTGACTTGTGGTGAGGACTCAGTGACTGGTGAAGATGTCTTGGTAACATCTGTTGATAACTCAGTAACTCGTACTGATGTTGTAGTAACGGGTGGTGAGGACTGAGTAACTGGTGGGGATGAAGCAGTCACTGGTGGTGAGGACTGAGTAACTAGTGGGGTTGTAGCTCTAACTGGTGGTGAGGACTCAGTAAATGGTGAATATGTGGCAGTCACTGGTGGTGAGGACTGAGTAATTTGTGGGGATGTAGCCTTGACTTGTGGTGAGGACTCAGTGACTGGTGAAGATGTCTTGGTAACATCTGTTGATAACTCAGTAACTCGTACTGATGTTGTAGTAATGGGTGGTGAAGACTGAGTAACTGGGGGGGATGAAGCAGTCACTGGTGGTGAGGACTGAGTAACTGGTGGGGATGTAGCTGTAACTGCTGGTGAGTACTCAGTGACTGGTGGAGATGTTTTGCTAACGGATGTTGATGACTCAGTAACTAGTACTGGTGTTGATATAATTGGTGGTGTGGACTGAGTAACTTGTGAAGATGTCATAGTGACAGGAATTGGGAACCCAGTAACAGGTGAAGATGTTGCTGTTACTGGTGGTGAGGACATAGTAACTGGTTGAAATGTTGTTAATGGTGGTGAGGACTCAGTAACTGGTGGAATTGTTGTTTTAATTGGTACTGAGGTTTCAGTAACTAGTAGAGTGGTAGATGTGTCTTGTGGTGAGGATGCTGTTATTGGTGGTAATGTCTCGGTAACTGTTGAAGATGTTGTGATTGCTTGTGAAAGCCCAGTAACTGGTGAGGATGATGTATTGACTGGTATCGAGGACTGAGTAACTGGTGGATGTGTGGCAGTTTCTGGTAATGAGGTGTCAGTAATTGGCAGAGTTGTTGCGACTGGTGGTGAGGACTCAGTAATTGTTGAAGTTTTTGTTGTGAATGGTTTTTGTGTTAGGCTTTCCAAAGATGTTGTATTGATACGTGGTGATGTGTGAATGACTGTTGGAAATATTAAAGCATAAAAATGAGATACAGATGAAATAATTAATTTAGTTTTTTCTGAAATCTCTGTTGTGTGCTATATTGAGACCAATAAATGGAGGGACAGATCAAAGTTTCATTTTTGGTTCTAAAAAACAATTAATTACTTTTTGGAAGAGACTTAAAATAAAAAAAAAATATGTTCAATTCTGCAGTTGTAAGTTATTAATGGTTGGGGCATTCTAGTGACTGGTTAAAAAATTTTTGTGGTTGATTGTTTAGTTACTGTTTTTCTGGTAATGTTGTACTTAGGTCTGTTGACATCACCAAAAAACATATGGTGACACTACGTTAATAGGTAGTGATGACACAGTAATGAGTAAGGATACTGATGAAGATGAAAATTCTTCAGTTGGTGAGGTTACAACTACTGATATTTGTTTGACTGGTGCTAGAGACATTTTTAGCTCTGGTGTGATTGTATTCAGTGTTGGTAATGCTTGTAGAACTGGTGGTGAAATTAATTTTAATTAAAGAATGAATAAAAGACTAGTTTTTCCGGAAGTAGATTAAACATGTCCTCCAGTTTTTGAATATGAATATTTAAAGGCAGTAAATGGATCATTATTTTTATTACTTGACACCTGGCTTAGTAGTGAATGACTACAACACAATTATATAAAACCAACATAAAACTTTTTTTTTTTTTTACCTGGAAGTGAAGTTGTTGTTCCAGCAGTTGAAGGATTAACTGTGACTGGAGCGTCAGTTGGCACCACAACTGGAAATAATTGTAATTTTTCATATATCTAGCAAATTTATACAGACAAAAATTGTGTGTTTTTTTTTTTTTAATAAATTGATTGACTCACCAGTAGCACTAATGGATGAGTTGTCGACTGGTAGAGAAAAGTTTCCCCCAGTTACAGCTGCTACTAAAGTATTGGATGCTGATGAGGCATTTGGTAGTGTCTCTACTTGGTTGAAAATCAGCTCAACATCTGCCACAACAGATCCGGATCTGTGAAAGACGTTTTTAATGATTTGTTAATGTGACATTTTGGTTACGAGTATGTTTTAAATTAGAGTACTAGACTTGTCAAGAAAATGGACTATTTTAAGCCAAATAAAAGGAAATAGAGTCCATACTTAAAGCTTTTAACAATTGTGCGATTGAAGGACTTTCCATATTGTTTGCTGTACACTTCATTGAGCTGTGGATAAATTATAAAAAACAAAAACAAACAAACAAAAAACAAAGAGAAATTTAATAAATTACTTGAGTTTTGGTACATTGAACTTAGACATGTCTGCATGTAAATTGTGAAGGTCTGAAAATAAATATAGATGGGGCTATTCATATGCACAACAATGATCAAATTTGCATAATAGTGGTGCTTAAAAAAACAAAAACTCACAGCTGTGGTAACTTTGGTTTCCAATTCTTTGAACGCTGGAGATGAAGTGTTTGCTAGTTCTGGTACAAACGTCTGCGTCATTTTAAAGCCGAGTTTGATTTTTGGCTCTTTTGGTGGTGCAGGGGTTGTTGTTGTAGTTGTTGGAGTCGTAGTTGTTGGAGTTGTTGGAGTAGGAGTTGTTGTAGTTGTTGGCGTTGGAGTCGTTGTAGTTGTTTGAGTTGGAGTCGTTGGAGTTGTTGGAGTTGGGGTCGTTGCAGTTGTTGGAGTTGGAGTTGTTGGATTTGGAGCCGTTGGAGTTGTTGGATTTGGAGCCGTTGGAGTTGTTGGAGTTGGAGTCGTTGGAGTTGTTGGAGTTGGAGTCGTTGCAGTTGTTGGATTTGGAGTCGTTGGAGTTGTTGGAGTTGTTGGAGTTGTTGGAGTTGTAGTCATGGGAGTAGTTTCTGTGGAGGATATTACTAATGAAGGTTTTGCTATTTCAGTGGTAGTTGCTGATAGATAGCATAAAATGTTTAGACCATTTAACAAACATATTACATAACCATCTCTGTTAATATAATAGTCCATGTCATCAAATAATTTTACCTGTAGTGAGCGTTGTAGACAAATGAGTTGTAATGGGTGGAGGTGAATTTGTTGTTAGTTGAGGTGATGTTGGGGTGACTGATTGTAAAGTGGTATTTTGTGATGGTGAAGTAACAACAGCAGCTGTGGTCACACTGACTGGCCCGGCGGTGTCAGCAACTGATGGAGATGATGCAGTGACTGTTGTTGAGCCTTCAGTAACTGGTAGAGATGTTGAGGTGACTGATGGTGATGTTGCAGTTACTGGTGCAGATGTTTCAGTAGCTATCGTTGTGGATGTAGTACTTGGTGTAGATGTTGTGGTGACTTGTGCTGAGGTTGTGGTTACTGCTGATGAGGATAAACTAGTTAGTTGAGATGTTGTAGTAGAGTACATGGTAATTGGTGAAGGTGTTGCTGTCACTGGTGGTGAGGATTCAGTAACTGGTTGTGAAGATGTGGTAACTGTTGGAGATGTAATAACTGTTGGTAAGGACTTAGAAACTGGTGCAGAAGTGGCTTTAGCTTGTAGTGAGGACTCAGTAACTGGTGAATATGTCGCAGTCACTGGTGGTGAGGACTGAGTAATTGGTGGGGATGTAGCTGTGACTTGTGGTGAGGACTGAGTAATTTGTGGGGATGTAGCTGTGATTTGTGGTGAGGACTGAGTAACTGGTGGGAATGTAGCTTTCACTTGTGGTGAGGACTGAGTAACTGGTGGGGATGTAGCTTTCACTTGTGGTGAGGACTGAGTAACTGGTGGGGATGTAGCTGTAACTGCTGGTAAGGACTGAGTAACTGGTGGAGATGTCTCGGTAACGGATGTTGATGACTGAGTTACTCGTACAGTTGTTGTTGTAACTGGTGGTGAGGACGGAGTAACTTGTGGGAATGAAACAGTTACTGGTGGTGAGGACTCAGCGACTGGTGGAGATGTAGCTCTAACTGGTGGTAAGGACTCAGTAAATGGTGAATATGTCTCAGTCACTGGTGGTGGGGACTGAGTAACTGGTAGGGATGTAGCTGTGACTTGTGGTGAGGACTCAGTGACTGGTGAGGATGTCTTTGTAACGGCTGTTGATGAGTCAGTAACTCGTACAAATGTTGTAGTAACTGGTGGTGAAGACTGAGTAACTGGGTGGGATGAAGTAGTCACTAGTGGTGAGGACTGAGTAACTAGTGGGGATGTAGCTCTAACTGGTGGTGAGGACTCAGTAAATGGTAAATATGTGGCAGTCACTGGTGGTGAGGACTGAGTAATTTGTGGGGATGTAGCCTTGACTTGTGGTGAGGACTCAGTGACTGGTGAAGATGTCTTGGTAACATCTGTTGATAACTCAGTAACTCGTACTGACGTTGTAGTAACGGGTGGTGAAGACTGAGTAACTGGGGGGGATGAAGCAGTCACTGGTGGTGAGGACTGAGTAACTGGTGGGGATGTAGCTGTAACTGCTGGTGAGTACTCAGTGACTGGTGGAGATGTTTTGCTAACGGATGTTGATGACTCAGTAACTAGTACTGGTGTTGATATAATTGGTGGTGTGGACTGAGTAACTTGTGAAGATGTCATAGTGACAGGAAATGGGAACCCAGTAACAGGTGAAGATGTTGCTGTTACTGGTGGTGAGGACATAGTAACTGGTTGAGATGTTGTTAATGGTGGTGAGGACTCAGTAACTGGTGGAATTGTTGTTTTAATTGGTACTGAGGTTTCAGTAACTAGTAGAGTGGTAGATGTGTCTTGTGGTGAGGATGCTGTAATTGGTGGAGCTGTTGCTGTTATTGGTGGTAATGTCTCGGTAACTGTTGAAGATGTTGTGATTGCTTGTGAAAGCCCAGTAACTGGTGAGGATGATGTATTGACTGGTATCGAGGACTGAGTAACTGGTGGATGTGTGGCAGTTTCTGGTAATGAGGTCTCAGTAATTGGCCGAGTTGTTGCGACTGGTGGTGAGGACTCAGTAATTGTTGAAGTTTTTGTTGTGAATGGTTTTTGTGTTAGGCTTTCCAAAGATGTTGTTGTATTGATAGGTGGTGATGTGTGAATGACTGTTGGAGATATTAAAGCATAAAAATGAGATACAGATGAAATAATTAATTTTGTTTTTTCTGAAATCTCAGTTGTGTGCCATATTGAGACCAATAAATGGAGGGACAGATCAAAGTTTCATTTTTGGTTCTAAAAAACAATTACTTTTTGGAAGAGACTTAAAATAAAAAAAAAATATGTTCTATCCTGCAGTTGTAAGTTATTAATGGTTGGGGCATTCTAGTGACTGGTTAGGTAAATTTTGTGGTTGATTGTTTAGTTACTGTGTTTCTGGGACTGTTGTACTTAGGTCTGTTGACATCACCAAAAAACATATGGTGACTTTACGTTAATAGGTAGTGATGACACAGTAATGAGTAAGGATACTGATGAAGATGAAAATGCTTCAGTTGGTGAGGTTACAACTACTGATATTTGTTTGACTGGTGCTAGAGTCATTTTTAGCTCTGGTGTGATTGTGTTCAGTGTTGGTAATGTTTGTAGAACTGGTGGTGAAATTAATTTTAATTGAAGAATGAATAAAAGACTAGTTTTTCCTGAAGTAGATTAAACATGTCCTGCAGTTTTTGAATATGAATATTTAAAGGCAGTAAATGGGTCATTATTTTTGTTATTTGACACCTGGCTTAGAAGTGAATGTTTACAACACAATTATATAAAACCAACATAAAACTTTTTTTTTTACCTGGAAGTGAAGTTGTTGTTCCAGCAGTTGAAGGATTAACTGTGACTGGAGCGTCAGTTGGCACCACAACTGGAAATAATTGTAATTTTTCATATATCTAGCAAATTTATACAGACAAAAATCGCATGTGTGGTTTTTTTTTTAATAAATTGATTGACTCACCAGTAGCACTAATGGATGAGTTGTCGACTGGTAGAGAAAAGTTTCCCCCAGTTACAGCTGCTACTAAAGTATTGGATGCTGATGAGGCATTTGGTAGTGTCTCTACTTGGTTGAAAATCAGCTCAACATCTGCCACAACAGATCCGGATCTGTGAAAGACGTTTTTAATGATTTGTTAATGTGACATTTTGGTTACGAGTATGTTTTAAATTAGAGTACTAGACTTGTCAAGAAAATAGACTATTTTAAGCCAAATAAAAGGAAATAGTGTCCATACTTAAAGCCTTTAACAACTGTGCGATTGAAGGACTTTCCATATTGTTTGCTGTACACTTCATTGAGCTGTGGATAAATTATAAAAAACAAAAACAAACAAACAAAAAACAAAGAGAAATTTAATAAATTACTTGAGTTTTGGTACATTGAACTTAGACATGTCTGCATGTAAATTGTGAAGGTCTGAAAATAAATATAGATGGGGCTATTCATATGCACAACAATGATCAAATTTGCATAATAGTGGTGCTTAAAAAAACAAAAACTCACAGCTGTGGTAACTTTGGTTTCCAATTCTTTGAACGCTGGAGATGAAGTGTTTGCTAGTTCTGGTACAAACGTCTGCGTCATTTTAAAGCCGAGTTTGATTTTTGGCTCTTTTGGTGGTGCAGGGGTTGTTGTTGTAGTTGTTGGAGTCGTAGTTGTTGGAGTTGTTGGAGTAGGAGTTGTTGTAGTTGTTGGCGTTGGAGTCGTTGTAGTTGTTTGAGTTGGAGTCGTTGGAGTCGTTGGAGTCGTTGGAGTCGTTGGAGTTGTTGGAGTTGGGGTCGTTGCAGTTGTTGGAGTTGGAGTTGTTGGAGTTGTTGGATTTGGAGCCGTTGGAGTTGTTGGATTTGGAGCCGTTGGAGTTGTTGGAGTTGGAGTCGTTGGAGTTGTTGGAGTTGGAGTCGTTGCAGTTGTCTGATTTGGAGTCGTTGGAGTCGTTGGAGTTGTTGGAGTTGTTGGAGTTGTAGTCATGGGAGTAGTTTCTGTGGAGGATATTACTAATGAAGGTTTTGCTATTTCAGTGGTAGTTGCTGATAGATAGCATAAAATGTTTAGACCATTTAACAAACATATTACATAACCATCTCTGTTAATATAATACAGTAGTCCATGTCATCAAATAATTTTACCTGTAGTGAGCGTTGTAGACAAATGAGTTGTAATGGGTGGAGGTGAATTTGTTGTTAGTTGAGGTGATGTTGGGGTGACTGATTGTAAAGTGGTATTTTGTGATCGTGAAGTAACAACAGCGGCTGTGGTCACACTGACTGGCCCGGTGGTTTCAGCAACTGATGGAGATGATGCAGTGACTGTTGTTGAGCCTTCAGTAACTGGTAGAGATGTTGAGGTGACTGATGGTGATGTTGCAGTTACTGGTGCAGATATTTCAGTAGCTATCGTTGTGGATGTAGTACTTGGTGTAGATGTTGTGGTGACTTGTGCTGAGGTTGTGGTTACTGCTGATGAGGATAAACTAGTTAGTTGAGATGTTGTAGTAGAGTACATGGTAATTGGTGAAGGTGTTGCTGTCACTGGTGGTGAGGATTCAGTAACTGGTTGTGAAGATGTGGTAACTGTTGGAGATGTAATAACTGTTGGTAAGGACTTAGAAACTGGTGCAGAAGTGGCTTTAGCTTGTAGTGAGGACTCAGTAACTGGTGAATATGTCGCAGTCACTGGTGGTGAGGACTGAGTAATTGGTGGGGATGTAGCTGTGACTTGTGGTGAGGACTGAGTAATTTGTGGGGATGTAGCTGTGATTTGTGGTGAGGACTGAGTAACTGGTGGGAATGTAGCTTTCACTTGTGGTGAGGACTGAGTAACTGGTGGGGATGTAGCTTTCACTTGTGGTGAGGACTGAGTAACTGGTGGGGATGTAGCTGTAACTGCTGGTAAGGACTGAGTAACTGGTGGAGATGTCTCGGTAACGGATGTTGATGACTGAGTTACTCGTACAGTTGTTGTTGTAACTGGTGGTGAGGACGGAGTAACTTGTGGGAATGAAACAGTTACTGGTGGTGAGGACTCAGCGACTGGTGGAGATGTAGCTCTAACTGGTGGTAAGGACTCAGTAAATGGTGAATATGTCTCAGTCACTGGTGGTGGGGACTGAGTAACTGGTAGGGATGTAGCTGTGACTTGTGGTGAGGACTCAGTGACTGGTGAGGATGTCTTTGTAACGGCTGTTGATGAGTCAGTAACTCGTACAAATGTTGTAGTAACTGGTGGTGAAGACTGAGTAACTGGGTGGGATGAAGTAGTCACTAGTGGTGAGGACTGAGTAACTAGTGGGGATGTAGCTCTAACTGGTGGTGAGGACTCAGTAAATGGTAAATATGTGGCAGTCACTGGTGGTGAGGACTGAGTAATTTGTGGGGATGTAGCCTTGACTTGTGGTGAGGACTCAGTGACTGGTGAAGATGTCTTGGTAACATCTGTTGATAACTCAGTAACTCGTACTGATGTTGTAGTAACGGGTGGTGAAGACTGAGTAACTGGGGGGGATGAAGCAGTCACTGGTGGTGAGGACTGAGTAACTGGTGGGGATGTAGCTGTAACTGCTGGTGAGTACTCAGTGACTGGTGGAGATGTTTTGCTAACGGATGTTGATGACTCGGTAACTAGTACTGGTGTTGATATAATTGGTGGTGTGGACTGAGTAACTTGTGAAGATGTCATAGTGACAGGAAATGGGAACCCAGTAACAGGTGAAGATGTTGCTGTTACTGGTGGTGAGGACATAGTAACTGGTTGAGATGTTGTTAATGGTGGTGAGGACTCAGTAACTGGTGGAATTGTTGTTTTAATTGGTACTGAGGTTTCAGTAACTAGTAGAGTGGTAGATGTGTCTTGTGGTGAGGATGCTGTAATTGGTGGAGCTGTTGCTGTTATTGGTGGTAATGTCTCGGTAACTGTTGAAGATGTTGTGATTGCTTGTGAAAGCCCAGTAACTGGTGAGGATGATGTATTGACTGGTATCGAGGACTGAGTAACTGGTGGATGTGTGGCAGTTTCTGGTAATGAGGTCTCAGTAATTGGCCGAGTTGTTGCGACTGGTGGTGAGGACTCAGTAATTGTTGAAGTTTTTGTTGTGAATGGTTTTTGTGTTAGGCTTTCCAAAGATGTTGTTGTATTGATAGGTGGTGATGTGTGAATGACTGTTGGAGATATTAAAGCATAAAAATGAGATACAGATGAAATAATTAATTTTGTTTTTTCTGAAATCTCAGTTGTGTGCCATATTGAGACCAATAAATGGAGGGACAGATCAAAGTTTCATTTTTGGTTCTAAAAAACAATTAATTACTTTTTGGAAGAGACTTAAAATAAAAAAAAATATGTTCTATCCTGCAGTTGTAAGTTATTAATGGTTGGGGCATTCTAGTGACTGGTTAGGTAAATTTTGTGGTTGATTGTTTAGTTACTGTGTTTCTGGGACTGTTGTACTTAGGTCTGTTGACGTCACCAAAAAACATATGGTGACTTTACGTTAATAGGTAGTGATGACACAGTAATGATTAAGGACTCTGATGAAGATGAAAATGCTTCAGTTGGTGAGGTTACAACTACTGATATTTGTTTGACTGGTGCTAGAGTCATTTTTAGCTCTGGTGTGATTGTGTTCAGTGTTGGTAATGTTTGTAGAACTGGTGGTGAAATTAATTTTAATTAAAGAATGAATAAAAGACTAGTTTTTCCTGAAGTAGATTAAACATGTCCTGCAGTTTTTGAATATGAATATTTAAAGGCAGTAAACGGGTCATTATTTTTGTTATTTGACACCTGGCTTAGAAGTGAATGTTTACAACACAATTATATAAAACCAACATAAAACTTTTTTTTTTACCTGGAAGTGAAGTTGTTGTTCCAGCAGTTGAAGGATTAACTGTGACTGGAGCGTCAGTTGGCACCACAACTGGAAATAATTGTAATTTTTCATATATTTAGCAAATTTATACAGACAAAAATCGCATGTGTGGTTTTTTTTAATAAATTGATTGACTCACCAGTAGCACTAATGGATGAGTTGTCGACTGGTAGAGAAAAGTTTCCCCCAGTTACAGCTGCTACTAAAGTATTGGATGCTGATGAGGCATTTGGTAGTGTCTCTACTTGGTTGAAAATCAGCTCAACATCTGCCACAACAGATCCGGATCTGTGAAAGACGTTTTGAATGATTTGTTAAAGTGACATTTTGGTTACGAATATGTTTTAAAGTAGAGTACTAGACTTGTCAAGAAAATAGACTATTTTAAGCCAAATAAAAGGAAATAGTGTCCATACTTAAAGCCTTTAACAACTGTGCGATTGAAGGACTTTCCATATTGTTTGCTGTAGACTTCATTGAGCTGTGGATAAATTATAAAAAAAACAAAAACAAACAAAAAAAAAAAAGACAGAGAAATTTAATAAATTACTTGAGTTAGGGCACTTTGACCTTACACATGGCTGCATGTCAATTATGCAGGTCTGAAAATAAATATGGATGGGGCTATTCATATGCACAACAATGATCAAATTTGTATAATAGTGGTGCTTAAAAAAAACAAAAACTCACAGCTGTGGTAACTTTGGTTTCCAATTCCTTGAACGCTGGAGATGAAGTGTTTGCTAGTTCTGGCACAAACGTCTGCGTCATTTTAAAGCCGAGTTTGATTTTTGGCTCTTTTGGTGGTGCAGGGGTTGTTGTTGTAGTTGTTGGAGTCGTAGTTGTTTGAGTTGTTGGAGTTGTTGGAGTTGTTGGAGTTGTTGGAGTTGTTGGAGTTGTTGGAGTTGTTTGAGTTGGAGTTGTTGGAGTTGTTGGAGTTGTAGGAGTTGTAGTCAATGGAGTAGTTTCTGTGGAGGATATTACTAATGAAGGTTTTGCTGTTTCAGTGGCAGTCTCATAAAAATATTTAGTCCATTTAACAAACATATCACATAACCATCTTTGTCAATTAATAGTCAATGTTGTCAAATAATTTTACCTGTAGTGAGTGTTGTGGACAATTGAGTTGTAATGGGTGGTGGTGAATTTGTTGTTAGTTGAGGTGATGTCGGAGTGACTGATTGTAAAGTGGTATTTTGTGATCGTGAAGTAACAACAGCGGCTGTGGTCACACTGACTGGCCCGGCGGTTTCAGCAACTGATGGAGATGATGCAGTGACTGTTGTTGAGCCTTCAGTAACTGGTAGAGATGTTGAGGTGACTGATGGTGATGTTGCAGTTACTGGTGCAGATGTTTCAGCTACTGCCATTGGGGATGTAATACTTGGTGTAGATGTTGTAGTGTCTGGGGTGTTCGTGGTGGCTGTGGAAGATATTACTTATGAATTGTGTGGCTGTTTCAGGCATCTACATTTAGCAAAATATTCAAATAACAAATAAGTTGCATGATTAAAATGCCCTCTTTCCATTTTTACATTTTCAAATAGTATATTTGGCTAAATTAGGCTTAGTTATGCTTAAACAAAGAATGTCAAAATCTTTGCTAAAAAAGATATATTAACTGTTTGAACCTTAAAATTGGTCAAATGAAAAAAAATATTAAAGTGTTTCAATTCATACCAGTTTGAATCTTTGTGGTGGCAATAGGCAATGTTTGATTGACTGGTGTTGGCGTAGTGTTTGGTTTTGGGGAGATTTCAGTGGGTGTTGGCGATGTCACTGGGACTACCTGAGAATATGTACTGGGTTTTGTTGATGGTATTGTGACTGCTGTAGATGTTTCACCAAGTTGTGGTGATGTCATGGTGACTGCTGGAGATGTTTCACCAAGTTGTGGTGTTGTCATGGTGACTGCTGTAGATGTTTCACCAACTTGTGGTGATGTCATAGTGACTACTGGAGATATTTCACCAACTTGTGGCGATGTCATTGTGACTGCAGAAGATGTTTCACCAGGTTTTAGTGATGTCATTGTGACTGCTGGAGATGTTTCACTAAGTTGTGGCGATGTCATGGTGACTGCTGGAGATGTTTCATCAGGATGTGGTGATGTCATAGTTACTACTGGAGATGTTTCACCAACTTGTGGCGATGTCAATGTGACTGCTGGAGATGTCTCACCAGGTTTTGGTGATGTCATGGTGACTACTGAATATGTTTCACCAGGTTTTAGTGATGTCATGGTGACTGCTGGAGATGTTTCAACACGTTGTGGTGATGTCATTGTGACTGCGGGAGATGTTTCACCAGTTGGTGGTGATGTCATTGTGACTGCTGGAGATGTTTCACTAAGTTGTGGTGATGTCATGGTGACTACTGGAGATGTCTCACCAACTTGTGGTGATGTCATTGTGACTGCGGGAGATGTTTCACCAGGTTTTGGTGATGTCATTGTGACTGCGGGAGATGTTTCACCAATTTGTGGTGATGTCATGGTGACTGCTGGAGATGTTTCACCATTTGGTGGTGATGTCATGGTAACTGCTGGAGATGTTTCACCATTTGGTGGTGATGTCATGGTGACTGCTGGAGATGTTTCACCAACTTGTGGTGATGTCATTGTGACTGCTGGAGATGTTTCACCAACTTTTGGTGATGTCATTGTGACTGCTGTAGATGTTTCACCAGGTTGTGGTGATGTCATTGTGACTGCTGTAGATGTTTCACCAGGTTGTGGTGATGTCATTGTGACTGCTGTAGATGTTTCACCAACTTGTGGTGATGTAATTGTGACTGCTGGTGATGTTTCACCAGGTTGTGGTGATTTCATGGTGACTGCTGGTGATGTTTCACCAATTTTTGGTGATGTCATGGTGACTGCAGGAGATGTTTCACTAAGTTGTGGTGATGTCATGGTGACTGCTGGAGATGTTTCACCAGGTTGTGGTGATGTCATTGTGACTGCTGGAGATGTTTCACCATTTGATGGTGATGTCATTGTGACTGCTGGAGATGTTTCACCAACTTGTGGTGATGTCATAGTGACTACTGGAGATGTTTCCCCAGGTTTTAGTGATGTCATGGTAACTGCTGGAGATGTTTGACCAACTTGTGGTTTTGTCATGGTAACTCCTGGAAATGTTTCACCGGGATTTGGTGATGTTATTGTGACTATTGGAGATGTTTCATCAGGTTTTGTTGATGTCATTGTGACTGCTGGAGATGTTTCACCAACTTGTGGTGATGTCATTGTGACTGCTGTAGATGTTTCACCAGGTTTTGTTGATGTCATTGTGACTGCTGGAGATGTTTCACCAACTTGTGGTGATGTCATTGTGACTGCTGTAGATGTTTCACCAAGTTGTGGTGATGTCATTGTGACTACTGGAGATGTTTCACTAAGTTGTGGTGATGTCATGGTGACTGCTGGAGATGTTTCAACAGGTTGTGGTGATGTCATTGTGACTGCTGGAGATGTTTCAACAGGTTGTGGTGATGTCATTGTGACTGCTGGAGATGTTTCACCAGGTTTTGGTGATGTCATAGTGACTGCTGGAGATGTTTCACTAGCTTGTGGTGATGTCATGGTGACTACAGGAGATGTTTGGGGTGATGTGGTATAGATTGGTTGAGATGTTTCACTGAGCAGTGTCAAAGTTGATTGAACTGAAACAACAATATTGATTTAGAGATTTTTTTAAATCTACAGTTTAGCAAGAGTTTTTCACATCATACTATCTTGTTTCAGGTTGAAACTGTATTGTTTCAGAAAGCAAAGGGAGTTTCTATATTTTTTTCTGGATTTTCTAAAATCCTTTAGATAGTAAATATTCTTTGCTCATGCTGAGCTCACAAAAATATTAAAGAATACTATGATATTGTTTGTTTTGTTTTTTTTTAAAAAGTCCAATTTTACTTTGCTTTTTTTAGCAACTTTAGTGATTTTAGCAAGAAGGTTTTGGGCTTGGATCATTGGCCTTTCTGTGTGGTGTTTGCATCTTCTCTCATTATTTGGGTGGGTTTTCTCCTCGTATTCTTGTTTTCTCCCAACCTCCAAAAACATGCATGCTGGGTTGATTGGCTAGGTTGATTGGTGATTGCCCGTGTATATGAATATTTGTGTGTATGCTTGTATATGTATGGCCCAGCGACAAATTGGTGACCTGTTCGGGGTGTACCCCGTCCTTTGCCCTGATTCAGCTGGGATGGGCTCCTGCAGCCTATCTATCCCAGAAAGGATAGACGGTTAAGAGAGTGACTAACTGACTGACAGTTGTGAGGCTGTAATTACTTTTTTTTAGCAACTTATGCTGTGGCTTTTTTTGTTTTTTAATCTTAGTTCAGTTTTAGGTTGGAAACACAAATTTTGAAGCTGAGAAAATACTCATTTAATTTTTGATTGCGTCACAAAACCAAATCACCATTGTTCATTGTTCAAAAATAAATTGCATTTCTAAAGAGACAACTGGTTAAGATTCAATTTCAAGTATTTTTGATGTGCATGCATTGTAATGTATGGCTGACATAAGTGTGGATGGCATGATTACATTGTGTTTGTGTTATGTTGCACCAACGTAGTTAAACAGCACAGAAAATTTGTTTTGATTGTTTAAATGAATGTTGATTGGGTCAGCTTGTCATTAAAATGGTTTGCAAATATTTCAAACTAAAGTGCTGCAAATTGGTGGTTATTGTGATCATAGGTGATACTGTCATTGTCCGACAACTGTCATGATCTAAAGAGTTTGCTAGTCATGATCAATTAAAAAAAAAAAACGTTACCTGCTAGAGAAGTTGTCGGTAAAGCAGTTGAGGGAGCAACTGTTGAAGTTTCAGTCGGCACCACAACTGAAAGGTACAGGAGATTTATATTTTGCATGACAAAGTTCCACAATTGAACACATTCAGATACAGAAACAAATGTGTTTTTCAAGAGTAAAAACTGACTAACTTACCAGTGGCAACGATGGAAGAGCTGTTGACCGGTAGAGAAAAGTTTCCTCCCGTTACAGCTGCTACTAAAGTATCGGCTGCTGAAGAAGCATTTGGCAGTGTCTCAACTTGGTTGAAAATCAGCTCAACATCTGCCACAACAGATCCGGATCTGTGAAAGACATTTTAATAAGCTTTTAGCACTATACTTTTGTTTTATGATATAAGTATATTTTTTTGTATTATAAAAGAATTGTATCAAAAAAAGATGATTTTTAAAGCAACTAAAGAAAATGAATTTCATACTTAAAGCCTGTAACAACTGTGCGATTGAAGGAACTTCCAAATTTATTTTTGTAGACCGCATTGAGCTGTAGGTGAATTAAAAGAACAAAGAAATATAATAAATTTCATGAGTCACATTGAAATTAGACATCACTGTTCATGCAGTATGTGCAATATAAATGTAAACATATATAATGAATAAATAAAAGTACCAAAAACAATCAAAGTTGTGAAACTTTGGTTGGTGCTTTTTTAAAACAAAAAAAAAAGAAAAAACAACAAACTCACAGCGCCTGTAACTTCGGTTTCCAATGCCTTGAACTCTGAAGATGAAGGGTCTTCTAGTGCTGGTGTGAACTGTTTGGACATCTTAAAACCTAGTTTGACTTTTGGCTCTGGTGGCGGGGCACGGGTTGTTGTTGTTGTTGTGGCAGGTGATGTTGTAGTTACTGTGGAAAAAATTGTTGAAGAAAAAAATCAAAACCTTAATGTAGAAATGAGTTAAAAAAGTATTGTATTTGGTATGTTCTCATTTTTTAACTTATTTGCACTAAAGCATAAACTTTGGATTTAGGATAATTTGCCCTGAATTTTTTTTTTTTTTATAATTATAACAGTTTAGTTTATACCTGTAGTGACAAGTGGTGAGTATGTGGTAATTAGACCAAGTTGTGTTGATGTCTTTGTGACTGCTGAAGATGTTTCAGCATGTGGTGGTGATGTCATGGTGACTACAGGAGATGTTTCACCTAGTTGTGGGGATGTCGTGGTGACTGCTGGAGATGTTTCACCAGGTTTTGGTGATGTCATTGTGACTGCTGGAGATGTTTGACCAAATTGTGGTGTTGTCATGGTAACTGCTGGAGATGTTTGACCAAGTTGTGGTGTTGTCATGGTGACTACTGGAGATGTTTCACCATTTGGTTGTGATGTCATGGTAACTGCTGGAGATGTTTCACCTACTTGTGGTGATGTCATTGTGACTACAGGAGATGTTTGACCAACTTGTGGTGTTGTCATGGTAACTGCTGGAGATGTTTCACCAGGTTTTGGTGATGTCAGAGTGACTACTTGAGATGTTTCACCGAGTTGTGGTGATGTCATGGTAATTGCTGAAGATGTTTCACCATTTGGTGGTGTCATGGTGACTACTGGAGATGTTTGACCAAGTTGTGGTGTTGTCAGGGTAACAGTGGGAGATGTTTCACCTAGTTCTGGTGATGTCATGGTGACTGCTGGCGATGTTTCACCAGGTTTTGGTGATGTCATTGTGACTACTTGAGATGTTTCACCATTTGCTGGTGATGTCATGGTAACTGCTGGAGATGTTTCACCAGGTTTTGGTGATGTCATTGTGACTACTTGAGATGTTTCACCAAGTTGTGGTGATGTCATGGTAACTGCTGGAGATGTTTGACCAAGTTGTGGTGATGTCATGGTAACTGTGGGAGATGTTTCACCAGGTTTTGGTGAGGTCATTGTGACTACTTGAGATGTTTCACCAAGTTGTGGTGATGTCATGGTAACTGCGGGAGATGTTTGACCGAGTTGTGGTGATGTCATTGTGACTACTTGAGATGTTTCACCAAGTTGTGGTGATGTCATGGTGACTACTCGAGATGTTTGACCAAGTTGTGGTGATGTCATTGTGACTGCCGGAGATGTTTCAGCATTTGGTGGAGATGTCATGGTGAGTGCTGTAGCTGTTTGACCGAGTTGTGGTGATGTCATTGTGACTGCTGGAGATGTTTGACCAAGTGGTGGTGTTGTCATGGTAACTGTGGGAGATGTTTGACCAAGTTGTGGTGTTGTCATGGTAACTGTGGGAGATGTTTGACCAAGTTGTGGTGTTGTCATGGTAACTGCTGGAAATGTTTCAGCTACTTGTGGTGATGTCATTGTGACTACTGGAGATGTTTGACCTAGTTTTGGTGTTGTCATGGTAACTGTGGGAGATGTTTCACCTAGTTCTGGTGATGTCATGGTGACTGCTGGAGATGTTTGACCAAGTTGTGGTGATGTCACGATGACAGCTGTAGATGTTTCACCTTGTTGTGGTGTTGTCATGGTAACTGCTGGAGATGTTTCACTAAGTTGTGGTGTTGTCATGGTAACTGCCGGAGATGTTTCAGCATTTGGTGGAGATGTCATGGTGACAGCTGGAGATGTTTCACCAAGTTGTGGTGTCGTCATGGTAACTTCTGGAGATGTTTCACTAAGTTGTGGTGTTGTCATGGAAACTGCCGGAGATGTTTCACCATTTGGTGGTGAAGTCATTGTGACTGCGGGAGATGTTTCACCCAGTTTTGGGGATGTCATGGTAACTGCCGGAGATGTTTCAGCATTTGGTGGTGATGTCATGGTGACTGCGGGAGATGTTTCACCTAGTTGTGGTGATGTCATAGTGACTGCGGGAGATGTTTCACCTAGTTGTGGTGATGTCATGGTGACTGCGGGAGATGTTTCACCATTTGGTGGTGATGTCATGGTGACTACAGGAGATGTCTGGGGTGTAGTGATTGCTGGTGACGTTCCATTGAGTTGTGGTATGAAGTTTGTTGTAGACAAAGTTGTTTGAACTGAAAGAACAATATTGATTTAGAGAAAATTTTCAATTTACACTTTAGCAAGTGTTTACTGTCACATCACACTATCTTGTTTTAGATTGAACATGTGGATTGTTTCAGAAAGCAATGTGAGTTTTTAAACTTTTTGTTGGATTTTCTTAAATATTTTAGATAGAAAATACGCTTTGCTTAAGCTTAAAAAATTATTTAATAATAATTTAACATTGTTTTTTTTTTTTTAAAAAGTCAAACATTACTTTGCGTATTTTAACACTTGCACTGTGACATTAAAATAAGTACAGATGAGAGGTTGTAAACACAAATATGTGAAGTTTTGAAAACACTCATTTAACTATTGATTTCCTCACAAAACCAAATCACTATTGATCATTGGTCCAAAAATAGATTGCATTCTTAAGAAAAAAAAATGGTCTTTGTGGGAGGAAAATAGATCCCAATCCATTCACTACAGTGTTTGGAGTTCTCCCGAGCAGACAGGGCCTTAACTCGCATCAGGAGAGTGCAGTGGCTTTTCTGTCTCTCCTTGCGCGGAGACTGATCTTAGTGAAGTGGAAGGACAAACAGCCTCCTTCTTTTGTTCAGTGGGTCAGAGAAGCTATGATGTGTCTTCAAATTGAATACCTAAGGTATAGTAAACGGGGCTCAATAGAAAACTATTATAAAACATGGGCACCTTTCATTACATACATTGAGGGTCTGCCATTTACATAGGGGAGAAGGTTTTATGCGTCATTTACCAGTACTTATGGAGAAAGCTGCAGCTTATGTTTGTGATTTGTTTGTTTTGGGTTTGTTTGTTTTTGTTTCATGTCTGATCCAAATATTTTACAAGTCTCAGATAGATACCACTGGTTGACATGTTCTTTAATCATCTCTATTTTGTAACTTTATATAACTTGACTTAAAGTTGTTTTTTTTTGTGTGTGTCTGTATAAAAAATGAAAAATCTTTAAATAAAGTTTTCAAAAAAAAAAAAAAAAAAAAAAAAATTCACTTTCAAGTATTTTTGATGTGCATTCATTTTAATGCATGGTTGATGAGAGTGTGGATGGTATGATTATCTTGTGTTTGAGTTATGTTGCACCAACGTAGTTAAACAGAAAAGAAAATTTGTTTTGATTGTTTAAATGAATGTTGATTGGGTCACTTTCTCATTAAAATGATTTGTATACATTTCAAACTACGATGCTGCAAATTGGTGATAATTGTGAACATGGATGAAATTGTTTTTGTCTGACAACTGCCATGATCCTAAAAGTTTGCTCAAACTCATGACCAATTAAAAAAAAAAAAAAACGTTACCTGCTAGAGAAGTTGTTGGTAAAGCAGTTGAGGGAGCAACTGTGGAAGTTTCAGTCGGCACCACAACTGAAAGGTACAGGATATTTTTTTTTTTTTTTTTTACATGACTAAGTTCCACAGTTGAACACATTCAGATACAGAAACAAATGTGTTTTTCAAGAGTAAAAACTGACTAACTTACCAGTGGCAACGATGGAAGAGCTGTTGACCGGTAGAGAAAAGTTTCCTCCCGTTACAGCTGCTACTAAAGTATCGGCTGCTGAAGAAGCATTTGGCAGTGTCTCAACTTGGTTGAAAATCAGCTCAACATCTGCCACAACAGATCCGGATCTGTGAAAGACATTTTAATAAGCTATTAGTGCTATACTTTTGTTTCATGATATAAGTATATATTTTTTGTATTATAAAAGAATCTTATCAAAAAAAGATGATTTTTAAAGCAAATAAAAGAAAATGAATTTCATACTTAAAGCCTGTAACAACTGTGCGATTGAAGGAACTTCCAAATTTATTTTTGTAGACTGCATTGAGCTGTAGGTGAATTAAAGGCCAGAGAAATATAATAAATTACATGAGTCACATTGAAATTAGACATCACTGTTAATGCAGTATGTGCAATATAAATGTAAACATATATAATGAATAAATAAAAGTACCAAAAACAATCAAAGTTGTGAAACTTTGGTTGGTGCTTTTTTAAAACAAAAAAAAAAGAAAAAACAACAAACTCACAGCGCCTGTAACTTCGGTTTCCAATGCCTTGAACTCTGAAGATGAAGGGTCTTCTAGTGCTGGTGTGAACTGTTTGGACATCTTAAAACCTAGTTTGACTTTTGGCTCTGGTGGCGGGGCACGGGTTGTTGTTGTTGTTGTGGCAGGTGATGTTGTAGTTACTGTGGAAAAAATTGTTGAAGAAAAAAATCAAAACCTTAATGTAGAAATGAGTTTAAAAAGTATTGTATTTGGTATGTTCTCATTTTTTAACTTATTTGCACTAAAGCATAAACTTTGGATTTAGGATAATTTGCCCTGAATTTTTTTTTTTTATTATTATTATAATAGTTTAGTTTATACCTGTAGTGACAAGTGGTGAGTATGTGGTAATTAGACCAAGTTGTGTTGATGTCTTTGTGACTGCTGGAGATGTTTCAGCATGTGGTGGTGATGTCATGGTGACTACAGGAGATGTTTCACCTAGTTGTGGGGATGTCGTGGTGACTGCTGGAGATGTTTGACCAAGTTGTGGTGTTGTCATGGTGACTACTGGAGATGTTGGACCAAGTTGTGGTGTTGTCATGGTAACTGCTGGAGATGTTTGACCAAGTTGTGGTGTTGTCATGGTGACTACTGGAGATGTTTCACCATTTGGTGGTGATGTCATGGTGACTACTGGAGATGTTTGACCAAGTTGTGGTGTTGTCAGGGTAACTATGGGAGATGTTTCACCATTTGGTGGTGATGTCATGGTAACTGCTGGAGATGTTTCACCTACTTGTGGTGATGTCATTGTGACTACTGGAGATGTTTGACCAACATGTGGTGTTGTCATGGAAACTGCTGGAGATGTTTCACCAGGTTTTGGTGATGTCATTGTGAC
Source organism: Neostethus bicornis (assembly GCA_902685375.1). Lineage (NCBI taxonomy): Eukaryota > Metazoa > Chordata > Actinopteri > Atheriniformes > Phallostethidae > Neostethus > Neostethus bicornis. Next base: position 7,983,984 of record LR738542.1, on the reverse strand, counting down.
TACTTGAGATGTTTCACCGAGTTGTGGTGATGTCATGGTAACTGCTGAAGATGTTTCACCATTTGCTGGTGATGTCATGGTAACTGCTGGAGATGTTTGACCAAGTTGTGGTGATGTCATGGTAACTGTGGGAGATGTTTCACCAGGTTTTGGTGATGTCATTGTGACTACTTGAGATGTTTCACCAAGTTGTGGTGATGTCATGGTAACTGTGGGAGATGTTTCACCAGGTTTTGGTGATGTCATTGTGACTACTTGAGATGTTTGACCAAGTTGTGGTGATGTCATGGTAACTGTGGGAGATGTTTCACCAAGTTTTGGTGATGTGATGGTGACTACTGGAGATGTTTCACCAAGTTGTGGTGATGTCATGGTAACTGTGGGAGATGTTTCACCAGGTTTTGGTGATGTGATGGTGACTACTGGAGATGTTTCACCAAGTTGTGGTGATGTCATTGTGACTACTGGAGATGTTTCACTAAGTTGTGGAGATGTCATGCTAACTGCGGGAGATGTTTGACCGAGTTGTGGTGATGTCATTGTGACTACTTGAGATGTTTCACCAAGTTGTGGTGATGTCATGGTGACTGCTTGAGATGTTTGACCAAGTTGTGGTGATGTCATGGTAACTGTGGGAGATGTTTCACCAGGTTTTGGTGATGTCATTGTGACTACTTGAGATGTTTCACCAAGTTGTGGTGATGTCATGGTAACTGTGGGAGATGTTTCACCAGGTTTTGGTGATGTCATTGTGACTACTTGAGATGTTTGACCAAGTTGTGGTGATGTCATGGTAACTGTGGGAGATGTTTCACCAGGTTTTGGTGATGTGATGGTGACTACTGGAGATGTTTCATCAAGTTGTGGTGATGTCATTGTGACTACTGGAGATGTTTCACTAAGTTGTGGTGATGTCATTGTGACTACTGGAGATGTTTCACTAAGTTGTGGTGATGTCATTGTGACTACTGGAGATGTTTCACCTTTTTGTGGTGATGTCATTGTGACTGCCGGAGATGTTTCAGCATTTGGTGGAGATGTCATGGTGACTGCTGTAGCTGTTTGACCAAGTTGTGGTGATGTCATTGTGACTGCTGGAGATGTTTCACCAAGTTGTGGTGATGTCATGGTAACTGCCGGAGATGTTTGACCGAGTTGTGGTGATGTCATTGTGACTGCTGGAGATGTTTGACCAAGTGCTGGTGTTGTCATGGTAACTGTGGGAGATGTTTGACCAAGTTGTGGTGTTGTCATGGTAACTGCTGGAAATGTTTCACCAGGTTTTGGTGATGTCATTGTTACTACTGGAGATGTTTGACCAAGTTGTGGTGTTGTCATGGTAACTGTGGGAGATGTTTGACCAAGTTGTGGTGTTGTCGTGGTAACTGCTGGAAATGTTTCAGCTACTTGTGGTGATGTCATTGTGACTACTGGAGATGGTTGACCTAGTTTTGGTGTTGTCATGGTAACTGTGGGAGATGTTTCACCTAGTTCTGGTGATGTCATGGTGACTGCTGGAGATGTTTGACCAAGTTGTGGTGATGTCACGATGACAGCTGGAGATGTTTCACCTTGTTGTGGTGTTGTCATGGTAACTGCTGGAGATGTTTCAGCATTTGGTGTTTCACCTGCAGATGTTTCAGCTGTCATTGTGGCAGATGTTTCAACTGTCATTGTGACAGCTGGAGATGTTTCACCAAGTTGTGGTGTCGTCATGGTAACTGCTGGAGATGTTTCACTAAGTTGTGGTGTTGTCATGGAAACTGCCGGAGATGTTTCAGCATTTGGTGGTGATGTCATGGTGACTGCGGGAGATGTTTCACCTAGTTGTGGTGATGTCATGGTGACTGCGGGAGATGTTTCACCATTTGGTGGTGATGTCATGGTGACTGCGGGAGATGTTTCACCATTTGGTGGTGATGTCATGGTGACTGCGGGAGATGTTCCACCATTTGGTGGTGATGTCATGGTGACTGCGGGAGATGTTTCACCTAGTTGTGGTAATGTCATGGTGACTGCGGGAGATGTTTCACCATTTGGTGTTGATGTCATGGTGACTACAGGAGATGTCTGGGGGGTAGTGATTGCTGGTGACGTTCCATTGAGTTGTGGTATGAAGTTTGTTGTAGACAAAGTTGTTTGAACTGAAAGAACAATATTGATTTAGAGAAAGTTTTCAATTTACACTTTAGCAAGTGTTTACTGTCACATCACACTATCTTGTTTTAGATTGAACATGTTGGATTGTTTCAGAAAGCAATGTGAGTTTTTATACTTTTTGTTGGATTTTCTTAAATATTTTAGATAGAAAATACGCTTTTCTTAAGCTTAAAAAATTTTTTAATAATAATTTAACATTGTTTTTTTTTATTTTAAAAAGTCAAACTTTATTCTGCGTATTTTAACACTTGCGCTGTGACATTAAAAAAAAGTAGATCAGAGGTTGTAAACACAAATATGTGAAGTTTTGAAAACAATCATTTAACTATTGATTTCCTCACAAAACCAAATCACTATTGATCATTGGTCCAAAAATAGATTGCATTCTTAAGAAAAAAAATGGTTAAAATTCAATTTCAAGTATTTTTGATGTGCATTCATTTTAATGCATGGTTGATGAGAGTGTGGATGGTATGATTATCTTGTGTTTGAGTTATGTTGCACCAACGTAGTTAAACAGAAAAGAACATTTGTGTTGATTGTTTAAATGAATGTTGATTGGGTCACTTTCTCATTAAAATGATTTGTATACATTTCAAACTACGATGCTGCAAATTGGTGATAATTGTGAACATGGATGAAATTGTTTTTGTCTGACAACTGCCATGATCCTAAAAGTTTGCTACTCATGATCAATTAAAAAAAAAAACGTTACCTGCTAGAGAAGTTGTCGTTAAAGCTGTTGAGGGAGCAACTGTGGAAGTTTCAGTCGGCACCACAACTGAAAGGTACAGGATATTTTGGGTTTTTTTTTACATGATTAAGTTCCACAGTTGAACACATTCAGATACAGAAACAAATGTGTTTTTCAAGAGTAAAAACTGACTAACTTACCAGTGGCAACGATGGAAGAGCTGTTGATCGGTAGAGAAAAGTTTCCTCCCGTTACAGCTGCTACTAAAGTATCGGCTGCTGAAGAAGCATTTGGCAGTGTCTCAACTTGGTTGAAAATCAGCTCAACATCTGCCACAACAGATCCGGATCTGTGAAAGACATTTTAATAAGCTATTAGTGCTATACTTTTGTTTTATGATATAAGTATATTTTTTTGTATTATAAAAGAATCTTATCAAAAAAAGATGATTTTTAAAGCAAATAAAAGAAAATGAATTTCATACTTAAAGCCTGTAACAACTGTGCGATTGAAGGAACTTCCAAATTTATTTTTGTAGACTGCATTGAGCTGTAGGTGAATTAAAGGAACAAAGAAATATAATAAATTACATGAGTCACATTGAAATTAGACATCACTGTTAATGCAGTATGTACAGGTATAAATATAAACATATATAATGAATAAATAAAAGTACCAAAAACAATCAAAGTTGTGAAACTTTGGTTGGTGCTTTTTTTTTAAAAAAAAAAAGAAAAAACAACAAACTCACAGTGCCTGTAACTTCGTTTTCCAATGCCTTGAACTCTGGAGATGAAGTGTTTGCTAATGCTGGTGTAAACGACTTGGCCATTGTAAAGCCTAGTTTTACTTTTGGCTCTGGTGGCGGGGCAAGGGTTGTTGTTGTGGCAGGTGATGTTGTAGTTACTGTGGAAAAAAATTATTGTTAAAGGTTTTGCTATCTCATTGGCAGTTGTTGAACTGGTGTTTACATGTAACAACACATACAAATGAAAAACCAGTTTAACGATTGATATTCACCATATTACTTTTAAAGGTTTGTTCTTTTCTAAATAAATCAAAACCTTAATATAGAAATGAGTTTAAAAAGTATTGTATATGTTATTCTCATTTTTTTATTTATTTGCACTAAAGCATAAACTCTGGATTCAGGATAAATTGTCCTATGAAAATATATATATATATATATATATATATATATATATATATATATATATATATATATATATATATATATATTATAATAGTTTAGTTTATACCTGGGTGTGTCACTGTAGTGACGATTGGTGAGTTTGTGTTAGTTGGACCAGGTTGTGGTGATGTCATTGTGACTGCTGGAGATGTTTCAGCATGTGGTGGTGATGTCATGGTAACTGCAGTAGCTGTCTCACCAAGTTGCGGTGATGTCATTGTGACTGCTGTAGATGTTTCAGCATTTGGTGGTGATGTCACTGTGACTGCTGGAGATGTTTCAGCATTTGGTGGTGATGTCACTGTGACTGCTGGAGATGTTTCACCAAGTTGTGGTGATGTCATCGTGACTGGTGCAGATGTTTCACCGTTTGGTGGTGATGTCATGGTGACTGCGGGAGATGTTTCACCATTTGGTGGTGATGTCATGGTGACTGCTGCAGATGTTTCACCATTTGGTGGTGATGTCATGGTGACTGCGGGAGATGTTTCACCATTTGGTGGTGATGTCATGGTGACTGCGGGAGATGTTTCACCATTTGGTGGTGATGTCATGGTGACTGCTGCAGATGTTTCAGCATTTGGTGGTGATGTCATGGTGACTGCTGCAGATGTTTCACCATTTGGTGGTGATGTCATGGTGACTGCTGCAGATGTTTCAGCATTTGGTGGTGATGTCATTGTGACTGCTGCAGATGTTTCACCATTTGGTGGTGATGTCATGGTGACTGCGGGAGATGTTTCACCATTTGGTGGTGATGTCATAGTGATTGTGGGAGATGTTTCACCTAGTTGTGGTGATGTCATGGTAACTGCTGGAGATGTTTCACCAGGTTGTGGTGATGTCATGGTAACTGCTTGAGATGTTTCACCAAGTTGTGGTGATGTCATGGTAACTGCTTGAGATGTTTCACCAAGTTGTGGTGATGTCATGGTGACTGCGGGAGATGTTCCACCATTTGGTGGTGATGTCATGGTGACTGCGGGAGATGTTTCACCTAGTTGTGGTGATGTCATGGTGACTGCGGGAGATGTTTCACTATTTACTGGTGATGTCATGGTGACTGCGGGAGATGTTTCACTATTTACTGGTGATGACATATTGACAACAGGAGATATCTGGGGTGATGTAGTCATTGGTGGAGATGTTTCACCATTTGGTGGTGATGTAATGTTGACTACAGGAGATGTCTGGGGTGTAGTGATTGCTGGTGACGTTCCATTGAGTTGTGATATGATGTTTGTTGTAGTCAAAGTTGTTTGAACTGAAAGAACAATATTGATTTAGAGAAAATTTTAATTTACACTTTGGCAAGAGTTTATTGTCACATTACTCTATCTTGTTTTACTTTGTAGATTGAACATGTTTTATTGTTTCAGAAAGCAAATTGAGTTTTTATAGTTATTTTTTATTGCCTTAAATTATTTAGTTTTTCGTTGTTTTTTTTTTTTTTGCTCAGCTTAGATTTTTGAGGTTGTAAACAGAAATTGTGAAGTTGAGAAAACACTCAAACAAATTTAATTGCTTTACCAAACCAATCACTGTTCTTCATTGATTATACCAATAATATATCATATTTTTAAGGTTCAATCTTTCAAATGAAAAACTCCAAGGTTATTTTTGTCAAAGAAGTAATATGATTATTTGTGATGTGTGTACGTTTTAATGCATGGCTCACGTAATTGTGGCTGGTATGATTATATTGTATTTAGATTATATTGTCCCATCGTAGTTAAAGAGCAAAGTAAAAGTTTTTTATTGCTTGAGTTAATCTTGATGGGGTCACATTCTCATGAAAAAGTTTTGCAAAATTTTCAAACTAAAATGTTGCAGAGTGGTGGCTATTTTGTTACCTGTTTCTGATGATGTATTTACAACCGTTGTTGGCTGGTTTTGTGGTGTGGTTACTTTTTCTGTGGTAGATGGGACCTCTGTTTGTGAGGTTGTGTTGACCAACGGTCCAGGAGGGGATGTTGCATTGTCTGTGGACGTTGCACTGGCTGTTGTTGCATTTACTTGGGGAGGCGTTACGGCCGCTGATGTCTCAGAAATGTTGACTTGTGGTGGTGGGCTAATAGTTGAAGTTGTGTTTCCTGTCAATGTTGTTGTGTTGGCTGATGATGAAGTTGAATTTGTTGCTAATGGATTTGTGAGACAGTGAAAACATTAAAAAAATTAAACTTCAATGTCAAATTAAATCTCAAATTCACTAACTATTTATCTTGCTGATGATCATTTCAAATTTTGTAGTACTGTTAGACATATTTCTCTAAAACTTGTGTTTATTGTGGCAAATTAATTAGTTACATCAATTAGAAAAAAGTTGTTAATTTCTTTGTTTCCATTTTTATTATAATTTTGACAACTGCAATGTAAATAAAATTAAAATACAACTTGTCATCTCTGATCATTTGATAAATGGGTGTTGTATTTTTCTTCAGTAGCCAGACTTGATTCTCCTGTTTTACAAGTTTAGGATTTTACAACTGCCCTCTTGTGACAGATACTATCCACTACAATGTTCTAAACAAGTGGGAACTGTCCAGGTACAAAAAGCAGTCATGAGCTAAAGCCTCATACGTGAAAAACCCTGTACCCTGTTACCTGAATCATGTGTATTTGTGATTTATTCAGAAAAGTGGCACATGCTTGGTAAAATTGATTTTCAATGTCACATGAGTATTTGTGATGTAAAAATCATGTCCAATAATTTCTTTATCTATATCCTTTCCATGACAGAAAAAAAAATACAATGCAGCTATAAAAAATGACCAAAACTATGTCACTGAGTGTTGCTGAGATTAAGTCTACCTTAATCCTTTTACTCAATTAACTAACTACCCTCATTGATAGACTGATTTAAACCAAAATCTTTCTTGAAACAGTACAACTTTCACACCGGACCTCTGGTGGCACACACCATGAACTGTAATGCTCTGAACAAGTAGGAACTGTCCAGTGATAAAGAGAAGAAGAGAGAAAAAAAAGGAGAGGAAAAAGTTTTGTTCAAATTACCTGTTGTCTCGTTGGATTCAGCTGACGCTAGTCCAACTAGCCCTGTGGGTTTTTTAAGAAATCAAATTATTAAATGAATTAAAAAATATATTTTACTTGAAATGAACAAGTTGTTTTTGACATTTTCTCTCACACTCTGACATTTCCACATTCTCCCATAATATTTCAATGAGGCGATCAGAACAACACTTACCCACACAAAGGAGCAAGAATCCAAACGACTTTTTCCCCATTATCTGCCTCCTAATAATTAAATGTTATAGTAAATCATTTGTACATTATAGCATTTACACAACAAATACATAAAATGTATAAGTTTATAACAAAAATTCTATTCTTCAATAGCACACTAGCAGATGAACGGAATATTTCTTCCGTTTTTGACAAATGTTGAACATTTCCTGCCTGATTTTGCTCAATTAAACCTTGGACAGTATACTTTAATCACATTGTAATGTTTTCAAACAGCAGATTAAATTTGATCAAATTTTATTTATAAAGCACTTTTCAAACATTAAGTTACACAAAGTGCTGAAGACAACAAATAAAAACTTTTTGACAGAATCAAAATCCAGATCTTTAAAAAAATATTTAACACAGCAAGCATACATTAAAAATCACATTCTTCGACAAAACACTGCGTAATAAATTAAAATGCAGAAAATATCTTTTGATTACCACAATAAATAATCCAGCAGTTCATATCAAATAAAACATGCGGCTCTTGTCTGTGGTTTTTTCAAGTATTCCCATTTATTATCTTGATGACACATTTATATAAACTTCTACTACGTTCTCAGGGCAAAATGTTCTAAATTAGGTATGCCAACATTCTAGAAAGACAAGTTTTTTAACCATTTCCCCCTCATGACACAGCAGTTACTCATACAATTTTGCCTTTCAAGATTCCATCTGTAGGTGTATCCTCATACTGAACCAAGAATTTCAATGTACCGTATCCTGTGCAAGTTCAACATCTAAGTACCACCACTGAGAAAATGCTGAATATGATTATATATATCGATATCACAAGTATCTAGAGAGCGATATCTATGATGATATAAATTATGTTTGGAAACACATTCACGCAAATAAATATATATATATATATATATATATATATATATATATATATTTATATATGTACACACGCAATTCTCTGTGTGTATATTTATGTACAATTTTTGTTCAAATTAGATAAAAAACCTTAAAAATATATACCATAACATCAAATATATAAGATAATATTTAGAAAAAAAATCTATAGGAAACAACTTTATTCTTTCACTTCTATTTTATTTTTGTCACAACTGAACCTAAAATAATTGAATACAGTAAATAAATAAATACAAGAATAAAACAGGATTTTAATTTCAAATACTTGATTTTTTTTTTTTTTTTCATTTTTCAAGTTACAAAATGAAAAAAAGGGGAAATTGTCAAGCAATATCAGGTGCTTTATTTCTGTTTCATTGTGTTTTTCCAGTTCAATCAGGCATTTTAAAAACAAATCCTGTTTTTATCCTTTTATTTATTACAAGAGAAGCAAAAAACCTGAAAGCTGCAAAATCCAGAAATAATTCCTCCACAAACACCAATCAAAAAGTCAGATAAAAGTTCACCCACACTGGCTTTTTTCTTTTTTACCCATTGCTGTCCAAATAAAGACAATTTACAGACTGTGCACCGGCGTACTTTTCAAACCACTGCGTTCAACAAGCCAAGCATCGTAATCCATCGATAAAAAAGTCCTCGCAAAAACCGTACACTTTACTTGCCACAGCATCCACAAACCAACATCAGTCATTTCTCTCTCTAAAACATTTTTCATAATTTTGTCAAACTTCACAAATCATTATAGCATCCAAAATGCATCTGATAAAAAAAAACAAAACATAAAATTTTGACTAAAAAACCACACTGCACAATATTGCAATTCTACAATTTCATTCAAATAAAAAATACGTGCAAATGTAATTCAACTTTTTTTTTTTTTTTTAACTAATATAAGACTTATTTTACCTTTAAAAAAAAATTTGTCGGATAAAACTTTTTTGACCTGGTACAATAGTTTTTTTGTTTTGTTTGTTTTTACCTCACCAGATATTTAAATATGAAAATTTTTCACTCACCCTAGTCCAACCGTTCAGTGATGTTCGTCTGTTCACAGAAATAAATTAATGTTACAAGCTGGTACTGATAAGTTATCAGCACCTTCTTTCCCCTGAGTCCAGAGATGAAAATGGAGAGATGTCAATGCACAGAGTTTTTAAGGGACAGGGAACTTGCTAGACTTGTTTTGGTTATGCATTGTTTTTTCTGTAAAAAAAGAATGAAGACGCAGTAGTTGGAGAGGGCGGTACATTGACGTACTAGGTTTGAAAGAAATTTTAATATTGATATAGTGTGGTGAGAAATGAAAGCATCCGCCACACAGTTATTTTTGGCATTTGCTGGTGACATAAAATGTACTTATGAAACAATCACTTGTGTAAAGTATCAATGTGGTTAAGTAGATGGGCTTCAGGTGACCCCTCAGCATCCATTTTTGGTTGTCCATGTGTCCATCCATCCATGTACCCATCCAGTCATTCACAAAAAAAAAATCATTGGAAAACCTGTCTGGCAATCCCTCTTTGACTTGTACTTACTGTTTTATTTTCTCAGCATGTAATAAATTATGTACTCTCTTAATGAGTCGTAAAAAAATAACTTAGAAGAGGAATCAAATAATTTTTTAAAGAAATAGAATTTGGAATGAGTGTATGTGTGAGAGTTCGTCTGTCTCTTTATGTGAATGCACAACAGATCTGTAACTTTTTCAGGGTGTCGTCTTCCCCTCGTCTCTCCCCAGCCGTAATAGGCTCCGGAACTTGTTCGGATCCGTTGTCCTCCGCTTATGCGGGGACAGGTCGCAGGGCAACAGCCTCAGATGGGAAGCCCAGGCTTCTCTCACCCGGGCTGGATCCTCCACCTCACCCAGGAGAATCCCGAGGCGTTCCCCGGCCAGCTCTCAGACATAGTCTGTTCAGCAGGTCCAGGATTTGCCTCTGAGTCTACTTTGGGACATGCCTGAAACACCTCACCAACAAGGCACCTGAATCACCCCATATGACTTCTCTCCACCATCGGCAACGGCTCTACTCAAAGCTGCTCCCGGATGGCAGAGCCCCTTACTCTATCTATAAGTGAGAGCCCAGCCACCCTGCAGAGAGAGCTCATTTCAGCTGATCGTATCCAAAATCTCGTTCTTTCGGTCGCCACACACAGTTGGTGACCATAGGTCAGAGTAGGAACGTAGATAGACTTGTAAATCAAGAGCTGTGCTTTTTGTCCTGAATCTGTGGTCTCCAAATGGGAGAAGCGGTCTATAAATTAATGGATCATCCTTTTTTCTGTATGCACATAAAATTTTCTAACACTTATGAAAAAATATAAATGCAGCAAGTTTTTTTTATTATTAACACCTCGACCAAACCTAAATTATATAAGAATTACCACAGAAAAAAAAGTCATGTCAAACCACAAAAATAACTTTTACTCATCAAACTTTTTAACTACTCAGGCTAACATCAACTAATAAACTGGAGCCTAACTTGGTTGGTGTCCGATTAGAGGTGGGTAAACCCCGGACAAGTTACCACTCAGTCATTGCTTATGCAAATTCGTTTACTAATATTTCTTAAACTTTGCTGTTGAAGGATATCACATGAGGTGGTCGGTCAAGGATATCACATGAGGTGGTCGGTCATCAAAAGCTAATTTAAAGGTATCAAAACAATTCTTCCTTGGTGGTGTGGTTAGTGACCGGATTTCTTCCAAATACAGTAAGCTCTTTCCCTCCTTGATTCAAAGCGAGGGGCAGGGTACACCCCGAACAGTTTGCCAGTCTGTTGCGGGGCCATATTGGAAATGAGTTAATATGATCAATTGATCAATTTATAAAATTTCCTTTTCATTTCCGTACTATGTTGTTCCGTTCTGTCATGTTCCGCTTATCCGGGGCCGGGTCACAAAAGACGGGAAGCCCTGGCTTCTGTTACCCTCACTGCAACCTCGAGCTCACCCGGAAGGATCCCGAGTCGTTCCCCGGCCAGCTGGGAGACAGACTCTCCAGCGGGTCCGGAGTCTGCCTCTTGGTTTCCTCCCAGTGGGATGTCCACGAAACACTTCACCAGTGAGGTGCTCAGCGCATCCTAACCAGATTCCCGAACTCCCCCATCTGGCTGCACCCACTCTGGAGGAGGAGCGCCTCGACGCTGAGCTCCTCCCGAATGGCAGAACTCCTCCTCCGATTACTGAGGGAGAGCCCAGCCACCCTGCCGAGGAAGCTCATTTCGGCCGCTTGTATCCGTGATCTCATTTTTTCGGTCACCACCCACAGCTGGTGACCATGGGTAGAGAGGGTAGGAACGTTGATTGACTTGTAAATTGAGAGCTGTCTTAGTTTAAGCTACGGAAAAACATTTTTTGAAGTACTTCATTTTAAATACTTAGTAGAAATGTGAAGAAAATTTAAAACAAATGATTTGCATAAATACTTATTGGTGAAAATATACTGATATAAAACGTTCAAACTTTAATTCTTATATGATTCCAAGGACACAGCTTCCAAGTTCATAGAGAATATTATGTTGTAATGCTCTACAAGTATGTTTGTTTGTTTTTTTGTTTTTTTTATGCTGCTGTTTTGCAAGTCAAATTTTTATGCATTCTCAAAGTGTCTTTGGATGTTGGAATGCGTTTTCACAAACACTAAAATGAAGACAGCTTCATGACAAAAGGGAGCACTTCAAACAAAACTAATTTTAGACACCTTTTTTTAGGATGTTCATACTTGGACGTAAGACGCAACTGTTGTTACGTCACTCTAGTGAAGACGTAGAAGAAAAAAAAATAAAAAAGCCACACGCTACATGTCGGCATGCAATCTAAAATGCTTAGAAACGGTTGCTACAACAGCATGTATCCACCCTGCGAGGAAGCTCATTTCGGCCGCTTGTACCCGCGATCTCATTCTTTCGGTCACCACCCACAGCTGGTGACCATAGGTGAGGGTAGGAACGTAGATCGACTTGTAAATCGAGAGCTTTGCTTTTCGGCTCAACTCTCTCTTTACCACGACGGACCGATGCAGTGTCCTAGTTATTGCTGATGCCGCACCGATCCGCCTGTCGATCTCCCACTCCGTCCTTCCCCCACTCGTGAACAAGACCCCGAGATACTTAAACTCCTCCACTTGGGGCAGGACCCTGTCCCTGACCCACAGGGGGCATTCCACCCTTTTCCGGGCGAGGACCCTGGTCATAAAAATAATGAGAGATATAATTTAGAAGCACACTTGTTCATGTCAAATGAAGCTAAATAAATATTTTACAGTGGTAATATTATTTTTAATGATCATTAAAACTGATAGTGTTCCAATGCTTTCTTTCATTCCATCTGTTTCAACGTCATACTTTTCATTTTTCAAAGCATTATTTAGACATGCCTACACCGCGTGCCAAACTGATCGTTTTAGTTTCTGTTGTTACGTCGAGTCGGAAAGTTTTTTACATAGTTTTATAATGTACTGGTGGTTTACTACAGTTTATGATTTTTTTGTTCTTTTTCAATTTTTATTTGTCTACTGTTCTTACATGGATCCTGAAAATAAGTACCCGTTTTGTTTTTTGTAAATGGTTTAATCTACCCAAAATACACAACTAACTTCACCCATGCAGCCATAATTCACTGGTAATGCAGGAGAAGTAAGAGAACCCTAACACCCCTCATACCAGCCAATTCCTCCATCTCACTCAAGCTTTCCAGACCAGCCTTAATGGATCATCGTGTTGGATCCACTCCAGAAATGAATGGATTAGATACTGTAGCCCAGGCACTTTAATCAGAACCACTTCATCTGACTTCTCCAAAATAGACCAGGAGCTCTCCTTTCCTCCATTACCAAGGGTGGGTTTACTAAAGTGGGCGGAGGACAAGAGGTCATTGACAAAGCCAGAATTGGGGGCATCCCTCGCCCCACAGAACATTTTGAAAAATAAGAGTCATTTTCCTGCATTTTGGTGGCCCATTCGCTGGCCCTGCAAGGGGATAGCTTGACTAGTCCCCTTTCCTTTCTTCTTCTTTTTTTTTCTGTACCCACTCCCCGCTCCTGGATCTGCTCCTGATTACCACCAGCTTTGACTTCAGTGTGTCACAATATCAACTTTTCTATTTGTAATGCTATTTATGAATTAGTGTGCGTCATTATGACTTTTGCATATTTATTCTGAAAAACTTAAAAATGAACAACTTCCAGCTTTATATTAACGAGACTGTTGTTGTACCTCAAAGAGTCAGTTCCTGATGTGCGTGAGAAAGTTTGTATGAAAGAAATATACAGAAATGAAAAAGAAAATACAAAATGAAACTCAAATTGTTTTTATTGAAAACAGAACTTTACATTTGGCTTGCCAATGCTTTGGGTAATTGAACCCTGGGAAAAAAAAAAAAGGTCAATGATAAACATTTGTTTAGTCTGGTGCATCAAATACATTTGTGTCCAGAAAAATAAAAGAAGAGACAACGATAAGAGTATGTTTACCTTATTCTGCACAAACCTTTCATATGTAATGTAGTCAAACCTGCTTTGGCAGAAAATACCCTGCCAATCATTGTGGTTAACTTCTCCATTCTATGTGACAATTGGGTATTGAACTAAGCTAAATGCCAACATTGTCAAATGTCAAGTTTAGACTCAAGCCAGTAACTATGTCAACAAACATGTCATTATAAAAAACAAAAAAACAGGACATTGTGTACTTTTCAGTTACACAAGCGAATGAAAATTCTATTACATGGGACACAACTGGAGATGATGGAAAAAAATATGTTTAAAGCAACATTTTAGCATTAACTAGAAACAGTTCAACCACTGCAATAACAATAAAAACCTTCAAAACTCTCATTGAGCTCTTTGGGAGAATAAGGATCTTTATTTCTTTTAAAAACAACTTCAGTGTAAAGTGAGTCTAAAATATGTGGGCTCACTGCATTCTCCAAAATTTCTAGAATCATTCTGATTTTATGTGTTTTCATTATGGAGCTAATGACGTCTTAGTGAACTTTCTGAAAGAAAGTGGAAAATTTTAAGTATCTAGGATCAACAGTCCAGAGCAATGGAGAGTGTGGAAAAGGGGTGAAGAAGCGTGTTCAGGCAGGCGGGAACGGGTGGAGGAAAGTATCAGGTGTGATGTGCAACAGAACAGTTTCAGCTAGAATGAAAGGAAAAGTGTACAAAACCGTGGTGAGACCGGCCATGCTGTTTGGTCTAGAAACAGTAGCACTGAAGAAAAGACAGGAAGCAGAGATGGAGGTAGCAGAGATGAAGATGCTGAGGATCTCTCTGGGAGTGACCAGGATGGACGGGATTAGAAATGAGTACATCAGGGGAACAGCACATGTTAGAGGTTTTGGGGATAAAGTTAAAGAGGCAAGACTGAGATGGTTTGGGCACGTACAGAGGAGAGAGAGAGAGTACATAGGAAGAAGGATGCTGGATTTGGAACCACCAGGAAAGAGGACTAGAGGAAGGCCAAAGTGGAGGTTCATGGATGCAGTGAAGGAAGACATGAAGATAGTTGGTGTGACCAAAGAGGATGCAGCAGATAGGATTAGATGGAAGAAACTGACTTGCTGTGGCGACCCCTAAACGGAAAAGCCGAAAGAAGAAGAAGAAGATCGTCTTAGTGAACTTTACTGTCTAGATTTGAAAGTGAGGAATCTGCCATTTTTACAGCAGCAATAAAGAAAAAGGATTTTTTTTTTCTTTTAACTGAGTCTACAAGAATCTGAAAAAAAAATCTCTATCTTCACTGAACATGGGGTCTAAGGAGAGGTATATTTAGAGTCTGATCGTGTAATAATGACCATTTAACTTTGAATCTTTGTGTGTGAATCCTACTCTGAATAATAACACAATCAATGCAATTAAATTGAAGTGAGGTGAAATTGCTTTAAGTCTGAACTCTTTCTTTTGCCGACAACAAGAGTAGGAAAACTCAACACAAGGTCAAAAGTTTGTTTAAGTCTTTGATTGCACATAAACAGGGTGTGTTCTTTCAAATGCCTTAAGAAAGGCGACTATTATTAAAGCTAAATCCTTAGAGTCATGACATTGCATAAATTTATAAGGATTATTTGTACGGAGTCCTGAAAAATACAATGTGGTATAAAGTTTCTCATTAACGTTTTAAGATCTTAATTGTCATCCCAATTCCTCAGCCAGTTATATTTGGAAATAAATATACTTTATTCATCCATCAACGGGGAAATTTGTGTGCTGCATTAAACCACAGCAGGCTGCCACGACAGCGCCAATGGTGGGAGAAACGAGGGTTAGGTGTCTTCCTCAGGGACACAAAGACATGAGCTCAGTCGGATTTGATCTTGAGAACTTCTGGTCCCAGGGCGAAGCCTGCACTGGATAGAACAAAAAGCCCAGTAGTTCTGTTCCGTCGTCTTCCGCTTATCCGGGGCAGGGTCACAGGGGCAACAGCCTCAGATGGGAAGCTCAGGCTTTTCTCACCCCGGCTGCATCTTCCAGCTCACCCGGAAGGATTCCGAGTTGTTCCCCGGCTAGCTGTGAGACATAGTCTCTCCAGTGGGTCTGGAGTCTGCCTCTTGGTCTCCTCCCGGTGGGACGTGCCAGAAACACCTCACCAGCAAGGCGCTCAGGGGGCATCCTGACCAGACGCCCAAACCACCCCATCTGGGTCTTCTCGACCTGAAGGAGGAGCACCTCGACACTGAGCTCCTCCCGGATGGTAGAGCTCTACACCCGATCTCTGAGTGAGAGCCCAGCCACCCTGCGGAGGAAGCTCATTTCGGCCACTTGTATCCGCAATCTCATTCTTTCGGTCACCACCCACAGCTGGTTACCATAGGTGAGGGTGGGAACACACTTTTCAATATTTGAGATTGTCATATCTTTCCATGCGAGCCTGTCTGTGTTAGACTTTTTACAACTAATCCGATTGTACAAAGTGTGTGGTGCTGTGTGTTTGCTTCTGTTTGATCATAAAAATCAACAAATCAATTTTTATTTGTAAAGCACCTTTCAAACAAAGGTACTCAAAGAGCTGAACAGAATAAATAAAAACTTGAACAGAATTAAAGTCCAGATCATTAAAAAATAGTAAGTGAAAAACAAAAATACATTAAAAAATATACACTTAGACAAAACACTGCACACACGCGGCGACATTCACACAGCCCCACACTTCTCCAAACCTCTCTTCCCCGCCTCACAGCCCTCCCTCATCCCCTGAACCGCAAGCTACGGTAAATTAAAAAAAACATCTGGCCTGATGCTGTGAGGTAACAACTCATACAATCATAACTCTCATCTTGCTTTGCTTAATGGACTTGTATTCAATTTAATTGTTTATTTCCATTAAGAAAAAAAAAGACTGCTCAACAAGTGTACTTGATATCTTAAAGCATGCAGGTATATTTTTTATTAGTCTCGTCGATAAAATACTGTGACCATTTATGTTTTCAAACTCCACTCCTTGTCTAGCTTCATTTTATTTCTCAAATCATTGGGTTGTAGGATGCTGGAGTCTATCTCAGCCAGTCTAGCAGGCAAAAAGTGGGGTATACCACAGACAACTACTTCTGCACACTCTCCCACTTATTTGCAATTCAAACCACCTAACAAACATAAAATGCATGCATACTCGAGGAGAACATGCAAACTCCTCCCAGAAAGACCTTTATCAGGAGTGGGCATGGACCTGTGTGCTTCTAACTGTAAGGATACAGTGCTAAGCTTTGTACATAGTTTCATTTATCCATCTCAGCATAGCACCGGTTGGATTTTCTTACTTAACAAACATTAATTAGTAATTCTCAAGCAGCGTCAGTAAGTCTGATAATTCTTTTTCCCAAATGAAATAAAGACTAGTGCCAAACCCAACCCATAATTGTCATAAGAACTTAATGACACTGTTACATCTGCCAAAATTATGTACCAGTTTCAGTCGCACTCCTCCCTATGATGTGACATGAGTTTAGCTGGAGGCAGAATTTTAAAAATGCATAAGACATGAGTCTAAAACTGTGTCATGAAGTTGTGAACTATAAAACCCTGACATTTGTCCGCTCTTCCGCATTGCCATGCATTATTTATGGTGTCCAAAATTACATTTGCGATTTACAGTTTAATAATTAGTCAGACGACAGCTGCTAAGACACTTTGGCATTTTGGTGGGTTCAGTCATGACGCTTAGGCTCTTTTGAAATTGCAGAAACGACAAGTGTTGAAGCGGTTACAGGTTTTTTTTTGGCTTGAGAACTAATTCTGGCTGGAAGCTCTGGCTGGACATGCACATGCTTGGTAGAGGTTAAAATGTCTGATGCAGTCATGATGATACAGATGTGGAAAAAAATCACATTGTCCAGATGAGCACACAAACTTGTGGTGCTTTCTGTTTGTCGGTGATCATTCCTTAACCTAATTGAGGCAAGATGAAGTTTTTTGGGTTTTTTTACTCACTCTATTCATCCCTCACCGGGGAAATTTGTGAGCTGCACTCCAACACCGCAGCAGGCTGCCCACAACGGCACCAATGGTAGGAGAAAGGACCGTAGACATGCACTCAGTGGGATGCGAATCCGCAAACTTCCAGTTGACTTCCAGTCATGAGGCACACAAGTTAAAATAGGTGTCTGCTGAAAATACTAAATTTGGGTCCATTTCCATAACAAGCGCAACTGAGAGCTAAAATATCTAAAAACACATTAAAAGTCCCAACAAAATATTCCATTCTAAAAAAAAATGTAAGCAACTTATAAAACATTTGAGGAGAAGTCAGTTAAATTTTGAAAAAAGAATATGTAAGATTTTATCACTGAAGGTTGTCGAATCAGCGCCTCCAAATCTGAGACCATGATTGTTGCCTGGAAAAGAGTGGAATGCCCATGCAGGTCAGGGACAGGGTTCTGCCCCAAGTGTAGGAGTTAAAGTATCTTGGTATCTTATTCACAAGTGGGAGCAGAGATCAACAGACAGATCGATGTGGCGTCCGCAATAATCAGTACGCTGCATCGGTCTGTCATGGTGAAGAAAGAGCTTAGCCAAACGGCAAAGCTCTAGATTTACAAGTCAATCTTCGTTCTTACCCTCACCTGTGGTCACCAGCTATGGGTGGTGACTGAAAGAACGAGATCACAGATTCAAAGAGATAAAATGAGCTTCCTCCACAAGGTTACTAGGCTCTCACTCAGAGACAGGATGAGAAGCTCTGCCATCCGGGAGGTGCTTGGAGTAGAGCCGTTGCTCATCTGGGTTGAGAGAAGCCACATGGGCTAGCACAAGAATCTGGTTAGGGTGCCTCCCGATTGGCTCGTTAGTGAGGTATTTTGGGCACTTTTGAACGGGAGGAGTAGACCCCAGACCTGCTGGAAAGATGTCTCACTAGTTGCCGGGGAATGCCTCGGGATCTTCCCGGGTGAGCTGGCGGATACAGCCGGGTTGAGGGAAGTCGTGGCTTTCAGTCTGAGGCTTCCCTCTGAGTCTGAGTCTGAGGCGACCCAACCCCAGATAACCGGAAGACAACGGAACAAAAAGGTTGTCAAAAAGTGTTTCATTTATCTAAGATGATGTTAATGATTACTCAAAAATGATCGTTTCATATTTCTAATTGTAAGTTATTATAAAAAAACTCATTCAAATTATTGTTTTGATATTGACACACAATCTACACAAATCTCAGTAAAGGCAGCTGTTCTAATTATTACAGTACAGTTGATATAATAATCACTGAGCAGAAGTTACACAACCAAGACACAACAACTAAAGATGATGCCGACACTTTTTCCCTCCCACTAGATAACATTGTGTCAAATATTTTGACGTCTGAGTTTTACTTAATAGTTACATGGAGAAAAAACACTGTATAGGAAAGATTATTTCTTTGTTTTCTATTATTTGTGGTAAGCTAATCAGAATAAACGGAGAAATCTAAGGTAAAAAATAATTTTATTAGTTTTTTTTAATAAAGAATGTCCAGATACAAAATTACTGAGTTTTATTATTTAAATTAAGTTTGTAGAGTTGTTTGTCTAAGCAGTGCAGGCCATGCATGGGGGTAGTAAGACAGTGGTGAGGTGTGCTGTAGGTGTGACAGAGGAGTTCAGTGTGAGGGTGGGACTGCACCAAGGATCTGCTCTGAGTCCTTTGCTGTTTGCTATGGAGATGGACAGGCTGACAGACGAAGTTTGACAGGAATCTCCATGGACAATGATGTTTGCAGATGACATTGTGATCTGTAGTGAGAGGAGGGAAGAGGTGGAGGAAAAGCTGGAGAGGTGGAGGTTTGCAATAGAAAGAAGAGGAATGAAGATTAGTCAGAGTAAGACGGAGTACATGACTGTGAATGAGAGGGATCCAAATGGAAAAGTAAGGTTATAGGGAGAAGAGATAAAGAAGGTGGAAGATTTTAAGTATCTAGGCTCAACAGTCCAGAGCAATGGAGAGTGTGGAAAAGAGATGAAGAAGCGTGTGCAGGTAGGCTGCAATGGGTGGAGAAAAGTATCAGGTGTGATTTGTGAGTTTCAGCTAAAATGAAAGGGAAAGTGTACAAAACCGTGGTGAGACCGGCCATGCTGTTTGGTCCAGAAACCGTAGCACTGACGAAAAGACAGGAAACAGAGATGGAGGTAGCAGAGATAAAGAAGCTGAGGATTTCTCTGGGAGTGACCAGGATGGACAGGATTAGAAACAAGTATATCAGGGGAACAGCACATGTTAGCGGTTTTGGGGATAAAGTCCGGGAGGCCAGACTGAGATGGTTTGGACATGTGCAGAGGAGAGAGAGAGAGAGTAAATCAGAAGAAGGATGGATTTGGATCCACCAGGAAAGAGGCCTAGAGGAAGGCCAAAGAGGAGGTTCATGGACGCAATGAAGGAAGACATAAAGATAGTTGGTGTGACCGAAGAAGATACAGCAGATAGGGTTAGATGGAAGAAACTGACTTGCTGTGGCGACCCCTGAAGGGAAATGCCGAAAAAAGAAGAAGAAGAGTTGTTTGTCTGGTTTTTTTTTATAATTTAAATGCCCACAGTGAAACAGTAATAAAATAAAACAAGCACGAATGAGTGCATAAAACCAAGAAGAAGATTTAAGAGTTTATGTAAAATGTAAACATATTTTGGTCACGTTTTTTTTCAGCTGTGATTGAAACAAAATGAAGGAAAATGCAGAAAGACAAAGGGACAAAGCTACACGAACTGTCAGGGTAAGATAAGAATAACAAAGGTGAGGCAGGTGAAAGACAAGCAATGGCTAATAAAAGCTAGTCATTACATAATAACGTTAAAAGACACCACAGGAAGAAGATTTTTTTTCTGCATTTTGTGGACATCCGTGCAAGAATTTTAAAAACATTTTTTTGGGAGGAGATGGCAGCTCAGTGGTTAGAGCGTTCATGCGCGGACCGGAAGTTCGTGGGTTTGCGTCCCACAGAGAGCACGTCTAGGGTACTTGGAGAAGACACCTAACCCCACCATTGGTGCTGTCGAAGGGCAGCCTGATGCGGTGTAAGGAGTGCAGCACAGAAATAGAGTTATTTATTATTTTATTTAATCATAACATCGCCCCATTAAGAAATCAAAAATTCTGATCAATGTAATCGTAAATTAGTCAGCCTTTTTTTTTTTAAACACAATCCTAATCTTTAAAGAAAATGTGAATGTGGCATTATATTTAATCTCAACCAAGCATATGACTTGTAATCAATCAGTTTCAGTTATTACATAAGTACTGAACCCGCACCCATTTCAAACTAAACTTAATGTCACTGCACACCTTTAAGTTTTGTGACGAAAAGTTCTCAGTCTGTGGCTAACATAAGCCCTGTAAAATTTGTCCGGGGCTGTTTGAAAGCTCAACCTTAGATTGCCATTGTGAAAGTTCTATACTGCAAAAGGTCACTCCGGTAAAACATGTTTGCCACAATGACACACAATCGCATAGACCAACAAGAAGAGAACAAAAGCATTTTTTTGTAATAACTGCCAGTAACAAAGGAAATTGGCTGTACAGATAATACTGGCAGGAAGCTGTCCGTGACAAGGCATAGCTAGGTTGGGTTGGGTTGCCTGCATGGAAGAATTCTCCAAAGAACATATACTGCATGCTGACCGTGAGTAAATGAGCCCTAAATTTTAAGTTCCCAAAGCTTAAGTTTTATTTTAAAGATAAATTAGAACAACAAACTGATGGAGAGACATGATTACTGGAGACGCCTCACCATCTCAGGTAGGCGATAACTCAGTGGTAAAATGTTTGCCCTTGGACCGGAAATTCGCGGAATCGAATTCCACTGAGATCATTTCTAGGTGCCCTTGCGGAAGACACCTAACCCATTTCTCCCACCATTGGTGCTGTTGTGGCAGCCTGCTGCGGTGTAATGCAGCACACAAATTTCCCCGTTGAGGGATGCATAAAGTATATTTCATCCATTGATCTCACATCTCGCCTCACCTCTCCATCTGCTTACCATACATCAACAAGACTGCAAGACACTTGAACTCTACTGATTGGGACAGAACCTCATTCCTGAGACAGAAATTGAAATTGGGATTTGGGCAATAATTCGGAAGCCAAATGCCAAACTGATGTTTGAAAACTACAAGATCCAGAGGTTCTGAAACTTTTAGAAAAAAGTTGTTTCTTTATTAGTTGTTTTTAAATGAAAAAGGTAGTATCTCGAGTAGACTTTTAGAGTTTAGTCACATCCATGATGTTATTTCCTACATTCTGTGCACAATGCTTCGCTATGTACTTTGAACAGTAAAAACTAAAACTTCAAACAAATACATGCAATGGATAACAGTCACGTACCAACTAATGCAAATTAAACCCTTTTGCAAAATACCACATCAGACACGAATAAACTTACGCCATGACATTAACTTTATTAAATTTAGAAATTGATTAACTTTTGGGTGGTCATACTGACCAAAAAAAAAGCAATAAAACAAATTGCGAACACAAGTGAGGAGAGATAATTGTTGAGGAATTTTCTTGACTACTCTTGCTGTTAATCTTGTTCAAAGACACAAAAGATTCTTCTTGTAGAACAGGTTGGCTTAAAATGTACCGTACAGCCAGTACAGTCAGTGTTTTTGAGGCAGACTGTGATCATACAAAATAGCTGAAAATTTCTCATTTTGTTTGGCAAGGCAAAGTTTACAATAATAATCCAAACCTTTAGTAGTGCCACAATGGGGAAATTGCAATGCCGCATTGCACCGCAGCAGCAGCTATGACAGTGCCAATGGTGGGAGCACATAGGGTGTTAGGTGTCTGCTTCAGGGACACCGAGGCAGCTCAGTGGGATTTGAATCGGCTTCTCCCAGTTCAAAGGCAAACACTCTACCACCGAGCTTTCCAATGATAATAATGTAAATATGCGTGTTGGAACACCTCTCAACAGGACAGTAACAACTCCAGTCAGTTCAACTTTACTTGATCAAATACTTCACTTTTTTCCCCAAACTTGTCACGGACCATTTTGGCCATGAAACAAATGAATGTGAGAGGAGATGTCACAAAAACTTTGTGTGACTATAGGGAATAGTGAGAGTTGACCTCCTAAAGAAATATGTGGCATACTAAGCTGTATTGTATCCACTTGACAAATGTGCAAACTTCGTACAACTAAACTGACATTTATAACATTAATCAGAATAATCGCTTTCTTGAGTTTAACTTTGGTCTAGACTTTCCACTGCATCATTTCTGAGCAGTGGCAATCGTATTTTTAACTAAGCTTGCCGAGACAAAAGGGAAAGAGTACATGATAGGCCCCGAGATTAGAGTGACATCAGTGATTGTTTACTATAGAAAGATTGATGGGAAAAAAAGAAGTAGGTGTGACTAAACTGGAAATTTGTAAAAGTGCAACTTTATTTTAAGTTAAAAATAATTGAATTTTAAAACGCAGGTAAGACCTCACTATTTTTCTTTGTCTAGTTTATTTGCCAAGAGAAACATTGCCCTATCGATTTTTATCTTTGGTATTTTATCTCAAATAAAATAGATAGGGCATTGTCGCTGATTGATTAAAATAAACAACTTTTCGCCCACATGTATTCTGGTTTTGACAGTGACCAAAATTAGGACTTGGCTCGATCTCTATTGCAACCTTTATTAAAAGGTCTTATCTTCTGTGGCCTTTAATCAAGACATTTTTCTTTATTTCCTGCTAAAGTGGTGAGATTTCATTGCCAATACGCTCGAGGGCTGGAAAGAACTGTGTCAGTCATTCTTTTCACACTGTTGTATCTTTATCTCTAAATCTAAAATTCTTCAAGTTCTTGGTGTAGTTCTTTCAGAGCACTATTATCAGATTAAGTAAAAGATTTATGATCATGTTTTTTACCTTGAATTAAATAGGGATTTCTGGTTTTGAATAAAATGTTTGGGTTTTTTTTGTGAAATGCAGAGCAATAGATTGTGTAGCAAGTGATTCTATACATCACTCTGTCAAAAGGTAGCTGTGGTTACAGAAGCATACCCCATTTGTAAGCCTGAAGAGGGGCATTGAGAGCTGTCTTGATAGAATGATCCCAAACACCCTGTCAAATTCGAATAGGTCCATATTGAATCTGGGTCCCCATCTCATTCTCAACACAGTGGATTCTCAAGCAGTAGACTCAAAAGGAGCCCCGGCACTTCTTTACATCCTTTATTCCTCTATCATCCTGCATGGCACCCTGGCCTACGCATCCAGGCAATGGATTTGCAGGGCTTGCTATTTTGCAGTTATGTCTCTGAATATGTGCTTGCTTGTAATGAAGTGTGTGTCTTTTAAAAATTATTTACAGGCTCTATCACTCTTTCATTTTCTTTTACCAGTCCCCACGTCATCTTCTCATGGATTTGTTCTGCCTTTAGTTTGTCCTATACTGGTACCAGAGGACTTGCTCTACCTGAGTCTGTTTTTATAAGTTGTATGTGTTGCACTGTTTCCTTGTCTCAGCGCTTGCTTGGTTAGATTGTACCGAAACTTTATTTTGTTGTTTTTGTACGTCAAAATGACAGCAATAAAAACATGTGTCACATCTCAAGCAGATGGCATGGTAAGTAACTGAGAAGTTTGAACTTTTGTGGCTGTACCAGCCTGTCAATGCCTCATCCCGTCAGACCTCAGAGGCTAAGGAGGCTGGGTTTGGGCACTACTTTGATGGGAGACTGCTGGAACCCCACGTGCCAGAGTGGGACGGCTGTTGAGATCAAATTGTCGCTGTGTCCCTGGGCAAGACACTTCCCCGATTGGCTGGCCTGGATGATGTGTGTGTGATTGGTTGGTGATGATCAGAGGGGCCGATGGCGCAAAATGGGCTGCCTCACTTCTGTCCGTTTGCCCTGGGCAGCTGTGGCTACAACAGTTGCTTACCATTACCTGATATGGTGTGAATGAATAATGCATACGTGTGAAGCGTCTTTGAGCATCCTGGAAAAGCGCTATAAAAGTTCAAAGTACAATGCATTTTTTTCCAGTGTACATTTTGGACAAATACAACCTTTTGATGTAAGCCATCTAAATGCTAGTGGAACACATCGTGTCATTAGTCAGTTGCAGTTTGTTTCTACAGTGAGATTTGATTATGTTTTGTTGTTTGAGCATTTTTTAAGGCTCTTTTAGCCCCAGTATTCTAATAGATAAAGCACCGGCCTCCTTAGCCACGGATTGTGTTTTCGAGTCCCATCTGGGATGATCTCTTTTGGAGGAGGCGTTGACTCAGTGGTCAAGTGTTTGTCCTTGGACCGGGAGAAACCATTTCAAAACCCCACTGAGCCTCTTAGTTGTCCCTGGAGCAGACACTTAACCCCCTAGTTGCTCCCACCATTGGCTTTGTCGTGGCTGCCTGCTACAGTGCAATGCAGCAAAGTAATTTCACCATCATGGGACTAATAAAGGAATTCTTCTTCTATGTGCTTACTGAAACTCAGCCATAGTTGTGGCTCTTTGTCAAACGAATTTAAAGAAAAACTGCCTCGAAATGTTTTACTTTGATGTTTTACTTTACATCAATGTTGCTATGTTTCTGTAGTACCTGTTAGATGTATCTACATGAGACTAAGGTGCCAACAATCTTGCTGAATAAGGTCAAGTTTTACGTCCTTGTTTAACTGCATTGCTGTTGTTGCTTTAGTCATGCTGAACATGTTACTGTCATAAAACTCTTTGGTAATTAAACCTTCATCCAAAAAATGTTAGTGATGAGAGTTCCAGCTAAATAGTACTTATTGTGCGGTGCGTTTCTCACGATTGAGTAAGATCGAAGTGTTTAAAAAGTTAGTCAGCTTCATGGAGTTACAAAGGTAAAAAATCATCATTAACATTTTATGTATTTTACACATAGCTTTAGATCTGTTTTCTGACTCTAAAAATATCGCAGAGTTAAAAAAAAATAATAAAAATAGGGTATTGTCCAACCAGTTGGACAAATGGCGTGGTCCATTGACCAATAGAATAAATAATCAAGAACACACACATTCTTGTAGGTTTCAGTGTCCAAGATTAAAAAAGCACTTAAGTTCCAAAACATCTTTTATAACCGTGCTTTCATCTTTGAATAACATCCGTGTTGGCAGTGATCAAGAAAATATTTTTGTTAATCTTTCTTCCCACTGCAATTATTGAACATTGCTGCTTTTGTTTTTGACAGCAAAACTTGTGGCGAGGGTGAGGAGGAAACAAAAACTGAATAGAACACCACTGATTTCTCAAAGCCGCAAAATATGGAAGAAAAAAATTCTGCAATGATAAACAATGAAGGCAACTGGACGGGGAGAATTGCACAAAGTACCAGTGTATGAGTTAATCATAAAATTCTAGTTTAAATAGACATTAAAAAGTGTTGCGTCTCAAGATAAATCGAAACCGTAAATAGTTGCATTCATTTGGGGATTTTTCCCATGCTTGTTCGTTTGCAGTAACAAAGCGTTATGAGAACTACCGTATTTTTCGGACAATAAGTCGCAAATGCAGAAAAAAGGAAGAGAAAACATATGCCGATCCGGAGTATAAGTCGCACCCCGATCAAACTATGAAAAGAACTGTGACTTATAGTTCGAAAAATACGGTATTTTTCATATATCTGTTAATAAACAGTCATATTGTCAACATATTGTCAGTCAGTCATCTTCTTATCCGTCTATCCCTTTCAGGGTTGTGGGGGGTGCCGGAGCCCATCCAAGCAATTTAAGGCGAAGGGCAGAGTACACCCCAAATAGGTCGCCAGTCTGTCGCGGAGCCACACACATACAACCATCCACACACACTTTCATTCCTTGGGGCAATTTGGCACCGGCCAATCAACCTAGCATGCATGTCTTTGGAGGGTGGGAGGAAACAGGAGTACCCGGAGGAAACCCACGCAGACACAGGGAGAACATGCAAACTCCACACAGAAAGGACAGTGTTCCAAGCCTCGTCCCCACCCAGGACTCGAACCCACGACCTTCTTGCTGTGAGGCCACTGTGCTACCCACTGCGCCACCGTGCTGCCGGACTATAAGTCAAAAGGAAGAGAAAACATATGTCAATCCGGAGTATAACTCGCACCCCTGATCAAACTATGAAAAAAAATTTTGACTTATAGTTCGAAAAATACGGTATTTTTCATAAAGTCATATTGTCAACATATTATGATAATTAAAAAAACACACTAAATGTCCAGTTAGTTGTTTCTGTGTGGGTTTTTTTTTTTAAATGCATTGATCAGTAAAAGTAAAGTACATCAGAATAACAGAAATGTATTTCTTGTGACTTATTTTGGTTTAGCTAAGAAGCAAACTCGACCTGTGACCAAAAGGAAAATGTGCAATATTCACTTTAAAGCCCAAACAAAAGATGCTTGACTCATATCCGTGTGGTCCCTCATTCATCCAGGAGTGATCCATAGTAAAAAAAAGCTTCAAAAAAGTCTTCTGGACAGTTTAATTCTTGAACGAGACGTTTCGACTTCCATCCGGAAATAATTTTTTTCAGATTGAAAATGATTTCCGGATGGAAGTCGAAACGTCTCGTTCAAGAATTAAACTGTCCAGAAGACTTTTTTAAAACTTTTTCTACTATGCTTGACTCATATTTCTGAGTTCTGGTGCTTACTGTTTGAGAGTAGATCAAATCATTTTATTTTTTTGATTTTATAATGCTTATTAATCCCTCACTGGGAAATTTATGTGCTGCATTTATGTGCAGCAGGCTCCCACCTATGACAGTGCCAATGGTGGAAGAAATGAGGGGTTACGTATCTTCTCTAAGGACCCCTAGACGTGCACTCAGTGAGATGCAAAGTCGGGCAAACGCTCTAACCACTGAGCCACCATCTCCCCTCTTAAGTCATGTACAATTACCTTTTCATGTCCACATAACACATTTTATGGGTAACCTACTTTTCACTTTGTTGAGCAACGGGAAATAATGAACCAAGAACTATTTCAAATAGTATGCTAGATAAGTGAGATTTATGACATTCCTCGAATGACACCGCACCTTAATTTGGCACTCAGATCACACACAGGAGCATGCATAAACTGCATGAACAGACAAGCAAGCAGTCAATCAGCATCAGGAGAATAAATGAGCATGCAGTGCTCACGCAGCTAAAAAAATATGTGAAGATTATAAAATAAAAAGGCATCTATCCAGAGAGATGGCTGTTTAAAAAGAAACAGGAACGGGATTCTTATGAAAACACAAACTATTCTTACATAACCATTGAAATCTTAAGTTCAGCTTTGAAATGTGTTACTAAAAAAAATAAAAAAAAAAATTCATTGCTGCTACTTTTTCCGCTACAGCTCATATTTGTATCAATTTCAAAGAGTTGGCTCAAAAACAACAAACATGGCAGTGCAAATTGTTTAAAAGAAGTTTATTCTCGTTTAAATTGTCAACTGAAATCATCACATAAAAATATTGACGAACCCTAAAAAAAAAAGCAAAAAAAAAAAAAAAAAATCACAGTATTTTTTTTTTTTTGCTGCTACTTAAGCATTTACCACAAATACGTTTAAAAAAGAAAAAATGTATATGTGTGTCTAGCGAGGTTGGAACCCCCTGTGTGGTCCACCCCTTCCTCTGAATCCTCCCCTGTCTCCCCGGAAATTAGGTCGATTTCTTTCCCGGCCCCTGTCTCCTCCTCTACCAGTATTTGGCCCACCACGCCCCCCTCTTGGTGCCCCACCCCCTCGGTCTGCCTTCAGCTTTACAGGAGATTTGGGTCGCAGCCTCTCTATCTCCTCCGTGCAGCCAGATAGATGGGACTCAGGAAAGGGGAAATGGGCAGCGTAGGTCTCAGGGTTAAAGTTGGTATTTGTTAAAGTGGGGCCGACGGTTAACCAACCTGTGAAAAGATCACAATTTAAAAAAAAATCAGTTTGAGGGAAATAGCAATTTCAACAAGTGTATCTGGTAGGTGGAGGGGGGGGTTCACTTGAAATATGTTGTTATAGTCTAAAGTAGGGCTGCAACTAACGATTATTTTGGCAATCGATTAATTTGTCGATTATTGGGTCGATTACTCAATTAATCGGATAAACGTGACAATTTAATAAATATTACTTTTTTGGCATATTATAGGATGTAATTGTGTAAAACACAACTCATAACCACATAAACAAAACATTGGGTTTATTACAGTAAGAGCTAGTGTTAATCTTTCTGTCAGATAAAGAAGTAGAATATTATCATTTCTAAAAAATAATAACTTACTGTATACAGAAAAAGTAAATCATAAGCACCCATAAAATGTGCTTTAGTAGTACTGGCTAATAAAACGACAAATGCAAACTGTTGGATCACATTTGAAAACAAGAAATCTTTAACACTTCTGGATTCGCAAATTTAACCTTGTTCAGAAGTATCGCACAAAAAAAGGCCCCAGATTAACATGAGAAAAAAATATACAAAAACATTCAAGTTGTGTAGTTTTAGTGCAAAAATAACAACAAAAAAACATCATCTCTACTGTAAAAATAGTAACTTTAATAAATATAATGACCTAAATATAACACAGATCTACTAATCGTAAAGGAGCGCCCAACTAGCAGCACTCATTTTTTTTGAGGGAAAAAATGTGCATTGCAGCGTAGAGGAGGGCGTCTTGTATTCTGGATTGAATTTAGCAATCTTTTTTTTTAAACCCCTCGTCTTCCTACTGACAGCGGCCTCATATCGGACACGATCATTTCCAAAATAAGAGTCCCTGAGAAAAGCGCTCTGCTCTGGAGTGCAACCGTTTTCCACAGAAAATAGTCCATGTTGGGTTGTTTTTGTTTATTTGCAGACAATAAAAAAGTGTATTTAGCGACCTGTAAAATTGTTTTTATTAGAAATAACATCAGATATCGCTCCGGTTTGCCGTCTCCCGCTTAGAGTCCCACATGGTTTTTTTTCAGATGTTTGTGCAGCAATGTTAGGCTTCCATGCCAAAACGTGTCCGTTTTGCAAACTTTGCATATTAACGCGAGTCTTTTTCAAATTTAGCAGAAAATGATCCAAACTCTGGAAGATTTTGTATGTGTTTTTCTTTCCGCCATCTTGTTGAATCTGCCTGATCATGTGAGGCGGGGTGAAATGAAGGCCAATGATTGGCTGCTATCTTCTTCTCCTCCTATTTTGGTAGCTCGCATCGTCAATTTGCTCTCTACTGCCCCACATGGAGACCAATGTAAGTGCAGTTGACAGTCAAAACATTTTAGACGATTAATCGATGACCAAATTAGTCGACAACTATTTTGATAATCGATTAAATTGATTAACTGTTTCAGCCCTAGTCTAAAGTAATCTCCGTCAGATTGAAGGGGTATTCATCTCACCAGGTCTGATAGTCGAGTCTCTGCCAAACAAGTGAAGTCTCCTACGGCCTAAGCAGAAGTGTTCGATGATGTGGAAGATTTCCACTGGCTTCTCCACATTTCCCATCTCCGGCTCCTCGGTGATGATCAAATCAATGTCCACATTGGCATGGATGAAGTCCCCATCAGTGCTCCTGCGCACTGTTCCTTTGATCCCCATTAGGCAGTGCTCCTGAAATAATGATCGTTAACACCGGTATCAGTTTGAGTTAACATCGGAATAAAAAATAACTAGGAATATTTTCTTTGGTTTGGACTTATGATGTTTTAGTGATATTTTCTCACACTATAACAGTGATCTGGCTGATTCTAATCAACACATGATTAAAGACACTGAGTCACACCTTTAGAAATCTAGTGATGTAGATAGAAAAAAAAAACAAGCCAGCTCGACTAGAACTGACAACAACAAAAAATCTGGCTTTATTTTACTTTCAGTTCTTTTAATTAACACTCGGTTTTGGCGACTGAGAGTTGTTACAAAAACTAAACATTTTCCTTGCAGAAATATAGATCTACAACAACTGGATGTAAAATTGTGACTTTAAAAAAACATTTTCAAGTCAGATTTAACAGAATTGATGCTGACTTGTACATGCAATCTTTTTTTTTTCAAGTTCACTGTACCTTGGTCCTCTGGAAAACTGCTTTTGGATCCAGTGCTTTGGTTTTTCCAGGGTTATTCTTGTTGGTTTTGATCCAACAAATATCCTCACACCTCCTGAATCCCCACTTCCTCAGACACTGAAAATAAGCGAGATAGAAAAAAAAGAGATGAACTATATGAACAAACTAATCATAACATTTAGAATATTTTTATTTTGTCACCACAGAGAAGCGCACACTGTTGTTCTTGTTTTTTTTCCAACAAAAACCTCAAATGTCTTCTTGTACCTGCACTTTGTTTTTGAGTCGGATCTGCGTTGTGCATTGAATAAATTTACTGGCTGGTTTGATAAGTTCAATTTGCATTGAAAAAAATACCTTTTTTAATTTGGAAATGACACTGCAGAGTATCACGGAAAAAAAAAAGTGATAGATCGCATTCTTTAGACTGTGACTACCATTTAAAAAACGGGTGTAAAAAGTCTATGATTTAAAAAAAATGAACAACAAAGACGAGATTTGATTAAAAAGGACTTTCAGAAGCAGAAAAAAGCAAAACAAAGTGATTCTTTTCCCACATTCAACTTGATCTTTTGTCATGAAAAAATTTTAACCAGAACTTATGTTCATTATATTTGTAAGTTTTTTTTTAACATTTATTTTTTTTGCAAACTGATTCTTTTTATTTACAATATTCACTGCTGGATGTATTTCGTTTTTTAAGGATGTTATAAAGTTGTTTATGTCGTAGAAAATAAAGTAAAACCACATTTATTTTACACTAAAAACACGATGTAAATAACTATTGAGTTCATCTGCTACCGCTAGTGACCAAAAGTACACTGTGTCCTTTTAAAAAGCAGTCTCATCATCAATTAGCTTTTCATCTTATGTATGTGTGTGTGTGTGTGTGTGTGTTATCTCTGCAAACATCACCTGTTGTTTCCAAAGTAGACGGACCGGTTTAGAATCTATTGTCTGTATTGTATTTTATAGTCTCTAGTGACCGTCCACTTTTTTCCTAAAGCAACGCAAATTCGGAAATTCCCCCCCGTTCGTCCTTCTTATCTCTCTTAAAAATTGTTTTTCAGGTTAAGATCGGAAATTCTCCAAACTAAGATCTAAAAAGAGGAAATAGGACTTTTGTCCTAGTGGTTTTTCACACTTTGTAGACAGGTTTTTGTTTGTGATTTGTAATCACAGCGTCCCGCAGGAGACCCAGTAGTTGAATATTTGAACCATTTCTTGTTCGTTCACTTTACACTTATCCTGCTCACCCAAAATAACTGAATTATTTCTGTAGAGAAAGTTACTAAATAAAACAAATCCATCAGCTTAATTAAATTCCCATGTAAATCCTCCTTGTCTTTTTCTCTCAAAGGAAGAAATTAAAAGCTAAATACGTTGTTTATTTAAAACAGAACAAAGCTCGGTAAATAAATCCGCTCAAGTAAAAGTTATATTTAAATATGTTCAAACGACAGGGTGAGGTTCTGACTGAGTTCACTGGACATGCGTCACAGCAAAACTTTTTAGCCATGAGACAAAAGGAAACAAAACAACGTTCTAAAGATGTCTTTGCTTCTCATTAAATACCTCGTAAACCGAATTACAATGAGTACAAAGCTTATTAATGACACTTAATCTCAGTACAACCTATTACTCATTTGTAACCAAGATGTTTTTGGGCCATGCTGATCCAACAAGATTCTAAAATTTAATAGGTATAATCATTTTTCTCAAAGAAATAAAAACAACCAAGTACAGGTTGTGTTGTTTTTAAGAACAGTTTATGTCTGAATTGATGTCGACATACTGCCAGCTATACGGACCAAGCTCTGGCTCTGGTCGTACAAAGATCGGACAGCCCGTACTAAGGGCTCCAAGTGGAGGAGTTTAAGTATCTCGGGGTCTTGTTCGCGAGTGGGGGAAGGATGGAGCGGGAGATCGACAGGCGGATCGGTGTAGCATCAGCAATAATTAGGACGCTGCATCGGTCCGTCGTGGTAAAGAGAGAGCTAAGCCGAAAAGCAAAGCTCTCGATTTACAAGTCGATCTACGTTCCCACCCTCACCTATGGTCAGTAGCTGTGGGTGGTGACTGAAAGAATGATATCGCAGGTACAAGCCGAAATGAGCTTCCTCCGCAGGGTGGCTGGGCCCTCACTCAAAGATTGGGTGAGGAGCTCTGCCATCCGGGAGGAGCTCGGTGTCGAGCCGCTGCTCCTCCAGGTCGAGAGGAGCCAGATGGGGTGGTTCAGGCATCTGGACAGGATACTTCCCGAGCGCCTCGCGGGCGAGGTGTTTCGGGCACGTCCCACCGGGAGGAGACCAAGGGGCAGACCCCGAACCCGCTGAGAGACTATGTCTCACAGCTGGCCGGGGAACTACTTGGGATCCTTCCAGGTGAGCTAGAGGATGCAGTCGGGGTGAGCGAGGCCTGGGCTACCCATTTGAGGCTGTTGCCCCCGCGACCCAACGCCGGAACAAGCAGAAGATGACGGAACGGATGTTGATTGGGTTGTTGTTACCATTCTGCCCAAGTCGAGTCCTTCTCCGGAGCCACACCAGAGAAAAACGAAAGAACGCATTGCCGATATCTCCTCAATTTCAAGTCTCATGATCTAAAACAAAAAAACAGTAAACAAAAATTAGTAAAATCTCAGTTTGATTACACCTTTGTAAAGATCCTTAAATATAAACACACATCATCCCAAGTCCAGAAACGTTCCGTGTGGCTGATGCCCGACTCTCTGTAGTATTCTTCTAAAGGAGGCTCGAGCAGGATCACATCAAACTGGCATTTTAAATCCCGCAGGTCAAAGTGCTCCGGATCGGCCTGGAGATACCTAAAATACACAGAATCGTTAGAAGCAGAATTCACTTCATCTTTGTGGTATTCACACTGTTGCCTCGCTTACATAGGAGGGATGTTGGTACTAGAGATGAGTTCATCTTTTAGTCTGATCAGCTCTCTGAGTTTGGGGTACTCTTCGAATCGGTCCGCCAGGCCTTCACAGCACAGAAGAGAAAATTTCAAACCGGACTTGCAGTTAGAAATGTTACAAAAAATTAAACACTCACCGACATCTCTGATGAAGTTCTGTGGCCTGTGTCCTGTATCCACAAAATGCTGACAGTAGTCATTGTGAGGATTCAAACTTTGGGTGCCCTGGTGAGGAAAAAAGATACATTCAAATATGTTGATTGGTTACACTCGTTATCTCTTGGTAATTCAATCTATATGTGCACGACTATTTCCCATGAAATATTGTATCATACACTGTGAAAATGTTTCATGAAAACAAATAGTGTGAACTGCGGTTTCTGTCTTTGCATTTCTGATGTTTAAAAAGATACCTGAAGCGTCGCGGGTGCAACATTTCCTGATTGAATAACAATATTTGTTTATTCAAGCGATATGTCTCAATTTACCTCTTGACAGGATCAAATGCCACCATTAATCATTGGAATTGGCTGGTCATGATTAAGTAATCAGTTACAATTGTTACACTGGTTACACCTGCACCTGTTTATCTCCAAGAACTCCTAACCCTCCACACCACTGTCCAAGAACTCCTAACCTTCCACACCACTGTCCAAGAACTCCTAACCTTCCACACCACTGTCCAAGAACTCCTAACCTTCCACACCACTGTCCAAGAACTCCTAACCTGCCACACCACTGTCCAAGAACTCCTAACCTTCCACACCACTGTCCAAGAACTCCTAACCCTCCACACCACTGTCCAAGAACTCCTAACCTTCCACACCACTGTCCAAGAACTACTTACCTTCCACACCACTGTCCAAGAACTCCTAACCTTCCACACCACTGTCCAAGAACCCCTAACCCTCCACACCACTGTCCGAGACCTGCGTTCCTCCTCCTCGTACTGCCTGCACCAACCAAGGACCAAACTCTCCACTATGGGGGACAGGGCCTTCCAGGCAGCTGCTCCACAGCTCTGGAACGATCTTCCCGAGAGCTTGAGGGCTCCACAGAGCGTTGAGGTTTTTAAGAAAAGACTGAAGACATTTTTATTTTTAAAGGCTTTTCAACAAAGTTTTTAGTGTTGTTTTTCATGTTGTGGTTTTATTTAATTTTGCTTTTTGTTGTTGCTTTTGGTCATTGTAGCACTTTGAGATCTCCACTGGAGATATAAAGTGCATTACGGATAAAATTTTTATTATTATTATTATTATTATTATAATTGTTTGACTATTAAAGTTATCGACTGATCGTTTTTAAGTCAATGCAGTGATTGTTTTTTTTGTTGTTGTTTTTCTAAGACTTTTTTTTTTTTTTTCTCAAAACTGCTTTGGCTGCAGTCGCTGTCTAGTCTCCAAATCTGCTTAGTTAAAGTGTTTCATTCTAGAAACCTCCAAAGCATTTTCATTTTAACATTTCTGTTTTCTGCTTAAAACAAACACACACACAAACCTTGAGTGACCAAAATCACTGGGCAGCACATGACTAGCTTTGGTAAATTGTTACAGCTACGACCTGAGGCAAAGATAACCTGTCCTGTCTGGTCTCATTAAAACTTAAATAGATAGTACGTAGCTTTGAACAATTGTCCGATGAATCATGGGACTGCTTGGAACATTCCAAGTGACAACACCCAAGCGAAACGAGTCCTTCCGCATTTTAAAAAAATTGAGACTTGTTTATCTCAAAGCTTCCTTACGAGATACACAAATGACAAGTGATAATCTGATAACGAAAGGGCAATGTTTTTTATTTGACCATTTGTTTGTTTCTCATGTCAATCTGCAGTAACATTCTTCTGCGTGAGATGTGGCCAAAATATGTGGAAAAAATTGTGCAAACACGATCACGATGGTTTGAATGGTGAGTCAATAGACAAATATGTCTTGATAAAAGCGCAGTTGTGATAAATCTTAATTAAACAATCAAAAATGAAATGGTCAATGTGTCTCAGTCTCACATTTCCCGATGGCTGTTGACTGTTTTTTTTTTTTTTTTCCATAAAGTACTTTAAACAATTTCCCCCAAAATGTTTTATTGCATTTTAAAGGTTGCATTTTTACTTTTTTTATTTTCAAGTCGTCTCTTCTAAGTTAAAGCAATAATCTGAAAACAATCTTTAAATAATCCGGTTACCAAACACTTGAGATAAACTGTGTGACAAAATACTACAAGAGCCAGCTGGAACAAACACAAGTATTTGGCTTTAGATGGCGTATCATTTTTTCCGAATTTGAACTTCCTGCTGCTTGCGATTGATATACGATACGTATAAGGAAATTAAATCAAACGCCAAAGAATATTGTTGCACTGATTGCGAATATAGATACGAGTTATTTCAACGCGATATAACACATTCTGGTATGTGCGAAATCTGTATAGCTGTGACCGAGGGACGCAAACTTAAAAATCTTCAATGTACTGCTAATTAAAAGCCCTGCTGTCACATGTAGTTAAATCTACAGCCCGTTAAGCTCTGCACAAAGACTCAGTAATGTGTGTCAGGTGTGAAGCAGAGGCACGGGATTGGAGCCCTCGGGGAGAAGAGATGGAAGCTCTCGTCTTAAACCAAGCAACAAACACTTTAGTGAGACAATTTGAAGAGTTAAGAGTACTCCGACACGTTACAACCATAAACAAAAATGACCCTTTTAAGTGAAATGTTTCAAGTTTGGAATGAACTAAAATAGTTAGAGGTAATTATTTTAAGTTGTTTTGTTCCGTCATCTTCCGCTTGTTCCGGGGTTGGATCGCGGGGGCAACAGCCTCAAACGGGTAGCCTAGGCTTCTCTAACCCTGGCTGCATCCTCCAGCTCACCCGGAAGGATCCCGAGTCGTTCCCCGGCCAGCTGTGAGACATAGTCTCTCCAGCGGGTCCGGGGTCTGCCCCTTGGTCTCCTCCCGGTGGGACGGGGGAGCATCGGGGGGGGCATCTTGACCAGATGCCCGAACCACCCCATCTGTCTCCTCTCGACCTGGAGGAGGAGCGGCTCGACACCGAGCTTCTCCCGGATGGCAGAGCTCCTCACCCGATCTCTGAGTGAGAGCCCAGCCACCCTGCGGAGGAAGCTCATTTCGGCCGCTTGTACCCGCGATCTCATTCTTTCGGTCACCACCCACAGCTGGTGACCATAGGTGAGGGTTGGAACGTAGATCGACTTGGTAATCGAGAGCTTTGCTTTTCGGCTCAGCTCTCTCTTTACCACGACGGACCGATGCAGCGTCCTAGTTATTGCTGATGCCGCACCGATCCGCCTGTCGATCTCCCGCTCCATCCTTCCCCCACTCGTAAACAAGATCCCGAGATACTTAAACTCCTCCATTTGGGGCAGGACCCTGTCCCTGACCCGCAAGGGGCATTCCACCCTTTTCCGGGCGAGGACCATGGTCTCGGATTTTAAGTTTAAGTTTATTTTGGAGTTTAAGTTTATTTTAAGTTGTGTGTAACAGAGATATCATTTTCGGGCCGTCAAATTTTCCTCCACTTTTTAAGCGTGGAATAGGTTTTATTGTGACCCCATGAGGTTTCATCGAACTGTTGACCTGTCGGTTGGCCATACTGAGATGGTTCATGTTGTGCAATCCTGCCGATGAATGAGTGAACAACTGAAGAAGCGGGGAGTGAACTAACAAATGAATAAATTTGTTATTTCATTGCTGTTCAGGAATCTTGCAAGTCTTTAACGCTGTAAGTTTATTCCGGGCAAGATGCAGTATGGAGCACAGTTGCAAGATTTTCCACCGTGTGACTCCTAGGAAAATACGTTGTTTGAAGGCGTTATGGATTCAAGATTCCTGTTAGGTGTAAATGTGTAGACAGTCGGGGGTATGTATGGTGTCATTAATTGAACACTTGGAACTTGAGAAACTTCCAAACTGCCTATTGCCAGAAGAGCCGGGGCGGCCAACCAGCCGATTTGATTTCAAGTGGACCGCCAGATGTTTAGTCAATGCTGTCAACCCAGCTTGACGCTATATTTAGCGACTATTCAGACCCTCTAGCCGCTAGAGTCGCTAAAATTTAGCGACAATTTTTTTTCTTTTTTAAAAAAAGTGTCCATTTAGCTGCTTTTTTTAGTGGTAAAAGAGATTTTCGGAGTCTGTGACGTGAAATCACGTTGCTGAGCCTGTAATCAATAAGCAGCCCGTGGTGCTGTTGTGGCCCCTACCCCTTGCGCTTTGCAAGGGGTAGGGGCCATATGGGGTAGGGGTATGTGTGCGCACAGAAAATGTCTGTCTGTGTGTGTTAAAGAGAGCAAAAGAATGAGCATGCCAAGAGAGGATTTTGTTCCTTTGCGTGTGTTTGTTTTAAAGGGACAGAGTGAGGAATTTGTCTGTGTGTTTGAGAGAAACAGAGAAATTTGTGTGTGCTTGAGAGAGAGGAACATGTCTGTGTGTCTGTTAGAGATAAAAAAAAAAAAGAGAGAGCGAGCTAGACTTTTGTTAGCGTATGTTTGTGTGTGTGTGGTTGAGGGAGAGAAATTTGTGTGTGCATTTGAGAGAGAGGAACTTGTCTGTGTGTGTTTTTGTGTTTCAAAAGGAGAGAGGAACATTTGTGTGTTTGAGAGAGCGAGAGAGAGAAGAACTTGTCTGTGTGTGTGTTTCAAAGGGAGAGAGAAACGTTTGTGTGTATGTTTTTGAGAGAGAGAGAAAGAGAGACAGAGAGAGAGAAGAACTTGTCTGTGTGTGTGTTTTTGAAAGGGAGAGATGAACGTTTGTGTGTATGTTTTTGAGAGAGAGAGAAAGAGAGACAGAGAGAGAGAAGAACTTGTCTGTGTGTGCGTGTTTGAAAGGGAGAGATGAACGTTTGTGTGTATGTTTTTGAGAGAGAGAGAAAGAGAGACAGAGAGAGAGAAGAACTTGTCTTTGTGTGAGTTTGTATTTGAAAGGGAAAGAAGAACGTTTGTGTGTGCGTGTGTGTGTTTGATAGAGGATGGGTTTATGATGGTTGTAGAACAACTAAACGTGTTGTGAGGGTAGTTTTACTGCAAGCTAGAAACAATTTGTTGGGGTTTGTGATTTTAACGCGGGACTGGTAGATCTCAGAAAGGTTGCTATTTGAAAAGTAGATCTTAGGTCAAAAGAGGTTGGGCACCCCTGTTGTAGAGTCATTGCATTTGGCCCACGAGCCATACCAATGGACTGTTAGAACTGGCCTACGTGTATTATAACCTAACGTACATATAACAAAAATATTTCAAATGTTCTTTTAGTGCACGGGTGTCAAACTCTGGTCCTTGGGGGCCAGTGTCCTGAAGGATTTCTATGTGTACCTGGTTCAATACAGCTGATGCACATGAAGTGAAATCAACAGCCAATAAAATTAGGCATGTTGACTCAATAACCTGGATCAGGTGTTTATTTGCAAGAACACATGGGAAACCTTCAGGACGCCAGCCCTC
Organism: Neostethus bicornis; assembly: GCA_902685375.1. Taxonomy (NCBI): domain Eukaryota; kingdom Metazoa; phylum Chordata; class Actinopteri; order Atheriniformes; family Phallostethidae; genus Neostethus; species Neostethus bicornis. Next base: position 7,944,999 of record LR738542.1, on the reverse strand, counting down.
GAGGACCAGACTTTGACGCCTGTATTTTAGTACGTCAAATGGCAGGACCGATCAATGATTCTCGTTTTTGATGACAGTTGCCATAGCGAGCAAATGATAGTGTTATGTAATTTTGCGTGTTTGCAATGTTAAGTTGTATAACGTCTGTAATATTAAGTAATGATGTTACATAAACAGGTTTAAAGCGAAACTTGCACGGGCTCATTTGTAAAGGGTCATTATTAAATGTTGGGCCACAATTTTTGTTATAATACTGGGTTTTGAGTTCGACAAAGTTGCCATATATTTAAATATACACCCAAATAGAAAAAAAAAAGCAAAATCTAGGTCAGTAATGATTAAAGTAGTGGTTGAGTCATTGTTGCAGTCACAAATATTTATTAGATTGGTAACAAGGATATTCGTTTGAAATGAGATACACAAAACCACAAACACATGCCTTGTTACAGTGATAAAATTTCCCCTTTTTTTGTTGAGTGATAGGATTTTTTAGGCTGTAAAAACTCAGACATCTTGACAATGCATTTTAATGATGGCTATTTCTGCACTGCCACATGTTCCGATGAACAGAAACTGAAACATTTAGCTGAAATGTAGCCCTTTTTTTTTATTTACAGTGGTATATTTCTAATAATATTTGCTGCCCTGAGCGGCTGCCTGCTGCGGTGTCTTCTGGGTTTTTTTTTGGTTTTTTTTGGTGTCTGGTCGTCTATTTTTGCATTTTTTCCACTCGGTTTCTGTTTGTCTTTTGCCTGTGTTTGGTCCCGTTCTGGAGATGTGACCTTGTGTGCTCTTTGGACGTCGTTTTGGGCTGCACTGTTTTGCTTCAGACGACTGTTTTTAGGCTAGCCGTTTTTTGTTTCAACGGCTAGCTGTGTGTTTTGTTGGTCATAGAGTTGTTTCGCTTTGTTAGTGTGGACTCCACCAGCAGTTAGCTCTTGGAACAAGATCCACCGTGGCTGGAGGAGTCTATGCAGTCCCAACAGAACTGAGAAGGAGACGATCAGAAAGGAGCTTTGAGCCCAGTGTCCCTGCGGTTGTCATGGGTAGTATCCAGACGCTCGCTGGCAAGATGGAGGAACTGTGGATGCTTGTTCTGACCCAGCAGAAAGTTGGAGCGGGGACTTGGTGTGCTTCATTGAAGTCAGACTTCGTAGACTCATTTATGGACTATTTTTTTTAACTGTTCAGACGCCAGCTTTTACACCGTGTAAGTGGACCAGGAAGCAGTGGTTTTGTACTTATGTAAAAAAATGATGTATCTGTACTTTACGTAAGTAAAATTTGAGACCGGTACTTTTACTTCACTACATTTTTAGAGCAAATATCTGTACTTTTACTTCGCTACTTTTTAAAAGTGTGTTTTGCATTTTTTGTTACATTTTCGTTCAGGAATTTGAAAAATACACAGGTTTTTTAGCGCATCTTAAAGCCGCACCGCAAAAATTAAAAGAAGCAGTTGTTCGGGAGAAGAAGTAATGAATCGAGAAACATTTTCCGCATTCATTCAGCGCCAAAAACCTAACATCAAATATAGTACAAATTAAAAAGAGTCAGAAGATCGTTGTTCGTTGTGTTTACTTCTAAATAAAAAGTTGAGCCATCGTTACACAGAGCAGGGGCGGATCTAGAATTTTCCAAAGGGGGATGGGGTTTGGACAAAGCCAATATGTAGTGACTGGGGGCCTCCCCACAAAACGTTTTAAAAAATAAGTGTCATTTTCCTCCATTTTGGGGGCCCATTCACTGGCCCATCTAGAGGATAGCTTGACTTGTCCCCTTTCCTTTTATTTTATTTTTTTTGTGGACCAAAAGAGGCGGGAGAGGGGGGTCACACTCCTGCAGAGTATTTATCCTGGTTACCATGGTGACACCCTATAGCACAACAAATAACATTTGAATTATGATCGAATACTTTTACTTTTTACTTAAAAAGTACAATTTACACCAACTACTTTTGTACTTTTACTTAAGTAGATTTTTTATTGGTACTTTTACTTTTACATAAAAGAAAATTAACACACAAAACAAAAGGGATAAGATTCTAAGTTTTTATAAAGTTATTACTTTTTATGTTTGTGTGATAACCGAATAACAAATCGGCCAATCGGCAGAAACAATGAAAGTACACAAGTGTTCGTGTGAGAAAAAAAGTTTTCAAACCTTAAGGAAAGTACTGGAATCTTTATAAACTTCCTCATACGGGTTGTTCTCTTCAGGCTGCTGCACCTCCACCTCATCCTGACAAACAAATTTGAATGCATGTTGTAAAAACATAAGGAACACTTCCCTGTTCAATTAAATCAACCAAAAGTCAATTCCACATGACTAATAAATGAACGGTATTAAAAAAAAACAACATTCCTGAATAAATTACTCCATCTGGAATCATACAAATGTGTACAATTGAAATTTAAAACACAAAAAGAGTTCATTAAAAGGTTTTAAAGTGAAACTAGAAAACTTTTTTTAACCCAGTGTTTGCTTTACCCGGAAACTGTTGAGCGTTATGTGTCACTGAAATATGACGGAAAAAAATGTGTCGGCCTAAAACTTTTTTAAATTTAACAATAACTAAGTTTCCGCCTGACCCCGGCTTTACACAAGCACGAGCACACCTCGCTTTTCTCGGCAAAAGTATTTTTCACAACCAGTTGTACAAATTTGCTGTCAGACGCAGAGTGTTGAAAGAGCCGAGCCTCGAGTCACCGGCTTTTCTCTGCATGTCTACGTCAGAGCTCCAAGTAGAATATTTATAAAGTTGCATCCATTTATTATCAAAATGAATCATATTTATGATCATATTCAAATAATGATCATCTGCTTTTTGCGGATGATGTGGTTCTGTTGGTTTCATCGGACCGTGATCTCCAGCTCTCGCTGGATCGATTTGCTGCCGAGTGTGAAGCGGCCGGGATGGGAATTAGCGCCTCCAAACCCGAGACCATGGTCCTCGCCCGGAAAAGGGTGGAATGCCCCATGCGGGTCAGGGACACGGTCCTGCCCCAAGTGGAGGAGTTTAAGTATCTCGGGGTCTTGTTCACGAGTGGGGGAAAGACGGACTGGGAGATCGACAGGCGGATCGGTGCGGCGTCAGCGATAACTAGGACGCTGCATCGGTCCGTTGTGGTAAAGAGAGAGCTGAGCCGAAAAGCAAAGCTCTCGATTTACAAGTCGATCTACGTTCCTACCCTCACCTATGGTCACCAGCTGTGGGTGGTGACCGAAAGAATGAGATCGCGGGTACAAGCAGCCGAAATGAGCTTCCTCCGCAGGGTGGCTGGGCTCTCACTCAGAGATCGGGTGAGGAGCTCTGCCATCCGGGAGGAGCTCGGTGGAGAGCCGCTCCTCCTCCAGGTCGAGAGGAGCCAGATGGGGTGGTTCGGGCATCTGGTCAGGATGCCTCCCGAGCGCCTCGCGGGCGAGGTGTTTCGGGCACGTCCCACCGGGAGGAGACCAAGGGGCAGACCCCGGACCCGCTGGAGAGACTATGTCTCACAGCTGGCCGGGGAACAACTTGGGATTCTTCCAGGTGAGCTGGAGGATGCAGCCGGGGTGAGGGAGGCCTGGGCTGCCCGCTTGAGGCTTTTGCCCCCGCGACCCGATCCCGGAACAAGCGGAAGATGACGGAACAGAGTTGGTCTACTTTAAAGGGAACATGCCACTCTTTTTTCATATTCAAATTTTGCTTCCTTATTTCAAACAAGCATCTTTCTAATCACAACACATGCTCGCCAATTGCTGTAGCGAACAGAGGAGGCGAAGTCTAATCACATAGGAAATCGACTCTTCAGAGGTTTCTACCTTCTAAAAGTGAAGTGTGGCCCTTTGATTTGTTACCAAAGTGGTTTAGAACATTTTTTTTTTTAATAACTGTATTGATGCTTTTTAAACATGCACCTACGTGACAACGAATGACTGCTTTCTACATCAACGACACTTTTTACGACGCATTTTACATACAATCTCTTCCCTCTGTTAGCTCCTCCTTTATGATTTGCCTACTGGATGGTCGGTCCATTCAGGACCTGTGTCAATGCCCCAGGCAGAACCTGTGCTTTTCTCATAAGGAGAAACGATGAGCAATAGTCATGCTTTTACACTTTCTGTTTTGAAACAAAACTCTCTAAATCAGTAAGATTTTGGAACAACTTTGTAACAGATGTTCCGTCATCTTCCGCTTGTTCCGGGGTCGGGTCGCGGGGGCAACAGCCTCAAACGGGCAGCCCAGGCCTCTCTCTCCCCGGCTGCATCCTCCAGCTCACCCGGAAGGATCCCAAGTCGATCCCCGGCCAGCCGTGAGACATAGTCTCTCCAGCGGGTCCGGGGTCTGCCCCTTGGTCTCCTCCCGGTGGGACGTGTCCAAAACACCTCGCCTGCGAGGCGCTGGGGGGCATCTTGACCAGATGCCCGAACCACCCCATCTGGCTCCTCTCGACCTGGAGGAGGAGCGGCTCAACACCGAGCTCCTCCCGGATGGCAGAGCTCCTCACCCGATCTCTGAGTGAGAGCCCAGCCACCCTGCGGAAGAAGCTCATTTCGGCCGCTTGTACCCGCGATGTTCACCTGTAACAGATGTTCCAAAATCCAAAATGTGTTGGGGTTTTTTTTTATTTGCATAAGATTTTTTTGCATCTAATGAGACTTTTAAGACATATTTTAACGGTTTATTTAAATCCGAATGTGTAACGGTACATTTGGATTTAATTCAAATATAACATTGAAATTGTGAAACAAACAAATGAGTGTTCCTTAAAAAATTGTTTATTTGGTTTTGGTGCAAAACGAAGAGATTATAAACTTTTTCATCTTGTTTTTTTATATAAGATTTGTTGTAGTCACAGTCTACCAAAGTGACGGAGATTTGGGGGAGACGGCAGCAAGGTGGCTGGCGCGCGGACCGGATGGTCGCAGGTTGGCGGCCCACAGAGAGCACGTCTAGGGTCCTTGGAGAAGACACCTAACCCCCGTTTCTCTCACCATTGGCGCCGTTGAAGGGCAGCCTGCTGCGGTGTAAGCGATTGGAACTCATTTTTTTTTGGGTTAAATCCAATTTCATTCTTTTTTTTGGATTTTGTCTTGTGTAAATAAGGAAAAGAAGTGAGTAAAAAAATATTTCTGTAGACAATGTGACGGGGCGTTCTTTGACCGTAAGTGAGCATGCTGAAATAATCCCATAAATTCTCTTACTTTCTGTTCTTCTACATCCTCTTCCGTGTCCTCTCCATCTGTCTGTGATTTCTTTTTGGATGGTGGTGCAGAGCTGTCTAATGAAGCCCTGCAAACACACAGACATTGGTCATTTTAATCAGTTACTTCACATCTGTGGTATTTACGTAGCTTTACAGTGAAAAATAGCATCTTAAAAATGCGTCAGCAGTTATGTTTAGTAACATCTCCGGTTTCCAGTCATCCTCACATATTTCTGTATTGTTAAGTTGAGTTGATGTTATCTCACCTGCATGTTTCTCTAGTCTCTTCAATTTCTTTCAGTTCGTCTTTACTGTGTAGCACAGATCCGATGCTGTCCGCGCTCTCAGCTCCCAGCTGTGGTTTAAAAATGAAAAAAAAAAACATCAAATAATGACATAGATCCACGTACAAGGTGCACAACATTTTGAATATTGTCAAAATCCATGCGTTGGACTGCTTTTGTTCGCAAACATGGGGCCAAATAAGTCAAAACTAATTTGAAGGGTATTTTTTTAAGCACAAATGCACCAAAAATGTTTTACTTTAGCAGTAAAATGCATAAAAATTTGCATTTAAAAGACCGATGTATCAAAACTCTTTTTTACAGTGTACATCATGCGTAAAAACAACATTCAAACACTATGCAAAAACTGTTTTTGTCACATTAAAATGTTGCAGCGGACGTGCCCGGCTACTCTGGTGAGCCCCAAACAAACTGGATTCTGGTTGTCACGTTTTTAGCACTCATATAAACTTGTTCTTGTTTATTTTGTGCACCAGTGACAACGATGCAGAAACCTGCCAAGAACGTGCGAGGACATATTCACATGTGATCCCCTATAATCCTCTAGATTCTTTACCTGTTTCCCTTTATACTTCCTCCTAATCACCGCATATTTGAAGATAAGTTTTTGTTTAAGATCAACTGAAATTTGCATATTTATTCAACATTGATCTCAATTTAAAACTTTCATATTTAAAACATAGGCTTGTTTAAAATATATATTTTCAAAAAGTTGTAATCTCGCTGCTTATTTTTGTCACTTTTGAGATTATTGGTTTCAAAAATATAAATGATCTGAACAATAGCAGTATGAATTTACTGAAGTAGTAGTTAAATCAGTTACAAGTTTGCTTTCAGTTTTCCCCAAAAGGCGTGATGACTGGAATGAGAATGCAAACTGTATTTATTCTGATATTTCAAAGGCTAACTTTAAACTAAGTTAATATCCTGGTAGAATAACTTATTGATACCGTGATGATTACAGGTATGATGCTGAGGATCTCTCTGGGAGTGACCAGGAGGGACTGGATCAGAGGAACAGCACATGTTAGAGATTTTGGAGATAAAGTCAGAGAGGCCAGACTGAGACGGTTTGAACATGTACAGAGAAGAGAGAGTACATCAGAAGAAGGATGCTGGATTTGGAACCACCAGGAAAGAGGCCTAGAGGAAGACCACAGAGGAGGTTCATGGATACAGTGAAGGAAGGCATGAAGATAGTTGATGTGACCGAAGAGGATACAGCAGATAGGGTTAGATGGAAGAAACTGACTTGCTGTGGCGACCCCTGAAGGGGAATGCCGAAAGAAGAAGATGATTACAGGTATATCAGATAGTTCCAATCCGTCTTCCGCTTATCTGGGCCCGGGTCGCGGGGCCAACAGCCTCAGACGGGAAACCCAGGCTACTGTCACCCCACTGCATCCTCCAGCTCACCTGGGAGAATCCTGAGACATTCCCCAGCCAGCTATGAGATAAGTCTCTCCAGGGGGTCCGGGGTCTACCTATTGGTCTCTTCCTGGTGGGATGTCCCCGAAACACCTTGGCATCCTAACCAGATGCCTGAACCACCCTTATCTAGCTTCTCTCAATCTGGAGGAGCAACAGCTGTATTTGAGCTCCTCCCAGATGCCAGACCTCCTCACCCCAACTCTAAAAGAGATCTCAGCTACCCTGCGGAGGAAGCTCATTTTGGTCATTTGTATCCACGATCTGGTTCTTTCGGTCACCACCCACAGCTGGTGACCATAGGTGAGGGTAGGAACGTAGATCGACATGTAAATCAAGAGGTTTGCTTTTCAGCTCAGCTCTTTCTTCACCACGACGGATAGATGTGGCGTCCTGATTATTGCGGACGCCGCACCAATCCATCCGTTGATCTTTCGCCTCATCCTTCCCCCACTCGTGAACGAAACCCAGAGATACATAAACGCCTATGAGATACTAAATTACTTCTGGCCTCTCTGACTTTATCTCCAAAACCTCTGACATGTGCTGTTCCTCTGATCCTGTCCATCCTGGTCACTCCCAGAGATCCTCAGCATCTTCATCTCTGCTAACTTCAGCAGAGATTTAATTGATTATAAATTATTTAAAAAAAAACCAATAATAATAATACAGTGGTGTGATCATGCATCTCTTGCTTGGCAGGTTACTGTAACACAGGTGCTGATCTGAGTACTACACCCCCAAAAAGTGAATTCCTGATTATTTATCTCTTTATTGTTTTGCATCTATCAACGTTTGGCATTGTTTGTGTACCTCGTAGCTCTAAGAAGGTAACACTCCTCTCTGATCACTCAGTAGTTCATATAAAGAGGAGTGATCTTTAACAACTTGCTTTGTTTACTTGCCTGTTGAGCTAACAATTGCCGCCTCAGTTTTTGTCTCTCACGGATTTCTTGCAGTCTGCTGTTCATTTTTCCGTCTGGAATTTGACTAAAAGAAAAAAAAATGTTGAAAAAAACTTAATTATTTTATCAAATAAATAGTTAATTCAAGTCTACAAGCAGCATGTTAATGCTACGTTTTGCTAATTGGAGAAAAAAGCGCTAAAAATCACAAGAGGTGCGTTCGTTATTCACACTGGGTTACATGGTGGGAAATGTAAACGAATAAAAAGCCCAAAGTGGAGTAGATAGTTTTGGCTAAAACTGCTTCTTCGTTAGATAATAAAAAAATATAATATAAATAAAGATGTCTATTTATTTTAATAGAGCAGAATTAAATATACAGAGAAATAACCCCGCATTCCGGGACTACAAATGATGAAAAACAAGGACTTATTCGTCGCATTCTTCTTCTTCTGTTGTTTAAGGCAAAATATTCGACGCATGAAAATGACGTAAGCATCTCAGAGCAGCAACACTTGTGAGTTTCTGTAAATGAACGAAAGGGGTCGCTGTAGAGTCAATTTATTTTATTCCATCAAAATAATGGATAAAATAATAATTAGATAGAGATTAGATGAAAAAAATGATTAAAAAGACATTTTTTTAAGTTAATAATTTAATAAATTACAATATTGAAACTTTTTTCTTCCTCTGTTTTAACTTTGTAAGTAAATCAAATCTCTAGATGCAACTTTATTTTAATTATTTTTCTATGTATTTTCAGAATTATATGAGGTTTTTTTTTTTTTTACATATTAATCAAAGGCTATAAAACTTTATTTTCATTTTAATGTTCAGAACTGATATGCATAAACAAACAAACAAAAAACATAGATCTATTAGCCCCTTACTTCTCCTTAAGCCTCTCATATGTTGTTGTGGTTTTTTTTTTATTAATATTATTAGAAAGCCCCAATTTTGAATAGAAAATAGTTGTATTGAATTATGAATATGTGTGATGATAATAGTATAAATTGTTCATAGCTTGTTAACAAATTTTAAATTATATCACCTGTTGTATTCCTTACTTTCACAGTGTTTTTGTGTATTTACAGTTGATCTTTCTTTATTACATAAATTTCTCTCTTTTTTTTCATGATTACAGTGTTGATGGTGTGACACACATTTCCCATGTGTGGGATCAATACAGTACTTCTGATTCTGGAATGATTGCAAAAAGCCAAAAATGATATGTTACTTGTGCAATTAGTGAAACTTCTGCGTATAATTAGAAATATATGAATAGTATCAATAACTCTTTCGATATAGATTTGCTACAGTAATAAATCCCTTCATTATATCAGACTGAGTTGTCTCACAAAAGTGGAACCAAAGTCACAGTAGAAAAAAAAAAGTGAGCAAAAAATGTATAATTAAGTGTGAAACTAATGACAGTTTTTGCAAAAACATACATAATATACACAATATTCTTTATACTTGTTTTTTAACCTGACTTAAAAAATGTATTATCACAAAATAACAGTTTTATTCTAGAATGTAATATAAGGCAATATAAAAAAAAGAGTTGTGCAAAATATGTATACATTTTTTTTTACTTTTGTTAGCAGGATTTATTCTGAAAAATTCTGACTCAAATTTCCAGAGTTTAAGTCAGTTTTTAAAAATTGCTGAGATTTTTTTTACAAAAACTGAAAATGACATGCTTTTTCTGTACCAAAAATGCATTTTTTTTTCTGATTGGAATTAACTATGATTCTTCCAAACTTTACCAAGCCATTGCATGGGAGAAAGTCATAAAAAAAACTATATATTTCAGCATATTTAAATATTCTTGAAGTTCATTCAAATGTGCAAAAACCATGCAGGACATCATGCAACTGTTTTAATCAGATGATGAACATGCAAGTTTTTGCACATAAAAACTAAGACAAGTGGTGAAAATATATGTATATATTTTTATTTTTCAATAGGTTGCACGTCTATTATCAGGTCAAAAAGTTCCATTTCTGCATGCATTTTGCACATTTAAATCAACTTCAAGTGCATTTCAAATTGTTTCACATAAATAAAGGTTGAAATATGTATTTTCATATTTTGCAAGAATCCAAATTAGTTACAAGCAGATTTTTATTAATTAAAAGTAACTACAGTGTGAATAACTGTGAACAACACCACTGATGTGTTTCTGTCTTCTCTCTACTTGCTGGTAATAAATTGCAGTCGGAGGTCTGCCAGCCCATCAGCCCACGCAAAAAAAAGAAAGCCTTCCATCGATCTGCTCCTTCTTTCTTCTGAGTGGGCTCATCAGCTGATGAGTGAGACTCTTTCCACGCTCACAGCTGGAACATGGATGTTTTTATCCTCGCTTCTGCAGCCTTGTTTCTTGCTGTCACCGTTTCTTCTTCATCCTTCATCCTACCGTTCACCGATTGCGTCCACAGCCGTGGAAAAGATGGGTTTTACCGGGGATCCATAGACGTCACGGAGTCCGGATCCCGGTGCATGAATTGGACCGAGGTTTCAGGATTTAAGGAGCGCTATCCAGGGAAAGGGATCGGAGAACACAACTACTGCCGCAACCCTGATGGAAGGATCAGACCCTGGTGCTTCTTTAAGAATCACAGAGACAGACTGGATTGGGGATACTGCGACTGTAAACAAGGTAAAGAAATTGGTCTGCGAAGGAAAAAAGAACCCCTAATGTGCAGAAATAATGATGCAAAAATCCCTTTGATAGGGTTCCATTTGAATGATTTGCAGATGAAATGTTATTTACAGATTGAATGCTTGCCCTTTTTTCTGCAACAGCTCTAAACGTATAACATATTTTTATTAATTCCTCTTATATTATTAAAAAATTTTATTCATAAATGCTTCATAAATATATGTATTGATAATAAACTGTGGACTCTGAGATATTAAAAACTTCAGCCAATTGTTTTTGTATGGTGGGCAAAAACTATTGGTCCACAACTTGTCAATTCAAATTTAATTAACAGCCTTCACGGATGCAGATTGAAAAAAAGGGACAAAAACAAAGAAGGAAAAGTTGAAACACACAAATACACATAAAAGCCATCTAAACCAAAGTTAAAAAAAAAAAAGAAGCTTAGATACTGTATTTTTATTAAAGAAGAAACCTCATGGGGACCCAAATGAAAGAGGAACTCCTCTTTCATTTGGGTCCAAAGAGCAACCAATGTGTCCAAGACTGCTAATTAAATATCACTAGTCACTAATATCACTAATTAAATCAAAATCACTTTGAGAGGGTTCCATTTGAATGATTTGCTGATGAAATGTTATTTGAGATTAAATGCTTGCACTTTTTTCTGCAACAGCTCTAAACGTATAGAAGATTTTTATTAATTACTCTTATATTATTAAAAAATTTTATTCACTGCTTCATAAATATATGTATTCGTAATAAATTGTGGACTCGTTCAGATATTAAAAACTTCAACCAATAGTTTTTGTATGGTGAGCAAAAACTATTGGTCCACAACCTGTCAATTCAAATTTAATTAACAGGTTTCACAATGCTTGAAATGATTGAAAAAAAAGGAACAAAAACAAAGAATAAAACACACAAATACACATAAAAGCCATCTGAACCAAAGTTGAAACAAAAAAAGAACTTAGATACTGTATTTTTTTAAAGAAGAAGCCTGATGGGGACCCAAATGAAAGCGGGACCCCTCTTTCATGTTGGTCCAAAGAGCAACCAATGCGTCTAAGACTGTTAATTAAATATCACTAATCACTAATATCACTAATTTCTTCTTTTTTTAAAAGAAGAAACCTCATGGGGACCCAAATGAAAGAGGGATCTCTATTTCATATTGGTCCAAAGAGCAACCAATATGTCTAAGACTGTTAATTGAATATCACTAATATTACTAATTAAATCAAAATCACTTTGAGAGGGTTAAATTTGAATAATGTGCAGATTAAATGTTATTTGAGATTAAACACTTGCACTTTTTTTCTGCAACAGCTCTAAACGTATTGAAGATTTTTATTAATTCCTCTTATATTATTAAAAAAATTTATTCACTACTTCATAAACATACGTATTGGTAATAAATTGTGGACTCGTTGAGATATTAAAAACTTCAGCCAATTGTTTTTGTACGGTGAGCAAAAACTATTGGTCCACAACCTGTCAATACAAATTTAATTAACAGGCTTAACAGATGCAGATTGAAAAAAAGGGACAAAAAAGAACAAGTTGAAACACACAAATACACGGATAAAAGCTAGCTAAACCAAAGTTGAAACAAAAAAAAGAGCTTAGATACTGTATTTTTTTAAAAGAAGAGACCTCATGGGGACCCAAATGAAAGAGGGATCTCTATTTCATAATGGTCCAAAGAGCAACCAATATGTCTAAGACTGTTAATTGAATATCACTAATCACTAATATCACTAATTAAATCAAAATCACTTTGAGAGGGTTCAATTTGAATAATTTGCAGATTAAATGCTTGCACTTTTTTTCTGCAACAGCTCTAAACATTTAGAAGATTTTTATTAATTACTCTTATATTATTAAAAATTTTATTCACTGCTTCATAAATATATGTATTGGTAATAAACTGTGGACTCGTTGAGATATTAAAAACTTCAGCCAATTGTTTTTGTACGGTGAGCAAAAACTATTGGTCCACAACCTGTCAATTCAAATTTGATTAACAGGCTTCACGGATGCAGATTGAAAAAAGGGACAAAAACAAAGAAGGAAAAGTTGAAACACACAAATACACATAAAAGCCATCTAAACCAAAGTTAAATAAAAAAAAAAGCTTAGATACTGTATTTTTATTAAAGAAGAAACCTCATGGGGACCCAAATGAAAGAGGTAATCCTCTTTCATTTGGGTCCAAAGAGCAACCAATGTGTCCAAGACTGTTAATTAAATATCACTAGTCACTAATATCACTAATTAAATCAAAATCACTTTGAGAGGGTTCCATTTGAATGATTTGCTGATGAAATGTTATTTGAGATTAAATGCTTGCACTTTTTTCTGCAACAGCTCTAAACGTATAGAAGATTTTTATTAATTCCTCTTATATTATTAAAAAAGTACAAATTAACTGCTTCATAAATATATGTATTGATAATAAACTGTGGACTCGTTTAGATATTAAAAACTTCAGCTAGTTGTTTTTGTATGGTGAGCAAAAACTATTGGTCCTCAACTTGTCAATTCAAATTTAATTAACAGGCTTCACAGATGCAGATTGAAAAAAAGGGGCAAAAACAAAGAAGGAAAAGTTGAAACACACAAATACACAGATAAAAGCTAGCTAAACCAAAGTTGAAACAGAAAAAAAGAACTTAGTTATTGTATTTTTTAAAAGAAGAAACCTCATGGGGACCCAAATGAAAGAGGGATCTTCATTTCATGTGGGTCCAAAAAGCAACCAAATGTCTAAGACTGTTAATTACAGTAAATATCACTAATCACTAATATCACTAAATAAATCAAAATCACTTTGATAGGGTTCCATTTGAATGATTTGCAGATGAAATGTTATTTACAGATTGAATGCTTGCACTTTTTTCTGCAACAGCTCTAAACGTATAACAGATTTTTATTAATTCCTCTTATATTATTAAAAAAAATTATTCACTCTTTCATAAATGTGTGTATTGGTAATAAACTGTGGACTCGTTGAGATATTAAATACTTCAGCCAATTGTTTTTGTACTTTGTACGATGAGCAAAAACTATTGGTCCACAACCTGTCAATTCAAATTTAATTAACAGGCTTCAAAGAAAAAGTTGAAACACACAAATACACAGATAAAAGCCAGCTAAACCAAAGTTGAAACAAAAAAAGAGCTTAGATAGTGTATTTTTTTAAAAGAAGAAACCTCATGGGGACCCAAATGAAAGAGGGATTTCTCTTTCATATTGGTCCAAAGAGCAACCAATGTGTTTCAGACTGTTAATTAAATAATAGTTTATTCTAATCTACAACTATACAGTGTATCTAAAGAAATCAATAGATGGGCTTCATCCTGATGGAAGTCAGATTTTAGATCAAGCATGGAGGCCTCTTCAGTTTGGCGATGCTCAGACTGAGGATCAATCATTCCAACTTTCTTCCTGGTTTGAGGAAAAACATGTATTTCTAATGATTAAAGAGGCAAAGCCAGAAAAAAGTCAGAAAAAGACCAAGTCATGTTTTAACGCTTGTCCAGCATTCACAAAATTTTTCAGAGTTGTCAGCGGCTAATCTTCCAGATTCCCTTTAAATGAGTCCTCCCCGTTTAACAAGATGATGATAACCGAGTACATGCAAGCATAAAAATAACCGAATGTTTCTTTCTTTCCATAACAAGAAAAGAAATGACTGAAGTCCTATAAAACAGAGACAGAAAGAGCTTTGCATCTGTTGGTTGCTGGAAGGAGAGACTGACTCAGACGGAAAGAAACCGAGTGTGAGATTTCCATCTGGCACAAAGCAGGGAGCTTGTTGTATTTTTAGCCTCGCCTAAGGTCTTTATCAACATCATGGGGATAAATCATCTCAGTTATTCATTTTTATTAATCCACACATCTAAGATATTTAAGTAACTGGATACCAGTAAGTGAGGTGCTGAGTCTGGTCAGTGTGTTTACAAGCTTTAAAACAGAGTCGGACACTGATTAAGTCATTTTCTGATGGGATTTTAAATCCTGATAGCATGAAGAAGACCTTCACCTGTGCATTGGTCTATTTCTGTGTGTGTGTGTCAGCATGGTCGTGTGCACTGACATTCTCAGTTGCACGCTTGACTCTTCATAAACACATACACATATACCCTCTAGCAGTAAACAGCACGTCTGCATAAACAAAAAATAGATCATGCACATGAGAGGGATATAAAACTGTGTCTAGACATTACAAGTTACAGTCAAATAAACTGGGAACATGGAGGATGGATGTCAAAGGCCACCAAAAACACCAAATAAAGCACGTTGTTCCCTGAAACTTAAGAACGTTGATCTTATTTCTTGTAGTCACATTTGAATTTAGGGCGGCACGGTGGCGCAGTGGGTAGCACAGTGGCCTCACAGCAAGAAGGTCCTGGGTTCGAGTCCCGGGTGGGGATGAGGCTTGGAACACTGTCCTTTCTGTGTGGAATTTGCATGTTCTCCCCGTGTCTGCGTGTGTTTCCTCCCACCCTCCAAAGACATGCGTGCTAGGTTGATTGGTTGGTGCCAAATTGCCCCTAGGAACGAGTGTGTGTGTGGATGGTTGTATGTACGTGTGTGTGTCTGGCCCTGCGACAGACTGGCAACCTGTTCGGGGTGAACCCTGCCCCTCACCTTGAATCAGCCGGGATGGGCTCCGGGACCCGCCGCAAACCCGAAAGGGACAGACGGATAAGAAGATGTGAATTTAGGGCGGCCCGGTAGCGCAGTGGGTAGCACAGTGGCCTCACAGCAAGAAGGTTGTGGGGACGAGACTTGGAACACTGTCCTTTCTGTGTGGAGTTTGCATGTTCTCCCCCGTGTCTGCGTGTGTTTCCTCTGGGTACTCTGGTTTCCTCCCACCCTCCAAAGACATGCATGCTAGGTTGATTGGCCGGTGCCAAATTGCCCCTAGGAATGAATGAATGTGTGTCTGGATGGTTGAATGTGTGTGGCCTGTTCGGGGTGTACCCTACCACTTGCCTTTAATCAGCCGGGATGGGCTCCGGCGCCCCCTGCAGCCCCGTAAGGGAAAGACGGTTAAGAAGGTGACCGACTGACATTTGAATTTAACCTCATTCTGAAAACTCCTCTGTCCCCATTACCTCTCTTTCTAAGTTAAACTCTGTTACTTTCTTCATTTCTCAGGTTCGGTGCGTCTGCAGGGAGGTCGCTCCAAGCTGGACGGCAGGGTGGAGGTGTACCTGGGGGGCATTTGGGCGTCTTTGTGCAGCGACCACTGGCAGGACAAAGACGCTGCAGTGGTTTGCAGACAGCTGGGGAAGGGGTGAGCGGTAACACATGTGCATGCACTTGTGCTCATATGTGTCGTATTTTCTGATCTCTTTCGGCCTCGTCTTCTCACATACGCACGCAGACAGGTGCAAGTCCAATTACCATCTGTCATAGAAATTCCCAACTCAAATTTGCCTGTGAGGGTCTGACAGATGGATGTTTAAAATGAAAGTCAAGGGTCATTCTAACACTTCAGATACACACTGTACTTCAAGCTTCTTTCTCTTTGTACTTTTCTAACATGACCTCCGCATACCAACCTTTCATCCCTCTGAGGTATGTAAATACCTTTGCGTGTCGGCTATGAACGCAGTGACAAGCTCAATCATTTCTTCAGTTTTTTTTCCTGTTTCACAGAAATGTGTGTGTTTTATTATCTGAGTTACGGCACGTACGTACTGTAGCTATGCTAGTAGAACACACAAGGAGCTTGTAGGCCAGACACGGGCAAATTTTTTCACTATTGGGCCACAAGAGGTGATGTGACCAAAGAGCTATGCCATGAGAAGATATGTGGTGTCATTTTTTAAATCACAATCCGGACAAAAGATAACGTAAAAATGTAAAAAAAAAAAAAAAAAAAAAAAAAAAAAAAAACAACAACTTTGTTTCAATTTTAAGGTGAAAACTCAGTGCCTTCAATTTCCTGCACTGGACCCAATTTTCTCAGTCTAGATCAGTGGTTCTTAACCTTGTTGGAGGCACCAAACCCTTCTGTAGGAAAAAATAACATACGGACACACGCCACGTCGCCACAAGAGCTTTTTTGCCTGAATTGGCGCGCAGGAGAAAACGGGCAAATTCCGGTGTGTGGTCCCGACTGAGAAGGAGGTCTCACTCTGCTGCATAAACCAGCGACCTCAAAACAGACCAGTGGGAAATCCTAGAGCAGGAAAATTTCAATGACTGTGCCCACTAACTGCAGACTAGACTGAGGGGTGGACCTCTACGGCCGAGACTCCGAACCCCTGAGACCAACTCACCGAACCCCTAGGGTTCTATCGAACCCAGGTTAAGAATCACTGGTCTAGATGAAGCTTATCGATTTCTACGACAATTTCGTTGTGATACTAGGTTCTATTGATGATATAAGATTGAATTAAGTCAACTGAAAGATCGTACACTCAGACTGGACATGGCCGCAATTAACCAGACCCGAGTTTGAAAGTCGCTGCTGCCGACTCACATAGGGTTTCACCAGTTGTGTCGGAGTAAGACAGTATAGTGCGATGTTTTTACGATCTAGCTGAACAGAATGGAGTCCGTGCATTCGGTTAATTTGAAGGCTGTAATTTTAAGTCGTTAGGTCTGTGGTGGTGGTGGTGTTGATTTTAATTTGAAAATTTTAGATCACTTCAAATTTGTACTTTAAAAATAAACAGATATTGGTTTTGAAATTGATTCTAAATTTGCTTCTGTCAAACATAAGTAAACCTCAAAAATTTCTTTTTTTTTGTTAAAAAGCCTTTAAAAATTAAGAGGAAAGCCATTATTTGCATGGCCACACATTTGGGATTTCTAAAATCTTGAGCTTTGTTAAAGTTGTTCATTTTTAACTAAAATAAGTGGCTTTGATTGAACATTACTTATTTTTTACTGGAATTTTTTTAAGGTTTAATTATTAGATCCAGATTTGTTTTACGCACATTCCCCCCTGACACACAATCATCCATCTCTAATGCTCATCAGACTGGGGTGGAGTCACTTTAAAAGAGGCCTGCTTTCTCCAGAGGACATACACATGCTGTCACCAACACCGATCCCGGTCAGTCCTTCTCATGTGAAAACATGCCTGTGCACAATAATGTCAGTATGTGCACATCCACACAGGAGTCTATGAAACTCTTCGTGGGGAGAAGAGAGAGGGCAAATGTCAGCCATATGTCAGCTGGAGTCTTTGGTGATGACTTTCACATGGTTAGTTATTGAAAGCTGTTGGTCATAAAACTGTTGACTTCTTTGGCCCTGCTTTAGTAGATCATGAGCAAACAGACAGGCGCAGATTTCTGCTACCAGGTGAAAACAGCTGTTTTTCTATGAAGCCCCAACCATAAGCTTCTCTAAGTCTGGAAACACCTGTAAACTCTTGAGGCTTAGAATTATTGTTTTATTGATGTCTCTAATGATTTGTGTAAGACAGAATTGGAGTTTAGGTTTTGTTTTTTTGTTTTTTTTTTAAAGCATGTCCGGTCGAGCTCGTGCAGTTCCTGTGTTCCGGCCAGGGATGGCCAAGTTCCATCAATTAGCACTGCACTGTGAAGGAGAGGAAGTAGACCTGCTTCAATGCACCAAAACGTTCTCTAGTGAAGGAAAATGTGTTTCGGCTGCAGCCGTCACCTGCACACAACAACAGGGTAAGTCTGCATGGTGATACAGTGATCCTGTTTTTTTTAATTCTGAAAATTATATTCCAAAAACTATGTTGTTTTGGGAAAGTTTTGTTTTCTAAGTATGTTAGAGCAGTGCAGGACATGTATGGGGGCTGTAAGACAGTGGTGAGGTGTGCTGTAGGTGAGACAGAGGAGTTCAGTGTGGGGGTGGGACTGCACCAAGGATCTGCTTTGTGTTCTTTGCTGTTTGCTGTGGTGATGGACAGGCTGACAGACGAGGTTAGACAGGAATCTCCATGGACAATGATGTTTGCAGATGACATTGTGATCTGTAGTGAGAGGAGGGAAGAGGTGGAGGAAAAGCTGGAGAGGTGGAGGTTTGCACTAGAAAGAAGAGGAATGAAGATTAGTCAGAGTAAGACAGAGTACATGTGTGTGAATGAGAGGGATTCAAATGGAAAAGTGAGGTTGCAGGGAGAAGAGATAAAGAAGGTGAAAGACTTTAAGTACTTAGGATCAACAGTCCAGAGCAATGGAGAGTGTGGAAAAGAGGTGAAGAAGCGTGTTCAGGCAGGCTGGAACAGGTGGAGGAAAGTATCAGGTGTGATGTGTGATAGAAGAGTTTCAGCTAGAATGAAAGGAAAAGTGTACAAAACCGTGGTGAGACCCGCCATGCTGTTTGGTCGAAAGACAGTGCCACTCAGGAAAAGACAGGAAGCAGAGGTGGAGGTAGCAGAGATAAAGATGCTGAGGATCTCTCTGGGAGTGACCAGGATGGACAGGATCAGAAATGAGTATATCAGGGGAACAGCACATGTTAGAGGTTTTGGAGATAAAGTCCGAGAGGCCAGACTGAGATGGTTTGGACATGTGCAGAGAGGAGAGACCGAGTACATCGGCAGAAGGATGCTGGATTTGGAACCACCAGGAAAGAGGCCTAGAGGAAGACCAAAGAGGAGGTTCATGGATATAGTGAAGGAAGACATGAAGATAGTTGGTGTGACCAAAGAGGATACAGCAGATAGGGTTAGATGGAAGAAACTGACTTGCTGTGGCGACCCCTGAAGGGAAATGCCGAAAGGAGAAGAAGAAGATATTCCAAAAACTGAGTTCCAACAATTATGAAGTCGTCAACTTGACTTTTTTTCTCTAGTTATTGCAGCTGTTTTAAGGCTATAAAACTCCTCACTACACAGTTATCTGAGGCAGGCAATAGAATGTTCAACTCTTTTATTTTTATAAGTACCGTTAAAATTTAAACCTTTCCAGAACAATATTATTAAATTATAACATTTGCTAGAAATGCTATAAAATAAAGATTCAGCGACAAATTTTGTTTGATTTTACAGCAAAATATCCGGCATTTTTTTTTTCAAGTCAGAAAAATTTTTTGCAGTGACGTGACCTCAACTAGGCCAATAGAAATTAATATAGAAATAAAAGGTTGCTAGTTTACTTTTTCAAGCTATGTTTACCTTTATTATCCAAGCAAAATTAAATTCAGAAACGGTTGCAAAAGGTTCCTACCCTCACCTATGGTCACCAGCTGTGGGTGATGACCGAAAAAATGTGATCGCAGATACAAGCGGCCGAAATGAGCTTCCTCCACAGGGTGGCTGGGTTCTCACTCAGAGATCGGGTGAGGAGCTCTGCCATCCGAGAGGAGCTCGGTGTCGAGCCGCTCGCCTCCAGGTTGAGAGAAGCCGGATGGGGTGGTTCAGGCATGCAGTCAGGGTGCCTCCTGAGCGCCTCGCTGGTGAAGTGTTTCAGGCACTTCCCTATGGGAGGAGACCAAGAGGCAGACCCATGACCCACTGGAGAGACTATGTCTCACAGCTGACCGGGGAACGACTCCGGATCCTTCCGGGTGAGCTGGAGGATGCAGCCGGGGTGAGAGAAGCCTGGGCTTCCCGTTGCCCATTCAACCTGGCCCCGGATAAGCGGAAGACGACGGAATGGAACGAACGGTTACAAATTAGTCGTGAGGGGAATTTGGTGAACAATAGGCACCAAAGAGCAGGTTGAACTTCTCCTTGTCTTTTTTATACACAGACAATTAGTACACAGAACAATGTGTCTCAATTGGATCCCTGAAAACAATGCAATGTAGAAAATCAAGCTGCAAAATTGCACTTAAAAAAAATCAATAAAATAATGAGTCTGCAAAAGGTGAACCGTGTTTCCACGAGGGACCACTGTATTGTCTGAAAACTGATTTTACATATAGGATATACATAAATGTAACCATTTGTCCTCCAAAAACAAAGCCCCATCAGCCCTCATGGCCCTTCCCATACGGCTGGTGGGAGGTCAACAGCAGTCAGAGGGGACCGTGGAGGTGTTCCATGCAGGACAGTGGGGCTCCATATGCGATGACCAATGGGATGACAGCGATGCAGAAGTGGTGTGTCGACAGCTTGGTCTGAGGTGAAAAGACAAACACACACACGCACACACATTCACAAAGTGATCTTTTTATTTATAGTTTTTTCATTCACTTTAGTGCACTTTTATGCATCAGTAAATTCTTATTTATATGGCTTTGCTTGGAATAAATCTTCATTACACGTGAACCATAATTACAAGAAAAAAATGCTGACTCTTTCTCGTTGAAATCCGGCCAAAATGAAATAGTCATGTTTTTAGTCTGACAGCTTATTGTGGAAATGCTTTCCAAAGTCTAGAAGGGGGAGGCAGTGGCTCAGTGGTAGAGCATTCACCTTCAGATCAGAAGTTAACCAGAAGTTCGCTGGTTTAATTCCTACTGATTTTACATCTAGGGTCCTTGGAGAAGACACCTAACCCCCTGCTTCCCAAACCATTGGTGCCATCATGGCAGCCTGCTGCGGTGTATTGCAACAGACAAATTTCCCCTGTGAGGGATTAATAAAGTCAGTCATCTTCTTATCCGTCTATCCCTTCTGGGGTTGCGGGGGGTGCCGGAGCCCATCCCGGCCAATTTAAGGCGAAGGGCAGAGTACACCCCGAACAGGTCGCCAGTCTGTCGCGGGGCCACACACATACAACCATCGACACACACTCATTCCTAGGCGCAATTTGGCACCGGCCAATCAACCTAGCATGCATGTCTTTGGAGGGTGGGAGGAAACAGGAGTACCCGGAGGAAACCCACGCAAACACGGGGAGAACATGCAAACTCCACACAGAAAGGACAGTGTTCCAAGCCTCGTCCCCACCTAGGACTCGAACCCACGACCTTCTTTCTGTGAGGCCACTGTGCTACCCACTGTGCCACCGTGCTGCCGGATCGATAAAGTATACATTATTATTATTAAAACAGAAAAGTCAGTTGTTGGTAAAACTACCTGAAAATACTCGAGTCAATACAAACCATCGGCACGCCCATTTGGAATTTAAAGTTAAATTAGAAATTATCGAGGTAATGATTAAAAGACATTGAAAATATTTTACTTTTTAATGTTTTTTTTAACAATTCCTATTTGGAAACTGTATTTTTTAAAAGCAATAATCATTATTTGATGTAAATATCATAAAAAGCAAAAAACTGTATGAAAGTAATAAAAATCTTTGAAAAGCATTTACAACTTTATAAAAGTGACGCAAAACGGCCACAATGATGTCACACATAACTAAATATTGTGGAGGTTGAACTAACTTTGCACATATAAAAAAAATTGTGGAAAAAAAGGACTGTAATTTATATGACTTTCTTTTTCATAGTTAAAGATTGAGAATACGTAAAGTCTGTTTCAGAGAAAAAAGTCTAGTTATTGTGGGTGTGAAGCCATCTTTCTCTCCCTCTGTCTCCTAAAGTATGACAAGTATTCTTTGCAGTCGGACACGGATGGAAGAGCGAGCAGTAAAGAACATCTGGGGGTCAAACAGTGAATCAGCCTCATTGTTCCTGGATGAATTCTTAGCACCACTGAAATATGCATATTTAGCAAGCCGCCAAATGTGTTGAAATGTTTAGATTCACACAACTGTGTGCGACGTGTGGAAACACAAAACGCTTGATTTATGAAAAGCACAAAAAGATGCGGAATAGCCAGTTTGTCATGTCGGTCGTCACATCTGTTTTCAAGACAGCTGGGGCCACATTTTTAAAGACTTGTGTGGATCTTCTTTGTAATTGTTTCCTCATTTTTTCTGAATTTTATTGTCCTTAGTCACTTCAGGTTCTTTCCACACGTCTTGGGATTTCCTTCTATCAGTTTTCGACTTGGCTTAGAGCCAACCGGTCGACCGCGGTCAACTGGTAGATTGCGAACTGGTCCCGAGTCGACCGCAAGACGTGTTGGAAAAAGATGAAAGCAAAAAAAATTATGACTTTTTTTTTTTTTTTTAATGACAGAAAGTCAGTGTTGCCAATATAGCGACTTTGACTCAAAATTTAGCGACCATTCAGCCGCTCAAAAAAGCGACTAGCAACAATATAGCAGCTTTCTTGTGTTATAGAGCGCTTTTACCAAAGTGACTAAAACCCGGAAGTCGGCCAGGATCAGGAAGAAACTGTCAAAGCAATATTTTGTTTTCTTCTCACAATTCTTATACAATTCTAAATAATTTATTTTCAAACAATCCCGATTTGATGCCTGCAATTCACTCCAAGTTTCTACTCAGCTGCAGATCTGGCAGCTAATAATGGAGTGGATGCAGTGGTGGATGAAGTACTCACTTTTTGTACTTAAGTAAAAGTACAGATAATTAGGCAAAAAATTTACAAAAGTAAAAGTACCAATACAAAAATCTACTTATGTAAAAGTACAAAAGTAATTGGTGTAAATTGTACTTTTTAAGTAAAAAGTAAAAGTATTCGATCATAATTCAAATGTTATTTTTTGTGCTATAGGGTGTCACCATGGTAACCAGGATAAATACTCTGCAGGAGTGTGACCCCCCCTCTCCCGCCTCTTTTGGTCCACAACAAAATAAATAAATAAAATAAAAGGAAAGGGGACAAGTCAAGTTATCCCCTAGAAGGGCCAGTGAATGGGCCGCCAAAATGGAGGAAAATGACACTTATTTTTTAAAATGTTTTGGGGGGGAGGCCCCCAGTCATTATAGTATATTGGCTTTGTCAAAGCCGCACCCCACTTTGGAAAATTCTAGATCCGCCCCTGCTCTGTGTAATGATGGCTCAACTTTTTATTTAGAAGTAAACACAACGAACAACAATCTTCTGATTCTTTTTAAGTCAGAAGATTGGGGAAGGATGGCTCGGTGGGTAGGGCGACCGCTCCGTAACCGGAAGGTCGCAGGTTCGATCCCCCGCCCAGAGTCCATGCCGAGGTGTCCTTGAGCAAGACACCGAACCCCCAGTTGCTTCTGATGATAGTGGTCTGCGCCTTGCATGGTAGCTCCCGTCATCAGGAATGAATGTTGTGTGTGTGAATGATTATATGGAGTGAATGAATAATGCATATCTATATAAATGTAAAGCGTCTTTGAGTGTCTAGAAAAGCGCTATATAAGTTCAATGCATTATTATTATTAATTTGTACTATAATTGATCTTAGGTTTTTGGCGCTGAATGAATGCGGAAAATGTTTCTCGATTCATTACTTCTTCTCCCGATCAACTGCTTCTTTTGATTTTGGCGATGCGGCTTCAAGATGCGCTAAAAAAAACTGTATTTTTCAAATTCCTGAACGAAATGTAATGAAAAATGTAAAACACACTTTTAAAAAGTAGCAAAGTAAAAGTACAGATATTTGCTCTAAAAATGTAGTGAAGTAAAAATAAAAGTACCGGTCTTAGATTTTACTTAAGTAAAGTACAGATACACAATTTTTTTACTTAAGTACAGTAACGAAGTACATTTACTTCGTTACATTCCACCTCTGAGTGGATGCATACTTCCAAGTTGATGACGTCATGTGAAACGCCATCAACCCGAATTATGGCAAACTAGTTTTTCTAAATGAATTTTCTAATTGGCTGTGGATCTGGATGAAGTACTCAAGAGCAATATTAGATTTAATACAGGCTGAAAAAAATCTGTGGCGGTTTGCAATGTTGCCGCGGGACTGGTAGATCGCATAAGGTTTGCTACTTGAAAAGTAGATCTTGGGCCAAAAAGGTTGGGCACCCCTGGTTTAGAGTTACGCAAAATTCCACACACACTCCGCTAGCTTTACAGATCTCTCAATTCGCATGTGAATTGGCGTACACATAAATTTTAGCGTTAATTACGTGTTTAAAAATAAAACCTCTGAATTCCTTTTGATGTTATTGGTGTTTGTTTTATCTGTTTTTTTTTTTTTTTGTAGTGGTGTTGCAAGAGCTTGGGGCGAGGCTCGATTTGGGAAGGCCTCGGGTCGCGTGTGGTTGGACGAGGTGCGGTGCACAGGCAATGAGCTCAGTTTGGAGCAGTGTCCTAAGAGCGCCTGGGGAGAACACAACTGCCTCCACTCTGAGGACGCGGGAGTATCCTGCAGCCCTCTAACAGGTCGGCCGACAAGTTCCTCAAGCAAGACAAAAATAGCACAAAAATGCATGTGTGATGCACTCAGTCATTGTGACAGATAATTACGTCCCACCAAATGTCACACCTACGCTCGTCAGAGTTTGTTCCCATGACCGTGACCGCTCTTACTGCAGGTTGATTATCTTCATTACGACAAGTATTTGAACTTGTAAATCCCAATAGACGCAAGTTAAAGCGAGCTAGCATAGCTACATGATAAAACGTCACAACGATAACTCGTAGGATGAATATTTTCCTTCTGTTCTGACAAGTTTAAATGTTTCTTGTTTCTTTTGAGAAATGAGAAAAAAAGCCATATGATGAGAAAACATAAAGAGAAGGCATCAATTATGATGAATATCTAGATGGAACCAGCTGCTACTTAATAAAGCAGATCATTTTCTTCTATCTATGAATTTTTCTTTCCCTCTCTTTATGCAGATGGGGCGACCCGATTGGCCGGTGGTACAGGAAACCACGAGGGACGTTTAGAAATTTTCTACAGCGGTCAGTGGGGGACAGTATGTGATGACGTCTGGACGGATGCTAACACGCACGTAGCATGTTGCCAGCTGGGCTATAGGTGCTTACGTTCATGCATTGTGCACACAAGAAGAAGAAAGAACGCTTTTGTGAACGTGTGTTTGTGTGTGCCATCCAGGACAGGTGAGACGCTCCCCTGTGAAGGGCTGGATATCACTGCCGTCCCACGCTTCGGGGTGGGGTCCGGCCCCATTCTTCTGGATGATGTGAGCTGCACAGGAAAAGAACCAAGCCTTTTGTTGTGCAAGCGCAGGGAGTGGCTGCAACACGACTGCACACACCATGAAGATGTTAACATTGCATGCAGCGCTGAGCGGGGCGGAGGCCTCCTTCCAACAAGTAAGACTGGATGTTATCTCACTGACAGCAACCTGTACAGTAACAGATAATAGGATGAGATCAAAGGCCTTTGTGCTTCTCCGAAACTAGCTGGAACTAAAGCAACCCATTCCACCGCTCACGGACATTCCAGATTACTCAGCTTCAAAAAATGACAGATTAATCTATTATGACTTTAAAGGTATTAAAAAACAGGTTTGTGATGTGTAGCAATCTTATCATTAATACCACTATAAGTTTAATATCAGAAAATAAACAGTTTTGAGTATTTAATCTTACAGCGATAAAGATTCCACTGCAAAATAAATCAAAACACACGGGTATTAAAAAATTTGAGGAAAGTTTTGATGTCAACAAGATTAAAATATTAGGAATGAATTGTGGGCTTAGATTAGTTGTACCTTGGTTTAACTTTAATTAGTTAAACCATGTTAAAAAAAAATGGATTTCGACTAAAAACACATGATAAATTCCGGTAGACAATAAAATCTAATTCAGAGATTCTTAGATTAGGTTGGATTTGTATGTTAGATTTCACTATTTTGAGTAACTAATGTTGCACAGTGACACACACAGAGGTTTGCACTAGAAAGAAGAGGAATGAAGATTAGTGAGAGTAAGACAGAGTACATGTGTCTCAATGAGAGGGATCCAAATGGAAAAGTGAGGTTACAGGGAGAAGAGATAAAGAAGGTGGAAGATTTTAAGTATCTAGGATCAACAGTCCAGAGCAATGGAGAGTGTGGAAAAGAGGTGAAGAAGCGTGTTCAGGCAGGCTGGAACGGGTGGAGGAAAGTATCAGGTGTGATGTGTGATAGAAGAGTTTCAAATAAAATGAAAGAATAAGTTTACAAAACCGTGGTGAGACTGGCCATGCTGATTGGTCTAGAAACAGTAGCACTGAAGAAAAGACAGGAGATGGAGGTAGCAGAGATGAAATCCCAGGATTTCTCTGGGAGTGACCAGGACGGACAGGATTAAAAATGAGTACATCAGGGGAACAGCATATGTTAGAGGTTTTGGGGATAAAGTTCGAGAGGCAAGACTGAGATGGTTTGGACATGTACAGAGGAGAGAGAGAGTACATAGGAAGAAGGATGCTGGATTTGGAACCACCAGGTAAGAGGACTGGAGGAAGACCAAAGAGGAGGTTCATGGACGCAGTGAAGGAAGACATGAAGATAGTTGGTGTGACCAAAGAGGATGCAGCAGATATGGTTAGATGGAAGAAACTGACTTGCTGTGGAGACCCCTGAAGGGAAATGCCAAAAGAAGAAGAAGAATGTTGCACAGTGACTTCACAGCAAGGCGGTCAGGGGTTCAAGTCTCGGGTGGTAACGAGGCTTGAAACACTGGCCTTGCATGTTCTCTCCGTGTATGACTGGGTTTTCTCCAGGTATTTGTGTTTCCTCCTATCCTCCAAAAACGTACATATTAGGTTGATTGGCCACAATGAATTTGATCCTAGGAATATGTGTGTGTGTGTGTGTGTGTGTGGCCCCGCACCAGACTGGTGACCTGTTCGGGGTGTACCCTGCCTCTCGCCTCAAATCAGCCAGAATAGGCTCCGGCACCCCACATGACCCCATTAGGGATGAATGGTTCAGAAGATGAATGGATCGTTTTCCATCTTTCTTTTGTAATCTCATCGTGTGAACTATCGTCCGTCCAAAGTGTGATAGAAAAAGAATAACAGATTTTTCTTGTTTATTCAGAAAATAAATGATATGTCGGATGTTTTAGAGCAAATATTAGTAGTACTCATAAATTTTGGTTGTTTTGGTTCTTGCTTACTTAAATTCTCCATGATCTCCGGTGGTTATGATCTCTGAAGGATATACAGTCTTTAATATTTTGTGATTTATTGCATAAAATCTTGCATAAAACATGCAAACAAAAGAAAGCTTGCCTTCCATTTCAGAAAAAAAGTTTATTTGCTCTCA
The DNA here is from genome assembly GCA_902685375.1 of Neostethus bicornis. Classification (NCBI taxonomy): domain Eukaryota; kingdom Metazoa; phylum Chordata; class Actinopteri; order Atheriniformes; family Phallostethidae; genus Neostethus; species Neostethus bicornis. The sequence continues at coordinate 7,917,579 of LR738542.1, read as the reverse complement.
CTCTAAACTCAACGAATCTGAAATCTGTTTAAAAATCTTTGAGTCTGCAGCTAATTAGATCTCGGCCTTCTGGAAGGAAACCAGGAGCCAGATAATCTGAACAAACTTCAGCAGCAGAACCAAGCTTGCTCTTAAAACAGGCCGGGATTTAATAAACCTTCTGGGAAACTTTAACTTGGAACCTCGACTGCAAAATCATAACACGCTCCTGCGGGTGTGTGTTAGCACAGATTCCAGTGGAACAGCAGCGAGGAGGAAACACGCTGAGCACTGTTAGAACTTGTTAAACCTTTAGGAAAAGCTGAAATGGAGCGTCATTAATCACACGGTTTCTCCACCCCTCCGGACGCCAGTAAAGTTGTGTTAAAACTAGAGACGGGTGAGCGGCTCATATTTCACACCGTGATGTTTGATGCCATGCACGCAGCTCTTATTAGTCTGTTCAATGTCATAAAAGACTTTTGGGGGGGTTTAATACCCCGTATGATGGTAAGTTAGAAGAGTGTGTCTGCAGATTGATTCATTAGGTGGGTTTTAGAAGGATTATCTTGTTTGGCCTGAGCCTGAGGGACTCGTCCTACAAACATCCCACTTAAGAATTGTGTCATAATTGTAATCCGTGTGTGCGTGTGAGTGTTTATGTGTGTGAATATCCATACCCTCCTCCCCCGTCCCCCACAGCATGCCACAAGTAGATTGGTTTGTGTTTATTTTGGAAAAGGAACAAAAAACAGATAAAGCTGGAACTCCTTTGAACTTCTGTTTATTTCACAGTGCATTAACATAATTTGGCTCTTTCCATTTCTTTTATTTTTTTATTCTTTTTTATCTAAATGACCAAAAAGCCACCTTGGAACACACTGGTGACCTGTACAGGGTGTACCCTGCCCCCTCTTTGATGCTGGGCAGGACAACACAGCGCTAGACAAGTGGTTCAGAAAATGGATGAGCGGATACAAAGTCTAGTTTATGCAGCCGAGAGTCTGACCGCGAGGGTCTCCGATGTGGGCTGCCACCCATACCCTCTTTCACCCCTCCTGCAGGTGGTGAGCCCACTGGAAGGGTAGCCCATGTCCCTAGTTCGGGCTGAGGCTGGCCTGGCCCCATGGGTAAAAGCCTACCCTCCAGGTGTTCGCTCTCGGGCCCCACCCACAGGGATGGCTCTACAGGGGGAGCCTCCGTCACGAGCGTCCGAGCAGGGGAACTAGGCCATGATATATCTCTTCATAGGGGTTTTTTAAGCTGTGTTTTGTCTAACTCCTGACCTAGGACCTGTTTGCCTTTGGTGACCCTACAAGGGGCATTAAGCCCCGGACAACATAGACCCTAGGATCATTGGGGCACGCAAACCCCACCACCACGATAAGGTGGCGGCTCAGGCCAGACACAAGCAGCCAAAATGAGCTTCCTCCACGGTGTTGCCGGGCTCTCGCTCAGAGATAGAGTGAGGAGCTCTGACGTCTTGGAGGAGCTCGGAGTAGAGGCGCTGCTCCTTCAGAGAAGAGAAGCCAGATGGGGTTGTTCGGGCACTTCTCACTGGTGAAGTGTTTCGGGCATCCCGGTGGGACATGCCCGGACTCGCTGGAGAGACTATGTCTCCCAGCTGGACAGGGAACACCTCGGGATTCTCCTGGGTGAGCTGGAGGATGCAGCCGGGGTGAGAGAAACCTGGGCTTGCCATCTGAAGCTGGTGCCCATGCGACCCAGCGGGAGACGACAACAGATATAACGTTGTAAAATATGATAAAATGCTTTTAAATTTAGTCAAATGAAAATAAAGGTGGGAAATTTAAAGTATTTATGTTTAATATGATGGAAAATAGGTTAAATACGTGTTTGGTTTTAAGCGATTTAATCCAAAGTGATTCGTGAATAAGGAGCTACATTCATAAACAACATGAGAATCAATTTAATCTGGCAGCATTTTTTGGTTTTATTAGTTTTAAAGTATTATAAAATCTCTCTTTGACACATTAGAAAAATGGAACAATAAAAATGTCTGCATATTTGTCTTTATTTAGTGGTTTAATTATATAAAAGAATTTCTCCCTTGCTTTTGCTCCGCATATGAACCCATTAGCCCGCAACTCAAAACAAACCTCTTTCAGGTCATGGATTCAGTTCAGACTTGTTTCAAGTGGAAAATGATGCATAAATGTTGTAACATTTGACCCAAAATGGCTGTTGTTGCAATTAAAGAGAAAGAAAAATAATGTGACTGTAAATTGCTGTTGGATTATTAAAAAAGAAAGAACACTGACGGGAACTTCAAAACTTCCTTGAGAAGAAAATCGCTCTGTGCAGTTTGCGTGTATGTCAGACAGGCTCGGATTGTTGATCGTGTTTCTAAATCCCAAACAAAACATGAACCTTTACATGACCTCCGTTTCAATCTGGATGAAGCTCATCTGCTTCATTCTACAAAAAAAAATTAACTATGATTTGGTAACTTAGACAATCTAATCTGTAATTTTCTGTCATGCATTTTGTCTGTTCATCCTGGGAAAGGATACTGTATGTCCTCCATCTTGGGCTCCATCAGGTTTCTTTTTTTTGTCCTCTATTTGTGGTTTTTAGAGGCTCTATATAAAAACATAGTTGTCCAATTCTTACCGACAGGCAGTGGTGGATGAAGTACTCACTTTTTTTACTTAAGTAAAAATACAGATAAATAGGCAAAAAATTTACTTAAGTAAAAGTAAAAGTACCAATAAAAAAAAAAATCTACTTAAGTAAAAGTACAAAAGTAGTTGGTGTAAATTGTACTTTTTAAGTAAAAAGTAAAAGTATTCGATCATAATTTGAATGTTATTTTTTGTGCTATAGGGTGTCACCGTGGTAACCAGGATAAATACGCTGCAGGGGTGTGACCCCGCCCCCTCTCCCGCCTCTTTTGGTCCACAAAAATATAAATAAATAATATAAAAGAAAAGGGGACAAGTCAAGCTATCCCCCAGAAGGGCCAGTGAATGGGCCGCCAAAATGGAGGAAAATGACACTTATTTTTTAAAATGTTTTGGGGGGGAAGCCCCCATTTACTATATATTGGCTTTGTCAAAGCCCCACCCCCCTTTGGAAAATTCTAGATCCGCCCCTCCTCTGTGGAATGATGGCTCAACTTTTTATTTAGAAGTAAACACAACGAACAACGATCTTCTGACTCTTTTTAATTTGTACTATATTTGATGTTTGGTTTTTGAATGAATGCGGAAAATGTTTCTCGATTCATGACTTCTTCTCCCGATCAACTGCTTCTTTTGATTTTGGCGATGCGGCTTCAAGATGCGCTAAAAAAACCTCTGTATTTTTCAAATTCCTGAACAAAAATGTAACAAAAAACGTAAAACACACTTTTAAAAAGTAGCGAAGTAAAAGTACAGATATTTGCTCTAAAAATGTAGTGAAGTAAAAGTAAAAGTACCGGTCTTAAATTTTACTTAAGTAAAGTACAGAAACACAATTTTTTTACTTAAGTACAGTAACAAAGTACATTTACTTTGTTACGTTCCACCACTGCCGACAGGGCAAATTTGGCCCCTAGTTCATTTATATTTGGACAACAAATTGACTGGACGAATAGAGCTAGCCCTCTTTAGCCAACTGCATGTGTTGCGCCAAAACTACAAATCCCAGAATGCTCTGGTTTCATAGAAAATCAAAATGGCACTTTGAAAGTCTCTATTTACAGCTACACACACCTCATAATGAAATAAAATGTATACTTTATTAATCCCTCGCCGGGAAAACTTGTGTGCTGCATGGCACCGCAGCAGGCTGCCACCTATGATGGCCCCAATGGTGGGAGAAATAGGGGTTAAGTGTCTTCTCCAAGGACCCTAGACGTGAACTCAGTGGGAAACGAACCCATGAACCTCCAATCCAAAGGCCAACACTCTACCACTGAGCCACCATCTCCCCCAAATACCCCAAATAATACCCTCTTCTCAAGCTTTGCATGTTTCTTAATCAGTTTTAAACTATTTAGGTTCAAATAAAAAAGGTCATTTTTAAATTTGAGAAAAGTTCATCCATTTAAAATCCATCTTGGCCCGCAACTTTATCCCAGGTTTGAATTTTGGTCCACTGGGTATTTGAGTCTTAAGGCCCTGCTCTAGCGACAAGGATGTCCTGGATGTGGTTAGTTTGGTAATAACTTGTGCTGATTTTGCGTCTGATTAACTGTGGGTGAAATATTTTGAAACCACTTCGTTTGACAGCAGGCAAGATAAATGAAATTTAATTTAAAATGATTTAAATAACAGAAAGGAAACCGACATATTCACTGTTCCTGTTCCAAAGTGAATCTCCGTCTAAATGCCTGAGTGGGACCTGTGGTCGGATCGGAGAAAGTCACAAAAAGGTTAAAGACGTCCATGCACTGCTGCGGCTATGGTGTGTGCTGTCCTCAACTGGCTGACACACACACTGCATATCTATTAGTTTTTTAAATCCTCACATCTGGAGAAGTCATTAGCGCTCCGTCAGATGAGATTAATCTGTGTGGTGTTCTCACAGTGGTGATGTTTAACATGCACCACTGTTTTGATCGTTAGGGAGTGAAAAAAAAACAGGACAGAATGAGTTAATATGCAAAATAAAATCGGAATAAAAACTCATGGTGAAAGAATGTGGCTTTTTTTTAAAAGTTGCTACATGTAGAAAAACAAAGCAAACAGGTGTTTTTACAACTTCTCTTGTCGGTAACATGTGTTTACATGCCCATGCATTCACCAAGCAGGCTTAGCCGGCGGGGGTCGAGTTTGAACATGCTCCCTCTTTCCAGCAGGCTCATTTTGATGGAATAGAAAAAAAAAATTGTGACAAAATCTGTCTGGATATTTTCAGAATAATTGAGGCCCCTGACGGTTTAAAAAAAAAAAAAACCTCCCTTAAGATTTATTTACTTTCCTTCTTTATTCATACTTTTTTTGTAAAATACCTACCTACCTCACCTATAGTCACTGAAAGAATGAGATCGCGGGTACAAGCGGCCGAAATGAGCTCCCTCCGCAGGGTGGCTGGGTTCTCACTCAGAGATCGGGTGAGGAGCTCTGCCATCCGGGAGGAGCTCGGTGTCGAGCCGCTCCTCCTCCAGGTCGAGAGGAGCCAGATGGGGTGGTTCGGGCATCTGGTCAGGATGCCCCCCGAGCGCCTCGCTGGTGAGGTGTTTCGGGCACGTCCCACCGGGAGGAGACCAAGGGGCAGACCCCGGACCCACTGGAGAGACTATGTCTCACAGCTGGCCGGGGAACGACTTGGGATCCTTCCGGGTGAGCTGGAGGATGCAGCCGGGGAGAGAGAGGCCTGGGCTACCCGTTTGAGGCTGTTGCCCCCGCGACCCGACCCCGGAACAAGCGGAAGATGACGGAACGGAACCTACCGTCTAGCTGCATTTTTCATTTCATAAATCAGTCTTGATTAATTTTTTATTTGTGTGTTTCCTGTAGGTTTGCCAGTGAGGCTCGTAGGAGGAGAGAGCTCCAGAGAAGGACGTGTGGAGCTGTATTTGTCCGGTCAGTGGGGCACGGTGTGCGATGATGGATGGACTGATGAGGACGCGGAGGTGGTGTGCCGCCAGCTTGGTTTCAGGTACTTTAATAGACGCCTGCACGTGAACGACCTCCTCAAACAAATGTTTAAAAGAGGCAAATTCCTCACACGTTGTTTAGATTTTGATTTGAAAAGAAGCAGATAACTCTTAGTAAACAAGTTTAAAGCTTTTAAGGGATTTTGTGGTGTTATGTGATATATTTATGACCCGGCCACTAAAGTGCAACTTAGGTGAAGCAGAATCTGTGTTTGAGCAGGACAAACAGATGTTTTATGGGAGTGCTGATGTGGTTTCTTTTGTCTCGTCTGAATGAATTAACAAAATGAAACAAAAGTGAAGCTTTAAACGGTACAGTCGGGCTGCAAAATAAGAGAGAAATTAAACTTCATTTTATGGTTTAATAACAAATGATTACATACAATTAAACTGTGCAGATAATCCAGAAACGTTTAGATCAAAGTCACCACACTGACCTAGATTTTTAAAGAAGTGTAACTACATATCCCATGACCTCATTTGGCGTGAGTGGTTCAAAAGACGAAACGAAACTACGTATATGTTCGAAAAGAGAAAGAATGAGGATTGAACAGAACAGAGGTGGGCAAACGTTTTATTTCGCGGGCTACATTGAGTTCTAAATTTGACAAAGGGGCTAGAACCGGAGCAGATGGATGGCATGCTTTGGTAACCGCTAGATTAGACCGTTAGAATGGTGTGCTAGATTTAAACTAGCACGCTAAATGTTACATCAGGAGCGTTAAATTCAAAATCTAGCGGCGCTAGGTGTGAAATCCAGTGCGATAGCGCTTAAAAACGTGCATTTAGCAGCGCTAGGTTTGAAATCTAAGCGCTTGATGTAACATTTTGCTTGTTTTAAGATCTAACACGCTTGTTTCTGTGCGTGTATTGGGCCCGATGGATTTCCCTGTTATACACTGTGCCATCTAGTGGGAAAACGTCAGAATTGCAAGGGAAATTAAATGCTAACAGAGGTTATTACATTTTTCAAGTTCTGCAGCTCGGATTAAATTGTTTAACGGGCCACATGTGGCCCGCAAGCCGTAGTTTGCCCATGCCTGGAATTCTGTAATGTTTAACCTAAAGATGGCATAATTTTATTTGGCATAATATATTTGCAGGGAAATAATTAATGAGCAGAAAGAGTAACAATAGCATTTTTATTAACGAAAAGTAGTTGTTGAAAAACAGTACTGAGGTTTATGCAGAAGGCCTGTAGGGTCTCTTCCCCACGTTTCATTGGTACCCTAAATATCCAGAATACATTTTAAATCAGAATATGTGTGGTTACATGAACAGGAAGTAACCCAAACACTCCATTGCTCACATAAGCTTTTTTTTTATTTGAGCTTTTCCTTCTGTTACGTCTTGCTTGGATCAGGATGTTTCAGGTCTGGAGAAATAGTTTGAAATTGTGGCTTTGTAATACGATCACTCGTTACATTAGACGTGCCTAAGTGATTCCAGACCGGCTGCTCTGTTTGCAAAATCCATCAGCACCTCTTAGACCTGGCGTTTGTCTTCTCCCCCATTTCTTTGTGCATTTTTCATCTCTAAGTTTTTGTTTTTACTTTGAATTTCATCCCATATGTGCAGACACACGACTCTAATTTAATTGAATTAAATTTTATTTCACAACAGAATCATCTTACATTTGAAGTACAGAACATTTTTTTAGAACATTTTTAAGAGAATCAGGAAGAATTCTTGTGAACATTGGACAGAGTTAAGAAGGTGAACATTTTAAGTCCACATTTTAAAAAAATCACGGATCAACACAAATCACTGCAAAATCAAAAATTGCAGCTGTTTTAATACAAAAAAACCCAAATATTGACTCGTTCGAGAAATACTGATGACTTAAATGTTACAGAACATGTTTAAAACAGTCCAAAGTAAAACTTCAAATTGCTCCTTTTGGACCATTAAAACCATATCAGTTCACATATAGTTGGCATTCAGTAACTGTGGGCAATATAATTTCAGTCAGTCAGTCAGTCAGTCAGTCACCTTTTTATCCGTCTATCCCTTTCAGGGTTGCGCGGGGTGCCGCAGCCTATGATGGCTGATTCAAGGCGATGGGCAGGGTACACCCCGAACAGGTTGCCAGTCTGTCGCGGGGCCCCACACACACAACCATCCACACACACTCATTCCTAGGGGCAATTTGGCTCCGGCCAAACAACCTAGCGAGTATGTCTTTGGAGGGTGGGAGGAAACCGGAGTACCCAGAGGAAACCCACGCAAACACGGGGAGAACATGCAAACTCCACACAAAAAGGACAGTGTTCCAAGCCTCGTCCCCACCCGGGACTCAAACCCACGACCTTCTCGCTGTGAGGCCACTGTGCTACCCACTACGCCACCGTGCCGCCTGATATCAGTTCAATCCAGTCATTTGGAAGCTATCGCATTCACAAAACTGTTACAGAAGAACCAAAGCTCGAAAAGCCGGTGTGCTCATTGTCTCCCAAAATTCTGTGGTCGAAGGCATGAAAATGACTCCAAAACATGCTTGTTTTTTGATTATTTGATGTTCTTCATCCTCGACACTGTTGATGTTTCCCGGGGACATTTTTCACCATGCAGTCAATATTTATTTCAGTAAAAGTCTTAAGTTAATCCAGATTGTAAACACTCAGTGCATCAAAAACATTGGAGCGGCCAGAGTCTCTCTTTAGGAGGTCTCCTCATGTCCCACGCATTTAGAGGTGATGATAGACAACAGTTATCACCCTGTTCTTTACAGTTTGGATTGGTTTTAGTAAAACTTCCTTATTTTAGAGTATAAATGATCAAATATCCATCTGATCTACTATTTATGTCCCTAAAAAATGGGACTTTGTAAATACCATTCTATTTTCAGTCACTTTTTAAAGAAATTTCTTGTTTTTTAAAAAAAAAAAAGATTATTATATATATATATATATACATATATATGTATTTATATATTATTATATATATGTATTTATGTATTTATATATATATGTATTTACATATATATACATTTATAGTAAACGGGCTCAAATCCCGGTTGGAACCAGGCTTGGAACTCTGGCTTTTCTGTGTGGAGTTTGCATGTTCTCCCCATGTACATGTGGATTTCCTCCAGGATCTCCGGTTTACTTCCACTCTTCAAAAACATGTATGTTTAGTTAATTGGTTTCTATAAAATTGTGGAATGATTGTGTGGGTTGATGGTTGAGTGTGAGTGGCTGCAACAGACTGGCGACCTGTTCGGGGTGTACCCTGCCTTTCGCCTTGAATCAGCTGGGATAGACTCCGGAATCTCCCGCAACCTAGAATAAGCGGTTCAGAAGATGAAATGAAATAATGAATCAGTTAATCAATTCTTTTTTGTGAATCCCACAAATACCACATGTGAGCAAAGCATTCTTCCTTTACATGTACGTGCTTTGCATCGAACACGGTGATCCCTCCACAACCATGGAAATGTCAAATAAAACATCGAACATGTGTCTCACATGTTATCCTAGAAACATGGAATAAAACCGTCTTCATTTTACTTCTCATCACTTTTCAGATGAGGGTCCCTGAGCGACATAAATATCTATAGTATATCCATGTGTAACTAGAGGATGGCTGGAACAGAAACACCAGACGTATGTTCAAGTCATATCTGGTTCATCTGGTGTCCTGCAGGGTGGGGTGATGTCTTATTACACAGCTGAATCCTAAAGAGCTAAAGGTCACCACAATGGACACAAAGTAGATTATGAGCACATACAGATATACAGTATATCCACTCACACATAGCTTTATGTGCAAGTGTACATGAGTTTTACAAAAGCACATGGCTCTGCAAAAATGATTTTTGGACTGACACAATGGCACAGAATTAGCTTATTTTATTAGCAAAAAAAGATTGTAAAAAGTGGCATTTTAAAGACATCCGTAAATTAGGGACCGCTCCATTTACTGATGCATGTAAAAAAAAAATGGCATTTTCTCACATCCTCCTCTGCATAATCAAAAGACAAGCTTGTTTGCTTTTAGCCGCGTTTTGATTTCGTCTTCTGAACCACTTATTCCTTATTCATGGGGGAGCTGCTGGAGCCTATCCCTGCGGCCATCTTCCTTTTTTTTGTTTCTTTTAATGCCTTGACGTAGTTGTTACCAGCGACAAGCATCATTGCAGCGGCGACTTGTTCACCAGTGTTAAAAATAATTCTCCGGCAGGATACACCCCGAACAGGTCACCAGTCTGTTGTGGGACAACACAGTCAGACAACCTTTCACACACACTTTCATTCCAAGGAACAATTTCATAGCAGCTAATCAACCTATCATGCATATTTCAGGAGAGTGGGAGCACTGGAGGACCCAGAGGAAACACAGAGAGAACATGCAAACTCCACATAAAAAATCCAGTATTTCAAGCCTTACCTCCTCTCTTGGATTCAAACCCTTGACCGACCTTCTTGCTGTGAGGCCACCATGCTATCCGCAGCCAGCACTGAATACTAGACCAAAAACTGATCTGAATCAGAATTATGTTCCGTTCCATTCCGTCATCTTCCGGTTGTTCTGGGGGCGGCCGCGGGGGCAACAGCCTCAAACGGGAAGCCCGGGTTTCTCTCACCCCGACTGCATCCTCCAGCTCACCCGGAAGGATCTAAAGTCGTTCCTCGGCCACATGTGAGACTGGCTGGGGAACGGCAGTCTCACAACTGTGAGACAATCAGAACAATGTCTTTTTTTTCTTTAAATGTTGGTAAAGTTTCATTCTGATGTTTAATAACCAGATGCTGCAGATTACAATATATAGTTTGGGACTTTTATGCTTGTATGTTTTAAATTTAAAAGCGCGTCTGGTGTTGACCGAAAAGCCAATGTCGCTCCTTAAAGTTGTGGAACCCCAGGAAGAAGCAGCGACCAGATTACAGTTTAAATTTCTGTAATTATTTTACCTCCTGTTTTCTGTTGCTGCAGTAATCTGCAATTTGAGAATTCCATCAAGAACGTGAAGTAGTCGTGCTTCTGTGCTGCTAAAAGGATGTAATGACCTAGTTTTCTGAATGGAAAATCATGATGGAAATGTATCCAAGCAGGACTTGTGTCAGCAGCCTTGAATCTTTCATCGGCCTTCTTCAATATTTAATTCTGATGCAGTAAACCCATGAAATCAGTTGTCTGTAAAATCCTCTGGTTTCTTTTTCTATCTTTAGTTTCCATCAAACTCAGACTGTGTCGCTTGTATTAATCAAAATGACTGTTGTCATGGAAACATAGGGATGATGTCAGTTCCCAGGGAAATGTCCAAATGTCTCACAGCGTTAGCCTGTACATGCTGAATACTGCCAAGGGAACTTTTGGGTACACTGATACAAAACTTGTGTCTAAATAATTGACATGGGATTTCCATTGGATGACCGGGGTTACGGGGCTCGTCATCCACTCTTTCCTCTGTTTGACTTACCTTTCAATCTTAATTAAAATCACTTATAGCCTATATGTGGACAAGCACGGCCTATAGATCATTCCCTGGGAGCTGATTGGAAATGAAACCCAGAAGGGAGATAATGACACAAGTACAGCTGATGTCACATTGTTTAAGTTGTTAAAAAATGTAAAACAATAGCATGTAAGCCTCTATGATCTAATCTCTGACTCTGCTAACTTTTATTTTAAAAAGCTGTTTGTCATTTCACATTAATTCTAACCACGGTCAAACTAGTTTAAAACACACTGTGACAGATTGAGCCATTAACAACAGTGACACGAGTTAAAGTTGAAAAAGGCTTGTTGTTATAAAACACTCTGGTAGGTCACGCAGATCTCTTCTAAAAATCAAACATGTTATTTTCCGTTCCGTCATCTTCCGCTTGTTCCGGGGTCGGGTCACGGGGGCAACAGCCTCAAACCGGTAGCCCAGGCCTCTCTCTCCCCGGCTGCGTCCTCCAGCTCACCTGAAAGGATCCCAAGTCGTTCCCCGGCCAGCTGTGAGACATAGTCTCTCCAGCAGGTCTGGGGTCTGCCCCTTGGTCTCCTCCCGGTGGGACATGCCCGAAACACCTCGCCCGCGAGGCGCTCGGGGGACATCCTGACCAGATGCCCGAACCACCCCATCTGGCTCCTCTCGAACTGGAGGAGGAGCGGCTCAACACCGAGCTCCTCCTGGATGGCAGAGCTCCTCACCCAATCTCTGAGTGAGAGCCCAGCCACCCTGCGGAGGAAGCTCATTTCGGCCGCTTGTACCCGCGATCTCATTCTTTCGGTCACCACCCACAGCTGGTGACCATAGGTGAGGGTGGGAACGTAGATCGACTTGTAATTCGAGAGCTTTGCTTTTCGGCTCAGCTCTCTCTTTACCATGACGGACCGATGCAGCGTCCTAGTTATTGCTGATGCCGCACCGATCCGCCTGTCGATCTCCCGCTCCATCTTTCCCCCACTCATGAACAAGACCCCGAGATACTTAAACTCCTCCACTTGGGGCAGGACCCTGTCCCTGACCCGCAGGGGGCATTCCACAGGGACCCTGACATGTTATTTCCTTTTCTAAAATCTGGTCTCTACTATTCTCAAAATAAGGTTTATAAAAACATACAGATCGCTCCATTGGGGTAACTTAAAATAGCTAAACATACTGTTCATACCTCTGAAAACTTAAACGATGGAAGCCTTTTAAATCAAACTAAATTTACCAAGGGGAATAAAACCCCAACCCACTCCCAAATGCGAGTGGTATTGTTCAAAATATTTTTTCTGGCCACTTGATGTATTTCGGCTCATACACTGGACTCAAAACTAATTCAGAAAAAAAAGAAAAAAACTTTGTGAACTACAGTGTAAGCGTGTCGGTGTAGATGCTCAGTCATCCAGATCGCAATGAAAAGAAAGAGAGTTAAAAATTTCAACTGGATAAAGATTCTAGTTGCCAGGTTGCCAGGTTGGACATGGTTCGACCAGACTGGGACGCCGGTGGATAGGGGCGAGGGGGCATCAAGGTGTTTGCACTGCAGCACTCAAATTTCCCTTTGGGGAGGAATAAAGTACCGTAATTTCACGACCATTAGGCGCACCATGCGAAAAGGCACAGTCTCAGTTATGTGTGCCGTTGCTGTATTTAACACACATATAAGGCGCACTGTACGAAAAGGCGCAGTCTCAGTCACACACCGCCTTACAACAACACACACGCAAGCATGCAAATGTGCGTATTACAAAATAGATCGGGAGCAAAACTGAGTTTGGTTGTACTTTATTTAGGTAGTATAAACAAGCACATTACCGGTAATAGTCTTTATTCAAATCCGTCAAAGTCCTCATCCTCTGTTTCAGAATCGAACAGCTGCGCAAAATCCAACAGAGCAGGTCCACTTCGCTCCTCGCTGTCAAAGTCACTGTCTGTACTGTGCGGCTCCTCAGAAAGGATACCAGCTTTTGCGAAAGCTCGGATAACAGTACCAGCAGACACGTTAGTCCAAACATCTACAATCCATTGAGTCGTTAATGCTGAAATTTCTCGCGGCGGCTCGATTCCCATGTTCCTCCTCGTAGCTGATTGCCTTCAGCTTAAACTGAGCGTCATAAGCGTGTCTCTTTGCCATTTTCAGGGTTAAAACAGCAATGTTGTGCATACGGCACATACCTTTTTTATACACAATCCACGCCCACACTTCACTCTTTAACGTTCTCATGCCTTTTCTTTTTGGTCCGCCTCGCCTCACGGGCACCGCTTTTTCTTTTATGTCCGCCTTTTCTCACACACAAGGCGCACTACACGAAAGGGCGCAGCGCTCATTTTGAAGGAAATCTAAGACGTTTTTATGCGCCTTATAGCCGTGAAATTAAGGTATACTCAATTCCATTTTTATGGCTTTATAGAGAGAGAGGCGAAACTTCTTCCAACTAGAAACTTGGAAGAAGTTTCGCCTCTGTGTGCACTAATTTTAGTTTAGTCTTTAACAAAATATAAGCCGAGTCCATCAGATGGTTTTGATCCCTTCGAGGAAATAGTCTGACCTCACGCAATTAGGGTCCATTTTCTGCTTTAACCAGTCGCTACTTTCTGGTCAAAATCAGACACGTGTAATCGCTCTGAACAGCCAAAGTATTTTGGAAAAGTGTAAAAACAAACTTTTCACAAATCCTCTCGCCCACAAACACGTTTTTACTCTCTTTCTAAACATGGGCTTTTATCTGGGCTTTATGTCTCAAAGTCTCAATTTTGGGAATTGTTACCAAAACAGACTGGTCTACCTCAAACACAAACTGTTTCTTTGGAGGGAGATAAAAACGTACAACGCATTAAGCTAGAAAACAATTTGTTGTGATGATGAATGAGGAGGACCCAAATGCAGGACATCAAAACAACGTTTATTAAGCACAATTCAGGTAAGTCTATTCAGGTTCAAAAGTTCAAATAATAACAGAGTTCATTCGTGGTCAGGCAACCAGGGTGACTTGGCTGGAAGGGATTGTAATGACCCGATGTTGAAGTCTGGGGTGATTGCCCTTAAATAGGCAGCGGGATCCACAGGTGTGTAGTATCACACCTATGTGGCATTACACAATTTCAGGTGTCCCTAATCAGGGTGTTGATGAAGGTACAAAGCTCCCTCCGACGGCAGGCAAGGGGATCATGACACAATTCATTTGTTACAAAAAACATTTTATGTGACAATAAATTCAACTTTTTCTCAACAAAATTCTGTTGTTTGTTTCCTCCTGCAGTGGCGTTGCTAAAGCTCGAGTTATGGCGTACTTCGGTGAAGGGACCGGGCCCATCCACGTGGACAACGTAAAGTGCAGTGGAGAAGAGCGATCGCTAGCGGACTGCATTAAACAAATCCCTGGCACACACAACTGTCGCCACGGCGAAGACGCAGGGGTCATCTGTAGCTACGGTGAATCGCAGCCTAGCAGCAAAGAGGTGAAAGGTGAGTCTAATAGTCAGGAGCGACCAAACACAGCTCTCCCCCGAAGATAGATAAAGTGTTTGAGCATCATGATGTGTTTAGCAAACATGGTCTGTTCTGTAAACCACAGACCAGAGGAACAGAAGGTAAGTTGTTTAGCTGAAATGTGGACTCGTGTGAGTGTGTATAAATCCAGATGTTATAATGAGAGCGCTGGATTATTGCTTCAATATGTCTGTCATACATCAGCGACTCACTCTGTTTCTAACACATGTGCACATCGTCACTATTAAACCCATTAACATATGACCAGTGGTGGAACGTAACGAAGTAAATGTACTTCGTTACTGTACTTAAGTAAAAAATTGTGTATCTGTACTTTACTTACGTAAAATTTAAGACCGGTACTTTTACTTTTACTTCACTACATTTTAAAAGTGTGTTTTCCATTTTTTGTTATATTTTCGTTCAGGAATTTGAAAAATACACAGTTTTTTTTTTAGCGCATCTTGAAGCCGCATCGCCAAAATCAAAAGAAGCAGTTGATCGGGAGAAGAAGTCATGAATCGAGAAACATTTTTCGCTTTCATTCAGCGCCAAAACCTAACATCAAATTTAATCCAAATTAAAAAGAGTCAGAAGATCGTTGTTCGCTGTGTTTACTTCTAAATTAAAAGTTGAGCCATCATTATTTTTTGTTTTTATTTTGAATTACTCTATTCATCCCTCACCGGGGAAATTTGTTTGCTGCACTCCTTACACCGCAGCAGGCTGCCCTTCAACGGCGCCAATGGTGGGAGAAGTGGGGGTTAGGTGTCTTCTCCAAGGACCCTAGACGTGCTCTCCGTGGGACGCAAACCCGCGACCTTCCGGTCCGCGGGCGAACGCGCTAACCACACGGCCACCGTCTCCACACACAAGATTACACCGTCTCCTCACAACATTACACAGAGCAGGGGCGGATCCAGAATTTTCCAAAGGGGGGTGGGGCTTTGACAAAGCCAATATATAGTGACTGGGGGCCTACCCCCAAAAACTTTTAAAAAATAAGTGTCATTTTCCTCCATTTTGGCGGCCCATTCACTGGCCCTTCAAAGGGATAGCTTGACTTGTCCCCTTTCCTTTTATTTTATTTTTTTATTTTTTTTGCGGACCAAAAGAGGCGGGAGAGGGGGGGTCACACCCCTGCAGAGTATTTATCCTGGTTACCATGGTGACACCCTATAGCACAACAAATAACATTTGAATTATGGTAGAATACTTTTACTTTTTACTTAAAAAGTACAATTTACACCAATTACTTTTGTACTTTTACTTAAGTAGATTTTTTTTTATTGCTACTTTTACTTTTACTTAAGTAAATTTTTTGCCTAATTATCTGTACTTTTACTTAAGTACAAAAAGTGAGTACTTTATCCACCACTGCATATGACTGATTCAACAGGAACAGGACCAAGTTTTATTTCTAAAACTATCAGCAGATTTTCAACAAAGTCTTTATCTAATTTATTTTCTTTCTCATCAATTTCCGCAGCACGTTTGCTTGTTAAAGACTCCATTCATTCACTCTGTTTTAGAGCAGTCTAAATATTTACCAGGAGCAACATCTGAGCTGAATTGTGTGGTTTAGTAATCATTCCTCTTCCACACGCTCTCACTCCTTTTGTCTGTCAGATCCTGTCAGCTCAATCTGTGGTCTGCGGCTCGTGCACACTCGCCAGCGTCGAATCATAGGAGGGGAAAACTCACTGAGGTAAGTCTGAAAGAGACAAAGGAAATTCTAGACAGTCGCTCAGACAATGGACACATAAAATTTGAAGATGGGAAAACCTGCAAGGGAAGGCTCCAATACAGCCATCTGGTTTGGAGTGGTGGATGAAGTACTCACGTTTAGTACTTAAGTAAAAGTACAGATAATTAGGCAAAAAAAAAAAAAAACTTAAGTAAAAGTACCAATAAAAAAAATCTACTTAAGTAAAAGTACAAAAGTAATTGGTGAAAATTTGACTTTTTAAGTAAAAAGTAAAAGTATTCGACCATAATTCAAATGTTATTTTTTGTGCTGTAGGGTCACAAATAAACACTGTGCAGGGGGGTGATCCCCCCCTCTCCCGCCTCTTTTGGTCCACAAAAAAAAAAAAAAGAAGAAAGAAAAGGGGACAAGTCAAGCTATCCCCTAGCAGGGCCAGCAAATGGGCACCAAAATGCAGGAAAATGACACTTATTTTTTAAAATGTTCTGGGGGGAGGCTCCCAGTTATCCTATATTGGCTTTGTCATTGACCTCACGCCCCTCCTCCTCCTTTAGAAAATTCTGGATCCGCCTCTGCTCTGTGTAATGATGACTCAACTTTTTATTCAGAAGTAAACACAACAAACAACAATCCTTTGACTCTTTAATTTGTACTATATTTGATGTTAGTTTTTTTACGCTGAATAAATGCGGAAAATGTTTACTCTGGATTCTGATTGGTCCTCGATTTATTACTTCTTCTCACGATCAACTGCTCCTTTCAATTTTAGCAATGCGGCTTCAAGATGGGCTAAAAAAAAACAAAACTGTATTTTTCAAATTCCTGAACGAAAATGTAACAAAGAATGCAAAACACACTTTTAAAAAGTAGTGAAGTAAAAGTACAGATATTTGCTCTAAAAATGTAGTGAAGTAAAAGTAAAAAGTGCAGGTCTCAAATTTTACTTAAGTAAAGTACAGATACACATTTTTTTACTTAAGTACAGTAACGAAGTACATTTACTTCGTTACGTTCCACCACTGCTGGTTTGTAGGAAAAAGAATTATGCTTATGTCTTAAAGAGAGCTAATGTCCTGTCCTTGGCTTATAATCCTTATCTCTTCGGATATACAAATACAAATTATAGCTTTTGTCAACTCAAAAAGCATTGATAAATACATTTATTCAGTTTTATTTTTGGCCACATTAGGGGAGGGAAAGTAGTACCTTAAGTGGACAGACCAAGCTTGGGAAAAGTACATGCTCTGAAACATTTTCTGCTTATGTTAGAAAGTGGGCGTGACAGAGAACAAAATCCATGGCCAAGAACATATTTTGAATAGTATCCGCATACTGAACTGAGAACTTGCAAATGTATTAAATGGAAGAAATAGACTGCAAGGCCAGTCAAGTTTTTGATGTATGATTTGGCCACAGGGAAACAATCAGAGAACATACCAGTCTGCCAATGCCTGATCCCGTCAGAACTCAGAAGCTAAGGAGGCTGGGCGTGGGCAGTACTTGAATGGGAGACCATTGGAACCTTTGGTGCCACAGTGGGACGGTCGTTGAGATTAAATTGTCAATGTGTCCCTGGGCAAGACACTTCACCCGTATGGCTTAGTCTGGATGGTGTGTCTGTGTGATCGGTTAGTTGGTGATGGTCAGACGGGCCGATGGCACAAAAATGGCATCCTCACTTCTGTAAGTCTGGCCCAGGACAGCTGTGGCTACAACAGTAGCTTTCCATTACCTGGTACGGAGTGAATGAATAATGCATATGTGTGAAGCGTCTTTGAGCATCCTGAAAAAGCGCTATAAAATTATAATGCATTAAAAAATGTAGAAACAACTAACAACTAATAAAACTGACGTTACGTTACAGTTGGTTCGGAAGCTTTAAAAAAACTCACCATGATAAGAAAAACCAATCAGATTCATAGCGTGCGAAGCCTCGTTGGTTTCTTTCAACAGCATACTTTCATTTCAGAGAATGTTTGTTTTCTCAGCCACGGGCTGCAAACACAGCAATGCAGCAGGCTGTTTGCCAACTTTTCCAGATCATGTAAATGTTGGCAATGTCAGAAACAGCCGCCAAATTCATTTCCTTAGAAACTGAATCATATGTGCAATTTTCTACATGTTGGTCCCATATGAAGCATCTCACACTCTAAGAACCACAGGAACATGTCTTGCACTGGTGATGAGTCTATAGACTAAACTTAATGAAGCAGCTAAAATCTGGTAATGGTCATCCTGCCAATGTGAGACTGTATTCTGACGATGTTTAGGTCCGGGCTTAACTGTAATCTTTAGTTTACATATCATATCTAAAAGCGTTTGATTTGCGTTTTTCCATCAAGGTTTAGTTTTGCCCTGATTTTTTTGCTGTAAATTTAAAATGTGGTTTTATTTGTAATTCTTTTAAATTACTCTTACGGGTTTGTTTTTAAAAGCATTTTTAATTCATTTAGCGTGAATCGGGCTGTAAAAAAAACCCAAAAACTTTCTTGCCTAATATTAGCTTAAAAGGCCAGAAAAATTTCTCTGCTGCGTATCAAGGGATTTAAATCACATCGTTTTTCGGGCTAACGCCAGTTCATTAGAGCATCATTCGGGCCGTTAGGGTGGAAATAATAACGATTAAATGCAAAATGTTATTCAAATATAGCTGGTTTTTAATTGACCAAACATGCTTTGCTTCTTTTATGTGTTTCTAAAAAAATGAAAATGTTTTTTGAGATAACTGCAAAGAAAGTTATGTATTTTGTCACAAAATATTGTGTATTTTCTACGAAAATTAAATAATGAAAATGCTTTTTTTTTTTTTAATTTTTACTTTTCAGCTTGTTTATTTAATTTTATTAAAAAATAAATAAAAAAGAGTTTTATTAAGTGGCGTCTACCAATCTGGCTCATTAACACAAAGACCGCAGCAGCCGTCAATATTTCATCACGTCACTTCAATATTCGAATTAGAATAAATAAAACACACCCCAGAAGGCTGACCTTTTTTGACTTTTAATATAAACATATTTTCTATAGTATCATGTATCTTTTGTGTTCTAAAAATGAACATTTCAAAACTTATGAGCATGTTATCTCCTCTAACCTGCTGCACCCCGCAGCAACTGAGACGAAGCGCACATTGCCACCATAGCAACAACTTCCTGCAGAAGTAGCAACAACTTCTGTAGGAAGGAACTTCTATAGGCCACAAAAGTTCCTTCTGTAGCCGTTTTAGTTCCGAACCCCCAAAAAACTTTAAGTTCTACAGCTGTATATGCTAATGGTCATTCATCTTCTGTAGGAACTTCTGTAGGAAGTTGTTGCTATGTTGCTATGGCAATGTGTTTCCACACATAAGTGTGTATGTGTTTGTATTTGTGGAGAGAGACAAGGAGGACACTGACGCCATTACAGAAATATTTTAAAAAGGTTGAGTGAGATAGTATTGAAGAGATACCATGAAGAGAGTAAGAAAATTGTTGTCTGAATAAAGTATGCCATATTTGGTAGATAAGTCTTGAAAATTTTAGAGCCCGGCGGTCCTAGTGTCAAAGATGAAAATTAATCTTATGTGCCTTTAAAATAAAGAGGATAAAAACACATCCACTGTTAAATGGTGAGTATGTATTTTATGGTCATCAACCTCTTACACACCAGTAATCAGAATGGTTTTCAATTTAAAATGATGAAACAGATTCATTTGAGTTGGGATAAAGTAATCGGTGCGGCATGAACCACAGATGTTCAGACAGAAAGACAAACAGAGTAGACAGATATCAAAAGGGAAAATTTCTGCAGATTAATCTGTGGCTCTTTGCTTAACCATCAAAAAAGCAACTGGTGCAGATTCTTTATGAAAACTGTGTGTGTTCCTGTTTGATCCTGTATAAATAAAAAAAAACTCCCAGGCGTTTTAATGTTGGCAGGAAACCTCAAAATGATCAAACAATCAGACGAATCTCACTGCTTAACAATGACATCCTGCTATATGATAATAAAAAGTTTTTTATGGGACTTTGGTGTTAAAGAGCAAATGCAAAACTCATTCTCAGACGGTGGGAACATTTTTTTCCTGTACATTTGAGCAGATGTGGACACTTTGCAAATCAATACTCATGTATTTTTTTTGTGTGTCAAAGGGGGGGTTGGCCGTGGCAGGCTGCCATACGCCTGCGAGGATCTAAAGGAGACGGTAGACTGATCTGTGGAGCGACGCTCATCGACACGTGCTGGGTCCTCTCATCTGCACACTGCTTTAAAAGGTCACAAACACACACACAAATGTACAAAAATGATTTGGTTTACTAAATCTGCAGATTTCTTTATGAAAATTTGAGTCCACATCTGTATACATGTTGGCTGGATGTTTCTGATTTGAGTTTAAAATTTGGGATGATGTCTGGAATCGGACTTGTTCTAAACTCTACTTGATGATCTATCTACATTTCCAAGCCTGTCATATACATGAGACCCCTACAGAAGTGAACATTAATCCCTATTGGTTACCGTTACTGCAGCCGACTAAGAGAAAGAGATGGCGTTAAATCGTTCATCAGCAAAGTCTGCAATCTGAAATAAATCACTTTGTAAATAAAACGAGAAATAGAAAATAAAATTTAATTGAATTGAAAAAGATGAACAATAAGACAAACAAAAAAAGACAAGATATAAAAAATGTATTTTTTTAATTGACCAAAAAAACCAAAACAATCACATTCACATGCAAATTACAAAATATCATTTCATTTAAATAAAATTTGGGATGGAGATTAATTTTATTAATGAAACTTATTCAAAGGTTCATGGTTTCATGCAAAATTAACGTTTCAGAGAACTTTAAAACAAAGATTTTACTTTTATTCTTGAAGAATATTTATTTTCTGAATAGATAATTCCTAATCGGACTGTGGGGGATGCTGGAGCCTACCCAGCTAATTTCAGGCGAGAGGCAGGGTACACCCCAAATAGGTCACCAATCTGTTACCACACCCACAGACAACCATATACACACACACACTGATTCCTTGGGACAATTTCATAGCGGCCAATCAACCTAACATGCATTTTTTTGGAGGGTGGGAGGAAACCAGAGTACCTGGAGAAAACTCACACATACACAGGGAGAACATGCAAACTATGCACAGAAAGACCCGCGTTCCAAGCCTCTCCCCCACTTCAATACTCCCATTCCCAATTCTTTGAAGAAGTTAAAGTGAGAGAACAAGAAAAACTTTTTTTTTAATTCTAATTAATTTATTTTAAAAATGAGGTTTTGTGGAAAGTTTAAAAATTGTATTTTTTAGAATCACTCCAAAATTCTTTATGTCCATTACTTTTATTCATAGTCTTTTATATATCAAATTAAACCATTTTCTGTGTTTTGTTTCACCAACTGAATTTAGCCGTTTAAGTTCCAAACCCCCCAAAAAACTTTCTACAGCTGCATATGGTAATGGTGATTCATTCATTCATCTTGAGAACCCCTTGTCCCAAATGGGGTGGCAGTAATCTAATGTTTTCTCATCTAATAAAGGATGTATTTATTTGCAAAATCATTAAAATTTAAATTTAAGAATTTTTTTTGTGCTGTACGTTGGAACTTTATTCTTGCAAAATACCTGCTTCACAATGAAAAACAGTCACATTCAGGAACTACACGTGTACGGATCGGATAGCAGCTGACCCTTCCCACCCTGGGCGTAGACTTTTTGAGTGACTCCCCTCGGGTAGGAGGCTCCAGTCCATTCGGTCCAGAACGTTCCGCCACAAAAACAGCTTCTTCCCTTCTGCTATTGGACTTATGAACATTTGCACACTAGTACCACAGCAAGTTCCTAGTCTCTGATCCGCTTCACTGACCAAGGCAATAAAAGCATTTCTAATTCTACATGTGTTTAATTTAAAACCACAACAATCAGCACACTGATAAGTGATAAATATAAGAGACTATCATCAGTATAATTACAGCCTAAATGGTTTATTTTACTCCCAATTAACTTCTGACCGTGAACTAAAGACTGAAACAAGGGCGTTACACCAGTAAGACAAAGTAAATGAGAGTTTTTGACTAAATATTGTAATTATATATTATTGTGTACTTACAAAGTAATTATAAAGCTTTACACTTGCTTTACAGGCTCTAACTAAAAAAACAGAAATGAAATGGATTCAACTTTAGACTTTGTACAAATTTTTGTTTTCCTTACCAAGCCACATTTTGAGAAATTTAGATTTAAAAAAAAATTTTTTTTTTAACTTAAATTGATTGCTGTTAATGTCAGAAACTCTGAACCAACATGAAAGTTTGCCTCTTCTTCTTCCAATCCCTCTGAAAGTTTTTCCCACTGCGACAACTTAGAAAAGTCATTTGCTGAACGTTAGCCAGATTATCCAGAGTGTCACCTTTCATGTAACACACCCAAAAATAATGTGACACACTCAGCGACTGCCAAACACATGATAAAGTCTCACATCACCTTCTTATATTTCCTTTTGTTGCCCAAAAGAATGAATAAGCTGTAATAATATGTTCAAAATGAGTTTGGACAATCGTTATAAGTGGATTTTTTCCAATATTAATCTACTTTCACTGGTTTGATTCAGGCTTATAAAAAGGTGTGAAGATGTATAGTGATGAATGATGGACTGTGTGGGACATTAAAAAATCTCAGCCAAACATTTTTGTGTTGCGAACAAAGACTATTCTTGTGAAAGTTGCATGTTGTATTGGGGCGGCAAAGGGCGTGCCCACAATTTTTGACCCTAGCACTAGAAGATCTTCTGTCCTGCCTTTAAGTAAAGTTTAATGAAAAGCGATAAATGCTCTAAAAGTCTGCTTTTTTCACCCTGGCTACATCCTCCAGCTCACCCAGGAGAACCCTGAGGCATTCACTGGGCATTCATTTAGCGCACTAGTCACTCAGACCCTGAGATACTAAAACTCCTCCGCGTGGGACTGAACGAGGTTCCTGATTTGTAGGGAGCAATCCATCATTTTTTAATAGGTTTCGAATTTGGAGGTGCTGAAACCCTTCTTGACAGCTTCACACACAGCAACAAATTTGTCCACAAAGAGTTGGAAGTTGGAAGAGTTGTTAAAACCAAGAGAACCACCAAGCCTTTGTACAACCAGACGGATGCAGACGCAACTACAGTAACTGTGTTTTTAACCTTAAAGATGACAATATTTGTAGAAAAATACTGTCCAAAATATTCATATGGATTTTGTAGAGCTGAATCGTACAGTACGTTACTCCATAACTACAGTATGATGTGTGTGTATTTTTATGCTGGTCAGCAGCACCTCTGCCAGAAAACCCAGTGGCATTCACAGGTCAACAGATCTTTCCGGAAACGCTCCACCACATGTAACTGGACACACACTCTTGACTCAATCGAAAGGCATCCTTCTCTCATTACTCTTCTCATCTTTCTTTTTCCTCTGCTTTGTGCCTGTTCTCCTCGTCATCTCAAACACTTTATCTAAAAGAGTCGAGACGTGTAACTTGAAGGTAGAATGGAAACTCTTTACAAAGTTTTTTTTTTTAGAAATATTTCAGTCAGGAGAGACTCTTGGCTGAAAGTGAGGGATTACATTTTTGAAATACAAGAAGCATTGGTGTTTTAGACCATGATGCAATATCCACATAGAAGTCAAAGGTCCCCTAGTGGTCTAGACCTGGTGGTGGAAAACTGGATGAAAGTACTGTAAGTTTGAGGTCCCGAGCCAATTGGAGTAAGGTTGCCTCTGCAATTCTGAAAGACAGCTGGCAGATTTTAAAATCACAAGTGTGTCATTAATAGGCTAAGTAAAATAAATAAAAAAATAAAAATACTCTATTTAGGTTTTGATAAGAAGGAACCCGAGGAAAAAAGACGAGTGACCGCATCGGTCGCCCGCGGGCCAGTTCTAAAAATAGCACCAATCACAAATTAGTTCTGTCTAAAATTTTATTTAATTGTGTTGCTATTCTTTTTGAATTTCATTTACAGTGATGTAATTTTAAAACGAATACATAAAAACGTAAAAAAAAAAAGTATATCACAAAAAAAAGTTTAATATACGAACTCTGACGTAGTATCAATCGGAGGTCAGTCTAGTGCGCATGACAAACCAGCTTTGCTGAGATGAGCTCGTGAACACTGCAAAGATGATGTTATGAACGCGTTTTCTACCCAAAAAAACATGGCAGAAAAAAAGAAGAAAACTTATCATTTTCACATTGAATGGGAGGAAGAAATCTGTTTTACTAACGTGAAAGAAAACTGTGTGTCTCTTCTGCGGTGCGGCTGCGGCGACGCACAGTCGCACCGTCCTTATTTTGAAAGGAGTAGATTTTTGTTAAATCTTACATAATTGATAATTTGTACAAACATGGTTCAGAGTTTATGATTTGATAACTGTTGTAAAAATTGAAAAAAATTTCCTGCAAAATGTTGTGGAAGTGATCATTTGAAAATGAAACACTTGGGTATTACATATTGAAATGTATTTGTTTCCTAACTTGCTTAATCATACTGAAATAATTATTGTGATGGATCATTAATAATCAGTGTCTTCACATAGAATATTATTAATAATAATATCAAATTAAAGGTACACTGTGTAACTTTGTTATTTTAGAAGTGTATTATCAAAGTGGTAGCCCTTTGCATTACTCAGTGCCCTTGAAGTGGCTCTCGGTTTCAAAAAGGTTGGTGACCCCTGTCCTAGAGCGTCATTACTTAATGAAGGGGTGTTTGCTTTTATGAGTAGAAACACAAAACACACTGCAGAGAATCTTTCCTTCACTCTGTATGTTTCTAGCTGATGATTAGATGGCGGTCCTTCCTCTGCAGGTACGGAAACAGCACCAAGCAGTACAAAGTGCGAGTGGGCGACTACCACGCCCTGGTCCCCGAGGAGTACGAGGAAGAGTTTGGTGTGGATCACATCGTCTTTCATCCAAACTACCGTTCCCATAGCAACGACTATGACCTGGCGCTGCTTCGTCTGTCGCCCGGAGCTATGGGTCAGGCGGCGGGGGAGTGTGTATCATTCAGCCGCCATGTGCTCCCCGTCTGTCTGCCCACGAGGAGAGAGAGGGTCATGAAGCAAGGAAGCAACTGTCACATTACCGGCTGGGGGGATACAGGTGTGTGTTTTGTGTAACTTTGTCACTGCATGTGTGAGTATTTGCAAATGTACGTATATTAATGTGAGTTTGTGTAAGCCTGTACATCATCCTATATGTCTGTGTGCGTGTGTGTGTGTTTGTAAATGTATTTGCGTCTTTGTATATATTTGTATGTTTTTCTTTGTACTACGCAATTTGCAAATTGCTCGCGAGCATTTCCATCTTTGCTAACCTCAAACCCTCACCCGCTGCTTAGTAGGTGGTCGTTAAATTGTTGCCGCGTTTTACCGAGTACGTCACGTCCTCCACGCAATTTGCTTAGGTTTCTAAAATGAGTACAAAACATGCATGTGTATGTGTTTGTGTGTATTTGTGTTTCATTCAGAGAAAAAAGATGGGGGAGACAGAGAGAAAAAGAGAGAAGATAATCTGTAGTTATCTGTAGTATTCAGCATGGCAACCAACCTGCTGGATCATCGAGAAAAAAAGCAAATAAAAGTTTCAACCAGAGATAAAGTTGAAACACTCACAAAAACAACCTTCTGAAACAAATTAATAAATGCTGACAAACACATACCTATGTTAAAAAAGCTTTAATAAGGACTAGGAGCAAGGAACATAGCGGACAGTAAACAGTGTGGCACAGTGTGCAAATGTGAGTGAAAGTAAATGCATGCTTTTGATGTGAACCATGGGGTCATTAGGGGTAACAGATGTTTGTGTGTGGGCTTCTGTATTTGTGCGTGTGTGTATGTGTGTGTATCCCACCATCCACTATTTAAAAGGAAAAAATAAATTCTAAATGCAGCCACTAAATTTCACTTTTAAAATGATCCGTTACGTCCCATCATCTTCCGCTCATCCGGGGCCGGGTCGTGAGGGCAACAGCCTCAAACGGGAAGCCCAGACTTCTATCTCCGGCTGGAGGATCCGGCTGCATCCTCCAGCTCACCCGGAAGGATCTCAAGTCATTCACCGGCCAGCTGTGAGACATAGTCTCTCCAGAGAGTCCGGGGTCTCCCTCTTGGTCTCCTTCCGATGGGACATGCCCGAAACACCTCACTCGCGAGGCGCTCGGGGGGCATCCTGACCAGATGGCCGAACTACCCCATCTGGCTCCTCTCGACCTGGAATAGGAGTGGCTACACAATGAGCTCCTCTCGGATGGCAGAACTTCTCACCCGATCTCTGAGTGAGAGCCCAGCCACCCTGCGGAGGAAGCTCATTTCGGCCGTTTGTGTCCACGATCTCATTCTTTCGGTCACCACCCACAGCTGGTGACCATAGGTGAGGGTGGGAACGTAGATCGACTTGTAAATCGAGAGCTTTGCTTTTCGGCTCAGCTCTCTCTTTACCACGACGGACCGATGCAGCGTCCTAGGTATTGCTGATGCCGCACCGATCCGCCTGTCGTTCTCCCGCTCCATCCTTCCCCCACTCGTGAACAAGACCCCGAGATAGTTAAACTCCTCCACTCAGGACAGTCCTGTCCCTGACCCGCATGGGGCATTCCACCCTTTTCCTGGTGAGGACCATGGTTTTGGATTTGGAGGCGCTGATTCCCATCCCGGCCGCTTCACACTCGGCAGCAAATTGATCCAGTGAGAGCTGGAGATGATCCAATGAAGAAAAAACACACAATTTGTCCCTTGAAAGTTTAGTTTAACAAATGATGTTTTTTACCCAATAAAAATTCGTTTTTAAACTCGTAAAGCAGGTTAAAAGAAGAATAAATCATCGCCACTATGTTTTCTTTCACTTTTCTCCACAGACGTGCACATCTGTTTCTGATCTTTACATTACATGCCGTAAATGATCGTGACAACCTGCAGTAGATCACGTATACACAACACACCAATGTGCAACCCACAGAGAAGTGTGTTTGTGAGAGAGGCAAAGAGAGAGACAGAGTGTGTGTTGCTTGTTTAAGCAAGCCAACAGAAGCTATTTAGGGTGTGTGATGTTTAGCAGTCTGGCTGTTTGGGTTTCGCTGCTTTCACGTCACAGATTTTCCACTGGAGGCTATTTCAGATAGAGACAGTGATGTGAGAAAAATGAAAGAAGTGGACCACCCACCCTGGGGGTTTTCTACTAGTGAGGAAATTCTTTAAAAATAAAAAATAAAAGTTGAAAAGTCAAATTTGATCAACGTACTTATTAAGCATCTTTGATATTTAACCAGAAAGACTATTCATCTCACATTGAGACCTTCAGTAGTGACCCCGCGATGTGGGGATGTACCCTGCACCTTGCCTCAAATCAGCCAGGAGAGGCTCCGGCACCTGCTTCATCCCCGCAAGGAATAGATGGTGAAGAAGGTGACCGACTGACCTTCAGTAGTGCTCCATCTGAATTAATCCACCTCCTGATAACTATTTTAAAAAATGCTCTGTCATCCGGGAGGAGCTCGGTGTCGAGCCGATCCTCCTCCAGGTTAAGAGAAGCCAGATGGGGTGGTTTGGGCATCTGGTCAGGATGCCCCTCAAGCGCTTTGCTGGGGAGGTGTTTCAGGCTCGTCCCACCAGGGGGAGACCAAGAGGCAGACCCCGGACCTGCTGGAGAGACTGTGTCTCACAGCTGGCCGGGGAACGACTCAGGATCCTTCTGGGTGAGCTGGAGGATGCAGCTAAGGCGAGAAAAGCCTGAGTCTCCCATCTGAGGCTTTTGCCCCCACGACCTGGCCCCGGATAAGCAGAAGACGACGGAACGTAACAGAACAGAACGGATCCAGAATAAACAGCTCGTCCGACTTTTAATTAATGGCTTTATTAAATAAACAACCAGTGACACCGAGGAAAAGACAGGAAACAGAGATGGTGGTAGCAGAGACGAAGATGCTGAGGATCTCTCTGGGAGTGACCAGAATGAACAGGATCAGAGGAACAGCACATGGTAGAGGTTTTGGAGATAAAGTCAGAGAGACCAGACTGAGCTGGTTTGGACATGTGCAGAGGAGAGAGAGAGTACACCGGATGCTGCATTTGGAACCACCAGGAAAGAGGCCTAGAGGAAGACCAAAGAGGAGGTTCATGGATAGAGTTAGATGGAAGAAACTGACTTGCTGTGGCGACCCCTAAAGGGAAATGCCGTAAGGAGAAGAAGATTTAAAAAACAACCATGACATAGAAAAATAAAGAGCAACAATTTTTGGGGGAGTACCACTGAGTTCTAAGTAGATTAAAAAAAAATCCTCATTTATTCACATTAATACTGAAATTTATTCTGTTTTGTTGTATTTCTGCACATGTTGAAAGAATAATGAGCTTTTGTGGGTTTTTTTTTTTTTAATTTAACAGCATTTAAAGATAAACATGACACTTTTTATTTGCTCAAAAAATTTTAATAATTGTATATTTTAAAAAACTTATAAATGCATTGACTCGGTTTCACTTCCATGTTTTGATACTTTGAATAACAACCAGTTATTCAAATGTGCACCAGCCTCTACATAATATTTCCCAGGAGCGATATTTGAGTCAAAACAACCTGGAGACACGCACACACACACACACACACACACACACACACACAAACTCAGCCGTGCATTTTGTTTGCATTTCATTTAAATAACATTTGTGCATCGTGTCTTTAATTTTCATAAACTGCACGGAAATACAAAATACGATGGAATAGATGTCGTGAATGCAAATATTTTACAAGACAGCAGAAACATAATAAAAAAAATTCAAATAACTAGTTAGATGTTTAAATTGAACAACTTTCTTTTTCTCTTTTTTTTTTAGGTCGTTCTTACTCAAAGACCCTCCAGCAGGCTCATGTATCCGTCCTTCCCAGGAGATACTGCCTGCACCATTTCCACCAAGCCTTCACCAACCGGATGCTCTGTGCCGGCAGCATCCAACCGGACAGACGTGTGGATAGTTGCCGTGGTGACAGTGGAGGACCACTGGTGTGTGAGCGTCCAGGAGGGGGTTGGGTGGTTTACGGAGTCACATCATGGGGTCACGCCTGCAGGACACAACAGTCTCCTGGTGTTTACACCAAAGTCTCTGCGTTTACACCATGGATACGGAAAGTAATCGGACACAAAGAGAGAACGCGACGAAGCTGAGACGGATAAAAAAAACTCATGAATGATGATATTGTTTTAAAAACAAAGAGCAAAAAAAAAAAAAAAAAGACAATGCTGGATTTTTTTTTGTTTCTTTGCTTTCGTCCAATCAGAAGCACTTCTTCTCTTTATGATTCCTCTGACTGAATGTTTAAGTGTTTAGTTTTAAATCTAAAACACTAAAAAAAAAGCCATAATTTAAAAATAATCAATTATTTTGATATTTGTACAGTTAAAATTTTAAAATGTGCCACAAAGTTAAATCGTATTTATACGTGTTTTGAATAATAATAAATAAAATCGGACCAAATGGCTGCAGATGCATGTGGTCATACATGCAGAGCAACATCAACATGCACTATTTCTGTTTTATATCTGTGTAATGTTCAGTGTGTAACACATTGTGCTCATATTGACTTATCAGGGGCGGATCCAAGGGGGGGAGGGGCTTTTTGGTCCACGAAAAAAAAAAAAAAAGTTTTCTTACTACTTTAATTATTATAAACTTTGGGCAAAAATATGCACGAAAATGCAGGAAAATGACCCTTATTTTTCAAAATGTTCTGAGGGTGACTGCCCCAAAAGCCCCCATTACTGGCTTTAGAAAATCCTAGATCCGCCCCTGCTTTTGATGTAAAAATGAGTTTCTAAAATCTCATTTCAGTTGTATCAATGTGAACTTTTCAGTCCTGTTTCATAATTTTTTGTGTGTATCCATGAGATTAGTTTAGGTTTTAACAATCCTCAGGCTTTTTTTTTTACACAAAAAAAATTGGAACAGCATTTCCAGATTGTTTGTGTGTTAATGCTTCGACATTCAGTGTTGTCATGTTTCTGAAAAACACTTGAAGAAATCTTAACATTTCTCTTCTAATCACGTTTAACTTTTGAAAAGAAACCTTTCTGTGTTTTTCTGCTCTCAGCTGAGATTTTGGTGGATTTTAAAATGTACATGTTGCACTTTAAGCTGTGTGTTTCTTTCTGACAGCTAACTGTCAAACAGAGCACTCCCACGTCACACACACACACACAGACATGCACACACAGCTTCACTTGTATGTTGCACAGCATTGACATGTCCAGGTCATTTACAAGTCAAACCTGATCGTTATCAGACTGCATGAAGGATAAAAAAACTCTTGATTTAAACCTTATTAATCCGCATTTGAATTATTATATTGACCCCAATGTTTTTATTATTAAATATGTATTTTTTTTCTTCGCTTATGTGCATTTTTTAAATAAAATAAAAATAAAATTATTTTATGCCTAGATTATTTTTACTTTACTTTCTTCTATTTTCCGCTCTGCTTTTATTTTGATTAAAACCTTTAATCAAGTTCTTTATCTTGATGTTTTTTTATAGGACTGAATGTATGGAACAGAAAAAAAAAGCAGAACAATTTGTCTTTTGTTTCTGGATCAACTGATTTCTTTTTTTTTTTTTTTTTTGCTGATGAAAACCTAGTGTTGTTGCTCCCTCTGCTGATCATTACTGCACCTCACACTGGTAGATTTGGATGTGAAACTAAATGAACAATGTTTGTACACAACTCAGAGACGGATCCAGGGGGGCGGACTACTCCCTCAACCACCCCTTCTTTTTGGTCCACAAATAAAAAAACAAAAAAATAAGAAGAAAGGAAAGGGGACTAGTCAAGCTATCCCCTTGCAGGGCCAGCGAGTGAGCCACCAAAATGCAGAAAAATGACCCTTATTTTTTTTTTAATAAGATGGAAGAGGTTGTCCAAGCCTCTCGTATACTGGCTTTGTCAATGACCTCACACCCCCTCCACCCCCCCTTTAGAAAATCCTAGATCCGCACCTGTAACATGCCCATAAACAAGGTTAAATATGTTAAAGGTTTTGTGGTTAATATCAAAATACAAAAAAAGAAAAAAGCCAGCTTCTTTTCTCCCAAGTTGTTAATGTTCAGGTTTTTTTTCTTTCTCATCCATTATTTGGATAGAGCTTTAGGATGTTCTTGGCCATGGGTTTTGTTTTCTGCCACGCCCACATCGTAGCATAAGTGTTCATTTGCCAAGGTGCTCAATCTGTGTGGAAGTTGCTGTACGCTTTGTAACTGAGGGCACAGTTGTGTACATTTCAAATTCACCAATGTCTTTGTTTTCAACTTAAAATTCTTTTAGAAAACATAGAAGTGTTTTCAAAGTTGTTTTCTGAACAGTGTGTTTTCTGATTTAGACGTTTTGACATCCATTTGGAAATTATTTCCAATCTGACTGTGTCTGAATCTTTTATATATAATTTCTGGATGTAAGTCAAAATTTCTTGGATAGAAAATACTCTGACCAGAAGACCACTTTAAAACCCGTTCTACGATGGATCTTTCCTGGATAAATTAGGGTTACACGGACCCTTTACACAGATCTTTTAGAAAACGTTTCAACACTGTCGTACTAATGAAACAACAAATTCAGCATAGGCTATGGGTGGCATGGTGGCGCAGTGGTTAACACTGTGGCTTCACAGCAAGAAGGTTGGGGGTTCAAGTCCCAGATTGGGGGAGAGGTTTACATTGCTGGCCTTTCACAATGGAGTGTGCATGTTCTCCCCTTGTATGTGTTGGCTTTCTCCAGGTACTTCGGTTTCCTCCCATCCTCCAAAAATATGCATGGTAGGTTGATTGGCTGCAATCAAATTACCCCTAGGAATGAGTGTGTTTGGAAGGTTACCTGGTGACCTGTTTGGGGTGTACCCTGTCTCTCTTTAGAAATCAGTCAGGAAAGGCTCTGGCACCTGTTGGACTGCCGTTACAAATAAGTGGCCCAGAAGGTGAAATGAATCTCAGCATAGGCTGCTTCTTCTGGAATAATTCACCACTAACGACAAAAATAGTTCCCAATCCCTCAATAAAAACAGGATCCATTTTTCTTTGTAATATGCAGTTCTTTAATTTGGTGTTTGACATATTAGACTCTTTGCATTCAAACTGAAGCCAAACATCAGGTCTGCAAAAATGAAAAAAAAAAAAAAAAACGGGAATAAAATTGCTTCCAAATAAAAACTTACCAGCAGTTTCTAAAATATCTCAAAAAATCTGGAGATTAAAAGTGAAATTTTGGTCTTTATTCCCAGGTTTTTACACCTTAGCTGTGGATAAACAGATGTTTCCACTCAACAGCTCCCACTCAAAGTGTCATGTGACATCGAGAAAGGGTGAAAAAACAAACAAATCAACCAGAATCAACTCTGATTTAACAAAATAGTTTATAACCTTCTCGTTTAAATTCTAACAGCTTTTTAATTATTGAGACAAAAATAAAAAGGGAATAAAACTTAAAAATGTGGGAAAAAATATAAAACAGTCATTTTATTTTGAACAGAACTTAGTGCAAAGTCATCTCCATGGGAACCAGACAGCTGACCAGCGCTGCCATGGCAACATGAGTCGAAGAAGAACGTAAAAATAAAAGATTGATAAACAATCACGAGTCACTGCAGGTCTGCACGAGTCTGTTCTGGAAAACGTTTGTGCATCATCGTCTCCCATGGCAACCAGTCTCACTCCTCCATATTAGGGTGATGGGATGCAGACCCTCGTAGATGAAGGTGGATTTGTCATCCATCCATCCGTCTGTTCCTCCGTCCAGTTCAGAGCAGCATGTCTGTGTCTCCATGCATCAGGAGTCCTTCTCATCTGGTGACAGCAGCTTTTCCTGCCCTCTTCCGCACATCCATCGTCAGCCGTGCCTCATGGATGCGAAGGTTATCTAACCTTCAGAAAGAGTTGGAGAGGGCGGGGAGTGGAGGGGTCGGGGAGCAGAAGAGAGGGGAAAATTGGAGAAAGTAATTTAATCGCACTTCTGTTTATTTATTGATTTCACATATAGAAAAAAAACACGTTGGCAGTCGAGAGCTGGCGTTTCAAACCGTGAGAACAAACAAAACGGGTAATCATCTGGAAGAATGAAGGAGTTCAGAAATCTTTCATCGGTTCATCCGTGCTTTTTATTTGACTTTCTCACTGGTTTCAGGATTCAGATGAGAATAAGAATTACCCCCTACCCTAACCAGGTTCTATATCCCTCTTTCCCCTTACCCCCTACCCTAACCAGGTTCTATATCCCTCTTTCCTCCTTACCCCCTACCCTAACCAGGTTCTATATCCCTCTTTCCCCCTTACCCCCTACCCTAACCAGATTCTATATCCCTCTTTCCCCTTACCCCCTACCCTAACCAGGTTCTATATCCCTCTTTCCTCCTTACCCCCTACCCTAACCAGGTTCTATATCCCTCTTTCCTCCTTACCCCCTACCCTAACCAGGTTCTATATCCCTCTTTCCTCCTTACCCCCTACCCTAACCAGGTTCTATATCCCTCTTTCCCCCTTACCCCCTACCCTAACCAGGTTCTATATCCCTCTTTCCTCCTTACCCCCTACCCTAACCAGGTTCTATATCCCTCTTTCCCCTTACCCCCTACCCTAACCAGGTTCTATATCCCTCTTTCCTCCTTACCCCCTACCCTAACCAGGTTCTATATCCCTCTTTCCTCTTACCCCCTACCCTAACCAGGTTCTATATCCCTCTTTCCTCCTTACCCCCTACCCTAACCAGGTTCTATATCCCTCTTTCCTCCTTACCCCCTACCCTAACCAGGTTCTATATCCCTCTTTCCCCTTACCCCCTACCCTAACCAGGTTCTATATCCCTCTTTCCCCTTACCCCCTACCCTAACCAGGTGCTATATCCCTCTTTCCTCCTTACCCCCTACCCTAACCAGGTTCTATATCCCTCTTTCCCCTTACCCCATACCCTAACCAGGGTCTATATCCCTCTTTCCCCTTGCCCCCTACCCTAACCAGGGTCTGTATCCCCTTCCACCTCCCTAACCCCTGGCTTTCTATCTCATTCATTGTTTTCTATTGTCTGTTCATTTAGATTTACACTGTTAGTTGGTACAGTACAATCCACATGCTGTCCACCTCTCTGTCCTTCGTCTTTGGGAGAGAGCTCCATTTCAGATTCCTGATGGATCCTCTGCATTCCTGTCCTGGGCATGGCCAGACCGAGGAGACCTCCGCGGTTCAT
This sequence comes from Neostethus bicornis, assembly GCA_902685375.1. Lineage (NCBI taxonomy): Eukaryota > Metazoa > Chordata > Actinopteri > Atheriniformes > Phallostethidae > Neostethus > Neostethus bicornis. Next base: position 7,883,142 of record LR738542.1, on the reverse strand, counting down.
CATCCTGGCTCCATCAGGATGAAATCCATCTACTCATCACTGTCCAGGGCATCGGTGGGCTGAGGAGTCCCTCCATCCCGAGGGAGGGATCTCTCTTTCGTGTGGATCTCCCCGAGGTTTCTTTTTTTTTTCCACTGATGGGATTTTTAGGAGTTTTTCCTCACCGTGAAGGAGAGTCAAAGGGCAGGAATGTGCTAGTCTTGTTTAGTTAGCATTTGTTAGTTATTTTTCTTGCTGTATATTTGTGTTTATACATTCTTCTTTTTCTTGTGAAGCCCATTGAGACAGAAATTCTGTGATTTTTGGCTATAAAAATAAAATTGAATTGAATAAATGTGTGATGAGCGTGCTGCTGACCTTCTGAAGCTCCTCTCGGAGCCAAGACGGAAGAGGTTGTCCAAGGCGATGCAGCAGCTTCGACAGCTCCACGTTGTGGTCTCTGTAGTATCTGGAGAGGAACGCTCGAGCCTGGAGAGTAAAAATAAAATAATGAGTGGGAAAAAAAGAAAAATACACTTTGTGCCTCAATTTTTAGGTCAGTTTATTTCATTTGGAAACAAAACAACTGTTCACGAGTGGGGGAAGGATGGAGCGGGAGATTGACAGACGGATCGGTGCGGCGTCAGCAATAACTAGGACACTGCATCGGTCCGTCGTGGTAAAGAGAGAGCTTAGCCGAAAAGCATCTATTTACAAGTCGATCTATGTTCCTACCCTTACCTATGGTCACCAGCTGTGGGTGGTGACCGAAAGAAATGAGATCGCAGATACAAGCGGCCGAAATGAGCTTCCTCCGAAGGATGGCGGGGCTCTCGATCAGAGATCGGGTGAGGAGCTCTGCCATCCGGGAGGAGCTTGGTGTCGAGCCACTCCTCCTCCAGATCGAGAGGAGCCAGATGGGGTGGTTTGGGCATCTGGTCAGGATGGGCTTCCCGTCTTAGACTGTTACCCGTAACCCGGCCCCGGATGGGTGGAAGACAACAAAACGGAACGAAACAACTATTTCGTTAATGATGAACTGATTCAAGCTATTAGGGTCATATGACCAACAATACCAGCTGAATGAGAACTGATAAAGTTTGTGATGGAGGGCATCTGGAGCCATCTTGTCCGATACGTTGACTCCTTCCTGTTTAAAACAAGCTTCGCTGTGCTGATTGTGTGTTTATATTTTATTAACTGTGTTTGAAGTCGATTGTGATCCCGGAACGTGGAAATCGAATGAAATCAAAAGGAATGAAATTATCCCTGTGTGGCAGGAACCGAAAAAGCAACAGAGGGAGAAAATGACATGAAGAATACATGAGAGCGTCATCGCTCCTTCCTGCTGTTCTCTCCGTCACCTCTGTCCTCTCCTCGTGTCGACTCGCTGCAAACTCAACTGCATGTTAATTACAGATGACACAGAGTCGCAGTCACCCGCCCCGACCGCATCCCTGTGTGACTCTCAGTCTGTTTTCACTTACTGAGAAAAATCTGCTCTTCTAAAAAACAGCAGATGAATTCACTAGTTTTTCTTCTATTTTCTTTTTTTACTTCGCGTTAGCGCTACTTAATAGTTTCCATCTTATTCTAAAGAATATTGATTGATAAATAGATCATGTGTCATAATATTCTGTATTACAAGAGATGCCAAATTTTTGGCTTCAAAAAGAGGAAGACTTTGAGGCGGGGCCAAAAGGGGGCGGGCTATGGCACAACATGACGTCACACCCGCCAATGGACACCATCCGCGATGTCAGTTGGCGTAAAGCGAACCATTCAAAACATGAGAAAGCAACTGGAAAATTACGTCTTACGTGTGTTACCACCTAGCGTTATTTATCAGCTTTGTTTTGCGCCTCATGCTCATAAGTATTCACATGACCAAAGTTCCTGGATGTCCGACTTCTTCCATACATTCGCCAAAAACAATACTGGCAATAGACGATGCAGATTGTTTCTGGCGTCTTTCAGATGCATAGCTGCAACAGCAGGAGATGCCATGTGCTTAGCCTCATTATACTTAATCATGTTCATGGAATGCACTAGAGTGTTAATCATGCCGGGGTTTTATTAGCCTTTGTCGTGAGCATGACCTAGGTCCTAATTGCAGGTGTCCCCGCCAATGCGGGAAACTTGGCATGCCTGTATTAATTATTGATTATTCATCCTATTTAATGTCAAATCGGTCATATTCACCTCCGGCTCCATCGGGGGGTATTTCCTTCCTTTGCTTTTTCCTAAACATTTCGTTCTTCCACCATCAAGAAGCTGACACCAGAAGCCTTTCTGCGGGTCAAAGCTGGGAGAAAGAGAGAAAGGCAAGAGAAAAGACACATTAGACAAAAAGTTGGTGTGATCTCTGATTGGTCCAAAAGTGACCAATCACCGAAAATGTTTCCAAGACATCTTCTGGACAGGGTATCAATGGGGAAGTCTGCTCTTCACCATTGAGCGATAGATAGGTTTTTTTTTTCTTTTTTATATAATTTACTGCGGTGATGCAGTGGTTAGTAGAATGGCCTCACAGCAAAAAGGTCAGGTTCGAGTCTTGGAGTCAGCATGGGGCTTGAATCACTGGTCTTTCTGTGTTGAGTTTGCATGTTCTCCCCATGTGTGCATGGGTTTCCTCTGGGTACTCTGGATTCCTCCTACCCTCCAAAAACGAGCATGTTAGGTTGATTGGCCGCTATGAAACTACCCCTATGTCAGTAGAGTAGTCGCTTCCCTCTGTGTCCTGTTTCCCTCCTTCCTCTTGTCCCTCTTTGTTTGTGTATGTGTGTGTGTGTGTGTGTGTGTGTGTGTGTGTGTGTGTGTGTGTGTGGATTTGGGCGGACCCAGCCGGGAGCTGCAACAAGTCACACCTGAAACTCATCTACACATCTGCTGCAGCATAAATGGATCAGTTTTTGACACACTCTTCGCCAGATCGTTTGTTTACCATGCCTGACCTGTTATCCCGTTTTTGGCTCCAGCTCCTACTCTAGAACCAGCTTAATTAATCTGTTTTTGTCTTCTTCATCTGAGCCTTTTATCAATCTAATAAATCTGCTTTTGATTTCTTCATCTGAGCCTTGTGTCAAGGCCATCTTGTGTCAAGGGTATATTTTTTGGCCTCAGCTCCACATTGTGATACCCTGGGAATTTGTGAGTGTGTGGCCCTACAAAAGACTGGCAACCTGTTTGGGGTGTACCCTGCCTCTCACATGAAACCAGCCGGGATAGGCTCCGGCATCCCTTTCGACCAAATTAGGTGATAGCAATTCAGAAGACGGAAAAATTCACTGCTTTTTCTTAACTCATCTGCCTGCTTAGTGAGTTTCCCACATTTTTCCAGATCTAGCTACCGAGTTCACCCCACAAATCTATTAAACTTTAATCCTCGTCGTTTTTTTTATTTGAATCTCCGAGGTTAAACGAGCATCTCTGTTCAGTGTAATCACATCATCTGCATGTGGGATCTAGATAGCATACTGATTTATTTATGCATCCGAGAGGCAGGAGGCAATTCTGCAGAGGATTAAAAAAATATCTGCATCATCATCTGAGCAGAAGCAGGTTAATGTGTGTGTGACGGAAACATGGGAATAATCCTCTGAACGCACGCGTCAGCAGATAGAAAATAAAAAAAAAGAAAGGAATAGTTTTCTTCGAAAACCTGCACATTTAAGCACACAATAATGCCGCACCTTCTTAGATGTGATTTTACCAGGTGAGACGCGGGGTGCACCCTGTACAGCTCACCAATCTGCCACAGAGCAACCCTAGAATATAATGATATCCTCTTCCACTAGGTGGCGAGCTTACCCCATGTTTATAAACAGTGTGAAAGAACACCCTCCTTGTTCACACTGTGTCACACACTTACGTAAGAGCCTGTGAGTAGTTAAAATGAGGAGTGACTCCCAAGAACTTTTGCACTTCATCCATCACTGCAGCGGGATCAGCTCGGAGCTGATGTCCATCGATGATCATCACCTACCCACACACACACATACACACACACACACACATACACAATCACATACATGGTGATCCTGATTGGTGCAGAGTGAGAGCAGCTAGTTTGTCCAAACTTCTTTTGTTTAAGATACATATTGTAATTGTGATGATGATGTTACCTGGTTTGCAGGGTAGTACGTCAGCCATCGGTCTAAGTGTGTAGCGTACAGGCCTGGTATGAGGCAGCGGCTCTGCAGCGAGCGAAGCTCTGCAGGAGCTCCCTGTCTTGCACTGATGACATCATAGAAGGTGAACTGCAGAGCAGCCTGGTCCTCATGAGCTCGTTGATGCTATAAAGTGAGAATAAAAACTGTATCAGGTTCAAAGTTCTCACACTGGACATAACACGGGTGTTTAGTCTCAGTGGCCAAAACGACTTAATGTTAGATAGTACGTTACTGGTAAAAATAATTTCATACAGCAAATGATTGTGGGGAATCTGTCATGATCCCTTCACCTGCTACTAGAGGGAGCCCTGGACCTTCCTCTCTCTCCTGGATTTCAGCCTGATCCCAAACACCTGTGGTAATTGGCCTGATGCTAATCATCTGTGCGTCGTTAGCTTGATGCCTACTTAAAGGCAGTCGCCTCTGAATTCCTTGTCGGGTCATCGCCGTCCCTTCCAGTCAGGTCATGTGTCCCAAGGAAAGAGTGTACCAGCAGTGACCTCATCTCCTCTTTATTCCCCTGTATCTCTCTTTTATTTCTTGGGAGGGAGGCATTCAGGACCTCCTTGGGAACAGGAGGATGGGAAGAAGGAGTGTTCCAGATGAGAGGGGAACCATGACAAGAGCAGTGTGGCTTCGGCGCTTCTCATTCCTCATCTGAACCAACACAGGTGTGGTTTACTATGTATTTGTGTGTATGTATCAGTTCCCACTTGTGTGTGTATCTGTGTGTTTGTGTATGTCAATGTGTTTGTACCTGGTACCAGCTGTACGCTCTGTCCGAGGGGTTGATGAGCAGGATGATGATCTTTGCTTTGGGCAGCAGGACAGCAGATCGTCGTGGCGTTTCCTCTGACGGGAAGTAGTTGGCGCTTTTTTCAAAGAGGAAGTCGGTACTGATGTTAGAGGGCACCGGGAAGAACTCCATGTACCTGCAACACGCATATACACACACACGCTCAGGGTGCAGATCCTCAAAATTACAGCAGGCTCATAGGTTTTTTAGGGTTCTCAAAGTCAAGTTCTCATGAATAACTTTGTAGATTCCAGAAGACATAAGTTCATGAGTTAGTTCAGACGTTTAGAATTGCATCGATCTTTAGCTGAGGAAGTGTTTTTGAACGGCTCAATAAATTGCTCACGACTTCTCAACTCTCGTTACACAACGTAAACTTCATTAGTTGAACCTGCGACAAATCTCAGGCACAAAATAATCTGAAATCCATCCCACCCCGATCACGTCTCTAGAAAGCAGGATGAATACATGGAGGTGGACTTTTTAAAGTCAGATGTCTTCAGTGTCAAATCAGCGCCTCCAAATCTGAGACCATTTGGGCCATTCTCTGGTCGAGGATCTTTTCCTCGCCCGAGAAAGGGTGGAATGCCCCCTGCCGGTCAGGAATAGGGTCCTGCCCCAAGTGGAGGAGTTTAAGTATCTCGAGGTCTTGTTCACGAGTGGGGGAACGAAGGAGCGGGAGATCAACAGGCGGATCGGTGCGTCATCAGCAATAACTAGGACGCTGCATCGGTCTGTCATGGTAAAGAGAGAGCTGAGACGAAAACGAAAGCTCTCGATTTACAAGTCGATCTATGTTCCCACCCTCCTATGGTCACCAACTGTGGTTGGTGACCGAAAGAATGAGATAGCGGATACAAGCAGCCGAAATGAGCTTCCTCCGCAGGGTGGCTGGGCTCTCACTCAGAGATCGGGTGAGGAGCTCCGCCATCCGGGAGGAGCTCGGTGTCGAGCCGCTCCTCCTCCAGGTCGAGAGAAACCAGATGGGGTGGTTTGGGCATCTGATCAGGAAGCCCCCCCGAGCACCTCACTGGTGAGGTGTTTCGGGCACGTCCCACCGGGAGGAGACAAAGAGGCAGAACCTGGACTCGCTGGAGAGACTATGTCTCACACCTGGCTGCGGAACGATTTGGGATCCTTCCAGGTGAGCTGGAGGATGCAGTGGGGGTGAGAGAAGCCTGGGCTTCTTGTCTGAGGCTGTTACCCCCGCGACCCGACTCCGGATAAGCGGAAGACGACAAAATGGAACAAAAGGTTTTTCTAATAGCTTCTACCTCACTATACAAGAAAAAGAGAGAAAATGTGTGTATTTTGTGTATGTGTGTGTGGAGGCGGTCACCAGTCAATTCCTTTGTGGTAGTTGTTGGTGTTGAAGAACTGGACTTCCTCGTAGGTTTTGGGACTGGGGAAGTTACTGGAGATGGACGGATGCATGAGAAGGAAAAGATAAAGTGCCGTCGTTCCTGGAAGAAAGAGCATAATTCATAACCGGTTCGTTAACTCAGCCGAGCGTGGATGTGTGTGTCACAAGATCCCATGTCTCTTCTATCAAATGATTTAGAAGAATCTGACACCAATCAGCAGAGCGGTCGCGGTCTCGCCCTCTATCTCGCCCACTTCGTCCCTCTCCTATAAAATGTGAATTTATTGTGGTCTAATTGTTGTTGGGCTTTCTAATGTCGCTTTAATGACCTTTTCTTTCCATTTGGGAGGTCATCTGCTAGTTAATTAACCGTTCCTCTGAACCTTCTCACCTCTCGCCCAAAAACACCAGCAATTACAGTTCCAGAAATCACCCGAAGGCAACACGTTTTTTAATAATAAGCCTCTGCATTTCAGTCTGTTTGATGGAGAAAGAAAGAAGAGACGCTGCTCTGTATCTCAGCTCCATCTCAGGAGCTTCTAAAGAAGACAGCATGTGGGTGGAAGAAAGGAGGTGGGAGCGTTCTCCTTTGTTTTGATCTGACAGGGGGTAAAGGCAAAAGAGAAGGAGGGCAACGGGGGCGACATGAAAAGACTGTGATGTAAACACCTGTGCACATGCAGGACATCTCACCTGTTTTTTGTGGACCCACAACCATAAATTTGGGCAACCTGTCGCAGGTTTTCTCTTTAGACCAGATGTCTTTGTGGCGTTTGTCATCACACGGGTTCTACAAAAGAAGCAGGAGAGCATTCAGAGAACATGTCAGGATTTAACACAAAGATCTCATGAATGAGCTGTGATTTCTTTTGTGTCTCTGTGTTGTTCGCAGTCAGAGGACCGAGTCATTTCAGCAGCATGTTCACCCTTCGATTCTTCAACAAAGACGTCTAAAGGAAGGATCTTTCACCTCGTTGATGGTTTTTATAATAGATAAAAGCAAACTGGTTGGAATAAAACGAAGAGTCTTATTTTACAGTTTCAACGTCTCATCTGTCTTAAAAAGGCAAATATGATGGGGATAATGAGTCGGGGTGCAAATACTGCAGAATGTATGCAGAGCTGCACATCAAAAAACATGTCCTCATCTCTGACATGACAAACCAAAGGAGCAAATCAAAATATCCCTGAAAAGACGCTTCACGATCAAGAGGAAAAACATATTTTTTTAAATCTAAGAAGGCTTTTTGACCCCTAAAAATACTGTAAAAAGTGATGTTAGATAGGCATTAATAAAAAAAAACAGCATTTTCTTATCATAGAAAACATGAAACAAAGTTTTATTCCATGACCTCACGTTAAAAGCAGTCCTTTGTTCAGTTTTTGTAAGCCGCAAATTTGTGGCTCGCCTTCTGTTTACCCAACGTTCAGTTTGTGTGAAGCTGAAAGCCGTGACGTTATGATCTAGATCAGGCATGGGCAAACTACGGCCTGTGAGCCTCATTCGGCCTGTTAAACGTTTTAATCCGGCCCACTGAACTTGAAAATGTTAAATAGATAAATGTTGTTAGTGTTTCATTCTCCTGCAATTATGATGTTTCCTCACTAGATGGCGCCAAATATACAACAACACTGCTCCCATTAAAATGTGTGTGTCCGTGATGTGCACGCTGTCAAAATAAACAGTGTGCACAGATATGGAAAGCCATCGGGCCGAAATACACGCACATAAACAAACATGTTAGATGTTAAAACTAGCAAAATGTTACATGAAGGGCTCAGATTTCAAACCTGGCGCCACTAAATGCACGTTTTTAAGCGTTATCGCGCTAGATTTGAAATTCAACGCTCTTGACGTAAGATTTAGCGTACTTGTTTAAAATCTAGTGTGTCATTCTATCGATCTGATCTAGCGGGTACCAAAGCATGCCATCCCTCTGCTCCTGTTCCGGCCCCTTTGTCAAATGTGGCCCACGAACCAAAAAGTTTGCCCCCCCTGATTTAGATAACGTTTCCAGCCAAGCACAAGCAGAGTTTAATCACATCTCCATGTTTCAAGGAGAAACTTGTCTTTAAGATTATTGGGAATTTTAGATTTAAAATTTTCATTGGGCGGCTCGGTGGCGCAGTGGTTAGCACAGTGGCCTCACAGCAAGTAGGTCAGGGATTCGAGTCCCGGGTGGGACGGGACTTGAAACACTTGGCTTTCAGTGTGGAGTTTGCATGTTCTTTCCGTGTACGTGTGGGTTTTCTCTGGTTTCATCCCACCCTCTAAATACATGCATGTTAGGTTGATTGGCCACTACAAAAATTGTCCCTAGGAATAAATGTGTGGCCTGGCGACCTGTTCAAGATGTACCCTGCCTCTCACCTTGAATCAGCAGGAAAAGGTGCAGGTACAGCACCCCCCGTTCCCCCACCCTTGTGCCCCCTATCCTTGCAACCCCCTTGGGGATGTACGGTTCGGAATATGAGAAGAATTTTTCAAACTGAATAAATGTTTTTTGCAGTAAAATATTTGTTCAAGTATCCCTTGTTTAGTCGTTCTTTGAGGAGGGGGGGCCAGTGTGGGGAGGTTGGTGAACACACGGTAACATCTCCTCGATGAGAAAACATATGTGCCACTTTAATAATGAGCCCAAAGCTTCACACATGTCCATGCATGTTGGTGTGAAAACGTCCCAAACACACCTGCCAGAGCGGGTTCCTTTGTTCGGGGAATAGCTGGAAGTATTTGTGTGCGAGCTGGAGAGGAGGGAGTGTGTGAAGCCTCAGGTTTGTCCAGGATCGAAGGAAGGAAGCCAGGTGGACGAAGGTGTAGAGACCAAGCCGGTCGTTGCCGTAGTTGGACAGGTGGGTCATGAATATGCTTATCTAGAGAAAAGAAAAAAAAAAGTAAAGATGAAGCGAAACTGTGAAAAAAGATTCCAGCGTTTAGTTTCAGTGGTGTGTACGTTGAAAAGCAGTGAGATTATTTTTCAGTGTGTGCTGGATGTTCAGGTTTCTACTGAGGATCAACATCAGCAGCTTTACATTACCAGCTTTAAGAAAAGGAGATAAAGTGGGAGCGATGCTTTTGGCCGGTGCCACCAGATAAAGCTGAGGAGGCAGCGTGTGCCGCTCCTTAGAGATGCAGCAACACACCAGAGTGTGTGTCAGAGTGTGTTTGGGATGGTTAATGTGTGTGAGACACTCAGAGGAGCGATAGTGTGTCAGAGCGGGCTATCTGTCCACGCCTCACTGCTTTTATAGGCTGATCAAAGAGACAAGAGAGATAGCACAGACACACACACAGACACACACAGACGCACACACAGACACACAGACGCACACACAGACACACACAGACGCACGCACACATGCATGCACCCCATATACATTCATACAGCCACCCACTAACACATACACAGACATACACACAGACATACATACACACACACCCATAATGGTCTCATATAAACACACAGGCGTACACACACAGACACACACACACGCGCACGCACACACACACACACACACACACACACACACACACACACACACACAAATGCAAGCACCCATCATACTACATTTATAAAGCCACCCACTAACACATACACACAGACATACACACCCATCACAGTCTTATATAAACACACAGACACACACACAGACACACACAGACACACGCACACATGCGTGCACCCCACATACATTCATGCAGCCACCCACTAACACATACACACAGACATACACACCCATCACAGTCTCATTTAGACACACAGGCATACACAGACACACACAGAGACACACAGACACATAGACACACACACAGAGACACATGCACACATGCTCGCACCCCACATACATTCATACAGCCACCCACTAACACATACACACAGACATACACACCCATCACAGTCTCATAAAAACACACAGGCATACAAAGACACATAGACACGCACACACACACAGACACCCGCACACATGCATACACTCCACACACAGGGGTTTATGCATACACAGACACACACACAGACACACACACAGACACACGCACACAGACACACACACACACACACACATGCATGCACCCCACATACATTCATACAGCCACCCACTAACACATACACACAGATATACACACCCATCACAGTCTCGTGTAAATACACAGATAAACACACACAGAGACAGACACACACTCAGACACATACAGACACACAGACACACACAGACACACGCACACATGCATGCACCCCACATTCATTCATACAGCCACCAACAACACATACATACACACAGACATACACAGACACACACACCAACACAAATTCATACAGCCCATGCACACACACACACACACACACACACACACACAAGTACACAGGCAGACATAGATGCATTCACACACTCTCACACACAAAGATACAAACACACAAACCAAAACACACACATACACTGACACTAAGCTATAATTACACAGACAAAAAACCTATTTCTAAATGCACACAGACACATGCAGAGTTGTGTTCGGGTTTCTTTTTGTGTTTGTGTGTGTTCTGACGTGTCAGTGTGTCTTTGATCTGAACGGATCTCTGTGGCTGAATGTTTGAATCTCCTGGTGACCCACACAGGTGTCTGCAGACACTCTGTCGGGTCAGCTTGGATCAGCGTCCGTCTGACCTGGAGAGGCATTCAGAATACTGATGGATGCTGAGGAGACGGAGTAAGAGAGAGTGTCAGGAGAGGAGGAAGGAGGCGGCTTCAGTCACTTTTAATGTGTCCGCACGTCAACGTAAATGTTTCTGCTTTTGTGGATTCACACATCTCATCACAGTTTGGTGCTTTTCAAACCTGAGCACACGGAGCAAACAAGCAGCCTCATCTGCTTCTGATTAATCTGAATGATAGAGGTGCAACAATGTGGAACCACAATCCTACCATCAGCATGCCCCAAAGTGGGGTAAACATTAAAGGGCCCATCTCATGCAAAATAACTCTTTTCACATTGTGTCCTATGCACATACACACGCAAAATGTGGGGTTTGCAATATGCATTACACGATAGTTATGAAAATATATTGATTTGGTGGAGCGCAGTCACAGACCCGGAACTATGAAAGGCCGGGTATTGCTCATCCCTCGCCCGTTTTGAGAAAGTACAAGCTCCGCCCTCTGCTCTCACTGAGCCGCTATTCCTCCGCCCATCTCTGAGCGGGAGGGGGAAGGCGGGCGTAAACCCGTGCGTAGCGGTTTGGTAGCGTCTGAAATAAGATTTTATCATGTCGATTCATCAAAAAAGCGTGTTTCAAGCAAGAAAATAAAAAAGACGCAGAGCAGCGAACCAGCCTGTATATCAGACGTTGAAAGCGAGTTTGTGAGGGCGTAAGGCCGGAGTGGAGGCGGGTGAGGAGGGCGGGCCAATGCTGAGGAGGGAGGGTTTCCTGCGGAGGGAGGTATGTGCGAAGTCCGTCCTGGCTACGTCATATGCGTCATACTTTAGACAGCCGCGTCATACTTTAGACATCTGCTCATTGGTTGTTTTGTCTGAGCGTACCAGAAATCCACAGCAATTTATGAAAAAAGGACTAAATCAATCTAGAAACCCCTTTGGTGACAAATACAAGGCCCGGACATCACTCTTACAAGGTAGAAAACTCTGGAAAGTCCATTTTACATGAGATGGGCCCTTTCAAATTACAACATTAGCCTCTGTGGAGGAGTTTAAGTATCTCGGGGTCTTGTTCACGAGTGGGGAAAGGATGGAGCAGGAGATCGACAGGCGGATCGGTGCGGCATCAGCAATAACTAGGACGCTGCATCGGTCCGTCGTGGTAAAGAGAGAGCTGAGACGAAAAGCAAAGCTCTCGATTTACAAGTCGATCTACGTTCCAACCCTCACCATGGTAACCAGCTGTGGGTGGTGACCGAAAGAATGAGATCGCGGGTACAAGCAGCCGAAATGAGCTTCCTCCGCACGGTGGCTGAGCTCTCACTCAGAGATCGGGTGAGGAGCTTTGCCATCTGGGAGGAGCTCGGTGTCGAACCGCTCCTCCTCCAGGTCGAGAGGAGCCAGATGGGGTGGTTCGGGCATCTGGTCAGGATGCCCCCTGAGCGCCTCGCGGGCGAGGTGTTTCGGGCACGTCCCACCGGGAGGAGACCAAGGGGCAGACCCCGGACCCGCTGGAGAGACTATGTCTCACAGCTGGCCGGGGAACAACTTGGGATCCTTCTAGTTGAGCTAGAGGATGCAGCCAGGGTGAGGGAGGCCTGGGCTGCACGTTTGAGGCTGTTTCCCCCGCGACCCGACCCCGGAACAAGCGGAAGATGACGGAACAGAACGGAACGGAACATTAGCCTCTCCTCCACAACGAATGGTGATGTCACAGACATCAGAATCAGATCTTCTTTTGAGTGTGAACAGAAAAGTAGATCCTTAAATCACACATCGTCATGTTGCAGATTTTAGAGCACCATCATGCAAACTGTGTTTTTAAAAATTAGGGGAAAAAAAGTTTGAAGGAGAAAAGTTTTCAACCATCAAAAATAGGTCAAAATATAAACTTGAAATCAACTTTGTTTATTTCCTTCTGTTTGCCAGCTACCGAGTCACCGTAACCTTGTAAACTTTACTTTTTCATTGCTACTCATACTTTTCCTTCCAGCAGATTAATATTTACTTCTTTGGTTTACTTGTAAGACTTAAAGATCACTTTTCACCGACTTTGGGAAGTCTGCAAAATAAGATGTTCAGTTCTGTTGTTTTCCGTTATCCGGGGCTGGGTCACAGGGGCAACAGCCCCAGATAGGAAGCCTGGACTTCCCTCACCCGAGCTGCATCCTCCAGTTTACCCAGGCGGATCCCAAGGCGTTCCCTTTTCAGCTGTGAGACATACTGTAGTCACTCCAGCGGGCTCAGTGGAACGTGACGGAAACACCTCACCAGCGAGAAACTCGGGATGCATCCAAACAAGATCTGCACCACAAAATCCCACTGTCTCCTCTTAGCAACTGAGATCACAGGACAAGATGGCGGCTATTCCAGCATTTAGAATTTGAAGTAGAGAAGTTTTTGAGAAAACTTGTAACTATGTAACCATACCTCAACAGGTGCCAGAAGTAGGTCATGTACGGGCATGCACTGCAGAATGGTTTGCATTTGCACACCACGTTATTCATACAACCGACATGTTTCTGTGTGGACGAACAACTTCATCTTGTGAGCATGTTTTTATATCAGCAGTTCAATCAAAAGCACCACAGATGTTGATTTGTTTTGCAGCTTGTTTTGCTGAATGATCTTCAGTTCTGCACAAAGCTCCAGTAAGATTGCTCTCTTGAAATAAAAAAAGCACATGCTGCATTCTTATTGCACTATTTATCCACATTCCCTTATCTAATCTGTCAGAAATTGTTCATGTGTATATCTTGTGGACATGGCTACAACTGTTTACATAAAATTGTTTATTTTTTTGTCCGTTTGGCTCCAAAGCAGCGACCTAACGAAAAACTGTGTACCCCTGTTTAGAATTTGACGTAAAAGATTGTACATTTGTTTTGATAAATTTGAACATTGATGTAGAATGGGGTATACATGATGTTTTTGGGTGTACAAATACTTCGAACATGAGGCCCCAGAAGTAGAGGATTATGGGATTTGAAATGTGAACATAAACTGTTTGAAAGTAATCCAGCAAATCTGACCCGAGTAAACCAAACCTCATGTCAAATCTTCTGTTTTTCTTGCTGAAAGTTGATCAAAAAGTGATTTATGTTTCCTTCAAACCACTCAATACCCTATGATTCCTGACTCAGGCTGCAGAGGACCAGGTTAGAGTGTGTGTGTGTATGTGTAGGGGTGAGTCTTGCAGGTGTGTGTGCACAGAGTAAAAAAGAAAATGAAAAGATGGTGGAGCTATGTTTGAGCACGCTAACATTCATTATGAAGCTTACACAGTCCTGGACTGATTAAACAAAATGAAAGAAAGAAGCTGATTTGTGTTTGTTACAGAAGAAAGAAAAGATGGAGTAACCTTGGCACGTGAGTCTAAAAGGCCACTTGAGAAAATATTAATCTGAGACGACTTCAAACTCATCGAAGGACTCGCTGTGGTTAAAAATTCAATTAAGTTTGTCATCTAAACCTTTTCTCTGTATTCAGAGCTGCGACTCATTTCTATAATATTGGATTGGCGTGAGTCCCATATGTGCCTTTATTAAAGAATACTGTGCTCATACATAATTTAAATCCAGAATGGTACTCGAATCGTCCTTGGAGCTGGACCGGGAGAGAAATAAATAAAACCCTCTCTCACTCTCGCTCTTCGAGTCTTTGCCCTTTGTCTCTTCTTCTCATTGCTCTTCTGCAGCTTTGTTCTTCACTATTAAGTCTTCCTTTAACAGCAGGTTGGTCAAATGCTTTTTGGCCTGGAGACAAAGTTATGGGCATCAATCTGGAAGGTCGGACCAGTAGAATATTAATATTACAAGACTACAATTCTGGATTAATTCAAAAGATGCTCAAAATCCTTTATATAAAAAAAATATTTCTGCCAATATTTCACGTCAATCAGTCTTCGAACATAATGCCTGTCAGAGGTGCTCACAGCTTTGATGTACCACACCACCTACGTCCTTCAGGTCACACACACACACTCAATCCTAGGAGGATATTTCTTTGCAGCTAATCAGCCCAATACCCTTGTCTTCAGAGAAAATCCACCAATGCACAAAGAGAACATGCAAACTTCACACAGAAACGCCAGTGATTCAAGCCTCCTCCCACCAGTGTCATGACTCCCTCATCTGACACTAGATGGAGCCCTGGACTTTCCCCTCCATCTAGTGGGGAAAGTCCCTGATTAGGGACGCCTAATTAGGGATGCCTGAGGATGATTGATCTGATGGCACACACCTGTGGATCCTGCTGCCTATTTAAAGGCAGTTTCCCCTGACTTCCACGTTGGGTCATCACTGTCCTTCCCAGCCAGGTCTTCCTGGCGGTCTGACAAAGTTTTTCATTGAACTGTTATACTTTTGGATTTTTTTTTTTTTAGAATGTGGTCACCAGAGTCAAGCCTATCCAATGTAGGGCTGAAACAACTAATCGAATTAATCGATTATAATCGATTATTGAAATAGTTGACGACTAATTTAGTAATAGATTAATCGTCTAGAAAGTTTTGTGTCAACTGCACTTAATATTACACAACTTGATTGTTTTTTGTGTATTTTTACTCATGTTAACCTAGGCCATTTTTGTTTGTTACTATACCTCTGAACAAGGTTAAATTTGCAAATCTAAAACTACTAACAATTTCTTGTTTTTAAATGTGATCCTGGATGGTCAACAGTTTACATTTTATGTTTTTTTTAGCCAGAACTATAAAACACATTTTATGGGTGCTCGTGATTTACCTTTACTGTATACAGTAAGTAGATTTATTATTTTATATTTGCTGTAGAAATGGTAATACACTCCCTCTTTATTTCACAGAAAGATTAACATTTTTACTTATTAGAATGAGCTCAACGTGTTGTTTAAGTGGTTATGAGTTGTGTTTTGCATAACTACATTCAATAAAATGCCAAAAATCTATTATTTATCAAGTTGCCATTTTACCCGATTAATCGATTAATCGAGCCAATAATCGCCAGATTAATCGATCATCAAAATAATCGTTAGTTGCAGCCCTAATCCAAGGTAAGCATGGTAGAGAGCAAAAGGTTTGGCAAAGATCAACTGGGCATTCAAATAGAATTAAAAAACTGAAGAGGAGTGCTTTCAAATTACTCAAACATGGATGAATAATGTGGAAAACCACTTTGGGATGTTTTTCACGTGGGAATAACATCCAAACATGCTAAAAATCTTCAAAAAGTTGATTTTGCATGAAACCCTCTTTGAGGTCATCTTGTTTTTTTCTGCTTGAAAAAGTCCCTCCATGTTTCTTTCCATCTCTTTCTCCCTGCTGACCTCTTACTGACCACGATGCCCTGATGAAACATGTCAGACCAACATGGAGGGATGTTGTTAAAAGTACACAACGCACACAAGTACACAAAACTCACATTTAAACACAAATGTAATTCCCCGTGTCTTGTAAGATTAAAAGAGCTTCCAGACATCTATTAGAGTTCATGACATGTTCCAATTCCCTCCTGACATGGTCGCATTTTTCAAGTAATTATTGTACCAGCTTTGGGATCTGCCTGCGTGTCCGTCCAGTTAGCAACCTAATTTTGACCAAAATATTTTAGTAGTGCTGGTTAGAAATATTCTGTTTAATTTAAACTTACTTTTATATAATTTAATAAATTTATTTAGTCCTGAAAGATGATAAGGTTGTTGATTTGTTGGAACATTAGCAGTATGTGCATGGTTTTAGTTTCATCTTCTGAACCACTCATCCCTAACAGGGTTACGGGGATGCAAGAACCTCCTGGCTAATTTTAGGCAAGAGGGAGGGTTCACCCTAGACAAAAATTTCAAGTCTGCTGCGCGGGCACACACAGACTCATACTTGGGGGTGATTTCATAGCATTCAATCAACCTAACGTGCATGTTTTTGGAGGGTGGGAGGAAATCGGAGTACCTGGAGAAAATTCACGTATACTCAGGGAGAACATGCAAACTTCCCACAGAAATGCCAGTGTTCCAAGTCTTATCCCACGTGGGACTTGAATCCTGACCATCTTGCGGTGAGGCTACTAGGCAGCCCCTGTTTGTACTGTTTTGAAAATAAGTGGTAATTAAAAAACAAACAAACATGCTTCTGCACCTCTTTTCCACACTCTTAACACTTAAAATCATCACCTTCTTTATAATTTTTCCATGTAACCTCACGCTGGGATTTTGGTTCCTCTCATTCACACACCTGTACCCTGTCTCTCTGCAGTAAATCTTCTTCCCCTTTCCAGAACAAACTTCCACCTCTCCAGCTTTCCTCCACCTATTCCCTGCTCTGTCATATGCAAACACCATGGTCCTGTCTCTTTCCTCTCTAATCTCATCTGTCAGCCTGAAGAAGGATTCGGAGCAGATCCATGATGCAGTCCCACATCCACTTTGAACTCCTCTGTCACACCTACAGCACACCTCACCACTGTCTTAAAATCCTCATAATTGTTCTGCACAGCTCTAACGTACTTTACGAGATATATAAAGGAGCAAATAAAACATCATAGCAAGTTAAGTTTTTTCTATTTTTAGGCAGTAAGAAACATTTTAAAGGCATTTTCCAATAAAATCACGGATGTCCAATCTCTGATTGGGCTGGAAGATTGTGGTTGTTCTGGATCTATAGAAAAGTTTCTGTTCTTTTTTGAAACCCGTCTTTGACTACACGCTATTGACACAGCTTGAAATGTTTGTTTAGATTTTTTAAATGCTGTCATGCTGGTAAAGTGCGCTCCTCTCTAAGTGATTAGTGCCCCCAAACACACATGCACTTCACTCCTCGTCTCTGCATCAGAAGCTTGTTAAAGACCCACACTTCCATGTATGTTCTTATGTTTTAATTATTATAGCTATCACCACCAACTTCATCTTCTTTTTTCTCTACCGCCCCATCCTCTTTTCTCGTCTCCCTCCTGCAGTGGCCTCTTTTTTTCATTTGTTTCTCTCAGCCCCTCTCACAGTGTCTGTCTCATCAGTGGATAATTGAAAGCTGAGCATCAGTACAGCAAATGATTTCAATTCAATTTATTCTGCCTGCTCCAGTCAACATCTACCAGACCCTTTCCGTCCAGCAATCTTTCACTGCTTTTCTCTCACTTTGTAATTTCTGCTCCAGCTTGAATTGTAGTTTAGTGTGCGTGTGTGTGTTTTTAGGAGCACGCTACGTGTTGATTAGCTGCCAAAGCCTTTCGTCGCAATCAGCAGGAATCCAAAAAAAGGATATGGAAACGAGACAAAAAGAAGTGAGGAAAGATTCACATGTGTGAGCAAAGTCAACAATCGGAGTTTGGCGACTGAAAAGTAGACAAAAAAGGGGGGTAAAAGCGGCTTTCAGAGGGTTAGTGGAAGAAGGCATGGTGTGGGTGAGAAACGAGTAAAACAGAGAGATTGTGCTTATATTTGGGGTTTGGCTAATTAGCTTTGTGGCTGAGCTAAGTGCTAAATGTCAACGCTGATGTACTGTATATCCAGAGCTCTGTAAATGCTACACCCACACAAACACACAAACTGAATGTACATATGTCTGTCTGTAAATATATAAACAGTATACATTGATGGCGGACTGTGCGTTTCACACCTACACACCAGCTACATCAACCAGCCTCTCAACAATTAATGCTTATAAAACCATCTAACTAGCTTTACTCAACTAACAATCTAGTGGTGAAAAAGTCTCCCATTGTGCATGACATGATTCCCCCACCCACCACCAGAGGGAGCCTGGGAGTTTCCTTCATCTCCCTGATTTGGGACACCCGTTGGTGATTGACAAAACCATTGATGAACAACTCAAAGATAAATGAAAAAATTTAACAACACTTTTTTCCATCAAAGCCTTCAATATTTTATGGCCAAAAGCAATCCTCTTTCATCACCAACGCTAAAAGTACTCCTTGTTTTTTCCATTGCTACTCAAATTTCTTTACTTTGTTGGACTTCTTTTGAAAAGTCAATTCTGAAAATACTGTTGATAGTAAATCAGTCAACAAATTTATTAATTTTTCTCCTTTGGTTGATGTTTGCTGATTAAAAAAAAGTTTTATGGCAACAAAACAATACTTTTCTTCATGTAACTCCCCACTGAGGCTGTTATTTCTGGATTATGTGAGTGCGCTGTCTGACGAGCCAATAAGCAAGTCTGAAATAATGACATACCCTGAACCTTCATGAAAGTTTTGAGACTAGGTAGATTGTCTCAGAATCTGATTGGATGAAACAAAAGCTTTTCAGAGAAGTCTTTGAAGTCATTATGCATACAGTATATATAAATATTTACCATTTTCTACTAAAGTTTTAACTTAAAGTCTTAAATTTTTTCCAAAATGTACAAAGTGCCCTATGGTGCGGTGGTCCTGATGGGTTGTTGTGTGACTTCAAGAAAGAAGACATTAGAAAGAACAGCATGAAGACCGTAAAGGTGGAAGTGTGGGTGTGAAAATGGTAACCACACTTTTACCACGACTCGGGGGCAGCGCCAGGCAAGGTATGCTACAATTTGTTAATGGATTGTAGCTGCTTGGGCAAACGTGTCTGCTTATGCTGTTCTTTGGGCTCTTGCAAAAACCGGAATCATTCATGAGAAGCAGGACAATATTGAGACGGACTCTGTAAATGACAAAAAGGAAACCTGGTGTGTTTGATAGAAATCTAGCCGAGCTGTCCTTTTTAAATATACAAGATGAGACCGTTGATAGATTTTTGGATGCTGGTTGAAGCAAAAAAAAATGAGTTCCTTCGCAAATGCTTGAATCAATTACAACCAAACTCAGTTTTGCTTTTTATTTGTGTTAAATACGGAAAAATAACCTGTAACTGAAACTGCACCCGTTCCCCAGTGTGCCATATGTCGTGAAAATTCACACACATATTCAAATAGATTTATATTTATGAAACCCACACGTGCTGATTGTTCCTTTGTTGAACCAAACATGTTCCCAGATGATGTTCGCGTGTGTGAAGGGCTACATGTGCATCACATCCTCTCACTATGTGTCTGGATTCTCAAGTGACACGAGATGCCGTGACCTGAAAATTAAATCCCAATCTGTCTGCCACCTTCTCACCCCGCTCTCCCCTTCATTTCTCCCCGCTCGTCCCTTCTCTCTCACCGTCTCTCTGGCCATTTATCGAGGAAGGACTTGTGCCCTATTGGCAGTTTGTAGAGTCCAATCAATTGTGGAGTGCACGGTGCATTGTGTTCGAGATGTGAGCCGTGTTATCATTGATGCAACTCTGAATGATGCAAAAACCATCAAATGAACCAACCTGCACAGTAATGTGTGCGCACAGCGTGCACAACATACCGGGTCAGGCCAGTGGCAACGTGCCACAAAATGCCAAATATAATTTAAAACCACTCAACAGGAAGTGGCAATGCTACCTGTGTGCAGATCATCAAACAATAGGACACCCCTCTGGGATGTAGCAAGCAGGCTACACAGTGTTATTGATTAGACAAAAAGTGCACACACTAATTACGCTTCTGTGTCTGCAAATTGAAACACGGCTTCTAGAAGCCGACATAAATCTTCACCGTGTGTGTGTTTCAACATGCATTAGGACCCAATTTTGAGTTAAAAATGTCTCGTTCATTAGATTTTCCTCATTATCTGAATAAGTTTCACCTCAGTAAGGTAGAAAATAGTGTGAAAGAAAGAAAGAAAGCGTGAGAGAAACAGGAAACGCAGGTGTGAAGGCTTTTTGATTTGTTGAGCTCATGCTGAGACGACGTCACCGCTGAGCCACAGCTACAGCGATTCCCCAGGTCTTACACTTCTTTAATTAGTGTGTAGATTATCATTATTCTCATATCTCAGACATAATTTATTAGGTTTTTGTACGCTCTCATGCTAGGATGATCCGATCAGTCACAATACTGTGCTTGTACGGCTTTCTGCTTTAAAGGTTACACGGGTACTAAACCTTATTACTCAAACAATTGAGCATGTTAGGAAAGTATGTGAAAAGGCTTTTATAGTCGCTGTGACTCCTGTGGTTCCTTCTCTTTGCGCTCATTCAATTTGTTTCACTTACTTTAACAACACATAACAAGCAGGCGTGCTCCGTGCTTTCAGTCCACAGACAGGTAAATTGCTCTCCTTTCATTTCTGCTCCATGCCAACCATGAGTTTCTTTGTCTCATGGTACAAAAACTAGCGTTGCTGCTGGGATGGATGTAAAAGCTGGTAACCTGAGACTTATTTCCAAGAAAGGAGTTCCAGGAGAGAGAAGCAACTAAACAAATTGCTGGAGAGCAAACGTGATTTATCTGTGAAAAATGATATTATCCATTAGAGATAAAATCTGGAGCAAAGAGAAGGATGATCCACACGGTCTCAGAAGACAGGATAGAAGAATGGAGGAAGGAGAATGCTGTGGAAACACAGACCTTCAGAAGATATTTCCAGTTAGAGATAGTGCTGTACGATATGACCAGATCCAACGGACGGTAGAAATATGCCTATTGGGCCATTTCTTTTTGACTGTTCCTATCATGGGCCGCATGGGGATGCTGTCAGGAGAGTAGTTTGTTCCTCTCTGTGTCTTGTTTCCCCCCTTCCTCTTGTTTGTGTGTGTGCACAAGTCACACCTGAAACTCATCTACTCATCTGCTGGAATGGATGAGTTTTTGGACACACTCTTCGCCAGATCATTTGTTTATCATGCTTGACCTGTTATCCAGTTTTTGGCTCCAGCTCCTACATCAGAACCTGCCTAGTATATCTGTTTTTGTCTTCTTTATTAGGACTTTTTATCAATCTAATAAATCTGCTTGTGATTTTTTCATCTGAGCCTGTCTGTTGTGTTAAGGGTATATTTTTGGCCTCAGCTCCACATCATGACAGATGCAGTGGTTAGCACTGTGGCCTCACAGCAAGGAGGTCCGGGATTTAAGTCCCGCATAGAGCGAGGCTTAAATTACTGGCTTTTCTGTGTAGAGTTTGCATGTTCTCCCTGTGTATGTGTAGGTTTTTCTCTGAGTACTCCGGTTTCTTCTCACCTTCCAGAGACATACGTGTTAGGTTGATTGACCACTAGAATTGCCCTTAAGGAAAGAATGTGTGTATGAATGACTGCAATAGACTGGTGGCCTGTTCGGGGTGCACCCCTCCGGGAAGGTTTCAGCACCTCGCGTGACCCCAAAAGGGGTAAACGGTTCAGAAAATGAATGAACGTTCCATTAATTATAACATTAAAATAGGCCAACTTGGCGCCCAAAGCCTTCTTCTGCAGGGGGCAACAGCCTCAGACGGGAAGTCCAGGCTTCTCTCACCCCAGCTGCATCCTCCAGCTCACCAGGAAGAATCCCAAGTCATTCCCCAGCCAGCTGTGAGACATAGTCTCTCCAGCGAATCCGAGGTCTGCCTCTTGGTCTCCTCCCGGTGGGACGTGCCCGAATCACCTCACCAGCGAGGCGCTCAAGGGGCATCCTGACCAGATGCCTGACCCACCCCATCTGGCTCCTCTCGACCAGGAGGAGGAGCAGCTCGACACTGAGCTCCTCCTGGATGGCAGAACTCCTCACCCAATCTCTGAGTGAGAGCCCAGCCACCCTGCGGAGGAAGCTCATTTGGTGGGTGGTGACCTTTATTTTCATGCAAAATAGAAATCATCAACTAAAACCAGATGAAAGACTTTCCTTCATCTCCCTGATTCGGGACACCTGTTGATGTCCCAAATCCAGCAAAACGAGGTGGAAATTCCATTTAATTAGTTATTAAAATACCTGAAATTAATTTTTTTTCATAGCTTTGAGTAAAATGAAGGAATTGATTTGCTAAAGATAAAAATTGTGAGAAATATTTTATAGATAAATAAATAAAACAAGATGAAAAATGAGTTGCAATCTTATAAAAAAAATCTTCTAAAAGATTTGTGAAAGCATGTTCGTTTCATCCTAAAACAGTTTAATATTAAAAAACTATAAACCGTCTTTAATTAGAAGAGTCTGAACACAGATGAGTGTTTTAACTCAAATCTTAAACCTAATTCTGTCCATTAATTCAAAGGCGAAACGAGCCGATCTGACATGCACAGCGGGGGTAAGAGATAGGGTGTGTGTGTGTGTACATGCATGGATGTGACAGCAACCCCCCTGCGGTGAGACCCAATTTAAAGTGGGGAGATGAACATGGCTCCACAGCAAGAAGCCACCACTGTCAGGAGGAGAGACAGACACGCAGCACAAAAAGAAAGATGAAGAAAGATTGAGTGAACGCTACCTGATGTGTGAGAGAAGGAAACCTTGATTGTGTCTTTCGCAGGAACAGAAAAATGTGTCACAATCCCACTTTGTGCCTATTCTGGTTTTCCGTGTGCTCTGTGTGATGCTACTCACCGGGTTGAGCAGAACGGTCAGGAACAGTTCTCCTCCATGAATACTTTTGTCCAGCTCTTTGGGTCCACCGGGGTATTCCTTATAGTAGATGGTGTGTGTGAACAAGCCACAGGTCTGACGAGGCAATACCTGGACACATCAAGAAAAGTAGATGTTTAGATATGACTGCAGTTTTAAAGCCTTAAAACTGGGAGATATGATGATACATATTTTCTGGACAATAATAAAATCTTTGGGCACATCCCACCGTTGTTCTGTTCAGCTCTGTGGTCTTCCACATATCCGGGGCCGGGTCGCAGGGACAACAAGCCTCAGACGGAAAACCCAGGCTCCTCTAACCCCGGCTGCATCCTCCAGCTCATCCAAGAGGATCCTGGGGCGTTCCCTATTCAGCTGGGACACATATACTGCCCGGGGTCTGCCTCTGGGTCTCCTTCCGGTGTGACGTGCCCGAAACACCTCACCGGCTGGGTCAACCTAATCAGATGCCCGAACCACCCCATCTGGCTTCTCTCGACCCGGTGGAGCAGCGGGTCTACACCAAGCTCCTCACTGGTGGCAGAGTTCCTGACTCTATCTCAGAGTGAGAGCCCAGCCACCCTGCGGAAGAAGCTCATTTCAGCCGTTTGTATCCGCAACCATCCAAATCTGGGTGAGGGTCGGAATGTAGATGGGCTGTTAAATCGAGAACCTTGCTTTTCGGCTGTGCTCTTTTTTCACCACAATGAACCAATGCAGCGTCTTTTGTGTCATTTATTTTTTAGTTTTTATACTATTTTCATCCAATTTTTTACAACAAGTATATATTTTAATAACAAAGTTGTCATGATCCCCTCACTTGCCACCAGAGAGAGCCCTGGACCTTTCCTCATCTCCCCGATTCGCACACCTGAGGGTGATTATTTTGATGCCACCCACCTGTGGACCCTACTGCCTATTGAGGACAGCCTCAGTCATAGCTACCATTCCAGCCAGAGGTTCACAAAGCCTAACCAACAATTATAATTGTATAATTTTTTTTATGTACTCATATTCATCCCTCAAATGGGAAAATTCCTGTACTGCACTGCATCGCAGCAGGCTTCCCCGATGGCACCAATGGTGGAAGAAACGGAGGGTTAGCAGGGGCGGATCCAGGATTATCTAAAGAGGCTGGGGGACGTGAGGTCCAAAGCCAGTATAGGAGAGGCTGGGGCATTTCATCCTCTAGAACATTTTGAAAAATAAGAGTCATTTTCCTGCATATTGGTGGCCCATTCGCTGGCCCTGCAAGAGGATAGCTTGACTAGTCTTCTTTACTTTCTTCGTCTTTTTTTGTGGTCCAAAAGGGAGGGGCGTGCACCCCCACGCCTGCCCCTGGATCCACCCCTGGTTTGAAACATGCTCAATATGATTTGAACCGGCTTCTCCCGGTCCAAGGGCGGACACTCTACTACTGATTTAAGGCATGTTCCTTCCATCCTTAGTCGGTTATCTGTAACTGTGATTGTCTGATCCTTCCTAATTGTTCCCACCTGAGAACTCCTTCCTTCTTGTCAAATAATTTGTCCTTGTCTTGTGCCAGTTGGTTTTTGCAAACACCAGTTGCTCCTCACCAAAGTTTGTGTCATTGACTAAACTACACTTAAGAATTCTGCAAATAAATTTTGAATTTATTTAGTTGATCATAACGATAAAAGAGAAGTCACTGGCAACTAAAAATTCAGCAACAACTGAAAATTCCTTCTAACTTTACCGCAGGGACCTAAACTATCTGGTTATGGTCATAAAATTTTTGGCATTCTATGTTCGTTGTTACAGACTAGACCTTTCAAACAAGTACGTGCACATTCATCGAAATATTCTAACAGCGTGTGAATAAAGACCCGCCTACTTGTCTTAATGAGATTCCTACAGAGCCACACTTAGATCCAATTAACAAACTTGGTGTCAGTGACATGGGATTCCATTTTACACATATCCTTCTCACTGTTTTATACTTTGTTAGGAGAAATGTCATTGTGCACAAAAAATCAAAACAAACCTATACAATATCAGTAATAAAAAAAATGAGCAATTGGAGGTTTCAACTAAAGGTGTATTGATGAAGCCCATTGGTTGTTTTATTTTTAAATTTAGCAACTAATCATTCGCTTATACCTTGGTTGAACAAGAGATCAACCATGACCACACACTTTAGCTTGTAGATCAGCCACGTCAGTCTAAGTTTTTGACAAACTAACGAAAAGTACATCGATTGATAGAGTTTTTAGGGTCATGCAACCAATGGTCAGGGTAACAAATTGTTGTGACTCCAAAATCCCCCAAACTGGGAAGGGACTTTGATTAAACTGCCCACCGTTACTCAATACCAACGACAGATTAACTGTTATGCAAGCAAATGTTAAGATCACAAAGATCGATGTTGAAAATATATCTCCCAAACAAATCAAGGTTTCTTATTGAAACCACTGACAGTTAGTCAGTACTAAATATAGGTGAACCTAGGGATCACCTCCAAGTTGTCACTTTTTTTTTATTTTTGTCTTTTCAGAGTTTCTTTACTCTGATTTTGTGTCTTTTTTGTGGTCCCAGGGACGGCTTGGGCCTAGTAGGAATCGAACCAAGCTCTCCCAGTCAAAAAACGGTAATTCCACCACCAGGCCAACGCCCCCTTGGACCAACATCTTTTCAACACTTATAGAAAAACCTTCTGGAGGTTTTAATGGTAAATTTTGATAAACAAACAAAAAAATTTGCAACTCTCAAACATTTAGCTCCTTCAACGCAGTATTCACATGGACCCCAACCAGTAATTATTAATGCAGTTGCTGATTGACACTGTTTGACGCTTTGGAGTAGACTTATTCTTGATGTCAATATTTCTGGAACTTGGCTTTTGTTTTCTATGAATTTAGGTTCAATCTTTGTTAACAACCTGACTTCCGACTGGTTATTATAGAACCAGATCACCTGGATGGTCATGGTCCGTTTTGAACAATCTCCTACCAAAAGCTGAACTTAATCAGTGAGGCAATTTCCATTTGAGACGTCAAAGACGAAAATACGATTTAAAAGACCTGAGAATTCATCACGTCGCCACCAATCTTCTTAAAACCCATTTAACTTGTGTGACTGATGATCTCTGACACAACTCATCTAAATCACTCTGTGAAAGGAGCTGGCATTTAACTTGACATGGATGAGGAAAAAAAACCCTGCATTCTAATGCTTTAGTGACAAAAAAATGGTATGCCGACAAGAAAAGAACAAAAACATCAAGCTAATTGGACTATTGGTGTTATCTGTTCACCTTTGAGGGTGCACATGCTTTTGCGGGGTAATAATTCTCACTTTGAGGCACATAGGCGTATATGCAAACACATTTAGCCCAGAAATAGGACGTTTGCCAAAAAAGATTCCAACTACATTTACTCAGGCCCTGTCCACATGTAGCTGGGTATCTGGTAAAACGAATATATTTTTATCCATTTTGGCCTGTCATCCACATGAACCCATCGTTTTTGTTACTGCAAACCGTCGTTTTTAATAACTCCGATCAAAGTGAAGGTCTTGGAAAACTCCGGTTTTGTGTTTGTGTGTGGATATGCATAACCGGCGTTTTGCATTACTTGCGACAATTAATGCATTTGTCATTTGTGTGAGTCCTTCTTTTTAATATCACAGTGGGCAGCATGGATCCACTGAAAAAAAAACACTGCCAACTACTGGTCTAGCATGCTTATTTCCGGACAGTTATGTGTGTACGCGAGGGTTTTTCTAAAACTGAGGGTAGCGGATATGCGTTTTCAATAATACCCGGCTACGTGTGGACATGGTCTAAGTTTCACTTCTGGTTTTAACACTGAATTCCCCCTCTTCTGGCTCCTCACTTTATCCCGAATTGAGGGAGAGCATTACCTGAGTGAATAAACTGGGAAAGAGCAATACACCTGAACTCAAACACTTTCTTTGTTTTGTCATCTGAAACGCTTAACCTTGACGGGGTTGCCAGAGCCCATCCCGGATGATTTCAAACGAGAGACAGAGGTACACCCCAAAGAGGTCATAAACAAACACATGCACACTCATTCCCAGGGGCAATTTTATAGTGGTTAAGGAACCTAACATCCATGTTTTTGGAGGGTGGAAGGAACTTGGAGTACCCATAGAAAACCAACGCACACACAAGGGTTCCAAGTCCAAACAGAAAGGACAGTTTTTGAAGCTTCGTCCCACCCAGGAGTCGATCCCCTGACCTTCTTGCTGGGAGGCCACTGTGCTAACCACCGCACGATGCAACCCTAAAGCTCTTGTTAAAATGTAGGCATGGCAAGGATCTAAAGGGGCATGCGTGAACAAAATCCATGACCAAACTAAACTACATCAAGTGTATTTTGATGCAGGAACAACATTCAAACATGAAATCTTTAAGATAATTTAGAATAAATCAACCCTTTTTAAAATGTAATTAACGGTGTGTGGTGTGCTTGCAAAATATTTCAGCCATAAATCCTGAAGGTGACTTCACCAAAGCGAAAGAGACCATCTATCTGTGCAGGTGCATTACACAAAGCATTGATTTGTCTTGGTGATTAGTCAAACCTTCCTGGTGCTCTGTTGCACTGCTTTTTCAGCATCCGTCGCACCTGTTTGGTATCATGGCGACTTGCTGTTTGGTGATGCAGGAGGAGCTGATAACAGATTGCTTTTAATCCCATCTCGAGTAGCTGCGGAGTTCTCCCTCGATAGCAAAACTACTCATATGCCCCGGCATGTCCTGTGTGAGCTGCATGCATCCTGCTTCTTTATCGCAAGATAAACATGTTCACAAACTCAGAAAAAGAGAGTTTTATTTCATTCTGTTGGTTTTAAATCAAACAATCCTCGCTTACGTCACCGTCAGGAGTAATGAGTAGTACATTAAATGATACACGCGGTAATTAATACTGTAAAATATCGTGTTCTCACGGCAAAAGCAAGATGGGGATATTAACACGGGGCCAGGATTTAAACGCTGAACAATTGACGGATTTAATAGCTCTTTGTTTTTTGTTAATTAAAACGAGATGAGAAGAGATGAGAAAAGCAAAGAAGAAGAAAAAAAAAGAATAAAAGAGGTCTTCATAGAGAACTCCTTGTGGAGCACTTCACTGTGTGAAATAGAGAGTAAAGGCTAGGAGCGCAGATATTGGTTTATCTATAAAACACAGCAGACACACACACACATGCACACACATGCACACACATCCAAGAGTGAGAGAGAAGGCCACCATCGCCACAGAAACTCAGCACTATTTCACCAAACCAATTATCCACAGAGCCATAGCTCAAACTGATATAGTACATTTTAAAAAGAAATACACAAACACACACAGACACAGACACTCCTGTATGTTCATACGCTCC
This sequence comes from Neostethus bicornis, assembly GCA_902685375.1. Classification (NCBI taxonomy): domain Eukaryota; kingdom Metazoa; phylum Chordata; class Actinopteri; order Atheriniformes; family Phallostethidae; genus Neostethus; species Neostethus bicornis. The sequence continues at coordinate 7,854,447 of LR738542.1, read as the reverse complement.
AAACACACACACCTCTACACACTTGCACAGCACAAGCCCATATCTCAGTCTGATTTGTTCTGATACTGCAGGTCCAGTGGGTGGCTCTCAATCTGCTGACAGAGACACACAAACACCAATTTTACTGCCTTAAGACAACTTCCTGTCCTCCTCGGAGCAAACAAAGATGGAGCGTGTGGCGGGAGAGGAAGAGATTAATGGTCAAAAATGGCAGAAAAAATTGGACATGAAAAATGTTAAAAGAGAAGAAAATGGGAAAGGTTTGTGGGTGATGGCTCAAAATGATGTCACAAGAGGTCAGGAAGCTGTATGAATGATCGGAAACGGAGAGCTTATGTGTTATTTTTAGGCTAAACAATGGTCAACCGTGGATGTTAAAAATACACGGCCAGAAACTGAAAAAAAAAAATCTTCCTGAGTTAACGTTCTTCCAATGTCTTAGTTACAGACAATAATCTATTTATACATCAGTACTTTGGTATCAGTACTCTAGTAAACCTAAAAACTCTGAATCCCAGGTTGACGTTCTTTTGTCCAGAAAGAGTTCATAAGAAATTCCAAAGGGTCCGTGTATGACCAAGCATAGTTCTTTTGACTGCTTTGTTACTTCAGGAGAAGAGTTTTATATTTAAAACTTTTACCAGTCAAACTAATGCCAACATTTTTACCAGGGAGAACCAAATAAAAATGTCTGCCTCGAGACCATCAAAATCGGTCTAATAAGCATCAATGGAACTTTTTGAAACTGCAGTATCCAGATTGGTATCACCATGACCCTCTCGCAGGTTTGTAACGTCATCATGTTGAGATCTGTTGACTGAACATGATGCGCTAGAAGTGCGCATCATGAGTGCGCTAGAAGTTAGCAAACATCATCTGCAGCAAACTGCGAGAATACATTTTGTTTTGATGAAAGAAATAAAGTTGGCGACCAATTTACTGTTGTTGCTTTTTGAAATGCATACTTGAAAAAGCCGAACATTGAAAAAAATGTTGGCGATAAGCATTGGTGAGGAGCAAGGAATAGAGAGGGGAGTCAAAGCCGGTTTGACTCCCTCTGAGCCGGTCCGTACATAGAGAAGATACCTCAGCCCCAGTCACTCCCACCATTGGAACCATCAGTGACGTGCGGTCAGGTAAGGCATTGGAGGCACTGGCCTCACTACCCCCCAAAGTCTGATATTCTCTATTGTTATGTGTTAAAAATGCATTTGGAGTATGGCTACACATTTCTGCCATTTTATTGAGTAAAAATAGCCAAATTTGATTTTTTTTTCCGATCAAATCCAGTTTAGAAACCCCAAGGGAGGCAGAGACGAGCTGTGCCTACCTTCTGACTGCATGATTCAATACAAACTGGCTGGCTTGATGCGTGCTAGTTTCTGTTCCTCAGTAAATCACCAGTATGAACTTTACAGAATTGTTTATGAAACACCACAACTTTCTGCAGTCTATGTAATGTAGTATGTGTTAGAAAACTACTGATGCTGATCGCACAAAAAAAGCGCATCAAAAAATCAGCTGGGAGGCAGGTACTGTATGTACTCTACTTCCACTCAAGGGTGTGCGCTAACTGGCAGCTCCTTTCTTTGTTTTAGCGAGAAAGAACTTGTCAGTTCTTTTGTTTACAAAATCTCCATTAAAACAGAGCGACTCTTAAACAAAGACAAAATAAAGACAACTTCTACAATTTAGTCATAAAACTTTTCGGCAGATGATCAAAATAAAATCAATTGCAATTGCAAATGTAACTCTTGAAGAGTCAGTGACATGAACCTCACCGCATGTCACTGGGCGCCATCATGGCTGCCTGCTACGGTGCAATGCTGCAAATAGTAATTTCCCAATTTGAGGAATACTGTATCTATAGTACATTAAAGTAAAAAATATATTTAAGCAATTAATAATCAAAAGTTTCAGTGAATGCAATATAGATTTTTTCCCATAACATAATAAGTAATATATATTTAAATATTTATTTTCATTGTTTTATATTTCATGTGTTTTGTGTTATTGCTGTGAAGTATCCTTGACTTTTTTTAAAGATACTTTTAAATAAAAGGAATTACTATTAAAAATTAAACTCCTTAGCTGTTTTTCATTACAGTGGTGGTTGTAGTAGAAGCACTGCTCACTGCTCATTGACGAGTTGTGTGTATGCCTTTGACTGACCTTTTTGTCACAATACCGCTCTTTTCTGGCACTTTCCATCTCCGGCTTGCCCAACCCTTTGCCCTAGTTACTCACACCTAATGTTGGACTCGCCCCTGCGTATGACTTCTTTTTTTCAAAGCAGGAATCAAAGACAGGCAGACACGCCTACCTACAACTCCTACCTGCCAAGGATTCATGCTTTCCTAGGATACAAGCCTGCCCAGCTCCACGTGCCCACTTCTCTTCCCTCGCCCCTTCTCTACTCAATAAACTAGCAACAACTGGTAATGCATTTTGGTTCTATCTCCACACCATGCCCACCACATGACAGTTTATGCATAACGAGATAGTTTAATGGACATAAAACTGTTATTAAGCCATAGATTGATTCAGTCAGAGTACTACTGATGGCATAGGTGTGAAATGCTTGGTCCATCACTGGTTAAACACATCATATACACAGAGATTTTGCAATAACCAGAGGCAGAAATCTCTACCTTACAGATCTAAGGTCCTGCTGAGCTTCCCAGGAGTGTTTTCATAGCTCCATTTTTCATACCTTTTCCCCTTTAACATCTAGCCTGAAGCAGTGTTGGTTAGTCTCACTGGAGAGTCTTTATCCAGCTGTGAGGGGTGTTTCCCTCGGCCTCCAGACTGACTTGGAGTAAGTAGCATGATCAGCAACTCCCTATTAAGGCCTTTCATTTTCCTTACAAAGCAGAGAAGCTGGGGAATTTCCGCTGAATACATTTCTTTTGCATATAACCTCGATCCCCAGGCAACATGAACCAATTTTTCCAACAAAAGAAACAGGGGACCTGACCTCAGTACTTTTATAATTTAAAAAATAAAGACATTTGAAATAAATTAGTCTAAAAAATTAGAGGCAAATATAGCCAATTTAAATTTTGGGATTTTATTGGAGACTTTTTTCTTTTACAGTAACGGAGCTGGAAACCTGTTAAACAACGAAAGTCAAAATTATTTAAACACGTCTTTGTGCGTCATAAACAGGGGCGGGTCCAGGATTTTCTAAAGCGGGGGGTGAGGTCGTTGACAAAGCCAGTACAGGGGGGCCTCTATAATGTCGCCCCTCTAGAACATTTTGAAAAATAAGAGTCATTTTTCTGCATTTTGGTGGCCCGTGATCCTGCACGGGGATAAGCTTGACTAGTCCCCTTTCATTTCTTCTTTTCCTTTTTTTTTTTGTGAACCATAAAAGGGTCTACCACTGCCGCTTCCTGGATCCACCCCTTATAAATATAAGATTCCAAAGACAACAAATACATTTTCTTTTTTATTCAATTCAGTCTTTCAAAATGTTGTTTTACAACAATTCATTTTGCACTGAAATGGGGAATAAAGTAAAAATTTGACCAGATTAGTTTTAAAAATCAAAAGAACTTTTTGTCCCACTTAAATTTTAATCCAATTTCTTATTTCTGCATCAAATTATGTTCAAGTGCGTGACAAAAAGTCATTTTCTGTCAGATCGAGTGATGAATGCAATATCTCCAAAAACATATAACGGAATTTCAATCAAACCTCTCCCACTTTCTCAACACCAACCACAGAGGAACTGATCGGGTTTTCCGGATTATGCGACCAAAGAATACAGACAAAAGGTCAAGATCACAACATTTTAAATCCTCACACATTCACTGTTAATAACGTCTATTAAACAGGGCAGACGAAGGCTTTTTGTTTGTTGTCTTTAAATCTACTTATTATTGTTTTATTTTTTGTACAAAGAAACAAATAAAAGCCGATCTTCTTCTTATTTCACATTGATTAAAGAGATGATTTTGCTTTATTTGACTTATTCATCAAAATAAAAGTTTGATCTCAGAAAATAATTTTCATCTTTTTTTTCCAATTTATTTTCTTTTGTAACTTTTTTTTTTTTTTACCATTCAAAGATATTTTCCAGCAGCTTCCGATTATAAAGATACAATAACACAATAAAGCCTGTCAAAACGAGGCTTGTCATTGTGCTGAGAGGATGCAGGAATAAATGGATGTCATTTCTGATGCGGCGACAAGACGTCAACAAAGAAAAGTGGAGTTCTGGGACTGATTAGAAAATTGATATAGCTGTCTCTTCATATTGTTTACTGAGGAACCAAATATGGCAGAAAAGCATGCAATGATCATTTCGGTGTCAGCCGTGATTGCCTCTATTGTCAATAAAGAAACAGTTGTGCACACTTGCAAAAAGCCAGATTGACAACTAAATGAATAAGAAGAGGATTGAAAATCGGAGGAGGATTGACGGCATTTACTAACATTACCAACTGATAAAGGTTTTAAAAAAACGCTTCACAAACACTGACAAATTATTATTTGCTCAGGTTAAAATGCAAACATGATTTTTTTTCCCGAAAACTAAGGCTTTTTCTACACGTAGCCCTGAACATTCCTCTCTTTTCTGGATTTTAGCCTGATCCTAAACACCTGTGGTCATTAGCGTAATGCTAATCATCTGTGCATCGTTAGGCTGATGCCTATTTAAAGGCAGTTTTCTCTGACTTTCTTGTTGGGTCATCATCATCTCTCCCAGCCAGATCTTCCTGGCTGCCTGACCAAGGCCCCGTCCACACTTAGCCGGGTATTTTTGAAAACACATATCTGCTGTCCTCCGTTTTAGGAAAACGCTCGTGTCCATACGTAACCGTTTTCAAAATATCCGCGTCAAATATGCTTCTGAATGCGATTATGAGCATGCCAGACCAGTAGTCGGCAGTATTGATGTAAACATAAGTTCTGAGCTATCCAATCAGAGCACCTCTGTCATCATTTCCGCAAAACCTGAAACATGGCGCCAGGCATCTTGTTTGTGTGGAACGACAAGGAGGTGGAATTGCTTTTAAAAGTCGTCATTGACTATAAAGTTGATTGGGTCCACGCTGCCTAAAGCTTGTTTGCGATCCAAACAAGGACGCACACGAATGAAGTATGTGCATTACTTGTCGCAGGTAGTGACGCATAAAAACGCAAATCTCCGTTTTCGCACATCCACATGCAAATGCAAAGACGGAGTTTTAAAAAATCTCCACTTTGGCTGGAGTTTTAAAAAGCACCGGTCTTGAGTATAAAAAAACTCTGTTTTTGTGTGGACGGCAGTCCAAAACGGATAAAAATATATGCGTTTTCAAAAATACCCGGCTACGTGTGGACGGGACCTAAACCTCCGTCTAAATAAAGAAGCCTATAAATATTAAAATGAGTAAGATTAACAAGTTAGGTTAAAAAAAAAAAAAGGTTGAAGCATCCCAGTCAGAAACATGAGCACGTAGAGAGAGGTTACACACCCCACATTGCAGAATTGATTTTCTGTTTAGGAGCACACAAAACAATCAGTACACAATTTACCATTCAGCTGACACTTATTTGTACAGAGAGACACCAGTTAAACACTTTAAAGGAAAAAAAAAAAAGTGGCAGCTCTTCAAACACAGCCCATTTTCATTCAGCTGCTGCACAATTTAATTATTCATCATTTAAATTCCAATCAGCTAATATTTATTTCCATCTGATGTGCACAAGTGTTTGGATTCAAGGCTTCAGCGTATGATGAGCAGGAATCCTTCAAACCAGTATTTAGTTGTGATTATAAGCCTCGCCCCGGCCAATAGAGGACAGATTATCAAAGAAGCACCCACTGCAAGCAGATGTGGAACATCTGGAATTATGACACCTTATTTCAAATTATCGAAGCAACATTCCTAAAAAAAAAAAAAAACTAAGGAAAAGGAGATTGAAAGTAGGGAATGGTAGCACGGTGGCCTCACAGCAAGAAGGTCAGAGGTTCGAGTCCAGTAATGGGGGCGAGGCTTGAATCACTGTCCTTTCTGTGTAGAGTTTGCATGTTCTTCCTGTGTGCATGTGGGTTTTCTGTGGATGCTCCGGTTTCCTCCCACCCTCCTGAAACATGCACACTCAGTCGATTGGCCACTATAAAATTGCCCCTGAGAATGTGTGGATAGTTGTCTGTGGGTGTGGCCCCGTGACAGACTGGCGACCTGTTTGGGGAGTACCCAACCTCGCGCCTTGAATCAGCTGGGATAGGCTCCGGCACTCCCGGAATGTAGACAGGAATAGATGCTCCATAAAATGAATGAATGATAGCAAAATATAGCCTAATAGCCATTTTTGAAGATTTATTTACCCCCCAAAAAATTGATAATGAATTGGTACCAGTAGAAGCTGGAGCCTGTCCCAGCTGATTACAGGTGAGAGGCAGGATACACCCTGACCAGGTTGGTTGAGAAGATAAATCAATGAACATGTACCCTCTAGAAATTATGTACCATCTTAATTTTTACATATATGAATAATCAAGCCAACTGGAGTCAAGTTTTTGCTGTATTTTTTATCCCAGCAGCACTTGCACTTCAGAGTAGTGATGCCACTTGTTTTGTTACGTTGTCTTCCACTTTTGCAGGGCCAGGTCGCCAAGGCAACAGCCAGAGACGGGAAGCCTAGACCACTTTCAACCTGGCCGCATCCTTCCACTCACCCTGAAGAAAAGACGTACCGGCCGGTTGTATCCGTAATCTTGTTTTTTTTGGTCACCAGCTATGGTGAGGGTGGGAACGATGAACGACTTGTAAGTGCAACTTGTAATACATGCTATTTTGCCGAAACTTTTTGATTATACAGTAAATCTGTTCAGGATGCCCCCAGAGCGCCTCGCTGGTGAGGTATTTCGGGCGCGTCCCAACGGGAGCAGACTGAGAGGTAGACCCTGGGCCCCAGGTGAGAGAAGTCTGGGCATCCCATCTGAGGCTGTTGCCCCCACGACCCGGCCCCGGATGAGCGGAAGATGACGAAACAAAATGTAAATCTGCCATTGAAACAACTCCCTGATAACAAATCCAAAGCCCTGTCTCAGAAAAGGGTTTTTGCTCCACCATCACTGTCAGTATTCTACAAGTGTTTGACTACGAGTGTGTCTCACTTCAGCCAAAGAAATTTTTATAATATTGTGACTCGATTGATATGAAGGGTAAATGCAGAAGGTATTGAATTTGTGCCTGTTAAAAAACAGGAATGCACTGATATGAATACGAACACTTTGAAACCGAGCATTTCTCTTTTCACCACACAAAAGATCAAATTTGACCTCATCTTGGGAACTCAAAAATCCCAAGATCAAAACTCAAAATTGAAATGATTTTCGAACGCTCCAGTGGAAATGATGACAAAAATTGTTCATGTGCAAACTTGACCTTGACAAGTGGTATTTTCTGTACCTACTCACCATGATGTTACTGTGGATGAAGCCCTTTCGGTAGCGGGCTGGTTTTAGATGAGGGTACTCCTCAGTGCTGGTAACTCGGATGTTCCACACTCGTCTCCATGCTTCATACAGCTGCAGATGAACCGGGTAGACACCAGAGTGGTGAGGAGCCACTGCGTAACCCATGTCCACTGGGATGTCGTGCTCCTGGAAGGGCAACAAGGAGGTTTGGAGTTGGCGCGGGGCGTAAAACATGAAGAACATGGAAGGTTATAGAAATAAACAGAGAAATAATGGCACATTTACAGCTTAGAGAAAGAACTTCAGTGAGACATAAACCCACGGAGCCTGCCGCGCTGACCTTGTACAGGAAGCACGTAGTGTGTGTTGTGTGTGTGTTATGGTGTCGGCCTTCGGATCGGAAATTAGAAAAAATATAGTTGTGTGAGAGCATGTATGTGTGCAGGCTCCAGGGTGGATGCTCGCTGGGTGCATCCAGAAGACTGATGGTGTTGTCCTTTGCCCTGACACACACCTACACACACTGTCAAAGCGAAGCATCAGCAGTCGGGGGAAGAGGGAGTGAGGCGTGTGTGTATGTGTGACAGTGTGTGTGTGTACTAGGCTAGTGATCACACTTTATGTTCAGCCTCACCTTCAATGGCATCACCCAGTCATTCTGGATGTATTGTATGAGCAGAAATGCCATCCAGAACGCTCGTACAAATCATTTCTATTTACTCATATCCCAAGTTAAACCAAAATAAAGTACAGCCGTGCAACCTTGTGAACTTCAAATTACCCAGTAGTCATTAAATAATGCTCAGATGGGCCAGTCCAAACTATGGCACAGATATCTGGGATCCTGCCGTAAGGGCCTAAAAGAGGGGTGGGCAAATTTTTTGATTCGCGGGCCACATTGGGTTCTAACATTTGACCAAGAGGCCGGAATATGAGCAGAGAGATGGCATGCTTTGGTAAACAATTGTACTATTTATGGAAAGCCATTGGGGCCACTACATGCACGTAATATAGCGCGCTAATGTTAAAATCAAGTGCCCTAGCGCTTAAAAAAACGTGCATCTAGCGCGCTAGGTTTAAAATGTGGGTTTGAAATATCTTGACAATCTATTTTAACAACATGCGCATCACAGAAACACACAAATTTTAATGGGAGCAGTGTTGTTGTTTTTGCAACAAAGCCAACAAATCTAGAGTCCGCCATATAATGATGAAACATCAGAATTGCAAGGAAAATAAAACTTTAACAGGGTTTATTTATTTTTATTTTTTTTAGGGCCGGATTAAAACTTAACGGGCTGCATGTGGCCCGTGGGCCGTAGTTTGCCCATGGCTGGTCAAAACGCATCATTGTGGAATCTACTCTGACCACTTCTTCAATTCCAAATTAATACACAAATTGAATTTAAGCATCTTGCTTTGGTTTGTCTGGATTGTTTTGTATCTCAGGCTTTTTAAATTCTGAAATCAGATTTTTTTTGTGATACTCTGTATGAGTTGAGCCCAATAATTGGAAAAACTCCAAAAGGCTGTTGCACATTATTAGGCAGATCAATGTTTCGAGTAATTTGAGAAATAAATTGTTTCTGCTGCTGGAAAGCAGAAAATAGAAGTATGGACATATTCCTTATTTTATCAAAATGGGAAACAAGCTTATGTGCAGCTGCGAAAATGACATCACAAAGCAGCAACCAGGAAGTGTAGAGGATCCTCCAGATGCTTGCAGGTCTGCAAAATCCTTTACAGAAAAATCTTATCAGTAGAATAATTTGGAACTCAGTGTAATTCTTCCATAGATAAGGTTTGTGCACATTATGATGTACATTAGGCTCAAAACAAAAAACACCTCACTGGTACTAAATAAGTTCTAAATTTAAACAATTTCTTGTTGAGCATAAAATTCACAGCTTGGTCTGTGCATTACTTTATTATCAGGCCAATCACCAGTTACAAAGCGCTCAAGATGTTTAACTACTTTGCAGGCATCAAAACCCTGATAACACTTTTGTTGAAATAAAAAAAACATAAAATAAATGATATTAAACTCTTCCCACCTAAAGAGAACCCATAAAAGTTCAAGAAACTAAGATGGAAGTCAATTGTCTCGTGTCAATTTTTGAATGTTAGTCTAATTGCCAGTTTTCGTCAACCTAGCAACAAATCCTGGTTAAGATATGATTTCAAAGTGAAAACACATTCAGTATATAGCATGTGAACCGCAAAGAACTGCAGAGGTAGTCCATTTGTTCCACCAGAGCGTTGCACCCTGAAGGCCGCTATTGAAGGTCAGGGGCCAGAAAGCAACAGTTAAATTAAAAGGAAACAGAGATGAAAGCACGCAGGTGCTCAGGTTTGATTCCTCATGTCTGTCTGGCTAAAGTCCTCTAACTGGACTACAAAGTGAATCTGGTGGGCATTAGATGAGAAACTGGGACATTCTGACAAAAATTTGGAGAAACTACAACATGCTTCCACAGAGATGCTCTGCAGATGTTTTGGGAGGTTTGGGACAACTTTTCAACCCCAAGCAGCTACACAGCATCCTAAACAGAAGCAGCTTCTTCCCTGCAGCTGTTAAAATGCTTGTTACTGAATAAAATACTTATCTCATTTAACTCAGTGCTAATATCCAACCAGCACTTGTAAATGTAGTGACATGACAAATAAAACCTTTAGACCTTTTCAGGTGTCAAGGGTACAACTAAATGACCACCATGTTTGCTGTAAAACAAACATCAAGCTTAAAGTTTTTTATTTTATTTGAAAAATATATTAAACAATAGTGTCATGGTCCTCGATTCTCTTTTCTGTAAAACCATGACTAATCAATTAACAGATTACTCTTTTTTTCCCTCCTTATTCGAAACGAGAACGATTTTTCGTTAGATTGTTTTATTCCACTGAAGAAAGACCTTGGACTGCGAGCTTACCCGAGCTCAGCAGGATGAGGGACCATTGGTAAAGCTCAGCAGGATGAGGAACCAGAAGTAGAGCTCAGCAGGATGAGGCAACAGAGGTAGAACTCAGAAGGATAAGGAACGCGAGATGAAGCTCAGCAAGACGGGAGACCACAGACAAATCTCAGCAAGATGAGGGACCATAGATAGAACTCAGTAGGATAAGGGACCGGAGGTAGAACTCAGTAGGATAAGGGACCAGAGGTAGAGCTCAGCAGGATGAGGGACCACAGAAGGAGCTCAGCAGGATGTGGGACCAGAGGTAGAGCTCAGCAGGATGAGGGACCACAGCTAGAGCACAGCAGGATGAGGGGCCAGAGATAGAGCACAGCAGGATGAGGGACCAGAGATAGAGCTCAGCAGGATGAGGGACCAGAGATAGAGCTCAGTAGGATAAGGGACCAGAGGTAGAGCTCAGCAGGATGAGGGACCAGAGATAGAGCATAGCAGGATGATGGACCAGAGGTAGGGCTCATCAGGATGAGGGACCAGAGATAGAGCTCAGCAGGATGAGGGACCAGAGGTAGAGCTCAGCAGGATGAGAGACCAGAGATAGAGATCAGCAGGATGAGGGACCAGAGAAAGAGCTCAGCAGGATGAGGGACCAAAGGTAAGGCTCAGCAATCTTAAACAGAAGCAGCTCCTTCCCTGCAGCTGTTAAAATGCTTGTTACTAAATAAAATATTTATCTCATTTAACTCAGTACTAATTTCTAACCAGTACTTGTAAATCTAGTGATATGACAAATAAAACCTTAGACTTTTACAGGTGTCAGGGGCATAAATAAATGACCACCATGTTTGCTGTAAAACAAACATCAAGCTTGAAGCTTTTTATTTTAATTGAAAAATATATTAAACAATAGTGTCATGGTCCTTGATTCGCTTTTCTGTAAAACCATGACTAATCAATTAACAGATTACTCTTTTTTTCCCTCCTTATTCGAAACGAAAACGATTTTTCATTAGATTGTTTTATTCCACTGGAGGAAGACCTTGGACTGCAGCGAGCTTATCCGACACCGTGGAGAAGGCAAGTAAACTGAACACGTCGCAGTTTTACAAATCAGCAGAAATGCACCATTAAAAGTTCTGTTAGTCTTTTTGACAAAAGCACATTGGTGTCCTTTTTTGTTGGTTTGTGTTTGTGCAGCACGATTAAAACTAAACCCCTAATTGCTATATTTTTTTCTCTGATACTGCATTATTAATTGTCGCAGAGCTGATAAAGATATGCCGCTTCTACCCGCAAAAACTGATTACAGCACCTTTTTCTTGAAAAAAAAAAAAAAACCTACTGTAAATACTTTAAATTATTTACTATATCAAGGAAACGTTGATCATATTTTATGTCACTATCTAATGCTCAAAATTGGTCAAAATTTCATAGATGTGATGAAGGTGGTGAAGTAGTACCCAGATGCAAAGTCAGTTTTAACCTGTTAATTGCTATAGCAGGTAGGCAGAACTAGAGGTACAGCTCAACAGGATAAGGGACCAGAGGTAGACCTCAGCAAGATGAGGGACGCGATGGTAGAGCTCAGCAAGATGAGGGACGCGATGGTAGAGCTCAGCATGAGAAGGGCCCAAAGGTAGAGCTCAGCAGGATGAGGGACCAGAGGTACAGCTCAGCAAGATGAGGGACCAGAGGTAGAGCACAGCAGGATAAGGGACCAGAGGTAGAGCTCAGCACGATGAGGGACCAGAGGTAAAGCTCAGCAAGATGATGGACCAGAGGTAGAGCTCAGCAAGATGAGGGAACAGAGGTAGGAGCTCAGCAGGATGAGAGATCAGAGGTAGGAGGTCACCAGGATGAGGGACTAAAGGTAGAGCTCAGCAGGCTAGAGAACGAGAGACAAAGCTCAGCAAGACAAGAGACAACAGGTAAAACTCAGCAAGATGAGGGACCAGAGATGGAGCTCAGCAGGATAAGGGATGCGATGGTAGAGCTCAGCAGGATGAGGGACTAGAGGTAGAGATCGGCAGGATGAGGCACATGAGGTAGAGCTCAGTAAGATAAGGGACCTGAGGTAAAGCTCAGCTGGATGAGGGACCAGAGGTAGAGCTCAGCTGGATAAGGGACCAGAGGTAGAGCTCAGCTGGATAAGGGACCAGAGGTAGATCTCAACAGGGTGACAGACAAGAGGTAGAGCTCAGCAGGATGAGGGACCAAAGGTAGATCTCAGCAGGGTGACAGACCAGAGGTAGAGCTCAGCAGGATGAGGGACCAAAGGTAGAGCTCAGCAGGATGAGGGACCAAAGGTAGAGCTCAGCAGGATGAGGGACCAAAGGTAAAGCTCAGCAGGATGTGGGACTGGAGGGACTGGACGTAAAGCTTAGCAAGAAGAGAGACCGGAGATAGAGCTCAGCAGGATGAGGGTAGAGGTAGAGCTCAGCTGGATAAGGGACCAGAGGTAGATCTCAACAGGGTGACAGACAAGAGGTAGAGCTCAGCAGGATGAGGGACCAAAGGTAGATCTCAGCAGGGTGACAGACCAGAGGTAGAGCTCAGCAGGATAAGGGACCAAAGGTAGAGCTCAGCAGGATGAGGGACCAAAGGTAGAGCTCAGCAGGATGTGGGACCAGAGGTAAAGCTCAGCAGGATGTGGGACTGGAGGTAAAGCTTAGCAAGAAGAGAGACCAGAGATAGAGCTCAGCAGGATGAGGGACCAAATGTAGAACTCAGCAGGATGTGGGACCAGAGCTAAAGCTCTGCACGATGAGGGACCAGATATAGAGCTCAGCAGGATGAGGGACCAGAGGTAGAGCTCAGCAGGATGAGGGCCCAAATGTGGAAGGGCACCATCATGGCTCCAATAGGAGTGATTGACTGCTGGAGACCTCAGGCAATTGAGACCAGGTGGGCAGAATGACGGAAAAGGGCACGATTCAGAGGGAGAAAGGAGGATCATGACCAAATAGGGTGTAACTGAGCATGGATCTGAATATAAATTGATGTGTTCATTAAAAATTAATCCGGTATTTAGCCACTGCACCCTCTCCATAAGCGCTGTGCAGTCTTTCTTTTACACCTTCAATTTTCACAATTTTTTGCGTAATTTTGATAACCGAGGAACGGCATCTGAACAAGTCTGATTACATGCAACATAACAACAGAGAAAAGAGAACAGAGCAAGAGAACTGGTAGCTGTGTATCCATCTCACCAGAGCAAACTCCTTGTTGAGGACCATCTGCTCCAGCAGCGAGGACTCGTTGTGGAAGAGGTGAGGCTGCATGTGGCTCCACATGTGAGGAAACCACCAAAACTCATCAACATACTTCAGCAGTAGATCGTCTCCCTCGTCTTCCTCTGGCGTTCCTACACACACACATTAAAGTTTACACACACTAAGGACATAAATAGATATGATTTGAGAAATGTTCAAATTGCTGTTTTGCATAATTTCCCAAAACGAAGCCATGTGATTAAATCTATTCCAGATGACGCGTTCATAGATGTTATTTTTATCACACATTTCTTTCAATCCAATCATCTTCATTTTCACATCTTTTTTATCTTCTGAATCTTCGAGCTTTTGTCAGTCTGCACATTTAGAGACTTAAATGGGAAAATCAATATATCCTGTCCTTGGTGTCGCAGCAAAAAAAAAAGAACTATTAGTTATTTTATATATTTCTGTTTGGAAGAATTAAAACTTTATTTTCTTTACAATTGTCATATTTTTTTTAAAGTGTCTTTAAAAATGTATTGTGTGTTTTATGACTTTATTTTACAGTTTTGATAGCATTAATTTAGTAAATAGTGAGATTTACTGCAGATTAAACAATCATTTGCATATAGAATTAATTTGCATAAAAAGTATGTTTATTCAAAAACAAAAACTTATGAAGGAGTTTGCATGTTCTCCTTGTGTATGCATGGGTTTTTTTCGGGTTCTCGCTTGCCTCCCACCCTCTTAAACCTTGCTAGGTTGATTGTTTGCTACATTATTGCCCCTAGGAATAAATGTGTGTGTATTTTTGTATGTGTGTGGCCCTGCAACAGACTGGTGACCTGTTCGTGGTGTACCTTGCCCCTCGCCTCAAATTAGCCGGCATGGGCTCCGGGGCCCATTATGGCCCCATGAGGGATAGACGGCTAAGAAGGTGACTGACTGACAAAAACCCACGACATTTTAGATTTTAATGGATAGATAGATATAAACTTTATTAATCTCTCACAGGAAAAATTCTGGTGTCCAGCAGTAACAGAAATCACAAAAGCTGTTCATACAAAATAAATAAAAACAACATACAGTACATACAATAATAAAATAGGATGAATGACCTAAAGCACTCAGTCCTGCAGCGCAGTGAGAGGAACCTGTTACTCCGGGTCATCTTCTGGGTTGTGATTACGAGGGACGGGGGTTATTCAGGATACCCTGCATTAGAGCCCTCACCCTCCCCTCCAAAACAGCTCCCACAGAGCCATATTGCATATTAAAGCAATATTAAAGCACATCGTGTTTATTGTTTATTTTCTATTCCTTTGCACAGATTGACAACTACTTTCTCTAAAACCAAAGAAGAAGAACTCACCGGTGTGATAGAACTTTCCAGAAAACCCCAGATTAAAGGTGAAGTTTTGGATGAAAGATCTCAGTTGTCTCTGGGTGTCAAGAAGAGCCTAAAAAGATAGAAATACAGACAAACAAATAGAACAATCATTAGAAAAAGAATGATTATTAGACAATTGGCCTGCATACGGCTACATGACGCTAATAAACACAGAAAAATTAACTCGTCACTTGTTGGTTTTAAGACTTAACGGATGAAAAATAAAATGCTTAATGAGTAAAAACTCCGAAGCAGAATCATTAGATTAGATTTAGAGGGGAGACAGTGGCTCAGTGGTTAGAGCGTTTGCCTGCGAACCGGTAGTCAACCGGGAGTTCTCGGATTCGCATTCCATTGAGTGCACATCTAGGGTCCTTGGAGAAGACACCTAACCCCTCGTTTCTCCCACTATTGGCACCGTCATAGGTGGCAGCCTGCTGCGGTGAAATGCAAACATACACTTCCCAGTGAGGGATGACCAAGGTATATAAAAAAAAAATATATATACTGCTGCTTTTTGCGGTTCAAAATAACACAGAACAAGTTCAACAAGAGCTGAAAATCGTCTCTGATCAAGTTTGATCGGAGACTCATGAGATATGATGTCTATACATGTCCATATTTGGACACTGGTTGCACCGGGTATGTGCACGAGTAATGTGCACCTATATGGAAGGTTAAAAGGATAAAATATCGCTCTAAAACAGGCACATTAGCAATTAATAGAATGTTTTTTACCCCTGTTAAAAAGTTTTTTTTATTACTAACAAGCCCATTTTAGAACGATATTTGACCGTTTTGGCCTTCCATGCACTTTTGCCGATGTCCCGATGTATCGTGATGATGTCATCAGAGACTCCCCCCTCTCAGCCGACAATGCCAGCTGTCACCAGCTTTCTTCGTGTTCCTTGTGAACATCCTCACAGCTCCTCCATCTCTGGTTTCAGTCCTTGCTAAGGATTTTTTTTTCACTCATTTAATGACTTCATTAGTTTGCTGGCCTTTAAACAAAGACTCCGTAATGAGTGTTAACTAAAGAGAGCTGTACACTGCACGCACACACACTGACGGTAATGCAAGTTAATGAAGGTCAGTGCATTAGTAGCCTCTGGAGGGTGGACCAATAACCCCCTATCCACCCACCAACCGGTACAAACACACACACATCCACACACATGTCCTCCATCCATTCCCAACACTACTCAGTGAAACTCTGAGCCCATCCTCCGTCCCTCCTCCATCCCATCCTCTTTCTCTCTGGTTCTCCTTCGTCTTTCTGAGAACCTGCAGTCACCTCCCCCCTTCTCGCATTTGTCTTCCACGCCTCCATCTCTCCCCCGCTTGCTCCGTGAAAATGTCACATTCTCAGGAGACAGGGCTGTACTAATTTGAAAGGAAGGCTGAAGCAGCAGAGAAGAAAGATCGCTCGCACACTTCCGCACCGTCTTCTTGCCGTCGTTGCAATTCTCACTCCCACAGATGTTTTTGTTTATTAATAAAGCCCTTACTTTCCTTTTTAGAATCCAGTCAGCTGGATTATAGTGCTGTGCTAAAAAAACCACACCCCCACTACAAATCTTTGTCACGTCGGCTTTAAATCAACCACCAGGAGCCTTGTCCTCCTTTAGGATACCTGCGAGGCTGGAGGCAAAGCGAAGACCTGCTCCCCCACCAAACCAACAAATCCACAGCCAGATGCTGAAGTGTCTTCATTAGCTTTAATCTAATGCTGCTGGAGATGGCTGCATGCTGACAGATGTGCACAATTCTCTAATCTGATCCCATGTCTCTTCTGCCGTGACATCCCCTAAATCTTACAGACGTGCACACGGAGAGCCAAATATGAGGATACAAAGACTTAAGAAGGAAATTAAGTTTGGAGTTGAGTGCTTTGCATTGTAACTCAATATGTGCTCCCTGATGCATTTGGCTGGGATGCATTATTAACGTGTGTGTTAGCGTTAGTCTGCATCGAGGTGTGGCCTACATTACTCGGAATGTCTTATATGTACGTTTAAAACAAAGCAACATTGTTGTTTTTATCTGTTTGAGATTTTTTTTTTACTAAAAGCAAACAGAGCATGACAGCAGCTGTTTTGTTTTTGTTCTTTTTTTTAACAAGCTGATGTTTTAAAAACTGGAAGTTTTTATTGTCTGGAATGTTGACAAGGATTACAGTTAATCTTGAACATAAGTTTCTAAATATCAAGATGCAGATGTAGCAGAACGCCATTTTTCAAGGGTTGTCATTAGACGCCACATTTTACTGCAATTTTATAGGTAACACAACATTTTTAAATTTGGTTTTTATCATGTTTCGTTTCGTCCTGTGAACTGCTAATGGGGTACTGGTGGTGGACGAGCCTATCCCGGCTGATTTCAGGTGAGACGCAGGGTACACCCCAAACAGGTCACTTGTCTATCGCAGGGCCACACACACACACATTCATTCCTAGGAGCAAATTCATAGCAGCCAATTAACGTAACATGTTGTGATGTGGAAGGAAGAGGACCCAAATGCAGGACAACAAAATAGGATTTATTTAACCAAAAGTCCAGTAATGCAAAGGACACAGGATTAACTCAGGATCAAAAGTTCAAATAATATAACAGAGTTCAAAGATACAACTTATCGTCATGTAGCCAGGACGGAAGACCTGGCTGGAAGGGATGGTAATGATGACCCTACAGAGACGTCGGGAGGGATTGCCTTTAAATAGGCACCAGGATCCTCAGGTGTGTGTCATCCGACTAATCACCCTCAGGTGTCCCCAATCAAGGAGGTGAAGGAAGGGCCAGAGCTCCCTCTGGTGGCAGAGGAGGGGATCATGACATAACATATATGTTTTTGGTGAGTGGGAGGAAACCGGAGTACCCAGAGAAAACCCACACATGTTGGTCATTTTTGGGGCACTCATAACCGAACAGAAATGACCTCTAAACTTTACAACTTCTACTAAAAAAAATTAATGATTGAAACTCTATTATTTCTTATTTATATATTTAAGTTTTTAGGTTTACTAAGTTTAAGTATTTGGAGATTTTGTTCAAAACTGAGGGTGAGCGGAGAGGAAAAACGACAGTGCAACCTCCACAATAATTAGGATGCTGCATTGATACATCATGGTCAAAAAAAAAAACGGACCCAAAAAGCCACTTAATCAACAACACGTGTGTTTTTACTCTGTTATATTTACCAGCTGGATAAATATCAACTTCATTGACTTTGTTGTGGATTTTACATTCAATTTGATTTGATTTCAAGCCCAAAATCTCAGAATTTGTGTCTCAACGGGCTTCACTTTGCAGATTCAGAAAGACAAAAAACAAGAAAAAGAGGAATGTATAAACACAAATACACAGCAAGAAAACTAACTAACAAATGCTAACTAAACAAGACTAGCACATTCTTGACCTTAGACCCTCCTTCACGGTGAAGAAAAACTCCTAAAAAACTTATCAGTGGGGAAAAATGAGAAACCTCGTGGGGATCCACATGAAAGAGAGATCCCTCCCCCACATCATGTATCATCCCAGTCGCAGAGAGAAACATTACGATGTCTACAATCTTCTCTGCACAAAATGAGCAATATAAAATGTTACGTTGAAAATTTGAATTTACTAATGTTATCACGACGATCCAAGTTCTGTGTTTAGTTTTTACCAGCGTGAATTTGATGTTATAGCTTTTAAGTTAAAACATACGTGGACCCTAGGATGGCAAACCAGCTTTAACAGAGCACAAATAAACAGCTAGAAAACCCTTATTGTTAACAGGATTAGATTTATTAGACGGCCTCAATGTCGGCCAAATTATGAGAGTTAATAAATGAAACATTACAGATATTATTCCAAATGTAAAAGATAACGATCACAGAACACCTCGGCATTAGAACAAATTACCAGAGCTCATGAGGTAAAACTAATCCCTGCAAACACGGCTTAAAATTACATTTTTTTTTCCTCCAGAAGAAGCTACTTTTTTTCTGATTGGAAAAAAAGCCAAAAAAAAAAAGAAAAAATAGAGTCCCATCTGCACCTGCAGCACCGATTAAACCAGATAAACTTCCAATTATGGCCCTTTAAATCTCCACTAAGTCCTTCTCATCCCAGATGACTGATCAGAAACATTAATCCTATAAGATAAAATATACCACATATTTCATAAGATTTTAGTTGACATGCATGGATATTTTATAATCATCTAATCAGGACGATGCAAAAAAAAAAAAAAAGAAAAAAACAGCAGAGTCAGAATCTAATCTTAAGAGAAATTTTTAAAAACTGGCTTCCTGTTTAGAAATGTTTCCCAAATCCTCAAACAAACAGTTAATCTCCAAGTGAGGATTTAAGGAACAATGAAGTTCCCTCCTGGTGTTTGAGAAGGGGGGAAAAAAACAGCCAAATGGAGAGCATGGATGGCTTTGAACAACAGCGAGCCAATCTCCTGCTTTTATTCTGGACTTAAAACAGAGACTAATCTTAACATGGCCCAGAAGAGCCACTTTAAAAGCAGGAAGGAGACGTTTGGATTTGCAGAAGGTAAGACTGAGCAGCACCCGGGGAGATTCTGACAATGGCAGTGATGAGGGGAAACACACACACTGGGATTAGCAGCACAACATTTCTCCTCCAATCCCTTTTACTTTTCCACCGGTGTGTGTTTGTGTGTCGTATGCATGCATGTGTGGTAAGCTCCGGAAAAGGTGCCAAATAGATGTTGGGGTTCAAACAGACAGGCATCTGGACAGCTGGCATTCACCGCCTTTCAAACCTCCTTTCTACCAACCAGCTCTTTACCATATCCTCATTCTGTCATCCACTTTTCCTGCACTCCTTCATTTTTCATGCCTTCTCACATCGTCCTCAGCCTGAGTTGGAGGGGATCTAAAATAATAAATGTAATTATAAAATAACCTTTTCGCTAGAGGTATTTTATGCACCAGCAGATTTGAAAGCGGGAGGAAAATTGAACGCGTTAATGGGGTTTAATTCCTGAGAAAAGGCCAAATAAAGGACCTGATTCATCTAAAAAGATGTGCAATGAATCTCTGCATGAAATGAAAACATTAAATCATCAAATAATCTCAAATTGACCTTTTCACTAAATTGTTTGTGTTATTTTAAAATCTATAATTGTGTAGCGACAGGAAAGCAACAATGAGAGAATGGAACTCATGTGGGGTTTCACTTTCGTCCAAGTAATTCAGTGTTTTTCAGGCTTTTTTATGCCGAGGCATATTTTACCAGCGAGAAAAAATTATGAGGCACACCATCAACCAGCTCCGGGAGGAGCTCGGTGTCGAGCCGCTCCTCCTCCAGGTCGAGAGGAGCCAGATGGGGTGGTTCGGGCATCTGGTCAAGATGCCCCCCGAGCGCCTCGCGGGCAAGGTGTTTTGGGCACGTTCCACCGGGAGGAGACCAAGGGGCAGACACCGGACCCACTGGAGAGACTATGTCTCACAGCTGGCAGGGGAACTATTTGGGATCCTTCCAGGTGAGCTAGAGGATGCAGCCGGGGAGAGAGAGGCCTGGGCTGCCCGTTTGAGGCTGTTGCCCCCGTGACCCGACCCTGGCTCAAGCGGAAGATGACGGAACGGAACCATCAACCAGTCAGTCACCTTTTTACGAGTATTCATAATAGTGACTCCTGTCACAAACACACTCAGCTTCTGAGTCGTAGAGAGTGCCAAAACCTATTCCGGCTGTTTTGAGGCGAGGGGCAGGGTACACCCCGAACAAGTCGCCAGTCTGTTGTGGGGCCACCACCACCAACCAAAAATATTAAAAAGGACAAAGGATTACTCTATTCATCCCTCACCGGGGAAATTTGTGTGCTGCGCTCTTTACACCGCAGCAGGCTGCCACGACGACACCAATGGTGGGAGAAACGGGGGTTAGATGTCTTCTCCCAGAACCCTAGACGTGCTCTCTGTGGAATGCAAACCCCAAAACTTCTGGTCCGTGGGCAAACGCTCTAACCACTGAGCTGCCATCTTCCCCAAAACCGATTCTCTATAGCCAAGTATGTTAACAATGTATAGAAACTGGGGTAGTTTTTGGGAGGGATGGACAGCAGCATGCAACAAAAAAGCAGAGGAGTGGGTTGCTATGGTTACAGAAAACCCCCATTTCAACTGTTAAAACACAAGTAAGGGAGGAAGCGGTGGTTCAGTGGTAGAGGATTCGCCGTTGAACTGGAAGTTAATTGGGAGTTTGCGTGTACAAATCCCACTGAGTTCATGTCTAGGGTCCTTGGAGAAGACACCTAACCCCAACTGTCCCCCACCATTGGTGCCATATTTTTCAACAACGTGGTTTTCAGATTGATTCAGGGATTATTTCACATAAATAGTTTAAATTGGTCTGGGCAAGAAGATCAAGTGTTTGAGTTCCGTGTTTATACGTGGGCTTTCTCTGGGTACCCCGGTTTCCTCCATCCTCCAAAAACATGCATGTTAGGTTGACTAACTGCTACAAAATTGTCCCTAGAAATGAATGTGTGTGTAAATGGTTGTCTCCATGTAAGGCTCTGCAACAGGCTGGCGACCTGTTTGGGTGTATCCTGCCTTCCGCCTGAAACAGCCGTGATAGGCTCCAGCACCTCACATTTCTCACCCCTTCCCAAGTGGCACATCAGTAGCTATTGCATTGACACTTTTTTGTTGCTTTTGAAGCTTTTCAGAAACACTCTGCTTTTTGTGTGCTCCTCCCCTCTGTATGAGTTGGGCGGAGCTTTTCCCTTTTATTTACTCAGGATTTGTTTCAAATTTTGAAGGTAGAGCCTGTGCTTCCTAACAATGTGCAGGGTGATGTGCAATAGTCAGGCTTTCACACTTGTCTGTATTTAAGCTTAATGAATTGGTAAGATTACATAACCGTTGTCTGGTGGATGCTCCAAAATCTAAACTGTTCTATTTTATGTGCATGTGGCATATTAAGAAAATAGTTATTTTGGTTTTAAAACTCTCCATGCAGTCAATGATCTATTTAAATAAATTAATGTTTTATTCTCAGTGCATATTAATAAGAATGAGTACAACCAGTGAAGACAAATTTGAGCTATATTGCAAAAAAAAAAAAAAAAAAAAAGAAAGAAAAAGTATAAAGATCTTCCAGAACACCTTGAGGTGAAGAGTGGAATGCTGATGAAACCAGAGGAATCCAAAGAAAAAGAAGGCAAATAAAAGCTGCCAAAAACTTAGCTAGTAAAAGGAAAGTGTACACAATCGTGATGACACCGGCCGTGCTGTTTGGTCTAGAGACAGTGGCACTGAGAAAAAGACAGGAAGCAGAGATGGAGGTAGCAGAGATGAAGATGCTGAGGATCTCTCTGGGAGTGACCAGGATGGACAGGATTAAAAGTGAATATATCAGAGGAACAGCAATGAAGTTAGACAGGAATACCCACGGACAATGATGTTTGGAGATGACATTGTGATCTGTGATGAGAGGAGGGAAGATGTGAAGGTTTGTTCTGGAAAGAAGAGGAATGAAGATTAGTCAGAGTGAGACAGAGTTGTGTGTGAATGAGAGGGATCCAAATGGAAAAGTGAGGTCACAGGGAGAAGAGACAAAGAAGGTGGAAGATTTTAAGTACTTAGGATCAACTGTCCAGAGCAATGGAGAGTGTGGAAAAGAGGTGAAGAAGCGTGTGCAGACAGGCTGGAATGGATGGAGAAAGGTATCAGGCATGATGTGTGACAAAAGAGTTTCAGCTAAAATGAAAGGGAAAGTGCACAAAATCGTGGTGAGACCCGCCATGCTGTTTGGTCTAGAGACAGTGCCACTGAGGAAAAGACAGGAAACAGAGATGGAGGTAGCAGAGATGAAGATGCTGAGGATCTCTCTGGGAGTGACCAGGATGGACAGGATCAGAGGAACAGTACATGTAAGAGGTTTTGGAGATAAAGTCAAGGAGGGCAGACAGAGATGGTTTGTACATGTGCGGAGGAGAGAGACACAGTACATCAGAAGAAGGATGCTGGATTTGGAACCACCAGGAAAGAGGACTAGAGGAAGACCAAAGAGGAGGTTCATGGATACAGTGAAGGAAGACATGAAGATAGTTGGCGTGACCAAAAAGGATACAGCAGATAGGGTTAGATGGAAGAAACTGACTTGCTGTGGAAACCCCTAAAGGGAAATGCCGAAAGAAGAAGACAAAAAACTCAGCTGAATCTGGACGTTTAACGTCCAGATTCGTCTTAGGTTAGAGAAAAGTTGCTATATTTTGGCTGCATTTGCATAAAAAACCACCACTAAAACAAGTAAAAAAAACCAAAAAACCTCATGATGTAAATAACTTAAGTCAGATCCAACTTTGAACTTTCATCTTCTTTGTTCCATTTTGTTCTTTTCAAGTTAAAACAGTTTAAACATCTGGGGATGTTAGACGTTCCTCTATTCACTTGTATTTGCCTTTTTTGGGTAACTCGAGACACTTTGGCATTGATACATAGACATTAAACTCTGCTTGGCAGCCCCTAAAGGACTTTTACTTTTAGTGACTGCTGTGACAGAGTAAACCTGTTACGTTTAGTGAGGGATTGTTTAAGGCGTAGAGCCAGGCCCTCCGTTCAACTTAAGGTCGAAATTTTTGAGTAAACAAAAGCAAATTTATAACTTCACGATAATCAGGATGCTGCATCAGTCTGAGAATCAAAGCTCTCAATTTACAAGTCGATTCCACGTTCCCACCCTCATCTATGGTCACCAACTATGCATGGTGACCGAATGAACGAGATCGCGAGAACAAGATACAAGCTCCCGAAATGAGCTTCCTCTTTAGGGTGGCTGGGCTCTCACTCAAAAATAGAGTGAGGAGCTCTGCCATTCGGGTCGAGAGAAGCCAAATGGAATGATTCGGGGATCTGGTTAGGATGCCTCCGGAGTGCCTTGCTGGTGAGGTGTTTCAGTCATATCCCAACTGACCCCAAAGCCCCTCGAGAGACTATGTCTCGCAGCTGGCTTTGGAACACCTCAGGATTCTCCCGGGTGAGCTGGAGGATCCACCCAAGGGTGGGGAAGCCTAGGCTTCACGTCTGAGGCTGTTGTCCGCGCGACCAGGCCTCGGACAAGCGGAAGATGACGGAACGAAACAAGCTCTTTTTGCCAATCAAGAAAAATGAACGGTTTCCTCATTAAAACTATTTTAGAAACACCCTTTTCTACTCTAACATGTGTAGAGTAGGGGTGTAAAAGTACGCCGAGGTGTCGCCGACTTCTTTCTAATTTGTCGTTCGCATGGGTCACACATTATCTCTGGATTTTTATAATTGGTTGTTTACTCTCAAACATTTGTGTTTTACTTGTTTTGGCTGATAAATATCCATCATTTCTGCAATTTTACTGACTTTTCTGTCAAAATAACAAACAAAAATTGTTAATTTTGTGTGTTATTTCCACAAAAAAAAAAGGATATTTTCTTTGTCATTAGAGTCCTACCGAAACACCTTCTTCTAGCTTCACATATTAAAAAGGATTTCATCTCTTTTCCATGCACAACTTTGCCATTTTAAAACCATTAAAACTTAACACCTTCTCAGAGTGAAAGAAATATCCACCAGCGGATTAAAAAAGCAAAACCTTTCTGTGTATCAATTCAATCTTCTTTTTCACTCCAGTGTCTTTCCTTGGCGCTTCATTGTGCGGCTCCTACTTTATTATTTATTTAGGAACGCTTGGCAAACATGGCATGCAGATACCGAGTCGAAGCTTAGCTTGATTGACTTCATTAGCTTCAAAGATTTACTTTAAATGCATCTAGACAATAAAAACCAAACGTCTGAGCCAAAAGAATCATTCTTATAAATCAGAATAATGCTCATTTAGTTTGAGATTTTGCTTGTTTTTTCATCAAAGGATCAATAAAAATGACCTTACGGATGACAAATAAGACTTTAACTGAGACAAAAATGACTTGATTTAAATGTTCCCTGGTGTTTGGGTCCAGATTTATGGAGAATATCTTCCCTCTAGCTGGAGCTGGAGGGAAGATAGAAACAGATAGAAGATAGAAAAATTCCTCTTGCACTAGAAAGAAGAGGAATGAAGATTAGTCAGAGTAAGACAGAGTACATGTGTGTGAATGAGAGGGATCCAAATGGAAAAGTGAGGTTACAGGGAGAAGAGATAAAGAAGGTTAAAGATTTTAAGTATCTAGGATCAACAGTCCAGATCAATGGAGAGTGTGGAAAAGAGGGGAAGAAGCATGTTCAAGCAGGCTGGAATGGGTGGAGAAAAGTATCAGGTGTGATTAGTGACAAAAGAGTTTCAGCTAAAATGAAAGGAAAAGTGTACAAAACCGTGGTGAGACCCGCCATGCTGTTTGGTCCAGAAACAGTAGTACCTAGAAAAAGACAGGAAACAGAGATGGAAGTAGCAGAGATGAAGATGCTGAGCAGTGGTGGAACGTAACGAAGTAAATGTACTTTGTTACTGTACTTAAGTAAAAAAATTGTGTATCTTTACTTTACTTAAGCAAAATTCAAGGCCAATACTTTTACTTTTCCTTCACTACATTTATAGAGCAAATATCTGTACTTTTACTTCGCTATTTTTCAAAAGTGTGTTTTACATTTTTCGTTACATTATCGTTCAGGAATTTGAAAAATACACAGGTTTTTTTAGCGCATCTTGAAGCCGCATCGCCAAAATCAAAAGAAGCAGTTGATCGGGAGAAGAAGTAATGAATCGAGAAACATTTTCCGCATTCATTCAGCGCCAAAAACCTAACATCAAATATAATCCAAATTAAAAAGAATCAGAAGATCGTTGTTTGTTGTGTTTACTTCTAAATAAAAAGTTGAGCCATCATTACACAGAGCAGGGGCGGATCTAGAATTTTCCAAAGGGGGGTGGGGCTTTGACAAAGCCAATATATAGTGACTGGGGGCCTCCCCCCCAAAACATTTTAAAAAATAAGTGTCATTTTCCTCCATTTTGGCGGCCCATTCACTGGCCCTTCTATGGGATAGCTTGACTTGTCCCCTTTCCTTTTATTTATTTTTTTATTTATTTATTTTTCTGTGGACCAAAAGAGGCGGGAGAGGTGGGTCACACCCTTGCAGAGTATTTATCCTGGTTACCATGGAGACACCATATAGCACAAAAAATAACATTTGAATTATGGTCGAATACTTTTACTTTTTATTTAAAAAGTACATTTTACACCAACTACTTTTGTACTTTTACCTAAGTAGATTTTTTTTATTGGTACTTTTACTTTTACTTAAGTAATTTTTTTGCCCAATTATCTGTACTTTTACTTAAGTACAAAAAGTGAGTACTTCATCCTCCACTGATGCTGAGGATCTCTCTGGGAGTGACCAAGATGGACAGGATCAGAGGAACAGCACATGTTAGAGGTTTTGGAGATAAAGTCCGCGAGGCCAGACTGAGATGGTTTGGACATATACAGAGAAGAGAGAGAGAGTACATCGGCAGAAGGATGCTGGGTTTGGAACCACCAGAAAAGAGGTATTGAGGAAGACCAAAGAGGAGGTTCATGGATACAGTGAAGGAAGACATGAAGATAGTTGGTGCGACCGAAGAGGATGCAGCAGATAGGGTTAGATGGAAGAAACTGACTTGCTGTGGCGACCCCTGAAGGGAAATGCCGAAAGGAGAAGAAGATCTTCCCTCTAGCTGGGTGAGGTGTTGGAACAAGCTTTCTTTTTCCTGCTATGGATGAAATAACACTTCATGGAATATGAGAGCAGTAATTACTTGAGCAGCTATATCCAATAAGTGGAGAAAATGACAAAACTACCCCATTTTATCCACTTATTCTCGTTAAGGGGCACAAGATTTGGGCACTCAAAACATAAAATTTGGAAAATTAGACATTTTATCCACTCTTGTTACATTCTCTTATTTCCAGAACACAAAGTTCTAAGCACACACACACACACACACACACAGTCACAATAGAGTGTTCGATAATCCAGCCAGCTCTTGCTTATAGTTGAAGATGTGTGTTTGCATGCATGTGTCGTCTAAACTTAGATTACACCTCTGCAGAAAATACCTCGGGGAGGAAAAAAAGTGGGAATGAGTTGAGAGAGAGGTTTAGAGAGGAATATAAACAGGCTGGAGATAGCGATCAATGACTCAAGTGAGGAGGAAGTAGCAGAGGAGGAGGGAGAGGTGGACGGAGAAATGAAAAGTAGGTAATAAAGAGAAGGGATGGGCGATATGTTAATGTTTATGATAAATCATCAGAAATATTCTCAGTAAGAATTTTACATCTAACAATAAAGAAAAAATCCAATTGAATCTGTATTTAAGTGCACGACACATTTGCAGCCCGACACTTGTGCAGTGTGTGATAACAAAAGCAGAGTGTGTACGCAATGCAGTAAGACCTGGTTCGGTAAAGCTTGTTATCTGGGTTTTAGTTTGTGGTCAAAAAGTTTAGTCTGAATAGCTGCTTTGAAAGTGGCGTAACTCCTCATGGTCGAAATGCTTCTGGAAGCAAAATAAACGAAAACCTGAAAGCATTTGATCAAAAAGATACAAACTCTAAAACGCTTTCCAGGAGAAGAATTGGGGTTTAAAAAAAATTGTATTACGGATGCTTAGAAATCAAAATAGAGGAAGTTGTTTTGGCAGGATTGCATGTATCTAAAGATTTGCTAATTAGCAACTCAGTATGTCATGATTCCCTCTCCTGCCGCCAGAGGGAGCCATTGATATTTCTCAACCTGATTAGGGTTATCTGAGGATGATTACAGATTCTACACATCTGCGCACCCTTCCAGCTATTTAAGGGCAATCACCCCGGACTTCCCTGTCGGGTCATACAATCCCTTCCAGCCAGGTTTCCTTGGTTGCCTGACCAAATACACATTCTTGCAACACCTTTTACCATGACACTGAAACTTTGTTTTTTCTTTCTTCAGTATTAATGGACTACCAAATTCAAGTAAACCATGTTTTCTGTCTGCAACCAGGTCCTCCTCTTTCCACCTACACTCCGCATTATGACACAGAACTCAAGAGTTGGCTAGAATCTCACAACATGTGTAGGTTTCTTTTTTGCTTCGTCTTACATATCGCTTATCCCCAACAGAATCACGGGGTTAGGCGTCAGGCAGGATACACCTGAAGAAGTTGCCATTCTTTTGCGGGCCACACACACACAGAGAAATAGGGGCAGTTTCATAGCGGCCGATTACCTAACTCTAATATTTTTGGAGAGTGGAAGGAAAACTGGAGAAAACCCACATATACAAGGGAAAAACATGCAAACTCCAATCGGAGAGCTTCGACCCCATTCCCAGACTCGAATCCCAACCTTCTTGCAGGTAAACACTCTTGCCACCATGCGGCAACATCTGTACGCCCTAAAAAAATTGGGCATCTATCGCAGTTAAAAAAATGTCCACTCAGCGGTAGCTGAAGGAAAACTGGCAAGTCCATATCAACTACAATAACTGTGGCATGACATAAGCATCTAGTTTTCAAAGTGGGGTCAAAAACATAAAAATGAACCTATTTAATATTCATAAATCAAAATGTTCCCAAAAAACCTCCCCAATTTTAATCCATAAAAAAATCAACACAAAAAAATCACTTTACATTTCTGTTGCAATTTTTTTTTTTTTTTGCCTCACCTCAATCTTGTTTTGGGGTTTTTTGGTCTCTTTTAGTGGTTGATTTGGGTTTCTTGGGACGCTTCTTTTTTGATGGTGTTTTTATGTTTCCTTTTGTTTTTTAATTGGGTTCTTTTTTTGATCAGCATGTTTTCTTGATGATTTATATTGTTGCGTACTGATTTGATTTGTCTCTAATGACAAATCAAGGCAATATCAAATTAAAGATTTTTAATTAAAAGAAGAAAAAAAGCATCAGATTTGGTGTTTATTTCTCTTTTTATCATAAGCAGAAATTGTCAGGATATATTTTTAGTCCATATCGGCCATACCTAATAAAGAGCCATCCAACGATGGAGTTCTGACAGTTCCCTAACGATGACTTGGAGGAAGCAGGTCTACATGCATGAATTAGAGCAGGAAAAATGCAGGCGCAGTCACGAGCAACGTTGATGGGAGTTTTTCGACTGGCATCATTCCTCATTTTGAGAAATGTCATCCATGGGGTGTCTCCCTGTGAATCATTTTAATAGAGGAACTACAGCAGTGTGTGTGTATGTGTGTGTGCACAGTCAGGAGGGGTGTAGATATTGTTTGTCGCCAGATGAACTCGTGGAGTGAAACTAATGAAGAGTGCATGGAGAAGGAAGGTGGCATTTTAATTGGTCTTTCTCGTTCTGTCTCACTCCTGCAAACTGAACGTTGTATTTAGAAAAACATAATTGAGTATTTTTTTTTTTTATGCAGAATTTAATATAAACTCGTGTTCCACCTCAGGGCAAATCCACTACTCACTAATTTTATTGCTATTCACTATCAAAATTGTGAATTATAATTGTTTTTTATATAATCTTTTTTTTTTTACTCACTCTATCCATCCCTCATCGGGGAAATTTGTGTGCTGCACTCCTACACCAGCAGGCTGCCACGACGATGCCAATGGTGGGAGAAATGGGGGGTTAGGTGTCTTCTCTAAGGACCCCAGACGTGCACTCAGTGGGATGCGAAACCGCAAACTTCTGGTTGACTTCCGGTCCACAGGCGAACGCTCTACCACTGAGCCACCGTCTCAGCGGTGCCTTATCCATACAATATATATATTGTATATACAATATACAATATGTATGATATGTATAAAAATAGTCAACCAAGACTTTTAATTTAAATGTTCATTGATTTCCAAACTATAAATTAATTCATTATAAATTCCAAATATTTCGACCCCAAAGACGCCCTACTTTAAAAAAAAAATTGATCAATTAATATCTCATTAATTACCTCCATCATAACTTTTACATGCTTAAAGTGTGGTTCTTAATATGGTTGTGCATGCAAATAAATTATTACAATCTTATTCATTTAAATGATTAAAAACTCAGCTATAATTTGATTGATTTTTGCAGAATTTTTTCAAAATCTAATAGAAAACAATAGTTTTTTTTTTTCTTGTGAGTAATAAACGTTTACCATAAAAGTTATCATTTAAACTGTTTAGAAAAAATTTATTAAAAGTTTACTGAGACTAATTGACTTGATTTTTTTTTCCTGTTCCGTCGTCTTAGGTTTAATCCGGGGCCAGGTCGCGGGGGCAACCACCTCAGACGGGAAGCCGAGGCTTCTCTCACTCCAGCTGCATTCTCCAGCTCATCCGGAAGGATCCCGAGTCATTCCCCAGCCAGCTGTAAGACATAGTCTCTCCAGTGGGTCCGGGGTCTGCATGTTGGTCTCCTCCAGGTGGGACGTGCCCAAAACACCTCACCAGTGAGGCGCTTGGGACGCATCCTGACCAGATGCTCGAACTTGATTTTTCAAGTTAACAATAAAAATTGTCCACTTTTACTTATATAATAGTTTTTTTCCTAAAAGTGACTTTAAAAAATTCTGTTCAGAAAAGTTACCAAAAAATTTGAGTTGATTTGATAAAAAATTTTCACTTTTACTTTTAATAAACCTAATTATTTTCACCACAAAGGACAACAATGTCTCTCATCTAAAATGTCTTTTTTTTTAACTCATTTATGAGACTTTTTTTATAAGTTTAAAACCAAAAGTGACCTGAAAAAAAAAAAAAGGGAAAACACCGCCAACTGACTTTTAAAAACTTTATCTAATATGATTCACCAATTATTCATACGTACAGCGCACGGTTCCCTCATACACACTCGACTGCCCTGAGAAGCTCTGAATATTCTTGTAATATGTCAGCTCTACTTAGAGCTCCATCTATGAGACAGAGGATGCGGGGGGTGCAGCCCCCTCCCCTGTTCCTTCTTTTGCCCTCCAGCATTTTGTATTTCCTAAATCGCCACGTTAGCTATGAGCTCGTCCCCTGGCACCATCATCCTCCGTCATGCTCTCCCTTAAACTATTCTCTTCTTTTTTCCTTTCTGATTGCCAGATATAATATGTGGAAAAAGTGTTTCAGATGGCAAATTTTACCCTCTTTTTCTGACCCTCTGCCCGTCTATCTCTTCTGTTTTCCCCTCCTTCTCTTCCAGCACCATCTCCCATCCCTTCTGTTATGGCACCGGTTCATCCTCATGTATATTTATGTTACAAAGCCGAAGAGTCAGGCAGACTCGAAATGAAAACTCTGAACCAAAGAGTGCCTGTGTGCTCATTTTGTGAATGTGCACACTGGGTGTGTAGCTGTGTGAGGGAGGATGCACTCTTTTATCCTTTTGGATTCAAGCATCTTCTTTTTTTTTATACCAGTAGGTAGAATTCCTTCCTCCGGTATGTTCTTTTCTTATCTTATTTCCACTTCTAAACTTTCTTTTTTCCTCTCATCTCATAGCCACCATTCAGCAATGGACAGGTGGCTCTTTTTTTCCCCTCTGGTGCCTGACAGTACAGCTGAAAGTGACATTTTAATTTAAAGAAGCGGCTCTAGAAACAAGCACACACACACAGATTCACAGAAACACACTTCTGCTTTGCGAAGCATTCAGATAACTCTGGTGCTGGCTTAGCGCAGAATTCCAAATCTTTCTAACCTCCTTATTTCTTCTCTACTGTCTGGATGAAGACCATCTGCTGATTACTGGTTCCTAATGGACATGAGAAAAATACATGGATCTGAACGTCTTGAATCTGGGCTTCTTTCTGTGCTTTCAATGTTTTTATGTAAAGCACTTTGAATTGTTTCATAAAGGGGTGCACATCATGTTCATGGTCCAATCACCTGACGATGTTACCCGGTGCTCGTCACCATGCCGATCTATTTTATCAAAATGTGACATCAAGGTTTAAATTCATCATTATTTTTGATGCCATACATGGCCTTCCATAATCCATTTTAAAGAAAATTTAAATCTATTCTCAAATAAAAATGTGCAAGAACCAAAATGCTACTAACAGCAAATAAGCAGCATGATCACTGCTGTGTTTTTTCTTTTTTTTCTTTTCTTTTTAAATTAAACCAGGGATAGAAAATAAGAAGTTTTCCTTCTTTGAAAACTTTACTGAATGAAAATATTTCAGTTGATCCAAAAACACCTTCAGTTTTGAGACATGCGTAAAACAAATGTGACAAAATTCTGCTTTTTAAACGAGGAAAATGAACGCTACTTTTTATGATGTTTTAAATCAAAGTTCTCAAACTCCAGTCCTCGAGGGCCGGTGTCCTGAAAGTTTTACACGCGTTCCTGGTTCATTACAGCTGATGCACATAAAGTCAAATCAACAACCAATAAAATTTGGCACATTGATTCAGAAAGCTGGATCAGGTGTGTAGATGCAAGAACGCATGGAAAACCTGCGGGGACACCGGCCCTCGAGGACCAGAGTTTGACACCCTATTTTAAATAAGAGACACCCATTGCTTTTATAATTGTCTTAAACGCCACTTTCTATGTTACTTTTCTTGAAAAATGAACTTTTTGGATATAAAAATAAATAAAGATTGGGGTCTTTGGAATAGTTTTGAACTCTTCTGGCTTGCAATGTTGGCGCACAAGAGTATTTCAATGCATTTGGGGTACACTAGGTATGTCCCAGCAAGCAGAAAACCTCCAGAGAACATTAGCCTGAAGTTCTCTAAAGGTTTATTTTTAACTAACCAAAAACTAACGTTCCCTAAATGTTAGTTGGTGGTTAAGTCAGAACCTAACCTTCACAGAATGTTGAGAGAACCAAATTTTAAATGTGAAATTAAGATTAGAGGAACGTTCTGAAAACCAAAAAATAATGTTTGAAATTTTAGAGAACCAAAAGTAACCTCTGAAGAACGTTCTGCTAACCTTTGAAATACCTTCCCGAAACGTTCTGGGAACGTTAAATTGTTAGCTGGGGTCCACCCTCCGTCTAATACAGAAAACATGCTTTATGAATAAACCTGCCTTTCTATTTCGTTACCCTCAAATTAATTCAATTCAATTTGATTTTGTTTTAAAGTTTTGTTTGCCTAATATCATCACAAGTTAATCTCAATAGCAGATAGGATTCATCCAGACAGAGCGATGGTAGCAAAGTAACAGTTCATTGTTGAGATCATGAAGAAGATTGGAAATGATTAATGTTGAGTTTTTAGATTTAAAGAAATTTAATTACAGTTTTTTACAATGCTCCGGATTTGGCCCTTTGCTCCCACGACCAGATTGTTTGTGGATTAAGAGTCATAAAGTTTGCCACACGTGATTTAATCTGTAATCCCAGTCTTACACCCATTTTGGTTGCCCATCCCAGGAGAGGATCTTTCTTCCAAATGAGTCTCCTTGAGGTTTCTCCACTTTTTTATACTCCACTAACTTATTTCATCACCAAACAAAAGGACAAACAATCTAAGACCAAAAAGTTTCTGGGTTTACTTGGTTTAGTTATTACTTGTGACGATTAGGTTAATTCTGTTGGTGTGTTTTAAAATGAGGTATAACTTACTGGAGTTGAACAAAGAATAAGTGTTGTTATGAGTGCAAACATGTTGAAAACACAAAAATGACCCGTCGCCGGTACGGTGGGTGTTAAGAAGTTAACTGTGTGTGAAGCCTTTTGAGAAAATGTTTCTGAGATGCAAATAATAGAAACTAAAGTAACATTTTCTCTTAAATGTAACATTTTCCAAGCAATCTGGACATTTTGTCAAGTTAAAATGTACAAAACTGTACATTTGTGTGCAAACAGGAGCGCAGAAGCACACTTGTGTGTATGTGTGTGCTTAAGGAAGTGTGTGCGCTGCAACAATGGCTTCTCGAGAGGCGGCCGGCACGGTTGACTCTCTTTTAGTTTCCCTAAGAGGAGGAACGTGGGAAAAGAGGAATAAGTGCCATTCATCTTTTCACTCCCTCTCTTTCTTACTTTCACCCCTCCTTTTCCCTTTTCACACCACGTCTTTGTTCCCTTAAAAGGCCTCTTCCAGCTGAACCGCCATTTAAAGAGCCTCGGTGGTTGTACCCCAACACAGAAGCAAACACACATTCCACACATACACACAATCCCATCAGTGCACCAATCCCTGCAACACAATCCTCTGCTCTGAAGTGGCTCACACACGGCAATCAGAACTCCGAGCCATCAATTCCTGTTTTTCTAAGTTGACACCAGAATGAAAAATCTGATCCAACCCTGTTGACCTGACAGTAATTGATCCCCTCTATCTCCATCTGTCTCTCGCTAATACACACTATCCCACAATCATTACTCCCCCTGTACCTTGACATCCTTGACGTTCATCCGTGTGCCCTCTTTGCCGACAAAAATGTCGTCGATATCCACAAGAATATGCCGGTCCAAACCCAAAGTCAGTTTCCTGTCTGTGAGGTAGGAGATAGCATCCACCAGGATGAGTCTGTGAAGCCAGTAGTTCAGTCCCTGGCCAAAGAGCACTCGTCTCACCCCGTCATAAAGTCCCATGTCCTGCACTACTGTCGCCTGAAATCCGAGGCTGAAACCAGGTCCAGGATTATCCCCACTGCCTGCCCCTGTTCCCTCCTTTGTACGTGCATGCAGGACTGCCTGGTATGTGGAGTGATTAGAGGAAAATGAGGTCCAGTCCTCTCCAGGTAAGGCCCCTCGGTCTGTGCCGGGTTTGGTCAGGTGGAGAAGGGGAGAGCTGGAGACCACACAACAGTCCCACAGGACTTGATTGGTCCTTAGCAGTAGCGGCAAGCCTCTGAGCTTTAGGACAGATGGAGAGTTCTCTGTGGAACGGTAGAAACCGATGATCCCAACTCGGTACTCGGTGCAATATTGATGCAACAGCTGTCTGTTCCACGTGTCCGCATTTGCATACTTTAATAGATTTTCATAAATGATGAGTGCATATCGTCCACGGCCTTTTTCTGTCAGCGGCGGAAGGTCACCCTTTCCTGAGGCGATCTCCATGCGGAACTGGAAATGGGCTGACTCCAAAATGGCCACAATGTCCTGACCGAGCTGTGAGTACTGTGACTCCACAAGCACTAGAACCACCGGGTCCGTGTGTATATTGACGTGAGGGGGATTCGGAGGGTAGGGATACGGTAGCTGCCGGTACGGAGACATGGAGAGAGGCTGGGAACAGGCTGGCTCAGCAGATTGTCCAAGTTGCATGGAAGGAGACGAGTTGGTGAAGAGAAAATAAGCTGAAAGGAGAAGAGACAGAAGGCAGCAGGAGGCCAACAAGAACAAGAGCCTTCGCAAGTGGCGACGAAATCGCACAGCCACTGTCATCGCTAGTCCCAGGATTTCTTCTCCACCACTAGAGGAGAGGCTTTCTGTTGAGTTTTCACGAATATGTCCACAAATTTGACGACCAAAAAATACCCAAGAGATTGTCTATGTGTGTGGGACAGACGCAAAGTCACTTGTAGATGTCATGTCACCATGGCAGGTCAAAAAAAAAGAGCTGCTTCAGTGTTCCAAAAAAGACAGTTCTTGCTTGAGGGGTTCCAATCCAATTGAGGTGCCTCTGCTTTAAGTCCTCATCCAGGAATCACACGCACAGTGAGGGATGATTAATATCTGCAGGGAAAGAGGACAAGGAGAGTAAAAAGTGAATTCATTGGGCAAGGTTGAATAGTAACCATCAGTTCTTGTTGTGTGTGCTCATGACTGAGTGTGTACCTAGGTTGCGCCCCAAGGGGGCTGTAAGGGCACAGCTGGTAACTACAGAGCTGATTGAAAACAACTTGCATCCTCAGGGCTTAACCAGACCCTGCCACACACAAATATAATGACATCCCCGTTAAAACAAGACACAAAAGTCCATCTCCGCAGATAAACAACAGCTGGTTGTGTGTTGCTATGAGTGAGTGTGTGTGTGGGGTGGGGTGGATAGGAGCTCAACTAATCACTCCCACAAAGCTCCGCTGAGAATTCCTCTAATTGTGCCAAACTCTTAACACCTCTGTCCCATTTCTGAGCCTAATCATCTGAAATACCACAAAATTAGAGTTGGAATCCTTTTTACGAAGAGCGCTAATCTGGGGGTGCCCATGACAGTACAGAGGAGATGAAGTGCGAAAAGGAGGAGAGAAAAGAACAAAATGCAATGAATTATAGAAAGAGACAAAAAAGAGCAGGATTAGCATCTTAATGTATGTGCCGGGAGCCAGGGAGAAGAAAAGATCCCACCGCATGCATCTCTTACTCTCTCTATTCTCTCCTCCCCCCATTCTGTCTCTCCACTTCTGTCAGTTTGAATATCAATAGCCTCTCCTCACATTTTCCATCCCTCCTTCTTTACTCCTTTACTGAACGCAGGGAAAGAGAAGGTCATGAAGGAAGGACTCCAATCGGGTCCGTTAGATATAAATTTTCAAGATGGAAAATAGGAAGAAAATAACTCTGAAGTGTTCTTTGTTGCTTTGCCAGCATGGAGAGTAAAGTTGGTTCATCTGCTTCTGTGAAAGTGTGTCACCTTGCTCTCACAAACGGAGGGAAAAAAAAGAATAAAACCAGCTAAAAGAGCACGTGGCTGACGCATTTGTAACAATTGGGAGGATGATTAATGGTAATTATTTTGGGAGTATTCTAGGAATTGGTTTCTTCTGTTTTAAGTTGAATCTTTTAAAATGATTTGAATAAATCAGTATGCTTTTTTATTATTATTATTTTTACTCACTCTGTTCATCCCTCATCGGGGAAATTTGTGTGCTGCACTCTTTACACTGCAGCAGGCTGCCCACGATGGCGCCAATGGTGGGAGAAATGGGGGGTTAGGTGTCTTCTCCAAGGACCCTAGACATGCACTCTGTGGGATGCGAACCTGCGAACTTCCGGTTGACTTCCACTTGACTTCTGGTTCGCGGGCGAATTTTCTATTCACTGAGCCACCATCTCCGTCATGTACAAGTACTCTATTAAATAACTACTTTCTTAAATGTTACTTTATTATTTCTACACATTGTGTTTTGCAGGTTAATCATTTTATGAACATTCGCTAGCTCAGAAATGCGATATTTTTCAAAAAAGCCTATTGATACGTTTTAGTTTTACGGTTGTTTTCGACACTGAATTACCCACTCCTCTCGCTATCCGCTTATTTCTGCCCTCTTGGTGCGTGAGGGAGGGAAACAGTCCCTGAGTGGAGGGAGTGAGCCTGAGCAGAACGCGTGTACTGAAACCCTTCATGATTATGTTAAATGCAGGCAAGGCGGAGAACAAAATCCATGGCTGAGAACATCCTGAAAACTGGACAGGGGAGCTTATAGAGGCCGCAGACAAACTTGAGGGAAATTGAAAAACCTACTTGGTTATGTTTTTGATGTGGAAATAATGTTAAAATTTTAGAAAACTTCAAAAAGTTGATTTGGTATCAAAGAAATGGAAAGTTTGAACGACCAAAGAATTTTATTGTGTTTATTTTTGTGACAATTTTCATGATGAATCAAAACCTTCTAAATCAATAGAAATCTTTAAAAACAAATTTAAAAAAATACTTTTAAAACAATCACATAAATAAATTATTTTTGTTCAGCCTTGACATTAAAATTAATTTGTTCTTTTCAGTTTTTTCTTCTTCTCAATACTTTGAATCATTTAATTGTTAATAACCTGTGATATTATTTTTTTGTGTAAATATTTTGGGGGTTCTATTGCATCACATTTAATGGAATTCAGGCACCACAAGTGAATTTCTCAACCCGAATCGTTTCTATCATTAGTACTGTAAAGTCTTCTTATTACGTACATTTTTTTAAAAAATTTCTTCTTGTTATTAATAAATCAAAACTAAAAACCGGTTATCAAAGGTATGTGGCCACTGGAGGGCACTGATCTTAGATGAACATACTTCAAGTAGAAGTTTTTACCTTTTAAAACAATAATTCTTGGTCAAATCCGGTAAAATAAAATCACGACGTAAAACTTACGAATAATTCTAATCCATCATATTTGAAATCTTTCGGAATAAAAATCCTGTTACGTGTTTCTTATTGAAAAAATGTATCTGTTTTCTGAGGGAAGCAGGTCCATCAGGCAAGAAGCAGGGTGCACCCTGTACAGGTCACTAGTCTACTTTTTTAGAATAAGGGCAAATTTTTTAGAGCAGTGATCAGAGCTGCTCCAGCATGCAAAAGTAAAAGCAGATCATCGCTAAGAGTTTCTGAACTTTCTCCAGATTAATCCGCACTTACCTCTTAGCGGGTGTGCGGATGCAGAGGAGGTGGAGAAGCGTGGGGAGGCTGCTCCGGTAACGGTGGTGCACCACTCCCGTGTGTTCCGGACGCTGAGGCGATGTGCCATGTCCCCACAGCCCTCCTCCGCCTCCCGCTGCCCCTCTTCTAAAGCAGCCAGCCGGAATGATTCGCTCTCCTCCCTCCTTTCATCATCCACCCCGCTATCTTCTCTTCTTTTTTTTCTCCTCCGGAAAAGAGCTGTTTAATTTTCTATAAATCACGATTAGTCAGTGAGAGCAGCTTGAGAGTGGAGGAGCTCCGGTGTGCACGGCTGTGCGCCGAAGATCTGGCTGCCGCGCGTAAACGCGGCGCTTTAATAAGCGCCTGCACAAGTGGAAGCGATGGAGAGAAAAGAGGAGGAGGAGGTGGGCTGGAGGGGAGGGAGGGAGGCGGAGAGGGAGGGAGCTTTGACTGACACAAACAGGCTTTTTTTCTCGGGCTGGTGAAAAGCCCACGGCCCCGTTAGTTGGTGTTAGTTAGAGGGAGATGGTGCAGGCTCATGTCATCCTCATCCTGAGGAAGATGTGCTCATCCTGGGCACGCACTGCTCAGACAAGTTGGAACACTCAGGTATGAAAGAAAACGATTTAAAACTACATGTTAATCTCAAATAATCAAAAACAATTTGGGTATCATTTCAAAACTCCTGCATGTCTAGGTACATGTGGGTTCCTTGATACAAAAACCCATGATTTAATGATAATTGTTCACTATTCAATTAACTTTAGAGTTTAATTTTTGTTTAAACTATTCTAGAAAAAGATTAGTGAGATAAATCAAACTGTTTCTTTCACTCATTGAACCAGTCTGACCTCTTACCTGCTTTAGGGTTCTATTACTTCATGAATGATGGGTACTATTTTGTTTAAACCAAATGGTGCTCTCTGGTTGGAATCAGAAGTGAGGTATTGTTCCAATCCCCGTGGCAGAAGGGTAACCAAAACTTAATCTTGAAAAGAGGTTGTATTCCTACAGTAACTCCTATAATTAAAAGATCTGGCTTGTAAAAGGTACCATATCACCATCATTGTGAGATACTAAACCCTAACCAAGGCATGGGCAAACTATGGCCCGCGGGCCACATGCGGCCCGTTAAACATTTTAATCTGGCACGCCGAACATGAAAAATCTAAATAAATAAACCTTGTTAATGTTTTATTTCCCTTGCCATTCTAATGTTGCCTCACTAGATGGCACACTCTAGGTTTACTGGCTTTGTTAAGAAAACAACAACACTGCTTCTATTAAAATGTGTGTGTCTCTGTGATGCACACGCTGTCAAAATAAACAGTGTGCCCAGATATGGAAAGCCATTGGACCCAATATACGCACGTAAACAAGCATGTTAGATGTTAAGACAAGCAAAATGTTACATCAAACGTTTAGATTTCAAACCTAGCGCCGCTAAATACATGTTTTCAAGTGCTATAATTTAAGTGCAAGAATTTAAATTTAACACTCTTATTGTAACATTTAGCGCGCTTGTTTAAAATCTAGCGCACCATTCTCTCGGTCTAACCTAGCGGTTACCAAAGCATGCCAGCTATCTGCTCCTGTTCCGGCCCCTTTGTCAAATGTTAGCACTCAACGTGGTCCACAAACCAAAAAGTTCTGTCCTAACCCAAAACATAAGACTGTTTCTGTAACTCAGAAAACAACTTGACCACAATGGGTGAGCACATTTTTTTAACCAATTGTTTCTTTTTGTTGGGAATGGACATGACGTAGGTAGTGCGTCTGAACAGTCAGTTTCAGATAAGTCAGTGTCCAAAAAACAAATTTCTCCTTTCAACAGCAGGGCAACTACGTCTTACCCTTGAATAGACGTTCTAAACACTGTCTTTAAATTTTCAATCACAAGAATAGTTGCTAACACAGAAACTATAGCATAGCTGATTTCCATTTTTTAGCTACTAAACTACAAACATGGGCCAAACGGAGGCTTGTATTCATGTTAAGGCATCGTCTGTTTGCTGATTAAGCTAACACCTGCAACACTTTATGTAGATGTGGGAGGAAAATTAAAGTTAAATTACTTTTAATTACCCGATAAAACCTCTAAAGGAGCTTCAGAGTGCTGTCTTTTTTTTTTTTGTAAACTTTGTAAGACCTCAAGAGTGCCTTCTTTGGGTTGAAAGCAGGTACAACAGTTAAATTTTCCAATTGGTCTAAAATGGCTGCATCATCACAGCCTGCGATTTTGTTGAAAGGACTACACGTTATAACCCAGGCATAGGCAGACTATGGCCCACGGGCCACAAGCGGCTCGTTAATGTTTTAATCCACCCAGAAAAAAAAGAAAAATGAAAAAAATAAACCATGTAAAGTTTTTTTCTCTCCCCTGCGATTCTGATGTTTCCTCACTAGATGGCAGACTCTAGATATATTGGCTTTGTTGAGAAAACAACAACACTGCTCCCATCAAAATTTGTGTGTGTCCGTGATGCCCAAGTTGTCGTAATAGATTGTCAAGAGATTTCAAACCTACATTTTAAACGTAGTGCCCTATATTGACAATTTTTTAAGCGCTAGGGCGTTTGATTTGAACGTTAGCTTGCTAGATTACGTGCGTGTAGTGGCCCCAATGGCTTTCCATATATAGCGCTTGTATACCAAAGCAGGCCATCCCTCTACTCCTGTTCCGGCCCCTTGGTCAATTGTTAGAACCCAATGTCGCCCGCGAATCAAAAAGTTTTCCCACCCCTGTTCTACCCCTGATATTTGTATCACTTCAACTTCAGAATTGATAAGTTTCTTCCATGAGGTTTCAACAGTAAGACACATCTTCAGTTGTGCACCTCGGCATCACAGGGTCCATTTATCGCAACACCTCCTCCACTGGGGTAGACCCACCACAGATTGATTACGTACACATATGCATTCCCTTAGACCTGCTTCTGCATGGTGTCGATCAAGCACCTCAGCTTGTCATTCAATGTGTTTTAACTTGATTAGGTGTTCCCTTTTCACTCCCCGCTAGTTCATCAATCTCTCTAACCTATTTGCTCTGACACACTCTTACTCACACAAGCCTCCGTGGAACTGGTGGGCCCCTCATTCACATCATAATGGTCTTACAACGGAGCTTATTTAGCGTGTGTGCGTGCATGTGGTGTGTGTCTGAGAGTAGTCGCAAGTCAGCGTGTGAAGAAAACTGCGTAAACCTAAAAAGAGAGACATTGTTGGGGCTCCTTCTCTTAATGGCTGATGTGGGAGGCTGCTTTTCATCTACAAATAAAGATCCACACAAAAACACCATGTGGCTTTCACTGAGGATGGTAAGTGAGTGGAACATTAACTGAATTACAGAGGGGATAAAGTTGAAGATGACCTATTCAACGCACATCCTGGTATTATTAATCTCCTCTGATTGTGAACCTTGGTCATCGTTTTTTGTCAATTTTGGACCAAAAACACAGGGCAGCAAAATCTAAAATTCTGCTCAAATGAGGATCTTTCATTGACTTTTTTCTGGTATTTCTCTTCTTTTTCCCCTAAAAATAATAATAATGCATTGAATTTATGTAGTGCTTTTCAGGACTCTCAAAGACACTTCACACATAGACATTATTCATTCACTGAATACCAGGTAATGGTAAGCTATCGTTGTAGCTACAGCTGCCCTGGGGCAAACTGAAAGAAGCGAGGCTGCCATTTTTTGCCATTGGCCCTTCTAACCATCACCAACCAATGCACACCACCATTCAGACTAGGCAACGTGGGTCTTGCCCAGGGACACAACGGCAATTTAGTCTCAATGGCCATCCCACCGTGGCACCTGGGGTTCCGGCGGTCTCCCATCCAAGCACAGCTCAGGCCCAGCCTGCTTAGCTTCTGAGGTCTGATGGGATCAGGCTGGTATGGCCGCAAATGTCTTTAACAGTAAACAAAAACACATTAAATAGAAGTACTATCTAAACTAAACAGCACATAGGGGAGGAAATACTTCTAAAAACCCAATTGGAAGAAATTTTTTTTAGAAACATCATGGGGATCCAGTTGGAGTAGAGATCATCTCTAGGATGGATGGACAAAATGGTATTAAAGAATCAATCTTATAACTAAATCTAACATAATTTGTGTTTGTAGGATGTAGACACAGGTGCTCATTAGCTGCAAGTCATTACTTTGAGTGTTCTTAGTTTCTTTGGTGTAGAAAAATAAACTTTAGATTATTTATTTATCCTCAGGAGGAAATCTAATATTTTTTACAGGCAAATGGTCTGTCTGCAATAAAGTTTCTACATTAGCTATTTTGCAGTAGCCACGGCAGCCCCTTTGTTTTTCTTCTTATTCAAGCGTTAGGTAACAAATGGCCAGGATTGTGTTGTTCTAACACTAGGACCGCCACAGCCGTCAATTTGACTGCACGTCACTTTAATATGCTAATTGGAATAAATAAAAGACAACCTACGAGGCTGACCTTTTATGACTTTTAATATGAACATGTTTTCTATTTTATTATGTATTTTTTGTGTTCTAAAAATGAACATTTCAAAGCTTCCTTCAGAAGTTGTTGCTATGTTGCTATGGCAACAAACACATTACTATGGCTACACAAAAGTGTGTGTGTGTGTTTAAATTTGAGAGACAAGGAGGACTCTGACGACATTACAAG
Organism: Neostethus bicornis; assembly: GCA_902685375.1. Taxonomy (NCBI): domain Eukaryota; kingdom Metazoa; phylum Chordata; class Actinopteri; order Atheriniformes; family Phallostethidae; genus Neostethus; species Neostethus bicornis. The sequence goes on along the minus strand of LR738542.1, from coordinate 7,811,701 downwards.
AACATTTTAGAAAGGTTGAGTGGGATAATGTTGAAGAGAAACCATGAAGGGAGTAAAAATAATTGTTGCCTGAATAAAGTATGCTATGTTTTGTAGATAAGTCTTGAAAGTTCAGGTTAACATATTGGAACCAATTTTTAATCAGGACATTTTGAAAGCAGCAGCGCAAAATACGGAAAAAAAAGCAGGCTATTGACGAATTAGATCATTTTACTTTGGTGTTTGCTTTTTTTATTCTAGGTTTTAAAAATATTTAACATTTTATTATAATTATTACTTTAAAATTTTAGTGTTATGAAAGTTTATTTATACAATACAGCAGCACAAAACTTAAATAATTACTTAAGTGTCATTTTGACGGTCATGGCACTTGCAGGTAGATTTAGAACGCGGCAGTCCTAGTGTTAAAAACATTTCGATCAAAAACCTTAAGGTTCTCCATTAGGGGTTGCAAATAGGTACTGCAACTGTCCTCTCCAAATTACCTAATGTGGTATTGGTGTACATCACAAGCATGGCTTTGATTTAAACAATCTCAGTCTGATTGAAATCGGTAGCATTGCTATCAACATCAATTACTCAGGTTAGTGTTTTTTTTACAACCAGTACATTAGCACCAACATTAGTCATCATTAATGTTTGATGTAAATAGTTAGATTATTTAGCAGTAATTATTAGATCTAGTGCTGTTTTATATTCGGTAAGTCAGCTGCAAGGTAGGTTATATTTGCATTGACGTCACTTACGTCAACTTCATCATCAGAAATAGGAGCTATACCGAGACAGCGTCTTGAATCATCGTGGGTTTCCTCCGGGTACTCTAGTTTCCTTCCACCCTCCAAAAACATGCATGTTATGTTAATTGGCCACTATGAAATTCAGGCACTCGCACCAACCCTGTTAGAGATCGGCGGTTCAGAAGACGAAAGTTCTCATTACTTTTGTCACAATGTTTTGCATTAGACCAGCTGCCATTGTCAGAACCACACAACACACACAAGCATTGCTAATGCTGCCTTTTCTGGTAAAACAGTCATTTACAAGACAAACGGAGACAAGACAAGACAAAGCCATCTTCAAACAACCAGCCATGCCCATTTATTGATTTGTGATCAACTATTCTGATTGTTGAAGATGACAGCCCGGCTAAAGTGCCTATTGTTGCTGATTTGAGGGGCTGAAATGGGTTGTGATGCTTTGATTTTTTTTTCTGCTATTTTCTGAACCGTGATTCTGACCCAACATTCATCATAAACACACAAACCAGGGTTGGGGATTGTTTTACATTGGAGAAGTCCCCGCCCTTGTTTTAAGTTTGCTTCTAAAACATTATTAACGTCATTTGGAAGTTCGACAAGTGAAATGATCTTGATATGCTTAATTGCGCAAGCAACACATCATTTTGATAATGATCCAACAATGAGTGGCGCAAATCAATATGGAGCTGCAAACAAGGAGGCATGTTGATGGTTAGGAGCCTGTAATTCACTTCAACACATAGCACTTTGTTGATTGCTAAACAGAACGCAAAATACATGTGCTGTCACACTGATGCCACACAAGTGAAATCAATGCTACAACCAACTTTCAAAGTGTTTGTGTTTACTTATTGAAACATTCATTATGCTTACTTTAGATCCATTATTGACCCGGCGATGCAAAACTGCTCTTTGTACATTTGTATTCTTATCGGATGCTTTAGTGTGTGGTGCCATGCCATCGCCGGCAACAAGAAACTAACACAAATCTGATTTAAATGGTTCGTTTTGAGAAAAAATTGGTATTACAAAAAAAAAAAAATTAAAAATGAGTGTAGAATAAATTAGAAGAATTAAAAAGACTTTTACCATTTTTTGAAGACTCAGAGATGTGACAAGACGCAACTTCTGAAAAAAAAACAAAACAAAACACATTATTATACTATAAAATTAGTGGTGAACCTGAAATGCCCTCAAAGCCTTCTCTGCTGACATAAAAATATCTCAATTACACTTTGGTTATAATTGTTTTTTGTCCGTTGACATTTATAAAAGATTTCCAAATTTATTGTTTGTTTTCTGTTATGGCTTTTTCAACAGCTTTGCTGTTTTCAACGTGTGTTTTCACTTTAAAGTGCTTGACCAATCCCATTTCAGCTAGCATTAGTTGCCAGTTAGACTAAAAAAAGACTAAAATCAGCAGTACTGTCATGAAAGCATTAGAGTTTATTTTGCTGGTATAAATAATCTAATTGTTTCTTTGTTGCAATCTGTATTATTATTACAATTTTGTTAAATTTGTATGACCAAATGAATAAATCTAAATCTGAAATCTGAAATAAGTCTTTGGTTGCTGATCAATGCAGGTGGCCAAAGTGGGAAATTCACTCCCCACCCCTGATGTAAAAAGACACTCTTGGGCAGTACAACTATTTTAAGTAGCAATCAAATTCCAAATTAAAAAAAGAACCAGAATATTTTTGTAAAATGAATTCCACAATTTCACTAGATTTTCAGATTCTTAATTTAATCCAGATTTTTATATAATCTTTTAAATTTTTATGACAGATCAGGATTTACATATCTTCGAGTGTCATACTTTACTTGAATATGTACAATTTTTTTGATCGACTAACAATTATCAACCATTTCAATTTAGTTTAATTATATTTGTACAACCCAAAATCACACATACACACACACAAAAAAATACATTTCTCAACAAGGTTTACAATGCAAACTGAAAAAAGTACAAAAACAAAGAACAAAAATTAAAGAAATGTAGAAACACAACAACAGCTTGAAAAAAAGCAAAACAATTGCAACTTCAAAAAAAAAAAAAAACTGAAGAAAAACTAAAAAAACAAACAATAAGCAAACAAAAAACGAACAACAAGCAGTGGTGAAAAAAAAAAAAGAAACCTCATGGAGATCCAAATGCATGAGCGATCCCTCCCTAGAGATAAGCAGCCAATGTGCCTAAGACTGTCAAATAAATATTAGTTTATTACACTCTACAGCTTTATATCTAAAGAAATCAATAGATGTTCTTATCCTAACGGAAACGGAATGGTTAAAGAAGCACAAGGCCTCCTCTGATTGAATATTACTTGAAATTAAAAATCTTCGATACATATAAACAAAATATGATAAAAAGAATTGTTTCTATTCACTCCTTAGTTTAGCTCTAATGTGCTGCTGCAAAATATAAAATTCTTTTAATTACAATAAACATCTGCAACAAATGAGAATAAATCTATTTGAAAATAGATTTTATTTTTATGTCCTTTTTGTTCTGCCAAGTTTTTTTTTTTTTTTGCAATGTTCTAAATAATATTTTAAGTAAAAAAAAAAAAAAAAGAGACAAAAGTACATCCCATGTTCAAGTCATGTGAAAGTGAAATGTTCGAAGCATGCAGATAAAAATAAAAAAAAAACAACTTTTTATTCTAATGAAATTATTTGATTTTTTTAATCATCAAAAAGTCACAGTAAAAAAAACAGGAAGTTGTGTAGACGTGATGAATTACAAAACTGAAAGCAGATTTATTAACCTGACTGATAATTTTATTTCCTTTTAGGTTCATATTTTTAAGATTAACCCCTAGAACTACCAACGTAGTCAATTTGACATTTCTCAGAAGTTGACGTCTAATTATCTTTGACGTCCCTTGGCTTTTGACTTTTTCATCACTTTTTTTTCTTTTTTTGTATATGCCATGTTTTAATTTAACTGAAATGAAACACAAAAAATGAGTACTGAGTAATTCTTCCTCTAACTCCCACACCCGTCATTTTGACTTCTCTGCTAAATACATTGTAACTTTTTTCCCGCGCCTGGCCATAGCACGGTTACTGTTGCCTAGTAACCGTTGTGGCGCCACTTAGGAGAAATCTCGGTGAGCAAAAATGGATATTAGAAGATGTTTGTCAGTCACTGAGGCGCTTCCGTCACCATAGCGTTGATCATCAAATTGACGGCCGTGGGAGTTCTAGTAGTTCTAGAATCCTGGCAGGCCTATTAGGTTCTAGAATCCTAGTAGTCCTAGTGTTAAGGACACATAGAAGACTTCATTCATTGTTTTTGGTTAACTTTGGTGCAGTTTTTGTCCAACAACCCACCGATATATAAAACTATGCATACTGTTTGATTTTTTCTGATTACGTAAAGACGCGTGGATTTACGGTAAAAAAAAGTTTTATTGAAATTAAATTACGTTTGGTCCTAATCTTGATAAAAACAATACCAGAGATAAAAATCCAATTACAAAGAAAACTCTCTGAGAAATAAATGCTGCATTGAAAAGATTAAAATCTCAATGGATTTTTTTTTTCTGGTTAAATAAAGATGAAATAAAATAAAGAAATCTAACAATCAGTAATAATGTGTACCGGCACAGCAGGAAACACGCACACAAAAATCCCCACAGAGATTAAACAGGAAACAAGAGCGTAAGAAAAAAACATCACAAACTAAAAAGAAAAACAATGAAGAGACGAAAAAAAAAATCAACATAAAAAAGTATTCAAACATAACAAAAAAGTTACAAACTAGAAAAAAGTGAACATTTAGGTCTAGATTTTATTCTCTAATGTCTTAGAATCTAAGAATGAGATTATGAATTGATAAGTGTGCATGTGTACCTCTGGGATAGACTGTTGACCTGTTCAGGGTGCACCCTGCCTCAACTCTCATACTAATCAGAATGAGCTCCAGCATCTGACTCAGAGCTAGAAAAGCAGTTTAGAAGAAGAAAAAAAAATCAATGAATTAAAAAACTTTTTTTTTTAAGATTTTCTTATTCATTTACCTTGTTTTTCACTAAGTTTGAGGAAATTACACATTTTCCTGTTGGGCTCCACTCACGGGGAGCTCAATGACTAAGTGGTAGTGATGAGAAACAGCCCTTGAATGAGGTACAGCAGCCGAAATATCATGCCCGACAGAATGAAATCTGGAGATAATGAAGGTTTGGACTGGAGTGCGATTGTGTTTGTATGTAAATTAGTGTCAGTGGGTGAAGTGTAATTAGAGAGGCTGTTCACCCATTTCCTATGCATGACAACCACAAAACCTACTCCAGCTACGGTGCTAGTTGGAGACAATAAGGCAGAAATGAAAAGCAGACAGCTGCACACAGGGTGCAGTGTAGGCTGTATGTTCCGATGCATGTGTGTGTGTGTGGTGATGCTTCATGTAATTACAGCAACCTTCACCGCCACAAACCACACAGTAATAACTGCAGAGAAGCCCGAGATAGAAGCAGGAACACACACATACGAGCGTCTGCCTTCTCTAACTCATAACGACACACACAGGATGATGCGCACAAATGTATACAGGAATAGACGCACAAAGGACTGTGTGAAAAGTGTCAGAGCTGCCATGTTCCACTAGCACTCTGACTGCTAAACAGAGGGGAGCATGGAGATAAATGATAGGGAAGGAAGAGAGCAGGAGGGAGAGTGCTTGTTGTCTTCATCAGAGGCTTTTGTTAAGCGGGAGATAAGAGAGGAGGAGCGACTGATTCCCCTCTTTTCTGTCCCCACTGAGAGCTAAATGCTGGCTCTAGGAGTCTCTGGGCCTGAGTGAGGCCCCGAACGGAGCAAATGGATCCAGAGAGTAAATAAAAGGAGAGAAATTATGACAAAGCATTATATGAGAAGAGTCATGAGGACTGAGAGCACTACAGTGTCCTTGTAAGGGAAATGTTTTGTGTGACATGTACTTTTTGAAGGTTTATATAATGTTTGAGCATTTTTTCCGACATGAAATCATAACCTGACGTTGTTTTCTATTTCATTCATGCAAGTTTTGAGTGATTTTTCAGCTCTACTGTTCAATATTCGGACACCATTTGAACACCATTCTTAGCTATGGTTTTGTTTTCCATCCCTCCGACGTTTTTATATAATGTTTGTATATAATGTTTGTATACAAAGTGTAAGGTTTGTATATAATGTTTGTATATAATGTTTGTATACTTGTATATTGTTTGTATACAAAGTGTAAGGTTTGTATACAATGTTTGTATATAATGTTTGTATACAAAGTGTAAGGTTTGTATATAATGTTTGTATATATTGTTTGCATACAAAGTGTAATGTTTGTATATGATGTTTGTATATAATGTTTGTATGCAAAGTATAATCTTTGTATATAATGTTTGTATATAATGTTTGTATATATTGTTTCTATATAACATTTGTATATAATGTTTGTATATAACGTTTGTATATAACATTTGTACATAACGTTTGTATATAATGTTTGGATATACCGTTTGTATATAATGTTTGCATATAATGTTTGTATACAAAGTATAATGTTTATATTTAACGTTTTTATATAATATTTGTATATAATGTTTATATATAATATTTTTATATAATATTTGTATACAATATTTGTGTGAAATGTTTGCATATACTGTAATGTTTGTATATAGGGCTGAAACAGTTAATCGACTTAATCGATTATAATCGATTATCAAAATAGTTGTCGATTAATTTGGTCATCGATTAATCGTCTAAAAAGTTTTTACTGTCAACTGCACTTAAATTGGTAACCATGTGGGGCAGTAGAGAGCAAATTGATGATGCGCGCTACCAAAATAGGAGGAGAAGAATATAGCAGCCAATCATTGGCCTTCATTTCACCCCGCCTCGCGTGATCAGGCAGATTAAACAAGATGGAGGAAAGAAAAACTCATACAAAATCATCTAAAGTTTGGATCATTTGCCGCTAAATTTGAAAAAGACTCGCGTTAATATGGAAAGTTTGCGAAACGGACACGTTTTGGCACGGAAGCATAACGACGCTGCACAAACATCTTAAAAAAAACATGTCGGACTCGAAGCGGGAGACCGCAAACCGGAGCGATACACAATGTTATTTTAATAAAAACAATTTTACAGGTCGCAAAATACACTTTTTATTGTCTTCAAAATGTTCATTTTGGAAATGAACATGTCTGATATCAGGCCGCTGTCAGTAGGAAGACGAGGGGTTTAAAAAAAAAGATCGCTAAATTCAAACCAAGATACAAGACCCCCTCCTCTACACCGCAAAGCACATTTTTTCCCTCAAAAAAAATGAGTTGCCACCAACTAACAGGCACCCCTTTACCGATTAGTAGATCTGTGTTTGTAATATTATAAGTGGTAAAGATGGTCATTTTATTTATTAAAGTTACTATTTTTACAGTAGAGATGGTGGGGTTTTTTTTGTTGTTGTTTTTTTGTGCTAATACTTCACAACTTGAATATTTTTGTATATTTTTTACTCATGTTAATCTGGGGCCTTTTTTTTACAATACTTCTGAACATGGTTAAATTTGCGAATCCAGAAGTGTTAAAGGTTTCTTATTTTCAAATGTGATCCAACAGTTTACATTTGATGTTTTATTAGCCAGTACTACTAAAGCACATTTTATGGGTGCTTATGATTTATTTTTACTGTATACAGTAAGTAGATTTATTATTTTCTAGAAATCATAATAGTCTACCTCTTTATTTGACAGAAAGAGTAACATTTGCTCTTACTGGAATAAACCCAAAGTGTTGTTTATGTGGTTATGAGTTGTGTTTTACACAATTACATTCTATAATATGCCAAAAAAGTGATATTTATTAAATTGTCATTTTTATCCGATTAATCGAGTAATCGACCCAATAATTGACAGATTAATCGATTACCAAAATAATCGTTAGTTGCAGCCCTATTTGTATACAAAATATAATGTTTATATTTAATGTTTTTATATAATATTTGTATACAAAGTATAATGTTTGTATACAAAGTATAATGTTTGTACATGAAAGTTGTATATAATATTTGTGTATATTGTTTGTACATAGTGTTTCTATATAATGTTTGTATGCAAAGTATAATGTTTGTATATGAAAGTTGTATATAATATTTGTGTATATTGTTTGTACATAGTGTTTCTATATAATGTTTGTATACAAAGTATAATGTTTGTATATGACAATTGTATATAATATTTGTATATAATGTTTGTACATAGTGTTTCTGTATAATGTTTGTATACAAAGTATAATAATATATCTTCCGGTTGAGCAGGAAGACAGCAGATCAAACTTTTCTCCGTTTCTTTTTTATAAAACTTTTCTAAACAACGTTTAAAGTGGTTCTAAGATAGAATCTTCACGGATAACCAGACTGGGTATACAAAGGATCTACACATGGAGGTAGAAAGGATGAAAGAAACGCAAGAGACACAGATAAAGAGAGCGCCCATTAGCTTTTAGCCTATTAGCTATTAGCCTATTAGCTCTTAAGCTTTTAGCGGCCACCAATTCTGTGTGTTTTTGCTCCTGATTTTCTGAAATTATGGCACCAAGAAAGTCACAAGAAAGTCACAAGTCACAAGTTGCCATTGACGAAGAATTACAAGAGATCCGTAAATCGCTGACTTTTATGTCGGAAGAAATGACTACAGTAGTTCAGCAGCAAAAGAAGCTAATAGCCCTGATGAATGAAGTGGCAGAATTAAAGCAAATAATAAAGACGAAAGACGCCGTTATTTCTGGACTGGAACGAAGAGTTGATGACTTGGAACAGTATACTCGGATGGAGGATATTATTGTGAGTGGACTGGAAACTAGACACCGCAGCTATGCTAACGCTACAGCACAGGCCGAAGAGGAGAACGCGACGCCAGAGGAGCAACAAACTCTGGAGAGGCAAGTCATTCAATTTCTGGCAAATAAAGACATAAAAGTTGATCCAGAGAACATATCCGCTTGTCACACACTTCCGAAGAAGGAAAAAAACGCAAAACCAAATATTATTGTGCGTTTTGTTAACAGGAAACACAAAATAGAGCTATTACGACAAGCTAAGAAGTTAAGAGGCACGGGAGTATATCTGAATGAACACTTAACAAAAAGACGTGCAGACATCGCAAGACATGCAAGAAACTTGCGAAAACAGAAAAAAATACAAGCTACGTGGACTCGGAACGGGCAAGTGATGATTAAACTCAATGGTACGCCAGAAGAAGCGAAAGTGATCACGATAAGAGAGCTGAAAGACCTGAATCCGTATGAATAATTATTTGGATTATGTTACTTTAAAAAAGGATTATGATTTCTCGGAAGATTGTAAAGAGCGCTTGATGATGCACGGATTACGCATCGCGGAAAAGGAGACAGGTGAACATATGTGCACTGAACACAAGACAAACTATGACTTGTATTGATCAACAACTTGATCCAGAATTATATTTCTACAATAACTTGGACTTAAGCTGTGACTATTACACAAGCGAACAATTTAAAGAGAACGTTAAACTGGAGAAAAACTTTTCAGTGCTACATATTAACATTAGGAGTCTCTGGAAGAACATATCAAAAATCAAAGACCTACTGCATATGTACGGTAAATTTAATGTTATAGCCGTATCTGAAACGTGGCTGGACGAGCTAAAGCACCCTCTAACACTAGTAAAGATAGAGGGATACGAACTATTTACAGTCACCAGAAACAACAAAAAAGGAGGTGGAGTTGCCCTCTATGTGGACTCAAACTTTAACTGTAAAATCATTGAAGATAAATCAGTATCTGTTCACAATATAATGGAATTAATCACTGTCGAAATTGAATTTAAAAAAACAAAAAATGTACATGTTACTTGTGTATACCGAACACCTGGTTCACCGATTGATACATTTAATGAAAAAATGAATGAAATTATAAATATAAATGGATATTCCACAAAGGAATTAATAATATGTGGAGATTTAAATATAAATTTGCTTAAAGCAACTACCCATGGGAAAACAACTGATTTCATAAATATGATGCATTCAAATATGTTACTACCAATTATTGATAAACCCAGCAGGATAACTATTGATTCCTCCACTCTAATAGATAATATTTTTATAAACAATATTGAAGCTAAAATTGTTGGTGGTCTTCTTGTCAGTGATATAAGTGACCACCTACCAGTTTTTGCTATATTTCAAAATAAAATTATAACTGATGACAAAGAAAACTCTGAAACATTCAGATATATTAGGCGAGTGACAGACCAAACTCTAAATAAACTTAAAGAAGACTTATTAAAACAGAAATGGGACGAGGTCTACAACCAAACTGACCCAAGTGAAGCGTATGAAATTTTTATATCCATGTTTTTAGAAATCTACAATAAAAACTGCCCATTAAAAAAGGTAAGACTTAAAGAAAATTCTAAAATAAAGCCATGGATAACAAGTGGATTACAAAATGCATGTAAGAAGAAAAATATGTTATATAAAAAGTTTATTCAACACAAAACCAAGGAATCTGAAATAAAATATAAAAATTATAAAAACAAATTGACTAGTATTTTGCGGAAAACCAAAAAAGAATACTTTCATAAATTATTTGAAGAACAAAAAGAAAATATTAAGGGAACATGGAATGTCATTAATAAAATAATTAAAATAAAAGATAAAAAATATAAAATACCAAAACAATTCATGAACAAAAGCTCAAAGCTGGAAAATATAAAAGAAATTATAGAAGGATTTAATCATTATTTTGTTAATGTAGGAAATACCTTGGCTGAAAGTATTGAGAAGCATAACATAAGTCCAAGTGATGCTGTAAACAGAAATCCTTTTACATTTTATTTAAACCCAACAAATGAAAATGAAATAATTAAAATAGTAAAGCAATTTAAATCAAAAACATCTAAAGATACACTTAACATTGATATGAATTTAATAAAGAATACAATAGAACATATTGCACAGCCTCTAACATATATTTGCAATAAGTCTTTTCAAATCGGTAAATTTCCTGAAAAAATGAAAATAACTAGAGTTATTCCAGTCTATAAAAATGGCAATAAACAATTATTTTCAAATTATCGGCCTATTTCCATACTTCCACAGTTTTCAAAAATAATAGAAAAAGTATTTGTAATAAGATTAGATAAATTTATAGAGAAACACCAGCTCCTTAGTGACAAACAATATGGGTTTAGACAAAACCGATCCACTAATATGGCTGTTACAGAACTAATAGAAAATATTACTACATCAATAGACTCAAATAATTATGGCATCGGTATTTTCATAGACCTTAAGAAAGCTTTCGACACCATAGATCATAATATATTACTGAGCAAACTAGACAGATTTGGTTTTCGAGGAGCTGCATATACATGGCTTCAGAGCTACTTAGAAAATAGATATCAATATGTACAAATAAAGGAGGAAAAATCTGATTTATTAAAAGTCATATGTGGAATTCCACAAGGCTCAACGCTGGGGCCTAAATTCTTTATCCTGTACATCAATGATTTGTGTTACACATCCAAACTAATAAATTATGTACTGTTTGCAGATGACACTACTCTTTACTTTTCAGGAAAAGACCTGAACCAAATAATACAATCAGTTGAAAGAGAATTGAGTAAAATAAAAATATGGTTTGACATAAATAAATTGTCATTAAATATTGAAAAAACGAAATTTATAGTATTTACAAAATTAAAAGTACCTAAACAAATTCAAATTATGCTTAATAACACCCTATTGGAACGAGCTTACGACAGTAAGTTCCTTGGAATGATTATAGATCACAAATTAAGCTGGAAATCACACATAAATTATACAAAAAATAAACTGTCTAAAGTAATAGCAATCATTTATAAATTCAGATTTGTCCTAAATAAAAAAAGTTTGTTTATGTTATATAATACATTAGTACTTCCATATATAACTTATTGTATCGAGATTTGGGGAAATACGTATAAAACTAACACAAAACCAATTTATATTTTACAAAAAAAAGCAATACGAGCAATAACATTCTCATCTTATAATCAACCTACCAATAATCTATTTATAAATTTAAAAACATTAAAGTTCTATGATTTAGTGGAATTACACACTTTAAAATTTATGTTTAAGATAAAAAAAAACATGATGTCAAACTCTCTACAAAATATGTATATTATTAGGAAAAGTCCATACGAACTAAGAGGAAATGATATGTTCATTAAAAATAAATTTAGAACAAATGTTAAAAAATTCTGTATTTCTATTAAAGGTGTGGATCTTTGGAATAATTGTAATGATGAACTTAAATTGTGTTTAAATCTTTTATGTTTAAAAAAGAAATTTAAGTTATTAATATTTAAAAAATATGCAAGTCTTGATGGTTAAATTCAAGCTTCTATAAAAAGTAAACAATTATGATGTGTTATGATTATGTTATGTGTTACAAATATGTGTTATGATTATGTTATGATGTGTTATGATTATGTTATGATGTATTATGATATTATTATGTTATGTGTTATAACAATTATGATGACTTAGTATTTACTTATGTCTTTTTGCTTTTATTATGACATAAAAAAAAAAACAAAAAAAGGGTCGGCGTAATAAGCGTTTGCTTCAGCCGTTACCTTTTCGGTCCTTTGCTGGAATATGGTTGTTTTCTTTATTTCATTGATATGAGGTTGCACTGTGACCGAAATAAATAAATAAATAAATAAAAAAAAATAATGTTTGTATATGACAGTTGTATATAATATTTGTGTATAATGTTTGCATATAATGTTTGTATACAAAGTATAATGTTTATATTTAACTTTTTTATTTAATATTTGTATATGATGTTTGTTTATAATGTTTGGATATAATGTTTTTATATAATATTTGTATACAAAGTACATGTTTATATTTAATGTTTTTATATAATATTTGTATATAATGTTTGTACATAGTGTTTCTATATAATGTTTGTATACAAAGTATAATGTTTGTACATGACAGTTGTATATAATATTTGTATATAAGATTTGTATGACACTTACACAACGTTTATAACAATTATACAACGTTTAATATATGCATGTAAATGTAAGTATAAAATGTTTTAATGCACACAGTCTGCTCACACTTGGTGAAAAATAGAAAAAATTTCTATTTTTATGTTAAAACACCAAAATAAGAACAGAAAAAAAAGTTGCATTTGATTTACTCACTTGACACACTTTACACTGTGTTGGTGGCGTCAAACAAAATTTGTGCTCTCGTCCAATGAATATGACTTAATGAGGAGTTAGAACGGGTAGATTCTGAGTGTCGTAAACAAAGGAAAACTGAATTAAAGCTTTTATATACTTTTTTTTTTCAGACAATATCACATTTCTGCATTGACAAAAATTACCATGTTACTGTAAATACAGTAAATAACATGAGATAAAAATATTATTCTATGGAAATATGTTGTCATCTGAAGTTTACAGAACTAAACTGTAAAACGAGGGTCTGAAAGAATGCAAAATAGATCAGTAAAAAATTGCTGTTTGAGTGTTATTTTCTAAACTGGTACAGTATGTCATGCAACTCTCTGTTTTTTTATGATCAGAACAGGAGGCGGGCTTGACCGGTTTTGTCCATTGACCATAATCTTTATATGTACAGTAAATAGTGTTAATCGAATTGTCCCAAGACAATTTTCATGCCAAGCTCTTACATGCCAAGCTTTTCCAGTCTCTTATTAAAATGTAGTTACTTTCACATGCCAGACGTTTCAAGTCTTTGGTCACAACATTAGCTGCGTCTTCATACAGTATGTGTGAATAATAAATTTAAATTGGACCAGGGAACACACTGTGAAGAGATAGATCACACGTATGGAATCACAAGTGAAACTCACAGATTTTGACAAGATATTGTCAAATGTTTTTTCCCACAAATTACATTTCATCGTAAAAACGATATTCACTGACTGTTGCATTTTTTGGTAAAATGTTATTAAACTGACAATAGTTTTAAGACATTTGCAAGAGACAAAAATATCTGTTAACAAAACAGTGAGAAAAAGTTACTTTTTTTTTTTTATTGACTCTATTGATCCCTCACGGGGGAAATTTGTGTGTTGCACTCCTACACCGCAGCAGGCTGCCACAACGGCGCCAATGGTGGGAGAAATGGGGCGTTAGGTGTCTTCTCCATTTTTTTCAGAGTGTTCTCGATACATACTGGAACATATTTCAGGTGGAGCCTAACCCAAATGAACCCTTCCTATCCTGGCTGTATAACAAATTAGACTGTCTTCCATAAACCTTCAATTCTGTGAGAATTTTGGGCTCTGAAACTCTTACAATAAGAGCAGAACTTTTGCAAAGATTATCTGCTGGATTACAATAACGCTTTTTTTATTTGTGTGTGTGTTTATCTGTGAGATTGAGCCAGTCTACGCCGCCCAAACATTACCTATCCCCCTGTCTTGAAATCTTGATGGATAAACAGACATCCTGTAGAAGCTCAAAGGCTAAATGGAAGCATCCCTTCACCTCTCACCTCAATGCTCCCCCCATACTCCCGGCCCCTCTTTGAAGTGCATTAGAGCAAATATTCTTAGTCTAATCAATACAGCACTTGCAGATTGATAATCCATACATCCACACAGACACACATGCTGTAAAAATGCTTCTTGCATCCTGAGTGTAGCGTATAGAATAACCAGTGCTGAATAAATCCATCACTGGAATGGTGCCAGTGGTGAGATTACCATGGCAACATGCACCAGCAAATTTATAGTTTTCTAAAAATGATCATGCTTGAATTTTTTAGATTTATTTTAAGGAACTAGATTAAATCGGTAAATGAAATTATTTTTTTTTTTTTTTAGTAAAAACATTTTTTTTTATTGTGTAATCTGACATTGAAGATTGTTTTTGGAGCACGAGTACATATTTCTAAAAATGAATTATGGTTTCAGGGTAATTTAAAAAACATCCTAGTGAAATGTGTGTATGTAAGATCACACGGTGGTGTTTCTGTGTGAAAAAGTGTGTTTTTTTTCTTTGTGACTCATTGAAAGACAGGATGTGGTTCACCAAAAAGAACAAGTGTTTTTTGACGCGTTTGGGAACAATATTGCCTTCTTACAAATAGAAACACACATAAATGCACACGCATACCCACAGGATCGCGTTTAACGCCCACACATCTCTGTAAACAACCCAACACTCCCACACTCCTACAAAGCCACAGCGCAGGCAGGTTGGGTGCCGGTGGAACGACAGCATGCACCTTCTTTTTCTTTCATATCAACTCTCTGATTACCGCTGACAGACAAGACAGGTACTGAACATTGGAAGGTTAAATGTATGCAAGAGCGTGAATCTGAACAAGCAGCACCATATGCTCACATCGTGGTCAACCCTGAATGCCTTCAAAGCCGCTCTGGTGACCTGAAAAAATATATGAATCACAAACAGATGCCAATGATACTTTGTCATTGATACTTATAAAATATTCTCAACTGGTCCGTGTGCTTCCTTTTATTGCTTTCGACACATCTTTTTTCAATAAAAAAAGACTGTTTACGTGTCAGCCAGCAGTTAAAGTTTAGTTTTAAAATACAAAGCTTCTATAAAGGCATTCAGAATCCATTCTGCTGAATTTGTCTACAGAAAATGGCAATTACCCTTTTTTTTTAAACTTATTAATTTTTTAGTTGTTTTAGAGGCCTGCCTGCATCACCACTTTTGGACCTGCTGATTGGTCAAGCAACTAAGTTTGCTGACAGCATGTGTGGCGGGTCACGTGAATTCAATTCTATTTAATTTTATTTGTAAAGCCCAATATCATAAAAATGGTCTCAATGGGCTTCACATTGTAGATTGAAAAAAAGTTTCAAACCAAACAACAAATAAAAAGAAATAAATGTATTTACAAAAATACAGTTAAAAACAAACTAAACCCAAGTTAGCTAAACAATTTCAGCACATTTCTTCCCTTAGACTCTCCTTCGCAGTGAGAAAAAAACTCCTAAAAACCCAGCAGTATGGAAAAAAAAGGGAAGAAACCTCATGGGGATCCACAAGAAGGAGACTTCCCTCCCGCGGGAAATCCAATGTGTCTGAGACTGTTATTGAAATAATAGCTTATCTTACTCTGCAGCTATATATTTGAGGACATCTGTAGATGGGCTTCATCCTGATGAAAACAGTATGGTAGATAAAGCACAAAGGCTTCCTCATTCTGGTGATGCTCAGGACGGAGATAAGTGGAAATATCATTTCCGGCCCCTATCATTGTTGTGAAGTTTTGATCAGCAAACAACAACTGAAGGAGAAAAAAAAATTGTTGACTGATTTACTAGCTGCCTCATTTTTAATATAAACTCTTCAAAAGAAATTGAACAAAGTAGAGAACTCTGAGCTGTATGGGACAGAACAGATGTCTATGGGGTCTTTATGCATGGTTTTGTTTACTGTGGTTGTGTGCACAGTATGAAACTTTTTTTTTTTGGATTGCTTGACGAGTAAAGGAGCATGTTGTTATTTGTCTTTGATGCTCGAGTTATTTTTATATCTCTGCTTGGTAAGATAGTTTTTATAACAATAAAACAGTTAATGAAGCTGAATTAAGTGTGGGCAAACTTTTTAACTCATAGGCCAAATAGGCTTCTATCGTGTAAACAAAGGGCTACATTTCTTATGTTTTGGTAAACCAAAAAAAATAGCTAAAGTGACAAATATAGAAACAATAAAAATTTTGAAGAAAAATAAATTTATTAATGGGATCGCCTCATATTTGGTGGGCCAGATTTTTAGGTTTGGCGGATCGCATATGGCCCACTGGCCGCGGTTTATCCACTTCGAGCCATGCAACGCAGATGAAGCACCTTAGAAGGCTTAAGTATGAACAGCATGGTATATCACTGGTATAAATATCAGGTCCAGGACCAGAAGTGGTTATATGTGCACTAATCTGAACAGACGACTAAATTTGAAGAAAACAGAAATATTTCCAGAAATGAGTCTTTCTTTTAGTGGTTGATCTTTCTGCTTTGTGTTTAGCTGTAGATTAGAATAAGCTAATATTTAAAAAAATAGTTTTGGACACATTGGATGCTCGTCGCAGAGGAGGGATCCCTCTTTCATGTGGATCCCACAAGGTTTCTTATTTTTTTTCCCCACTGATGTTTTTTTTTTTTTTTTTTTTTTAGGAGTTTTTTCTCACCATGAAGGAGAGTCTAAGGGCAGGAATGCTAATATTGTTTAGTTGGAATTTCCTAGATTTTGGGCTACACAAGTAAAATTGAACTGAATTGTTGCATTTGGTTTGATTCTGAAAAAAAAAAAAGTCCTCTGAATAAAACCTTCTTTTTTTCTTGTATTAATTCAGTGTAGCACGGTGGTGCAGTGGGTAGCATAGTGGCCTCGCAGCAAGATGGTCGTGGATTCCCTTCCCGGGTGGGGACGAGACTTGGAACACTGGCCTTTCTGTGTCGAGTATGCATGTTCTCCCTGTGCATGTGTGGATTTTCTCCGGGTATTATGGTGTCCTCCCACCCTCCAAAAACATGCACGGTAGGTTGATTGGCTGGTGCCCGCGACAGACTGGCGACCTATTTGAGGTATAACCTGCCCCTTGCCTCGAATCAGCCAGGATGGGCTCCGGCAATCCCTGCAACCCCATAAGGGATAGACGGTCAAGCAGATGACTGACGGACTAATTCAGTATAGTAAGATAGTTTTAAGACTGTGACATAGTTGCTGAGGCGCTGATTGATGCTGGTGGAGCACTACTGAAGGTTTAGGTGTGAAAAGCAGGGCGAACCCTGTGCTCACATGATGAACATCTGCAGAAAGGAGAGATAGAGGAGGACGTCGGAAAGCACAACAGCAATCAGATCGTGCAGCTCTTGAGGGAAGCAGAGGTAAACTGATCCATCTCTGTGTCTCTCTGACCTTGTTCCCTCTTGCCAAAAAACCTGCCTTACAACCCCAAACTAAATATGATACCCCTTCTCCCTCCTCCCCTTTTGATTCTCTGCTAATAAATTGTGCTGTAATTACCAGGCAGGATCGATAACAGTCACATCACTCCCCTCCTCCGCCTGTCTCCCTGCTCTGCAACTGACACTAACGTGTTCATCTCTCACCGTGCACGGCTTTTATGGATCTCTGAGCAATAAATCGCATCCTGTTTCATCCACAAACACACATGCAAAAGCGCAAGTACACAATCAGAGGTCGAGCAGACGTACACACAAGGAGACCCGGGCATGCAGACAAAAATGGACACACAAACTGAAGTATGAGACTTGGACGCCACAGGGAGAAGGCCATAGGTCTCAGTTGCTATTGGAGACGCTTCTTCAGCTGAGCAAACGACAAAGAGTTGCAGTTTTTTTTGCCCAGAATAGATGGTTCGGCCTCCTGTCTAATGAAAGCGAGAACAAGGATGAGAATCACATGGTCAATCATGCAGAGTGAACTTGGAGAGTTTGTCTTTGACAAAGAGAGAGTGTGTCCACAGTGAGTGTGTGTGTGTGTGCATAATCATGCAAGTGTGTGTTTGATAGGAAATGAAAAAGATCCAGAGGATGAAGAGCAATGTTCACATCTCGCTGCAGCCAAGTGGAAATAGCTCCTCACACCTTTATTTCTATGGACAGTTGATAAAGAGGGAAAAAGAACAACGTGTGTTCCTCAGCATATCAGGAAGATGCTGGATTTATTCATCTGAAGCATTCAGTGGAAAATTATTCACATCAGAGTGCAAACCTTATTACATTATAAAGAAAAACATGGCATAAAAAATCCCCAGATTTTCATAAAACCTCCATAAATTGAAGATTTTAATTTTAATCAGTATCATCTGATCCTAGATACTTAAAATCTTCAACCTTCTTTACAGGGAGAAGAGATAAAGAATGTGGAAGATTTTAAGTATCTATTGATCAACAGTCCAGAGCAATGGAGAGTGTGGAAAAGAGGTGAAGAAGCATGTGCAGGCCGGCTGGAACGGGTGGAGGAAAGTATCACGTGTGATGTGCGACAGAAGAGTTTCAGCTAGAATGAAAGGGAAAGTGTACAAAACCGTGGTGAGACCGGCGATGCTGTTTGGTCTAGAGACAGTATTACTGAAAAAAAGACAGGAAGAAGAGACGGAGGTAGCAGAGATGAAGATGCTGAGGATCTCTTTGGGAGTGACCAGGATGGAGAGGATTAGAAATGAGTATATCAGGGGAACAGCACATGTTAGAGGTTTTGGGGATAAAGTTTGAGAGGATTGGACGTGTGCTGAGATGGTTTGGACATGTGCAGAGAAGAGAGAGAGTACATAGGAAGAAGGATGCTGGATTTGGAACCACCAGGAAAGACGGCTAGAGGAAGACCAAAGAGGAGGGTCATGGACGCAGAGAAGGAAGACATGAAGATAGTTGGTGTGACCAAAGAGGATACAGCAGATAGGGTTAGATGGAAGAAACTCATTTGCTGTGGCGACCCCAGAAGGGAAATGCCGAAAGAAGAAGAACATCATCTACTTTACAACTAAGCTTAATCAAATTATAATTAAAATTAATTTAACTATAAAAATATTCAATAAACTAATATGCTATCCGATTTCTGAGCCCTTGAATTGCTGTCTTTTCTGTGTGGAGTCTGCATGTTCTACTCGTGTAATCCTGGTGGCTGGATTACTAGATAATCCAGTTTCTTCCCACCCTCCAAAAACATGCAGTTAGGTTGATTGACCAATATAAAAATGCCCCCAAGATTGAATGTGGATGGCTGTGTGCGACCGGCCATCCACAGTCATCCACATTCTGGATGGCTGTTATAAAAATAAAGGACGCCAAAAGACTAAACAAACTGATAAAAAAAGTTGGACGTGTGGTTGGCTCAACCCTCGCCTGCGTGTAGGAGGTGGCGAGGGACAGAATAAAAGTGAAATTGTTATCAATCATGCTAAATCCCTCTAAGCTCCTTCATAAATCCGTGGACCATCTGAAGAGCAGCTTCAGCAACAGACTCCTGGAACCCCGCTACTCAAAGGAACGGTACAGAAAATCATTTCTGCCGTCCTCCATCAAAATATTAAACCTTTCCCTTTCAAATCTTTGAAGTTTCACTCACAACTAAAAAAATAAAAACAAACATGTTGTATGACATTGTATGATTGTAGCACTGCAGCACTCAAATTTCCCTTTGGGGATAAATAAAGTATCTTCAACTCAAAAGAAGAAGACATCTTTTACACATTATGCCACTTTTTTTTGGCAATTTCCGGTAAACCCCTGCTCCAAAAAAACTCAGCTGTATATCAATTCATTTATGAGCAATTATCAAAGAGAATGAAGGAATTTTTGCTGCTTTGTGTTCAAAGAATGGACATGATTAAAAGAGCGAAGAGGAACCAAACACACCAGTACCTGCAGACCTGCCCGCTTTCCTCCATTTTAGCCACACCAACTCCTCCCATTTGTACACCATGCTCCTTTATTCCGTTGTCCTCTGGAACTTCTACCTCCACAGTGCACATTTCAGTTTTGGTGACATATTAAACAACCAAATGAGTTCGGTTTTGCTCTGCTCCACACACTCCGGTGTCTAACTGAAGCTAAAAGTAGCGTCAAAGTCGTTGTAATGAGATATATTCTCAGGAGCTCAGGAAGCCACTGCAAAATAGTCTGCAACCACAGCGGGAAAAAAAAGAAAAGAAAATAGCAGCAGCATCTCAGTTACAAAAAGTCAATCCTAACCACAAAATAGCAAGACATGTGGATATAAAAAAATAATACGTATATTATGTTATTTTATCGTTGTTTTTTACGATATACATCATCATCGTATTTAGTCATTGCCATTGATGATTTAGATGAAGACTTGGATTTGGTTTCCAAGCACTGAAAACAGACATTGTGCTGTTCCTCGAAAAACGTATTTCAGACTCCGATAAGTGACCGAATGACCAACAACAAACAGTCATCCCAAACACATGATCCATTTGATTAGAGGTATGTAATCGGATGGATCAAATAGAAATTTGCAAGGGTTCATTTTAGACTTCACTGCCCCTTTTTTTTAATTTGTTGAACAAAATCAACATAAAACAAGTATTTGTGATGGTTTGCTTTTTCCTTATTTTGAACTTTGATTTAGAGCCCTATAAAACTTACAGTATATGAATACAAACAACACCAGTGGCATCTCCCAAGTTAAACAGGTTTTACATCCAACTGGCTGTGCTTCAAAGTATGTTTGTACACCTTCAATGAGACAATGGCTCAGTGGTTAGAGCGTTCGCCCGTCGACCAGAAATTCACCCGTTCTTCGCGGGTTTGCATCCCACTGGGTTCATGTCTGGGTCCTTGGAAAGTTTCTCCCACCACTGGCGCCGTCATAGGTGGCAGCCTGCTGCGGTCTAGTGCAGCACACAAATTTCCCAGTCAGGGATTAATAAAGTATATTTAAAAAAATATTTTTTTTTTGGTGTTTAAGTCCCAAGTGGAACAAGGCTTGAAACATTCATTTTTCTGTGTGGAGTTTGCATGTTCGCCCTCTGTGTGTGTGGGTGTCTACAAGTACTCCAGTTTCCTCCCACCCTCCAAAAACATGCATGTTAGGTTGACTGGCATAAAAAATGCCCCTAGTAATCAGTGTGTAAGTGGATGGTTGCATGTGTGTGTGGCAACTGGTTGGCGACTTGTTCGGGGTGTAACCTACCTCTCGCCTTAAATCAGCCAGGATTGAAGGCGAGGGCATTGACACACCCTGCGACCCTGTTAAGTGGTTAAGATGGCAAAACGAATCGGAAGTTTTTTAGTCATATTAATTAAAAATACTAAACCAGCTCAGATAAAAAATTTAAAGAAAGTCTTGAAACAAGTTGTTGATATTTAGTTGTTAAATATTGAGAGACGCTACGGGTTCGTTAGAACGTACAGTCAGGTTTGGCTGATCGGAATGTGAATTAAATCTTAGTAATAGTAAATACGCCAAATTAAATAGGGCCCTTAACAATCCACTGATCAGATGGTTTCTAACTTCGCTTCTAACAATTCTAGTCTACATAAAGCTGAGTCAGCTCTCCATTTCACACCACAATTGTGGTTTCACGCATCAAAACAAACATAAGCCCAACAGGTTCACACCTCAAAAACTGAGATTTTCTGCAAGTGTGATAAAAAAAACAAAAAGGGAAGAAAACTTTGTTACTGAAAAACTTTATGACAACATGTGAAAATGGGAAAATTCAGTCACTGTGAAAACAAGTATTTTTCAAATAAGAACATGCCCGTCTGTTTGAAAAGGGTTCAGAACATCTTTCCATCTTTCTCTCTCCTCACCATTGCATTAGTCCAACCTGTACTGTCAGATGTCTACATTTGTTCTCTACAGGTGTGGACATTTGTTTTGTCCTGTTTTACTAGAATTTTTCTACTTTCTTCAACTTCTTTTAAAAAGTTTATCTTGAAAATGAAATAAGTACCCAAAACCATTTGCTTTCCTTCTTCTATTGCTGTTTGTTGCTAAAATTAGTTTTACAGCAACAAAACGACATTCCCATCAAACAGCACTTACATAAGGTATTTGATCTGGGACTGTCCAATCAGCAGGTCTGTAAAAGGTAACCGACATATTGATGGGGAGATGGTGGCTCAGTGGTTAGAGTGTTTGCCCGTCAACCAGAAGTTCACAGCTTTGCATCCCACTGAGTGCACATCTAGGGTCCCTGGAGAGGACACATAACCCCTCATTTCTCCCACCATTGGCGCCGTCATAGCTGGTAGCGTCCTGCGGTGAAATGCCGCACATAAATTTCCCGGTGAGGGATTAATAAAGTGTATTAAAATAAAATATTTAGCCTTCAGGAACAACTTGAAACAACATATTCAACTGGAGAAGAGTTTTACTGTCATTTTCATTCCCATCCTGTACAGAGATCCAGCCGAATGGACTCAGAATGCCTTCAAAGATGTGCGAGTCGTTTTAGACTACCTGGCAACAAAGGCAGGCTGAAACGTGATTGGTTAAATGCTTTAAAGTGAAAATGTTTGAGTATGACAGTCCAGTAATGCTGTGAAAGAAAAACCCAAGGTTTTAGTGGCATGGCAAGTGGTTGTTGTTCTGAATGTTTTTCATGGTCAGGCAACCAGGGAGAGCTGTCTGGTATGGATGGTATGATTTAAAAGGCAGCCGCACAAAGATCTTCAGGTGTGTAAAATCAGGCAAGTGAGGGAAGGCCCCGGTGGTGGGCGAGGGAACCATGACAATTTGTGATTCAGATAGTTTTCAGGCCAGCAGGGTAATACCACTTCAGAGTCTACAACTGGTATGTTTCAAGATGACAATTCCAGGGTTCATCTTTGCTTTTTGTAAAAGATTGATTCAAAGCGCAAGAGACATTATTAACACCCACGGATTGGCCACCACAGAGTCCAGACCATAGCCTCATTGGGAGTGTTTGGGATGTCCTTGGCGGTCGGACTCTGCCATTGTTTTTGCAAGATCTTGGCCAAAAATGAAAACAAAGCTAGACAAAAAATAAACCTGATACATTGTGGAAGCTTATTTACTGTGTATTCCACTACAAAGAAAGCACTGTAATCAAAGCTAAACGGGATCCAATAAAATATGAGAGTGACCTTTTTTTTGTTGGCGGTGACTTTTCTTTCATCAGGCAGCACAGAAGATCCAGCTGTTTCCATCTGGATTCTAACTTTTTGTCCTTACACCCCTGTGGTTTAATTTTTGCTCTGTTTTGCTAGTTTTTATTTTCTGTCCAACAGAAATGGTCCACCTTTTATTTACACATTAATCTACTGCAGCTTTGATACCACATAGTTTAAGGTCTGTTAATTGTTGGCCAATGTATTGTCATAAATAGTTTAATTGATCAAATTCTAAGAATAATTTTTTGACACAAAATTAGAGCATTTTGCTGCTTCTTCTTCTTTCGTCATTTCCTTCAGGGGTCGTCACAGCAAGTCAGTTTTTTCCTATCTGCTGCATCCTCTTCGGTCACGTCTACTATCTTCATGTCTTCCTTCACTGTATCCATGAAACTCCTTTTTGGTCTTCCTCTAGTCCTCTTTCCTGGTGGTTCCAAACCCAGCATCCTTCTTCCTATGTACTCTCTCTCTCTCCTCTGTACATGTCCAAACCAACTCAGTCTGGCCTCTCTGACTTTATCTCAAAAACCTCTGACATATGCTGTTCCCCTGATGTACTCATTTCTAATCCTGTCCATCCTGGTCACTCCCAGAGAGATCCTCAGCATCTTCATCTCTGCTACCTCCATCTCTGTTTCCTGTCTTTTCCTCAGTGCCACTGTCTCTAAACCAAACAGCATGGTGGGTCTCACCACGGTTTTGTACACTTTCCCTTTCATTTTAGCTGAAACTCTTCTGTCACACATCACACCTGATACTTTTCTCCACTCGTTCCAGCCTGCCTGCACATGCTTCTTCACCTCTTTTCCACACTCTCCAATGCTCTGGACTGTTGATCCTAACTACTTAAAATCTTCCACCTTCTTTATCTCTTTTCCTTGTAATCCCACTCACTGGAACCTCAACTTTGTTTTTGTCATTCATGAATAAGGAACAAAAATCTCAAGTCTCGCTCATGAGTGTGGAAAGGATGGAGCCGGAGATCGACAGACGGCGTGCGGCAACCGCAGTAATTAGAACCATTCATTAATTTGTTGTGGTGAAGAAAGAGATGAGCCGAAAAGCAAAGCTCTTGATTTACCAATAGATCTCGGTACCTATCCTTACCATGGTCACCAGCTCCGATTGGTGTTCGAAAGAATGAGATCAAGGATACAAATAGCCAAAATGAGTTTTCTCTGCAGGATGGCTGGGCTCTCACTCAGAGATAGAGGGAGGAGCTCTACCATCAGGGAGGAAATCGGAGTAGAGGTTTGGGCATCTGGTTTGGATGCCTCCCGATTGCCTCGCTGTTATGTGTTTCTGGCGTGTCCCAACAGAGGAAGGCCTCGGACCTGTTGGAGAGACTGTGTCCCAGAGCCGGACGGGGAATCCCTCAGAAACCACCTGAGTGAGCTGGAGGATGTGGCCGAGGTGAGGGAACCCAGGGTTTCCCGTCCGAGGGGGTTGCCCCTGTGGCCCAGCCCCGGATAATTGGAATAAAACGGAACAAGAAAAGTGGAATAGTATCAATGTGGAACCATTTGAAAAATAAAGAAAATTATAAATAGCTTTCAACTAAAAGTTAAAATAAAATATTTGCTCTTAGGTTGGAAAATTAATCTCCTAAAATTACCCATTAAATTTCTCATGACTAATTAATTATATATAGGCTTAAAAATATATTTATATACAAATTTGCGTATTAACCCACCCTGGACGGAACGGATCGTACATACATATAGAAATGTGGAATGATACAAAATCTTGCATGTGGACATAATTTCATCATTTGCTCTTCGTATGTTGAACGAGAAGCCACGTCAGGGATTTTTAGTAACAAACTAGACACAAAATCAGCTAATCAGCAATAAAACCTCCTTTTCAATCCATCTGCCCTTTACGCCGAGCGATTTTCTCCTCATAATTAGAAATAAATCATAAAACAAATGAGTTAATTTAACAAGAAGTTAATATTTAAGCCACTATAGGTTATTTTATGTCTCAGCATGGCCTGAGGAGAGAAGCATAAATGGTAGTCAGATTATATGCTTTGCTGAAAATGAAAGTGCGCACCTGCGCACAAAAACACACACACATACACACACACTGTGCACACCCGGGCGGATTTGCAGAGAGAGCATGATTAAGTGTCCCGGTAGAAGTGAGAACTCTCTGGAGTGGGAAGTGCCAGGCGAAGGGGGATGAATTGGAGAGGAATGGAGGTGTATTAAGATGGAGACTGAATCCTCCAGGGTCTCTGAGAAGAGCTGTCATGGGATTGCAGAATCAAGCTGTTGCTCCTGTGAGACTTTTGCTCTCCAGTGTGCAAGAGAGGATGTATTTCTTGAGTTCACCCTTCCTCTTCAGACTCTCCTACTCCTCCTCTGCACATTATCCTCCTGCAATCTATATGCAGAGTGGAACAGGTGCAGCAATACACAATGAAGTTGCTGATTAAGTGAATGATTGCGTCTGGGTGGGCCTTATCACAATTCTGCAGTGCAAAAGAAATGGGATGGTCAACCGAGCCTCCCTCGCCAAATCAGAATGGGCGACATGTAGCAGAGGACACACACACACACACACACACACACACACACACACACACACACACACTGCTTCTCCTCTATTTTCTCCAATTCGTCACAGGGCTTGTTGTTCTAATGCCTCGGAAAGGTCTGGGTTCATGGTTCCTACGCTGCTTGGCTTTACTCATCATGACTGGCATTTCAAGATTTCTCACTCAGGGAGGGGTAAGCATGTACACAGAGAAAGATGAGAAGAAAAATATAAACACACTCAACAAATAACTTCAAAAGTTTGAAATCACCCTGCTTTTTTTCATCAAAGTGCGCCTGCTCTGATTGCTTTTCTATTTGGAGTAAACACTGAGGGCTGGTGAATATAAGCTTGAAGAGAGGAGAGAAATAATCTCTAAGAGAGCCCAAACTTTCAATCAGCACACAAAAATGATTGATAAATCATTTAAGACATTCACTTAAAAGTCATAATCCAGAATGAGTCCTTTCATCTTCTGAACTGCTAATCCCACTCATATTTGAAGGGGACGTAGGGGGGTTCAAATGAGAGGCAAGGTGCACCTCAAACAGGTCGCCAGCCTGTTGTGGATCCAGAATTTAAAAAAAAAAAAAAAAAAGACTTTATTTTCTCATTATAATGAAGGCAGTCTGAAAGATCTTCCAGCACTGAAACGCTAGAAACTCTTTGACCGACTTCAGTTTTCTGGGTATGCTCCTCCTGCCAAAAGAAGTGCGTTCTATTTCTTTTTTAGTACTTAAATAAAACCCTGTTGGTGAGTTTGGACATGATCAGGAATGAGTATGTCATTAAGAGAAAGAAAATCTTCCACAAAGAATGTGGAAGATTTTAACTACTAAGGATCAACAGTCCAGTGCAACGTAGAGTATGGAAAAGAGATGAAGAAGCATATGCAGGCAGGCTGGAAAGGGTGGAGAAAAGGATCAGGTGTGATGTGTGTTAGAAGAATTTCAGCTAAAATGAAAGGGAAAGTGTACAAAACCGTGGTGAGACCCACCATGCTGTTTGGTTTAGAGACAGTGGCACTGAGGAAAAGACAGGAAACAGAGATGGAGGTAGCAGAGATGAAGATGCTGAGGATCTCTCTGGGAGTGACCTGGATGGACAGGATTAGAAATGAGTACATCAGAGGAACAACACATGTTAGAGGTTTTGGGGATAAAGTCAGAGAGGCCAGACTGAGATGGTTTGGACATGTGCAGAGGAGAGAGCGAGTGCATCGGCAGAAGGATGCTGGGTTTGGAACCACCAGGAAAGAGGACTAGACGAAGACCGAAGAGGAGGTTCATGGATACAGTGAAGGAAGACGTGAAGATAGTTGGTGAGACCGAAGAAGATGCAGCAGATAGGGTTAGATGGAAGAAACTGACTTGCTGTGGCGACCCCGTGTCAACCGTGTCGATGCCAACACGAGAAGAAACAGGACAGAAGGAAAGAAGATCAAAGAAATTTGATCAGAGTGACCGATATTGGTGCCTTTCTTTTAGTTAAAGTGTTATAAAGACTTTCAACATCAAGAATTCTGTTTGAAAAGGCCAAAACAACAAGGTTTCTTTTGGCTAAATTTATAATCAGAACTGAAAAATGCTGCAATTGGGAAAAAAAATGGCTACACAGGGATCTTGTGTTTTTTTGTGGAAAAATAGTTCTTATCTTATTGCTTTCCGTTTTGTCGTCTTCCGCTCATCCAGGGCTGCGTACGCGGGCAACAGCCTCAGACAGGAAGTCCAGGCTTCTCTGACCTCTTAGATAAATATGTATCAATAAATGTATTCAATTCCACTTTGTAAACTGTGAATTCCCTCCTCCTATTGCTCCCCGCTCAGTCTTAACTCCACCTGCTGGACGCGTGATGGGAGGGAGAGCAGTACCTGAAGAAAAGGACAGAAAGTGCGCATAGCAAAACATTTTTTGCTCACGTTAGGATTGTCAAAAAGGATTGTCTCGATGAATGAGGAACTACACGGACTTGTGTTAGGATGTTGTCTTGGTGGAGAAGAACCAGGAAGTAAGAGTCATTGACAGGCTGTGGGCCAATTGATTTTGCTCACCATACAAAAATGATTGGCTGACTTTTTAATCTCCCACAGAGTCTGCAGTTTATCTATTTTTTCTATCCAGTTCACAAATTTATAAGCATGATTCCACCCAGTGAGGGCAGATTTGGTACTGTTGAAAAAATGAATCCATAAAGATATTCTATAACACTTTAAAAAAGAAAGACAATTTTTTTCCGTACATTTTTCACTACTTTTTTTCACCCTCCACACGACGTTTTATTTCCATCCGTTCGAGTGCTTCCTAGCAGATAACCAGTAATTTCCACAACACTTTACCTCACTTCAGTTCCAGATCGCAGCTCTCCTGGCGGGTGAATGTTGCCTTTAAAGCGTATTGTTTGCCCACTCCAGCTGATGTGGCTTTGCTGCTGTAAATCACCGGTTATTCCTCAGCTCACTCACTCTCCATTCAGCAGCAAGCCACAATGGATCCACAACGTACTCATTCACTACCTCTCCCGCCTTTAAGCCATTCGGCAGGCCTCTCCTCGTGAGCTCTATTCTTTCTTTTTCATTCTTTTCATGACCATTTCTTTCTCCCCACATCAATTCCACCACTCTATTTCCTGATGTTTGTTTGTTTGTGGTGAGGTCCGACAGTTTCCTGTGCTCCTGTTCCCACGTGAACAAAGTTAGCTTTACTTATTTTTCTGACTAACTGTTGCTTTCCTTGTAAATTCTAACTGCTGCAAGTATCACTCTTTGCCTGCCGTGAACCCTGATGGAACCCTAAATATTTCAAGTTTCCAAACGATGATTCTGGTTCCTTTCATGGCTTTTTCGATCACTGCGTTGCTTCCAAATGTGTGTTTTCACAACATTTGCGCAATTGTATTTTAGCCAGTATTAGTTGCCAGATAGATTAAAATAAGCTGAGATCACTACAGGCCTTCAGTGTTTGTTCTGCAGGCTCTTTTTGCACAAAGTTAAAGGTGATGAAGCAATTTTTTCAACCATTTAAGTTTTAAGTAGGTTTCCCGATGAAAATATTCAGACCTGCTGATTGGACAGACAGGGTGGCGACGAAGCTACTCAACATTTTCAGTGGCAGACTTCTGAAAATGTCTGCCACTGAACAGACGGTTCTGATGTTTTCTCACAAGATGATGTCAAAGATACAACAACACTGCTCCCACCAAAATGCGTGTGCCTTCTCGATGCCCACGTCTTCAAAAGAGATTGTCAGGAAATTTCCGACCTACATTTTAAACGGTGTATAGAACATATTTTATCAGCAACATATTTTATCAGCAATTAACACCTGTAGAGTGGTAGCATGGTGGTGCAGTGGTTAGCCCAGTGGTCTAACGGCAAAAAGGTTGGGGTTCAAGTCCCAGGTGGGACGATGTGTGGAGTTTGCATGTTATCTCCGTGTATGCGTGGGTTTTCTCTAGGTACTCCGGTTTCCTCCCACCCTCCAAAAACATGCATGTTAGGTTAACTGGCAGCTATAAAAATTACCCCAAGGAATTAATGAGTGCATGTGTGGATGTGTGGCCCGCAGCGGACTGGTGACCTGTTCAGGGTGTACCCTGTCTCTTGCCATCAGCCGGGACATGCTCCTGCCCCCGTTACTCCCCCTCTCGCGCGACCCTGCTAGGGATTAGCGGTAAGAAGACGAAACAAAATAACTGAAAAAAGAAACAAATGAATTTAATCCCAGTTTTTGGCAACAATCGTTGAGGTTAAAAATTCTTCTGGAAAGGCTTTGCTTGTCACGACGTCATGCACATGTAAAACATTTTTCATTATTGAATGAAGGCATTGATTGTTAAGTTTTCTCTTCTATTTTTCTGGTTTTGATTCAGTATTGTAAGATGTTTTTAACCAGAAAGTAGTTGGTGATTGATACCAACGGAGCACTACTGAAGGCCCAGGTGTGGAACGCACAAGTCACCAATGCCGTTTGCACAAACAAATCAAGACAACACAAAAAGGTCATGGAGATACACTTCAATGCTGATTGGTTTTGACTTTTTAATAGTCTCTTTCTTATTGGCTCTGGCACCTCCAGAGTACGCAGTATCACTTCCTATATGCTCAATTTTTAAACCGATGCTAACCTGCACACAAACTCCGAAATGTGCACGCAAACATCAGAGAACACCAGCTTCCCCTGTCAGGAACAATCACTTTGAAGCGTGCTCTACATGCAAGCACTGGTAGATGGTAGAACGAAAGGCAGAAGGAAAGAAAAGAAGGAAAGATGCCAAGCGGTGATTTATGACCTGAAAAGACAGATTAACTCCACTGGCTGCCTAACTGGCCCTGAAACAAGCTGAATTACAGCCCGGACCAGGAGGAGAGGAAGAGCGAGAAAAATGGAGGAAGAATGAAACTGAAAGGTCAGTCGTGTGGCAGGATGCTCACAAAAAAAAAAGACAACAAGATGAGGGAGCAGATTGGTATGAAGCAGCTTAAAAGTGAGAAGGTCAGAGGTAAAGAGGGAGATAGATTGAAGACAGCAGGGGTGAGCAGGGCGGGAGAAGAGACGGTTTTATCCAGAAAACAGACTCTGCTTGATGTTGATTTTGTGTTTGGGACTAAAGTTTGTGTGGTCTGATGAACCCTATCAGATCCCATTTCCGGGGCATGCTGGGAAACTTGCGGTGTGGGTCAACTCCATTTCACCTGGGTCTTCGTAGGAGGTGAAAGGTCAGTGTAGGATGTGTGAACAATTCGCAGAAATCCAACTGAGCACCTCTGATGGAGAAACTCCAGGAAGTTTCTCGTAAGCTAATTTCCGTAGAAAGAAAAAAAAGCAACAAGCAAAGGTGTTCTGGATTGTTTGGGATGGGAAACGAATCAAGACGTTCACTTTTTGCTAATATAATAAAGTCGAAAAGAAAAAAAGATGGTCTTACCACATAAAGTGAGAGGACTGAGTTTGAAAGAGAAGAAAACCAGAAAGGAATTACAAAGTGAGAACTTGGATGAAACACTTAAAGCACTTAACTCCATCTAGACAACTTTATCCAAGGCTTAATGGACTGAACACATTTTACATTAGTACTTTACAAAGTACTGGCCGGACCTTCCTGTGAGGGCGATTAGAGCTTCAGTGTCTTATTTTTAGCCCTACAAGAAAAATACATAAAGATTGAGCGACCAGTTGTGTGGTCTTTGGCAGACCCAACCATCTTACATGTTGACAACATCGCTCCAGTATTTGACTCTGCACCAGGTCCCTTGTAATATTCCCCCCCTTCAGCCACACCCATCATCTTCCTAATTATCCACACCTTCTTTCCAGTTCCTCTCTGGTCACCCTATCATAAGCGTTCTCCAAATCTACAAAGACACAATCCAGCTTCCTCTGACCTCTGCATTTCTATATCAATATCGTCAAAGAAAATACTGCATCAGTTCAACCCTTTTTTCTCCTTTTTTTTGGCACGAAACCATACAGCTGCTTGCAAAATCTAACTTCTGCCCTGACCAGTGGTGGATGAAGTACTCACTTTTTGTACTTAAATAGATAATTAGGCAAAAAAAAAAAAAAACTTAAGAAAAAGTAAAAGTACCAATAAAAAATCTACTTAAGTAAAAGTACAAAAGTAATTGGTGTAAATTTTACTTTTTAAGGAAAAAGTAAAAGTATTTGACCATAATTAAAATGTTATTTTTTGTGCTATAGACTGTCACCATGGTAACCAGGATAAATACTCTGTAGGGGCGTTACGCTGCCCCTCTCCCCGGTTTTTTGGTCCACAAAAACAAAAGAAGAAAGAAAAGGGGACTAGTCAAGCTACCCGCTCGCAGGGCCAGCAAATGGGCCACCAAAATGCAGGAAAATGACACTTATTTTTTAAAAAGTTCTGGGGGTGACGCCCCCAGAACCCACCCCCCCACACCTTTAGAAAATCCTGGATCCGCCCCTGCTTTGTGTAATGATGGCTCAACTTTTTTTTAAAAAGTAAACACAACGAACAACGATCTTCTGACTCTTTTTAATTTGTACTATATTTGATGTTAGTTTTTTGGCGCTGAATGAATGCGGAATATGTTTACTCTCGATTCTGATTGGTCCTCAATTCATTACTTCTTCTCCCAATCAACTGTTCCTTTTGATTTTGGTGATGCGGCTTCAAGATGCGCCAAAAAAAAAAAAAAAAAAAAAAAAAAATTTCTGACCGAAAATGTAACGAAAAAGGCAAACCACACTTTTAAAAAGTAACGGGGTAAAAGTACAGATATTTGCTCTAAAAATGTAGTGAAGTAAAAGTACAGGTCTCAAAATTTACTTAAGTAAAGTACAGATACACATTTTTTTTACTTAAGTACAGTAACGAAGTACATTTACTTGGTTACGTTCCACCACTGGTGACTGGATACAGAGTTACGAAGCAGACTGGACTTTAGAAACACTCTTCAGGTTTCAGGTCAAAATGGGACTGTCTGGTTCCAGCAAAACAAACTCACAACTCCGATTGATCTAGTCTTTCTGAGAAGAAACTAACTGGTATTTTTATTCACTTTGTTTTTGTGATGTCCTTTATTTTGAAGGTATGTTTACCGTTACCAAGGCAACCAGATCACGTTTGAGCAGACAGAATGTTTCTGTGTTATAAAGAAGCAGCTAATAAATTTTCTTGTGAGGACAAAAAAGGATTTAAGTTCTGTTCCGTCATCTTCCGCTTGTTCCGGGGTCGGGTCGCAGGGGCAACAGCCTCAAACGGGCAGCCCAGGCCTCTCTCTCCCCGGCTGCATCCTCTAGCTCACCTGGAAGGATCACAAGTCGTTCCCCGGCCAGCTGTGAGACATAGTCTCTCCAGCTGGTCTTTTGGTTTTAGCTTAATCTACATTTTGTTATGAAAAAAAATCAATTGGACAGTTTTGCTTTTCTTTAAAAAACACAACTGGTTTCCCTTTGATGATCAATTGGAGGATTATCTACACAATGTACCAGTGTTATACAACAACGTTTCAGAACTAAACCCTTTGTAGTTTGCATTCAGTTCATATATTACGCTCAGGATGTGCAAAGTTCAGTTTCAAAGTAATAGGGCAAAAATTTTATGTAGCAATAAATGGTGGACTTTGTGGACTAAATTAATTAGTCTACGAACAGATGTTAAGCTTCTTTAATTCAGAAATAAAACAAGAGCAACAACTTTTTCTTTCTATTTTCATCCTCAAAGTGTATATCATTCACTAAGAATCTGATCCAGACTTCTCCTAAATGGCACCAAGTGCAAAATTTATGCTTTGAGGAAAGGCTTTGAAAGGAGATCCATACCTTTATTATTCATCATTAGATAGTGTGCGCCTACAAGGACTCGCAGATGGCTCTAAGTCACGGTTTTCCTCCCTCATATGAATGTAGGGCACGTGCTTTACTGTGCCCTGGAAGTGAAAGCAGCTGAGAGTAATAAAAAATATAAAAATCTCATTAACAGGGTGATACGTTGGGGTTGCCCCTGTCATTATGGTAACAATGTTTCAGAACTGAACTCACAATCCAGCCAGCAACTGTGGGATATGTCTGAATTTTATTACGCTGTGAATTTAGACATGAACAGAGTCTGTCAGACTCAAGAAAAACCAATTTTTATGTTGTACTCGCTGTCCTTGTCCTATTTTGCTCAGCTCTTCATTTGAACCAAACCAGTGTCTACAAATGATGGTGAAAAGGTCATAAACACCATCGGGCTGCCGTTCAGAGAGAGCATTCAATATGAGCTGCTGACAAATGAGTAGCTGTTCACCAATTGCCTTGGATGCTGTTAATGCCTCTCAGGTTTATTAACTTACTGTTTTTATGGTTTTCCAGTGCTGAATTTCCACACACACAGGCACACACCAAGATGTCTTGTTTCATTAGGCGTGAACGTGTTTATGTGTGCTTGTGTGTGAGTTATGCGACTGGTCGCTAATTGCAGACAAATCGCTTTGCCGCACACAATCATTTCTGTTTTTTTGATGTTTAATTTCACCAGTTGATTACCGGCAGAGTTTAGCGCCACCATTTCTCTTCCTCCACCACTGGAACAGCTCATCCGTCTTCTCACACTCTCCGCTGCGCATACATAATGAGTTTGCATGGCCGAACAGAGGGATGGATTTCATAAATCATGTTCTTGTTTGTAACAGCTTTCCCCCCCCTTTCTCTGTCTCTCTCTTTCAATTAAAGTAACAGAGCCCGTCCTAAATGTAGAGACGCGCAGTCCAGGCGAATTATTTACAGGAGAGTTTTGTGATTTTTAAGACAGTTTTGTGGCACCTCTGCCAACACACCTGTCAAACGACACTCCAAAACATTGACTGGCCTTCTTCACCCTTTTAAGCTTGTTGACTTTCCAATGAAAAAGACTCTAAAGACAGTGAACTGTAGACAGCGTACGAAAATAAATGTGCATCCGAAAATTAGGCATAGTTTTGCCTTTATCTCTGCAGATATAGGCTGTGTTCAAATTATTACCCATACTATAAGCGAAACATTTCTGTTATTCAGTTAAAAGTAATATGGAAGATATTTATGAATTAATTTTTAGTGATAATTCTTAAATTTGATTGGACTCGATGCTTAGAAATAGGTGAACTGAAAATGTAGAAATATTTAAACACCGTAGGCTTTGTGGGACATTGGAAATCTCAACCCATTGTTTTTGTATGGTGTTTTTTGTATGATTTTTTTGTATGGTGAACAAAATTGCTGTCATTGGCACCAAACAGGACTCACTTGAGGCAGTGGTGGAGAGGAGGTCACTGAACAAACTTTTGTCCATCACGGACAATCATGACCATCCTCTATACCCACTCCTGGACGAACAGCTCCTTCTTGGAGAAGGAGCCTTTTGGAGCCTCCTTCTCCAAGAGGCTCAGACAGCTCTGCTTGAGAACATCTCGTTACCGGAGGTCTTTCTTTTCATACGTGATCGGGCTCTACAATGACTCACTTAGCAGATAGGAAGTTGTTGCTGTGACACACAAATTTGCCATGTGTGGGATCATTAAAGTATATTCTGATTCAGATTCTGAAAATTATTGGCTCACAGCCTGTCAATTGCGCCAATTTTCTGTTTTGGTCAACAAGCAAGTCTTTTGATTGGACTTCCCTAGTAGGGATAGATATCGAGAACTGAATGTTTTTTTCGGAACCGGTTCCACTGCTGTCATTTTGACCGGACCGATAGTCCAAACGGATCTGCTATCGGTTCTGGTCCGTAAAACGTTTTGCTACAAGTAGCAGCATCTCGTACACACGCTCAGCTGCCACACCCACACAATGTGCCATTTTGAAGCCGAGGGAGGCGTGATGGCAGAACGTGCAAAACGATATCGAGTTTGGCTTTATTTTACCAAAATTGAAGCTGACAACACACGTTGTCTAAAGTGCAATGAACTATTTTTATGTAAAGATGGAACAACAAGCAATCTGTCCAAACACGTTGCCAAAATCCAGGCATTCCGACTGAAAGATGCACTGTGTTTGACGGGTGTGTTCAAGCCGCGTCAAGCAGCTCCGAGTCTGATGCAACAGGTATGCTAACAAATTACGGCACAACCATGCTTAAAAACGCACGTGCTCCATGTTTTATCATGAAAAAACAATAAAACAACAATAAAAAAGTTTAAAGTTCTATATCACCACCAACTTTGCAGAGAAAGAGAGAAAGCCTGCCACCTGAATCCGAACACAGGCTGTTAAATAATATCTATTGTTATTTTTTATAACTTAAGTGTGTATTTACGCTAGATATATTTTATTTGAATATTGTTCTGTTGTGGTTCAACTGTGATCCAAATGAAAGTTATTATGTTATTAATACTTATAGGTCTGTTTTTTTTATTTCTAAAACTATTGATAAGAGAATCGTTAATGACCCGGATTGTTAAGCAGTATCAACAAGAGGACTAGTATTACTACTCATCTAAAGTGTACAAAACCGTGGTGAAACTTGCCATGATGTTTGGTCTAGAGACAGTGGCAATGAGGAAAATACAGGAAACAGAGATGGAGGTGGCAGAGATGAAGATGCTGAGGATCTCTTTGGGAGTGACCAGGATGGACAGGATCAGAGGAGTAGAACATGTTAGAGGTTTTGGAGATAAAGTCTGAGAGGCCAGACTGAGATGGTTTGGACATGTGCAGAGGAGAGAGAGAAAGAGAGTACATTAGAAGAAGGATGCTGGATTTGGAACCACCAGGAAAGAGGACTAGAGGAAGGCTAAAGAGGAGGTTCATGAACACAGTGAAGGAAGACATGAAGAAAGTTGGCGTGACCGAAAAGGAAGCAACAGATAGGGTTAGATGGAAAAAACTGATTTGCGATGTACTCGGCGATGTACTTGCTGAGAGAGCGAGTACATCGGCAAAAGGATGCTGGGTTTGGAACCACCAGGAGAGAGGCCTAGAGGAAGACCAAAGAGGAGGTTCATGGATACAGTGAAGGAAGACATGAAGATAGTTGGTGTGACTGAAGAGGATACAGCAGATAGGGTTAGATGGAAGAAATTGATTTGCTGTGGCGACCCCTGAAGGGAAATACCGGAATGAGAAGAAGATAAGTAGTCTAGTATTGATAAATCCTCATCGATACCCATCCATTTTCCCAACTGATACAAAACCAACTTCAGATCAAAATTAGAGCTTGCTTTTTTAGAATGATTTTTTTATTTTTAAATGCATTTGTACTTCTTCTTAGGCAACTATACAGAGTGGTAGCTATCGCTGAGCAAGTATATGCATACACGACGTTTTGTTTTTGTATTGGGCGTTCATTGTAACAATTGGGAAAAAAAAATCAGTTTTTGTCTAACCGATTTAACAGTGATATTATTCCATTTCCCTCGTGAAGGAAATGCCATAAAATGTAAATAAATGCTAAACAGTTTGTTCATGGTGCAAAACAGAGGAAAAATCCAATAGCCAATACGAATAGTCTTAACTGGCTCACTATTGGTTATCTGTGATCTGAAAATAAATCAGGTAATTAAACTGATTTGTTTTTATTATGACTCTTTTTATACCCAATGCAGATTGGATTGTTAAGCAGCAGCAGGATACAAATTTACAATCTCATTTTCGAGGCGTTGAGGGGGGAAACCTATGGGGTAAAGATGGTGTGTGTGTTTTACTAAATCTTTGTTTTCTTTTTGTGTTGTTTTGTTTTGGACTCGACCTTCTCGGAAGTCTGAGTTTAAGAGGAGAAGTCAGTTCTGTGGGGGTGTTAGCATCATTTCCTCACTGCCCCACCACTAACGGGTTCAATCTCATCAGCCAAACAAATAGCAGCTGTCACTGCTCTGGCTCAATGCAGCCGCGGGCAACATCGGTTTTATACAGTGCAGAAATCTGAGGTGCAGAAGGATAAATAAAGAATGGGTGGCCTCCTGCTTTTTTCCTCATGTTTTCCAGTGATGTACTAAGCTCGCCTTTGGCATCGAGGAAATTGGTCTTCGATCCTCAGCTGGACCGGTGTGCCTTCAGGCTCACTATTAGCCTTGTGCTAAGCTAAAAAAACAATGCAAATAAATGCTCTGGGTCAAGCAGACCATCATTAGCAGGAATTCAGTCTCTTCAATTATACAAAAGGTGATGCATGGGAACGTTGAACGGATGTTTAGACCAATTACTTCTCAATAAAACACTGGTGGCAAACTTACTTACCAGCAAAGGGTCAAAGAAAGTGCACTCTGAGCATGTTAGACGGTGTGAACACTGAAAGCTAAATGATGTCTTTGGGCTCAATTTAGAGCTCCTGATAAAACGGACAAGTCGATATTTCAAGACAGATCAAGGAACTCAGAGATATTTGTGGGTTTTACAGACGCTCCCGTGGAACACAAGCATTTATAGCTTGGTAATGGTTTTCTATAGAACAACCATCATGTTTAACCCTGCTTTCCCACATGTTCATTAGCATTTTATTGGTTTTGCTGGTCAGTGGTCAGTCTTCATTGCGAGTGTGTTACTCGTTTTACTGGTCACACAAGGGTCTGTCTTGATTACTGTCATTGGAAAGTCCAATACACAAGAGTCAAGGATGTCTTAGTGTGAGTGAACAACAATGGCCGCTGATTTTAATCTATAAAGACTTTGTGAACAGCGGACACTGAAATAGCCTGACTTAGAGGGTTAGGTCCATGCATTGTACAGTCAGTCTCCATAGGTTGCTTTTCCTTCTTCTTCTTCTGGCATTTCCCTTCAGTGGGCGCCACATCAAGTCAGTTTCTTCCATCTAACCCTATTTGCTGTATCCTCTTTGGTCACACCAACTATCTTCATGTCTTCCTTCACTGCGTCCATGAACCTCTTCTTTGGCCTTCCTCTAGTCTTCTTTCCTGGTGGTTCCAAATCCAGCATCGTTCTTCCTATGTACTCTCTCTCTCCTCTGGACATATCCAAAACATCTCAGTCTTGTCTCTCGAACTTTATCCCCAAAACCTCTAACATGTGCTGGTACTCGTTTCTAATCCTGTCCATCCTGGTAACTCCCAGAGAGATCCTTAGCATCTTCATCTCTGCTTCCTGTCTTTTCCTCAGTGGCACTGTCTCTAGACCAAACAGCATGACCGGTCTCACCATGGTTTTGTACACTTTCCCTTTCATTCTAGCTGAAACTCTTCTGTCGCACATCACACCTGATACTTTCCTCCACCCGTTCCAGTCTGCCTTAACACGCTTCTTCACCTCTTTTCCACACTCTCCATTGCTCTGGACTGTTGATCCTAGATACTTAAAATCTTCCACCTTCTTTATCTCTTCTCCCTGTAACCTCACTTTTCCATTTGGATCCCTCTCATTCACACACATGTACTTTCTCTTACTCTGACTGATCTTCATTCCTCTTCTTTCTAGTGCAAACCTCCACCTCTTCAGCTTTTCCTCCACCTCTTACCTCCTCTCACTACAGATCACAATGTCATCTGCAAACATTGGTTGATTTTCCTGGATACCAGAAATCATTTAGCATAGTCATACCAGTCCTTGAGTGTTTGTGTGAGCCTATACGTGAAAACAGACGCATGTGCACAGCAGATCCTCTTGTTCCAGTGATTCTTCGTTTTGCTGACAGGAATGAACACACTGTTGGACTCAGAGAGCGGTGAGCCGAGACAGGGGAGGAAGAGAGTGGAGGAGAAGAGGAGAAAAAATTGACAAGAGAGGAGAAGCACATTGGACACCACCTATTTATCACCCCGACTCTCTCCGTCCACTGCCAAGGAGAGAGAGATGCTGCAGGAGAAGACAGCAAGGTGCAAATGAATCCAAAGAAAAAGCTGAAAAGAAGAAATGTTTTGAAACTGTAAAGAGGGACGATAGCGATTTTGTGGGGTAATGACTCATATCCCAAAGCATAAATAGAAAACAGTTTCTTTTGTTAGATCAGAAATGCAATACTCGCCAAATAAAGTTTGAAAACCAACCATTGATTTCATCTCAGTTTTTGAAAATGTCCATCCTCCCCTTTTCTTGCTTTACATTTCGCCCCGCACAATACAGCTGAATCTTTTTTTGGGACTGCCAATATGGTGTAAAGTTCATCAAGCTAAGATAGCACTTTCCCCCTAATGAAGGAAGGGCTGTTACGCCTTAGCATAAGCAAAGTGCATCTACTCAAATACTTCATGCCTGAATGTGGGCATAATGGAGAATAAAGACGTGCCCACGAACAACCTTTCAAGTAGCATTCAACTAGCACAAAGAACCCTCGGTATAACGTTTAATAATTACAGTGAATTATGTTCTGCATCCTGATTGGCTAGGGGATTGTAGTCTAGAAGTGAAAAAAGTTGATATTAATCTTTTATCTAGAGTTTCCCGTCAACTTCTTCCCACTGCCCGCCAAATCCGCTTCCAGAGGTCTTTCTTCCCGTACGTGATTTTTTCCAGAAATCCAAAAAGGAGTACCAGGAGCCACTCGGACCAACATTCTTTCCATCTTTCCATTCTGGCCATTGTCTTCCGGCCAGGTCGCAGGTGTAACAGCCTTAGATGGGAAACCCAGGCTTCTGTCACCCCAACTGTATCCTCCAACTCACTCTGGCAGATCGCGGGGCGTTCCCTGGCTAGCTGTGTGACATAGTCTCTCCAGCAAGTCCGGGGTCTATACCTGGGTCTGTTCCCGGTGGAATGTGCCTGAAACATGGGATTGGACAAAAGCAAGCAGTAATATTCTTTTCGAACTTTTCAAGAGTTTGTCGTCTCATAGGATTATCAATATCTGATTTTTTTTTCATATTGCCCAGAGCTATTACAGTTATAGCTAATAAAACATTTACATTTATATTTCTTAACAGGGTAAGCTTGCAAATTACTCAAGCATATACAAATAAAACCTCTTGTGGTATTTTTTTGCACGTGGGAATCCCGTTCAAACGTGGACAAAAACACCCAAAAGTTTATAAATACCCCACTTTCTATGTTGTTTTCATGCTTCTTAGTTTCCAGCCAAAACTTGCACCGACTAAACGCCTCATCCACAACCGATTTGGTACAGCAGCTTGGTCTCAATAGAATAAAAAGGGGGTGATAGAGCCAATGTGGGAGGGCTGGGGGTGGAAAGGGGCTTCCTACTGGGAAAAGCTACCGTTTCCAAGGAGAGAGTGAAAGAATGTGCATGTGAATAGAAAATTATTTCAAGTAACAAACTCAGAAAGCAGGGAACTTTACGTCAAATGAAGCTTTGATGATAAACCGATCGATACTTTGCATTACGCTCTGACCTCCAACTGTAAAATTACACGTGTAACTTCCAGAACCAAACTCATCCTCCACACCCATTTTTCTGTGTGAGAGTGTGTGTGTTCTGCAGGGCATTCTCAGTGGAGGTTTTTTTTATGCTCACAAACCAATTTAGGCCCTGAAATGAAATCTAAAGTAGCGTCTCACCATGCCATCATAATTAA
Organism: Neostethus bicornis; assembly: GCA_902685375.1. NCBI lineage: Eukaryota > Metazoa > Chordata > Actinopteri > Atheriniformes > Phallostethidae > Neostethus > Neostethus bicornis. The sequence continues at coordinate 7,770,809 of LR738542.1, read as the reverse complement.
TTGAAAAGAACTAAAATAATGATATCTACACTCAGTGATACTGATAGACACGCTTTATTTCTGACAGCCGGCTCCCTGCTGTGTCCTCAAACACTTTTTTTATTATTATTAAGCAAGAAAGAACAAAAGATTTCAAATTTCCATGGCTTCTCCACATGGCTTGATCTTTTTCTTTTCTTTTATGATAGAATAAAATCTGTTTCTGTTGTGGGAATAAAAATAACAAGCGACACAAAAGGGCAGGAATGATGATCAAAACTACTTTAAATGAGCAATAACATTATAATAATTTTTATTTCCTAAATAAAAAGAGACACAAAGAGCTCTTTTTCAGGTCTACATCAACATCGGGGTGACAAATTGCACGACTAAGAAGAAGGGACACCCGCCAGCAACCCCCTTCTCAGAGCGACACAAAGAAGGACACATTCATGTGGAAAAACACACACACACATACACACACAAATATTCCGGTTTTTCACTCGTTGATGTACACTCACACAAACACAAATTCTCCACACATCTGCAACAGTGGATTGATTGGAGGTAGCTGTCACCTTGAAATGTCAATTCTTTCATCCAGAACATGTACTGAGCTGTCAGAGCTGAAATGAAGTGTGTGTAATAACCAATCAGAGGAGGTCTGTGTGCAGTGGCATGCTAAAGTAAGTATTTATGTCAGACTGTCCACATGAATGCTTTCCTTTTTTTTTTTTACTCTTCATAACTTAGGCTTCCACTCTACTTAAAGACTTCGGGAACCGAAAACCGGAGCTGACAGAAGTTCTATCTATTTTAAGTAAAAGGTGTCTCTCAATTTCTTTAACAAGTTATTTTTCAGAATCATATTTTAATCTGTCTTCACTGTTTGGAGTCATGCTTCTAAATAGGTGTGCAAAAAAGGTAAAACATAATTATTATGTATGGGTGTCCCGATCCATTCACAAGATCAGAAATACAACCCAATTTACTAGTTTTAGAATTGGACGTTACCTTTCTATACAGACCTGGATACTCACGTTCCGTTCCGTCCCGTCATCTTCCACTTGTCCGGGTCGGGTCGCGGGGCAACAGCCTCAAACGGGCAGCCCAGGCCTCTCTCTCCCCAGCTGCATCCTCTAGCTCACCCGGAAGGATCCCAAGTCGTTCCCCGGCCAGCTGTGAGACATAGTCTCTCCAGCGGGTCGGCCCCTTGGTCTCCTCCCGGTGGGACATGCCCGAAACACCTCACCCGCGAAGCGCTCGGGGGGCATCTTGACCAGATGCCCGAACCACCCCATCTGGCTCCTCTCGACCTGGAGGAGGAGCGGCTCGACACCGACCTCCTCCCGGATGGCGGAGCTCCTCACCCGATCTCTGAGTGAGAGCCCAGCCACCCTACGGAGGAAGCTCACGTGAGCAACGTGAGCTTCCTTACTCACGTTCTCATTGCTTATTTTAAAACCAGATTTAGTTACACAACGGCACAAAGTGAGACTTGTGATGAGGATGCGGAATGCTAACAGCACTACAAGTCCACAAGCACACAGAAGTAGTTCAATTGGAACTAGCATATGCTAACATGCACCGGCCCCATTCCATGCAAAAACCGAATACCTTGGAATTACCTCACAGCACAAAACACGTGACTTCAAACTGAGGACACGAGTAAGTCTGTGGTGTGGAAGTGTGTAGTTTTCGTGGTAATTATCAAAAAGGTCAGTCAGCCATCTTTGGAACCACCTATCCCAACATGGGTTGAGGAGTGTTCTTCTTCTCCTTTCGGAATTTCTCGTTAGCGTTCGCAAGAAAAAGTCAGTTTTTTCCATCTAACCCTATCTGCTGCTTCCTCTTCAGTCACGCCAACTATCTTCATGTCTTCCTTCACAGTATTCATGAATCTCCTCTTTGGTCTTCCCCAAGGCATCTTGCAGGGTGGTTCCAAACCCTCCTTCTGCCGATTGTTCTCTCTCTTCTCCATATGCTCAAACCATCTTAGTCCGGCTTCTCTGACTTTATCTCCAAAACCTTTAACTTATGCTGTTCCTCTGATTCTGTCCATCCTGGTCACTCCTAGATCCTCAGCATCTTCATCTCTGCTACCTCCATCTCTGTTTCCTGTCTTTTCCTCAGTGCCACTGTCTCTAGACCGAACAGCATGGCCGCTCTCACCACGGTTTTGTACACTTTTCTTTGATTTTAGCTGCATGAGACTTCAGACCTTTTAACACTCAGCTAGTTGTGGAGTGTTTAAAGGTAAAAATCTTTAAAAACAAAAAGTACTCTGGTTTTGTTTAATTTGACGTTTAGTATAATGTGAAAGCTTTAGATCAAGGATTGATATTGGTCTGTGTTCAAAATCAAATGACCTGAACTCATGGCCCAAATAACCTTGAAGATCTTCCATACTCACTGTAATGTGACTCAAGAGTACAGTACATTCTTATTTCACAGTTCGTCTGACACCGCCCCTATATCCCAGAGCGACTTTCTCTAAGCGCCTTTTTTTTCCAATGAAGACCTTGCTGCAGGTGGGAAAAAACGCAATCATAAATAGTTGTTGGTGCTATTTTTTGCTTCTATGTGTGAATACAATGCATACGTATATGTAGAGTATACTTTATTAATCCCCAATAGGAAAAAAAATGTCTAACTGTTATATATAGAATTGTTGAAGAGAAGTGTGTGAAGATCCAGGCCGATCTTTGACGGCCTGTTGAAGCCCATGTTGTAAACTCAGAACACAGGATGAAAAAATAAAGATCAAATTTTATTTTCTTATTAGGTAAAAGCGGGTTGTTCGAGGTAGGCGGGTTGTCCAAGGCAGGCGGGTTGTCCAAGGCAGGCAGGATGTACGAGGCAGGCGGGTTGTCTGAGGCAGGTGGGTTGTACGAGGCAGGCGGGTTGTCTGAGGCAGGTGGGTTGTACGAGGCAGGCGGATTGTAGGAGGCAGGCCTGTTGTCTGAGGCAGGTGGGTTGTACGAGGCAGGCGGGTTGTCTGGGGCAGGCGGGTTTCTTGAACAAATGAAACAGAATATAAGAAAACAGGCCGAAAAATTGGCACACAAAGGTCTACAAATGGCTTGTTGCTGTTACCGCAAGGAAACCAACGATCTGGCAGAGGCTGGAGGTGCAGGTTGGCTTATGTAGCTTGCTGATTTCTCATCATCTGCAGGTGGTCAGAAGGTTGCTTCAGAGACAGACACCCTCTTTGAGGTAGGAGCTGCGATCACAACAAGAATATATGTATAACAACCAAGCTCGCTTTGACTATGTTTAAGAACTGTAAAGAATAAGGTGCTTTTGTGCTGTAGTTACAGCCAGACAGCAACCAAAACACAAACATACATGACAAGTAACTGGGACCAGTTTTGGGCAATGAGAGAAGCACTGGTATGGTCACAAAGTGAAAAATATAATCAGACAAAAAAAACAAAAATTATGGCAAGATTTTATTTTTGCAACCAGAAAGTTTGTCTGAATTCTGGTCCCTTTGTCAAAAATGTTTGTTCATTTGTTCTCAAGTAGACAATTTGAGTTTGAGGTACTCATTGTTGCTACTTTATGGGGGTATTTTTTAGTCACCCCCACCAAAAAAGGCCAGACCAAATAACATTCCGTTCCGTCATCTTCCGCTTGTTCCTGGGTCGGGTCGGGGGGACTACAGCCTCAAATGGGTAGCCCAGGCCTCTCTCTCCCCGGCTGCATCCTCCAGCTCACCCGGAAGGATCCCAAGTCGTTCCCTGGCCAGCCGTGAGACATAGTCTCTCCAGCGGGTCCGGGGTCTGCCCCTTGGTCTCCTCCCGGTGGGGCATGCCCGAAACACCACATCCTGACCAGATGCCCGAACCACCCCATCTGGCTCCTCTCGACACCGAGCTCCTCCCGGATGGCAGAGCTCCTCACCCGATCTCTGAGTGAGAGCCCAGCCACCCTGCGGAGGAAGCTCATTTCGGCCGCTTGTACCCGCGATCTCATTCTTTCGGTCACCACCCACAGCTGGTGACCATAGGTGAGGGTTGGAACCAGGCCTGGTTCTAGCTCTCAAACTTTGGGTGGGCAGAATACATTTGAAGGTGGGCGAACAAAAAACACATATATACCCTCTTCAATTTGTGGGCTTGGGACCATCACAGAAGGTGCACTTGCATCTCTCTGAGGCTGAATTATATGTACGTATGTGTGTGTGTACATGTATATTGTTTTTTTTTTTTGTTTTTTTGTCTTTTTATTGTTTTTGATGCATATATAAGATAACAGGAAAACTACTACAGCATCAGTCGCCTACTTTTTTTTGCAAAGATTGTCACAAATTCATCCATGTCTAATTTATTTGTGATGGTCTTTTCGTGGGACAAAATCACCAGATTTCTTTTTCTATTGTGAAGCATAGCCAGAGAATACTCCAGCCAGGGTCTAGTGCGGTACCAGGCCGGGTTAAACGAACAAAATGTACCGCCAAATGCGCGTTTTGGGTAGCTAGCTGACACGGGCTGCGTCGGGGCGGTAAGGGAAAGACCCGTACCGGCATAGTCCGGGGGTGCAACGGCCTGTTGAGGTTGGACTTGTGGACAATTGACAGAGGGGCTGATGTTTGTGGTGCTTGTGTGACTAAATACACCCTCCGTGAGGCCCGCCGAGCCAGCCGTGTATATGGCGGTGGAGGCGCGAGCCGTGTCTGGGGCGGCGGAGGCGCGAGCCGTGTCTGGGGCGGCTGAGGTAGAGGTGCAACAGCCCCATTGACGGCTGTCTGTCACACCACTAGTGTCCGAGCGAGCCGCAGAGCCGCTGGGCTTGACTACAGGCTTGAAGAAAAAAAATATCAAGTTACCTAAACGCTAAGAGGAAAACCAGGGAATCAGAGTTCCGCAGTCAGAAGTTAACGTGTGCTTTTGAGCAGCAGAGTTTGGGAAAATTGACAACTTGTGTATTTATGTCAAAAAGGCAAGGGGGCGTGACCAAACAGTGCTATAGGCCTATGTATGTAACGCAACATTTATTTGTGTTTAAAAACACCCAATAGGATGCTGCTCATTCTCTGTGACTTTTTGATTGGGTGGGCAAGCAATCAGTTTGGGTGGGCACTGCCCACCCTTGCCCATGCCTAGAACCGGGCCTGGTTGGAACATAGATCGACTTGTAAATCGAGAGCTTTGCTTTTCGGCTCAGCTCTCTCTTTACCACGACGGACCAATGCAGCGTCAAATAACATAAAAATCACAAATAACCTCAATTTTTATCATGAATAACGGGAAGTTAAAGACAATTCCTTTGCTGTGTGAAAAGAACTTTGGTGAAATGTGTTTATCGGAAAAAAGTGAAGTATGTGGTAATTGAGCCGTGATTGGACAAAATGCCTCAATACTCACTCTTGCATCGATTTGGAGCCTGTCAATTGTTTTTGCAGTTTGTCACGAGATAAAAAGTTGAAAAGTGGCATAAAAGTGGTTTGCTAACTCATGAAACTACTGTTCATCATTCAACTCCTTTACTTATTTACCTGGATTCCAGTTGAAAAGGCTTGAAAGGATAGTTAATCAGAGACAGAGTAAAAAACCAGTGAGTCTGAGATGTGTGGTACTTAGCATAAAAACAAGAGAACAGAACACATTGCAGACGTTGGATTGTTAAAAATAAAAGAATGAGAGGAATACATTAGTTACTGAGAAAAAAATAGCTCATTATACTTAATGTGACGGATGGGTCGCACGGACAGATAAAAGATTTTCTCTCCTAAATTTAAGAAACAACATTTTTTGATCATTTCATTGTTCAAATCTTCAAAACAACAAATAATAATCCACAAATAGTTTGAGACACCTGAGTAAAAAAAAAAAATAGTGACATGCCAGAATCTTTACACAAGCAAATTTGTTTCCCCCTCCTCTCGCTTCCAGCTCAGTCCTGCCCGATGTAAATTGCATCAAGTTTGCAAAGCAAGGACGTAGTCTTTTATATTCTTATTTTGGTACATTTTTATTAATATGTGAGGGGATGTACCGAGCATGTGTAGACCGGCTCCAGTGCTGCCACGAATACACTTCTTGCTCATGTCAGAATGTAGGCACGGTGAAGAGCAAAATCCATGGCCAAGAAAAACCTGATGTTTGAGTAATATGCAAATGTGAGATGGAAGAGCTCGCAAATTGCTCAAACATGAGTGAATCGAATAGAAAACTACTTCAGGTATGTTTTTTATGCAAGATTAACATAATATCCCTTTTTTCTTCTCTATCCACAAACTGATCAGGTTTGCGGATGACGCCACCTTCATCGGCTCATCTCTGATGGTAATGAGTCGGCCTACTGGATGGAGGTATACCGGCTGGTGTCCTTGATCTCAACGCTCAGAAGACAGTGGAGATGATTGTGGACTTTAGGAAAGTCACAGCCCCTATTTCCCCCCTTGCCCTGACAGACTCCCCCATCACCACTGTAGACTCTTTCCGCTTCGTCGGCACTACCATCACACAGGACCTAAAGTGGGAGCCGTCCATCAGCTCCCTGATCAAAAAATCCCATCAGAGGATGTACTTTCTGCAGCAGTTGAAGAAAGCCAAGCTGCCCGCCCATATGTTGGTGCAGTTTTACACAGCCATCATCGAGTCCATCCTCACCTCCTCCATCACCGTGTGGTACGCTGGAGCCACAGCCAGGGACAAACACAGACTGTAGTGCATTGTGCGCTCCACGGAGAACGTGACCGGCTGCAGCCTTCCATCTCTCTAAGACCTGTACGTCTCCAGGACTCGGGGGCGTGCAGGTCGGATATCAGCTAACCCTTCCCACCCTTGACATAGACTTTTTGAGCGACTCCCCTCGGGCAGGAGTCTCCGGTTCATTCGAACTGGAACGTCTCGCCACAAAAACAGCTTCTTCCCTTTTGCCGTTGGACTTGGCTCTTGTCACTTGACTGTCTTTATTATTTTCTGTGTAATTGCACTACTTTTCTTTTTCTTTATGAGCACTCTTAGTTATGTTAAAATTATTTTCATTATTTTTAATTTTTTTTCACAAATGTACCATAGCAAGTTCCTAGTCTCTGATATTCTTTATTGACCATTGCAACAAAAGCATTCTGATTCTGAAATAAGAAACTTTAACTTGTATTCTTTTTCTTTTCCCACCAGTTCTGATAGTGATGTCACAAAACATAATCTTTTTATATATACACATTTTCTGTGAAGGACAATAACTGCACAGAATGGACGCAAGTCCACTTTGTGGTGAGTGGAGTTCAGCAAAGAGACTCAAGACTCCTTTGGGATTCTTTAATCTGGTGCCTGAGAAAGAAAGAAAATGATCTGCCAACCTGACTTTATTCTCAATGGAATTCAATGCCTTTGGGTAAATGCTATAATGTGCCCCTGATGAGAACTAATCATCGCCCCAAATCCTTCTCTCCTCTGCTATTACCCTAGACAGACTTATCTTACACGAGTACTTCCTCAGACATCATTTGAATGTCATTTTAATCTCCTTAAAAACCAATCAAGTAACAGAATGTTATCTAACAAGGAGAATAATGAGACACACACCTTACATCCTTCTATTCTCCCTCCCACATTCACTAGAGACAGCAGCAACCACACTTCTTTCTCCTTGTTCGCCTCTCCCAGTTCAGTTCCGGTGGATTCCCAGGTGTTCCCAGACCAACTGAGAGACATGGTCTGTCCAGTGTCTTCTTGGATTTTCGAATTGAGATTTTATTCAAATCATTGGTAAAGAAAGAGAAATTTTAGACGAAAAAGCAAATCTCTTGATTTACAAGTCGATCTACGTTCCCACCCTCACCTATGGTCACCAACTGTGGGTGGTGACCGAAAGAATGAGATTACGGATACAAGCAGCCGAAATGAGCTTCCTCTGCAGGGTGGGTGAGGTCTCAATCAGAGATCGAGTGAGGAGCTCTGCCAACCGGGAGGAGCTCAGTGGCGAGATGGTCCTCCTCCAGGTCGAGAGAAGCCAGATGGGGTGGTTCGGGCATTTGGACAGGATGCCTCCAGAGTGTCTTGCTGGTAAGGTGTTTCGGTACGTTTCATCGGAAGGAGAGCAAGAGGAAGGCCCCGGACCTGCTGGAGAGAATATGTCTCACAGCTGGCCAGGGAATGACTCGGGATCCTTCCGGGTGAGCTAGAGATTGCATTGGGGTGAGAGAAGCCCGGGCTTACCGTTTGAGGCTGTTGCCCTCGCGACCTGGCCCCAGAGAAGCGGAAGACGGCGGAACAGATGGAACAATGTTTAAACCTCACGTTTTTTTTCAATGTGAGGTCAAAATTGTTATTACATAAGAGGTACCAGCCTTCCTGGAAGATAAAAATCTTCCCCCAGGCTGGTACCTCTGTCTTTATATTGCTGTGGCTAAATCTAGTGTTTTGAGATCAGAAGGACCTAATTGACTTGCTTGTCAAGTGTTTTTGATCTATCATACCATCTAATCTTCTCAATAACCAGCAGACTGAACCAAATAAATCAACCATATCAGCTTACCCTTACCCAAACCATTAGTTGGGATGAATTCAGTCTAACGAGCCATAGCAGTTTTCCTAAAAGTCCTCTTCCATTGGTGGACTTCAGGGACTCCACAAGAATCAAAGATTGGCCCCTCAAAATCTTATGGAGTTGTTTTTGTGAAATGCATGTCAGTCGGATTGGGCAGTTCAACTTGTTCCTGGTTGTGTGTGTGTATGGTTTTCTGTGTCTCATTGTGACCCAGTGATAGCCTGGTGACCTGTACAGGGTGTACCTTGTCTCTCTTCAGCTCACCAGTTGGTCAACCTACTCTGCATTGGAAAAAGTGGTTCCGTCGTCTGATGCTCATCTGGGGTCGGGTCGCGGGGGCAAATGCCTAAGACGGGAAGCCCAGGCTTCTCTCTCCCCAGCTGAGCTGGAGGCTCACCAAGTCGTTCCCCGGCCAGCTGTGAGACATAGTCTCTCCAGCAGGTCCAGGATCTGCCTCTTGGTCTCCACCCGATGGGATGTGCTCAAAACACCTCACCAGCGAGGTGCTTGGGGGGGGCGTCCTGACCAGATGCCCAAACCACCCCATCTGGCTTCTCTCGACCTGGAGGAGGAGCGGCTCGACACCGAGATCCTCCCAGACGGCAGAGCTCCTCACCTGATTTCTGAGTGAGAGCCCAGCCACCCTGTGGAGGAAGCTCATTTCGGCCGCTTGTATCCACAATCTCATTCTTTCGGTCACCACCCACAGCTGGGCCCTTGGCACCTATGGTCACCAATGATCACCTATTCAGAAGAACCTCTGCTTTGGAGCTTTGCTAGATGTGTTCATTTAACACTACATGTCCCTGAACTCCTCTGGTAAACAGTTTTATTTACTGTTCAGAATGAATGTTTTGAGATGTTACTCTGATCTCATGTGTTTTCCAAAACCATTCATGGTATATTTTCCCTTTATTAACAGTTATTTGAAGCCAGTATTTTCTGAGAGCTAGACTCAGTCGCCCATTGGGACCTCTATAGTGGATATAATTAAAATACATTGAAACAATTATCCTGCTCCATGAGACAAGAATAGATTTCTTAGAAGGAATGTTATGTTTGCTGAAATATCCCTTTGGTCAAGGCAGATTACAAAAGAAATCATTTTGATCCCCGTGTTAGTAGGTTGAAAATCTCTGTTCTATTTTTTTGGGGTGGGCCTTTCCACTATAGGGGGCGCCACAACAAATCATTTTCCTCCATTTAAATACTGCTTCCTGATTCCTCTTCTCTCACACCAACTACTTTCATGTCGTCCCTTGCTACATACATAAAAAATCCTATGGTCTTCCTCCAGGTCTCCAGCCTGATGGTTGTAAACTCAGCCTCCTGTGGCCCATATAGTCCTTCTCTCTCTTGTAGACATGTTGGAAAAATCTTAGTCTGGGCTTTCTGACTTTAACTCAAAAACATCTAACATAAAGACTTCAAACGTGCCAATTATGGTCAATCTTGAAAGTTCAGTTGTAGTTTCAGCATATAGTAAGATAATTTCATTTTAAAATATTTCTTGGTGATGAAAGCTCACCCATGGCCACAAGCTGTTGGTGGTGACCGGAAGAACGAGATTGCGGGTACACGCGGCCGAAATGAGCTTCCTCCACCAGATGGCTATCTCCGCCAGAGATAGAGGGAGGAGCTCTGCCATCCAAGAGGAGCTTGTAGTTGAGTCGTTACTCATCGTTGCTCACCTTGGAAGCCACCTTGGAGGGCACCTTGGTAGGCGCCTTGGAAGGCGTTTGGAAGGGACGGCTTCCAAGGCGCCTTCCAAAGGGAGGCGTTTGGAAGGCCTCACTAGTAGGAGTCCCAGGGGCAGACCCCAAACCCGCTCGAGTGACTACGTCTCACAGCTGGACAGGAAACAACTCAGAATCTTCCTGGGTGAACTGAAGGATGCAGTCGGGTGAGAAAAGCCAGGGTTTTCCGTCTTAGGCTGTTGCCCCTGTGACCCGGCCCCAAATAATCAGAAGACAACGGAACAGATTCAACTTTCGAATAATATTTTAGTTTAAGATATTTTTATTGTGGCTCTGCCAACAGAACGTGGAGAAGGCTTTAAACACCCGTTCCCTGTTCATGTCTGCTTCTGAAATACTTTTGTGAATGCAATATTGTTCCAAAACTAATGAGGAGAGATTAATAAAATGTACTTAAGTAGGCCCTAGTTACTCAATAAATCAAAACTGTTGATGAACTGATTAAGTTTTCTGGGTCAGACGACCAAAGTTAAAAGCCACAGAGGTTGAGGTCACAAAACCTAAAAACCTAGTCATCACAGTCCTCAAACATTCATTTTTAATACAGTTTTTGATAAACTGTAGAGGCATGTTGCTCAGTACATTAGTATCAGCTGATTAAGGAGTCATTCTGACGTTGCCATGCATGTTGACGTGCGCGACCAGCTGCTGACTCTACGAGGCACATCCGTATGTGGCTAGAGCTTTGGTTTCGGTCCCAGGGGGAGCTGAGGGGAAGGAGTCGATCTGGAGGAGGTGTGGAGAAGGAGACTACCTAGAGGAGGCGCTTCAGGCCTTGTGTTTTTACGGTTTCCATGGAAACGTCCAGTTGCTTGCTTGAGGAACTAGAGGCACACACTCGGACCAAGTGAAATACAAAACCCAGTTTGATGTTCTTTATTGTGGCCAGGCTTTGTGACCCATTCCGGACGCCTGCATTTGGCTTGCCAGGTTGGACACAGTGCGACCGGACTTGGACACCGGTGGATAGGGACGGAGGGACATTTGCACTGCAGCACTCAAATTTTCCTTCGGGGATTAATAAAGTAAATTCAATTCAATTAACGTTCCACATGTTTCTATCTCATTTTTGTTGAAGAATTGCAATTTTTCATCACATATTTATGTAAAACTTGATGTGCCAAGACTCTCAACAGGTACACCTAGTTTTCGACTTACATCTCCGTCTCTGATGCCTCCACTTCTGATTCCTGTCTTTCTTTAGTGTCACTGTCACAAACAAGGCTGCTCTCACCATAGCCTGTTATCTCCTACCTATGATTAGAGAGTCTTCATCAAAGTAATGGAGCTGTCTTAGATGACTGAGCGACGACTACTCTGCCAGAACTTGAACTCCCGCAAAGACTGGAATTACAATTTTGCTCCCCATGTTGGTATTTCAGTGAAAAAGACATTTTAATGTCTGTTTATGTTATCAAAATGACTCAGCGGGGAGTTCATTCAGTTGCTCACTGTCAGAACGACAGCGTATAAACTCAATAATAATGTCAGCTAACAAACTTCTCCGTCTAATTGGTCTTTTGGGATGCAGCTTTGCACTCAGTTAAACTGGAACCAAATTCTCCAATTTCAGTCTGATTTATTATTTAAAGACCAGCCATCATGTAAAAATAACTTTGGGATTTATATGTAATTTAATAAAATTGATTTAGCTCTTTTCTGTGTCTCAAATTGAAAACACATTAGCAGAAGCACGTATTTTATGAATGCATTTTAAATTGTTTTTGATTAGTTTTTAAGCTCATTTCTATGAATGTATGATTGTACAAAGAGTTTGATTTATGGAAAATTAAAAAAGAAAAAGAGGTATTAAGCGAAATGTATTTAAAGATAATTACGACTTCATTCAAAGTAACAAAGCAAGTTATCAAACACAAGATTAAGTTACCTGTGAGTAGCTCAGTGGAACAGCATTTATCCTTGGATTGGAAATTAACCAGAAATTTGCAGGTTTGAATCCCACTGAGTTCAAGTCTTGGGTCCTTGGAGATGACACCCAACCCTCTGTTTCTCTCACCATTGGTGCTGTCGTGGCAGCCTGCTGCGGTGTAATGTTGCACACAAATTTCCCCGGTAAGGGATCAATGAAATATTCATTATTGTTAAGTTCTAGTCTGGATCCCTGATTTATTTGGTTTTTGTTCATATTCCTTCCTTGTATTTGAATTGAACAATACATATTAATCAATCAAAAAAGTAATTTCATTCCTGCAGGATGTTAATATTAAAAAAAAAAAAGGCTATACAAATTTACGCAAACATTTCGCATAAAAAACCATTGAAACTGCTTTTACACATTTTTACAAGAAAAGCATTCATTTGTACAAATAGTTAAGCTATTTGATGCAAACTAAATAAAACTTGAACATTTAACCTTTTATTTACTCGTGATTTTACAAAACGTGCAAAACTCGGGTCTGCTGAAATCCAAAATTCAGAAAAATTTCAATGCCTGTGCTTGCAAAACACCAAAGATGCAATGGGCTTTCCTGCATGCATAACACTATAGTGAAAGTGATATCTCGCAAATATTAAAGGGGTTTTTATCAACCTACCTACAGTTATTCACTACCAACTATAGATTAGCTAATTAAGTCTTCAGGATCTTAATTAGCTTTTGTAACATATCAAGGTTACAAAAGTCGAGGTCCAAATTTTTGGGAATGCAATATCTTCTAAATATTCGATGGCTTGTCCTCAACTTATTTTTGTTATTCACGTTCCTTTGAGATGGCACCCAACATGTAACATTATAATCAAAACAGCAATTCCAGCTAATTTCAGGCGGTTACCTGTTCGCCTGTTCACAGTAGACGTTCAACCAGGTCGCCAGTCTGTCACGGGGCACCACACACACAACCATTCCCAAACACATTCATACCTAGCGGCGATTTCATAGTAGCTAGTCAACCTAACATGCATGTTTTTGGAGGGTGGGATCAAACCTGATAGAAAATGCAAACTCCACACAAAAAAACAACAACCAGTGTTTCAAGTCTTTTCCCACCTGGTACTCAAACCTCAACCTTCTTGTTGAGGGGCCACTGTTTTAACCACTTCTTCACCATGTCTCTAATACCCAATGAGCCAGTTTTGCTTTCAGTACCTACAAAATAAAACTTGGTCTGCAACTTCTATAATCTAAAAAAATCATTTGACTTTTTTTTTTTTTTTTTTCCAGCAAAGGACCGAAAAAGTATCGGCTGAAGCAAACGCTTATTACGCCGACCCTTTTCAATTTGTGAACATTAATTTGCAGCCTTTAGAATACAAAAAAATGTTTGTGACTGATTTACTTAATTACCATAATTTCATGGCTATAAAGCGCATATAAACGTCTTAGATTTTCTTCAAAATGAACGGTGCGCCCTTTCGTGTGGTGCGCCTTGTGTGTGAGAAAAGGCGGACCTAAAAGAAAACCCGTGTCCGTGAGGCGAGGCAGACCTGAAAGAAAAGACATGAGAAAGTTAAAGAGTGAAGTGTGGGCGTGGATTGTGTATAAAAAAGGTATGTGCTGTATGCACAACATTGCTGTTTTAACCCTAAAAATGGCAGAGACACGCTTACGACGCTCAGTTTAAGTTGAAGGCAATCAGCTACGCGGAGGAACATGGGAATCGAGCCGCCGCGAGAAATTTCAGCATTAACGAGTCGATGGTTCGTAAATACAGTACAGACAGTGCATTTGACAGCGAGGAGCGAAGTGGACCTGCTCTGTTGGATTTTGCGCAGCTGTTTGATTCCGAAACAGAGGATGAGGACTTTGACGGATTTGAATAAAGACTATTACCGGTAATATGCTTGTTTAGTATCGTTACTACTTAAATAAAGCACAACCAAACTCAGTTTTGCTCCCGATCTATTTTTTTAATTCGCACATTTGCATGCTTGCGTGTGTGTTGTTGTAAGGCGGTGTGTGACTAAGACTGCGCCTTTTCGTACGGTGCGCCTAATGGCCGTGAAATTACGGTAATGAATAATTTACTGTATTTTTTTAATGATTTGATTTCAGAGATTGAAGTGTTTAAATGACTGCCACATCAATTGTGATGACACATTGATTTTAAAACGACCTTTTTAAAAAAAGAATGCAGCTACACGGCAAGTGATGCACGGCAGACTATTTCTGTTTATGGTCTAAATTTGCAGGCATCTAGAGACTCTTTGTAACGATCTCCTCTCTGTTGTGCTTTCTATACGAGACATTTCTGTGACTCAATTACTGATAATAGAAACATATTTTCAACTGCTCAAGCACAATTAAATAACACAGTGAAAGCAACACACAAAAGCAGACGGTATATCTTTTATTCATTTAAATATCTATGACAAAGATGTCAGCTGGTTTATCATTCCTTGTTTGATCAAAAAGTTTCAACAATAAATTATTCAAAATAATTGCACACATATGCAAATATTGGTTTGGTTTTCAAATGTTTGAAATCTTTCAGATTTTCCTATATTTTTAAAAGGTGATTTACATATTCACGTGAATATGGACACATTAGATGCAGGCAGTAGGAAAATGAACTAAAGAACAAACAAAAAGGAACTTCTAGAGAAAAAAACAAGTGAGAAATAGTATAAATTTGGTCATCTTGTTATCAACAACAAACCACACAGTTTTCCAGACATCCTCCAAAAGTTGAGAACAATAACATTAGAGAGAAGTAAGATTTAACAGACGTTTCTGAAGGATACAGCTTTTTTGGCTAGATTCTGCGCTAGCTAAGTTGGCTAGCCAATGAGGTGGTGGCTCATTGAAAGAGTGTTCGCCAGTGGTGGAATGTAACGAAGTAAATATACTTTGTTACTGTACTTTAGTAAAAAAAATGTGCATCTGTACTTTACTGAAGTAAAAATTGAGACTGGTACTTTTTACTTCACTACATTTTTTGGGCAAATATCTGTACTTCTACTCTGTTACTTTTTAAAAGTGTGGTTTGCATTTTTTGTTACATTTTGGTTCAGGAATTTGAAAAATACACAGGTTTTATTTAGCGCATCTTGAAGCCGCATTGCCAAAATCAAAAGGAGCAGTTGATCGGGAGAAGAAGTAACGAATCGAGGACCAATCAGAATCGAGAGTAAACATTTTCCGCATTCATTCAGCGCCAAAAAAACAACATCAAATATAGCACAAATTAGAAAGAGTCAGAAGATCGTTGTTCGTTGTGTTTACTTCTAAATAAACAGTTGAGCCATTGCACAGAGCAGGGGCGGATCTAGAATTTTCTAGAGGAGGGGAGGGGCGGGTGTTAGGTCATTGACAAAGCCAATATAGGGTGACGGAGGGCCTCCCCCCCAAAACATTTTTAAAAATAAGTGTAATTTTCCTGCATTTTGTTGGCCCATTTGCTGGCCCTGCAAGAGGATAGCTTGACTTGTCCCCTCTCCTTTCTTCTTCTTTTTTTTTGTGGACCAAATGAGGCGGGAGAGGGGGGTCATGCCCCTGCAGAGTATTTATTTGTGACCCTACAGCACAAAAAATAACATTTGAATTATGATCGAATACTTTTACTTTTTACTTAAAAAGTAAAATTTACACCAATTACTTTTGTACTTTTACTTAAGTAGATTTTTTTATTGGTACTTTTACTTAAGTATTTTTTTTGCCTAATTATCTGTACTTTTACTTAAGTACAAAAAGTGAGTACTTCATCTACCACTGGTGTTCACCCACAGACTGGAAGTTAACCGGAAGTTCGCTGGTTCAAAAAATCCCACTGATTTTATGTCTAGGGTCCTTGGAGAAAACACCTAGCGCCCTGTTTCTTCCACTATTGGCGCCGTCATGGCAGCCTGCTGCGGTGCAACGCAGCACACAAATTTTCCCATTGAGGGATGAATAAAATATACATTATTTATTTATCTATTTTTGACTAGCCCCATCTGCTTATCACGAGTTGTGTCGCGGAATCTGTACTATAACCGGCTCATTTTCTGCTCAGCTCATTCGCAGACAGATGCAGCATCCTAATTATTGCAGCCGCTACAGCAATCTGTCTGTCAATTTCGACCTACAGTATTCCCTCACTTTGGAAACGACCTGAGAATCTTAAACGCGTCCATTATGGGATGGACCATTTTCCTAGAGTGGATAGAGAAATCTACTCTTTTCCAGTCTGCAACCATAGTTTTAGATTTGGAGGTTCAGATTATCATCTGGCGTGCTTCTACCTTGGATACTAATTGGTCTAGTGAAGGTTGGAGAAAATAGCCAGATGAAGCCAAAAAATGGAGACCCAATCTTTAAGCCACCAATCCACCCAAAACATCAGCTTCATCAAAAAAATCCCAATCAGTAAAATAACTAATGCCATTCAGACAGGAAATCTGTTGGGGGGTGTACCCTGCCTCTCATTGGAATAGGTTTTGACACTCTTCTGCAACCTCAGCATGGATAGATAATTGGATCTCTTCCACATATTTCTTTGATAGCAAGTTATTCTTTGTTTATAAAAATGCAGATGCCAAAGTGACTTTCAATATTCCGTTCGTTGTGTTGTCTTCTGCTTATTCGGGGCCAAGTGGTGGGGGCAACAGCCTCAGACAGGAAGCCCGATCTTCTCTCACTCCAGCTGCATCTTTTGCTCACTTGAAAGAAACTCGAGACATTCCCCAGCCAGCTGTGAGACATAGTCTCTCCAGTGGGTCCAGGGTCTGCTTCTTGATCTCTTCCTGGTGGGACGTGCCCGAAACACCTCACCAGCGATGCGCTCGGGAGACATCCTGACCCAATCCCCAAACCACCCCATCTGGCTTCTCTCGACCTGGAGGAGCTCGACCCGAGCTCCAGAACTCCTCATCCAATCCCTGAGTGATTTCCTTCCTTTGAAAATACATACACTTTTCTACATTTTTTTTTCCTGAGAGTCCATTTAATATCTAAGTAAACTTTTTTTCATCTTATATTGAAATCAATCACACGTAGCTATTTTAATCTCGTAGCTGATAACTGTTGTGACATGCCGAGCAGTGAGTTCAGCAGCAGGTAGAGTTTAACCAGGCCATTTAACTGGAAAAAGCGTGTGTCCGTGTTAAAAATGTGGCTGGAGTTATTAACTGAAATATGTTTGTCCCCATGACGCTGTGGGTCATGTGAAAAGAGTGTGAACGATCAACATATTCTGTTATTTCTAAATGTCGCTGTGGAGAAGCAAATTAGTAAGCAAAAACGCCAAAAAGTAATCCTAAAAGTTTTAGTAAAACTACAATTTTTTTATCCAATTGGTGTTTCAGTCATTTCTTTTCTTCATTTGCTTGATGTGATTTTTTTTTTTTAACCATACGGCATAATTGAGTTTTGATTATAAACTAATATTGTTTTCTTTGTGTTTTGGGAACATTGATAAGATTCAGAAACTCTTATTTTGAACTATTATTTATAAACTGTATTTCCTTGTCAGGAGAGTAGTCTGTTCCCCGTCTGTGTCCTGTTTCCCCCCTCCCTTTTGTCTGTGTGTGTGTAACAAGTCACACCTGAAACTCGTCTTGTCATCTGCTGGAGCATAAATGGATCAGTTTTTCCACACACTCTTCGCCAGATCGTTTGTTTACCATGCTTGACCTGTTATCCAGTTTTCTGCTCCCGCTCCTACATCAGAACCTGCCTAATTAATCTGTTTTTGTCTTCTTTTTTGGACTTTTTTAAACCAATCTGCTTGTGATTTCTTCATCTGAGCCTCTATGTTGTGTCAAAAGTATAATTTTGACCTTAGCTCCACATTATGACATTCGTGTATGTTTTCTTAAACTTTTTTCAAATTCAGTCAGTCACTTTCCTAACCATCTATCCCCTACAGGGTTGCGGGGGGTGGTGGAGCCCATCCCAGGCTGATTTGAGACAGAGGGGTAGTGTACTCCCCGAACTGGTCGCCAGTCTGTCACGGGCCCACACAAAAACAATCATACACATACACTCATTCCTAGGGCTATTATGTGATGGCTAATCAACCAAGCATGCATGTTTTTGGAGGGTGGGACAAAACCGGAATACCCAGAGAAAACCCACGATCCACGGGGTAACATGCCAACTCCACACAAAAGGGCCAGTGTTCCAAGCCTCACCCCCACCCAGAACTCAAACCCACAGCCTTCTTGCTGTGAGGCCACTGTGTGCCACCATGCCACCCCTCTTTGAAATTCCTATACTAATTCAGCAAATTACAACCTTCTAACTAATATTAACATAAATGAAAGATTCTTTAAAAAAAAAACATTTTATCCTCAATAGTTAAGGATATAAACGTGAGATTAAATATATTGCTGCAATAAACCTAAAAATGTTAAAACATTCATTCATTCATCTTCCGCACCGCTTGTCCCAGTAAGGGTCAGAGTTACCGAACAATATCCCGGCTGATAAAAGGCAGATACACCTTGTTTGTACAGTCTGTTTCTGTCATGATTCCCTCTCTTGTCGCCAGAGGAAGCCCTGGATGTTCCTCATTACCCTGATTAGGGACTTCTGAGATTGATTCCTGATGCCACACATCCATGGACCCTGCCATCTATTTAAGGGCAATCACCCCCGACTGCCCTGTAGGGTCATACCATCCCTTCCAGCCAGGTCTCCCTGGTTGCCTGACCAAGAACACATTCTGACAATAACCTTTTGCCATGCCACTGAAACTTTGCTTTTCTTTACACTGTATTAATGGACTGCCAAATTAAAAAAATAAAACATGTTTTCTATCTGCAAACGGATCTTCCTCTTTCCACCTGCTCACTGCTTCATAACATTTTCAGAGCAATGGAATGACCTGAATTGAGTCATTTATATATTGAATGGCTGTGGGCCCAATATTGACTCCTGAGGGACACCAAATTAGGTAATTATATTTTATATCAATTAAAGTTTATAAACTGGTTAGCAATATTTGTGAGTTAAGAATTCCAGAGTTTTCTAAATCCTGCACATTTGAAGTGTTGAATGCTCGGCTGCCACTGTGAGGATTATTCAGAAGAAATGTGCTGAGTCGACATTTCTTCAACGCACAAGCTTCTGTCCAGGAAGCAAACAAAGTTGTTAAATATGCATATGATTTTGTTTTTCTTGATGTGAGGTTACAGCAATGGAGACATAAGGCTGTGTGGGTTTTTTTCTTTTTTTTTTTTTACCTGCGTGCACTTCAGGAATATTTTGCAAACACAGTAATATGGAGATCTGGAGCATGCAAAGAGTTGGAGCAGGAATTCTCAACACAAAAGAAAATGTCCTTTTATGGGACACATTTTAAAGAAAGGACTGCAACAAACTGGTGACCTGTTAAAGGTGCACATCGCCTGCACCTAACAATAGCCTGATCTTAAAATTAAGTAAACTCTTTTTAAAGATTTCTTTTTTTCCCATTAAAGCGCCATTTTCTAAGCTTCAGACTTTAAAAATAAAGTCAATCCCTGCATCTGTTTCTTTAGGCTAGAGGAACCCACCATCCGTTGTATACCCTCCTTGCATGGCACCTTTATGTTCTGTACCATCCAGTATCAAAAGAAAAATCTTCATGTCCTCCGATAACCTGAATACCTTTCCCACCATAATGACACCATTGTTTGCATTTAAACTTACCACTGTAAGAGAATCGATTTACTGGCACAAACTAAGTACAGTGTCTGGATCTGCCCTACTTTCCTACCTGCTCGCTCTGATTCCTGGTCGCAGGGGAAGCAAAGCCTCTAACAAGCATGAGGAGGGGTCCGACCTGCCACTGGGTCTGCTTTTCAGTGGTTCTTTAATTAGCTGGTTATAGGTTTTTAACATGAACTGCCTCATGTCACCACAACTGGATGTGAGAGATATTGACTTCTCTCAGAAAAAAAATCCAGATTGAATGAAATGAACAAAGTATGTCTGGTTGAGCTCATGGATTCGGGTGTAATTTTTACACCTCTGAGGGTAACGACAGCCCATAGCTGGCTAGTAAAGCTCCATATGTTACATGAACGGACAAGTCATTTTATTACAGTCTTTTTTTTCTCATTTTGCTTTTTCATCATAAAAGTTTTACTGATTTTGCAAGTTTGCGTCAAATCCAAGACCAACAAATAATATATTCAATATTTATTTATCTACATATCGGTCACAGTGTAATTTCACATTAAAGAAAGAAAGAAAAAAAATAAATAAAATGATATTTTACCAAAGGACCGAAAAGGTATTGGCAGAAGCAAACGCTTATTTCGCCAACCCTTTTTTAAATCATCATAAAAGCAAAAAAAAAAAACATATAAGTAAATACTTAGAAATCCATCATAATACATAAAATGAAAATTAGAACATCAAATGAAAAAGTAATACAAGTACAAAAAGTAATACAATTGTTACTATAATTGTTTACATTATATAAAAGCTTGAATTTAACCATCAAGACTTGCATATTGTTTAAGTAATAATAACTTAAATTTCTTTTTTAAACAGAAAAGATTTAAACATAATTTAAGTTCATCATCACAATTACTCCAAAGATCCACACCTTTAATAGAAATACAAAATTTTTTAACATTTGTTCTAAATTTATTTTTAATGAACACAACATTTCCTCTTAGTTCGTATGGACTTTTCCTAATATTAAACATATTTTGTAGAGAGTTTGACATCACGTTTTTTTTTATTTTAAACATAAATTTTAAAGTGTGTAATTCCACTAAATCATAGAACTTTAATGTTTTTAAATTTATAAATAGATTATTGGTTAAATAGATTATTATTTGTAAATAGATTATAGAATTCATCTATTGGCAATCTTTGAATTTTTCTTTTTATTTGGTGGGCTCCCTTCAAGCATCAAAACAGAAAGTAGATTTTTGTTTAGATTTCTACCATATTTTATTTTATTCACAAAGAACCATTTTTATTTTTAAAAACTAACAACGTAAACTTTATTCATCCCTCAATGGAAAAAAATTGTGTTCTGCATTGCACCGCAGCAGGCTGCCACAATGGCGACAATGGTGAGAAAAACGGGGTGTTAGGTGTCTTCTCCAAGGACGCGAAACGTGAACAGGTGGATGTGAACCCGCGAAAATCCGGTGAACTTCCGGTCAACTTTCGTTTAACTTCCGGTCCACTTCCGGTTAACGTCCGGCTAACTTCCGGTCCGAAGGTGAACGCTCTATTTTTTTTTAAACAAAATGTTATAAGTGAAAATTAGTGTGGTTAGTTAGTCGAAGAATTACCTTTTCATAGGAATGTCAATTTTTTTTGAGTCGTTATTTTTATATTTCACTTTTTTATCGGACCAGCATGAAATCGATTTAGCTTGATAGTAGCTGCCAGGCTGCAACGCGAAAAAGGCAAACTGTGGTGAACTGGAACTCTTTCTTCTGCTTTTATATATTTCTACCGTATTATTTTCTATTATATGTAATCATTCTTATCATTTTATTCCAAACCTCATAAAAGCATTGAAGCAAAAAAGCATTTCTACAAACATAAAATATGTTACCAACACCAATGTAAAAAAAAAAGTTTTGGCTCTCAAACTTTTGTTCAACACATTCAACTTAACCTCATTGTTCCTATCTCAAATGCAGCAAAAAGTTCAAGGTAAAAAAAAAAACAGAAAGTAAAATACTGCCACAAGTCTCTGAATAGTCAAACCCCTCTTGCTGTAACACATGTATCTTTATGAGGGTCCTGATTTAATGACGATGCAAGCAACATTTACTATATTCATCTATTCAAGCTGGTAACAAACAGCCCTATGGTTTTGTCCTGCTTGCTTTATCTTCCAAGCAAACAGCGGTGCACTGCCTGACTTATGCACCACCATCATATGACTCTGCAGACGTATGTTTCAGGCGCTGGTATAAATAGCCTTATATAGGGAAACCAAACAGGCACAGGAAGACTCAAAAAGCATGCATTGAGATATGCTGCAAAAAAAAGAAAACAACAGCTCACTTTGTTAAAGTGATCTTGTGCTGCTTCAAGTCCTCTATGACCTTTATCTGGCATGTGATAACAGAAGCAGAAGCCTTACAATTTAATTAAATATATTTAGACACTGTGCAGAAAAGTTTGTTAAATTTTAAAAGTGTCATGGTTTGTCACATTTCGTTGTCACGCTGATATATCAACCAAAAGCCATGAATTTTAATAGTTAATTATCATAAAGAAAATAGCAAATGCTAAAGAGATGATTTTAAAATAAGTCCAGTAAGAGGCTGTGTTGGTGGATGGCTTTGGGGCATGATGATACACATCCGTGGAAGAGGTTAATAGCAGTTTGAGCAGCTTATCTTTTTTCATATTCCCTCTGTCTGGATGTTGAGGATAATAGGAAGAGAAAACAAAACATACAAGTAGCAGCGTTTTTTATTTGATCGCACCATCGCCGAGATGTGCTTCTTTCTCTTGCCTGTCACTGTGAGTGTGTGCTTCTTTACCCCTGCAGTCTGATACACACACTCACTGTTTTTATTCTCATAAGATTACCCTGCTCCTTGACAAAGGCGCAAATTCCACTTAGGATTTCAAACGTGGTACCGCTGATAATTAGAATAAACTATTAGTATTGTATTATTGGATATGTTGTTGGGTAATTTTTGTAATAAAGAAGTGAGAAAATGCGCTTTACGGCGTTTTAAATGATACTCTATATTTAAAAAAGGAATTCGTGTAAGTGATTTTCCAAACGGGGTTGTTTGGAGATCCCAAAACCTAATTCTGCATAGCCCATCCACTGGCATGGTCAAATTGGTGAGCACCTCATCGGCGAGTCATCCAGGAGGAGTCCTAAACAGCTACTCGAACCACCCCATCTGGCTTCTCTCGAACCAGAGGAATAACGCCTTTACTCCGAGTTCCTCCCAGATGGATTAGCTTCTCACTTCATTCCTGAAATACAGCCAAGTGAACCTGCAATGGAAGCCGTTTGTATGCGTGAGCTTGTTCTTTCAGTCACCATGCACAGCTGGTTACTGTAGGTGGGGGTAGGGACTTAGATCGATTGGTAAATCCAGAGCTTCTCTTTTTGGTTTAGCTCTTTCTTCACCACAACGGATGCAGTGTCCTAATGGGGATGTTGCACCGGCCCATCTGTTGATCCCCTGCTCCATCCTTCTTCCATTCGTGAACAAGACCATGAGATACCTAAACCTCTTCACTTGGGGTTCTGCCCCTGATTTCTAAGGGACACGCCACCTTTTCCAGAGGAGAATCATGACATCTGATTTGGAGGTGGGGATTCCCATCCTGGCCCCTTCATGCTCGGTACCAAATCACACAGCGAGAGTTGGAGATCACGACCCGCTGAAGTCAACAGGACCATATCATCTGCAAAAAGAAGAAACCCATCCTGATATTACCGAACCGGATACCTCCAGCGCCTCGGCTGTGCCCGAAAATTCTATACATACAAATATTTAGCTGAAAAGGTGACAATGAGCACAATTGGTAGCGTCTGACTCAGACTGGAAATGGAATCAACATACTACCGGCCAACGCACCAAACTCTAGCACCGGTCATTAAGAGACCAGACAGCCTGTAACAAGGGCTCTAAAACTGTATTCACGGAGTACCTTCGACTGGAGTCCCCGAGGGACACGGTTGAATGCCTTCTCCAGGTCCACAAACCACATGTAGATTCGTTGGGAAAGCTCAGATAAACCCTCCAGGAACATAAAGCGGGCATAGAGCTGGATGGCATAGAGCTGGTTTTCATCCATTTCCGGGTTAAGGAATATGTAGAAGCTTTACTAACTTAAAGCCCTTCACACTACATTTGCAGTCTCAATCAAGGTTTATGCTGTGTCATGCACACACCTGGGGGGCCAGGGAGCAAGAGGAGGGGGGAAGTCGCAGTGTTGAAAATGGAAGTGAATTAGAATACAGTATATGTACAGTATCTATAACTCATTTGCTAAACACTTTTTGGCAATAGAGGTCCTTCTCCCAGCATCCTTCTGCCGATGTACTCTCTCTCCTCTGCACATGTCCAAACCAAACTGAAACTCTTCTGTCACACATCACACCTGATACTTTTCTCCACCTGTTCCTGCCTGCCTGCACACGCTGCTTCACCTCTTTTCCACACTCTCCATTGCTCTGGACTGTTGATCCTAAGTACTTAAAATCTTCCACCTTCTTTATCTCTTCTCCTTGTAACCCCACTCACTGTAATCACAACTTTGCTTGTGTCATTCATGAATAAGGAACAAAAATTAGTGTCACGCACACGCCCGGGGGGGCAGGGAGCAAGAGGAGGGGTGAAGTCAAAGTGTTGAAAATGGAAGTGAATTAGAATACAGTATATGTACAGTATTTATAACTCATTTGCTAAACACTTTTTGGCAACAGAGGTCCTTATCCCAGTTAGTAACCAAGGAGGAGGCAGGGTACACTCTGGAAAGAGTCACATAGTGGCAGACAAACACACACTCTACAATAAAGATAAATCATAGCAATGGTTTAACTTAACACTAATGTTTTTAGTGAGTGGGATGAATGTGTAAACAACCACTGGGAGAACATGCAAACTTCATGCA
This sequence comes from Neostethus bicornis, assembly GCA_902685375.1. Classification (NCBI taxonomy): domain Eukaryota; kingdom Metazoa; phylum Chordata; class Actinopteri; order Atheriniformes; family Phallostethidae; genus Neostethus; species Neostethus bicornis. Next base: position 7,746,080 of record LR738542.1, on the reverse strand, counting down.
GAAGACCAGTGCCTCAAGCACAGTTCCAGCTCTGAGTTGATCCCGCGACCTAGCTGTGAGAGTGCAGTACACACCCCTCCACCACCATAAAAATTTTCTACCGGAGCTACAAATCAGAGGTGACTTCATAATGCAGTTTGTAGAGTTTTTCGAGTTCTCTACTCCCTCCAGCACATATCTATCTATCTCTCTCTCTTATTTCTTTCCCTTGTGTATCCCTCTCCCTGCGCGATTGTCTGTTTCATGCAATGCAAACTTTCTCAAGTTTTCATTTCGTCTTGACCCATTTTCGGGGGGATAACTGTTGAGTAGGCAAGATAAAAATTTCTTGTGCAGTCGCGAGAACAAATGTGTTTCTATATCTGTGTGTATGTGTGTGTGAGGCCATGTAAACGCGTGTGCTGCTGACTGCTGCAGAGACAGATACTCTTATCATCGGGAGATGAATTATCTTGATTAATAATTCAGGTGATAACGTCCCCAGTTTCTTTCCTATCCTTTTTCTTTTTTTTTGTGCGCACAGCAGATTTCTCTCAAAAATCTTATTACATCTTCTTGTTTTCATGGTTTCTTTTTCCGTTATTACTTTAAAGCATACATATATTCAAAAGGCAGCTTATTGGTAAATGTATATAAAAAAAAAAAACTAGCGATGACGGCACTGACCTTATGGGTCAAAGTAAATAACAAAATATGGAGATTTGTATAAATAATTCAATAAAAAAATTATTTTGCAGGTAAGAAACTTCAAAGATAACGAGATTATTTTAAGGTATTTAATGATGTATATTACTATATAGTAATTGGGGGATGATGGCCTTTGCTTCTTTGTGAATATCATATTAGCAAATCCACATCCCGGATCAATTTGGTAGTTTTTACTTACTTCAATGGCCCATAAGACCTTAACTTGGCCTCTTGTAAATAAATAAAAAGGATACATTAGAGAATAATTAAATAAAAAGAAATATTCATGTTCACTCATGAAAACTTGTTCTTTTTGCAAATGTGTGTGATATTTGGTTGGAATTGGTTTAATCAGCAGAGACACATTACAAGCGAACCATTTTTAAAATGATCCTAGAGTACATTCACAAACACATCTGAAAATGAGGATTCCTCGAAAACACAGAAACTTGAGTTTTTAATTTGTAAGAATTCGAAGGAGCTCTGCTTTCCTTTTTCTTCTTTGTCTGCTTTTTCAACCCTTCCCACGTGTCTCGTTGCCATACCAACAATACATTCACACACACACAAATTAAAAACAAGTAACAATTGTTCAGTGATCACAATATAATTAATGATAATAATTTAAAAAAAAAAAAAAACTCCACCCAGTGATTCTACACACATATGAAACTTTCCGCCATCAGTGTTTCAAAGAGAAAGAGAGAGATACTAATGCATGGTTTGCATAAAATATTCAAAAACAGACCAATTTAAGATAAAAAAAAATCTTTGTAGCTCTAAGTTGATTTGTGAAAAAGCGAAAAAATGAGAGAGACTGATGATAGATCAATAGATCTAGTGGGGCGTCCCTCAGGGGTCAGTGTTGGGTCCACAATTTTTTTTCTTCAATATATTCATTACACAAGTTACTGAATTACAAAAATGACTTTTTTGCCTCATAAAAAGGTATATATTTCAATATGACAATATTTTATGTAAATCAATGTTTAAACCTTGCATTTTTGGAAGGTATGAAGCCTCATTTATTTACACTGGTTTTAATGAGTTTTATTGGTTCAATATAAGAATCTGATAGAAGTTTGAGACATTGTAGGGAAACAATGATTTAAGAGTAAAAGTTGATGAATTTTTCTGAAGATGCGTTATTAGTAAAATCAGGGACATAACTATCAAAATCTCAATCACTTTTAGTTGTAAAGGTACTCATGATGTTTTTTTTTTTTTTTTTGTAAAACACAAAATAAAATGTGTAGATGATAAATGGGGATAACTAATGATTCTTCATGACACCATGGTCAAGTTAATGGGAAAACTTCTGCTGCGATAAAATGTCAATTCTCAGAAAAACTCACCATAATCTGACCAAAACATTTCAAGTTCATGACTTGTGCCAAATTACAGTAATCACACAAATTACCTTTCTTTTAGCAATGGTCTTTTTGAGACTTTGTCTGTGAGAGCAAGTAACAAGCCTTTGGGTTCATTTATGCTTCTCATTATTGTAAAAGAATGTCCCCATTTACATATTAACCCTCTCAGGGGCAAATTAAGTTGTAGTAACAGAAAAAATCTTATATTTAGCTGTTGCAAATCAGCAATGCCTGCCTTCAGGGGGTTAAATGGTGACATCAATTTGAAATGTTAAAAATTAAACTCACTTAACCATGCATCTTTTGGATTGGAATGGTTGCCAGGCAGCAAAGCATTGCCACCCCTCTGGTTTCCAGTAATCTACCTCTGTTTGCCATGTCTGGTTAGGTGTTGTCTTAAAGTTGTCTTAAAATAGTCTCATATAAACACAAAATATATGTAGGGTATCTAATTTACATTATTAAACAAAAATGATAGTCTGAGATTGAAACATGTTGTATCTAACATGAATCCTTGGCCATTCGTTCGATCCCGATGAAGTCATGGAAACAGCAATAACCAGAGGACAAGGACTGTTTTTCAAGAGCGGGCTTCATTGTTTTAAGTCTTCACTCACATACACAAGGCCACGAGCTGGACAGGTGAGCCCCACTATCCATTATCACCTTCCTTAATCCTTTCAAATGTGGTCTTCAAGATGTTTTTGTCCTGCTAGAACCCAGACAGCCTGTTCATGTCTTTTCACCTCTATCAGTCATCATAATTGACCAGGATTGATAGACCGTGTCCCGTCAGACCATTCCCTGTCTTTATATCAGTGGCTCATAAGATCAGTCCCCCCACTCACATACCTACGTACCTAATCACTGAAGATAACCACATGCTGTTTATCCCCTCTTTATATCAAAATACCCCAGACTTAAATGTTGCCTAGAACATTATGCTGTTAATGCAAGACATACTTTACAAACACAAAATATTTTATTTCTTGGCCATGGATTTTGTTCTATCCCAAGCCCACATTATATGCTGCTCCCGTTTGATCCCTCCCCTGAAACAAAGCAATATTTTTATGTTATTGCACCAAAATAAGAACATAACGGAATATAGATGAGCTTTACTTATCTGATTCACATTACACTGAATTTGCAGCCTCAAAGAAGTTTTACGCTGCATCATGCATGCACCATGACTTAGTGGTAAGCAGGGTGAAGGAAAGGGGAATTCACAGTGTCAAATACAAAAAAAGAATAGAGAAAAGAAAACTGAACAAATGTATTTAAAAGCTCTTTGTATTAAAACTTGCTTTTCTGAGCTAACAGAGGGTGCTTTCCTTATCTATCTTCTTTTTTTGGAATTTCCCTTCAGGGGTCACCACATGAAGTCAGTTTCCACCATTTAACCCTATCTGCTGCATCTTCTTCGGTCACGCCAACTATCTTCATGTCTTCCTTCACTGTATCCATGAATCTCCTCTTTGGTCTTCCTCTAGGCCTCTTTCCTGGTGGTTCCAAAACCAGCATCCTTCTGCCGATGTACTCTCTCTCCTCTGCACATGTCCAAACCAAGCTGAAACTCTTCTGTCACACATCCCACCTGATAATTTTCTCTACCCGTTCTAGCCTGCTTGCACACGCTGCTTCACCTCTTTTCCACACTCTCCATTGCTCTGGACTGTTGATCCGAAGTACTTAAAATCTCCCACCTTCTTTATCTCTTCTCCCTGTAACCTATGTATGTATGCTGTAAATAATCACAACTTTCTACTTTAAATATATTTTTCAACAACATTGTTATGCCTTAAAATAAACCAGTATGTATCATCGGATTTTAATATACCTTGTTTCTGACTCATTTTATTTGCCCACAGATATGAGCATTGTACTTTCCTTTCAGCCAGGAGCCTCTCCGGACAGATAAAAAAAAAAAATACACCTCAAAGCTTTCGTTCTCTTTATAGCACAAAGCAGCTGTAACGGCTTGATACCAACACAACAACCATTTTACATAGACACAATGGAAAACCGGTGAGGGTACAAGCCAGGAGTTAACATCAAACTAGATTTTATTGGCTGAAGGAAGGTACAGAATGCTGAATTAGCTTTTGTTAGCAGCTATCAACGTTCTGTAGGGCTTTCTCAAGAGTACTTGTGTATTCAGAGTTCAGCATACTTACACTTTCTAGTTCGTAGATGGCTGCCAATTGCCTGAAAGCCTCAGTCTGGTTACAAAACTGTCATACAAGCTTTGTGTATGCATGCAAGCTCTTGCTGAAAAATGTGAGATAAGACTGCATTTTTATGCTTTAATTACAAATGTGCCTGTTTGTGAAGTTAAATTCGTATATGGACATGAGTAGGAGTTCCAAAAATGGGCAACCGCAATTTGTAATTCACTCAAGTAGTTCGTGGTTTGCATAAAGGCTTAAACTGAGGGGAGAATAAAGAACTTTTCTGTCGGACAAGAGGTGAAACAATGAAATATTAAATCATTACCAAGCAAAAACAGACCATAATTGTATGTATACGTGTGCAATGGTTTGTAAACTGAAAAAACCGAATAGTGACAGCTCTCACTGGATTGATTTGCTGCCGAGGGTATAGCGGCTGGGATGGGACTCAGCATCTCCAAATCCGAAACCATGACCCTTGCCCATTAAAAGGTGGAATGCCCATTGCAGGTCAGGGGCAGGGTTCTGCCGAAGTGGAGGAGTTTACGTATCTTGGGGTCTTGTTCACGAGTGGGGGAAGGATGGAGCGGAAGATCAACAGGTGGATTGGTGCGGCGTCAGCGATAACTAGGACGCTGCATTGGTCCATTGTGGCAAAGAAAGAGCTGAGTTGAAAAGCAAAGTTCTTGATTTACAAGTTGATCCATGTTTCCACACTCACCTATGGTCACCAGCTGTGGGTGGTGACCGAAAGATTTAGATCGCGGATACAAGCGGCCGAAATGAGCTTCCTCCGCAGGATGGCTGTGCTCTCACTCAGAGATCAGGTGAGGAGCTCTGCCATCCGGGAGGAGTTTGGTGTCGAACCGCTCCTCCTCCAGCTCGACAGAAGCCAGACGGGTTGATTCGCGCATCTTGTCAGGATGCCCCCCGAGCGCCTCGCTGGTGAGGTGTTGTGGGCACGTCCCACCCAGAGGAGAACAAGAGGCAGACGCCAGACCAGCTGGAGATACAGTGTCTCACTGCTGGCCGGGGAACAACTCGAGATCCTTTCGGGTTAGCTGGAGAATGCAGCTGGGTAGAGAAAAGCCTGGGCTTCCCCCGTGTCAGGCTGTTGTCCCTGCGACCTGGCTCCGGATGAGCGGAAGACGACAGAACGAAACAAATATAAAGTTTGTTCACAATTTTAATATATATTAATGACAAAAATGTCAGTCAGCTAGACATATTCCGCTTCTCCCGTTGTATTGTGTACATATATATTTTATTTTATCGCACTAAAGTCATCCCCTATGGGGAAATTACTTTGCTGCATTGCACCGCAGCAGGTAGCTACGGCGGTACCAATGGTGGCTTCTCTTGGTACAAAGATGGACTTTCTACCACTGAGGTGACAGCTTCTCCCATTTACAAATAATATATATACATATTAATATACGTATATATTTAATATAATATATGTATATATACAATGCAACACCTTTGTCTGTTTACTCCTGCAAAAATGCATGGATCGTCATATAACACACGGACAAAATTAAATATTTGGACCAATCAGTGGAGTTTCGAGATGTTTTTTATGCTTCAAAAAGCTTTGTGGATTTATGTTCACGGGGTATGTTTAAGTGCTTCTGGGAAGCTGGGACGTTTGGATTTTTAAAGTCCAGAATTATTTCACTTCGTACTTTTACTGGAGCAGAAAACTAGATTTATTTAGTTTTTGCTGAAACGGGGATAGTTTAGCACCCCTAGTGAATTTGTATTTAATATTTTAACAATCACTGGCCTCACTGGATAAAGTACCCACCAACAAGAACAGTTAAATACAGTTTCACTTGGTAATCTTTTTCTAATGTCCAGATGTGTGGGTTTACATCTTTAAGTCTGTTGGTCTGCCGACATTGGTTGCTTGTGTAATGTCGTCCATCTATTTATATCCCCAGACCAGTGGACATAAAACAGAAGCTTTACATAATTAAAGCATTGAATTAAAAACTAGTTAAATATGTGAAAAAAAAAGCATAGTTTTTCACATTTTTAACAAATTAAGACATGAGCCCAAAAATCAAAGAAAGAAAAAAAAAATGGCGGGGTAGGAATGTCTCTAGAATTCAGAAATAGCATGGCCCAGCCACCTTTCGGAGGGAAAGTGGAATGGGCGCGGCAATTTATTTAATCTCATCATTCCCAAGATTGAGAGGATTTGAGGATGTTTTTGTTGTGATGTGGAAGGAGGAGGACCCAAATGCAGGACTTCAAACAAGATTTATTAACTTAATTCAGGAAAGTCTGTAAATCAAGAAGCACAGGATAAACTCAACAGCTCAAAAGTCCAAATGACAAAGTTCAAAACATGGTCAGGCAACCAGGATGACCTGGCTGGATGGGATGGTAAGACCCAACAGGGATGTCCAGGGTGATTCCCCTTAAATAGATAGCAGGGTGCACAGATGTGGGGAATCAGGAATCATCACAGGTGTCCCCAATCAGGATGATTAGGACCATCCAGGGGCCACTCCGGCGGCAGGTGAGGGGGATCACAACAGTTTTTTGCAGAGTCAAGCCTGCCTGAAATGGGCACATCAATGTCTATTTGTAAGTCTTTTACACAAGAAAAACTGAACTTTTCTGCAGACGTAATTTTGAACATTCTAATTTAATCGCTAGCAGTAGCCTGGTGACCCATTTGGGGTGTACTATGCCTCTTTCCTGTATTCAGCTGGGCTAGGCTCTCGAACCCCTGTGACTTATCAGCAATAATTGGTTGAGAAGATGAACAAATGCTGATTTGACCAATAATACTCTTTTCATGAGTAAAAATTTACAGGAATAAAACTGGGCTTTTTTTTGGTTTTGATGCCAATATTTATATTTGGGATTTTCAGACACTACTTGACTCAGATTAACTTTAACTCCTCATGTGTGTTGGTTTGTGTATTAAAAAAGAGTGTTGTTGAGTTTCATACTGTGGTAAAATACCAAAGCCCATTATGAAGGTGAACAAGGCTCAGATCCAGTTGGTAGTGTCCCAAAATGTGAGTCATCAGAGATCTCGCTCTCACTCTGTACTCCAGCTCACACAGGCACACACACACATTATCATGAATCAGCTGATGGTTAAAAGCAAAATTATATTTATGACTGTATACACATCATTTCAAAACTCATTACTCTGAGACCTGTCTTGGCAGGATTAATATAGGGTCTTGCAGTGTGTGTGCATGCGTGGTGTGTGTTTGGTAGTTGTGTTGAGTTTTGCGAGCTGATGGAGGCTTGATTGATTTGATAAAAATGAAAGCCATTGATTCTGTCATGAATTTACAGCACCTCATTTACATAATTCAGAAAGCTGAGTTGCATCTTAGCACGGACATTAATGGAAACACTACACTCTGCAGTGGGCATCATGCACGCACACACACACACTGATAGCTATATCACCCCAACTGTCGAAATGCACACTGTGAAAAAAAAAATGCCTAGCAAGCAATCAGAGGCTAGCACACACAAATCATAGCATGCTGATTTAAAAAAAAAAAAAAAAAGTTTGGTTGCAACATAGTGCTCGCTAATGTAAAGCCCACCAAGGGTTAGCGTTCACTGCTTTTTGAATCTTATCAAGGAAATAAATGTACTCATAAATAATGTGTTTTATCTACAAAAAAAATACTACCACTATTTTGTTCATTTGATTCAAGTTTACTGTAGAAAAAAAAATCGTGATATTATTTGCATAAAAATTTTAATTTTATCTTTAACGTTAATAACATGATGTTCTCTGTAGGAGTGATCAGGATGGACATCAGAGGAACAGCACATGTTAGAGGTTTTGGCAATAAAGTCAGAGAGGCTGGACTGAGATGGTACAGACATGTCCAGGAGAAATAGAAGACGTATATATTGGAAGAAGGATGTTGAGTTTGGAACTGCCAGGCAGGAGGCCTAGAGGAAGACCAAAGAGTAGGTTTACGGATACAGTGGAGGACATAAGATAGTTGTTGTGACTGAAGGGAATGCAGGAGACAGGGTTCAATGGAGGAAACTGACTTGCTGTAGTGCCTCCTACAAGGAAAGGCTAACATCTGGCTGGTATTTTATGCAAGATTTTGTCTGTCGTGGTCACAAGTAGGCAGTAGCTTAAAAGGTTGTGCCCAAGGATCATCACATTTTTAAGTGAACAGAAGGAATTGAGCTAAGTTTACCTCTCTTTATTTTTGAGCCTAAACTTGCTAACCAGTCTCAAATTCATGCTCAGGTATTTTCTAGTCAGCGCTGACACTTTGGTTTAAGCTCAGACTATCATTTTCATCCTCTAATATGTAAATATCAAATTTACTGACTCTGGGTATGGGACAAAAATGAGGAAAACAGAGACAAAAGTAAGGGCCAAATGAAATTAAGTTTATTATAAAATAAAGACACAATCAACATAAATACAAATTCAACATTGAAGAAACTGACAAACAAAAAGCATACCTGACCTGCAGATGAAAAAAACAGAGAGAGAAAACAATTAGTGCAGGCATCTCCTTCAAAATGAGCCTAACTGGCTCCACTTAAATGGCCCCGCCCCTGCCTGCAGGAGGCTCCGCCCCTGCCAGGAAACGGAGGGGCCGTGACAGTTGCAACGGTGAAGAAACTGCACTGCACCTTCATATATGGTCTGTACTTCAATTAGTACAAAGTACAACATCCACAAAAGGCAATTCTAAAATACTGGATGTAAAAATATTTTTTTTTGCAATCTTATCATTTATTAAAGATAAATGTTTCATTGTGCCATATTTTTCCTGTCCCTTTTTGACAACCTCGTCTGCTGGCATCTTACCATACATATGTCTTTTTCAATGTATTTTTCACTTTTCAATTAAATAAAATTGCAAAATTGCAGTCATCGTGTTATTAAAAATGAAACTATAATTTTCTGTTGAAGAAACATATCTTCACAGTGAGTTACTGTAATTTATTAGAAAAAAAAACATTAAAAAATATGGTTTGCTTAAATCAGTTTATTAATGGTTAATCCTACAAATAAAGACATTTGCAAGGTTTTTGTTTTTAAGTTTTTAGCTTTTTACAGATCTTTTCTGTTTAAGTTCATACTTGATATTTTTTACAGTGCAATGCTTAGTTAGAGGCACACAACAGTCTGTGGCTCTCAGGACGTTTCGTCACTGTATGCTGTGAAAATATTATTGCTGCAGATATTTTGCAAATAAAATTACAACCATATTTTCCAGTGGCCCCCACTGGGTTTACTTTTATTGTCACCGCCGGCCTGTGATTAATAGTCCTATTTAGACAATGCAGGAAACTATCAGATCATATAACCGACTCTGGATTGTGCTGTGTTTATAGTCCACAAAGGGAATTGTTATTTCGTGAGATGTGGGAGGAGGGATGACATCCGGCAGCTGGATCTCCTTCTGTTTGGAGGCGATAGTGCAACAGTCCTCGACAGGAGGATTTCCTGCTCTGCCAGGAAGGTGCACGTTGCTGCTGGCCTCAGAGCCGTTTCTGCTTAGCAAGCAGGACAGCTCGGTCTGGGCTACGAAACGCAGAGGAGCGAGAGTGATTTACACCTGCTGCAGAACACAACGTGCTCTCCGACTTAAGAAATGAAACATGTTTTATTTGAAAATTAAATTCAAAATGCATGATGAAAATAGTTTTAAAACACGAAGTTAAATAAGTGAACAAGTCTTAAAGATTATTTGCGGCTAGCACAATGGTTAGAACGATGACCTCACAGCAAGGAGGTTGGGGTTTGAATCCCAGGTGGGGATGAGGCTTGAAAGACTGACCTTCCTGTGTGGAGTTTGCAAGTTCTCCCCATGTATGTGTGAGTTTTATCTGGGTACTCTGGTTTCATCAGTTCGTTATATCGTCTTCCGTTTATCTGAGGCTGGATCGCGAGGGCAACAGCCTCAGACGGGAAGCCCAGGGTTCTCTCACCCCAGCCGCATCCTCCAGCTCACCCGGAAAGATCCCGAGTCGTTCCCTGGCCAGCTGTGAGACATAGTCTCTCCAGCAGGTCCGGGGTCTGCCGCTTGGTCTCCTCCTGGTGGGACGTGCCTGAATCACCTCACAAAGCGATGTGCTCGGGAGGCATCCTGACCAGATGTCTGAGCCACCCAATCTGGTTTGTCTCGGCCTGGAGGAGGAGTGGCTCAACACCAAGCTCCTCCCGGATGGCAGAACTCTTCACCCGATCTCTGAATGAGAGGCCAGCCATCCCGTAGAGACAGCTCATTTTGGACACTTGTATCCTCGATCTGGATCTTCCGGTCACCACCCACAGCTGGTGACCTTAGGTGAGGGTGGGAACGTAGAGCAACTTTGCTTTTCGGCTCAGCTCTTTCTTTACCATGACGGACTGATGCAGCGTCCCAGTTGTTGCTGATGCCGCACTGATCGGCCCGTCGATCTTCCACTCCATCCTTCCCCCACTCGTGAACAAGACCCCAAGATACTCCTCCACTTGGGGCAGAACCCTGCCCCTGAACTCCAGGGTGCATTCCACCCTTTTCCGGGCAAGGACCATTGTCTCGAATTTGAAGGCACTGATTTCCATCCCGGCCGCCACCCTGCGGAGGAAGGTCATTTTGAAAGCTTGTATCAGCAATCTCGTTCTCCCAGTTACCACTCACAGCTAGTGACCATAGGTAGGGGTAGGTTTCCTCCGACAATCCAAAACATACATGTAAGGTTGATTGGCCGCTACAAAATTGCCCCTAGGAATGAGTATGCGTGTGGATGGTTGCGTGTGTCTGGCTCTGCGACAGACTGGCAACCTGTTCGGGATCTACCCTACCTTTTGCCTTAAGTCAGCTGGGATAGGATCCGGCACCGCCAGCGACCGTGTGAGGGATAAACAGCACATGAGATGAATGAATGACTATTTAAATTTTAGAAATGTGTTTAATAGCTCAACTAAAACTCAAAATTATAAACGCTCAAAATGCACCAATAGTCCTAATTGGTAAAATAAACTTCAAAAAGATTTTTTTTTTTTTCAAATCATAGTGAGGTCAGTGTCTCCTTTACAGCTCTCTGAAATGTTTTACCCGTGTTCCCTGAACCGATCGGTGTAGCATCCTTGTTCTTGCTCTTTAAAATGTCCTTGTTCTGATATTTTTCACACAAATTGTTTTTGTCTATCTCCTCCTCTTTATTCGTGATCGGGGTGAAGTTTTTCTGAATCATCTTCTATCACTAAGCTGTCATTGCGAGCTTTCAGACCGTGATGTTTCTTTGACTCAACTCCTTATAAATGGAACAAATTGGCAAAAAAAAAACACTTAAAGATGCTAATGGACCGTTTGTGTTTACCAGACCGAATAAATGACAAATACACTGCAGCCTATCAGGAACAGACTTTTACTATTGTTGTGCAAATGTCTTGAAACCCATCATAACTGACCAAAGATTCATTTTCCACTGACAGCTTCTTGTAAACACCATTCTGGAGGTTTCTATTGAATAGCTGCCGTTTTAAAATAACAACGTTAATGTAGCTCACAGCAATGAATTCTTGTAAACAGATGAATTGCTTGCTTCTGTTTAACTCTTACTGATGCTTTTTGAGACTGAAGGTTAAAAAGAAAGACCTTCATACACGACAAAGTAAACCAAATAGATCCATAAAAACACCTAATTTAATTACACAAGACTCAAAAATACGTGAGGTTTAGTATGAAATTAGATTGTGTTTGTGATACAAATAGGTTGATGAAATACCGTATTTTCACGACTAAAAGGCGCACCGTATTAAAAGGTGCAGTCCTAGTTTTGTTTGCTCAATATTTAACACACACATAAGGCACACCTGAAGATAGGGCGCAGATTTTACATACATATTCTCTACTACGTATGTCCGCATTACAACAACACACAAGCAGACACGTGTGCGTATTTAAAAATAGATCGGGAGGATAACTGAAATTGTTTGGCTTTATTTAAATATTATTTATGGTCTTCATATAATCATTTATCAAATCCATCCAAGTAACTTTCTGTACCATACGGCTTCTCGGAAATGATGCCTACTTTTGCGAAAACTCGGACAACAGTGCTAGCAGACAAGTTAGCCCAAGCATCTACAATCCACTGGCAAACTGTGTCGTAACTCACCTGGCGCTACCTTCCAGAGCTGTGGTCTCCTCTGGTCATCCATTGTTTCTACGCCGCTTGCAGCTTTACTTTGAATGGCTGGTTCGCGCCGATGTCCAGTGGTTAGAGTTCTTTTGTCAGACCTCCTGAAATCACAGCAAGCGTAGTGTTCATCTGCTTCACTTGTTTTTTCACAATACACATTGGGCGCACTGCACAATAGGGCGCACTGCACGATAGGGTGCACTGCACGATAGGGCGCACTGCCCGATGGGGCGCGCCGCTCATTTTGAAGAAAACATAAGACTTTTATATGCGCCTTATGGTTCGTGAAAGTATGGTAGTTACTTTTTACCTGTCTGATCCATCACATTCAAAGATGGTGGTGCTGTGATGCAAGGCGCTCAAACCGTGATTCGTCTGGTGATTCGTACTTGATCACAGACACCTCCAAGTACTAAATTTGCAGCCTTTCTGTGATGGGACAGCCACTCTATGTATTAAACTATGCCGCCCCGATCATGTAAAAATAAAGTGACTCATTTCTGACTTTTTGGTTCTTCACAGGTTTGGCAGACGATATGTTGCATAGCCTCATCGGAAACTCCAGGAATAACTTCTTGGACTTGTTTCTTTGAACAGTGAAACTCTGTCCTTTGCTAAGTTTGATACTTTGCACTCTTTTATACCATCAATGAGGTTGGGCGACCTTAAGCAAAAGACCAGGAGACTTCCCTTTGCTCGGTCCACCCTCAAGGCTCCTCTTTATGTAGAGGAGCAGCAGTTCAACTCTGAGCAGTTCCCAAATTGCAGTGCCTTTTAGTCTACAAGGCTTCAAGAATGAGCTATTCTTAATAATCAGCTACTGTTTGTATTCAACTGATTTTTTGTGTGTTTTTTTGTGTTTGTCCTTGCCTGTGGCTCCAGCGTACCACACGGTGATGGAGGAGGTGAGGATGGACTCGATGATGGCTGTGCAAAACTGCACCATCATCTGGGCCGGCAGCTTTGCTTTCTACAGCTGCCAAAGAAAATACATCCTCTGCTGGGCCTTTTTGATCAGGGAGCTGATGGATGGCTCCCACTTTAGGTCCTGTGTGATGGTAGTGCCGAGGAAGCGGAAAGAGTCTACAGTGGTGATGGGGGAGTCTGTCAGTGCAAGGGGGGCATGGGGGCTGTGACTTTCCTGAAGTCCACGATCATCTCCACTGTCTTCTGAGCGTTGAGCTCCAGGTTGTTGTTGCTGCATCAGGACACCAACCGGTCTACCTCCATCCTGTAGGCTGACTCATCACCATCAGAGATGAGCCTGATGAGGGTGATGTCGTCTGCAAACTTGATCAGTTTGGCTTGTTCAAATATTAAGAATATCTTCCAGATAGGGCAGTGCATGTGTTGCTAACACATCTGTACATAGTTTCATTATGAAGCTGGAAATTGTCCAACCTATTTTTAAATGTAAAGACAATAAAGTCAATATGGACGATTTTCTATAATTGGCAACCCAACAATTCTTTTTGAATACTGGAAAAAAGCTTTAAGATCCACCTTTTTTTTGTTTGTTTTGTGTCTCCAATCAATTGAAATGCTTACTTGTCGCCAAAACCAGAAGGTTACCGTAATTGAATATGTTTTGCTCATTGTACATTGTACATCATACGTCATACGTTGCTGTGGCGACCCCTGAAGGGAAATACCGAAAGAAGAAGAGGAAGAAGTACAAAAACTATATACTTATTTTTCACAAGCATTAGTGTAACCATGGGCAGCATGGTGGCGCAGTGGGTAGCACAGTGGCCTCACAGCAAGACGGCCGTGGGTTCGAGTCCTGGGTGGGAACGAGGCTTGGAACACTGTCCTTTCTGTGTGGAGTTTGCATTTTCTCCCCTTGCTTGCATGGGTTTCCTCCGGGTTCTCCTGTTTCCTCTCACCCTCCAAAGACATGCATGCTAGGTTGATTGGCTGGTGCCAAATTTCCTCTGGGAATGAGTGTGTGTGTGGATGGTTATATGTGTATGGCCCCGTGACAGACTGGCGACCTGTTCGGGGTTTACCCTGCCCCTCGCCTTGAAATAGCCGGGATGGGCTCCGGCACCCCCTTCATTCCCGAATGGGATAGATGGATTAAAAGGTGACTGACTGACTGTGACTAGTCCAACCATTAAAGGCAAATTTAAGTAATATTTTAAAAATGACTATAAATTAATTTTGACACAAAAAAATTCAAGACAAATTAAATTTTTAAATGTTTCTATGGAGTTAGCTTTTATTTCCCTTTTACGTTCTTTATGAAACACATTTAAAGGTAGTCGTAGTAAAAGAGAAAGCCTGTGAAGACGGGGAAATGAAAGCTCACCGTGTAAGTGATAAAAGAGTCATCCAAAGGTAGCTGAGGGGGAGGGAGAAAAAAGATAGGAGAGTTAGAATGACTGGCACATGAATGGATGAAGCAGACTGTGCCACTCTAATTGGATTTGAATGGGTTGTCAGTGAATAGAAAAACTTGTAGAGAGAGAGGGAGGGCGAAAAAAAAAGAGAGACACTGTTGCACATTTGTGCGTACACACACAAGCACATTCATAAAAGCAGTAAACTTGATAAGACCAACAAAACGCATGACTTTTTAAAGATTAAAGTAAATTGTGAGAGTGCGCAGGCTAATTTGTTACAAGTTTGCCCACCTTGAAGATGTATTGCAAGAAAATTTTAAAACATGTGAACGAGTCATCTTTCGATATTTCCTCTTGAAGTTGACACAAGAAAAAATGCGTGAAGAATCAGAAAGTCTAAAAATGATATTGTTTTCCCCCTAAAATCAATCAAATTACCAGTGTGATAGTTTCAGACTGATTGCACATTTAACTCTACAGTACAGTGAATAAGCTGTTTTATTTTGAGATTAAACGTTTCAATCTGGGGCACAGTGGTCAGCATGGTGGCCTCACATCAAGAAGGTTAGGGTTTGACTCCCTGGTGGGACGAAGCTTGAAACACTGGCCTTTCTGTGTGAAGTTTGCATGTTCTTCCTATGTAGGCGTGGGTTTTCTCCGGGTATTCCGCTTTCTCTGGTTCTCCAAAAACATGCATGTTAGCTTGATTGGCTGCTACAAAATTGCGCCTAGGAATGTGTGTGTGTGTGTGTGTGTGGGAGGAGGGTGTCATGATCCCCTCTCCTGCCGCCAGAGAGAGCCCTGGATGTTCCTCATCACCCTGATTAGGGACACCTAAGATTGATTCCTGATGCCACACATCTGTGGACCCTGTCATCTATTTAAGGGGAATCCCCCCGGACTTCGCTGTTGGGTCATACCATCCCTTCCAGCCAGGTCTCCCTGGTTACCTGACCAAGAACACTGACAATAACCTCTTGGTATGCTTTTAAATCTTTGTTTTTCATTCACGACATTACTGGACTGCCATTCTTAAATAAACCATGTTTTCTGTCCTGCAACTGGGTCCTCCTCTTTCCACCTGCACACCGCTTCATGACAATGATTGCATGTGTGTGACTCCAAAATAGACTGGTGACATGTTCAGGGTGTATCCTGCCTCTCGCCTGAAATCACCAAGATAGGCTCTAGCACTCCCCATGCCCTCATTAGGGAAAAGCAGTTCAGAAGACAAAATGAAACGTTTCAATCTAAAACCGTTTAACAAAAAGACCTCAGACCTCAGTTTCAATCTTTTTACTTTGATTAGACATCGATGTACACATAAAGCCGAAAAAATATGATCCCAGATATGTTTATTAAATAGACTCAAATTAAATTTCTTGAAATTTCCGAAAAACATGTATGTAGAAGATCTAGCTCTGATCTCCAATACACTGCATTCCAAAAATTTTTTATCAGGTTGAAGTCAATACACCAAACTTAACAGGTGAGCAAATGTTACCAATTTTTTTTTTTAATTGAGTTTTTTGTTCTCCACCTCTGGTGTGGAATTGACATGAAAAACAAAATAAAATTTTGCACCATTTACTTTGGTTCAAAATGTACAACCACACACTTACATACACAGTGATGAATGTTCTGTATTCTAGTTTGAAACCTTGTTTTTATTTATAAATTTCTTACGCCAGCTTTGTCTTTGGACGTTTTGTCTTTAAACAGCATAAAATAACCTTGTTGAATACAAATAAATCAGCCGGTGTGTGGCTGATCATCTTCAGCACATTGGTTTTACTCCTGAAAAAGTAAATCATATAAAACTCTCAAATCAATTACATCACATCGAGTAAAATAATGATTTCATCATCGAGTTTTCTCAAACTATTGAGGTCAATTTGAACTTTTACTGGAGCGTAGTCCTGCTGGATTGAGCACAGCTCGGTTAGAAGAAGCAGATCTTTAACTGAGAGATTTTTTTTTTTTTTTGGCTCTTTCATGGGTATATAATTAGTACCAATATTGTAAGAAACTACAGCCAGAAGGAAAAGGGGATTTTTTTTTACATACCTTATAAATAAATACAAACAAATGCTAAATAATCCCCACTGCCAAGATTTTTCTTTATCTTTGATGCAGTGCCTTTTTTTCTTTGAACAATCTCAGATGATAAATCCTAACACAGACAGATAGAACAGATTCAAGAGCCGAAACGAAGACTTGAAGCAAAGCAAATTCAGGGAATCGGTCTGAATTAATTTCTCTTTGTAGTAAAAGCAAAGATATTTATAACATTCTGTTTTTTTTTTTTTACTAATGTTATTAATAGAAACAGTTTTCAGATGGTTGGTTGGTATCACAGTGGTCATCTCTTCTTACAATACGAGCAACTCAAATTTATAAATCTATCTTGTTTGAGATCAATTAAATGGCTTGAATTCATTAAGTAGATTCCTTTATTTTATTTTTTTTACCCTAAAGTCAAACTGTGATGAAAACAAATAGCAAACTGTCTTAAAAATACAAAAAATTTTAAAGTGATGACATTTTTTCCTACCAGTTCTTAGAAATATCTAAAAGATCTTGTACGGTAATTCACATTTAAAATTTTAGCCTTACGAGATCTTATATGAAAAGCACAATTACCCCAAAATTTGGGCGTATGCCAACTTAAACGAAATTGAACAATCTGTAGAGGTGGGGGAGTGTGTAGAGTTTGGCAAAAATAACCTGTGGTATGACATTTTTTAGAAAATATGGACACGTGTAGACATCAGGGGCGGATCTAGGATTTTCCAAAAGGGGGTCATTGACAAAGCCAGTATAGAAGGGGCCCAGGGACATTCCTTCCCGGAGCATTTTAAAAAAATAAGATGGAAGAAACTGACTTGCTGTGGCAACCCCTGAAGGGAAATAGCAAAAGAAGAAAAAGAAGAGTCATTTACCTACATTTTGGTGGCCCATTTGCTGGTCCCTGCAACGGAATAGCATGGCTAGTCCCCTTTTCTTTCGTCTTCTTTTGTTTTTGTTTTTTTTGTTTTTTTTGTGGACCAAAGGGGAAGGCATTCCCCTTGCGCGCCTGGATCCGACCCTAGACATAACCTGAAGTGAACTGAGGATGGTAAAATAAAGTGTTGGAAGCAGTGAAGGAACAATTAGAAAGCACAGATAAGTCTTTGTTAGCGTCGGCCTGTATACAGTAAGAAAATTTGACCACATCATGGACAAGATTAAAAATGAAGACATACCGTACACACACTACCACTGACCACATTTGAAATCATTTTGAAAGCATGCACTGTTGGGCACCTGCTTGAATGCAACATTTCGCTTTCCACTATTTCACAATAATGAAATAGTTGTGAAATAAACATCAATCTGGAAATTACATGAATATACCTCAAGTGGATGAAAATGACTACTTTCTTTATTCCCACCACCTTGAGGTCGAACCATTTCTTTTTTCATTTCAATTGACAAATCAGTGTGTTCCATTTACAGAGTTGCAGACCATGATGACCCCCCTTCCACTCACTTATGGGAAACACCACCAAGACTGAGAGACAGAATGAGAGACAGCATGGTCTCATGTGACGACCATTGCTTTAGCGTCATTTGCAAGATTCTTTTTTGGAGTTCAGAAGGTGTGACTGGGGTGAGATGGATTTCAAGTTGGGTTACGTTTAAAATTTGACTCAAGTGAAGTTTGTATAGCTGAAGTTGCGGAGGTTTTCTTTTAATCCAAAATATACCTAGCATAATTAAGATGTATGAAGCTTTAAGATTAAGATTTGCTCAAGTTTTTACAAATGAGGCCTTGGATCATTGGGGGGAGACGGTGGCTCAGTGGTTAGAGCATTTGCCCGCGGACTGCAAGTAAACTGCAAGTAAACTGCAAGTAAACTGCAAGTTTGCAGGTTCGCATCCTACTGAGTTCAGATCTAGGGTCCTTGGTCCTTGAAGAAGACATCTAACCCCCCGTTTGGCACACCATTGGTGTTGTCGTGGACAGGGTCCTGCAGTGTAGGAGTGCAGCACACAAATTTCCACAATGAGGGGTGAATAGAGTGAGTAAAAAAGAAAAAATTACGTCAAGCTTATTTTGAAAAGTACATGTCATAAATGGTTTGAACAACAAATCCGCCACCAAAATTTACTTCTTTTTTTCTTTTAGTTCTTGTGAGCCGAGAATTGACCTATTTCACCAACAAAAAACAATAGTTCAGTTTGTGTGGTCGTCAACAGTTGTAATTAGCTATCTGAGAATCCAATCAGGCCGTCGATTTGTGATGATGTCATAAATCTAGTAGAACGTTGTGGGGCCATTACGTTAAAATGTTGTTGGTTGAAATAAAGTTTCTTCAACCCCTATTGTGAACAAGGAAAACCCAAAGAACAAGTTGTGAAGAGCTTTCGGCGAAGTTTTTTTGATGGTAACAAATGTGGGTCTAAATGTGACAGGCCAAATACTGTGAACATGTGTAGAAATAAGTATTTTGGGGATTGCATAAAAAAAAAATTAGCGGAAGGGGTTCTGGCTCAGTGGTAGAAGGGCTATTTAGTCACATACGTGGATACCAGTTCGATTTCCATCGGGCCCATGTCAAGGTGTACCCGAAGAGGGCACCTAACCTCCAGTTATTTCCACCATTGGCGCCATAATGGCTTCCTGCTACGGTGCAATGCAGCAAAAGTAATTTCTCCATAAAGGATGACAAGACTACGTTAAAAAAAAAAAAAAAAAAAAATTGCCCAACTGTCAGAAAATGTAATAAATAATTACATAATAAAGTACGATGAAGAAAATAAATCTAAATAAAGTAAATAAGAAAAAAAATCGGTCCGTCGTGGTAAGAAGAGAGCTGAGCTGAAAAGCAAAGCTCTCGATTTACAAGTCGATCTACGTTCCAACCCTCACCTATGGTCACCAGCTGTGGGTGGTGACCGAAAGAATGAGATCGCGGGTACAAGCGTCCGAAATGAGCTTCCTCCACAGGGTGGCTGGGCTCTCACTCAGAGATCGGGTGAGGAGCACTGCCGTCCGGGAGGAGCTCGGTGTCGAGCCGCTCCGCCTCCAGGTCGAGAGGAGCCAGATGGGGAGGTTCGGGCATCTGGCCAGGATGCTCCCCGAGCGCCTTGCGGGCGAGGTGTTTCGGGCACGTCCCACCGGGAGGAGACCAAGGGGCAGACCCCGGACCAGCTGGGGAGACTATGTCTCATAGCTGGCCGGGGAACGACTTGGGATCCTTCCGGGTGAGCTGGAGGATGCAGCCGCGGTGAGAGAGGCCTAGGCTGCCCGTTTGAGGCTGTTGCCCCTGCGAGCCGACCCCCGAACAAGTGGAAGATGACGGAACGGAGAAAATATAATTAACATTAACAGTAATGCAGGTATTCTTTCAGACCAGCAGAGAAGTGGTGACAGTCCAACAATAAAAATTTAAGTTTGAATACTTACTTTAATGAAAAGGAAATTATACTGAAAATCCAGACATTGTTTCATTCCACTTTAACATGACACAGAAGTTGTCGTTTCAGAAAATTCCATTTTTCCATTTATCCAGTCACATAGTGTTGGATCATGTCGTGCAATCCGTGCTTGACTTTCCTACCTAAGAGCAGTTTTTGAGGCGGAAAATCAGCGGATCAAACCTCTGACCTTCAAATAGCTTTTTAAACAACAAGCCACACCAAAAAGCAGACACGGTGAGAAAAGTATGGGTTGTCTGTGTTGAGCAGAACACAATCACATTGCAACATATGAATCATAGCAGACTATTGCTCTGTCCTTTGCAATAGTGTGCTGCAAATATAATTTATTAAGGCAGTAAGACGAGGGTGTTTGGGTTCCCATCTAATTTAACCGCAACTGACTTTCAGAGTTCAACTGAACTGCAAAACTGTTCAGGAGGTCAAATATTACCATTTTTATTGCATGGATTTATCATTATTAATCACATTATTTCATTCCAATGGGTTTGCCAAATTTTCTGGCAAGCACAATGGAAATGATTTAGAAAACAGTCGCAAATTCCCACCCTTTCTTGGCACCGCGAATGATAAAGTATTCGTTTTACCATGTAGATCTAATATTTCAAAAAGAAAAGGAAAAAAAAGTCAAGGAAATAGCTCTTTATAGAGATTAAAAATATCAGGAACTAGTGAAGCGTAGCTGGCCTCACCTGTATCAGTCACGATAATTACCGTACAAGTTTTACATGAAAATGGGCTGAAAAGGTCACGACTGCATCGTGTTAGCATGTCATGTTAATACAGTTACATAAAAGCTAGACACTGCTGGCCCCATCATTCCGTATTCAAGATACACATCACCATGGTATCAGAGATAAAAAAAAAAAAAAGGCATGCAGGATATTTTTATAACAGAGCGAGCTGCAGAGGGAGAAGGAAAGAAACAAGAGGAGAGGCGAAAAAAGCTAATTATAGTCTGAAAATAAGAGAAGTGATCCAGAGAGCCAGACACTGATAGAGATAGAGATGATCTATACTGTAAACTATAACGGTATGAGAGCGGAGGATCAATGCACAGGGAAGCACTATGGAAGAATTAAAGATATGAGGTGGTATTGTCTACCAGGATGAAGTCATTTTCTCCAAACACAATGTTCCTGTTGCTGTTAGGCGTCACAGGAATGAACTGACAGAGTAATAGATCACAACTTGTAAGAAAAATGTTGCACATACAGCCCCACATGTACACACTCAGACACACACATAAGTGAGACTAAAGTGGATAGAGTCAAAGCACAATCTAAAAAACAAGCTCAGGCTTTCTGTCTTCAACCTTCAGGCTTTGTTTTTCCAGCTTTTAACAGTGGGATTGTTTTATAACCCAAGATGAGTGTAACATATGAGGTAAATTATATTTATAACTTCACATTTGTCTCATTAGACCAGGCCTTAGTTCAGAACAGTGTTTCCATATATGCAATAATCGTCCCACTTGTATGAAAATTAAACCAAAATGGCCAATCTGTCTGTTTCACTTGTTAAGTCTATCGAGGTACAGTCTCCATCCTTCTTCGTCTTCTTCTTTTGGCATTTCCCTTCAGGGGTCGCCATAGCAAGTCAGTTTCTTCCATCTAACCCTATCTGCTGTATCCTCTTTGGTCACACCAACTATCTTCATGTCTTCCTTCACTGCATCCATGAAACTCCTCTTTGGTCTTCCTCTAGACCTCTTTCCTGGTGGTTCCAAATCCAGCATCCTTCTTCCGATGTACTCTCTTTCTCTCTTCTCTGTACATGTCCAAACCATCTCAGTCTTGCCTCTCGAACTTTATCCCCAAAACCTCTAACATGCTGTTCCCCTGATTTCTAATCCTGTCCATCCTGGTCACTCCCAGAGAGATCCTCAGCATCTTCATCTCTGCTACCTCCATCTCTGTTTCCTGTCTTTTCTTCAGTGCTACTGTTTCTAGGCCAAACAGCATGGCCGGTCTCACCACGGTTTTGTACACTTTCCCTTTCATTCTAGCTGAAACTCTTCTGTCGCACATCACACCTGATACTTTCCTCCACCCGTTCCAGCCTGCCTGCACACGCTTCTTCACCTCTTTTCCACACTCTCCATTGCTCTGGACTGTTGATCCTAGATACTTAAAATCTTCCACCTTCTTTATGTCTTCTCCCTGTGATCTCACTTTTCCATTTGGATCCCTCTCATTCACACACATTTATTTGACACAGGTACAGTGTCCATCCGGCAGCAGTTCTTTGATACATCTGGTCCCATTTTAAGGCAAGTCAAATTCTGCTGCATGGGAGGGTTTGACTCGCCATATGTCAAATGCAAACATGCTACGCGATTGCTACAAGGAATACGTATGTACCAAGTTTCACACATGTGCCTGGAACATGTGTGTGTCTCGTTGAATCTGTTAATGAACAGCACGAAAAAAGCTCAACTTTTTGCAACTGATGGATTCATCAACCTGTCATGAAGCACCGATTCCGTGGATTTGCTTTCCTTCAAGTCTTCGGTCCGTCTCTTGGATCTGTTCTATCTGTCTCTGTTAGGATTTATGGAAGGATAAGGACCCAATTGCAGGGCAGAAAACATGTTTTTTTTTAGAATGACAGTCCGGTAATGCTGTGAAAGAAAAACAACGTTTTTGTGACATGGTAAAAGGCTATTGTTCAGAATGTGTTTCTTGGTCAGGAAACCTGGGAGACCTGGCTGGAAGGGATGGTAATGACCTGATGTGGAGGTCCAGGGTGATTGCCCTTAAATAGGTAGCAGAGTCCACAGGTGTGTGGTATCAGAATAATCACCCTCAAGTGTCTCAATCAGGGTGATGAGGGAAGGCCCAGGGCTCCCTCTGGTGGAAGGTGAGGGGATCATGACACAACCAATCCGGAAGACAATCAAAATCCTCTACATGGCGAACACACCCGATAAAAGTTGAATTAAGACTATGCAAATTCCGTGACAGACTAACAGGAAATCAACATGACGCAGTTTGCTAACGTGCAGCTCCGGCAATATACTGTATATCGCAGATTCGGTAAGCTATATACTGTAGATTACTGGCAATACGTGCACCAGTTAATGTGTCTGCGGTTAAACAAATATGATCAAACCATTTTGTTTTCAATCCTTTTTGACTTGTGCGGCGTACACGCAGTGTTAGACACCATTTATGTGTGAAGAAAAAAAAATCCCTCAAAAGACAAAAGTTTATTATTTCTGGTTTGTTAATCTTACATTTCTCACCTCGCACTGGTCTAGAAGCAAACATGATGTGTAATTCCCCACTGGTGAACATAGAAAACATTCCTCCCTCTATTGCTGTTAAAGCTTTGCTCTAAGCTGAACTCATGGAGCTCCAGAACACATTAAACATCTGTGTCAGACCCCTGAGGTGCACCCTGAGGTGTACCGGTATAAGTGCACACTTCTGTCCTTCCCTATGATTTCTGCTAAAGCAAAAGTCTAAGTCGTCTAAGCAAAACGGGGATAAATGTTGCTCGGCTTATTGGTTCAGTGACTCACAGAGATGTCTGAAAGTCAACCTTGGTTTCTTTAATGAGTTTGCAAGCTTGTGTCGGTCTCCCTCGCACCATGCATAAGTCAGGTGAGGTGAAGATTGAAAAGTGCCCTCAGGTTTGAATTTGTTTGGCTGTTTATGCAAAACCTGCAGAGTCCAGGAAAACTGTCCGCTGGGTTTTCCCCCACTTCCCTTGGATCAGCTCGAATGACCATGTGACCCTGAAGCTGAGTAAGCAAGAACGGGAAATTAATTTATTCTTACTTGTTTTACTGGACTCTTTCAGAGCATAGCTTTGGGTTATTTTTCTTACCTTCTGTTCTTTCTGTGCTGCTCTAACATTTCTGACTTTCATTTATACATTCACTCCCTCAGAAAGAATACATTTATGGCGTTAATGTTATTTAAACATCAGTTTTCACTATCTGTTTTTCAGCATACAAATAGGCACATTTCCAACAGTAGAGAAACATTAAGATTGAAAAGGACAGTGTAGCTCTTATTTTTTCAGATAAACAGAATTTCAATGAGTCAAAATGAAAATGTCACTTGTTTTTTCACTAATATTATTTTATGATTCTCACCGGTGAGATATTTTCACTAAGCTTCATATTTGATATTCTATCAGTTGAGTGTTCAAAAGATGCTCATTCGTCTTAAAAATTTAAAGTAACAAAATAACCTGATTTACCGTCTTTTGTTTTGTATTTTTTTATGTGAATGGATCTGGTAAAGAGAGAGCTGAGCCGAAAAGCAAAGCTCTCGATTTACAAGTCGATCTACATTCCAACCCTCACCTATGGTCATCAGCTATAGGTGGTGATCGAAAGAATGAGATCGCGGGTACAAGCGGCCGAAATGAGCTTTCTCCGCAGAGTGGCTGGGCTCTCACTCAGAGATCGGGTGAGGAGCTCTGCCATCCGGGAGGAGCTCGGTGTTGAGCCGCTCCTCCTCCAGGTCGAGAGGAGCCAGATGGGGTGGTGCCCCCTAGCGCCTCACGGATGAGGTGTTTTGGGTACATCCCACCGGGAGGAGACCAAGGGGCAGACCCCGGAGCCGCTGGAGCTGGGTCCGGGCAGCTGTGAGACCAGCTGCCCGGGGAACGACTTGGGATTCTTCCGGGTGAACTGGAGGATGCAGCCGGGATGAGAGAAGCCTGGGCTGCCCGTTTGAGGCTGTTGCCCACACGACCCGACCCCGGAACAAGCGGAAGATGATGGAACGGAATGGATTTAAGTTTTGATTGTTAGATTCTTATGTGAACAAGCCTTGATTGTGATACCTCTATTATCTGATCCAGTCTATAAATATTCCCACCAGGAACATGAATAGTTGGTTTTACGTACTAATTAGGGATCATAGATTACACCTTGGTCTTGATCACCATGTTGTTGCTCTCATAAGTCAGTTCTTCATAGATTCTGAACGCCCCCTTCAGACTTCCCTATCTTGCACCACCGAAGATCTAAAGTCTTGATTTACGTCCTTTTTCAACTTCTAGATGGTTTCTAAGCTCTCTCTTGAACAAGACAAACAATTCAAGAACAGATTTAGTTAAAAGAGAGACCCCCAAAAAAAAGAGCACCAGAAGAATAGAGATGAGAGACACATAGATGGAGGTACAATCAAAAGGTTTTAAAATTTGCATTGCTATACCTTTCTATCAAGACTTGTATCATAAGACAGCACCATATTTGATAAGGTAAATATATTATGGTCATTCTCATGAGCGGAAGACGACGGAACGGAACAGAACATTCTCATGCATCTTGCAGGAAAACTATGCTTGGCAACAAATTTTAATGGTTGACAATATTTTTTTTACAGCTCAATATTACAAGAATTCCGTGTGTGTGTCAATATATCGATAGATACCAATTATCTTATCACTTCCAGCAACCCTGCAGAAGAAACTCCAAGTGGCCACTTGTACTCTTTTAGTCATCACCTTCAGGACCGTCCCGTTCCATTCCGTTGTCGTCCGCTTTTTCGGAGCCGGGTCGGAGGCAACAGCCTCAGACAGGAAGCTCAGACCTCTCTCCTCCTGGAGGATACCGAAACGTTCCACAGCCAGCTGTGAGTCATAGTCTCTCCAGCGGGCCTGGGGTCTGCCTGTGGGTCTCCTCCCGGTGGGATGTGCACGAAACACCTCACCAGCAAGGCGCTTGGGAGGCATCCTAATCAGATTGTGGAACCACCTCTTCAAGGCTTCTCTTGAAGAGGAGTTGCGGCTCTACTTCGGACTCCTACCGGATGGCAGAGCTCGCCACTCTATCTCTGAGTGAGAGCCCAGAACCTTCAGGACCATTGGTGAGAATGGGAAAGTTGAGGGACTATAAAATCAAGAGATTCACTTTTTAGCTCAATACTACTAAAGACTCAAGACCCAAAATTATGGGATGTCAGACTGCAGTACGTTCTGCAATGCAATGCTGTACAATTCTTAAAAAAAACCCTGTACTATCCCATAGTACTGTACTGTGCTTTGCCATGTTATACAATACGTTCATATTCTTTTCAATACAACACTACGCCATACCGAATGGGTTCATACTAGATCGCTCAATGCCATGGCTGTCATGAGTAAATGCTGTCATTATGGACATAGAACGATGAACACGGTCAGCAATAATATTCAGGCAGCCCTCCGGCATTGCATAAATGTTCAATTAGTACTAATGAGTCAAGAGGGGCTCTGACGGTGGTGTGGTGGTAAGCACCACTGCCTCACAGCGAGATGGTTACTGGTTAAAGACCTGGGCAAGACAAAAATGAATCTTTCAGAATCAGAATGCTTTTATTGCCATGTCAATGAAGAATATCAGAGACTAGGAACTTGCTTTGATACAGGTGTGCAAAAATATAAAATAAAAATAATAAAAAATAAAATAAGTAAAAATACTTTTAACAAAACTAAGAGTGCTCAGAAAGAAAAAGAAAAGTAGTGCAATGTCATAGAAAATAATAAAAAATAATAAAGATTAAAGTAACAAGAGGGAAGTGACTAAGAGATGTGGGGATCCAGGTCATAAAATATTCATTAGTCCAATGGCAGAAGGGAAGAAGCTGTTTTTGTGGCGGGACGTTCTGGTCCGAATGGACCGGAGCCTCCTGCCCGAGGGGAGTCGCTCAAAAAGTCCATGTCCAGGGTGGGACATGGGAAGGGTCAGCTGCTATCCGACCTGCACGCCCCCAAGTCCTGGAGACGTACAGGTCTTCGAGAGATGGAAGGCTGCAGCCGATCACCTTCTCTGAAGAGCGCACAATGCGCTGCTGTCTGTGTTTGTCCCTGGCTGTGGCTCCAGCGTACCACACGGTGATGGAGGAGGTGAGGATGGACTCGATGATGACTGTGTAAAACTGCACCACCATCTGGGCGGGCAGCTTGGCTTTCTTCAACTGCCGCAGAAAGTACATCCTCTGCTGGACCTTTTTGATCAGGGAGCTGATGGATGGCTCCCACTTTAGGTCCTGTGTGATGGTAGTGCTGAGGAAGCAGAAAGAGTCTACAGTGGTGATGGGGGAGTAGAGTCCACAGTGGTGATGGGGGAGTCTGTCAGTGCAAGGGGGGTAAGGAGGGCTGTGACTTTCCTAAAGTCCACAATCATCTCCACTGTCTTCTGAGCGTGTAGAATTTGCTTGTAATCCCTCATGAATGCAGGCTATGGTCAGGTATTCCCAATGCACAATAGACTGATTCGTCACTGTGAAATTTTGCCCAAATACGATTGTGTGGTTGTCTGTTTTAGGCGTAGCTTTAGAATGGACTTGTGTCTTATTGAGGGTGTACCCGACCTTCATATTTTGTTTGCGGAAAGCATTTATTTGATTAATTTATTCCGAGGAAATCCTTTTTATATCTGTCTAACCATCCCGACCAAATCCATCCATACAACTAATTCTTCGTTCCCACTGGTTCTTATTTCATCGTGCAGAAGACACGTCCTCCTGCACATATTCAAAAACCACATTTTAATACATCTCACGTGCACGGACACAAGCAGATGGATGGATTGACAGTTAGACAAGCAGGCTGACGGACTATTTGCTGAACTCACATGAGGACTGATAACTGGACAGATAGGCAGAAATAGAGACCAAGTGAGAGATTGAAAATCAAAAGCACGAGCGGACAGATGGACAGCTTGATTCGACAGACAGAAAGACAGATGGCACTTTTATTAGGAAAAGCAGCCTTCAACAGACTGTGTGACGGGTAGACCGACAGACCAACATGCAGAAAATCTACTGGGACACTCGAAATGGGCAGAAAAAGAACAGCTTTGACATTCAGTTGAAGAAATGAGGCTAAGATGCCCGGGGCCAGGTGAAAAGAGGACGTTACATCTCCGAAGACCATCAACATGAAGGACTTTAAAAGTGTGTATGCAGATGTGTGTGTGTTTGCTTGTACGCTGGTGTTTATGTGTGTGTGTACATGCTTGTGCGTGTCTAACACAAATCCGGCCATTACTGAGGTATGGTTTAAAACTGGAGAACATGCTGAGAAAAACAAGGTGCTAAAAGACCGAGAGTACCAATGGCAGGGCATTTGTACACTCGCACATCCACGGCATGAACACAACGCACATGTATACGCACGCACACGCAAGGCAGAAGGACAGAGGAGACATCTGTTCCAGTTTTATCCCCTGTTCTAGGACAACAGCTAAACATATTGGCAAACACTAAAAATTCCCTGTAAAGCTCTGACAAGCTTACAAGAACCGACACATTATTTTTATTTTATTGTTGTGCTTTTGGAGAATAATTTATCCATTAATTCTATCATTTTTTCTATTATTTCATCATCATCTGAGAATGAGACAATCTGAAAAGAGGCACTTTGAGCCCAGTGTCCCTGCGGTTGTCATGGGTAACATCCGGTCGCTTGCTGGCAAGATGGAGGAACTGAGGACGCTCGCTCTGACCCAGTGGGAATGTGGAGGGGTCACTTTGGTGTGCTTCGTTGAAGCTCGACTCATTATGGACTGGTTTTTCACTTGTTCAGATGCCAGGTTTCACACCACCGTGTAAGCTGACCGGAAAGGCATCAAGGCTTTTACACGGCAGCATCAAATTTCCCTTTGGGGATTAAATTGAATTTTCAATTCAATTTAATTTAAGTCCTATAATAAGTCTCAAAGCATATAGAAAAACATGGTACCTTTTTCTGATCTCAAAATTTGATATTTACCCAAAAGAAGCATATAAATACATCTATTCCCCTTCACTTGGGTGTTTTGCACTATGTACTTCGCTCTAAGCCCCGCCTTCTGGGCATGTGCACGACACCTCGTAAATCTGGTATGAGTCAGCCAATACAGTGTAAAGTATATCAATTTTAGCGAGACTTCTTTTATATTCTCATTAAGGCTGAGAAAATCAACGCATTCACGCCGTGCATCCATTTATTAATTTTTTCGCAATAAATTCAAATGTACCTTCATCACAAAAAAATATTAAAACTACACTAACAGTATCAGCAAAGTGCCACATTTCTTTACACAAATATGTTACATTGCTAGTTTAGAAGACCCACACAAAATATTGTGGGTTTTTACCACTGGCTATTCTTACAAACAGTCGATGGATTTTATCCTGTTATTGGGTTATTAGGGTTATTTTTGTGTCTCTTGTAGACGAGGACTCATTTCTGTTTCCGTTAGGTAATGTATAGTAACTTCTTCTTCTTCTTTCAGCATTTCCCTTCAGGGGTCGCCACAGCAAGTCAGTTTCTTTCATCTAACCCTATCTGCTGTATCTTCTTTGGTCACACCAACTATCTTCATGTCTTCCTTCACTGTATCCATGAACCTCCTCTTAGGCTTTTCTCTAGTCCTTTTTCCTGGTGGTTCCAAAACTGGCATCCTTCTTCTGATGTACTCTCTCTCTCTCTCCTCTGCACATGTCCAAACCATCTCAGTCTGGCCTCTCTGACTTTATCCCCAAAACCTCTAACATGTGCTGTTTCCCCTGATGTACTCATTTCTAATCCTGTAATATATATAATATATAGTAATATATGATAACATTAATAGATTTTGTTTGTAGTGTGTTTTTTTTTTATTTCAAAGAATCCCAAAGTGCTACAGTCAATACAAGACAGAAAAACAAAAATTAATAAAATATATGTATGTACATACAGTATATCAGTGCTTAATAATACAAAAAAAAACTTTAAAATATTAAAAGATGCCAAGGATTTATGTCTATACCCATAAACATAAATATTTTTTATGTGTCTGGGTAATTTGTATGTGTTAAAAAATTCATCACCTGTAACACTGTACTTTTTTTTAGTCTATAATTTATATTTTGTTTTTTACTCATTATAGTTTCTGTCCCGTCGTCTTCCGCTTACTCTGGGCTGGGTCACAAGGGTAACAGCCTCAGGCAAGAAGCCCAGGCTTCTCTCACCCCAGCTGCATCCTCCAGCTCACCCGGAAGGATCCCGAGTCATTCCCCGGACAGCTGCGATACATATTCACTCTAGCAGGTCCTACGTCTGCCTCTTAGTCTCCTCCCAGTGGGATGTGCCCGAAACACTTCACAAGCGAGGAACTCGGGAGGCATCCTGACCAAATGCACGAACCTCCCCATCTAGTCTTAACAGTCACTTATTTTAGTTGCAAGTTTGGTTTGCATTTTACAAAATAGACTTTCTAAATGTCTAATTTAAAGTTGGCAGTGAATTTATAATATCATTAATTACAATTTTAATGATTAATCACACGAACCATATTATTCCTAATAGAAGCACATTTTCTAATAGAGGCCCACCACTGGATTTTGTGAAACTTGAACACAGCAAAGGTTGGTCCGACTAAAATAAGTCTTCCATATGCAACTTTAGCTCAAGTCTAACACGTCCTCGTCCATTCAAATAGCCCTAAGTAGTACCTAAGTTTAAAAAGCGTTAAGGTGCGTGCGCTGTTTCTACTGTACCGGTACCGGTATCGTATTGAGCCAAAATTTTTTGCCTTGCAATTTTTTTTTGTGAATAGCCTATTTACAGACGTGCACCCCATCAGCATGCCCATGTATGCGCAAGTATTGGGGAAAATAGGGTTTTTTTAGATTTGTAATTATTTTGCTAATTTTTTAATTAATTTTCAGCGCTAATTCTTTTTTTACTGTGTTGGCATGAAAAAAAACGCCCCCTGTTAAGGGGAATGGACCGGATGGAGGACAAAATCCTTGGCAAAGAGCAATCCGCCGTCCAAAAAGAATCCTCATAACAGACAGGAAAGCAAGCAATTTATTCAAATATGCATAAATTGGAAAAAAATAAATAAACAAAGCGCACTTCTTGTATATTTTTAATGTGGAAAAACCATTAAAACACGGTAAGAACTTCCAAAGATTATATTTTACACTGAATTCTCTTTTCAAAAACTCACCTACAGTATGTGCAATATAAAACAGAAATTGAAGCTTTTCGGAGTCACTAAGTAGACATGTTTTCTCCTTTTACTTTGCAGGTCTTCCTGAAGCATGCTCCGATAACTAAAAACACCAACATCCGTTTGAAAGCTTAACAAGGAACTGCGGAACCGTGAGTGGGGTTTGTGTCTTTTTGTGTAACCGTGTTTGTATGTGTGTGCAAGTACCCCACAGGCCCTTAAGTGGTGTGTATTTATAGAGCATGTGTCTCTCTGAAGCCCAGAGGGTGGTTATATGAGCCCCTTCTAATGGCTAGAGGCACAAAAAACATCCACAGTCATGTTCCCATAAAACACACACACGTACGCACATCTGGGGATGCGTACACACGTATTTGATAAGGAAGGTTTGAAGTGATGCTGTTCGGTCCACTTTTGGATGAAGTCAGGCCTCTGTGGGAACAAGCCTGACCTTTTAAACATGAGTAAAATAGCATGCGGGACAGTTTTATGGTAAAAATGCATCTGCAGCCCAATGCGGAGCTGATAAGATGTTGAATTTAATTTCATTTTATAACATAATCTCATATGTTATGTTCTCATCATCGGAGTGCGAGTGGCTTCGGGCAGCGGGGAAGCAGGTTGTAGTCCGACTTTAAAACCAAAAGGTCTTTTTGTATCATATTAACTGGACATAGAACTGTCACTGGTTTCTGGTGTCCTGCAGCCAAACTGGGGTTACGTTCTGAAAATTAGGAAATAGAATGGCCATATGGCTTTGTTTGGGTCTGTACAGAAGCCAGCAAGTATTTGTGTGTGCATGTGAGTGTGCGTGAACGTTTGATCTGTGGGCAGCGCTGAAACAGCAGCAATTTCACTGATGCTCCCACCATATGGTTTGACTGATAGCATTAGAAAACCTGCGCTGAACCTGAAAAAGAGGCGGGTATGATGAACCACAGCTGGAGGCCAGGATTTGTACATCAGCCCCATTATGGTGCGCTGGTATGCGAAATCACTACAAGCACAAACACACTGTTTGCATGAAGATACACACTCGTTATTAGCTATGTAAAGTGTAAAAAATGAAACATATGATGCAAACTAACGGTACTCATCATCAAATTGTGGCTATTGTATGCTTGCAGGCAAACACTTGCAGGTGTGTGCATGTGGTGCATCTGCATGCACACATCTAGACGCATAGGCATAAGTGCAGACTTATCTGGTGTGTCTCAGCAATCTGGGTGATTTATGCCTTGAATACTGCAGTGTTTTGGGTGGGATCTTTGGGAATTCACGGCCATATGTCCCAATTTTCTTCCCTCTCTTTTTTTTTCCACACACACACACAAACGGTTTTACTTTTAGATACCTATCTGTACACACAAACTATGAAAAACCCGCATGTTGAGATTTGTACGCACAAAGACACATGCACACTATTTTAAGCTTAAAGGGCAAAGGCAGACGAAGAGTATGAAGAGTGTTTGCAGGTTTTGGTGTGTGAGGTGGAGGAATGAGGGTTACAAGGCAGTCTGGATTTTCTGCTCCAATTAGAAGGAATTTGTTGGCCTCTGTTCTTTAGGTGATTGGACAAGTCGGGCTAAAGGAGAAAATGGGTGTTGGCCAAAATTATTTCAACTGATATATTTTATTCAAAATGCAAAATTTTACCTATTGTGCCCAGGGGCAGATCCAGGCGGGTGCATTGGGGACGCTCAATGGGGATGCTGGGGACGGAAAAAGGTGTTTACGGAAGAAAAGAGAACACGCCTCCCTCCCTTTTTGGTCCACAAAAAACCCAACAAGAAGAAAGAAAAGGGGACTAGTCAAACTATCCTCTTGCAGGGTCAGTTAATGGGCCACCAAAATGCAAGAAAATGACTCTTATTTTTCAAAATGTCCTTGGGGACGAATGCCCCCAGCCCTCCTCATACTGGTTTTGTCAATAACCTCATGCCCCCCTCTTTGGAAAATCCTGGATCCGCCCCTGGTGCGAAATTTTAGTATCACTGTAATTGCTTGAAAAAAAAATAAAAAAAGAGGAAAGAAAATAAGTAATGGCAAAAAATACAACTATCCAATTATTTGCTTGATTAACTTATGCTAATGGGACCAACCCCCCCCCACACACACCGCCACGCCCCCCCCCCCCCCCAAAAAAAAAAAAAAAAAAAGACAACAACGGACAATGATTCCCAAAGAAGGTAACATTGTTGGGAATCAACAACATCGTAACCTGTTATTATAACAACAACAGGAATGGCTGCTGATTTAACTGTAGAAGTTTACGAGCATTGAAATGTTTTTGAGCCAACAGTTACTTCCTATTTGGCATGTTGGATCAACTTGGTCAATTCTTGCCTACAGTCATTGATTTTGAAACAATTAAGAAAGAGGCATTTGTTCAGAGGTAGAATATCCACCCTTGGACCAGGAGAAGCCAGTTTGATTCCCACTGGGCCCACACCCAAGTGCCCTTGGGGGAAGACACCTAACCCCACACCAACCAATGGTTTCTTTCACCATTGAAGCTGTTATGGCTGGCTGCTGGGGTGCAATGCAGCACAGAAATTTACCCATTTGATTATGTTAAATAAATAAAAAAAAAAAATGGACACCAAGCTGGAAGCGTGATCCTCACCCAGAACACACCTAGGATGGGGAATCACAGATTGAATAGTTCAGATAATCCACGTGGGATGAGGTTAATGGCTTAAAGGTCAGGTCAGGAGGACAGATGTGATCAGATAAGGTCCAGATGTCAGGGGGAGAAATGTATATGTGCGCATGTGCAAAATGTTTTTTTCTCCATGGTATTTTTAATTTGGTCTCCTCGTTTCTTTTGTGTTCTAATGCTGCTATTTGTGCTGCAATTTCACAGTCTGTGTTAATTAGAGTTTATCTGATTCAAATTTTGATTATCAAATTAGTCATGGAGAAAACAAAGAATATTTATTATGTATATCAAAAAGAAAACAATGTGGAGAAAGAAAAGAAATCTTTCACCTGTTGTCGTCCCGATAGAAAACAAGAATAAACGGATGCTAAAGTGTCAAACAAAATGCCTCCGTCCGCCCTACAACATAGTTGATACTGAGTAGCTGTGGGCAGTTTCATTTTAATTCCTTACATGGTTTGGAAGACGTTGCATTTACAACAGTGTTTACGGAAGCAAAGAGAACACGCCCCCCTGCCCGCCTCTTTTTGGTCCATAAAAAAAACAAAAAAACAAAGAAGAAGAAAGGAAAGTGGACTAGTCGCAACCGAATGGGCACCGAAATGCAAGAAAATGACCTGACATTTTTCAAAATGTTCTGGAGGGTGGGGTGGGTGAATCTCCCCAGCACCCCCTGCCCACAAGCCGGCTTTGTCAATGACCTCATACCCCCCCCCCCCCCCCACACACACACACACACACACTTTGGAAATACTGGATCCGCCCCTGATAATGTTACACTTTTTAATAAAACAGTTGAGCAGTTGGTGTGTGACTTTTTAATCACACACACACCTGCCAGACATGTTAATGTATGTTGATTCAGAGCAGCAGGAGATGTTTAACGATTGATCTACAGGTTGTATTTGTGTAATCGACATTTGTGACTCAGAGTTGTTGTCTTATGTGTGTGTGTGTGTGTGTGTGACTTCTGCTACATTTCATTTCACCTTCCTCACTCCACACATCCCACTGTCAGTATGTTTATATACCAACGTCTTTCCACACCACCTCTCTATTACTCATCAGGAACTTTTCTGTCGCCATGGATACCTAGATGCTTCATCTTTGGACGCTACTTCATAAGTAAATAAAAGAATTACTCTATTCATCCCTCACCGGGGAAATTTGTGTGCTGTACTCCTTACACCGCAGCAGGCTGCCCACAACGGCGCCAAAGGTGGGAGAAGCGGACCCTAGACGGCGGTCTCAGCGGGAATCAAACCTGCGACCTTCCGGTCCGCGGGCGAGCGCTCTAGCGCCGATCCACCGTCTCTATAACCGTCACTGTCTCTTTTATCTTGGAATAGTGAAAATTTCTTAAGAAAATCACCTTTTTTTCATACACACACACACTCAAAATAGTTATTGAGGGTCTGATTGATGCAGATGCAGCACTATTGAAGACAGTTGTGAAATGTTAAGACGTAATCTGAAATTTCGTTTTGTCAGTGAGTGTTTTTTTGATGAAGTAGTAGCCAAGTCTCCCGCATTGAGCGGGAGACACCCGCAATCAGGACCTATCTCACATTCACCCACCAAGGCTAATAAAACTCCCGCAAGATGAACCCTTTAGTGCATTCCATGAACATGATTAGGTATACTGAGGCTAAGCACATGGCATCTCCTGCAGCTGAAAGCCGCTGGTAGCGATCTGCACGGTCTATTGCCAGTATTGTTTTTTGTAAACGTATGGAAGAAGTTGAACATCCTCAACTTTTGTTAAGCGACAGCTTATGTGCGTGAGCGCAAAACAAAGCATGAACAAGCAGTACAGGTGTGTATTCCTGGTGGTACTTATATCCTTTTCGTACTGATACATAATGCTATGTGGTAACACACACAAGACACACAATTTTCCAGCTGCTTTCTCATGTTTTGAACGGTTTGTTTTACGCCTCTTTGTGAAGCCAAAAACTTGGCATCGCTGTAAAGATCATTTTTACTTTTTTTTCTGGCTTAAATATTACAAAAGTGTGATGTCATGTACAGGTTTAGGTTGTTAAAATTGTGCAAATTAGTGAGATTTAGTGCGGACTAAAGGCAAAAGGACTAAAGGCAAATTTACACCTTACAAATAAAAAAAATAAACAATAAAATGAATTACTCTATTCATCCCTCACCGGGGAAATTTGTTTGCTGCACTCCTTACACCGCAGCAGGCTGCCCTTCAACGGCGCCAATGGTGGGAGAAGCAGGGGTTAGGTGTCTTCTCCAAGGACCCTAGACGTGCTCTCCGTGGGACGCGAACCCGCGACCTTCCCGTCAGCGCGCGAACGCTCTAACCACGCGGCCACCGTCTCCCCGTGTGCTGGGTAAGTTAAATAAGGTTTTCTCTTAATTTTCTTTTATTAATTTTTTTTCTTTTATTCTTATTTATTTTTATTCTTTTATTCTTTTATAAATTTCTTTTATTAATTTTTTAAGTTTTCTCTTCATTTTTAATTCTCTTAATTTAACCTTAGTTAAATAAGGTTTTCTCTAATGGTTTTATTTTTTTTCGACTTCTTGTGAATTGTGCAGATCTTTCTATTCACTTAAAAAAAAACATGATGGTTTTGAAGCAATCTTGAATGGACAAGAGTGCACTCTGTGTAAGTGCACCTAGAAGTGTGTCTCATTGAGATTGGTCTTTTCCAAAACCTGGTCGGTGTGCTGTAGCTACTCTGAGGGCAGAATGAAGCTCGTGAGCATCAAGTTATCTTCATTATGTGAACATGAGCACAGTGATGTATCATGTTCCTGTGTCAGATAGCAGCAATATCTCTGACAGAGAGGAACAGAGCTGTGTAAAGCTGTGGGAACTTATTTGATTTTTCACATGTTAATGAGCGTGCAGCATGGAAATGTTCTCAGTTTCACTGGTACCAGCAGAGAGACAAATTTAACAGCAAGATTACCTGAAAGATGAAAAGAAAATGTAGAAAACTGACAACTATTACTGCAAACACACCCGATTTTAATATCGAAGCTGCTTTGTTCTAATTTTTTTTGCTCTCTAAAAATACAAAAACAAATTCACCCACAAGCCGAGTTGTCTGTAAAGTGTTTAGATGAAAAACAAAATGACTGAGAGAAAAAATATTGCAGAAAATAAGTGAAAAAATTTCCAAATGGAAAGAAAGAAAAAAGAAAGAACATCACAATTATTTTTTTCATCTGTCTTAGAGGATTCAAATCTTCTCTTGGTCCCTTTCGCCCTTCCTGCCTCTTCCACTTTCTTTTTCTCTTCCTTCAGAAGTCAGAAATTCTCAGAGGAAGCTTGCTCATAAGTCCTAAATTATTTACCGCCGCCACCCCGGCTGCATCACTTCGTCATTAATTTACCAATGTCGTATTTGCAAGAGCGGTTGGACACCAAATCGCTCCATCCACACAGCGCATCTCATCCATAAACATGTTCGCTAATATTACTATTCCCTCCAGAGTAAAGGCACTTAGGATGAACCACTAATGAGCCCCGGACTGACCTATATATCTAAATCATTGATGTACTTTCTCTGTCAATTGTTGGAGCTGTTATAATGAATCTTCGTGGAATCTTATCACACACTACTTCAGTTTGAGTTTTTTTTTCCATTTTCTTTTAACTGACTTAAACCATTTACTTTCAACTTGAAAGCATATGAAAAAAAATGTGTTTACAATCCACACTAAATTACTATAGAAATAAATTTATCCATTCTGGCTAGATTTTGATGTCGTTTTTTTTTTCTCCTTCAAACTAATTGCCTAATTTTGCGAGCAAGAAGTTGCAAACGATCATTCGTCTAACATCTTATGAATTTACACCGAAATATTTTGTGGTGTTTTTAAACTGACAAACTCATTATTGAATGTCCCAACTTTACATAAACTGGAGTGCAAAAAATTTTACTAAAACATGGAGATATTAATTACTTAGGATCAACAGTCCAGAGCAATGGAGAGTGTGAAAAAGAGGGGAAGAAGCATGTGCAAGCAGACTGGAACAGGTGGAAGAAGAAGAGTTTCAGCTGAAATGAAAGGTAAAGTGTACAAAACCGTGGTGAGACCGGCCATGCTGTTTGGTCTAGAGTAGGGCTGCAACTAACGATTATTTTGGTAATCGATTAATCTGTCGATTATTGGGTCGATTACTCGATTAATCGGATAAAAATGACAATTCAATAAATATCACTTTTTTGGCATATTATAGAATGTAATTGTGTAAAACACAACTCATAACCACATAAACAACTCTTTGGGTTTATTCCAGTAAGAGCAAATGTTACTCTTTCTGTCAAATAAAGAGGTAGAATATTATCATTTCTAGAAAATAATAAATCTACTTACTATATACAGTAAAAATAAATCATAAGCACCCATAAAATGTGCTTTAGTAGTACTGGCTAATAAAACATCAAATGTAAACTGTTGGATCACATTTGAAAATAAGAAACCTTTAACACTTCTGGATTCGCAAATTTAACCTTGTTCAGAAGTATTGTAAAAAAAAAGGCCCCAGATTAACATGAGAAAAAATATACAAAAACATCCAAGTTGTGAAGTATTAGCACAAAACAACAACAACAACAAAAAAAACCCCACCATCTCTACTGTAAAAATAGTAACTTTAATAAATAAAATGACCATCTTTACCACTTATAATATTACAAACACAGATCTACTAATCGGTAAAGGGGTGCCTGTTAGTTGGCGGCAACTCATTTTTTTTTGTGGGAAAAAATGTGCTTTGCGGTGTAGAGGAGGGGGTCTTGTATCTTGGTTTGAATTTAGTGATCTTTTTTTTTTTAAACCCCTCGTCTTCCTACTGACAGCGCCCTCATTTCAGACATGTTCATTTCCAAAATGAACATTTTGAAGACAATAAAAAGTGTATTTTGCGACCTGTAAAATTCTTTTTATTAAAATCACATTGTGTATCGCTCCGGTTTGCGGTCTCCCGCTTCGAGTCCGACATGTTTTTTTTTTAAGATGTTTGTGCAGCGTCGTTATGCTTCCGTGCCAAAACGTGTCCGTTTCGCAAACTTTCCATATTAACGCGAGTCTTTTTCAAATTTAGCGGCAAATGATCCAAACTTTAGATGATTTTGTATGAGTTTTTCTTTCCGCCATCTTGTTTAATCTGCCTGATCACGCGAGGCGGGGTGAAATGAAGGCCAATGATTGTCTGCTATATTCTTCTCCTCCTATTTTGGTAGCGCGCATCATCAATTTGCTCTCTACTGCCCCACATGGTTACCAATTTAAGTGCAGTTGACAGTAAAAACTTTTTAGACGATTAATCGATGACCAAATTAATCAACAACTATTTTGATAATCGATTATAATCGATTAAATCGATTAACTGTTTCAGCCCTAGTCTAGAGACAGTGGCACTGAGGAAAAGACAGGAAACAGAGATGGAGGTGGCAGAGATGTAGATGCTGAGGATCTCTCTGGAAGTGACCAGGATGGACAGGATCAGAGGAACAGCGGATAGTAGAGGTTTTGGAGATAAAGTCAGAGAGGCCAGACTGAGATGGTTTGGACATGTGCAGAGGAGAGAGAGAGAGTACATCGGAAGAAGGATGCTGAGTTTGGAACCACCAGGAAAGAGGGCTAGAGGAAGATCAAAGAGGAGGTTCATGGATACAGTGAAGGAAGACAGGAAGATAGTTGGTGTCACCATAGAAGAAACTGACTTGCTGTGGCGAACGCTGAAGGGAAATGCCGAAAGAAGAAGAAGATCAGAGGACCTAACGATGTTGAAAAGAGCAAATTCTTGAAAAGAACTTTGTTGATGCAATTTGGCTGGAAAAAAACGTAGTTTTTTTTTTTTTTCTGGTCTGGGCTCTCTGTCTTTAAAAAGAGGATATTAGGTAAAACTTTTCTTCTTTGTGAAAATTTTGGCGTGTTGCAAGTTACTGAGATTAAAATGTAATCTCAGCATTACTCTTGTAGTTTATGAAGCCGGTGGTCTGATTTCCAGGGGCCCCGTTGTTGGGTGACACCCATCTCTTCCTTCACCTCACCCCAATGGCCCTTCCTGGTTTGTGCATCTGGTTAGAATCCGTCGGGAGTGCTTCGCTAGTGAGGTATTTTAGGTACATCTCACCGGTAGGAATCCCAAAGGCAGACCCTGGACCCCGCTAGGAGACTATGTCTCACAGCTAGACAGGATACACCTCGGGATCCTCCTGGGTGAGTTGGAGGATGCAGCCAGGTAAAGAGAACTTTGCTTTTCCCGTCTGAGACTATTGCCCTCGCGACCTGGCCCTGGATAAGCAAAAGACAACGGAACTGTTGTATTACTATAATACTGCTTTAGAAATGTTACTGACTTACACTACTTCAAGTTACCTTAGCTAACGCATATAACATGACTTGCTTTATTTGAAGATATTGTACAGTATTAACCCTAAAACGGCGAGAGGGGTTGTATACAGCCCACACACCCACCCACACACCCATACAACGCACACAAAATTCAGCCTTTCATGAGTTAATCCTATTTCATTTTTTTTCTTGATCACAGAATGTTTTATGCAAATTTAACACCACAAAACTTGATATTTTCTTTCATTGCATTCTTAATCGTTGAATCAAGTCAATAAAAAATTCACTTTTTTTCTCGTCAACCGTTATGTTAAAACAGTGCTTTAAAAGTGTGTGATTTTTGCAAAACATTGTATAAGCATAAATTGTCTCACGGAGTAAAAAATTCCGTCAAAACAGAGAATGTGAATGTAAAATGTAAACATTTTGAATTCTTATGAATGGAAATGAAAAAGAATGGAATAGAGAGAGCTGAGCCGAAAAGCAAAGCTCTCAATTTACAAGTCGATCTACGTTCCCACCCTCACCTATGGTCACCAGCTGTGGGTGGTGACCGAAAGAATTGGATCGCGGATACAAGCGGCCAAAATGAACTTCCTCGGTAGTATGGCTGGGCTCTCACTCAGAGATCGGGTGAGGAGCTCTGCCATCCGGGAGGAGCTTGGTGTTAAGCCACTCCTCCTTCAGGTCGAGAGAAGCCAGATGGAGTAGTTCGAGCATCTGGTCAGGATGCCCCCCGAGTGCCTCGCTGGTGAGGTATTTCGGGTACGTCCCACCTGGAGGAGACCAAGAGTCAGACCCCGGATCCGCTGGATGGAATATGTCTCACAGCTGGCTGGGGAACGACTCAGGTGCCTTCTGGGTGAGCTGGAGGTAGCAGCTGGGGTGAGAGAAGCCTTGGCTTCACGTCTGAGGCTGTTGCCCCTGCGACCTAGCCCCGGATTAGCGGAAGACAACGGAAAGGAACGGAATACTTTAATTGATATAAAATATAATCACCTATTTTGGTGTCCCTCAGGAGTCAATACTGGGCCTACAGCTATTCAACATATGACACAATTCAGGTCTTTCCATTGCTCTGAAACAGACATAGAAAAACAGTTATACCAATGTCTTCCTATACAAGTTGGACTTTGATCCAAGAGATGGTCACCAAACTTGTAACAAACACTATCTGCAAACGAGCAATGTTAGAGCTAAACACAACTAGATCATCAGCATACAGCAGATGATTCACAGCAAGATCTATAGCCAAACAAGCAGTTTTACGCTTTTAACTTTGTTGACAGTTCATCAAGACTAGATTAAACAACCCTGGAGACGGAATTCCAATCTTTATAACCCCATTAATGTCATGATGTGGAGCTGACGCCAAAAATATACCCTTGACACATAAGACAGGCTCAGATGAAAAATCACAAGCAGATTTATTAGATTGATAAAAAAAGTCCAAAGAAAGAAGACAAAAACAGATTAATTAGGCAGGTTCTGATGTAGGAGCTGGAGCCAAAAACTGGATAATAGGTCAAGCATGATAAACAAAAGATCTGGCGATGAGTAGATGAGTTTCAGGTGTGACTTGTGCACACACTCAGACAAGAGGGATGGGGGAAACAGGACACAGAAGGGCAACAGACTACTCTTCTGACAATTACTTACTCCAACGAGGCGGACGCCCAGTCCCTCCAAATAAATGCATGTTTTTTTGAGCCCTTCACCCAGATAAAGAAAAGGTGTGCTTAAGTTTTCAGTTTCCATTTCTTCATCTCTCACGTGGCCACTAAATATTCCGACTTGAATTGAAATGATTTCTGTGTAACTATAATAATAATAAGAACACGCCAATTCATTAAGATAACGGTATCAAATTTGTACATTCGTGATAACAGAAGATATTAAAAACTTGATGGAATGCTTTCAATAATACAATAGTGTAATGAAGCAATCATTTGCACAGCCAGAAGGGTCCTCTACAAAATGTCATAAGAGCTTAATTTATTAATCAATAATCATGCAAAGTTCATTTCAGGCTCTTAAAAAATCATGACTTTGCTTCGTTTTTTAAGGAAGAGGAGGCAGCTGTGAGGAGAGAAAGAATACCGAAGAAAAATGTGTCATAGCTCGAAGACAACAGGCATCTCATCATTCTCTCTGCAAATTTTTTTTCCATTTAATATCAGTGATGAATTCAGTTCATAATTGGAGACAATGAGTAAACGTTGGGATGATGGAGGGCTAAAAAAAAACAGGTTTTGGAGAAATCACTACAACGAGATTGCTACACTTTGCAGGGTTTTTTATAGTAATGATGGTAAAAATGTGTATATTATTGGGAAGATGTTGGCTCAGTGGTTAGAGCGTTCGCCCGTGAACCGGAAGTCAACCGGACGTCAGCCGGAAGTCAATCGGAAATTCGTGGGTTCGCATCCCACTGAGTGCACGTCTAGGGTCCTTGGAGAAGACACCTAACCCCTCATTTTTCCCACCATCATAGGCATCAGCCTGCTGCAGTGAAATGAAGCA
The DNA here is from genome assembly GCA_902685375.1 of Neostethus bicornis. NCBI lineage: Eukaryota > Metazoa > Chordata > Actinopteri > Atheriniformes > Phallostethidae > Neostethus > Neostethus bicornis. The sequence goes on along the minus strand of LR738542.1, from coordinate 7,703,412 downwards.
CATAAATGTCCCGGTGAGGGATTAATAAAGTATATTAAAATTAATAAAAATAAAAATTATTGATCCGTCTCCGGGGAAATTTGTGTGCTGCATGACACCACAGCAGGCTGCCACGATGGCATCAATGGTGGGGCTGGTTGTCTTTTCCAAGGACCCTAGACGTAAACTCAATGGGAATGAAACCCCCGAACTTCCGATTAACTTCTGGTCCGAGGGCAAACGCTCTACCACTGAGCCACCGCCTGCCCATCCTCCGCATCTGCAGTCATTACTATAATGACTTTAGATTTTTAAAGTTACTTCTCAAAAAACAAAACAACAACTTTAAGTTACCTTAAACCGTGGAGCGTTTACCAGGTAAATGTTCAATGCAGATTGATTCTTTGGGAAGTTGGTCTAAAATAGAATCAATCAGTGATTGTAATTAAAAATATATTTTGAATTGACGGTCAAATGATTACAGGAATTTGTATTTATGTAAACCTTTGAAATGTGTTTACATAACAGCCGGGGCCTCTGCAGGCAAGAGATGTTGAAGCCCATTGAGACAAAAAAAAATTTGATTTTGGGCTATACAAATAAAATCAAATTGAAAAATTGATTCGAAGAGGCAGGATACACCCAGGACAGGTCAATATTCTATTGCAAGCACACAAAAAGACAGAAAAAGAATTAGCCTTACCTGCAGGAAAACTTTCGTGCACAGGTGTCAAAGTCCGGTCCTCGAGGATCGATGTCCTGAAGGTTTTCCGTGTGTTCCATCTACACACTTGATCCAGGTTCTTGAGCTAATGTGCCAAATTTTATTGGCTGTTGATTTCACTTTATGTGCATCAGCTGTATTGAAGCAGAAATGCAAAGAAAACCTTCTGGACACCGGCCCTCGAAGACCGGACTTTGACACCCCTGCTTTACAGTATCCACTATTCTTAGGACTTGAAATGTCAGTCCTTCTATGTGGAGTTTGCTGGAGTTTTGGAGTTATCCAAGTTCATGTTTGATCTCATTCTCGTTATTTCCACTTTAAGTCACCGCGCGCGTTCGCCCGCGGACCGGAAGGTCGCGGGTTCGCGTCCCACCGAGAGCACGTCTAGGGTCCTTGGAGAAGACACCTAACCCCCACTTCTCCCACCATTGGCGCCGTTGAAGGGCAGCCTGCTGCGGTGTAAGGAGTGCAGCAAAACAAATTTCCCCGGTGAGGGATGAATAGAGTAATTCAAAATAAACAAAATAAATACAATATTTTTGAATTTTAAAGGACATTTTTAAAATTGCCTTAAAAATTTCCTTCCAGCCTGGGAATTAGCGCCTCCAAATCAGAGACCATGGTCCTCACCCGGAAAAGGGTGGAATGTCCCCTGCGGGTCAGAGACAGGGTCCTGCTCCAAGTGGAGGAGTTTAAGTATCTCGGGGTCTTGTTCACGAGTGGGGGAAGGATCGAGCGGGAGATCGACAGGCGGATTGGTGCAGCGTCAGCAATAAGTAGGACGCTGCATCGATCCGTCGTGGTGAAGAAAGAGCTGAGCCGAAAAGGAAAGCTCTCGATTTACAAGTCGATCTACGTTCCCACCCTCATCTATGGTCACCAGCTGTGGGTGGTGAACGAAAGAACGAGATCACGGATACAAGCGGCCGAAATGAGCATGCTCTGCAGGGTGGCTGTGCTCTCACTCAGAGATCGGGGGAGGGGTTCTACCATCCGGGAGGAGCTTGGTTTCGAGCTCCTCCTCCAGGTTGAGAGGATCCAGATGGGGTGGTTCGGGCATCTGGTCGGGATGCCCCCCGAGCGCCTCGTTGGTGAGTTGTCTCGGGCACATTGCACCGGATGCAGACCAGGAGGCAGATCCTGGACCCACTGGAGTGACTATGTGTCACAGCTGACTGAGGAACGACTCAGGATCCTTCCGGTTGAGCTGGAGGACGCAGCTGGGGTGAGAGAAGCCTGGGCTTCCTGTCTGAGGCTGTTGCCCCTGCGACCCGACCCCAGATGAGCGGAAGACAATGGAACGGAACAGATTCTAAAATTGTTTTTGAACCCATAGGCTATGTGATCATTCTAAAATTGTGCATCAGAGTGTGTTTCTCCATTCGACTTTATAATAGAGGTGACCATAACAAGGTGTACCCTGCCTTCTGCTCTTTGTTGAACAAAGTGGTCTAGAAATAAGTGGAACACTGTATTAAATTATTCTTAATTTTTAAGAACTAAAAATGTGCAACGTAGAAGAAAAAGCACCACGCTCATATCCCAGTTGTTATACTCTGCCAGTTAACAAGAAGAAAAAGACAATTTAGCAGTTTTTTTATGAATTGTGTAAAACCTTTATGACACAGTTTTGGAAAACCCTTTAAAAATAGTCTTGCATTCTTTTATTCATCATCACTGCACAAAAAGTCAGAAGCAGCAAATCTTAAATAGTGACCTATTAACTCCATCAGACTGAAGCAACTCTCAAAGGAATACTGATATACAGTATTCATAAAGGTTGCATCACTGACAAAGCGCTCGTTTCCACTGATGTAGTGCACTGTAATGTCTGCATACTCAGGCAAAGGTTTCAGACTCTTCGAGTTGTTTTTGCTTCTCTTTTGTTGACTGAAAACATTTCAGCTCAAATCCATCGGATATATTGTCAAAAACAATTATTTCTTTTCAACTCACCAAAGCTTTGTATTCCCCGCTGTACGCCTGTGTAACTAAAATACAATAACACTTTGTTGTAGGATATCCAGCCAAAGTGAAAAGACCCCAGAACTGTCTTTATAAGCTGCTGAACCAGAAAACTGAGCCTTTAAGGAGATAAAAATGGATCCAGGCGATAAGACGTGATCGAGGCCTCAGCGGGGAGAATCCAAAAGCAGTGGGATCCTAACAGCCTGTCTGGGTGGAGAATGCATCACGTCACTGATAAAAACGTCTAAATGTCAGCCTATACAGCTTTTTCCTGTTTTCAACAAGGGGTGTTGCATGTAAATAAGTCAGTAAGACATGTAGTGATGAGCTGGATGATGAAGATGGACATGATGTATAAAATCGAGCAATAACAGGTGGACAGATTTACAAAAATAACAAAAGAACACCCATAAGATCACCTATAAAATATTTTGGAATTTTGAAGGACAATTTTAAAATTGCCTTAAATATTCCCTTTCAGCCTGAGAATTAGCGCCTCCAAATTCGAGGCCATGTGTTGTGATGTGGAAGGAGGAGGACTCAAATGCAGGACATCAAACAAGATTTATTAAACCAAGGATCAGCAAAGCTGTAAGCAAAGAAAAGGGATCAAAATGGTTATCAGAAGAGTCAATCTTAGTCCCAAAGGATATCCGCTGGGTCGGGAGTCAGCCAGGGCTGGAAGGCATGAAGACCCGACGAGGAATGCTGGTGAGGCTGCCTTTAAATAGGCAGCCGGGAGATTATGCGCAGGTGGTCCAATCAGGTGCAGGTGGTCCAATCAGGTGCAGGTGGTCCAATCAGGTGCAGGTGGTCCAATCAGGTAGAATTGGGGGAAAGGTGAGATGGTCCCTGGCTCCCTCTGGTGGTGGTTGAGGGAACCACAACACAATGGTCATCGCCCGGAAAAGGGTGGAATGCCCCCTGTGGGTCAGGGACAGGGTCCTGCCCCAAGTGGAGGAGTTTAAGTATCTCTGGGTCTTGTTCACAAGTGGGGGAAGGATAGAGCAGGAGATCGACAGTTGGATCGGCGTGGCGTCAGCAATAACTAGGACGCTGCATCGGTCCGTCATGGTAAAGAGAGAGCTGAGCCGAAAAGCAAAGCTCTTGATTTATAAGTTGGTCTACGTTCCTACCCTCACCTATGGTCACCAGCTGTGGGTGGTGACCGAATGAACGAGGTCACGGATACAAGCAGCCGAAATGAGCTTCCTCCGCAGGGTGGCTGGGCTCTCACTCAGAAATCGGGTGAGGAGTTCTGCCATCCGGGAGGAGCTTGGTGTCGAGCCGCTAAAGCAAACTATGGCAAACTATTCAGTTTGAGTTCATCTAATTGCTTTCCCCTGCAGATTCAGTCATTGTGAACGCGACCACTTACTCCATCAGCGTGTTTATAATGTCAACGTGCTTTCATTCTAATTTAAAGACTTTCGTTTTCTGAATTGCAGCTCTGCTCTAATTTATAATCAGTTCATTTTTTTTCCTCCTGTGAACAAGTGAAGACAATAGTTGTCCTACAACCACCCACGACTCGTAAGTGGGCTTTCAAACCCTTTGGATAAATCAAATAACTTTCTCTGCATGTACTTTTGAGAACCTGTTGAGTTGGTATTTATAATTTCCTCATGAGGAATCATTTAAGTATGTCTTTATAACTAGATTAGATGGTTCAAAGTGTCCTTCATTAACCTAAAAAAAGAAGCAAAGAACCTATTGTGAGAGTTTAATGTTTTATTTACTCTCTTTTAGTAAGGAATTATGTTTGCATTACCAATGCAAACATATCTTTTTGTGCATTACTCAGAAGGGCACCTGGAGATGATTGTTGGAGGATTGGACAAAAAAGAAGAGGAATGAAGATCAAAGTAAAACAGAGTACATGTGTGTGAATGAGAGGGATCCAAATGGAAAAGTGAGGTTAAAGGGAAAAGAGATAAAGAAGTTGGAAGATTTTAAGTACTTAGGATCAACAGTCAAGAGCAATGGAGAGTGTGGAAAAGAGGTGAAGAAGCATGTGCAGGCAGGCTGGAACAGGTGGAGGAAAGTATCAGGTGTGATGTGTGATGGAAGAGTTACAGCTAAAATGAAAGGGAAAGTATACAAAACCGTGGTGAGAGCGGCCATGATGTTTGGTCTAGAGACAGTAGCACTGAGGAAAAGACAGGAAACAGAGATGGAAGTAGCAGAAATAAAGATGCTGGGGATCTTTCTGGGAGTGGCCAGGATCAGGAAGTTTTGGAGATAAAGTCAGAGAGGCCAGACTGAGATGGTTCGGACATGTACAAAGGAGAGAGAGAGTACATCAGAAGAAGGATGCTGGGTTTGGAACCACCAGGAAAGAGGACTAGAGGAAGACCAAAGAGGAGGTTCATGGATACAGTGAAGGAAGACATGAAGATAGTTGGCGTGACCGAAGAAGATGCAGCAGATATCTGCTATGGTTCCATCTAACCCATGTGCTAGGGTTAGATGGGCCTTATTCAACCATCAACAGGAAAATTCTGTGCTACTTTACACATGCCAAGATGGTGCCAATGGTGGAGAAACAGGAGGTTAGGTGTCTTCCCCAAGGACTCCTTGAAATGAGCTCAGTGGGATTCAAACCAGCTTTTCCTGGTCCAAGGACGAATATTCTACCACTGAGCTATCGTCTCCTCAAAAGTTAGATTACTTATTAGCTTCTCCACATGATGAGAAAACAAATCTTTGTTTAAGATCTTCTTCTTTCAGCCTTTCCCTTCAGAGGTCGCCACAAGTCAGCTTCTTCCATCTAACCATATGTGCTAGGATTCGCCCCTGATCTGGTATTTCTAAACCTACATGAATCCTGTGTCTGTTTGTGAATGTTTCCGATAGATATCCTTAAATACAAACTATAAACCACAACTTCAAGATAGAGCCAATCCTGTCTTGTATCAGATGAAAGGCAGGATGCATCCTAGGCAGGTCAGCAGTCTGTAACGGAGCCAGACACAATCAGAGAAGTGCACATTCACAATGGTAATTTACATAGCATTTGGAGAGTCAAAGTCGGAGAACATGCAAACACCATAAAGATGGGCTGGTCTCTTCTAGTGTGGGCTGATTTATCAATATTTTGGTTTGCAAAACCCCCTAAACAACCAGTTTGTTGGTTGCCTCACTTGGCTCCCCTTTAACAGAGCGCTGAGCAAAGTGACGTCACCTCACACAAAAACATCAGCAGTTCTGCTGATTTTCTGCAGTTTTGCTTCACTCCAGCAATAATATCTGGAATAAATCTGAACTACTAACACTCATAAAAAAATCAGTGAAGTCCTTGGCCTGTACGACTTTCATATTTTTAAAAGCATCAGTGGTACTGCCCTGCATTTACGTGATATCGACTGATATCAGAATATAGAGCATCGCCAACCACTGGTGTCTCAAACAGAGGATTGAAGCAGCAACCTTCTTGCTCTGATGCCATGATGCTAAACACCGTCCAACTGTGCAGCCAAATCTGTTCCCATTTTACAAGCAAAAATCTATTCTTTTATTACTAGTGGCCATTCTTTACTTAATAAAACGGCTAAATAGGGCCACAAAGGCACAGTGGAAAGGTTCTTGCTGCAGGCAAAAAGGATAATAATGTCCAAATAAAAACTAGAATTTAATATGTTGTTTATTTTATTTTATCAAATAACTTCCTACAAACCTTACTTTTTTCTTGCACTGGTGAAAAAAAACGAAAGAAATAAACCTACGCCCACTCCAGTGCATGTTGGTCCTAGACCTGAGGCTATATTTATAAGTTTATATAATGATCGCGAGATAAAGTTAGAAAGAAACGAAAAGCAGACACTCAAAAACAAATAAAACAAACATTAACTGAACTATCCAAAGAAAAGATAAGCGGTTCTTACAATACCATGTAAGAGTGTGTAACATACTAAATAAAAATGTAATGTACTGTATTATATCATTGCAACAAAAAAAAAAAAAAGACCTCACCTGCCTCCAGAGGGAGCCCTGGATATCCCTAGTCAACCAATTAGAATCGACAGGCGGATCAATGCGGCGTCAGCAATAACAAGGACGCTGCATCGGTCCGTCGTTGTAAAGAAAAAGCTGAGCCAAAAAGCAAAGATCTTGATTTACAAGTCGATCTACGTTCCTACCCTCACCTATGGTCACCAGCTGTGGGTGGTGACCGAAAGAATGAGATCGCGGGTACAAGCGGCCGAAATGAGCTTCCTCCGCAGGGTGGCTGGGCTCTCACTCAGAGATCGGGTGAGGAGCCCTGCCATCCGGGAGGAGCCCGGTGTTGAGCCGCTCCTCCTCCAAGTCGAGAGGAGCCAGATGGGGTGGTTCGGGCATCTGGTCAGGATGACCCCCAAGCACCTCGCGGGCGAGGTGTTTTGGGCACGTCCCACCGGGAGGAGACCAAGGGGCAGACCCCGGACCCGCTGGAGAGACCATGTCTCACAGCTGGCTGGGGAAAGACTTGGGATCCTTCCGGGTGAGCTGGAGGATGCAGCCGGGGAGACAGAAGCATCGGCTGCCCGTTTGAGGCTGTTGCCCCGTGACCCGACCCCGGAACAAGAAGAAGATGACGGAGCGAAACCTGATTAGGATCACCTGGGGAAGATTTCTGATTCTACTCATCTGTGCACCTTGCAATTTAAGTCCTGGGCATGGCCACACCGAGGAGACCTCCGCGCTTCTTCATCCCCGCCCCATCAGGATGTAATCCATCTACTCATCCCCGTCCTGGACATCTCCGGGCTGAGGAGTCTCCCGTGTTTCCATCAGGATGAAGAACATATATTGTCTTCTTTAGATATATAGCTGTAGAGTAGAATAAGCTAATATTTAAACAATAATCTTTGACACATTGTTTGCTCGTCCCGGGGGAGGGATCTCTCTTTCACGTGGATCCCCACGAGGTTTCTTTTTTTTTCCCACTGATGGGTTTTTAGGAGTTTTTCCTCATCGTGAAGGAGAGTCTAAGTGCATAAATGTGCTAGTCTTGTGTAGTTAGCATTTGTTAGTTATTTTTTTTGCTGTGTATTTGTGTTAATACATTCCTCTTTTTCTTGGGGAAGTCCATTGAGACGGAAATTCTGTGATTTTGGGCTAAACAAATAAAATTGAATTGAATTTAAGGGCAATCACCCCAGTCTTCCCTGTCGAGTCTTACCATCCCTTCCAGTCAGGTCACACTGGTTGCCTGACCATGTTTGAACTTTGTTATTATTTGGACTTTTGAAACTTTGAGTTAACCCTGTGCTTCTTGCTTTACAGACTTTCCTGAATTGAGTTAATAAACCTTGTTTGAAGTCCTGCAATTGGGTCCTCCTCCCTTCCACACCCCTAAAATCGTGACATTTGAAAAGTTTGGAAGCTTTTTTGGGACGATGGTCCGGCAACGAGGGTTGGAGATTGTGGTGAAAAAATTAAAATTCACATACAGTACCTCCATCAATTGTTGCTTTGATGCGTATTGTATCATCACCTTACTGATGGTTTTGCTGCTCACGATGCACAGAATTATCTGCCAAAGTCTGACAAGCAAAGGAATTCTCTCAAACCGTGGACTCTTGTAGACTGCATCAGAACATCTTGCAAGAAGTACTTGTTGTCCGATGTGTTGTGATCCTTACCCCTTCTCTTTTCTCCTTGTTTTCTCCTTTGTCTTATTTCCTCGCACTTAACCTAATGTTCACACCTGTGTCTCATCATCCCCCTTGTCATATCAGCACCGCTGTTCTTCACTTTTTGTCACGCTGTCAACTGTTCTGCTGGTTTTGTCACTGTCTGTTTCTCCCCTGGCTGACACCCGGCCTAAATCTGGTCCTGCCATGTCTGCTCAGGATCCAAACCTGCCCGGAATAGCTATAAAGTTACATTTCCATGTTTCCTTTTTTTTCTCAATAAAACTGGTTAAATTTGGCTGTGCACCTGGGTTCTACATCTCCGTGTCACTTGGGGAATTTCACTTTCTCACATAAATTGTAATACTGCAGTATTTTTATTGAATTAAACCTCTCGCAACTGCTTTTTGCACACCCCCACCCCCCCACCCCCTTATTCAGTTATTCCTTTTTCTGTAAAATAGTGGAAATTACTGTTATTTTTCTGTTTGTGTGACTGATCCACTAAAGACATGGACACGATGGGGTAGTTTTCTAATCTCAGAGTTCTGGAGGTAACACCAGAAGACATGTAGCTCATGACTGAAAATTTGTCACCTTAGAGAAAATCCCATGCAAGAATAGACCCTTCAAATTGTTCCTGTGTTATAAAACCATGCATAAATAAAAATATTCATAATCTTTGACAAAGAGTAATTATCCGTGTCTGCAAGAAGTAAAATATTTTGTTTATCTGTCTAATCTCATGACAGCGCCCTTTTGTTTGCCACCGCTAATTAATTCATTGTTGCTCCGTCTAAAGTAGACATAATAAATTGCCAAGGAGAAATTTCTGAAATCCAACCCACTCAACTGCCTCAGGCTCTTCAAGACAGTCAATACAGCTGAGTGAGTGTTTGCATGTCACAGAGGTGAAAATCTGCATTATTACCACAGAAGAGTTTCAGCTGATGCTGAAAAACCGCCAAAAGCATCCTCACTCGTATACACTGGATTCAACACACTCTCCTAGAAAGCCATTTTATGATACAATAATGTACTTTAATAACACGAACATTTAATCCTTCGCTGCTGTGAAGAATTGCATCATCTACGTCTGAGTAATTTGGTCGGCATCCTTGTAAACATGTAGGCAGATGTGTTACTTATATGCCATCGTGACAAGAAAAATCTGTACTTGTTGTTCTGGACCCGGGTTGCCCACACAATTTTACCATGGGAGTGGGAAACATCTACTACAATAAAAAAACAAACCAAAAACAGTCTGATGTTTACAAATAAAGATTGCAGGTGTCAAATGATTCATATATTATTATTAATGTTTGAATTGAGGCAAGTTGTGTTTGAGTTAAAATTATTTGAAAAGCTGGAGAGGTGGAGGTTTGCACTAGAAAGAAGAGGAATGAAGATTAGTCAGAGTAAGACAAAGTACATGTGTGTGAATGAGAGGGACCAAAATGGAAAAGTGAGGTTACAGGGAGAAGAGATAAAGAAGGTGGAAGATTTTAAGTATCTAGGATCAACAGACCAGAGCAATGGAGAGTGTGGAAAAGAGGTGAAGAAGCGTCTGCAGGCAGGCTGGAACGGGTGGAGGAAAGTATCAGGTGTGATGTGTGATAGAAGAGTTACAGTTAAAATGAAAGGGGAAGTGTACAAAACCGTGGTGAGACCGGCCATGCTGTTTGGTCTAGAGACAGTAGCACTGAAGAAAAGACAGGAAACAGAGATGGAGGTAGCAGAGATGAAGATGCTGATGATCTCTCTGGGAGTGACCAGGATGGACAGGATTAGAAATGAGTACATCAGGGGTACAGCACATGTTAGATGTTTTGGAGATAAAGTCAGAGAGGCCAGACTGAGATGTTTGGACATGTGCAGAGGAGAGAGAGTACATAGGAAGAAGAATGCTGGATTTGGAACCACCAGGAAAGAGGACTAGAGGAAGACCAAAGAGGAGGTTCATGGATACAGTGAAGGAAGACATGAAGATCGTTGGTGTGACCAAAGAGGATTCAGCAGATAGGGTTAGATGGAAGAAACTGACTTGCTGTGGCGCCCCCTGAAGGGAAATGCCAGAAGAAGACGAAAAAAAAACATCTGTTGTGTACAAGCGTTATATTTAAGGAGGTAGTTCATGCAAAATCTTTGATGCAGTATTCCTATACTGTTTGAATCTCAGGTTGTTCTTGGCCATGGATTTTGTTTCCCTCCACGCCCACACTCTAATGCAAGCAGGAGGTGTTTTTGTGTACATGCTCAACTCAAAGTTTAGTGCCACTTTTATGTAAATGCACCAAAATAAAAGCATAAAAAAAAAAAGTCAGATTTGCCAACTTGATGAGTTTTAAAAATGTATTATTTTAAATCTCGGCGGCAGCAGAGATAATTTTTCTTTCCCACAATTGCCACAAATATTGATCTTTTAAACATTGTGAAAGAGTCTTCAGGCTTATTTTTTTTCTATTACATCGTCTTCCACTTATGTAGGGCCTTGTCGCGGGGGCAACAGCCTCAAACAAGAAGCCCAGGCTTCTCTCACCCCGGCAGCATCTTCCAGCTCACCCGGAAGGATCCCAAGTCATTCCTCAGCCAGCTGTTAAACATAGTATTTCCAGCGAGTATGGGGTCTTCCTCTTGGTCTCTTCCCGGTGGGACGTGCCCAAAACACCTAACCAGCGGGGCGCTTGAGAGGCTTTCTGATCAGATGCCCGAACCACCCCATCTGGCTTCTCTCGACCTGGAGGAGGAGCGGCTCTACGTCGAGCTTCTCCCATCTGGCTTCTCCCTATCTTTGAGTAAGAGACCAGCCATCCTGCGGAGGAAGGTCATTTCAGCCGCTTGTATCCGCAATCTCATTCTTTCGGTCACCACCTACAGCTTTTAAAAAAAAAAAATTGGGCTCAACTGACAAACTGCCTATCGCCAAAAAATATATATATTTCAAATCCAAAAACCCTGAAATACAAAACAATCCAGATAAAACAAAGCAATGATCTCAATGACACTTAATTTTTTTTTTTTTTTTTTTTTCGCCGAACAATGTGACATTCACTGTAAGCATTTTTTGGCAAAGATCACATTTCTGAGTTGACGGCAGGTACCATGTTCATATCAGATAAGAATTACTTCCCCATGAAAGCACAACGACCCTTTTAAACACTCTCAAACCTTGAACCTTTATTCTTTTTAAATGTATGGATTTAAAAGTGACTATTTCAATCGCATGAAATGGTACGCCTCCACGTGATTACGATAAAACCAGATACTAAAAAACTGTATTTACATTTCTCTGAAGAAATTTTGATCAAAATAAAGGTTCGTTGATTATTGATACATTTTAAAAATAAATTTACACCTGCAAAAAAAAAAATATCCCCAATGCGTTTTTCATTGTCCAGCAAAAATTTGGCAGTCTCAAGACTACATAGAAATAAAGCTACTGTTATGTGCAAAGCCATTTGGGGGATGTTTGGGTTTTGTATTTGTGCCCTCTTGTGTTTTTCCCTTACCTCTACCACCCAGACTCCCAACCTTCCCCACCTGTTGGCAGCTACAAATGATTGCTAGTTGGCTGAATAAAAAGGACTTGTGCCAAGCTGAGAGAGGACCCGTCTGCAGTGTTCCCTAGAGAAGTTTTTCAGTTGTTGAGATATGGTTAAAGATTGATTGTAAATAAATAGTTTATTTTTTTTCAAATACCCTACTCTTCCTGATTCTTCAGTTGATTGTTTCACTCCAGGGCATTAAATATAACATCCGTCTACGTGTCGGCCTAACCCTAGACATACGAGTCGAAACAACTAGCTACAAAGAAAATCTAAAAAAAAACTTTGTGAAACACAGAAACTGCAAAAGATTAATTGCATAATAGCGAGTTAACGCTACATGGTTAGAATATTTTTTATTAATGCTTAAGCAGAGATAATTTCAGGAGAATCTGTGATGTTTGGAGAAGACATTTCTCTCTGTTCTCACATTAGCCCACTCCGAGGCAATTTCTCCACCCACACAAATATTGACATGTGCAAAGACCATCATTTCGGCATGTTGTAGCATGTATGATTATTACATAATTGTCAGGCCAGTAAAATAATTAAAAATGAAAAGACTCCTCATGGATCCCATTCGCTTCCTGTAAATGAATGGAAATGAAGCTCAGTTGCATTACTGTTTGGAATAAGCATGTACGTTCCTCTCCAAAAGCGAAAATGGGACTGTATTTTATAAAATGTCGGGTGCCAGATGAAAGGGACACTGCACATGGAGTCACTCACATACAGCCAGCAGCCCACTCAGATGCTGGACATGCTGCTTGTACAAGCAGCGAACGCTTACGTGTTTGCAGAGTAGGAGGAAGACGAGGACAATGAGAGCTGAAACATAACGGAGCAGCTACAAAGCAGAAAATATTAAAATGCCATACAGAAGAACAATGATAATGAGAGAAAGTGTGGGGGTTTAAAAGCATCTGTCCCGTCTGTGTCTGACATATTCATTCTGTCGTCCTATTTAACCAAACACTCCTGCTTTTTATTCAGTTTTATTCTCTCTTTTTTAGGAAATATTAACAAATAGGTTCCGGTTTTGCTGAATTAGCCAACAGAGCATGACATTTCAAAAGTACTAAACAGAGTGCACTTATAAGAACATTTAAATGTGTTTTGTTAATTAAATGTACTTTTTAAATTATAGACATTGTTGTGTCTCACTTGTATTTTTTTGTATCTCTTCTGATGCCCATGTGTTGGTATGGTTCCTCATCCACCCGCCTCACCAATTCTGATCTAAGATGAACCTTTATCCGATTGGATCTCTCTTGCTTCCAAGGGCAGGGTCTGGAAATGGGCTTATCTTCTGATTGGATCGTTAGCCCCTCAGGGAAGGGTATACAGGAGGTCAAAAAGAAAACCATGCTATCTTTTGGCAAGGCCAGACAGGGGTCCTGATTTAACACACACGCCATCACAGAGACGGCAAACACATGAAATCTTTAGGACGACAATGATAAAGCCCCACAGTGAGCACAGCAAAGGTTCAGGAAGTGTTGGGTCAGAAATACATTGACCTCCAAGGATTTTGGAACAAGAATCATAATGATTTCATTTCATTTTGTCTCTTTCTCTTCATAAATTCATATACTGTATAACCAGGGGCGAATCCAGGATTTTTTAAAGGGGGGACGTGAGGTAAACGACAAAGTCAGTGTAAGCGGGCTAGGGGCATTCCAGCCCCCCAGATCAGTTTGAAAAATAAGAGTCATTTTCCTGCATTTTGGTGGCCCATTCGCTGGTCCTGCAAGGGGATAGCTTGACTAGTCCCCTTTCCTCTCTTCCTCTTTTTTTTTTTGTCTCTTTCGCTTCATAAATTCATATACTGTATAACCAGGGGCGAGCATCCAGACTTTTTTTAAAAGGGGGGATGTGACGTCAATGACAAATTAGTATAAGGGGGTAGGGGGACTCCAGCCCCCCAGATCATTTTGAAAATAAGAGTCATTTTCCTGCATTTTGGTGGCCCGTTTGCTGGCCCTGCAAGGGGATAGCTTGACTAGTCCCGTTTCCTCTCTTCTTTTTTTTTTTTTTTTTTTTTTTTTTGGGACCAAAAAGGGAGGCGGGGGGGACTCAGGTGCGGATCCCCCCATTGGATCTGCACCTGAAAATATATTTAGACATGTGGATAACTAGATGGTATCGGATGGGGGCATGAAGACAATGTCAACATATGTCTCTAATATAAATCATTACAAGAAGACAAAATAAAAAAAATCTTTATAAAAATAGAGTAAAAATATCTCACCTATTCTTTTCAGAATCAAGCTGCAGGGACATATTTATTCAAGTATGAAATACAAAACAGTTGCTTTTTACATTTTCATTCATAAGCAGAAGCAAATTTGAGAAAAGAGCCACAATTTGCCATTTCTAAAGGACCGGATCGTATCAATGTGATGTTTGATATGAAAATCAATGTTCTCACATGTCATAGTGCCATTAAAAGCTCCATTTAAAGTATCAGGAAATAGGTTTTGTAAATGATAGATACGGTGGACGGAAACAAGCAAAATATGATACTTCTGCATCTTCAAGTATGTTTACCGCTTCGATTTTATCAACAAGAGAAAAACGGTGTCGTCTCTCAACGACAGAAAGATTCTGTGAGCAACTACAGTTCTGGTTTTATAGCATTAGAAAAAAATTCAGAACGGAAAAATTTTGAAATAAAATTTCATGCTTTTTACAACTTCACAGACTAAAAAACATAATTTCACCCTACTAGTAATATATTAATATTAACACGAGGTCTCCAATTTATAATATTTTCTCAAGTCATCTATTGTTTTACCCCATATAATTTTACCCTAACTCATGCAGTTCATCCCCTTTTATCACCTCATGTCACTTTTTATCCCCTATTTGGCACATTTTGTCTGAACTGCTTGTTAATAGATTTTAGTTTATTCTTTACTTTCATATTAATCTGTATATTTATGGTTGTTTTTCCTGTAATGTTTCTTTTTTTAAAATTTATGATTACAGTGCTGCTGCAACACACAAATTTCCCATACTTGGGATCAATCAATTACTTTTTATTCTGATATAAATCCATTGTGTCGCGGTAACACAAATATCAGTAAAATTTCCCTCAAACTTGAGCAATTAGTTTTTTCAGATCAGCACTGAAACTTTTGAACCCTTGTATGTGGGATAGATCTCACTTTAAAAAAATACCGTCAGGAAACGGTGTGCAGTTCGAAGGAGGAGGACAAGATTGCAGGACAGAGAACATAGTTTATTTGAGAATGGTAGTTCAGTAATTCTGTAAAAAAATAAAATAAAAAATGAGGTTTTAGTGGCATGGCAAGAGGTTATTGTTCAGAATGTGTTTCATGGTCAGGCAACCAGGAAGACCTGGCTGGACGTCTTCCCTTCGACACCTGAAGGGAAGACAGGCTGCCTATTTGAGGACAGCTGCACAAAGATCTTCAGGTGTGTAAAATCAGGCAAATGAGGGAAGGCCCCGGGTCCCTCTGGTGGTGGGCTAGGAAACCCTGACAGTACCTCCCCCTCAATGGCCACGTGGAGGTGGTCAAGGATCATATGGCTTGACGTGGCGTAGCCTGGCGTGGCGCAGCCTGGCATGGTGTGACGTTCCGTAGCCTGATGTGTCTTGCCATAGTTTGTGGCTTGACTCGACGCGCAACTAGGCAGTGCCTTTTGCAGCGATCCTGGGTAGGCCTAAGACTTCTGTCCGCTGGGTCCGTTCATGGTCTGATCATTCTGTCATGTAGCGATGTGCAGGGGGAAAAAGGAGGACCCAATTGCAGGACAAAACATGGTTTATTTGAGTATGGCAGTCCAGTAATGCTGTGAAAGAAAAACATGGTCAGGCAACCAGGTAGACCTGGCTGGACGTCTTCTCTTCGACACCTGAAAGGAAGATAGGCTGCCTATTTAAAGGCAGCTGCACAAAAATCTCCAGGTGTGTAAAATCAGGCAAATGAGGGAAGGCCCCGGGTTCCTCTGGTGGTGGGCGAGGAAACCATGACTGTATCTCCCCTCAATGGCCACCTCCAGGTGGTCGTGGATCATGTGGCATGGTGTGGCGTGACGTGGCGTAGCTTGACGTGGCTTGCAACTTGACATGGCTTGACTTGGCGCGTGGCTTGACGTGGCTTCACTCGGCGTGCAACTTGACGTGGCTTGACTTGGCGCGCGGCTTGACGTGGCTTGACTTGGCATACGGCTTGACCTGTCTTAATTTGGCACGCGGCTTGACATGGCGCGACTCGGCGCGACTGGGCAGGGGCTTTTGCAGCGATCTTGGGCAGGCCTAAGACTTCTGTCTGCTGGGTCTGTTCATGGTCGGGTTGTCCTGTCATGATGTGGAATGCAAGTGGAAGGATGCAGACCCAATTGCAGGTCAAAAAAGCATGTTTTATTTGAGTATGGCAGTCCAGTCATGCTATGAAAGAAAAACATAAGGTTTTCGTGGCACGGCAAGTGGTTATTGTTCTGAATGTGTATCATGGTCAGGCAACCAGTGAGACCTGGCTGGAAGAGATGGTATGACACGACGCCTGAAGAGAGGACAGGGTGCCTATTTAAAGGCAGCTGCACAAGGATCTTCAGGTGTGTAAAATCAGGCAAATGAGGAAAGGCCCCGGGTTCCTCTGGTGGTGGGCGAGGGAACCATGACAAATACAAAGGCAACGAGAAATTTTTACAAATAATATTGTAAGTTTGGTGCTAAAATACCCTAATTTTGCAAATTCATTTCATATATCATTTCCAAAGACTTAAATATTGAAAGCACTAATGAATTACATTTTTTTCATTTGATATCAGTAATTACTAGTCATTATAAGTGACAGGAAAATTTACTTTGAAAAATGTTTTGCAGATTGTTACTATATTTTTAATTAAGGAAAATATGTATTAATTACAGTTAAAATGAATACATTTACTCACAGTGGTCACTCTAAAAAACAATGTGATGGTGTTTTAGCTGTTTACAGATTTGTAATGTTAGGGTTTACATTTTACTGTCAAATCTTGTTCGGGCACCTGGTCAGGATGCCTTGCTAGTGAGGTGTTTTAGGCACGTTCCAATGGGAGGAGACCCAGAGGCAGACTCCGGATCCGCTGGAGAGACTACTATGTCTCACAGCTGGACAGGAAACACCTTGGGATCTTTGAGGATAAGCTGGCGGATGCACGGGGTGAGAGAAGCCTGTCCTTCCCATTGGAGGTTGTTGCACCTGGAACCCGGCCCTGGATGAGCAGAAGACACCGGAAAAGAACCATTTCTCATTGTCAGGGTACCTAATGGATGTAACAAATAGTGCTAGTTAGAGCCAGACAACATAACTCTACTAATCCTATAGTATCTGTAAACACATTAATGGACTTTCATATTAAATAAAAGGCTTAAACAGTTGGAGTTCAAAGGTTTAACATCCTTCAAGTGGCCAATACATAATTGACAAAAACTGCTTTCAGAGGAGCCACTTCAGTTTTAAAGCCGTTTTGAGTCTATTGTGACCCAGTTATATAACAGCTAATTACAGTAAAGTATTCCTGCTGATTTAATTTATTTCCAAATCAGTCAGTTCTCCATCCAAATAACCCATAGGTTCAATATTGCATCTGTTATCGTTGATCATTGTGTGAAAACATCTCATCACCTGCTTTGAGACCAATAAGCTCCACACTGTCACAATTTTCTGGGTTCTTTGACACAGATTTATGTTTTTGTTCTGCTGCTCTGGTGTAATTGAAGCTGGGAAATGTGAGCAGCTCATCTCACTTTCGGATTCATTGACCCTTCATCCAAATAAGTGAACCACATGTGCCGACTTCTGCAGTCATATTTCTAGTTTTTTTTGTCGGGCAAATCCCCTCCTAGCCTTGATACAGCGTGCCGTTGGGTATTACAAGACTGAAAACAGTTGCACGCCACCTATAGCAGTCAGAGGTGAATGACTCCAGATTTGCTGTGTTGATGCTGCATGACAAATATGGGATTTTATTAGGGCTGAAACAGTTCATTGATTTAACCAATTATAATTGATTATCAAAATAGTTGTCGATTAATTTGATCAACAATTAATCGTCTAAAAAGTTTTTACTGTCAACTGCACTTAAATTGGTCTCCAAGTGTGGCAGTAGAGAGCAAATTGACGATGTGAGTAACCAAAATAGGAGAAGAAGAAGATAGCAGCCAATCACTGGCCTTCATTTCACCCCGCCTCACGTGATCAGGCAGATTCAACAAGATGGCGGAAAGAAAAACACATACAAAATCCTCATTTTCCGCTAAATTTGAAAAAGACTCGCGTTAATATGAAAAGTTTGCGAACCGGACAAGTTTTGGCACAGAAGCATAACGACGATGCACGAACATCTGAAAAAAAAGCATGTCGGACTCGGAGCGGGAGACGGCAAACCGGAGCGATACACGATGCTATTTCCGATAAAAACAATTTTACAGGTCGCTAAATACGCTTTTTATTATCTGCAAAAAAACAAAAACAACCCAACATGGACTATTTTCTGTGGAAAACGGTTGTACTCTGCAGCAGAGCGCTTCTCTCAGGGACTCTTACTTTGGAAATGATCGTGTCCGATGTGAGGCCGCTGTCAATGGTGGAAGACGAGGGTTTTAAAAAAGAAAAAGATCACTAAATTCAATCCAGGATACAAGACCCCCTCCTCTACACCACAAAGCACATTTTTTTTCCACAAAAAATGAGTGCTGTTAGTTGGGCACCCCTTTACCGATTAGGAGATCTGTGTTTGTAATATTATAAGTGGTAAAGATGTACCCAGGTCATTTTATTTATCAAAGTTACTATTTTTACAGTAGAGATGGTGTTTTTTTGTTGGTTTTTTTGCACTAATAAAAAAAAAAAACAACATTCACAACTTGAATGTTTTTGTATATTTTTTACTCATGTTAATCTGGGGCCTTTTTAAATGTTAAAGGTTTCTTGTTTTTAAATGTGATCCAACAATTTCCATTTGATGTTTTATTAGCCAGTACTACTAGAGCACATTTATGCATGCTTATGATTTACTTTTACTGTACACAATAAGTAGATTTATTATTTTCTAGAAATGTTAATATTCCACCTCTTTATTTGACAGAAAGATTAACATTTGCTCTTACTTGAACAAGCCCAACGTGTTGTTTATGTGGTAATAAGTTGTGTTTTACACAATTACATTCTATAATATGCCAAAAAAGCAATATTTATTAAATTGTCATTTTTATCCGATTAATCAAATAATCGATCCAATAATCGCCCGATTAATCGATTATCAAAATAATCGTTATTTGCAGCCCTAGATATTATATATATATTCATACTGACATATTGGAAAATGAAAAAAAAAAAAAAAAAAGTCGTGAAGCCATGTAAGATGTCACAATGTCTCTGAAAGCAAACCAATAGACCACCGTGCAGATAAAAAGGAAGGACAATAATGTTTGGTATGCTATGGTGTCTGTTTAAAGTGTTGCTCTCTGAAGCAGTTTATTGCAATAATAGATGGTGGGACTCTAGGGGTTGTCAAGTTGATGCTGTTTCTATTAGAGGCTAATTAGGTTTAGCACTGAGAATACAATGCAAACAGAAAATATTCCTTTATGGATCATGTTGTGACTGCTAATGGTTGCATACATCATCCAAGTTATAAACAGATTTTCCATTTAAGTCTAAGATCTACTTCCCCAGGCTCTAACAGATTGGCCCATTAAACAGGAAAACGAATAGACTTGCTTTTTAAAAGCAAGCAAACAACTTTTCAAGCTGATTTGCTCGGTCAGTTTGTTTACCTCAGCGCTCTATGTTCTCCTCCAAATGTCTGCAGAGGATGTGTCAAGTTGGCCTCAGGCAGGCTGCCAGCTCACCTGCACAAACTGTCTTCTTTTCCATTGAAATAGAAATAAATAGCCGCGGTGTCCAGAGAAATGTTTCGCTCCAGGTGATGGATTTCTCCCTCGCTCTACACCCCTGACCTTCCTACAAGTACTTAACCTTCTTTTCTGCTGCTGTTTAGCATGGTAGCGAGAGATCGGGCCCCGTGTTTAGCCATGCGCACCATCAAATGCTGAAAACACTCGTGCTAGGTGCTAACACATGCACAACTAGGCCCACGAAGACATAAATAAACGCAGCCATGCATAGAAGACGTGTGATGACAGGTCTGATTTGATTTTACTTTGCAAGCGGTGAGATGAGTGTATTCAGAGTTACTCAGCCTCCTCTGACAGCATCTCTGCAAATGAGAGGCTAGCAAGAAGCACTAGTAGTAAATTTTTTACCAAGTAAAATGGAAAAGAAAGATAAAAACGAGCTATGAAAGTGGGAAGCTTGTATTTTAAAACTAAGCCAGACAAACAAAACTGAGGCTAAATGAAACACAATATAGAGAAACAGAAGGGAAGTGTGCACGATTTGCCAACTTGGTGAAACAAAAGTCCACTTTTCAGCCTGATGACAGGTAATCGATGGAGAGAACAGGAGAAAATATGATAACATGACAGAACACAAAGAGAGCACATGCTGAGGCTGGACATGGATTTAATGACACACACACACATACTCATGGCTACAACACATACACACACAGATTTTAAAGGTCATCAGCAAGTCTGCCTACCCAGAAGACAGCTGGCAATCAATAGCAGAAAGGAGACGGTAGAACAATAAGCTGGGAGCTTGTTGTTTGGATTCTTAGTTATTTTTCTTCTCTGAGAAACCAGAAAACTTAGTTGTTGTTTCAGCTGACCTTCAAATGGCATCTGAGAAACTTTTTTTTTTCTCCACTTCCATGAGCAGATTGTCAAAATTAGATTATTACCTCTCGCTCTGGTTTTGACATTTTATTCTCTTTGTCCAAGAAAGTATAATCTCCAAAAAAAATTTGCATTTGGCCTTCACTTTTTGTGCTTGTTGTCTAATGTTTTTTTTTTCTTAATTCATGCAATTCTTTTGTGAGGTTACAAAGGAGAAGAGATAAAGAAGGTGGAAGATTTTAAGTACTTAGGATCAACAGTCCAGAGCAATGGAGAGTGTGGAAAAGAGGTGAAGAAGCATGTGCAGGCAGGCTGGAACGGGTGGAGAAAAGTATCAGGTGTGATGTGTGATAGAAGAGTTTCAGCTAGAATGAAAGGGAAAGTGTACAAAACCGTGGTGAGACCTGCCATGCTGTTTGGTCTAGAGACAGTGCCACTGAGGAAAAGACAGGAAAGAGATGGAGGTAGCAGAGATGAAGATGCTGAGGATCTCTCTGGGAGTGACCAGGATGGACAGGATCAGAGGAACAGCACATGTTAGAGGGTTT
The DNA here is from genome assembly GCA_902685375.1 of Neostethus bicornis. Taxonomy (NCBI): domain Eukaryota; kingdom Metazoa; phylum Chordata; class Actinopteri; order Atheriniformes; family Phallostethidae; genus Neostethus; species Neostethus bicornis. Next base: position 7,682,275 of record LR738542.1, on the reverse strand, counting down.
GGAGATAAAGTCAGAGAGGCAAGACTGAGATGGTTTGGACATGTACAGAGAAGAGAGACCGAGTACATCAGCAGAAGGATGCTGGGTTTGGAACCACCAGGAAAGAGGACTAGAGGGAGACCAAAGACGAGGTTCATGGAAACAGTGAAGGAAGACATGAAGATCGTTGGTGTGACCGAAGAGGATGCGGCAGATAGGGTTAGATGGAAGAAACCGACTTGCTGTGGCGACCCCTGAAGGGAAATGCCGAAAGGAGAAGAAGAGAAGCTTTTTACATCTTAAAAAAAGCTGGACCTGTGGCCACCGCCTCCTCGCATGTGTGGAGGAGGTGGCCACTCCCTCTATGAATCTGTGGACCATCTGAAGAGCAGCTTTGGCAACAGACTCCTGCAACCCCACTGCTCAAAGGAACAGTACAGAAAATCATTTCTGCCGTCCTCCAACAAAATATTTCCTGCTGCACTGCGAAAGAATGGACTGCTCAAACTCTCTCACTAGCTGTAGTTTTCTGAAGTAGATACAGACATCTCACATTTGGCCAAAATTCAATGTATTCTAGTAGAAAGTTGTACAGTTTTCAACCGACTGAGTGAGACGAATAGCGTTGCCGTTATTTCAACAGCTATGCACGCTACCGGTACACACACAGCAACAAAAGTAAAGTTGTGTTTATCAAAGCTAAGTGCATAAAATATTGATTAAAAAAGAGAGAAAATGAAATTTGGGTACCAGCACTGTGAGAAAAACAATTATATTATAATACTACCGGACTAAAAGTTCACACTGTGCCTCGTGATAATAAATTACCTGACATACGATGTAAAACTAATTACAATATAACACTGTGCAAATAAAATGTAAGCGTCACAAGACGTTAGATTAATCTATTGAATTTTAAATCGCTCTAAAATAAAAGGTTTTATGCACACAGTTCATTCGTCTTCCAGCTCCTTGTTTTCACACAAAAATACATAACGAAGATACAAGATCGAAAAGACGGAATTGATAGATTTCGAAACACGGAATCTATCAATTTTTTTTTTTTTACCAATATTCTTCCCTAAACGTGATGCGAATGCTTAAATTTATTCCATTCCGTTCCGTCATCTTCCGCTTGTTCCGGGGTCAGGTCGCGGGGGCAGCAGCCTCAAACGGGTAGCCCAAGCCACTCTCTCCCCGGCTGCATCCTCCAGCTCACCCAGAAGGATCCCAAGCCGTTCCCCGGCCAGCTGTGAGACATAGTCTCTCCAGCGGGTCCGGGGTCTGCCCCTTGGTCTCCTACCGGTGGAACGTGCCCGAAACACTTCGCCCGCGAGGCGCTCAGGGGGCATCCTGACCAGATGCCCGAACCACCCCATCTGGCTCCTCTCGACTTGGAGGAGGAGCGGCTCGACACCGAGCTATTGCTGGTGTCGAGTTATTGCTGATGCTGCACCGATCCGCCTGTGGATCTCCCGCTCCATTCTTCCTCCACTCGTGAACAAGACCCCGAGATACTTAAACTCCTCCACTTGGGGCAGGACCCTGTCCCTGACCCGCAGGGGGCATTCCACCCTTTTCCGGGCGAGGACAATGGTCTCGGATTTGGAGGCGCTAATTCCCATCCCGGCCGCTTCACACTCAGCAGCAAATCGATCCAGCGAGAGCTGGAGATCACTTAAATTTATCGCTTAAATTCACTGTCCAGCTAATATTTCTTAAATCTCTTTTAACCGCCACAGCTGTCAGCATGAGGAATATTTATTGAAGCATCCATGCATCCATGCGTGTGTGTCACAGCCTCAATACTAAAGAGGCACTCATATCTACTCTGGTCATAAAATAAGAGCTCTCATCCATTTTGAGTGATACTTAATGAAAATAAAATGGTTTTGTATTAGTGTGTGTTTCCTTCATACGAGCAGGATTACGTGCACGCAAGGATGACTTTGTAGGAGTTTGCTGAGGACCGTTATCACAGCAGAACTATAAATGTTTATGTTCCTGTTGAGTTAATGAAATCTGGTGTTGGCGACGTTTTGATGTGGTCATTTCACCGGACTGGCTACACGTGTTACGTTTGGATGATGGTAAAAGGCTGAATGGAAGGTGGGTAAAGACGTGCTTCAAGCAGCAGAATTATTAGTGTATGGTTGATTTTTCGTCCTGAGAATAGAAGAAGGTCTCTGTGAGGATAAACAGCCTGTTTGCAAAGCCTTTTCCATTTGTTAACGTGAAGCTTCACATGTTGGTAGAACATGGTCTTGCTAACTAAATGTCCTCTACTCTGGAAAATAACCCTTCTGATTGTATCTTACGTACATAAACAATCACAATTTATATTTTGGAACATCCATTTGACAATAGTTATAATGCTTTATCATAAACGCGGGAGTGTAAAAGCATGACTATTGCTCGTTCACAAGTATGTGTGAGATACTTCCTGCTATGTTTAAAAGCTAGCTTATGCAGCCGAGGATCTGACTGCTAGGGTCCCGTCATTGGCTGCCACCCATCACCTCCTTCACCCGACCCATATGGCCCCTCCTGCAGGTGGAGAGTCCACTGGAAGGGTGGCCCATGTCCCCTGTTCAGGCTGAGACCGGCCGGACCCCATGGGTAAAAGCCTGTCCACCAGGCACTTGCTCTTGTGCCCCACCCTCAGGCCTGGCTCCAATGCGAGGGCGAGGGGGTCCGGTGATCCACGTCCGGGCAAGGGCAACTTGGCCATGCTTGATTTCTACATAGGGGTGTTTGAGCCATGCTTTGTCCGGCCCCTCACCTAGGACCTGTTTGCCTTTGGGGACCCTACCAGGCACATTAAGCCCCAGACAACATAGCTCCTAGCATCATTGGGGCATGCAAACTCCTCCACCATGATAAGGAAGGAGACCTAGGGGCAGACCTCGCACCCTGCTGGAGAGACTGTCTCTCAACAGCTGGCTGGGGAACGACTCAGGATCTGTCCAGGTCGGTGGTGACCGAAAGAATGCGGATACAAGCGGCCGAAATGAGCTTCCTCCGCAGGGTGGCTGGGATCTCACTCAGAGAACGGGTGAGGAGCTCTGCCATCTGGGAGGAGCTCGGAGTCGAGCCGCTCCTCCTCCGGGTCAAGAGACGCCAGATGGGGTGGTTCGAGTATCTGGCCAGGATGGCCCCTGAGCGCCTCGCTGGTGAGTTGATTTAGGCACATCTCAACGGGAGAAGACCAAGAGTCAGACCCCAGATATGTTTCACAGCTGGCTGGGGAACAATTTGAGATCCTTCCAGGTGAGCTGGAAGATGCACCTGGGGTGAGAGAAGCTTGGGCTTTTCGTGTGGGGTTGTTGCCCCCGCAAACCAGCCCCGGATAAGCGGAAGACGACAGAACGGAACGTTTAAAAGCATCATCACTGTGGCTAGTCGTGTCATCATTGTTGCAGGCACTTGTTTGTTGTCAGTGGCCAGACTTTTGAAAAAGTGCTGAATCATTCTAAAACGTATCTTTAAAAAGATCAAGTTTATTATAAATGTCAATGAGCAGAACCTAATTAATTGATCTAGGATTCAGGTATTTTTAGATCAGTGGAGAAGGCTGTAAAGGGGTGTCACATCTGCCACTACCTAACACTAACCTTTAGGTTGGACCACACCTGCAACTCAGTCTTAATGAGGCAGTTAAGACTTTTGGTTTGTGGCAACTGGAAAATCAGATCAAAGCACGGTGAAAATTTAAAACACACTCATTTAAATAGGTCAACTATTTAAAAATCATCTGTTTCTAACACATGCACAGTTTATGAATGTGTTTAACCTCATTATTCAGGTAAAGATTTTGCCTCCAGCGGTTGTAAAAATCCTTCCACTTTGGGTTATCAAAGACAAAAATTAAGATTTTCTAGGTCAGTCCAGTCTCTGCTTGATAATCCATCTAAATTAGCCATGAGTTGTGCTTTCTAATTAACAAGAGCAGCCAAGAAGCACTCACACAAATGTATTTAATCACTGTGAAAATCTGTTTTTGTGTAAATTATTATTTTGTACAAAAAAATTGACTGGAAACACTTCGAACACAAATGAAATGTTTCCAGCTTTGCCCACAGATTGTAGGAAGGCAGTAGGCGCATGCTCTTTTTGAAATACTGAAAAAGTAATGGGTGATGTAGAGTTAATTTAACCAGTAATCCTCAGAGAATGTACTTCTTTTCTACAGTCTTGCTCTATTACTGCTGTGGGACAAAAAGTTTCTTCTAGAGTTAGCAGGGTGGAAAAAGCTAGCATTGTTGCTAGCCGCAAACAGGTTAGCGGTTGAAGAAAAGAACACAAACCACCCCAAGTGAGAAAAGTTATAGTAGTTTTTAGTAAAATTACATTTGTTAAACTTTTTCTATCTCATTCAACAACAAGGTTCTATTATTTATCTTACTTTTTGTTTAAATCACATTTTCTAGGGTCTTTCTTCCCGTACGTGATCGGGCTCTAAAACAACTCACTTAGCAGATAGGAAGTTGTTGCTGCGACACACAAATTTCCCATGTGTGGGATCATTAAAGTATATTCTGATTCTACACTTTTTTTTTAACTTGTAGATTAAGTTTCAGATGAGAAGGAGGAATCATCGTTGGAGGAATCCGGTTTGGTGACCTCAGGATTGGATTGCTGCTTTTTGCAGATGATGTTGTTCTATTCGCTTCATTGGACCACGATCTCCAGCTCTCACTGAATCGATTTGCTGCCGAGTGTGAAGCAACCTGGATCGGAATCAACGCCTCCAAATCCGAGACCATGCTCCTCTCCTGGAAAAGGGTGGAATGCCCCGGCAGATCAGGGACTCGGTCCTGCCCCAAGTGAAGGAGTTTAAGGATCTTGGGGTCTTGTTCACGAGTGGGGGAATCGTTGCGAAGTCAGCAAAAACTAGGACGCTGCATTGGTCCGTCGTGGTAAAGAAAGAGCTGAGCCGAAAAGCAAAGCTCTCAATTTACATGTTGATATACCCCCACCACCCTCACCTATGGTCACCGGCAGTGGGTGGTGACCAAAAGAATGAGATCGCGGATACAAACACGGATACAAGCGGCTGAAGTGAGTGTCCTACGCAGGGTGGCTGGCCTCTCACTCAGAGATCGGGCAAGGAGTTCTGCCATCTGGGAGGAGCTCAGTGTCAAGCCTCTCCTCCTCCAGGTCGAGAGAAGTCAGATGGGGTAGTTCGAGCATCTGGTCAGGATGCCCCCCGAGTGCTTCCCTAGTGAGGTGTTTTGGGCATGTCCCACCGGGAGTAGACCAAGGGGCATACCCCGGATCCGCTGTAGAGACTATGTCTACAGCTGGCCGGGGAACAATTCGGGATCCTCCCGGGTGAGCTAGAGGATGCAGCCAGAGTGAGGAAGCCTGGGCTACCCGTCTGAGGCGTTTGCCCCTGTGACCCTGCCCCGGATGAGCGAAAGACGACGGAATGGAACGGATCAGGTTTCAGGCCTGTGCAGTAAGTATCTGCACAATCATTATCATAAATAAGAACATTTGACCCTTTACGTACAACAAGAGATGTTTGAGGAAGTAAATGGGTGCTATTGTAGCGCCACTTTGGATCAAACTAATAAGGAAAACAACCCGTTAGTGGCTCACATAATCTTTCATTTAGCGAGATGAAATTAGTCATGTCCAATTTATTTACGAACAACCACAGTTAACTAAAATGTCACAGCATAATAAAATAAGGCTAAGATAAATAAACGTTGCTCGTATTTTGCTTTTAAAAGTGTCTGGCCGCCTTCCTGAACGTGGGGGAGAAAAAAAACATCTTCCTGAAGATAGATTTATATCAAGAGTTTGTTTACAGACTGTGTGATAAATGGACCGCGACTAGAGTGTTCAAGGTAAAGAAATGTTTAGGAACGGATAAAAACTTTACTGCTGTGATAGAAAAATACACTTTAACCATTTTTCCTGTCATATTTCTATAGAAGGCCCTATACGAGAAGCGTTAAAAGATAAAAAACAGCACATTTACCAGGTTGGTTTGTTATTTTTCAGAAAGATTGAGCAGCCTGTGTGTTTGATCCATTTGAAAGATGAAGACAGCTCGTTAATTGCTACAACTATCATCCAGCCTCTAAAAGTACAAGATTTTTTTTTTTATATACAAGCCAAACAAGGTAAAGAGTTTTACATGAAAGGGATGATGCTCGATGAGGTGTTCATTATCTTAAATTAATGGGAGACATGGAGGTGTGAACTTCCAATGCTAAGTCAATTAATTCCGGATAATGGACACCTTGTCATTGTCAATGGCGGACTGTTTTCTGGGGTGTTTTACCATGGTATGTCCAAGGAACCCATTAACTATAAAAAGGATCCGGCCAAGTATTTGGATGTCACATATAGCGTTTGGCTCCCCTAGGCTAACCCTAACCCAAACCCTAACCGCGCCATATTGAAGTTTTCAAACTACAATAATACAGTAACTGGTCCACCTTGCCAACCAGAAGCGAGCTTTGGAAAAATTGTTCCAGCGGTGACCAAAAAAAGTAGCATGATTGCAGCTGTTTTTCCCGAAGACACCAGGGTTCTAAGCCTGCAAGATGTTGGGTTCCATTCCGTTGTCTTCTGCTTTATCCGTGACCGGGTTGCGGGAGCAACAGCCTCAGACGAGGATCCCAGGCTTCTCTCATCCCGGTTGCATCCTCCTGCTCGCCCCGGGGGATTCCGAGGCGTTCCCTGGCCAGCTGTAAGAAATACTGTAGTTTCTTCATCGAGTCCTGGTTGTGTCCCAGGTGGGTCGTACCCTGCACAAATCTTGGTGGACACTGTTCCGTGCCCATGGTCTCACATTTTAAGAAACTGATTCCTATTCCGGCTGTTTCACACTTGAAAGCAAATTGGTGCAGTGAGAGTTGCAGATCACGGCCCGATGAAGCGAACAGGACCACATCATCTGCAAAAAGATGTTGCGAGAATAGAAATAATTCCGTAGTTCTTAAACATAAGGTTTTCTTCTTAATATGCAATGCAGATGTGTCAAAACATTGTTTTTTATGGGCTGTCATTAAACACCATGTTTTACATCATAAGAAGATGGGGGGTTTTGCACGTCTCGTCAAAGTCAGATTTTAGGGGGTTTTATTGGAGAAAGCTTTTTTAGCTCTAAAAATACACTTTTTTTGGGTAAGAAATATTTTTTACTTTTTCTGAGGTCCCAATAGAAAGAAAAGAATTTGGGGTTTGTTAGAGTCCATCCCCATCACTAAGTGGATTCAGACACACGGTAAGGGTGACTCACTGCGTAGGGCGACTGTCCTGTAAGCGGAAGGTTGATGGTTTGAACTTCCTTTCAGAGTTCATACCGAGGTGTTCCAAAGCAAGACACCAAACCCCCAATTGTTCCTGATGGGGATTTGCAGCTTGCATGGCAGCATCCACCATCAGGTATGAATGGGTGAATGTGAGGTACGATGTAAAGCAATTTGACTAACAATGCCAATAGAAAAGTGCTTTATGAGTAGAGTTTATTTACACCATCGGAATCTGGACAAATGTTTGGATTCATACAGAAGTGAATGGTTTGTTAGTAAAATTTCACGGCAGCATATTGCAGGGTTTTTTTTTTTTTTTTTTTTATTATTTTTTTATTTTTACATATTCTATTCATCCCTTGCCGGGGAAATTTCTATGCTGCATTACTACACCGCAGCAGGCTACCACAACGGCAGCCTGCTGGTGATGAAATGTTGGGAGAAACAGGGGGTTAGGTGTCTTCTCCAAAGACCTTAGACGAAAACTCAGTGGGAACCGAACCCACGAACATCTGGTTGACTTCCAGTCTGTGGGCGAACGCTCTACCACTGAGTCACCAACTTTGGTGTACAAAGTTAAATTTTCCATCCTCTGCATTCTATGCACCTGGCGTGTGATGCAGCGTCCTGCTTTGACCACAAGCAAAGTGCTCATAAAGATGCAGAATGCGGTTGTAAAGAGTCACAAAATTAGAAAATGGAAAACATTATTGATTTTACATTAAAATTAGCCAATTTTGATGCCTAATGGTTATTCATTGTGAATGCACCTTCTAATGTGACGTGCAAAACATTTTAGACAAGGGATTCTTGCTCACCAGAGTTGTGCACCTCAGCGTGTATGCTTAACATTCCATCATTGAAATGATTTTATTTTAAAGGAAAGGGGCACCTTTTACTCCTTGTTTTTGGCGATAGGATAATGCTAAATCCTTTTCGCCCGGAAAAGGGTGGAATCCCCCCTGCAGGTCAAGAACAGGGTCCTGCCCCAAGTGGAGGAGTTTAAGTATCTTGGGGTCTTGTTCACGAGTGGGGGAAGGATGGAGCAGGAGATCGACAGGCGGATCGGCTAGGTGTCAACAATAACTAGGACGCTGCATTGGTCCGTCATGGTAAAGAGAGAGCTGAGCCAAAAAGCAAAGCTCTCGATTTCCAGGTCGATCTATGTTCCCACCCTCACCTATGGTCACCAGCTGTGGGTGGTGACCGAAAGAATGAGATCGCGAATACAAGCGGCCGAGATAAGCTCCCTCCGCAGGGTGGCTGAGATCTCACTCAGAGATCGGGTGAGGAGCTCTGCCATCCGGGAGGAGCTCGGTGTCTAGCCTCTCCTCCTCTAGGTCGAGAGAAGCCAGATAGGGTGATTCGGGCATCTGGTCAAGATGGCCCCCGGGCGCCTCGCTCGTGAGGTGTTTTGGGCACGTCCCATCGGGAGGAGATCAAGGGGCAGATCCCAGATCCGCTGGAGAGACTATGTCTCACAGCTGGCTGGGGAACAATTCGGGATCATTCCAGGTGAGCTGGAGGATGCAGCTGGGGTGAAAGAAGTCTGGGCCTCTCGTCTGAGGCTGTTGCCCCCACGACACGGCGGAAGACAACGGAACAGAAATATAGAACGCTAAGGTAATTTAACCGAAACATCTTCCAAAAGTTATCCAAAACTAATGGACACTTTTCAGCCAATAAGAACCCATCCATGCTATAACATTTTTTATCTTCATTCTATGATGTATTATATTGAACCATTCTCCACTTTTCTTCCTTCTAAGTCATCCATCACCCTCCTTTTACTCAGCCAAACCATTTCCCAGTTCACCTTTTATTCTATAACCAGAAATAGATTTGAGTTTCCACTCAAAAAAAAACCAAAACAAGCTTCTCAACTTTATATGACACTGCCTCCAGACACTGTAATTTCATTTCTGACTGTCTCCACTTCTATTCAATCCATACTCCTCATCTCCCTGGTGGCATACATGCACAGTCATGGATATGGCATGTGTGTGTGTGTGTGGACTTAAATGTAAATACACAATGACACACACAGTGGAGCGGAAGCAGCGCACCTCCACCAGACAACGGTGTATTATTTCCCCGGCGATTTTGAATGGTGGGCTGGGTAGGAACATTGGACCAGATGCTCTTTAATCCTGTAATGAGAAAAGCAGCCAAGCACACATACACACACACACACATACACACACACACACAGAGGCAATAATCTGTTTGACACAATGACGTTCTTTTAATCCTGATCCTTCTTTCTCTCATAATGATGACACAAAGATTCTCCTCCATTGCAACAAATTATTTATCTGTTTATCTGGTTACACACACTGTGATACACAGATTGCCTTTGTGTTGCTTCCTTCTGTCAGCCAGAGAGGAGATTGGTGGCCTGAGAGAGAGAAAAAAAGAGACAGATGCAAGCTGACCTGGGATCATTCTGCTTCTGTTTAGCAGGATTAAGTTTGCCAAAGAGAATACAGCGAATCATCCATATTGTTTGCAGCTTCTAAAAGAAAAAAAAAATGCTTATAATTGTAAGTCTGTAGTCATATTTGTGCGTGGATGTGTTTGCAATTTCATCCGCAAACCTATCAGACAAACACTCTGGTAACCAAGCAACTGATTCGGCCCTAAATCTTTTAAAACCTCCGATATCCATGTCATTGTTTCAGAAAGTGCACAGAGAGAGTGACAAACAGGCAGACGCCAATGTGGAGGCATACAGACACTCCAATCCCTACGCGGGGTGTACTTAGAATATAAAAACAGCATTTCTAAGCTGCGCAAACTTTAAAGCAGATTTTTTTTTTTTTTTTTTGCAGACATGCTGGGATCCAGAAATAGACGACAGCGAGAGCACATCACACGCTTTGTTTAGGCTTAATGATTGAGACGGGCGAGAGACACGGCACATATGCTAAGTGAAAGGGTAACAGGAGAGGAGGAGAAACAGAAAGAGAGGGGTAATCACAGTTCCACCCAAACAGATCTTTCTCCAGCATGCCCAGGATAAAAATCGATAACACTTCTCTTCTTGTTCTCTGTCACCAGCTCTGCTCAGAACAAAGTTTAACACACACATACACACCAATCTGTGGATAGAAAAAAAAGAAGAAATACACGCATGAAATGATGCACAGATCACTGAAATCCTCATATCGCTGAGGGCCATCTATCCGCCACCAAAATACTCAATCAATATGATGATATCAGTGTTTACGATTCTTTGTTTTCTCATCTTCTTCAACAAAACCATGAAACACACACATTTATTGAAAATTTTCCCATCTTACCCAATCCTGCTGGTGTGTGTTGTTCAAAAACTTCAGCACGAACAGAGGAACATTGAATTCTTCTCCACCACATGCTGATGTCTAACTCCAAACTGAAATCAATCCAGCCACCAAATCTACAGCAATTAAACCCGACAAATTTGTCCCAAGCCTCACCTATGGTCACCAGCTGTGGGTGGTGACCGAAAGAATGAGATCGCGGGTACAAGTGGCCGAAATGAGCTTCCTTCGCAGGGTGGCTGGGCTCTCACTCAGAGATCGGGTGAGGAGCTCTGCCATCCGGGAGGAGCTCGGTGTCGAGCCGCTCCTCCTCCAGATCGAGAGGAGCCAGATGGGGTGGTTCGGGTATCTGGTCAAAATGCCCCCCGAGTGTTTCACGGGCGAGGTGTTTCGGGCACGTCCCACCGGTAGGAGACCAAGGGGCAGACCCCGGACCCGCTGGAGAGACTATGTCTCACAGCTGGCCGGGGAGCAACTTGGGATCCTTCCGGGTGAGCTGGAGGATCCAGCCGGGGTGAGAGAGGTCTGGGCTACCCGTTTGAGGCTAGTGCCCCTGCGACTCGACCCCGGAACAAGCGGAAGATGACGGAACGGAACGAACGGAAATTGTTCGATACGGTAAGCACCAATCAAGAAATGATCACTTTAGGGTTATGGTTATTGTGAAGCAGGCAAAATGCGGGGTACACCATGAACAGGTCACCAATATGTCGCAGGTCTGAAAGTTGTTGGTTTATTGGAAAATCTGAATAAATGAATGAAACAATGGGAATGAGATATTTTTCAAGAGGAGTAACAGAGAATGAGGAAGGGATGAAGGCAAGAAAGGTTGTGGTCATGAGGTGAAAGTGAGATTATTTACCTCGCACAAACTGACCAAACACTGACCAGATGTGACACTGAAGTTTCTGGATGGTGTAAAACTTTCACAAACTATGGCACAATCCACACGTTGCCGGGTATTTTTGAAAGCGTATATATTTTTATCCGTTTTGTTTTGCAGTCCACACGTAAACTGAGGTTTTTTTCACGCAAAATCTGCGTTTTTGAAAACTCTGGCCAAAGTGGAGATTTTGGAAAACTCAGTTTTTGCGTTTGCGTGTGGACGTGCGAAAACGGAGATTTGCGTTTTTAGCAAAGCAGACAGTGGGCAGCATGGATCGACGGAAACAGGCATTACTTTTTACCGTGTTTCAGACCCTCTTTTCTTGCCTTTTTGTCCACTCTCAACTGCTCTTGTTTCTTGTTGAGGAGCAAAAGAGGAGAAATGCGTTGCAATCGGCAATTATTAATCACAAAAGCTTTCCTAGCTCAGAGCTTACTTATATTTATATAGATGAATACTGCCCACTACTGGTGTGGCATGCTTATAAATCCACTCAGAAATGTATTTATACGGCTCCGTGTGGACGCAAAATTATGTGTGTGAATGAGAGGGATCCAAATGGAAAAGTGAGGTAACAGGGAGAAGAGATAAAGAAGGTGGAAGATTTTAAGTATCTAGGATAAACAGTCCAGAGTAATGGAGAGTGTGGAAAAGAGGTGAAGAAGCGTGTGCAGGCAGGCTGGAACGGGTGGAGGAAAGTATGAGGTGTGATGTGCGACAGAAGAGTTTCAGCTCTAATGAAAGGGGAAATGTACAAAACCGTGGTGAGACCGGCCATTCTGTTTGGTCTAGAAACAGTAGCATTGAAGAAAAGACAGGAAACAGAGATGGAGGTAGCAGAGATGAAGATGCTGAGGATCTCTCTGGGAGTGACCAGGATGGACAGGATTAGAAATGAGTACATCAGGGGAACAGCACATGTTAGAGGTTTTGGAGATAAAGTTCAAAAGGCAAGACTGAGATGGTTTGGGCACGTACAGAGGAGAGAGAGAGTACATCGGAAGGAGGATGCTGGATTTGGAACCACCAGGAAAGAGGACTAGAGGAAGCCCAAAGAGGAGGTTCATGGATACAGTGAAGGAAGACATGAAGATAGTTGGTGTGACCAAAGAGGATACAGCAGATAGGGTTAGATGGAAGAAACTGACTTGCTGTGGCGACCCCTTAAGGGAAATGCCGAAAGAAGAAGAAGAAATGTGGATATTTTGAAAACGGTTCTGTGTGGATGCAAGCGTTTTTCTAAAACGGAGGTCAGCAGATATACGTTTTCAAAAATGCCCGGCTACATGTGGACTTTAACAGGGAGGAGTGAGGGGAGCTTGGAAACTTCCAGGTTGTCTGCACATTTCTTAGTTAACATAACACTGTGTCTTCAACTGTCAGGGCTCCTTGTAGTTGGGGGATTTTGTTAAGTAGAGACACTGTTGACTGATAAGAACTAAAGAAGTCACGTCAAAAGATGTATTTATAATCATAATATTGCATTGAACTTATATAGCGCTTTTCTAGATACTCAAAGACACTTCACATATGCAAACAAATTCACTCCAAACAACCATTCACACACACGTACCGTAACTTCACGGCCATAAGGCGCATATGAACGTCTTAGATTTTCTTCAAAATGAACGGTGCGCCCTTTCGTGCGGTTAGCCTTGTGTGTGAGAAAAGGTGGACCTAAAAGAAAAAGCGGTGCCCGTGAGGTGAGGCGCACCTGAAAGAAAAGGCATGAGAACGTTAAAGAGTGAAGTGTGGGCGTGGATTGTGAATAAAAAAGGTATGTGGTGAATGCACAACATTGCTGTTTTAACCCTGAAAATGGCAAAGAGACACGCTTATGACGCTCAGTTTAAGCTGAAGGCAATCAGCTACGCGGAGGAACATGGGAATCGAGCCACCGCGAGAAATTTCAGCATTAACGAGTCAATGGATTGTAGATGCTTGGACTAACGTGTCTGCTGGTACTGTTATCCGAGCTTTCGCAAAAGCTGGTATCCTTTCTGAGGAGCCGCACAGTACAGACAGTGCATTTGACAGCGAGGAGCGAAGTGGACCTACTCTGTTGGATTTTGCGCAGCTGTTCGATTCCGAAACAGAGGATGAGGACTTTGACAGATTTGAATAAAGACTATTACCGGTGATGTGCTTGTTTTAGTATCGTTAGTACTTAAATAAAGCACTACCAAACTCAGTTTTGCTCCCGATCTATTTTGTAATACGCACATTTGCATGCTTGCGTGTGTGTTGTTGTAAGGCGGTGTGTGAGTGAGAGTGCGCCTTTTTGTACGGTGCGCCTAATGGTCGTGAAATTATGGTACATTCATTCCTGATGATGGGAGCTACCATGCAAGGTTGCAGACCACTATCATCAGAAGCAACTGGAGGTTTTGTGTCTTGCTCAAGGACACCTCGGCATGGACTCTGGGCAGTGGATCGAACCTGCGACCTTCCGGTAACAGGACGGTGCCCTACCCACCAAGCAGTCCTTTGATAGGTAGGATATTTACATTTTCTATCTAACAAACTTGTGTTTTTTCATGTGACGACTCTTTTCTGCTTGTGAGATTGAACCACCCGTGTGTTTTTAGTCCAACAGGAGGATAAAAAGTCCCTAAAGACGTTGTGTAACTTCATCAATGAAACTTCCTAATGTTTATTACATTAGTGACACTTTTGTGTGTCTCTAGAGCTGCGTTTAAACACACAAACGAGCCTCTAAACGTGTGTGTGAAGATAATAGCTTGTTTGTTTATTTGCCGTTTGACACCGGTCCGCCCTCTCCTATTGATCCGCGCTCCTGCCTCTCTTTTTAGATTTCCTCCCAGTTGGCTGGTTATAAAAACACTTTTGTTAGAGGAACGACTACTGAACTTAAAGTCTCCAAAAAGCAGAGAGTGGTGATTTTACAAGCAGAGTGTGTACCGTATAACATCTCTATGTGGAGTTTGGCAAAAAATATCACACCCTTCGTCTTTTACAGATTATTTAATACTGTTCTTTCTCATTATTTAATAACTTTTTGCTGTTTTTTTGCTGTTTTATTGAATTCAATTCAAATCAATTTTAAATCAATTTGAATTCAATTTGAATTCAATTTGAATTCAATTTCAATTCAATTTCAATTCAATTTCAATTCAATTTCAATTGGGCTATACAAATTTTGGGCTTATTTGTATAGCCCAAAATCACAAAATTTCCGTCTCAATGGGCTTCACAAGAAAAGAGAAATGTATTAACACAAATACACATCAAGAAAAATAACTAACAAATGCTAACTAAACAAGACTAGTACATTTATGCCCTTAGACGCTCCTTCACGTTGAAGAAAAACTCCTAAAAAACCTATCAGTGGGGAAAAAATAAGAAACCTCGTGGGGATCCACATGAAAGAAAGATCCCTCCCCCGGGACGAGCAACCAATGTGTCAAAGATTATTGTTTAAATATTAGCTTATTCTACTCTACAGCTAAATATCTAAAGAAGTCAATAGATGTTCTTCATCCTGTTGGACACACGGGGTGCTCCTCAGCCCGGAGATGTCCTGGACGGGGATGAGTAGATGGATTTCATCCTGATGGAGCGGGGATGATGAAGTGTGGAGGTCTCCTCTGTGTAGCCATGCCCAGGACGGGAACGTAGAGTCCTGAATGGGGCTCTCTCCCAATTCAATTCAATTCAATTCAATTTTATTTGTATAGCCCAAAATCACAGAATGTCCGTCTCAACGGGCTTCACAAGAAAAAGAGGAATGTATTAACACAAGTACACAACAAGAAAAATAACTAACAAATGCTAACTAAACAAGACTAGCACATTTATGCCCTTAGACTCTCCTTCACGGTGAGAAAAAACTCCTAAAAAACCCATCAGTGGGGAAAAAATAAGAAACCTCATGGGGATCCACATGAAAGAGAGATCCCTCCCCCGGGATGAGCAAACAATGTGTCCCTCCAGAGAGGAGGGAGAGAGGTGGACAACATGTGAATTGTATTGTACCAACTAGCAGTGTAATTCTAAATAAACAGACAATAGAGAACAATGAATGAGATAGAAGGCCAGGAGTTAGGGTGAGGGGAAGGGGATACAGACCCTGGTTAGGGTAGGGGGTAAGAGTAAAACGGTGAAGGGTGTAAGGGTGAAAGGCCTTTTCCTGTCTTCTACACATTCCCATAGACATCTTAAGAAAGCTGTGATGTGAAGTCTGATGTCTGCACGCCGGCTGACTCGGTGATTTATTACGACTTGTCACATGAGTCTAAAACACACAGCACCCCCGGTGCTGCCAATAAATCCATAGGAGCCATTAGGAAGTGGCCAGGGACTCAACCCTATCATTTAGAAACACACACATACACACACATTCTACTCTTATCTTTTATTTAACATTTTATTGAGTAGTTTATTTTTAATGAATCTCTTTATTTGACCAATTATTTTATTGCTCTGGGGATAAGTGGTTCGGAAGATGACTGACTGATAGGTTTTTATCATTTGGATCCTCAAAGAGGGGGTCTTGTTTTTAATATTGTTTTTTCTTCTTTTTTTTTTTTTTTTTTTTAAGTTTGTCCTTCCAGTTTTCATTCCTGTAGTCCCAGGGAAAGCTTTGGCCCAGTAGGATTCGAACGAGGTTCGAGGGGCGGGCGCGTGAGGTCATAGACAAAAAGCCCTTTAGAAAATCCAGGAGTCGCCCCTGAGAACAGGATCAGATGGATGGCATGCTTTGGTAACCACTAGTTTAGACTGGTTAAATGGCGTGCTAGATTCTTTTTTTCCTCCTTTTATTAATTGCCGCCATTTTAGAAAATTGGGGGGCTCACATACTAATTTGCTGTTCCTATTTTAGCCTCTAGATGGCAGCATTTAGAACACGCAGGTAAGAGCGCTGCTGCCCAATGTATTACGTAATTCTACACGCGGGCCAGGCGCTATTGATTTTATAACGAAGGCTGCGGGCCGGATGAAAATTGACAACGGGCCACATTTGGCCCCCGGGCCGGACTTTGGACATGTCTGCGTTAAATCTTAGATCAACTTTTTGCAGATTCCAAACATTTTGTTAAATACCTTTTATTATTTTTATATATGAAGCATTTTTAAGTTTAATGTACTTTAATGCTGTCTCAATAAAGTAATAAATTAAATAATTAAGTGATTTTTTATTTCATTCAAGCATTTTTGAGAAATTTGTGAGCCCTCCCATCCAGGTCAGAAAGAATTTGAACGTTAAGTTGTTCTTGAGCGTCAGATTTTGTTCTCCACCAGGCCCACATTCTATTATAAGCTGATGAGATTTTTGCAGTAGCAGTGCAGACACTCTGCTCATGCTCAGTCCTAATAGGGACTCATTATGGTGTAAAATCAGCACATTAAGAACATAAAAGAATATACACCAGCTTTGACCATTCGATGTACTTTACACTGTATTTGCAGCTTCAAACGAGATTTATGCTGTGTTGTCCATGCACTCAGTAGGTGGGGCCTAAAAAGGGAGCGAGCGGAGGTGGGAATTCATGATGTGAAAAACAAGAAGTCAAACTGAATCAATATTTATATAAATTCAGTTTGTACCTATGTAAACAAACATTTTGTTGTGACCCCCTCACCTACCACCAGAGGAAGCCCTGGATTTTCCTCATCACCCTGATTAGGAACACCTGAGATTGATCCATGATACCACACATCTGTGGACTCTGTCATCTATTTAAGGGCAATCACCCCAGACTTTCATGTCAGTTCATGCCATCCCATCCAGCCAGGTCACACTGGTTGCCTGAACATGTTTGAACTCTATTATTTGAACCTTTGGAATTCTGGTTGAATCCTTTGCCGTTTGCTTTACAGACTTTCTCGAATTGTGAGCTCTTGCCCAGACATAAAGTGAGGAAGAGTCTATAGAGTTTGGAGTCTATTTCATTTGTACTTTATTCATGCATTCATATTTATAGGTCAATAAAAAAAAAAAATCTACTATTCGTTTTACTTGTGACTTCGTAGTATCTCATTGAAACTCCGATCTCAGTCCGTCAGTCTTTTTTATTTCCTCACAGTGCTTACCTCTCTCTTAGTCCTGCCATCTTTAATCCGTCTAGGTGAAAGATTATATCTGCTCGGCCCACCTTCAGCATTCCTGTCCTTCTGACCCCAGGAAAGGACAAAGCATCCTAAGCCAGCTGAACTTAGCCAAGGCCTAAAAAGCTCAAAAACAATCCCTCTTTTGTTCTTTCTCTTCGCCACAAAGGCCTTCGCTGGACATTTTTCCTGTCGACCCAAGTCTGTGGGCACCTCCAGGGCCTCATTTTTGCGACTCATTAACGTGTATTACCATCTCCCTTCGCTTCCAGCGTCAAACTCATTTCCAGAACTTCATATCTATCTATCACTGCTTCATAAAAGAAAGAAAAAAAAAACATTAAAAACTCACTGCAGGGGATAATGTTCACATAAAATAGGAAAGGTGAAAAATCAGTTCAGTGCCCATGTGTAACACACTTGAGGAATTTCAAAAGGGACAATTGGAAAGCAGAGAAATCATAAAAAAAAAAAAAAAAAAAAAATTAAAATTGTGAAATGTTTACATTGAGAGTCAGTCTTTTTAAATAATAGAAAACTTGAAATCGTATAGTTTTCACCTGTTAATAAGCAAAAAATTTTCACCTTTCTTACGCTGAACGGAATCGCATGCTTTCAAACTAACAGCAAACTGGAAGAAAAAAACAGAAATTGTTCACTGCTCGAATAATCTCGTTTTTAAACGTGAATTGCTACGGCCACTTTCGGCTGTTCTGATGAGATCTGCAGCCTCATCGAGATCTGCGAACCGGTAGCAGATCTAAACAACCGGAAGTGAACAAATGGTCACTTAAGAACAGGTGCAAAAAAATGCTAAGTCCAATAGGATTGTTGGAATTGATCCAATAGGATTAGTGGAATTACGCCAGGTCACAAATCTCGATGTTTAGATCATCTTGAAGGGAGTGGGAGGTGATAACGTGTTCTGGGCATGCACAGAGGTGCAAAGTTGCAGATCTCGACGGTCGCAGATCTCGTTACGACACCGCTACACCCTGAAGGGTTAAGAAAGAAACGGCAACATGAATATTTGAGTTAAACCAAATCCGACCCAAAAGAAATTTAGTCTTTTATTATTTAGGATGTTTTATTAATACATTTGTTTTATGACTAAAGCTATTTGTGGTTCTTGTTAAACGCAAAGTTTAAACACACAATGAAAACATAGATTTTATCTCTGGATTGTTAATCACAGTGAGGCGATAAAAAGGATAATACAAATTCTTTATAGGGTGCCTTTCTGGGGTTGTACAATATATAGTATATAGGTTTAATTTTTTTCTGTAGATGTTTCTACAGACCTGTAAGCCTCTGGAGGATTCCCCACATTTCCTGTTTGCTGCTTTGTAATGTCATTTTAGCAGCTGCATATTTGTCTGACTGAATCCGTCCTCATCATGTCATTATCTGCATGGCACGGTGCTATGTTCTCATTAACCTATGTCCAGCTTTCTAGCAGCACAGATTATTTTCTTTCTCAGATGAACAAAATATGGATCTGCTAATTTTATGTGGAACATTTTTCAGGCTTTTTTTTTTCATAACGGACTCAACTGACAAACTTACTGATCATCACAACTTTAAAAATCCAAAAACCTTGAAACTACAGTGTAATGCAGATAAAACAAGACAATATTTTTGTTATACCCTAAATTCCCTTAAAAAAAATTAATTAAAACTGTCATGTAAAGCCAGACATCCTGGCTGGGAAGGATGACAATGACCCAAACTGGAAGTCTGGGACGATTGCCCTTAAATAGGCAGCAGGGTCCACAGGTGTGTGGCATCAGAAATCAATCTCAGGTGTCCCTAATCAAGGTGATGAGGAGGATCTAGGGCTCCCTTTGGCGGCAGGCGAGGGTATCCCGACAGTTTAAAAGTAGAGTAACCGCTCTTCTGCTTTGGGATGAGATACATAACATGGATGAGGACACCTCATTGATACAGCACACCTGAGGTGTTATGTGCGGATCCCATTAATTACAGGTAATTTTTCAATAGAAGTCCATAGGTATTGAGACTTTTTGTGCAAGTCTGTTCTTCTTTGACACACAGGGGGATATTGGCTTAATATACCCAGTTCCGATTTACAGTCATTGATGTTGATGAATTGAATTGTACGTTACCCTGTAAGCCACAGCACACAAAAAAATCTGCACAAGTTCACATTTTAGCAGTAGCACTAATTAAAACTGTCATGTTACCTTGTTATCCTGGCTGGGAAGGATGATGATGACCCGACCTGGAAATCCGGGGTGATCGCCCTTAAGTAGGATATAGGGGTCCGCAGGTGTGTGGCATCGGAAATCAATCTCAGGTGTCCCTAACCAAAGTGAGAAGGATGGTCCAGGGCTTCCCTGGCAGCAGGAGAGGGGATCACCACAGTTTAAGAGTAGAGTAACAGCTCTTCTGCTTTGGGATGAGATACATAACATGGATGAGGACACCTGATTGATACAGCACACCTGAGGTGTTATGTGCGGATCCCATTAATTCCTGGTAATTTTTCAATAGAAGTCCATAGGTATTGAGACTTTTTGTGCAAGTCTGTTCTTCTTTGACACAGGGGAATATCGGCTTAATATGCCCAGTTCCGATTTACAGTCATTGATCTTGATAAATGGAATTGTAACTTATCCTGTAAGCCATAGCACACAAAAAAAAAATTCTGCACAAGTTCACATCTCAGCAGTAGCACTAATTAAAATTGTCATGTTACCTAGTTATCCTGGCTGGGAAGGATGACAATAACCCGACATGGAAATCTGGGTTGATTGCTCATAAATGGGCAGTAGGGTCCACAGGTGTGTGGCATCAGAAATCAATCTCAGGTGTCCCTAATCAAGGTGATGAGGAAGGTCTAGGGGTCCCTCTGGTGGCAGGCGAGGGGATCACGACAGTTTAAGAGTAGAGTAACAGCTCTTCTGCTTTGGGATGAGATACATAACATGGATGAGGACACCTGATTGATACAGCACACCTGAGGTGTCATGTGCGGATCCCGTTAATTCCAGGTAATTTTTCAATAGAAGTCCATAGGTATTGAGACTTTTTGTGCAAGTCTGTTCTTCTTTGCCACAGGGGAATATCGGCTTAATATGCCCAGTTCCGATTTACAGTCATTGATCTTGATAAATGGAATTGTAACTTATCCTGTAAGCCATAGCACACAAAAAAAAATTCTGCACAAGTTCACATCTCAGCAGTAGCACTAATTAAAATTGTCATGTTACCTAGTTATCCTGGCTGGGAAGGATGACAATAACCCGACATGGAAATCTGGGTTGATTGGTCATAAATGGGCAGTAGGGTCCACAGGTGTGTGGCATCAGAAATCAATCTCAGGTGTCCCTAATCAAGGTGATGAGGAAGGTCTAGGGGTCCCTCTGGTGGCAGGCGAGGGGATCACGACAGTTTAAGAGTAGAGTAACAGCTCTTCTGCTTTGGGATGAGATACATAACATGGATGAGGACACCTGATTGATACAGCACACCTGAGGTGTCATGTGCGGATCCCGTTAATTCCAGGTAATTTTTCAATAGAAGTCCATAGGTATTGAGACTTTTTGTGCAAGTCTGTTCTTCTTTGACACACAGGGGGATATTGGCTTAATATACCCAGTTCCGATTTACAGTCATTGATCTTGATAAATGGAATTGTAACTTACCCTGTAAGCCATAGCACACAAAAAAAAAATTCTGCACAAGTTCACATCTCAGCAGTAATTTGAACCCACAACACCAGCAATGTGAGCAGATATTTGTCTTACTGCTGTCACAGGAACCTGCAAACCATCATTTCATTTCCTCCCAACTAACCACCCCTAAAACACAGAGGCTTTTTCTCATCTAAGAACAGTTTCAGTCGCTCACTTTTTTTTATGTTTCTATGATCAGTGAAGGCTGCAGCAGGGTAACGTGTCCCCTCTGCGGCGAGCATAGATCAGCAGTCACAGCTCTGTCAAGACGCAGACTGTAATCAGTTTCACAGGAGGACGAGGTAAACCTATCGAACCCACAGAGTGATGGTCTCATGAGGCTGACCTGGACGTAGTCAGAGTGCAGCAGTCTGAGTTGCAATAAACCACAGCTACAAAATGACTGACATTCATTCCACCAGGAGTTCTCTCTCAGTTAGTTCAGCATCAGACAGACCAGTGCTTCTGTCTGTCTGTGGCTCAGTCATCCACGATTTTCTGCAGAAATATACATTTCCTCCTTTTTTTGTTACTTTTGTGCACAAAAAAGGTTTAGATTTGTAATAAAAAAAGAAAGATAAGTTTATACCAAGTTGTCAAACAATGTGCATCTGTATATCTCTTATTATAAACTTTAACTGGTTCATCAATAGTTGGTACTGAGTATCTGCGGCCAATTTAAATAAATAAAAAAAAAATGAATTACTCTATTCATCCCTCACCGGGGGAATTTGTGTGCTGCACTCCTTACACCGCAGCAGGCTGCCCTTTGACGGCGCCAATGGTGGGAGAAGCGGGGGTTAGGTGTCTTCTCCAAGGACCCTAGACGTGCTCTCTGAGGGCCGTAAACCCACGACCTTCCGGTCCGCACGTGAACGCGCTAACCACTGTGTTGCTGTCTCCCCCAATTAATTAGCATCATTTCAGGTGTTTGAGGGATTTGTGACCTTGACATTAATGGCTTTAACTTTTGATTGCATAACATTAAAAACTTAATAAGTTCATCTACAGTCAGTACTGAGTAACTACAAGTAGTTTCATCAAAATTTCTTCTGCAGTTTGTGAAATTGTCATCACAAAAGAGTTATGGAAGTACAGGTGCAGGGACAGCCCGGGTGCTTAATACCCCTGCTACAGTCTGAGGGCGGAGTTATGATTATAATGTGTTTTGTTTAATAAAGAAGAAGTAAAAAGGAAAAAAATTCTTCCGTATTTAAGACGTTTTTTACAAAGTGCAAGCAGAGCCACCGTGGCTTTAAATTCCATTGTTAAAAAAAAATAAAAACACAATCTCGGTGGCTCAGTGGTTAGCCCAGTGGCCTCACAGAAAGAAAGTTGGGGATTGA
The DNA here is from genome assembly GCA_902685375.1 of Neostethus bicornis. Taxonomy (NCBI): domain Eukaryota; kingdom Metazoa; phylum Chordata; class Actinopteri; order Atheriniformes; family Phallostethidae; genus Neostethus; species Neostethus bicornis. The sequence goes on along the minus strand of LR738542.1, from coordinate 7,659,724 downwards.
ATCCCGGAGAGGGGGCGTGTCTTTAAAAACTGGTAATTCTGTGTCGAGTTTGCATGTTCTCCCTCTCTACAAATGGGTTTTATACCAGGAAATCTGGTTTCCTCACACCCTCCAAAAACACTCGTGTTAGATTAATTGTCTGCTACAAAAGTGTCCCTAGAAATAATTGTGTGTATGGATGGTTGTGTATGTATGTATTGTAGCCCCACAACAGTCTGGCGACCTGCTCAAGGTGTACCCTGGTATCAAGACTCTGGCACCCCCTGTTGCCCCATTAGGGATAAATGGATCAGGAGACGAAACGAATCTCAAAAAGAGGAAAAATGATTAAACGTGCTTATGTGTCATTTACCGGTATATATTGTTTTGATCTCACTCAGAGATCAGGTGAGGAGCTCTGCCATCCGGGAGGAGCTCGGTGTCGAGCCGCTCCTCCTCCGGGTCGAGAGGAGCCCGATGGGGTGGTTCGGGCATCTGGTCAGGATGCCCCTGGAGCTTCTCGCGGGTGAGGTGTTTCAGGCACGTCCCACTGGGAGGAGACCAAGGGACAGACCCCGGACCCGCTGGAGAGACTATGTCTCACAGCTGGCGGGGGAAAGACTTGGGATCCTTCCGAGTGAGCTGGAGGATACAGCCAGGGTGTGAGAAGCCTGGCCTTCCCATTTGAGGCTGTTGCCCCCCGCGACCCGATCCCGGAACAAGCGGAAGATGACGGAATGAAACGGATATTTTGATCATTGGCCAGGAGTTTGGAGAATCAAATTATGAGTTTCTAAGCTTATTTTTTATTATTATATTAGTGATGTGTGGGTTTTGTTTTTCCCACCATCGAAGGCAGATGCAAAGCTCAGTGAAGTTGGCCCCTCTTAAACAAAAATATAATAAAAATGAACAAAAAATATGTCAATCGTTTGTGCTATTTTGTGCAGTAAAATTTTTGTTTGTGCTGTTTTATTTTTGTAGATATTTACGATTCTTTTATAGGTCAATTTGCGGTCATCCAGCCCCTCAAATTGCTTAAAAATGCAAGAAAACTCTCAAAAAGGTGTCACTCGTTTGTGCTAAGTTTGTGCTGTAAAAATTTTTTGTTTGTACCATTTTAGTTTTTTAAAATTTTAGGAAAACGATTTGGACGATGACGTAATCAAAGATGGCGATGTCCGGAAATAAATAAAGGTCTAGATAACGTCATCGTTCAAATCGTTTTTCTTAAAATTTTATAAACTAAAATGGCACAAACGAAAACTTTTACTGCACAAACGTAGCACAAACGATTTACATCATTTTTATGAGTTTTCTCGCATTTTTAGGCGGAAGGGGGAGCTGGATGACGTCATCGTCCAAATCTTATTTCTTTAAAATTAACGAAAAGTAAAACAGCACAAATAAAAAATTTTACAGCACAAACGTAGCACAAATGATTCCCACCATTTTTAAGAGTTTTCTCGCATTTTTAAGCAATGTGAGGGGTTGGATGACCGCAGATTGACCTATAAAAGAATCGTAAATATCTACAAAAACAAAACAGCACAAATGATTAACATATTTTTTGTGCATTTTTGTTCATATTTTTTTAAACAGGGGCCAACTTCACGGAGCTCAGATGCAAGTAAAGTTGCAAAGATTGATTTTTGAGGACCTTCCATAACACCTTTTACACGTATCATTTAGTGTATTCTGTCTGATTAACTCTGCGTGAAGCCCTTTGAGACAACCCTGTTATGATACCTGGTTATAAAAATGAATTTAAACCAAGTTTAATCATTTAAATTAAAGTTTACATAACCTCGGTGCTGCTCGATTTTATTCCTGAAGATGCATTCCTAAAGTCAGACCCGTTTTCCCTCTTCATACAAGAAGAGTTAAATATACATGGAATGCATCTACTTGAACATGGAAACACAAACATGCAGCACCATCTATCGAACTGAAAAGCTGGACCATTTCACCTCACCTCTGACAACAGCAGGTCAACTGCATCTTTATTTCAGCAATCAGACTATTAATAATTCATAAGCTTCCATCAATATTTCAGTCATAAGCAGTCTTATTTCTGTCCTGCCTGTAAGAGTAAATCATTAATGACCTATGGAACTCTTAAAAACAACACTGTAGAGACCAGAACGTGTGTATGTGTGTGTGTGTTCCTTCATCCACCCCGTTAGCCTTCTCTCATCACCATATCTCATCCTGATCCTGCATGATTTGTGAGCAGCAACCCTCAAATCACTTCTGCTACAGTGATTTAACTCCCAGGGAGGTGGCTCGGTCCACTCAGATGATTAAAATAAAATTAGCCTTTATTTTTTAACAGCTATCATCGGTTTATTTCCGGGCTTTCAACAGGGGGGAGTTTTCTGATTTAAGGCTTTAAAAAGTTGGAGTTAGAAATGGGATCGTTTTCACTCTGGCATTGAGAGTCAAACGAAAGAAAACAAGGTGTGAAATAATTGTTTCTTTGCCTTGAACGCGTGCTTAATAGGATAACTGTTTTTAAAGGGCAATTACTGGATATTTAAAAAAAAATTCTATAGGTCGAGCCATCAAGAATGTATCGCTTTAAAGTAGTATACTTACTGTGTTTTCTAGTTTAGTCTAGACCAGGCATAGGCAAACTATGGCCACATGCGGCCCATTAAACGTGTTAATCCAGCCAGTCATACTTGAAAAAAATTAAATAAATAAACCTTGTTAAAGTTTTATTCCCCCTGTAGTTCTGATGTTTCCTCACTAGATGGCGAACTCTAGATATATTGGTCTTGTTGAGAAAACAACAACACTGCTCCCATTAAAATGTGTGTGTCTCTGTGATGCGCGTGCTGTCAAAATAAACAGTGTGCACTATATGGAAAGCCATTGAGGCCAATACACGCATGTAAACAAGCGAGTTAGATGTTAAAACAAGAAAAATGTTATGTCAAGTGTTTAAATTTCAAACTTAGCGTATCTAAATGTACTTTTTTAAGCGCTATCGCACTAGATTTCAGACCTAGCGCCACTAGATTTGAAATTTAACGCACTTCATGTAACAATTAGCGCGCTTGTTTAAAACCTAGCGCGTCATTCTATTGGTCTAATTTAGCGGTTACCAAAGTATGCCATTCATGTGATCCTGTTCCGACCCTTTTGTCAAATGTTAGAACTCAATGTGGCCCACAAAACAAAAAGTTTGCCCACCCCTGGTCTAGACTAAGCTACTGTATTTATTATTCCTCCACCCGCCAAATGTGGAGGTGGCATGAAGCACTCAGGCAGTCCGTCCATCTGTTCTTCCATAACACTTTTGTGAACCTAACATCTCCCAAGCTACTGGAGGGGTTTTAACAAAATTTCCCACTGTTGATACCAACTACAGACTAATTGATGAGGATTTTGATGGTGATGCGGGCAAAAGTCAAGGTAATTAAGGTTGAGATCAAAAACTGTACACATACAGTATCACTGCTTTAATCTAGTTATCACATCGACCTCAACCATTCATTATTAATCTAGTTTGTAATATAGAACAGGCGGAGGCATATCGGTCAACGCTTCGGTAATGGCTAACTTTTTTTTTGTCAGTCATCTTCTCATCCGTCTATCCCTTTCGGCGTTGCGGGAGTGCCGGAGCCCATCCCGGCCAATTTAAGGCAAAGGGCAGAGTACACCCCGAACAGGTCGCCAGTCTGTTGCGGGGCCACACACACACCCATTCCTAGGGGCAATTTGGCACCGGCCAATCAAACTAGCATGCATGTCTTTAGAGGGTGGGAGGAAACCGGAGTACCCAGAGGAAACCCAAGCAAACACGGGGAGAACATGCAAACTCCACACAGAAAGGACAGTGTTTCAAGCCTCTACCCCACCCAGGACTCGAACCCACAACCTTCTTGCTGTGAGGCCACTGTGTTACCCACTGCGCCACCGTGCTGCCTAACTTTTTTTTTGCATTGTTTTATTTCATGTTCATAAAATTGCAATTTAACCTGTATTCAAAGTGATGGCTGTCAAGAAGACTAGTGGTTGCCATGGTGGCAACTAAACAAACAATCACGAAAGCTGGGTTCCACCTCAAGGAATCTGGCTGAAACTTTAATAAAAGTATGCAACGGATAAATTCGGTCTCTGTTAAGTCAAAAGTTGTGAAAAATGAATGAAGATCCATTTTGAAATTATAGCAATCTTCCAATTTTAGGGACTTTTTTGTGGGAATTAAAAATGAAAATAGTTAAACTTAGGATATCGTTTCTCTTTGACCTGGGCGAAGATGCTTAGATTCGAGCGATTACTTTTACTTATAGTAAATGTTTCCCATCTGAGGCTGTTGCCCCCGAAAAGCGGTAGACGACAGAACGGAAATGTTTCAAATTTTTTATTCTCTTTTAAATGATTCCTTTCAATATCCTGTGGCGAGCCATCAAGAGCTGGTCTTCAAGGGGCTCTTGTCTGAACATGTTCAACATACAGTTTTTGTTGAGTCAAGTTTGGACCATTTTATTGGGGAATAAAAGTTCAAACAAGAAAGACGTACAATAGCCAACACTCGAATCCTGGCCAGGCTCGGGCCAAGGGCACGTGCGGCAAGACCCGTAATGGGCAAGACAACAGACGACCTGACAAAGAAGTGAAAAATACCAGAGCTTATCTGACAAGGGAAAAACAAGACACTATGCAACCATTAGGGAGATGCAATTGGAACCAGGCATGAGGAATCAAGGCAAAGGGCAGAACTTTAGTGAAGAGAAAAGGTCAGCGAGGAGGGAGAATTGTGGATTGTTCAGGATGTACCACACCATTTACCTTCTTATTTAGTGGGGTGAACTCGGACACCGCCCGTAATCCTGTGTTGGATTGAGCAGTTCAAAGACTGAATAGCTGGGGTTCGCAGTATTTTGTTCTTTTCCTCACACTTTTCCAGGATAAGAAACTCCGCCTGATGTCCTTAAAGTTTTGGTACTTTTATTCTTTGGTTTGCTGAACTTTTATCACAAACTTTCTGTTTTGTTTATGCTGATAACTTGAAAATTGTAATGGTTTTACGTGGCCTATCTGCTTTGTTGAACATTGTAAACAAAAACATCTAAAGCTAAACCAATATATAGGAGGTCCTGTATGAACGAGATAAAGACAACTCCTGGAACTTAATAGTGTGGTAATGACCCTGGGTATTCACGAGCTCAAGCAAATGGTTGTCCACGGCTTCTAAAACTTTGCTTTAGCCCTTGAAATACTTTCTTTAGTTTTTACAGAGTCCTTTGGAAACATTGAAACCTGCAGGATTTTGTCCCTCAAACACAGAGCTGGACCGAGCAGACTAAGGACAACTTGTTCTCCAATCCATTCCGTTGTCTTCCACTTTTCCGGGGCCGGGTAGCACGGGCAACAACCTCAAATGGGACATTTGGGCTTCTATCACCCCAGATGCATTCTTCAGCTCACCCAGGGGGAACTCTTGGCATTCCCCGGCCAGCTGTGAGACATAGCATCTCCTGGGAGTCCGGGGTCTCATTCTGGGTCTCCTCCTGGTGGGAAGTGCCCAAAAACACTTTACCAGTGAGACACTTAGGAAGCATCCTAACCATTGGGTCCATTGGTTTGGATGGACCCAATTGGGTCCATTGGTTTGGGCCCAATGGTTGGTTGGGTCCAAACCATCCCATGTGGCTTCTCTCGACTCGGAGGAGCTACCAGCTCTGCTCCAAGCTCCTCCTGGATGGCAGAACTCCTCCCTCTATCTCTGAGTGAGAGCCCAGCCACCCCACAGTGGAAGCTCGTTGCGGCTTTGTTTTCTTTTTGTCACCACCCAGAGCTCGGGACCATAGGTGAGGGTGCGAACGCAGGTCGACTTGTAAATTGAGAGCTTTGCTTTTCAGCTCAGCACTTTCTTCACCACAACGGACCGATGCAACAACTTGCTCTCATTAATAGAAAACACAAATAATGGGGTCTATTGGTTTAGATTACTAGACCTACACCTAGACCTACAGGTCTGGTTCTCTTGGTGATGAGTCGGCCTACAGGATGGAGGTAGACCGGCTGGTGTCCTGGTGCAGCAACAACAACCTGGAGCTCAACGGTCAGAAGACAGTGGAGATGATCGTGGACTTTAGGAAAGTCACAGCCCTTATTACCTCCCTTGCACTGACAGACTCCCCCATCACCACTGTAGACTCTTTCCGCTTCCTCGGCACTACCATCACACAGGACCTAAAGTGGGAGCCATCCATCAGCTCCCTGATCAAAAAGGTCCAGCAGAGGATGTACTTTCTGCGGCAGTTGAAGAAAGCCAAGCTGCCTGCCCAGATGTTGGTGCAGTTTTACACAGCCATCATCGAGTCCATCCTCACCTCCTCCATTACTGTGTGGTACATTGGAGCCACAGCCAGGGACAAACACAGACTGCAGCGCATTGTGCGCTCCGCGGAGAAGGTGATTGGCGCAGCCTTCCATCTCTCGAAGACCTGTACCTGGACTCGGGGGCGTGCAGGTCGGATAGCAGCTGACCCATCCCACCCTGGACATGGACTTTTTGAGCGAATCCCCTCGGGCAGGATGCTCCGGTCCATTCAGACTAGAACGTCCCACCACAAAAACAGCTTCTTCCCATCTGCCGTTGGACTAATGAATGCTTTATAACATGGATCCCCACATCTCTTAGTCACTTCCCTCTTGTCACTTTACTATCTTTATTATTTTCTATTATTTTCTATGACATTGCACTACTTTTCTTTTTCTTTCTGAGCACTCTTAGTTTTGATTAAATTATTTTTATTTATTTTATTGCACACCTGTATCAAAGCAAGTTCCTAGTCTCTGATATTCTTCATTGACATGGCAATAAAAGCATTCTGATTCTGATTGAACTTGAAAAACTACACTTGTTTTTAACCATTCAAAAGAAAGTCTAGTTTAAGTTTCTATCGACAATTTAACTTGGGAAGAGTTAAAACCAACTCCCATGAATAGAAAGCTTTCCACTCTTATAGATTCTTTTTCACAGAAATTTACAATTCTCCTCTTCCATCAAGGCAATTAACTTGTGAGGCTCAAAGCGTCCTCAATGTGTGAAAAAGGTGTGCGTTCGAAGGAACAAAAGCTAACACAAGATTTCTCCTGATGACTGATGCGGACTTGCGTCACTAACACGAGCTCTCGCAAAGTTTCTTCACAGTTCCCTGATTTCATTGTCATTATTATTCACTGACCAGAATGGATGAGAGTAATAGCTGGTAAAAACGGTCGGACTGTCAGAGAGCAAATTACTTTCATCTCAACGCGGCGCCATCAAGCAGCCAATGTCAATGACATGTAAATAGCGGATGAAAAAAAGAAGAAAAATGCACTTATGTAGAAGCTATTGACATGTAAATACCAGCAGAGGGAGACGAGATGAATGAGGGAAAGAAGGGATTAAAAAAGGACAGTAAAAGCAGCTGAAATCTTTTCCGTATAAGTGCAGTAATTGCTCCTCGCCCTTGTTCTGTTGTGATGTAAATGAATAAGTGGGAACTTTGATTGATACAAAATTGGACGAGGCTTTCAGTTCTGAGTGTAACCGATAAAAATAGAATTGGACAGACATTTGTGAGTATCCATCTCTTTCATAATATCTTTCCTCTGCAGCCAAGTATGATGCCACCCATGTGAAACAGAGTTGTACATGAGTCACATAATATCCTCTCTTTGCACCGAAATGGCTTCCTCAGCGTGTCAGGTTCTCTGCTCCAATGGATGTCGCCGTTGCATCTCCAGTCCGGGCTGGATGAGTGATGACAGGGAGCAACCAGCTTCCATTGGGATCTAATCAAATGTGAGGGCCCATGCGGGCTGCAGGCTGATAGAGAGGCGCTTTAACAGAGCTGCTCAAGGGAGACTCATCCATCAAACTGCAACCAAGCAAAGAACACTAGGCTACCGCTGGCAATGATGGAGAGCCCACTGACGGACTGCGTGTAAGCCTCTGCCTGCACATGCATCAGTAAATAGGTGCAACAGATTACATGAGAGCAGATAACCACGTTATCCTCCGCTTTATGCAGATTTGAAACTGAGTTATGTTTGAAATGCTGGTGGTGCACGGGCTTGGTTATTTTAGATTAAGAACGGGAATGAGTCTGGGATGGGCCACAAAGTTCCTATCACTAGCCTGACACGTCAGACTGTTTATTTCACTCTGTGGAAACAGCATGACCTTGCAAGTTTGGGGTTCACTTGCTCTATGCAGGGCAGGTAGTTTTTTAATTAGCAGATTGTTTCTTTCTGGCTGGGACCGGACATGACGTAGTTTGGAAAACAGAGTGTAAGACAAACTTCCCGACAGCAACAGGAATGGCATATTTCTCCTGAATAAACTGTGGAGGAAAATTTCAAAACAAACTTACTCAAGAAGTCACGATGACTGTACGGCAAGTTAACGATGTATCAGTGAGGTAGAAAGTAAAACATCGTGAACAAATTGTCATCATTTCTCTGTCTGACATACAGTAGGTTATTTGTCTTAGCTAGGATTTGGTCACTTTTAAATATTTAGGATCAACAGTCCAGAGCAATGGAGAGTGTGGAAAAGAGGTGAAGAAGCATGTGCAGGCAGGCTGGAACAGGTGGAGAAAAGTATCAGGTGTGATGTGCGACAGAAGAGTTTCAGCTAGAATGAAAGGGAAAGTGTACAAAACCGTGGTGAGACCGGCCATGCTGTTTGGTCTAGAAACAGTAGCACTGAAGAAAAGACAGGAAGCAGAGATGGAGGTAGCAGAGATGAAGATGCTGAGGATCTCTCTGGGAGTGACCAGGAAGGACAGGATTAGAAATGAGTATATCAGGGGAACAGCACATGTTAGAGGTTTCGGGTATAAAGTTCGAGAGGCAAGACTGAGATGGTTTGGACATGTACAGAGGAGAGAGAGAGAGAGTACATAGGAAGAAGGATGCTGAATTGGGAACCACCAGGAAAGAGGACTAGAGGAAGACCAAAGAGGAGGTTCATGGATACAGTGAAGGAAGACATGAAGATAGTTGGTGTGACCAAAGAGGATACAGAAGACAGGATTAGATGGAAGAAACTGACTTGCTGTGGCGTCCCCTAAAGGGAAAAGCCGAAAGAAGAAGAAGGAGTGTTAAAAATGTGAATGTTCTCTGCGGCCCTGAGCTCCTCTGGCAGGCTGTTCCATAAATGGGGGCCGTAGAATCCGAAAGACCTCTCATCGTGAGTGTGTTTTCTGATAGGAATTACCAAGAGTCTGCTGCCGGAGGAGCGCAGGGTTCGCAAGAGTTCGTATGGTAAAAGCAGTTCTGAGAGATAAGAAGGCCCGAAACCATTTAAACATTTAAACACGAGTAAAAGAACCACATAAGAACCTTACGTGGACCTCCTTTTAAAACGCACAGTTTATGTTCAAGACAATTCAAAGTGCTTCACATAAAAACTCTAGATAGCCCAAATCTGTTTTTAAAAGTCCATTTTTTTCCTATGAAGTGACAAAACAAACTCCAAGAAAAGATCTCCATAAAACCATCTTCGTCTTTCTTTGAAGATGCTTAACACAATTATTGGATTTCATAAAAAGAGAGAAGGAGAAATAAAATGAGTGAATAAAAATCAGATAAGGTTCAGAACTTGAGATGAAAGCTAAGTGTGTCTCTGTGTGCCGTTATCAGCTCAGGCCTGTCTAGAAGAGCAGTACCCAATCATAGAGGAGGCTAGATTTCTATCTCTCTATCTTCTCTCTCTCTGTATCTATCTCTCCATCTCACCGCCGCGCTCTCCGCTGGACATCTGCTGCCGGGCAGAGGTAGAGATAGTGAAACCTCTCTTCTTTAGAGAAGCTATTAGCAGGCCGGTCTCAAAGAGTTGGCATCATAGATGCAAGCATGTTTCTTTAGGAACCAGAGGCTGGGGACATATTCTTCCGTGGGTCACGGGGGCAACAGCCTCAGACGGGAAGCCCAGGCTTCGCTCGCCCCAGCTGCGTCCTTCAGCTCACCTGGAAGGATCCCGAGTCGTTCCCCTGCCGGCTATAAGAAATAGTCTCTCCAGCAGGTCCGGGGTCTGCCTCTTGATATCTTCCCGGTGGGATGAGCCCGAAACACCTCGCCAGCGAGGCACTTGGGGGGCATCCTGACTAGATGCCCGAACCACCCCATCTGGCTTCTACCGACCTGAAGGAGGAGTGGCTTGACACCAAGCTCCTCCTGAAAAGCAGAGCTACTCACCCGATCTCTGAGAGCCCAGCCATCCTGCAGAGGAAGCTCATTTCGGCTGCTTGTATCCACAATCTCATTCTTTCAGTCACCACCCACAGCTGGTGACCATAGGTGAGAGTTTGGGCGTGGGAGTTTGGCCCACGCCCAAAGTTGGGGCACCCAGAGGACAAAATTTTTGTGGAAGTGCGTTAAGAGAAAAAGCAAAGATGAAAAATTTTCCGAAGATATCAGATTACAAATACGACATCTTTATATATTGGGAAGGTGCGGTGGTTAACACTGTGGCCTCGAAGCAAGCAGGTTAGGGTTCAAGGCCCAGAGAAGGTGCGAGGCGTGAAAAACTGGTCTTTCTGTGTGGTGTTTGCATGTTCTCCCTGTGTATGGGTTTGTTTTCTCCAGGTCGTCCAGTTTCCTCCCACCTTCCAAAAACATGCACGTTAGGTTGATTGGCTACTATCAAATTGCCCATAAGAAAGAGTGTATGAGTGGCTCTGTGAAAGACTGGCGACCTGCTCGGGGTGTATCCTGCATCTCACCTAAAATCACCCGGGATAGGCTCCGGCACCCCCCAAGACTCCTTTCAGAGAAACAAAACAAAAATCCAAATTATGTTGTGTGCAAAAATTAAGGTTTACTAATCAGTACTGTCATTTTTAACAAACACAACAGCTTGTAAGGTTTTTTTTTTTGTCGCCAGCCAAGTGGGTCAATTCTGGGTTGAGCTATTTTCTCTGTTACAAAAGTCTTGCAGTTCTCTGAGATATTTGGAATGTCACGCATTGCTCTTTTCACTTATGTTGAGGTCAGGAGATGACGGCCGTGTGGTGAAACCATTTTACCAGACTGGTGATGGTTTTTAGATTATTATCCATTTATAAAGGACATCATATGTGTGTGTCTTTTGTTTCTTTGTTTTTGTTTGTTTGTTTGTGTTTTAAAGCCATCTTGTTCTCAGGGTTTTAGTCCCGTAGTAGGGATGGGGTTTCAAACACTGGTCTATTTGTGTGGAGTTTGCATGTTCTCCCTGTGTTTGTATGGGTTTCCTCCCACCCTCCAAAAACATGCATGTTACGTTACTTGGCCGCTGTGAAATTACCCCTAGGAATGAGTGCATGCATGGATGGAAATCTGTGGGTGTGTGCCCCAGTGACAGACTGATCACCTGTTCAGGGTGTACCCTGCCTTTAGTCTCAAATTAGCTGGGATAGGCTCCGGCACCAGTTGCAACCTCGTTAAGGATGGACGGTTGAGAGGACAAAGCGAAACAAGATGTTTGCATGTACATAAGATATTTTAAGTGATAACACAACTCCTAATTTTCAACACTGAGGCATGGTGACTTTTAAAATTGGGACTGAAATTAATAAATAAATATATCATTTACTATTTTTTTAGAGTTTCTTAATATTTGCTTATTCATTGTTTTAAGTTTCTCACTTGTTTTTTGTTGAATAAAAGGCAAGTTCCATTCCGTCCCGTTGTCTTCTGAATATCTGGGGCTGTGTCGACAACAGTCTTAGACCGGCACCATCCCACTGGGTCCGGACCAGATCTTACTGAGAGGAGCCCAGTTAAGAAACTCTCTCACCCTAGCTGCATCCTCCAGCTCACCCGGAAGGATCCCAAGTCGTTCCCTGGTAAAGCTGTGGGACATAGTCTCTCCAGCGGGTCAGGGTCTCCTTGGTCTCCTCCTGGTGGGACTTGCTCTAAACACCTCACCAGCGAGGCACTCGGAAGGCATCCTAATCAGATGCCCGAACCACCCCATCTGGCTTCTCTCGACCTAGAGGAGGAGTGGCTCTACTCCAAGCTCCTTCCAATGGCAGAACTCCTCACCCGATTTCTGAGTGAGAGCCCAGCCACCCTGCGAAGGAAGCTCATTTCGGATGCTTGTATCCTCGATCTCATTCTTTCGGTCACCGCCCACAGCTGGTGACCATAGGTGAGGGTTGGAACGTAGATCGACTTGTAAATCGAGAGCTTTGCTTTTTGAGTCTTTCTTTACCATCACGGATCAATGCAGGATCCTAGTTATTGCTGACGCTGCACCGATCTGCCTGTTGATCTACCGTTCCTTCCTTTCCCGACTCATGAACAAGACCCTTAGATACTTAAACTCCTCCACTTAGGGTAGGACCCTGTCCCTGAACTGCAAGGGGCATTCCACCCATTTCCGGACGAGGATCATGGTCTCGGATTTGAAGGCGCTGAAGTTTATGTTCAGACCGTGAACGAACAATATTTTCCTTCATAAGTTTGAAGTATGAACCCACATGTTTCCAGCCTGAACTTGACTCCCTGATTAGAAGCGGGTTTTTTTTCTAAATCCATAATACTCGTTCATTAAGTCCTGCACTGTGTCCCCGCACTGACACACTTCTAATTCTCCCACATAATTAAATATCTGGCCGAAAAACTCCAAACGCCTGATTTTCTTCTATTGAATTCTTAATTTCCCACAGATACGCTGCATCAGCTGAGCCTCGGCATGTTTGGAGACAGAAAAAAGTCAGTAGGAGGAACGTAGTTGGACGAAAAGAAGCAGAGTTATTTCCAGATAAAAGGAATTATCTCATAGAAGCTAAAAAGGATGGAGATGTTTTTCTGTGCCAGGGCGACATTTGGACGAACGTCTCCTCCTGGGTGTCGTCCAAGCACTTAGAGACGAGTGACACACACTGGCATCTGTCCGTTTTTGTGCACGTACGTGTGCGTGTCTGTGAACGTGTGGTCATTGGAGTTTTGAGATTATAGCTGGAGGTGAGGCCAAACTGACAACAGCTGGTGACACACAAACAACATGACATTGATTTATTTTTGATTCCAGCCTAATACCCTTTCCTAACCCCGTAACACACACACACACACTCTCACACACACACATACACGGTTATAAGTCAGTGTGATTGATATAAAAGCTGTCATTCTCTCTCCCAGGCTGTCGGGCTTCTCTTATCTCCATGACGACACAGTGATGGGGCTCCATCTATCCCAAACACCCCGGCACACGTGATGATTCACACAAACAAATGTGTGTGTGTGGACAAACTTGCATGTGAATACCGTAATTTCAGGACTATAAGGCGCATGTAAACGTCTTGGATTTTCTTCAAAATGAGCGGTGCGCCCTTTCGTGCGGTGCGCCTTGTGTGTGAGAAAAAGGCGGACCTCAAAGAAAACGCGGTGCCCGCGAGGCGGACGGGAAAGAAAAGGCATGAGAACGTTAAAGAGTGAAGTGTGTGCGGCGTGGGAGAGATGGATGACCGAAGGAGACCACAGTTTCACGAAGGGTGGAAGGCAGCGCCGGGCGAGTTACGCTACAGTTTGCCAATGGATTGTAGATGCTTGGACTAACGTGTCTGCTGGTACTATTATCCGAGCATTCACAAAAGCTGGTATCCTTTCTGAGGAGCCGCACAGTACAGACAGTGACTTTGACAGCGAGGAGCGAAGTGGACCTGCTCTGTTGGATTTTGCACAGCTGTTCGATTCGGAAACAGAGGATGAGGACTTTGACGGATTTGAATAAAGACTATTACCGGTAATGTGCTTGTTTAGTATCGTTACTACTGTAATTCCACGACCATTAGGCGCACCGTACGAAAAGGCGCAGTCTCAGTCATGTGCGCCATTGCTGTATTTAACACACACATAAGGCGCACCGTACGAAAAGGCGCAGTATCAGTCACACACCGCCTTACAACAACACACACGCAAGCATGCAAATGTGCCTATTAAAAAATAGAGCAAAACTGAGTTTGGTTGTGCTTTATGTAAGTAGTAACGATACCAAACAAGCACATTACCGGTAATAGTCTTTATTCAAATCCGTCAAAGTCCTCATCCTCTGTTTCGGAATCTAACAGCAGCGCAAAATCCAACAGAGCAGGTCCACTTCGCTCCTCGCTGTCAAAGTCACTGTCTGTACTGTGCGGCTCCTCAGAAAGGATACCAGCTTTTGTGAAAGCTGGGATAACGGTACCAGCAGAAACGTTAGTCCAAGCATCTACAATCCATTGGCAAACTGTAGCGTAACTCGCCCGGCGCTGCCTTCCACCCTTCGTGAAACTGTGGTCTCCTTCGGTCATCCATCGCTCCCACTCCGCACACACTTCACTCTTTAACGTTCTCATGCCTTTTCATTCAGGTCGTCTCGCGGGCACCGCGTTTTCTTTGAGGTCCGCCTTTTCTCACACACAAGGCGCACCGCACGAAAAGGCGCACCACTCATTTTGAAGAAAATCTAAGACTTTTATATGCGCCTTATAGCCGTGAAATTACGGTATTTAAATAAAGCACAACCAAACTCAGTTTTGCTCCCGATCTATTTTTTAATACACACATTTGCATGCTTGCGTGTGTTTTGTTGTGAGGCGGTGTGTGACTGAGACTGCGCCTTTTCGTACGGTGCACCTAATGGTCGTGAAATTACGGTAAGTGTGTGTGGGTGTAGTGTGTGTGTGTGCATGTGTGCAGGGCATGCACAAATATAGCACATGCTAATTATATTTGCTTGCTGCAATTATTAATTACCTCCACTCGTCCCCTTCTGGCTTAATCTTATCTTTGAAGCTGCTCCACATGGATCATTTAACTTTCATTTGAAATCTCACACACACTCTCTCTCTCACACACACATACAAGCGGTACTTGAAAGCCTGTGATGTTTGAGGTTTTTCGCTCACCCACAAACACAACGTCCATCACTCTGAATCCAAGATATTCTGACATGTGGAGGAATTTAAAAGGAGTTCCAGCTGTTTCACCAACCAGACCAGTTTAGGTCTGGTTAATGAAATCACGTGCATGCTCCCATGGTGTTGCTGGATCTTTGCATCAGATGCTTGGAACATGTAGTCAACAGGTCCATCTAATGCTGGCTGATGAAGAAGAGGAGAAAAATAAATAATTAATTTAAAGACTTAAAAATTAGAGCCAATAAAATGAAAGGCAGGTCAATGTGGAGTTACACTACCCTCTAGTGGATTTATTGGTGAATTACAAGGTTTGAATTTGAGGCTTGAGTTTTTCTTTTCATACATTTACAGACTTTTTAAATAAAATTATGACCCTTTTTATGCCAAATTAAATTTCCTCATTATGTTACACTATTTGGATGCTCTAATATTTGCTTCTTAAGAGATCAAAATGAAATTAATCAAGTTATTTTACCTCTTTCTCTCTGTTGAAATGTTAAAAAATTTAAGGTTAGGCAGAGAAGGGGTAAAAAGTTTTCTCTACATACGTGGTTCACAACCGTTCTGTCGTCTGCCGCTTATCCGGGGCCGGGTCGCGGGGGCAACAGCCCGAGACGGGAAGCCCAGGCTTCTCTCACCCCAGCTGCATCCTCCATCTCACCCGGAAGGATCCCGAGTTGTTCCCCGGCCAGCAATGAGACATAGTCCCTCCAGCGGGTCCGGAGTCTGCCTCTTGGTCTCCTCCCGGTGGGACATGCCCGAAACACAATCGGGGCAAGGCAATTGGGGCCATCCTGACCAGATGCCCGAACCACCCCATCTGGGTCCTCTCGTCCTGAAGGAGGAGCGGCTTGACACCGAGCTCCTCCCGAATGTCAAAGTTCCTCACCTGATTTCTGAGTGAGAGCCAAGCCACTCTGCGGAGGAATCTCATTTTGGCCGTTTGTATCTGCGATCTCATTCTTTCGGTCACCACCCACAGCTGGTGACCATAGGTGAGGGTGGGAATGTAGATCGACTTGTAAATTGAGAGCTTTGCTTTCACAACCTTGTTTTTAAACCAAGTCATGGCGACTAATAAAGTTATTCCGATTCTGCTTGGGTTGTTATTCAAGAGCAAAAAGATGAAAATGAAGACGTGGATGATGAGGTGCCGCCTTCACCTCCATCCACCAGCTGTTGGTGCTGACCGTTGACTGTAAATGCTTAGAATCAGTAAGTCTGATGTTCCACATGATGTTCGGCTCCAACTAAACTAGACAAACCAGTCCGCCGTTTTCTGTCGACATGAATGATGCCTTGTTGTATCTATGAAGCAGTCATTGGTCCAAATCTGCACCAGCTGTGGTCCAAGTCTGCATTAGCTGTGGGTGGTGACCGAAAGAATGAGGTCACAGATACAAGCGTACGAAATGAGCTTCCTCTGCAGGGTGGCTGGGCTTTCACTTAGAGATAGGGTGAGGAGTTCTGCCATCCGGGAAGAGCTCAGCGTTAAGACACTCCTCCTCCAGGTCGAGAGAGGTGGTGAGGTGTTTTGGGCACGTAACACCGGGAGGAGACCAAGAGGGAGACCCCAGTCCCACTGGAGATGCTATGTCTCCCAGCTGGCCAGGGAACGACTTGGGATACTTCCGGGTGAGCTGGAGGATGCTGTTGTCCCCACGATCCGGCCCTGGATAAGTGGAAGATGACAAAACGGAAAGCAGTAAACCAAACATTTCACACTGGACCTTTAGTAGAACTCCATCAATCATCTCCCGAAAAACTAATAAACCGTTATAAAACCATCACAATTGTCAGGGTTTTAGGGTTGTTGAGGTTGTGGAAGAATGAGGACATCAAACAAGGTTTATTAAGACAATTCAGGTAAGTCTGTAGCAAGCAAGAAGCACAAGATTAACGCAAGGTTTCAAAAGTCCAAATAATAACAGAGTTCAAACATGGTCAGGATGGTAACCTGGCTGGAAGGGACGATATAACCCGACAGGGAAGTCCGGGGTGATTGCCCTTACATAGATGACAGGGTGCACAGATGTGTGGAATCAGGAATCATCCCCAGGTGACCCTAATCAGGTTGATTAGGAACATCCAGGGCTCCCTCTGGTGGCAGGAGAGGGATTCTGACAACAATATTAATACAGAAGAAAAATACACAGCCATCTCAAAGAAAATACTTCAAATCAATGTCAGAAAACCTGCTTCTTTTTGGGCTCATGAGGCGATAGTGACTCGCTTTGTTCAGTTTCTTTCTACAGTCATTGATGGTGACCCAAAGAATCAGATTATGGATCCAAGCACCTGAAATGAGTTTCTTCAGCAGTGTGGACAGGTTCTTCTTTAGAGAAGAAGTGAGGACGATCCAGGAAAAGATCAGTCGAGCTGCTGCTGCTCCCCATATTGAAAGAAGCCATTTGGATTGTTGTGAACAAGAGGTACAGATGCCTCCTTAAGGAATCTGTGAAGAGGGATTCCCGACAAGCCTCATTGGTTGGAGGCTCCCGGGAAGACTCCGAACATGCCAGAGGGGCCTTGCCATCCAAAACATCTTAGAATCCCTCATAAAAATCCCTCATAAAGGCTGGAAAAAGTTGCTTAGGAGGGGGAATAAATTGCTGAATAGAACTGAAAATCTCAAAATGTGAATGTTAGCTTGTAGGATCTTGTGGCTCTAACAGCCAAGCATCTCTTCGTGATCACTGGACAAGGTAAGACCCATCGTTTCCATACTCACTTGTCAGTCCTCTAATTCTATCTACTATTCTCTGCCAGACTGCCTTGGCACTTTCCTCCTTACCCCCTACCCTAACCAGGGTCTGTATCCCTCTTTCCCCTTCACTCCCTACTCTAACCAGGGTCTGTATCCCCTCCCCCCTCCCTAACCTCTGGCTTTCTATCTCATTCATTGTTTTCTATTGTCTGTTTATTTAGAATTACACTGCTAGTTGGTACAGTACAGTTCACATGTTGTCCACCTCTCTCCCTCCTCTCTGGGAGAGAGCCCCATTCAGGACTCTAACGTTCCTGTCCTGGGCATGGCCACGCCGAGGAAACCTCCGAGCTTCATCATCCCCGCTCCATCAGGATGTAATCCATCTACTCATCCCCGTTCAGGGCATCGCTGGGCTGAGGAGTCTCCCGTGTTTCCATCAGGATGAAGAACATCTATTGACTTTTTTAGATATTTAGCTGCAGAGTAGAATAAGCTAATATTTAAACAATAATATTTGACACATTGGTTGCTCATCCCGGGGGAGGGATCTCTCTTTCATGTGGATCCCCATGAGGTTTCTTATTTTTTCCCCACTGATGGGTTTTTTAGGAGTTTTTCCTCATCGTGAAGGAGAGTCTAAGGGCATAAATGTGCTAGTCTTGTTTAGTTAGCATTTGTTAGTTATTTTTCTTGTTGTGTATTTGTGTTAATACATTCCTCTTTTCTTGTGAAGCCCATTGAGACAGAATTCTGTGATTTTGGGCTTTACAAATAAAATTGAATTGAACTTGTCACCAGCACCAGAAAATTGAACTGATTAGCAGCCCGTGAACCAATAGCTTTTGCACGCCTTACAAAAGTGACTGGCTGAAGTTTTTCAATCATATTAAACAAAAAATAAAAGAGAAGTCAAGTTACAAAGATGGGTTTTCAGTCTCTTCTTAAAAACAGAACATGTTCCACAGCTGTTCCACAGCCTCCTCCTGCCAGAGGAGGCTGTAGAACAGCCTCCTCTGGCAGGCTGTTCCACAGACCATAGTGCTGGAGTGATGCCTTACAGTGGGTTTTTGTCATCACATCAGGTATTAATAAAAGGACCAGAAGGTCTATGAGAAGAAAATCCTACAGAGTCCACAGTTTATCAATAAACTTACAGATTCATGTCTTCTTCTTCTTTCGGCTTTTCCCTTTAGGGGTCGCCACAGCGAGTCAGTTTCTTCCATCTAACCCTATCTGCTGTATCCTCTTTGGTCACACACACTATCTTCATGTCTTCCTTCACTGTATCCATGAACCTCCTCTTTGGTCTTCCTCTAGGCCTCTTTCCTGGTGGTTCCAAATCCAGCATCCTTCTTCCGATGTACTCTCTCCATATCCTCTGTACATGTCCAAACCATCTCAGTCTTGCCTCTCGAACTTTTTCCCCAAAACCTCTAACATGAGCTGT
Organism: Neostethus bicornis; assembly: GCA_902685375.1. Classification (NCBI taxonomy): domain Eukaryota; kingdom Metazoa; phylum Chordata; class Actinopteri; order Atheriniformes; family Phallostethidae; genus Neostethus; species Neostethus bicornis. The sequence continues at coordinate 7,640,691 of LR738542.1, read as the reverse complement.
TCCCCTGATGTACTCATTTCTAATCCTGTCCATCCTGGTCACTCCCAGAGAGATCCTCAGCAACTTCATCTCAGTTTCCCGTCTTTTCTTCAGTGCTACTGTTTCTAGGCCAAACAGCATGACAGATCTCACCATGGTTTTGTACACTTTCCCTTTCATTGTAGCTGAAACTCTTCTGTCACACATCACACCTGATACTTTCCTCCACCCGTTCCAGCCTGCCTGAACACGCTTCTTCACCTCTTTTCCACACTCTCCATTGCTCTGGACTGTTGATCCTGGACTGTTGATCCACTAAAAAAACTTACAGATTAATGTAATGTCGCAAAAAAAGTGTATTTCCAAATTAATAAATGCACTAGTTTCAATTCAGACCTAAAAAGCCTTCATTACCAGGTCTCTAAAAGTCTTCTACAAGCTCATGCTTGTGATATATTCTTCTGATGACACGCGTATGTTATCATGGTCAGTTTAGCTTTGGCCTGACTGAGTGCAGGAAAAACCATTTGGAAGAAATATGACGGCCTCCCGGGCACAGCTATAGGTGGAGATCCTGGAACACACCACGACAGAGATGGATAAAGACCGAAGTGGTGCTATTCTTCATTTAAGCTCACACAAGCTAAGTCAACAATTTCATAATGTACACACACCCAGTCTAGGCGTTACTTTAACACACACAGCTGTGTTCCAGCTTATTCCAACATCCTCTCCCAGACAGACTCTCCCACATCCACCATGACGCAGGAGATCAGTGGCCTCATTTCTAAAGACTTACGTGGATCTTAAACTGGGTAGTGCACCTTGCTTGCGCCATTGTTCATGATTTAATATAATTTATAAAAACCTTCGTAAGCCTCTTCACACAATTTAAGCATTTGCATTAAAGTTTAGGTGTAAACCAACTTGATCTTCACCCTGTCACAACCACACCTCTAGAACACCAAACATTGATCATCCATACATTTGATACATATGCAGTAGTCTTCAAAAAGCTGGAGATGTGGAGGTTTGCACTAGAAAGTAGAGGATTGAAGATAAGTCAGAGTAAAACAGAGTACATGTGTGTGAATGAGAGGGATCCAAATGGAAAAGTGAGGTTATAGAGAGAAGAGATAAAGAAGGTGGAATATTTTAAGTACTTAGGATCAACAGTCCAGAGCAATGGAGAGTGTGGAAAAGAGGTGAAGAAGCGTATGCAGGCAGGCTGGAACGGGTGGAGAAAAGTATCAGGTGTGATGTGTGATAGAAGAGTTTCAGCTAGAATGAAAGGAAAAGTGTACAAAACCATGGTGAGACCGGCCATGCTGATTGGTCTAGAAACAGTAGCACTGAGAAAAAGACAGGAAACAGAGATGGAGGTAGCAGAGATGAAGATGCTCAGGATGTCTCTGGGAGTGACCGGGATGGACAGGATCACAGGACCAGCACATGTTAGAGATTTTGGAGATAAAGTCAGACAGGCCAGACTGAGATGGTTTGGACATGTACAGAGAAGAGAGATGCTCATTAGTACATCGGCAGAAGGATGCTGGGTTTGGAACAACCAGGAAAGAGGACTAGAGGAAGACCAAAGAGGAGGTTCATGGACGCAGTGAAGGAAGACATGAAGATAGTTGGCGTGACTGAAGAAGATGCAGTAGATAAGGTTAGATGGAAGAAACTGACTTGCTGTGGCGACCCCTGAACGGGAATGCCAAAAAAAGAAGAAGAAGATGCAGTGGCCTTCAAATGAGCCCTTCCGGGTGAGCTAAAGGATGCAGCCGGGGATGAGAGAAGCCTAGGCTACCCGTTTGAGGTTGTTGCCCCCGGAACAAGCGGAATATGACGGAACGAACGGAACGAACGGAACAGAGCTTCAGACTGATTAGTTATGTAAAAGTCTACACATTCCACCTTTTTAGATTGCTTAATTTGCATAGAAGTTGGTGTAAGCATGGGTTTTGGGCCTAAGCACAGTTTATGAATGAGGTCCCAACGCCCAACCTGTCTCCAATTTATTGGTCAATTCTTCTCTTAAATCTCCTGCAGATTTGCTTCGTTTGCCCTCTTAAGTCCAACAACAAAGTGCGTAATTGCTTCAGATGTTTCTCTTCTAGTTTGGAGAGGGAAATAATAGGCACTTAGAGGATCTAAGGAGAAAGGTGTGTCTCTGAATGAGAGGAAGATGTCATTCCTTTTTTTTTTTTTTTTCTTGGTCAGATCAAGTTTCTCGCCCGGCCCTCCATTTCCTTTCCTGGTCTCAGTAAGCAGAGCAGTGCCCGTTCTGGCCACCGGTGGCAACAAAAGAAAACTTTAAGAATGTAAATTAAACATACAGCCGAGGCTTTGGAGTGTGTGTGTGCGCGGGAAAGGTTTGCAGGCCCCTGCAGCCACAGTGAATAATTAACAGGGCCAGTGAGTGAAGTCGGGTACCAAGCAGGGTGTTTTGTTACCCCAGCCTCACTCAGCACGAGCATACAGCATTAGATAGCCCCATCTATCCCCCTCATTTGTGTGTGTGTGGATGTGTGTGTGTGTGCCTGGATGGCTACTTTAGTTGATTCTACCATTTGATACCTACGAAAGCCTCTTGCTGCTTGGTAACAATTCCTGCCAGAAAGCTTATCCATCCCCTATCAGAGCTGCTGTAATCACCTAGAGACTTGTCATGTCTTCAAAAAAGCCGAGTTCCTTGAAATTATAGAAGTATCCCTTTAAATAAAAAATGGTGTAAAGCTTTTAGATTCAGAGTAAAACCACAGTTAGAATCCGTTATGACTTTAAATTGAATTAAAAAGTTTTGACAATGTTCATATAAATGTTGTAATTAATAAATAACTTAGTCCTAATGAAAAAAACCCCACCAGGATAGAATTTTATATTACAATAAAAGGACAAGTGAGGGGGGAAAAATAGCCTTCTGGGTAATTTGGGGCTTTTTTAAAAGCAGATTTTTGTAAAATTATGTTGACCCCTTTGGAAAAAAAAAACAAAACTGTAACCAAACAAGCTTTTTAACATATTTGCCTATTTGTTGTATTTCTTATTAACTGAAAGTTTTTTTTTTGTCAAATAATCAATTTTTTAAGTTTTATATTGTTAAAATAGTTCAACCTAAATGGTAATGTAACCTGTGGCAAACTGATGACCTGTATAGGGTGTACCCCACCTCATGCCTAATATTAATCGCAATACGCCTTACTATAAGTTTTTAACAAGTTCAGAAAATATAGGAGTTGAAATATTTTTATATATATAAATAAGTTAGAAAATAATCAAAAATGCTTTTATACATTTTTCATTTTACATTAAAAGCATTAATAATATATTGGTTAATATTCTATAAAAGCAATTTAATTTCAATTTTCACCATAAAAAATTTTAAATGGCTGAAATTGTTCAATTTAAGAATATTGGGGGAGGCGGTGGCTCACTAGTAGAGCATTTGCTCTTGGACCGGAAGTTTACAAGTTTAAAATTTGTGGGTTTAAATCCCACTGAGTTCACGTCTAGGGTCCTTGGAGAAGACACATAACCCCCCTGTTTCTCTTACCATTGGCGCTGTCCTGGCAGCCTGCTGTGGTGTAATGCAGCACACAAATTTCCCGGTAATACTAAAGTACACATTTTAATTTTATATTATATTTTGCTATCGAACAGACCGCTGAATTGTATATGGTGCACCCCGTCTCTCAGCTTAGACAAGTCAGAATAGCCCTGTGACTGAAGTAGGCAAGTGGTTAAGCCAACAGAAATTATATTTTTTGTTACAAGAACAAAAAAAATACAACCTTTAAAAATTGTATGTAGCCCCTCCTCCCACCCAAAAAAAGACCAGAGCAGGGACTTGTACATGGTGTCCACCGCCACCTCATGTAGTTTCCAAACAAGAATACACTGTGTTCCGTTCTGTAGTCTTTGGCTTATCCAGGACCGGGTCAGGAGGCAATAGCCTCAGATAGAAAACCCAGTTTTTCTTCACCCCAGCTGGGAGGATCCCGAGGTGTTCCTTGACCAGCTGTGAGACATGGTCTCTCCAGCGGGTCTGGGGTCTGGCCCTTCTTGATCGGACATGCCCGAAACACCTTACCACAAAGGCATTTGGGAGAAATCCTAACCAGATGCCCGAACCACCCCATTTGGCTTCTCTCGACTTGGAGGAGCAAAGGCTCTACTCAGAGCTCCTTTTGGATGACCCCAAACACCCTGTGAAGGAGGGTGACCTTGACCCATTCATAAAAAAAAAATAAAAAAATAGATAAATGTGAAAAAAAAAAAAAAAATCCAGCTAAAACAAAAAAATTCAATACATTGTTTGCAAACAAAATCTGCCTTTTCTTTTATTTCGCATTAGTATTTTGTTCACATTCTATTTACAACATGGGCACGCATGAGAGGAGAAAACGAGGATTAGTGTAATTTTATAGGCAACAAAAGGTGCAACCACAAAAAAGACAACGAATAAAAAGAAGAGTACAGATGGAGGGTTTTTTCTAAAATTAAAAAAAGAGAACAAGCAAGTGCATCGATGAAGATATCACAAGACATATCTGAGAAATTTATATACAGAAAAATTAAACCAATAGTGATTTTTTTTACCTGTATGGACATTTAATACTGAAAAAAAACAACTTTCCATGAGTTCTCCCGCTTCAGACCCTGTTCATAGCTTCAGTAACACCTGCAGATCCATGAGCCGTGCCCAGCAGCTGACATTTATGTTTAACTTATTCATGTCAATTCAAGTATGAGTGTGTTTTCAGGGCCGGCGTGTGTTGTGCAAGTGTAATTATAGCTCACAGAGAAAGATAATGAGCATTTTTATTTCTAACCAATCATAAAAATTACAAACACATTTCGGGAAAGTTGTCAATATATATATTTTTTTCAAACTATTTCTGCGTTTAGCTTCTAAACGGTATATTTTGGGGTTTTAAAATGTATCTTTACTAAGTATTTTCTAATACTCCACCTCAACCCCCCCCACACTCATCTTACATTGAGTTACACAGAGCTTGTTTTAAGGGGGGATTCCCACTGGGACGACAGCTTGTTTTACACATTGAACCCTAATTTCATCACAAGTCTAACTGGATCTACAGCATCTTCTCTCATTCAAATCAACCTAAAACTTAATATTAACAGACATGGAGGCTGAAAGGCAGGTGAAAAATGATCAAATAAAGTCATTAAAGGGAATTTTATCACATCAAAACGTGAAAAAAAAAGACTAGTTGGGATGGGACTACATGGGTGAAGAATTCTCTGCTTTGCTCCACCCGTAGACTCAATCTGATGTATCTCTAAATTTATTTTAACATACTGAACGGATATTTTAAAAAAAAGGCCACTTGGAGAATGTGAATCGTTCAAGCACAGAATTCAAATAAATTGGACAAGGACTGCTGATTTTGGACGTTGAGTAGATAGTAGATTTTTTTTTTTTTTTTTTTTTTTACCTGAAGAGCATCATTTAAAGCTAACTTTTGCAAAACAAATATTTTCTACGCAAACATTAAAGCGGAGACAAATGGTTTACAAAGCAGTGGAAATGGCAAAAAAAAAAAGTAAATAAACGTTCATTTTAATCAAAAGACTAAAAAAGAAATTGCCCATATAGCCCATATACCGGATTGGTCCCCATGTTTCCCAAGTCTGGAAATGTTAGCAATGTATTGCAATGTAAGATATTTGATCAAATCCAATGTGTGGGCAATTTTTTTTCATGGGCATGTTTCACACATATGGGAGATATTACCATATATGGATTCAGTTCCGATAAATGGGCACATCTCCCATGAATTTGCATCCAATTTCTAACATTAACGCCCTCATCTAGGTTTTTTTTTTTTTTTACCTCATACTGTATAAGGGTACATTTCCCATACACGTTTCTCATATCGTGGATATGATTCACACGTAGAGGAAGATTAACCTAAATCTTAACGTTCCCATATGTAGGCGCGTTTTCCAATATGCAGGTGCAGTGGCGACTTCTAAGGGGAAATGACGAAAGGACAAGAAGAAGGGTGTGTTTTCTGCATGTGCTTGTTTTCCCGCTATGATTATTTCTACGCTTCTTTCTAGTAATATGGTCACAATTTTACACCAAAGAGTTAAATACATTAAAATCAATGTTGCAGTTTGGTTGTTATTTGAAGAGAAAAATTGATTTGTTTCCCAACTTTTTCGATTGAGCGACTCAGCAAATACTGTGGAAAATCCCGGGGTGGGTGCGTATGGAGCAAGAATGGGAGTGTGTGTCTGAAGGCACGGGGTCACACCCGCCATGTGTGGAAATAAATTAAATATGAGGTTAAAAAGTCCACTGTTAAAGTGAATTTTGTACAGTAATAAATAGATTTTTTTTTTTCTTCTATTTACAGACATTTGGAGTTTTGCAGTTAAAAACGAAAAGATTTGCAAAGCTATTTGTTTTCAAGCTTTGTTGTAAGAATGAGAGGCTGGATTCCCTCTTCTTCATCATCATCATCCTCTAATACAGGAAGTAAAGATGCTCGTCGTCCTATAAAGAGTTCCTGGTGTCACGCTGAATTTCTGGAACCGCTGGTGTTAAAGTCTGTTTGTGTTAAGTTTACCTCATTGCACACTTAAACATTCACCTACACACACGCACACACACACATCCAGGCAGATTTGGAGCACCTGATGCCTTGCTCTGTCCCTCCTGCAGTGTCTCTTCATGTTGCCTATTAGTGCAGACCTAGGAAGCAGCCTCTCTCTCTCCGAGCCGTGTCCTCAGGGCAACGTCTTCACGCCTTTCTGCCATCCACAACATTAATTCATCTTCTTCTCTGATTTCAAAGAGCCGTTGCGTTTGTGTTTCCCGTTGGCAATGCTCTCGCTGTGGCAGTGTCCATTGCTAAGGCTGACGTCATCCCTGGCGACACCTCCTCTACCTTGGTCCCTGGATTTGCCCCTCAGCAGCCGTACGAGCTTTCGGAGGGCGTAGACCACCAGAGCTGCAGCGGTTACAACCGTGAGCACAACATCCACCAGGAAGTACTGGAAGGGGGACACCTCATAAACGGCTGATCGCAGGTGGTTGGCACCGTTGTGTCGAAGGATGTAGCTGATCCAGTAGACGGCTCTGGTCACAGGGTGGCCTGGCTGGTCTTTGTGAATGTTGGAAAGAAGACGTGCCTGTTTGCGATACCTGTTTGGAGACAAAAAGTTAACGTAAACTCTGAGAAGTTTTGTTTTTGTTTTTTTGTTATTTTACAGGGTCCCTCTGGCTTTTGGTTCCTAGCCTGGTCATTGGCAGCCATGAGCCTAGTCATTGGCCATGGGCCTAGTCATTGGCAATGGGCCTAATCATTGCCCATGGGCGCGAGCACTACACAGCGCAAATCTTGCTTGAGACAACAATACAATATAAAATGCATACAATTAGCATAGCAGCAAAGCTATTTTGGTTGCATTCAAACAAAAAAGGCATTCCTTTTGGATCGCAAGGACCACACATGAGCAGGACGGAAAAAGGTCCTGTTAAAAGTAAGTAGTATCAGTTGTGGGTCTTAATGGAAAGCTAAATCCCCATATAATCAAAATTTCAACAAGGCAATTGGCTTAGACACAAAGTAATTAAAGTGGGAATATTTTGTATATAAACATGGTAACGTTTGTTAGCTCAGAATTGCGATACTGGCCAAAAAACTAGTACGAAAATTTTTTTTTACATAAAAATGGCACTCCCTGTGCCTGAGGGCAGAGTAAATACGCTGCTGTTGTAAAAACCCTTCCTTATGTTAGAATGTGGGCATGGCCGAGAACACAATCCATGGCTGAGAGCAATTTGGTGTTTGAACAGTCTCTTTTCGTTCAAACACCAAATTTTGCTGGTGGACCAAACAAGAGTTTGATTACGACCTCTTGTTTCTCGAACATGCATGAATAAAAAAAAAAAAAACTACTTCAGGTCTTCAGGTCTGTTTTTGATGTGTGAAAAATTTAGTATCTTAATCAAGCCTCTTAAAAAACTCTAAAAGTTCAGATGTACATGGCCAACTCTAAAAAATTTACTAAAACTATGCACCAAATATCTGACATAACATTGTGAAGAACTTTGGTCCAACCTGGAGTCTTTGATGATGCTGGTGAGAGCGACGTAGAGGTCTTCTTCCGTCATATATTTCCAGTGCAGCATGATGCCCATGCCTTTAGCTGCCACGCGGGTCATTGTGTCGTAATGGTCTCCAAAGAGAGGTACACCCACCACCGGAACCCCGTGGTACATGGCCTCATAGATGCTGTTCAAACCCCCGTGACTCAAAAAGGCCCGGGTGTTAGCGTGGCCTAAAATAGGAGCAAACGAGAGAGAATTTTGTCTAGTTATTTATTTATTCATTACTTATGACGGAGTGAGTTGATTTTTAATGATTATTTTGACAAATAATAAAAACATTTTTTCCCACAGTCATGAACAAATGAATGAATCAGTCAGAATTCGTAAAAAAATCAACCTTTTTTAGACCATTTAAATTGTTATTGGCATCAGTTTCAAAGAACCATAAATGATCAGACCCGAGCTATAATGACTGAAAATTATGTCAGAAAACATTTTTGTGCGAAGTAGACCATCATGCTGAAGACCGAGCTGAGGAAAAAAGCAAATTTCTCAGTCTTCCAGTCAATCTACATTCCGACTCCAACTTGTATTTACCAGTTGGGTTTGGTGACTGGAAGAACTAAAGCATGGACGTAAGAGGCCAAAATGGACTTCCTCTCCAGGGTGGCTGGGCTCTCATTCAGAGATAGAAGAGCTCTGTCTTCCAGGAAGAGCTCGGACCAGAGCCGTTGCTCATTCGATATCGAAGAGCCAGGTTGGGGGGAATTCGGCAACTGGTTAGTATGCAGGATCCCTCACTTGCATAGACCCAAAAGTGAACCCAGGATCTGCTGGAGGGAGAATGTCTCCCAGCTGGACCCAGGGTCCTCCTTAAAGAGTGGCTGGGGAGACCGTTTGCAGATCTTGATGAGGCCGCAGATGTCGATAGAACAGTGGTACAATTTTAAATAAAATTTTATAGGAAGTTTGCTCAAGTTTGAAGCACATTTTGGATTCTGAGAAACTGGTAGGTAAGACTCAGATTCTCTCAATTCAGAGCTTGTTTTTTCATATGAAGTACTTTCTTTCTTTCTTGAGAAAGAGTGACTGTAAAGTTTAGGTAAACATTGTTTTAGTTGAGTTTCTCGCCAAGTGAACGTCTCTTCATTAAAGCAAATTTCTGGGAAGACGGCATTTCTTAGAATTTGAAACCGAGACAAACAGTACTTCCTGAACAGGTTTGTTTTTTTAAAAAAAATCTTACTTCCTCGTCTCTATCAAGAGGGTGTTAATCTTCACAAGCACTGACATCTCTTATAGGGTTGACAGTAGAGAGAGGGCTGCCAGTAACCAGAAGGTGGAGGACGTTTGGTGCACTGAGAATCTGTACACTGGTTTCGGTTCCTCGATCATCATGATTCCTGTATTGCCCTATCCACATAATTTCACTTTCATTACTTCCCTCCAATTAGATGAGGATATTTCCAGATTATTGGCTCCTAGTGGACGTCCCAATGACTTTGCATCCTTATCAGATCCCATCCGAGCTCTGGCACCAACCTGTGGGATCTCAACCAAATCTCTTCTGAATCCTTTCAGCTCCAAAAAATCTAAATGACGGATTGAAGCCATTCGATTTAATGGAAATATAGTCTGGAACTTCTGGCCATAAGTATTTGCTGTCTGTAATTAAAGGTGGAGGATATTTCCCACACCTGATTTTCTATTAGATTTCTTCCCCTTTGAGTGCTGCATTGCAAACACCAGGGTTTAACACCTCAATTCCCCCTCGCGCCTACCTACCGGTGTCCCAATCCAGTGGCCATGTGTCCAACCTGGCAACCCAAAAGCTGGAGCCCCAAATGGGCCCACAAAGCAGTGCCGCAGTGAATAACATCATACTGGCCTCGCTGTATTTTACTAAGTCCTAGTGTGCGCCTCCAGTTCCTCAAGCAAGGAACCGGACATTTCCATGGAAACCACAAAAACACAGGGCCCAAATAACCTCCTCTAGATTGTCTCCTTCTCCGTTGCTGCTTCGGGACTGAACCAGCTCCAGATGTGGCTCAGAGAGCCAGCAGCTGGTTGCGCATGTCAACATGCATGTCAACAACAAATTAACCCATAACCAATCAAACAAGCCAACGAGGAGCTAGCCGGACAAGAAACAAAAACAGCTGTCGGAAACAAAACAATAAAGCCCAAAATTATATCCAAAGTGAGCGCAAAATGAACTCTCCAAAAAGAGACAAACCATAGCCAGAAGAAGGGACAGAAACTCAGCCAAAGTAGACAATAAAGGCTAAAATAACAAGGAAGAATGCAGCAGGGCGCTGCCCTGGGCTGCAGCCTTAGGTTCAGCGTTAGTCGGTGGTGATCCCATCTTGGGTTTGGAAGATATCGGTTTAACAAAAGTGAACGTGAAGAAATTATTAACCAAAATTGTTTCATATGGTGCCACTTTTGTGTTTTGTATATTTTATCTAACCTTTACACCATATCTTAAACCAGCTTAAAATTAAACAAAAATTAGAAGTGTGTGAAGAGATGAAGTGTTGGAAAAAAAAAAAATCCATCCGTCTATTCAGTTCATTCACCTCAGTGTGTTGAATGGTTAAGTCATCCTGTCTGCAGATTAGAGAACCACACCACGTCATGTAACACGATGTACTTACCCAACAAGTCATTCTGGGGCATCCAATCAACCAGTTTTGTGTTGTTGCCAAGATTACTTGGTGGAACACCAGAAAATCTACGTACAGACAGAAAAGAAGACAATCAAATAAAACAAAGAGAGTTCAAGAAATTAATTGTAAAGATATCAATAATGTAATCAAAAAAGCCTAATCTGGTCGGTTACATACACGCTTTACAGGTCACCAGTCTGTTCTGGGACCGATTTTACACATATATGTATGCAAATCAATTTTCATAAGGTTTAATTTTTCTTTTAGCTTGCTTATTAGTTCTCATATCAGTTTTCTAAGTGTAATTGATTAATTCAACAGAACTTTATGGGTGACTCACTAGTATGTATTACTGACCCACTTCGACATTAGGTCCATTTTTGGATCATATGCATAAAATGAAAGCACGAAAAACCATTAAAACAAGTGCTTTTAAGACAACCGGTGATGGATGATCGATCATAAGCAAACTCTACTCACGGTTTGTTCGTTTTTTTTTAGTTAGACACAACTGATTTATTCCAGCTAAGCAGCAAAGTGTTCTACACACAGTTTCAGAGAAACCTAAAAGGTATCCATTACTTTTAACATGAAGGACACTCGATAAATCAATAATCAGACACTTTGAACACGTGCAGGTTGCTGCTACATCACTAAAGGCTGAAACAGAAGCTTCTGCTCCTAAGTCAGTGGTCCGTAGTGTTGTTGGACACTCCTACCAGTTTAATGTACGAATACATGCCTTTTTTTTTGGAAAAAGCTTTTTTTTTTCCCATCATGATGCTTGTGTGTTCATGTGTACGTGTGTGAATGAGAGGGATCCAAATGGAAAAGTGAGGCTACAGAGATAAGAGATAAAGAAGGTGGAAAATTTTAAGTACTTAGGATCAACAGTCCAGAGCAATAAAGAGTGTGGAAAAGAGGGGAAGAAGCATGTGCAGGCAGGCTGTAACAGACACAGAAAAGTATCAGGTGTGATGTGTGATAGAAGAGTTTCAGATAAAATGAAAGGGAAAGTGTACAAAACCGTGGTAAGACTGGCTTTTTTGCTTTAGAAAGGGTGTATCATATAAAACTACTTTTAAAAAGGTTACTACCCTGTTTGAACATTATTCACACATAAAACGTAACTATTTTCTATTTCCTTCATGCATGTTTGAGGGATTTGTGAGCTCTCGATAGGATTTGCGATATCCTCTGTTGATCTACGTACATGTATACTATGAAAAAAATAAAAAATTACCTCACCAAAGCACAATACCCTCTCTTTAATCTATCTATTGAGAGTTTCTAACACACGCCGATGTATGTGTGAGCTTCGGAGGCTCTGTCTATGCTTCTTAACCCGGGGGTGCCCAACCACTCGATGGCGGTCTATTGATAGCCCGCGGACTGATTAGCTATTATCACTTAGCAGATAGGAAGTTGTTGCTGTGACACACAAATTTCCCCTGTGTGGGATCAATAAAGTATATTCTGATTCTGATTCCAAGTCGTCCGCCAGGTGTGTAGAAAAAAAATATGAAATGAAGTCAGTAAGGACAACTCAGCGACTTTGACGCTCTATTAGCAAGTATTCAGACCCTTTAGCTGCTAGAGTCGCTACAATTTGGCGACTTTTTTTTTTTCCCAAAAAAGCATCCATCTAGTGGCTTTTTCTAGCGTTAATGGAGAATTTTGGAGTCTGTGACGTAAAATCACATTGTTAAACCTGAAATAAATGAGCAGCGCCTTTTGCTGTTGTGGCCCCCCATCTGCCAAAACACTGAGTGCGGACAAAAAAAATCTGTGTGAGTAAGAGAGAAGAATTTGTTTGCAATGATAACGCCGGACTCGTAGATCCCAGGAGGTTTGATATTTAAAACGTAGATCTTTTGACAAAAGTTTGGACATCACTGGCTTAACCAATCAAAGGACATATGAGTTTCTGGGGCTCCGCCTCTGTTTTTTGGAGCCAGAAGGCAGGAGAGAGCTCCATCTGAGCAAAATAACTTTAAATTGAACTGATCTCTTTATGTTGTACAGTTGGATTAAAAATAAGTCTAATAGGTTCTTTAGATCAATGTTACCAACCAATGAGTCTAGCATTCCGTCTTACTCTGAAGATCAACCCTCTCCAAGTGATTATTCATAAACACAGGTCTCCTGCATCTGTACACTTTTTAAAAGTGGATCCAAAGTCTAAAACTTGATTTTGATGAATGTATGAGAGTGTCTATTTTCGTCTTTACAACCACAAACTGTTAATTTCAATCTATTTCCTTTGCAGTCAGTCAGTCATCTTCTTATCCGTCTATCCCTTTCGGGGTTGCGGTGGGTGCCGGAGCCCATCCCGGCTAATTTGAGGCGAAGGGCAGGGTACACCCTGAACAGGTCGCCAGTCCGTCGTGGGGCCACACACATACAACCATCCACACACACACTCATTCCTAGGGGCAATTTGGCACCGGCCAATCAACCTAGCATGCATGTCTTTGGAGGGTGGGAGGAAACCGGAGTACCCGGAGGAAACCAACACTCAAAGCATCCCTTCACTGTTCCACCATCAAAGCCAACATTCATGAGATTTTTATCAATGACACAATTCTTTCAACTTCCTATTTTTGACCTATCACTTCCTTCCAAATTGGAAGGAATTGAAACGTTGGGATACTCCCACGGTCATCATCTTTTGACTGGGTTAGACACTCATGACATGTACAAGACGCCTTTTTTGTCCCCCTCCATTTTTACAAAAGAGACAGTTTGGTTTTAAATTAAGCTCACAGATTGCCGTTACTCAGATTGTTGCACTTCATTTTACTCTTTCATGTACAAGAACTCCGCGCAATTATGGTAAATGAGAGCCTTACTGTGGTACTGGCTTGGTCATCGGAACGGTTTGTTGTGATCGTCATAAAAACTTTCATTTATTATTATCAGCTTCTTGCGATTGCCTCATGCAATTATAAATTTGTTTTTCTCCATAGCTTCTTCCTAAGTCAGGGGTGTCCAAAAGTTGGTCCTCGAGGGCTGTGTCCTGAAGTTTTTCATTGTCTTCCTGGTTCAATACAGCTGATGCACAGAAAATGAAATCAACAGCCAACAGAATTTGGCACAATGACTCAATTCACTGGATCAGGTGTGTAGATGCAAGAACATGGAAAACCTTCAGGACACCTGCCCTCGAGGACCAGATTTGGACACCCCTGTCCTAAGTGATGTTACTCTTTTATACTTCTTCAGGTACAATCACAAACAAAATCTTCTGATTTTTATTTGAGTTTTAAAAATGTGTTTACTTTTATGTTTGATGTAAAAAATAATTGGGTTTTGATAAAATATACTGAAGCAGAGTTTAATTAACGATGACCCAAAATATTACCTTGTTCATATCAGTAAAAGTTTTTTTTTTTTTTTATTCCTCACAGTACTTTTAATTTTATTTTTATAACTCTATTTGTTTCCAACTCCATTGTGTTTCCAATAAAAAATTCAAATTAAGTATTTTTTGCCATTTAAAGAAGTCCAACTTAACCACTTGCGATTTGGGGAAATTATTGGGGTATCACAGAACTTGGTTCATTAAATAAAAAGTTGCAGATGAACATACAATTGGTTAAATATGCTTACAAAATTTGAGGAAAACTTTACCAATGGGATTAACGTGTCTAAATTTTATTTTACACCGCCACCCAAAAGTTGAAGAGGCATCTAGTTAACGACTTGTCCGTGCGTCTGACTGTACTTCCATAGCACCTTTGTGAAGACAATCTCCCGAACAAATGACGGGAATTTTAATTAAACTGTCCACAGTTACTAAGTACCAGCTATGGATAAACTTAAAGAATTATTTATAACTAGGTCTTTCTATAACTATCTTTCTACACGAGCAGCAAGGGAACTCTTTTACACTCTACTATAACAAGAGTAAGTAAATGCCAAAGCATCTAACAATGCTGCCGGCTAGCCTACAAATTGGTGACCTTGCGCTTTGGTCGCAAGACCCTGAAGGCCTAATTAGTTAATCTATAGCCAGTACTATATAACTACAGGCAATTTTATTACAATTCCTTTTATAATTTAGAAAATATTGGGTTACAAAAGTACGGACGGCTTGAGTGTTTGAAAATCTACATTAACTCCACTGACTGACCTGTTTTTGGAAATTTATACAATAAGATAAAATGATACATTTTGACAACATAAGACCAAAAGGTTTAACAAACTTTCACATGTAACTGCGTCATTCTACCGCAAATATTTTTTATTCAAAATGGTTTTTGATGCAGAGCAGGCAAAGCCATTCGCTCAACATTTTGGCCTCGACTTGGTATTGTTATTCTTTCTGTTACTGTTAACATGCATCAACAATTTCTTTTTAAACATTTAACTCGACTTGCTACTATAAAATCCAGCTTCCTAGATGCAGTGTCTCCAAACACAGTTTATGGATCATAATCCTTGTAATAAAGTAAAATAAAGTTGTATTTATTGTCACTCACACACCTCGAACTTTATTCAGTCTTGTTAAATGTAATATGCTGAGTCCAACAAAACATCAGGCCTTATTTCGATAAATTTAAGATTAGATAAAGAAAAGTTTCAGTGGAACGTGTTAATCTGGTCACTGACAACTGATAACTATACTCAACCACATTTAAATTCCAATGACGTCTTTTTCTTAAAAGATATATCGTGATATTTCTAATAGAAGCACACTTTCTAATAGAAGCACACCCCTATTTTTTTTCTGAAACTTGAATACAGCAAAGCTTAGACTGACAAAATTAAGTCTTCCATATGGATTTTAAGCTCAAGTCTGACATGTCTTTGTCCTTTTAAATAGTGGTAACTAGGGCTTTAAATAGTGCTACCGGGCATGTGGAGCCTGTGCTGCACCGGTAACGCTCTGAGCCAAATTTTTTTGCCCTGCAGATTTTTTTTTTTTTTGAAAATAGCTTATTTATAGACATATGCCCAATCAGTGTTGCTGCGCATGTGCGAATATTGAGACTGGGATTGATTAAAAAATTTGGCTTTGACTCCATATTTTACTTTGACTTACTATTTTACTTCTGTTGAGTATAAACTTAAAACCTAAACTATGTAACCAAGACAACTACATAGCAGCCAGTGAGGAAACACAATGAAATCTTCTCTGTATGAGCCTAATTACACACAACAATGTGGGCTTCGGGTAAATGAATCACAGCCTCCTAAATACACAAAGATAAGAGTTAAGGATTAACAGATTGGATGATGGATTTTAGAGGCATTGTGAAACCAGCTCTCAGATTTGTTCAAACCAGCTTCTTTTCTTAACGTTTCTATTTTTATCTTGTTTTACATTAAATTAAAGAAGAAACGCTTTGTGGGTTTGAACTAAGAAATTACCCAAACGTGATAAAATTTATTTGTTCAAAACTTCTTTAAGAAAAGTGACAAAAGATGAGAAAATTCGTATTGTTTGATTAAGCATTTTTCTTTAGTAGGTTAATAATTCTTATGTTATATATGGATTAACATAGTCCCTTTTGATTGCTCAGAAATTCAATATTTGTCCAAAAAAAATGTAAATACGTTTAGTTTCTCCTCAGTTTTTGTCCATGAATTCCCCCTTTCTCTCTTTCCCAACTTGGTCCCGCCCATGGGTGTTTTCACGACACGGCTTAAATGTTGTTTGAGGCTGCAAATGTAATGTTGCAATTTAATGTTGCTTTCTTATTTTGGTATATTTAAAAAAATAGCACTTCTGGGCTGAGGGAAGGGGCTAAGCATGAACAGAGCACATGCACCAAAACACTTTATGTGTACACTGAAATGTGTGTGTTAAAGAAAAAAAAAATCTGTGGCTAAGAACATCATGGCATTCAAATAACATCACTGGGCAGGAGAGCTTGCACTTTGCTCAAACATACATGATTAAAAAAATAGGAAACCATCTCAAGCATGTTTTCAATGTGGGAATAACTTTCAAACTATTTCTATTCCCCTTCTGAAATTAAAGTCGCACATGCTTCCTTAGAAAGTTTTCTTCACGTTGAAGTAAGTCTCTAAGTTCGAGACGACCTCAGATAATCCTCTGAAAGCATGTGGGTGGGGCTGGACTCTGACCCTGATGCTCCGTCTCAGCAGGACAATGTGGAGCATTTATTTGACAATGGTCCAGTGTGGCAGAATCACTAATTATGTGGATTTGTGCACTTTGAGATGCCCACAAGTGTTGAGCTGTATATTTGCTATGGTATGAATGTGTGCTTTACCTCCAGATGACACGCTGAGGCAGCCGGGCCAGTGCTCCTGCCAGTTTGTGAGCAATGTCATGGGAAAGGTACTTGACTCCAGCTCCGAATGACACAATCACAAAGCCATGCTCTGCTGTGTCATTGACCCAAGCCTCAAAATCCTAAAAAGAAAATCCCAAAAAACTAATTAGGGTTATGAAAATAATTTCAGGCGTAGCTTACTTCTCTAAAACACAAGGTTTGTCACTAAGCCATAGTTTAAACACGTGCCATAAGCAAAATTACTTGGCGCTCGAAGTCTAAATAAACATGTTGGAGTATTATGGGTCTCACTTAAAAAGGTTTTTTTTACTTGCACATGTACATAAAAAAGTACAAGAAAGCCCATAAAAAAGTGTCCAAAATGTTCAAATTGTGCATTTGCAAAAGTGGCCGTCACACAGTTTCATCATGCAAGCTACTAATAAAATAATGTCAAGTCAAAAAGGTCCACAGACAATTCACAAAAGAAAAAGTGAAATGTTTGCATACAAACATTGTTTGGCCCAAATGCATTATGTCATTAATGGCATTTCAATAGTAACAAATTGTGGTTGAATTGAAATTTTATCATTTAAAACAATTATCTTATGTAGGAACGTGGTTTTGAAAATAAGGTTATTTTTGCACCTCCCAAAGTTGTAACTAATGAGACTTTTTGTCATTTATATGTTTGGTTCCGAATGAAAAACCTATGCATACCCACAATGCAAGACTTTTTTTCACGTTAATGTTGCGAAGAATGAGAAAACTAAAGACAAGGACCTTGAACGCAGTTTTTCTGATGAGCAAAATAACCGTTGTTTTTTTTCTCATGCCTCAAAAACACGTATAAAATATGAGTTGCGAGCTTTCACTGAATGTTTTCAGAGCAAATTAGTGGCAAGGAAACAGAGGGTTGTATCGTTTGATTGCTATGGTTACAAATGCGGCTGTATTGGCATCTTACTTCCTAAAGGCAACGTGACGTTTAGATTCTTTTGAATGCATCACAATATTAAATAAGCAGGTCAAAATCTTTTTATAAACCTACTCAAATATATTTTCTCCAGCTGACCTGAAAGTAGGACAGTTTTAATTTGAACATTTTAATACTTCATTGGTAATTGTAGGGAATAGACTGTTACCAATGAACCGAGAGAAGCCGTTTCGCATCCCATTGGGCCCCTGCCTAAGTGTCATTGGGGGACACACCTAACTCACAGTTACTCCCAATAAGGGCACCATCATATGTGCCTGCACCAGGGCAAAGCAGCAAAAGTAATTTCCCCATGAGGGATAAATATAGTACGTAGATATATTAGTTTATCTTCAAATCATGTACTAATCAGTACTGTGACTGTGGAATTTGATTTTTTATAAGAGTGGACTGGGGTTGGTGTGATTCAATGAATAGTGTGTGTGTATCTGAGAAAAGACATGAATGAATAAGCAAATGCAAATTAAAATCACAGCAAGTAAAAAAAAAAAAGCTTTCTGAACCATCTGTGGCTTTACTTTTGTGGTTTTGGAATATGCAAAATGTTAGCTGCCGCTTCAAACCAATATTAAAACTCAATGTATCACATAAAATTTTATTGTTATCCTAGATTTTTTTTGTCATGAGAATTGTTCACGTGAAAAAAATAGCAGCTTTAACAACAAAAAAATCAAGAGACTTTCTAGATACTTTTAAAACTTGTTTAAACTCTAACACTGGGATTTATTTTCTTTGAATCGAAGATTGAATCATTTACTAAAATACAGTGAATACACAAACGCTGACTTGTTGTTTCCTCTTCCAGGTTGGATTACACACTTAGGGAAGGTTAGACGGGAAATAGTAACCATCTCATTGGAAAATAAAGACCTCAAGATCACAGTTAGCAGTGATCTTAGTCTACAGCAGACTGCTAACCTTCTGGTGCACAGTGGTTTGATACCATTCTGAGCAAAGAAAAAATAATTTCCCATAAAATATGGCATCTAGATTGTGGCATGTGTGACTTCATTCATTATTAAAAAGTTTGTGTTGTCAGGCAGACGGAGATACATCATTTGAACCTTGGCTTTGACTTATTCTTGTTGATACAAATTTTTAGAAGTCATTCTAAGAAATGAGGTGAAAGTAACAAAAAATAAACCTTGATTTTTTTTGTTTGTCTTCTTTAAAAGCCAACAGCCCATATAATAAATTAAAATAAAAATTACAACAAGGTAGCGTCCAAGAACTTTTACCGTAAATGATAGAAGAAGTTATTTGAAAAAGAATACTGTGCTTTCTTGTGGTACAATAATAGGCCTACATATCTAGTTTTTTTTTTTTTATAAACATGGTATCTTTGTCGGGTTAAAACTGTTCCTCGAGTAAATCTAATACTTTGTTTAACAAAATTCTAAGATTGTTTTTTCTGCGTCAAAGAGTAATTTTATTTTCATTCAACTTTATCAACGTGATATAATAGCAGAACCTTTTTAGTGCCGAGAGTATGTTTCCACAAAACCACACGCGGCTGTAGTTAGCATTAGCATGGTAAGTTACCAGCAAGAAGTTGAGAAAAAAGTGTCGGAAAAATGTTTAATCGGCCAAAACCAAAACTCGAGAACGAAGGAAATAACAGAATGTGTCTAAAATATTGGCTATTTTATAAATGAAAAAGGCAACCAAAAAAAGCAGTGCAATGCGAACATGTCGCATTTAGCTTAGCATGCTAAAACATTCGAACAGAAAGTTTTAGCATGCTCTTACACGCGTGAAGAGCAGTTTTTTTTTTTTTTTGTATAAAAATTACTTTTAATTTAGCAGATTAAGTTATTTTCACCGAAAACAAAATGATTCAATATTATCTTCTCCGACTTAATTTAAATACAAGTTTTCATCTCTAGGTAGACTAAAAAAAGGGTACTTTAAAAATGTCCCTGTCATAAATGCTCTCTACTTGATAAAAATACATTTGCTCCAACAGGGACGTTGACTTTATTCAATTTTAACAAGTGTGGATTTTAGCTTTGTGTTTTTCTCCTACAGAAGGAAAAAAAAAAAGGTTTTTCTCATGTTTTTCTCTTACAGAAGACTGGATAGTTGAGGCTCATATTTTTTTCTTTATGAATAGTTTATAATTTTATTTGTGTTTTTATAGAGTTGATTCTGAGTTTTATTTATTCAATTTGTGGGTGGAAATCTGAATTCAGTGCAAACCACTGCTAAGTTTAATTGTTTTGTCATTTAAACGTTTACTTTTTAAGTGTTTATTTCAACATGTTTTTTGCATTACTCATTCAATGTGATTGGAAGTGTCTAATCAAAAATAAAATGTCTTGTTATCAAGTAATGGTTAAAAATGTGCAGTGTGCCTTATCTGATGAATCGAGTAATCAAACTCGATTTATCTAACTGTGAATCAAGTTAGATGAATAGATAGATCAAATAGATAGATTTGATTAACCTATTTCATAGATAATAAATCTATATAGGTTGTTTTTTCTTTTCTTTTTTTTAAACTTTTTTTAATTCACTTCCAGGATGATGATTCTTCACAAAAATAGTCGTTATATTCTCTTTGTATAAAGAATCAACTGATTGATTACTGAAATGATTGATAGCAGCAGTCCTAATCGTTTGTTAGCGCAGAAATGTGATATTGAGCGCTGAAGATGGAAAAAAAGTCTTCTTAGGTCGTTGTGAAGAACAAAATTCATGGCCAGAAATAACGAAGCACTCGAATATTATTCAAATACTGAAGGGGAGGGCTTGCAAACTACTCAAACATGAAATTCTGTCGAGCTTGTTTGAGTAAACTTCCACACCTTACTTGGAAAGTTGCTAGTACTTTCCTAGCAAAAACAAATACGTAGATGGATCATGATCAAATACCAGCACCCAAATGTTTCTTATTGAGCAGATGTAAAGAGGAAAACCTCCCAAAGTGACATTTTAAATCTTTGATATATATTCATATAAAATAATGATTTCTAATCCATATGTATAAGAGGATGAGATTTTACTAAGTCAGGTAAAACTTGACGATTAGAGAAGCTACACAGCAGTGAGAGAAGTACAGGAAAGGCTGATGGTTCAGCTGCAGCAGCTATGGCTTGGAGCTGGCACAGGCCGATCTGATGTGCACACAGGGCCGTTGTGTCACTCCAGCACGACACTACCGTCCCTACAACGCACCCTCAGTGACCCCGTAAAAAGAGTCCCAGTGTCCCCAGATTTCTACCTAGAACAATGACCTCCTTCTCAGTCCACTTCCATTCTAACTACCTCCACACAATGCTGTACAATGCTCCCTATTGGCTGGAGTGGCATTCCTAAATCCTCCAGCAGCAGATACCGATGGCCCGCGCTCTCTGCGTCCAAACGCATCACCACTCGCCTCTGCTCCTCCCGGATAAACCCATTCAGCCTAAAACCCACCCTCAGCTCAGCCAAGCCTAGAAAGACTGGCTTTGTAGCCGGATGTAGGAGATGGACAGAATGATAAAAGACAAAGGGAAGTAGTACGAGTGTACCAAATGTACAAGAACAGTGTTCAAACTATTTGAATTGTAATGTTATTTTAAACAATTTTGACAACTTTTATTTTAATATTAAGTCTTGTTTTGAATACCAGTTTTATATGTATTCAAACCTTGCATTAAAATAGTTTAAACAGAATGAAAAACACGGTATATTTTCAACCTTGAATAACAATAAAATAACAAGATTTTAAATTTGTTGAGACACGCCTCAGCCCCCCGTCATGGCAGCCGACATGGCTCCTCTCCAGGCCGGCAACCACCGCTACCCTGGCACACAGTAATCACACACCCACCCTCCCTGCCACCACTGGGACACTGGCACTAGACTCTAGTGCCATACTGGTACTAGACTGCAGGTGCCCTTGGACCAGTCCACATCTATCCAAACTATTATCAAACCAAACTATTATCACCACTACTTACTAACTTATGTGACTAATCAGCTGGGACCACACAGTCACTGAGGTCGACAAATTACATTTGGAAGATGCAGACAAGAGCTCTAAGCTGATGTGGTCTGACAGGGGTTTTTTGTACTGGTTAATGCTAAGTGGGGTTTTGGATTTCCAGTTCAGGAGGATAGTTTTCTTTGTGATACATAAGGCAAGGAGGACTATGTGCGCCTTGTGGATTTCCACATGCACTTCATTTGGGTCGCTTAATAAGCAGAGTTTAGGGCATGCAGGGACTTTATGTTTAAACGGTTTTGACAAATTATCACAGAGATTCTTCCATACTGTCTTTAAGTGACCTAATGACTTCCTAATCTTACAAGGAGTTTGCTTATCTGCATATTGAAATTGTAAGGCTATCTTAACTTGATTTAATTTCGTTTATCATGGATATGTCAATGCATAAGAATCCCGGTGGTGCCAGGAAGTGCTCATACTAAACATATTTGTTTAAACTTTGAACATGCCAACAAAGACAAAAATTCCAAGAAGAGTTGAAGGGTGTGACAATCCAAAACATTTGTACCTTAATCTTTTGTACCTTGATTCAAGTTAGAACTCTGATTGTTTTATGACATTCTGGTGTGTCGGTACTGACCTGTGGTAGTGGGCTGGGAGGCTTTGTGAGAATACCCCCAATGTAAACCACATGCGGGAGGGTGGGCCTGGGAAACTCCAAAGCCATGTCGGTGCAGAGCATCCACAACCTGCTCCCCTGCACCAGATCTGCCATGGCCACTCTTGGCATAACTCCATGTTTCTTCATGATGCGGTCGTACTTGGGTAAAGCGATGTAATGAACCCCGAAGCGCTGTACCAGGTACACTGCTGTGTTTGTGATCCTCTGCATCAGAGACATGCGGTCTGTCAGCAATGAATTGAACTCTGGTACGTATGACAATGGCGCTGGGGCTCCTACTTCTGCAGGGTACCACAGACCTGTGCTGAACACAGCATATTGCACGCCCAGAATGTGAGCCATCACAAAACCACACATTTCGTTGGGATCCACCAGCAGCAGGTCAAACTTGGCTTCTTTCAGTCGATTCATTACTTCAGCGCTGCCTACAACGGCATCACAGTTCTGGGAATAGTGGTCAAGAATATCAAACAGCTCCAGGAATGTCAAACGGCCTGAGAATATGTTGCTGACTTTGGACTGGAGAAAGCTGTCAGCTGTGCTGCTGTTAAAGATCCCTGGGTAGCGCTGTAAGTGGTAGTAAGGAGACGGAGGCACCTCGCGGCCTTCTGAAACTAGAAAGTGCGTCTCGTGGCCCTCTTCATGGAGAGCCGTTGCCAGCGTTTTGAAGATGTAGAGGTGGGATTCAAACATAATAGGGGGTACCACGATGACTTTAGCTCCCTGTGTCACGCTTGGACTCCAGATGAGTTGGCCAAGTAGCAGCAGCAGCGATAATGATGGTAGTAACATGGCTGGATTAACTGAAAAAAGAGCCAAAAAAAGATAATCATATGAGTACAGTGCAAAAACCAATAATGCGACACAGCTCAGATCTGTAGCATTGTCTAAAATTTGACTTAACAAAAAGCAGAGATTTTCTCTTTTTGCTCACCATACCTCAAAGCACAATCTGCAAGTCAAATGATCAGATAACCTCTAATTACTTATAAGTCCCATGCAAGGGGTGTCAAACTCAGGTACACAGTTGGCCAAAATTCAGGACAAAAAATGGGCAAACTTTACATTTTATTGATAGAGTTTTTCTCAGATATAAGAACCACTCTTTTCATACAAACTTGAACAAGTTTGCCTGATAACGCAATGTGAAACAAGCAAAGCATAATGTTATGCAATATAGTACTTGACATTGCAAAGTCATTGTCATTTTAAAATCAAAATAGATCCACTATATTTAGCTTCCAACTTACAGTATTTACATTCCAAAACTTTCTCTTTTTCATGCTATAAAACTCTCAACTCATCTGTCTGAATTTAAGCATTTTAAAGGATCAGAGCCATGTTGATTAGCAAGACAAGTTATGTCTCAGCTGGATTGCCCTACCTCCTGACCCTGCAACAACAAAGTTAATTGTTTAGCTGCAATTGGCCCAAGAAATCGGTTGGCTGATTGTAGAGACAAATGCTATGCGAGAAAGCCATGCAATACAGGAGAGACGAACTAAATAAATAGAAGTAAAATCACAGCTCTTTATTATCGAATTGCAGATATTGCTATTGCAATATCAATTTGATATTGCTATATCATCCAGCCCTAGTTCTCGAGTTGAAAAAGGAAGAGTAGGCTCTATGGATTCAGATGAAAGATTAGGTGGAAAATTTGAAGTAACTTGGGGTCTTGTTCGCAAGTCTGCAAAGCGGAGATTGAATGACAAATTGATGCGGCTTACACACTAATTAGGACACTACTTTGAGTGAAGACAGAGCCAAGCCATAATGTGAAGCTAATAATTTACCGGTCAATGAACGTTCAGAGCCTCAATTGTGAGTCATCAGCTGCAGCGAAAGAACAAAAACATGAAGGTGGCAAACTAAACATCCTTTATAGGGTGATTTGGCTCATGTTCAAAGAGCTCTCCCACCCCAGAAGAGCTCAGAGTAGAGCCGTTGCTCTTCTGCATTAAGAGGAGCCAGATCAGGTGGCTAAGGTATTTAGTCAGGATGCCAACCCGATGTTTCATAAATCATCAGATTCAGTGGTGTCCCAAGGGTACACCCAGAAAACACATGGCGTACTATGTCTCACAGTTAGCACAGGAACACCTTGGGTTCCCCCTAAACGAGCTGGAAGATGCGGCCAGGGTGTTGGAATACTCGGCTGCCCCCACAACCCAGATATGACTGAAGCAAATAAAGCGTGTACACTGAATTCCCATGTTTGTGATTGATTCTGGTTTCTTTTGTCAGCCATTTTATTTTATACTAAGGCACGACATTAATATTCTTTAGTTTATTATTCAGTTTTTTTATATCTTACTCGAGCCATATTAACAGTGTTGTGACGTAGTTTTTCTTCCTAATAAACAGCATCAACAAAAACAGATATCATAAGAACAACTTGAGTAGATACATTAAACCAAACATTTTTGTTGCAATGTGCACTCTTTTAGCCCTTCTGAAGGTTTTGAAGAATATTCCAGAAATTATAATAGCTGCAGATATGTTGCTTTATGCCCTGCTTTGATTTATCTAATTTTATCTATGTTTCCTCAACAGGACACCATGCATGCCACAAGCTGAAACAGTCAGCCTGCTGGAGGCAGTAAAATTCGGTTATTTCTCTTCAGATTTTCTCAAATACCTCTCTTTTGTAGTGTCTGTGTTCTTCAATCCTACCATGAACAATGTGTGTTTCTGTTTTTGTAGATCTTTGTCTCCACTGTTCTGTGTGAATTTGATTACCATTGAAGATGTGTTCAATCATTCAGTTTGCTTCAGTACGTTTCAAATGAAGCTTTTTGGTTTGATCGTATGTTGTTCCAAAAATACTGATTAAACATTTGAGTTTGTTTTCATTAGTCAATTTCCATTAAAGTTTTATTGAGAAATAAAGTATTTCTGAGGCATGTAGTTTCTCACCACAACATTAAGCAATTGGTTTTAATATTTCCCCGTCATGATGCCCTTCTCATTTGGAACTCCCAATCCTGTTGTCTGCTCTAATTTTGCACACTTGGTCCCAATCCCCAGGTGTGTCTTGTCTTCCAGACTTTTTTTAAACCCTGATGTCCCTGACTTTCTGGTGGGATCATTCCCTTGCTGCATTCCCTAGCTGCACCCTGCTCCACTGGTTTGCGGTGTTGCTGTCATGCAGCCATAAATATTCCCACCGTGTCTGGTCCTTCACCCTGCTTCTGGTGCACCCTGCTATCCTGCCAAGTTCTCCCTTTGGTCAGTCATCCTGCCAAGTTCTACCTCTGGTCAGTCATCACGCCGAGTTCTACCTTCGGTCAGTCATCACGCCGAGTTCTACCTTCGGTCAAGCATCCCGCCGAGTTCTACCTCCAGTCAGTAATCCCGCCGAGTACTACCTCCCGTAAGTCATCCCGCCGAGCTCTACCTCCGGTAAGTCATCCCGACAAATTCTACCTCCGGTCAGTCATCCCGCTGAGCTCTACCTCCGGTCAGTCATCCAGCCGAACTCTACCTCCGGTCACTCATCCTGCCGAGCCCTACCTCTTATCACTCATCCTGCTGAGCCCTACCTCTGACTACTCATCCTGCCGAACTCTACCTCTTATCACTCATCCTGCCGAGCCCTACCTCTGATCACTCATCCTGCCGAGCCCTACCTCTGATCTCTCATCCTGCCAAGCTCAACTTCTGGTCCGTTATCCTGCTGAGCTCTAGCCCTAGTCAGTCATCCTGCCGAGCCCTACCTCTGATCAGTCATCAGTCAGAAGGGGTAGAGCTTTTCTGTGTTGAGCTCTACCCCTTTCCAGTCTTCCTGCATAGCTCTACCTCTAGTCACTCATCCTGCCAAGCTCTATGTCTGATTCTGCACTTCTGCAATAAACTAGTTAAAACTGGCTTTGCATCTGGGTCCTACTTACCACCCCCACCACCATCACGATATTTCCCACTATATGAGGGTCAAGACTACACACAAAATATATTGATGTTCTCTTTTTAAATAGCATTTCTTAAATGCTTAAAATACTTTCTTTTACTTTTCTACTTTGAGTAGTTTTGAGAATAGGTTACGTTTTACTTGAGTAAAAAAAAAAATCCCCTTTAGTTGATTTTTTTTTCACTTTTACAGAATTAGTCTATACTTCTACTTGAGTAGTATTTGCGAATGTTTTTTACACCTTTAATAAAGACCGATTTATTTAAAATTTTCACCTCCTTTTAGAAATCCATCTCTTTTCAGTGGTAATGCAGTAAGCAGACACTGATTGTAGACAAAAACTGATTTGTTAGAAATCAATTTAAATGCAGATGCACTTCAGAATGAGACTCAGCATGTTCATTTATGATAAATAGTCCAAGACGAAACAATACACCAGTATTTGTTCAGATTTATGTTTTAACCTCCATTTTCTTTTGACGTCTTTCCAATCCACCCTTTAATAGTGTGGGTTGTACCAACGTCACTAAGAACCTCCTGCTGCTCTTTTCACAAACACAAAGAGCCATTATCATGTCACCATGCTATAGTCTGCATCCTGTTTGTCCCCTCTTTTCCCTTCTCTCTCACTCAGATTAAGACCCAACACGGCAAACTTTTATACAAAAAAATCCAGCAGATTTTACTCTTTTAAATACAGCTAGATTTCGCAGATGACCCACAAGTTTTTCTGCCATAAAACAAGGGTACCAAACATAAGGTCTGAGGGCCAAACTTGGCCAGTTGATGTCTGTAAATATGGCCCACAAAACAAAAGCAAAAAAGGGTAATCAAAAAGTGATATAAAAAAGAAACTAATACAAAATACGAGCTGCACGGTGGCAGAGTGGTTGGCATGGTCGCCTCACAGCAAGAAAGCCAGGGTTTGAGACGGGTTTGGGGTTTGGGACTAGGTTTTTTTGGGGGAGGGGGCGAGGCTTTTTTGGAGGGAGACGGTGGCTCAGTGGTTAGAGCGTTCGCCCGCGGACCGGAAGTTAACCGGAAGTTCATGGGTTTGCATTGCACCGAGTTCATGTCTAGGGTACTTTGAGAAGACACCTAACCCCCCCCGTTTCTCCCACCATTGGCACTGTCATAGGTGGCAGCCTGCTGCGGAGTGATGCAGCACACATATTTCCCGGTCAGGTATAAATAAAGTATATTAAATGCTGGCCTTTCTGTGTTGAGTTTGCGTGTTCTCTCCGCTTATGTATGGGTTTTCTCCAGGTACTCCAGTTTCCTCCTGCCTTCCAAAAAAATGCATGCTAGCTTGACCGGCCGCTATGAAATTGCCCCCAGGAATCAGTGTTAGTGTGGATAGTTGCGTGAGTGTTGCCCTGCAACAGACTGACAACCTTTTCGGGATGTACTGTGCCTTTTGCTTTGATTCAGCCAGGATAGGCTCCAGTAGCTCCCAAGACCTTGGTATGAATTAGCAGTTCAGAAGATGAAGCAAAATCCTTTTCTAAAATGGTCATTTTTTGGGGCCAATTGTGTATTATTTTCACCTTTTTGATTTTAAAAAATGATCCTTAAAGAATTTTTATTTTAGAAAATTATTACTATGGTCACCAGCTGTGGCTGGTGACCGAAAGAATGAGATCACAGATACAAGCGGCCGAAATGAGCTTCCTCCGCAGGGTGGCTGGGCTCTCACTCAGAGATCGGGTGAGGAGCTCTGCCATCCGGGAGGAGCTTGGTGTCGAGCTGCTCCTCCTCCAGGTCGAGACGAGCCAGATGGGGTGGTTCGGGCATCTGGTCAGGATGCCCCCCGAGCGCCTCGCGGGTGAGGTGTTTTCGGCACATTCCACCGGGAGGAGACCAAGGGGCAGACCCTGGACCCGCTGAAGAGACTATGTCTCACAGCTGGCCGGGGAAAGACTTGGGATCCTTCCGGGTGAGCTGGAAGATGCAGCCGGGGTGAGAGAGGCCTGGGCTGCCCGTTTGAGGCTGTTGCCCCCGCGTTCCGACCCCGGAACAAGCGGAAGATGACAGAACGGAAAATTAAGACTTACTTATGTCTGAGTTATTCTAATTTTTTAGATCCAGACTAATAACTCAAAATGACCAAGACCACTGTAATGGATTAGTTAAGATTTTACTGGGAAATGTCGCAGTAGTCGAAAATGTCATACAAAAGATATTCACTGTTAAAAGAGAATAAAAAAAGTTCTTATGTTCCGTTGATTTATCCGTGCAATAGGATCTGTACATCGACACCACATCAAGCTTTTCTTTTGAGGAAGTTTTATTTTATTTTTTTGTGTTACA
This sequence comes from Neostethus bicornis, assembly GCA_902685375.1. Lineage (NCBI taxonomy): Eukaryota > Metazoa > Chordata > Actinopteri > Atheriniformes > Phallostethidae > Neostethus > Neostethus bicornis. The sequence continues at coordinate 7,611,873 of LR738542.1, read as the reverse complement.
ACCTATTTAAACTCCCTGCTATTGTAAAACATGTTTCTTTGTCTTTATTTGGGAACAGTAAGCCTCTAAGAGGAGACAATACTTCTCAATGAGCTGACCTAAATGGAGACGTAAGTAACTACCTCCTTTGGGCATCAGCGATTGTGTAAAAAAAAAAAAAAATCTTTTGATAGCATGTCTCTTTTTCTTGAAATAATATCAAATAGCGGTGCTCTTTTTGTTTCTGCTAACAATACACTGAGAGCATCTGAATGGCAGTGGTGGAACGTAACGAAGTAAATGTTCTTTGTTACTGTGCTTGAGTAAAAAAATTGTGTATCTGTACTTTACTTAAGTAAAATTTAAGACCTGTACTTTTACTTTTACTTCATTACATTTTTTGAGCAAATATCTGTACTTTTACTTCGCTACTTTTTAAAAGTGTGTTTTACATTTTTCGTTACATTTTTGTTCAGGAATTTGAACGATATACCGTTTTTTTTAGCGCATCTTGAAGCCACATCGCCAAAATCAAAAGGAGGATTTAAATTGAGCCATAATCGGGAGAAGAAGTCATGAATCGAGGACCAATCAGAATCAAGAGTAAACATTTTCCGCATTCATTCAGCGCCAAAAAACTAACAGCAAATATAGCACAAATTAAAAAGAGTCAGAAGATCGTTGTTCGTTGTGTTTAATTTTACTTAAAAATTTTACTTATTTTACTTAAGTAGATTTTTTTATTGGTAATTTTACTTTTACTTAAGTAGTTTTTTTGCCTAATTATCTGTACTTTTACTTAAGTACAAAAAGTGAGTACATCATCCACCACTGCTGAATGGTGATATAAGAAAAAAAAAAATCCACCGGTTATTTTATACTATGAAGTTTCTCTCAGAAAATAACCAGTGTAAAGCCGACTCAAGGTGGTTGCCATTTTGTTTTTCGCTGTCCAGAGGATATCGTTACAAATGCTCAAAGTCCAGACTGTTGATGGTTCCCATAGAAACAGGCCAATGTCTGCACAGCACTCTGATGCGTCATGACTTAGATTACTCCCAACGGAGTCTGGTTACCTCTGTGCACAGTGACAGCTGCATGTGAATTAGCACAATTAATAGATGATAAAATAATCGTTAAGGACAAGAGAACGATTACAAAAACAAAAATAAATCAGGCGAGGAAAATCATTAAAAAAAGGATTTTTTTTCCCTAAACCCTAGGAACCTAGGTTTTTCTGAAAAAAGAACCAAGTGTAAAAAGAAAAAAAAAACAGATATTTGTCGGATATCAACACGTACAAGGGTAATGTTTGTGTATATAAAACAGTTTTGAAATAAATCGGTAAAAATGGTCTGTTTTTATCTAAAATATTCATTCATTCTGTTTTATTTTGTGACACAGGTCCACAAGTTCAAACTGTTCCATCATTCATTCATTCATCTTCTGAACCGCTTACCCCTCACAGGGGTTGCCAGAGCCTATTCTAGCTGATTCAAGGGGAGAGGCAGGATACACCCCAAATAGGTCGTTAGTCTGTCGCAAGACCACACACACACAACCATCCACACTCATTCCTGGGAGAAATTCCATTGTGGCCAATCAAGCTAACATGCATGTTTTTGGAGGGTGGGAGGAAACTGGAGTACCTGGAGGCAACTCGTGCATACACTGAGAGAACATGCAAACTTCACACAGAAAGATCAGTGTTCCAAGCCTCATCCTCATTGTCCCTTAGAATGAGGAAACAGTCTGTTGTGTATGGCCCCACAATCAGGCGGGATAGACTCCGGCACGCCTCGCAAACCCGGAAGGGAATAAGTGGTTCAGAAGACAAAATTAAATAATTTAATATTTCAATATTGTCTGTATGCTTTTTTTTTTTTAAATGACTTTTCTATAGACTTCACTGTTTCCAAATAAGGGCTTTTCCTTCAGAACATTTAACCAATCGCAATCGAGGCTACCTTTGTTGCCAGGTACGCTAAAATTAATCAATAAATTGGTAACATTAATAATAAAACTCTGGTTTATTTAAGAAGTGCATTGTAGTTCCAAAAATGATTAAATAAAATGTAATAGTTTGACATTGTAGAAAGAGTTTATTAAAAATTTGGCCAGCTTATGTTCCCAATCCAAATCTTCCATTCTGACTTCAATGAGCCTGATGCAAACGTTTAATTTGCGTAATGACATTGTAAAGTAGATCAGAATACCTGGAAATGTTAACTTAGGGTTTTCTTGGAGGAATTTGTTGCTTTAGCGAGGTTAGAAAGACAATTGTTCTTTTTTATGATCATCTAAAACACGTGGTTGGTTAGATATTAGCCCATTGAATTTTTGCAACCAAACGGTTTTAGAAAATATTTTAAAGCGAACTAAACCAACACCTCGTTGTGATCAAATGCTAACCTGAATAAACGTAATTGATATTATTAATAGTGCTCTAATTTGTGTTTGGAATTATTTAATTCCATAGTTGCAACCTGTACACAAAAAAAAACATTTTAATTACATACTGCTTTTTAAGCCAAAGACGGCTCCAAGCTAGCCACCTACATCACAATGTATACTTCACGCCGTATCTTTTCAGTCTTGGATGCTGAAAAGTCTGACCTTCCAAACACTCTTTAAATTTTTGGGAATCGTTGTCAACACGGACCGTATGGCATGGTTGACCTGCTTTTTTCAGCTACCGAACTACAAACATGGCGGATGGATGCTTTGTTCATGTGACAGTAAAATCTCTGTTTTCTGATAGGCTAGGACATTTTCCAAATGCCTGCTTTTCCTGGTTAGTTGTCATAGTGAAATTAAATCGAGTGGAGGGTGGAACCAGCAGGTAAAGATTGACTGAAGATTATTTTTTTTGTCAAATTAAACATCTTTGCATAGAAATGCCCAAAATGGTAAAGAAGCGAAAAGACCTTACAACTCGATTTGGAGAAGAAATGAAGGCCTTTAAAAAGAGATATTTTACTTTACAGGTTGTCTGGACTTTATTATTTATAAGAACGGTAGATTAATCTTGGACGCTGAAAAAAAACTCAATAGAAAGTAAAGTACTTGTTGAAGAAAATCTTGTAATTGATGCTTTTCTTAAAACAAGTCCTACTATAACGTTTTCAAATTATAAATACGAAACACAAAAAGTATTTGCTTTGGTATGGATCGGGATGGGCAAACTATTTGATTGGCGAGCCACATTGAGTTCTAACATTTGAGAAAGTGGCCGGAACAGGAGCAGACGGATGACATGCTTTGGTAACCGCTAGATTAGACCGATACAGTGGTGCGCTAGATTTTAAACAAGCGTGCTAAATGTTGCATCAAGAGCGTTAAATTTCAACTCTAGTGGCGCTAGGTCTGAAATCTAGTGGGACAGCGCTTAAAAATGTGCATTTAGTGGCGCTAGGTTTGAAATTAAAGCGCTTGATGTAACATTTTGCTTGTTTTAACATCTAAAACGCTTGTTTACGTACGTGTATTGGGCCCGATGGCTTTCCATATCTGGGCACACTTTTTATTTTGATGGTGTGCGCATCACGGAGACGCACACATTTTAATGGGAGCAGTATTGTTGTTTTCTCAACAAAGCAAATATATCTAGAGTGTGCCATCTAGTGAAGAAACATGAGAATTGCAGAAAAAATAAAACATTAACAAGGTTTATTTATTTAAATTTTTCATGTTCAGTGGGCCGAATCAAAACGTTTCACGGGTCACATGTGCCCCACGGGTCATTGTTAGCCCATGCCTGGTATAGATCATTATTTAGACCTAAATTTAACCCTTTTTTTCCTGCTCAACCTGCAATTCAGCAACATCAACTTGCTGTGAAGTAGACAAGCAAAAAGCAGAGGGGGAAAAAAAACTGTCACAGCTCTTTTATACTCATCTATAATCATTTTCTGTTGAAACTCTTTAAATTTCTTATTCGGTTTAGTTTTAAAAGTCATAAAGATGGGATTTTGTCAGTTTACACACGTATAAATTGTTCTTCTCTTCCAGTGTGTACATGACATTTGTTTCGTTTCATCTTCTGACCTGGTTATCCCTAATGGCGTTCGGGGCGGGGTTGCTGAAGCCTATCCCGACTAATTACAGGCGAGAGGCAGGGTACATCCTGAACAGGCTGCCAGTCTGTTGTGGGGCCAGACACACAGAAAACTGTCCACACATACTGTAACTGTATAGACGAATCAAACTAGCATGGACGCTTTTGGAAAATGGGAGGAGACCAGAGCACCTGGTGGAAACCCACACATACACAAGGAGAACGTACAAACTCCACACAGAAATACCAATGTTTCAAGCCCCACGTGTGTACGTGACATTTCACATGTAACGTCACCCAAAACTGGGTTTAAACTCTTTTTTTAGTTGGGCAGAAAATCAAATACATGTCACTGAAGATCAAGATTAGCTTGTCTACGTTTGCATCATTTAAATTATTAAGACCAAAGCCTGCATGCAGATAAAATGGGCTTGGGTATCAAGCTAGCTTAGCATTCAGGACATGCTGACGTCCCACTGCTGGGTACGAATGAAGTAGGTTTATAACCTTTTGAAAGCTGTAAAGTGCTACAGTTCACCTTTTCCTATCACATTACCTGTTAAACATTAATCCATTTTAAAGCTCATAAACCAGAAAAACTACACTTTAGTCCGAGAGGGAGCACCACACCAAAAATAAAGGAATTCTTGTGGATTGAAATTTAGGTGCAAATTGAACAAAATGCATAAAAAAGACAAAATGAAAAATAAAAAACCACCTGACTTTCCAACATAACAGCACATGAGATGGTGTTTATAATAGAAACATGGTATTTCTACCCTTATCACGCGGAGAGCTTCATCAGCATTTCAAAGAAGAGCTTTATAAGGCATGAATAAAATGTACAGGTAAAAAAATGGAAGTTTACCAAATGAAAGTTGAGATAATTCCGTTCGGAGAAATAACTCATTCATGAAATTGCTGAGACTCTTGGTCGATGAAAGAAATTCCCTCCATCTGCCAAATATTGACTCAAGAGTCACCACACACACTCTCTTATACACTTAGATAAACCAAAAACACTAGAACTAGTTTGACTGGTTTTATCTTTCAATGGGTTAAAAACCAAATAAGAACCCCCCAGAAAAGCTTGCAGTGGGTTTCTGGTAACTGATTAACATAATCTACTCAGTAAATGGAACAAGAAGCAAAAAACAAAGGAGGTCAAAAAAAAAAAGTTTGAGTTAAAGCTGTTATTTATGAAGATATATAAAGTTTTACAATAGGAAATATGAGGCAGGATTTCCACAGACCTCTCAGTGAAGGTTGATCCCTCTCAGCAGTTTTTTAGGGTTGTCCATGTACAGACACACCTCATGACTCATCCAGACAATCAATGCCTGAGGCAAACATTTAAATGAATGTAAATTTACCTTAAAGTAAAACACACTCAGTTTCATCTACTATTAAATCCTAAATGAAACCTGGATGGTTAGTTTTATTTTTTTTTTAATTATGATCATTTGGAGTCAATGCCTTACCTAACAGGTGTACTGGTTTACAGCACAGTGGAACATCTCAAATAACAGGTGTTCACTGGCTATTTTTTTCTTTTCTTTGGAGATCCATGATCCAATTTCAAACTTGTGGAAAATATTTTAAATGTTTTTTACTTAACTTTAAAAATATATCAAATTAAAATAATAGCGTGATGTTTGTTTAGAAAGGAATACGTGTTGGAGGACGTGAACGCACCTTTAGATTTTAGAGGTTTTTAGAGATTTTCACCAAATAATCAAACAAAAAAATATTAAAGCTCCCAAAATGAGTCTGGTTGGTTTTATAGGGGTTATAAAAAACAAAAAAGTACCGATTATTATGAGTTAGAAGCGTGAGAGTGTGATCCACCTGTTGTGAAACGCCTGGATGGCCGCCTTACCTTGAGACGCAGGTGGAACCACAGGTGTCGCTTTTGTTGGAAATATCAAAGAACAAATAAAAAAAATGTACAATTTAATTCAGGAAGGGAAAAAATAAAGGAGTGTAAAGTTAAAATGAGTCCCCGAGAACTAAATACGGGCGGAGGAGTTAAAAAAAAAAACTCAGTGCCTTCAGCAGGGGCGGTTCTGGGAGGGGCCAGAGAGGTGTCGCAAGATGGAAAGAAAGGGAGTGGTACAGAGAGGGTGACAGTGATAGAAAGATGGTGAAAAAAGGTAGGAAACTGATAAAAAGATGGAAAAAGGAGGGAGTGGTACAGAAGGGGGACACTGATAGAAAGATGGAAAAAAAAGGAGTGGTACAGAAGAGGAACACTGATAGAAAGATGGGGGAAATGTAGAAACTAATGGAAAGATGGGGGGAAAGGTAGAAACTATTGGAAAGATGGGGGGAAATGTAAAGACTAATGGAAAGATGGGGGTGGTGCAGAAAAGGAACCCTGATAGAACGATAGAAAGAAAGGGAGTGGTACAGAAGGGGAACACTGACAGAAAAATGGAGGGGCGGGGGCAAATGAGGGGGTCGGGTAGAAACTATTGGAAAGATGGGGGGAAATGTAAAGACTAATGGAAAGATGGGGGTGGTACAGAAAAGGAACCCTGATAGGATGATAGAAGAAAGGGAGTGGTATAGAAAGGGACCACTGACAGAAAGATGGCAGGCGTGGGGGGTGCAAGGTAGAAACTGGTAGAAAGATGGGGGGGAAAGGTACAAACTGATAGAAAGATGGAAAGATGGGGAAGGGTACAGAAGGGGAACACTGACAGAAAAATGGGGGTGGGGGTAGAAACTCATAGGAAGATGGGGGAAAAGGTAGAAACTGATGGAAAGATGGAAAGATGGGGAGGGGTAGAGAGGGGAACACTGATGGAAAGATGGGGTGGAACAGAAAAGGAACCCTGAAAAGAACTATAGAAAGAAAGCAAGTGGTACAGAAGGAAAACACTGACAGAAAGATGGCAGGCGTGTGGGGTGCAAGGTTGAAACTGATAGAAAGATGGGGGGAAAAGTACAAACTTCTAGAAAGATGGACAGATGGGGAGGGGTACAGAAGGGGAACACTGACAGAAAGATGGTAAAAAAGGAAGTGGTGGTAAAAAGTCGGTGGAAAAAAGGGGTAAAAGGGTAGTACACCAATAGAACGGTTAGATGACTAAGGGGTAATTAGGGTGGGAAGTGTCCTTGTGAGGTGTTGTACCTGAGACAACATGCCTGTTCAAAATGACAGTAAAGGCCATGTGAAAGGATTTTCCTTTGTGTATCACACAAAGAGTTAGGGGCGTGTTAGTTGCATTCTTTTGTCCCACTAGTCACTCCTGGTTGTGTTACACTTTCAAAAAAAGTTTTACAAAAAGATCTAAACACAAAAGTATGAGTGAATTAGAAAAGAAAGTTTGTGAGACTAAAAGTCACTTTATTTTCACTTCTGGTTAGAGTTCTTTATTTATTTATTTTTATTTTTACTCACTCTATTCATCCCTCACCGGGGAAGTTTGTGTGCTGCACTACTACACCGCAGCAGGCTGCCACAACAGCGCCAATGGTGGGAGAAACGGGGGGTTAGGTGTCTTCTCTAAGGACCCTGGACGTATACTCAGTGAGATGCGAATCCGCGAACCTTCGGTTGACTTCCGGTTTACTTCCAATCCGCGGGCAAACGCTCTAACCACTGAACCACCGTCTCCCCAGAGACCCTTACCTTTACCCCAGAGACCCCCATTTAGCATTTATTGAATGAAAAGGACTTCACACTGGTGCAGTAGTTAGCATTGTGGCCTCACAGAAAGAAAATCGTGAGTGGAACAAGGCTTCAAACACTGTGTGGAGTTTGCATGTTCTCTCCTGTGTGGGTTTTCTCAAGGTACTCTGGTTTTCTCCCATTGTCCAAAAACACGCATGTTGGGTTGATTAGCTACTAAAAAATTGCCCCTAGGAATGAATGTGTAATGATGGTTGTCAGAGAGTAGCCCTGCAACCAACTGGCGACCTAATCAGGATGTACCCCACCTCTCACCTGTAATCAGCTGGGATAGGCTCTGGTGACCCAGTTAGATACAAGTGGTTCAGAAGATGTATGATTGAACAGACTCTCTGTTCAAAGGTCTATTTTAACTGTTTTTTTTTTTTTTTTAATAGATGCCAGTGTGCTCTTTCGGAAACATTCAGGTTGGGATGTTGTAGTAGATTAATTAAAAAAATAGCAATTTATTTTTCTCTGTTCATAAAAAAAATTTGTGTCCCCAAAAGTACATTAGAAATTACCAAAAAAAAAAAAAAAATTGTTAAGCCTTGTTTATGATTTATTGGCTCAAATTGATTTTATTGTTCAGAAAAAACTCAGTTCAAAAGTCCATTTGAATATTTTTTTGTTCTTTATTTGTCAAGATCACTAAAGTAAGATGACTCTCAAATACTTTAATGCACATATTCAGCTAAATTTGACTTCTGTCCTTTTACAAAAAAAAAAAAAAAACACAAGTCAAACATGCAAACACAAAAGTTTGAGTGCACAAAGAAATAAAAATGTGTGTTTTATGAGGCTGTAACTCAGAAATGTCTCTGGTTGGGTTCGTTAGATCCTCTGTAGAAAACTTAAAACAAAAAGCTCGTATTTTTTTCTTTGAATGTTAATCAATGCCTTTTAGGCATTCAACTATAGTGATCCGTCTCTACTTTATAGAATCCGCCGTATTCTTCCGTACGTTTTTTGGCACGTAAAATCTCAAGATCCGTTTGCCCGAGCGCAGCCGTTCAGGACTCAAAACGACCGGCTCGGAAATGAGATTTGCGGATCTATTCAACTTTTGGAAATTTTATTCGGTTTCCGATTTATCGCAAAAAAACACGACAAAAATTGGCCCCATTGGAAATAATGCGATTTTGGCCAAAAACCACATGCTCTTCAAAGCTTTCCAGCTCTGGCATAGTTTTAGCTAGAAACACCATTTAAAGTTTAAACGGGTCACAAGGGTTTGACCTCTTTACCATCCGAAGGACACTTTCATACCTTCTACGGTTTCAGAGCAATCACTTTATAAAAAAAGTAAAAAAATGGAAAAAATCAGTTTTTTTTTTCCTCCTCTATCGCACTGTAAAATCAGAGTGTGGAGACAAACCAGACTCTTTGTGTTCAAAAGGCTCTAGCTCCCACAATTTTTGGCGCACCGGAAAGTTTTTTATATCAAAACGAAGGAAATTTTGTCAGGAAAATTTAGACTCTGGAACCCATTTTTGCCTCAGAGCAACCGTTTAGCCGCTACGGGCTCCCGAAGGTCGAGAAGTCAGGTCTTTTTTTCGTCCCTCTGACCGAATTTTAAAATGTTACCCTTCCAAACAAATTTTTATAACTCTTTGAGTTTTTATCCCACAAACATAAATTTTAGCTCAAAACGGAGGAATTTTTGTCCTCTTTCATCCAAGGTGACTCTTGAATCTGTCAGACCAACAGATTTTCCTCTATGGTCTTCAGAAGGAGACCTCCCCCCAAAAAGTGACATTTTTGTGGCACTAAAATGGCTGCCATTTCATTTCTGAATTACCATCGCAAACAAAATTACATCCCCAAGTAGATTTCATCGTCTTCTTTCTAAATCTGAAAGAATTTTTTTTCTATCTATTACCGTTTTTGCGCAATTAGCATTTGTTTGCCTTTTCAGAAATTCTCTGTCCCACCTGAGCAGGTGTGTTTTGCCGCCCAATTAATGAGCACTTACTTTACTTTACTTTACTTTATTAAATGTCGCGAGATACCAGTGTTGGTATATTACGCCTAACAGGGAACCGAAATCCCCTGTGATTTCAAAAAAATACTCACAGCCTCATCTCCTTATAAGGTAATGAAGGAGTCTGTGTGATGTCACAGACATCTCCTTATTTGGAAGTAGGCTGTGCTGGCTGTATGCAGATTCTGTTTCTGTGGTCTTGTGACCTGCATCAGGTGTGTTTTGAGGCGCAATTAAGGAGCTCTGATGAGCTCCTTAATTGCGCCTTAATCATTAGAACTTTTCAGTTGTTTTGTTTTCTTAACTTTAAAACATAATTAGACAACTTTAATGAAATTTTCACGATAAAAGACCTAAAATAATATAAAATTATTATCTTTTACACACTTTTACATTAAAATTATGTTTTTTAAATAACTTTAGGATTGTTTTGTTTTCTTAACTTTAAAGCATAATTAGACAACTTTAACGACATTTTCACAATAAAAGACCTAAAATAATATAAAATTAATATCTTTTACACATTTTTACATTAATTTTTTTCTATTTTTAACAATTCTTCGTCTTTTTTTAAAATTCAACTTAAAAGCATATTTAGCCAATTTTAATAAGATTTTCACAATAAAAGACTCAAAATATTGAAAAATGATTCTTTTACACACTTTCACATTAATTTTTTTTTTTTAAATAACTTTAACGCTGTTTTGTTTTCTTAACTTTAAAGCATAATTACACAACTTTAACGAGATTTTCACAATAAAAGACAAAACTTTATAAAAATTTTATGTGTTTGAAATCCTTTTCCAGCACATATGTACATTCAGGTTTTTTTTAGCCAGCTTTCAGGTCATTTTCAGCATCAGAGGATGAAAAAAAAAAAAAAAAAGGGCTTCGGCGTCCTCGCCCCCCGCGAGCAGGCATTCAACGCGCTGTTTCTCCGAAACAGCATACTCTAGTTGATGATATTGTACTCTTTCTGAAAGTCTCTCATCTACACCTCCAATGAATTATGTCCTTGTTTTGGGGCACCAATGGGATTAATTTGAACTTAAACAGGGTAAATATTATTTCTTGGTGGATCAAATCTTAAACAAGGTCATTTTTTTTTTGTTTTTACAAATTGCATCCATAAACGATTACAACCCCGACCCTTGACAATTTGTTACCTCAACCGATAATAAAAGCCTGGCTTTACATTTATATAACCAATATATCACGATGACGCAGTGGATAGGGTAGGAGCCTCACAACAAGAAGGTCAGGGTTCAAGTTGAGTCGAGATTCGGAACACTGGTCTTCTTTCTGTGTGGAATTTGCATGTTCTCCCTGTGTATGTGTGGATTTTCTCTGAGTACCCCGGTTTCCTCCCACCCTCAAAAACATGCATGTTAGGTTGATTGGCCACCACAATAATTGACCCCAGAAAGGACTGTGTGTGCCCCTGTGACATACTGGCGTTCTGTTTAGGGCGTACCCTGCCTCTAACCTGAGTTTAGCCAGGATAGGCTCCGACATAACCTGTGGGGATAGGTGGTTAGGAAGACAAAACAAAACAAATATACAAATCTTAAAATTTCTTCAAATCGTTCAGTACAACTGGGGTTGTGGAAAAGACTTGAAGAAGCATGTGCAGGCAGGTGGGTTAAAGGAAGAGCTAACAGAAGTGTCAGGATCCCTCACCTGCCGCCAGAGGGAGTTTGGATGTTCCTAATCAACCTGATTAGGGTCACCTGAGGATGATTCCTGATTCCACACATCTGTGCACCCTGCTATCTATTTAAGTGCGACCACCCTGGGCTTACCCGACTGGTAATACCAGTCGGGTTCCACCATCCCTTCCAGCCAGGTCACGCTGGTTGCCTGACCATGTTTGAACTTTGTTATTAATTGGACTTCTGAAATCTTGAGTTAAGCCTGTGCTTCTTTGTTTTACAGATTTACCTTGTTTGATGTCGTGCAATTGGGTCCTCATCCCTCCATATCCCCCAAACCCTGACAAGACGACTGTTAATGTTCACAAAAGACAAGAGTTTATCAAGCAAATTTAAAGAAAGTGACAAAATGTTAAAACAAGTTGCTGATTTAAAAAAAGTTTGAGGTACTTTTTAACATTTACTTTCATCAAAATGACGCTAAACCATTTTTTCCTCGATATACGTCAACTTTTTAACCTCTTGCATGTTGTACTTTCCCACAAAAAACTCGATTTTAACAACAACAAGCAACTAGATATCTTTTATTTGTGAAAAATGACTGATAACAATGTAACTGGGTGTCATTTTAATCCCTCAAATGACCCAAATACAACAATACCGTCTGTAGCGGGCAGAGAAAGCCAGGCTGTGTTCCCACCTGCAAACGGCCGAGGAGAGGACAGATTGTTATCAGGCAGAAAAGAAGAAGAGAAGAGGAATTTGAGGGGTGTTTTTTAGCCGTTTTGCTGACAATGGAGTTCACAAAACGGCCTTCTGTTTGGACGGTAAACACATATATGTGAGCACACAAGAGGGAGGACTATGGAGCGAGTGAGAAAGAGGGAGAGAGAGGGGCCATGATGTGCACGCTCAGACACAACTGGATGTTTCTTCTCAAACAGTGATCTATTTATCTCTTTTCCACACACACATACACACACGCTCAAGTCTTTGGATGCATTCAGTTAGCTTCTTCGTCTTGAATCCTCACTAACACCCTGACTCATCACAATATATGACTCGACTATTGGTCACCAGCAGTGGTGGAACGTAACAAAGTAAATGTACTTCGTTACTGTACTTGAGTAAAAAAATTGTGTATCTGTACTTTACTTAAGTAAAATTTAAGACCGGTACTTTTACTTTTACTTCACTACATTTATAGAGCAAATATCTGTACTTTTACTTCGCTACTTTTTAAAAGTGTGTTTTACATTTTTTGTTACATTTTCGTTCAGGAATTTGAAAAATACACAGGTTTTTTATCGCATCTTGAAGCCGCCTCGCCAAAATCAAAAGAAGCAGTTGATCGGGAGAAGAAGTAATGAATCGAGAAACATTTTCCGCATTCATTCAGCGCCAAAAACCTAACATCAAATCTAGTACAAATTAAAAAGAGTCAGAAGATCGTTGTTCGTTGTGTTTACTTCTAAATAAAAAGTTGAGCCATCATTACACAGACCAGGGGCGGATCTAGAATTTTCCAAGGGGGTTGGGGCTTTGACAAAGCCAATATATAGTGAGTGGGGGCCTCCCCCCCAAAACTTTTTAAAAAATAAGTGTCATTTTCCTCCATTTTGGCGGCCCATTCACTGGCCCTTCTAGGGGATAGCTTGACTTGTCCCCTTTCCTTTTATTTTATTTATTTTTATTTATTTTTTTTAGACCAAAAGAGGCAGGAGAGGGGGTTCATACCCCTGCAGAGTATTTATCCTGGTTAACATGGTGACACCTTATAGTACAAAAAATAACATTTGAATTATGATCGAATACTTTTACTTTTTACTTAAAAAGTACAATTTACACCAACTACTTTTGTACTTTTACTTAAGTAGATTTTTTTATTGGTACTTTTACTTTTACTTGAGTAAACTTTTTGCCTAATTATTTGTACTTTTACTTAAGTACAAAAAGTGAGTACTTCATCCACCACTGGTCACCAGGAATCATTGTTGTTTTTGGCAGCCATCTACGTTTTCGTTTTAGTCTTCACCTTTGGACGAATTTTAATTTAAGTTTTAGTTACGTTTATGTCATCTCTTTATAGTTTTGTTTTAGTCACGTTTTAGTCACGAAAACCCAAAAGAGTTTTTTTTCGTCAGGGAAGACTTAGAACGTTTTTAGTTTAGTTTTAGTGTAAAAAAAAATAAAAAAAAATTAACAATCGTGTCTTTATTACTGAGAATAATGCAGGTTGTTTGTTTAAAAAAAAAAAAAAAAAACTCTGCCGAGCTTTAACTTGCGCAAATAGCGAACATTGTAAAACAACGTAAATAAATATAATTTTTTCAGTGAGTGAGGAACGTTGTAACTTATGAATACTTAAAACTGACACCTCTTAAAGACCCTATAAACAAAGTAAACATTGGAATGCATTTAAAGCAGTCGTTAGCGCAGTCAAGCTAACTAGGAAGTTAGCAGCGCACACAAGCTAGCATTAGCTTGAAGTTAGCATGCTGTTTGCGCAAAATATGTGGAAAACTTTAAGTTTCTGCAAACCAAACTCCTTTGCTGCTGTTTTCACCATGGTTTGTGACTTTCTCGTGGCTGGAGGTGTGTTGTGTAGATGGTGTGAACGTGCAGCATTATGGGGGGCGTGCCGCCGTGAGAGACAGATGCAGCCGCTGTTTTTTTTCTTTTCACAGACAGAAATGTGAAAGTCTGACACCTATTTCGTTTTTGTCTCGTCAGCAGAAACTTGCAAACGTCTCGTCACGTTTTCGTCATCAAAATTTCGCTTTTATTTTGTTATCGTCACGTCATAAAAAAATGCTTCATCAATGAAATCATTTCGTTTTCGTCATTGTTGACGAAGACAACACAGCCAGGAATGAGCATCCGACTAGTCGTCCAATCCATCTGTGCTCGGCCTCCAACCTTCACTGGTGCTCGTCTCTCCTTCTTTACGGACTATTTTCTCTCTGTTCTCTCCATTTCACCACACCACCACTCATTCCCCATTCTGACACTATTGTCTTTCTGCCCGCCGCCTCCCCCACCCCTACTTCATTCCCTTTCCCCTCAGATATCAGGTGTGTTACTTGAGCCCCATATCAATAGTTTATCACAGCAGGACATCCAATCGGCAGAGCATGGGCGAAACCTCCTGTGGAGAGTGGCAGTGGTCAGTTTGGGTTTGTGTCTTCGAGCAACAAAATGAGGTGAAACAGAAGTTCAGATGATAGAAAATTGAAGCAAAGATGTAAATTAAATAAATTTTTGACAAATTTCAAGGTAAAAAACAAAATCATTTGGGTTTAGCTGATTAACTTTCAACGTATTGCCATTAAAAATAAAATTTCTAGTTAAAATGAGATAAAGTGTTATAAAAAATAATTCAATGTCATTTAAAAGCTTTTAACTTTGTCTAAAATCAAAATAAACTAGATGTTAATTATGTTTTTATTAACTGTGATTTATGTACAATACTGACATCTAGTGAATAAATACAGACATTACATGTTATCGCAACATGGTTTAAATAATTTAAACTCCAGCAAAGCTTTAATCTAAATTAATTGCTCCCTAATTATCACTCTGTCATTTCTTCCTAAAGAGAATAATGTAGCATCTTCTTGTGTTGATTTTGATTTTTTGAAAGAAAGACAGTCATAAAAAAAGTGTGTTTTTGTAAGAAAAAAAAAAAAAGAGAAAGAGTAATGCATGTTTCCGTTTTGTTCCTTTGTCTTCCGCTTATCCGGGGTTGGGTCGCTGGGTGCCTGAAACACCTCACCAGCGATAGATGTTTGGGAGGCATCCTAACCAGATGCTCGAACCACCCCATCTGGCTACTCTCAACTTGGAGGAGCAACAGCTCTACACTGAGCTCCTGCTGAATAGCAGAGCTCCTCACTCTATTTCTGATGGAAAGTCTAGCCACCCTGTGGAGGAAGCTCATTTCGGCTGCTTGTAACTGCAATTTTGTTCTATCGGTCACCACCCACAGCTGGTGATCGTAGGTGAGGGTTGGAACGCAGATCGACTTGTAAGTTGAGAGCTTTGCTTTTCATCTCAGCTCTTTCTTTACAACGCTGGACCGATGCAGCGTCCTAGTTATTGCTGATGCTGCACTGATCCGTTTGTCGATCTTCCCCGCCATCCTTCCCCCACATGTGAACAAGACTCCAAGATACCTAAACTGTTCCACTTGGGGCAGGATCCTGTCCCTCACCCACAGGGGGCATTCCACCCATTTCCGGGCGTGGACCATGGTCTTGGATTTAGTGGCGCTGATTACCATCCCGGGAACACTCAGCGGCAAATCGGTCCAGTGAGAGCTGGAAATGACGGTCCGACGAAGTCAACAGGAACACATCATCTGCAAAAAGCAGAATCTCTCTCAATTCCTTTCTGCATATTTTAAACATATATTTTGATGAACTCATAATCCGGAGGCCCGTCTGAACCTGCACTCTGATTTGATTTTGAGTTTTACTGTTTTTTTAAAACTCAAAAAAAAAAAACAAAAAAACAATAACCATATGTGCACTTATTGCACATAAAAAACATACAAACAACTAGGGGACTAGTCAAGCTATCCCCTTGCAGGGCCACCAAAAAACAGAAAAATGACTCTGATTTTTCAAAATGCTCTGGGGGTGTGCGGTGATGTGCGCGGGGGGTGAATGCCTCCCAATTCCTTTTACACTGGCTTTGTTAATGACCTCATGACCCCCTTTTAGAAAATCCTGGATCCGCCCCTGCTAATTACCAAATATACACAACAAAATTCTTTTCGGTGTCTGTGATCAAATTCAAAGTCTTATCATTTGACCATAGAAACTTTTTTTTTGTGACAATCAGATTGATCTCTGGGATGTTACTAAATTATGGGGGAAAAAAAATGAATTACTTTATCCCTCACCGGGGAAATTTGTGTGCTGCACTCCTTTACACCGCAGCAGGCTGCCCTTCAACGGCGCCAATGGTGGGAGAAGCGGGGGTTAGGTGTCTTCTCCAAGAACCCTAGACGTGCTCTCGGTGGGCCGCGAACCCGCGACCTTCGGGTCCGCGCGCGAATGCGCTAACCACTGTGCTACCGTCTGTTTATTAAAACCTCCCTGAATAGGCATGACACTCTAAAAGCTAGGCACTGAATTTTCAGTGAAAATTTAGTTCAGAATAGACGACTTAATTGAGAGCAGGTTTTCCGAGGCTGCGCTAGTTTCAATTGCTAACTTACAAGTAGTTTGAATTAATTTTCTTCTTATATATTTTTTCCCCAAAACACAAATCTGAGGGTGCCAAACCAATGTGACAGTTAGTTTTATTTCCTGCAAACTCCAGCAGACAGTTCACTAATAACAGCTTTGTGCCTAAAATGACGTCAGAACATGCTTGAGTTATTACGAAAGCGTGCACAGCATACCACTGATCTGCAACCTGCAATAAACTGAACCATTTTACACAAGTGAGGTAAAATAAGTTCAGAAATGAGGAGCCCAAATGACAGGATGAGGGTATTTTTGGTGGGTTAATGTAGCGGGTGGAGTAATTTATAGCATGGTTTTTATATTTTTATTCTGCTTGTTTTTAATGTCTTGTGTTTTTAACATGTTTTAATTGTCTTAATTAATTTTATTTACTTTACTTGCTACTAAGAAGTGGTGCAGTCCCTGATTGTTATATACAGTAAGAGGCAGCCGGGGGAAGAGAAGGAGAGGAGAGCCAGAGCGTAAAGCGGTAGCCAAGACACACAATGGGGAGCCCTTTTGTTGGGCTGGTGGCGCGGTGATATGTCAGCCTGCACACCACCGTGCAGCGAGGGCTCTCCCTAAACATAGTCAAGAGGTGTCCTTGATGGATCCCACCGGTGAAGAATCTTCCTGCATTCGGCGGTTGGGACGAGTGGCGGACCTGGGACGACAAATGGGCTTGTAAAAGCCGCAGACCGGGACGAGGAGGTTCTAGTGAGCTAAACTCCAACTATTTTAAGGACTGCCATTTTAATAGGTTTTGGATAGATAGTACCTTTGCTTCCCTTGCGCACCCCGCCCGATCCTGAACCGGCGGTCCGGTCACATTAAGAACAATTCTGAACAAGCACATTTATTTGAGAATTACATCTTCATAAAAACAAAAAAACAGTAACTTGTCTTTTTAAACTTTTATTATTCTGACAATCTCAAACCTGATTGTCGGCGTTACACCAGTGAGGTTTAGAACTGGTCGTCCTGCAGGTTAGACCGGATTAGTGGGTAAATTGATGGAATGACATGAAAATACAAACAACATTAAATCAAGTCTAATGTTTTCATAAAGAGAAGTGATGCAACAAATTAAACAGAATACTTCTGAAAGTTTTTATTATTTTAATTACACACTATTGTAAAACTCTCCATTTGATCTTCTAACTTTCTCATGTGTTTATTAGTTTATAAAATATTATAACGACTGCTTTTACTGTGAATATTTAAATTGGACCTTTTTTTTTGGTTTACATACAAATTAAAAAGACTGAAAATTGAAAACTTTTAACATAAAATTTGACCATGTGAGAGATTTTTTAATGTTGAATTGAAGTACCGTAATTTCACGACCATTCGGCGCACCGTACGAAAAGGCGCAGTCTCAGTCACACACCACCTTACAACAACACACGCAAGCATGCAAATGTGCATATTAAAAAATAGATCGGGAGCGAAACTGAGTTTGGTTGTGTTTTATTTAAGTAGTAACGATACTAAACAAGCACATTACCGGTAATAGTCTTTATTCAAATCCGTCAAAGTCCTCATCCTCTGTTTCCGAATCTAACAGCAGCGCAAAATCAAGCGGAGCAGGTCTACTTCGCTCCTCGCTGTCAAAGTCACTGTCTGTACTGTACAGCTCCTCAGAAAAGATACCAGCTTTTGCGAAAGCTCGGATAACAGTACCAGCAGACACATTAGTCCAAGCATCTACAATCCATTGACTCGTTAAAGCTGAAATTTCTCGCGGCGGCTCAGTTCCCATGTTCCTCCGCGTAGCTGATTGCCTTCAGCTTAAACTGGGCGTCATAAGCGTGTCTCTTTGCCATTTTCAGGCTTAAAACAGCAATGTTGTGCATACAGCACATACCTTTTTTAAACACAATCCACGCCCACACTTCACTCTTTAACGCTCTCATGCCTTTTCTTTCACGTCCGCCTCGCCTCACGGGCACCGCTTTTTCTTTTAGGTCTGCCTTTTCTCACGAGCACCGCTTTTTCTTTTAGGTCCGCCTTT
Source organism: Neostethus bicornis (assembly GCA_902685375.1). Lineage (NCBI taxonomy): Eukaryota > Metazoa > Chordata > Actinopteri > Atheriniformes > Phallostethidae > Neostethus > Neostethus bicornis. The sequence goes on along the minus strand of LR738542.1, from coordinate 7,593,277 downwards.
TCTCACGAGCACCGCTTTTTCTTTTAGGTCCGCCTTTTCTCACACACAAGGCGCACTACACGAAAGGGCGCACCGCTCATTTTGAAGCAAATCTAAGACGTTTATATGCGCCTCATAGCCGTGAAATTACGGTACTTTTGAGTGCTTAAAAATAGTTGATGTTTTCCAACCACTGAATGTAGAAATGCGTAGAGTACCCAGGTTGTCTCCACATCTGTGGATTTGTGCGTGCTTCTAGAACACAGACAGTCACTCTGTACCAGCCATAGTACTGGGCCAAGTGTTTAGAAGTTGTCAGAATGATTCAGAGTTTTCAAAATCATGCATCCTATTGTCAAGTTCACAAATTTACAAGATAGAGGGTGCATTTCGTTTGACGTTTTGGTGTTGTTTAGCCAAAAAGTAAAAAATGTTGGTTTAATAAAGTTTTATATGAATATGACATTTTATTACACTTTAGAGAAAATGAGAAAATACAAAATACATTAGAAAAACTGAAGTTTTCTCAGTTCCAAATGCCTAAATTTTTTTTTTTTCGACCTCTTTACTTTTGAAGTTATAAAGTGTGGTTATTTCCAGTGGTGGAACGTGACGAAGTAAATGTACTTCGTTACTGTACCTAAGTAAAAAAATTGTGTATCATTTGCTGGCCCTGCTAGGAGAAAGCCTGACTTGTCCCCTTTCCTTTCTTCTTTTTTTTTTGGACCAAAAGAGGCGGGAGAGGGGGCGGGGCGTCACGCCCCTGCAGAGTATTTATTTGTGACCCTATGGCACAAAAAATAACATTTGAATTATGGTCGAATACGTTTATTTTTTACTTAAAAAGTAAAATTTACACCAATTACTTTTGTACTTTTACTTAAGTAGATTTTTTTATTGGTACTTTTACTTAAGTATTTTTTTTTTTGCCTAATTATCTGTACTTTTACTTAAGTACAAAAAGTGAGTACTTCATCCACCACTGGTTATTTCAGGTTCCAGCTGTATTTCTCAAGAGAACATGTTTACTGCCATTTTTATTTAAAAGGGGCATCTTAAAAGATGACAACATAGATTTTGATGTTTTGATTTAATTCCTGATGATGCAAACTAAATTTGTGTACTTTCAAAATGAAGATTTAGATATTCTCTATACTGTAATGATCAATAATAACCACAAGAGGGAGACAAAACTCTGTGACCAGATTTTCTTTATTTGGACCCTAAAATTAAACCAATGAAACTACAGTTAAACCCCCAAATATGTTTTATATTTGAATTTAATTTTTAGTAGTTATTTAGTAGTTATAGCAGTTATTTTGACAATATTTTTTGAACTACTTTAAATAATTTAGCCCACTGTGAAAAAATATGACAGCTTTCTTCAACAGATATTGTAATAAATTAACCTATTATTCTGCATTTATAATTTCTGCTTTATTTAAATTTGAGATTAAAAATGAAATAAAAACTTAATATTTATTGTATAGTGAAAATGTTTGCCAAAGATAAAGCAAACACCAGATGCATTATCTTTTCCATGGTCTTTGGAATAAACCTTCGATCCACATTATTGGGTCATAAACAATCCTTGGAATATAATTTACATGGATTTAAAGTCCAAACATTCAAACATTTTTAACCCCTTTATTGTGATTTTGTTTTGTCTGGCCGCACCACATTTTTACCACACCCTTCCTCTTGTTCCTTTTTGTCCACTCACACTGTAACTATGTCTATTTTCTTTTGGTCCAGTTTTTTTCCTGTTCTGAGTTTCCTGATCTGTCATTATTCTGTTATTAGCCTCCATCCTGAGTTTAAAACACACATCTAACAATCACAGCAACAGCATGCTCCTATCCAAAACCACAGTGCTCTATCTCTGGTTTTATAATATATTCTACTTCAAATTTTAGAAAAGAAAACCCAAAAAAATGATCAACAGTGGCTCATTCATTGACTTGGGGAGAGACGCAAAGACACACCACAAAGTTTTAAGTTTCATTTCAACGTCTGAACCGTCCATTCCTGACGGGGTTATGGGGTGCTGGAGCCTATCCCAGCAGATCTAAGGCAAGAGGCAAGGTACATCCCGAAAAGGGCGCTAGTCTGTCGCGGAGCACATAACACTCATTTGCTTGACACACCAGTCATGACATCAAAATGCTTTTTTGTTCCTATCTTACCAATCTGATTGATTAGTTTCCCTTAATCCCTGCGTTCTGAAAGAATCCAGCGAGAAAAAAAATATAAATATAATCCATCTATATTTTAGCAATTATTAAAAACTATTGAAATTAAATGAATTACTCTATTCATCCCACACCGGGAAAATTTGTGTGCTGCACTCCTTACACCGCAGCAAGCTGCCCTTCGACGGCGCCAATGGTGGGAGAAGCGGGGGTTAGGTGTCTTCTCCATGGACCATAGACGGTAGTCTGAGGGAAGTCTTGGCTTCTCTGCCAAGGCTACTACCTGATCCTGAATGAGGTACACAGCAGGACGATTATGGTTTTGAACTAATTAAAAATTATGAAAGTGGCCCAAATGAGGGAGTTTAAGTATCTCCGGGTCTTGTTCAAGAGGAGGGGAGGGAGGATGTAGCGGCAGCTCTCTCTTGTGGTAAAGAGAGAGCTGAGCCAAAAAGTAAAGCTCTCGTTTTACAAGTCAAGCTACGTTCCCACCCTCACCTATGGTCACCAGCTGTGGGTGGTGACCGAAAGAATGAGATCGGGGGTACAAGCGGACAAAATGAGCTTCCTCCGCAGGGTGGCAGGGCTCTCACTCAGAGATTGGGTGAGAAGCTCGGTGTCGAGCCGCTCCTCCTCCAGGTCGAGAGAAGCCAGATGGGCTGGTTCAGGCAACTGGTCAGGATGCCCCTCGAGCGCCTCGCTGGTGAGGTGTTTCGGGCACGTCCCACCGAGAGGACACCAAGAGGCAGACCCCGGACTTGCTGGAGAGACTATGTCTCACAGCTGGCCGGGGAATGACTTGGGATCCTTCTGGGTGAGCTGGAGGATGCAGCCGGGGAGAGAGAGGCCTGGGCTTCCCTACTGAACTGTTCCCCCCGCGACCCGGCCCCGGATAAGAAGACTACGGAATGGAACAGAATTTTCAATACAAAAATATTTTTTCAATTCACAAAAAATGTTGCAGTATTTTTACAATTTTTTTGCTTTTAGCATCTTTTTTGAAACTCAGTTCATGATTTGATTATTTTTAACTTCTTGAGAAAACAGAAATCCTTCATGAAGGCCAGAAGTTGAATATTTAGACATTTAAGATAACGTCTTAAATCACCATGCCAAGATTAAAAGACTCTGAATGACCTTCACAAGTTTTGATCTGCTCTTAACTTGACCTGTTTTTGACTAATCCAGACAGAAATAATGCTTGTTTCATGATTCCCTCGTCCACCACTAGAGGGAACCCGGGGCCTTTCCTCATTTGCCTGATTCTAGACACCTGAAGGACTTTGTGCAGCCTGTCTTCCCTTCAGGTGTCGGGTCAAACCTTCCATCCCAGCCAGGTTTTCCTTCCTGGCTACCTGACCATGAAACACATTTTGCACAATAACTTCATGACATTTCCACTGATCCACTTTTTTTTCTTTACAGCAAAACTGGACTCCTTTATTCAGTAAACCACGTTTTTGTTGTGGTGTGGAAGAAGAAGGACCCAAATGCAGGACATCAAACAAGATTTATTTAACCAAGGATCAGCAAGGCTGTAAGCAAAGAAACAGAAGTCAAAAGGGATCAAAATGGTTTTCAAAGAGTTAATCTCAGTTCCAAAGGATATCTGTTGGGTCGGGAGTCAGCCAAGGCTGGAAGGCATGAAGACCCGACGAGGAATGCTGGTGAGGCTGCCTTTAAATAGTCAGCAGAGAAATTAGGCGCAGGTGGTCCAAATCAGGTAGAATTGAGGGAAAGGTGAGATGGTCCCTGGCTCCCTCTGATGGTGGGTGAGGGAACCACAACAGTTTCTTGTCTGCAATTGGGTCCTCCTCCTTCCATCTGCATTCCACATTCGGACACTTTTAACCCAAGAAATAACCGCATGTGAAATAGAGTTCTATATGAATGAAGAGAAAATGCATAAAAGTCAGAGTGTGTGCAAATGTGTGTATGTGTGTGCACCATAATTCCTCTGCACATTTTGAAGTCCTCATCACTTTAAAACTCTTCACCTGACCTCTCATTTCCCTTCATCCCTCCTTCTCTCCATCTCTGTGAGCAGGTGCACGGTGACAGAGTCAGTGAGCTGTGAAATCTCTGCTCCTTCACACACATTTCACGCATACACCAACACTCAGCTCATACCAGGAAAATCAGTCCCTTTTTTTGCCCCTTTGCCCATCTTTTTCCCCCTATCATCCAAACCGGGTAAACGAGGGATGTTAGCTTTACATAAAAACTGGTTTTAGAGAAAACATTAATTAAGAATGAAAAGAATTCATAATGTAAAGATTCATTAAATGAAAGCATGTGTGTGTGTGTATGTGTGTATATGTGTGTGTGCTCTGTGTGCCTCTGCTGCATGTCTCTGACCACATCTACATCTTTAATGTCCCAGGCTGAATAATATATAATCCCCCCTCCACATATACACACACCCTGGGGTTCTGAGACATGCACATACACCCTCACACACTCCTTATGTGCAATCACAATTGTGGTGAAACAAAATAAGATGTGACAAAACGTTTGATTGGATGTTTTGTTGTAAGTTGCGTTTTTTTCTGATCAAAGCGAAGTTCACTTCCTGTTGACGCGCCGCTAACTTCCTGTTGGAGCAACGAAAGAATGAGTCCAACGCATTGACTAGTGTGTGTGTGTTCTTTTGTATGTATATGTACCCAGCTAACACACAACGTCCCCACAATGTTGCAGCCGTTGTGACAACGTTCATGTTAATTAAAAAAATGTTACAACGTTGTCTGGACGTTGCCAGTTGGTCAAAATGACGTTGTGTGTCTACAAATGGACGTTGTAAGGAACGTCGTGACAATGTTGTCGCAACGTAAAATTAGAACAGTGTATCTGTGTGTGTGTGTGTCAATATGTATGATAAATATCAGGGGTGCCCGACCATTTTTGTCCCGCGATCTACTTTCAAATATCAAACCTACTGCGACCAATCCAGTGTCAACATCACACACACGCACACACACGCTCTCAAACATATACACAAACACACACAATGAAAATTTCTCTCTCACCCTCGCTCACTCTCTCTAATACACACTTTTTCCGCGTAGCACTTTGCGAGAGCGTCGGTCCAAGCGGCACCACGGGTTGTTTATTGATTTTAGACTTAACGCAATATCACGTCACACACTCCAAAAATCGTCAATAGCACTAGAAAAAGCCGCCAAATTGGCGCTTTTCGGAAAAAAAAACCAAACAAAAACAGAGAGCGACTCTAGCGACGAGAGGGTCTGAATTGTCGCTAAATATAGCATTAAAGTCACTGAGTTGAAAACGCTGACTTCATTTCATTTTTTTTCGACACACCTGGCATTTACAAGTCAATTTACGTTCCCACCCTCACCCATGGTCACCAGCTGTGGGTGGTGACCAAAAGAATGAGATCGTGGATACAAGTGGCCAAAATGAGCTTCCTGCGCAGGGTGGCTGGTATCTCACTCAGAGATCGGGTGAGAAGCTCTGCCATCTGGGAGGAGCTAGGTGTCGAGCCGCTCCTCCTCCAGGTTGAGAAGAGCCAGATGGGATGGTCCAGGCATCTGGTCAGGATGCCCCCCGAGTGCCTCTCTGGTGAGGTGTTTTGGGCACGTCCGGTCTTCCCCTGGTTGGACGTGCCCAAAACACCTCACCAAAGAGGCGTTTTGGGCACGTCCAACCAGGGGAAGACCGAGAGGCAGGCACGGGAACGACTTGGGATCCTTCCGGGTGAGCCAGAAGATGCAGCCAGGGTGAGAAAAGCCTGGGCTTCCCGTCTGAGGCTGTTGCCCCCGCGACCTGGCCCCGGATGAGCGGAAAATGACGAAACGGAACACCTGGCGGTCGATTTGGAACCAGTCCGCGGTCTACCGGTAGATTGCGATCGACCCCAATATTCATGGTATTTTTGAGTGTGTGTGAGAGTACGTGTGTGGGTTTGTGAAAATCTGACTATGTATGTGGGGATGAGATGTGTGTGTGAATGTGTGTGTTTCTGGGATTTTTACTATAAAAACACATTTGTGCAAATGTGCTCAAGAGGATGTCACAGACATTAGGAGTGTGTATGTGTGTCTGTTTGGGTGTGTGTGTTTGTGAGAAAGTATTTTCAAAAGGGAAATTTTCTAGTTTGCACCTTCAGGATGTGGTTTTCTGGTTTCGAGATGAAAATAAACATTTACAGATAGACAAACATGACATGTAGAGAAAAACACGAATAAAGTTTCCACTTTCACGCATTTCAAGACTTTTTTCACAACTTTATTTCTCGAAAAGACTGAAAACGGATAGAAATCAGTAATAAAATGGTAACAGGGTGTGTAGTATCAGGGGTTTTATGATCAAGCAGTAAAGGGTAAAAGGTCAGCAGCTCAGGTGGGGCACGACATCATTATGTAAAGTTGCCATGGAAACTCTGACCTTCGCCTCACATCTTCATCGGGCTGAGCTGCTGTGGAGTGTGTGGGCATGTGGAAAAGAAGACGCAGAGCAGACATTTGGAAGTCAAATTAGAAGCATGAAGCTCACATGACTGCAGCACACACACACACACACACACACACACACACAGAGTGGATGAGTTGGTAAGGGAAACTTAGAGGCAGAGCAGTCATTTGCATTACGGCACACACACACTCACATACATGGAAACACACACGTACATATTTATACCTATATGTATGTATAAGTACCTACTCAGACAAACACACATACTGGCACACACATTCTCAAACACACACACATTCATACTGACACACACATATAAATACACACTCATACACACACACACGGGATACAAACACAAACATAGTATATATTGAAAAAACACACAAATATTCATTTGTTCGTCCTCTGAACCACCTACCTCTAACGGGGTCGCAGGAGCCTACCCCGGCTGATTTCAAGTGAGAGGCAGGATACACCCCGAAAACGTCACCAGTATGGTGGAGGACCACACACACACACACACACTCCTTCCTAGGGGCAATTTCATAGTGGCCAGTCAACCTAATATTCATGTTTTTGGAGGAAACCGGAGTACTCAGAGAAAACCCACACATACATGTGTAGAACATGCAAACTCCACACAGAAAGACCAGTGTTACAAGCTTCATCCCACCCAGGACTCGAACCCTGACCTTGTTGCTGTGAGACCACCATACTAACCACTTCATCACGGTAATACACAAACATACACATACATACCGACACACAGTCATATACACATGTACGGATACACAAGCATACACACACAAATATTTACGTTTAAGTATACACATACAAGCACACAACACACACTTATATGTATATATATCGATGTTTTTGTGTGTGTGTGTGTTTCATTTTTATTGAGTTAGAGTGTGAGGAGCCCCAGGGGGAATCGGACCAGGTTCTCCCGATCGAAAGACGGCAACACTGCCACTAGGCCAATGCCCCCTGGGACCATATATATCATTTTAATACATAGAGAGACACACACACGCTCATTGACATCCACACACATACAAATACCTGCAAACACACCCTCATGCACAGACAAAGCCTCTCTCTCTCACACACACACACACATACACACTTGGTGCAGAATCTTCCATCTAAACTCATGTGTTTTTGGTAGCAAAAGTTGAAAAAAAAAAAGTTTTTTGTTCAATTTCACATTCAAAATCCACCCAAAAAATTTTCCTTCAATATTTATAATAATTCCAAAACCCATTTTTTGTGTATTAATATTTTTTATTGAACATTTTAGAAAAACTCATCATCTTAAAATAAAAATATTTCTCATCAAAATCACACATGACGTAATATTAGCAGATAATAGGATTGTTTCCTGTCCACTGAGAAATAGCAGGAGGCGGGAGTGTGTGTCTGAGTGTGTATGTGTGAGGGGGGATCGGGACCGCGCACGGTGCCATGCGCGCTCCCGATCTCCGCTGCGCACATAGAGAGAGAGAAAGAGAGAGAGAAACAGTCTGGTGACAGAAACAGAGAATCAGAGAATCAGAAGATCCAGTCTGTAGAGCAGTGAATGAGACAAGGTAAGAAGAAAAGGAGGAATAATAACCCTCTTATTTTTATTTTTAATTCTCCCACATTATGATTTTGTGTGTGTTTGCGCTCTGATGTCCTCTGTGCGCAGATGCTGCGCCTGGCCGTGCTGTGTGTCTGCGCCGCTGCTTTCCAGTGCGCATCCGCCGCAGATGGAAATTTCCTGGATGAGAAGTGGCTGACAGGGAGATGGGACAAATTCAGAGATGTAAGTCTGCTTTATTTTTCCTTCCTCCTTCTGGTAAACACACTGCTTTGTGATCATGCGCTCCTCGTTTTGTCGTTATGTCACGAGCTGTTTTATCATCAGCCTCCCCATCAGTACAGCATTGCTCTCTGACAGGGAAAAGAAGGATTTAGCTCGGTGTTTTCATGCTTTTTTCCTGCTGATTAGCAGAGATGGCCCTCAGATGAGCTGCTGCAGAGAACCAGCATCCCTCCCCCCCTCTATTCCTCTAATTATGACCAGGTAAATAGGGTACAGTCTGGATCTGGTACGGCTTTAGATGGACTCATGTCTTTGCAATCAAAGAAATAAAAACAACAGTCAGTGGTAGATCATGCAACTCCTCACCTAGACCTTCATAGACACCCCATTTGCATCAATTTGCATCTTAATAATAATCTTATGCTTATAAAACCATTTAATTCATATAGAAAATATATATAAAAAATAAAAATACACCACAATCGAAACCTTTACAAAATAAAACCCAGTGGAGATCAAATGTTCGTCAACGCAAACACACAAACAATCCAAAAAGACTTCATAAACTTCATTATTACATAAATATAACACTCTTTCATTGTAAATTGGTGGAGACGGTGGCCGCGTGGTTAGAGCGTTCGGTCGCGGGTTTGCGTCCCACGGAGAGCACGTCTAGGGTCCTTGGAGAAGACACCTAAGCCCCGCTTCTCCAACCATTGGCGCTGTTGAAGGGCAGCCTGCTGCGGTGTAAGGAGTGCAGCAAACAAATTTCCCCGGTGAGGGATGAATAGAGTATTTCTTTTTTTTTTTCATTTTTTTTTAAATCAGGGGGGTCCAAAGCCGGTCCTCGAGGGCCGGTGTCCTGATGGTTTTCCACACATTCCTGGTTCAATACAGCTGATGCACAGAAAGTGAAATCAACAGCCAATAGAATTTGGAACAATGACTCAATTCACTGGATCAGGTGTGTAGATGCAAGAACAAATGGAAAACCTTCAGGACACCGGCCCTCCAAGACCGGATTTGGACGCCCCTGCTTTAAATCTTGGATTAATTGTACCAAATAAAATCTTTATCTGTCCTCACCAATGGAAAGATTGAAGCCTAATCTGTCCAATATCTGTATACATTTCCTACACATGTGGACATCTGTCCCGTGTCATGCTTCTTGGAGGTCTTTACTTTGTTCAACTTTTTTGAGCCACTTGTCAAAAAAATAGCGACATAATTAAACAATAAATAAGCCACAAAATGTTTTTTTTTTCTCATTTTTCAGGTGTTGGCTGTGGATTTAAACATTCCAAAGCAACAAAACAATATTTCCATTGGCATAGCCCGCTAATTATGCTATTTGCTAGTTTAGGTCCTATGCTCTTTGGTTGTCCAATCAGCTGGTCTGAATAATCTGACTCAGAAGCACGCTAAAAGACGCAGGCGGTTAAGCTCAAAATGTAATTTGTTGAAGCAGAAATTCCATTGTCATTCACCGTGAAAGAGAGAGCCACTAAATTCTGAAAGCCTTTGCAAAAATTCCTCCGATTTTAGCATACGTGGCAACAACTACTGCCTGAATTGTAATGGTTAAATACTTCAAAAACAAACACTTCAAGAAATATTTTATGAATGTCAATGATCAAAATATAAATAACACTAGTTTTGGTTCATCATTTTTAGACCCTGAAGGCATTCAAGGTTTTCCACTGAAAAATAACAAACAATGACTTCATAAAAAACAACCTAACCTATCAGGGCTTACCTGCACCCCACCTCCCACTGTAATTTCCTCTTTCAGTGATTTAGTCTGATTATGTGCTCATTAGCTGCTGCCATTAACCTGCCATAAGGCCACTTAGGCCAGTAAGGCTGGAGTAATACTCTGACCATCCGGCTCTGACGCCCATAGCGGCAAATAATCACTCTGCCACAGGTTGTTATCTTTATTGTTAGAACAAGGCCATGCGTGATGTGTCTGTGGTGCATGTTCAGACTTTTTGGCTCTAATAACATTGACTGAAACCGTTAAAGAATCAACTCATGTTTTAATATTTTGTATCTACATTTAGATAAAAATGTTCCAAAATGCCTCTTTGAATTTTGATTGGACGGTTCTAGTATTTATTTATTTTATTTTTTACCATTTTATAACACATGTAATCCATATTTTCACTTCAGTTAACTTTACAAGACATGTTTTATTTTGAAGATTGAAGGTTGTGGAAATAACCGTTGAGGGGTGCCACATGGTTTTCTTTTTGCCTAAAAAAAAGACATATTGCCCCCGGCCAGAGATTAAAATTGCTCCAAACAAGAACGGATTTATACAAGCTGGAACTTGTTTCACACACATACACACACGAACAACACGCACACACACCGTAAGCACACCTGCCTACATATGCACACTCATAAATTATAAGCCATAGTTCTTTTTTTACACAAAATTTTATACACTTGGCAAAAGGTTCTGAAAAAAACCCGGTGGCTTTTCTAATTAAAGGTGGACGACCTGTGATCTGAATGAGATGTTTCACATTGATTAGAGCGATGAAAGGGAATAAACGAGTTCAGGTGTGATGGATGTTTAAAAACTATCGTAGATGCTCTTTTCCTTTGGTTTGTTTTGATGTGTGACGTTGCCGGTGGCAACAGAGCAGGTGAAACCTTTAGGCTGACCCCAGCGATAAAGCTCAGGTCTAGATTGGATTATGCAAATGAGCCGGTGAAAGAAAAGGTTAGAGAGGAGCGGACATGTGCCCTCACAGGGAGGATGAAGTCACTTCCTGGACCATGTGGCAACAAGGATTTATAAATGGATGCAACCCCATCTACAAACACACATATGTTGTCTGTTGTATCTCTATAACTAATCAACATTAAAAAAATGGAATTTTAATTACCATTTTAGAGTAGACGGCTAATGAGATTTGCCGTTAGGTTACAAAAGATTTCATCATAGTTGCATAACCGGAATAGCAAAGTGAATGTCAGTCTGACCTAGAGACACAAAGTAAAACAGGTGAAAGAATATGAAGATTATTCCAAAAGTTCTCCTTCTAAATCTGGCAAAGTAACACACTGTACCTCAATATCATTCCCATAAAGCTTAGATGACCTCAATTTAAAATAAGAGTAGCACATAAAAAGATACTAGTGGGACTAAAAGGGGAAGGGGGGATGTCACAATTACTCTACAGAGTGGTGGTTCTATTAGAGGAACATAAAGTGTCTCACTATGCAGATGATACACTCTTATATACAATTCTTTACTTAGCCGGCCTCTTTTGGAAAATACGAGGCCCCACATATGTAATAATAATTTATATGGATATGTTTATATATAAATAGCTTTGTTTTTATGAACTTCTTTATTCTCATTAAATTTTTTTATGATATTTGGATGATATTTTTTTTTCTTTTCTAGCTGTTTTTTTCTTGTTAGTCTAGATGCCTTAGAGTTTTCTTGAGGACACATTGCAAATCTCCCGGTGTCCTTGGTCCTCCTTTCCTTTCACTGTGTATGCAACTCTGATTTCACCGGGAGTGGGACTGTCAATCAGCATTAATCTAAAAAATTTTGGGGGGCCATTTCTCCCTCTAAGGGGACAAGTCCCATTATCACACTTAGTTTTTTTTTTCCCCCAGGGTTTTTTTATTTTTATGTCCTTTCTTTCTTTTTATGTCTTTTCTGTGGCTTGAGCCCAGCGGGAATCGAACCAGGTTCTCCTGGTCAAAAGATGCTATCTCTACCACCGGGCCAACACCCCCTGGAACCACACCTAGTCTTTTATAGATGTTTTTGCTCCTTGAACACAATTATTTAATCTGAATCTTTCTTAAAAGTCTTTTCTGGCACTTTAACAAATGACATGCTATTTTTTTCGTCAGCTTTTGTTGAGAACTTGTTGCCACCTGAACACTAATCGCCGACTTAGAAATTAACCAATTGTGGTTCCATACCGACTTACCTGGTAAAATTCAAATTGCTTCAACTTGGTCCCGGATTTTATGTATAACATGGATAGTGTGTATAACAAAGTTTTTTGTACGAAGGCACATTTTTCCATTGAAAAAAAATCTTGAAGCACACCACCGACCAAAAATGTTAAAGCAATTCATTAAAGCGGGCTATATTAACGATTTATATCTAGCAATCATTTCAACACATCAAAACCTATTTTGCCATCTTTTATGATTCTTCTGGGATAGCTGGGGTAGTTTTTGGGAGGGATGAACAGCAGCATGCAACAAAAAGCAGAAAAGAGTGGGTTGCTATGGTTACAGGACAGTCCTGCCTGTCTCTAAATAAAATTACACGATTTTATACTAATAAATATAAATAAATACATTTAAATCCATTATTTTTACACAAACACCATGAGATCAACCGTAACAATCTTAGAGAACTACCGGTACGCTATGATTATCATACGTGGTGAAATAGGATACGAAACACCTGACGATCTTTTATGGAACACTCATGTGTCGCGTAACACTGGTTGAAAAACGCTGGTGTATAACATGATAAGTTCCTGGGTTCTTGGATACAAATCTGCATACTGTTTTTAGGGGTTGTATCAGAAATCTGCATGGAAATTAGATTACAATGTTCGACTGTGTTTACAAAATCCTTCACTCTGCATGATGTGGGTGTAACACTAATTGATGCGAATAGATTCCCATGTTGAGTCTTTAAGTGTTGAATGAGCCATTTGTCAATTTACGATGGAAATACAGAGAAATGTAATAATATTCACGCTCTTTTGAACTTATTTGTCATCTGTGACACATTCGTAGACGCTGCTTCAGTTAATTTCAGTATTAGTGATCTTCTTCTTCTTCTTCTTTCGGCATTTCCCTGCAGGGGGCAGGGAAATGCAAGTCAGTTTCTTCCATCTAACCCTATCTGCTGCATCCTCTTCGGTCACACCAACTATCTTCATGTCTTCCTTCATTGTATCCATGAACCTCCTCTTTGGTCTTCCTGTAGTCCTCTTTCCTGGTGGTTCCAAACTCAGCATCCTTCTTCCGATGTCTCAGTCTGGCCTTTATCTCCAAAACCGCTAACATGTGCTGCTCCTCTGATCCTGTCCATCTTGGTCACTCCCAGAGAGATCCTCAGCATCTTCATCTCTGCTACCTCCATCTCTGTTTCCTGTCTTTTCCTCAGTGCTACTGTCTCTAGACCAATCAGCATGGCCGGTCTCACCACGGTTTTGTACACTGCCCCTTTTATTTTAGTTGAAACTCTTTTGTCACACATGACACCTGATACTTTTCTCCACACGTTCCAGCCTGCCTGCACATGCTTCTTCACCTCTTTTTCACACTCTCCAATGCTATGGACTGTTGATCCTAGATATTTAAAATCTTCCACCTTCTTAATCTCTTCTCCCTGTAACCTCACTTTTCCATTTGGATCCCTCGCATTTCGGAATTAGTGATCTACGGGTCAAAAAGAAATACCTCACCAACAATTTTTCTTATTTTAGACAACAGGCACAAAATAGAAGAAATTATAAGTTGAATTTCTTATGATTAAATCTCACACAGTTAATCTACTATTATAGAATCTATTTACACGCCACAAAATCGGAAAAAAACAACACAAAGATACGGGAAGTATTTTTTGGACCCAAACAGTAATATAGGATCAAATTATAGGATTCCATTTTGCAACGTGTTTGCAACGTCTTCTTCCATTCAGCACATTTTTATCAGTATTTTATCCTTGCTTTGCTAATATTCCTGATTCATATTTCAGGCATGTCCTGCAGCTTTCATCTCCCATTAAAAGTTAAAAGTGGATTTCATGCTAAGTGCACTAGATAAAATCTTGGCTGCTGATTTAGAGAGAGTCCTGTTAGGATGGCTAAAGAGGCCTAAGGTGTTTTTTTTTTTTTTCCACCACACTGGTGCCATCTCCGTTCTTTTAAACATAGCTAGCCCTTGGCTACCTTACAGCACACACAACATGGAGATAAGCTGAGGAAGGCTACTTTAACTGTGCTGATGAATGATCCCCGATGACAGGCGCGTAATTGCATGATGTAGTGTAGGAGCAAAATAATGTCTTGTTTAGACCGGTCTCATTACAGGAGATTATACCTTTTCATACTCTCCTTATACTTTGTGCCTTTTTGCTGTGATAGTGTGTGTGCGCTGTGTCGTTTGTGTTGTGGAGTGTGAATGATGGAGGGAAGGTACAGAGCTGCGGGCCCTTTCCACTTCAAAGCACCGTGGTGTGTGTGTGTTTGTGGGAGCAGGCATGCGACAAGCTTGAGCAAGACAAGCAGTGAAAACACGCATCTATCTACAAGGTGGACGGTAAAGCAGTAAAGAGGGGGGCTTGGGTGTAGGAAGGCATTAGGGGCAATTAGCAAGCCTGAAACCAGATCTGAATAAAGGTGAGAAAGTGGTTGTCTTAAGATCAACTGGATTTCCTCGGGTGCAAAAAGAAAAAAAAAACGATGTGCATTTTCTGTGGCGTGTTGTCATGACGTTGGCATTACCAAACATGTTGTGTGTTTGTTCAAAAAGCCGCCTGAAATGTGAACAAAAAAGATGGTAGAAAATGAATAGATGAGATGAAAAGCTATTTTTTTTTCTGAGAACGCCTGGAAGACTTGTCTTATTGTGGAAAATCTAGAGCTTTTTTTTTCCTTTATCGAAAAGAAAAAAGCAGGTTGCACTTTAGTTGTGTGCGTTCATCCGGTTATTTAATGATGTGCTGACAGATTCATGCACTATGTCTGTGTGTGTCCGCCTGTGTGTGTGTTTGTTGTTCCATTATAAAAAGATAACCCTTTTCTGGTCCTCCACGGCTCTCATAATGCAACATTCCCATTATTTGTCTTCTGTTCTGCCAGAAGGGACCAACAGACCCAATTCTCGTGTTGCGGCAGACATTTTTTTTGTCTATCTGCCTAAACTTATCAATGCTGCACTTGTTTTAGGAAATTAATTTATTCCAATTTCTATGCTAATTAAGCAATTGATAAAGATGATGGAATGGGTAAATTATTGTATAAATTTAAGGGATGTCAGGATCTGCCGAACACTGGCTGAACGTTGGGTAATAAGACGACACCTGTGAAGCTGATGTGAACAGAGGACAGTGAAATGAAGCATTCGAAGCAGCGAGGAAATAATTAGAAAGCACATATTTATGCTTGTCACAAGTAAATGCACCACAACTAGAGGTGAGATCGGGCCTAAAAAATCCAGCCCAACCCGACCTGCCCCGCGGGTGTTAAAACCCAACCTGGCCCAAGCCCAGCCAATTAACTTGATTTGCAGGCCCGTGCTCGAAGCAAACCCGAAATGTCATATTTTATTTGTTACGAGAAGGGGATGAAGAGGGTTATTTATAATTAGGAACATTTTCAGGAACACGCTTTTTAAAAAGTTTTAGTATCCATTTTATGAACATACTGTATATTTATTTGAAAAAAAAGTCATCGAGAGAGAAGCCCGGCCCGACCAGAAGTAATGATTGAAATTTTAGGCCTGACCCATCCCGGAATTTGGGTCAGGCTTGGGCTCGGGTTCGGTCTTAAGATCTTACACAACACAGATAAGATTGCTGGCGAATATTCATTGTACACACAAAAATAATAAATAACAATAATAAGATCATCTAAACATCAAACTGAGACCGACTTAGACTGCCTTCATCGGAGGCAAGAGATTGCAAGTGCCGAACTATTGTCTTTTAGTTCAGAACGTTTTTAAATTTCACCGACAGATCAGTGTGTGTCAATCCGAAGCAACCATGTTCGTCTCTCTTCGTCACGTCACCACATGCTGCACAACAGTCACATGTTTCCATTGTTCATGAGTATTTTTGGGTGTCACCAGCTCATTTGAAGACCACTGCAAGTGCTTCACGTCATTCGCATGATTCCTTTTTGGAGGCGTGGCGTAACATTTGGATTACGAGGCATGGTTGAGGCAGCACAGATTTTGGTGCAATTTATGGACCAGGTGCAATTCATGGAATTTAAGCTGTGTAAAAAGAATTATGATGGTTTTGATAAATCTCAAGTTACGTTGTGTAAGCAACGCCAAAGCTCGGAACCAAAAATGCTTACTTAATCCAATATCTTAAAATTCTTAGAAAGTGAGGCCAAGAAGCTAAATAAGCCATAATTAAGGGTGTGACAGAACTTTACAATTGGGAAAGACAAAAAATAGATAGGTGAGACAATAGAATTGACTTGATCAAAAAAGTTTTTGTTGTTGTTGAAAGCTGTCGGTTTCAACGTCCAAAAAACACGCAGCCACTATTTGTTAAGCTGCTTTTACATTTGCATCATAAGCCCACACCTGCTGGGAGTTTCTACGGCTTGTCTCTCTATTAAAAGCCGGCAAATCACTCACCTCTGTGCACGCCGCATTTAGACTTCAGGATAACATTCACAAGCAATGAACTGAGTCACTTCCTTAGGGAGGGTTTAACCGGGGAAAGCATTTTGTCACAGGAGACGTATGACATTTTGAAGCATTATGTAACTTTCAGATAACTAGGATGAGATTTTTTTTTTTATTATTTCTATATAGATATAGAAGACGAGTGGAGACAAAAATTCTACCACAAAAAAAAGTGTTAGTATTCCATGTAAAATAATTATCTTCATCGATCCCAAGAGGGAATCCCAACTCTACCCAACTCTGAATACAAGACATCCCAAATACAACACATAGAGATAGATTGACCATTCAAGCAGATTATTAAATAATATGCACAATCTCAGAATAAGAAAATAAAAAACATATATTGAATAGAAAACCCCATCAATTCCCTAATTTGTCATGAAAATATCATTAAGTTTATTTCATTCCGTTCCAACGTCTTCTGCTTATCCAGGGCCAGGTCGCAGGGGCAACAGCCTCAGATGGGAAGCCCAGGCTACTCTCTCCCTAGCTGCATACTCTAGTTCACCCGGAAGTATTCTGAGTCGTTCCCCGGCCAGCTGTGAGACATGAAATAAAGACACAGAAAAAAAAAGAACCGAAATATCTGCCATCTTGGAAAACCAAAAGAAAAACGGGTGGAGGCATCTTACAGTTTCCGCAAGTCAAGTCTTTGTAATCCCTCATTCATCAAGAAGTGATCCATTGTAGAAATGGTCTCAAAGTAGTCTTCCGGACACTGGATTTGATTATTGAGAAGTCTCCAGATGGAAGTCGAAACGTCTCGATCAGAAAATACACGGTCCAGAAGACAACTTTAAAGCCTTTTGTACGTTTTCTCAAGTCACTTTACTACATTTCTCAAAACAGTGCAAACTGCAAAGCTTGGTGTTTAACTTACAAAAAAACTCACAAATCTGCACATTCAATTCAATTTAATTCAATTTTATTTGTATAGCCCAAAATCACAGAATGTCCGTCTCAATGGGCTTCACAAGAAAAAGAGGAATGTATTAACACAAATACACAACAAGAAAAATAACTAACAAATGCTAACTAAACAACACTAGCACATTTGTGCCCTTAGACTATCCTTCACTGTGAGGAAAAACTCCTGAAAAACCCATCAGTGGGGAAAAAATAAGAAACCTCATGGGGATCCACGTGAAAGAGAGATCCCTCCCCCGGGACGAGCAACCAATGTGTCAAAGATTATTGTTTAAATATTAGCTTAATCTAATCTACAGCTAAATATCTAAAGAATTCAATAGATGTTCTTCATCCTGATGGAAACACGGGGGCTCCTCAGCCCGGAGATGTCCAGAACCCGGATGAGTAGATGTTCTTCATGCTGATGGAAACACGGGAGACTCCTCAGCCCAGCGATGCCCAGGGCGGGAATGAGTAGATGTTCCTCTCAGCCTGGCTACTGCTGATTAATAAAAACTTTTTTTTTTTACATACTCCATTGATCCCTCACCAGGGAAATTTGTGTGCTGCGCTACTACACCGCAGCAGGCTGCCACGATGGTGCCAGTGGTGGGAGAATTGGGGGTTAGGTGTCTTCTCCAAAGACCCCAGATATGAACTCAATGGGGAATAAACCAGCGAACGTCCGGTTAACTTCCTGTTAACTTTCGGGTAACTTCCGGGTAACTTCCGGTTATTTTCCTGTTAACTTCCGGTTCATGGCGAAAACTCTACCACTGAGCCACTGTCTCAGGCTTGTTTTCTCAAACAACATGTTTATACACTTGTATGTTTCTCCATCTCATATTATCATAACTCTGTTCTTTTTTTCATTTTCATGAAGGCTTTTAAGCCATTTTTTTTTCTTTTTTTACAGAGGAATAGTCCCCGCTTCTTAACTTCACAATCCAAAAGTCCCTTTTACAAACATGAGGGACAAAACCCTTTGCAAATATTCATGCAACATCTGCTTGTTGTTTTCTGTAGTGCAGGGTACACAAAGCCTTCAGCAACAAAGAAAATATCTCCACAGGAGTTATGGATATTTCTAGTGTGGCGCGACATAAACGGTAGAGATGCTGGTAATCACCACATGTTTCGTACTCAGAGCTGCGAAAAGCAGCACACCTGAAGACAAGCTGAAAAGACTCATTTATCACTGAAAGCATCTCACTCGGAAGCTCTGGAGCTGACGAGGTTTAAACATTGTGAATAAAAGAAGCAGGATGAATCCAATGTGGCAGCCAGCAGGCGGCTGGCAGCGCACTTCCAGCAGCACTGTGTGGGGCTGATTCCATTTCTCCTGACAAAAGAAATACTATTTCTAAGAAATAGACCAGAAAGTGTCCCTTGGAGCTTGTGAAACTGCTTCGGTCTGGCTCTTCGTGAGAACAATAAGTGCAGTAATTACTGTAGATGCCAACAGACTAACTAATTAAAAGATTCAGCTCGTTATGGAGGTTGTTACTAATACAGTGCAGAGGCTTTAATTTTCTGTTAGACATTATTATTCAGAAGTATGTAGAAAACCTTTAAATATGTTTTATTTGATCAACTTTACAATCAAAATGCAGGTTGTTATGATACATCGAAGTGATTCTTTCATTCCATGGAAATGGTCTGACCTCCGAACATTGGGGTTCATTCACCTCACAGTGTGCAGATACTGTACCTTTTTGCCCTACCTAATTGCTGCTTTCTGGTCGGGAACAGACGTGACGTTGTGTGATGCACCCGAACATTCAGTGTTCATTGGAAAGGAAAGCGTAAACATAAGTCTCAGCAAACGCTGCGGTAAACGTACAAAATGAAGGCACGATATCAAAAGCTGGAGAGGTGGAGGTTTGCACTAGAAAGAAGAGGAATGAAGATTAGTCAGAGTAAAACAGAGTACATGTGTGTGGATGAGAGGGATCCAAATGGAAAAGTGAGGTTACAGGGAGAAGAGATAAAGAAGGTGGAAGATTTTAAGTACAGAGCAATGGAGAGTGTGGAAAAGAGGTGAAGAAGCGTGTGCTGGCAGGCTGGAATGGGTGGAGGAAAGTATCAGGTGTGATGTGTGACAGAAGAGTTTCAGCTAAAATGAAAGGGAAAGTGTACAAAATCGTGGTGAGACCGACCATGCCACTGTCTCTAGACTCTAGAGACAGCAGGCTCTAGAGTCTCTAGACACAGTGGCACTGAGGAAAAGACAGGAAACAGAGATGGAGGTAGCAGAGATAAAGATGCTGAAGATCTCTCTTGGAGTGACCAGGATGAACAGGAATAGAAATTAGTATATCAGAAGAGCAGCACACGTTAGAGGTTTTGGGCATAAAGTCTGGGAGGCCAGACTGAGATGGTTTGGACATGTGCAGAGAAGACAGAGTACATCGGAAGAAGGATGCTGGATTTGGAACCACCAGGAAAGAGGACTAGAGGAAGACCAAAGAGGAGGTTCATGGATACAGTGAAGGAAGACATGAAGATAGAAGGTGTGACTGAAGAAGATGCAGCAGATAGGGTTAGATGCAAGAAACTGATTTGCTTTGGCGCCCCCTGAAGGGAAATGCCGAAAGAAGAAGAACATCAAATTCTAAATTAATATTTGAAATGATGTGAAAGTAAGAGAATAGAAACAGCGTTGTAGCTTTCTATCCTTTACCAGAGCTTCTGTTAGAGTTAGTGGGGCAGACATTGCAATCGTGTTACAGTGAGCACTAGTGTTTGACTTTCCCGTTTTCTTTGTGACCAACTGGGCTAGCTAAAACATCAAACTCTCTAAACTTTCTCTCAGTTCTGGCTTTAAATACTTAATTTTAGGAATTATTGTAAACACAGATCACAAAACTTGGTCTGACTCCCATTAATATTAAAATAATATTAATTGTACTTTTTTAGTCCCTCAATGGGGAAAATTCCTTTTGCTGCATTGCCCCACAGCAGGCAGCCATGATGGTGCCACTGGTGGGAGTAACCTGGGGTTAGGTGTCATCTCCAAGAACACTTTGGTATGAGCTCATTGGGGATCAAACTAGCAACTGTTTGGTTCATATATGGCAATTCTCTCACTGAGCTCTACCACTCCTTTTACACTAGAACTACCAACGCCGTCAATTTGACGTTTCGCAAAAGTTGACGTCCAATTACTCTGGTTATGTTGATCTTCGTTGTTTGTCGTTCCTGGACATTTGACTTGTAATTAAACTGAAAAAACCCACAAAGAACGAGTAATATATAATTCTTCCTTTAGCTCCCACACCAGTCATTTTGACCCCTCTATTAAATACGTTGTTAAAATTTTCCCATGCCTGAACGTGGCGAGCAAAAGCTGCCCAGTAACCGTTGGGGTGCCTGTCAAGAATAATTTGGGTGAGGAACAATGGATATGAGAAGACGTTTGTCAGTCACAGAGGCACTTCTATGTACGACGTCATCACCATAGCGCTAATCGTCAAATTGACGGTCGTGGGAGTTCTAGTAGTTCTAGAATTCTGGTGGTGCTAGATTTACAGTACCTTAAATAACCCCATTACGCTACTGGAGTACAGACAGACTCGGATAGATACTTCATCTGTTTTCGTCAACTGATTTGCCAGATATTTTCCTGGGTCTCATGAATGGTCCTTAATTTGGGGGTACCACAAACATGTGTACATACTGTATCTTCTGTGTAATTAACTGTGTGTGAAGACCTTTGACACTCATTTGTTGTGATACAGAGCTGTAAAATTGAATTTCTGTGTGATTATTTGTATCCACAATAACTCGTGATTCTCTGTCTTTATTCTGCTTTCTAACGAAGGAAGTTGAGGTTTGTATGACTTTATGATGTTTCTGTCACGTTATTCACAAATTTTACTTTCAAAAAGCTTTTTCATAATTTTTTTCTTTGTTTTTTCTGTTCTTCAGGAACCAGGAACATGGACTCCATCCAAGGCTTTTGACCAAGGTGGGTGGGAGTGTTTTTTAAAAACCAAAATGCCAAGAGCTGTTCTGGTTCAACTGTTTGAGTTTATTGTTTTAGCAATAAAGTTAGAGACATTTCGACAGCTTTTCGGCAAAATTTTGTTTCGTCCTATTTACAGTATATGATCTGTGGGGTTAGGAACGATTTCATAGAGGTTTTAAAATTTTATTCAATAGTATTCTGTTTCACCCACAAATATCTGAGATCCAACAGGTGGAACATGACACAAAAATATGTAAATATGAAATATGAAATATGCAAACAAATTCCTCTACCGTCTACATAATTTAAAATGAAGACTAGGCCCATGTCCAGTCAGGGTGTATACATTTGATGTTCTAATGGAAAGTAAAATGATCACGTCTGTTCCTTATTTTAGATGAAATGGGAATTTTTTCAGGGATGAAGATGAAAACCAAAAGGAAAATTGTGTCTCTTTGTGATTAGCTCACTGCAGGTATCGATAATGATATCAAATTGATATTACAAATCACACCTGTCATTAGGCAATCGTAAAGAGTTGCAATCTTCCTTTCAATTTTTGCTGTATTGAACAGCTACTCTTAAAAAAATGCATTTAAAATCCATTTTTCCTTTGAAAATATATATTTGCAAAAGTATCACTTGCAGCGACAATGGCGAGTCTGACATACTAAGCAACGAGTCCAGCATTGTTTTTATAAATGTCTGTGTAAATAATGGATTGTCTGTATGTCCAGTTATAGCCTTATTCTATTGGTTTTTATGAATAAAAAGAGGGGTCACTTGTGCCTATGGACCAATCGGCTGGTCTGGTAGCTCCTTGCGTAAAATAAAAACCTCTGTGCGCAAAAATGCGCTCGACGCAGAGCGCACTGGAGAAAAAAAGGTTAGCGCTTTGGTTTGATTTTTACATTTAAAAGTGTCTAAACGGGTGCAAAATAAACCTAAAGAGGAAAAGAAATTTAAATAATCAACTCTATAACTTTTACATGATCGAAATGTAAACGGCACTATGTGCGTCAACAGATTCCAAAATGGAGATTTGGCCGGATTTACTAAAACTAAAACCTCTCTAATTCTCTAAAACTTCATCTAATCACTTTCAAACTTTGCAGAGTTAATGGTAACATGTTGTATTTTCATCTTAAAAAGTAAAAAGCTTATGTTATTAACATTCAAAAAGGTTATTTATTAGAAAACGTGATTTTTTTTTTTAGGCGATGCAAAAAAAAAAAATCTACATTTTTTTCTGGGTTTCATCCTAATTTTCTCTTTTTCTGTAACACATACTGTATATAAATAAATAGCACGTTAAATTATTCCGCCAAATGTTCTCTTTACAATGGCACAAAAATCATTCAAATCAGGGTTGCTGAAATAAACCAATTTAAAGACGGATGTACATTTTTTGAAAATTTGTCATCAAAATAGGCTTGGGTAGTAAGGGGTTAATTTGTGTTAACCAATTACTTAGAGTTACAAGGTTGTCTGTCGAGGAGACTTTTTTTTTTTTAATTATATCTTTAAATAGACTCAGAATTAAAAACAACCTCATCAGTCTCAATAAAAATCCTTATTTGGGATATTTTGCAGTTGATTTCTGCATGGTTATCATTTTTCTTTTTTTGGTGCCACATCCACACAGAGATTAATATGGTTTGCACAGGGTGTTTGCCTGCCTCCGGTAGAGAAGAAGATTCCGCTCTGACAACATAGGTCAAGATTGAAATTGAAGAGGAAAAGGAAAATAGCCACGGGGGTTGCTCAGGTGTGGCAATTCCAAAAGACGACTCCCGAGATCACACCTAAGGATAAATTTCTTATTATTTTTAATGCATGTGTTAACCCTAAGGCTGCAGGACAGCAACGCAGGTGTTTGATTTGTGGCTTCTTTGTTGATAGTCCAGTCTCACTCTCACTACCTAAAGCAGGGGTGGGCAAACTTTTTTGACTCGCGGGCCACATTCAGTTCTAACATTTGACCAGGGGGGTGGAACAGTAGCAGATGGATGGCATGCTTTTGTAACCGCTAGATTAGACCAATAGAATAGCGCGCTAGATTTTAAACAAGAGCGCTAGCTGTTTTATCAAGAGCGTTAAATTTCAAATCTAGCACTCTGGGTCTTACAAAGCGCTTACAAACGTGCATTTAGCGGCGCAAGATTTGAAGTCTAAGTGGTCAATGTACAAATTTTGCTTGTTTTAACATCTACCACGCTAGTTAAAGTGCGCGTATTAGGCCCGATGGCTTACCATATCTGTGCACATTGTTAATTTTGAAGGCGTGCGCATCACGGAGACACACATTTTAATGAGAGCAGTGTTGTTGTATTCTCAACACAGCTAAATATCCAGTGTGCCATCTAGTGACAAAACATCAGAATTGCAAGATAAATAAAACTAACAAGGTTTAATTGTTTAATTTTTTCAAGTTTGGTGGGCCGGATTAAAACTTTTAACGGGTTGCATGTGAACCGTGGGCCGTACTTTGCCCGTGCGTGAGAAAAAGCGTGTATGATGGGTGAAACGTCTCTGAATATACGCGTAGTTACCTGCCTACCTGTCCGAGATGTTAGTTTGATTCTGAATTGGAGGACATGGTTCAGAAGATAGTTGAAGGTCCCGGTGGGACGTGTCCAAAACACCTCGCCCAGGAGGCGCTCGGGGGGCATCCTGACCAGATGCCCGAACCACCCCATCTGGCTGCTCTCGACCTGGAGGAGGAGCGGCTCGACACCGAGCTCCTCCCAGATGGCAGAGCTCCTCACCTGATCTCTGATCTCTGAGTGAAAGCCCAGCCACCCTGTGGAGGAAGCTCATTTCAGCCGCTTGTATCCACGATCTCATTCTTTCGGACATAAGTAAACCAGATAATTTTGTTTATAGATTTTAATATTCTTCACAAGTCGTTTCTTCCACCCCTATTTCCTGCCGCACGCGGCTAAAACCTGAAGCCTTTTTGTCTTTGATCGTCTCTTTTCTCGTTGCATTACAGACCGTGATAATCTTGTACACTCATCCAAACACACCAGGGCATGAATACATCCTCTCACTTATCGCAAGATCATCCAACCCATCCACACACATCTACACACAACACGCCGGGGAAACAATAGCATTAGATAGTGCATTGGAGGATGGAGGGTAGATAATCCTCCAAAGCTGCTGAGGGATTACAGTAAGGTTCTTTAGAGCAGAGGTCATTCACAGACTGTTCTGAGAACAGCCAACCGCTTTTGATCCTGCTCGTAGGTGTCTCATCGAGGGTTGACGTGAGGTCAGAAGCACCTTGATTTTCGATAACAACAAACAGCTCACCATCTTCGTAAAAATTCAGATCTGTAAAGAGCTCTTGTTCTTAAATCTTTTGCTAGCTTTTAACCAATGGATCTGACCCTGGGTCAGTTTGAGGAAATGTGCGATGAGAGTGCCTCTAAAACCAGTTCCATCTGTTTGTAGATTTAAAGATACTTAACAGTATTACTGCTTTGGGTTCAGCAGGAGCGAAAGACATCACCAGTAAATAAAAAGTGATCCTTAACATCTGTTTATTGGAAATGATTTGGTTTGGAATGAAAAATATTGAGCCAAAATGTAAAAAACTTCATCCCTGGAAGGTTTTGTTTTCTGTCGTTGCTTCCAGGATTTATCTGTCGAGGAAAGGCGGTGTTAAGATACTCGCTCTTCCTCTCGCTCTGGGAAAACGCACAATAATGCATCTTTCTTCTATTTCTAGGTCTCGACCAAGCCAAAGACCCCTGTCTGAATATCAAATGTGGTCGCCACAAAGTGTGTGTGGCAGAGGATTATAAGACTCCCACGTGTGTGAGCCAGAGAAGAGTAAGGTAGGAACACACAATTTATCCTCTGAGGCAGGTCTATGTGTTATTTGCTTCTCCTGGGTCGAAATAAGGCCTTTCCGATTTCATTTTAATTACTTAAATACACTACATGCCAAATCACTACTGCAAGGCGTGTGCTTTTTTTCTGTTTTTCGTCAAGTTTAAGGTTGCTTAGTTTTGTGTGAAAATGAACATTACTGCGTGGTTACTCAAGCACTGGCATTAACACAAAGTGGACACAAAGTCTTTCCAAGTGATTTCAATGTTTTCAGTATGTGTGCATGTGTATCTATTGAATTTTATTTCTTAAGCCCTGTATTGCAAAAGTGCAGCCCGTTAAACATTTTAATCCGGCCCGCTGAACCTGAAAAATAAAATAAATAAACCTTGTTAATGTTTTATTTCTCCTGCAATTCTTATGTTTCCTCACTAGATGGAGCACTGTATTATATGGAAAGCCACCGGCCCAATACACGCACGTAAACAGGCCTGCTAGATGTTAAAACAAGCAAAATGTTACATCAAGCGCCTAGATTTCAAACCTACCGCCACTAGATTTGAAATTTACCGCTCTTGATGTAACATTTAGCGCGCTTATTTAAAATCTAGCGCACCATTCTATGGTCTAATCTAGCGGTTACCAACGTATGCCATCCATCGACTCCTGTTCCGGCCTCTTTGTCAAATGTTAGAACTTGATGTGGCCCGCAAACCAAAAAGTTTGCCCACTCCTGGTCTAGTTGAAGAGCTTCACACACACTTAACAAGACATAGACACACAATCAACACAAAAAATAACTGAGTTAAACAGTTAGGACATTCCTGTTTTTAGACCAAGGCTGGAAAAAACTATGGCCGAAGTTCACAATGAACCTGTTGGGGTTTTTGATTAGGCCCGCCAGGCTTGAAGAAATCCTACAACTCACAAGACGAAGCAACATAAAGGCATCTTGAAGGAAAATGCAGCTGTTTATCCACATTTTAATATGTTATCCCTCAATTTAGCCAAATTAATCTGCAACTTTTCTGTTTCAGTGTGTAATCTCAAATTCTATAGTGAAGGCTACCAGAAGTTAGCATTTAGCTTAGCAACATGCATGCAGCAGGATTCAAACATAACATTTAGTGTTTGGTTCCTTCTCTAGCATAAATTTATCTTCCATAAAATCTAATGTAGAGAAAATTGTATTAGAATTGTAAATGTTTTTTAAATTATGTTTTAAACTGTTTGATCTGTGTCTAAAAAGCATATTTATCAGTACTTAGCTTAGCATCCTGCCTCATGGTGTAGTTTGTTTAAATCAAAAATCACATCAAACTTTATATACAAAGCACTTTTCATACAGAAAATGTAACACAAAGGGATTTACAAGTTAAAAACCCCAGAACACAAAAGCAAAATAAGTCCCCCACCCACAGATAAAAAAAAAAAAAAACACTTTCCCCCTCCCCTCGCCCACACACACATCCATAACATCCATACTTGTACAAATACAGATAAAGCACACACCCTCATATATGTACACAGGCACACATACACACTCACTTAAAAATGCAATAGGATGATGCAGATGGAACACCTGAGAAAACGGTATCTGAGGAGCCACGGCAGCAGGAGCCGAGGCACACCTGCGATCACCGGCCATGATCCAAGGCCCCAGATGGAAGACGAAGCCGGTGCGGATCAGCCGGAGCCAGATCCCCACTAGGGCCCCCGAGCCAGGATGAGCAACTGCAGCCAGAAAAAAACCACATGTATTTACTATTACCGTACTATTGATTGGCCAAGCGATAAATTGATTGGGTCGTGATGTTAACATTTTGAAAGTGCAAAAGAATTAAATTCAGCAGGATAGTTCTAACCCCCAGACGGAGAGGATCAACAGGACGAACATTCATACTCCCATGTTGCTTTTAACATTTGGATTTTACTTTGGGTTGACTGGCAACCTATTCAGGGTGTACTCTGCCTCTCGCCTGATATCAGCCGGGTTAGGACCGGCACTTCTACAACCTCATTAGGGATAAGCAGTTCGGAAGACGAAACAAAACTTTGGGGTAAATTGATGGAAGATTGAACCCGAGTTCCCCCGGATCCCAAAGGTACAGTACCTATCAAGTAGTGCCGTCCAATTTGGAAGGAATGGTGTGGACCAATTACTTCCAGTTATCTTATGTCATTCATACACAAACAACGGAATAAAAAATGCTTTTTTTTTTACCACCTTCCCTTCAGAAGGGAGATTCAAACTCTTTGGGAAACTCTTTGGTCGCATCCCATTTTCACATTTCATCCCCAGGAAATCCCCATTCGTTCAGGTAGTACATAGTGCCCTTGAGCCTCATCTAGGCAGGGAAGTTAAAGTGAAGAAGGAATTCAGGAAGTACATAAGTCTGTCTGTTTTCCTTCAAACTGAATGAAAACACAACACTGACCTCATTTCTTGTTCTTAGAAACAACAGTCCCCAATACACAGGGTAAGCAAATCAGAAAATAATCACAACCAAATCCCAAATCCATGTCTCAGTGCTGGAATTGATGTAGCAACATGACATGGTATTATAGAAACAAAGTGCTTAGTGTGGAATATAGAAGTAAAAGATTTTTTTTTTTTTGGTGGTGACTGAGTGTTTTAAATCTATCTTTCAGTTTTAAAGACGCCAGTCTGTACCAGAGTCCGGGTTCAAAGTGCAAACCATGCCCTGTGGTACATCCCTCGCCCGTTTGCGGAAGTGATGGCCACACCTATTCTACCAAGGTACCCTCAGACATCACCACACGGTCTGTTAGATTATGTATAAAAGTGCCAGACTTGGCTACCCCCCCATGTTCTCACCACCTGCTCTTATTCCTATTCCTCCCAAGCGAGCTAAAAGTCACATTTCTTTCATTTCCTAATCCCGCATCCTGATTTCACTTCCTCTTCTTTTTGTCTTTGTTGCTTTTTTAGTGCAAGCTAGACTATCAGGCGTGCATCACAGGAAAGAAGATAACAATGAAGTGTCCTGGCATGTGTCCTTGTCCTTCTCAGCCTGCCGAGAAGAAAGGTACTGCTTTGTCGTGAGCACATTAACTCACAGCAGATGCCTTTATTCATTTAAAAGCTTTCTTCCAGTCTTCAGAAAATGTAAAAGTTCTTCTAAAACTTTTTTTTTAATGCAGTGGATGTGATTTAAATCTAAGACAGATGTTCCACAAATGACTCTTGTCTCCTCAAATCAGAGAACCGGAATGAAGTAAAGCATCACTTTAACATCATTAATTATTATCCTTCCTCAGAGTGCAGTGAGTCAGACCTGAAGGAGGTGGTGAGTCGCCTGAGAGACTGGTTCAGAGTGCTGCATGAAAATGGAAACCACAAGAGAGTGAAGATCCAGAAGCCAGAGAAGAACAGTAAGCCTCAATTCTCCATATTTCCCAGTGGATACTACCCATTCCTAACCCGTAACATCCATTTCTCTTTAATTTCCCAGAGTTTGAAATTGGGACGTCACCCATTTGTAAAGACCCTCTAGGATGGATGTTTTCTCGGCTGGATGTAAACTTTGATCAACAGCTGGACCAGTCTGAGATAAAGAGCCTTTATTTGGACAGGAACGAACCATGTTCTGATGCTTTCTTCAAGTCGTTATCCCATCCTGATAATGTAATTACCAGCACGGAGTGGTGCACCGGTTTCCAGAGGTACACGGGTACGTTGTTCCTAAAAACAGAACAATGCAAAAACAGCATGCAAGCTTTAGGACTTCTTATTGGTTTTCTTGTGTCGTGTGACCTTTTTCCGTTACGCTCTGTCGTCGTCCGCTTATCTGGGGCCGGGTCACGGGGGCAACAGCCTCACAAGTGGAAGCCCAGGATTCTCTCACCTTAGCTTCATCCTCCAGCTCACCTGAAAGGATCCCAAGTCGTTCGGGGTCTGTCTCTTGGTCTCCTCCCGGTGGGACATGCCTGAAACACTTCACCAGCGGGGTGCTCTGGAGGTATCGTGACCAGATGCCCTAACCACCCCATCTGGCTTCTTTCGACCTGGAGCGGCTGGACACCGAGCTCTTCCCAGATGGCAGAACTCTTCACCCGAACTCTGAGTGAGAGCCCAGCTATCCTAAGGAAGAAGCTCATTTCGGCCAGGTGTAGCCGCAATCCCATTTTTTCGGTCACCAAGGGTGGGAATGTACATCGACTTGTAAATTGAGAGCTTTGCTTTTCGGCTCAGTTCTTTCTTTACCACAACGGATTGATGCAGCGTCAGTTGTATTCCTGATGCCGCACCAATCCGCCTGTCGAGCTCCCGCACGATCCTTCCCCCACTCGTGAACAAGACCCCGAGACACCTAAACTCCTTCACTTGGGGCAGGTCAAGTAAAATGTGGCCTAAAATAAACCAGCAATGAAAATAATAATGAATACATGTTTAGTTAATGCCAGGGACCAGTATTCAGATACCATTCAAACGCAGGTTGATTTTTACCATGGATTTTGTTCTCCACCGCGCCCACATTCTAAGATTAAAGGGAAGTATTTTGGCTGTGCAAGAACCTTCCCTCCGGCTTCAAATGAGATTTATGTTGTGTTTTGCACATGTCCAGTGGGTAGGACAAACCGGAGAGCGAGAGGAAGGGGAATTTACAAAGACCCTTTTTAAGAAACACACCTGATGTAGGTGTTGTTATTTTGGATGCAGCCCACATGGAGTGTGTTACAGTTTAAGTATTCAGGACACATAATCAGGTCTGACTCACGTTAAACAGCAGATTAAAAAATTTTAGGCCAATTTTTTCAGATTTACCTTAAATATAAAATAAATAAATGAATTACTCTATTCATCCCTCACTGGGGAAATTTGTGTGCTGCACTCCTTACACCGCAGTAGGCTGCCCTTCAACGGTGCCAATGGTGGGAGAAGCGAGGGTTAGGTGTCTTCTCTAAGGACCTTGACGTGCTCTCTGTGCGAACTTCCGGTCCGTGCGCTCTCTAAAAAAAAAAAAACAGTTATCTCATACTCTAACCAAGGGTGGATCTGGGGAGGTTGGTGGTGGTGGGGGGCAACTGGGGTGGGGTGACACTTCCCTGTAAATCCCCCTTTTTTTGGTCCACAAAAAAAGAAGACGAAAATGCAGAAAAATGACTTATTTTTCAAAACGTTCTGGGGGGGGGACTGGCTTTGTCAATGACCTCACGCCCCCATTTAGAAAATCCTGGATCCGCCCCTGCTAACTACTAATGAACTGTATCAGCCCTGAAAACTGAGCTACCAAAAAGTACCGTGTTTAATTGGGATCATTAATGCTGAAAATTAGGATTTATTGCCCGACAAAAGCAAAATACTCCCTCCCACAAAATATTTACCTTTTTTTTTTTCTACTTTGTCGTATTATATGAAACATTTTTGTGCAACAAGGTACATTAATGTAAAAACTCATGTGGGTTGATCCTTAAATAAAAAAAATTCTACTGATTTAAGAATTTAAAGAGCCGTTTGATGCCAAAAAGCAGAGAAAAAAAATAAAGTTCAATATCTACATGCCTTTCAGATTCTCCTTGTAAAGCAGAGCTGTCCAGCATCAACAAAAAGCAAGCTGGAAAGAAGCTGCTTGGTGAGACACACCAACACACACCAACACGTGATCGCAAACACACGCCAACATTGTGTTGTTCATTGTGTCCTCCTGCCTGTTTCTGGCTTGGTTTTTATAGGTCAATATCTCCCATCCTGTGATGAAGAGGGCTACTACAGATCTCACCAGTGTCACAGCAGCAGCGGTCAGTGTTGGTGTGTGGATCGCTATGGCAACGAGGTGGCAGGCTCACGCACCCATGGTCCCGCAGACTGTGGTAAGCAAAACAGAGCAATGAAAGCTCCAGCCGTTGGCCAATGCTGTTCAGATGCAAATTATCCTCATTATTTCACTGAGCTTCAGCTCGATTTGTTAGCAAATGTCAGTGTTTGGTGAGGTCTCACAGAAACATGCCCGCACATGGAGAAATTTTAGGAACCATGCTTGAAAAAAATCTGGGATAAATTAAAAAGCATGGGGTTGGAAAGAATTCAATCAAAGTTGAAGAAATCAATAAATCAATCATTAATATTTAATTTGAAATAGAAAAATTTAAAAAAAAAAATTCTTCTGAACCGCTTGTCCCTCACCTACTCGTTGGGGTGCCAGAGCCCATCCTGGCTGATTTAAAGCAAGAGGCAGGATACACCCCGAACAAGTCATCAGCCTGTCGCGGTGCCACACGCACACAACCATCCACACACTCATTCTTTCCTAAGGGCAGTTTTATAGCAGCCAATCAACAAGACATACGTGTTTTTGGAGGGTGGGAGGAAACAAGAGTACCGATAGAAAATCCATATATACATGGGGAGAACATGCAAACTCCACACAGAAAGACCAGTGTTTCAAGTTTTGCCTTCTTGCAGTGAGACCACTGTACTAACCAGTGTGCTAACCAGTGTGCTAACCAGTGTGCTAGCCACTGTGCCACCTTCTTCTTCTCCTTTCGGCATTTCCCTTTAGGGGCGCCAAAAACACTGTGCCACCTAAACAGCAAATCTAAAAAAAAATAATTGAATAATTCAAAACATATTCTTTTATCTTTTTTGAAAACCTACATTAAATTGTTTAAGACTGAAACATTCCAAGACTGAAAATGTAATGTTTAGAGGCTTACGAGAAGAATCAGAGAGGGTTGTGTTGTTTGGTTACTATGGTTACAGTTAAAAAAGCAGTGCACAAATTTTCTTGTTGAGCAACCTTGCCGGCTGGAAATTTCTCAAAACAACAAAATTTTATGCTCGTAAATTAGCTGATGCTTATCACCAAACACTTTGAGAGCGACCAAAACTTAAGGGTAAATATTTTATGGTGAAACTTAAAAAGAGAGTAACGTGCTTTTGTGAGGCAATAATTTGTCATTCTCAGCATGAATGAGGCAGTAGCTCAGTGGTAGAATGTTTGCCCTTGGACCGGGAGAAGCTGGTTTGAATCCCAATGGCTAGGTGTCCTTGGGGAAGACACCTAACCCTCCGTTTCTCCCACCATTGGCGCCTTCCTGCTTCGGTGCAATGCGGCACAGAAATGTCCCCATTGAGGGATGAATACAGTACGTTAAAAAAAATAGATAAACATGTTAGCTTAGAAATCCAATATTTACAGAAAAAACCCGCATAAGCACATTTATTGAGTTTCTTTTCCATTTTTGACTCCGGGAATTCCCCTATCCTGTCGTTCTCTGATTTAGTCTAGTCCCCTTGGCGTCCCGAAGGTTCAACTCACCTTCGATCTGAAGTCGGGCTGCAACTAACGATCAATTTGGTAATCGATTAATCTGTCGATTATTGGATCGATTATTCGATTAATCGGATAACAATGACAATTTAATAAATATTAATTTTTCGGCATATTATAGAATGTAATTGTGTAAAACACAACTCATAACTACATAAACAACACGTTGGGTTTATTACAGTAACAGCAAATGTTACTCTTTCTGTCAAATAAAGAGGTATAAAATAATAAATCTACTTGCTGTGTACAGTAAAAGTAAATCATAAGCACCCATAAAATGTGCTTTAGTAGAACTGGCTAATAAAACATCAAATGTAAACTGTTGGATCACATTTGAAAACAAGAAACCTTTAACACTTCTGGATTCGCAAATTTAACCTTGTTCAGAAGTATCGTACAAAAAAAAGGCCCCAGATTAACATGAGTAAAAATATACAAAAACATTCAAGTTGTGAAGTATTAGTGCAAAAAAACAACAACAATAAAACACCATCTCTACTGTAAAAATAGTAACTTTAATAAATAAAATGGGTCCGTCTTTACCACTTATAATATTACAAACACATATCTACTAATCAATAAAGGGGTGCCCAACTATATAACAGCACTCGTTTTTTTGAGGGAAAAAATGTGCTAGGCGGTGTAGAGGAGTGGGTCTTGTATCCTGGTTTGAATTTAGCGATCTTTTTTTGTTTTTTAAACCCCTCGTCTTCCTACTGACACTGGCCTCATATCGGACATGATCATTTCCAAAATAAGAGTCCCTGAGAGAAGCGCTCTGCTGCGGAGTGCAACCGTTTTCCACAGAAAAGAGTCCATGTTGGGTTGTTTTCGTTTTTTTGCAGATAATAAAAAGTGTATTTAGCGACCTGTAAAATTGTTTTTTGTAGAAATAGCGTCGTGTACCGCTACGGTTTGCCATCTCCCGCTTCGAGTCCGACATGGTTTTTTTTTTCAGATGTTCGCGCAGCGTCGTTATGCTTCCGTGCCAAAACGTGTCCGTTTTGCAAACTTTGCATATTAACGCGAGTCTTTCTCAAAGTTAGCGGAAAATGATCCAAACTTTGGAAGATTTTGTATGTGTTTTTCTTTCCGCCATCTTGTTGAATCTGCCTGATCACGTGAGGCGGGGTGAAATGAAGGCCATTGATTGGCTGCTATCTTCTTCTCCTCCTATTTTGGTAGAAGGCATCGTCAATTTGCTCTCGACTGCCCCATATGGAGACCAATTTAAGTGCAGTTGACATCAAAAACTTTTTAGACAATTAATCAATGACCAAATTAGTCGACAACTATTTTGATAATCAATTGATTAAATATATTAACTGTTTCAGCCCTAATCTGAAGGCAGATTTAAGTCACATTGCAAAAACTGTCGACACTACCTTTAAGTATATGTCATTTCTGTTTGTCTTGTTTCAGGTGTGATTATTGAGTCATCTGGAGACCTCGGTAGTGGCGACTCTCTTTTTACCGATGATGAAGATTCCTTCGTCTTCAATGACCAGGCAGGAATGGACGATGAGGACGATGAGGACGACGATGATGAAAACGATGAATACCTTTCCTAATTGGAGCAAAACATAAAAAAAGAAGAAAAAAAACTGTCCGATTGCACGTTTCTAGGTGACTCCCCCGACAGATCCTCCATCATACTAACAGCCTATGAACAATTTTGTCTCTATTTCATCAAGTAAGAAAAAAAAAAAACTATGTTCCTGGAATACATTTAACATTTTCATTCCTGTTTAAGTACAAAAAAACAATCTAAATGGTTATTAGAATTTGTTCACTTACGTGTCAACAAACAAGAGAAATAACGAACAACGAGTCCATTCCGTTGGACTTGGTCACACGTGCAAGAACCTTTCCTCTCATTGGACACTCAATGTTTCTCAGTGTCTCCTCTCCTTGTGCTGCACTCTAATACTAGAGTGTGTGGATGCCTTAGGCACAACTTTAAAGAGATTGACCCTCTTTTTTCTCCTGTTCTCCACACCCTTCTTATCCCTGTGTATAGGTGGGATGTTGATGATGTAGATAAGAAATATTGCACTCTTTAGGTTTCTTTTGATCTTGATTTGTAACTGTGACTGTAACTGTGCAGAAAAACAAGATAAGAGTTAGACAAAAAAAAAAAAAAACGTAAAAGGATTTCATGTGAGTTAGGTAACAATCAAAGCCGACGTTCTAGTTATTTTCAATGAAACATGAATCAAATCACAACGGCTTAGATATAAAATAAAAAAAACTGTGTCGGCTGGTTGTGTTTTGGGGTGGGTGGGGTTGTTGTTATCTATTTTTCTAATCCACGGTGGGATGAAGACAAAAGATGAAACAGATTTGTCTTAGCATGTCCACTTCTGCGTGGTGTCGTCTCAGTCTGTAAAAGCAGAAGCCAAATTTTTTTTGAGGAACTCAAGATGTTTTAAAAAAAAGCTTGTGGTTGTTAAAAAAAAAGAAAAAGAGGAAGAACAAAAAAAAAAGAGACATTTTCCCCGAATAACATGTACAGATTAACCATCACATGAGCAGGTCATCGAGTTTAAAGGTGGTATGGAAGATCTTTGAAAATTTTTTTTTTGCAATATGACGTAAATCTGCCGTCACTTGTTCGACTCGAGCGTATAAAAAATTTAAATGGAATTTATAAAAAAGAAAATGTGAAAAAAGGCTGCACGGTGGAGCAGTGATTTGCATGTTGGCCTCACAGCAAGAAGGTCAGGGGTTCATGTCCTGGGGTGGGGTTGAGGCTTGAAACAGTGGCCTTTCTGTGTGGAGTTTGCATCTTCTCCCTGAAAATATGTGGGTTTTTTCCGGGTACTCAAGTTTCCTCCTTGGCCACGATAAAGTTGCCCCTAGGAATGAGTTTGGCCCCGCAACAGACTAGTAACCTGTTAGAGGTGTACCCTGCCTCTCACTTGAAATAATCCGGCATAGGCTCCAGCACCCCCTGCCACCATTTTAAGAATAACTGGTTCAGAAGGGTTTACCAGTTTTATCGAAATCAAATTTTTGGAGATTCAACCATGTTTGAACATTACTCCTGTCATGAAGTGGTGTGCAGGTGGAAAGAGGAGGACCCAGTTGCAGACAGAAAATATTTTTCATTTGAATTTGGCAGTTCATTAATACTGTGAAAAGAAAAACAAAGTTTCAGTGGCATGGCAAGAGGTTATTGCCAGAATGTGTACTTAATCAGGCAATCAGGAAGACCTGGCTGGAAGGGATGGTATGACCTGATATGGAATTCCGGGATGATTGCCCTTAAATAGATGGCAGGGTCCACAGATGTGTGGAATCAGGAATCATCTACAGGTGACCCTAATCATCCAGGGCTCCCTCTGGCGGCAGGAGAGGGGATCATGACAATTCCCTTTTTAAAAAAGAATATTGATACGTGTTTGAGTCATTTGTGAGCTCGCCCATACTAAATTTGGTGGAATTCAAAAGCTAGCTTGTTCTTGGCCTTGCCTTTTGTCACCCATCAGGAAGAGTTTTTATGCACCCTCTCTGCTCTAAACCAGGTTTTTACCCTTGTTCGCCCAGTGGGCGGGACGATTGGTTTCATTGGTTGAAGATGTAAACCAAGAAGAATCCAGAAAGAAACCTGCTCGCCCAAAATTTACAAACTAGTTGTT
This sequence comes from Neostethus bicornis, assembly GCA_902685375.1. Lineage (NCBI taxonomy): Eukaryota > Metazoa > Chordata > Actinopteri > Atheriniformes > Phallostethidae > Neostethus > Neostethus bicornis. Next base: position 7,556,771 of record LR738542.1, on the reverse strand, counting down.
GACTTATCAGCGCTTGAAGATCTTCCATACTACCTTTAACCCAAACTTTGATGTTGATGTTTTTACATTACCAAACATAAGGGGATTATTTCTTATCCAGCAGACGACGTTACCGAACCAATCACTTGCACAGAAACCCGAAGCCGTGCAGACCTGTTGGATCAAAATGGGTGGGGTTTAAATGAAGGTGTGCCTTTTGCAGGTGAGGACAGATAGTGGCGAGGGAGGGATGAGCTTGCTTATTGGACTGAACTAAAACTCTTTTCAATGCATAAGAGCGGCTTTCCTCTAAAGCCTCTAAAGTTCGTAGTGTGTACGAGGTCTCTCTTATTGTAGTCCTACATAGGCCATATTTCAGATGCTCTGATTTGTTTCCTAGACTAGCTAGAATGTAGAGAAGCACAGAAAGGCTCAACAGTTAGGGTATATAAACACGTAGACATGGCTGGAAATGAAGTTTTATATATACTACACACTGTCTAGAAGAAGCTTTGGTTTAGACAGCTTTATATGAAAAGACGAGGATCATTTGTCGCTTTTAAATTTATTTCAGAACATTGTTTCTGCTCTAGTTCATTTTCTGTGTGGAAAAAAAGAAAAGAGAAAAAAAACAGATCTGATCTCAGAGGTGTGCTTTGTAAAGTCGTGTTCTTGCAGATTTGAGATCAGATGAGCTCCTTTGTTAACGTGCAGTAACTGATCTGCCATTTGGCTTCTTTTTAAACCACATATATGTTAGAATTTAGGTTTACGACCTAAGAAGTGCCATCGAAATGTCCACTTGTTCCTTTGGGTTAGTTTGCTCTCATATCCGTCTAGTTTTTTCTTCCCACGACGCTTCTAAATTTTAAACTTCACTTTATAAGGTGTAAAATGTTTCAGTCTTAAATGGGTTCATGAGCGTGATGACGTGCGAACCATTTTGTTGACCTGGGACACTGTAGCCACTCAATCACACACTGTCATCACAGCTCTGATAGAGTTAGAAACAGATGCATTTTTTACAGTGTATGTATGATTTGCTGAAATAAAAGCTATATTGACCAACGTTTCTTGTGGTGGGTGTTGGCGTGTCTGTAATAAGCACTTCCTCCTTCTGTTAGAATGTTTTCGGTTCCACTCTGCAGGTCTCACTTCCTATAAAAAGTATCTTCCTTGATTTTACAACCAAAAGAACTGGGGAGTTATTTTATGAGGAAAGGGACACTAAGAAAAAAATCCCTCTGATATCATTTTTAGATCCAAAGTTCAATGCCCGGAAGGAAGTATCGAGCATTAATAGCATTTTCTTTGTTGAAAGCATGAATGCTTGGGATGACTATTCAAAAAAAGAAAAGAAAAAAAAGAAAAGGCTATTTGTGCAACGACACTGTGATGAGAAATTTTACCTCAAAATCTGAAACTGGGGTTCTTAAAATGATGAAGGGATGGATGGATGGATGAACGCATGAGTGGATGGATGGAAGAGTAGATAGATAAATGAATGCATGTATGTGTAAATGGATGAATGGATGGATGAATGGATGGATGGATGAACAGATGGATGGAAGAGTAGATAGATAAATGAATGCATGTATGTGTATTTGGGTGGGTGGATGGATGCAAGGGTAGATGGATAGAAGAGTAGATGGATGGATAGAAGGATGGATGGATTGTAGGGTAGATGGATGGATGTGTAGATGGTTAGATGAATGGTGGATGGATGGTTGGATAGATGGATGGATGAATGAAGGACATATGGATGGAAGGGTAGATGGATGATTGGATGGGTAGATGGATGGATGGAAGGGTCATTGGATAGTGGATGGATGGATGAATGAATGGTTGGATAGATGAATGGACGGATGATGGATGGATGGATGGGTAGATGGATGGATGGATGGATGGATGGAAGGGTCATTGGATAGTGGATGGATGGATGGATGAATGAATGGTTGGATAGACGGATGGATGGATGGATAGATGGATGGGTAGATAGATGGATGATGGATGGTTGGATAGATGGTTGAATGATGGGTAGATGAATGAATGAATGGATGGATGGATGGAAGGGTAGTTGGATGGATGGATGGTTGAATGGATGGATGGATGGGTAGTTGGATAGATGGATGGATGGGTGCATGGGTGGGTGGATGGATGGATGGTTGGATGGATGGGTAGATGGAAGGATGGATGCATGGATGGATGGGTAGATGGATGGATGCCTGAATGGATGGGTGCATAAATGGATGGGTGGGTGGATGATGAATGGAAGGGTAGTTGGATAGATGAATGGATGGATGGATTAGTGGATGGGTGGTTGGGTGGGTGGATGGATGGAAGGATAGATAGATGGATGATGGATGGATGGATGGTTAGATAGATGGAAGGAAGGATAGAGAGATAGATGGATGATGAGCGGATGGGCAGATGGATGGATGAATGTATGGAGGGGTAGATGGACGGAAGGATAGTTGAATAGATGGATGGATAGGTGGATGGATAGATGGTAGAGAGATGGATGATGATAGAAGGAAGGCTAAGTGGATGGATGGATGGATGAAGGGTATATGGATGTATGGATAGATGGATGGGTTGTTGGATGGATGGGCAGATAGGTGGATGATTTATGGAAGGGTATATGGATGGATAGATGGACGGACAGACTTATGGATGGATGGAAGAGTAGTTGAATGGATGGATGGATGGATGGATGGAAGAGTAGTTGGATGGATGGATGGATGGATGGAAGAGTAGTTGGATGGATGTTTGATTGGATACATGTAGTATGTCTGAATAAAATGGTTGATGTCTGTAGATGAGGATGGATGGTTGGATAATAGATGAAGGTGGAGGCATAGCTCAGTGGTAGAATCACCAATTTTGGACCAAATATTTGCTGGTTCGATTCCCACTTGGTCCATGCCTAAGTGTCTCTGAAGAAGACACCTAACCCCCAGTTCCTCCCACCATTGGCGCCATCATGGCTGCCATCATGGCTGCCATCATGGCTGCCATCATGGCTGCCTGCTGTGGTGCAATACAGCAAAAGTAACTTCCCCATGAGGGATGAATAATACGATTAAAATAAAAATGAATAAAAAATAGGTGTTTGAACTTGCTAATATCCACATGTGGTCATTTGTGTGTGTGTGTGTGTGTGTGTGTGTGTGTGTGTGTGTGTGTGTGTGTGTGTTAGTCCAGTGTATGTTGGACTCACCTACCCACATTGTTCCTGCACACATTTAGAAGAAAAACATCAGCGGTGAAGAAAACAAAAGTAGAAAAACAAGATGCTAATTGACTGAAGTTTGTTGACCTGTTAAAATGGGGAGAACAGTGTGTGTGTGTGTGTGTGTGTGTGTGTGTGTTATTCAACAAAACCCGGTAAATGCAGGCTGCAGGAACTCCTTGAAGAGATAACACTCTGTGTGGGTGTGTGTGTAGGTGTGTGTGTCTGCCAGTTGCTCCCGATAGGGAATTCACTGGGTAAATATCAAATGTTCATTTTCACACACTTTCTCTCTGACCTTCTGTGCTGACCTCACAGATTTGGAGATACCATCTCTGCGGCTCATTTTCAAGCTCCACAGCTCCAACCAGAGACCGCTTAACAACAAAGTGATCCACCAGTGTGTGTGTGTATGTGTGTGTGTGTGTGTGAGGAGACAGAGTGACTGAAAGCGCCTACGAAACACCACAAATTGCAGGAAGCACATTTGATGTTAGGAAATCAGGTTTGGAGGATAAGAAAATTCTGGCACATGTGCTGTCAACATTTCCTCATCCTGTAGACTGATAAAGTTTAATCAAATGAGACGAAGTTACTTTCTGTTCTTCGTAACTTACCTCGTAAAGTTCGTTCTTTTCTGAATGAGTTCACCACCTGACTGTCTTTAGTGAAGGAATGATTCATTTTTATTACGTACATTTAACTACTGGGCGTTAAAATGTCCCCTGCACAGCCTGTCTATTTGGGTACACCCAAACAAGTCACCAGTCTGTTACGGTGTACACCAGGGGTCACCAACCTTTTTGAACGTGAGAGCTACTTCAAGGGCACTGAGTAATGCAAAGGGCGACCACTTTGATAATACACTTCTGAAATAACAAAGGTACACAGTGTACCTTTAATTTGATATTATTAATAATGATATTCTATGTGATGACACTGATTGTTAACGATCCATCACAATAATTATTTCAGTATGATTAAACAAGGTGGGAAACAGATACATTTCAATATGCAATATCCAAGTGTTTCATTTTCAAATGATCACTTCCACAACATTTTGCAGGAAATCTTTTTCAATTTTTACAACAGTTATCAAATCATAAACTCTGAACCATGTTTGTACAAATTATCAATTATGTAAGATTTAACAAAAATCTACTCCTTTCAAAATAAGGACGGTGCGACTGTGCGCCGCCACAGTCGCAGCGCAGATGAGACGCACACAGTTTTCTTTCACTTTAGTAAAAAAGAACTCTTCCTCCCATTCACTGTGAAAATCATAAGTTTTCTTCCTTTTTTCTGCCATGTTTTTGTGTTCACAACCTCATCAGTGCAGCGCTCACGAGCTCATGTCAGCAAAGCTGGTTTGTCATGCGCACTAGACTGACCTCTGATCGATACTACGTCAGAATTTGTATATTGATATACATTTTTTTTTACGTTTTTATGAATTCGTTTTTAAATGTACATTATTGCAAATGAAATTTGAAAAGAATAAATAACTCTATTTATCCCTCACCGGGGAAATTTGTTTGCTGCACTCCTTACATTGCAGCAGGCTGCCCTTCAACGGCGCCAATGGTGGGAGAAGCAGGGGTTAGGTGTCTTCTCCAAGGACCCTAGACGTGCTCTCCGTGGGACGCAAACCCGCGACCTTCCGGTCCGCGGGCGAACGCTCTAACCACGCGGCCACCGTCTCCACCCCAATAGCAACACAATTAAATAAAATTTTAGACAGAGCTAATTTGTGATTAGTGCTGTTTTTAGAACTGGCCTACGGGCGACTGATGCGGTTGCTGCGGGCGACCTGGTGCCCGTGGGCACCGAGTTGGTGACCCCTGGTGTACACACTCATTCCAAGGAGCAATTTTCATAGTGACCAATCAACCTAGCATGCATGTTTTTTGCGGGTAGGAGGAAACCGGAGTAGACTACCTGCAGGAAACCAACACATACTCAGGGAAAACATGCAAAGACCTGTGTTTCAAGTCTCGTCCCCACCCGGGACTCAACCCCCCCAACCTTCTTGCTGTGAGGCCACTTTGCTAACTACTGTGCTAACTACTGTGCCAACGTGCAGCCTTATGTTTTAGTACATTTAGTTTGAAGTACTACAGTGAATGGATTACAAGTCAGTGAACTGATCGTTGGGGTTTTGACTTGGACATTCTGGACTTGGACATTCTGGACTTGGGCATTCTGGACTTGGACATTCTGGACTTGGACATTCTGGACTTGGGCATTCTGGACTTGGACATTCTGGACTTGGACATTCTGGAAAAACATGTCCAAACAAAACTGCTTCAACGCTTGAGTCAACCAAGAAAAGATCAAATTTGTGATGGCAAATAATCAGTGATTTTTTTATTAATAATATATATACTTAATTAATCTCTCACCAGGGAAATTTGAGTGCTGTGTTACACCGCGGCAGGCTGCCAGGACGGCGCCAATGGTGGGAGAAACAGAGGGTTAGGTGTCTTCCCCAAGGACACCTAGACGTAAGCTCAGTGGGATTCCATCCTGCGAACTTCCGGAGAACTTCCGGCCCAACGGTGAACATTCTTCCACTGAACTACTGCTCCTTCATTTTTTTTTAAATCCTAAAACCCACAAAGTAGATCAACCAAATAGCTTATTTTGAACTTTTTTCCTATGCTGCTATTTCAGCAAACAAAATTAACATTTTTTATAGAAATCCTTTCAATTTTCTAGCTCCAAATATGTGTCTGGTGATTCAGGATTAAATTAGCGTCCTTAATTGGACAAATCAGATGGAATTTTTATAGACATTTTTAAAAAGAAAAACATTTGATGGAAAGGGAAAGAAGGAAAAGCAAATCTGCTAATAAAGCCTTAAACCCATGTGATATCAGAATGGTAGTTTTTTGATAGGTAAAAATGTTAATCTCTGGATACTTCTTTAGTTACAACTTCTTTTGTTACTTCTTTTATTTTTTAACATTCAAAAGTGTCTTGTAGTTTAGCGTGATTCAGCTGCTGTCCACAACTTGCAGCCGCATCACACCCATAAAAATATAACCTTTGTCTCCATTACTATGTAAGAAAAAAAAAAAAAAACCTACCTTTTTGTTTTACCCGTCTTTCCCCCCACCACTCTGTAAGAACACACCTCTTGTTTCCACAGCTGTATAAATAAAGCAGACAGGGTGCAGGTTTCCCTATAGACACTTTGGTCAAATCTGGTGGGGTGTGCTACCCTTCTCTGACAAGTAAAGTATGAGTCTCTCGTTTTGGTCTCCGGTCAGCACAGATTTGTGATACATTGAATTGAAAATACTTTATTGATCCCCAAAGGGAAATTTGAGTGCTGCGGTGCAAATAGAAAGACAGGATGACGAGAGGATGAAAGGCCTTTTTAAAAGTCTGAAGGAGGACAGAGGAAAAGATTCCTTGCACTGCTCCTCCGAGCAGTGGGGTTGCAGGAGTCTGTCAACAAAACTACTCCCAAAATGGTCCACAAAGTCCTGGTAGTTGTGGAAGGGTCAGAAGTTTAGTTTGCTGTGATTTGTAGGCTCTCCGTAGACGCAGTGAAGGAAGACATGAAGATAGTTGGTGTGACCGAAGAAGATGCAGCAGATAGGGTTAGATGGAAGAAACTGACTTGCTGTGGCGCCCCCTGAAGGGAAATGCCGAAAGAAGAAACTTTGTAATGTTTCTATTTCAATTAAATAATAGAGACTTCTTTTCTAGTTTATTTTAAGAAGGAAGATCGTCTTGAAGGGAAAATGATGCTAAATGTCAGAAGTTAACGGCATCATCAATATTAGTCATTACTTCTTTTTTTAAACACACACAAATGAGTGTTTGATGTAATCAAGTCAAAGCCTGTCTCAGAGTTACTGTAAACTTCTGATCACTGCATTTCCACTTTCATCCCGGCAGACATTTTTTTATAGCCATTATTTCCTCTTTTTTCTCTGATCCACAAACAACAATGCTTCCAGTAAAACCTCATGTGTTGCATTTACAGAAATCATCTTGTGTGACTCACACACTGCCCATTCTGGCCTTTTCCTCTGGATTCCTGTGTTTTATGGAGGTGGACAGCAGTGTGCAGAGAGCTTTCCCATCAATAACTACTAACTGCTTAGTGGTTTCATTCTTGGCCATCCAGCTCTGCAATGGAAGGGATGAAACACTATTGTATTGATCGATAGAGTGAGGAAACACTGATGGGAGCAGATTTATGGGACAGTATTATGCTTTTGCACTGAGTTTTCATCTACAAAGTGTTGTAATTTTTGTATTTAAAGACATGAAATATGATTTGTATGATTTAAACTCCTAAAGAAATTCTGGATCATTTCCTCAAAACGTGCCAAGAGTTTCATTAAGAGGTTTTTGAATAAAATATACATCCTGATGGATGTGGACTAACTCAAAAAGTGATGAAAATGTAATATTTTTGCCAGTAAGTGCACACTGAATAGAACGTCATCGCTAGAGATGAATTTTAGAGGATTTAATGCCCTCTTGTGGTCAAAATAAGTCAGTACAGTGACTGTAATTTCAAGCAAAAAAAAAAAAAAAATCTTCCCTTTTTAGTTCACTCATTCATCTTCTGGACCACTTATCCCTAATGGGTCATAAGGGGTGCAGAAACCTATCCTGGTTGGTTGCAGTCAAGAGGTGGGGTACCCCCCCAAACAGGTCTCCAGTCTGTTGTGGTGCCACACTCAGACAACCATCCTTGAACGCACTCATGTCCAGGTCAATCAGGCAGTCACCTTCTTAACTATCTGACCCTTATAAGGTAGCGCAGGGTGCCGGAGCCCATCCCGGCTGATTTGAGGCGAGGGGCAAGGTACACCCCGAACAGGTCACTATTTTGTTGCAGGGCCACATACATACGTACAACCGTGCACACACGCATTCATTCCTAGGGGCAATTTGGCAATCAACCTAACATGCATAATTTTGGAGGGTGGGAGGAAACCGGAGCACCCACTTACAGAGGGAGAACATGCAAACTACACACAGAAAGGTCAGTGATTCAAGCCTTGCCCCAACCCGTTCGAGAATCGAACCTCGGAACTTCTAGCTCCCAATGAGCTAACCTCTGCACCACCGTGGACCCTCCTTTCATCTTCTGAACCGCTTTTGCCTAATAAGGTTATGAGGGGTGCCGGAGCCTATCCCGGCTGCTTTAAGGCGAGAGGAAGGGTGCACCCCGGATAGGTTGCCAGTCTGCTGTGGGGCCACACACACACACTTGTTCCTAGGGGCAATTTTGTAGCAGTCAATCAACCTAACATGTATGTTTTTGGAGGGTGGGAGGAAACCATGGTACCTGGAGAAAATCCACACATACACAGGGAGAACATGCAAACACCACACAGAAAGATCTGGAGCCTGTTGAATACCTCTGTTATATTTGGGTGGCAGAGGCAAGTAGCCTTAGCAGGAAAGCTCAGACTTCAAACACAAATATTTTAAACTATTAATAGCAAACTCTACTCAGAGCATAATCATATCTGTAACAGGAAGCAATCTTTTCTCTTCTGCTTATCCAAGGTTGTTGAGGCAGCTTCCTGACCTGGACTTCCTCTGACCTTCTTCCAGAAAGTCCTCCTATGGGATCTTGTGCTGTTCCGATAGCAGATAGGAAAAATAGTCGCTCCTGTACCACCTGGTTCTTCCATGAGTCTCAAGACCTGTTGCATCCAGTTTCCTAACACATTCACAGACATGCCAAATCTCCCGCATTGGGCCAGAGGACACCCGCAATTAGGACCTATTTCACGCTCACTCGGCAAGGCTAAAAAAAAGTCCTGCATTTTTTGTACTCTAGTGCATTCCATGAACGTGATTAGGTACAATGAGACTAAGCACATGGCATCTCCTGCTACTGCGCATCTGAAAGCCGCTAGTAGTGGTCTGCATGGTCTGTTGCAAGTATTGTTTTTGGTGAACATACGGAAGAAGTCCGGAAACTTTGGTCATATGACAGCTTATGTGCGTGAGCCGCAAAACAAAGCACGAACAACCAGTACAGGAGTGTATTCCTGGTGGCAATTACTCTTCGTACCGATATACAACGCTAGATGGTAAGACACGTAAGACGCACAATTTTCAAGCAGCTTTCTTATGTTTTGAAAGGTTTGTTTTACGCCAACTGTCATGGCAGGTGTTGTCCATTAGCGGATGTGACATCATGCCATGTCATAGCCCCTCCTCATTTTGGCCCCGCCCCCGAATCTCCCTCTTTGTGAAGCCAAAACCTTGGCATCTCTGCATTCAACACATTCTACTAAAACATATCCAACAGGCCAAAATGATCAATTCAAACTTGGACCAAATCCCACGAAATGCAACCTGAATAAAAACTCGTCACGCACATTTAAGATAAGAAAAAACTTTATTGAGCCATGTTCTTTTTTTAAATAAAGACATAAAACAAGTGGTTATCATTTCTATCAAAATAAAACACCCTGAACCAACACTTCTACTGTCACCGTTTAAAAAAGTTTTCAAAATGTTCAAACATTAAAAACATTACTTTTAAAAGAAGGGAAAAATAAAAAGGAAAAAAAAAAACAGCAGAGTTCTCATTTTTTACCTGAGTTCACCAAATTCTTTCAACATGATTTTTGATCTTTCACTAAAAAACATTTCACATAAAAACCTGGAAGCCCGATGAGACGGAGCGGTTTAAAGCTTCTGTACGTAGTAAGTTTCATTATTCGTTAGTTTTCTGTGCGTTTTCGTTAGTTTAGTGTTTTTGAACTGAATCTCTTCAAGCATTTTGTTGAACTTTCGTTCAAGTGGAGCCTGCCTCCGATTTCTGTAAGACAAAAAAAAAAAAAATCATCTTATTCGAACATACAGTACATACATACGCCGTTGGTTGCCACCCATCACCTTCTTCACACGACCCCTATGGCCCCTCCTGCAGGTGGTGAGTCCACTGGAAGGGCGGCCCATGTCCCCTGTTCGGGCTGAGCCCAGCCGGGCCCAATGGGTAAAAGCCCGGCCACCAGGCGCTCGCTCTCGTGCCCCACCCTCGGGCCTGGCTCCATGGAGGATCCCCGGTGACCCGCGTCCGGGCAAGGGCAACTTGGCCATGTTTGATATCTTCATAGGGGTTTTTGAGCCACGCTTTGTGTGGCTCCTCACCTAAGAACTGCCTTTGGTGATCCTACCAAGGGACCCTACCCGGACAGCATAGCTTCTAGGATCATTGGGGCACGCAAACTCCTCCACCGCGATAAGGTGGTGCCTCAAGGAGGAGAGAGAAGCCTGGGCTTCCCGGTTGAGGCTATTGCCCCCGCAACCTGGCCCCAGAACAAGTGGAAGATGACGGAACGGAACATACAAAAAAAAAATTCCAGTATGTAGAGATTTGTTTTATGAAACTTACCATGGGGTTCATTTCCTGGCCCTCTCCATCACTGGGCTTGTACCGAGTGCTGGTCTTAACGTTCTCAATGTATTCCTAAAAAAATACAATAATTAAAGAAGTGGAAACTTAAAATACCTAAAATGACAACAACCAATTCTTATCTCACCATGAGGTTCTTGTCGGCGTAGTACTCATTTCCAGGAGTGCCGTCGTGGATCTTTGTGTCCACAGCGAAGCAGAGGAAAAGGACGTCGACCACGATTTCAAAAACAGACAGGAAGCAGTGTGCAACCAGGTAAGCGAACACACAGGTGATGAGGAGAGGAAGTACCCACACTGTGTAGTCTCTCTGGTAGTTGAAAGCCAAAATGCCAGCAAAAGCTGTGCAGGACATAACAAGAACCTGAAGAGAAAGAATGTATTAGAAAACAGGTCAGCATAAAAGATCTTCAAGCCCCAAGAGTTCAGTGACTTTTTGTAAATAGAACACATGCAGTTCCATAAAAATTATGCTCCTTTGTGGAGGGAGGGACCAAGCATGAGCAGAGCACATGCACTAAAACACTTCCTGTTTACGTTAGGACATGGGCGTGGTGGAGATTTAAATCTGTGCACAGGAACAACCTGGTTGTGGAATAGAATCCGAATACCGGATGGAAGGGGTCACAAATGACTCCATCAGACATGAACTTGATTTTTGACAAAGTCCCTCCCTCAACACCGGCTTCTGCTCAGACTATAATGAATTTGTTACATAGTATGTGAGACTCATTTGTCCCATTTGTTGTTTTGGATTGCTTATGCAATAAAATAAAATGATCACACTATTGGCCAAAACTTGCACTCAAGAAGTAAAACATCAGCCCGTATTTGCACGACTGTAGGCACACTGTCAACTCCACATCCGTTGCGAAACTCTACAAAGAGAATTGTAAAACACACTTTATACACAAAATTTATTATGAAGTAAATCACTGAGTGTCCAGTTAACACATTGTCCACCAATTTTGAACAACGTCATCAGGTGTGAAAACACTTATTCGCTCAATTGTAGACACCAATCAAGTGTGATACATCAGCACTATAAAAAGCATCGGTCAAATCATCGGTCTTTAAGCCCGATGGAAAGAACCAGAGAAAGTAAGTCAATGAGGACGACAAAAACGAGGAAGACAGAGAGGAATCACCAGAGGACGAGATGGAGGCCATGTTGGAGGCAGAAAAAGAAAGAATATGAAGACAAAGACGTCCTCAAAGAGGACTGAATCAGACAAAGTAGATCCACGCAACACCGGTTGACCATGTTGTCAACCATGGCTTGACGCTCAGAGAGGGTGGACTGCGGGTACAGCCAAATCTAAGCCAATACTTAGAGGCAAATGTGATGAGAACATTTCAACTGAAAAATAGGTATTGTAAAAATATCAACATATTACAAACATCTGCATTGTTGTTGTAACTGTTTACAATAATGCATTCAATTCCGTAACAGCACTTCTGTTAGTCATTATGCAGAATGCGGTCCTCCACCGCCACACCCATATGGGCCCTTACAACATAGCACTCATACTCACATTCTTGGACCAACTGCACGACATAACAGCAGCAAATCAAATTAAACATATGCAATACATTGTGTTCTGGCACAATGTGTCTTTTCACCGCTTTGCTCTGGTTCTGAACTGGTTTCAGCAACATCTATATTTTATTGTGGGTATTTTCCACCATTCTTTTGTAGTCTTCAGCCCTTCAGAACAGTTTTTCTAGGCATGGCGGTGGAAGGAATATGATGAGGTACTCTTCATCCAAGCTTGATAGAAATGCCAGCAATACAAGAATGGATTTGTTCTTCTATGCGTTTCTTTCCGAGGTTTTGTTCCGTCGTCTTCCACTTATTCGGGGCCGGGTCGCGGGGGCGACAGCCTTAGACGGGAAGCCCAGGCTTCTCTTACCCGGAAGGATCCCAAGTCGTTCCCCATCTAGCTGTGAGACATAGTCTTTTCAGCGGGACCAGGGTCTGCCTCTTGGTCTCCTCCCGGTGGGAAGTGCCCGAAACACCTCACCAGCGAGGTGAGGCAAGCCAAGGTGTCTCGTTAATAACAACATAACATGCAACGTTGATGACATTCTCTGGCCAGAACCGGCTAGGCGAATAGACGTCTCATGTTTGTCATGATACCCTCACCTGCCACTGGACCTGGATCTTCCTCCCTTTCCTGGATTCCAGCCCGATCCCAAACACCTGGGTGATTAGCCTGATGCTAATTGGCTGTGCGTCGCTAGCCTAGTGCCTATTCAAAGGCACTTTCTCCCAACTTCCTTTTTGGGTCACTGCCATCCCTTCCAGACAAGTCTTCCTGACCAAGACAATATTCTTGAACTCTGTTATCATGTTTGAACTTTGATCCAAAGACTTTTCGTTTTGTTAACCCCGTGTCCTTTGCCTTATAGCCTGGCCTGACTTCTGTTAGTAAAACCTGTTTGTGTCCTGCATTTGGGTCCCCTTCGACATACACATCACAACAATGTTTTTTCTTTTCGTTTTTTTCTGTGACACTGAACTTACAGCATAATTTACAATTTCTACAGTTACGTGTTGGTACAATATTATGAATCTCATGTCAAACATTTTGGGCATGTTGAGAAACAGATGAGTTTTTTCAGTGTACAATATTTGTCTTGTGTTTAGTGAATTGACATTATTTTTATACTGTGTTGATAGTTTACTGTAATCAAAGCGCAAAAGAAGGGCTAAATGTGCATCTTTTTTTTCACGGACGAGTGTAAATTGTGCAAATACAGTAATTGTGAAAAATCTGTGGATTTTAAACATGTGTATAGTTTTAAAAGAGTGTTTAATTGTGCAAACTATCTGTAGCGTTTTTCCAATTGGGAGTGTGATTGTGTGTAGTGTTTTACAAACACGCCTTGTTTTGAAAATCATGCTCAATTTTAAGTCAAGAAAACTGAGTTCACGTTGGCCACAGTGGGGCGCAGTAAAAAAAAATTATTTTTTGACTGTCCAAATGTTTTCTACATTGGTTTATTATTTTCTGAACATTTCTCCGGTCTCTCCAAAGTAAAATGTGTATTAATGTGTACCTTTCCCAGAAAGAGGACAAAGTCGCCCACTGAGTTGATGGCTGCTACTCGGAGGACGTTTTCCACCATGATGAGAAAAGCATCACGGGCTGAAGTGCAGAAGTTGGTGCTGTTGATGGCTGTTGCTGTGTAAGCATTCTGAGATAAGAAACAAAGATGTGAACACATATTCAGGAATCCTGTCCTTCTTTGTATTTATGAAACTACAAACCTGATTTAGGTATGCTAGACATTTCTCCACACACCACAGACAGCACATGCAGGCCTTCACCATGCACCGAGCACACGCGTTTTCCTGTCAGAGACACATAACACACGAAATTTTGTGTTGGCTGCAAACAAAAAATACTGTATATAAAAAACACATCGTCTTGCTCTTTTTCCTCACTTTTCCTTTGAGCTGGCTGTGAATGTACGTCAGGATGAGACGAGGGATTTTGACCAGTGTGATGATGAATGCACCCTTTGCCAGAGTACCCAGATGGTAACGGACGGCCTGAATCATGGCAGATAAGATGGGTGTTCCCAGCATGCTGAGCAGCTCTGTTTCGTTCTCCTTATTTCTGTAGATGTCAGAAAAATAACAGCCAGGTTAATAGTAGTTAGCAGGTTGCTAGTAACCAGACGATAGAGGAAGTTTGGAGCTCTGGGACTCACAACTACTTCTTTCTTCTTTATTAAATTCTATCTGATTTGGACCACCTGCACCTAATTCCTCTGCTGACTATTTAAAGGCAGCCTCATCAGCAGTCCTTGTTGGGTCTTCATGCCTTCCTGCTTTGGCTGACTCCCGACCCAATGGATATCCTTTTGGAACTGAGATTAACTCTTTGAAAACCTTATTGATCCCTTTTGACTTCTGTTCCTTTGCTTACAGCCTTGCTGATTCTTGATTAATAAATCTTGTTTGATGTCCTGCATCAAAACGGAGAAGTATGTTAGAGCGGTGCAGGACATGTATGAGGGCTGTAAGACAGTGGTGAGGTGTGCTGTAGGTGAGGCAGAGGAGTTCAGTGTGGGGGTCGGACTGCACCAAGGATCTGCTCTGAGTCCTTTGCTGTTTGCTATGGTGATGGACAGGCTGACAGACGAGGTCAGACAGGAATCTCCATGGACAATGATGTTTGCAGATGACATTGTGATCTGCAGTGAGAGGAGGGAAGAGGTGGAGGAAAAGCTGGAGAGGTGGAGGTTTGCACTAGAAAGAAGAGGAAAGAAGATTAGTCAGAGTAAGACAGAGTACATGTGTGTGAATGAGAGAGATCCAAATGGAAAAGTGAGGTTACAGGGAGAAGAGATAAACAAGGTGGAAGATTTTAAGTACAAAGTACTTGGGATCAACAGTCCAGAGCAATGGAGAGTGTGGAAAAGAGGTGAAGAAGCGTGTTCAAGCAGGCTGGAACGGGTGGAGAAAAGTATCAGGTGTGATGTGTGACAGAAGAGTTTCAGCTAAAATGAAAGGAAAAGTGTACAAAACCGTGGTGAGACCCGCCATGCTGTTTGGTCTAGAGACAGTGCCACTGAGGAAAAGACAGGAAGCAGAGATGGAGGTAGCAGAGATGAAGATGCTGAGGATCTCTCTGGGAGTGACCAGGATGGACAGGATCAGAAATGAGTATATCAGAGGAACAGCACAGGTTAGATGTTTTGGAGATAAAGTCCGGGAGGCCAGACTGAGATGGTTTGGACATGTACAGAGAAGAGAGACCGAGTACATCGGCAGAAGGATGCTGGATTTGGAACCACCAGGAAAGAGGGCTAGAGGAAGACCAAAGAGGAGGTTCATGGATACAGTGAAGGAAGACATGAAGATAGTTGGCGTGACTGAAGAGGATGCAGCAGATAGGGTTAGATGGAAGAAACTGACTTGCTGTGGCGACCCCTGAAGGGAAATGCCGAAAGGAGAAGAAGAAGTTTGATGTCCTGCATTTGGGTCCTCCTCCTTCCATACCACAACACTTTGCTTGTCCTTGAGCAGGTTGGAGTCTGTGTGAACAGGCTGGAAAAATATTCTCTCACCATGGATGTGAGTGATATTCTGATTCTTCTGATTCTGACTCTGATTCTGATTCTGAGATAGATGTCTTGTTTCAGCACATCAGGTTAGTTGAAGACAGCCATTGTCACTAAAATGTTTTCAAAGTGAATATTAAGCCTACTAATCTTAAATTTTGCACCACATAAGATATCCAGACTCTTGATCTGGGGTGAGGCAGACCCTGAGTAGCTGTTGAATAGGACGGAAAACCCGTCAACTTTGGAAAGTGTGGATTTGGTGCCAAAATGCGGGTTTTCGGTTTTCTTGCATTTCAATTTGAGTAGGTTGGATGTGAACCAGTTATTTTTAATTTCAGAGAGACAAAATGGTAACGGAGGAGGGATGAAGAGAAGAGTCAGGTTTTCCTGATACATAGATCTGGGTGTCATTCACAAAACATTGAAAACTAACTTAGATTTACAGAGAAAATTGCCAAAGTTGGAGGAGGTAAAAAAAAACCGAGAAGGGGCCCGGGACAGAATCCTGGAGAACACCTGAGGTAACAGGGAGGATTTTGGGATTTATAGAATTGAGATGGATAAACTGAGAGCGGCCATAAAGATAAGAGTGGATTCCGTTGAAGGTGTTAGAGATGATGCCAAAGGACGATAGTGAGAAATGATGTTGAAGGCTGCACTCAGATGAAGGACTATGAGGACGGAGATTAGACCAGCGCTAGGTGCAGTGAGAAAATTGTAGGTGATCTTTACCAGAGCCAAGTTACATGCTTTAATTTGGTTCACGTGTTTTAAACACTGGCTCTATGGACTTTGTAGTAATAAAATAGCAAATTTCAGATAAAGTCATTGCTTTTCGTCTTTTTTCACATGCCTTGTTGGTGCACTGCAACGGCACCATTTGGTATGCAGTAGAGCATGTATTTAGAGAACAAATGCACACTTGAGCACCAGTTATGCGCATCCCTGATTATATCAGCAAAACGTGATAGGAAATCTCTTGATGTTCACCTTGTGAAATAGTAGGTGACCACAGCCCCGGCGATGGTCATCTGCTGGAAAGCCAGAAGGAACTCGCTGACCCAAATTAGGCCGACCAGGTGATACCACACCATGTACTGAAGAGGCCCCTCCACTTTATACTCAACAATACCCGTGGAATTATTCTTTATTGGTGTTCCTGTGAAGAAGAACAAATTTACACTGTGAATTTGTGTGCGAAGTACATTTCTTTTTGTTTGCACAATTACGTTTACCAATCCCCTCTTATCATGCTGTGTTTATATTCTAAATTAAATTGTGCACCATTACTTTTTAATTGAGACTCTCAAAGTTATCCCAAGTCATTAAACAGAAAAGATAATTATATCTGAAGTCAATCTGAATTATCGAATAGGGGACTGCACAATGGTCTTACAGCAATTAGGTTGGGGGTTTGAAGCTTAAATCACTGGCCTTTCTGTGTGGAGTTTGCATGTTCTCCCCGTGTATGAATGGGTTTGTTCCTAGTGCTCCAGTTTCCTCCCACTCGCCAAAAACATGGATGTTAAATTGATTGGCTGCTCAAAACTGCCCTTGAGTTGGAGTGTATGAGTAAATCGTTGTCTGTGTACGTGGCCCTGCAACAGACTGAGGACCTGTTAGGGGTGCACCCAGCCTCTCGCCTGTAATCAGCCAGGATAGGCTGTGGCACCTCGCGACTCCGTAAAAGATAAATGGATCAGAAGAGGAATGAATTATTAGATATTAAAGCAGTCATGATTTGCTGCTGCTTTATTTGAACAAAGACTTCATAAATGAATTTCATTGAAAGTTCCGTTCCGTTCTGTCGTCTTCCGCTCATCCGGGGCAGGGTCACAGGAAGCCCAGGCTTCTCTCACCCCGGCTGCATCCTCCAGCTCACCCGGAAGTATCCCGAGTCATTCCCCAGCCATCTGTGAGACATAGTCTCTCCAGCGGGTCCGAGGTCTGCCTCTCGGTCTCCTCCTGGTGACGTGCCCGAAACACCTCACCCGCGAGGCGTTCGTGGAACCACCCCATCTGGCTTCTCTCGACCTGGAGGAGCGTCTCGACACCAAGCTCCTCTCGGATTCCAGAGCTCGTCACCCAATCTCTGAGTGAGAGCACAGCCACCCTGTGGAGGAAGCTCCTTTCAAGAATCAAGAACCATGGTCTCAGATTTGGAGGCGCTAATTCCCATCTTGGCCGCTTCGCACTCGGCAGCAAATCGATCCAGTGAGAGCATCTCATGTAAAATCAACTTTTCAGAGTTTCAGTCTACTAATAATGGTGCGCGGAGCTACACTCCACCGTAGAAGAGGTTTTTAATCTAAATGGAAGGCAGAGCATTCGAAATTATCATTTAAATGGATGTTAAGTGATTACTACTTTGATTTATCTGGATTGATATCTGGAAGTTGCTCAGGGGTTTTTAATTCCTGAAATCAGATTTTTGTGATAATCAGCAGAACCCAATTAAAGAAAAATCTGCTGAAGGCAGTTCCACATTATTAAGCAATCAATTTTCCCATCGATTTATGCTGCCGGAAAGTAGGAAGTAAGTTGTTGAAAAACGTTTCACAGAAAGAGTTTTGTGTCTGAATAAAAGCTTTCCCGATCAGTGACGAAGCTGTATAAATCAATATGATTTGTGATTATGAGTTATTTTGCATGAGACAAGAAGGAACCCAGACAGGAAGGAAAAATGGGGAGAAAATGTGAGAAAAACCTGATCGTCCATGTTGCACAACTTGAACAAGATCCTGAATGAATCTGGATAACAACAACTCAATCAGGCGGACAATGATGTACGTAAATAACGCCAAATATCAACCCCTAAAAAGAAGCATAAAAGATCGGCTCTCCGTTTCCTTCTCACCAGACATGCCAAGGGACAAGAGCACAGCCAGCCAGTAAACCCAGAATAGCATGAGAGAAATGAAGGTCCACAGAGGCTGGAGGGCGAGCAGGGGCATGTGGGAGAACACTTTGCCCGCCACATGGAACAGGTCGATGGTGAAAGCCACCCGCTTTCTCATGAAAAACATCAGCAGGAGGAGGATGACCTGAGAGATGGAGACAAAGACGGTTTGAGGTTAAAATAAAGACACTTTATTCCATATATGACATGTGGTAATGGTGTTTTTTGTATTAGCATGACATCGTACTGTGAAAACAGTGGCGACGATAGCGTACACCAGCAGAGCCGTGACGTTGTCTGAAGCTACTTCCACTGCAAACACGGCCGTGGTATTATTCGCAATTGCATTCTTTTGGTCTGCGTAGAGCCACCAGAGAACTCCGGTTCCACCTTGAAAAAGATAGTACATATAAGCACAAATTCAGAATAAAAAAATCACAAACTGTAGGTGTGACTCGGGGAGCGGCAAGGTATTACCTATGGAGCCAATGATTGTCAAAACGGTTAGAATAATAACCAGGACTTTGGAGATGTAACGGATGATGAGCAACATGATGAAGGAAAGAGCTGCAAGACAAGAAGAAACAAAAGCCATATTTGTACTTCAAACAATTCAACCATTGGGAAAGTCATATCGGAATCTACGCTCCTACCCTCACCTATGGTCACCAGCTGTGGGTGGTGACCGAAAGAACGAGATCGCGGATACAAGGGGCTGAAATGAGCACCATCCTTAGGGTGAATGGGCTAACTCAGAGATAGGGTAAGAAGCAGAGGTGAGATAGGGCCTAAAAAATCCAGCCCGACCCGACCCGAACCCTCGTATATTA
The DNA here is from genome assembly GCA_902685375.1 of Neostethus bicornis. Lineage (NCBI taxonomy): Eukaryota > Metazoa > Chordata > Actinopteri > Atheriniformes > Phallostethidae > Neostethus > Neostethus bicornis. The sequence continues at coordinate 7,537,344 of LR738542.1, read as the reverse complement.
AAACCCGACCCGGCCCGAGCCCGACCAATCAACATGATTTAGGGGCCCGAGCACGAAACAAGCCCGAAATGTCATATTTTATTTGTGAGGACTCGGGAGGAGGAGGGTTATTTATAAATAGGAACATTTTCAAGAACTCGCTTTTTTAATTAAAAAAAAAAAAAAAAATCCCACTATCGGACGTCTAACACACTTGTCTGTGATGGCCTGCTTAGCGTGAAGAGGAGGGACGGTCTTTGAAACAAATTATAAAATAGATCTTTGACAATCGTCACATTTGCCAGTCCAGCTGTTTAAATGCATGCTCAGCGTCGAGGTGCCAGTCTTTTTGGTGTCGTATGAAAGTAAAGCGCCACATTGACTACATCCTGTGAAGCCAACGCAAGTTTCTGTAGCATTTTGAACAATAAATTTGAATCTTTTCCACACCTCACTCTTACCGGTGCGTGTTTGTCTTTTCAGTTCTCCTGCCTTTAGTTTATCCTTAACTTCTTACTCCTTCATATCGGGGATACCAGTTCAAAATAAATAAAATAAAGACGTGCGCAGGGGAGGATTACCAAATTAAGAGGAGGCGTTCACGTGCGCAGAGAATGAGCTGGCTCTGCGGATCCTGTTTAGTAGTTAAACATTACTTCTCTGTTTTATCCAGATTAAATAATTTTATAACAAGTATTCCTTAGTTTAGTACCCACACCTAGTTTTAGTTTACATTTTATAAACATATATTTATTAAAAAAAAAAAAAAAGTCAGCGAAAGACAAGCCCGAACCCGACCCCGAACGGGTCGGGTTCGGGCTTAAGATCTTACCTCTGGTGAGAAGGTATGCCAACCAGGAGGAGTTCGGAGTAGAGCTGCTGCTCCTCTGGGTCAAAAGAACCCCAGTGGTTCGGGCACTGTAGCTTCTCAATGACACACGGCATACAGTTTTCTAGAACGGGCGGCTTTTCATTCCACCAACCGCCTTGAAAAACTCATGAAAGCTTCACTTTCGATGCCTATGGGTAAAGTCGAGCGTGGCTCTCACTCTGGAGTCCTTTCTCTTGTATGAGCTTCACGCGTAGCTATGACCTGTAGTCTCGCCCGTACTGGCCAAATCTCGCAAGACTTTAAACAATGTCAACTGAAACTTACAAGATGCCTCCCGAGCACCTCGCTGGTGAGGTGTTTCGGGCACACCCCACCGAGAGGAGGCCCAGAGGCAGACCCCGGAAAGTGTGTTTCACAGCTGGCCAGGGAACGACTCAGGATCCTCCCGGGTGAGCTGGAGGATGCGGACAGGGTGAAGGAAGCCTGGGTTTCCTGTGTGAGGCTGTTGCCCCTGCGTTCCGCCCCCGGATAAGCGGAAGACGATGGAACCGAAAAGTCATATTCTAGATAGAAATTCTAACATATCTTAGATTCACATTCTTTTTAAAGAAAAGGATACAAATAACAATCACATGTCCCCGGAACAATGCAACAATCCCATCTCATACAAGGCTAATTAAATCAGTGAGATTAAAGATGTTTAAAGTAAACTTGGGATCTGCTGTGACTCAGGCGGGGTTTAGGAGCAAGCCTCAAACGATCGCCTGTGGGCTTCAACTTTTACCCTCTGTAACCACTCAGACATTTCCTGTTTTTTTTTTCTTCTAATGGCATAAATAGCTCTGCTTTCCTTCCCACTGGATTTTCACAAGCAATCACAACCCTGCAGACATTTAGCAAGCAGCATAAGAACACGGAGGAGGTCTTATGGAAGTATGGTGTCATACCCAGAGCCAGCACACAGAGACCCAGGATGATCTCTTTGCTTTCCACCACGCCCGCGATGACCCGGCGGAGCGTGGTATTGTCGTTGACAAACGAGATGAAGCCCTGAACAAGCTGTGCGTAACAGCTGATGTTTTTGGGAAGACATCGGTGGAAGAACGTCTTGTCCCTACTGAAAAACGAACAAAGATAAAATCACTTATTTGCCATCAAAGCTTTCTGAAAAAAATATAATAAATGTTTTAAGGGTTAAAAATATGTGGATTAAGTGAGTGATTAAAATATTTGTGCGATTAAACAAAACAAAGCCTAAGTAAAGCAAAGCATGATTGTTACATGTTTCATTTTTTTTAAGTATCTCTGACCTTAAATTGAACATCAAATTATTCCAAAATTAAACAAACATATTTCTGCTCAACAATTGGTTGAAACTTTCTGTCAAATTAAAATACGAACTACAATAAACATAATAATTACCTTGCAAAAACAGGAAGTTTTGGACATTTGTTCTCTTTTTGAGGATGAGTTGTATAAGAGGAAGTAGGAATATCGTAGGAGCAGAGATCGGAGCCTAAAAGAGAGAAAAACGGGAGTTAGGATCAAAATAATCAATCTCAAACCGGCCACTAAAAAAATCAATCGATCTTTATTGACAAAATAAGCAAATGGGTTATTGTGCGTCAACTGAGTTCTGTGAACACACAGATTACATCAAAACAAACAATAAAGAAATTGAGATTCATTTTCCTTTGCGCTTACACTGCCTGTGTAAATAGTTCATTAGATAAGTCTAATAGAAAACCATTTGTTCAGCAGCAATACTGTATCACATCAATCCACCAAGTGAATGGGCTAAAGCAGGGGTGGGGCAAACTTTTTGGTTCGCGGGCCACATTGAGTTCTAACATTTGACAAAGGGGCCGGAACAGGAGCAGATGGATGGCATGCTTTGGTAACCGCAAGATCAGACCGATAGAATAGAGTGCTAGATTTTAAACAAGAGTGCTAAATGTTACATCAAGAGCTTTACATTTCAAATCTGGCACGCTAGGTCTGAAATCTAGTGCGATAGCGCTTAAAAACGTACATTTAGTGGCGCTAGTTTTGAAATCTAAGCACTTGATGTAACATTTTGCTTGTTTTAACATCTAAGACGCTTGTTTACATGCGTGTATTGGGCCCAATGGCTTTCCATATTTGTGCATACTGTTTATTTTGACAGTGTGCGCATTACAGAGACACACATTTTATTGGGAGCAGTGTTGTTGTTTTCGCAACAAAGCCAATATATTCAGAGTGTGCCATTTAGATTTGAATTACTTTATTGATCCCACACTTGGGAAATGTGTGCATTATAGCAGCAAACAAGAAAGAAATAGACAGTATATATACAAGAAGGACAATGAAAAATAATAAAATATTAAATAAAATAAAATAAATAAAAAAAAATAGAGGGAATAATGTGACTAAACATCAAGGACAATAAGGACTGAGTGTCATAGGGATGCAAAAAAGTGACATAAGCAATACAAAGTGACAAACAGTGATGAATTACATGAGCATGGACCATTTATCTGTTATTTTGTGAGTTATTATAAAGTGTTATTGTGCTGAGAACAAAAGATTTTCGCGTATTGGGCGGTTTTTGAGCGGAGCTGTCTGAGCCTCTTGGAGAAGGAGCTCCGCTGTTCGTCCAGAAGTGGGTAGAGAGGATGGTCATGATTGTCCATGATGGATAAAAGTTTGTTAGTGATGACATATCAGAATCACGAGAGAAATAAAACATTAAGAAGGTTTGTTTATTAAAAAAATTTTATGTTCGGCGGGCAGGATTAAAACGTTTAACAGGCCGCATGTGGCCCACGTGCCGTACTTTGCCCATGCCTTAGTTAAAGAGACTAGACAGTAGTGTGGAAACAAATAATTGGTTCAAAAGAAGGGGTTCAAAGGATAAAAAAAACTCACTGTTTTATCATTCTGTAGATTAGACATGGATTATTTTTTGATCAGATAAAAAGGGTTGTGAATATCCCACCCCTCCTGTCAGTGAAACATCAAGGTGATGTTGCTTGATGTGTTTTTAATGTCACATGGATATCTAGTGGCACAGTGTTTACACAACATCATGGTAAATCCACAGACGCCTTTTCCCTTATCAAGAGAAAATGTTGCCAAACAGTGGATTAAAATTATGTGTGTTGTGGAATTTTCTTAATAAGATGTCACACAAATGAGAAGTAAAATATCATGCAAACCAAAGTTTGATCGGAAGAAGTTCAACGATTTGACCAAACGCCTATATTTAACGACCTCCATTATGAGGGTGGGCTTTTCTGTTGCTTGGCTCGATGTCTCATTTTGATAGGCTATTCAAATTTGGTCGGGCTGAACATTATGTATGATAGGCTAATAATTTATCACAGGGCTGAACAAACTTAATATGTTATCTTACACCTGTAAATTGCACAGGGCCCATTTCCTCCACCCCAGCTTTCCCTTCACCTGTTCCCTGCTCTCACTTGTAGTCCGCAAGCTGGAAGTTTAACTGTGACAACCACAGGATGCTTAAAGCAGGAGGGTGGTACTGTGGTGGACGTTTTAAACCTTCCTAAAATATTGTACAATGTCTTTGTACACCCGAAAACACATCAGTCCTCAAACTACCCACAACATATAGACCACATGTGTGAAGAGTGTGTACCCTAAGTTGTCTAATTTGTGGCTTTCTTCAACTGAGAAGCACTGAACAGATGTATCAGATGGTAGCAGATGTTCCTACGGGGTGTGGCGGGATGGTTACAAAGTTACACGTAAAACATGGCCACCAGTACGTGCATGCTTCTAGACAGCTAAATCCAGAAAATGAGTTGTTTTTTAAAGAGGGATGTGGTTGGGACAAGAGTGTGTGAGGGGAGCCAGAGCACTACCTGAAGGGATGGGCCAAGTTTGGATGGAGAGCCTATAGAAAAACACTTACTGCTTTAAAACAAATGTGGGCATTGTGGAAAACAAAAGGCGTGGCCAAGAACTTACTAACGTTTGAATAGTATTTATGGAAAATAAAACTGGATATCTACGTTCCCACCCTCACCTTTGGTCACCAGCTGTGGGTGGTGACCGAAAGAATGAGATCGCGGGTACAAGCGGCCGAAATGAGCTTCCTCCGCAAGGTGGCTGGGTTCTCACTCAGAGATCGGGTGAGGAGCTCTGCCATCTGGGAGGAGCTCGGTGTCGAGGCGCTCCTCCTCCAGGTCGATAGGAGCCAGATGGGGTGGTTCGGGCATCTGGTCAGGATGCCCCCTGAGCGCCTCGCGGGCGAGGTGTTTCGGGCACGTCCCACCAGGAGGAGACTAAGAGGCAGACTCCGGACCGGTTGGAGAGACTATGTCTCACAGCTTGCCGGGGAACAACTTGGGATCCTTCCGGGTGAGCTGGTGGATGCAGCCGGGGTGAGAAAGGCCTGGGCTGCCCGTTTAAGGCTGTTGCCCCCGCGACTCGACCTCGGAACAAGCGGAAGATGACGGAACGGAAAAACTGGACAAGAGAGCTCGCAAATTGCTAAACATTGCATGAATGCGATAGAAACCTCCTCGTGTATGTTTTTGATGTAGAAACAACATCCAAACAAAGTAGAAACACCCGCAAAAGTTGCCGAAATGTTGCATAATGTCCTCTCTTTAAAAATCTTCCTATCAATGTTTATTTTCCTCACCGTTAAGTTTTGAGAACTGTTTCAAGTCCTCATATGATGTCATTTCCATCGTCGGACATTTAGCAACACATAGGGCAATGGATCGAATCTTCCTGTTGATAAAGTCAAGGTTGCAGGGATCTAGGAAGAAAACGTACCTAAAAAAAAAGTAGAAAATATTAGAAAATAATTCAAAAAGAAATTAAAGACCAGTCAGAGTTTGATTGCTGCTTGAAGGCAGATGATTAGGACAGAAAGTATGAGATGGTGACATCTGCTCTCACGGTCAAACAAGTCTGTCTTTGTTACAAAAAAGCCTTTTAGAAAATCCTCTCCAAACAAAGTCTTATTGTTTCTGAGAAAACCGAGCCGACTCTCAGAGAGAACAAAAAAACACCCTAAAATGGCATCAACTAAGGCCCCGTCCACATGTAGCCGGGTATTTTTGAAAACACATATATTTTTAAACGTTTTGGCCTGCCGTCCACATGAAAATGGAAGTTTTTTTCACTCAAAATCAGCGTTTTTGATAACTCCGGCCAAAGTGGAGATTTTGCGTGTGGACGTGCAAAAACGGAGATTTGCGTTTTTATGCGTCACTACCTGCGACAAATAAGGACGCATACGTCATTTGTGTGCATCCTTGTTTACAAAAGCAGACAGTGGGCAGCATGGATCCACAGACCCTGTTGCAGACCCTCTTTTCTTGACTTTTTGTCCACTTTCAACTGCTCTTGCTTCTTGTTCAGGAGCAAAGGAGCAGAAATTTGTTACAATTGGCGATTATTAATCACATAAGCCTCCCTCTTCCTCCACTCAATACTGCCCACTACTGGTCTGGCATGCTCATAACCGCACTCAGAAGCGTATTTATATGGCTCCATGTGGATGCGATATTTTGAAAACGGTTACATGTGGACTCGAGCGTTTTCTTAAAACAGAGGACAGCAGATATGTGTTTTCAAAAATACCCGGCTACATGTGGACAAGGCCTGAGAATATGTGGTGATGAACCTTGGTGTATATTGAAGGATGTGGTAAATACAAGCTGCAGAGTGAATATGACTAAAATAATAATTGTTTCTTTAAAAACTCACTTTTTTCCCGTCATGTCTTGGCCACTGAGGGGTACACCCTCAATTTTGGTGTTGTTGCTACCGCATGTGTTTCCATAGCTGTCATACCCAGAAACGAGCCTCGCAACACCTCCAGTGGCGATCGAGAAGCCGCAAATAAATAACTGAAAGCAAGACAAAAACAGATAAAAGAAAAATCATGGGAAAAACATGGGATTAAAATTAAATCTTTGATGTTGCTTCCAATTAAACTCTAGTGGGATACAATCATTTAAAGGCAGTCCATACCGTCTTAAATTAGTTATTGTAATTCTAAAAACTTTGGGTTTGTTTTTTCCGTTCCGTCATCTTCCGCTTGTTCCGGGGTTGGGTCGCAGGGGCAACAGCCTCAAACGGGTAGCCCAGGCCTCTCTCTTCCCGGCTGCATCCTCCAGCTCACCCGGAAGGATCCTAAGTCATTCCCGGGCCAGCTGTGAGACATAGTCTCTCCAGCGGGTCCGGGGTCTGCCCCCTGAAACATGCCCGAAACACCCCACCCGCGAGGCGCTCGGAGGTCTTCCTGACCAGATGCCCAAACCAGCCCATCTGGCTCCACTCGACCTGGAAGAGGAGCGGCTCGACACCGAGCTCCTCCCAGATGGCAGAGCTCCTCACCCTATCTCGGAGTGAGAACCCAGCCACCCTGCGGAGGAAGCTTGTGCCCGCGATCTCATTCTTTCAATCACCACCCACAGCTGGTTACCATGGTGAGGGTTGGAACGTAGATCGACTTGTAAATCGAGAGCTTTGCTTTTCGGCTCAGCTCTGTCTTTACCACGACTGACCGATGCAGCGTCCTAGTTTGTTTTATGATGCATGAAAAACGTCCGTTAAAAATGATTTTATAAGTCCCACAATTCGGAAAGTACTGTGCTGCATTGGACCACACAACGACGCCAATGTTGGGAGCAACTAAGGGTTCAAGTGTCAGGTCTAGGTTGCTTACGCGGCTCAGTGGGATTCAAACCGATGTCTCCCGACAAACACTCGACCACTGAGCCAACACCTCACAAAAGAACAATCAGTCACCTTCTATCTGTCTGGGGTTGTGGGGGGTGCCGGAGCCCATCCCGGCTGATTCAAGGCGAGGGGCAGGGTACACTCCGAACGGGTCGCCAATCTGTTGTGGGGCCACACACATAAAACCATCCACACACACACTCATTCCTAGTGGCAATTTGGCACCGCCCAATCAACCTAGCATGCATGTCTTTGGAGGGTGGAACGAAACTAGAGTACCTGGAGGAAACCCACGCAGACACAGGGAGAACATGCAAACTCCACACAGATAGGACAGTGTTCCTAGCCTCGTCCCCACCCGGGACTTGAACCCACGACCTTCTTGCTGTGAGGCCGCTGTGCTACCCACTGCGCCACCATGCCACTGCGCCCCACCCCCTCAAAAGAACAGATTTTTAAAAAATACTATACGACACACAAATATTAAGCGGTAAAAATATTGTATGTTCCTAGCGTAGAATGTAGAAGGGAGGTAAGAGCCAGTAAAACCAGATTTAATCTCATCTCTAGTTCCGTGGAAAACAAACCCGTTCATATTCCGTTGAAAGACGTTCACAAGAAATCTATTTGGAAAATGCAATAAATTTCAAACTTTATGTTCGCTCAACTTGAAAAACAAAATAAAGCTAGTTTACTTCCGGATTTTGCATGTTCTCTGTGTGTATGTGTGGGTTCTCTCTGAGTACTACAGATTACTCCCGCCCTTAAAAATGCGTGTTGGGTCGACTATCCGCACGGATAAATTGCACCTATGAATGAGTGTATGTGACCCTGCAACAGACTGGCGACCTGGTCGGGGTGTACCCCACCTCTTGCCTGTAATCAGCCGGATATGTTCCGCCACCCCCCGCGACGCTTTTAGGAACATGCGGTGCAGAAGACAAAACGAAAAACCAGTTTTACCAAACTGGATTTATGCAAATAAATTTTTGTTTTTAACGGATTTTTTTTTTCTTACAAAAACGCTCAAACAGAAGTAGGATAAAAATTGTAAACATGACAGAGCTTTTGCACAGTAAGGAGAAATGAAAAAAAAGCTTCCCCTACTCACCAACCCAAGGCAAAACAGAAAAAATATAATAAGCCAGGCTATATCTGTACAGCTATGTGCCGGCCTGTCGTCTCTTTTACTTTTCCACTGAGTCCAGTCTGGAGTTTTCTGCAGAAAACCAAAAAAAAACCATGAGATTTAAACAAAGCATTCACATAGTTTTCAAAAACTTACCTCTGAGCTGCTGCAACACCCCATAATGATCTAAAATAAAAAGTACTTTAGTACCAGCTCTGGAGGACTCCGCTCATTCAGGTGTTCTTTTCTAGACTTTTTGATAGATTTATTTGTAAGTTGAATTTTTTATGTGGAGATCACACCCTTTTCTCTCTCCGCAGCTTCAGGTAAACGCGGAAGAACGCCTTCTTTTTTTTTTTTTTTTTTTTCCAGACCAACAACAAATATGTGAGACCTTCAGGAACCATCGGGAAAGTTTCAACTGTTTACTGTACTTTTTTCCGACAAACAACACTGTTTATTGAAGCAAAAAAACATCTATTAAAATAAAACAAACTGTCTAGTTTTATATAAAATTAAGAATAAATTATTTTCACACACGAAAACTTTTTTTTCTGTCATTTTCAACATATAGATGAAAAGAAATTTACCGACATTGTTTTAAAAAATAACGTTATTAGTTTATTTATTGATTAAAAACTAAATTAAACAAAAATAACAAAACAATCAATATTTATTTTATTCGTTTACAAATAGTTACAAATACATAAATATTTATATTTTATATAATATTTTATACAAAATATTTTCTTTTTTTATATAAATTCTCAAATATATTCCAGTTAGTTTTCTTATTTTAAAAATACCACAAGCTTGAATTTTTTAAATATATATTTCAGCATCTTTGACAGTATTTTTTTAGACATTCAAAAATGTTTGAATGATAAAACAAAAAAGAAACGAGAACTTTTAAAGCCAATAATTTATTAATAATAAAAAAAAAACTATTTTTACCAAATTATAAAAAGTCAATTAAGTCAATCTCTATCTAAAATACTTTTTTTTTTAATGTATTGTAATTACACATAGAAAATTATATATCTTGCATGGATCGTTTAATAAAACAGTAATTAACAGTAATTAATGTTAAGAGCAAAAAAAAAACCAAAAAACAACAAACAACAATATAATACTGAAACAACTAACTAAATTATTTAACAAAAGTTCTTTTTTTTTCCAACATGTAGTCCATGTTACCCCCTTGTTTGGCAGGGCCTTGAACGCACCGAGCCAATGCGAGGGGTGAGCAGACTGACTGCGCACGTCTGGAATTTGGCGCCCTTTGCTGGAGTCAGCATGAAACTAATGAAAACTTTTTACAAGAATAGATGAGCTAATTACCAACAGTGTTGTTTATCTGACTTAAAAATTAAATAAAATAATATGTTACAAATTACTTCTCCGGAAAAGTAACTTAGTTACTTTTTACTGTAACTGTGATACTGAACTCTCAAAAGTATTTGACCGTAAAAGTTTGCACATAGATATTTTAGAGTGTTTAATTTCTTTTTTAAATCCTACAAACTACAAATTTTGATATGAGGGTACAAATAAAAATAAGTAATTTATATTAATAAAATAAATAATCAAATACTACGGTCACCAGCTGTGTTGTGGTTCCCTCAACCACCACCAGAGGGAGCCAGGGACCATCTCACCTTTCCCCCAATTCTGGCTGACTGGAACACCTGCATCTGATTGGAACACCTGCACCTACTCTCCCGGCTGCCTATTTAAAGGCAGCCTCACCAGCCTTCCTTGTCAGGTCTTACTACCACCTTTCCCAGCCAGGTCACCCTGGTTGCCTGACCATGTTTTGTATTTTTATTGGACTTTTGTAACCTTCAGTTAATCATGTTTTCTTTACAGACTTTCCTGCAATAAGTTAAATAAATCATGTTCAAAGTCCTGCATTTGGGTTCTCCTCTTTCCACCAACCTTCCCCACCACAACAAGCTGTGAGTGGTGACCCAAAGAATGAGATCGAGGATACAAGCGGCCGAAATGAGCTTCCTCCGCAGGGTGGCTGGGCTCTCACTTGGAGATCGGGTAAGGAGCTATGCCATCTGGGAGCAGCTTGGTGTCGAGTCACTCCTCCTCCAGGTCGAGAGGAGCCAGATGGGGTGGTTCGGGCATCTGGTCAGGATGCCCCCTTGAGCGCCTTGCCGGTGAGGTGTTTCAGGCATCAAAATATTGTTATAATATTTTTTTTTAAAAATAAGTTTGTCATTTCTGTTCCGTAAAACGTCACGTTTTACACGCAGTGTTTTCGCTCAGCGGCCTCACAGCAAAAAGGTCAGGGTTCGAGTCTTGGAGTGGGTGGCGGGGCGTAAAACACTGGCCTTCTGTGTGGAGTTTGCAATTTTTTTTACCCCGTGTATGTGTGGGTTTTCTTGAGGTATTACGGTTTTCTTCCACTCTCTAAAAACATGCATGTTAGGTTAATTGGCTGCTATGAAATTGCCCCTCATAATGAGTGTGTGTGTGTGTGCATGATTGTTTGTGTGAGTGTGTGTGACCCTACAACAGACTGGCAAGTTGTTCGGGGTATACCCCACCTCTTATCGGAAAGCAGCCAGGATAGTCTTCACCACCTCCCTCAACCTATTAGAAATAAGTGGTTCAGAAGACAAAACGAAGAAGTGGGAGGAGACGGTGACTCAGTAGTAGAGCGTTCACCCGTGGACCGGAAGTTAACCGAGTTGAATGTAATCTGGTTTTCCAACGAGTTATCATTAAAAAACATGCTTCCTTATTTCCAAGACTGCTTCCATGCGGTAGTAAAAATTTTAGAAGAACTTTGAATAGCATGACCATCTTTACAATAACTGTAACGGTAAAACCAAACGGTGAGCCACCTATAAAGCTAACACAACACCTGTCAGACTCATCTGATCAGCAGCTACAGATCCACACGCAGTCGTTGTTCCATGAATTACCTCAAATTTTCCGGTGCTTTTTTCCTACAGGTCACTGCATAAACCCCCATATAAATGAACACAGATGCAGCTGCACTGGGGATTTTTGGGGGGGATTTTTTTAAGATGAGGAAGTCAAATAGTTGGTTAGTCGGGATTATAACGATTGTGTCAAAAAGAGTTTTAAGCCCAGAGAATTTGGTCTAGCAAAGAGATCAAACTAAATTCCTCATTAGGAACGATTAAGTTTTTATGTTTTTCAAACTAACTATTATTAAATTATTGCAAATTATTTTTAAATGTAAAACTTTTAAATTTGTTAAAAAACTATGCTCTTGGGAATTAGCGCCTCCAAATACGAGACTATGGTCCTCGCCCGGAAAAGGGTGGGTGAGGGATAGGGTCCTGCCCCAAGTGGAGGAGTTTAAGTATCTCGGGGTCTTGTTCACAAGCGGGGGAAGGATGGAGCGGGAGATCGACAGGCGGATCGGTGCAGCGTCAGCAATAACTAGGATGCTGCATTGGTCCGTCGTGGTAAGGAGAGAGCTGAGCCGAGAAGCAAAGCTCTCGATTTACAAGTCGATCTACGTTCCAACCCTCACCTATGGTCACCAGCTGTGGGTGGTGACCGAAAGAATGAGATCGCGGGTACAAGCGGCCGAAATGAGCTTCCTCCGCAGGGTGGCTGGGCTCTCACTCAGAGATCGGGAGAGGAGCTCTGCAATCCGGGAGGAGCTCGGTGTCGAGCCGCTCCTCCTCCAGATCGAGAGGAGCCAGATGGGGTGTTTCGGGCATCTGGTCAGGATGGCCCCCGAGCACCTCGCGGGCAGGGTGTTTCAGGCACGTCTCACCGGGAGGAGATCAAGGGGCAGACCCCGGACCCGCTGGAGAGACTATGTCTCACAGCTGGCCAGGGAACGACTTCGGATCCTTCCAGGTGAGCTAGAGGATGCAGCCGGGGTGAGAGAGGCCTGGGCTGCCCGTTTGAGGCTGTTGCCCCCGCGACCCGACCCCGGAACAAGCGGAAGATGACGGAACGGAACTATGCTCTTATTTTTCTGCCCGAACAATGTGAGGGAAACAGTGAACACCAGGGTTCTCCGTACATCGGCCGTGCTTTTGTAACATCTTTGTGGATGCCATGTTTGCCACAGTTACTCAGTATAAACTGTAGATTAACATATTGGGTTTTCAGAATTTCGAAGTTCAAGTTCACAAAGATTGAAGTAAATTCTCAAGGCAAACAGAGGCATAGTGCTTGAAGCTTTTGGCGCCAACTTATTTCCGATTTATTCACTAGATGCCTTTTGTCTTCTAAACAATCCTTCTCTAATTGGTCGCAGGGGGTGCCGGAGTCTATCCTTGTTTAATGTGTGGTTATCTTTATACAAACGAGTCGAGTTTACTTTCTATTCAACCGTTTATTTACTACATCCACTTCACTTCACTCACCAGGTCTCACTCTCTGGTGTCTACACAAGTAATAACACACATGATCGCCCTCTAGTGGCGGATCTATTGAACCCACTATTCACACATATACAATATTACATATTGTTACAATCTCGGCTGAGTCAAGGTGAGAGGCAGGGTACACCCAGAACAGGTTGACAGTCTGTTGCGGGATCACACACACAGACAACCATCCACATACACTCATTCCTATGGGGCAATTTCATATTGGCCAATCAATCTGGGAGTGACCAGGAAGACCAAAGAGGAGGTTCATGGATACAGTGAAGGAAGACATGATGATAGTTGGTGTAACTGAAGAGGAAGGAGCAGATAGGGTTGCTGACTTGCTGTAACCCTACAGCAATCCCTTTCCCTCTAAAGGGAAATGAAGAAAGAAGAACTGAACATGCATGTTTTTAGAGGGTGGGAGGGAACCGGAGTACCTGGATAAAATCCACGCATACACAAGAAGAACAGGCCAGCGTTCCAAGCCTCATCCCCCCCGAGACTAAATCCCTCGACCTTCTTGCACGGAGGCCACTGCGTCACCGTGCCGCCCACTTTTATATGTTTTGTATAATTTTATTGGTCTTTATTAAATGTTGTAATTGTTTTCCTTTTAGTTTGATAAAAGTTGGTTTAATTCCTTTTGTCTTCCTCTGAAATTTTTTACTGTGCATTTTTTCACTTTAAATGACACTGAACATAAAATGAGCCACGTAGAGAAACTATCCCGTTTGAAGTAAGTTTTATTTACAATGGCTCCTTCACCACATATGCAAGAGTGTGTTTCTAATTTTATTTGGTAAATGCCCTTTCTTGTGAAAGTGTCCACATTGACATGCAATAAAGCTGATTTTTCATCAGACAATGTCATGTTGAAAAAAATGTAGGCATGACTTATTTTCTCAAGACGTTTTAATTTCAGGCATTTTTTATTTTTCACTGCACCAAAATTGACACATGTTCCCAATAGAGATGAAAATTTAACTGAATTGTCTCGCCCAATAGAAGTTCATCTATATCGCTTCTAAATAGTCGCCAGGAAGAAATGCATCATGTGTTTCAATGGACCAGGTGCATCGTACAATATCCTCACAGTTAGAAGGTTGGAGGTTCAATCCCCTGATGGGTGAGGCTAGGATTACTAGCCTTTCTGTGTGGAGTTTGCAACTTCTCCAAATGTTCTGTTCCGTTTGTTCTGTCGTCTTCCGCCTGTCCGGGGCGGGGTCACCGGGGCAGCAGCCCCAGTTGGGAAGCCCGGGCTTCTCTCACTCCAGCTGCATCCTCCAGCTCACCCGGAAGGATCCCAAGTTGTTCCCCGGCCAGCTGTGAGACATAGTCTCTCCAGCGGGTCCGGGGTCTGCCTCTTGGTCTGCTTCCGGTTGGATGCGCCCGAAACACCTCACCAGCGAGGTGCTTGGGGCGCATCCTGACCAGTCCCCGAAAGCACCCCATCTAGCTTCTCTCGACCTAGAGGAGGAGCGGCTCGACACCAAGCTTCTCCCGGAAGGCAGAGCTCCTCACCCGATCTCTGAATGAGAGCACAGCCACCCTGCGCAGGAAGCTCATTTCGGCCGCTTGTATCCGTACATTCTCCCAATGTATGTTTTAGTTTTCTGTGGTATTCCAGTTTCCTCCAGCCCTCCAAAAACATGTCTTTTAGGCTGATTAGCCACTAAAAAATTGCCCTCCGGAATGAGTTTGTGAATGGATGTTTATTTGTTTGTGTGGCCCCGCAACAGATTGGTGACCTGTTTGGGGTGTACCACTCCCTCTTGCCTATAACCAGCTGGAATGGCCTTCGGCACTACCCATTTTGGAAAATGTTTGAATTAATGGTGGCCAGAAAGTTTTAACGTGTTACACATTGACGTTGGTTCATAATTTGCCCACCCTTGGCCTACGGTGTTTATCTATGCCTTATGATGATGTCGTCTTAAAGAGTTTCATAAGCTACATTTTGTTTTGTTCCAGATTTGATTACAAAATGCTCTCAAACATCTGCTTTCGAGCTCAATGTTCCCTTTGGCCACTAAAGTGTGGGATGACTTCATTTACTGCTTGTTCTATGTCTTTAGAGACAAGAGGGATTACGTACCGCTTTGCACGAGGTGAAATAAGAAGGAATAAAACCAATGTGGAGATTTTAACGATTATTAGAAATTAGTAACAAAATGTATTTTGCGTTAAACATTTTATCAGCAGCTCAGATTCCAGCCAAGGGTTTGGGCAGTTCTGTTAAGTTACATAATAAAACCGACCAATGAGATAAAGACTTTTATATCATTTCGAGAAGCAATTCTTGGCCTTACCTCGCCTTGCCTCTCCTAGATTTTGGATCTAAGTATTCCCTGTTAATTCTGTTTTGGCAACAGTGTCCAAGGACAACATGATTTTCTGGACCTGCACATGAGGAGTTGATGCCAAAGCAGTGGAGTCCAGCAGAATTCTGGGTGAGGAGTTGTGGTGCGTCAGTGTTTTGGCTTTTTCACGGCCCAACCCACAATTCAGAGCCAGTTTTGTGAAGCACCACAACAATCATTTAAGTATGTTGTTCAATTTCAAAATACCAAAGATGTGCTTAACTTTTACCAAATTTTGTGTATCAACAAAATTCAAATTAGAGTAAATCAAAACGTGCACATCAATAATAAAGAGAAATAAGACCTTCTTTATGCAAAGCTGGTCATTTACACCAGGACTAAGACAGGTGCATCAACTTTTAATCAAATAAGAACGACAAGTTCTAACACGTTTTTCTTGTGCCGTTAAAGTCAATTTGTTGTTTTTCATTCGTAGTCAGAAGCCATTTTTTTTGTTTGTTTTGAGGTTTAAAGATTAAATATAATTAAAGAACACATTTTTAATGCCTCGCAAGCACAGTGGCCTCATTGCGAGAAGGTCAGGGTTTTGATTCCCGGTGGGACAATGCTTTAAACACTGGTCATTCTTTGTGGAGTTTGCATGTTCTCCCTGTGCATGTGTAGGTTTTCTCCGGGTACACCAGTTTCCTCCCACCCTCCCAAATCATGTGTCATGAAGCAGTGTGCAGGTGGAAAGAGGAGGACCCAATTGCGGACAGAAAACATGGTTTACTTGAATTCGGCAGTTCATTAATACTGTGAAAAGAAAAACAAAGTTTCAGTAGGATGGCAAGAGGTTATTGTCAAAATGTGTTCTTGGTCAGGTAACCAGGGAGACCTGGCTGGAAGGGATGGTATGACCCCAAAGAGAAGTCTGGGGTGATTGCCCTTAAATAGATGGCAAAGTCCACAGATGTGTGGCATCAGGAATCAATCTCAGGTGTCCCTAATCAGGGTGATGAGGAACATCCAGGGCTCCCTTTGGTGGCAGTAGAGATGATCACGACATCATGCTTGTTAGGTTAAATGGCTGCTATGAAATTATCCCTGGGGATCAGTGTGTGTGTTTGGTCATGCAGTAGACTGGCGATCTGTTCAGGGTGTATCCTGCCTCTTGCCTGAAATCAGCCCAAATAGGCTCTGGCACCCCCCGCAAAACTTTTAATGGTCCTACCCACAGAATGTGGATGACACGTTGTGCCTGCGCATCTGTTTGTGTCTCGCTAACACTTTAGTGAACGCGATATCTCCCAAACCACTACAGGGATTTAAATAAAACTGCTCACAATTACTCACTACCAACTCTAGGTGAACTCATTATGTTTCTCAATGTCATGTAACCAAAAATTAAGGTCACAAAGACCAAGGTCAAAAACTTAAAAACTCCCCGTCTCTATTATCAGCATCTCAACCATTCCATACAAATTTGTGGTCTTAGGAGGGCTTGGCGTCAAATTCTTATTTTTTAAAATTAATAACCAGCTGCTACAAAATCTTGTTGAAATCCATAATATATGATTATGTTTATTATCACGCCATACTGAAGAGACACTAGAATTTCTTTACTCTCCAACTTTTTAAAAGTTTGCCCCAAATAGGATGTTTAGACTTGACATATAGAACTGCACAAGGGTTGTCATGCGCCATATGGCTGAAGGCATGATAATCTTTTCTATCTTCCATTAGTCAACATGTTGGTTCCAGTTTGTCTACAATTAGTAAAATGAACTCTTTCACCCAAATGTTTTTAAGGCCCTTGCAGCAGCATTATCCTGAGCTTTAGTTGGGTGTTTACCAATGTTTTTCTGAATCTCTGCACTGCAAATTAAAGAGAAACTATATCTAGATACTCTTTTAGTTTGCTTACCTTTCCCAGTTGACTTGCTGCTAGTGTTTTCTCCAGCTGATGTTAAAATAGATGGTGTTTTCTAATTTTTGGTATGGTGATACATGTCTTAGTTGTTATGGATGATTTTCTGTGTGAAGGATCCATTTGGGCTCTTTTTTTAACTTTAGATCGTCAATCACAATTCGAGGCATATCATACTTGTTGTGATCCCCTTGCCTGCCACCAGAGGGTGCCCTAGATGTTCCTCATCACCCTGATTAGGGACACCTGTGATTAATTCCTGATGCCACTCATCTGTAGACCCTGATATCTATTTAAGGGCAGTCATTCTGGACTTCTACGTCGGGTCATACCATCCCTTCCAGCCAGGTCCACCTGGTGCATGACCCCGATTGAACGCTGTTATTTTTTAAACTGTGCTTTACAGACTTACCGGAATTGGGTTAGGGTTACAATACTTTTAATACCACCACCGTTGGCTGTAGGTAAGAAGGAGATACGTCAAAAACTTTTTTGCATGTTTCGATATAAAATATAAACAGAATTTTCCATTACATTTTGTTGTCCACCGCTTATCCGTGGGCGCGTCATGGAAGCAACAGTCTCAGATAGAAAACCTAGGCCCCTTACCCCGCAGCTGCATCCTCTAGCTCACCCGGGAGGATCCAGAGGCGTTCCCTGTACAGCTGTGAGACGTAGTCTCTCCAGTGGGTCCCTTTGGGACCTCCGTCCCTGGTTTCCTACTGGTCAGACATATCCGAAACACCTCACAAGCGAGGGCTTAGGGAGTCATCCTGACCAGATGCCCGAACCACTTCTCTCTCCTCGGAGGAGCAATGTCTATTTTTTGACATATTGGTGTCACTTACTGTATTTTACTTTAATCCATGTTTTGAGAGGCTAACAAAGCAGATGTTAATCTTTACTAGTTAGTGTATAGTTTGAGCATTCCAACATTGTTGGAAGAAGGGGGAGGACCCAAATGCAGAAGAACAAAACATAATTTATTAACCAAAATGCCCAGTAAAGCTGTAAGGCAAGGGGCACAGGATTAACTCAGAATCAAAAATTCAAACAATATAACAGAGTTCAAAGATGCAACTTACGGTTGGGCAGCCAGGATGTCCAGACCTGTACCTGGATGGCGATGGGGGTGATGACGATGACCCGACAAAGACGGCTGAAGTGATTGCTTTTAAATAGGCACCAGGATCCACAGGTGTGTGTCATCAGTAGAATTACCCTCAGGTGTCCCTAATCAGGGTTATGAGGGAAGGTCCAGGGCTCCCTCTGGTAAATACTAATTGTTGCGTGAAGCCCGTTGCGACAATTGTATTGTGATATTCATTATTCAAGAAGTCTTATTGTCGTTATAAAGAAAACATTCAAATTTTGTTCGGTGGCTCAATTAGCATAGCTAAATGAAATGACTTATAAAATATGGAAAGTTTAACAAAATGAAGAATTCTTTTGTGCCTTATGCAATCAGACTTTTTAATGCAGCCACGTTGGGCAGCAGCAGTAGAGAGCTGCAGTGATTTTACTGATTCCTACTGTTTTTACTGATTTACTTTTAGATTCATTTAGAAGCGCTTTATCCTTTTTAGTCTTTTTACTTGTTTTATTCTTTCTTTTTCCGTTCCGTTTCATCATCTTCCGCTTGTTCAGGGGTCGGGTCGCAGGGGCAACAGCCTCAAACGGGTAGCCCAGGCCTCTCTCACCCCGGCTGCATCCTCCAGCTCACCCGGAAGGATCCCGAGTCGTTCCCTGGCCAGCTTTGAGACATAGTCTCTCCAGCGGGTCCAGGGTCTGCCCCTTGGTCTCCTCCCGGTGAGACGTGCCTGAAACACCCCACCCGCCAGGCGCTCGGGAGGCATCGTGACCAGATGCCCGAACCACCACATCTGGCTCCTCTTGAGCTGGAGGAGAAGCGGCTTGACACCGAGCTCCTCCCGGATGGCAGAGCTCCTCATCCGATCTCTGAGTGAGAGCCCAGCCACCCTGCGGAGGAAGCCCATTTTGGCCATTTGTACCCGTGAGCTCATTCTTTCGGTCACCACCCACAGCTGGTTACCATAGGTGAGGGTAGGAACGTAGATCGACTTGTAAATCGAGAGCTTTGCTTTTCGGCTCAACTCTCTCTTTACCACAACGGACCGATGCAGCGTCCTAGTTATTGCTGATGCCGCACCTATCCGCCTGTCGATCCCCCGCTCCATCCTTCCCCCACTCGTGAACAAGACCCCGAGATACTTAAACTCCTCCACTTGGGGCAGGACCCTGTCCCTGACCTGCAGGGGGCATTCCACCCTTTTCCGGGTGAGGAATTTATTCTTTCTTATCTGTTTTATCTTTTATTTTGAACTGTTGTAATTATGTATCCTGAAATGTGAGAATGGGAGCAACAGATGCCATGACAATTTCCCTCGGGATCAATAAAGTATCTATCTATCTACGTATCTATCTAAATTGATAAATATTCCTACATAAAATGACGAGCTGATAAAAAAAATTATTAAACATTGCAATTCAGTTCAATATTGATTTATTGTGCAGCCCCAAATAAAATATTAGAACACACAGAAAACCAATGATTAGCAAATAAATACATAGTTAGAAAAATTGTGTGCTCGTTTGCTTTTATGCTTTTTGCAACAATAAAAGTGTTGAAAATTTCCTCCTGCATTTTGGGCAAGAACTATATTTTGCAATAAGACCTAATTTTAATAGTTCCAATATAAACGACAGAGTGTTCAATCCAACTTTTTTGCAAAGAATAATTGCTTTTAATGAAAACAAATCTGTGCAGTTTGGAAAAAAAAATCTTTGGCTTGAAGTAAAGAAAAACATCCAATGAGATCATCAGATGATCAATCAGATTCCAACAAACAATTTTAAAAAAGAATGAGCATGAACTGTTTTAAAGGCATGCAAAATTATGTATCACATGTCTAGAGTAGTCACATAAGAAAGAACCATTCATGAATCTCTTCAAAATCCCCCACAGTCAAATCGGTCAAATTCTTAAAGAGGAGCGGAGCGAGCCCAAAGGAAACAGCCTCACATTCCTCTCTGATATAGTTTATTATTGGAAAAATAACCCAGTTTAAATCAAGGGCATTGACGATGCCAATGAAGGGAAACATTGGTAAGAAATAAAATAGTCCTCCCTTTTGAGTCTTTGCATACACAAAGAGTGCTTTGAGCACGTTTTCTTGCTTTTCTAGACTTCTTTAAATGACTTATTTTCCCTTTTCCTCGTACTTTATGGGATTTCTTAGTAGTTGGAATTTTTTAAAACAATTTCCAGTGGTGGAACGTAACGAAGTAAATGTACTTCGTTACTGTACTTAAGTAAAAAAGTTGTGTATCTGTACTTTACTTAAGTAAAATTTAAGACCGGTACTTTTACTTCACTAAAATTTTAGAGCAAATATCTGTACTTTTACTTCGCTATTTTTCAAAAGTGTGTTTTACATTTTTCGTTACATTTTCGTTCAGGAATTTGAAAAATACACAGGTTTTTTAGCGCATCTTGAAGCCGCATCACCAAAATCAAAAGAAGCAGTTGATCGGGAGAAGAAGTAATGAATCGAGAAACATTTTAGTACAAATTAAAGAGTCAGAAGATTGTTGTTCGTGTGTTTACTTCTGAATAAAAAGATGAGCCATCATTACACAAAGCAGGGGCGGATCTGGAATTTTCCAAAGGGGGGGCTTTGACAAAGCCAATATATAGTGACTGGGGGCCTCCCCCCAAAACATTTTAAAAAATAAGTGTCATTTTCCTCCATTTTCGCGGCCCATTCACTGGCCCTTCTAGGGGATAGCTTGACTTGTCCCCTTTCCTTTTATTTTATTTATTTATTTATTTTGTGGACCAAAAGAGGCGGGAGAGGGGGGGTCACACCCCTGCAGAGTATTTATCCTGGTTACCATGGTGATGCCCTTTGGCACAAAAAATAACATTTGAATTATGATAGAATACTTTTACTTTTTACTTAAAAAGTACAATTTACACCAACTACTTTTGTACTTTTACTTAAGTAGATTTTTTATTGATACTTTTACTTAAGTAAATTTTTTGCCTAATTATCTGTACTTTTACTTAAGTACAAAAAGTGAGTACTTCATCCACCACTGACAATTTCTCAAGTCATTTTCACAAAAAAATAAACTAACAAAGTGCCACGTTTTCATCTGAGCGTTCAAAAATAACATCTCTGGACCACATCAAGATCTCCGCTATCCCTTCCTGTCGCTGGCTGCACCCTGTAGTTAAGAAGTTTTTTTTTTAAAGCCTGCAGTGATGTGGGTTAATAACTGTGTTCAAAGCTTGTGTGGGAATTTGTAGTTACCAATGAAGAGCAAAAACGTTCTTAATAATAAAAAAAACTTTCATTATCTTTATTTGTGCAGGTCCACCACAATAAGTCATCGTGGGAGACTCAGAGGAGGCCTTGGCCGCTCATCATAGACTGATCGTGGGTCGTAGCTGGTTTGTTAGCGTGGGAACAGGAAGTACATGTTATGAAGGACTACGACGGACTAAAATAATACATAGTTTTTCAGAAAAAGATTTCCGTGCATGTGAGGTTGATGAGGACATTAATTTTTTTTCCAAGATATTTATACGTGAAAATATAGCTGGCTTCTCATTTTCTTCTTCTTCTTTCGGCATTTCCCTTCAGGGGTCGCCACAGCAAGTCAGTTTCTTCCATCTAACCCTATCTGCTGTATCTTCTTCGGTCACGCCAACTATCTTCATGTCTTCCTTCACTACGTCCATGAACCTCCTCTTTGGTCTTCCTCTAGTCCTCTTTCCTGGTGGTTCCAAATCCAGCATCCTTCTTGGATGGATGATTTTAAGTATCTAGGATCAACAGTCCAAAGCAATGGAGAGTGAAGAGGTGAAGAAGCGTTTGCAGGCAGGTTGGAACAGGTGTAGGAAAGTATCAGGTGTGATGTGCGACAAAAGAGTTTCAGCTAGAATGAAAGGGAAAATGTACAAAACCGTGGTGAGAGCGGCCATGCTCTCTCTCTCCTCTGTACATGTCCAAACAATCTCAGTCTTGCCTCTCGAACTTTATCCCCAAAACCTCTAACATGTGCTGCTCCTCTGATCCTGTCCATCCTGGTCACTCCCAGAGAGATCCTCAGCATCTTCATCTCTGCTACCTCCATCTCTGCTTCCTGTCTTTTCTTCAGTGCTACTGTTTCTCGACCAATCAGCATGGCCGTTCTCACCACAGTTTTCTACACTTTCCCTTTCATTTTAGCTGAAACTCTTCTGTCACACATCACACCTGATACTTTCCTCCACCCATTACAGCCTGCCTGCACACACTTCTTCACCTCTTTTCCACACTCTCCATTGCTTTGGACTGTTGATCCTAAGTACTTAAAATCTTCCACCTTCTTTATCTCTTCTCCCTGTAACCTCTCTTTTCCATTTGGATCCCTCTCATTCACACACATGTACTCTGTCTTACTCTGACTAATCTTCATTCCTCTTCTTTCTAGTACTGGCTTGTCATATCATAGAGTAATATTTGAAACATATTAAGGGTATTATTCAATAACAGAAAGATATAATATATGTGGAAGCTCACATGTATTTTTTTTTTTAAGTCTTTTTTTTTTTTTTGATGGGTAGACTAGTCTTCCTCAGCATGAAGATATTTAGTGTAACCATAATTAAAAATGTTAAAAAAATCTGAAAACGATGGAGAGCCCAAGCTTTTTGTGTTTTTCCTGAAGTTCATCTATGAGTAGGTGCTCTTTTGCTTTTCCCATATTGGGATGGGAGCATTCTGTTCATCACCTTTATGGACAGAATATCTAGGCGCAGCCGAAGCATTGCAGGGATCCGGTTTGGTGACCTCAGGATCGGATCTCTGCTTTTTGCGGATGATGTGGTTCTGTTGGCTTCATCGGACTGTGATCTCCAGCTTTCGCTGGATCGATTTGCTGCCGAGTGTGAAGCGGCCGGGATGGGAATTAGCGCCTCCAAATCCTAGACCATGGTCCTCGCCAGGAAAAGGGTGGAATGCCCCCTGCCAGTCAGGGGTTTATTCCTGTCCCAGTTGGAGGAGTTGAAGTATCTCGGGGTCTTGTTCACGAGTGGGGGAAGGATGGAGCGGGAGATCGACAGGCAGATAGGTGCGGCATCAGCAATAACTAGGACGCTGCATCGGTCCGTCGTGGTAAAGAGAGAGCTGAGCCGAAAAGCAAAGCTCTCCATTTACAAGTCGATCTACGTTCCTACCCTCACCTATGGTCACCAGCTGTGGGTGGTGACCGAAAGAATGAGATCGCGGGTACAAGCGGCCGAAATGAGCTTCTTGCGCAGGGTGGCTGGGCTCTCACTAAGAGACCGGATGAGGAGCTCTGCCATCCGGGAGGAGCTCGGTGTCGAGCCGCTCCTCCTCCAGGTCGAGTGGAGCCAGATGGGGTGGTTCGGGCATCTGGTAAGGATGCCCCCCGAGCACCTCGCGGGCGGGGTGTTTTGGGCACGTCCCACTGGGAGGAGACCAAGGGGCAGACCCCGGACCCGCTGGAGAGAATATGTCTCACAGCTGCCCAGGGAACGACTGGGGATCCTTCCGGGAGAGCTGGAGGATTCAGCCAGGGTTAGAGAGGCCCGGGCTACCCGTTTGAGGCTGTTGCCCCCACGACCCGACCCCGGAACAAGCGGAAGATGACGGAACGGAATGGGAGCAGCCTAAGCAGGGTAAACTTAGACGTAGCCCTCACTGGGCATTTATTCCGTCTTGTAAATGGAAATCTAAAGGTATTCCCAGGCAGCTTTGAGACATAGTCCCTAAAGCGTGTCCTTGGTTTTCCCCATGGCCTCTTCTCAGTGGGACGTGCCTGAAACATCTCACCAGGGAGCCGTTCAGGAAGGATCCCAACCAGATGTTTGAGTCACCTTCATCTGGTTCCTTTCTGGTGTGGAGGAGTGGCAACTAGTCTCCTCATCAGCAGAGCACCTCAATATGTTTTTTAAAGGCAAGTATTGTCAACTTGCAGAAATTTTGCCAAAAGAGTACCTTCATTGTTGCGGCATTGTTGTTTTTGGCAGCCATCTAAGTTTTCGTTTTAGTCTTCGTCTTTGAAACAAAAATTAATTTAAGTTTTAGTCACGTTTTTGTCATCTCTTTATATTTTCGTTTTTGTCACGTTTTAGTCAACAAAAACCCAAAAGAGTTTTTGTCTAGTTTTAGTCAGAGAAGACTTACAACGTTTTTAATTGTACTTTTAGTGTTAAAAAAAACAACAACTTACTTTAACAATCGTGTCTTTATGGAGACGGTGGCCGCGTGGTTAGAGCGTTCGCCCGCGGACCGGAAGGTCGCGGGTTCGCGAGCCGCTGTGCTTTTTCTTTTCACAGACAGAAATGTGAAAGTCTGACGTCTATTTTGTTACATTTTCGTCTCGTCATATTTTCGTCACCAAAATGTCGCATTTATTTCGTTATCGTTGCGTCATCGTCATGAAAAAATGCTTCGTCAACAAAATCACTTCGTTTTTGTCATTGTTGACAAAAACAACACTGCGTTGCGGACGTCACACCACATTCACTTGTTGAACTTTCGGACCATCTTAAGAAAATGATCCATATATGAGGTCTTTGGGGAGACGGTGGATCAGCGCTAGAACGCTCGCCCGCGGACCGGAAAGTCGCGGGTTTGATTCCATCTGAGACCACCGTCTAGGGTCCTTGGAGAAGACACCTAACCCCCGCTTCTCCCACCATTGGCGCCGTCGAAGGGCAGCCTGCTGTGGTTTAAGGAGTGCAACACACAAATTTCCCCAGTGAGGGATGATTAGAGTAATTCATTTTTCTTTTTTTTTTTTTCTTTTTTTTAAATACCAAACACCATTAGATAAACTGAAAAGTTTTTTGGGATCTACTGGTATAAGATGATCAACCTAATGGGGACTCCTGGTTTAACCACAACATTCTAACTTATATCTTCAGCAGAACACAAAACTCCCATTTTCATATAAAAAAATTTCCCCAGTCATGATTCCTTCAACTCTGTATGAAAAGTAAAATCTAACCGTCCTCTCTGGCTCAATCCTGGAAAAGTTATTAATGGTTTCAACGTCTCCCGTCTCGGTTACTGTATCTCTTTCCTCTCTGTCCTTGGCTCAGAATTTATCTCACGCCTCCAAATAGTTCAAAACTCAGAAATTTGGCTTTCATGCAGAACCCTTTGACTGGCTCACTGTGTGTTTTAGAATGGATTTTAAGATTTTACCAACACAGTTGGTTCCCACAGTTATGGGAAAAAGTTGTCGAAGCTAGGCTAAGGTCTGAAGTAAGAATTTGTGAGCAGCAGTATGGTTTTTTGCCTAAAAAGAGCACTACAGATGCAGTATTTGCCTTGAGGATGCTGATAGAGAAGTACAGAGAAGGCCAGAGGGAGCTGCACTGTGTCTTTGTAGATCTTGAGAAAGCGTATGACAGGGTACCTAGAGAAGAACTATGGTATTGTATGAGGAAGTCTGGTGTGACAGAGAAGTATGTTAGAGTGGTTCAGGACATGTATGAGGGCTGTAAGACAGTGGTGAGGTGTGCTGTTGGTGTGACAGAGGAGTTCAGTGTGGGGGTGGGACTGCACCAAGGATCTGCTCTGAGTCCTTTGCTGTATGCTATGGTGATGGACAGGCTGACAGACGAGGTCAGACAGGAATCTCCATGGACAATGATATTTACAGATGACATTGTGATCTGTAGTGAGAGGAGGGAAGAGGTGGAGGAAAAGCTGGAGAGGTGGAGGTTTGCACTAGAAAGAAGAGGAATGAAGATTAGTCAGAGTAAGACAGAGTACATGTGTGTGAATGAGAGGGATCCAAATAGAAAAGTGAGGTTACAGGGAGAAGAGATAAACAAGGTGGAAGATTTTAAGTACTTGGGATCAACAGTCCAGAGCAATGGAGAGTGTGGAAAAGAGGTGAAGAAGCGTGTTCAGGCAGGCTGGAACAGGTGGAGAAAAGTATCAGGTGTGATGTGTGACAGAAGTGTTTCAGCTAAAATGAAAGGAAAGTGTACAAAACCGTGGTGAGACCGGCCATGCTGTTTGGTCTAGAGACAGTGCCACTGAGGAAAAGAGAAGAAACAGAGATGGAGGTAGCAGAGATGAAGATGCTGAGGATCTCTCTGGGAGTGACCAGGATGGACAGGATCAGAAATGAGTACATCAGAGGAACAGCACATGTTAGAGGTTTTGGAGATAAAGTCCGAGAGGCCAGACTGAGATGGTTTGGACATGTACAGAGAAGAGAGACCGTGTACATTGGCAGAAGGATGCTGGGTTTGGAACCACCAGGAAAGAGGCCTAGAGGAAGACCAAAGAGGAGGTTCATGGATACAGTGAAGGAAGACATGAAGATAGTTGGTGTGACCAAAGAGGATACAGCAGATAGGGTTAGATGGAAGGAACTGACTTGCTGTGGCGCCCCCTCAAGGGAAATGCCGAAAGGAGAAGAAGACCAACCTGTCGAATAGGCTCCAGCTCGCCCGTGACACCGGATGATGACTTTCTAACTAATGACATGACTGATTTTACAGCTCGTAGACCTTGGTTCCCGCTCCAAGTTACATTTCAGAACTTTCAACCTGTTACGAGATCACCTGCACTTTTATATCTTTAGGCGTTTTTTTGTTTGTTGTTTCAAAGCCGAGGTTCTGGATGAAGGTTATTCGGATGGTTTCAGTCTAGGCTCCTCAGCTTGAGAATGACCCACTCTTAAGACTTCACTAGCAGCTGTATTTTTTAATCTCACTTTTTTTGAATGGTCTTCTCATACCTGGAAAAGTAATTGATAGTTTCAACTTCTCTCGTCTTGGTGGAGACGGTGGAAGACGTCTCCCGTCTTGGGAAAACGGTGGCACAGTGGTTAGAGCATTCGCCCGTGGACTGGATGTCAACCCGAAGTTTGTGGGTTTGCATCCCACTGATCGCATGTCTAGGGTCCTTGGAGAAGACACCTAACCCCCTGTTTCTCCCACCATTGGTGCAGTCGTGGCAGCCTGCTGCGGTGTAGGAGTGCAGTGACAAATTTCCCTGGTGAGGTACGAATAGAGTGAGTAAAAAGAAAAAATATGACCTGTCTCACTGTTTTCTATTGATTTGTTATTGTGTACTTTCTATGTTCTATCTCTTTGACTGTTTGCTTTAGTTGTTTTAGTGCTCAAACTTTGTCAATGGAAATGTCACGCTGTGTGGTATTCTTTATGGGCCAAAAAGTGCTATTATTTTAAGAGTTTTGTTTTCATAATATTAATTTAATCTAGGGTTAGGCCGATACGTAGTTGGATGTTATGATTAATCCCTGAGAGTGGAACACAATTGAAGAATGAGGCAGAGTTGAATAAATAAACTATTTATTTACAATCAATCTTAACGACTGAAAAGTTTCTTTTAGGAGTGCTGCAGATGGGTCCTCTCTCAGCTTCATTATCTGTCTGATAATGATCTTCATAATCTGTCTGGCAATGTGTCTGGAGACTGTTGATTTCAATCATGGAGATGGTGGATTTTTTCTTCTCCTCCAGACCTACACCAGACCTTCTTAATCAGCCAACTAGCAATTATCTGTAACTACCAACAGGTGGGGAAGATGGGAACATGGGTGGCAGAGGTAAGGGAAAAACAAAAGAGGGTGACAAAAACAAAAACTAAAAATCACCCAAATGGCTTTGCCTATAACAATTGTTTCTGTTCTCAGAAAGTTCTCCGAATGTTCATGTAACCTAGAAAACTTAACCTTCAGGCAACGCTTACAAAACCTTCATAGAACCTTCTCACAACTTCCACAGAACCTTCAGCTAACCTCAGACAAAACTAACTTTCGCAAAACCTTTATATTAAACATAAATTTACAGTATATATACATATCTAAAAGTGCTAATAATGATCTTGTGCAAGCTTCTCACCTCTGGTCCCCAGCTGTTGGTGCTGCCTTGCTTATGAGGTATACTTTGGGCATCCCACCACTAGTGGACCCTGAGGACACTGTAGCGGAAGATGATAGAATACGACGGTACTGTAATCCGATATTTTATAGGTGGCTAAATGACCTGATGATGCACTAATAAATAAAAACATTTTGAGTCAAATAACCATGGCCTGTTCAGTCGTGTGTTGCTCCAATTGTAAATTGTTCATATGTTAATTTTATTATTTTACTGATTAAACAAAATACCGTTAAAACACCGTTAAAAGGCATTGCCCCGGGCGGATGCCTGCTGCGGTGTCTCCTGTTTTTTTTTTTTTGGCGTCTGGTTGTCAATTTTTGCATTTTTTCCACTCGGTTTCTGTTCGTCTTTTGCCTGTGTTTGGTCTTATTCTGGAGATGTGACTTTGTGCGCTCTTTGGACGTCGTTTTGGACCGCACTGTTTTGCTTCAGATGATTCTTTTTAGGCTAGCCATTTTTTGGTTTCAATGGCTAGCTCTCAGTTTCGCTGGAGTCGTTTCACTTTGTTAGCGTGGACTCAACCAGCAGCTAGCTCTCGGAACAAGATCCACCATGGCTGGAGGAGTCTATGCAGTCCCGACAGAACTGAGAAGGGGACGATTAGAAAGGAGGCGCTTTGAGCCCAGTGTCCCTGCGGTTGTCATGGGTAACATTCGGACGCTCGCTGGCAAGATGGCGGAACTGGAGACGCTCGTTCTGACCCAGCAGGAATGGGGAGGGACCACTTGGTGTGCTTCATTGAAGCCTGACTTCGTGGACTCATTATGGACTATTTTTTAACCGTTCAGTCACCAGCTTTTCCAACGTGTAAGCGGACCAGGAAGGCATCGAAGTGTTCGCACCATAGCATCAAATTTCCCTTCGGGGATTAATAAAGTATTTTCAATTCAATTCAAATAAAAAAATGGCCAGCTGGCCTATGGTTGATCACAACAACTTGATTGGAACAGAGCGGCCTCGCCTTTTTGAAGCAATTATATTTGTCCGTTCCGTTCCGTCATCTTCCTCTTGTTCCGGGGTCGGGTCGCGGGGGCAACTGCCTCAAATGGGTAACCCGGGCCTCACTCTCTCCCTGGCTGCATCCTCCAGCTCACCCGGAAGGATCCCAAGTCGTTCCCCGGCCAGCTGTGAGACATAGTCTCTCCAGCGGGTCCGGGGTCTGCCCCTTGGTCTCCTGCGGTGGGACGTGCCCGAAACACCTCGTCCGCTCGGCGCTCGGGGGGCATCCTGACCAGATGCCCGAACCACCCCATCTGGCTCCTCTTGACCTGGAGGAGGAGTGGCTCGACACTGAGCTCCTCCCGGAATGGCAGAACTCCTCACCCAATCTCTGAGTGAGAGCCCAGCCACCCTGCGGAGGAAGCTCATTTCAGCCGCTTGTACCCGTGATCTCATTCTTTCGGTCACCACACACAGCTGGTGACCATAGGTGAGGGTGGGAACGTAGATCGACTTGTAAATCAAGAGCTTTGCTTTTTGGCTCAGCTCTCTCTTTACCACGACGGACCGATGCAGCGTCCTGGTTATTGCTGATGCCGCCTGTCGATCCCCCACTCTATCCTTCCCTCACTCGTGAACAAGACCCCGAGATACTTAAACTCCTCCACATAGGGCTGGAATTACATTTGTATAAAAAAATAAATGGATAGCCTGAGTCCAGTACACGCAATGGTCTCTGCACCTCAGTAACCCGATTTATCCCCCTGGAAGCTACTGTGACTGCAGAAAATCTGTCTTTCATTACATTACACTGAACACAGCATGTGACATGATACAGAGGAGTCTTGTTGAACTTGGGTGCTTCTATTCCAAAACCACAAGAGCCCATCTGTGTCCCTGGGGAGCCAACATTTATAGCAAGGCGCAGCTTTCCCACTGCAGACCCTAAGAAAAGACTCACCCAGAGCCTAACCTCACATCTGGATGATCCGGAGGTTAAAGGCCAGACTTGTGAGGACATTCAGAGGGGGTTTCATTTTAGTTTTTCTTGTGCTGGGATTGTCCCAGTTGGGTTTTGCCTGCTTAAGTATTGATTTGAATGGTTTAAAGAGTTTTTTTTCTGTTGAATGTGTTATAGTTTGATGTCATGTCAAAAACAATGCTTTTGGGAAGACTAAAGAGGAGTTAAGAGTTAAATTAATGCGGTATGATCTTGTTTGTTATCTCGTCTATATTTATCTTCAGCTTTCGGCCTCTTAGAAATGACCTTATTAGGCAATTCCTTCCTACTATTTCGCCCTCATTTTTTCCCGTGTTGCTGTTTTCTCCTTAAAAACCGTGATACCAGGTTTAC
This sequence comes from Neostethus bicornis, assembly GCA_902685375.1. Taxonomy (NCBI): domain Eukaryota; kingdom Metazoa; phylum Chordata; class Actinopteri; order Atheriniformes; family Phallostethidae; genus Neostethus; species Neostethus bicornis. The sequence goes on along the minus strand of LR738542.1, from coordinate 7,506,822 downwards.
CGTACTTGTAAAGTTTCTCCATTGCTGCGATCTTCTGCAGCACTCTTTCGGATTACGTTTTGGAACATTTCTAATGCATGCTTGGATTATTTCAAGTCTTTCATTTTGACACTGCTACCAGTGTGTTTGGTTAGAAATACTTGTAGCATTACACGATGACAAATTGAAAAAAAATAAAAACAAGCAGCAGATATAACGGCCAGAACATTAAGGCAGTCTCTCTTGGCTCTTGGCCATGAGTCTTACGAGGCAGCCAGTCTGTTACTAATCAAAACCAACTGTGGGAGCGTTGCCCAGCTCACAAGCTGAGGAAGAAAGAAAAAAAAAAAAGGCCGAGAGGAGGAAAGAGAGCGGTTTTGAGAAGAGGATAAATGGTGCTTTTTGAACCAGCAAGCGTACATTAGAAGAGGGCGGGGTGAATAAATGTGTGTAGTGTGCTTGCTGAGCTTTCAGACGGGGGATGGGGTCTGAGGATGTGATTCATACTTCTTGTCAAAACCAATGGGGAGGGGACTTGATGAGATGAAGGATAGCATGGAGGAGAGAAGGGGTGGAGTGGAGAAAAGAAAACCCAGCCCCTCTTAAACCACCCCGGCTCTTCGGCATTCAGCCTCAGCAGAAATCCTAATGTGATCAAGATGGAAGTTGTCTCTGGACTTTTCATAGCTTCCCGGCTTTCTGCTCGCCTGTGGGGGCTTCACCGCCTATCCTGCGCAGCAAAGACTCTGACTCAGGCTTTTGGAAGACTCCAACATCCTTAGAGCAAGACTTCCTGACAGATTGATAATTTAAAGGACAAGCTAAACTCGAAGAGTTGGGATAATATCTGGCAAACATGGATGAATATCTTCTGGTAAATGGATAAAAATCAGCTGATGAACTTTTTTTTTTTATGGACTAACCAACCTAAAGCCAATACTGGATTAATTGGATTAAATATTCAGCTTCTGGATTCGTCTAATATTCAGTAATTTAATTGTAGTGTTCAAAATTATGGAAAAATTCCCACGATATAAACAGTTATATTGTTTTCAATTATATTGTAAAATATTTAAATATTTTGAAAATTCAGTTAATTTTAGCAATGCTACTTTAATCCTTATTTTAATTGTTCTATTTATAGTTATAATTAATTAATTCCAACTACTCTGAAGTATTTTAATATTACTTTCTTGTTTTAAAGAACAAATCGGCCAGAAAATATAACTGTTGTTAAATTATTTTTCTTTATCGAGATGTAAAAAGCTCAGTGTTTATTTTAAGAATCCAGAAATGTGGGCAGCCAGCTGTTTGCGGACCGTTAGCTGTCATTTGTTGTTATATTTCCCTTCAGTTATGCGTCTGTCATATTTGTGGGTGGATAAGATGACTGGCGACCAACACCCAGGACCGCTATATTTAAAGTTGTGCAATTTTTTGACAAACTAGTTCAGCTAAAGTTTTGTTCTGTCAAAAGTATAGAAATATCATTTTTCTGTTTTTTTAATTGGAAATCAATATATCTTAAAGCATTTTATTGCCGTTATAATTTAAGCTTTCACAGCTTGAAATAATTGGCCAAAATTGGCAAGCTGTAAAGTTAAATTTATTACAACATTGCCAAAAACATTTATTCCCACGTTAAATCAACATGAATGAACTTTTCTGACATCTCCTGCGAAACTAAACGAGTTTATATTTCCCAGGAAATTGTGAGTGTAATTACATCCGTCTTGAACTTTCGCTTAAGACTTCCTGTTTACTTAAGCCAAAAATTATTTACCATATTGTCATCTCCTCCTTTAGTCATTGTAAACAATAATGTGGGAGCACTTGATGATTCTTACCCCCGTGTCTCTTCTTCACTTGCAGCAAATCTGCTTCTCAGATTTAACCGGACCCTAAAGCAGCTTTATGGGATAAATTTCCATCATGCCGGTGGCCATACGGAAAAGAAGTTGGGAAGAGCATGTGACTCACCCATCAGGATTGCAATATAGCTACGATGACCTGGATTTGGTCTGCTGTCACGGAGGCGATAGCGAGGAACTTTGGATGGACACGGGGGCTGTGAAACAAGGTCGAAGAACAAGGTGCGCCTCCATGCCAGAGAGCTGCCATCAAATGTCAGCGGATGATTTTGCTCGGACAATTGCTGATGTTGATGTTATTGCTACTAAACACTTGCTGCTGACTAAAAACGGTGGAGATCTCGCCACTAACTTGGAAGCCCCAGTTTCTGGCTCTTACGACATTGGCCATACTGACCTTTTTCAAAGCACCTCTGAATCAGAGCCTTTCCTCACCATAAAATCTGAGGCATCTGGAGCTTGTAGTTGTAATTCAAACAGTTTTGTGTCCAGTGAAAATATTTCTTGTGCAACTGATACGAGCAGCCAAAAAGAAAAAAAATATGATTGTGAAATTGATGTTGGCGCAAAGAGCTGCCAGAGTCACATCTGCAATGACAATAATGTCTTTAAAAGTCCATGTGGGTCTCTTGAGGAGCTACAATGCATTTCTATTTCTTCAGACAAAGAGTTTCCATTGTCTGGGTGTTCTGGTGAACAACCTGGCAAATTTCCAAGACAGCAGGAGACAAAGGAGAGCCATACACAGGGTTGCAGCAGACCTCCTGAAATCTCTGAGGTCATGCTAAATCAGCCCCCTGTTGCTCAACTGGACCCTCAAACAGACTGTCCAGATGTTGTCAAAGGGATAATCTCCACCTTGGAACAAACTGGGGCGAGTGGATCTGTTGTTTTGCAAGGTTCGGCTGATGCAATGGAGAGAGGTGATGCAGTATTACAACCAAATCAAACTGTGGAACCATTTATGATGTTGCCTGAAAATGGTTACCGTGACGACGGAAAATCTGAAAGTTTGATTTCAGATTTTTCTTCCAAACGGACTGAACAAAATGACCCAGAAAATCCAAATGAAAAAACGAGTCATCTCAAAGAAGAAGTTCAAAAAGGGCAAAGTTGCCATGACGGTACAGGAGAGTCGGATGGATTTAATAACGCACAAATAAACCAACCAATAGCAGGGATTTCGCCTCATGGAGAGAAAAATGCACAAGAAGAGAGCGTTGAAGAGGGAGCATGTGCTAGAAATGGACCCTCAGAATCATCTGATACTGGAGTCAGAAATCAATGCAGCTCTGTGGAAGTGAACCAAAACATTTCCTCTGAGCAACAAAACTCTGGTTCTTCAGGGGGAGAACCCGTGAAGACAAGCACCACACTGTGTCCAAATCATTCCGAACAAACATCTGTAAATTCTGAGCAGAGTTTATCACCTTTTTCTGAAGATTTAGGTAATCAGTTAGAAACAATCCCCGAGGTCAGAATTGTTGAGACTAACGTAACGAATGTTCTGAAACAGCAAAGAAACACCCACGTTTCAGATAGTTTGGATTACACACCTCAAACCTCGGAAGAAGAAATCCCTCCCGCATCCTCTACAGAGGTAAGCAAGGGGCTCCATGGTAACCAAACCTCTGGGTGTTACTTCAGTGAGTCACCTGTGTCTGAGGTGGCAGATGGTCAGAGGGAACACTGTACACCAGGAGCCACAGCCTCTGTAATGACGGAGGTGAATGAGGCCACGGACTCAAAAGATCAACAATCGACTTTAGGTTCCAATGGAATAAATGAGACCGAGACCGAGGAGCAGAAAGAACACAACGTGGTCAAAGTGCACAGAAGAAAGGTAAGATTTAAATGAAACTACGGCTGTTGATATTTAAGCCATTTCTAGATTCTCTGTTTGTTTTTCTTCATGGCTTTTTTGATGGTTGCACTGTATTTTTTCTTTAAAGCATTTGACCAATCATATTTCAGACTGTCTTTGTTGCCAGGTGGGCTAAAAGCCTTCAGAATCCATTCTGCTGCCTCTCGCTACACAAAATGAATGGCCATAAAATATTTAGCTGGGGCTTCATGGGTCAGGAACAGGGTTCTATCCCAAGTGGAGGAGTTTAAGTATCTCGGGGTCTTGTTCATGAGTGGGGGAAGGATTGCGGAGGAGATCGACAGGAGGATCGGTGCTGCGTCAGCAATAGCTAGGATGCTGCATCGGTCCGTCGTGGTAAAGAAAGAGCTGAGCCGGAAAGCAAAGCTCTCGATTTACAAGTCGATCTACGTTCCCACCCTCACCTATGGTCACCAGCTGTGGGTGGTGACCAAAAGAATGAGATCGCGGATACAAGCGGCCGATATGAGCGTCCTCCACAAGGTGGCTGGGCTCTCACTCAGAGATCAAGTGAGGAGCTCTGCCATCCATATGGAGGTCGGTGTCGAACCGCTCCTCCTCCAGGTCGAGGTCCAGCCTGATGAGGTGGTCCGGACATCTGGTTAGGATGCATCCCATGCACCTCGCTGGTAGGGTGTTTCGGGCACGTCCCACAGGGAGTAGACCAAGAGGCAGACCCCGAATCCACTAGAGAGAATATGCCTCACAGGTGGCTGTGGAATGACTCGGGATCTGGGTGAGCTAGAGGATGTGGCCAGGGTGAGAAAAGCTGAAGCTTCCCGTCTGAGGCTGTTGCCCCCGCGACTTGGACATGGATAAGCGGAAGACGACGGAATGGGTCTCCCGCTCGTTCCGGGGTCGGGTCGCCGGGGCAACAACCTCAAACGGGAAGCCCAGGCCTCTCTCACCCCAGCTGCATCCTCCAGCTCACCCGAAAGGATCCTAAGTCGTTCCCCGGCCAGCTGTGAGACATAGTCTCTCCAGCGGGTCCGGGATCTGCCCCTTTGGTCTCCTCCTGGTTGGACGTGTCTGAAACTCCTCGCCTGCGAGGCACTCAGGGAGGCATCCTGACCAGATACCCGAACCACCCCATCTGGCTCCTCTCGACCTGGAGGAGGAACGGCTCGACACCGAGCTCCTCCCAGATGGCAGAGCTCCTCACCCGATCTCTGAGTGAGAGCCCAGCCACCCTGCGGAGGAAGCTCATTTCGGCCGCTTGTACCCGTGAACTTTAAAAAAAGAAAAAGTTGTACAAAACAAAAATATTGGAGCTGCATGGGACAGGAAAGGTGTCCACGTCTCTAAAAAAAGAAATATGACGGGACAACAGAATTTTTTTTTTTACCACTTGATTGTTTGTAGAGTAAAGGTGTTTATTGAGGAGTCTTTTTTTTTTTTTTTAATTTCTCATGCACAAACCGTTTTAAGATGACTTTATGATCATAAAATAGTTTTTGAAGGGTCTATTGGTGCCGATAGAGCACTGTTGAAGAACTATGTGTGAAATGCACAATCTGCCACTGATTATCATCATACATGTTACGATAGTGTTATTCTTCTCTTCATGTTTCAGATTCAACAAATCCTCTCTGACATAAAATGCCTGTGAAATAATTTGTCCCACACTCTGGCGAATGTCTTGGAAAACAATGACTTCACTCTCACATGCTTACAGATCTGAGTAGGGGGGGTGATCTGCCAAATGTTTTACTCTTTCTCAACTCGTCATTCCAAAACAAAGTCCTATAAGGACATGGCGACGACAAACACAGAAAGGGTTGAAGTCATCTCATGGGTGCAATCTTTTGCGTAGTTATTTTCTTTGTATTTTTTGTATAACGTGTGATTTGCACACTTGGATTAAAGAGGGTGGTTTGTTGAAGGAGTGCGTAGAACGTATAATAAACTGACTTGTAATTGGACTAAAGCAGAGGTCACAAAAACAGTGAGATATTCTCTGTCGGTGAATGCAGAAATATGTAATTTAGAATTTCACAATAAAATGTTCTTTCGAAAGCACTCGAGTTTAAAAAGCTCCTACGATAAAATTTTTTTGAAAACTTCATCATTTTTCTGTTGTTTTTACATCAGATTTAGAAGTTAAATTTAACACCAATTCATTTTTTATGCTCGAGTGTGGGTGAGGAAGCAAGCAATCAAGCTGTCTGCGTGTCCGCCCGTACTACCGTATCACCTTTTTAAAAGGGATTTAAATAAAACTGCCAATGATTACTCAGTACCAACATTGATGAACTGATTAGATTTTTGGGGTCATGCGACCAAGAGTTCACAAGCATAAATTCTTTCTTGGAATCTCCCAAAAAAAATTCTCAAATAAGCATCGGAATTTTAAGGAAACTTCATACAGTTATTCAGTACAAACTGTAGATTAACTAACTACGTATGTTTTCAAATTCATCTGACCAAATGTTCTTATTCTTATCCGTCTATCCCTGTCGGGGTTGCGGGAGGTGCCGGAGCCCATCCCAGCTGATTCAAGGCAAGGAGCGGGGGACAACCCGAACAGGTCGCCAGTCTGTCGCAGGGCCACACACATACTCATTCTTAGGGGCAATTTGGCACCGGCCAATCAACTTAGTATGCATGTCTTTGGAGGGTGGGACATGGGGAGAACATGCAAACTCCACACAGAAAGGACAGTGTTCCAGGCCTCATCCCCACCCGGGACTCGAACCCACCACCTTCTTGCCGTGAGGCCACTGTGTTACTCACTGCACCACCGTGGTGCCCCCAACCAAATGTATAGATCACAAATTTCTAGTACAGGCCGAGGCATAGTGTTTGACTCTTTGGCATAAACTTGTCCTTTTTATTGATTTATTCTGAAATTATGCTACAGTTTGTTGTCACCCGCATTTCTAAAAATGTAGACTTATTGATCCAGTCCGTAGAAGTTTCATCTATAAGTGTGAAAGTTGGACTAATATTACTTCCGTGCTGTTATTTTATTTTTTTTTGTGGCCTTGGAGGGTGCCAAGGCTTTCTTGACACATGGGCCATAAAGGCTCCTATTATGTGAGCAATGGGCCATGAAGGGTGTGTAAACAAAACCAAAATATAACAGAATATAGGGAGAAAATATTAGCTGAAACTCAACTTTTTTTAATTAAAAACTCAATATGTTAAATCCCGATGCTTCATTTTTGGCTCCACTAAACTTCACCCAGTCTGGATGAAGCCTACTTGCTGTTAAGATCCCATATTTTGTAGTACTGAACAAGATAAACAAAATTGAACTGAATTCAATTGTGAGTACAAAAAAATGGGTTCAAGTAGCTGCGAAATCAATTAAAAAAAGGCCACTTTTCAGCCATTAAAATTCACAAAAACACCCCGAATGTGAAGAGAACATCTTAGGAAGTCCGATATTTCCCTAATACATCCTAATAACAGTCAATATGTCTGCCATCTATCAGGAAACACTGGAACTGCAGGGGAAAAAAACAACACATAGATGTATTTAATCTCGTCACATTTGGTGGGCCAGATTAAAAGCTTTGGCGGTACGCATATAGCCCTCAAGATAGTTTTCCCACCGCTGCCTCAAAGTAGTACATAAATCTTGCCAATGGTAACTCTTTGCTAAAACCAGGGATTCCCAAACTTTTGCTGCAGGGCCATTCGCGATTGAAAGAAATTATGTTTATAGCGTAATCGTAAAGTCATTGCTGACCCAAACATTGTCGAATTTGTGAAGAAAATAAGTAATAAAATAATCATGCTTGTTGGGTACCTATTTGTCCATTCAGTTTCCAATTCTAGTTTAGCTGAAACCATATTTTCTTCTGTATTATACCATGTTCTTTTGCTTATGGTAATTGGAAAATGGACTGTATTTACGTATATGGCGCATTTTAGTGCCTGCGAGTACCCCAAAGTCCTTTACATGATACCTCACAATCATCCCATAGCTGATGATGGAAGCTGTTGTTCAAAGTAATTATCACGACCAATCAGGGATGGGAGTTAGGTGTCTTGATCAAGGACATGTCGACATGAGTTCTAAGCAAGGGATTGAACCTGTAGCCCTCCGGTTGTGGGATGACTGTTCACCCCACTGCTGTTATACCTTATCCAAGGTTGGGTCACAAAGTTAGGGAAGCCCACAAACTATGACCATAGGTAGAGATGGAGATGTAGAATATTGTAGTTCCAATCTATCTCACAGGATAGCGAAACAAGGGATACAGGGACAAATAACTTACAGGGAGCATCTTCAAAGTAGATTGCGCTTCGGCTTTTGCAAATTTTTAAAGCAATTTAGCTGTTTTATTTTCTACATTTTATTGTTTTCTGCTTCTCAACTGACTTTTTGTGTCCTGCAGGCTGATTGGCTGTACAAACTGTACACCTGCCCGACTACTTCCTATTCATCAATCATGAGCTGATTTGTTTTGGCGCAGCTTTAATACAGTGTTTGATGTCACAGAAAAAAAATTATATATATATGTGGATTTTTACTGCTTGTTTTAAGTGATATAATCCCATTGCTTTTTCGACCTTTCAGCACCAATGTCACATTTCAAAATTTTGTCTCCTTCAACTTGCCATGTTGGTGCCCAAAACACATGTCGATTGATAGATAGATGTTCTACCTGTCCAGTATACTATATGTGTGTAGTCCAAAAAAGGCTTAGCTTCTTTGATTTTCTGTTTTCCTCTGCCAGATTTTTTACCAGTGTTTGTTTAAGACCGGGTGCTTTAGCTGTAATTGGGTCAATTTCTCAGAGCACCTTGTGCCACGAGGTAACGTGTTATGGTTCTTGTTTTGCTCCAAGCAAATCTTTGTGACTTGTGTGCAAAGCAGTAAATTTTGCTGTAGTTTTACAATTAACACTCACATAGGGTACTTTTACTTTACATCCCTTACCAAGATTATTTATTTGGAGCTGAATAGCTTATAGATAATTTATTTCTCCCGTAAAGTGAAAACTTGCAAAAGTCCTTTCTGATATGGAAGTTATTCTGGCTTATTTCTGGCTATTAGAAGTTTTTTATGAGAGGAAATAAGTTGCCAAAATGCTGCAAGGCCAATTTGGCTGATTGATTGTATTATTTTTTTCCCCCAAATTAGTTGGAAAGAAAATTTTTACAAAGTGGAGGAAAGAATTAGAGTCTCTCAGACAGTAAAATAACAATATTTTGATTTTTAAAAACCTACTTCATCGAGTTTGCTGCGAAGTCATTCCAATGATTTGTTTAAGCAAATTGTGGTTAATGTTATTTTAAAAATTTTAGACTGTAAAAATGGTCAATTTAGTAAAAATATGTGTTGAAATTGATTTCACTCTCTTTCTTTTTTAGGAATTTGTTTTTTAACAAAGAATATTTTGATCATTTGCAAAAGTATTTATCTGTCTTATTCTGAAAGAGCATACACGCTTTCGAACAAGAAATCGGAAGTGAACAACTTCACTTCCCGAATAATCTCGTTTTCTAACGTGAATTGACGCTTTCGGGCACGTGACGTCACTATCCCGGAAGTTGGTCATTTCGGGGGGGCAAAGATCAGAAATAAAGTATCGACAAACTTACGTACTTCCGGGTTGATAACTTCACGTTAAAAACCTATCAACTGTGGCTTTTTTTTTTCTAAATATCGTCCATTTTTCATTCGCTCCAAGACTAGGCAATTTATCTGCTATGTCACGCTAATGACGTGGAAAACTATTTGTATCTCAGAATAGCAACATTAGATAAAAAGAAAAGAAAAAAGTTAAAAAGAAAAAAGTGAAAAAGAAAAAAGTTAAAAAGAAAAGCAAACGCATTGTCGTTAGTTTAATCCTGATCTATGCTTCCAAAATGGCCGACTTCCGGGTTTTATTCTCGGGGTAAAAGCACCCGATAGGCCCTGTTAATGGTTAAGAAGGTGAAAAGTAATTTGTTACCTGTTTCGTTTGTTCTTTTAAGCATAGACACAGTAATTAATAACAAAAAGATTATTTTGAAGCAAAGAAACAAGTGAGATTTAATAGAACAACAAAAGCCTATAAAACCCCATGTTGTTTTTTGGTTTTTTTTTTTTTTTGTGGTCAGCACTCGGCAGAGGCCACCTGGAATGATGATCTGTGGTCGGATTTCATACAAAGTAATGACCAAGTCCCCAGTGGACAAGGTTGTTGTTGCAGATTGAGTTTGTAAAATGAAGCCATCTGGTTTGCATAATAGTTTGAGATTAAACTGATATTGGGTTTTGTTTCTATGTTTATTTGTTTTAGCAACAAGGCCTTATCCTAACCTCAGGGCCAACCTGGCTCTACACTCGGTTATCTGGCAGCAGATGACTTGGCAGCGTCTCCTTCATGCTCTCTTCTCGATTTTTTTCATTCAATGTGTGCTTTGTGGTCACTGTTCACAGACAAAATAACCAAATTAGACTCAATGCACAGTATTTTTATGACATAATTGTTTAAAGACCTGTTGGGATTAGTAGAAAGACAAACAGAACAGCTGCACAGGTTAGGGTTGGAAAGAGGGGGTGGTGAAAAAGAGCAAGGAAGTGGAAGGAGGGATCTGAGAGTTCAGAAAGTGTGGGAAACGTCTCTCATCTCAAAGGACAGGAAGTTCAAAGGAATGTAACAGAAACCTCAAAAATTGGAACATCGGCAAAGAAACAAGTCCGTGTAGTCCCTCATTCATCCAGGAGTGATCCATAGTAGAAAAAGTTTCAAAAAAGTCTTCTGGAAAATTTAATTCTTGATCGAGACGTTTCGACTTCCATCCGGAAATCATTTTCAATCTGATAGAAATGGACTGAAAACTGGATCTATATATACTAACATAAGTAAAAAAAAAAAAAAATAAGGAGGGGCTCGACCAATATTTACAGCAGCATTCTGAAGCTATGTTCCAAAGAGGACACCTCGTGACTCACGCCTCTCGTTAGCAGGAATTTCTATTCACTAGGCTTTTAGCATTATTATAATAGGGATCGTTTACTGGTCTGTGGCTACAATAGGAGCCATTCATAGGTAACACAGGCTCATTGGTCGAGCCCTTCCTTACTATTTTTTTACCTTTCACTTAGGTTAGTATATATAGATCTAGTCTTCAGTCCATTTCTATCAGATTGAAAATGATTTCCGGATGGAAGTCGAAATGTCTCTATCAAGAATTACATTGTCCAGAAGATTTTTTGAAACTTTTTCTACTATCGGCAAAGAAACTTTCCAAGGGTCCGACCACCATCACACCCCGAAAAACCTCGCCTCACTGATGCTGTTTTGTTGTTTGCCATCCCGAGACAAATGCTTTTGTTCATTCAGCAAGGCCTCGTAAAGATGTCTTTGTCTTCCCACCTAACAATGTTTCATTGTGACAAATCTAGAGAGAATTGTGCAACGTGTGACACTAAGAATGCTGATAGAGACATCTGGGTGAGGTGCATGGCATGGAGGTCTACAAGCTCTCTGAATTCCAAACTGATTTAAATTCATTAATTGGTCACTAACGTATAAAATAAACCCGAGCTGAAGTCATGAGATGTTGTGGAGAGAGTTTGAAGACGGATGCAGGAATGACGGCAATCTGGTGGACTTGATTTGGTATTTTAGCACTCCGTCCGTGCCCTCGATATACTTTAGTGAACATAAATTCCGCCAATTTTGTCTTTTCGGTTACTTTTTTGATCCCTCACCGTGGAAATTTGTGTGCTGCATCACACCGCAGCAGGCTGACACAACAGCACCAATGGTGGGAGAAACGGGGGGTTGGTGTCTTCTCCAAGGACCCTAGATGTGAATTCAGTGGGAATCGAACCTGCGAACTTCTGGTTAACTTCTGGTCCGCGGGCGAACGCTCTACCACTGAACCACCGCCTCCCCAATTGATGAACAAATTTCAACAAAACTACTACTACTACTTTATACCGACTATAGATGAACAGATCAGGTTTTCAGGATCATGCGACCAAAAGTTAAGTCACAAAAGTCAAAGTCACAAAATTTCAAAATCTTACACGTTACTAGTTCAACCTAGAAGTCAAATAGACATCAACCTGTACTTACTAGTAAAATTTGGACATAGTCCTTTATGGTGGTAGATTTCTGTTTATTAATGTAGTATTATGATATGACAATGAGTAACACAGTACCAACTATAGATTAACTGATTAGGTTTTCAGGGTCTTGCGACCAAAAGTTTAAGATAAACATTTATTGGGCTGGTTGAGGCATATTATTCAATGCCTTGGAGTCAATTTGTTATTGTTTAGGCTAAATTTTGAACTTTACAAAATGCATGTTTACCTTTTAAGATGATAATTTTGTGTGACCTCATTACATTTTCCGAAGGGGGGCACACTAAAAAATGAACACATCTTATAAATCAGTTATAAACATAAAGCCAAACCTAAAAAAAAAAAAAAAAAATAGCCAACGCAGTTAAGAACGACATCCACCAAAAAAAACTAAAACTAAACCTCGCATTAAAACTCATTAAAAGGAAATATTACATATTTTTAATCTCTGAATTATGATGGAAAAAGCTGGATTTTTTAAAATACTCTGCTTGTTCTACTAGAATCTAACCACCAGAAGGCACTGAGAGACTTGTCACAACTTAATGCCGACTTTTTATAGTGTGAGACCAACTTTGCAAGTTTCGAAGGTGAATTGATGTAAAAAAAAAAAGGAAGATATTTATGGCTTCGTCACTGCTGACAACTTATTAATATTTCTGTTCATGTGCAAATAATTCCCTTTTCCTTCGATTTGTAAATTATTTGGCGCATTCTTTTCATTTAATCTGAGAGAAAAAGTCGCCTTACAAGCATTTCTACCAGCGTTTATTTTGTTTTTTACTCCAACTGTTTTCTTAGAAGGTTTTGTCCCTTAGAACAGTGGTCCCCAACCACTGGGTCACGGACCGCTTCCGGTCCGTGGGTCATGTGGTACTGGGCCGCACAGAACGAAGAAATGACTTTTATTATTTCCATTTGGTTTATTATTCGAGCCATACTGATGTTTTAATTTGAAAAGTCCCCAGATTTTCTTCCTTACAACCATCAATTACTCGCCAGAGATGCGTCATTTCATTACATTTAAACCCCTAAAATAGTAAAATGAGAAAAAAAAAAATATCTACAGGAGGATTCTTTGCTAAGGGGAATTACAGAGTTACGAGGCAGACTGGACCTTAGAAACACTCTTCAGATTTCAGGTCAAGATGGGACTGTCTGGTTGCAGCAAAACAAACTCAGAACTCTGATTGATCAAACTTACGGTGAAGAATCTAACTAGGATTTTTATTCACTTTGTTTTTGTGATATCCTTTATTTTGAAGGTATATTTACCGTTACCATAGCAACCAGTGCGCGTTCGAGCAGAGAGAACGTTTCCACGTTATAAAGACGCTACTAATAAATTTCCTCGCGAAGACAAAGCAGTGGGTGGTGTGGTGTGTGGGTGGTGTGGTGTGTGGGTGGTGTGGTGTGTGAAGACAGCTGTGGGTGGTGACCGAAAGAATGAGATCGCGGGTACAAGCGGCCGAAATGAGCTTCCTCCACAGGGTGGCTGGGCTCTCACTCAGAGATCATGTGAGGAGCTCTGCCATCCGGGAGGAGCTCGTTGTCGAGCCGCTCCTCCTCCAGGTCGAGAGGAGCCAAGTGGGGTGGTTCGGGCATCTGGTCAGGATGCCCCCCCAGCGCCTCGCGAGCGAGGTGTTTTGGGCACGTCGCACTGGGAGGAGACCCAGGGGCAGACCCCGGACCCGCTGGAGAGACTATGTCTCATAGCTGGCCGGGGAACGACTTGGGATCCTTCCAGGTGAGCTGGAGGATGCAGCCGGGGTGAGAGAGGCCTGGGCTACCCGTTTGAGGCTGTTGCCCCCGCGACCCGACCCCGGAACAAGCGGAAGATGACGGAACGGAATGGAAGACAAAGCGGTTTAAGTTTGTTGTTATTGATTAAAAAAGCCAGTTTTTCAGGCTGGTCTTGTTTAATTTTCTGCTACACCTTTAGACCGGTCCGTGGAAACATTGCCAGACACTAAACTGGTCCGTGGCGCAGGAAAGATTGGGGACCCCTGCCTTAGAATAAAAAGAACAGAGATGATCTTTCCCTGTTTGATTTGGTTATTGGCTGTTGAAGTTGATTCTGTTTGATTAACAGGGTGAGATTAAACTATCATTTCTCTTTGTTTCAGCGTGAACATGCTCGATTGGACTCAATGGTTCTTCTACTGATGAAACTGGATCAATTAGACCAAGAAATTGAAAATGCTCTCAGTGCCACCTCCTCTATGGACAGCACTCCCACCCCTCATCGAAGACATCTCCTGGTACATAATTACCTATTTCATCTTGTTAAATTTAATTGTGATTCATTTACAACATCAAAGCAAAAACTTTCGGAATTTACATCATGTGGTTCAAAGATATTTTCTCTTTGGTGACTAACTCCGACTTAATTCATGGCTTGTTTATGAGGAAGAGGATGGAAATTAGGTCCACCAGGTTTTTCTACCCACCCACATTCAGTGGTGGAACGTAACAAAGTAAATGTACTTCGTTACTGTACTTAAGTAAAAAAATTGTGTATCTGTACTTTACTTAAGTAAAATTTGAGACCGGTACTTTTACTTTTACTTCACTACATTTTTAGAGCAATAATCTGTACTTTTACTTCGCTACTTTTTAAAAGTGTGTTTCACATTTTTTGTTACATTTTCATTCAGAAATTTGAAAAATACACAGTTTTTGTAGCGCATCTTGAAGCCGCATCGCCAAAATCAAAAGTAGCAGTTGATCGGGAGAAGAAGTTATGAATCGAGAAACATTTTCCATTCATTCAGCGCCAAAAACCTAACATCAAATATAGTACAAATTAAAAAAAGTCAGAAGATCGTTGTTTGTTGTGTTTAAAAAGTTGAGCCGTCATTACACAGAGCAGGGGCGGATCTAGAATTTTCCAAAGGGGGGTGGGGCTTTGACAAAACCAATATATAGTGAATGGGGGCCTGCCCCCCAAAAAATTTTAAAAAATAAGTGTCATAATCCTGCATTTTCCGGTCCATTCACTGGCCCTTCTAGGGGATAGCTTGACTTGTCCCCTTTCCTTTTATTTTATTTAGTTATTTTTTTTTGTGGACCAAAAGAGGTGGGAGAGGGGGGTCACACCCCTGCAGAGTGTTTATCCTGGTTACCATGGTGACACCCTACAGCACAAAAAAAAAACATTTGAATTATGGTCGAATACTTTTACTTTTTACTTAAAAATTACAATTTACACCAACTACTTTTGTACTTTTACTTAAGTAGATTTTTTTATTGGTACTTTTACTTTTACTTAAGTAAACTTTTTGCCTAATTATCTGTACTTTTACTTAAGTACAAAAAGTGAGTACTTCATCTACCACTGGCCACATTCAACTTAAAACTTTATTAAAAATGTATTAGACTCAATAAAGTTAGACGAGAAAAAAACGAATAAACACAAAAGGATCTGTAACGTGTGGAAGAATTATCCACACTACGTCAACACCTTGTTAAAAGAAAAAAAGACTGATTCTAAGTGCAGGTGGAAGAAGTTTTAGTATTGCTTTGATCTGCACATCCACTTTCAACCAGACACCATAAATTTAGATATCTCGTATCTGCAGGCTAGAGACCAGGACCAGGAAGACAATGAGTCTAATGCATCCGTGGAAAAATAGAGGACTCCAGTGTCTTACATGTTTGTATTCTCTTTGTGCAGGAGGTTGATGTAGGAACAGTGCCAGCAGCTGCACAGTCTGTACTGGACCTCGGAGCAAAACCGAAGAGTGGGGTAAGCCAACAAATCTGCATCCCCCCATTTTTAATACCTTCATGCATCTGTTTGTGCACTCGTTGTTCCGTAACACTTTTGTGATAACTCCAAAATCAGTGAAGGGACTATAGATGAACTGGTTAGGTTTTCAGATTCATGAAATCAAAATAAATTTTGGTGAAGACAATTTCTCCCAGACCATTGAAGGAATTTAAATAAAACTGCCCACGACCACTTAGTACCAGCTATAGATGAACTGTACTCAAACATAGAGGTGCGCGATATGTCGATTGACTCGATTGTAACTGAGTCAGGAGCTCACCTACATCTGCTGCACCATAGTGTGTTGTGGTTCTTGTTTTGCTCCAAGCACTTTGTGTCTTGTGTTTAAAAACTGAAAAGTCAGCTGGAGTCCACCCAAGTTCCACTCGCATCGAGTTGTTGAATTGAAAATAATTTATGCTTCCCCGAAGGAAAATTTTACGGATGAAGCGTAAATGGTGAACCAAAAGAGGAACCCACAACAAGACGAAATCAACAATCAAACATCAAGACTGTTTTTATTATTTTTTTGTTTTTACATGTTGCATTTTACATCTACAAATACCATTTGTACACAAACTTAAAGGGAGATTTTTTTCTTCAATAGAGTGAAAATTTACATGACCAACAATTACATTGTGAAAATTATACCGTCATGTACAAACATAGACTGGATCCAGTGTTCCCTCTAATTTTTTATGGGTCTGCGCAAACACTCAAGTTTCCTGAGCAGAGGTAGGCGGAGCAAAAACTTTTATTATTTTGTGACGTCACCAGAAGCGACGCGCCAAACTTCGCAGCGGTGGCTTGAAGCAATTTGTTTCAGAAATACTGTAGAAACAGATATGCTTCAGAGCTCTGTCTCATTCTCCCATCTTTAGTTTAAATTTAGTTTCTTTTTTCTGCGCTGCATAGGTTTTCTTGTGCGCTATTAATCTGCGAGCAGTGCGCAACTGCGCAGGCGCGCAGGCGCGCAGCTTAGAGGGAACATTGACTGGATAGCTTTAGTTTCACACTCAACATGTGCACAGTTAGGTTTTATATAAGTTATGAATGGAATTAATTACCTGAAATAATCTGTTTTCATAGAAGGTTAGGAACAAGTTGAATTGAAAAGAATTCATCGCTCTGTTACAGGCATGGGCAAACAACGACCCGCTAGCAACACGCGGCCCGTTAAATGTTTTAATCCGTCCCGCCGAACATAAAAAATAAAATAAATAAAAACCTTGTTAACGTTTTATTACCTCTGCGATTCTGATGTTTCCTCACTAGATGGCACACTCTAGATGTATTAGCTTTGTTGAGAAAACAACACTGCTCCCATTAAAACGCGTGTTTTCGTGTCAAAATTAACAGTGTATACAGATATGGAAAGCCATTGGGGCACAATAAACGCATGTAAACAAGCGTGTTAGATGTTAAAACAAGCAAAACGTTACATCAAGCGCTTAGATTTCAAACCTAGCGCCACTAAATGCACGTTTTAAGCGCTAACACACTAGATTTCAGACCTAGCGCTGTTAGATTAGAAATTTAATGCTCTTGATGTAACATTTAGTACGCTTTATTACAAATCTAGCGCGCCATTCTATCGGTCTAATCTAGCGGTTACCAAACCATGCCATCCACCTGCTCCTGTTATGGCCCCTTTGTCGAATGTTAAAACTCAATGTGGCCCGCGAACCAAAAAGTTTGCCCACCCCTGCTCTATTAGAACGGCACATTTGTTTCTGTGCAAATTTTGCTTAAAGAATCTGTAAATTGTTGTTTGTAGGTTACAAACGACTCTGAATTGAAAATGAACTTATTTGTTTAGTTTTTAGAACATAAGGAATGTTTTTTCACGCTCTGGTTACATTCTTGCATTCAAAGTCCAAACGATGCTAAACTCTAACAACTTTAGGCGTTTTTTTCCAGTCATTTTCAGGATTATTGTTGAATTTTGGGAAAAACAGCAACGCCGATGGCTTACACACAAACACACACTCATTTAGTTGAAGTGAACCTCCCAATTGTAGGAATGTCCTTCTGCTCTGAGGGCTTAGCCAAGCAGACGTTAAAACTCTTTAATTAGCCAGTCCTAAGGATCTAGCCTCTTCATCCCAACAAAGGGGTCAGGAGGGGAGTCTGAGAGGTGAAAAGTCAAGGCAGGCGGGGTAAAGGGGGCACACTTTAAGTGAGACATGTTTTTAAACCTCTTGCTTGCTCATTTCTTCATTTTTTTTGTCAAAGTTAGAAAGCGGTCCGCAAGTCAAGAAAAAAAAGGGGAAAAAAGAACGTGATAGTTGCTGCTTATTTAATGTTTCACAATGTTGTGATGGGTGATATTAAAATGTGTTTATCGCAGACAAAATTACCCAAACTGGATACAAAATTACACTTTTGTTCTGTTTTATCTTGACTTTGGCCATAATGCTATGTCTTTTGACTCTTGTTAGTCATCATAGGAGAATGAACAGGTTTGGTTTGGTTAGTTGGCACCAATCAGCGTGTTTTACTTTCTCTATCTAGTCTTTATCTGACTATTTGGACAACCTTGTGTAAACAGATATTTCACAACACCGTCCAGGGGTTGTGACATTAAGGCTCGATGACGTTATTTACTCTAGTCACTGACTTGATGACTTCATGAAGAGAATTTTCAAATAATTTGATAGAATCAGGACACAGTTTGGTTCTCCGTTCCGTTCCGTCATCTTCCGCAAGTTCCGGGGTCAGGTCGCGGGGGCAACAGCCTCAAACGGGCAGCCCAGGCCTCTCTCATCCCGGCTGCATCCTCCAGCTCACCCGGAAGGATCCCAAGTCGTTCCCCGGCCAGCTGTGAGACATAGTCTCTCTAGCGGATCCGGGGTCTGCCCCTGGGTCTCCTCCCGGTGGGACGTGCCCGAAACACCTCGCTCGCGAGGTGCTCGGGGGCATCTTGACCAGATGCCCGAACCACCCCATCTGGCTCCTCTCGACCTCCTCACCCGATCTCTGAGTGAGAGCCCAGCCACCCTGCGGAGGAAGCTCATTTCGGCCGCTTGTACCCGGAATCTCATTCTTTCGGTCACCACCCACAGCTGGTGACCATAGGTGACAGTGGGAACAGATCGACTTGTAAATCGAGAGCTTTGCTTTTCGGCTCAGCTCTCTCTTTACCACGACGGACCAATGCAGCGTTCTAGTTATTGCTGAGGCTGCACCGATCCGCCTGTCGATCTCCCGCTCCATCTTTCACCCAATCTTGAACAAGACCCCGAGATACTTAAACTCCTCCACTTTGGGCAGGACCCTGTCCCTGACCCGCAGGGGGCATTCCACCCTTTTCCGGGCGAGGACCATGGTCTCGGATTTGGAGGCGCTAATTCCCATCCCGGCCGCTTCACACTCGGCAGCAAATCGATCCAGTGAGAGATTGGTTCTTTCAGAGTTATTTGTTTGAATCCCATCAAAACTTTTATTGCTAGACAATACAAATCATGTAAACAAACGGTTAGCTAGCTGATGCCACTTTAGTCAACGACTAAAATAAATTCCTCTTATGGGTAATAGAAGACGACAAGTTAACTGAAGAAAACACGAATAACAACATGTCAATAGTACTAAAGGATTTAAAAACCTTTGGTGACAGGCACCATATGGATATGTTTTGTGTGGATATCCTCCACTTGTTGTAGAAGATATTTAAAAAATTCGTTTTTGCAATATTGCTTGAATCTGCTTTCGCTGGTTAGACTTTACAGGGGGAAAAAGGAGGACCCAATTGCAGGACACAAAACACGGTTTATTTGAGTATGGCAGTCTGATAATGCTGTGAAAGACAACATAAGATTTTAGTGGCATGGAAAGTAGTTATTGTTCTGGATGTGTATCATGGTCAGGGAACCAGGGAGGCCTGGCTTGAAGAGATGGTATGGCCAGACACCTGAAGGAAAGACAGGCTGCCTATTTAAGACAGCTGCAAAAAGATCTTCAGGTGTGTAAAATATGGCAAATGAGGGAAGGCCCCGGATTCCCTTTGGTGATGGGCATAGGAACCATGACATTCATGTATTGTAATGAGCTACGTATTTAATTTAGGACTCGGGGGCGTGCAGGTCGGATAGTAGCTGACCCTTCCCACCCTGGACATGGACTTTTTGAGCGACTCCCCTCGGGCAGGAGGCTCCGGTCCATTCGGACCAGAACATCCCGCCACAAAAACAGCTTCTTCCCTTCTGCCGTTGGACTTATGAACTCTTTATAACCTGGATCCCCACATCTCTTAGTCACCTCCCTCTTGTCACTTCACTATCTTTATTATTTTCTATTATTTTCTATGACATTGCACTACTTTTCTTTTTCTTCTGACCACTCTTAGTTTTGTAAAAATTATTATTATTTTTATTTATTTTATTTTTATTATTTTTATTTTATATGTTTGCACACCAGTACCAGAACAAGTTCCTAGTCTCTGATGTTTTTCACTGACATGGCAATAAAAGCATTCTGATTCTGATTCTGATTTAAAGTGGTATGAACGACTTTCAGGAATTTATTTTTGCAATGTCACTAAAATCTGACCTGGATTGGACTGGTTGGATTTATGAATAGATAAAATAATAATATAAAAATATGCACTAAAGAACTGCATATTTGTGGGATACTGAAAACCTCAGCTAATCACTGTTGTATGGTGAACAAAAAACAACTGGTCCACAAACACACCGACTTCCTGGTTGGACAACTAAGTATGTTCATTGGTTGTCGACGCAAACTAGAGAGACGTCAAAAACCGAGGCAGGGTAAACTTTCACAAAGAGCTGGGGTATCTTTAGCACTAGATATCCCTTACTGCCTTTAAAATTAACACATTGGTTGACACAATTGACACATTTGACACATTGGTTGCTGGTCCTGGAGGAGGGATCTCTCTTTCATGTGGATCCCCACGAGGTTTCTTATTTTTTTTCCCACTGATGGGTTTTTTTTAGGAGTTTTTCCTCACTGTGAAGGAGAGTCTAAGGGCATAAATCTGCTAGTCTTGTTTAGTTAGCACTTGCTAGTTATTTTTCTTGCTGTGTATTTATGTCAATACCTTCCTTTTTTTCTTGTGAAGCCCATTGAGATGGAAATTCTGTGATTTTGGGCTATACAAATTGAATTGAATTGAATTAAAATTTGAAATGTTTATTTCCACGTCTTTCACTAAAAAGTTAAAGTTTGTTTTTACTCTCTCAGTTAAAACTCGTGACACCATCATGCTGTAATGCCACTGCAGAAAGGACACTCCCATGTTGTTCCATTTCTTATGTAACCATGATAAATGTGAACCACTGGCATGTGGCTGAAAGAATCTGTGATAGCATACATCCATTTGGCACAGATGTCATCTTTCTCCCCCTGTTGTTGATAAGGCATCGAGTTCATGTGGTTTTATTTTTGGTGTCTACTTGGCTCTGCTTTTCTTGTGGTTATTGTTGGTCTTCAGCAGGTGGTTGTTATTATTGCATCTATATTGTGGGGGTAGCATGTAACGGATGTTGTGCCACAGCAGGTGTTTTTTTTTCCTCCTGTGTTCCCCTCCCTCGAGTGTTTTTGTTTGCTAGCAGGTGTTTCACTGTTTTACTTGCATTGTTGGGCTGAAACAGGGGGTGTTCATGTTTTCAATTTGTCTTTAAAATGACAAATGTCTTTTGAAATTTCTCTTTGATGTGAATTTTAGGTTCTCGTTGGTAGTTAGTCTTTTTTGCATTCTTATTTCAAAAAGAAAATTAAATTATGTGTAGGAAATTCATATGAGACTAACTTTAGATTACCGTGAAGAATGTATAAGACTAACTGCTGACCCCAAAGCTTCCTCAAAGCTTCCCCAAAGCTTCCTCAATGATAAAGTCAGAAAGAACATATTAGTCAACTGTGGTCTGGACTTTTCCCATCAATGAGAAGAACGTCCTAGCACAGAGGCTGCTGACACATGGCTAGCTGTTAAAAATAGCACAGTGGTATTTCGCATTTCACGCATATGTTGACAGAAAAGGTGCTGCGCCATACTAGCCTTCATTCTTTCTGTCTTTCATCCTACAACAGGGCAAAGTTTGACCTTGTATTTGGGTTTGTGTTCAGTCTGCAAATAAAAATTCGGTCTGAGATACTTTTGCTGCTCTTATATTTTCTCTCTAGCGGATCCGGGGTCCGCTATAAAGCCCAGTATGACAGACCAGACACCCTTGAATGCAGCATTTTCCAAAACATTACATATTTATCCCAAGAAATAAACGACAGCTACAAGAATATAGACAGCACATCAAGTGAGTTGAAGTGATTAATGGTGAGATATTTTTGAAACTATGTGACAGAAAATCTTGCTTCCCGGTCGGTAGATAATGCATGTAAATAGTTTTTTTATCCGACTGGACAATGGTAGGGTTGTGCTTTGCGTGCTAAGGTCGCTCACAGATCTCTGCTTCGTCCTTCCTCTATGTTCCGCTTTGGCAGCCTTACAGTCTCTAAACATCCTCCATCTGATCCACCCAGACAGATTTAAGAGAAAAAAAGTTGTGTTTTGTCACTTGTAATGTCATTCTTGGTCAATAGCCCGTACAACGAGCAATTATTCTTGCCCACGGCCATTTTAAAGAAGGGGGTTTGTGCTCTCATGTGCTAAAAATAACCCTTGTATGTTATGCTTGCTCACAAATGTGATATTTACCAAAAAAAAATGTTCATAAGTATAAAGGCACTTATGAGTTTTCGAGATTCCCATGGATACTGGTCTAAAGGGTCTAAATTTCTGATTAGTTTCTAATCAGAATCAGATTTCTTATTAATTTAATCATACAACCAATAAATAAGTCAGGTCTCAATAAATACTTGTATTCCGTTTCACTTTTATTTTTGACACTGCGACTGGCCTCCTCTTCTTGCTTACCTTTCCTGTCTTCTGTGCTCGTAAAAAAAAAAAACAGCTTGTTTGAGGTTACAAAAAGAATATAAAACATATCAAGTTTTAAAATCCAACACATGTTGTTTTATATATGTATTTTGGTACATTCACATATCCAGCTCTCACTGGATCGATTTGCTGCCGAGTGTGAAGTGGCCGGGATGGGAATTAGCGCCTCCAAATCCGAGACCACGGTCCTTGCCCGGAAAAGGATGGAATGCCCCCTGCGGGTCAGGGACAGGGTCCTGCCCCAAGTGGAGGAGTTTAGGTCTTGTTCACGAGTGGGGGAAAGCTGGAGCGGGAGATCGACAGGCGGATCGGAGCGGCATCAGCAATAAATAGGACGCTGCATCGGTCCGTCGTGGTAAAGAGAGAGCTGAGCCGAAAAGCAAAGCTCTCGATTTACAAGTCGATCTACGTTCCAACGCTCACCTATGGTCACCAGCTGTGGGTGGTGACCGAAAGAATGAGATCGCGGGTACAAGCGGCCGAAATGAGCTTCCTCCGCAGGGTGGCTGGGCTCTCACTCAGAGATCGGGTGAGGAGCTCTGCCATCCGGGAGGAGCTCGGTGTCGAGCCGCTCCTCCTCCAGGTCGAGAGTGGCCAGATGGGGTGGTTCGGGCATCTGGTCAGGATGCCCCCCGAGCGCCTCGCGAGCGAGGGTTTTTTATGCACGTCCCACCGGGAGGAGACTAAGGGGTAGACCCCGGACCCGCTGGAGAGACTATGTCCCACAGCTGGCCGGGGAACGACTTGGGATCCTTCCGGGTGAGCTAGAGGATGCAGCCGGGGAGAGAGAGGCTTGGGCTGCCCGTTTGAGGCTGTGCCCCCGCGACCCGACCCCGGAACAAGCGAAAGATGACGAAACGGAACATAAAAGTGGTCCTCTATAGAAACACTTCCTGTTCATGTTAGAATGTGGGTGTGGCAAAGAACAAAATTTGTGCCCAAGAAAAACCTGGCATTTGAATCCAAATACTGGACATGAGATTAATTGTCAAATATGATCGGAGCCTCAAAAAGGGTGGAGACGGTGGCCGCGTGGTTAGCGCGTTCGCGTCCCACGGAGAGCACGTCTAGGGTCCTTGGAGAAAACACCTAACCCCCGCTTCCTAACCTCACCTAACCATTGGCGCCGTTGAAGGGCAGCCTGCTGCGGTGTAAGGAGTGCAGCAAACAAATTTCCCCGGTGAGGGATGAATAGAGTAATTCAAAATAAACAAAAATAAAAAAGGTTGACTTTACACAAAACTCCACCTTAAAAATTGTAGGTTAACAAAAAAGCTCAACGAGCTATGAATCCAACAACCATTTGGTTCGGTTGTCAGCAGGGACTCTGGTTATGGGTCCGGTTGCTGCTTTGTGTTGTGTCATTGTCCGGGCGAACACACTGCTGAGCACAGCTGTAACATGGAGACAAACACAAACCCACTGGGATAACACAAAGAGAATCAGGGAAGAGAAAAAGCCAGATGTTGGAACAGGATGTAGAAAATGAACTTCACCTCAGCCTTTAGAAGGAAATCGTGTTTTTCCTGTTGATTAAAGGCTGGATTCATGCACAATTCTCTGCAACAAACAGAACAAAGACACTAAGATGCTTCATACCTCGCTTCTATTTCATTTTAATAGCTATGCATTATCTTTTTTTGTTGGAGGTGTCCATGTATGTAAATCCTTCAGAGTCGAAATGGATACGTTTTGCATTTTGTATGTTGCAGAATGAAATTTTTATAGATCTAAATGCATGTATAATGTCATCTTGACCTCATAAATTAATAATAAATGATATGCTTGATTATTTATGACATTAAATCAATTTTAGAATCTAATCCTAAAATGAGCAGAAAATTAAGCTAAAACTGACACGTGTGTGTTTCTGAGATTGCATGTACCTCAGACGTACAATGTTTGTGTCATTGTATGTGTGCATGTGAATGCATGGGTGTACGTGTGTGCGAGTATGCATGAATGCGTGCGAGGGATAATGAGTGCATGCGTGTGAATGCACATGTGTGTTTGTATGCATGTGTGTAAATGAGTGTGCTATGTAAATGTTTGTATGTGTGTGGCTGTTTACAAATCTGGTGTGTGAATACTGTGTGTGTGACTGTGTACAAGAGTGTGTATATGAGCATGCACATGTGTGTGTGATTATATGTGTGTGAGTCCTGTGTTGTATCAGCATGTGCGTCTACGTTTGATTGCATGAGCATGTGTTTGTGTGTGCAGGTGTGGTTGGATATACGTAAATGTGTGTGTGTGTACAACACCATCATTCATATCTGCACGATGTTGGTATTTGTTGACAGTAAATCGTAAAGATGACTGGAAAATACAAGCATCTGGAAACACCCCGGCAGTCTGCTGATGACGAAGAGCTATAAATCAGACAACAAACAGAAACACACACACAGACTTATAGCCTAGAATGAACTGTAAAATGAGGTCCATGCTTTTTCAGGCGTGTGGTCCGCCATTATTAACCTGGGACATTGTTCTCCTGAATGTGTTCCCAGTTTTTGTTGAGATTGTGCAGTCGTATTCCTTTCAGTTACATTACCTCAGTGTGTGCTAACAAGATGTGACTCATCCCCGCATTCAGTTTTCAGTGGTGTAAGATAGGAATGTGGCCTGTTTAATGAGGATGTTTGTTTCAGTTTTACTGATAAATATCAGATTGAATTCACAGTTAAACCTCACCACCCAAGTTTTTTATGCAGAAGATACACGCTTATTTTAAAAACTTGAACCTAACACGTTTCCAGCCAGATTCCCCATTTGTAGGTATCGGCTGTGGTGGATGAAGTACACACTTTTTGTACTTAAGTAAAAGTACAGATAATTAGGCAAAAATTGACTTAAGTAAAAGTAAAAGTACCAATAAAAAAAATCTACTTAAGTAAAAGTACAAAAGTAGTTGGTGAAAATTGTACTTTTTAAGTAAAAAGTAAAAGTATTCTGTCATAATTCAAATGTTATTTTTTGTGCTATAGGGTGTCACCATGGTAACCAGGATAAATACTCGGCAGGGGTGTGACCCTCTCTCCCGCCTATTTTGGTCCACAAAAAAAAAAATAAAATAAAAGGAAAGGGGACAAGGGCCAGTGCATGGGCTGCCAAAATGGAGGAAAATGACACTTATTTTTTAAAATGTTTTGGGGGGAGGCCCATAGTCACTATATATTGGCTTTGTGAAAGCCCCACCCCCTTTGGAAAATGCTAGATCCGCCCCTGCTCTGTGTAATGATGGCTCAACTTTTATTTAGAAGTAAACACAACGAACAACGATCTTCTGACTCTTTTTAATTTGTACTATATTTGATGTTAGGTTTTTGGCGCTGACTGAATGCGGAAAATGTTTCTCGATTCATTACTTCTTCTCCCGATCAACTGCTTCTTTTGATTTTGGCGATGCGGCTTCAAGATGCGCTAAAAAAAACCCTGTGTATTTTTCAAATTCCTGAACGAAAATGTAACGAAAAATGTAAAACACACTTTTAAAAAGTAGCGAAGTAAAAGTACAGATATTTGCTCTATAAATGTAGTGAAGTAAAAGTAAAAGTACCGGTCTTAAATTTTACTTAAGTAAAGTACAGATGCACAATTTTTTTACTTAAGTTCCACCACTGGGTACCGGTACTTGTGTAGATCTTGAGTTGGGCTATTGTTCTCACTCTGCTTACGTACCTTGCTTACACCACGCAAACTATGGATTTATAAAAAACCTTTATGCAACTTGAGCTTTCTAGATAACAACTGTGACAAATCTTAGGCGTACGCCAACTTGACCCTTATCCCACCCCAACTGCAGCTTTAGAACTTCAAATGACGTGATAAATACAGTATAAAATCGTCTTCAAATGAGCTAGTGCCGCCTGTCCATACTCATGCACAATGACGAGGCAGTGGTCAAGATGTTGGTTTCACAAGTGTAGGGAATGTAAAGTAGTATTTATTGCAAGCATAAGCCATGGTGGTGGAGTGGCAGGCGGTCACCACGATCACTCTGTGAGTGGCATACCAATCTGTTACTGGAATAAAAAGATGGTCAGACTTTAAATGCGAAAAAAAGAAAAAAACTAGCCACATACTCGGTAATTATGTCAGCCTCTGGAGACAAATTAAGTAATTTTTATCTTTATCTTTACAAGGATTGTATTGTAACTGTTAATATTGTTAATATTTAAAATGAAATAAAAAATAAAATAAAAATATATACTTTATTGATCCCTGAATGGGGAAATTTTTGTGCTGCATTAGACCGCAGTAGGCTGCCACCTATGACGGCACCAATGGTGGGAGAAATGGGGGTTTAGGTGTCTTCTCCAAGGACCCTAGATGTGAACTTAGTGCGATGCAAACCCACAAACTTCCGGTTGACCTCCAGTCCATGGGAGAAAGCTCTAACCACTGAGCCACAGTCTCCCCCAATATAACACTTGTACTTCCGTATTACAAGTACTTTAGGTGTACTTTCTAATTCTTTTGCTTGTCGGAGGCGCCACAGCTAGTACTTGCTGCTACAAGTGTCCTCTTGTTATGCTAAAGTCCACACACGAAGCAACTTTTGCAGATTGCCCTATTTGCATGGAAATCAGGGTACGCACGGATTTTGGCATAAATGAAGACCCTGTTTTTTTAGAAACTGTTTCCACCACAACACAGTTCCAGGGGTCAGTAAGCCTTTTTTACCGTCCAATCCAGCATGTTAAGCCACTTTCACTTTTGCCCCAAAATGTCATCAACTAATCCACGACCAGCATTGTTGGTCTTTATCCCCATTGTCTCTGGTCTTTAACCTGCTGAGAAGGAACAGGTGACACAGTTTGTCTTT
Source organism: Neostethus bicornis (assembly GCA_902685375.1). Taxonomy (NCBI): domain Eukaryota; kingdom Metazoa; phylum Chordata; class Actinopteri; order Atheriniformes; family Phallostethidae; genus Neostethus; species Neostethus bicornis. Next base: position 7,479,530 of record LR738542.1, on the reverse strand, counting down.
CAATGGCTGGTATAAAAGGGGAAAGATGCTAAAATAAACTGTGTTTTAAACCATGTCTTCACACTAATTTCGAATCTAAACACTACAACTCTGTTGAGTTTATAGGAAGACTCAGTCACAGCAGGAGAGAAGAGCATTACCTGAGTAACCTCTACATGTTCAAACACATTGCGATGTTATTATATTTCACAACATTCAGATCCGACTGCTTTTTTTCCCCTCATACTTTCCATTTCCTGTACTGCCAAAGTGAAGATAAGGATCTTCACAGTGTTTTGTAGACACTTCTATCTCTCAAAGAGAGACGGGTTTTAAATTTCAAACATTTGGTTAAATTTAACTTTAAAATTTGGAACTCACAGAGAAATAAATATTCTTAAACCCAAATGCTTTAACAGCAAAAGTCAAACACGACTAAATATCAGAGTTTTTACCAAGTTTAAAGAGAAATAAACCATATCCCGTCTATCTAAATGGACTGGGATACAAATTTGCTTTTGAAATTAGTCATAATGTCACGTAATGTGCAGGAAGACCTGGCTGGGATGGAGGGTATGACCCGACACCTGAAGGGAAGACAGTCCGCCTATTTAAAGGCAGCTGCAAAATGTCCTTCAGGTGTCTAGAATCAGGGAAATGAAGGAAGGCGCCGGGTTCCCTCTTTTGGTGAGTGAGGGAACCATGACACATAATCAATAAGCCGTTTAATTTTGACATCGCTGATGACAACATTTACGTTGTTTTGGTTTCAGTTTTTACAAAAATGCTTCTTTGCTGTCAAAAAATTCTTTAGTCAGCCATATTAAAAATTGTTTAGTACCGTTCCGTCATCTTCCGCTTGTTCCGGGGTCGGGTCGCAGGGGCAACAGCCTCAAACAGATAGCCCAGGCCTCTCTCTCCTGGCTGCATCCTCCAGCTCACCCGGAAGGATCCCTAGTCATTCCCCGGCCAGCTGTGAGACATAGTCTCTCCAGCGGGTCTGGGGTCTGCCCCTTGGTCTCCTCCCGGTGTTTAGTATTACCATCAAAATGCAGGACACGTATGAAGACTCTAAGATGGTGGTGAGGTGTGCTATAGCTGTGACAGAAAAGTTCAGAGCGGTGGTGGGACTGTATCAGGGATCTGCTTTGAGTCCCTTTTTGTTGTTGTAGTAATGGAGAGGATGATTTATGAAGTTGGACAGTAATGTCCATGGGCTAACGTTTACAGATGACTTTGTAACTCTGTCACCTGCAAAGTTGTCAGGAGAGTAGTCTGTTCCCCCTCTGTGTCCTGTTTCCCCCCTCCCTCTTGTCTGTGTGTGTGCAAATAGTCACACCTGAAACTAATCTACTCATCTGCTAGAGCATAAATGGAACAGCGTGTAAGCGGACCGGGAAGGCTTTGAGGCTTTTACACTGCAACATCAAATTTCCCTTTGGGGATTAATAAAGTATTTTCAATTCAATTTACTCAAATATTTTTCTTTATTTTTTTTCTACACACAATCTTACACATAGAACATGTCTACGTACAAACACCCACATATTTTACAATGACACACAAATTACATGGTTTAAAAAACATTTTGGCAAAAGCTGTAAATCAACACCGGCATTAGAAATGTTTAAATCTCTTTGATTTATTAGCTTTTAGTTAAGTTACTCATGTTGTTAAAAAAGCATGATGAACTTCCTGCAGAAATTAGTCTTAAAAGAAGTTTACAGATGACAAATCTTGTGTTTTGTGGCCAGACATGTTAAAAGTTCTCATCCTGCTCAAAGACAAATTCCAAGAACCAGTCAGCATCCTTAGCAACACTGCAGTGTTTATGCTCCAGGAGTCCAGCAATAAATCCCTCCAGACACGGTCAGGAACAAGAACCATCAGCTTGATCGTGTAAACACTACAAAGTGTGTGTGTGTGTTCACATCTTTCCGTCTCACAGTCTTACGTCAGTCCGCAGAGACCAGAACTCATGACTCAGGGTCGGGTTGGAGAATAAGTTCTCAGCTTTAATGTGATTGTGTGGGAGTATGCGTGGTATCTACATTAACCTGCAAAAATCACAGGGCATCCACTCATTCCTCCTGATTTTCTCTTGTAACTGCATGCCAATCCAAATACACTGTGACGGTAAAATTTGGTTGGTAGGTTGAGCAAAATCTATGGCCAGGAACACACTGGCATTCAAAACGTATCCGAATACTGGATGGTAGAACTTAGAAATAGTTCAAACATGCATGAATAAAACAGAAACCGCTTCAGAAAGGGTTTTAATGTGGGAATAAAATTTAAAAATATTAGAAATTTTTTTTAAAAACTTGATTTTTTCAGAGAACTATGTCTTCAAATCCAACATCTGTTCATTAATGAGGCATGTCCAACTCTTATGTCCAACTATTATAACGAGTCATTACATCACTTCCTGTTGACACGCCACAACTCTGACATATGGAGACTATTACAATGTGTAAAGTGGGTTGAGCGGCTGATGCAAGCTTTGACTTCATCTCAAAAAAGGCCAAAAAGAAAAATATTCCCAACATCTTTTTTCACACGTGGACGTTCATGAGTTGACAGAGTGTGGAAGAAAAAAATCCCTTGTAAATGCAGGGCAGAAAGAGCATATTCATGCTGGTAAAGAAAAAGGGCCTCCAGATAACATCTCCAAGGTCAGCAGTGCACATAACATCCCTCTCTCCTCCCTTCACCACTCTGTTATCTTTAAAATTGCAGCTAGCAGAGACGCTAGCTCACCTGACCATAAGCCACATACACCAATTTAGCCATTTGCCCTAAGTGGTGGAGAAAAGAGTTTGGGTTAGCCTAAGCCCCTTAATCCAGGGCCAGAAGAAAACCATGGGTGGTCATACATACACACTGGCATGCAAACAGTGTATGTAGGGGCGGTGGGGATGACCGATGGGGTTAAAATAGGGCTTGGCTGACTTTTTGGGTTTGTCGCGCAATGACCGTTTGCCACTTGACTTGTTTAACATTGGGTTTAAACAAAAATGTGTGCATGCAGTCTTAAAAAAAGAGGTCATTAAAAAAGAAAATAAAAGAATAATAGTCCACTAGGTATACTCGCAGAATGGTATCACGCGGATATACTAAGAAATTTCTTCAGGAGACAAAATTCTTCTTCTTCTTTCGGCATTTCCCTTCAGGGGTCACCACAGCAAGTCAGTTTCTTCCATCTATCCCTATCTGCTGTATCCTCTTTGGTCGCACCAACTATCTTCATGTCTTCCTTCACTGCGTCCATGAACCTCCTCTTTGGCCTTCCTCTAGGTCTCTTTCCCGGTGGTTCCAAATCCAGCATCCTTCTTCCGATGTATACTCTCTCTCTCTCCTCTGCACATGTCCAAACCATCTCAGTCTTGCCTCTCGAACTTTATCACCAAAACCTCCAAAAAATTCCAAAGAATTAAAAGAGGGTCCAGATTAAACTCACCTCATTTCTAATCCTGTTCACTCATTTCTAATCCTGTCCATCCTGGTCACTCCCAGAGAGATCCTCAGCATCTTCATCTCTGCTACCTCTATCTCTGCTTCCTGTCTTTTCTTCAGTGCTACTGTTTCTAGATCAAACAGCATGGCCGGTCTCACCACGGTTTTGTACACTTTCCCTTTCATCTTATCTGAAACTCTTCTGTCACACATCACACCTGATACTTTTGTCCACCCGTTACAGCCTGCCTGAACACGCTTCTTCACCTCTTTTCCACACTCTCCATTGCTCTTGACTGTTGATCCCAGATACTTAAAATCTTCCACCTTCTTTATCTCTTCTCCCTGTAACCTCGCACAATATGGTAAGAAAAAAAATCCCAAACATTTACGGTCTTGAACCACCTTGGTTCATTTTATAAAAACATTACTTTACGTTCTCGTGAAAGACCCAGTGTACTTTAAGAAAAATGTCTCAAGCCTTTTAGTGTTTGTAAAAATATTTTTCTTTAGCATTCTTGAAATATTTCCATTCCAACTGAACAATTTAGGCTAAATCTACTATTCTACGGTAATGACAGTAATAGCCACACCGCGGATAATTACTCACACTCAAACATTTGTGGGCTTCTACACAAATACGCACATGTGCCATACCCCCCTCTGCCGCAAAAACACCCCTTTCTAATAAATTAAAGGCAGTAAATGAGGCGTTTTACTTCTGCAGTGTACAGTTCCCCAGTGGACACTTGATGAAGCTTTAAAATACTCTTGACCTGTACGCTGGCATGCTGGGACTGGTATAGACGTTCTGTTTTCCCACAAGTACAGTGGCACTCTGTTTTTTACACATTTTTGCCATGAAAAACTTTTAGATGTTATTAAAACATAAAGGCAGCACATTTTCACCAAGGGTGGCATAGGTCAGTGGTAGTTTATGTACCAAAGAGTTGAGGGTTTGATTCCGTACAAGAGCCAAAATGTCCCTGGAGAAGACACCCCTATTGACTCCCACCGCTGGCGCTGTCATGGCTGCCTGGTGCCTTACTTTGCAGTACAGATGACAAATCCCACGAGGGATTAATGAAGTGTGATCAATTAATTTCATTTTAAGTAGAACCGTTGCTCCATTGGGTCGAAAGAAGCCAGATGGAATGGTTCGGGCATCTGGTTAGGATGCCTTCAGAGCGCCTCGCTGGTGAGGTGTTTCGGGTATATCCCACCAAGAGAAGATCTAGAGGCAAGCCCCAGACTAGCTAGAGTGACTACGTCTCACAGCTGGCTGGGGAACGCCTCAGGATCCTCCCGAGTGAGCTGGAGAATGCAGCTGGGGCGAGAGAAGCCTCGGCGGAAGCTCATCTGAGTTACTAAGCAAACTCAATTGCCGTCATTTAGTTTTGTGGTTTCCTTTCCTTATTTATTTATTTTTTGCTAATCTGGTTGATGAGTCAAAAAATTAGCTATAAGTGTGAAGCATTGCAAAAACATACAAACGAACTACAGGCTTTTTTTCTCAATCAAATTGAGGTTTAGGTTTTGACAAGCAAATAGCTGTGGCAACCCGTTAAATTCTGCCAGTTTGCAGTTTGGGATCATTTTTTTAGAAAGAAACTTCTCTACAATCTGAAAAAGTTTGAAAATTCCAAACAAGCAATCCCACAATTTAATATAAAACTCCACATAATGTTCTTAAGCCATGTTAGTTTGGTCCACATAATGAATTGCCTGACTAGATGCCTTTTTACACGACTCTTTCTACAAGCAAATATCACACTTGTAAAACAAACATCACAAGCTGGGACATGGATGGTGGAATTCAGATCAAGTGTGCAGACAGTTTACCCTTTGGCACCCGAATTAAGTAGAAAAAAGGAAAAACTCAATAAACAAGCAAAACAGTGAAAAGAAAGACACTATCTAAGCTATCTATAAAAATTGAGCCACAAGGGTGCCCAACCTAATTTGTCCCAAAAGCTACTTTTCAAGTATCAAAGCTACTAAAATCTACCGGTCCGGTGTTGACATCGCAAACCCCCACAGATTGTTTCCGGCCCACAGTAACTACTCAACAAATTTTGTTGTCACACAACCAATAAAAATCACATCATAACCACACCCTCTCAAAAACACATAAACAGACAAATTCATCTCTCTTAAACACACAAACAATTTTCTCTCTTTCAAACACACAGAGACAAGTCCCATTTTCTCAAACACACACAGAAACACACAGACAAGTTCCTCTTTCTCTCAAACACACAGAGACAAGTTCCTCTCTTTCAAACACACATACAGTAGACACACAGACACGTTTCCCTCTCTCTAAAACACACACTCACACGGACAAGTTCCTCTCTCTCTAAAACATACACACAGACAAGCTACTCTTTCCCTCTGTCTCTCTCTCCCTGTCTTTCAAACACACGCACACAAATGCACACACACGCACAAGTTCCTGTCTCAAACACACACACAGACACAAGTTCCTCTCTCTCCAAAACACAGACAAATTTCTCTCTCTCAAACACACTCTGACATATTCCTCTCACTTGTTCTTTTTTTCTTTCTCTAACAAATGCACACCCATTTTTTGAGCACATGCACACACACGCATACACACACACAAGTTCCCGTCTCAAACACACACACACAGACACAAGTTCCTTTCTCTCAAAACACACAGACAAATTCCTCTCTCTCAAACACACTCTGACAAATTCTTCTCGGTCTTTCATTTTTTCTTTCTCTAACACGCGCACCTATTTCGCGAGCACACACAGCACTTTCGGATGGGGAGTGCCACGGCAGCACCAGGTGCTGCTTAGTGATCACTGGCTTAACAACTTGCTTTCATATCACAAACTCCAAAAATCTCCTATACCTGTCAAAAAAGACACTAGATTGAGACGTTTTTGAAAAAAATAAAGAAAAGCTGTTAAACTTTTGTGACTCTAAAAACTAGAGGGTATGAATATTCACTACATATAGCCTCAAATTTTCCGGAGATAAATATTTTATTTTTCAATTCAATTCAAAGTCACTGAGTTTATTTTTTTCGCCAAACACAATTGGCGGTCAACACGGAATCAGTCTGTGGGATACCAGTAGACCACAATCGACTGGTTGAGCACCCCCACCTTAGCATATGGGCCTAGCGGAGGACAAAACTCATGGCAGAGAACAACATGGCATTCAAATAGTATTTGAATGGGAGGAAGACTTTGCAATTATAAACCACTTACTGAAAAATGAATGAATTAAGAATCCACTTCAAATTTGTGTTTGACTTCTAAAAGTTGCTTTTGCAAAACAGTCACTGTTGCGGTTCACATAGATCATTTTCAGAATTTGAAAAATGTGTTTATTCTCAGTTACATTGACAAGATTTAATGATTTGGCAGCAGTTAAGGTGATCTCGTCAAACATGTGAGCTCACACATAGAATTAACTGCGCGTGTAACAATATTTTCAAAAGATTTATCACCAAAAAGCTAAATTTTATCAGAAATGTCTGCTTTCTGTAGCGTAACCTTCTTCTTTTCATACATTGACAGTGTTTTTAGAGGAGATGGTGATGCATGCGTTAAGCAGCCAACATGCTTGTTTTTACTTGCTTAAATCATTCCAGCAGCATGGAGGAATGAGATGTTGCACTGTTGTGGGCATGCTTCATCTTCCAAGCATCTGCTGGCTTGAAAACTTCTCTGAGTGTTCTTGCCAAGATTAGGTTGCCCGGTAACCATTTCATTCAGCACATAGCGTTCATGTGCGATAAAAAAGAGATATAATTGGGTGTACAGGAACGTTTGAAATGTTGTCTGGTTTTAGTCCCAAGGTGCATGAGATGCTTTCAGCATACATCGACATAGAAGTACTCCTTCATTTGGCTTTTATTTATCATGTGGGAAACACAACAGGTTGATTTATGACTAAAAGAGAAACAAAAAAGGGAGAGAGGTTATAGAATTTGATGTTTCATAAAATGCATGGAGATAAAAGTAAGAACAAATTTATAACACCTGTAATAAGCTAATTTCTCCTGCGTTCTTAAAGAGGGCGTTTTACGCTTTTGTGGGGTTGTAATTTTTATCTGAAAGCATAAGAAACCGTGCAATTCCAGAAAAAAGTGCACTAAAACCTTTAGTTTCAGCTATTTTTGACTGTGAATTTTCTCTTCTTCTCGTAGTCTGCTTAGTAATACTTGTTTACATTTTTAGTCCAATCAGTGAAAGCAGAATGAAGTAATATTTAAAAAGAAATTTATTAAGATCTTTCATGTTAACTTTCATGATGCAAACGCAAACACATCATTAGGACGTGTCTGTAACATTTTTATCTTGATAACAGAAAAAAAGACCCTATATCAACGATCAAAATAGTCTGCAACAATTTTAAATGATCAACACAATCATTATTAGTTAATTAATCATAGGAGCTCCACTGTAGAATTACTGATAACCTCAGTTTGTCATGGTTCCCTCGCCCACCACCAGAGGGAACTCGGGGTTTCCCCTTATCTGCCTGATTTCTGACACCTGAAGGTTCCTTTCAGATGTCGAGTGATTACCTTCCATTCCAGCCAAGTCTTCCTGGCTGCCTGACTATGAATTATTTCGTACTTGAAATTACATTTTGAACAATAACTTCAAGACATTTCCACTGATCCATGTGTTTTTCTTTCCAGCAATACTGAACTGCTTTATTTAATAAATCATGTTTCTTGTCTGCAATTGGGTCCTCCTCCTTCCACCTGCATCTGCGTCATGACACAGTTTGCCTTCAAGCTTTCCAGATCAGTACAATGACATGCAAATTTATAATCTTAAATTATTTTCCGTTGTTGTGCTCAAAATGGACTATTTGACCAAATACCACAACCGAAAAAAAAAACCTCTAAAAATGTACGGCAACAGCCTCAGACGGAAAAACCAGGTTTCTCTCACCCCAGCTGCATCCTCCGGCATACCCAGGAGTATCCCGAGGTGTTCCCTAGCCAGCTATGAGACATAGTCTCTCCAGCAAGTCCAGGGTCTGTCTCTGGGTCTCCTGGGTAGTACATGCCCCAAACACCTCACAAGCGAGGCATTTGGGAGGCATCCTGACCTCATGGCCAAGATTCCATTGGCTGAACGAGAGTCACCAGGAACCTCCATGGAGCCAGGTCCAACGGTGGGGCACGAAAATGAATGCCTGGTGGACGGGCTTTTACTCATGAGCCTGGCCAGGCTCAGCACATAATAGGGGACATGGGCCATCCTTCTAGTAGACTCAACACCAGGAGGAAAAGCCATGACAGTGGGGTGAGGGAAGAGATGGGCGGCAGCTGACGACGGTCTGACCCTCAGCTGCGTAATCCAGTTCTAATCTTAACTATAAAAGTAAAACAAAATGTATTTATTGTCATCTTTTTAGGATCGAAAAATTTGCACACATGCAATTCTTTTGCTCTTTTTTAATTAAAAATCCCCAAAATGCTAGAGATTTTTTGGGGTCTTTTTTTAGTTTAAGAGAAAAAAACAGAAATTCTTCTTCATCTTTGTATCTTTCAAGAAGAGTGTGAATTAAAGCAGGTCTGCGTGTGGAGATCAGGCAAAGACCCCGAGGTCATATGTCAGGGGCAAGAAAGACCTTTGCATTCCATCTGACGGCTGTTCCTCACACTCACACTTACACACACACACACACACACTGGCTCTGAAAATAAGAAGTAAATAGTCTGTTCTATTCTACAACACAAGGACTGTTGATGTGTCTTTAGTTATAAAAAAAAAGAAAACGGCTTTGATTCTAAAACAAAAAAAGATCCTTTCAAATTTACATCACCAAAAATTTACCCTACAAAAATCTCTGGGATCTTTTCTCAGAGACGTCTCCGCTGACTACAGCAAAGTTGATTCAACGTTGACTCATAGAAGATTGCACTGCCTCCGCTGACTTTTAGTGATGCGATATATGTCTAGACCTCTCTGGAGGCTTTATTATCTGGTATGACCGTTTAGTAAAGACTGTGCACATGAGAAAACTATGGAAACACATTCCTGTCCTCTTAGAGTTTCTGCTGTGTGGTGAAATTTCATGGTTTTATGTTTCTTTACAGTTCATTAGTTTTAATTAAAGGCCATGTGGCGGTAGCTGTGCAGCGTTTCTCTCGATATATGAGGTTATCAAATCATCAATAGTAACCCTTTTTTGTTTCTTTTTCAGAGCACGTCTTCTGTCCCAGAGAAGGAGAGGACTGGTAAGTTTTGGATTTTTTTTTTTAACTCTTTTTTTCATTTTGTTAAATATCTGTTTTCTTGCTTGAGATGTGTGATTTGTGCACAGTGCACCACATCCCATCGTTCCATTTCTCTGCTTAGCGAAAGGGAAGCTATGCAGCTGGTTTTCAGCCTCACCTGATTTGAGAAGATTTTTTGGGGCAGTTTGTGAATGATAAAGCTGCACAACATGAGGCCATCAAAGGTTCAGAATGTGGTTGGGTGAAGGAGGAGAAACTGTGGTTTTCTATGAGACACGAGATACAAGATCAGATATTCATCTTTAAACTATTCACCCTGCTGCCTTTTCCAGATAACGCCAGTCTGGATGTCAAGTCTGGTGCCTGAAACATTTTTATCATTATCTTTTCAAGCTTTTGTCCTCATTTTTCTTTTTCATTTTTAGCCAACCTCACAAGTGGTAAAATATTTGAGAAAAATCTTTGAAAAGATTGAAGCTACCTAAGCTGTGGAATGATGAATTATTTTTTTGCTTTAACAATTATTCTTCAAGCTCCGTAAAGTAAGACCTTGTGTTAAGGGTTTCATTGTTGTAACATAGCGTACCGTCATCTTTTGTATGTCTGGGAATGAGTTGTGGAGGCAGCAGCCTTAGAAGAGAAGGCCAGACTTCCCTCACCACGGCCATATCTTCTTGCTCATCTCGGAGTATCATGAGATTTTCCCTGTATTGCTCTTCCTGCATGTCCTCGGTTTACCTCTATTTCGCCTCAAAACATAGATTGACTATTAAATCTAGAGCTAGAAAGTCATTGACACTTCTAACAGATACGTACACTCAGTGTGAGCTTTGAATAAAAGGCAGATTTACGGTAGCTAAATAAATAAATCAAGAATCTTGTGGTATCCCAAATATTGTGGCCACTGCACCAATTCATTTGTCAATCTCTCGGTCCTTCTTTGTTGAAGGACTAAAGCAAAAAATTTACATTTTGCTGTCATCAGGACATCATACAGTATGTTCCATTCCGTTGTCTACTGCTAATCCGGGGCCAGGTTGCGGGAGCAACAGCCTCAAACAAGAGGCTCAGGCTTCTCCTGTCCTCGGCGGAATTTTCCATCTCACCTGGAAGGATCCCGAGGTGTTCCCTGGCCAGCTGTGTGACAGTCTTTCCAATGGATCCTGGGCCTCAACGTAGACTGATTCTACTATCTGACAAATAATGGTATTCAAAATTGTTTAAATTTAAAATGGATTCTTTAGAATGTGGTTGAATGGAGATTTACACGAAGTGAAGAAAGTTGGTCACCAGTCAGTCAGTCACTCACCTTCTTAACCGTCTATTCCTTACAGAGTCGCCGGAGCCCATCCCGGCTGATTCAAGGCAAAGGGCAGTATACAACCCGGTTGCCAGCCTGTTGCGGGGCAACTCACACAGAACCATACGCATTCATTCCTAGGGGCAATCGTGTAGTGGCCAATCAACCTAGCATGCATGTTTTTGGAGGGTGGGAGCAAACCGGATAAAACCCATGCATACATGGGAAGAACATGCAAACTCCAATGCAGTAAGCTGCCAGGATGGTACTAATGGTGGGAGAAACAGTTGGGTTGGGTGTCTTCCCCAAAGACACCTAGATATGGGCTCAGTGGAATTTGAACCGGCTTCTCCCGGTCCAAGGGCGAACATTCTACCACTGAGCCACGCATTCTTGAGTCTATTTGGTCACCAGCAAAAGCAAAATTCAAACTTTTGAAAGAAAATGTGTTTATCTTGTAATGTTTGGAATTCTATTGACATAACTCTTGTTGCTAAAAAAAATTGGATGCATTTAGTTGAGTTTTTTGTCTGACTACTTCTCTAAGTCTATTCCTCTTCAGAGTATGGTTTGGGTTTTTTTTGGAATGTATTTGGTTGTACTGCTCATGTTGAGTCCTTTCACTTTTTATTGACCTCTAAATAACACCCTTGGTCTGTAATAACGGCTGGCTCCGTTGCGGCTCCGGCCTTTCGGTCAGAAGTCTGCTGGACATGCAGACGGTCATCAGGAAGCTATGGATGAACAGACCCTACTTTCAGGCTGCCAGCAGGGGAGCAGTGTTCAATAAACACCCTCCTGTGTCGTCAGTTCTCTGGGAAACAATAGCAACGAGGTGGTTGAACACAAGGACAAGCTTTCATATCACTCCCCACTGTGTCAGAACCTAATAGGAGTTTCCACTTATCTTTCTCTCTAAATACCACCATGGTCCCAGATTTTCAAGAAAAATGTGTGGATAGTCAATGTCTTTGTTCTGCAATTTATTTATTTTATTTTTACGTACTTATATTCACCCCTCAACAGAAAAATTTCTGTACTGCATTACACGGCAGTAGGCTGCCAGGACGGCACCAATGGTGGGAAACCAAGGGGTTAGGTGTCTTCCCCAAGGATACCTAGACATGAGCTCAGCGGAATTCGAACCAGCTTCTTCCGGTCCAAGGGCGAACATTCTTCCAGTGGGCTATGAGTACTTGACTTAACACAAAAAATATCTACAACCAACTTTAAATGAATTTGTCGGGACTTTCCTTTATTTCGATAAGTTTTGCCTTCTTTAGACCATGTTACGAAATCTCTATATTTATGTCTTTGATGGAACCCAGAGCTCAGAAAAAAAGGTGGGAGGGTATGATGGGAGTTTTGGGGGAGCACAAAGCCTAGCGTTCATTGTGACACATCAAAGCCCTCTGTGTATCGCCACCGGTTAAGCTCCTGGGAAATGGGACACATTTGTGATGGTGTTACATCATATGCCGTGCCCTGAAGGCTCCTGGTCCCTGGCCATGAAAGACAGCTCATTCATGGAGAATTTTACTATCAAACTCACAATGAACACACACCAGAAGTTTCTATTGCTCTAGCTTGGCTCTGAAACGGTCGACAACCTTTCTGTTGTAAACCTTTCATGGTCTGCCTATTCTAAAAGACTATGCGTCAACTTTAGATCTTATGATAGTACAGCTTAAATTATACCCAAGACTGGCAGAATGACTCAAAAGGAGTGCAGTCTGGTTTTAAAAATAGGAAATGTCAGAGCTCCTGGTGTAAATAGCTATGGTCGGGATCAGGCCTGCCCACTCAGTTTCAGCATGGGCAACTAACAAAGTCTGTGATGACTAAAGGAACAATTTCACTGGACCTTCTGGCATCAAAAGGGCCTAGTTTTGTAAGAATCCGCAGTATAATTTTGCCTTTGATGCGACACATTCTGAGTCAAAACATGTGCAATTCGCTCCCCGTCTACGTAGGACAACTCATTCTACATCGTGGACGCAAAATGCAAGAGTTGGAAAATCAAACTTTACACACTCAAATGTGCGTTGACAACCTATCTTAGACTTTGCTGTTATGACGTAGTGACGTTCTCCAAAACAAACTGATTGCTGCTGTTTGAATACCACCGTTTGCCAAGATGCTTGCTGAAGAACACGAATCTGCTTAGTGACGCATATGAAATTCCATTTACCTATTCTTCTTCTTCTCCTTTCGGCATTTCCATTCAGGGGTCGCCACAGCAAGTCAGTTTCTTCCATCTAATCCTATCTGCTGCATCCTCTTTGGTCACATCAACTATCTTCATGTCTTCCTTCACTGTATCCATGAACCTCCTCTTTGGTCTTCCTCTAGTCCTCTTTCCTGGTGGTTCCAAACCCAGCATCCTTCTGCCGATGTACTCGGTCTCTCTTCTCTGTACATGACCAAACCATCTCAGTCTGGCCTCTCGGACTTTATCTCCAAAACCTCTAACATGTGCTGTTCCTCTTATATACTCATTTCTGATCCTGTCCATCCTGGTCACTCCCAGAGAGATCCTCAGCATCTTCATCTCTGCTACCTCCATCTCTGCTTCCTGTCTTTTCCTCAGTGCCACTGTCTTTAGACCAAACAGCATGACGGGTCTCACCACGGTTTTGTACACTTTTCCTTTCATTTTAGCTTAAACTCTTCTGTCACACATCACACCTGATACTTTTCCCCAACCGTTCCAGCCTGCTTGGACACGCCTCTTCACCTCTTTTCCGCACTCTATTGCTCTGGATTGCTCTGGACTGTTGATCCAAAACCTATTCCATGGCGTAATCTTGGTGGAAATGCGCCTGAAGAAGAGAGTCAGTAGTTCTTTTCTGATGAGAAACACAACTTTAATCATCTCTAAATATGTCAAATATATTTATAAAGAAATGACTCGCAAAATTAAAAATATTTTTTTTAGCCAGGGGCGGGGGTTGGGCGGTGAGCACACGCATAAGAGAGGCAAAGGAGAAGAATATGAGAAGTGCTGTTTGGTTGCTATGAGTATATGATAAAAAAGCCAAGTGGCGATCTTCCTTGCCAGACAGGCCTAAATGTATTTAAATAAAATGACAAAATTTAATACTGAAGATAAGTTAAGTGCTGATGTTTGGGGGGTTTTCAACACCAAACGCCAGGTGTTGTATTCCGGTCCATGTGGCCGGTGATACTAATGGTGTTCTGTGTTCTTTAATTCATTTTTTTTTTTTATTTATTGCCCAACATATGCTGTATCAATGTTTGGTCAATGCAAACTATGTAAAAATAAGTGTAACATCCATCATGTGGTTGACTTGGTTTCCATTGATGAGAAATCGATCATTAATTCTTCCACTTAGCGGGCATTGACTTGTGTTTTCTGCGGGCTTATCTCCAATGGCAGCTGGTTTACCTCGGTGACCTTACATCCCCTTTTACAGGAAGTAGCCAAGTTTGCCATGTGCGAGTCACAACACAAGAAGGAAAAGATTAAGGAGCAAGAGAACAAAGAGAAGTTCAGAGTTCATGTTTTTTCTAGATGCTCCCTTTTGTGGTTGATTGACTACAAACTTTCATTTGGACCTAATATGTAGCATATGTAGCTAACTGAGGTAACCATACCTAATATGTAGCATAGCTGAAAGAATAGCTTGAATAAACTGGTTATTTCTAAAAATCAAATGGTCTTTTATGGCTTCCAAATGGGAGAGAAGTTGTTAAAGCGTGTACCAGTCCAGGCTGGAGCTCAGCTGTCTTTGTTTGTTCATTTTTTAAATCTGATTTCAGATTCTCAAGCGGCTAATCTGTTGGCTGGCATCAACACATCTACTTTAAATCTTATGCAACACAAGAATGTTAACATCTGGCCAACTTCAGAGCTTGTTAACATAACCCTTTGCAAATTTCTTGTTCCAAGGATAGATTGGTTTTATTTTCTTCTACATTGTTGGGGTCAGAGGCACCACGCTGTGCCGCGCTGATCTAATTATAAACCAGAGGGAATAAAAACACAATGATGGGCGTCCGACCAACAGCAGGAATAAAGCTTGAACTTTAACCCAAACTTAAAATTTCACTTGCTGTGCTTGTAGATAGAGGAAGGGAAAAAAGGAGACTGGATGTGGTTTAACACCCACAGTGGACTCTTTTATCGCTGACTTTAAAGAGCTAACAGCTCCTGTGCATTTCGCACTGTCTCGTCTTTTTCGTCCTTTGTTTTTCTTTTGATCACCTTTCATTGCTTTTTATAGCATCGGCCTTGTTACTATTTTTGTTTTATTGTTTTAATGAGAAAAGCATGTTCATTTTAGCATTTACCTCTTCCAAAATCCAAAAATAAGCCAGGCTGTTATTGCACTGTGAAGGAAGAAAAGCCGTGATTGGGCGCCTAGGGACTAAAATAGTATAAAAATAACTTATTATGAACATGTAATTTAACTAAATTATAAAAATATTTAGAAATAATGTGTTTAAGCTGTTTTAAAGTAACTCCGTTGGATATTAGTGGTTAAGTTGCAACCAGACTTTGTGAATTAAATTTATTAGATAACAATTAGCAATAATGAAGGCCTCTAATGAAGCAAAATTTTAGGCATTTTGCAAGTCTGGAAAATTCAGATGTCTAGCAAGAAATGCATTATGAGATAAACATGTGCGGCTATCGATAGAAGATCGATGAAGCTTTTAGCAGAGTCCTCCGCGCTATAGTTAAAAAGATTATACACAAATGGAAAACATTTAAGAAAACAGCAAATCTCTGAGTGGACATTCCAGTAAGTTCACCACTGGGTCAGACTGGGAAATCCTGGGAAAAACTGCAAGAAATCTGAAAATATTAGACCTCACTAATTCCGTCATAAAACTAAAAGATTAAGAGGCTTTTTTGGACTTTATTTTTCAAAAAACAATAGTTTATAATCCCTTTATTCTCTACTGTAGGTGAACGTCAGTGAATCATATTTTATTATTTTATTATTAAAACACAGCGAAAAAAAGGTCAAGCTTTCAAGATGGACATAGAGAGTATTTTTCTAAAATGAAGCCCAATGGTCCAACGGAAAAGTGAGGTTACAGAGAGAAGAGATAAAGAAGGTGAAAGATTTTAAGTATCTAGGATCAACAGTCCGGAGCAATGGAGAGTGTGGAAAAGAGGTGAAGAAGCGTGTGCAGGCAGGCTGGAATGAGTGGAGAAAAGTATCAGGTGTGATGTGTGACAGAAGAGTTTCAGCTAAAATTAAAAGAAAAGTGTACAAAACCGTCGTGAGACCGGCCATGATGTTTGGTCTAGAGACAGTGGCACTGAGGAAAAGACAGGAAACAGAGATGGAGGTAGCAGAGATGAAGATGCTGAGGATCTCTCTGGGAGTGACCATCCTGGTCACTCTCTAATATTTAAACAATAATCTGTGACACATTGTTTGCTCGTCCCGGGGGAGGGATCTCTCTTTCATGTGGATCCCCACGATGTTTCTTATTTTTTCCCCACTGATGGGTTTTTTAGGAGTTTTTCCTCACCGAGAAGGAGAGTCTAAGTGCATAAATGTGCTAGTCTTGTTTAGTTAGCATTTGTTAGTTATTTTTCTTTCTGTGTATTTGTGTTAATACATTCCTCTTTTCTTGTGAAGCCCATTGAGACGGACATTCTGTGATTTTGGGCTATACAAATAAAATAGAAAAATAGATGGACAGGATCAGAGGAACAGCACATGTTAGAGGTTTTGGAGATAAAGTCAGAGAGGCCAGACTGAGATGGTTTGGACATGTACAGAGAAGAGAGACCGAGTCCATGGGCAGAAGAATGCTGGGTTTGGAACCACGAAGAAAGAGGCCTAGAGGAAGACCAAAGAGGAGGTTCATGGATACAGTGAAGGAAGACATGAAGATAGTTGGCATGACCGAAGAGGATGCAGCAGATAGGGTTAGATGGAAGAAACTCACTTGCTGTGGCGACCCCTGAAGGGAAATGCCAAATTTTCTCATATTTAACACAAACCTCGTTCAGCTCTATTGACGTGTTTACATTTGATCAACTTTCTGGTTTATTTAATACTTCTTTTAGAACCACGTGTTTAGATCATGCTAAATCCCTCCCACCCTCTCCATGAATCTCTGGACCATCTGAAGAGCAGCTTCAGCAACAGACTCCTGCAACCCTGCTGCTCAAAGGAACGTTACAGAAAATTCTTGTTACCATCCTTCATCAAACTATTTAACCTTTCACTTTCAAACCTATAATTACTGGCCATTCACAACGTTGTATGAAATTGTATGAATGTAACACTGCAGCTCTCAAATTTCCCTTCAGGGATAAATAAAATCTCCATTCCTTTTCGTCATTGACTGCACGTCACTTTAATATACTAATTAGAATAACTAAAACACAACCTAGGAGCTGACCTTTTATGACTTTTAATATAAACATGTTTTCTATTTTATCATGTGTTTTTTGTGTTCTAAAAAATGAACATTTCAAAATTTATAAGCATTTTATTTCCTCCAACCGAGGCGCAAGAGCTGGGAGAAAGCGTGCATTGCCATGGCAACAACATCTGCGGGAAGTTGTTGCTATGTTGCTGTGGCAACAAAGACATTGCTATGGCCACACATAAGTGTGTGTGTGTTTATTTTTTGTGGAGAGAGACAAGGAGGACTCTGACGCCATTGCAGAAACAGTTTAGATGGGTTGGTATATTGTATACCATGTTTTGTAGATGTTTGTAGATTTGTAGATTTGTAGATTTCAAGACTTATCTTGAAAGTTCAGGTTAACATATTGGAATATATGGCCAATTTTTAACGGGGACATTTTTGAAGCAGACGCGCGAAATGCGGGAAAAAAGTAAGCTAATGACAAATTAGATCAGTTTACTTTGATGTTTGCTTTTTTATTCTAGGTTTTAAACATATTTAACATTTTATCATTATTACTACTTTAAAAATTGAGTGATGTAAAAGTTTATTTATGCAATATAGCAGCGTAAAACATGAATAATTACATTAGCGCCCCATTGACGGTCATGGCGCTAGCAGGTAGATTTAGAACGCAGTGGTCCTAGTGTTAACACTAATCTAAAAACTTTCTAAGATTAAACTCATCTTACGAGTAGTAATAATGTTTGCAGAGTCATAACCAGCTTTGAAAAAAGACCCAAAGTACACAGAAACAGGTTGCGACTCGATTGCTTGATGAACACAAAGTACCATCTTCAGGTGCCTCCAGGAGTGAATACAAAAACACTATGTGCACCTCTGATAATAAACTCTGTGGAGTGTAAAACTTGATTGCAACATAACGTTTAATCTGTGTAAATACAACGTGCCTTCTGCACATTTGGTTCCAAAGAATCTCTGTTCTTCTACAGATCTTGTGACCACATTTTGGCTCCATGGGACCACATTCCCATCTTTTAAATTGGGCACATTTCCACACCACTTTGCTCATAATTCAGGGAATGTCACAGTAGAATCACTATCTGACTTGTGAATGCCTCGCTCTGTCATCTCTGAGCCACTTCTCTGTCACTGCATACCATCTGAGGACATCAACCTCATCTCTGTGGATTCTTTGTGAAACCAAACTGCTTTTGCCTTGAGTTAAGTCAATAATAGCTCCTGACCATCTCTGTTTTTCTAGCACTCGTTTTGACTCAGTGATTGAATCTACTTTATCTCACTTTATCTCATTTTTCACCACGTTTCCAACCCCCTTTGTCGGAGTCGCTGTGCGTGTTTGTGCGAGGTCACATTCCTGGCTTCCTCCGTCCCATTTTACACATGCCGTCTTGTTTCCTGTGTGGATGGCTGTGTTGTAGCAAACAGGAGGTACTATGTTTCCTTCCACACCTGTAAAATATTTCTGCATTTCCAGTTTGAGGAACTCTGCACGTCTACTGAGACACATTTTCATTTGATTTCATTTTTTTATTATCCAAACATGCAAATATGTACAATTTAAAGGCGTCTAAATACATGCATATACATACTTTAATTAAGTCACCTTTTGTGCATAAAGCCATTAAACCCAGCCTTTCCAAAAAAAGCTCATAAAGGCCAACAATATGTAAAAATATAACCGCATTTGACTGACCAAAGACTCAGATTATTTTAGAAAAAAATCTATTTTCATCAACACTAAAAGTCCAGGATCGATTTGCTGCCGAGTGGGAAGCGGCCGGGATGGGAATTAGCGCCTCCAAATCCGAGACCATGGTCCTCGCCCGGAAAAGGGTGGAATGCCCCCTGTGAGTCAGGGACAGGGTCCTGCCCTCAAGTGGAGGAGTTTAAGTATCTTGGGGTCTTGTTCACGAGTGGGGGAAGGATGGAGCAGGAGATCGACAGGCGGATCAGTGCAGCGTCAGCAATAACTAGGACGCTGCATCGGTCCGTCGTGGTAAAGAGAGAGCTGAGGCGAGAGACAGAGTAATGAACTCTTCGACTGATTTTAGTCTACCCTGCAACAAAGGCTGGCTGACATGTAATTGGTCAAACGTTTGAAAGTAAAAACATGCATGTAGAAATAGTTCAAATTTAAGTTTGAAAAGGTTTGGTAGTACTTAAAAAAATTAGTTGCACCCATTTTTTGTACAGAACCATTTTTCTTTTTCTTTCGGCATTTCCCTTTAAGGGTCGCCACAGCAAGTCAGTCTCCTCCATCTAACCCTATGTGCTGCATCCTCTTCAGTCACACCAACTATCTTGATGTCTTCCTTCACTAAACAAATTAAATAATGTTCAGGATTCTATTTAAAAAAAACAGCTTAACATATTGAATATAATGAATGTCATATTTATTATGAAAGCTTTTCATTCATATTCATTCCGTTCCGTTTCGCCATCTTCCGCTTGTTCCAGGGCCGGGTCGCGGGGGAAACAGCCTCAAATGTGAAGCCCAGGCTTCCCTCACCCTGGCCGCATCCTCCAGCTCACCCAGAAGGATCCCGAGTCGTTACCCAGCCAGCTGTGAGACATAGTCTCTCCAGCAAGTCTGGTGTCTGCTGTCTGGTGTCTGCTTCTCGGCCTCCTCCTGGTGGGACGTGCCCGAAACACCTCACCAGCAAGGCGCATGGGAGGAATCCTGACCAGGTGCCCGAACCACCCTATCTGGCTCCTCTCAAACCAAGTAAATTGTAGGCTGTTCAATACTGACCCTGTGATCAAATATCACCACACGCAAATATCAATTCTTAATATTTTCTTATAAATTACTTAATTTATGGGCTAATAGATAAACGAATGCATGGATGGACAAATAGAGCATAAAGTCATGGGTGGAGATTGGTATTATCCATGGATTGATCAACGGATAATAAATATGGAAATAGATTGGTTGGATCATCACTTGAAAGATGGATAACTGGATGGATGAAGTGATAGGTGAACAATAAATACGAACATTTGAACATTTGTAAATTGTAAATTCAAACATTAACGAACGAAGGATAAATAGAGGATAGATGGATGGATGTTGGACTTGTAATCTATGGACTTGTTTACTTTGGCGAATTTGAAGGTTATTTGTAATGGAAAGTCCATGTCAAGAATCAATGGAATTTACAGACTAAAAAAAGAAAAGAAAAAAAAAAGCATCTTTTCAGATGTTTTCAGTTGATAATTTGTTCTTTTTTCTAGTGTTCCATGCTTCTCAAGGTTTTAGCTCACACCTTTTTGAACCTGTATTTTTTTCTTCATGAATTGCTAATATCCAGATGCCCATGTTGTCCCAGAGGTAATAAATCCACACTCAGCAGGTTCTGTCATCCTTAAATGTTTCCCCTCTAAGTTTTGTTCTCATGGAGATAAGTAGTCTCCACCATGAAGTAAACTGAGACCATGCTCACAGTTTGACGTAGTTACATTTATTTTGCCCGTTTGGGATTTATACACTCAACAAAAATATAAACGCAACACTTTTGTTTTTGCTCCCATTTTTTATGAGATGGACTTTAAGATCTAAAATTCATTCCAGATACACAATATTACCATTTCTCTCAAACATTGTTCACAAATCTGTCTAAATGTGTGATAGTGAGCACTTCTGCTTTGCTGAGATAATCCATCCCACCTCACAAGTGTGCCACATCAAGATGCTGATCTGACATCATGATTAGTGCACAGGTGTTCCTTATACTGCCCACAATAAAAGGCCACCCTGAAATGTGCAGTTTTGTCTCACAGCAAAATGCCACAGATGCCACAAGCATTGAGGGAGCGTGCAATTGGCATGCTGACAGCAGGAATGTCAACCAGATCTGTTGCTCGTGCATTGAATGTTCATTTCTCCACCATAAGCCGTCTCCAAAGGCGTTTCAGAGAATATGGCAGTACATCCAACCAGCCTCACAACCGCAGACCACGAGTAACCACACCAGCCCAGGACCTCCACATCCAGCAGGTTCACCTCCGAGATCGTCTGAGACCAGCCACTCAGACAGCTGCTGAAACAATTGGTTTGCATAACCAAACAATTTCTGCACAAACTGTCAGAAACCGTCTCAGGGAAGCTCAACTGCATGCTCGTTGTCCTCATCGGGGTCTTAACCTGACTCCAGATCGTCGCCGTAACAGACTTGAGTGGGAAAATGCTCACATTCGATGGCGTCTAGCACGTTGGAGAGGTGTTCTCTTCACGGATGAATCTCGGTTTACATTGTTCAGGGCAGATGGCAGACAGCGTGTGTGGCGTCGTGTGGGTGAGCGCTTTGCTGATGTCAATGTTGTGGATCGAGTGGCCCATGGTGGTGGTGGGGTTATGGTATGGGCAGGCATCTGTTATGGACAAAGAACACAGGTGCATTTTATTGATGGCATTTTGAATGCACAGAAATACCGTGATGAGATCCTGAGGCCCATTGTTGTGCCATACATCCATGAACATCACCTCATGTTTCAGCAAGATAATGCACGGCCCCATGTTGCAAGGATCTGTACACAACTCTTGGAAGCTAAAAATGTCCCAGTTCTTGCATGGCCAGCATACTCACCGGACATGTCACCCATTGAACACGTTTGGGATGTGCTTGACCGGCGTATACAACAGCGTGCACCAGTTCCCACTAATATCCAGCAACTTCGCTCAGCCACTGAAGAGGAGTGGACCAACATTCCACAGGCCACAATAGACAATCTGATAAACTCTATGCGAAGAAGATGTGTAGCACTGCATGAGGCAAATGGTGGTCACACCAGATACTGACTGGTTCTGAGTCCCCAGACCGCCAATAAAGCAAAAACAAAATGCACATTTCAGGGTGGCCTTTTATTGTGGGCAGTATAAGTCACACCTGTGCACTAATCGTGATGTCAGATCAGCATCTTGATGTGGCACATCTGTGAGGTGGAATGGATTATCTCAGCAAAGCAGAAGTGCTCACTATCACACATTTAGACAGATTTGTGAACAGTGTTTGAGAGAAATGGTAATATTGTGTATCTGGAATGAATTTTAGATCTTCAAGTCCATCTCATGAAAAATGGGAGCAAAAACAAAAGTGTTGCGTTTATATTTTTGTTGAGTGTATAAAATTTATTTCAGTTTAAAATTATTTTTAATTGTCCAACTCAAACCTACCATGTGTAGTCCTGAGATGGAATGTCTGTATTTTCGCAGACTTTAATCCATAAGCCGGAGTTACGAACATAGTGTTTCTATTGGCGAAAAAAAAAAAAAAAAAAAGCTCGATAACCACCCATAAATTTCTTGTAGTAAAGTACTGAAATAAAAAAAAATTAAAATCATAGCCATTTCCATTTTAATAACATTCCGTTCGTTCCGTTCTTTCCGTCATCTTCCGCAAATTCGGGGTCGGTTCGCGGGGACAACAGCCTCAGATGGGAAGCCCAGGCTTCTCTCACCTGGCTGCATCCTCCAGCTCACCCAGAAGGATCCCGAGTCGTTCGCCGGCCAGCTGTGAGACATAGTCCCTCCAGCCGGTCCGGGGTCAGCCAGTGGGACGTGCCCGAAACACCTCACCAGCAAGGCGCATGGGTGGCATCCTGATGCCCGAACCGACGCATCTGGCTCTTCTCGACCTGGAGGAGGAGCGGCTTGACACCAAGCTCCTCCCGGATGACAGAGTTCCTCACACAATCTCTGAGTGAGAGCCCAGCCACCCTGCGGAGGAAGATCATTTCGGCCGCTTGCATCCGCGATCTCATTCTTTCGGTCACCACCCACAGCTGGTGACCATAGGTGAGGGTGGGAACGTAGATCGACTTGTAAATCGAGAACTTTGCATTTTTTGCCTCAGCTCTCTCTTTACCACGACGGACCGATGCTGCGTCCTAGTTATTGCTGACGCCGCACTGATCCGCCTGTCGATCTCCTGCTCCATCCTTCCCCCACTCATGAACAAGACCCAGAGATACTTAAACTCCTCCAATTTGGGGCAGGACCCTGTCCTGACACCCAAGACACCTAAGCCCCTGTTTCTCCCACCCTTGGCGCCATCATAGATGGCAGCTTGCTGCGGTGTAATGCAGCACAAGAATTTCACGGTGAGGGATGAATAAAGTATATTAAAAAAATTTAATAACAATACATATGAAGTTTGCTTTTTATTGTTTAGATGAAATATTTTATATAATCTTTAAATCAAAAAGCTCATTTTTAACAAACAACAAGTCAACGCTTGTGTTTGATTAATATTTTCCATAAATCCATCAGATATTAAGAATGGAGGGTTTGAATAGTCGGACATAAAGTGAAAGTAGAAACAATAAGTGGACGGTCACTTCAAAGGGTCTTCATACAATTAAATTTCTGCCCAGACCCCACCCCACACCCACACACACTTCAACTTACAGACACATTTTTGGCCGTGTTGTCATATGAAAGGAAAAAGAAAAAAAAAAAACACATTGACTGCATTGTTTTCCAGACATTTTCATGAAAGCATCAAAGATACTGTTTATATTGTGCGTTTGAAGTCCACCCAGAGCCCGCACACCACCTTTCCTGTCTCCGTATGTAGGTCAGTGTGTCGTCAGGTTACACCCCCATGCTACTGAGACAGATTCACATTCACCTTTTTGATGTGCTGCAAGAACGTTGTCGCTCATGTTCATCCCTCTTCCTCCGTGCTTCTGGGTGTTTTGTCTTCATATACAGCTTACAATGGGGGTGCCCAACCGGTCGACCGTGGTCTACCGGTAGATCGCGGACTGGTCCTGAGTCGACCGTGAGACGTGTTGGGGAAAAAAAATATGACTTTTTTTTCTTTTTAATGACAGAAAGTCAGTGTTGCCAATTTAGCAACTTTGACACTAAATTTAGCAATCATTTAGCCCAGGCATGGGCAAACTACGGCCCGCGGGCCACATGCGGCCCGTTGAACGGTTGAATCCGGCCCGCCGAACTAGAAAAAAAAAATTTAAAAACCATGTTAGTTTGATTTTTCTCAATTTTTTTAAATGTTCGTCAATAGATGGCGCCAAAAATACAACAACACTGCTCCCATTAAAATGTGTGTGTCTCCGCGATGCAAACACTTTCAAACTAAACAGTATGCACAGATAAGGAAAACCATCGGACCCAATACACGCACATAAACAAGCGTGTTAGATGTTAAAACAAGCTAAATGTTACATCGAGCACTTGGATCTCAAACCTAGCGCAGCTAGATTTGAAATTTAACGCTCTTGATGTAACATTTAACGCGCTTGTTCAAAATCCATCGCCATTTTATTGATCTAATCTAGCGGTTACCAAAGCATGCCATCCATCTGCTCCTGTTCCCAGGGGGAATATAGGATTTTCTAAAGAAAGGGGGAGGCGGGGCACAAAACTAGCTCGTCAGTATAGAGGGGTCTGTGGGCAGCCCCCCCAGAACTTTTTTGAAAAATATATAATTTTTTCTGCATTTTGGTGCATATTTAACTGAAGTTTACAATAATTACAGTAGTAAGAACAATTTTTCTTTTGTCGACCTAGAGAGGGAGGAAGCGCCCCCCCAGCCCCTGCCCGTCCGCCCACTTGTCAAATGTTAGAACTCAAAAACAAGCAACTAAAACTCTATTTGCACAAAATTGCCACGAAGTGGGGAAGAAAGCTTGACTTATTTGGATAACTGCCTATTTTAACCGGTTTATTGAGGAACAGGGGTGCAAAGAAAGAGACTGGCGTGTCAGTTTGTTAGCCAGCTTTAGCAGGCTGTGCGTCATGGGCAGGCTTGGTGTCCTGGGCAGGCATGGGGAGACAACAGACAATTTGACTGAGAAATCAAGCGCACAAGGACTTATATAACAAGGGAGAAATTAAGACATTAGAGAGAGGCGTTTATGACCAAGTGTGAGGAATCAGGACAGAATGTCAAAAACTCCCTACCAGAATCCGTCCAATGCTGGTCCAGCTCTTATGTTCCACACCTTTTGGTGGAACTGAGTAACTATGGGCAGTTTTATTAAACGTGCTTGTCTGGTTTGTGAGATATTGCATTCACATGGAATTCGCATCACAGTATTTGTGACCATAACTTTCAGTTGTATGATTCTGAAAGCAGAATCAGTTCATCTATAGTTGGTATCGGGTGACTTTGAGCGGTTTTATTCAAATTCCTTCGCTTTTTTTAACCTTAAACCCTTTTTATTTATCCAAGTGCTCCTTCAGTCACAACAAAAACACGAATATGTGGTTGTTGTAGATAAAAAGAAACTAAAGACATGGGAATCAAGCTCGACCAGTCACAGTAAACCTCTGAAGACCATAAAGTAAATCAGCCGTGATGAGCACAATGCTATCAGTAAGCTGCAATGATCCAATGCAGGGTACATTACCTTCACTTGCCGGAGCAATCAGCTTGATTGGCTCATTTTCTCAAGTGTGAGCTCAGTGAGGAATGTGATGGAGGTCAGCCTGAACGGTACATCCTGCCCACCACCCCACTCTCATGATGAGCTGCTTTACCTGAGCTTCAACGGTAAACTATCCGGCATTTTCGCTTCAAAAAGAGTGTGTTGTGCTCTTGTGAGATCATTTTTATGTCATAACATATAGAGATTAAAGAAAATGTTTGAGGCCACAAGGGCAGTGGAAAGTACAAAAAAAGTTAGCAAAGCGTTCACATATTCTTTTATATTCATATTTTGGTGTATTTACATAAAATTAGTGCGACCTGTGAAGGGAAAGGGCGGAGCTTGATCAGACATGCCGAGTCTCCCACATTGGGTGGGAGACACCCGCAATTAGGACCTCTTATGCTCACCCGCCAAGGCAAAAGAAACTCCCTCATGATAAACACTCTAGTGCATTACATGAACATGATTAGGTATAATTAGGCTAAGCACATGGCATCTCCTGCTGCAGCTGTGCATCTGAAAGCCGCTAGTAGCGATCTGCGTGGTCTATTGCCAGTATTGTTTTTGGTGAACATATGGGAGAAGTCGGACATCTGGGAACTTTGGTCATGTAACAGCTAATGTGCGTGAGCTGCAAAACAATAACAATAAACAATATTCCTGGTGGTAATTTCTCCTGTTAAATTAGGATTACCACCTGATAATTCTATTAGGTGGTAATAGAATTACCACCTAATTCTAGGTGGTAAATTAGGTGGTAATTTACCACCTAGAAACCCACACAGGAGGAGCGCCGGTCTCGGACAGTGGTGTGGAGGGTTGGGAGTTCTTGGAGATCTTGGTGAGGAGGCCGAGCTTGTACTGAATTCTGTATTTAATGGGTAGCCAGTGGAGGGATTTGAGGATGGGAGTGATATAATCATATTTGCGCCTCCTTATCAGAATCCGGGCAGCGCAGTTCTGGATGTGCCGGAGCTTTTGCAAGCCCCTGCATGGGATCCCTACAAGGAGGGCATTGCAGTAATCCAGCCTGGAGGAGATGAAAGAAATGAACCCAAACAAGGCTTAAAGTTGCGATCTATGAAGTTCGGATGTTCTTAACTCTTTAAATTACATTTCTTAATGCATGATATTGGGAAACACTTCCATCTGCTCTGAAGTTGCTTCATTTCTTCTTTGGAGCCGATAGCTAAGCCTCTTTCTAGACCCTAGAGAGCTGTGCTTGCTCAACAGAAACAAAATCTGCATTATCCTATAACCCAGTAATGGATTTCATTGTGCTGTTCTTGTCCATCTCCATAGCTTAACGTTTTGTTGCAGAATGCTTACAGTCTGTTTCACAACAACTAATTGCACTTGAGCTTGTGTTTTGTCAGAACTGCTTGTTCTGTTCCAGCTGGGAAAAAATTTTAATTACCAGATGTTACGGGTTAGATTATAAAGAACAGGCCGAAATCGGGATAATATGTGAACGACAAGGCCTGATGTTGAGAAGCAGTACAGACGTGACAAGGAATTACTGCGGTGTCAAATTCATTTTGGTTCAAGGGTCTCATAAAGTTTAATCCCATTATAATACTATAGTAGAAAAAGTTTCAAAAAAGTCTTCTGGACAATTTAATTCTTGATCGAGACGTTTCGACTTCCATCCGGAAATCATTTTCAATCTGATAGAAATGGACTGAAAACTGGATCTATTTATACTAACCTAAGTAAAAGGTAAAAAAAATAGTAAGGAAGGGCTCGACCAATGAGCATGGCTTACCTATGATGGCCGTGAATGGCTCCCATTGTAGCCACAGACCAGTAAACAATCCCTACAATAGAAGCCATTTACGGCCATTTACATTCGATCCATGTTCGATCTACGTTCCCACCCTCACCTATGGTCACCAGCTGACCATAGGTCTCAAAAATGAGATCACGGATACAAGCGGCTGAAATGAGCTTCGTCCTAAGAGTGGCTGGGCTCTCACTCAGAGATCGGGTGAGGAGTTCTGCCATCCGGGAGGAGCTTGGTGTCGAGCCGCTCCTCCAACAGGTTGAGAGAAGCCAGATGGGGTTGTTGGGGCATCTGGTTAGGATGCCCCCCCAGCGCCTCGCTGGTGAGGTGTTTTGGCCACATCCCACTGGGAGGAGACTAAGAGGCAGAACCCAGAACAGCTGGAGAGACTATGTCTCACAGCTGGCCGGGGAACAATTCGGGATCTTTCTGGGTGAGCTGGAGGATGCACCTGGGGTGAGAGAAGCCTGGGCTTTCCATTGAGGCTGTTGCCCCTGTGACCGGGCCCGAGGTGTGCCTGGTCACGGGGCACACCTGTGCCCGGCTGTGCCCGACCTGGCTGAGGGTGCCCCGGCCAGGCCCAGCCCGAACAGGGGACATGGGCCGCCCTTCCAGCGGACTCACAACCTGCAGGAGGGGCCATAGGGGTCGGCTGAAGGAGGAGACGGGTGGCAGCCAACAGCGGGGACCCTGGCGGTCAGATCCTCGGCTGCACAAGCTAGCTCTAGGGACGTGGAATGTCACTTTAACCAATGTTGTTTTTAATTTTTATCCCACGTCTAGGAATGTAATGAAACGCTAATCTCAACATACACACATCATACGATAATTTTGGCAGTGGTAGTAAAAATTGAAAACACCCCTATGGAACGGTAAATAT
This sequence comes from Neostethus bicornis, assembly GCA_902685375.1. NCBI lineage: Eukaryota > Metazoa > Chordata > Actinopteri > Atheriniformes > Phallostethidae > Neostethus > Neostethus bicornis. The sequence goes on along the minus strand of LR738542.1, from coordinate 7,451,107 downwards.
AATCAGATGGCCAACAAGACGTTACACGTGCATTCAAAGTCTGGCAATAATGATTCAATCAAATGCTAGGAGACTATAATCAGTGTTATTCATCTGATTCAAGTCATATAACTAGTACTATCACCCGGTCTGCTTACTTTCATCTTCGTGACATTAACTGTCTCCGTCCTCCCCTCATGTCCTTGTTAACAGTCTCGTCACCTCCCGTTTCGACTATTGTAATTCACTTCTCTTTGGCCTCTCTCGGAATTCTTTCAATAAACTTCAGCTGGTACTAAACTCATCTACCCGCATTATTTCTGGAACCTGCTCTTTTCATCACGTCACCCCGGTTCTTCAGCAACTACACTGGCTCTCAGTTGAATCCAGAATGTTTTTCAAAATTCTCATTCTCGCTTTCAAAGCCATCCATAATCTTGATCCCTCATACTTGTCCATATTGGTACCTCCTTTCGTTCTTTCAGGTCGTCTGCATCCATCCATCTTATTGTCCCTATCTCTCCTCCCCGTCCTTCTTAGCACAATGGGAGACAGAGCCTTGACATCCGCAACTTGGACTCTTTCCCTCTGTTCAAATCTAATCTCAAAACTCACCTCTTTAAATCTGTCTACTCTCTTTAATCCTCTTCCTTTTTCGTCCTGTCTCTTGACATGCTGTCTTTTATATTTTTGTCTACTATTATTTTTATTTTGTTTATTACAGTGTTCTTGAATTTCTAGAAAGAAAACAGAAAAACATAATTTCTTTTTTTTTTTAACATAAAATACCGCTTTTTAAACGTGACGTTTACAGGCCTACTTTGGTCTTCTATAGCATTTTTATATTAAAAACAGATGCAAAAATGTTCTTTTATATACTAACGTACCTGTTTTAGACAGATAATCATCCCGTTCGACCTAAAAAATTTTTTAGGAATGGCAGCTTTGTCGTTCCGTACTTTACAACATAATTGGCTAATTTTTAAACTTTTATTAATAACAACCATAAAAGTTTTGTTCTGTTGTCGTACGCTTGTCCCGGGGCCGGGTCGTGAGATGACCAGGATAAGAAGGAAAACCCAGGCTACTTTGACCCTAGCCACATCCCCCAGCTCACCCGGGAGCATCCCGAGGTGTTCCTTGTCCAGCTGTGAGACATACTCTCTCCAACAGGTCCAGGGTCTGCCTCTGGGTCTCCCCCTGGCGGGACGTGCCAAAACACGTCACCAGTGAAGCGTTTGGGAGGCATCCTAACCAGATGCCCGAACCACCCCATCTGGCTTCTCTCAACCCAGAGGAGCAACGGCTCTAGTCCGAGCTCCTCCTGGACGGCAGAGCTCTTTATTCTGTATAAATGTAAAAAAAAATCCACCTATGTATCCAGTAAACCTGGTTGAAGTGAGAAAGAAGCTTTTCTAACCTGCTGTTGGTAAATCTGTAACATGAAAGAAAGTGACGTGCCTCTTTATGTTCTTAGTAACATAAAGGGTTAATAACTGTAGAAGTAATTAGATTTCTCTAAAAATTTGTCATTCTTCTTTTTCTTTTGGCATTTTCCTTCAGGGGTCGCCACAGCAAGTCAGTTTCTTCCATCTAACCCTATCTCCTGCATCTTTTTCGGTTACACCAACTATCTTCATGTCTTCCTTCACTGTATCCATGAACCTCCTCTTTGGTCTTCCTCTAGTCCTCTTTCCTGGTGGTTCCAAATCCAGGATCCTTCTTCCTATGTACTCTCTCTCTCTCCCCTCTGTACATGTCCAAACCATCTCAGTCTGGCCTCTCTGACTTTATCTCCAAAACATCTAACATGCTGTTCCTCTGATCCTGTCCATCCTGGTCACTCTCAGAGAGATCCTCAGCATCTAAATCTCTGCTTCCTGTCTTTTCTTCAGTGCCACTATCTCTAGACCAAACGCACAGCCGGTCTCACCACGGTTTTGTACACTTTCCCTTTCATTCTACCTGAAACTCTTCTATCACATATCACACCTGATACTTTTCTCCACCCGTTCCATCTGCCTGCACACGACTCTTCACCTCTTTTCCACACTCTCCATTGCTCTGGACTGTTGATCCTCAGTAGAAAAAATCTTCCACCTCTCCAGTACTTGTACTTGTCTACTTAAAAGTAGACAGGTGTATGGATTCCTCACAGTGGTTGATTAATATTGCAAATTGCGGATTAAAATCGAATGTAACAAGTGTATTTGGAATAAAAGCAACAAAAGTCAATTAAAATGAGCTAAAAGTAAAACTTTCATTTTGGCTGAAACTCTTCTATCACACATCACACCACACTTTTCTTCGCCCGTTCCAGCCTGTCTGCACATGCTTCTTCACCTCTTTTCCACACTCTCCATTGCTCCTAGATACTTAAAATCTTCCACCTTCTTTATCTCTTCTCCCTGTAACCTCACTTTTCCATTTGGATCCCTCTCATTCACACACATGTACTCTGTCTTACTCTGACTAATCTTCATTCCTCTTCTTTATAATGCAAACCTCCACCTCTCCAATCACGATTTACCTTTTTCTACTTCATAATTACCTTTTCCCTTCTGATGGCCCTCACCGGACTCTATAATGGGTCTATTTTGGCCCAAGGGCCTTATGTTTGACAGCCACAGGGTAAAGTGAACAGGGCGAACGTAATGGGTGTCAAAGTAGGTGAGCCAGGGTAGAAAGAGAAATGCTGCTCATGTAAAGCTCTCAGGTATTCAGGGTGCACTGGAGCATGTGTCAGAAAGCACTTATTTAGCCCTACGTGCTAACACATACACACACTGGTGGAATAGAATATGAGAGCTTTGCAGCACCAGCTGGATGTGTCCCAGCAGATACTGCACTGATGCTCGCTGCAGCAGACGGGAGTGTACAGTTTGGAGAGCGAAACGTAGAGAGAGAGAGCCAGAAAGCAGACCACTACAGAGCCGTACAAGTGCGAGGACCAGGAATTAGTCAGATAATGACTAAACACTAACGAAACAAAACAGAAGCTGGGTGAGTCAAATCAACGTGGACCAGGGACTTGTCAGTTTCTAGGGACAGGTGTTAGTGACCTGGCATAGGTTGACATGTCTCATTCTATGAGGCTGCAGCTTCTTCAGCGATCCCTCAGCGATCACATTCGTTCATCCACTTCCAGAGCTCTGGATCGGATCAGCAAATCCGCCGGAGGGAATCGGCTTGCAGGTGGGTGGTGAGAGCTTCGACCGAGAGGGCAGGTGGATTTGTGGAGACCTTAAACTGCTTTGTTTCTGTGTGTAACTGTATGTTTTGTTTGTAATCGAGTGTGTCGTTCAGCTTTTCTGAGACTAAATCTAAAAATAGTCCGACTAAAACTGCTTTATCATGGTCTGAGAGAAGATGGGTTTTATTGTGAGGCTACAGAGAAACAGATCAATAGATGAGCATATCGTGTCTGGATGGATGGGTGTGGATGCTGAAGTCCACATAGAGCGTTTTCTAGGTTTCCAGCATTCTTAGAGTTTAAATTACGTCGTCTTTAAGAGAAGCAGAATATGTTTATCCCCCCTCCCTGCCAGTTTTTCTGTACACAGTTGAGGTTTGGATTGTCCCATGTATAACTCATGGGCGAGTTATCCACAGTGGACTGAATCCATTAGACTGAAACCATGACCTTTTAGGAAGCGAGCTTCTAAATAATCCATATGATCTGATAGGATATGAGCAGAAAAAGCTTTTTAAAAATGTTACCTAAATAAAACTTTAAAACAAAGGTTATTTTAAAGTAATTTTCACCAGCGAGGCGTTTGGGAGGCAGATGCCCGAACCACCCCATCTGGCTTGTCTCGACTTGGAGGAGAAACGGCTCGACAGCGAGCTCCTCCCGGATGGCAGAACTCCTCTCCCGATCTCTGAGTGAGAGCCCAGCCACCCTGTCGAAGAAGCTCATTTCAGCTGATTGTATCCACGATCTCATTCTTTCAGTCTCCGCCCACAGCTGGTGACCATAGGTGAGGGTTGGAACGTAGATCGACTTGTAAATCGAGAGCCTTGATTTTCGGCTCAGGTCTCTCTTTACCACGATGGACCGATGCAGCGTCCTAGTTATTGCTGAGGCTGCACCGATCTGTCTATCGTTCTGTAGAAAAGAGGTGAAGAAGCATATGCAGGATGGCTGGAACGGGTGGAGAAAAGTATCAGGTGTGATGTGTGACAGAAGAGTTTCAGCTAAAATTAAAGGGAAAGTGTACGAAACCATGGTGAGAGTGGCCATGATGTTTGGTCTAGAGACAGTGGCACTGAGGAAAAGACAGGAAGCAGAGATGGAGGTAGCAGAGATGAAGATGCTGAGGATCTCTCTGGGAGTGACCAGGATGGACAGGATCAGAGGAACAGCACATGTTAGAGGTTTTGGAGATAAAGTCAGGGAGGCCAGACTGAGATGGTTTGGACATGTGCCGATGACACGCCTTAGTGTCCTTAAAAAAGGCATTTAACCCCTACTTATTCCCACCATTGGCACCATCATGGCTGCCTGCTGCTGTGCATTTCAGCAAAAATAATTTCCCAACGAGGGATGAATACACTATAATTTAAAAAAAAAGAAAAAATGACCATGGGTAATTTCTCCCACGGGTGTCCAAACTTTTGATTCACACTGTAAATATCTATGGGTTACTAGACCTGCTGAACACATGGGCTTGTTTTGGGGGTTTATTTGTACCTTGACAATGACCTAGCTCGATGTTAAGACCAGCTCATAAATAACAACCAGCCAACGATGTCCAAGATCTTTCGGTCTGTTGTCACATAGCTCACTCGCTCACATTTCTCCTTTTATCACCAGAGGATCCAGTTACCGCTCTGCTGCACAGATGTGCATCCTGGAGATGTTTGACCCACTACAACAGACCGGTTTAAGCACTTTGGCAGGTGTTTAATCCCTAAACTCAAAGGGACTTTCATTAAACATGGTAAAGTCATAGATATGTAATCTAGGTTTAAATCAAGAGCAGACACCAGTACGAGACACATCATTAAGTTTGCACGATTTCCTTCAAAAGTGCTCCTCAGCTTTCCCTTTCTGTTTATTTTATGATGTAAGCAGAATTCTGATGATATTGAGCAGCAAATGGCTTTTTAATGAAATAATTAGGACCAGTTGGTTCTTGTACGGACGTGGTAATGGATTGAAAGTGCATGACCAAGAGTTTTTTAGAGCTATCAGTATGTTTGAAGCACTTTAAATAATTATTCCACCATGAGCTTGAAAGTCTAAGTAATCAGATTAAATGTTTAGCTTGGAATTATCGCATTTTAAAATAATATATTTTTAAAATTTCAATGAATTCCGAAACAAACACGCACTCTTAACAATTATTTATACTGCAAAAAAAATGTGTTGAGTTTATGCAGAAAATTTATTCTTGAAAGTAACTGTCACAGAGATGCCAAGTTTTGTGAAGCCAAGTTTTTGGCTTCACAAAGACGGAGATTTTGGGACGGGGCCAAAAGGAGGAGGGGCTATGACATCACATGACGTCATGTCCGCCAATGACAACACCCGCCATGACACTTGGCGCAAAACAAACAGTTGAAAACATGAGAAAGCAGCAGGAAAATTGTGCGTCTTACGTGTGTTACTACCTAGCGTTATGTTCAGTACAAAGAGGAATTACCACCAAGAATACATCCTTGTACCCTTGTTCGCGCTTTTTTGCGGCTCACGCACATAGGCTGTGTCACATGACCAAAGTTCCCGGATGTCCGTCTTCTTCCGTATGTTCACCTAAAACAATACTGGCAACAAACCAGCTGCACCAACAGGAGATGCCATGTGCTTAACCTCATTATACCTAATCATGTTCATGGAATGCCCTAGAATGTTCATCATGCGGTAGTTTAATTAGTCATACCGGGTGAGCTTGAGATTGGTCCGAATTGCAGGTGTCTCCTGCCCAATGTGGGAGACTTGGCATGCTGTCATGTTCATTTTTTTTTCTTGTTTTTTTTTTTTTCTACAAATAACACAGATCCTTGAAATAATGTCATATTTGTAACAATGTGACAAAAATTCAAAATATTCCTAAAGTTATTGCTGTAAACCCATTTTAAAAGAACACTTATAATTATATCTTGTGCCAGATTGGGTAAAATGATCATAATTGCCTTGAAAAAGTTGTTTAAATTAGTAGTTTTATTCATTCATTGATGAAATTTATACATAAAATCCCACATCTTTGTGCTAAAATTAATTATGTGTTCATATGCATTAATATATGCATAAATAAATAAATAAATAAATAAGAAAATAATAAATAAACCAAATTAAAAAAAAAAAAAAATTAGGAGCTCCAAAGAGTCTGAATTTATTCAAAGTAAATGAAAAAATCAAATTTATGACCGCCATGAAAAAAAAAACCGCTATGCAAAATTTAATAAATATTTCATTTCTACGTTATGTGTTTGAATTGAAATTATTAGGAGCAAACAAAAATCTAAAATTGTTCAAATGTACACAGGAAGTTAAAATTTATTTTTCTTTCTGTTCCATCTTCTTGCGCTCATCCGGGGCCGGGTTGTGGGGGCAACAGCCTTAGACAGGTAGCCCAGGCTTCTCTCACCCCTGCTGCATCCTCCAGCTCTCCTGAAAGGATCCCGAATTGTGAGACATAGTATCTTCAGCGGGTCCGCAGGGCTGGCTCTTCGTCTCTTCCCGGTGGGGCGTGCCCGAAACACCTCACCAGCAAGGCGCTCGGAGGGCATCCTGACCAAATGCCCAAACCACCCCATCTGGCTCCTCTCGACCTGGAGGAGGAGCTGCTCAACCACGAGCTCTTTCCCGAATGGCAGAGCTCCTCACCCGATCTCTGAGTGAGAGCCTTGCCACCCTGTGAAGGAAGCTCATTTGGTCCGCTTGTATTTACGATTTCATTTTTTCGGTCACCACCCACAGCTGGTGATCATAGGTGAGGGTAGAAAATTTATGACCCAGAAAAAAAGATTAAATTCAAAGTTAAACTAATCGGATGAAACAACCGGCCAAAAATTTGACTCGTACTGAAAACTTAAATGCACATAATAAACATCTATTTTTCTGCTTATTCAACTGAATTTTTTTATTTGCAAATCCCACTTGCTGCTTAACCTCGCGACAATGACATGAACTTGGTATGTGATCCTGGATGACGCATGAACATTAGTTAATAACACTCCCAGCGTGCTCCCGAGGACTTCAAGTGGCCGTGCAGCTTCACTCGTCCCGGAACTTGATAGCTTAATTACATTTTCTCACCCTTGTCTCCTCCATGATCACATCACTTATACAGTTATGTGCAGAAAATAGCAAAGCACTCTGAGTTTGTTAAACCAGCCAAACCTGGCTGGAGTCTAGAAAGATCCCACAACGTTCCTCAGTTATTCAAAGACTCTTCTAACAGTTTGAGTACACAATGTGAACTTTAAGGAAACTAAAACTTCCTGCTTTCTAGTTTTTAACAACTTTTCTTTAGGCTAAGGGTGTAACATTCCAACCAGGTACTCACAGGTATGTTCTAAAAAAAAAATCCTGACATGCACGTCTTTCATCAGTTCTAAATATATCAGGTCGATGCGGGGCGAGAAATCCATATGTCAATGACACCAAAAGAAAAAATGCTTCTAAAGAAAAATAAAATGTGCTATATTCATTTCATCCATCTAGAATCCATGGTGGAGTCTTAGACAGAAGGCAGGGTACACCCTGTGCAAGTCCAAGAAGTTTTTCTTAGAAAAACAAAGTGGTTTCTAAGGAGTAAACAATAAATAATCAGTCTTGTTTAGTCAGAGATTGGAGCGTTAAAAGAATCTTATCAGATTACGGCTCCTCTCAAACGCCACATGTACCAACACGTTCTCATTCATACTTCACACTCACTCTGTTCTGAAACAAATTGGTGACCTGAACGTTGGGTATCAAATTCAATTAGATTAGATACTAACGAATGATTGTTTAAAACATCCCCCAAGAGATCTGTATTTTAAAGTTTCTTCCAATTTTCATGCTAAAAATTTGTCTTAATTACATTTTTTGATGTCTTTACTTGGTTCAACAATGTTGGGGGAGGAGACGGCAGCTCAGTGGTTAGAGCATTTGCGCACAGACCGGAAGTTTGCAGGTTTGCGTTCCACAGAGAGCACGTCTAGGGTTCTTGGAGAAGACACCTAACCCCCACTTCTCCCACCATTGGCGCCAGCGTGGGCAGCCTGCTGAGGCGTAAGGAGTGCAGCACACAAATTTCTCCAGTGAGGAATGAATAGCGTAATTCTTTCTTTTTTTTTATTTTAATTGTTCTATAAAAAACACTTTGTTGTCCTTTGAAGTGATCGGACGAATAAAAGTTTCTGTTGGAGAAAAAAAAAAATCAGTTCATTTCTACTCACGATCCAGTGGGTTATGTTTGAGTTTGTGGTACACGACAGCATCCGTTTGGAACGAATGTCATTTGGACGTAAAGAAACACATTGTAGCCTAAAAAATTGTAGATTTCTCCTTTGTCCTTGACTTGGTCACGGGCAGTGCCGGAGCCTATTCTTGCTGATTAACAGGGAAGAGGCTGGGTACATCCTGACCAAGTCGCCAGTTCATTGCGGGTCAGGCAGATAACCATTGACGCAACAGTCCTAGGAACAATATCTCAGTGGCCAAGGTTTTGGGAGGGTGCCAGTAAACCCACACATACACGAGAAGAACATGCAGACTCCCCCGAAAAGACCAGGAATTCAAACCCTGCTTCAACCCGAGACTAGAACCCCTGATTTTCTTGCTGTGAGGTCAGTTTGGAGTCCAAAATTGTAGATGGTTCTGAAAAATAAAAACGTAAAAATCTTAACTCACTGTAACAGCCAGAGCTGCTTTCTAGTGCCAAATGCTAACCCTAACCTCCCAGACTGGGTCATCCCCGCTCTTAGTATTTAGCTTTCTGTTATGTAAATGCCTCTAAATTCAGTAGGTGATTGGAATGAAAAATTATTTGTCACAAAAATGTGCATGCATGATGTTCCTTCCACCGGCACTGGGCCACACAGCAGTGTCAAAAAAACTTGACCTACATGAAGTAAAAATAATCCAACCACAAATCTAACCGGTTTGTACACTGTCCACATATGTGTGCTGCTGAGTCAGCTCAGTGAATTTGTTTCCATCAGCAAATTGTTTTTGTCTTGAGGTGTTTGGCTCAGGACAAATGGCTTTGCACACGTATTACTTCTGTAAAAGTGTCAAGTTTGCAGATATTTTTAGTGGGTGTAGGACTGTTCATTAAAATATTTTCATGGAGCACACAGAGTCCAGATAGAGCTCAACAAAAAGTCTCTGCAAATTCTTTCTGTAGGAAAAAAATTGTGGAGTGCTGTAGAATATTTTTTCTAATCCCTCAAAGGAGAAATTTCTGTGCTGCATTACGCTGCCAACAGTGGTTAGGCGTCTTCCCCAAGGACACCTAGACATGAGCTCAGTGGGATTTGACCGGGTGTGCTTCTGGTCCAGGGTGAACATTCTACCACTGAGCTATCGCCTCCCCCGATTAGTAAAATTGAATTTTCAGTCACAATCACCTTCTTAACCATCTATTCTTTCGGGTGTTGAAGGGTTTGCCCGAGCCCATCCCGGCTGAGTCAAATTGAGGGGCAAGGTACACCCCAAACAGGTCGCCAGTATATACACATACAATCATACACCGACATTCATTACTAGGGGCAATTTGGCACTGCCAATTAACCTAACATGCATGTTTTTGGAGGGTAGGAGGAAATCAAAGTACCCGGACAAAACCCACGCATACACAGGGAGAACATGCAAACTCCACACAGAAAGGCCAGTGTTCCAAGCCTGGTCCTCACCCGGGATTTGAACCCACAATCTTCTTGCTGTGCTACCCACTGTGCCACCGTGCCACCATGAATCTGAATAGAATATACTTTATTAATCCCCGAAGGTAAATTTGAGAGGTGTCCCTTATCACTTTAATATGAAATATCACTGTCGGAAAATAAAAGGACTTCAGTTTCTTCTGGGGATCTTTTCTTTCCAAAATTGATCAATACTTGATCAAACTCATGATTAATCCTAATTAAATCCACAGACAAGAAATGTTAAAAGTTGAAGTAAATTCTCAGTAGGACATGTAGGTGTGTGAACGTGTGTTTCTTTGACCTTCCTTTTGTTTGAATGTGTAGTTGTCAAGTAGTTTCCAACCTTTTGTTTTGGACTTAAGAGTGAACTGATGGGAGGTCCATAAACATGTTCCGGTCTACCCAGGCACCGCTTCTGTTCAGTCAAACGGACGTTGTAGCTCTATTGTGACCCCGACAAGGGGCCAACAGAGCCATTTCATGGTTGAAAGGTGCCCAAAGAGCAAGTCAGAAGGGGCTAGCCACTGTGACATCAGCAGAGATCTCGTTGAATGGAGGCAACTATGTAGCAAATTAGCTTTAACAAGATAGTTTCACAGCAGGACTGAAATGGTAGATCACTAATTTAACGTGAAAAGAGGATAAATAATGACAGACAAACACAAATAAGATGACTTGTGAAGAAAGTTGATATTTTACTCTTTAACATTTTAAGAAAATTAACGTTTTACCTTTTTATTCAATAAAGATACGTTTCTGAATGTTTTATTTTGCTAAGGCTGAGCCCTTGAGAATAAATGCTTGCTCTGTGTTAAATGGATGGTTGTCTGATGGGAAGATTGTCAAGGCCGTTGTACAACAAGACCAGTATGAATCTAGTTGCAAGAAGAGCAGTTGAGAAGACGGAGAACGAATGACCAATTGGGAGAAAGAGAAGGCGCCTTAATGAATGAATATTCATGAACTGTGTTTTTACTATAAATCTTGCAATCTCAGATGGGTGTTGTCTTCGGTGTAACCTCATGAAGACACACAGGCGTCATTTGTGTTAGGGAACTGAGACCCAGATGCATCTGTTTAGATTTTAATGTTGAGGAATAAACATAGTAAATTGAGAAAATGATTGAATCCTGGTAGTGTTTAAAATGCTTGGTATGCTTTAATATTTGGTCACCGATTCTGTTCATTACCTTTATGGATAGAATTTCTAGGCGCAGACGAAGCGTTGGAGGGATCCGGTTTGGTGACCTCAGGATCGGATCTCTGCTTTTTGCGGATGATGTGGTCCTGTTGGCTTCATCGGACCGTGATCTCCAGCTCTCGTAGGATCAATTTGCTGCCAAGTGTGAAGCAGCCGGGATGGGAATTAGCGCCTCCAAATCCGAGATTATGGTCCTCGCCCGGAAAAGGGTGGAATGCCCCCTGCGGATCAGGGACAGGGTCCTGCCCCAATTGGAGGAGTTTAAGTATCTCGGGGTCTTGTTCATGAGTGGGGGAAGGATGGAGCGGGAGATCGACAGGCGGATCGGTGCAGCATCAGCAATAACTAGGACGCTGCATCGGTCCGTCGTAGTAAAAAGAGAACTGAGCCGAAAAGCAAAGCTCTCGATTTACAAGTCGATCTACGTTCCTACCCTCACCTATGGTTACCAGCTCTCGGTGGTGACCGAAAGAATGCGGGTACAAGCGGCCGAAATGAGCTTCCTCCGCAGGGTGGCTGGGCTCTCACTCAGAGATCGAGTGAGGAGCTCTGCCATCCGGGAGGAGCTCGGTGAAGCATCCCTTCCAAAAAAGAACAGAAAGAAAGACAATGAAGGCAGGAGATGAGTAGAAACTACTGTGTTCCTATTGGTCCGTTCTGTCAGCTAACAAAATTCCCATTCTTGGTGAAAACTCTCCGATCTAGATGTTTTTTAGTTTTTCAGGCTTCTCTTTGGTTCCATCTTTTCTGTTTGGATGTCATGTTCTTGTGTCTTGACATTTAGGTCGTACGTCTATAAATAGTGCTTCCTTATTATTTTATCAGCTGCTTCACTGTCCTCAGAGAGTCTGCATCTCAGCCTGGTCACGAGGTTTTAGAGAAACTAGGCCAACAGATTTTTTACTGTCATTTCTGCTGCAAAAAGACACTCGAGGTGACAAAGAAACTGGATCGTTTTTTTAATGGAAGGTTTACAAGCACTTATATTCTCCCAAACCACTGAAGTTATATTAATGGAACTGCCCAGAATCACTCAGTACCAATTGTACATAAACTGATTCAGTTTTCAAGATTCAAGGTAATGTTTAATTTAAGATAATTAATCCTCTGACAAAAATTTCTTTGCTACAGTCTTTTTTCCCTTTGAATAAAATCCAATATCTGAAATAAATTAATTAATTATATTATTAAAATTATTAATGCCTCTCTGACGGGTCGTTAGAGGGCACTCTAAACAAAATGCTGCCAACTAATTAAGGGTTTTATACTTAACGTTTTAAATATACAGTATCTTAAAATGATCATTTTCAGAAGTAAATGCAATATTTGCGCTTTAAAGTCTGATTAGGCTGCACGGTGGCGCAGTGGTTAGCGCAGTGGCCTCACAGCAAGAAGGTCAGGGTTGGACTCCTGAAGTGGGTGTCGGGCTTGAAGCACCGGTCTGTCTGTGTGGGGTTTGCATGCTCGCCCCTTGTACGTGTGGGTTTTTTCCAGGTACTCCAGTTTCCTCCCACCCTCCAAAAACATGCGTGCTAGGTTAATTGGCCGCTACAAAATTGCCCCTAGGATTGAGTGTGTGTTTGTGCCTGATTGTGTGTGTGTGGCCCGGTGACAGACCAGCAACCTGTTCGGGTTGTATCCTACCTTTCGCCTGAAATCAGTCGGGATAGGCTTTGGCACCCCCACAACCCCAATACGGATAAGTTGTTCAGAAGACAAAAACAGAAGTTTGTTAATAATTTGTGGGTAGTTCATTTTTACTTAGTAGATGAGTTACGACATTAGGACACCAGTCAAGTTTGCCACAGACTGACTCTGGGTCTGGGACGAAAATAAGGGAAACAGAGACAACGTATGGGCCAAATCAAAATAAGTTTATAATAAATAAATAAAAAAAACCTACAATCAACAGAAATACAAATTCAACATTGAAGAACTTGAAAAACCAAAAGCATACCTGACCTGCAGATGAAAAAAACAGGGAGAGAAAACAATTAGTGCAGACATCTCCTTTAAAATGAGCCCAGCTAGCTCCACCCAGAGGGTCCTCCCCCTGCCTGCAGGAGGCTCCGTCCCTGCCAAGCAAGGGATAGGCTTTGACAAGGTGTTGTCAATTTTTTAACTAATTGAAATAAAACTAAATGATAAAAAATATACATATTTTTCAGATCTTCTTCTACTTCATTTTGCTGGGTGCAGAGATATTTGCTTGGAGCATCCATCTTTTGATGGTTGTTACTTTACAGCACAAAATAGTTTATGTTTACATTCTGTCTATTTTGTGTCCGCGTCCAGGCAAAGTGAGGAAAAAAAAGACTGAGAAAACCTTCTCAGTGGAAGAGAGGAAAATACAGATAAAAAAACAGCAAATCTGTAGATTAGACATAACATTTGCAGCTGGCGAAAACTCACAAAAGAATAAATGTGGAAGATAAATGTCATTTTAGCCTTGGTTGCAAGGCCAAAAGTGAGGGTAATCTGGTTCAGATATTTCTTTAGAGAACACTAACTTTAACTGGTACTGTATGGATGTATGGAGTAAGATCGCTGTCAAGAGAGTGTATATGTGATTTTAAAATTTGTGCTTGTGTGGTGGAATCTGTGTGGATATAAATCTAAGTAATGTTTTGTGAATATAACTCTCATTTGCTACGACTTTGAAATTTGCTACAACTATGAATCCAATTTTGTGTGTACGAATAAAAAAATGACGTAACTATTATAACAGAATAAGTAATCAAAAGTCGATTGTCCCTAACTGCGCAAGCCCGCATTCAAAAACTTTTTTTTTTTCCTAATGTACGTCCATCATAAAGACATTTTCGTTACTGCCCAGAGTTTAAAGATGACTTAAAAACATGAGAGACAACAGACCGACAGAAAATCAGAGAGGTGGACATGGCTAGTATGCAGGGGAAAATGAGACACTGGTGTAACAGATAAGGGCAAGTGATGGGAAACCAGTGGAAAGAGTGAACGGGAGAATTTCAGGCAGGACAGGGGGGATCCTGACATTTGGGAGGAATCATGTTCACATTTTGTGATCGAGTGTTATACAAACAGTGTGCAAAATCTTAAAAAAAGGTTAACAAAACCAGGAAATAACTCGTATTAAACTGCGTAACAAAGTACCCACTTGTGCTGGCATTCATTTCCTCCATGACAGAAATGAATAGATGGTGTTCATCTGTTATTAAACGGCTTTACATGAAGTTTTCTGGAAATTTGTAACAAAAAAAATTTAACCATACCAAAATCCACAGAATAAAATTCATACTGATGTTCATGTTAGTTTCACAATCGTTCTCCTTTCAAGACGAAATTATCACCGCGCCCTGGAGATTCCGCAGCAATTGTTCTGATTTCGTCTATTGTATATTCTTCCTGCCTGAGATGGCCTGATGTTTCTGTTCATTTAAAAGCTATTAATAGCAAATTTACCAAACATCTCCAAAAAAAGGGGGATTTTCTTGCTGAATAATTGAAAATTCCAGGTTTTTTTTTTCTTAAACTCTTAAACCTGTGGTAGACTTTTTATGTCTTTACGCCTTCCCTCAGAATTAGCAGCAGGTCTCTCGACTCGTGCCTATAAATGGGTATTATATGTGCATATCAAACTTTTTTTCTGAAAATAAATGGAGGATTAAAATATTACTTACCTGGAGTAAATAACAGCATTATAATACTGTAGTATTCCCAACCCCTGGTCCAAAGACAGGAATTTGTAGCACAGAATCTATACTCTCATTTGGGACCATTTCAGAGGCATAAGCAAGTGGATCATAGGGAAGCATCAAACTAATTAGTCAGTTTTCGGTCGAATATGATTGGGCATATTATAACTGTCTCAGCCCCCTGGTCTAAAGAGGAAGACTCTTAACTCAGAATCAGTGGGGACCAATTTCAGTTCACGGGGCTATTAGCCTATGTAGAACAGGGGAGCGTCGAACTGTGTAGTCCATTTTGGTTTGGACAATAGAAGCCAATTAAGCTAAGACCTACCCTATTGTTGATAACAAGTTACATAACCCGGCAAAAAATATTTGTTGACAGATTTGTTGGGGTTAACTCCGCCTTAGAGGTTGGGCAAATTTCGGTTAGTTTAGATATCGAACCAGCTCTCAGGTTCATTCAATCAGATTGAAAATGATTTCCACATAGAAATCGAAACATCTCGATTATCAGACCTACTGTCCAAAAGACAACTTTAAAGCCTTTTATATGGTATTTACTGTAATTATGTAATTATGAATAAACTGTGGATTTTGTAGAACATTAAAAACCTCATTAAAAACTTTTGTACAGTAAACAAATGCCATTGGCCCACAGCCCGTCAACCACTCTAACTTTCTGATTTCTGCACCACCAAATATTTCGTTTGGTTGGAGATGCAAACCCAGTAGATGCCAAAAAAGACCAAGGCAAATCTTAATGCTTACCTTGAATGGATGCTTTGTTGTCATTGCTAAAAGATCTTCCACTTTGGCGTGTTTACAGTTAGCATACCTGTTAAAATAACCACAGCTCTACACGTCTCACTTTAAAAGTCAAACACTATAACTTTCAACAAGAATCGGATGGATCTTGGTGAGGTGTTTGGTCTGTTCACCAGTATTACCGCACTTGCATCTGAGACAGCACGTGTTTATGTATCTACTTTGAAAAAATACTCTGGACCTTTTTGCTCGCGGTCATTCGGCCATCTTTGATACATTTGCTGCATCTTTCCTTTGCACAGGAGTAGGAAAGGAAACTCAAACAGCTATATCAAAACAAAGTAGTCCAGACCGGGTTCACCTTAAATCTGAAACTTCTCCGCCCTGTAAAAAAAGATGGCATCCCTAGCTATTGATATCGTGTGTTGTGTTGGCTGTTGCTTGCTCGTGGATGTGATTTCTGTGATGTTAGAGTTTGTGTACAAATGAGAATTAACTGTTGATTTCTTTCACGTTTTTTCATCCTGACTGGTTGTGAGGCAGTCTCGTGAACTTGAAGATGATTGCTCTTTGGGTCTTGATCCACACAATCTCATAGTTTATTAGGTTTCGTAAAAAGCAGTCTTGACTAATTTTCCTTCTGTTATAAAGGTGACTGGTGGTCGTTTGAGTTAAAAAGTAGGCGAACCGCTCTGGAGATATTTATTATTGAATTAGAGTCCTTCAACGCTGTTCCTGTTCAGTGATTTAAAGCCCTCTTGTGTCTGCCTCACAAGGCCACTTGTTTCAAAGAGCCAGGAATGTTTAGCTAAACTCAGTGACTCTGCCGAGCTCACGCCGAAACTTGTTTACTTTGCTTGTTGGACCTTGCTCTCTCAAACTTCCCCTCTTGACACAAAATTTTTTGGTTTGTCTTTGTTTTTAAACTCATTTGGCCATTTTAAAGACTCTTTATGGATCATTTAATGTTTTGGTGAAGCTGAAAGTGAGATTTTTGATGTTGAAAACAGGTCTAAATGAAAGTAAAAGTGTATCCTAACAAATTATTAATAATAAAAAAGCTTTTTTCCATAGAAACGTAGACAAGATTTGATGTTTTCATTGCTTTTTTATGGGCTTAGGAAGCCTTTCAGTCAGTTTTTTTTTCTGTCTCAAGTAGCACTTTTCCCAGAGAGTCTCCCACTCACCCTTTTGACTTTTCACTGTAGCATTCACTCTCCATACTTCACCCTTGCAGCCCCCCACTCATCTTTGTCTTGGACTAAAAAAACAGAGTAAAACTTGAGTTCAACATCTACCTACCTTTCAGAAATCCTCTGACTTGGCATGTTGAAGTACTTGTGCTCAAAGAAATCCCAAGTTAGCCTCTTTGTGGTTTTCTAAAAAGCCAGGCTTAATTATTTTTACAGATTGCCCATGTGAGGAAGTCTAAACAGGAGTCATTTGAAGCAGTTTTGGTCTGTTTGTTGAGACTAAATTGTCCTCATTAGTCTAAATCATTGTGAAAAGGGTGTCCGTTCAACTTTAATCATCACGCCGGGTTCATTAGGGATGCTGTGTTCCTCAGTAGTCATTTGCTTTCAGAAGAAAACGTTCAAAGGGTTCTAAAATGTTTCCTCTTTTGAGAGGGATGGTCTAACAGCTGGAACGACGTGCATCTGTTTCGTTTTGTATTGCTCTGTTTGTAATTTACTCAAACTCAAATGAATGAAGTAGAAAACCACGACAGGTATGTTTTTATGTGGGAACGACATTTAAACACAATCCAAACTTCCAAAAAATGTGGATTCTGAATTAAACCAAAAATTTGCTACATATAAATTTGTGCCGCCAAAACAGTTTCTTGTGCAATTTGGTGGCACAATTTGGCGGCACAAATTTGGCGGCACAGGGTGCTAACAACTGTTAGCACTAACAACTGTTAGCACCCTGTGCCGCCAAATTTGTGCCGCCAAATTTGTGCCGCCAAATTTGTGCTAACAACTGTTAGCACCTTGGTTCGAGTCCTGGAGTGGGGCGAGGTTTGAAACACAGTCCTCTCTGTGTTGAGTAAACGTACTATGTTCATCCCTCAATGGGAACGTTGCCTTACACTGCAACAGGCAGCCATGACAGCGCCAAAGGTGGAAGAATTGATTTGAAAATACTTTATTAATCCCCGGAGGGAAATTTGATGCTGCGGTGCGAACACCTCGATGCCTTCCTGGTCCGCATACATGGTGTAAAAGCTCGCGACTGAACGGTTAAAAAACAGTCCGTAATGAGTCCACGAAATCAGGCTCCAACACCACGTGGCCCCTCCACATTCCTGCTGGGTCAGAACGAGCGTCCCCAGTTCCTCCATCTTGCCAGCGAGCGTCCGAATGTTACCCATGACAACCACAGGGACACTGGGCTCAAAGCGCCTCCTTTCTGATCATCTCCTTCTCAGTTCTGTTGGGATTGCATAGACTCCTCCAGCCACGGTGGATCTTGTTCCAAGAGCTAGCTGCTGGTTGAGTCCACGCTAACAAAGCGAAATGACTCCATGACCAGCAAAACCGAGAGCTAGCTGTTGAAACCAAAAAACGGCTAGCCTTAAAACAGCCGTCTGAAGCAAAACAGTACAGTCCAAAACGACTTCCAAAGAGCGCACAAAGTCACATCTCCAGAACGGGACCAAACATTGGCAAAAGACAAACAGAAACCGAGTGGAAAAAATGTGAAAATAGACGACCAGACGCCAAAAAACCAGGAGACACTGCAGCAGGCAGCCACCCGGGTCAGCGCCTTTTAACGGTTTTAAAGGGGTGGTTAAAACGGCTGGTTGAAATGGGTGGTGAGGTGTCTTCCCCAAGGACACCTAGACATGAGAGCAGTGGGATTCGAACTGGGTTCTCCCGGTCTAAGGACGGGGTTTTCTCCAAGTACCCTGGTTTTCTTCCACCTTCCAAAATCATGCATGTTTGATTTATTGGCTGCTACGAAACTGTCTCTTGGAATGTGTGTTTACATGGATAGTTGCGTATGCGTGGCCCTGTGGCAGTCTGGTGACTTGTTCGGGGTGTGTCCTGCCTCTTGCCTCAAATCAACCGGGATAGGCTCGGGCACTTGGTGCGACCCTGTTGGGGATAAGCTGTTCTTAAGACAAAACAATACGAGAAACTGTTTTGATAAATTTAGAGAAATTTTGGAAGCAATAAAGGAAACAACGCGCTCTCAAAAAGTTTTTTTTTTTTTTTTACTAAAGTAAATTTTGAGGTTCATCATTAAAAATGCTAACGGCTATTAATAAATCATTGAGTCTTTCTAAATAATTAAGTAGCAAAAAATTTTCAGCTCGTATGTATTTGCTTAACTGACTTTTGTTGTGTTACTAGAAAGGTAGAGAGAAATATATGACGATTCCATTATTGTAACAACAAACTGGTATCAATATGGGCACAATGTTGACAAAGACATATTTTCAAATATCATTGGAAATTTTTCATTATGACGTTGCTAAGCTGTCTACTTTTCTGTGCCATGCTATCCGTGTCAGTAAAACATGGTCTAAAAATACATGAGACCCGGGAGGAAGATGGCGTGACTCGTCACTCATCATTAGCTGTGAAACAGCCACATTCTAGAGGAATCTATTCCAGATGGGTACTTAAAACGAGTTTTAGTGCCCCATTAAAACAGTCTCATCTCTGGTGACTTAGCTTGCTCTCAGGGTTCTTGGTCGGATGGCATGTTGTTTGTTTGCTCTCCTCTGGGGCCTTCATTTCCTGCGTGTCTGCTGCTTTTAGCGTCTCGAACGGTTCTCAGTGGGTTGGCCAGTTTTAATTTACTGAGTCAGTCAGCTGGAGACTTTGTGCTAATCCCGCGGCTTTGTTAGCATGCTTGACCTTTCAAAATAACATCGATTTGGAGGGGTTTTCTTCCAGTTTCTTGATATTTTCCTAAAAGGCGAAAAGCATCAATGACGACAAGTCGAAACCCTAAAAATAAAACGACGGATTCATAAAATCCACACGGGACACAAAGATTGGTTATAGGCGGAAAACCTGTCAAAACATGGACGATAACAACTGAATTAGATGGTTTATTAAATTTAGAAATGAGCTTTTAATAGCATCCTTGTGAGTAAATTGAATTTTATTAGAGATTTTCAGACATCAACAACATTCGTCTCGAGTTGCTTATTTTAAATAAATGACATTTTTCCGTAAAGATGTCTTTAAATCATTTTAATCTAATTATTCTTTCATAAAGCTTTAGACTACATTCGGCCAACTTAGATTTAATTAAGTACATGAATCCAACAGATTATGTTAATAACTAATTAAACGAACCGGAAGGTCAGAATTGATCCGTGAAAAATAACCATTGGACTGAATGTTTACATCTAAAAGGCACAAAGACATATTATTAAATTAGTTTTTGATTACAGTACAAGCCATCCGAAATATGCTTTAGAGACTAATGTTTATTGATTTACAACATTCAAAAGTTGATGTAATAAAAACATACTCAAACATAACCTTGGAACATTGCATAGCAAAAAAAAAAATTAGTCGCCAATTACAGATGTGGAACCAATTAGTTGTAGGGTCAGATATAAATTACAAATGGTGGAATTTATTGAGTAAATAAAATATTTACCACGTCTTTTGTTGGTTGTTAGCTTAAGCCTTCACTCAGTCACTCACATGCACGTAAATCAACAATATTTATGTGCGACGTGCTAACTTTGTCGTAACTTTGTTTGGCGTGTGGCTCCAATCGTTGCAATGCAAGTTCAACTCTCATGCAAATAATCATTTAAAAATCAATTTTCATTAAAAAAAAACAACACACACACATTTCAACTGTAGATTTGATCTAATCAATTTATTGTGCATCTCCAATCCCCACAGCCTTCAACTCTGTGAGTTTTTTAAATGAGGGTATAATGAAGAGTGTGGAAAAGAGGTGAAGAAGCATGTGCAGGCAGGCTGGAACGGGTGGAGAAAGGGAAAGTGTACAAAACCGTGGTGAGACCGGCCATGCTGTTTGGTCTAGAGACAGAAGCACTGAAGAAAAGACAGGAAACAGAGATGGAGGTAGCAGAGATGAAGATGCTGAGGATCTCTCTGGGAGTGACCAGGATGGACAGGATTAGAAATGAGTATATCAGAGGAACAGCACATGTTAGAGGTTTTGGAGATAAAGTCAGAGAGGCCAGACTGAGATGGTTTGGACATGCGCAAAGGAGAGAGAGAGTACATAGGAAGAAGGATGCTGGGTTTGGAACCACCAGAAAAGAGGACTAGAGGAAGACCAAAGAGGAGGTTCATGGATACAGTGAAGGAAGACATGAAGATAGTTGGTGTGACCAAAGAGGATACAGCAGATAGGGTTAGATGGAAAAAACCTGACTTGCTGTAGCGACTCCTGAAGGGAAATGCCGAAAGAAGAAAAAGATATAGACCTCCACATCTGTCACCTTTCTCATAACCTTTCCTTAAAAACTTACTTTGTTGGAGTGGCTCTACTGCATCCAGCTGTTGAGAAGATAAATGCAGATGTTCCTCCGTCACTTTGACACACTCTGTAACATCATTCAAATTAAGCAAGATGTCTAAACCCGAACATTCAGGCTATTATCCTACCCTTAGAATTGTGATGCTGGAAAGTCATCTCCTATTTAAAAAACATGGTGTCTACGTTTCCCAGCATGAATTACCAATCTGGACTTGTTTGACCTTGGAACACTTTCCCACATTAGAAACGCCACTTCTGCACAAAGTTCAAGCGGTCTTTGCTTTGCAGAGCTTCAGTTGCCTCTGCAGATGCTGCGTTGGTTTTCTGGAAGTATTTCTGGCATCATTTAGAAACATGAGCTCCATGATCATCTGCTCTAAAGAGCTGAGGTCACCTTAAGATAACAGGAATCCTCAAAGGTCTTTGGCATCGGCATTGAAAGAAAGCGCTTGTTTGGTCTGGATTTATTGATAAAAGTTACTAATAATAATAAAAATTTTATTTTTAACGCACTTTATATCTCCAGTGGAGATCTCAAAGTGCTACAATGACCAAAAGCAACAACAAACAGCAAAATTAAATAAAACTACAACACAAAAAAACAACACTAAAAACTTTGCTGAAAAGCCTTTAGAAATAAAAATGTCTTCAGTCTTTTCTTAAAAACCTCAACGCTCTGTGGAGCCCTCAAGCTCTCGGGAAGAGCGTTCCAGAGCCGAGGAGCAGCTGCTTGGAAGGCCCTGTCCCCCATAGTGGAAAGTTTGGTCCTTGGTTGGTGCAGGCAGTAGGAGGAGGAGGAGCGCAGGACTCGGACAGTGGTGTGGAGGGTTAGGAGTTCTCGGACAGTGGTGTGGAGGGTTAGGAGTTCTTGGACAGTGGTGTGGAGGGTTAGGAGTTCTTGGAGATAAACAGGTGCAGTGCCGTGTATGCACTGATGGGTGAGGAGGCGGAGCTTGTAAGTTGCATTTGATTTGCAAATTTTTACACACTGTCAAGGAATGAAAATGATTTATATATTTTATTTCACCGTTTTTTTTATTTCTCAAATGACCAAAACAGTAAACAAACTTGATTAAATTATAGAATTATTAGACTTTGTTAATCACTACTGACGAAATTACTTTTGCTGTATTGCACCGCAGCAGGCTGCCAATGATGGCACCAATGGTGGGACTAACTGGGGTTCAGGTATCTTCTCCGGGGACACTTAGACATGAGCTCAGCAGGAATCGAACCGGCACCTCTTCGGTCCAAAGATGGCAATAACCCCACTGAGTTATACCTCCGCCAGGCATGAAAGGAATAGTGCTATTTGGAGCATTTGTGACATCTCATTCTGTAAATTGTTATTAATTTTTCAAGTAAATTATGAACGGCCGCAAATCTATGTTGAAAAATAAAAAACTTAATTAATCACAAATCTGGAAAAAATTAGTCGGAATTGTTTCCAATAAGTCACATCATAATTTAGAAAGTTTGTTATGCACACTTTCACTTTAGTTAGATTTGCTTAAATTTGTTTCCTGAGCTCCAGACCTTCACTCATCATCCAGATTAGGGACACCTGAGGATGATTTGTCTGATAATACACACCTGTGGATCTTGCTGCCTATTTGAAGGCAATCCACCAGAATTCTTTGTCGGGTCATCGTCACCACTATCCCTTCCAGTCAGGGCTTCTTGGCTTCCTGATCTCCTCGTCCTCCTTTCACATCACAACAATGCGCATATCCAGGGGTCGGATCTTAGTAGGAATCGAGAGGAGGAGGGAATTTACAGTTTAAAAAATGGAAGTTAAACTGGAAAATTGTACTTAAATTTGTTTCTCTTAAAATCCACATTTCCTTTTCTTTTTATTTTGTTAACAAGTCCGTGTAGTCCCTCATTCATCCAGGAGTGATCCATTGTAGAAAAAGTTTCAAAAAAGTCTTCTGGACAGTTTAATTCTTGATCGAGACGATTCGACTTCCATCCGGAAATCGTTTTCAATCTGATAGAAATGAACTGAAAACTGGATCTATATATACTAACCTAAGTAAAAGGTAAAAAATAGTAAGGAAGGGCTCGACCAATGAGCCTGTGTTACCTATGATGGCCGTGAATGGCTCCTATTGTAGCCACAGACCAGTGGACGATCCCTCTTGTAATAATGCTAAAAGCCTAGTGAATATAAATTCCTGCTAACGAGAGGCGTGAATCTGAGTCACGAGGTGTCCTCTTTGGTCCAGGGCTTCAGAATGCTGCTGTAAATCCTAGGCAGAATGTATCTAACGCCTCCACTCCGATTCAGTGAGGGATTTTCTTTCTTCACAAAGATGGCTTCCTTCACACCTACCTCTTCACACCTCTTTTTATTTTGTTCTTCGTCTGTTTTCAACATAATCTCTTCCTGACTGATCAACTACTTAATGTCTCTTTTTTTGCCTCAATCAATGGGTGTTTCCAATGACCTTTGATCCTGCAGACACTCTGGGAGCCTAACCCTTTGGCACCTTGAATGAGTGAATACAAGGCTGCTGGTTAAATGCTGTCACCCTCCTTTTCCGAGCCAACCCCTAATTTAACTCTTTACAGCAGGTAATAATAGAAGCACTGAGGTGGTTAGCGATCGCCTCGCAAGTTTTGGACACTTTGACAACTTAATGGTTTTCGTGAATGGGATCGAAGTTGGAGAACGCGATCCAAATTTAACATTTTAAAGCAAAGAATTAGGTCTGGTCAGTTTGTCAACAAGCTGATTTTGAAATCTGGCGGCCTTAGCTGGATGACCTGGACTTACGGCTCTCGCACACAAATTGTTCAAGTGTGTACTCGTCCCTTTCTCAGATAGCTTCTATTTGAAACTTAATGACTGGTAAACATGTTGAGTCTTTTACTGTCTTTGTCTTTCCTCCTGCGGGGTCAGTATAGCTGTCATGTGAAACACTTAAGTGGCTCTTGCAATGTGCACACAGTGAAACACGAGCTGGAAAATCCTTGTTGTTTGAGACCTCACGTGCTCAACATTTTTGAAGATCAAATTCAAAACCTCAACAGATAAGCTCTTCTCCTCCTTCGTTTGGTTCTTTTCTTTTTTTTGTCTTATTGCCCTGCAGTCATTCGCGGTGAAAATGGGAAGGAAATCTAAATTATGGCTTAATTTGACTGTTACGAGACCCCAGACTGTTTTTTTCTTGACTTGTATTCTCAGAGGGATCTTCTATTGAACTCGATTTAATTTGGAGGAGTTGATCTAAAATGAACTTGTTGAAGACTTCTACCATATTTGAATATTACTCTCACATCAAAATCGATTTCATTTATGCATTTTGGATCATTTGCGAGTTCTCCATCAAGTTTTTGGAAACTATTCAAACGCCAGATTTGAATAGTTTTTTCAAACCTATTCAACAAACTAGGTTGAATAGTTTGTGTTTTTGGAGCAGCAGTGAACACGTTATGCTTGTCATGATCCCCTCCCCTGCCATTAGAGGGAGCCCTGGATCTTCACTCATCATCCTGATTAAGGACACCTGCGGATTATTGGTCTGATAATACACACCTGTGGATCTTGCAGCCTATTTAAAGGCAATCCCCCAGAATTCTTTGTCGGGTCATCGTCACCACCATCCCTCCCAGCCACGGCTTCTTGGCTGCTTGGCCTCTTCCTCATCCTCATTCCGCATCACAACAACGCTCATATCCAGGGATCAGATCTTAGTAGGAAGAGAGAGGAGGAGGGAATTAACTGTTAAAAAAATGGAAGTTAAACTGAAAAATTGGACTAGTAGTTTGTTTTCATAGGTTTGAAAATTATATATCTGATCTAACAAAATGATATGTATGATCGATATGTTTCGTTTCGTCTTCTGAACTGCTTATACCTAATGGTGTTGCGGGAAGTGCTGGAGCCTATCCCGACTGATCTGATTTCAGGCGGACAGGTCACTACTCTGTTGCGAGGCCACACACTCATAACCATCCACACAACACACATACACTCATATCTAGGGGCAATTTCATAACGGCCAATCAACCTGACATGCATGTTTTTGGAGGGTGGGGGTAAACTGGAGTAACTGGAGAAAACCCATTTGTACACGGGGTAAACATGTAAACTCAGCACAAAAAGGCCAGTGTTTCACGTCTTGCCGTCCTCTGCTGTTAGGCCACCATGCAGCCATCCGTACGGTATCACATAATAAATTTTGACCAAATGTTAGCAGAAAAATGGAAAAACCATGAACATATGATTGCAATAAGCTAGTAATCACGTAGACTTCAACCATTCACGATTAGTACAGTTTGGGATGTAGGGCAGGCGCTTCTATAGGGCAGGCCTTTATGTAGGGCAGGCACTTACATAGGGCAGGCGCTTACATAGCCAAGGCGCTAACATGGGGCAGGCGCTTATAAAGGGCAGGCGCTTAGATAGGGCAGGCGCTTATATAGGGCAGGCGCGTACATAGGGCAGGCGCTTATATGGGGCAGGCGCTTTTGTAGGGCGCTTATATAGAGCAGGCGCTTTGTGTTGTGATTTTGTTTTTTCAAAATAAAAGATAAAAAATAGTTAAAACTAAACGAACCCAGAAAAAAAATTGATTTAAGCAGGCGCTTACATAGGGCAGGCGCTTACATAGGGCAGGCGCTTACATAGGGCAGGCGCTTATATAGGGCGCTTATATAGGGCAGGCACTTATATAGGGCAGGCGCTTACATAGGGCAGGCGCTTATATAAGGCAGGCACTTACATAGGACAGGTGCATATATATGGCAGGCGCTTATATAGGGCAGGCGCTTACATAGGGCGGGCACTTACATAGGGCAGGCGCTTACATAGGGCAGGCGCTTACATAGGGCAGGCGCTTACAAGGGGCAGGTGCTTACATAGGGCAGGCGCTAACATTGGGCAGGCGCTTATATAGGGCAGACGCTTACATAAGGCAGGCGCTTATATAGGGCAGGCGCTTATATACAGTAGGGCAGGCGCTTATATAGGGCAGGCGCTTACATAGGGCGGGCACTTACATAGGGCAGGCGCTTACATAGGGCAGGCGCTTATATAGGGCAGGCGCTTATATACAGTAGGGCAGGCGCTTATATAGGGCAGGCGCTTACATAGGGCAGGCGCTTATATAGGGCAGGCGCTTACATAGGGCGGGCACTTACATAGGGCAGGCGCTTACATAGGGCAGGCGCTTATATAGGGCAGGCGCTTACATAGGGCAGGCGCTTACATAGGGCAGGCGCTTATATAGGGCAGGCGCTTATTTAGGGCAGGCTCTTATTTAGGGCAGGCGCTTACATAGGGCAGGTGCTTACATAGGGCAGGCGCTTACATAGGGCAGGCGCTAACATAGGGCAGGCGCTTATATAGGGCAGACGCTTACATAAGGCAGGCGCTTATATAGGGCAGGCGCTTATATACAGTAGGGCAGGCGCTTATATAGGGCAGGTGTTTATGTAGGGCAGGCGCTTACATAGGGCAGGCGCTTATATAAGGCAGGCGCTTACATAGGACAGGTGCATATATATGGCAGGCGCTTATATAGGGCAGGCGCTTACATCGGGCGGGCACTTACATAGGGCAGGCGCTTATATAGGGCAGGCGCTTACATAGGGCAGGCGCTTATATAGGGCAGGCGCTTATATAGGGCAGGGGCTTATATAGGGCAGGCGCTTATATAGGGCAGGCGCTTACATAGGGCAGGCGCTTACATAGGGCAGGCGCTAACATAGGGCAGGCGCTTATATAGGGCAGACGCTTACATAAGGCAGGCGCTTATATAGGGCAGGCGCTTGTACAGTAGGGCAGGCGCTTATATAGGGCAGGTGTTTATGTAGGGCAGGCGCTTACATAGGGCAGGCGCTTATATAAGGCAGGCGCTTACATAGGACAGGCGCTTATATAAGGCAGGCGCTTATATAGGGCAGGCGCTTATTTAGGGCAGGCGCTTATATAGGGCAGGCGCTTACATAGGGCAGGCGCTTACATAGGGCAGGCGCTAACATAGGGCAGGCGCTTATATAGGGCAGACGCTTACATAAGGCAGGCGCTTATATAGGGCAGGCGCTTATATACAGTAGGGCAGGCGCTTATATAGGGCAGGTGTTTATGTAGGGCAGGCGCTTATATAGGGCAGGCGCTTATATACAGTAGGGCAGGCGCTTATATAGGGCAGGTGTTTATGTAGGGCAGGCGCTTACATAGGGCAGGCGCTTATATAAGGCAGGCACTTACATAGGACAGGTGCATATATATGGCAGGCGCTTATATAGGGCAGGCGCTTACATAGGGCGGGCACTTACATAGGGCAGGCGCTTACATAGGGCAGGCGCTTATATAGGGCAGGCGCTTATATAGGGCAGGCGCTTATATAGGGCAGGGGCTTATATAGGGCAGGCGCTTATATAGGGCAGGCGCTAACATAGGGCAGGCGCTAACATAGGGCAGGCGCTTATATAGGGCAGACGCTTACATAAGGCAGGCGCTTATATAGGGCAGGCGCTTATATACAGTAGGGCAGGCGCTTATATAGGGCAGGTGTTTATGTAGGGCAGGCGCTTACATAGGGCAGGCGCTTATATAAGGCAGGCGCTTACATAGGACAGGCGCTTATATAAGGCAGGCGCTTACATAGGACAGGTGCATATATATGGCAGGCGCTTATATAGGGCAGGCGCTTACATAGGGCAGGCGCTTACATAGGGCAGGCGCTTTCATAGGGCGGGCACTTACATAGGGCAGGCGCTTACATAGGGCAGGCGCTTACATAGGACAGGTGCATATATATGGCAGGCGCTTATATAGGGCAGGCGCTTACATAGGGCAGGCGTTTACATAGGGCAGGCGCTTTCATAGGGCGGGCACTTACATAGGGCAGGCGCTTACATGGGGCAGGCGCTTATATAGGGCAGGCGCTTATATACAGTAGGGCAGGCGCTTATATAGGGCAGGTGTTTATGTAGGGCAGGCGCTTACATAGGGCAGGCGCATATATAAGGCAGGCGCTTACATAGGACAGGTGCATATATATGGCAGGCGCTTATATAGGGCAGGCGCTTACATCGGGCGGGCACTTACATAGGGCAGGCGCTTATATAGGGCAGGCGCTTACATAGGGCAGGCGCTTATATAGGGCAGGCGCTTACATAGGACAGGTGCATATATATGGCAGGCGCTTATATAGGGCAGGCGCTTACATCGGGCGGGCACTTACATAGGGCAGGCGCTTATATAGGGCAGGCGCTTACATAGGGCAGGCGCTTATATAGGGCAGGCGCTTATATAGGGCAGGGGCTTATATAGGGCAGGCGCTTATATAGGGCAGGCGCTTACATAGGGCAGGCGCTTACATAGGGCAGGCGCTAACATAGGGCAGGCGCTTATATAGGGCAGACGCTTACATAAGGCAGGCGCTTATATAGGGCAGGCGCTTATATACAGTAGGGCAGGCGCTTATATAGGGCAGGTGTTTATGTAGGGCAGGCGCTTACATAGGGCAGGCGCTTATATAAGGCAGGCGCTTACATAGGACAGGCGCTTATATAAGGCAGGCGCTTACATAGGACAGGTGCATATATATGGCAGGCGCTTATATAGGGCAGGCGCTTACATAGGGCAGGCGCTTACATAAGGCAGGCGCTTTCATAGGGCGGGCACTTACATAGGGCAGGCGCTTATATAGGGCAGGCGCTTATATAGGGCAGGCGCTTATATAGGGCAGGCGCTTATATAGGGCAGGCGCTTATATATTCATGCCTGACAAACACAACTTGACTTGACTTAAAAAATATTTCAAAATGAGTCAATATGGGCACGAAAGCTTAAAAATGTCTGTATTTTCTCAAAAAAATCTAAAGACCGTAAAACTCTAGGCTACCACGAGTTTTGCAGATGTGGTCGAAAAAGCTCACACAACATTTTATTCCTGTTTCTGTAAACATCGCCCTCCTGTTGACATGGCAACTTGTATTTTCCTTTGAGTTTTCAGTTCATTCATGCTCCATCACACCATGAGAGATAAAGTACTGGGAGAGCAGAGGAAGGTCTGTAATCAGAACCAGAAGTCAGAAGGTTCTGTCAGTGCTGCCAAACTCCAGCTGGACAGTATTAGACCTCCTCCATGCTCAGCAGCTAAGCTAACGTCCTCAAGGGACCAATGAGGAGTAGAGGAAGGAGGGGAAATTCACCAGTCCAGCCGTTGGCTCCCGTTCATCACCTAAACTCCACAACCTCAGACGTCCATTAGTGTCCAAAGCAAATAAACAGACTGTCTGGGTATCAGATAGAGAGTGGATGGGGGATTAGGCCTTTTGACCAATCGTATAAGATGTTTAAGGGTATCTTGGAAACACTTATGTTTGACACGTTTCTATCTCACATTTGATGTAAATAATGAATTTTTGAGGAGAAACTAAAGTCAAATTTGACTGGTGGAGTTCTGCAGTCTGTTGCAACCACATTTTAAAGAAGTGGTATCGTGCTTTCCTGTCCGAGTGTGTACATATGCATATATTTTTAGATATTGAACTTTTTTGTTTGCTCAGAAATGCATTTATTTGGTTTCACTTTTATTTTAAGGACTGTGGATGTGCTCTTGCTTCCTGCTTAATTTGGGCATGTGGACTTCTTCATCTTCTCCTCTTTTGGCATTTCCCTTCAACAAGTCAGTTTCTTCCATCTAACCCTATCTGCTGTATCCTCTTTGGTCACATCAACTATCTTCACGTCTTCCTTCGCTGCGTCCATGAACCTCCTCTTTGGTCTTCCTCTAGTCCTCTTTCCTGGTGGTTCCAAATCCAGCATCCTTCTTCCGATGTACTCTCTCTCTCTCCTCTGTACATGTCCAAACCATCTCAGTCTGGCCTCTCTGACTTTATCTCCAAAACCTCTAACATGTGCTGTTCCTCTGATCCTGTCCATCCTGGTCACTCCCAGAGAGATCCTCAGCATCTTCATCTCTGCTACCTCCATCTGTTTCCTGTCTTTTCTTCAGTGCTACTGTTTCTAGACCAATCAGCATGACCGGTCTCACCACGGTTTTGAACACTTTTCCTTTCATTTTACCTGAAACTCTTCTATCACACATCACACCTGATACTTTTCTCCACCCATTCCAGCCTGACTGCGCACGCTTCTTCGCCTCTTTTACACACTCTCCATTGCTCTGGACTGTTGATCCTAAGTACTTAAAATCTTCCACCTTCTTTATCTCTTCTCCCTGTAACCTCACTTTTCCATTTGGATCCCTCTCATTCACACACATGTACTCTGTCTTACTCTGACTAATCTTCATTCCTCTTCTTTCTAGTGAAAACCTCCACCTCTCCAGCTTTTCCTCCACCTCTTCCCTCCTCTCACTAAAGATTACAATGTCGTCCGTAAACATTATTGTTCATGGACATCCCTGTCTAACTTTGTCTGTCAGCCTGTTCATCACCATAGCAAACAGTGAAGGACTCAGAGCAGATTGTTGGTGCAGTCCCACCCCCACATTGAACTCCTCTATCTCACCTACAGCACACCTCACCACTTTTTTTTTTTTTTTTTTTTAAAAACCTTTAATTTGAAATTTATCCAAAAATTAAACAGGAATTACTTGCCAATTACTCAAACATAAGTGAAATAAAAAAAAAAAAAAAACACTTCAGGAATGTTTTCATATGGGAATAACGTTCAAACTCGGTGGAAACCTCCGAAAAGTTCATTTGGCCTAATACCCCCTTTTTAAAGTAAACAGGAGTTGGGTATCAGTATGTTGCTGTACAGGTGCTCCCCTCTCCTTATGTGGCATTAAACAAACTTTCTCCTCACTATTTATGTTTACCATAACACACCAGATTCCTCAGATTCCTGCGAGCGGTATTTGGGTCAGCAATGCACCCAGATACGCGTTTAAAGTTTCACTAAAACGATTGTTTATCGAAACCCCACCGACACACGTCTTTATGAAATCACAAAGAAAAAATATGCACGATAAAATACAAATAAATTATTTAAATTGGTCCAAGTGAGAAACAGATTCCGTCTGCCCTTCTTGCATGTGCCCGATTGGTCTCGTGAATGTCCATCTACAGTTTAGTAGGTCAGAGTTGTCACATGAGAAATGAACTAATATCCTCTGGCTGATCCTCTCTGTTGTGTTTTGTCAGCCTGGAGTTGAATGGCACGCAAAGCGAAATCCGGAGAGCCTACGAAGGTCTTGTGTTTTACTTGGAAGAGGAGAAGACAAGCAAATATTTGTGAACGCACAATTTCCGACACATATTCCATTGTAAGGTTTTGTCCTTTTTTCTGACGCGTCTTCGGCTTTTAGTTGAATAAAAACCTCAATAATAATTCAAATTGGCCCATTTACAAATTATTTGTTCTTAATTCCTTTTATTTTTCATTTTACCCACTAAATAATACAGGTGTTTCTTCAAAAAAATAAAACGCAGGAGGTGAAACGTGCAAAATCGTCCTCTTATTTTTTTCAGTTATCATTGACATAAAACCCCTCACAAAAATAAAAAAGAAAAATACAGCAGTAATAAAAGTGAAAATCTAATGTGGGTCTATGTTTAAAAAAAGGCAGCCCTTCAAGCATATGTGATTTAGGAGGCCTTCTAACCAGATGCCGAACTACCCTATCTGGCTTCTCTCGACCCAGAGGAACAACGGCTCTACTCCAAGCTCCTCCCGGATGGCAGAGCAGGATGGCAGGATGACTAAAGTATGTTAAAAAAAAATTAGGAGCTTTACTTTTCGGCTTAGCTTTTTCTTCACTACGACAGACCGATGCAGCATCCTAAGTATTGTAGATCCGTCTGTTGCTCTTAACAGAGAGACAGATCCCAAACGCCTGGTTGATGAGGTGTTTCCGGCACGTACCCCCGGTAGGAGACCCAGTGGCAGACCCCAGACCTGCTGGGAAACGCCTCAGGATCCTTCTGGGTGAGCTGGAGGATGCAGCTGGGGAAAGAGAAGCCTGGGTTTCACATCTGAGGCTGTTGCCCCAGTGACCCAGCCTGGGATGGATTAACGGAAAACTATGGCTCTCAGTGTTTGATTTGGGACACTATTTGAACACTGGGCTTTTCGTGGCCCTGGATTTTGTCCTCTGGCAGGAAGTGCTTGCAGCAGACGTGCATGCAGTCTGCTCACAATATCCCAGGCGGCAGAACTATGAGGGGCGTGAATGTGCAATTGGAATGCAAAAACAATGCACGGCAGAAAGGAAATAGGGAACCCGCTAAAGCTAAAAGCGGGCTATGGTGAGGGAGCACTGTGTAATCTGTACCTGATCCTCAATCTGCGGTGTTTCCAAGTTGCTCGTAATAATTATAACTCTGTTATAACTCAATGTAAACGTAGGGGTGTGGTTTTTATTTTTAGTCATATTGCGCTAGGTAGAAAAAGTTTCAAAAAAGTCTTCTGGACAGTTCACTTCTTGATCGAGACGATTCGACTTCCATCCGGAAATCATTTTCAATCTGAATGAAATGGACTGAAAACTAGATCTACATTGTATTTATACTAACCTAAGTAAAAGGTAAAAAAATAGTAAGGAGGGGCTCGACCAATGAGCCTGCGTTACCTATGATGGCCGTGAATGGCTCCTATTGTAGCCACAGACCAGTAAACGAACCCTATTATAAAAATGCTAAAAGCCTAGTGAATAGAAATTCCTGCTAACGAGAGGCGTGAAACTGAGTCACGAGGTGTCATCTTTAGTCCATGGCTTCAAAAGGTTGCTGTAAATCCCGGCTGCTGTAGGGTTCGTTTACTGGTCTGTGGCCACAATAGGAGCCATTCACGGCCATCATAGGTAACACAAGCTCATTGGTCGAGCCCTTCCTTACTATTTTTTACCTTTTACTTAGGTTAGTATAAATAGATCCAGTTTCCAGTCCATTTCATTCAGATTGAAAATGATTTCCGGAGGGAAGTCGAAACGTCTCGATCAAGAATTGAACTG
The DNA here is from genome assembly GCA_902685375.1 of Neostethus bicornis. Taxonomy (NCBI): domain Eukaryota; kingdom Metazoa; phylum Chordata; class Actinopteri; order Atheriniformes; family Phallostethidae; genus Neostethus; species Neostethus bicornis. Next base: position 7,418,201 of record LR738542.1, on the reverse strand, counting down.
TCCAGAAGACTTTTTTGAAACTTTTTCAACTACTGGATGAATGAGGGACTACACAGACTTGTTGCTAAGCATATTGCGCTAGATTTAAATCTAACTTATATAATCTGTGTTATGATTATTTAAACATACTTACCCCAGAATTTAAGTTGAAAAAGTTGAAATTACACAAAATTAAGCACCGTTTTTTTACCCAGGATGTTAGTGATACAGGAATTAGCGCTAGCATTTATTGGCTTAAAGAAATTAGATCATTTCAGAGGATTTTTATGACTTTCTTCAGGAAATGATGGCTCCATCTAAAATCAGCCTTGGATGTTTGGCTCTCCTTCGTGGCTACCCACGTCCATTAAATTGTCTCCGATCATTCGAGTCTCTTCGCTCACCACAACCACAAATAGTCACATCCCACCTCACCCCACACACACACACACATATTTTTCACCTGAACCGCTAGCTACTGTCTCTGTAATCGTCTCTGTAAAAATAAGCATCTGGCCTGATGCTGCGAGGAACCAATAACTGGGGATCAATCCACACAAGGAGTCGGCCTGCCCATGACTGCAGAGCCCAAAACCACAGGGGTCCACCCAACTCCAAGGGAGACACGGGCACCCACAGTCCGAACTTTGTTTTAGAAAAAAATTGAAGCAAGTTTGATTAACTTAGCTTACAGTTTTCACAATGGCAGCTGAAACTGTGTTCAAATCACTGACACTAACTGGAATAACTAGGTTGAAGCAGTCTGACGTCAACATTTGATTATATGATCCTGAAAACCCAATCAGTTCATAGATAGTTAGTACTGAGTAATTGTGGGTAGTTTTTTTTTTTCAAATCCCTTCATTGGTTTGGCTTTCTGAGCAGAGGCTTAAAAATCACCATGAGGGGTGAAAATTATTTAATAGTACATTTATGATGGTTGATTTTTTTTTTTCATCCAACTAATGTAAGGTCTTATTGTGAGGCTTTCTTTTTGCGTTCGCATGTCCTAAGCCTTCAAACAGCTACAGAAGAGGAACAAAATCCGATGCAAATTTTTTAATCATTTCCTCAAAAGCAGTACTTTTGGATTAAACTTCATGATTTAAAACAGTGGTCCCCAACCACTGGGCCGTGGACCGGTACTGTTCTGAAGTTACGAAGCAGACTGGACCTTAGAAATACTCTTCAGGTTTCAGGTCAAGATGGGTCAAGTTTTGTTCCAGCAAAACAAACTAGGAACTCTGAACTTCTTACTGTGAAGAATCTAACTAGTATTTTTATTCACTTTGTTTTTGTGATTTCCTTTATTTTGAAGGTATGTTTACCGTTACCATAGCAACTAGTGTGCATTCAAGCAGAGAGAACGTTTTTATGGTAAAGACGATGCTAATATATTTTCTCGTGAAGACAAAGTAATTTTAAGTTTGTTATTATTGATTAAAAAAGCCAGTTTTTCAGGCTGGTCTTGTTTAGTTTTTCTGCTACACCTTTAAATCGGTCCGTGGAAATATTGTCAGACACTAAACCGGTCTGTGGCCCAGAAAAGGTTGGGGACCCCTGATTTAAAACACTTCCACAGAAGCACTGATACCCAAGCACCTGGCAAAAAATATCTGACTAAATCCTTCCATCTGAACCTGGTTTGTGTTTTTCGTGACAGCCTTCACGTCTGCTGGGTTTGTCATGTGGCCCACAGGAGGTCAGGGATCGAGGAAGGTGAAAGGTCAGAGTAAAGAAGACTAAGGCATCAACTTCCTGCGTTACTCCCTGACAGATTATGCACACAGAGGGAAAGAGAACAGGGAATGGGGTTCTCTGGAAATGAGTCTTGTAATGTTTCTGTCTCACAGACTAAAGTTAAAAAAGGAAATAACTTTTTTTGGGGGGGTAGAGGGGCATGGGGGGAGGGGCCATAATACCATTCATATTTGCACCAACTGAAAAAAAAACATGTAATTTGTTGTTTTTCACTTTGATCCCATATATTTCTTCATCATGCCAATTATCTCCTCTACTTTACGAAAGGTACCCCCAGGGTTCATTTCTAAGTAATCGTAGCTGACACCTTGTACCTGATGCGCCGTGATTTATCTGCGCTGAAAGCTAATTGGTGTAGATTTTATACGCATGCCACGAGCATTCAGTAAGTTTATGCCAACTCCCAGGGCCATCCGGAGAATTAATCACCATGTCAGATGGGATTAGTTGGCTTCACATTCTTATGGAATATTGTGATTACATTTACAAGCTACAGAAAAAGAGTGTTTCGTGTTTTATTCACTTTTAAGATGAACGGAACCCTTAAAACGAGGGATAGGGATCGACTTTTTTTGTGTTTGAAACTCTCTGACTACCTGTTTTTTCATAATCCATTCGGTGAGATAAGTTTATCCACTGTCATGATGTGGAGCTGAGGCCAAAAATATACCCTTGACACAACAGACAGGCTCAGATGAAAAAAATCACTAGCATATTTATTAGATTGATAAAAAGTCCAAATAAAGAAGACAAAAAAGATAAACTAGGCAGGTTCTGATGTAGGAGCTGGAGCCAAAAACTGGAAAACAAGTCAAGCATGATAAACAAACGATCTGGCGAAGTGTGTGTCAAAAACACATAGATGAGTTTCAGGTGTGACTAGTTGCACACACACAGACAAGAGGAAGGGGGGAAACAGGACACAGAGGGGGAACAGACTACTCTCCTGACATCCACACATTTATTCTCTATGAAATCGTCAACATTTATTAATCAATATTAAAGATAATTAAAATCTGTATTTACGAACCACTGAAAATCAAGTCTACATTTTACTAAAAGTGTCCGTGTCATTAAAGTAAAAAGTCGTCATATTGCTGTTTTTTAATAAGACTCTGAACAAATTAGTCATGTTTTCAATCCAACAGTTTACGCTGGAAATGTTTTCCAGTGTACAAAACTGGGATTTTGGTGAAACTTCATAAGAGGGTTCGAGTCACCACTTCAACTGTTTATGGCCCTTTGCCTAAAATGAGTCAAAGTAAAGATAGACGTTGAATTTTTTGAGCAAACTGACTTTGAAAATGATTCATTTTACGACAGAAGTTTTGTGTTTAATAGTTTTGTTTGGTGGAAAATTTGGATTTTTGGTTGGTAGTTAGGGAAAAATTCAATTTTTCCATTGGATTTTTTTGATCGAAAAATGTATTTTGGCATGAAAATTTTTGAAAAACACTGCTCTAACACACACACACACACACACACAAACTGTCCGCTCTAAATTGTTTCTGCACATTCAGATATTCCGTTCCGTTCCGTCATCTTCCGCTTGTTCCGGGGTCGGGTCGCGGGGGCAACAGCTTCAAATGGGAAGCCCAGGCTTCCCTCACCCCAGCTGCATCCTCCAGCTCACCCGGAAGGATCCCAAGTTGTTCCCCGGCCAGCTGTGAGACATAGTCTCTCCAGCGGGTCCGGGGTCTGCCTCTTGGTCTCCTCCCGGTGGGACGTGCCCAAAACACCTCGCCTGCGAGGCGCTCGCGGGGCATCCTGACCAGATGCTTGAACCACCCCATAGGGCTCCTCTCGACCTGGAGGAGGAGCGGCTCGACACCGAGCTCCTTCTGGATGGCAGAGCTCCTCACCCGATCTCTGAGTGAGAGCCCAGACACCCTGTGGAGGAAGCTCATTTCGGCCGCTTGTACCCGCGATCTCATTCTTTCGGTCACCACCCACAGCTGGTGACCATAGGTGAGGGTCAGATATCCTACCCAAAATTGTTCTTGCACTTACGGACTTTCCTCTCTAAATCTTTCCGGCAAATTCACACGTTCCTCTAAGTCTGGCCACTTCTGAGCAGTACAAACATTTTCCCCCAAAAAATTATTATGCTTATTTCGGATGGTCTCCAATTAGACCCCACTTGTTCTCAGAGAAAAATACAGGAGATATTCTAATGAGAAAAGTTTTCTCATTTGCAGAAATGCACCAAATTGACATATAAAAAGTGTAAAAACCTCAGCCGGTCATTTTTTTGTATTGTGAACAAATACCATTGGTCCACATAGCCAGTCAATCCCTCCAAATGTCGGTTTTGGTAAGTCATAAATATCTCTGCACGTGTAAACAACATGCTGACATCTTCAAATACAAATGGAGACTCTACCAGCATACTGTAAATTAATAAGGATTGTCTCAATGTGTACACACCCTCAGCCTGGAAATTTTTCTGAATGCTCTGACCAGATGCCTCTGAGTACGGATGTTCCTAGAATGACTCACATTTCTTATCCGAAACCACCAGCCTCTCTTCTTCTACAGTCTAAACACATAAATAAAATATTTCTTAGAATAGCTTCTCAAGCTGTATGCATTGAGATACAAAACATATTGCAAAAAAAATAGCCACATTTTTACAAATGCAAAATTTGAATTAATGGCAAGTCCGACATACTCAGCAAAGAGCCCATTATGATCTGAAAACATGTAGCTCTTAATAAGCAACTGCACGCATGCATTGCACTGCATCGGTCCGTCATGGTAAAGAGAGAGCTGAGCCAAAAAGCAAAGCTCTCAATTTGCAAGTCAATCTACGTTCCTACCCTCACCTATGTTCACCAGCTGTGGGTGGTTACCGAAAGAATGAGATCGCGGGTACAAGCGGCCGAAATGAGCTTCCTCCGCAGGGTGGCTGGTCTCTCACTCAGAGATCGGGTCAGGAGCTCTGCCATCTGGGAGGAGCTCGATGTCGAGCCGCTCCTCCTCGAGGTCGAGAGGAGCCAGATGGGGTGGTTCGGGCATCTGGTCAGGATGTCCCCCGAGCGCCTCGAAGGCCCAGGGGCATACCCTTGACCCGCTGGAGAGACTATGTCATACAGCTGGCCGGGGAATGACTTGGGATCCTTCCGGGTGAGAGAGGCCTGGGCTGCCCGTCTGAGGCTGTTGCCCCCGCGACCCGACCCCGGAACAAGCGGAAGATGACGGAACGGAACACATGCATTGCTGCTTTGAGACAAAACAGAATGAAGCGAGTCTTGGCGCATGAGCACTATTCACTAACAATTTCTGGGAAAGGTTCAAAATTGGTTGAAACTGTAAAAATGTGTCTGCGTTTAATTGAACATTTTTTGTGCTCAATTTGGTTCTTTATGGACTCATCAGAAGAAAACTAAGCTTTACTTTTATTGCATTTTTCTGTGTTCGCCATTTTTCTCATGGCATTATCGTGCATCTTGTTTTTTTTTTTAACTTTAAGTGTTGCCAGTCCTTGAAATTTCTGCAATTATTTTTTTTTTTTTTTCACCATTATGTACTTGGCAAAAAACCATTCTCTCCATGAAAGGATCACCGTGAACCAATTTATAAACTATTCAAAGCCTGGAAACAAGTTTTGGTTTTCCTTTTTAACTACATCAATTACAGAAAACCAAACGGTTGTTATGGACTGAAATAAAAACAAATTAAAAGAATAGAAGTTCCCATAAGAGCCTCCAGGTGAGCACACATGGTACCCATTAAAGAAGATGAAAACTACAACCACGACGACCAAAGCCTCTTGTCGTATCTCCATCAGGATGTTCACATTTCAATCTTTACGATCACTTTAAGAACTTTTCCTCATAAACTCTCTTCTTTAAAGAGTAAAACACTGAACACTGAACTGAATTGGGGGAGTCGGTGGCCGCGTGGTTAGAGCGTTCGCGCGCGGACCGGAAGGTTGCGGGTTTGCGTCCCACGGAGAGCACGTCTAGGGTTCTTGGAGGGGGAGACGGTGGCCGCGTGGTTAGAGCGTTCGCGCGCGGACCGGAAGGTTGCGGGTTTGCGTCCCACGGAGAGCACGTCTAGGGTTCTTGGAGGGGGAGACGGTGGCCGCGTGGTTAGAGAGTTCGCGCGCGGACTGGAAGGTCGCAGGTTCGCGTCCCACGGAGAGCACGTCTAGGGTCCTTGGAGAAGACACCTAACCCCCGCTTCTCCCACCATTGGCGCCGTTGAAGGGCAGCCTGCTGCGGTGTAAGGAGCGCAGCAAACAAATTTCCCCGGTGAGGGATGAATAGAGTAATTTAATTTTAACTTTAGACAATATAAATTCTTATTTTGGAAAAAAAAAAGACTCTAGAGTCTTTTAATCAAACACAAAAGTAGCTGAAATAATCTGTTTCTACGGGTTTTTCCATTTCTAACCCCTTAAAAGTCATAAAAAAAAATTTAGTCTAGGCGTTTTAGATTAGGAGGGGTTTGTTTATAGGAAATTATTGTGTTCTCGTTTAAAAATCTTGTTTTGAACATTTTTATCCGTAGAGTAATTATTTAACTGTCCTTGGGCTGGATTTGGTGTTTCTGGAACTTTCCATATGGTTGGCATCGTTAACCACTCCCCAAGTATTCATGTAGGTTTTCCAACCAGACCGCTCTTTTAATTCTTTTAACATGGGATCTGTTAGACAGTAACTCGTTCTGCAATTAAAAGCCATTTTCGCGCTTGTAGAACTTGCAGAAAGAAATTAAACCAGGGTTGTTTTATTGAGTTTAAGCCAGTGAAAAAAAAACCATTACAGCGACACATCAAGTTTTAGCGTTTGTACTGTATGACGCATAGTGGGGTTTTTTGTGCGTTCTAAGCAAATCACCAATGATGATTGTTGTAATTTCGCTCGTTACTTTATAATATTTGACATGAACAAAGCAGAGTGGGTGGGAGATTATTACATCTGGCCGTCACATAGCCACAAGCTGACTACAACCTAGCTGTTTGGAACGCTGCAAACAGCGTTGATACAAACACCAGTTCAAATGAGAGATCGTTACTACTGTAATTTCACGACTATTAGGCGCACCGTACGAAAAGGCGCAGTCTCAGTCACACACCGCCTTAAAACAACACACATGAAAGCATGCAACTGTGCGTATTAAAAAATAGATCGGAATCGATCCGGTAATAGTCTTTATTCAAATCCATCAAAGTCCTCATCCTCTGTTTCTGAATCGAACAGCTGCGCAAAATTCAACAGAGCAGGTCCACTTCGCTCCTCGCTGTCAAAGTCACTGTCTGTACTGTGCGGCTCCTCAGAAAGGATACCAGCTTTTGCGAAAGCTCGGATAATAGTACCAGCAGACACGTTAGTCCAAACATCTACAATCCATTGGCAAACGGTGGCGTAACTCGCCCGGCGCTGCCTTCCACCCATCCACGGCTTAATTCCCATGTACTCAATTTGCCAGTCAAAGATGGTGTGGAAAATCTTTAAACATACAAATCCAGCAGCACGGTGGCGCAGTGGGTAGCACAGTGGCCTCACAGCAAGAAGGACGTGGGTTCGAGTCCCGGATGGGGACGAGGCTTGGTACACTGTCCTTTCTGTGTAGAGTTTGCATGTTCTTTGCGTGGGTTTCCTCCGGGTACTCCGGTTTCCTTCCACCCTCCAAAGACATGCATGCTAGGTTGAGTGGCCGGTGCCAAACTGCCCCTAGGAATGAGTGTGTGGATGGTTGTACGTGTGTGGCCTGGCGACCTGTTCGGGGTGTACTCTGTCCTTCGCCTTAAATTGGCCGGGATGGGCTCCAGTACCCCCCGCAACCTCAAAAGGGATAGATGGATAAGAAGATGACTGACTGACTAACACAAATCCAAAAAAAAGCCAGAAAAGTCGAAGGTGGGTTTTAGCACGCAGTGATTGTTGAGAAGACATTGTGGCTCCAATAGGAATCCATTTTAATGGGTTTCGGACTTTTTTTTTTTTTACTATTTTCTGAATATGTCTGTTGGTTCAAATTGAGTTTTGGCAACTTTGTGTGGTTTAGTGAGCTAATTGCCCTCTTTCCCAAGCATTTTTCTGCTTTTTTCTACTTATGCCATCATTTAAATACACTTGGAAATTATTTTTGCAAGAGTGTGTCAGGCTCCTGGTTCTGTTATGATCTGAATCATCCTATTAAAGCTTAAAGAAAGTATCTCAGAGGCATTTAGTCCACTGTCTGCTTCACACTTCCTTTGTTTGTGTGTGAGAGCTGATCCCAAACCCCTGTCTCCTCACACTTCCTCCTTTGCCATTGTTGTGTACGGAGGCGTTTGCTTTCTCTCTCTCTCTCTCTCTCTTTCTGTCTCTCTGTATTATTGGTCTGATCCCCAATACTATGGATAAGCTATTTCTGGAGATTCCTGTTATGAAAAGATTATCCAGTCTACCTCCACCCAATCTGTTTACGTCTCATACATCTTCTCAGCTAAACCCATTATCAGACTCTATCTGAGGAAGGACAGGCAGAGGACACATTCTTGTCATTGAAGGCTTTTTAAAATATATTTTCCTGCCTTTTCCAGTTAAAATGCCCAACTGCTTTTCCTACATAAAGAACCAGTTTAAACATATATTAGTCTGAATAATTTCTGCTGCTGCTAACCACTAACTGCTAACAGCTAACAGCTACCTGCTGCTGAAAAGAAGCACAGAAGTCGAAAATAGACAAAGACCATAGTAGCTGAGTTGAAACTTTTGTCTGTCTGTTCTCTGAGTACATTAGGAAGTGAATACATTCAGCTCCTCCATCCAAAGAAGTGGCGCCGAACTCAAAGACCCAGTGGAACAAAATTCCATATTGGGAAAAAAATTGAGGGTTTGCGTCAGAGGTGAGATCGGGCCTAAAAAATCCAGCCCGACCCGAGCCCGCGACCAATCAACTTGATTTGCGGGCCCGAGTCCGAAACAAGGCCAAAATGTCATATTTTATTTGTGAGGACTGAGGGCGAGGGTTATTTATAAATTGGAACATTTTCAAGAACACATTTTTTAATGAAAAAAAATCACACTATCGGACCCCTAACGCACTTGTCTGTGATGGCCTGCTTAGCGTGAAGAGGAGGGACGGTTTTTGAAACAAATGATAAAATAGATCTTTGACGATCATCACTTTTGCCAGTCCAGCTGTTTAAATGCCTGCTCAGCGTCGAGGTGCCAGTCTTTTTGGTGTCGTATGAAAGCAAAGCGCCACATTGACTACATCCAGCGAAGCCAACGCAAGTTTCTGTAGCATTTTGAACAATAAATTTGAAGCTTTTCCACACCTCACTCTTACTGGTGCGTATTTGTCTTTTCAGTTCTCCTGCTTTTAGTTTATCCTTAACTTCTTACTCCTTCATACCAGGGATACTAGTTCAAAATAAATAAAATAAAGACGTGCGCAGGAGAGGATTTCCAAATTAAGAGGAGGCGTTCACGTGCGCAGAGGATGAGCTGGCTCTGCGAATCCTGTTTAGTAGTAAAACATTACTTCTCTGTTTTATCCAAATTAAATAATTTTATAACAGGTATTCCTTAGTTTAGTACCCACACCTAGTTTTAGTTTACATTTTATAAACATATATTTATTACAAAAAAAGTCAGTGAGAGAGAAGCCCGATCCCGACCCGACGTAATGATTGACTTTCTAGACTTTCTAGGGCTTTAGATCTTACCTCTGGTTGGCATTAATATTTATAGAAAAAATGTAAACCTAGACAAATTTGCTTGAAAACTGCATATTTAACAATCAAACCTTAGTCATATTTGTGAGTACCTTCAATTGTCACTTTGTTTGTTTTAATGGGCAAATTAAAAAGACACTATGGACCAGATTTTGGCCTGAGTTTGACATCTATAATTTAAAGAATTTACCACCTTCGTAGACCAAGAATTTAGTTATCTCAGGAGTTTTTGTTGATACGGCCTTGGGTGTTGGTGCGTTTGGTTGTAGGAATGACACGTCCACCCGATGACCCTCATTTGGCCCCTCTGTTTAAGGTCGGAAGAAAAGGAGGGAGAAGACCCTGGGGTACACCTAGAAGACAACTCCCGTTCTTTATCTTTCATTTACTTCAGATGTTGTTTTTCTCTCAAATAATCTGTTTCTTCTCTTCTTTATTTCTATTTACATCCAAAGAAAACTCCTTTTAAACAATTCCTTTATCACAGTCACTGCATTTTTGGTCTTATTTTGCTTTCCGAGCCCCTCCCGCAGGGTCAAAGGTGACACTGTAAAGTTTACAGCATACAAGGCTGGTGTCACCTCGAGTTAACAGACCAAACAAGAACAAAGTCTCTGAATAAATGTTGCTTTGTGTCTTGTTTCCATTTTAGATTCTTCTTTTGTTTCAATGGAAAGCTTAACTTATTATCAGAAAAAAATTGATTTTTGATGCCGGATCCCTTCCTTCGTTGTTCTCTTCCTCGTTCAATAGTAACGATCAACTCTACAGTACACTATTTCCTAGGATCCCTCGGAAAGCATCTTGATTACCTTTATTAATTACCTATATTAATGTAGCCCACTTGAAAATCCCGTATTTAAACCCAGTACGCTTCTCTTTTAGCTTGCAATCTTCTCAAAACGTGATTCTAGGAATTCTTGACACCACCAATAGCGTCTGTACAAACAAAAATAATAATTTTTTAAAAATCTACATTTGAGACGCAATTCAGTCCAGATAAACCAAAAAAAATAGGAGGACGATGCTTAAATTCCATCTGCATAATAATTTGGAACACATTGTCGACGTTCCATTATAAAACATTTCATTTCAACAAGCTTTCACTGGATTACGTTCATATTCCGACCTGAAAAATTGTGTTTTGAAGCAATGACGTTTCCGAAAATTGGCTACTTCAGCTGAGAGTAAAGGAAGTCCGACCATAATTAATGAACACATTGTATACTGTATTAGGGAGGAGACGGCAGCTCAGTGGTTAGAGTGTGTGCGCGCAGACCGGAAGGTCGCGGGTTTGCGTCCCACAGAGAGCAGGTCTAGCGTCCTTGGAGAAGACACCTAACACCGCTTCTCCCACCATTGGCCATCAAAGGGCAGCCTGCTGCGGTGTAAGGAGTGCAGCACACAAATTTCCCCGGTGAGGGATGAATAGAGTAATTCATTTAATATTTTAATTTAATTTGTATAAGCACTCCTCTAATCAGTGGTGGATGAAGTACTCACTTTTTGTACTTAAGTAAAAGTACAGATAATTAGGCAAAAAATACTTAAGTAAAAGTACCAACAAAAAAATCTACTTAAGTAAAAGTACAAAAGTAGTTGGTGTAAATTGTACTTTTAAAGTAAAAAGTAAAAGTATTCGATCATAATTCAAATGTTATTTTTTGTGCTATAGGGTGTCACCATGGTAACCAGGATAAATACTCTGCAGGGGTGTGACCCCCCTCTCCCGCCTCTTTTGGTCCACAAAAAATAAATAAAATAAAAGGAAAGGGGACAAGTCAAGCTATCCCCTAGAAGGGCCAGTGAATGGACCGCCAAAATGGAGGAAAATGACACTTATTTTTTAAAAGTTTTTGGGGGGAGGCCCCCCAGTCACTATATATTGGCTTTGTCAAAGACCCACCCCCTTTGGAAAATCCTAGATCCGCCCCTGCTCTCTGTAATGATGGCTCAACTTTTTATTTAGAAGTAAACACAACGAACAACAATCTTCTGACTCTTTTTAATTTGTACTATATTTGATGTTAGGTTTTTGGCGCTGAATGAATGTGGAAAATGTTTCTCGATTCATTACTTCTTCTCCCGATCAACTGCTTCTTTTGATTTTGGCGATGCGGCTTCAAGATGCGCTAAAAAAACCTGTGTATTTTTCAAATTCCTGAACGAAAATGTAACAAAAAATGTAAAACACACTTTTAAAATGTGGCGAAGTAAAAGTACAGATATTTGCTCTAAAAGTGTAGTGAAGTAAAAGTAAAAGTACCGGTCTCAAATTTTACTTAAGTAAAGTACAGATACACAATTTTTCCACCACTGCCTCTAACTAGCCATTTCCATTTCTTACCAAACGTATTTTTTTATCTGTTCTAATGCCGCTGCATGCCCTCGTTTTCTTTTTTTTTTTCATCCATTCTTATTACTATAATTGCATGTATTTGATTTGTATCTAAATCGTAAACCTAACAAGCTTCTGACTTTGATGAGCTTTGATGAATGAAAATTGCAGAAGCTCTAAAGAGACACATTCAGTTGGCCCGGAGCTGTTGGCAACCACAGCCGTCTGCTCGTCTGATCTCTCACTCTTTACCACACACATTTCATCAACACCCACTGGCATCATTGTGTGTTTATCACCATAACACCACTGGAGAGCCTGATCGACCAACCCCCTCAGAGCTGTGCGGGGTTGTTGACCCATCTCAGAAGAAAGTGGCTTCTGCTTGGTGTTATGGGCACAGCCTCTGGGTGGTCGGGTTTTTGTGGATCAAGGGATTTGGCCTTGTTTGGTAATCTCTCTTCATCTCTCCTTCCTCCCTGGGCTTTCTCTCTCTCTTTTTTTTTCTCTATAGTACACACACTAACAAACCATAATTATCTTTGTCCCTCCCTGTGGGTTACAGATTTTGTTTTGAAATGAGGATGGATTAATGGGCTCATAAGATGTCGTGTTTACTCAGGGATGATGCTTTTGGTAATTGTTTCCTGAGTAATGGCTGAAACATGCCTAATGCGTCCAAACTTCTGATTTAATGCCAAATGTTTAGTTAATTTCTTCAAAGAATTTTGATGCTCTTTTATCACATTTTGCATCTTGAGATCTCAGTCAAGATTTTGAAATATTCAAAGATGGTTTTCTGAGTTTGCTGTTATTATATTTTTGGCCCACTCTTAAAAACTTTAAGGTGAGATGTAATGATGAAATGTTGAAAGTCTGGTTATCTATTAGGTCCTTTTATGGATTAGGTTTCAGTCAATTCAGTTCAATTTTATTTGTATAGCCCAAAATCACAGAATTTCCATCTCAATGGGCTTCACAAAAAAAAGAGGAATGTATTAACACAAATACACAGCAAGAAAAATAACTAACAAATGCTAACTAAACAAGACTAGCACATTTATGTCCTTAGACTCTCCTTCACGGTGAGGAAAAACTCCAAAAAAACCCATCGGTGGGGAAAAATAAGAAACCTCGTGGGGATCCACATGAAAGAGAGATCCCTCCCCCGGGACGAGCATCCAATGTGTCAAAGATTATTGTTTAAATATTAGTTTATTCTAATTTACAGCTAAATATATAAAGAAATCAATAGATGTTCTTCATCCTGATGGTTACACGGAGGACTCCTCAGCCCAGCAATGTCCTGGACGGGGATGAGTAGATGGATTTCATCCTAGTCATTGGACAGATGTTTGGGGTGTACCCTTCCTCGCTGCTGCCAACTAACTAGAATGGAGTGCACCGCTTTTGTGACCCAATGACGGTTGGAAAAGTTTAGATAATGAATGAATGGAGTCTGCTGAATGGGTTAAAGGCCCAGATTTGTCATATTTTTTGGGCATTTATTCTCTTCCCCCTGACCATCTGCTTTGAACTCCGGTCGCTAATCAGTGTAGCAAGGCTAATCTGTAGATTCATTTTGGGCAGATTTCTTGAAGAGCGCTCTTGCAGGAGAAAAATTACATTTATTTGTGGTGTGGGCGGCACGGTGGCGGAATGGTTAGCAGAGTGGCCTCACAGTAAGAAGGTTGGGGTTTGAGTCCAAGGTGGAGAAACGTTTTCTCCAGGTACTTCGGTTTCTTGCCACCCTCCAAAAACATGCATGTTAGGTTGATTGGCCACCATAAAACTACCCCTCGGAATGAATGTGTGTGGATGGTTGTCTGTTTGTATGTGGCCCCGTGACAGACTGGCGACCTGTTTGGGGTGTATCCTGTCTCTTGCTTTGAATCAGCCATGATAGGCTCCAGCACCCTGAAACTCTTTTGGGATGGACCGAATATAAATGAATTATTTTAGTGCACTTTACATTTCCTAGAAAACTCAGAGTGCATAAAACATCGTGCACGATGATGTTTTATGTTTTATGTTTCTTCAAGCTTACATATAATGTAAACAATTATAGTAACAATTGTATTACTTTTGTACTTGTATTACTTTTTCATTTGATGTTCTAATTTTCATTTATGTATTATGATTGATTTCTGAATATTTACTTATATGTTTTATGATGGATTTCTAAGTATTTACTTATATGTTTTTTTGCTTTTATGATGATTAAAAAAAAAGGGGGGGTCTGCGAAATAAGCGTTTGCTTCAGCCGATACCTTTTCGGTCCTTTGCTAAAATATAATTCTTTTTCTTTCTTTCATTAATGTGAAATTACACTGTGACCGAAATAAATAAATAAATCATAAAGTCCTGCACAACCTCTTAAAAAGAAACATGGAAAAATATCTAGATGATGGTGTTTTGCAGGACCTTGTTTACAGACACTGACTTCGGAGGGAGTTGGCCATTTAAAGCAGAAACCCAAGCTCAGAAAAAAAACAATTACTAGAGAAATCTTTCATCGAAACTATTTGTTGACAAAGAGCAGCTCGTGGAAAAATCTACTAACTGAGAAGATGAAGCCTTTCTGATGCAGTGGAAAATAAAACTGTGGATCAATGTCTTTTAGAGTTTTAGCCAATTGCATTGCTGCTGTTTTAGAAACAACAATAAATGTATGAAAAATCACTCTGTGTAAAAAACGTATCATTCATTACAAAAAAAAAATCCTATGTAAGAACAATATAAGTTTTAAAAACCTCCGTGATACTGGCCATTCTTAAAAAATATATAAACAGAAAATATGTCAAACGTTTGTGCTGTAAAGATTTTCGTTTGTGCTATTTTAGTTTTTTTTAAAGGATATGTACGATTCTTACGATTCTTCACTTCCTTCCCAAGTGGAGGAGTTTAAGTATCTCGGGGTCTTGTTCACGAGTGGGGGAAGGATGGAGCGGGAGATCGACAGGCGGATCAGTGCGGCATCAGCAATAACTAGGACGCTGCATCGGTCCGTCGTGGTAAAGAGAGAGCTGAGCCGAAAAGCAAAGCTCTCGATTTACAAGTCGATCTACGTTCCAACCCTCACCTATAGTCACTAGGTGTGGGTGGTGACCGAAAGAAGGAGATCGCGGGTACAAGTGGCCGAAATGAGCTTCCTCCGCAGGGTGGCTGGGCTCTCACTCAGAGATCGGGTGAGGAGCTCTGCCATCCGGGAGGAGCTCGGTGTTGAGCTGCTCCTCCTTCAGGTCGAGAGGAGCCAGATGGGGTGGTTCGGGCATTTGGTCAAGATGCCCCCCGAGCGCCTCGCGGGCGAGGTGTTTCGGGCACGTTCCACCGGGAGGAGTCCAAGGGGCAGACCCTAGACCCGCTGGAGAGACTATGTCTCACAGCTGGCCGGGGAACGACTTGGGATCCTTCCAGGTGAGCTAGAGGATGCGGCCGGGGAGAGAGAGGCCTGGGCTGCCCGCTTGAGGCTGTTGCCCCCGCGACCCGACCCCGGAACAAGCGGAAGATGACGGAACGGAACGATTCTTTTTTTAGACCACTATGACATCATCCGGCCCCTCATTTTGTTTAAAAATGCGAGAAAACTCCTAAAATGGTGTCAATCGTTTGTGCTGTTACATGCTGTAAAAATGTTTGTTTGTGCTGTTTTAGTTTTTTTATTTCTATTTTAAGAAATACAATTTGGACAATGACGTCATTAAGACTTTTATTTAATTCTGGGCGTCGCCATCTTTGATGACGTCATTGTCCAAATTGTGTTTTTTTTTAAATAAAAAACTAAAAGAACACAAACAAAAAAAATTTACAGCGCATAATAGCACAAACATAGCAAGATCGGCTAGCTTCACGGAGGTGTTTTAAAAGTCCATCTAACAATGGTGCGCCCTTTTGGCTGTGACAGAGAGACCTGTGGAGACATCACTGGAAATAAATTTTATCATTTACATACAGTCCATATATTTTCGTACCGTTTCAACATGTCAAACAATACAGTTTAATATTTAAGCTGAAATAGAAGGAAAAGCAAGCAATAATTAAGGGAGTGTCTCTTATACGTTACGTACTTTGTACCTGTTACTCATAAACAACAATGGCACAACTTGGTGTACTGCAGAATGAGAATTATTACGTGTAAAAAGCCGAACTAATCCCTCATGCACCTGAAAGCTACAAATAATATCATTAAAATGCTAATTAAGTTAGCCCAAATTAACACAATAAGCAAGTCACACTCCTATCGGGAGTCATTTCGATCAAAGCACTTAGACTGTCCATATTTCCATAAAACTTCTTTGAACACAATATCTCCCAAAACACTAGAGGGATTTTAATTAAACTGCCGATAGTTGCTCAGTACAAACTGTAGATTAAATTATTACCTCTTCACGGCCAAGTGACCAAAGTACAAGGTCATATTTTTAAAAACTTTACACATATGACTGCTTAAACCGAGTTATCACATAAACCTCGATCATTCATTAGGACAGGCTGAGGCATATTGTTTGATGGCATTGACTTGGCATTGACTGGTCCGGGTTTTTAGGGGGTTACCCAATCTGAGAAGGAGTCTGTAAAGACAGGGATGACCTGGCTCTGCTTGGTTTCGATAGTACTTGTGTTGAGTTTGATTGCGTTTAAATCAGTCATCTTCTTAACCGTCTGTCCCTTGCAGAGGTGTCGGAGCCCATCCCGGCTGATTCGAGGTGAAGGGCAGGGTACACCTCGAACAGGTCGCCAGTCTGTGTTGGGGCCACACCCATTCACACACTCATTCCTAGGGGCAATCATGTAGTGACCAATCAACCTAATGTGCATGTTTTTGGAGGGTGGGTGGAAACCGGAGTACCTGGAGAAAATCTACAGATACACGAGGAGAACATGCAAACTCTACACAGAAAGGCCAGTTTTCCAAGCCTCGTCTCAACCTGGGACTCGAATCCACAAACTTCTTGCTGTGAGGCCACTGTGCTACCCGCTTCACCATCGTGCCGCCCCATCCATGAGAATCAATTGTTTTGTTTTTTATTTATATACTCTATTGATCCCTCTGTTTGTGTGCTGCCCTTCTACACCGCAGCAGGCTGCCACGACGGCACCAATGGTGAGAGAAATGGGATGTTAGGTGTCTTCTCTTTGGGAGAGACGGTGGCTCCGTGGATAAAGCGTTCGCCCGCAGGTTTGCATCCTACTGAGAGCACGTCTAGGGTCCTTAGAGAAGACACCTAACCCCCCATTTCTTCCACCATTGGCGCCGTCGTTGGCAGCCTGCTGCGGTGTAAGGAGTGCAGCACACAAATTTCCCCGGTGAGGGATGAATAGAGTAATCCGTTATCCTTTCTCCGAGGACCCTAGATGTGAACTTGGTGGGAAAAGAACCCACGAACTTCCGGTTAATTTCCGGTCAGTGGGCGAATGCTCTACCATTGAGCCACCGTCTCCCCCAATTTGCTCATTAGCAGTCTTTATCCCTTGTTATACTACAAGATTTTAGGTAGATCAGAGCATATTCTATTTATTTAGCAGTTAAGAAGCAGGGTACACCCAAAATAGGTCACCAATCTGGCAAGAAAAAGAGAAAACACAGCTGATTTATTGTTTTCTTCCGCTAACGCTCCACCTTCTCATCAGGTTTAATGGAAAACAAGCTGATAAACCGAAGTAATCCCGAAGACAAATGTTTGCAGATAAAAAGCATTAAAGAACCGTCAACATCACAGCTGGAAGCTGGAAATCTCATTTACTATCCAGATGTTTCTCTTGGAGCTCTACTTGACATTTTACCTCGTTTTATATCTTAAAGAATTTAAACTGACTCTTTTTTTATTTTAACAAGCCAATTTATTCAAGAATTAGCATCATCATTGGAAAAAAAAATCCACTTATTTATTAAATCTATGATTGATCTACTTGGATCCCCGGGGTGGAAATAAAGACGGAATTTTAACTTAGTGGAACAAGTCAGACCTCCAACAAATCCTAAAAAATGTCTCTATTTAGTTGAGATTTTCCAAAAACATAAACCGCCAACCACAGATGAAAATAACTCCATGAAAAGCCAGGAATATTTCTCAGCATGCGATATTAAATGAAGGTTTTACTGCTGGAACGAGTCAATTAGGAGTAAAACGTTGGAATGATGTGGTGTTTTAGTGGAACCATCAGCTGGGACCAGTTTAGGAGCCAAACTTTACCCTGCCAAGTTTTTCTACATCATCCTTTCCAAGCTTTCGGATTACACATACACATACTCTGCATGCTGACTTAGCTCTTCCTGTTCTACCTCAGCTCTTCATGTTGCCATGACAACAAAACAAACAGTAAACACACTGATCAATATGTCAAAAACAGTGAGTTGGTCTCACTGTTTAGGTCTCAAAAAGAGACCGACTTTTGACCGAGAGAACCTGGTTCAATTCCCACTGGGCCCAAGACGTCCTTGGGAATATTGGAGATGAGAGAAAAAAAAACAATCAAAACCAGTGAGTTGGGTTATTGACAGGCCGCAGTCCAATGGTTCTAGGACATTTCAGCCACGGACATTTGAGCCAAAAAACTACAACCTAGGATATTTGAGCCATGTGCGCCCCCGAATTTAGGACATTTCAGCCACGGACATTTGGGCCAAAAACCTATTTTATGTAGAAAATTGTGATATTCTGATATTTTATGTAAAAATTTTATCGTAAATAAACAGTTGCACTACAGAAAATAATTGGTTTTAGTCATTTTTATCCCATGGCTCAAATAAAAAATTCTGATATTTTTTAAAAATTTTGATATTTTATGTAAAAATTCTGATATTTTATGTAAAAATTTTATCGCAAATAAACAGTTGCACTACAGAAAAATTGCTTTTAGTCTTTATCGTGCAAAAATTTTTATCGTGCTTTTAGTCATTTAAATTTTTTTTATCGTAAATAAACAGTTGCACCCAGGTTGCAGTTCTTCAAATGTCCGTGGCTGAAATGGCCGAGTCACCGTTGCTCAAATATCCTAGGTTGCAGTTTTGGCTCAAATATCCGTGGCTGAAATGTCCGTTCACCCAGTCTAATGGGTGGTTATTATTTTTCATAATACTTGTTATGAACACAAGCATGTGTTTTCAGACCAATTTAGATCAATTTAGATTTACAGCAACCCTAAAAGTTGTTTTTCTGTTTGTTTGTTTGTTTGTTTGTTTGTTTTTAAAATCGTATGTAACTAGTGTATTTGGAATAAAAGCCAAATCTGTTTTAAAAGCTTACATTTCTGTGAAAAACTTAGCGTTTTCAATCACTTATTTTCTGCAACAGAGATCATTTTACTTTTTCAGATTTCAGGAAATATTGATCTGCCTATAAACAAGAAACAGTCTTGGGGATCAGTGCGGCAACCGTCGTGGTAAAGAAAGAGCTGAGCCGAAAAGCAAAGCTCTCGATTTACAAGTCGATCTACGTTCCTATCCTCACCTATGGTCACCAGCTCTGGGTGGTGACCCAAAGAATGAGATCGCGGATACAAGCAGCCGAAATGAGCTTCCTCTGCAGGGTGGCTACGCTCTCAGTCAGAGATTGGGTGAGGAGTTCTGCCATCCGGGAGGAGTTCGGTGTCGGGCCTCTCTTCCTTCAGGTCAAGAGAAGCCAAATGGAGTGGTTTGGGCACCTGGTCAGGATGCCCCCCGAGCGCCTCGCTGGTTGGGTCTTTCAGGCACGTCCCTCCGGGAAGAGACCAAGAGACAGACCCCTGACCTGCTGGAGAGACTATGTCTCACAGCTGGCCAGGGAACGACTCAGGATCCTTCCGGGTGAGCTGGAGGATGCAGCTTGGGCGAGAGAAGCCTGGGCTTCTCGTTTGAGGCTGTTGCCCCCGTGACCCGGCTCTGGATACGCGAAAGACGACGGAACGGGGCCTTTGGGAGTTGTTCTTTTAAATGGGCCCAACTAACACTTCTTATTAGAAAAGTCTGATTTCAGAAATCTAAAATCACAGAGATCCAGATGAACCAAAGCAATAATTTTAGTGACTCTTAAATTCTATTTGCGTAATAATTTGGAACACACGGCGCATCTAGCCTATGCAATCAGATTGAATTATTCCCCCTGTTATTTGTTAATCACCCCTAACTTATCATGTCTTAAATCACAACAGAGCACCACAAGATTAAGTAATCTTGTAAAAAAAAAAAAAAATTTTTTTAAATAACCAAGAGGCTAGTTTTGTTTTGCGCTTTTTTACCGCGCGTGTGGCGGGCGCTCCATGAATGCGCATTACCATACCTACCAGAGGTTTTTCTTTTCACTGCATCACTTGCCCTTTTCAGACTAATCTGGCGTCACAAAGAAAGGGTCTCCCAGCTATCTGCACTGCTTTCTAATGAGATGTAAATGATGAGCTCCAATCCCAGCTTATTAAGGGAGTGGTACCTCTGTTTAGAGCTGGAGACCCTGCAGAGAAACAGTTAATCACCTGACTGGAGACACGGGAATGTTGTAAATGAAATTAGTCATAAAATGGGAAGAAAAAAAAAGTAGGAATGAGGGGGGTTTGATTAAAAAAAAAAACTGGGGGCTCAGAGATTTGATTCAAGATGAGAAACACCGCCAGTTTTAGTGATCTGATCATGTAGTTTTAAATTATATATCTGTGTGTATGTGTGTGTGTGTGCGTCTGTGTGTGTATGTGTGTGTGATCAGGTGGGAAACAGTGGATCTGGTGAGGGTGGAGCTTTACAGAGTCTCTCATTCCTAAAGCTTGAATCACTCAGAGCTTTTCATTCACATTCCTGCTGCAGCACAGTGAGGCTGAGAGAGCAGAACTTTTTCTGGATTTTTGCCCATCGATCTGATCATAGCATGGATTTACCAAACTGGGACCACTGGGAATCCTCTAACTAGTCTCTCTGGTCTGGATTATATCATGAGGAGCACATCCTGAGCTCCAGTCAGTCCGAGGCATCCAGGATTTTGATTTAAAATTCTTCCCGACAAGGACATAAAATATGATTTTAACACGTAAGTTATTCTCATTTTTTTTAAGAAAAGCTTGGATTTTGGTTCAAAACTTGTTAGATTTTCAGTTAAGCTTTTTAAAAAACGACCAAAATTCTTTTTTAAAAAGTGTATTACAACTTTATAGCTTTGTTACACATTTATTACATAATCTTAAAATTTTTTTTGAGTTGGTTTGTTCAATATTGTAACAGATTCTTAAAGTCGTCTTGAAGGCGCAACGCTGCAGGCTGTCAGATAAGGACCCCTGCCCCCCTCTCAGCTCCTCTCCCACCCTCATCCTGCTTGTGGCATACCTCCACGTCCCCACTCCTACATGCAATAACTCACCAAATATCCACAACATACACTTTTACAAAATATTAGTATTACATGTTAAATCAGTTCATTCCATCAGAATTTTTCGGTTTCTATGATTATTTTAAGGTTTATTTAAAACATGACAGTGAAAAAACTTAATCAATGGAATTATTATCAAAAAATGTAACTTATTTTTAATAATACTTTTAAGATATCCAAAAAGAATTGAGGTTGATGTATAAAAATCTCATATCAAAGTTTGCATTTCTTTTTAGATCTACAAAAATCACTTTTTGGGTGCAGTTTTGTGACCTGTTTTGAGCATCCCCAATTAATCATGTATGTTTTGACACCAATGGTAATTGGTACCAATCGCAAAGGCTTTTTTCTGTTCAGATTTAAACCAAAGGGAAAAAATGATCCCTGAACTGGAATGTTTCCGCTAAACCGTATTTAGAGTATAACCTGGTACCAGTCACACCTCAGCAGCTACAATATGATTATTTCTGGTGCCTCCTGGCTTGGAGATTGTGTTATGACTGTCTAAAATCCTGTTGCTTTGCTTTTTTTTTTTTTTTTTCTTGCAAGCTTGCATTGATTTCAAGGTTTTTTCTGTGTTTTTCTATCTGTGTCATTGGTTTAGTCTTTTCCAGCACATGGTTTCTTATCTGTAACCTGAGGACTGAACAGATAGGAGTACACTGGCATTCGGTTAAGCCATAAAACCATTAAAAAGGTCAATGCTTCACTATTGTTCCTACATTTCTGTCCGATCTGATACGATGAGGCGGTTAAAGACAGTATGAAAGATCTACTAACACTACCCAGCAACTCTGTAAATTCCGTCCAAGACTGGTCTTGGTCTTCTCTGATGTCTTCTAGGGTTGTGCCTCAAACCAATAGAATTACTTGCCAAAACCAAAAAGTTGGCATTACTGACAGGTTGTGGGCCAATGTTTTCTGTTCACCATATAAAATTTATCGGCTGAGGTTTTTAATATCCCACAGAGTTTGGAGTTTATTCATACATACATATGTACGCTGCCCATCCAATCTGATGGAGCTTAAGGGGTAATGCAAAGAGAAATGGGCGAAAGTCTCCAATGATAGGTGAGCCATGCTTGTGGCATCATATTCAAAACAACTTGAGGTTGAAATCGCTGGCAAAGATCCATCAACTAAGTATTTAAAAATGCATTAAATACTCATGTACATATTTTTTATTTTTAAGTTTTATCTTTAATAAATTTGCAACAATTGAAAGAACCATTTTCAACAGTGTCACTAAGGGGTGTTTTGACGAAAAATCGGGAAAAAAACGTATTTAAGTCTGTTTTAGATAAGGTGTGACAATGAAATGTGGGAAAAACGAGGCGGATCTGGAATTCTTTCCAGATGTATTTTTATTTGCCGTCTTTTTTTTTCTATCTTTCGTTTTTCTTTAGTCAGGTAGTCCCAGAGACGGTTTAGACCCAGTGGGAATTGAACCAGGTTTTCCCAGTCAAAAGGGGGAAATTCTATCCAGGAGGAAATGCCTAGGAAAAACGGTCACTTGTCTCTTGGGACCAATGTATTTTTATCTAAATATACCTAATATTTTTTCTTCAATACATTTTTTTGAGCAGGAGTCCAACCAATGACGGTTGGTTTAAGTAATATTGCCAAAAATGTGCACTGATAAAATTTTCCATAACACTATTATGTTTTGTAGAGTTTTTCAGTGATGGGAACTAATGAAGGAAACAGACCTCATCTGCACTCTGAGGAACAGGAAGTGATGTTCCGCCATATCTGGCAGATTTACATCTGGCTGGTTTCTTTGTGCTTTGAAAAGATCTGCATGTTTTAATTTATTTTCTTTCCTCTAAAGAGACAGTTTGTTCTGTAAGCGAGTGGTAAACTTACCGCAGATAGGACCGTGTTTGGGTTTGAGGAGTTCCTTACAAATCCATTGTCTTGCTGGAGAAAACTTCTTGAATATGTCTTGACACCCAACCCAGGGATAGGACCCCTTTTCTTGTGAGCATAAATCCATCATCAGTGGCCAACAGGATGGGGGGCTTTTGGGACCAGCCAAGCAATGATCCATCTGGACCAGCTGGACTCATTCCTGCATGCCTACACCAGCTGGTGGTCCATGACTGAAATGGATCATACTAGTAACTTCTCTCCATTTTTTCCCCTTTTTGTTACATGTGTCCATGGGGTATTTGCTTGAGGCCAGCCAGATGGCGGTTCTCCTGGCACCATATCACTTATCTTCCAGTCAGACCATCTCAGCAAGCACCAGCTGTCCCAGCAGTGGAATCACAAAACATGATCCCCATCAAGAAAGAGTGGTATCTGCTATCGGTCATGTTTGCATTCCAGTAGTGGTCATGGTGAAATCAACTCCATCTCCGGGTTTGTGTTTTCATACCATCTCACAGTTTGAGATACAACGTCTGGTCATTCCTGAAATGCTTGTCTGTTTGAAAGTTCATTAACACATCAGGTGAAGAACAAAGACTTGCATCTTTCAAGAATCTGGCTTTGCTTATTGCAGGTCATTGCTGAGCCACAGAGTCTGGCAGGCTTTATCAACCCCCAAACTGTCTAGACCCACTTTGGAGGAACCCACTCAGACCTGGAAAAGATAAGAACAATATGAGCAGCTTTTTTGGCCAGTTTTACTGTCCCCTCTTCCAAAGCCTGTTTGTGATAGGGTACCTTCAGATAAGCTACCTCAGTGGACAACAGACAAGCATTCTTCTCAATCTGACAACTTCAAAGAGTCGGCGTTGGAGATAACTGTATTCAGACTCTTGACCTCCAGTTTGCTATGGAGCCTTTGAGGTGGGGAGCAGCATCCTTTGTTTGCGAGTCGCTGACAAACTCCCACTGGAGCTCCAGTCGCGCCTAACCCCGCTGCCTCCCGGGATGGAGCGAAGCTGCGGCTGGTGATTGTGGGAATTTCCTGCCTCCGGAAGAGAGAGAAAAGAAATGACAAGCAGCAGTGAAAAAAAGCATAGACAAGTGCTAAGAGGAGGCAAATAAAAGCCAAAACTAGTCTGGAGTTATTGGTAATACTTGAAGTGTGACAGGAAATGGAACTTCGTCCAAAGAGCAAAAACCACCAAACATACTCATTATTTGTTGGTATTCATGTTATATCTTTTAAATTATAAAACGGATTAAAAATCTCTGTTTTCTTCAGGCAACAATTTTATATGGTGAAGAAAAACCATTGGCCCAAAGTCAGTCACTCTTGTCAGTCACTTCTGGGGTTTTTTAGTGACGAGAGAGTGTTTCATAAGCTCGGATTCCGACCCAAAGAAAGGCAGAAAAGACCCGTTATGATTTTCAACGCTTGCCAGAGCTATAAGTTACCAAAAAAAGCAATGCTTGATCAATTAGAGATGAAAATTTTCCCTTGATGGGGATTGTGTCCATTTAGCCGCTATCTTGAAGGAACTACCACCGTAAAAGTCTCTTCTCCATGTGGTTAGGTCGGTGAAGGGCTATTGATGGCGTCACGTTTTAAGCTATAAGTGCACGCTTGTAGGACCAGAGCAGCTTTGTATCCTTCTTTAACCATGGGGGCGTTTGCTTAGTACACACAATCACCGGAGCCTGTGTTTGTCTTGGCTGCATCTGCGCCTATTATCTGACCAGGAACAAATGAAGGCAGGGCCCTCCAGCTAAGTGGTCAATGGTCATTGCAGCGCCACTCGGCTCTCTTCCTGTGAGGGAAGCAGGAAGTGGAAGCCAGGCAAGTTTGTTGGTGAGGGCTAGGGATTCTTATTTCACAAAAGAAATAAAAAAGTTTTGATATTCTTCAAATTTCTTTTCTAATTTTTTTTATTTCGTCAGATGAGCAAGATTATGTTTGTGCCTCTTATTGTCAGGTTGTTTGTGCCAGTTTCCCCACACCCCTAGCTACTTCCTGGAACCAAACAAGAGAGACAAATATTCACTCTTCAGTGGGATGCAACACAGTTTCAAATTTTCAGTTTGATTCTCCGTGAATGCCATTGTCATCATTTCACTTCCTTGGCACATTAAGTTCACATTATGTCACTGTAAAGAAGATTTGACACACATTCTAACCCAACGGGGTGTGTCTCTGGATAGCTTCCCACAAAAGGAACTCATTGGATCCCATCGCTATTTTTCTGGGCTTTTGGGGGGGACGGAAAGCTATCTGTGTGTGTGTATGTCTGATTTGCATTTCAATGGCCCTCACTGTCTTTTGAGTGATTTGTCTTTAAACATGAGGTTGGTCCTTGCAAACACAGCCTTGCCTATGCACACACACCTACACACAGATATGCAAGCTAGCTCAAGAATCTCTACCCCTACATGTGTGCTGGCTTTCAAGAATGTTGGTATAATTGCCCTTTGGTTTCTCAGTTCCTCAAGGTTCCCAACACTCCACAAGTACAACGCCGCCCTCCCACCTCACACACACACAAACAGGAGACTTTCTGAAGCATACCATTTCACATCTGTTGGGGAAGATAGAGCTCATTTGTCAAATAAGCTCATTCTTGTTATCTAAGCGGGTTAGTTTGATGCTATATCTTCGCCCCTGACCTGCCAGAGAGGAGACCCTGTTTTGGTTGTGTCACACCTTGTTGTCAGAGGGTTTATCAGTCGTCTGGGCTTGTTGTTGGTATGTAAATGCTGGTATATTGTGTAAACCAAACCCCTCCGAGCAGCAGTCATGCTCTGACCTCCCTGTCTGTCCCAACCATGTTTTACGGCCAAATGGTGTGAGGTTAACTGGAGAGAAACACACTCCTGTGCTGTTAATATGTCACCTGTTTGCTATTTTTTCTCACTTGCTTGTCTTTGCATGTTTCCCGAATAGTCTTTCTGCTTTCGTTTTCTTTGCCTTGTGCTTGATCGCATCACATAACACAATTAAGTTTGGAAATGAGGGAGAACTGCAAACGTGAAAGAATCCAGACGTTGATGAAACGCCAAACGGCAGCACAGTTAAAAGTTAGACATTTTTGGGTCTAAATACAAAAACACTTGTGTGACTTTCTTCTTTTTTTTACTTTAATGTGTAGTGTATGTGTGTCTTTTCCTGCTTTTGTCCTGCTGATTTGTTTTTCTCAAGCCTGTGCTACATTTGTACTTCACTGGAGTGAGGACATTGTAAAATCCACTCTTTAAGGTCTTGAGACATGTTTCTGTCTCATTCTAACTTCTTCTTGGTGATGAGGAACGGGTTGGGGTGTTGGCAGCCATTTGGCATATGTCATCTAAAAGACTTTCACACACAGTTGGGACATTTTCACGGCTTCCCCATCACACCATGAACCCCCACATTCACTCCAAGTACTTAGCGTTACTCGCCTGAATGTCACACTTTGTGTTTAAAGGAAGGCTTTTGGGCAAAAATCTATTTTTGGAGGGTTTTTTGTTGTTATGTGGAAGGAGGAAGACCCAAATGCAGGACAATAACAAGGTTTATTAACAGAAGTCAGGTAACTCTGTAAAGCAAAGGACACAGGATTAAATCATGATCCAAACGCTCAAATGAAATGACAGAGTTCAAAGATAAGTTATGGTCAGGCAGCCAGGAGGACCTGGCTGGGAAGGATGATGATTACCCAACATGGAAGTCTGGGGTGATTGCCCTTAAATAAGCGTCAGGGTCCACAGGTGTGTAGCATCAGAAATCAGTCTCAGGTGTTCCTAATCAGGGTGATGAGGAAAGTCTCTATTTCAATCATGCTATTTTGAGCTTTTTGCAAACTCTTCAGTCCAGTATTCAGTTACTATTTTAATGCGCGTTTTTGTTGGACATGAATTTTGTTCTCTGCAATGCCCACTTCCTAAGATTAAACAGGAAGTATTTTAGTTCATGCCCCTCTCCTCAAAAAGGAGGGTCATTTTATATTAGAGCACCAAAATAAGAATTTAAAAGAAAATGTGCTAGCTTTGCAAACTTTATGTGCTAAAACAAGGCCTTCTTGATTTAAAATCAATATCACATTATCAAAATTTGCAATTAGCTTATTGTAAAGACGTGACATTTTTCTTCTTTCATTTCCCTTTTTCTCCCAGTTTTCGTGTCGCTATCAAACAGCGTCGGTTTCTATGTGCACTTTCAGGAGCCAGCTGATTAGTCAGACTGTTTGCAGCTGGATTAGTGGTTTAAAATGACTTATAACTTTAAAATTCTAAAATGAAGCACTAATTACTACACAAAACAAACATTTTAAAACATCTAGATGATTACCTTTAATTGATTCCCAGGTTTTCTTTTCATTCATAACACTGTACTTTGATACAAAACTAATCGAGCTGATTTGTTTTTAATAGTATCTAATTTTTTTATTGTTGTAAAAAAGCTTTTCAAAAGAAAGTGAATATAAAACAAAAAAGTTGCAATTTTTTTGGTCAATATCGTGCAGCCCAATGCTTTGCAAGACATTTTTAGTCTCAAACAAGACTAAAAATGTCTGACATAAAATAATATTTTCTTTTGTCACCATTTGGTATACCTAGAAATTTCACTCTCATATTAGAAGAAAAAGCACTAGAGTGTCATTTTGTTCGTGATTCAGGAGGTGTCTGGGCGAGCAAAGAAAACTGCTTTACATTTTAGAAGTGAGTCACACTTAGCATGTGAGGGCGCTAACAAAATTAGCTGGAGGGATGCTTTGAACCCCAGCTTTTAAAACATGTGAGAGTAGAGTCACTGGGGCTGAGATAGCTTAATGAGGTCAAAGAGTTCACATGTGATAAGCGCCTAACATTCTGAACCTCACATTTCTGGTATCAACCAGCACCATTGTTTGCAATGACTAGCTAGAAATCTTTTCTCCGGTTTTTCATTAGTGTTTCATTTTCTTCTCCTAAAAGGATGTTTGTATCTCATATTTGAGTTTGAAAATATATGATTGGCTAAATGTATTAGTCTGTTTGTTATTTCGTTGATTCTGCCTAATTTTCTAATTTTGTCTCATGCAGAGATTGAAGCAAAAGAGGCGTGCACCTGGCTCCGTGCTGCGGGGTTTCCACAGTATGCCCAGCTTTATGAAGGTATGAAACACCAGCAGACATCTACACTTTTCTAAATTGTGAATTCACACCCATTCTCACTCTCTACTTAGTCCCAACACATGAATTACCATTGGCTAAATGTTTGCATTGGTTCTACCAATTGATTAGAGAACAAAATCCATGGCCAAGAACAATACAGCATTTGAAAAGTGTCTGAATAATGGACTATGGAGCTTGTTAATTTCTCAAAACTTCATGAATGACATAAAAAAACCACTTCTGGTGTGTTTTTGATGAGCGAATACCATTCAAACATGGCCGAATCCCGCCATCCCTATCCATAATACTCCCTCTTTAAAAGCGCCTCTTCAAACACAGATTCTTAGATGCGCACATTTTTTTATCAACGTCAGATCTTTAAATACTCTTTCTAAGGTATGCAGAGCTTGCCTCACACCCCTTGTGGCCGATACCATTGCTGCCCATTAGCATACCAGTTGCCTTTATGTAATTACAGGCCGATGACAGCAGGACTGAGCGACCACTATCAACAGGCCATTGCTTGTTTCCACTTAACCGTGAAAGCTTTGCCGTTTGAACTGAACGATCATTGTGTCCCTGCACAGGTGATGGGCCATCTCACACGTTCAGATAGCCACTCAGTCACTCAGCAGACTACAGTATTGTGACCTCATAGCTCCCTTTCATCTCCACACAGGACTGGGCTTACGTAAGACACATTTTTGTCCTGTGGAATCCACAGGAATTGATTGTTCTTTTTGGGATTATTACCCCAATAAAGATGGGTTGACAGATAATCTCACATGTTGGATCTTTGTGGATAGCACTGTCTTATCATGACACCCCAGGGTGTAGATGTAGGAACATGGCAGGAAAAAAAAGTCTGGAGTTAGATTGGCTTTTACCAGTCCGGTGGTTGGGTTTATTGGGTAAAAGAAGCAGAAAAGGAAGTAGAAGCTCTAAGTAGCAGTGGAGTACCTATTGTCATTCTTCAGTCAATCCCTGTGTGCTCCATCTCCCCCCTGCCTGACCGCTATGAAAGCTGCAGCTGTGTTTGTTTGGTCGGCTAAGACGCTACTTCCTTTTTTAGCTTTTCACCAACGTTGCATGACCTGGGAGCGTGAGGGGGAGGAAGGTAAGGGCTTGAGTTGGTGGGCGTGTTTGAGGCTAGTCATAGACTTTCATTTTATCTCAACTGTAAAGGAATGCCATCTTTAACCACACTACTTTTCTTTAGATGCCCAGTTTCCCATCGATATCTCTTCAGTCACCGGAGATCACGACTTCCTTGATCGGGATGCCATAGAGGCTCTCTGCAGGTGAGACAAACTTCTCATTTGATGGCACGTTTATCATATAAGCAGTGGTGGATGAAGTACTCACTTTTTGTACTTAAGTAAAAGTACAGATAATTAGGCAAAAAAATTTACTTAGTAAAAGTACAAAAATAGTTGGTGTAAATTGTACTTTTTAAGTAAAAAGTAAAAGTATTCGATCATAATTCAAATGTTATTTGTTGTGCTATAAGGTGTCACCATGGTAACCAGGATAAATACTCTGCAGGAGTGTGATCCTCCTCTCCCGCCTATTTTGGTCAACAAAAAAAATAAATAAATAAAATAAAAGGAAAGGGGACAAGTCAAGCTATCCCCTAGAAGGGCCAGTGAATGGGCACCAAAATGCAGGAAAATGACACTTATTTTTTAAAATGTTTTGGGGGGAGGCCCCCAGTCATTATAGATTGGCTTTGTCAAAGCCCCACCCCCCTTTAGAAAATTCCAGATCCGCCCCTGCTCCATGTAATGATGGCTCAACTTTTTATTTAGAAGTAAACACAACAAACAACGATCTTCTGGCTCTTTTTAATTTGTATTATATTTAATGTTAGGTTTTTGGCGCTGAATGAATGCGGAAAATGTTTCTCGATTCATTACTTCTTCTCCCGATCAACTGCTTCTTTTGATTTTGGCGATGCGGCTTTAAGATGCGATAAAAATCCTGTGTATTTTTCAAATTCCGGAACGAAAATGTAACAAAAAATGTAAAACACACTTTTAAAAAGTAGCGAAGTAAAAGTACAAATATTTGCTCTAAAAATGTAGTGAAGTAAAAGTAAAAGTACCGGTCTCAAATTTTACTGAAGTAAAGTACAGATACACAATTTTTTTACTTAAGTACAGTAACGAAGTACATTTACTTCGTTACGTTCCACCACTGCATATAAGATTTATGTGCTGTCTCTTTTCTGCCCCCACATGAATCTATAAGACTTCACAAAGAAGAAAGGCTTAGAAAGTTCTAGATCAGATAAAGGGTTTACGTGATAAGACTCATGGAGGCATAGAGTCGCCGCTTCAAATTACCATTCATGTCTCCTTGGGGTGTAAGAGTCCAACAAGGCTTTAAATTTGAGTTATTCTCAACTTTCAAAATAGATTTTTTTCTATTTCTACTTGACATGGCACTACTTGCCAATCCAAATAACCTCTTAACCAATAACCTAGCTAGCTAACAATTTAACGTTCCCAGAACGTTCTAGGAAGGTTTTTCAATGGTCAACAAAACGTTCCTTAAAGGTTATTTTTGGTTCTCTAAAGGTAGAAAGTTTTATGACGGTTGTGAAATGTTATATTTTGGTTTTCAGAACGTTCTGTTCCGTCATCTTCAGCTTATTCCGGCGTCGGGTCGCGGAACAACAGTCTCAAATGGGTAGCCCAGGCCTCTCTCTCCCCGGCTACATCCTCCAGCTCACCCGGAAGGATCCCAAGTCGTTCCCCGGTCAGCTGTGAGACATAGTCTCTCCAGCGGGTCCGGGGTCTGCCCCTTGGTCTCCTCATTTGTCCCGGTGGGACGTCCCGGTCCCGCTGGGACGTGCCCAAAACACCTCGCCCGCGAGGCGCTCGGGGGACATCCTGACTAGATGCCCAAAACACCCCATCTGGCTCCTCTCGACCTGGAGGAGGAGCGGCTCGACATCGAGCTCCTCCCGGATGGCAGAGCTCCTCACCCGATCTCTGAGTGAGAGCCCAGCCACCTTGCGGAGGAAGCTCATTTCGGCCGCTTGTACCCGCAATCTCATTCTTTCGGTCACCACCCACAGCTGGTGACCATAGGTGAGGGTTGGAACGTAGATCGACTTGTAAATCGAGAACGTTCCTCTAACCTTAATTTTAACCATAATGTTTGGAATTTGGTTCTTTCAACGTTCTGGGAAGGTTAGGTTCTAGCATAACCAACAATTAACGTTTAAGAAACGTTGGTTTTTGGTCAGGTAAAAACAAACCTTCCGAGAACTTCAGGCTAACGTTCCTTAGAGGTTCTCTGTTTGCTCGGAAGAAATCAACATTTACACATGCATTCGGAACTTTTCAGTTTCTGGAGCGTTTCAAGCAAAATATTTTCAAAACATGCTATCATCATTTGCAAGTTTGCATGCTTTTACGTCTATTTTTCTGTTAATTTCACCAAAAATATTTTGCGAAGGTATGACTCATGACTTAAAATGTTTGTTTTCAGTAAATAATTGAATACCATGAAATTTTCCCGAAAGCCAGTGAATAACCAACGGCCTATGTTGGATAACAGTCCATGTTTTCCAACAGTCCATGAAAAACATGGACTGTTTTCCATGTTTCAAGTTGCCTGTGGTCGGCAATTGGTTTGGCCGTCTGGTAACGTGTCAGTTAGGTTTTAAAGAGGGTTTATTTTATTGTGCGGTAATAATTCTTATATCGTTGCATTTAGACATGGCATCCTTTTGTTTGCTCAGAAATCCAACAGTCACTAAAAAAAGTCGTGAAAACATATAAATTTGGTTTTACTTCCGTTTTTGAAACAGAAAATGCTCTCAGTCCTGCCCGATGCAACGTAAACTTAATTTGAAGCTACAAATACTTAGAAGCTATCGCAAATTCTTTACATTACGTTGTCTTCTGCTATCTGGGGCCTGGTCAAGGGGCCAACAGCCGCAGATGGAGAACCCAAGTTTCTCTCGCCCGGCTGGATCCTCCAACTTACCCTAGAGGATCCCAAGCCGCTCCCTGACAAGCTGCGAGACATAGTCTCTCCAACAGGTCTAGGGCCTGCCTGTAGGTCTGCTATAAGTGGCATCTGCCCAAAACATCTCCAGCACTTTAGAGGCATCCTAACCAGATGCCCGAACCAACCTATCTGGCGCCTATTGACATGGAGGAGCAATGGTTCTACTGCAAGCTCTTCCCAGACGGCAGAGCTCCTCGCTTTATCGAGAAAAATCTCAGCCACACTACAAAAGAAGCTCATTTCGGCAATTTTTTTTAGATTCTTATTTTGGTGCGTTTTCCATAAAAACGTGAGAAGAATGAGTGCAATAACTTAATGGAGGGAACATTTAGGACTAAGCATTAAATATTAAACTCCCTCCTTTAATAAAAGCTCGGTTTGCTTTTTAATGGAGCATTCCTTCATAATGAACACCATACATTTGGAAGCGATCATCTCTTTGCACCCTTTCACCCTTTTTTTCCCCCCTAGTTCCCATCACTTCATCTTTCCATTGTTACACGATATGTTCTAAGTGCTCTCCAGAGGGTGGACCCCAACGCCACCCTCTTCTAGCCTTCTTCAGGTGGCAGGGGGATAAGCTTTCCATCCCCTCCCCATGTTTTCTCTACCACTCCAACAGATTTAGTCACTTCTTTCTCCTCTCTTCATCTGTCTCATTCGCCCCTTCATTCGACTATGGGATTATCCCATAGCAGCTAATTAGCCAGACTTGTTGTGCCCCAGCTTCTCCAGCTTCCCCAGCTTCCCCAGCTTCCCCAGTGTCTCCTCTCTTCTTCGATGATGTTATACATCCTTTACTTCTCATAATACAGTTTCGGAAAGGGTCAATGAGCTGGAATGTGTCTAATCTATTTTTTAAATCTGATGATTTGTGTGTGTTTCAGGAGGCTGAACACCCTCAACAAGTGCGCTCTAATGAGGCTGGAGATATCACCGCAGAGAAAGAGAGTAAGTCTGAGTCATCTGCTATAGAGAAAAACATATTTTTTTATCTTGTGTTTAGTGAGGAGGCACCTGGGGAAAGTCCTCATAAAACTAAACACCTTGGATCAGATGTTTTGAAAGATTCTTTCGCAGAGAAGTCGTTTATTATCTGATTTAACCTTCATTTATCTTTACAACATACCGATCTATCGTTTATTTGACTAGGATCTTAAGTCAGAGTTTCAGAATCAGAATATACTTTATTGATCCCACACAGGGGAAATTTAACAGTAGGACCGCCGCGTTCTAAATCTACCTGCAAGCGCCATGACCGTCAATGTGACGCATATGTAATTATTCATGTTTTGCGCTGCTATATTTCATAAATAAACTATAATACCACTCAATTTAAAAAGTAATAATAATTATCAAATATTTTTGAAACCTAGAATAAAAAAGCAAACACCAAAGTAAAATGATCTAATTCGTCCATACCCTACATTTTTGCCCACATTTTGCGCTGCTGCTTTAAAAATGCCCTCGTTAAAAGTTGGCTTTTGGCTATTTTCCAATATGTTAACCTGAACTTTCAAGACTTATCTAGAAAACATGGCATACTTTATTCAGACAACAATTTTCTTACTCTCTTCGAAAATGTTTTTGAAATGGCGTCAGTGCCCTCCTTGTCTCTCTCCAAATATAAACATACACTTATGTATGGCAATGTGTCGATAAACACATTGCCATAGCAACATAGCAACAACTTCCCACCGAAGTTGTTGCAACATTGGTATGGTGGCCATGAGCGCTTCCTCTCAGCTGCTGCGGGGCGCAGCAGGTTAGAGGAGATAAAATGCCTATAAATTTTTAAACGTTTATTTTTAGAAAACAAAAACTACATGATAAAATAGAAAACATGTATGTATAATAAAAGGTCAGTCTCCCAGGCTGTGTTATATTTATTTATTGTAATTAGCATATCAAAGTGACGTGCGGTCAAATTGACCGCTGCGGCAGTCCTAGTGTTAAGTGCAAGCTCCACAATTCATTTTTAGCGAATCATATACCGACTTTCAAGCTTCTCTGTGAGTTTTTCTTTAGAAAACCAGGACAGAAAAATTTAGTTTTACGTCACATCCTGACGAACTCTGACTGAAACAGTGTGACTTTGTGGTAGTAATTACCCTGCTTTCCCTAAATCAGTGCCAGCACGTTTTTTAGGGTGTATAGTACCATCCTTGTTCTGTGGGTGGTGGTTATTCATTGGGATGACCCTCTCTGTGTCACCTTTCATTTTGGGAGTCAACACAGAGACTTAGAGGAGTCAAAAAGGTTATTCTCTTCTTTGACTCCTCTGCTGCTACTAGACGATAGTCGACCGCACCCCCCCTCCCCCCCCCCCCCCCCCCACACACACACGCCATGCAGACAACTAAGGAATGCATTGATCTGCTCACATTCTCCCTCCCTTCACATCATCGTTTCTTTCTCCTCTGATTTTACTTCCCCGCACTTCTTCAAAGAGGCCACCAGCAGCGAAGTCTTTGCTGGTTTGATGGTTCGATAAGATTTCTTCAGAATGTTGACAAATGGTCCCAATTTCTCTGGCTGATCGCTGCTCTTTGTGCGCGATGAATACACAACTACCGTTATCTGACATTCCGGTCAGTATGACCGAAGGAACCAACTAAAATCGGGTTAAAAATTCAGATTCAATCATATTCAAAGTGTTTTTTTATCTCACTTTTAAACCAGCAGACAAATATGGGTGGATTATTTTGCGTATAAGTCCACCTCTCAGTCATACTCAGCGTGTGTGTACATGCACGGAAAGAAGATAAAGGGTCACTCAGTGGGGGTCTGTGGGACATAGTGACCCCAGTCTGGCTGGCTGCTTTGGGACCTTTGGGGGTCACAATGGTATTTCCTGAATTTCCCTGAGGTTCTACGATGGATTAACTAACAGACATTTTTTGTTAAATGTCCATGCGTTAATTAAAAGTACCTAAGGGGCCATTTTTGTAGTTTTTCTTAATTATTTCCTTCCTGTCTGGATTTAAAAGCAGTATGGAAGATCTGCTACTTCTGACAGCTTAGCGACTCTTTTTGGATGACCGGCTTTAGTATTTTCTGGCTTCTCGTCCATTTGTATTTTACAACCAATAGAAACACGTACTTGTTGGCAAAACCAGGAAGTTGGAGGTATAAAGTAAACACAAAACAATGCTTTTTCTTCTTCTTCTTTTGGCATTTCCCTTCAGGGGTCGCCACAGCAAGTCAGTTTCTTCCATCTAACCCTATCTGCTGCATCCTCTTTGGTCACACCAACTATCTTCATGTCTTCCTTCACTGTATCCATGAACCTCCTCTTTGGTCTTCCTCTAATCCTCTTTCCTGGTGGTTCCAAATCCAGCATCCTTCTTCCCATGTACTCTCTCTCTCTCCTCTGCACATGTCTAATCCATCTCAGTCTTGCCTCTCTGACTTTATCTCCAAAACCTCTAACATGTGCTGTTCCTCTGATCCTGTCCATCCTGGTCACTCCCAGAGAGATCCTCAGCATCCTCATCTCTGCTACCTCCATCTCTGCTTCCTGTCTTTTCTTCAGTGCTACTGTTTCTAGACCAATCAGAATGGCCGGTCTCACCACAGTTTTGTACACTTTCCCTTTCATTTTAGCTGAAACTCTTTTATCACACATCACACCCGATACTTTTCTCCACCCGTTCCAGCCTGTCTGCACATGCTTCTTCACCTCTTTTCCACACTCTCCATTGCTCTGGACTGTTGATCCTAGATACTTAAAATCTTCCACCTTCTTTATCTCGTTTCCCTGTAGTCTCACTTTTCCATTTGGATCCCTCTCATTCACACACACATTTTGTTCACCATAAAAAATACTCTGACCAGGTTTTCAACGTATCACAGAGTCCGCAGTTTATGCCTATTTTTAAATGACTAATTGTCAATCGATTCCGTTGTATTCCATATTATGGATGTTCTTCCGCCGTAACACTGATCTAATGTTGCGAAGAACGTGACAGCTGCAGTAAACAGTGATATTTATTGCTGGTTAAAATTAGAACTATCTTGGGGGAAAAAAAGGCCATAACTCTTGCGAGTTTCCTGGATCGGGGTCAGGAATGTCGGAAAAGAAATGGAAAATGTAGCAGTGGATAATGTCATCTAACATCCTTCTCTCACTCTTTTTTCCCCCCCTCCTTTCTTTTTGTTTCCAGAGCGAGGACTCAGATGAGGACGAGCCTTGTGCCATCAGTGGCCGCTGGACCTTCCAGAGGGACAGCAAGCGCTGGTCCCGGATGGAAGAACTAGAGGTTTTCTCCACATTGCCTCCAGATGCCGCCCAGGCCGCCAACACAAAGGAGCAAACATGTCCGAAAAACAAACTGCGTGAAGGGACCAGCTCAGAGAGCGTACTGAGTGACCTGAGTGAGCAGCCTGAGGTGGGATCTATCCACAGCAGCGGGAGCGGAGGAAGAGGAGAGGAGAAGAACCAGCGATCTGCATCTGCAAATGAAGCCACACCCGCTGGTGCTACACGGGCTAGTTCCGTAGCTAGTATGTGTTCCTCCTCGGGTACGGGTGGATCTGGTGGAGCTAACGAGGACTCTCTGTCTGATGGATTGCCCCCATCACCGTTGGAAACTCTAAGGCAGTTCACATTTGATA
This sequence comes from Neostethus bicornis, assembly GCA_902685375.1. Taxonomy (NCBI): domain Eukaryota; kingdom Metazoa; phylum Chordata; class Actinopteri; order Atheriniformes; family Phallostethidae; genus Neostethus; species Neostethus bicornis. Next base: position 7,381,477 of record LR738542.1, on the reverse strand, counting down.
TCAAAGCCGGGATGACAGGAGGAAGCCTGGACCGAGGTGGTGGTGGTAAAAGCACACGCTCACGAGCTAAAAGCTTTCTTAAGAGGATGGAAAGTCTGCGACTGCGCGGTGGCACCTCATCTAAGAGAAAGAAAAAGGGGAGCACCAGTGGAGGGAAGCTAGAAATCAGCGGGCCGGTCATTAAAGAGGGTCTGGATGAGGACAAGCTGCGGAGCCTTAACTGTGTGGACATCTCAAGTATCAACCTGAACCAGCGCAACCCCAATCAGACCATGACCCTGAACCGGATGCGCTCCGTATCCTACTCCACCCAGACAAGCAATGGGAGCACCGGGAGTACTGGTAGCAGTCAGTCTGAGGCTAGCAGTGGGAGTGCCGTAAGCACGCCTAGCCCGGTGACCCGAGCACGCAGCCACAGCACAGCTGCCGGTTCTAGTAAAAGAGGAGGAATGTATCTGGAAGGATTTGATCCGTTCACCCTCCTGCAGGATGCAGACCGGCAGCCATCTTCCCCAAAGTCAGCCCCACCTATCCCATCTGGCAACGGGATGTCAGTCAGTGAGCAGAACCACCGGAACAACCGGAGCGCTTCAGAGAAAAGCAAACCCGAAGAGGAGGATGATGATGAAGAAGAAGAGGGGATGATCTTCTTTTACCTTCCAGAAGGACACAAACCAGGGACCTTCCCCAAAGCCCTGCACGATGGGGGTAGTTCTCATAACAATGGGAACGATAACGGCAATCTGGTGGTCCTCCGGCAGAGCAGACAGAAACGCCGCACCTCCTCGGGCTCGGTGGACAGCCGGCTCAGCTTTTACGATAACGTCCCTTACACCGAGAGAGAAGAGGAAGAGGAGGAGCAGAAACTGGAGGATGTGCTGCAGCACGTTAATGGCCTTCAGTGCTTCGTTAATGCCTGGTCGGAGGCTGTGGCCGGGGAAGATGAGGAGGAGGAAGAGGATGAAGAAGAGGAAGGAGATTCCGACTCTGCTCTGGATTCTGCGTCACCGTGTCCATCGTCTCCTCTACAAAACAGGCTGGAGGAGAATGGAAGTGACCAGGACAGTACGGGGAACCCGCTGGGCGAAGGAGAGGAGGCCATGAGAGAGAGAAGAGATTCTGGAGTTGGAGCTTCGCTGACTCGGACCAGCAGGTCAGTAACAAAAAAATAAAGTGACATTTTTACTACCACATACATCACAAACGAGCAGAAGAACAAACTTTTTCTTGCTATCAGGGACCGACTGATTACTTTTCTTGAGACAGATTTAAAAGGTACAAGAATTTTAATTAACGAGACCATTTTAAAAAATATGTTTAGTGTTCATGAGAAATATCTTATATTCTCTTCTTGTAGATTAAAATTGGGAAAAACATTTTATTATTTCATTTACAGATGTGAATCTAAAATTTTTTGCGGAGTATAGTGTGCTGGATTCATTTGCTGCTGTAATCTGATCTCCCCTTACACTCAGAAATTAAGAAACCCGGTCGTTCCTGTACATAGAGTGGGTGTGGGCAAACTATGACCCAAGTATCATACACGACCCATTGAGACTTTTTAATATGGCATCCCAATCATGAATAGATTTGAATAAATCAACCGTTAAAGCTCATTTTTTTCTCGCAATTCTTGTATTATATAGAGAAACTGATTGTTGTCAAGGTGCATTTTTGCGATGCTGTAAGCTAGGGCTCTCAAACTTGTTTGCAGCAAAACAAGTTCAAGTAAAATTTTCCATTTGGAAAGTCAACTTTTTTATCATTCCGAAAACATCTAAAGACACTATAACAGGGGTGGCCAAACTTTGTAGTTCGCGGGCCACATTGAGTTCTAACATTTGATGCATACTTTGGTAACCGCCAAGAATGGCGCGCTATATTCTAAATAAGTGCGCTAAATGTTACATCAAGAGTGTTAAATTTCAAATCTAGCGGCGCTACGTCTGAAATCTAGCGCAATAGCGCTTAAAAACGTGCATTTAGCAGCGCTAGATTTGAAATCTAAGCACTTGATGTAACAGTTTGCTTGTTTTAACATCTAGCACGCTTGTCTATGTGCTTGTATTGGGCCCAATGGCTTTCCATAGTTGTGCACACTCTTTATTTTGACAGCGTGCGCATCATGGAGACACACATTTTATTGGGAGCAGTGTTGTTGTTTTCTCAACAAAGCCAATATATCCAGAGTGTGCCATCTAGTGAGGAAACATAAGAATTGCAGGGGAAATAAAGCTAACAAGGTTGATTTGTTTAATTTAGTAAGTTTGGCGGGCCGGATTAAAACGTTTAACGGGCCGCATATGGCCCGCGGGTCGTGGTTTGCCCATTGCTGCACTTTAAGTTTGTTTTACACTTGATTTAGTTGCGTTGTTCCCCAAGAAAATAGTGATAATAACAGATGGGCTTCATGTAGACAGAAGGTTATATGGGGTGAAGATGAGATTAGATTAATATTCCAGAGATCAGGACAGGAGAACAGACGGGATCAGCTAATGTCTAAATGGGACATCCGTTCCATTCTATTACATCATCTTCCGCTCATCTGGGGCCGGGTCGCGGGGGCAACAGTCTCAAACGGGAAGCCCAGGCTTCTCTCACCCCGGGTGCATCCTCCAGCGCACCCGGAGGCATCCCAAGTTGTTCCCCAGCCAACTGTGAGACATAGTCTGCCCCTTGGTCTCCTCCCGGTGGGACATGCCCAAAACCCCTCACCCGCGAGGCGCTAGAGGGGCATCCTGACCAGATGCCCGAACTACCCCATCTGGCTCCTCTCGCCGTGGAGGAGGAGCGGCTTGACACCGAGCTCCTCCCGCTTGGTAGAACTGCTCACCTGATCTCTGAGTGAGAGCCCAGCCACCCTACGGAGGAAGCTCATTTCGGCCGCTTGTACCCATGATCTAATTAGGAGTCGATAAAAAAAAATTCATTAAAATAAAAATGTTAGACATTGACAAGATTATTCGAGAAGCAGATAGAACCAGATTTCAGAAGTGCATCACGGTTTCTGACTCCCACCATTTTTTTTTTCGTTCCAAACGACAAAATTTTGCAAACACCTTCAAAGAAAACTTTATTTTGAAAAAAAATATTTCAAATCACCAACTGATCTTTTAGAAAAGAAGCTCAGACATGAAAGCAAACGGAAACATAAACACCGAGGCGATTACAAAACGACAAAACTCCACTGAAGCGACAACAAAGGATAAACGGAGGGACAGGTTCAGACTCCTCACTTACATAATGCTGCCGGGGACTCGGGAATGCCGCTTGCTCTCCATGGTAACGCTTTCTGTGCCTCTAGGAATTCAGTGCTAGAAGTACACTGGGTTTCTTTTAGGTAATCTCCTGATAGTTGTGTACATATGCAGTCGTAATCCGCACACTGATACCTCGACCACACACGGGATCTCTGTAATGTTGTGTAGACAAACACGAACACGTACATACTTCTTTCGGCATTTTTTTTTTTTTTATTACCGCTCTAACTCGTGTCTTTCCTCATGTAGACCTCAGAAGCTCCGCTGGCCGAGCTTCCAGAACTCCCACCGGCCCAGTTTGGCCTCGGCCCAGCTTCAAATCAGCTGCCAGTCGGTGCTACAGATGAATCTCCTGCAGAAGCTGTCCCTCCTGCAGCTCACCGCTCTGCTGGAAAAACACACGCCAACAAACAAGCACGGCTTTAGCTGGTGAGTGAAACATAGACGGAGCATCCAAGTGGGCACGCCGGACATGATTTTTGTTTAGATTCTTCATATTTATTTCAACCTAACTCGTGTGAAATAGCTTCCACATCTGTTCTTTTGAGTGAATAGCCTTTCAGTGAGCCAGAGCCAGGCTCACAACCCGTCGGTTCCCCTCCATCTGCAAGCTGTTGAATAGCGTTGTGACGGCTGTCCACAGAGGTTGGGTTTCACATTCTTTTCCCAGGCCCATAATTGCCAAGAAGGGGTGTACATTGTCTTCCTCTCAATGGTGCAATCACGGCAGTTCACACGCAAGGTGCTGCGCTAGAGGCCGGAGAATGTTGCCCTCCTCTTTAACGTTCCATCAAACCCCAACTTGGCTCCTTGTGAACGATGGGGCCACCTTTTCTAACATCAGACCCGAACAGAATTCAAAAGAAATACACAAAATGTTTTATTTAGGATGACACAGAATTATTTTGTAAGGCAGGTAGTTAATCCACCATCACTATATTTCATTTGGTAAGGTCTCCAAATGAAAGCTATCATATCCAGATTACCAAACCACCCCATCTAACTCCTCTCTACACAGAACAATGGCTTCACTTTGAGCCTCTTCCACGTGACACAGCTGCTCACCCTATCACTGAGCAAGAATCCGGCCAACCTAAAGAGGAAGTTAATTTTGCCCACTTGTATTTGGAATCTTGTTCTTTCAGTTCACACACAGCAGGCGGCTATTAGTGAGTGTTACAACAACTGACTGCAGAAAGGAGGAACTATATCCCATAATGTACGGCTCCACCTTAAAGACACCAATCTATTCACCATTTCCTGCCATTATGGAGAGCGTTATGCTGACTGTATGGAGCTGGAAATATGCAGTCATTGATCCAGTCTGCCTTGCCATGGCAACCACCTTGCCAACCAGGAGTGACCTTTTTGAACATACACACCCCTGTCCCTGAAGAACCTGCAGCAAATCCATCTGAATCACTGGCCTCCTGATGTTATTGGTTAAGTAAAATCTACCATTCAAGCCTGTCAAAGTGGATGTGCTGCAACATTTTAATCGGTGGATCTGATTGGCCAGTTATTATCTCGAAAGACGTGTTCTATAGGGCAAATAACAAAAATATAGGAGTTTAGATAAAAGGGTTGTAACCAAGGTAACAGAGCCAAAAGTTTAGTACGAGTAATGGTTATCAATTTTCAAAACAAGTCTATGGGTACTGAGAGTTTTTGGAGGTCGTATATAATTCCTATTTGGCACGCAGGGCAACATGGCTTGCTGTGTTCAGTTCCAAGAGGGGGCAGGTGGGAAAGATTGAAGGGAGTGCAAGCCCCTGCCCCCCTTTTTTGGTCCACAAAAAAAGAAGAAGAACAAAGGAAATGGGACTAGTAAAGCCATCCCCTTACAGGACCGTCGAATTGGCCACCAAAATGCAAGAAAATGACTCTTGTTTTTCAAAATGTTCTGGGGGGGAATGCCCCCAGCCTCCCTATACTGGCTTTGTCAATGACCTCACCCCCCCCCCGCTCCCTCTTAGAAAATCCTGGATCCGCCCCTGGTTCCTATTCATCCAAACATAGATCAACCAATAAATCCAAGAGATTTGATTTCATGGCTCAGCTCACCATTCGTAACGATGGACCAATGTAGCATCTTGATTATTGCAGACCCTTCACCAATTTGTTTATCAATCTCAAGCTCCATCGACCCCTCACCCACAAATAAAACCCTGAGAAACTTAAACTCCTCCACTCGGGGCTCGAGTCTTTACCCCGACCTGTGAAGTCCACTCCAACAATTTACCATAGAGTACGATGGTTTCTAAATTTAAATTCTAAAATTGAACTATAAAAAGGAAAAAAACTTGTTTTTTGTTTTTCTGCTCTGCGGGGGGGCTTTCTTGGAGCAGAACTGAAGGCGACGTGACAGTCTTATGACGCCTCGAGGCTCAGTGGAAGACAGTGTCCGATTGTTGGCCATCTGAGGCCAGAGCATGTTCAGAATTCCGTCCGCGACCATAAAATGTTCCTTTTTTTTTCATTTTTTTCCTCTAATGGTGGTAGCGAGAAGCGATCTGGGTCTTGTGAGCAGGAGCTTGTACAAAGACGCGCTTGTCCCGAGTCACGCACGGTCCTCCCGCTAAACACACTCACACCCATGCAAACAGAAGCACAACCATAAATCTGTAGGCACGTTCTCAGCAGTGTGGCATGTTTCAGGCTTGTTGTCCTCTCGCCTACGCTGCAGCATGCCACATAGCAGAACAAGGTGACAAACATCCATTCTCACTGGGGTCAGATGTGGGGAGTTCTTAGTTTTTCCCAATTTGTTACTCTAACCAAAATTAAGATTGGTTTCTCCTACTGTACCAACATTACCAGTTATTCAGGGTTGGGTTGTGGTATTGGCAGATCGAGACACTTCGATCTCCTCACCCTAAATTTGGTCATTAATTAGTTGTTTGATCCCATTTAACGTGTTAAGCAACAGATAGCCTCAAACAAACACTGCCAGATGCAACTTTCTTAACCTCCAGAGGGGGCGGTAGTGAGCAATTTTATGGTTTGATTTACCAAAAAAGAAGAAGAAATAAAGTGAGGTTACAGGGAGAAGAGATAAAGAAGGTGGAAGATTTTAAGTATCTAGGATCAACAGTCCAGAGCAATGGAGAGTGTGGAAAAGAGGTGAAGAAGCGTGTGCAGGCAGGCTGGAATGGGTGTGATGTGCGACAGAAGGGTTTCAGCGAGAATGAAAGGGAAAGTGTACAAAACCATGCAGGTGAGACCGGCCATGCTGTTTGGTCTAGAGACAGTAGCAGTGAAGAAAAGACAGGAAGCAGAGATGAAGATGCTGAGGATCTCTCTGGGAGTGACCAGGATGGACAGGATTAGAAATGAGTTCATCAGGGGAACAGCACATGTTAGAGGTTTTGGAGATAAAGTCCGAGAGGCAAGACTGAGATGGTTTGGACATCTTTACAATGTAATACGGTAGCGTCACAGCTATAAGGTCAGGGGTCTGAGTCGTGGGTGGGGACAAGGCTTGGATCTCCGGTCTTTCTGTGTAGAGTTTGCATGTTGCTCCCGTAAATGTCTTGGTTTCCTCCAGGTACTCTAGTTTCCTCCCTCCCTCCAAAAACGTGCATGTTTATGGAGGGTGGGTTGAACTGAATAATTGATTATTTAATTATCAAAATAATCATTAGCTGCAGGAGTACTTCAGCTAGGGCTAGGGATGACCCAGGGTGGTGACTTTAAAGATCTGAAAAACTAAAATAGCACAAACCGATATTTTTACAGTACAAAACAGCACAAACGATTGACATTTTTTTGTTTATATATATATTTTTTAAGAGGGGCGGGGCATCACAGAGGTCATAAACACACTTTTCTCAAACTGTGCGGATAATTACAGACAGAAGAAACCAGATCTGCTTTCAAAACTGCGGCACTTAGTGTGGCCAAGTGGCTAAGCGCATGCGCCCGCGGACCTGAAGTTCGCAGGTTTGATTCCCACTGAGTTCACGTCTAGATTTTTTGGAGAAGACTCCTAATCCCCCCTTTTCTCCCACCATTGGTGCCTTAGTGGGAGCCTGCTGCGGTGTAGAAGTGTAGCACACAAATGTCCGCGGTTAGGGATCAATAGAGTGAGTAAAAATAAAACAAAAGCCGATCTGGGTAGTATTTTTTGCTTCTTTATTTTAATTTATAAGCATGTTGTATTTTAATTTAAATGTTCTGTGTCTGTTCATTTTAAATTTGTTTAAAAAGCTGAAAATTTCAAATTGTTCAAAGTTGAATTGTAAATACAAGATTTTTTTTTATTTTTTTTACATTTTATTATAAATTTTATATCAATTTTTATATTTTTTATGGTAAGTAATGGCAGGTTTATATAATAGAAATATTTAAAAACAAAAGCAGGAATTAATTTGTGCATACTTTAAATGAATCAATTCAAATAAAAAAACAATCTGAAGAGCCGTTCGCGAGCCGAAAGAGCCGGCTCTCCTTAGTGAGCCGATCCAAAAGAGCCGGCTCACTAAAAAGAGACGTAATTCCCATCACTAGACCAGACAGGGAAGTCTGGGGTGATTCCGCTTAAATAAATGGCTGGGTGCACAAATGTGTGGAATCAGGAATCATCCTCAGGTGTCCCTAATCAGGTTGACTATTAATATATTTGTTCTCTATAAAAGATTGGTTGATGCTTTCTTTTTTCGTTGCAGGGCCGTTCCAAAGTTCATGAAGAGAATCAAAGTACGCGACTACAGAGACCGGAATGTGTTCGGTGTGCCACTTCAGGTCATCGTCCAACGAACCGGCCAACCACTTCCACAGGGGATCCAACAAGCGATGCGCTACCTACGCAACCACTGTCTCGACCAGGTAACATTCAGAAGCTAAGAACAAAATCCTTGTTGTCTCACATGTTCTCCTAGAAATAAAGTTGGATCTTATTTGACTTATTTTTAATGAATTAAAACATTTAATTTAAGCTCTAGTTGCGTAACATTTCCAGCAGGACGCCTGCAGTCTGTCAAACTTTCACCCAACATTTTTCTTCCTCCCGCCGGATGTTACATAAGACGGATTTGGGTATAACAAAAAAGAAACCTGGTATTCACTTAAGGAACGCGTGTGTGTGTAAAAAGTCCCCCTTTCAGAGAGTCCCTCCACATAAAATCAGGAGGCCTGTGGAGAATCAGTGTTTTTTAAAGACCACTTATACATCTGCGTTTGAGCGGGAAAAGACCCAAAAAGGGAGGAAAAAAAAGATGCCGATGAAGCTTAAAATAAGAAAAAAAAGACTGAAGTGAAACAAATCATCTCTTTTCAGAACGCGTAAAAAATCTTCAGAATTTGTGACTTTTTTCTTTGCTTAAAAACAGCTTTTAGTTAATTTTTTTCTCATTTTTGCCCTTTGTTTACACTAGTTTGTTGACATTGGTAAAGTTAAAAGATCACTTTTTTAAACCTGTTAATCTGATTTGTTGTTTCCAGCCGATATGACTATGTTTGGGGAATTTACTCAAAGCCAGTGGTGGATGAAGTACTCACTTTTTGTACTTAAGTAAAAGTACAGATAATTAGGCAAAAAAAAAAAAAAAAACTTAAGTAAAAGTAAAAGTACCAATAAAAAAATCTACTTAAGTAAAAGTACAAAAGTAATTGGTGTAAATTTTACTTTTTAAGTAAAAAGTAAAAGTATTCGACCGTAATTCAAATGTTATTTTTTGTGCTGTAGGGTCACAGATAAATACTCTTCAGAGGCATGACACCCCCACCCCCTCTTTCGCCTCTTTTGGTCCAAAAAAAAAAAAAGAAGAAAGAAAAGGGGGCTAGTCAAGCTATCTCCTTGCAGGGCCAGCAAATGGGCACCAAAATGCTGGAAAATGACACTTATTTTTTAAAATGTTCTGGAGGGGAGGCTCCCAGTCACACTATATTGGCTTTGTCAATTACCTCACGCACCCCCCTTCCCTTTTTTAGAAAATTCTAGATCCGCCCCTGCCCTGTGTAACGATGGCTCAAATTTTTATTTAGAAGTAAACACAACGAACAACGATCTTCTGACTCTTTTAATTTGTGCTATATTTGATGTTGGGTTTTTGGCGCTGAATGCATGTGGAAAATGTTTACTCTCAATTCTGATTGGTCCTCGATTCATTACTTCTTCTCCCAATCAACTGCTTCTTTTGATTTTTGCGATGCAGCTTCAAGATGCGCTTTAAAAAAAAACGTGTATTTTTCAAATTCCTGAACAAAATGTAACAAAAAATGTAAAACACACTTTTAAAAAGTAGCAAAGTAAAAGTACAGATATTTACTCAAAAAATGTAGTGAAGTAAAAGTAAAAGTACCGGTCTCAAATTTTACTTGAGTAAAGTATAGATACACATTTTTTTACTTAAGTACAGTAACGAAGTACATTTACTTTTTTACGTTCCACCACTGCTCAAAGCTAACCATCAGGTTTCTTTTTTCACTAGGTGGGTCTTTTTAGGAAATCAGGAGTAAAATCCCGAATCCAGGCTCTCAGACAGATGAATGAGGCGGGCGGTGCAGATGGAGGAGGAGTGAACTACGAGGGCCAGTCGGCTTACGACGTCGCCGACATGCTGAAGCAGTATTTCCGAGATTTACCAGAACCTCTTCTCACAAGCAAGCTGTCCGAGACCTTCCTCCAGATCTATCAATGTAAGGATCCACTTTAATCATAGAGGAGATCTTCTGTTTTAGGCCGAATGTGTCATAATGTGGAGCGAGGGCCAAAAATATACCCTTGACACAACAGACAGGCTCAGATGAAAAAATAACAAGCAGATTTATTAGATTGATAAAAAGTCCAAATAAAGAAGACAAAGACCTGGAGCCGCTCCTCCTCCAGGTCGAAAGGAGCGTGATGGGGTTGTTCGTGCATCTGGTCAGGATGCCCCCAGAGCGCCTTGCGGGCGAGGTGTTTTGGGCATGTCCTACCGAGAGGAGACCAAGGGGCAGACCCTGGACCCGCTGGAGAGGCTATGGCTCACAGCTGGCTGGGGAACGACTTGGGATCCTTCCGGGTGAGCTGGAGGATGCAGCCGGGGTGAGAGAGGCCTGGGCTGCCCATTTGGGGCTGTTGTCCCCGGAACAAATGGAAGATGACGGCATGGAATGGAAAGAAGACAAAAACAGGTTAATTAGTCAGGTTCTGACGTAGGAGCTGAAGCCAAAAAACTGGATGACAGGTCAAGAATGGTAAACAAACGATCTGGCAAAGAGTGTGTAAAAAACTGATCCATTTATGCTGCAGCAGATGAGTAGATGAGTTTCAGGTGTGACTTGTTGCAGCTCCCCGCTGGGTCCGCCTAACTCCACACACACACATACAAACAAGGACATGAGGAAGGGGGGGAAACAGGACACAGAGGTACCAAACCATGTGCTATCTGATACGAACGATTACCTCACTGGAGCACAAAAAGAAAATGTGTTCAAGAGGTGCTGAAAAAGTCGGAAAAAAGATTTTTCTAACCTACAAAATTTCACAAAAAGGCTCAAAACGTTAGAGAAAATGACTTTAGAAGACCGATATCTCAACCCAACATGAATGCGCTTTAAAAGTCACATGTTTTCATCTATTGTGAAACACTAGAATTACAGCAGGAAATAGAGGGTTTATGTAATTTCTTCATGTGTGGTGTGTTGTATGAAAAGCCTTGACAAGTCCGCATGCCCACCCCTGTGGTACATGCTTATTTAGTCTAGATAATCTCCAGTCATAAAGGCGACATTCTGACCAGTTCACCCTCCAGGTGCTTTTTTTTTTATCATATGTGTATCTTCTTAAATGATCTTCCTAATGCATTACGAGAAGTTTTTCTAAAGTGAAATGAAGCGAACGCTAAGAATCAAACTAATTATTCATGGTCTTATATAAACCACTTAGACCGGCAAAGATCTCATTTTAGCTCCTTGTTGGCAGGAAGAGCCCGTGTTACCACATTTCCTTCCTGAATCACTCTATTTGTGCAGAAGGAGATAGCATAATGTGGCATGACGGTGAAGGAGAAGCATGATCAATGCCATCTGTACTGACAGTGTTGGAAGAACGCGTTACGTGTTACAGTAATACATTCCTTCTGGTTATATAACGCAACAGAGATAAAAGCTAGCAACGTATCACACGTTACAATCTCAGAAATACAAGAGAAAAAATATATTTAAATTAAGTCTGACGCTCAGGTAAAAATAGTAGCTTTAAAAAATTTTAATGCTAAAATGCAGCGGCGGTTTGTGCAGTTAGCGTTAACATGCTAACATAAACTAACGCCTTGTTTAATAATTACCTCTGCTTAAGTGGTGTGTGTTGGTGAGTGCAGGTTTGTGTTAGAACTCAAAAGGTTTCCCAAAATGTTCAGGATATATCCACAACGGAAAAATGGAGAAGCAATTCAATTTTGTGGATGATTATGGTCACTGTCACTTTAAGAGGCGGAGCAGAGAACATTGGAACTCTGGGATCTTCTGACACCTCAGGATTTGTCAAGTTCCTATTGATTCTGTCAGTTTAAACATGTAGACGCATTGGCTGGTTAAAAGGGTTAATTGGTTGGATGTCTTTAGATATAAAAGACTAACTAGTATTTTAGTTTGGAGGCATTACAGACGATTAATCGAATAATCGATCCAATAATCGACAGATTAATCGATTACCAAAATAATCGTTAGTTGCAGCCCTAATATTCAGCAAAACTAACATGGAGATAAGTAGATGTACTACAGACATGGACAACATTGTTGGTACCCCTCAGTTAAAGAACAAAAACCCACAATTCCTACTGAAATCACTTGAAACTAGAAACTAGAGATGAAAGCTGGCAACGTATAACACGTTACCATCTCAGTAATACAAAAGAAAAAATATATTTAAATTAAGTCTGACGTTCAGGTAAAAATAGTAGCTTTAAAAATTTTCAATGCTAAAATGCAGCGGCGGTTTGTGCAGCTAGCGTTAACATGCTAACATGAACTAACGCCTTGTTTAATAATTACCTCTGCTTAAGTGGTGTGTGTTGGTGAGTGCAGGTTTGTGTAAGAACTCAAAAGTTATAGGTGAAGTTTCACAAAATGTTCAAGATATATACACAACGGAAAAATGGAGAAGCAATTCAATTTTGTGGATGATTATGGTCACTGTCACTTTAAGAGGCAGAGCAGAGGACTTTGGAACACTGCTCTCTATGGAAACCTCAGGATGTGAATAGGAAGTTCCTAATGTTCTGTTAATTTATACACCTGCACATATTGGCTGGTTAAAAGGGTTAATTGGTTGAATGCCTTTAGATAGAAAAGACTAACTAGTATTTTAGTTTTGAGGCATTTAATTAGCATTAATTTTAAAGTACTTTAATTAAACATTAAAAGCACAGAGGGGCAAGCGGGAGAGCTAAAATTATTATCGTACAATTCAATTCAATTTTATTTGTATAGCCCTAAATCACAGAATTTCCGTCTCAATGGGCTTCACAAGAAAAAGAGGAATGTATTAAAACAAAAACACAGCAAGAAAATAACTAACAAATGCTAACTAAACAAGACTAGCACATTTATGCCCTTAGACTCTCCTTCACGGTGAGGAAAAACTCCTAAAAAACCCATCAGTGGGGAAAAAATAAGAAACCTCGTGGGGATCCACATGAAAGACAGATCCCTCCCCCGGAATGTGCAACCATTGTGTAAAAGATTATTGTTTAAATATGATCTTATTGTACTCTACAGCTAAATGTCTAAAGAAGTCAATAGATGTTCTTCATCCTGATGGAAACACGGAGGACTCCTCAGTCTGGAGATTTTCAGTACGGGGATGAGTAGATGTTCTTCATCTTGATGAAAACACGGGGGGCTCCTCAGCCCAGAGATATCCAGATGTACACAATTGTCATGATGTGTAGCCGAGGCCAAAAATACACCCTTGACACAACAGACAGGCTATTAGATTGCTGATAGGTTCAGATGAAAAAAACAAAAACAGATTTATTAGGCTCGTTTTGGAGTAGGAGCTGGAGCCAAAAACTGGATAACAGGTCAAGCCCGGTAAATAGACAATCTGGCAAAAAGTGTGTGAAAAACTGATCCATTTATGCTGCAGTAGATGAGTAGATGAGTTTCAGGTGTGACTTTTTGCAGCTCCCGGCTGGCTCCACCCACCTCCACACACACAGTAATGTCACAATGTTAAGGATTAATATCGTAAGACAGATGTATTACATTTTATTTCTGTGACTGGTATTAAATATTTTGAGAGTAATTTGCCAACCCCTCTCTCACAGATATGCCCAAAGAGCTGCGGCTGCAAGCGGTAAGGGCCGCTGTGCTGCTGCTGCCTGATGAGAACCGCGAAGCTCTGCGGACGTTGCTATGCCTGCTTAGCGACGTGACCGCTAGCGTGGCCGAGAACCAGATGACCCCAACCAACCTGGCTGTCTGCCTGGCTCCGTCACTTTTCCACCTCAACACGCTGCGGAGGAAGGAAAGCTCCTCGCCAAGGTGTGTGCGCGTACATATACACGACGTCAGCACGTCTTTGTTCCTATGGGTTGCATAACTTCTAGCTATGTTTTGAAAACAGGAAAGAGGGTCACGCCAAAGAAACAAAAGAGGAGGATGCTGTGGATGGAGGGCAGGGATGAGGGAGGAAGAGAGGATATAAAGATGTTATATAAATATCTAGAGCTGATTAAAGGCGGTATGGAAGCTTTTGTAATCCTTTTTTTTTTTTTAATACGGAGTTCACCTTAAGCTACCTTAGTGTTCTATAGAATATTTTTTATGTAATTTTGCGGGTTTATTATTATCATCGTTCTGTTTTGTTTCCAATCCACACGTGTCCTGCATGTTGATTGGCTGTACATACAGTAGACCATAGGGTCATTTTTCGGGCGTCCACTGATGGTTTTCTGGTTCCCATTGTTCATTAAACTACCCTCCCAGTTTGCTTGTAACATTTTTTCACAATTCAATTTTGCTTGAAGAGCAAGAATAAACATGAAAATTTTACATTTCTATACTTAAAATGTCAAAAAACGTAATAGTTTTTTTTCCCCATTCATTTCTATGGACTTTTTTAAAGTCACATAACTGCCTAATTTTTCCCCATCTTTAGAAAAAACATGACGGATATATATATATTTTTTTGTAAATCCTGGAAAACAATGAGGTAAAAGAGATAAATTGAGATAACAATAATAACTTTTCTAAAGAAAATTATACACTGTAGTTTTGTCATACACACTTGGAGGTCTAAGTAGAGGGAGGAGCTCTGTCATACAGGAGGAGCTTGGAGTAAAGCTGTTGATCCCTCGGGTTGAGAGCAGCCAAATGGGGTGGTTCTGGCAGCTAAGATGCCTCCTGAACGCCTTGCTGATGAGGTGTTTCGCAGTGGTGGAACCTAACGAAGTAAATGTACTTCGTTACTGTACTTAAGTAAAAAAATTGTGTATCTGTATTTTACTTAAGTAAAATTTAGGACCGGTACTTTTACTTTTACTTCACTACATTTTTAGAGCAAATATCTGTACTTTTCCTTCGCTACTTTTTAAAAGTGTGTTTTACATTTTTCGTTACATTTTTGTTCAGGAATTTGAAAAATACACAGGTTTTTTTTTAGCGCATCTTGAAGCCGCATCGCCAAAATCAAAAGAGGCAGTTGATCGGGAGAAGAAGTCATGAACATTTTAAACATTAAGTGTAATTTTCCTCCATTTTGGCGGCCCATTCACTGGCCCTTCTAGGGGATAGCTTGACTTGTCCCCTTTCCTTTTATTTTATTTTTGTGGACCAAAAGAGGCGGGAGAGGGGGGGGTCACACCCCTGCAGAGTATTTTTCCTGGTTACCATGGTGACACCCTATAGCACAAAAAATAACATTTGAATTATGATCGAATACTTTTACTTTTTACTTAAAAAGTACAATTTACACCAACTACTTTTGTACTTTTACTTAAGTAGATTTATTTTATTGGTACTTTTACTTTTACTTAAGTACAAAAAGTGAGTACTTCATCCACCACTGGTGTTTCGGGCACTTCCCACCGGGTGGTAACCTAGAGGCAGACCTTAGGCCTGCTGGAAAGACTGTCTCAGAGCTGGCTGAGGAATACCTCGGGATCCTCCCGAGTCAGCTGGAGGGTGCGGGGTGAGAGAAGCCTGGGTTGCCCATCTGTTGCCCCTGTGACCGAACCCCGGATAAGTGGAAGACAACAGATTGGAAATTCTCAAAGACTTGCTGGACTCTAAGTAGAAGACTTTCCATATTGCCTTTAAGATGGCTGTTCTTCCACATGTGGTTCCATCTGTTCACTGCTTTTTCTTTACCATGATAATCATCTTCTAACTTGTTTTTTTCCTCCTATTTTTCTGGGCAGAGTTATGAACCGGAAGCAGATGCTGGGGAAGCCCGACCAGAGAGACCTAAACGAGAACCTGGCTGCTACTCACGGTCTGGCTCACATGATCCAGGAGTGCAGAAAGCTCTTCAGGGTCAGTAACAACCAGAAAAAGCAGCAGCTTTAAAGACACCTAAAAGGACATCCGTATTTCACACTTTCTTTTAAAATTCTTTTTTTTTTTCCGTTTTAAGAAGAAACGTTCTCAGTCCATTCAGCTCAGTGCACCCGGTCACCTCCAAGTGTCCAAACATTAGTCCTACAAACATGTTGCGTAAGGCTTTTTATCCCACGGCTGTGTTATGCTTACATAAAGTAAACTTACTAGAAACTTCCTGCATGTTGGTCCCTTAAACATATACAGTAGCCTCTCGACCAAAATTGGCTGTTGAGAAAATAATAAAGTCATAAAACGGAAGTAAAATGTTCAATTTAGTCCACTTTTTTTAATGATTTGTGTTCATTTGTCATTTGTTAATCTTCCAAACCAAGTTTATTAATATTGTTTGTCAGAAAGATAGAAATTAAATTGATTATAATGACATATTTTTAAAATGTTTAAAATAAAGCGTCAAAAATGCAGTAGGTGGAAAAAATATGGCGCGCTATTATCGGTTTTGCAGACTTACTAAAATTTTTTTTTTTTTTAAACTTTATTAACTGAACGAGTTTGACCCCCGAGTTCAAACCCCGCTGAATAAAACGGTGAAATCTGACAAATGAAGTTCATGAGCTCTACAATAAACAGGAAATAATCGGCATCATAATCCTGTTAGACGGACATTCTGCCTTCAATGTGCTCTGCCCTCCTCT
Organism: Neostethus bicornis; assembly: GCA_902685375.1. Lineage (NCBI taxonomy): Eukaryota > Metazoa > Chordata > Actinopteri > Atheriniformes > Phallostethidae > Neostethus > Neostethus bicornis. The sequence continues at coordinate 7,365,036 of LR738542.1, read as the reverse complement.
TCGCCACGCTAAAAGCCCGCACACTGCGCCTCATTAATATCACTGAGAGCTTTATTAGATTGTGGCGGAACTTCCTGTCATAGTCATATCACACTAGTCTTCCTAATTACCCCCAAATTATACCAGTTAATCAGATTTTTATGGGCTCAGCGAGGTTTCCAACAGGAAAGGGTCCCATAAAAAAAGAAAAAAATCCAAGGTAATGAGCCGAGCTTGGCTGGTTTGCTTATCTACGGAGAATCTTAGACACCAGAAATAGATGGAAGGTAGAAATAATGGGATATATTCAGTGTTGGATGAAGTACTCACTTTTTGTACTTAAGTAAAAGTACAGATAATTAGGCAAAAAAATACTTAAGTAAAAGTAAAAGTACCAATTAAAAAGCAGTATAATTCAAATATTATTTTTTGTGCTATAGGGTGTCACCATGGTAACCAGGATAAATACTCTGCATGGGTGTGACCCCCCTCTTCCGCCTCTTTTGGTCCACAAAAAAAATAAATAAATAAAATAAAAGGAAAGGGGACAAGTCAAGCTATCCCCTAGAAGGGCCAGTGAATGGGCACCAAAATGCAGAAAAATGACACTTATTTTTTGTTTTGGGGGAGGCCCCCAGTCACTATATATTGGCTTTGTCAAACCCCTAGCCCCCATTAGAAAATTCTAGATCCGCCCCTGCTCCGTGTAATGATGGCTCAACTTTTTATTTAGAAGTAAAACACAACGAACAACGATCTTCTGACTTTTTTTAATTTGTACTATTTTTGATGTTAGGTTTTTGGCGCTGAATGAATACGGAAAATGTTTCTCGATTCATTACTTCTTCTCCTGATCAACTGCTTTTTTTTATTTTGGCGATGCGGCGTCAAGATGCGCTTAAAAAAACTGTGTATTTTTCAAATTCCTGAACAAAAATGTAACAAAAAATGTAAAACACACTTTTAAAAAGTAGTGAAGTAAAAGTACAGTATTTGCTCTAAAAATGTAGTGAAGTAAAAGTAAAAGTACCGGTCTTAAATTTTACTTAAGTAAAGTACGGATACACAATTTTTTTACTTAAGTAGAGTAACAAAGTACATTTACTTCGTTACGTTCCACCACTGGATATATTCAGCAAAACTAACATGGAGATAAGAAGATGTAGTATATATATGAAGTCAGGAAGAGGACGTACCCTTCCAGAGTGTGTGGAAATACGTTTATTTCCATCATATTTTACTGTTATGTGTAAGAAAAACTTCACATATGAACTTTTCTTCCTCTTTTCTTAGATTCCTGAAGAGATGAACCGGTGTAGGAACTCATACGTGGAGCAGGCTTTACTCCCGCAGCGTTTAGAAGAGCTGGCAGGAGAGGAGGCCGGCAAAGGAGGCTACAGACTTTATCTACAAAACACCATGGAGGCTTTTCTTAAGGAGGCCAAGGACAAGTTCAAAGGTTACGACAGCCTCTCCACGCCGGAGCATGCCGAGCTCTCCTACAGGAAGGTAAGCAGAAGAAGAGAGAGAGACAGAGAGCACTCCACTCGTCCACATCCTGGTTCTTAGGCTCTGCTGCTTCTCTAAATAGTTTGTAGAAAAGCAGCACTTTGGGTTTCCTGTACGTCCGTGTGAAAGCTAACCAACTCCTGGACTCTTTCCCAGAATTACATCAGCTACAAGTCAACATACACACTCGTGCACATACACATGATCAGCCAGTTATCCCACACCCACGTATCCTGCCTTCAATCATTGCTACAAGCAGCTTGAACAGAGTTAGAGATTAAAAACTTCAGAGTTGCGACAAGATGAAGTCTGTGTGTTTCTGTGTCTGTTGGTGTGTTTAAGCTTGCTCATCCTGTTTTTTATAAACGAGGTCTCTGAACTGGAACCTTGTTTGATCGCTACCTTTCAACTTCTCCTTTCTTGAAACATTTACTGTACTGTTGCACCCAATGTGACCCCGTGTCCTAATCGGGATTCACAGCCAGCTAAACTCTCCTTTCCATAAACTCCTCCAAAGAACAGTTCGTTGTAGCTTTTTTAGAATTTAATAGAAAGAAGTGTGAAACTGTAAACATACAGAAAACAAATAAATGAGCATCTAGTCATACACATTTGAAAATAATGCTACAAACAAACCTACGATCATGAACATAACAAACTACTCACTCATATTGCCACTCAAAGGGCTCGAAAAGTGTGGATGGTTGATTAGATTTAAACTAGGATGGTCTCCGGCACTGCAAGCTTAACTCTTAACTTATTCTTAACTTCTCTTAACTTCTTACTTCCTGTTTCCTACTTCCTGAACACGAATAAACATTAGATCGCTAGCGCCCTCTACCGGCCCGGCTGAACAATAAATTGTTCCAATACATTTACTTTAAGGATGATTTGTGTGTTTGTTTCACCAGGTGCATGATGGGTTCCCGCTACGGTTGTGGAAAGTCACCGTAGAAGTTCCCGCCAGTCCTGAGGAGGTCCTAACACGGGTGCTTAAGGAGCAGGGCCACTGGGACGAGGACCTGCTGGAGAACCGAGTTGTGGAGACCCTCGACGAGAAGACGGAGGTTTACCAGTTTATCCGAAACACCATGGCGCCACATCCCACCAGAGACCACTTGGTACTCAGGTAGGTGCTTTTCCTTCTATTCAAAGAGAGGCAGTATAAACTAAAAATGAAATCCTGGTCATTTCTGGTATTTAGTGTGAGTGTGTGTGTACCATAAAAATGAAAATAAGTTAACATCAATAGCATCAAGTTTCTCTTTCAGTTTTAATTATTTTTTGAATAGCTCACGTTGTCAGAGATGCCAAGTTTTTGGCTTCACAAAGAGGGAAATTTTGAGGCGGGGCCAAAAGGAGGAGGGGCTATGACATCCACCAGTGGACAACTCCTGCCATGACAGTTGGCGTAAAACAAATCGTTCAAAACATGAGAAAGCAGCTGAAAAATTGTGCGTCTTACGTGTGTTACCACCTAGCGTTATGTATTGGTACGAAGAGGAATTACCACCAGGAATCCCCCTCTGTACTGCTTGTTCCCGCTCTGTTTTGTGGCTCACTCACATGAGTTGCCACATGACTTCCGACTTCTCCCATACATTCACCAAAAACAATACGGGCAACAGACCATGCAGATCGCTACTAGCGGATTTCAGATGCAAAGCTGCAGCAGCAGGAGATGCCATGTGCTTAGCTACAATATACCCAATCATGTTCATGGAATGCACTAGAGTTTTCATTATGCGGGAGTTTTATTAGCCTTGGCGGGTGAACGGGAGATACTGTAGGTCTTAATTGTGGGTTGGCATGTCTGCACTATCGGAATGTATAAGAAACAGAAATATAATTATGCTTTTTGAATAAATTTCACATTTCTGAGCTAATAATGTTTCCACATTCTTCTATCGATGTAATGAGATTTAAGTTTATCCATTGCGCTTTTTAATCAAATGCATTCTAGATTCCATGTAATTTTTTTAGCCTAGCAGCACGCCAGAGTTATAACATCCCTTTCTGAAGCGGGCTATTTAGTCTAAACGTTTTCAACGTATATTTCGATTGTCGAAAATAAAGCTAACATCCCGATCCGACTAAACGCTTCACTGCATGATATACCTACTCTACCCTTGGTTATCGTTAATACTTTACGGGAAGGGATGGTAATGACCTGATGTGGAGGTCCAGAGTGATTACCCTTAAATAGGCAGCAGGGTCCACAGATGTGTGGCATCAGAATATTCACCCTCAGGTGTCTCAATCAGGGTGATGAGGGAAGGTGTAGGGCTACCTCTGGTGGCAGACGAGGGGATCATGACATAATTGTCTTCACCATGAGGTGACAAATTCTTACCGCCGGAAATATTTTTGACGATATATCGTAAATTATAAGATACTGCCAATTCATTTTCTTCTGATTTATTCATGATCTTTCTAAACCTGCTGTGTCGATTTTTTCCACAGGACGTGGGTGACAGACCTGCCGAAGGGAGCATGTGCGCTGGTGTGTTCCTCTGTTGACCATGAAGGTGTTCCGGTGGTGGGCGTCCGCACTAACGTTCTCACCTCGCGCTACTTCATAGAGCCCTGTGGGGGCAGCAAATCCAGACTCACACACATCTCCAGGGTGGACTGCAGGTGGGTAACGAAGGGAGAGGCTCCTTCACACTTTATTAAATTTTGAAACTATTTAAGCTGATGTTGCATCTCATTTTCTTCCAGGGGTCGTTTCCCAGAGTGGTACAACAAACTTTACGGACATTTGTGCGCAGCCGAGGTCGCAAGGATACGGGACTCGTTTACCACACCCACGGACAAATAAGAAAGCAGCATCCAAAAGTCTGTTTCTGCTCAGGGTGACGGATAAACTTTTTTCAGATGGTCTGAGGAGATGCTTTAACCAGTCTTAGAAGACTCCAGATTTATCGGACATGAGGACACCAATGATGCTGAATGTTGATTTAAAGGGTGGTACTGCTTCTGAGAAGCAAGGGTGGTGTGCGTGTGTGTGTTTGTGTGCCATGTTGGTGTACAGGTGGTGAGTGAGGTGTACATATGATGTTCTGCTCTTACCTTTGTCCCCTTTCGTGTTATTATGACGAGCTGACTGATGAATCTATGGGTGAAGAAAGATGCAGAACAAGTGGAGACAAAAGGCAGGATGCTGTGAGATGGCAGGTGGCACACAGGGTTTTAGTGTTCCAAGGCAGAGTTGGATGAGAACTGGTGGCTGGTTCACCGAGAAAACGGACGGATTAAAGTTTTGTGTACAGACTGGTAAAGAAAAGCAGGAAATGAATCTGAGACGTTTGCTTTCTAGAAGTGGATTTCTCTTTGTATAAAAAAAAAGGCCAGAAAAGATTAGCTTCTGTGGTTGTGCCAAAAAAAAGTGTTATGACAAAAGAAGCCATAAAATAGAAAAATAATGACCAAGAAAGATTTAATGGACCAAACAAAAGGTATTAAATAAATACACCAACTTTTTTTCCATTTTCCAATTTTTTATTCCTTTTATTTAGCGTTTAGCATAGTTAGCTTAAGAGCTCCACAAAGTAAAAATATCCTATTTAGTACGTTCAACTTAAAAACGTAACACGCAGAATGTGACTGGTCAAAAAACATTGGAAAGCGGAACAGCAATCGGGAAAAAAAAACAACAAAAAAACATCAAGAAAGCGAGCAGAGTGTTTCAAAAATATTTAATAAATTTGTTACAAAATAATTCGTAATTCAGATACTTTTAAGCTAGCAGTGAAGGCTTTGAAGGTGTTTAGGGTTTGCCACCAATATGTTAACTTGACTTAAAAAAAAAAAAAAAAATTACTCTATTCTTCCATCACCGGGGAAATTTGTGTGCTGCACTCCTTACACCACAGCAGGCTGCCCTTACACCGCAGCAGGCTGCCCTTCAACAGCGCTAATGATGGGAGAAGCAGGGGGTCAGGTGTCTTCTCCAAGGACCCTAGACGTGCTCTCTGTGGGACGCAAACCCGCAACCTTCCGGTCCGCGCGCGAACGCTCTAACCACTGAGCTGCCGTCTCCCCCCAAAATTTAATACGTTCAGCTTCAAAACGCAACACACAGAATGTGATTGGTCAAACAAACATTGGAAAGCGGAACAGCAATCAGAAAAAATGACAAAATAGTTTGTAATTCAGATACTTTTAGGCTAGCAGTGAAGGCCTTGAAGGTGTTTAGGGTCTGCCACCGATACGTTAACTCGACTAGATTAAGGAAATCAAATATTGGATTATGAAAAAAAATAAACAGGTGTGTTTCTTTAAAGCTCCCGCTAGTTTTCTTTAGAGCACAATTCACACTTTATCATCTTGTAACGAGACATTAGTTATATTCATTAAAAACTCATGTTAGTACATTTTAACTGTTTTAATGTATAAAAAAAATGTGGAGCTGTTCTAAACTTACAGGTTTTACTGTAAAAAAAAAGGGGAGAAAGAACGAAGGATGGAGATGTTTCTGGATGATTCTTTCTCTGTGTCTAGAAGAAAGTTGAATATCGGCTGCTTCTAACAAGTCCTTCTCCATCTCAGCTTGTACATCGTTCATGTCTAGTGTGTAATTAATCGTTAAAGCCATTGTTCATATCGTTCATGTTTGTGCCTGTAACTGCGTCTCTGCCAAATAATACTGCATGACAATGACAGTTAATTTAAAGCAAATATATTTATACCTCAGATATCTGTTTGTTTTCTATCCTTTTATTTTATTCGATATGTTAAGCTTTGTGTTACAGAAATGAAAAAAATGTTTTATCTTTTTTATTACTATTATTTCTGTACAGGTTAATCAAAGTGCACTATTAAAAGTATTAAAGTCAGAATGTTGCAGGTGTCCTGTCATGATTGTGCAAAAGCACAAAAAATACATGTCTTCACAATGATTTTGATTTTTGGCATTCTGAATTCTTCTCTGCTCTTGCGTCTTCCTTCGCCCCGTTGCTTGTGCACATCAGTTTAAATCTCAAACAGTGCATCAAGTTAGCCAAGCTAGCATTTATTTTTGTATATTCCTATTTTGTAGTAGAAAAAGTTTCAAAAAAGTCTTCTGGACAGTTTAATTCTTGATCGAGACGTTTCGACTTCCATCCGGAAATTATTTTCAATCTGAATAAAATGGACTGGAAACTAGATCTATTTATACTAACCTGAGTAAAAAGGTAAAAAAAATAGTAAGGCAGGGCTCGACCAATGAGCCTGTGTTACCTATGATGGCCGTGAATGGCTCCTATTGTAGCCACAGAACCAGTAAACGAACCCTATTATAAAAATGCTAAAAGCCTAGTGAATAGAAATTCCTGCTGACAAGAGGCGTGAAACTGGGTCACGAGGTGTCATCTTTTGTTCATGGCTTCAAAAGGCTGCTGTAAATACCGGGCAAAATGTATCTAATGCCTCCACTCCGATTCAGTGAGGGATTTTCTCTCATCACAAAGATGGCTTCCTTCACACCTCTTTCAAACCATCCTTTCTCTCTACTTAGAATCTTCACCTCGCTGTCCTCAAAAGTGTGTTTGGTGGATTTAAGATGCAGATGTACAGCAGACTGTGGACCACTAGAGGCTTCTCTTCTGTGTTGGTAAAGTCTTTTATAGAGTGGCTGCTTAGGCACTACACTGCACTACATTGGGGAAACCAAGCAGCCACTCCACAAAAGACTTTGCCATCTGCTCTGGCTCACTCCTGGATGAATGAGGGACTACACGGACTTATTCCTATTTTGATGTATTTACATAAAAAAAATAGACTTCTTTTTGGAAGCAAGCGTAAACAGAGCACAACACAGCTGCTGCAAAAACCCTTCCTGTTTTTGTTAGAACATGGGCGTGGCAAAAAACAGGGGGCACGGACAAGAGCAAATTGCTCAGACATCCATGCATTCTTTTGAAATAGGAATAATGTTCAAACACGATAGACACCTCGGAAAGTTTATATTGCGTAGAACATACCCTTCAAATTCATAGAGATGTATAATTCCCAATTCAAAAGGTTTTACTTAGACTAGCAATAGATTAAGCGTAAGAGTTGTTTGCAAGTGCAAGCGACGTGAAGCTGGGGTGAATATATTGTTATATTATATATACTATATATATATATAGTATATATAACACACCTGTTGCCCGACCCCAGAACATATATAGTTATATATAGTTATATATTGATATTGTTAATAATCTACTATTGTTGAAATGACACTTTGTCTTACACTTAAATACTTGTTCACAGACACCAGAAATAGATAGTGTGTATTTTTTTTTTTAGTCATTATTATTGTGGTATAAATTATTCTTATAGACAGAAATGTTTTAAAAAATACATTGTAAACTATATATCTTGCTAATCTATAATGTGTACTCATCAGTGGTGGAACGTAACGAAGTAAATGTACTTCGTTACTGTACTTAAGTAAAAAATTGTGTATTACACTACATTTTTAGAGCAAATATCTGTACTTTTACTTTGCTACTTTTTAAAAGTGTGTTTTACATTTTTGTTACATTTTCGTTCAGGAATTTGAAAAATACACAGTTTTTTTAGCGCATCTTGAAGCCGCATCGCCAAAATCAAAAGGAGCAGTTGATCGGGAGAAGAAGTAATGAATCGAGGACCAATCAGAATCGAGAATAAACATTTTCCGTATTCATTCAGCGCCAAAAAACTAACATTAAATATAGCACAAATTAAAAAGAGTCAGAAGATTGTTGTTCGTTGTGTTTACTTCTAAATAAAAAGTTAAGCCATCGTTACACAGAGCAGGGGCGGATCTAGGATTTTCTAAAGGGGGTGGCGTGAGGTAATTGACAAAGCCAATATAGGGTGACTGGGGCCTCCCCCCAAAACGTTTTAAAAAAAATAACTGTCATTTTTCTGCATTTAGGTGGCCCATTTGCTGGCCCTGCTCGGGGGTACCTTGACTAGTCCCCTTTCCTTTCTTCTTTTTTTTTTTTTTTTGTGGACCAAAAGAGGCTGGAGAGGGGTCACGCCCCTGCAGAGTATTTATCTGTGACCCTAAAGCACAAAAAATAACATTTGAATTATGGTCGAATACTTTTACTTTTTACTTAAATAGTCAAATTTACACCAATTACTTTTGTACTTTTACTTAAGTAGATTTTTTTTATTGGTACTTTTACTTAAGTATTTTTTTGCCTAATTATCTGTACTTTTACTTAAGTACAAAAAGTGAGTACTTCGTCAACCACTGGTACTCATTGACTTTTTCAAACGAATATAAGATGTGTTCATCGATAAAAAATGTTCCCTTTATGTTTTAATCCCCCCAGCCCCCCAAAAAAGTGTTTGGGTACTTTCCAAACACACTGTGAAACAAGTGTTAACATGATTTTGATGCATTTACTCACATTTCATTATTATCGTTATGTTCCAAGCTGTATCTGCTTGGAAGATAAAGCAGAACTTTCCAAGCATCAAGAAGACAAAGTTTGTTCCTTCTTTTTTTACTGGGCCGATTTGTCCCCACCACTGGTGAAACATTCACACAAGCCTTTACTCTTTCTCTTACTTCCTACTTTCCCATGTGTGTAGCACACTGTAAGTATCTGTGTGCTTTTCCATGTGTTTTCCTGAGTGCTCCAAACACCTCCGGGAGATTATACGAGGCCAGATAAAGAGGCCAAGCCTGCATTCCCGCTCCTCTCTTTGAGAATCCTGCTCACAAACTTTCCCACATTGATAAATGAATATGAAAGTGTCTGTTCTTCCAAACCTCAAAATGCTGGGCATGTTTCGATTGGTCCAAAAGCCAAGTTTAACTTCCACCACCAAGCATCACAGAAGCAAGACCACCTATCAGGCAAACATCTCACATCTCCAAGATATTCTCGTCCATGACTTGTACTCATAAGGAACAGAATCTGTGTGCCAGTGGAAAATGGACTTTATTTTAAGGATCAACATATAAGGGTCATTTTCAAATTTCTTTCCATTTTAGCTAGTGAAAAAATAAAATATAAGTATATCCATGGGTTCCTACTCTCTTTTGTTTTTGATAAATGATTGTTTTAGAGACCCAAATCTGCAGATGGACCCTTTTTTTTACAGATGTACTTTTAATTACATCTGTATGCTGTATTATGTTACCTTTGTTACCTTTGTTTCAGTAACAGAGTGGACAGTAACAGAGTGGACAAATTTTGTTTTTTCTGTTCACCACAGCTAGGAAAGTTGATTTATTATCACTCACATTACATCATTTAAAACTTTTTCACAAATATTATCACCAGTAAATGGCATTTCTCTTATATTCTAGATAATCTATATATTATGCTGGTAACAGAGAAGACATTTCAAAATGAACCTTACCCTTTTTAAGATTTGAAACCTTCATAAACTTTAGCCAAAATACTTTAGCCACATGGCTTCTTCTCCAAAAGTTACTTCCTGTCTGCAGCAGTGAATCCTGGTGGCAGTTGTTGGAACTTGATGAACATTATGATGTACAATATGGTAACAGAGTAAAAGTAACAGAGTGGACATCATATTGAGGGACAGGTCTTTTTGCGTGTATTATGTCATTTTTTGGTAACATTTTCATGCAAACAGTTAATAGGGTCTATAACCTTAGATGACCTTGTTTATTTAAGGCAAAAAATTAATATTTTTTTATTACAGAAAAGATTCTTGATATGCTACTGAAAGATAAGCATTTTATTCAGGGACATTGAAATTTGGCTGGGTAGAGATTTTTGATCATCACAAAGTGAATAAAATATTTATCCTATGACAGTTTTAAATAAATGTGTATGCAACATTATAGAAGCAGACTTAGAATTAACAGTGAAATCAACTTTTCAATCATTTAGATAACTGAAACTTTGCCCTTTCAGGCTAGGACACAAAACGGAAAGAAATTTGAAATTGACCCATAAAAGGATGAAAGTTTCCACACACACTGACCCATCGATAACCATGGCTTAAATCCTATCATCTGGACTGTCTACTCAAATTGTATTAGGAACAATGTGAAGTTGAAGGCAGCACGATGGCGAAGTGGGTAGCACAGTGGCCTTACAGCAAGAAGGTCGTGGGTTCGAGTCCTGCATGGGGACGAGGCTTGGAACACTGTCCTTTCTGTGTGGAGTTTGCATGTTCTCCCCGTGTTTGCGTGGGTTTCTTCTGGGTACTCTGGTTTGCTCCCACCCTCCAAAGACATGCATGTTAGGTCTATTGGCTGGTGCCGAAATTGCCCCTAGGAATGAGTGTGTGAGTTGATGGTTGTATGTGTGTGGCCCCGCGACAGACTGGGGACCTGTTCGGGGTGTACTCTGCCCTTTGCCTTAAAATTGGCCGGGATGGGCTCTGGCACTCCCCGCAACTGACTGACAATGTGAAGTTTGTTTATACTCAATCTGAGGACAAATATGGGACTGGTTGTTCTCCTCGGCTATTTGGACACAAATTTCCTTTTTCCTGTCCCAATATTGTCGTCTGAATCCATATAAATGTGTAAACCACAATTTGTAAAGTTTAAGATGTTTAAAGTGAACATAGCAAGTTTAATATTTGCTCACAAGTGCTAGGAACCAGAAGCAGGGTGAACAAGGTGCACTCGACCTTTTCTGCTGATACTCCAATATTATGACTCCTACGTTTGAATATTTTTCACTCCTTGGTTAACATTTTGTGTCTTCTACTATTATTGGCTCGAACAGCTCAGAGCATCACAAACATAATGTTATGGAAATATTGAGTTTAGTGTTCAAACACTGCCCTCTTGTGGCTGGAGGGAGAAGTGCAGAAAAGCACTTCTCTCTCCCTATGGTAATAAAACATTGTTACTCAGATGGGATGGATTTAGTTATCTGATCTATCTATCTATCTATATCTATCTATATATATTGTTTTGGTTATATTAAATATCTTCCTGTTAATTTTGTTCAAACTCAAACTTTTAAAAATAGCTAATACCATTGTTAATATATGTTCACACAAAGTGACTGTTTTCCACTCAGCATCTGCCCCCTAAAATATTTATGCACATAATATTTTAGGCAAACAATAAAACAAAAGTTTTTTAATTCATAAAAATGTGCAAAAAAAATGATGTATTTGATGCAGTGGAATATTTTGACCACTAGATGAAAGTGTGTTTTCACATTAGATCAAACTGATCAAATGAAAACAGTTCTTTACCTAAATGCTTAAGACTTAATTCTATAATTTAACCTAATACAATTTATAATCGTAAAAAGAGTGTAATTGGTAAAGAGAGAGCTGAGCCGAAAAGTAAAGCTCTCGATTTACAAGTCGATCTATGTTCCTATCCTCACCTATGGTCACCAGCCGTGGGTAGTGACCGAAAGAATGAGATCGCGGGTACGAGCGGCCGAAATGAGCTTCCTCCGCAGGGTGGCTGGGCTCTCACTCAGAAATCAAGTGAGGAGCTCTCCCATTCGGGAGGAGCTCGGTGTTGAGCCGCTCCGCCTCCAGGTCGAGAGGAGCCAGATGGGGTGGTTCGGGCATCTGGTCGGGACAACCCCCGAGCACCTCGCGGGTGAGGTGTTTCGGGCACGTCCCACCGGGAGGAGACCAAGGGGCAGACCCCGGACCCGCTGGAGAGACTATGTCTCACAGCTGGCTGGGGAAAGACTTGGGATTCTTCCGGGTGAGCTGGAGGATGCAGCCGGGGAGAGAGAGGCCTGGGCTGCCCGTTTGAGGCTGTTGCCCCCGTGACCCGACCCCGTAACAAGCGGAAGATGACGGAACGGAACAATTGGAGACTGTTTTTATTTCGCCTGCAATTTTGATGTTTTGTCACAAGGTGGTGCACTCTGGATATATTGGCTTTGTTGAGAATGCAACAACACTGCTCCCATTAAAATGTGTGTGTCTTCGTGATGCACACACTGTCAAAATAAACTGTGTGCACAGATATGGAAAGCCATCGGGCCCAATACACGTACGTAAACAAGCATGTTAGATGTTAAAACAAGCAAAATGTTACATCAAACACTTGGATTTTAAACCTACTGCCGCTAAATGCCCGTTTTTAAGCTCTGTCACCTTTCAGACCTGGTAAACTAGATTTGAAATTCAACGCTGTGTTGTAACATTTCGCACGCTTGTTTAAAATCTAGCGCGCCATTCTATCGGTCTAATCTAGCGGTTACCAAAGCATGCCATCCATCTGCTTCTGTTCGGGCCCTTTTGTCAAAAGTTAGAGCTCAATGTGGACCACTAACCAAAATATTTGCCCACTCCTGGTCCAAGCACATAATTACAGGATGTAAGGTGCTGGCTGACTGGCAATGCTTACATCGAACGCCATAACCAGGTGGTTGGAATAGTACCGTATTTTCCGCACTATAAGGCGCACCTAAAAACCTTAAATTTTCTCTAAAATCCATGATGCGCTTTTTAACTCGGAGCGCCTTATATATGGATTAATATTGAGCTACAACAGGTGTCGCAACTGCGGTAAGCACCCACCGACTTCATTTCCTCCGTAGAAGAAGTAGTGCGCGGTGCATGCTGGGATATATGAAAGGACGTTTCATTAGGTGTGTTCGAGATGACACAGGCGGACGCAGTTCTGACCGGCATGCATTGCACACCGATCTGCGCCGATCAGAACTGCGTCTGCCTGTGTCATCTTGAACGCACCTATTTCCATTTGTGTGTTAGTGTAAAGACCCGGAAATGGCTCCTACCAAGAGACACTGTTACACCTCAGAGTTTAAACTCAAGGCGATCGGTCACGCAGTAGAACACGGGAATAGAGCCGCAGCGAGAGAGTTTAACATCAATGAATCAATGGTGAGGAAGTGGAGGAAGCAAGAGGATGCGCTGCGCCAAGTAAACAAGACTAAACAGAGTTTATTTCCAATGGAAGATAAACTGTGTCACGAAAATACTAATACTTTATCTTGGAGAAAATAATAAAACAAGCTGTGTATTCATTTTGGGAGTAAAAACAGAAAGTTGTTTTGTAATTGTTAATAAAGTTTGACTGACCTATCTGACTGTTTTTTTTTTTTTTTTTTTTTTACATTCCCTTTAGCGCAGCACCATTTAGTGAATGCATAAAGTACCCCAGCCTTTACTGTAGCGCCTTATAGTGCGGAAAATACGATACTATACAGGAACCTATGCACAAAATATGGACTGGAAACTTCAACGTCAAAGTAGGAAACACCTTCAAGGGTGACAGAGAATGACGGACTCAAGATCCTATGGGACGTCCAGATCCAGACAGCCCGAATGGTAATGCAGAACCAACCAGACACCTTGGTGGATGTGTCAATACTAAGTGAAAGTAACGTCCGGAAGAAAGAGCATTAGAAGCTTTGGAGAAGCACCAAGGCTCCAGGGAAGATCTTGAAAGGGAAGGTAGTTTGGGGGTAAAGTGACCCCTAAACTAGAGGTGTGGCTCCAACAGATCCCTGGAGAGACATCAGGTATCTCAGTCAAGAAGAAAGCAGTCCTAGAAACAGCAAGGATGCTCCACGGAACTCTAAAAATCCCTGGTAGGCACGTGTATGTGTGTGTGTATGCACGTATGCAGATGCATCTCAGTTCTTGCAGGTGTGGTCTGGTCAGCGGGGCCAGCGGGGGTAAAAGTGGTTCACCAAGGAAAACAAGACGAGGTTAAAAAGACAATATGTACTAAAAGCTTTTCAATTCCTGATCTTTTACACAGATTAAAACCACATTTTTTCTACCTGTTATGTGTTTTTTTCTAACATCGTCCACACACATCATCGTCCATCAGACCGTACCATTTTCATACCCGATGGATGAAACCATTGACTATAGAAGGGCTGAACTGTTTATTGTGATGTTACCCACAATGTTTGACTCAATAAAAATTAAGCCGATTACCGTATTTTCCGGACTATAAGGCGCACTGCATTATAAGGCGCACCTTCAATAAATGACATTTTTAAAAACTTTTTCCATATATAAGGGGCACCGCATTATAAGGCGCTACAGTAAAGGCTGGGGTTACGTTATCCATTCCATTCCGTGATCTTCCGCTTGTTCCGGGGTCGGGTCACGGGGGCAACAGCCTCAAACGGGCAGCCCAGGCCTCTCTCACCCCGGCTGCATCCTCTAGCTCACCTGGAAGAATCCCAAGTCGTTCCCCGGCCAGCTGTGAGACATAGTCTCTCCAGCGGGTCCGGGGTCTGCCCCTTGGTCTGCCCCGTGGTCTGTCCCTTGGTCTCCTCCTGGTAAAACGTGCCCGAAACACCTCGCCCGCGAGGCGCTCGAACTACTCCATCTGGCTCCTCAACACCGAGCTCCCCCTGGATGGCAGAGCTCTTCACCCGATATCTGAGTGAGAGCCCAGCAACCCTGCGGAGGAAGCTCATTTTGGCTGCTTGTATTTGCGATCTCATTCTTTGGGTCACCACCCACAGCTGGTGACTGTGGCCGCATAGATCTGCCGATCCGCCTGACGATCTCCCGCTCCATCCTTCCCCCACTCGTGAACAAGACCCCAAGATACTTAAACTCCTCTACTTGAGGCAGGACCCTGTCTCTGACCTTCAGGGAGCATTCCACCCTTTTCCGGGCGAGGACTATGGTCTCGGATTTGGAGGCGCTAATTCCCATCCCGGCCGCTTCACACTCAGCAGCAAATCGATCCAGTGAGAGCTGGAGATCACAGTCCAATGAAGCCAACAGGGTCACATCATCCGCAAAAAGCAGAGATCCGATCCTGAGGTCGCCAAACCGAATTCCTCCAACGCCTCGGCTGCGCCTAGATATTCTGTCCATAAAAGTGATGAACAGAATCAGTGACAAAGGGCAGCCTTGGAAGAGTCCAACTCTCACTGGAAATGGAATCGACTTACTGCCGGCTATACGGACCAAGCTCTGGCTCCGGTCGTACAGAGACCGGACAGCCCGTACCAAGGGCTTCGAGACTCCGTACTCCCAGAGCACCCCCCACAGGAGGTGCTCCGTGCTTTTCATTGCGTTCTTGAAAAATAAAATGTTGGATTTGCTCACGATCCTAAAAAGTCCAAGAAAACATTCAGATTAATTTTGATTTAAATCAATTGTGATGCGTCTTACTCTAGTTTTTTATTACCTTTTTTGTTCATGTTGGGTGTTCCTACAATGGAGTCTGACTCATCTTTTTTCTGTTTACTTTGACTTATCATTTTGGTTTCTGAGTCATTTGAGCGATGTTATAAAGTTATTATTTCCCTCCTAACACTCTACGCATATGTCTCCATTTAGATTTTTTTAAAAAACCCAAAAAGTACAAATATAACCAATGTTATAACTTTTCTAAAAATGTGTTTTTTCACAAGTGTCTGGTGTGTTTCTGCATAATAAGAAAAAAACTTCTGGTTTGTGTCCTTGACATTAGTAATGATTACTAACGAGTTATTCTTCCGCAATCTTGCGTTGTGTTTTGTTAGTGACAAAAGCATCACATATCTGAAGAGTAACTGATTTAGTGACAATGCAATTGCTAAATTATGACCTTTACATGCATCTCTGGGCCAACTAATAAGTAGCAGTTATGTGTCCGATCACACCATATGCAGATGACATTCTAATGTGTACCTGACTTTCAGAAGATGATTATGTACCAGAGAATTTACTATGAAACTGCATCCATAAGATCAACGTAAGGATGAGGAACAACTTTTATCAGTTATCAGTTATTTTATCAGTTATTTTGAATAGGAAAGTATTTTGAGATAAAAATAAGTCAACTGTGCTTTGATGGTTGTGATCCAGCTTCACGAACAAAGATGTTTTATTCTTATTTTTAAACATTTCCACTCAAGTCTAAGGTGAAATATGGTTAAAAAAAAAAACCTATCCATATAGGACAGAAGTGTCTATATAGATTAGCGGCGAATGTTTGGAAGAATAGTTCGGCTTGATCAGATATGACCTATGTTGACATTTACAACTATCTTGTTGAATCTCCAGGTTAGTTATTAATATTGATTATTGTATAGATTATAGTTATATGTCTACTAAACAGAGGGTCAAATAACATGTAATTCCAGGTTATTACACACATAATAACATAAGTGGGTACAGTGGTGGATGAAGTAGTCACTTTTTGTACTTAAGTAAAAAAGTACAGATAATTAGGCAAAAAAACTAAAAAATACTTAAGTAAAAGTAACAATAAAAAAAATCTACTTACGTAAAAGTGCAAAAGTAATTGGTGTAAATTTTACTTTTTAAGTAAAAAGTAAAAGTATTCAACCATAATTCGAATGTTATTTGTTGTGATGTAGGGTCACAAATAAATACTCTGCAGGGGTGTGACCCCTGCCCCCTCTCCCGCCTCTTTTGGTCCGCAAAAAAAAAAGAAGAAAGGAAAGGGCAAATAAAAGCAAGTCCAGGTTTTTTCTTCAGAAAACACAAGTCGATGACAATAAAAACCCACACACTCACATACAGCAAGATGACAGCAGGGGCGCTGGGTCGATGAATGTGTGGCAGTGGATGAGAGAACACAAGAGTCTGTGATAAATATTTGAAGCTTAGCGCAGCAGATCTGCAAGGCATCAATCATTCTGGAGATTCTGGGTTGATGCTGTGAGATTCTGAAGCTGTGTGTGTGTGTGTGTGTGTGTGTGTGTAGGAGGGATCCAGACTTGTTTTCATGCAGCATACCTCCACAATGCGGCTGTTGCACATCATTTTAAAGTCTGCGGTGGAATAAATAAAATTTGCTTTACTCCGTCACCGACGGGATGATTTGACTTGAAAGATTCTCTTATCTTTTGATGTGCTCGTTGTTCCTTTTTTTTTTTTTGGGATATATTATATTTCATACTGTGAAAAGAGGGTCAGCGGGGCTCACATCTCCTCCACATGCAGAAGAGCCAGAGGGGGTGGCTCTGGCATCTGGTTGGGATGTCTTTTTGGAGGTCTCCTTGGTGAGATATTTTTGGCACGTCCCACATGCTGGGGGAACTTCACATCCCAGCTGGCACAGGAACACCTTTAGATTTCATTGGATGAGCCTGAAGAAGTTCCTGTGGAGAGGAAAGTCCGAGTTCCCTCTGTCAAACAAATGTAAATCAGAAGACAACAGAAAAAAAAAAAAAAAAATAGAATGAGCTTTTGCTATTTTTAACAAGTATTTTTCAAATATATTTATTTTTACATACACGTAATATCCTCTTCGGTCACACCAACTATCTTCCTGTCTTCCTTCACTGTATCCATGAACCTCCTCTTTGGTCTTCCTCTAGTCCTCTTTCCTGGTGGTTCCAAACCCAGCATCCTTCTTCTGATGTACTCTCTCTCTCTCCTCTGCACATGTCCAAACCATCTCAGTCTGACCTCTCTGACTTTAAAACCTCGAACATGTGCTGTTCCTCTGATCCTGTCCATCCTGGTCACTCCCAGAGAGATCCTCAGCATCTTCATCTCTGCTACCTCCATCTCTGTTTCCTGTCTTTTTATCAGTGCTACTGTCTCTAGACCAATCAGCATGGCCGCTCTCACCACGGTTTTGTACACTTTTCCTTTCATTTTATCTGAAACTCTTCTATCACACATCACACCTGATACTTTTCTCCACCTGTTCCAGCCTGCCTGCACACACTTCTTCACCTCTTTTCCACACTCTTCATTGCTCTGGACTGTTAATTCTAAGTACTTAAAATCTTCTACCTTTGAACCAAGTACTGAAAAAAAAAAAACTGACTTGTTTTTGTTGCTCCCTTTAAATGTGACTGAGATACTCCACTCCTTCCCTGCGATGTGTTTCTAAGCTGAGCAACCATAGACATAAACACACCGAATCTTAGTTTTCTTCCTTTTGTTGCTTCCTGATTAAAAGAAAAAAACAGTTTTCCAACAGTTCCATCCACATCACCCGCCACTGTTGATGCATGCTATTTTACAAAGCCTGCCATTAACCTAGCCAATCATCAGGTCTGAAAATGAAGTGGAATCCTTTTGTGAAGGTTGACCAACTCGACTCACAATCTCATTGATTAAAGCAAAAGTTTCATCGGCATTCACTAAGTGTTTAAACCTGAAGAGCCAGCAGAACGGATCCTTTTGGTCATTGTAGCACTTTGAGATCTCCATTGAAGATATAAAGTGCATTACAAATAAAATTTTCATTATTATTATTATTACTTTTTAACGTAGCAAACAATTCTCCAGTCAGATGTTCTGTTGTCAAACCGACCTGCGATTACAAGAAATATTTAGTTAATTCATTTTTAATGAAATTAAATGTTTCTGAAACATTTAATTTGGCGAAAGGGATTGTTTCGCCATCCGGCTCTTTGAGCGCCTGGTATCATCATCGGGTGTTCATCTGAGTACTGGACCAAAAAATTATGTGCATCGCTGGGGATGAGGTTTAAAAAGTACTGATACATCTATAAAATATTTCTGTTTTAAAGGACTTTGTCACCTCAAAAGAAAAAAAAAAACATACTAACTGTTGAACACCATGACATATTTATTAACCAGCCCCACCATGGGTGTCAAAACCAGCTAGAAAAATCCAAAACACTGTGATGTGAAGTCATGAATATTCACAGTTTTTAAAGTTTTTATCCAGAGACCAGAGTGAGATGGCACTTTCTTCTTTGCTCTAGGTTTACTAAACGTATCCACAGGAATATCACAGGAAGTGGGGTTAAGGAGGATAATTGCCCTGACTTCCTGTAAAGTTTGTCTGTGCCTCTCACAGCAGGACTGGGATCTTCCAGATGGTGTTTAGATGAGCTGATGCTCAAAGGAGTCATTAGAAAAATGACAAAAAGACTAATGGTGGCAAAAAAAAGAGAAACATGGTGTGGTTTGTATAAAATGGGAATTTTCTTTTAAAACAATTGTGCTGGATGATGGAATGAATCAAATTTCAATCTGGGTGAAGCCTTGGCAACCAGAACGAGACATAGAGGCAGAAGTGGGTGGGTATTTTACAGAAACTGACCATTAAAGTCAGCACAAGTACTAAGTCCCGGTGACCATATCTTATATAGAAACCCTGGAACATATAAACCTTTTATATAAGTTCAACCAAAGTTAGAAGAATTGCTTTACGAATGTTAAAATAATATTTTTGTGTGCAATGCATGGGCTCGTCACTTAGTGTGTCTGACTCGCTACTGCTAAGGAATGTTATGCATTTGCTGTTGGAGAAGGATGGCTTAGTGGGCAAGGCGACCATCCTGTAACCGAAGGGTCACCGATTCACTCCCCTGCCTGGAGTTCATGCCTTGGTGTCCTTGACCAAGACACTAACCCCCTAATGGTAGTGGTTTACACCTTGCATGTCAGCTTCCACCATCAGGTATGAATGTGTGGGTAAATGTGAGCTACGGTGTAAACACCACACACAAGCAGACAAATGTGTGAATTTAAAAATAGATCAGGATTTAAATATTAGTTACAGTCGTCATAAAGTCGTTTATCAAATCCATCCAAGTCCTCATCCTCTGTTTCAGAATCTGCGTAAAATCCAACATAGCAGGTTCACTTTCCTGGCTGTCAGAGTCACTTTCTGTACCGTGCGGCTCCTCTGAAATGATGCCTGCTTTTGCTAAAGTTCGGACAACAGTGCCAGCAGACACGTTAGCACAAGCATCTACAATACACTGGCAAAATGTGGCATAACTCGCCCGGCGCTGCCTTCCACCCTTTGTGAAGCTGTGGTCTCCTCTGGTCATCCATCGCTCCCACGCCGCTCGCAGCCTTACTTTGAACGGCCGGTTCACGCCGATGTCCAGCGGTTGGAGTTACTTTGTCAGACCTCCCGGAATCACAGCAAGCGTAGCGTTCATCTGCTTCACTACACACATAGGGTACGCCGCTCATTTTAAAGAATATCTAAGACTTTTATATGCGCCTTATGGTCGTGAGAATCCGGTAGTTCATTTATGGAGACTATGACTTACAAATTCGGAGTTCAACACACTAAGTGATGAGTTCATTTTTGGTCTGAAAACATGTTGATATTCCACAAAGTCAAAAGTTTCTTTTCTAATTAAAAAAAAAAAAAAAAAAAAATCAGTTCCATTTTTAAGCACAAATCCAACCAATTAAAACAGATAAACATATTATTGAATACAAAACAAAGAATTTATGAAAATCTTTTTTGGTCCAGATAGAAACCCATTGATGTTCCAGTGCTGTGTATGGCTAACAGGATGGTGACCTCCCTCTGACGAGCCGCTGGGAACACAGGAACAGAACATGAAGGAAATGAAGCAAAAGGTAATTTCTGACCAGGAGGTTTGTTACCAGAGTTTAAAGACTCCTCCTCTCTGGGAGTATTTAATACAGACTTACATAAAAACTACAAGGAAATGCTTTCTATCCCTAAATGTTTGAACAAGTGAAACTTCTCCATGGTTTAAATACTTTGGGTATTTTAATTTAATCGTCTGCTTGTCGTTAGTTTTATTAAACCAGACCTGATGTTTTAGTTGTTTTTTTTTCTTAAAGAACATCCAAAAGTGTAAAATAAAATGTTGTTTTTCTCTATCTTATGATTTCAAATTTAAATTGAGGACACATCCTGAATATTTTTTCAAAATCCACCCATAACTTTTTGTGTTAACACACACACAGACAAACACAAAGAGAAACACAGACAAACATAAAAAGAAACACACAGACAAACACAAAGACAAATACACATATGTGGAACTTGTCACATGAGCTCCATGTTGGAGGTAATTATGATGTTTTTGATAATCATTTATGAACATTAAAACCATTTTTTAAAAATTGTCCAATTAATCAGAAATGGAAGTTTCTTGGACTTTTTAAATCGGTATTGGTTTTATAAACCTGTAACTGGTCGGGCTTTAGTTAGCACTGCTGTGTCAGATGGTTCAAGTCTGGGGTGAGATGTGAGGTCCAGTCCGGGTTCCACAAACAATAGGGAATTGTCTCCAGTGAAGAGGGATTATGGTTCTGTGTCGCTCTAGTTCTTCGATGCGCAGACAGAATGTGGTTCATTTCTGAGACCTGTTCCTCTGAAGCGTTCAATCGACTGGAGGTGATTAAAAAATAATTAAGTGAGTCAATATATTTATTATTTTCATGCCTCTGCCAACAGAATGAATGAGGCATTAAGATGACAGACTGTCTGGGCTACCCTGGCACTCGTATTGCATCTCCAAAACCATTGATGGGATTTTGATGAAACTGACCACATTTAATCAGTACCAACTATAAAGGAACTGATCAGGTTTTTAGGATCAAATTACTGAAGTCACAAAGGTCAAGTTCGATCATTTGTAGGGTAGGTGGAGGCATATCATTTCACACCAACATTGTCAATATCAATTTATCACCTCCCTGGTGGTCTAGTGGTTAGGATTCGGCGCTCTCACCGCCGCGGCCCGGGTTCGATTCCCGGTCAGGGAACTACTTTTGGGGTAGGTGTTGGCTCAGAGGTAAAGTGTTTGTCCTTGGACTGGGAGAAGCTCTTGTTGTGGCTAATATAGGAATTCTTCTTAAATTTTTTCTTATTTTGAAAACCTCTGCCATGAGAAATTTCACTCAGGGAGAGCTCCTTTTTTTATTATTTTATTTTATTTTTTCCATGATTTTTCAGATCTGCTGATCCAAACTATGTTAAATATAGCGGGTGATTTTTAAATTGCTTCACATTTGCTTGTGTATTCACTCTGCAAACCGCTGACCTTTAAAAAGTGGATGTGGCATCGGAATCAGCAGCTAATACGCTAATCTGTTCCTCCAGTCCTGATGCTAGGAAATCTGAGTCAAGAGAGATTTGTTGTGAAACTTCTTTGTTTTTCCACATGATTAAAAACAAAAAAGCAAACTTTAATTAGACCTGAGCTGGACAGAGAACAGTAGTTTATTCTGAGAGGGTTTTTGTTGGAAGAGTTAATCTCCTAAAGGCTTAATGCTGAAGCGGTAACCAAGCAACACGTCCTGCTTAACGTCCTCAGTGGGAAGTCCAGAGAATGAATGGGTCTGACAAATTTAACGTTAGACAATATTTCATATCAATTTTATAAGTAGATCAGTGAGGTTTGATCACCAACAAGGTGTCCATTATCAATATGAATGAGCACCATCCATTCTTCATCTTCTTCTTCTTTCGGCATTTCCCTTCAGGGGTCGCCACAGCAAGTCAGTTTCTTCCATCTAACCCTATCTCCTGCATCCTCTTTGGTCACACCAACTATCTTCATGTCTTCCTTCACTGTATCCATGAACCTCCTCTTTGGTCTTCCTCTAGTCCTCTTTCCTGGTGGTTCCAAATCCAGCATCCTTCTTCTGATGTACTCTCTCTCTCCTCTGCACATGTCCAAACCATCTCAGTCTGACCTCTCTGACTTTAAAACCTCGAACATGTGCTGTTCCTCTGATCCTGTCCATCCTGGTCACTCCCAGAGAGATCCTCAGCATCTTCATCTCTGCTACCTCCATCTCTGTTTCCTGTTTTTTTTCTCAGTGCCACTGTCTCTAGACCAATCAGCATGGCCGCTCTCACCACGGTTTTGTACACTTTCCTTTCATTTTATCTGAAACTCTTTTATCACACCTGATACTTTCCTCCACCCGTTCCAGCCTGCCAGCACACGGTTCTTCACCTCTTTTCCACACTCTCCATTGCTCTGGACTGTTGATCCTAGCTACCGTACTTAAAATCTTCCACCTTCTT
Source organism: Neostethus bicornis (assembly GCA_902685375.1). Taxonomy (NCBI): domain Eukaryota; kingdom Metazoa; phylum Chordata; class Actinopteri; order Atheriniformes; family Phallostethidae; genus Neostethus; species Neostethus bicornis. Next base: position 7,341,908 of record LR738542.1, on the reverse strand, counting down.
TATCTCTTCTCCCTGTAACCTCACTTTTCCATTTGGATCCCTCTCATTCACACACATGTACTCTGTTTTACTCTGACTAATCCCAAACATTTTCCTGTGGGGCCACATATGGGGCTTTTGTCTTACGGGGGTCAGTTTGTAACAGAAAAAGTATGACAATTAAAGTGCCCAAATAAAAAAAATGGTATTTTCTAGAAAGCCCAATCAAATAAACCATTCTGGGTTCTCCACTGAAAAACAAGTCAAACACTGATGCAGCTGTTCATCTTTCAGTGTTGATCTCAGAGTTTTCATGAAAAGGTTTGCTCGCTATGTGCTGCTAAAAGGTATGGACATCTTCACCGAGTGTTTTCTGTTGTTAGAGTACATGTTGTTTGGGAAGGCGGTATAGAAATCAATGAGACTGTTGGACTTGAACGCATCGTTTGAACATCACAGTATTTTACACTGAATGTATAAATTCACTCCAAATAATGACCAAGAACAATTCAGTCAGTCACCTTCTTAGCCGTCTATCCCTTGCAGGGTTACAGGGAGTGCCGGAGCTCAACCCAGCTGATTCAAGGAGAGGTGCAGGACACACCCAGAATAGAACAATTCAATTTTATTTGTTTGTTCGTTCTGTTCCGTCATCTTCCGCTTGTTCCAGGGTCGGGTCGCGGGGGCAACAGCCTCAAACGGGCAGCCCAGGCCTCTCTCTCCCCGGCTGCATCCTCTGGCTCACCCGGAAGGATCCCAAGTCGTTCCCCGGCCAACAGGCAGAGATAGTCTCTCCAGTGGGTCCGGGGTCTGCCCCTTGGTCTCCTCCCTGTGGGACGTGCCCGAAAAACCTTGCCCGCGAGGCGCTCAGGGGGCATCCTGACCAGATGCCCAAACCACCCCATTTGGCTCTTCTTGACCTGGAGGAGGAGAGGCTTGACAACGAGCTCCTCCCGGATGGCAGAGCTCCTCACCCGATCTCTGAGTGAGAGCCCAGCCACCCTGTGGAGGAAGCTCATTTCGGCCGCTTGTACCCGCGATCTCATTCTTTCGGTCACCACCCACAGCTGGTTACCATGGTGAGGGTTGGAAAGTAGATCAACTTGTAAATCGAGAGCTTTGTTTTTCGGCTCAGCTCTCTCTTTACCACGACGGACCGATGCAGTGTCCTAGTTATCGCTGATGCCGCACCGATCCGCCTGTCGATCTCCCGCTTAATCCTTCCCCCATTCGTGAACAAGACCCCGAGATACTTAAACTCCTCCACTCAATTTTGTTTGTATAGTCCAAAATCACAATTTTTTTTTTGTCTCAACGGGCTTCACATTGTAGATTCAAAAAGTACAAAAACAAGAAAAAAAAAAAGAAGAACTTATAAAGACAATGCACAGCTAAAAGCTAACTAAAAGATGCTAGCTGGACCCCCCTTCAAGGTGAGGAAAAACTCCCAAAAACCCATCAGTGGGGAAAAAAAAGAAACCTTGTGGGGGCCACAATAAAGAGAAATTCCTACCCCAGGATAAGTCTCCAATGTGTCTAAGATTATTGTTTAAATATGATCTCATTCTACTCTAGAGCTTGATATCTGAAGAAGTCAGTAGATGTTCTTCATCTTGATGGAAACACGGGGACTACTCATCCCAGCGATGCCCTGGACGGGGATGAGTAGATGTTCTTCATCCTGATGGAAACAGGATGGTTAAGCAAGCCGGGAAGCCTCCTCAGCCTGGTGGCGCTCAGGACGGAGATGCCTAGATGGGTTAATCCTGATGGAGACGGGATGGTAGATCAAGAGCGGGGGCCTCCTCAGTCTGCTCATGCCTAGGACAGGAACGCAGAGGATCCATCAGGAATCTGAAACAGAGCTCTCTCCCAAAGAGGAAGAGAGAAGTGGACAACATGTGAATCATACTGTACCAAAGTGGTGGATGAAGTACTCACTTTTTGTACTTAAGTAAAAGTACAGATAATTAGGCAAAAAATTACTTAAGTAAAAGTACCAATAAAAAAATCTACTTAAGTAAAAGTACAAAAGTAGTTGGTGTAAATTGTACTTTTTAAGTAAAAAGTAAAAGTATTTGATCATAATTCAAGTGTTATTTTTTGTGCTATAGGGTGTCACCATGGTAACCAGGATAAATACTCTGCAGGGGTGTGACCCCCCCTCTCCCGCCTCTTTTGGTCCACAAAAAAAAAAATAAATAAAAGGAAAGGAAAGGGGACTAGTCAAGCTATCCCCTAGAAGGGCCAGTGAATGGGCTGCCAAAATGGAGGAAAATGACACTTTTTAAAATGTTTTGGGGGGAGGCCCCCAGTCATCCTATATTGGCTTTGCCAAAGCCCCACCCCCCTTTGGAAAATTCTAGATCCGCCCCTGCTCTGTGTAATGATGGTTCATTACATTACATTTAATTAATAAATGATGTTAGGTTTTTGGCGCTGAATGAATGCAGAAAATGTTTCTCGATTCATGACTTCTTCTCCCGATCAACTGCTTCTTTTGATTTTGGCGATGCGGCTTCAAGCTGCCCAAAAAAGAAAAAAACCTGTGTATTTTTCAAATTCCTGAACGAAAATGTAACAAAAAATGTAAAACACACTTTTAAAAAATAGCGAAGTAAAAGTACAGATATTTGCTCTAAAAATGTAGTGAAGTAAAAGTAAAAGTACCGGTCTTAAATTTTACTTAAGTAAAGGACAGATACACAATTTTTCTACTTAGGTACAGTAACGAAGTATATTTACTTCGTTACGTTCCACCACTGCTGTACCACCTACTGGAGGAAAAACTCCAAGACATTAGAGAACAATGAATGAGATGGAATGCCAGAGATCAGACAAGGGCAATGGCTGCGCGACGGCGAGGATGAACAACCAGTTGTTTGAATACCGGACAGGAGAGCTCGCAAGTTTCTCAAACCTGTATGAATAAAATAAAGAACGTTCAGATGTGCGAATAACGTTCAAACATTGTAAAAAGTTCATTTTTGCTTGAAACATCCTCTAAACTATCATCCCACATGAAAGCAACAGGAGCCTCTTCAATCCATCGCCAGATTTGATTAGAAGTTTCGAACATATTCTCTAAATTCCTGGAATAAGAAAACAGTCTTTGCACACTGAATTCTGCCCGCTGTGCTGGCATGCTAATTGGCTGTTACCATGAACCTTCTAATCTCAAACACAGATTCCATTCATTATGAGGGGGATGATGTCTGATCTTTGCCAATCAGAAAGGATTATCATCTCCTGCTTTGATGTTCCTCTCAGACATGAGCTCCTTAAATATTTCATCAATTTTTATGTGAAGTCAGCGGAACGCAAAAAGTTACAGTTTTTCTCCAAGTTTTTATTCAGACAGAAGTAACACTTGAAATGTGTTTGGTTGTGTCACAGAGTTGTTAGATAATTCATCTGGTCTCTGGAGATATTTATATCATTTAAATACTTCACTAGATCGGGACACAGTGGTACTCCTCCAACTTGAGAAGATTTGGGGACGTCAGAGTTCTGTGGTATATAAAACATTTTAAAAAATCACATTTGTCACATTTCATGCTAAATTAAACAAGAGAACCACCAAAAAAAAAAAAAAAATCCATCTTTACCCACAAAAAACAGATGAAAAACATCCAACAATAATAATGTCGAAAAGTCTTATTGGGAACGGGTCTGAAGATCAACCTAGGCTCCAAATTTGCAAGGGCAACGTTCTAGAATTGAAATCTACACGAACAAACCAACATTATTAGAAAGCAAACATACTAACAAAGGGTGGCACAGTGGCCTCACAGCAAGAAGGTCGTGGGTTCGAGTCCCGGGTGGGGATGAGGCTTGGAACACTGTCCTTTCTGTGTGGAGTTTCCTCCGGGTACTCCGGTTTCCTCACACCTTCCAAAGACATGCATGTTATGTTGATTGGCCGGTGCCAAATTGCCCCTAGGAATGACTGTGTGTGTTTGGATGGTTGTATGTGTGTGGCCCCGCAACAGACTGGCGACCTGTTTGGGGTGTACCCTACCCCTTGCCTTGAATCAGCCGGGATGGACTCAGGCAACCCCCACAACCCCGGATGGGATAAGAAGGTGACTGACTATGTTACTGACATTCTAACGAGTTCACAGATATCAATAGTTTCTCACAAGGACAAAAAGTCAGAGAACAAATGTGAAAAAATATAAGAAAAGACACAAAGACCACAGATTGTGCCAAAAGGTGCTAAACTTTGCCGTGGTGACCGTCCGTCTGACTAGTTAAACTAAAATACATTTAATTCTTTGTTTGACTGTTTGAAGATGTTTGAAGTAAGAAGAGAAGATTTTAAATGCAATTTATTATTGGTGAACTGTGCCTCATGAGGCCAGGTGCATGGTCAGGTTTCATTAGGGTTCGTTAGGGTTCGTTCTTATCTTCAATGATAGAAATCGTCCTGCGATCAGCAGCAACCCACTTTGTGATAATATTTGTTATTTTCTCTGTTGTGGATTTGCTCATTCGCTTGCCAAATTCAGCTAGCTTGGTTTGGCGGAGCGAGCTCCCAGTAGCCACACTTGCTACAGAAGAACTTGCATGAACATGTTTAGTGTTTAGATGGTATGTCAAGCTGGAGTTGCTCCGATGGTAGGGGAACTCCTTTTTGCAAAAACTACAAATGGCTACGTTTTTATTTATTGTCCCGTCTTTATTATTTTTGTATAACAACGTGCCGTTCAGTGGCTCGACTCAGGGGCAAACCCAGGATTTTCTAAAAGGACTCAGGGGCGTTCCGGTCGGATAGCATCTGACCCTTCCTACCCTCAAAATGGACTTTTTGAGCCACCTCCCTCGGCCAGGAGGCTCCAGTCCATTCGGACCAGATCCTCCCGCCACAAAAGAAAAGTCAATAAAAGCAACAAAAGTCTTTCTGATTTGGTGCAGTGGTTTAAGTGCACCACATCATACAATTTTATTTACACAACTTTGATAAGACGTGCGTATAATCCCTCTTTTGTTAAGCACTGATCTATTGTTTATTCATCAATTAAGTCGAAACGTCTTCTTCAGAAAACACACTGTCCAGAAGACACACTCATACAACTTTGATATGAGTTTCAATGAGCTCCATTATTTCATTCTTTGGATTGTTTTTATTTCCATTCACACGCAGCCAGAGAAACAAAAGAAAATGTAAAAACAGACCAAACTATTAAATTTACATATATTAGTGTTTAAATTTATGCCTGTGAAAAGTGACTCCCTCCCAGTTGGATTGCAAATATAATGGTGACACGACAGACACGTCTGAGAGTTTCCAGCATTGGGAATTTAAAGGTCCCCTATTATGCCTTTTTTCCCTTATTTTATCCTGTGCTATGTATCTGATATGCATAATTTTACATTCCGCCACAATCTCAACACAAAAGTTTATAAATACTACCCTGTTTGGGAGCGCAGTTTCATACCCGGAACTCAAAACAGCTTGTTTCAGTCTTTTTTTATTTTTTTTTTCCCGGGACCCGCCCCGTTGGTTGCGATTGGTTGTCATTCATTGTGATTTCCCCACCCACCCAGCACAGCGTGGAGCGGGAGGGGCGAGGTGTGAGACGTATTGAGTAAACAAAGCGGTTCGGAGGAAGGAATAAGTGGGGGAGGGTGTTTGAGCTGCAGGGGGCTGAACAAAAAAAAGATGTACGTCACTATGTTCCACCAGTCGTTAGAGGTTTGGAGAACACGCCCCTTACTTTGAATTTAAATATCTCAAAATAGCATGAATCACAATAAAACACACTTTGGGGGATTGTTTGGGGTAGTACTAAGTAAAATAAAAGGTTAAAACCTCATAAAAGTCAGTTTTGCATAATAGGGGACCTTTAAGCTTTTAAAAGAGTGAATTTGCAAAGAAGCCAACTAATTAGTCCTCTGACGAAAGCATCGGAAGAATGAGCCACATTTATCACATTGACAGGGGTGCCATTATCACAGAAGAATATTACCTGCTTTCCAGATCAGCCTGGTAGATCGCGTGCCACCGGTATGGGGTCACAGAGCGATAAACAAAACGTTCTAGGGCAGAGTTAATTATTCTTTTGGCCGTGTATGCAAACTACTGTGTTTAAAGCCCCAAAGTGGGAATGACGGATGAGCCTAGATAATCAGTTTAGAAGTAAGAGAGAAGCATGAAACCCTGGGAGATCTAAAGGGGCTGAAGACTTTTATTAAGGGGTAAAATTATGCCAGCTCGCCCTGACACAAATCCTCCACCGCAGCTTTAGAATCTGCCTTTTATAATTAATACATGGATGGTTATTTTAGGAGCTAACCCCATTACTTGTGTTTTTCTTGGTGTCTGTTTTTAAGTAAAAAATGAGGGGATTACAGTAATCAGGGTCACGTAAAGGTCTGTTTATCACAGTTTCAGGCTTTTTAACGGAGCGCTGTGGCGGCACACTAATGGCTTTATTAGTCCTTTATTTCGGGTTTCAGAGGAATTTAAATATCATTAACACAAATACAAAACCTGCTTGTTTGGAATGTTGGATAAATATTCTGCTTGAGATCTAAAATTGAAAAAGCCAAAGAGTGATGAGCATCACTAGAAATCTGAGCAGTTTTCAGGAAACGAGACAAGAAAACTGATTGGATTTGATTTCTTTTAAATATTAATTTTCAGTTATTTGTTCCGTTCCGTCATCTTCCGCTTGTTCCGGGGTCGGGTCGTGCGGGCAACAGCCTTAAGCGGGCAGCCCAGGTCTCTCTCTCCCCGGCTGCATGCTTCAGCTCACCTAGAAGGATCCCAAGTCGTTCCCCGGCCAGCTGTGAGACATAGTCTCTCCAGCGGGTCCGGGGTCTGCCCCTTGGTCTCCTCCCGGTAAGACGTGCCCGAAACACCTCGCCCGCGAGGTGCTCGGGGGGCATCCTGACCAGATGCTCTAACCACCCCATCTGGCTCCTCTCTCGGGGGGCATCCTGACCAGATGCCCGAACCACCCCGTCTGGCTCCTGTCGACCTGGAGGAGGAGCGGCTCGACACCGAGCTCCTCCCGGATGGCAGAGCTCCTCACCCGATCTCTGAGTGAGAACCCAGCCACCCTGCGGAGGAAGCTCATTTCAGCCGCTTGTACCCGCGATCTCATTATTTCGGTCACCACCCACAGCTGGTGACCATAGGTGAGGTTTTGTAAAGAACAATCTTTCACCTCTTACCTAAACTTATAAAATGGGCACATTAGCACTTAAAAGGACATTGTAACAATGGTTTCTAAGGTAAAAGCCACCCTTCAAAAATGAACATTATAAGGAACAAAAATTGCCGTAAAAAAGTTGGAATCATCCTCAGGTAACCCTAAACAGGTTGATTAGGAATATCCAGGGCTCCCTCTGGTGGCAGGTGAGGGATCTTGACAAATATGATAAATTGGATCTTTAATCAGCTTGTCAATGTCTGATCACTTCAGACTTTAGAAGCTAAGCAGGCTGGGCTTGGGCTGTGTTTGGATGGGAGACCGTTAATATAGACCAGTAATATTTAGAAAAAACATCCCAGATTTCTTCATTATTTGGTCAACAAAAAAAATCCCCCATCTACTCCCACCATTGGGAGTAGATGGACCACGGCTGCCTGCTGTGGTGCAATGCAGTAATAGTAATTTCCCCATGAGGGATTAATATAGTACGGGAAAAAAAAAAAGTGACAGAACGACGTGAGATGTCTAGTGTGAAATCTGGATATGATTTTACAATGTTTATACCTTCATGCCTCTATCCCAAAAATAGGAACTAGTCAACGCTAGTGATAACCGAGACACACTCTGGAACTAAAATAACTCACCAATATGAGGAAGCTTTTCCCTCTTCCATGTTCTCACACATTAAGGAAATAAAATCAGCTCTCCCACAAATCACTCCAGGGATTAACTTTAATATATTGTTGCTAACCAAAAGGGTAATCCCAAGAAAAGAACCGGCCAATCAAAAGTCTAGATTCTCTTTCAGATGTGAGGGTTAAGAGCGAGCGTGATTGTGCACGTAAATCAAGTTGTGCATGAGAATGAGGGCTAATTGAGGTTTTCCATCTCTAGGTGCTTAATGTGGTTGCTGTGGTAACCTTTGTTTGAAAGAGGACTTCCATTCCTACACACACACGGTCACACACAGACACAGTCATATGAGTGTGTGTGTCATGCATCAGTGATTTTAAAGAAGCAGCAGATACATAATGGAGAATCCTCCGAGGTTTTAATGTGGGACACACTGTGCAGAGTGTTAGAAAATAAAACAAAGAACACACACACATTCTGAGGACGCATATCCTCTTATTCTAATAAATACACACACATTTACAGACTTACTGTACTTGACACACACACAGACATGCATCAAACAGTCCAACTCTCCTGATTTCAAAAGAGAGTCTTTTAATTTGAAGGTCAAAACCTGATCCTCGTAAAACAAAAAGAAGTGTAAACAAACCACACACATATGCTTAGTTATTTAAATCAAAGGGGTGAGGAATTTAACGCCTTGTTTTATGTTAATTGTTCTGTTCCATCGTCTTACTCTTATCCTTGGCCGGGTCGTGGGGGTAAGAGCCCCAGACGGGAAGCCCAGGCTTCTCTCACCCCGTCTGCATCCTCCAGCTCACCTGGAAGTATTCAGAGTCGTTCCCCAGCAAGCTGTGAGGCATAGTCTCTCCATTGGGTCTGGGGTCTGCCTCTTGGTCTCCTCCCGGTGGGACGTGCCCGAAACACCTCACCAGCGAGGCGCTCGGGTGGCATCCTGACCAGATGCCCGAACCACCCCATCTGGCTTCTCTCGACCTGGAGGAGGAATGTCTCGACAACGAGCTCCTCCCGGATGGCAGAACTCCTCACCCGATCTCTGAGTGAGAGTCCAGCCACATTGCAGAGTAAGCTCGTTACGGCCGCTTGTATCTGTGATCTCGTTCTAATGTTCTTACAATAATTATGTTTCAGTTGATGCATCAGTTCATTTCATCACAAAAAGGAACTTATTCCAGTGCATCCAGGAATGGCTTCGCGCCCCTGGTGCTCCATCCCGGCCCGGACAGAGAACGAGCCTAGTGCCTTGAACCCGGAAACTGTTTTTTCCCCATTGACTTTTTCAAAACACAGGTTTTGGTTTTTATCCTGTTTTTGTATTTTTGTTTCTGATAATAAAAACTCTACAATAAAAAAAACCCAAAGTGAATATGACAAATCGTTTTATCCATTTTTTGTGAGAAAAATATTAGAAATAAAAATGCATGATATTTATTTGGAATTCCATATTTTCTCGGAAACAATTTGAAATCAAATCACGTGTAATATGATCACTTTCTTAACAATAACACACATATAACCATTAATGCAGATGCACACGTACACACACACACACACACACACACGTACACACACAGTACACACACACGTACACACTTATATACACATACCTGTGTTTGTGTGTGTGTGTGTGTGTGTGTGTGTGTGTGTGTGTGGGTGTGGGTGTAGATGAGCCCAGTGTGTACCACACATTTTAATGCTCCTCTAATTACATTATAAATTTAAATGAGTTGTGTCAGTAACCACATCAAACTGGCAACCTGTTCAGAGTGTACCCCACCTCTAGCCAGTAATCAGCCGGCTCAGGCTCCCCGCAAGCCTATGCCAATGTTTGTTTCATGTGGTTCCCATGGAAACACTTAATCCAGCCAATCAGAACGCAATGCAATGTTGCTAACACATGTTCTGTGAATCTAAGATGGAAGTGCAGTGGTATTACTGTGTGTTTGTTTGTTTGTTTGTGTGGGTTGTGTTGCATCACACGTCCCTAAATTTTTCTTCAGTAGAAATTAATTACCGTCTTTTAATCAGTCTCGTTGATCAGAGCAGATCGTCCCACCAGCACAGGTTTAATCAGACTGTTTGATGATGATTCTGCGTTTTCTTCTGCAAACACCAACATTTACAGAGCTGCTTTCAATATTGTCATAATGTCAATAATCTACTGTACCGACACGACGCTGCAGCAACAAATATCTGACATTTATGCAAATAATAACCTGCCGATACTCGCAGGTTGTAAATGTTTGCAGTGAATTATCAGCTTGTATCTGACGAGACTGGAACCCAAACCACAGAAGCAGACTCTCGTTCAGTCAGTTTTCAGTATCCAGACTCATCGACACATTAAAGAGGTAAAGAGAGAGCTGAGCTGAAAAGCATGGCTCTCGGTTTACAAGTCGATCCACGTTCCTACCCTCACCATGGTAACCAGCATCTATGTTCCTACCCTCACCATGGTAACCAGGATCTACGTTCCTACCCTAACCATGGTAACCAGGATCTACGTTCCTACCCTAACCATGGTAACCAGGATCTACATTACTACCCTCACCATGGTAACCAAGATCTACGTTCCTACGCTCACCATGGTAACCAGGATCTACGTTCCTACGCTCACCATGGTAACCAGGATCTATGTTCCTACCCTCACCATGGTAACCAGGATCTACGTTCCTACCCTAACCATGGTAACCAGGATCTACGTTCCTACCCTCACCATGGTAACCAGGATCTACGTTCTTGCCCTCCCCATGGTAACCAGGATCTACATTACTACCCTCACCATGGTAACCAGGATCTACGTTCCTACCCTCACCATGGTAACCAGGATCTACGTTCCTACGCTCACCATGGTAACCAGGATCTACGTTCCTACCGTCACCATGGTAACCAGGATCTACGTTCCTACCCTCACCATGGTAACCAGGATCTACGTTCCTGCCCTCCCCATGGTAACCAGGATCTACATTACTACCCTCACCATGGTAACCAGGATCTACGTTCCTACGCTCACCATGGTAACCAGGATCTACGTTCCTACGCTCACCATGGTAACCAGGATCTATGTTCCTACCCTCACCATGGTAACCAGGATCTACGTTCCTACCCTAACCATGGTAACCAGGATCTACGTTCCTACCCTCACCATGGTAACCAGGATCTACATTACTACCCTCACCATGGTAACCAGGATCTACGTTCCTACCCTCACCATGGTAACCAGGATCTACGTTCCTACGCTCACCATGGTAACCAGGATCTACGTTCCTACCCTCACCATGGTAACCAGGATCTACATTACTACCCTCACCATGGTAACCAAGATCTACGTTCCTACGCTCACATGGTAACCAGGATCTACGTTCCTACGCTCACCATGGTAACCAGGATCTATGTTCCTACCCTCACCATGGTAACCAGGATCTACGTTCCTACCCTAACCATGGTAACCAGGATCTACGTTCCTACCCTCACCATGGTAACCAGGATCTACGTTCCTGCCCTCCCCATGGTAACCAGGATCTACATTACTACCCTCACCATGGTAACCAGGATCTACGTTCCTACCCTCACCATGGTAACCAGGATCTACGTTCCTACGCTCACCATGGTAACCAGGATCTACGTTCCTACCGTCACCATGGTAACCAGGATCTACGTTCCTACCCTCACCATGGTAACCAGGATCTACGTTCCTGCCCTCCCCATGGTAACCAGGATCTACATTACTACCCTCACCATGGTAACCAAGATCTACGTTCCTACGCTCACCATGGTAACCAGGATCTATTTTCCTACCCTCACCATGGTAACCAGTATCTACGTTCCTACCCTAACCATGGTAACCAGGATCTACGTTCCTACCCTCACCATGGTAACCAGGAACTACGTTTCTATCCTCACCATGGTCTGCTGTGGGGGGTGACCTAAAGAATAAGATCGCGGATATAAGTGGCCGAACGTAGCTTCCTCTCACTCTGAGATCGGGTGAGGAGATCTGGCATCTGAGAGGAGCTTGATGTTGAGCCACTCCTCCTACAAGTTGAGGTAAGCCAGACAGGGTGGTTCGGGCATCTGGTCAGGATGCCTCCCAAGCACCTCGTTTGTGAGGTGTTTCGGGCACATCCCATCGGAGAGACTATTTCTTATAGCCGGCCGGGGTACGACTCGGGATTCTTCCAGATGAGCTGGAGGATGCAGCCGGGGAGAGAGAAGCCTGGGCTTCCCGTCTGAAGCTGTTGCCTCGTAACCCGGCCCTGGTTAAATTAAATTAAATAATTACTCTATTCATCCGTCACCGGGGAAATTTGTTTGCTGCACTCCTTACACCGCAGCAGGCTGCCCTTCAACGGCGCCAATGGTGGGAGAAGTGGGGGTTAGGTGTCTTCTCCAAAGACCCTAGACGTGCTCTCCGTAGGACGCGAACCCGCGACCTTTCAGTCCGCGGGCGAACGCTCTAACCACGCGGCCACCGTCTCCACCCAAGCAGAAGACAACGGAATGAAGCGAAAAAAGATAGGGACATATTGTTCAACAATTTGTCGTCGGCTTATAGGTGTTTGTTCCTAAAATCAGACCTAGTAAAAAGTTCTTTTTGGACCAACACGTCTACATTCAAGTTTCTAAAACATAAGCAAAGAGAAAAAAAAGCTTTTTCCAACAATCCATAAAGAAGAAAGTGTCTTTTCTTTTACTCAAGACAATTTATTCACAAATAGATCGAGAACATAAACTTGTTTGACTGGATTACTTCTTCTTCTGTCATCATTTCCCTTCAGGGGTCGCCACAGCAAGTCAGTTTCTTCCATCTAACCCTATCTGCTGCATCTTCTTCAGTCACACCAACTATCTTCATGTCTTCCTTCACTGTATCCATGAACCTCCTCTTTGGTCTTCCTCTAGTCCTCTTACCTGGTGGTTCCAAACCCAGCATCCTTCTTCCTATGTACTCTCTCTCTCCTCTGCACATGTCCAAACCATCTCAGTCTGACCTCTCTGACTTTAAAACCTCTAACATGTGCTGTTCCTCTGATCCTGTCCATCCTGGTCACTCCCAGAGAGATCCTCAGCATCTTCATCTCTGCAACCTCCATCTTCATCTCAACGTAAATACACCGACATACAAATATAAAAGTATATATTAGTATTTATTAGTTTTTAGTTTGATTAGTTTTTTTTATGGAAACAGTACATTACTAAGATAAAAAAAATGCCATGTTTATCTAAATATGCTATGAGGTCCTAAATATTACCACACAAAAGTACAATAAGACAGCCGATTGGCCGCGTTACCGGACCCCTCACCAAGCTGAGCTCAATAAAAAGGACTTATTCACAAAATGAGATGAGCCAGCTGGAAAACAAAGTGAGATTCTGATGTGAAAAATACAGCTTAAAGGTCCAAACCATCACAGAAGGTGTTGAGATGTTGTGTCGCCATAGCAACCAGCACACAGCATCTCCTGAAGAGAATGAGAAGGGGGATTTGTGATTCATATCCAAACACCAGCAAGATGAGACTCCAAATAAACTGAGGTAGATTTCCACCCCCAGACAGTCGGGCTGACAGCTGTGAGAGGAAAGATGGAGGGGGGCAAAGAAGAGAACAAATAAACATAAACAATGGCATTAATTCCCCCCGCTCCTCTCGCATCCTCACACATGACGTGTTCATTGTTTTTACGTGTGTCGCGTTGACTTGTACTGACAAACTGCATCAGGGGAAGCAATAAGTTTCCCCTTCCTAGAGGATGGAATGAAAATAGAGACGGCCATCTTGGCTAAACAACCCACCTTCACTCATTTATTCATCAGTACTAACAGGACGTTACACTCTCTCCTTTATCATAACGAAGAGACAACTGGGTTAAATGAGGTTAAATGCCTTCATGTTTACTGGTACCATCACATACATGAAGGTTTAGGTGAACATGTGTCAGACCGAGTATCCGTCTTCCACATATCCGAGGCCAGGTCGCGGGGGCAACAGACTCAGACAGGAAGCCCAGGCTTCTCTCACCCCAGCTGCATCCTCCAGCTCACCCGGAAGGATCCTGAGTCGTTCCCCAGGCAGCTGTGAGACATAGTCTCTCCAGCAGGCTGAGGGTCTGCCTCTTGGTCTCCTCCCAGTGGGACGTGCCCAAAACACCTTACCAGTGAAGCACACGGGGGGCATCCTGACCAGGTGCCCGAACAACCACATCTGGCTTCTCTCGAGCTGGAGGAGGAGCAGCTTGACACCGAGCTCCTCCCGGATGGCAGAGCTCCTCACCCAATCTCTGAGTAAGAGCCCAGCTCATTTCGGCCGCTTGTACCCGCGATCTCAGTCTTTCGGTCACCACCAGGGAATACTACTACACCCCAAACATTACACCCCATTCCTCAGGTACAAACATGCCTGCAAGAGGGATCTGAAGTTGTGCAGCATCAAGGCCGAGGAGGACAGAGAGATCCAGCATGATATCTCAGACCCGGAAACAACAGAGTTATTCTGCCACTGCGCCCCCATGACTCATACACTCTATCACATTTACAGAAAGTGTGGTAGGAGCTGCAGCTCCCGCATTGGCTCCGGCTTATTCAGCCACACAAGACCCAGGAGAGGTTGCCATGCTGTAGCGGGGCCACATGTAGAGATAGACTCATTCCTAGGGGCGTTTACTCAGTGGCCAATCAAACTAACATGGCTGTTTTTAGAGGGTGAAAGGAAATCAGAGTATCTGGAGGAAACCCTCATATACACAGGGAGAACATGCAAACTACACACAGAACGACCTGCATTACGAGCCACGCCACACCGGGGGTGGAACAATATTTAGAAGATGATTTCAATCCTTTTAATTATCCTAACTTGTTTGTATGCCACTGCCAACTTAACATCCTAAAATAGTTTGTTTTAAATTTAAAATAAATAATCATTTTCCCTGATGGGCCACATTTATCTCTCTGATGGCCTTTTTCAGCCCGTGTGCCTAGTGTTGGACATCCCTGCTGTAACTACTATTTTCTTCATTTAATGTTAGAAATCATCTCAGTAACATGAGGGAGTTAAGTTCAGTGCGCATGCGCTGAAACTCAACGTTACCGCGACAACGCTCTTTTAGCAACCGCTTTGAAAGCAAAAAGAAAAGAAATTAGAATCATCCCCAGAGTTCATCCCTCTCTTCTCCTGTGTTTTTTTTTTTTCTAATCAGCCACAACTGCTATTTTCTTCGTTCGATGTTTGAAATAATTTCCGCCATTTTAACAATTCTCAGCAACATGGGGGAGTTCAGTTCAGTGCGCATGCGCTAATACTCGACGTTACCCTGACAACGCTCCGTCAGCAACCGCTTTGAAACGAAACAAAGACAAAATAAATTAGAATATGTCCTTAATTACGTCACTTTAAAGGCGTCACTAGTCTTTATAGAGCAGAAATTTTCAAGCGTCGGAACATTCCAATCCTAACCAGGAGAAGAAGCAGACGCTAAAGCAGCAGAAGCCAAAGAAGCAGAAGCCAAATAAGCAGAAGCTAAAGAAGCCGAAGCTAAAGAAGCAGAAGTTAAAGCAGCAACTATTAGCAGCATTTACGCGATCATCATGAAGGAAATCATCGATTTTCAAGATAAGAGAGAAGCTGGAGTAACATCAACCAGCATTCAGCCTTTTGTTACGAAACAACTTAACAAAATCAGCGAAGCTCAGTTCGCCATGCTTGTTGCTGGTATTTGTGACGATGCCACGCAAGCCATTTTGAGCGATTTAATCGTGGAAATTATCCAAAAAGTCACCGTGGATATAGTTGAAGATGTCCTCTCTTGCATCGGAAAGCAAGGAACTTCACTACCGCGAGTGGACTTCAAAGTTTTCTTCAAAGACTCCATAACAACCAGTTTTGCCACTGCTCTCAGTGTCCCGCAAACAACCTGCTACGCTTTTGAGAAGCTCACAGTACTTTTTGAAGAGGAAGTCCAAGCAAAGGTAACCTCCATAATTTATGTCATCAAGAAGACCGAAGTGTGGCCGGTACAACCTGCTGTGTACGTCAGTAGTCTTCTAACAAGTGTTCAGACTTTACGTACCATGATCTTCCACGCTTCCGTCTGCATCCGGAAACTTTTGGAAAATCAAAAGATGAACTGTCCAAAGGAATGCTGTCGAGAACAGAATGAAAAACGACCGCGTACGGCTCCGTCATTAAGAATCGAGACATCAGTCAGAAGTTATAAACCGTGCAGGAGTTTTACGTCTTCTGTTCATACGAGGGTCAGAGACATTATTCATAAGTATCTTGACCAATCAAACGAGCCCGTCACTGATTCACACGACATAATTTCTTTTGGATCAAGCGAAATTGCCAGTATCATCATTGATGAGCTGAACTCCAAATCTCAAGCTAATAATGACAACTGTAAATGTCCGTTCAATACAAATGTCAGCAAAATAGTAAAAATACTTAAAGACATTTTCATTCGTGCGAGACCATCAGGAACGGTTACTAGGACTGAAAAGAAGGATGGAAGCCCTCTTTCAAGACCCAGCTGTATCAAGACCCTCCATGAACTCTATGGGCACATGGTGTCAGAGTTGAAAAAGGGCTCAAAAAATAAGAAGACATCAAAACACCTGCTAGATCTCAAAAACGTTTCTCCTCAGTCACGTCTGAACACTAATACATTTACTCTACCGGGATACATCCCGGAGCCGGAACGCTTATGTCCGACACGGGCAACATCACCGCGGTCCAGCGTCACAAAACGCCTGTCAGAAACATCTGCTTTTGAAGTGATTAAGTCACAGACAGAGCTTTTCTGTAATGAGTTGAACCATGAGCGTTCTCAGGAGAAAAATATGCCAAGAGCCACCAATACCAAAATTAACGAGTTGACCCGTAACTTTGCCCGAGAGCTAACCACCAATGTTTACGATGTCTTAATGAAAACTTTGACATATGAAAAGCCTGTTTTAAAGAAAGGACAGTGCATCTCCGATTCCATCTTCTCAAGAAAAAGGATGCTATCGGACTTTCCTTCACACATTTCTTCCGAAGAGTTATACGCAATGGCCGAAGATGAAGTCGGAAAATTCGTGCAGAAAATTCTCTTATTGAATGAAAACTTGTGCGATCAAGACAACAATGACCATGTATCAAGTGCTTTACATGATATTCAGAATGTCATACGAGAACTAAGTTCTAGGAGAGCAGAGGAATGCTTGATGAACTGTCATACAACTTCACCAAGCTTCAACATGCCCACATCATCTTCAGAGTTCTCATTGTTATCTATGACATCCAAACGGGATGAAAATTCCAAGCTTTTTTTGTCCTCTGGGGATGAAAGTGACCAAATTGCTTCTACTAGTAAAAAAAATCCCAAAACACCACAGATGATTGCGGTTAGCGACTGCGTAACTTCTATTCTCTTGAGGGTTTTGCTTGAAAACACCAAATCGACAGCAAAATTCTTGTTTTTGATAAAGATGAAGTATTTAATTAACACTTTAACTGATAAAGTGATGGAAGATGACGATTTACCCAATGCCATTTCACAACTCAGTGAGGAAAACATGAAGAAAATAACGGTTGCAGTAGTTAAAGACTTTGAGAAAGAATTTGGTTCTCATAAGTCTACATTACGAGCTGCAATGCGCACACCTGACCCGGCCTTCGCCGATTCTGTCATAAAGTTTCTAAAACTCTATTTGATCACGAAGAAAAGCAAAACTGCATCCTTCTTTAGTTTTTTTAAAAGAATTTTTACGATGCCCAAAGTCCCAAACTTTTTAAAACGATTTAATCATGAGTGACACCAGATTTGTGTGTGAAGGGATTACAAAAAAGACACCAGCACTCATTAAATAATCACAAAGAAATCATGATCTGAAAAAACTCTGGAGGAGTATCAACACACAAACATAAATCAATTAAAAAAAGCCATGGTTTGAAAAACCTATTGTACAATTACCCAACATGTTATATTTTTGTGTTTTTCAGATCAAAAATTTTTTCTTCGTTTCATTCAGAAACGTGATTGCAGGAGTCGGATCCTAAACCGAACTTCTTTGTTAAAACCAAATATTTTGGTTTGCTGGAGAATTAACAAAACAAAAAGGGTACGTTTTTAGAAACGTGTACACACCGTCAACCGGAATCTTTTGAAATCACAATCCTTCAAATTAAAGCTCTACAATCTTAACACTTTGAGTGTATTTTAATTTAAAACTCGATGTACTCAAGAGAGGACAAAGAAGAAAACCTTTGGTTCATTTGAGAAGAACGTAACTTTTACTTTGTTGAACAATTTGCTTCAGATGTGGAGTCGTCTTAACTAATTACAATAAACTCTTTATTAAAATCAATCTCATAGAGTCTCAGACAGTCTTTCAAACTGCATTAAACCTGATCCAGATTTATTGATACAAAAATAGACAGACCGACAGGTAGGCAGGTAAATGATAGAAAGATGATAGAAAGATAAATAGATGATGATAGGTAGATTGGTAGTTAGGACAAGTCAAGCTATCCCCTAGCAGGGCCAGGAAATGGACCACCAAAATGCAGGAAAATGACACTTATTTTTTAAAATGTTCTGGGGGGAAAGGGAGACCCCCAGTCACCCTATAATGGCTTTGTCAATGACCTCACGTCCCTGGCCCCCACCCCCGCCCATCTTCAGAAAATCCTAGTACCGCCCCTGCTCTTGGCGCTGAATGAATGCGGAAAATGTTTACTCTAGACTCTGATTGAGCCTCGTTCATGACTTCTTCTCCAGATCAACTGCTCCTTTTGATTTTGGCGATGCGGCTTCTAGATGCGCTGAAAAAAAAAAAAACTTTATATTTTTTAAATTCCTGAATGAAAATGTAACAAAAAATGTAAAAAAAAAAAAAAAGTAACGAAGTAAAAGTACAGATATTTGCTCTAAAAATGTAGTGAAGTAAAAGTACAGATATTTGCTCTAAAAATATAGTAAAGTTAAAGTACCAGTCTCAAATTTTACTTAAGTAAAGTAGAGATACACCATTTTTTTACTTAAGTACAGTAACGAAGTACATTTAACTGTGTATGCGGGTATTGTAACTAAATTTATGATATACTTTTTGTTCATTGATGTTCTATTACCAAACCGCCAATGCCTCACATAGTTGCAGAAAGTGCCAGAGCCTATCCCGGCTGATTTCAGGAGAAAGGCAGGGTACACCCTGAACAGGTCACCAGTATGTCATGGGCCTCACACATACAATCATACACAAACATTCGTAGGGTCAATTTTGCACCAGCCAATCAACTTTACATACGTATCTTTGGAGGATGAGAGAAAACCCACGCATACCTGGGAGAACATGCAAACTCTACACTGAAAGGCCAGTGTTCCAAGTCTCGTCCCCATCCGGGACTCGAACCCACAACCTTCTCGCTGTCAGGCCACTGTGCTACCCAATGCGCCAATGTGCCACCTCTCTGTTAAGTAAAACGTAAAAATGCATATTTTCCCAAAGTGGGTGTACTGTAATCTTCACTGCTGAAGATGGCGCCACACTGGCTCATGCTGGATGAGCTCCTGAAACAAAAGACAAAACAACCTGCTCCTTCTCTCAACAAAGTTGGTCTTGTTATGGTTAGCAGTCAGAGGTGTCAAAAGTACCAACATTTTCTACTCAAGTAGAAGTATAAATACCGAGTTAAAAAACTACTTTAGTAAAAGTAGAAGTATCAACTCAAGTTTTCTACTTAAGTAAAAGTAAAAAGTAACCTATTTTAAAACTACTTAAAGTAAAAAAAGTAAAAGTAATTTTCAGAAAAAAAGGAATATTGTTAACAAAAGCGTATGAACATATTTTTAACTATTATCACATGCTTTAAGGAGCAGAAAATATGATAATAAATGAAAGTGTTTTGGTGAAACTTTATGAATCAGAATTATTTATTTCTTAATAATGGAACCAGCGCATGGAACCAGCGTTGCCAGGTGGGAGGTGCTGGATTATCGTACTAATGACGTAAAATTATCGTATTTTACAAAAAATATCGTACACCCAGTAAAACCACGCCCATTGACAAAATAACACCCTTTACATGCAGTGGGAGTAAGGCAGTGGGAGTGAAGGAAACACACAGGAGGCAAAATTCTTGGATTCTTTTTCTAAAATTTTAAGAACTGTAAAAATGAAAAAATAACCAGGGAAATAAGATTTTTAAAAACCAGTAGGGGCGGGACCTAGGAGACGGTATATATAAATTTATATTTATACATATCTACATATATATGTGTACATATAAGGTTTTTTAATATTAACCCAAACATCTTCATGATACAAAATCTAAGCGATGTGTAGTTTTAATCTCCTTAGTCAGTCTTTATAAACTAATCAATAACATTTTGGATGCTTTTAAGCACAAATACTTCATCCACTACTATTTATGGATTAATCAGTTCAATCAGCTTTGTTTATGAAGATAAAATAGAGCATCACAGGTCAAAGTTATTTTTATAAAAATACCATCTACAACATTTTCAGCAAAGACGTTTACAATAACCTAAGACTGAAAATAATAATAAAACATTTCTTTGCTGTTGTTGTTTTTTTTTTTTAAAAAAAACTGATAATTCAATCAAAGTTCAGTGTTGCAGCATCAGAAACACTTTGATTTCCGAGCCCGAGTCTCAAACACGGAAATTGACGTCCTTGCTCTTTAAAAGTTTGTGGGCGGGGCTACTCGCCCCAAAGTAATGATTGACTGGACCTTTCAGCCAATCATTCATCTGTTCCTTTGTTTGATGCATTCAGGGTTCATAAAAAAAAAAAAAAATCCGACAAACAGTCGCGGCTTTATAACGGTGACAAAATGGAGAAAGTAGCGACTACTTTTGATAAAATTAACGAAGTAAAAGTACAGATAATTGCATAAAAAAGTAGTGAGTAAAAGTAAAAAGTAGACAAAAAAATAATTACTTCGTTAAAGTAAAGATAACGAGATTTTCTACTTGAGTAAGGTAACGAAGTAGTCTTACTTCGTTACTTGACACCTCTGTTAGCAGTTAACGGAGTTACTCAAAAACAATTTTAAACTCCACCTTAGACGCTGAACGTAGCACAGTAGCACCACACACTGTCCACCAGACACCAAGCAGGCTGCTAAGACAGCAATGGTGGGAGAAACGGGGTATTAGGTGTCTTCCCCAAGGACCCCTAGACATGAGCTCAGTGGGATTCGATCCTACGAACTTCTGGCAAACTTCCGCTGAGCTTCCCCCTATGTGTAATGTGATGATATCAAACCAATTGCAATTTCCCCTTGGGTCTTGTTCACGAGTGGGGGAAGGATGGGGCGGGAGATCGACAGACGGATCGGTGCGGCATCAGCAATAACTACGACGCTGCATCGGTCCGTCGTGGTAAAGAGAGAGCTGAGCCGAAAAGCAAAGCTCTTGATTTACAAGTCGATCTACGTTCCAACCCTCACCTATGGTCACCAGCTGTGGGTGGTGACCGAAAGAATGAGATCGCGGGTACAAGCGGCCGAAATGAGCTTCCTCCGCAGGGTGGCTGGGCTCTCACTCAGAGATCAGGTGAGGAGCTCTGCCATCCGGGAGGAGCTTGGTGTCGAGCCGCTCCTCCTTCAGGTTGAGAGGAGCCAGATGGGGTGGTTCGGGCATCTGGTCAGAATGCTCCCCGAGCGCCTCACGGGCAAGGTGTTTCGGGCATGTCCCACCGGTGGGAGACCAACGGGCAGACCCCGGACTCGCTCGAGAGACTATGTCTCACAGCTGGCCGGGGAACGAATTGGGATCCTTTCAGGTGAGCTAGAGGATGCAGCCGGGATGAGAGAGGCCTGGGCTGCCCGCTTGAGGCTGTTGCCCCCGCGACCCGACCCCGGAACAAGCGGAAGATGACGGAACAGAGCAATTTCCCCATTGTGAGACTAATAAAGATTTTTTTGTATTCTTCTTGTTAACTTCAGCAGTATGCTTGTATTTTCATTCACACACGCACACTGCGCCACACTGTTTACTGTTCGCTATGTTCCTTGCTACCAATTATATTACAGCTTTAGTAACATAGGTTTGTGTTTTACACCATTTGTTATAGAAGGTTGTTTTTGTGTGCTACAAGTTTAATTCAGCAGGTTGGTTGTGGTGCTGAATATTGTGACTACAGAATATCTCGTCATTTTGCCACCCCTCCCATCCCCCAACCCTCCCTTCTCTGCGCCTATTCTTCTTCTATACCCCAACTCTCTTCTTTCTCACTCCTTTCCCTTTGTTTCTCTATGTTCCTTGTCAATCCCACAAAATGAACATCAGAATACACAGACATTTTTGGATAAGAAATAAAATAATAAAAAAAAAAAAGTAAAAATACTGCCAAGCTGACCCTGGTAGAACAAATCTGTCCAGGAATAATTGGCATACACAACACCGTTCAGGTTGTCACAATACTGAACAGGGTTTAAAAAAAAGTTAGAATTTTTATTTTTGATGGGGACTTTTATGGGTGTGATATTTCTGGAACCTAAAATATATTAGGTCCTCGCGCCCTCGCACCTTTTGGTCCATAAAAAAGTGTTCTTGCTATTTTAATTATTATAAATTTTGGGAAAAAATATGCACCAAAATGCAGAAAAAAAATACTTTGTCTTCTTTCGGCATTTCCCTTCAGGGGGCGCCACAGCAAGTCAGTTTCTTCCATCTAACCCTATCTGCTGCATCCTCTTTGGTCACACCAACTATCTTCATGTCTTCCTTCACTGTATCCATGAACCTCCTCTTTGTTCTTCCTCTAGTCCTCTTTCTTGGTGGTTCCAAATCCAGCATCCTTCTTCTGATGTACTCTCTCTCTCTCTCTCTCTCATCTACACATGTCCAAACCATCTCAGTCTGGCTTCTCTGACTTAATCTCCAAAACCTCTAACATGTGCTGTTCCTCTGATCCTGTCCATCCTGGTCACTAACAGAGAGATCCTCAGCATCTTCATCTCTGCTACCTCCATCTCTGCTTCCTGTCTTTTCCTCAGTGCCACTGTCTCTAGACCAATCAGCATGGCCGGTCTCACCACGGTTTTGTACACTTTTCCTTTCATTTTAGCTGAAACTCTTCTATCACACATCACACCTGATACTTTTCTCCACCCGTTTCAGCCTGCCTGCACACGCTTCTTCACCTCTTTTCCACACTCTCCATTGCTCAGGACTGTTGATCCTAAGTACTTGAAATCTTCCACTTCATTTATCTCTTCTCCCTGTAATGTTCTCGGGGAATGCCACCAGACCATCCTAAATTGTCCTCGTTTTGTCTATGACCTCACGCCCCCTCCCGCCCATTTAGAAAAATCCTGGATTCGCCCCTGTTAATGCAAAGACGCGACAAATCTAATAGAAAATTAATATCAAAAGATTAATATAAGATCTGATGTGAAATAAATGCAATATAAAAAGTTTAAGCAATTAAAAAAAAACTTTAAAAAATTAAACAGAATTTTTTATTCATTCCGTCTTAAGAATGTTATTGAATAATAATTTGAAAAAAATGGAAAACAGATATAGTTTATTCCACCCCTAGTGGGGAAATTAATTTTGTCCGGTAGTTCCAAGCAGTTCAGGAGAGCTTCTGAACAGCTGCTTGGACCTAGCAAAGAGGTGATTCTGAATTGGGGTACAGTGGAGCAGGAACAGTCACTTGGTGGAACACACAACAGATAACTAGCTGTTCTGCGCTAGGGCGGAACATGCGGAATAATGTGTTGACATTCAAAACCTGCGCAGTTTATCAACTTCCTTGCGTGTTTTTTTTTTGCGGTTATGAAACTTTTTGCTCATGTTTTGTAACAGCACCGTCTGACCAATCAGAAACCAGCTTTCTGATCACATGATCTGCTTTATGTAACATCCTGGAATCAGAAGCGAAGCTCGTTTCAGTAAAAAGGAGAAATGTCTGATCACAACTAGCTAGTATTTTTTTTTTTTTTTTTTTGTAACGCTGTTATGTCGCTACAGCCGCAGATCTCCGAGGCTCCCGAGGAGAGAAGCTACTTCTTTATCGGCGAAGAAGTGGAGAAAATCTCTGAAGAGGAAGATCACCATGAAGTTATCCTCCAAAAAGCAAACGCTTTTGCCTCTAAAGACTGCCTAAAAGAAGCGATCGACTGGTTTGTAGCCGCTATGCGCTTTGACTCTGTTCGACCAGAGCAGCTTAGCAATTTGGTGGATTGTATTTTGCGCAACTTTAAACGGAAAACATGCGGTGTGGAGCCAGGCCCTTTGCAGCTGTTTGACTGTCCCTGTTGTCAAGGTTTCCTGGGAGAAGCCATCACTTTATCATGTGGACACACTTACTGTAAAAGGTGTTTACATCGTAGGATGATGGTTAAATGTAAGATCTGCTGTGAACCCGTTTCTGGAAATGAAAAAGTCAATGTAACTCTTTGTGGACTCTTCGAAAAATTCTTCCCAAGTGAGCTAAAAACATCCAAATCTTTAAATGAAGCTGATTTTATGTGTAGAAGAAAACGCTACAAAGAAGCGGTGGATCTCACATCTGAAATCATCCAATCAGGTGAGTTAGAATCATGTTTTTACAGGATTGTTTATCAATATTGATCAATGTAAATAATAACAATCAATCAACATGAGGATTAGAATGAATGAGAATGAATTTTGTTGATAAACATAAAAAAATATTTAGAATAAGCTTTTCTGAAGATAAATAAATAATAAGAATATTCTTTTATTTTTACTGGGCCTCGCTTATGAAATCTGTGCTGGTGCGCATGCGCGATCTCTCCGTTGCATAAGGCAGGTCGTGACACATAGAACAGTTTTATAACTTATCAAAAGGGGGAAGGACAGATTGTTTTATTTTTTTTAATTGTGCATTGTTTCCGGTTGTTTCGTAAATGTTCTAGAGAGATCAGAACATTCAGTCACTAGGTCAGGTTTTGGAGCAAAGGTTCAACCTACATTTTTCCTGCTTTTCAATGAATTATTCAAAGAAATAAAAATATTTTGATTAGTTATCAATGTTGTATTTGTAAATAATTTTTGTGCAAATGAAGTTTGCAAAAAAAAAAAACACTGATAGGTGATCATTAAATTTTAATTACTGTCATATCACATAATCAGTGAATTATAAAAGTAATCATAGTAATAAAATGATACACGTGATGTTCTATCGTTAAAACTTTATTGTGAAAAATACGATTATATAAACATATCCTGTTTCGTTCAAAACCGATAAACTTCTGATAATTTTTACAGGAATGAATGGGGGAAAAAAAATCAATGAATCAATCTGCAACAGACTGGCAACCTGTTCAGTGTGTACCCTGCTTTGACTTTGTAGCTACCTGGAATAGGATCCAGATATCAATTATTGCCAATTAATCGATTAATCTATCGATTCTTTTCGATTAATCGGTTTATTGACCTAATTTACACGCTTTTTTTAAGATAATTTTTTGTGGATAAACATTTGTAATCATGTTTATGCACGTTTATTGCACGTGTAAAAAATAAATAAAAAGCACGGAACAGTGGGCTTCCAAATAAAATAAATAAACGTCAGTTTTTTTGGACTGACATAAGTTCAATTTTGCCCCAAAACTTTTTAAAAACTTTTTTAAAATCTCCGACTGAACTCGATTGGATTAATTTATACTATCTCTTTGTTTATAAAATAATTGTTTTAAATGAGACTTTGCTTTAAAAAACTTTCACTATCACCTCGTTTATTATGTCTAACTATTTTAATAATTAATTTTGATTGTGTAAACAAATAAGTTTCAAATTTTTTCTTGCATTTAAGCAGAATTTTTTTTAATGCACTGCTTTTAACTTGTTTTTTTGTTGCACTTAAAAAAGTTTTATGTTCTATTTGCATTCCTGAGATAAAGTTTAAAAAATGACTTTGGACTTGAAAAGATTACATATCAGGTTACAGTGTGCACACTTTGTTACAATTATCATTTGTTATTTATAGATCCGTGAGCTTGATGCATGTCAGAGAGAGCGTGACCTGACCTTTAGTGTCAGCAGAATCTCTGTGACCCAGAAAAGAATTTGTTTGATAAGATACAACGCTATTTGTTTTAAAAATTCATTTGCTTCTTAATGTGCGTAGTAAAGTATTTCCCGGAAAAAAAATATTTTCAGTGTCCAGCTGTTAAACTCTTATTATTTAAAAATGAGATATTTTCGGTAACGTTATTGCCTCTCATTGACGTCCATAAAATCCACAGTGTCAGCAGGAACTTTAAAAATAAATTTTGTCTCATAGCGTTGGGTTAGTGGTAGAGCGTTCGCCCTCAGATCGGAAGTTAACCGGAAAGTCGCAGGTTGGAATCCCACAGAGTTCACGTCTAGGGTCCTTGGAGAAGACAGTTAACCCCCGGTGTCTCCCACCATTGGCGCCATCATAGGTGGCAGCCTACT
The DNA here is from genome assembly GCA_902685375.1 of Neostethus bicornis. Classification (NCBI taxonomy): domain Eukaryota; kingdom Metazoa; phylum Chordata; class Actinopteri; order Atheriniformes; family Phallostethidae; genus Neostethus; species Neostethus bicornis. Next base: position 7,315,699 of record LR738542.1, on the reverse strand, counting down.
GCGGTGTAATTCAGCACACAAATTTTCCCGCTGAGGGATCAATAAAGTATACATTAATATTATATATTATTATATATTAGAAACTTCTAATGACCAGAAGTTTCTATCGGTCTTGTTCTGGAATGGATTTCAATACGAAATTACGCAAAAAAAGGACTAATAACGTTAATTTCAGGGGAAAAAATGACAACTTTAATGACAAATAAACAGGACAACAACAGCTGAAAACGTACGTTGGAATAAATAAACAGCCGAAATGATTTAAATTGACCAATCGAGATGTCACCAAACAAAATGTCACTGTTTCTTTAAATTTTTTATTAATAGAAATATGAATATGTTTATTCTTGTTGTCAATAATCAATAGAAAAGTAATACATTCTTTGTTTGTGTGAAAACAGCAATAAAATAACAACAAATCTTCTTAAATATTGAAAAATAACTGTTAAAATATTTGGAAATGTTGTAAAACTTCGCATTATTTATTGTAATGTAATATAACTATTGTTAAAAAATTGTCGGAAGCTGTTTTTTTTTTTTTGTTTATACCATCTTTAATCCACTTTTTTTAATTCATATTCATGTTTATTTTTTATACACATTCATTTGAAAGCGGATCTTGAATATTTCACAACTTTTGTTGCTCATTCATTATGTTTTAACTCTTTCCTGATGGGAGTTAATATCGTCGTGTTTACGTAACGTGCTTCTGATGAATTTTTAAAAGAAAGTTTGATGGTAAAACAAATGAACGAACTGGACGCGTTCAGCTCTGCTCCGTCCAGTGAGAATAAATCTCAGTGTTTTATTATTTTTTTATTTTTAATGTGCAGATCCACATGCGATGGTGGCTCGGCTGTCTCGTGCTGAAGCGTACACGGCTCTGAAACAGTATCGACTGGCTCTGGAGGACACAGACTTCTGTTCGGAATCCAGTTGCAGTGCTGAAGTAGGTTACTCATTCATTTCACTGGATTTTTCTCTACAATTATAAAAAAATTAAAAAAAAAATCCTTCAGCTTAAAAACTGACAATATAATTGTAAATGTTAAACCCACAATTCCAATCGGACATAAGCAGATTTTTTTTATGGGCAAAAACAATTTTTACTTACTTTGGATTTTGGATGTGGTGGAGAACAAAATCCTTGGCCAAGAACAGCTATTGAATATCGTCATTTTTTTTTGTATTTTATTGTATCATTTTGTTCTCCAGTTCCCTCGCACTCCCCAAAAACATGCATGTTAGGTTTATTGACCACTATAAAATTCCACAAAGGAATGAGTGTGTGTATGGCCCTGTTCGGGGTTTACCCTCTCGCACCTGAAATCAGCCAGGATAGGCTCCAACAATGCCCGTGACCCCATTACGAATAAGTGGCTCAGAAGACTGAACAAATTTTGTATTTCCACTCATTTTTTTTGGAAAGGTGTTGTAAAGCACAATATTAACAAATATCGATTGATTGCATTCAAATATTATCCAAATATTGAACAGAAAAACTCACAAATTGTTTAAACATGCATGAAACAAATAGAAAACAACTTCAGGTTTGTTTTGAGTGTGGGAACTGTGCCTACAATCACCCTCAGGAGTCTGTTATCAATCAATTTAGCTTATACTTTGCATAAAATGCCTATACAATGTTAATTTTCTTCACTCTGATTTTGTTATTTTGCATAAAAGGTGTGTCTTACATGTTTAGACGCCACGTGTTGGCCTGAATCTGTTACAAAAGAGAGTTGTGGCCGTTTTCTAGAGCAACACTGTGAAGGCAGAGATTAAGGTCAAAGTTACTAAAGAGTGTTGCGTAACAAAGAGACAGCGTGGCTGAGTTTATTTATTTATGCTGTGATCTGTGCTCTTCTTCAAACTCTACTCCACCATCTTTTTTTTAAATAATAAACTGCAAAAAGTCAAAAGTTTGAGTCTAAAACAGCTTTCTTCCCTGTTTTTTTCTGACCCTCTCTGTCTCTTTCAGGCTCTTTTCAGGAAAGCTACGGTACTGCGTGAAATGGGTCAAGTGGACGAGTCTCTCCAAGTCTTCCTCCACTGCCTGACCCTAGATAAGGACTTCCCGAACGCTAAAAGACAAGTAGAAAAGGTACCAAAGCGCTTTAAGAATTTTTGAATTTGCTGTGTTTAGTTTAGGATCCATAATGTTTACGTTTAGCAGCACGGCTACTCCGAGCTAATGTGGAATTATGCAACATCAGTTGTAGTCGGGTTACATGAACGACCCAGTTCTCTGAATGGACAGTCGAGAACATAATGCAAAGTCGTTTGCAGTCCGTAAGGTTATCGGAGTAAAGAAGTCCTGCAACGTCTTGTGAAACGGCATTCTAGGAAAAATTAAATAACTTCCGGTATTTTGATGTTACGCTTGCTTCCTCAAATGACAGGTCTGTGCATGTGCGTTGGGTGTTTTTTACTGACTCATTCAGGCATGAAATGGAGGTTAAAGAGGCTGGAAGCACAAAGATTGAGAAGGACGGGCAACTGTTTCACATACAATTTGGTTTTATAAGAGAAAAACAAAAACATCGCTCAATTCTGGCTTCTTTTTTTTTTTGGGCCGGTGGTCACAAAATGTGCCGGAGGCATTGAGTACCCGGACTGTCTGTGCTTCTGTAACACTTTACGGAACGAGATGACGTTCAATCCACTGAAGAGAATTTAATGGAACTGTTCCAGTTACTCAATACCAGTGGTGGATGAAGTACTCACTTTTTGTACTTAAGTAAAAGTACAGATAATTAGGCAAAAAATTTACTTAAGTAAAAGTAAAAGTACCAATACAAAAATCTACTTAAATAAAAGTACAAAAGTAGTTGGTGTAAATTGGACTTTTTAAGTAAAAATTAAAAGTATTCGATCATAATTCAAGTGTTATTTTTTGTGCTATAGGGTGTCACCATGGTAACCAGGATAACTACTCTACAGGGGTGTGACCCCCCTCTCCCGCCTCTTTTGGTCCACAAAAAATAAATAAAATAAAAGGAAAGGAGACAAGTCAAGCTATCCCCTAGAAGGGCCAGTGAATGGGCCGCCAAAATGAAGGAAAATGACACTTATTTTTTAAAATGTTTTGGGGGGAGGCCCCCACTCACTATATATTGGCTTTGTCAAAGCCCCACCCCCCTTTGGAAAATTCTAGATCCGCTCCTGCTCTGTGTAACGATGGCTCAACTTTTTATTTAGAAGTAAACACAACGAACAACGATCTTCTGACTCTTTTTAATTTGTACTATATTTGATGTCAGGTTTTTGAATGAATGGAAAATGTTTCTCGATTCATGACTTCTTCTCCCGATCAACTGCTTCTTTTGATTTTGGCGATGCGGCTTCAAGATGCGCTAAAAAACCTGTGTATTTTTCAAATTCCTGAATGAAATGTAATAATTAATGTAAAACACACTTTTAAAAAGTAGCGAAGTAAAAGTACAGATATTTGCTCTAAAAATGTAGTGAAGTAAAAGTAAAAGTACCGGTCTTAAATTTTACTTAAGTAAAGTACAGATACACAATTTTTTTACCTAAGTACAGTAACAAAGTACATTTACTTCGTTACTTTCCACCACTGCTCAATACCAACTATAGATGAACTGGTTGCCACAAAAGGTCAAGGTTACAAATACACTTTCTCTCCGTTTTTATGAATCAATTGTAATTTAGGTCAAAGGCAGGTTCAAAGGTCGTTTTAACTAGGTTAGCTTTAAGGTGAATTAAAGCATAAAATCCCACATGCTTTAAAAAGAATTCTACAAACTGTAAAAATAACTTAATATTTTAGCTATGTGTAATATTTTCTGTCTTTATTCATAAGCTCTTAATTACAAATACTTTATTAAAAAAATATTTTTCTATTATTTCTGTCAATTTATTTAAATAAATACATTTTGTTGACTTTAAAATCAAGAAAATATTCTGCTTTGCATTTCAAATAAAAAAAAAAATTCAAATTATTGTTAAAAAAAATGAGGAAATATTTAATTTTATTCATGTAATTATTTTGTCAATATGATGGTTATTTATTGTTATTATTTTTTGTTTGCTTATTTTGATCTGGTGACTTTTGTTTGATAGCAATTATTTCAAACAAACAAACTAATTAAAATGTTTATAAAATATTTACATAAGGGCCCAGATTGGACCCTTTCATGCTCTGATTTTAGCCCACGGGCCTTACGTTTGATTCCAAACATCACAGATGTTCAAAATCCAGTTTAACTGGTTAATAAATTCTAGCTGTTTATACATCTGTTTCTGGTTGTTAAACCAGACTGACTTGCCTGGTTACCTTGGTAATCCTCACCACTTTCCCGACATTCGTGACCTACAAACCTCTAAGTGAGACATCCAGACCTCGGATTGAAACTCTAAATATCCCAAAACTAGTTTCCACCCCTCACTGATCATCTGTTTGACTATTGCATAAGTCTTTACTGGGTCAGGTCTTGTGACTGCGTCTATAATGGCATTAGTACCACTTAATAGAAAGAACACAGACGGTATTGAGCTTATATAAGCCACTGTGATGTCACACATTTCAAATTATTCAGGGCGTGTCATTGGTCATTAACTGAAAAAATACAGCAGATGTAAAAAAAAATAAATAAATAAAATAGTACAAACACTTTATCAGTGTCTTTTTAAGTTTATTCAAAACAAGTAAAAACCAAAAAACTTTCAAACCTAAAAATGTTCTAGTTTGTCTGAAAATGAAGTGGAAGGAACTTTATTTATAAAATTATTAAATTTAAAAGCATTTTATCTCCTCTAACCTGCTGCGCCCCGCAGCAGCTGAGAGAAAGCAGCAACATTGCCATAGCAATGTATTTATTGACACATTGCCATACATAAGTGTGTTTGTGTTTATATTTGTGTGGAGAGACAAGGAGGACTCTGACGCCATCACAGAAACATTTAGAAAGTTAGTTGAGTGAGATAATATTGCAGAGATATCATGAAGAGAGTAAGAAAATTGTTGTCTGAATAAAGTCCGCCATGTTTTCTAGATAAGTCTTGAAAGTTCAGGTTAACATATTGGAATATAGCCTAAAGCCAATTTATAACGAGGACAATTTTGAAGCAGCGCAAAATGCGGAAAAATATAGGCTATTGACGAATTCGATCATTTTACTTTGGTGTTTACTTTTTTATTCTAGGTTTTAAAAATAGTTTAGACTATTTCTATATCATTTACTTTGTAGAATATATCTAAAATATTATCTAAAACTGGTCATGGACAGGGTCCTTCCCAAAGTGGAGCAGTTCAAGTATCTCTTCCCAAGCAAAGCTCTGGATTTACCAATCGATTTACGTTCCTACCCTCACCTATGGTTACCAGCTGTGAGTGGTGACCGAAAGAATGAGATCGCGTATACAAGCAGCCAAAATGAGCCACCCCTGTACTGCTTGTTTTGCTGCTCACGAACATAAGGTGTCACATGACCAAAGTTCCAAAAACAATATTGGCCCTAGACCAATCAGTTCTCTTCTAATGGCTTTCAGATGCACAGCTGAAGCAGCAGGAGATGCCATGTGCTTAGCCTCATCATATATAATCATGTTAATGGAATGCACCACTAGAGTGTTCATCATGTGAGAGTTTTATTAGCCCTGGCAGGTGAGTGTGAGATACAGTAGATCCTAATTGCGGGTGTCTCCCGCCCAATGCGGGAGACTTGGCATGTCCGAAAGCTTTTATGATATAAAACTCGTTTGGCCTAGTCTTTATTTTTAATATTTGTGTATAAGTAAATCCAAAAAATGTATTTCTCTTATCTAAACCTATACTTAGACCTCGTGTTTGGAGCTGTGCTTTTTTGTGACCTCTTCATTTCCAAATTACATAATTGTTGTTTTAGCCGAGTTTTTAAAAGGTCTTTGTCCTTTGTGCAGATCCTTTGTGAGCTGCTGTCCCCGGGTGATGAGAATGTGAAAGTGGGCCTGAGGGAAACCACACAGAATGCTCTGCCTCACCTACGCTGCAAAACACTCATCACAGATTCACACGCTCAGACTATGAGGCAACACAACCCGGTCCGAGCTGCCTCTGCACACACCGACGACAACCAGGAGGTAGCAGCACACCTGAGGATAAAATAAATAGCTTAAATATTTTACATACATGTGGACTCAGGCCTGTTTTTTTTTTCCCCAATCTGCTTGCAGAAACGCTGGGAAAGCCTGGAGAGACCCGGTCTGAGCCGTGCGCAATCACTACGAATGCACGGGTCGAGCAGCGGTGAAGAGGGTCTAAAAAGGGTTAGCTCTGCTCCTCAGCTGGGTGACCAGGACAAGGGCAGCTTGTTGAAGAGGAAGCTGTCCGTGTCAGACATGGAGTCATGCGTCGTGGACAGTGGAAGCAGCAAACATAAAAAAGGTCATTTTCTAAAATGTCCATACTTTCCACCTTGGATACGTTTTTCTTTTCTTTTTTATTAGGAGGATAAGCTTCTTGAGATGTGACATTTCGTTTTCAAGGCCTCGGCTCACTCTAGCATCGAAAAATCATTAGCCACTGTGGCTAATCCTTTCCTGCTGTCACTTGTGTGTATCTAACACAACATGCGCAGAGTCAGGATGTAGCGTCTAAGCTCCATTTTAATGACAATAGAAAAGATGTCTTCAGAGCAGAGTAAAACTGTAAAACAGAAAGAAAATATACACTTAACAAAGTGCAAAAATATGTTTAAAGTAGCTTATCACAATGAAAATACGCCTACATACAGTGTAATCTGACTACGAACGCAGTAATAAACATACAAACTAGCAGTAGCAAAATACACATTTCCAACGTCATTTCACACAAATGAGACATTAAAGGTCCCCTATTATGCAAAACTGACTTTTATGAGGTTTTAACCTTTTATTTTACTTAGTACTACCCCAAACAATCCCCCAAAGTGTGTTTTATTGTGATTCATGCTATTTTGAGATATTTAAATTCAAAGTAAGGGGCGTGTTCTCCAAACCTCTAACGACTGGTGGAACATAGTGACGTACATCTGTTTTTTGTTCAGCCCCCTGCAGCTCAAACACCCTCCCCCACTTCTACCTGCTCTCCACCCTGATATCCACCCATTTCCGTGCTTCACTCTACTGTGAAAAGCTCTTGTTTGGTGTTTCACCAAACAAAGGCAAAGTAACGGGGACAGCCATAGTCAAAGTTTATTCCTTCCTCCGAACCGCTTTGTTTACTCAATACGTCTCACACCTCGCCCCTCCCGCTCCACGCTGTGCTGGGTGGGTGGGGAAATCACAATGAATGACAACCAATCGCAACCAACGGGGCGGGTCCCGGGAAAAAAAAAAGAAAAAAAGACTGAAACAAGCTGTTTTGAGTTCCGGGTATGAAACTGCGCTCCCAAACAGGGTAGTATTTATAAACTTTTGTGTTGAGATTGTGGCGGAATGTAAAATTATGCATATCAGATACATAGCACAGGATAAAATAAGGGAAAAAAGGCATAATAGGGGACCTTTAATACTGTACTTCACGAACATATACAAGTAAAACAAACTTACAGAATGTGATGTCAAAAAGGATTAGAAAAATAGACGGATGGCACTGGATAAACTTGTGCTCATGTGCTAACTGAAATGCAGAAACAAAACGGCCGACTTCTTGTCGCAACTTCCTGTTTCTAATTAAGCCTTCAAAATAAAAAACAGAAAAACGTAATAAATATAATCTAACTATAAAAGTAAATATTCTGCACAATTATAAAGGGCAAGACAAATTAAGTTTAATTTTTATTAGCCACATTGAATTTTCTTTAGCCACAGATTCTTATTTCAGTTACGTGTCGTAACGTGTTAGTTTATGGTTAACAGTAAATGTACATACACTTGTAGCTTTGTTTTAACGAATCTGGTGGAATTGATTGCAGAATGTGTCATTTGATGAATATTACGGTAGTAAAATTTGTGTCAGTCTGTGACAGATTGTTTCCTAACTACCCTCACTACACAGTTGTTGTTGTTACACAACCATTAAACATCACATCAGAAATCCACTCTCTATCAAACACACACACAGAAATATCACTCTCTCTCAAAAACACACACACAAAAGTTCATCTCTGTATCTCTTTCAAACACATACTGACATATTCCTCTCTCTTGCTCGCTTTCTTTTCTCTCTCTCACACACACACACATTTTCAGCGTGCATACATCGCTTTGAGAGGGTGGCTAAAGGGTAGCGCGGGGAGGGGGGGCGCACCAGGCACTGCTTATTAATTGAGTTAACAACTTGCTTCAACGTCACAGACCCCAAAAATCTCCAATTGCATTTGAAAATGTCGCTAGATTGACGCTTTAAAAAACTGGAAAGTTTTAGACTCTAGCAACTAGAGGGCCTGAATACTGGCTAAATGTAGCGTTAAAGTCGCTGAGTCGACAATACGGACTTCGTTTTATTTCCTACACACATGGCGGTCGATTTGAAATCAGTCCGCGGGTTACCAGTAGACCGCGATCAAGTGGTTGGGCACCCCGGATATAGAGTGTTTATTCATCCAAAAACAGATTCGCGACAGACTGGCAGAGTGGCTAATTACGTAGAATTTCATTTAGCCACACGAAAATAAAATTCGCATTTGCGAACGTGGCTGGCGGCTGGCTTGAGCCCAGAAGGGGGTCCTCAATCTAACATGCATGTATCTTTAGAGGGTTGGAGGAAACCCAGAGAAAAAATGACCCCTGTTTTCTCCTCACTGACTTTAGGTGTTATAAAAAGCTCTAAACACGCCGCTGCTAACGCAAAAACCTGCAGAAGTGTTCCGGTGGACAAGCTGGATCCCAATGACCTAGAATGTTCACTCTGTATGAGGTAAGACAGACTGGAACGCCACATGGGCACCTGGACATGTGACTAAACGGCCCCGTTCTTTCTCTCTGATGTACAGGTTGTTCTACGAGCCGGTGACGACGCCATGCGGTCACACCTTCTGTAAAAACTGTTTGGAACGTTGCCTGGACCACACGCCCTGCTGCCCCCTCTGCAAAGAGAGCCTGAAGGAGGTGAGACGGGCATCTGAACATAAGACAGTGGTTCCCAACCTTTGTTTGTACTGAAGACCCCAAAGGTGTTCCGTTTCCGCACCAAGGACCTTTTGATCAGTCGTAACTTGAACATTAGCGGCTAAAACTGCTTTCCGATGTTGATTGTTCACTAAACAAAGAGCCCTGCTAGGTGGTCGTAACTTTCTTTGAAGCCAGCTGCGCTTGTAAACGTAGGATCATGTTTTCACGCTTGAAAATGTAAAATAACCTTTTATCTCTCGTTCACTCAAAGTCACACGACTACTAAATTTTTCTGGCCCAGAGAAAACAACATGTCAGATATTCTTTCTCTGGAGAAAGCAGAAGGGGGTACGTGTCTTGTCCACGTACTCTTCGGCATGAATTTGTAGCTGGAATTAAACCTGCCACCCTCTCAGCTACTCTACCACTGAGATATGCCGCCATGTTTTTATTACACCGAGTTTCCGAACCTCTTTCAATATTACCGTGTATCCATTGTTGTTTTTGGCAGCCATCTAAGTTTTCGTTTTAGTCTTCGTCTTTGGACGAATATTAATTTAAGTTTTAGTCACGTTTTTGTCATTTCTCTATATTTTCGTTTTAGTCATGTTTTAGTCAAGAAAACCCAAAAGAGTTTTCGTCTAGTTTTCGTCAGGGAAGACTTAGAACGTTTTTAATCTAGTTTTAGTGTAAAAAAAAAAAAAAAACTCACTTTAACAATTGTGTTTTTATTACAGAGAATGATGCAGGTTATTTGTTAAAAAAAAAAAAAAAAAAGGAAAAAAAACTTTGCCGAGCTTTAACTTGCACAAAAACAGCAAACATAGCAAACAACTTAATATAAATATACGTTGTAAATTATGTATACTTAAAAATGACACCTCTTAGACACCCTGTAAACAAGGTAAACACTGCATTGTGTCTTTAAATCAGTGGTTAGCGCAACCAAGCTAATTAAAGCAGTTAGCCGCGCCAACAAGCTAGCATTAGCTTGAAGTTAGCATGCTGTTTGCGCGAAATATGTGGAAATCTTTAAGTTTCTGACCACCAAGCCTCTTTGCTGCTGTTTTCACCATGGTTTGTGACTTCCTCATGGCTGCAGGTGTGTTGTGTAGACGGTGTGAACGTGCAGCATTGTGGGAGGCGTGCCGCCGTGAGAGACAAATGCAGCCGCTGTGTTTTTTTCTTTTCACAGACAGAAATATGAAAGTCTGACGCGTATTTCGTTACATTTTCATCTCGTCAACAGAAACTTGCAAACGTCTCGTCACATTTTCGTCACCAAAATGTCGTATTTATTTTGGTATCGTTACATCATCGTCATGAAAAAAATGCTTCGTCAACAAAATCATTTCGTTTTCGTCATCATTGCGTGTATCACTAGGGGTCCGTGTACCGCAGGTTGGGAAACACTGACTTATAGCATATGTTGATCTCTATGTGGAACTAGCAGTCTAACTTTGAGCTGTCTCTAGTACTTAGCATGCAGAAAGTACATGGTGACGTCGGTCCTGGACACGTTAATCAAACAGTTCCTGAGTCGGGAGCATTCAGAGAGATCAAAAACTCACCTGGAAGAAACTAGGGAGCTTTCTGAGTAAGTTTTCATCATCTTGTGACGCTGCGTTGGTGTGCAAAGAATCTAACTCAGCTTCTGTCTCTGCAGCCTGACCAAGAATGTTCCCATCTTTGTGTGTACCATGGCGTACCCCACCGTACCTTGCCCCCTGCATGTCTTCGAGCCCCGCTACCGGCTGATGATCCGCCGCTGCATGGACACGGGCACACGTCAGTTCGGGATGTGCATCAGCGATCCACAAAAAGGGTGAGGATAGCAATGTGGAACCACAGGCGGATCCTTCTGAACGCCTCAGACTCATCTTTTGGATTTAATCCTTTCTGCAGGTTTGCAGATTATGGCTGCATGTTGATCATCCGCAGCGTCCACTTCCTGCCTGACGGACGCTCAGTGGTCGAAACAATCGGAGGAAAGCGGTTCCGAGTGGTCGGCAGGGGGATGAAGGATGGATATAGTACAGCAGACATCGAGCACTTGGAGGACAGCAGGGTAATAAAGCAGGTCCAAGTCCTGCCAGAACGTTCATCATTAATGTTTAAAAAGATAAACGATGAACTAACAGAAGCTTTCTTGTTCATTAGGTTGAGGACAGGTGTGAATTAGAGAAGCTGCAGGAACTTCACGACGCCGTCTACGAACAAGCTCAAGTTTGGTTCCAGAACCTGAAGATTCGCTTTCACAACCAGATCCTGCAACACTTCGGACCGATGCCAGAGCGGGAGGCTGACATCCAGGTACGTGGATGGAGAAATGGATATGTATTACAAATAAGCAACGTTTTATTGTTTACAAAATATAGTCAAAAAATTTCTAAGTGTTAGACTTTCACAGTCTCACACTTGTCGAATACTGAATTTATTCGGTAAACGGAACTCTACGGAATCAGGAAATAATGCAATAAATGTTTTAGTCTAATATGCCCATCCCTAATGCAGAAGAAGTGGCTGTATGGAAAACATTCCCACTATGAAGAACAGTGCACAGCAGTAGGCTAAAACTAACCTAGTTGCTCTAGAGCAGGGGTGCCCATTACGTCGATCGTGATCGACCGATCGATCGCGATCGACTGATTGGTCGCAATCGACCGATTGGTCGCAATCGACCGATTGGTCGCAATCGACCGATCCATCGCAAAGACCTTATGGGTGGATCGCATGGCATTGAAAAAAAGTAAAAAAAAAAAAAAAAAAAAAAGTTGGCGCCAGCTTATCATCAGTCTCACAAAGACATCTGCTCTGAAGTCAGCCGCTAGAGTTGCTAAAATTTAGGGACTCTTTTTTTTTTTCCCAAAAAAAGTGTTAATCTAGCGGCTTTTCTGCTGTTACTACAGATTTTTGAAGTCTGTGACGTGAAATCACGTTCTTAAGCCTGTAATCAATGAGCAGCCCGCGGTGCTGCTGAGGCCCCTCCCCCTCGCAAAGCATCTACACCTGTAGATCTACACCGCATCTGTGTGCGTCGCATATGTAACGCAGGCTGGAAACGATCTGTTGGGGTTTGCGATGGTAACGTGGGACTGGTAGATCTCAAGAGGTTTGATATTTGAAAGTAGATATTGGGACAAAAAGGTTGGGCACCCCTGCCCTAGAGCATTAGAGCTGTGCATCAACTCATCTAAATCGACGGAATGACATATCAGAATTATGAAAATTAGTGTTTTGTTCCTTTATCTAACAAAAGCAGAGATTATCAGAGTAAATGACGAGAAATGTTGTTTCACTACGCAGGGTAGGCAGCGTTATTTTATGGCTCCGCCCACACAATGTCGAGGAGGTATAAGGAACTCGAGCTGTCGGTGTGTCTGTAACACTTTTGTGAACACAACATCTCCTAAACCACTAATATGTTATAATGAAACTGCCAACAGTTACTCAATTGCAACTAGATCAGGGTCACAAACCATGCATTTTAAAGACTTCTCCATGGGGCATTCGGAAGTGTGTTGCTTGATGCTTTGGCGTCATACTTTTTATTCTCTGACTTCTGATACTTCTCCTCACCTATGGTCACCAGCTGTGGGTGGTGACCGAAAGAATGAGATCGCGGGTACAAGCGGCCGAAATGAGCTTCCTCCGCAGGGTGGCTGGGCTCTCACTCAGAGATCGGGTGAGCAGCTCTGCCATCCGGGAGGAGCTCGGTGTCGAGCTGCTCCTCCTCCAGGTCGAGAGGAGCCAGATGGGGTGGTTCGGGCATCTGGTCAGGCTGCCCCCCGAGCGCCTCGCAGGCTAATTGTGTTTCGGGCACGTCCCATCGGGAGGAGACCAAGGGGCAGAGCCCGGACCCGCTGGAGAGACTATGTCTCACAGTTGGCCGGGGAACGACTTGGGATCCTTCCAGGTGAGCTGGAGGATGCAGCCGGGGTGAGAGAGGCCTGGGCTGCCCGTTTGGGGCTGTTGCCCCCGGAAGCCGACCCCAGATCAAGCGGAAGATGACGGAAGGGAACGGACTTCTGATATTAGGAGACTGCATGATCGTACGCTGGTTAGTCCAGCAGCCTCACAGGTTGCTGGTTCGAACCCCACTTTGGACAGTGGCTTTTCTTTCAGGAGCTTTCATGTTTTTGGTGTGCGTGCTCAGGTTTTCCCATGTTGAAAAACTGATTAGGCTGATCGGTCAGTTTAAATTGCTTTAAACGTATGAGTGAACATGGGATTGATCGTCTGCTATGATAGATCTTTTAATCCAGAAATGAATAAATTGGTTGATGAAGTTAGATTAGGTACTCACCAGAGCAGATATCTGGTTTTTAAAATTTTTATCACGCAGACTTTCATCTCCTACTGAATTCTCTGATTTAAGCTGAATCATCTAGGAATGTGCTGGCTGGTGGGAATACCCACTGTGACAGGGATTCACCTTCCTTAAAAGGTCCTAATACCCCTACACGTCAGTGCAGCGTGTTCAGCTCAGTCTGAGCGCTCAAAGGGATTACCGGTCGTTCTCTATGACCTGCAGTCTGCTGGCGATGTGGGCTAAAAAGCTTAAACGTTCCTTCATGTCTAATCCCCGCCGAGCGTGTTGCGTCACAGCAACGTCATGCAAAGAATTTCCAACTAACAGGTCCGACGTAGACCTGCTTTCCTCTGTGATGATTATCTTGAACTATCATTCCTTTGCGCAGCCATTCACAGGGGCGAATCTAGGATTTTCTAGAGGGGGGGCCGCGTGAGGTCATAGACTAAATGAGCACTTGTGGTGCTCGCCAGAATAGGGGTTCTGGAGGCATTCCCCCACACCCTCCCACACCACTTGGATCCGCCCCTGATTAACGTTGAAGCAAAGGGAAGTGTGAACCGTTGAGAAATATTAATCAACGCTGCTAATTTAGAACATAAAAAAACATCTTGAATTATTATGCAGATGTGTGGATGTTTATTTGTTGTTGTTTTTATAATTTGTGGACTAAACACCATAAATTATTGGGATCATTTTTTTAGTTTATCGCCCATCATTTTTTACGACTACCTTCTAGGCCAGTGGTGTCAAAACTCGGTCCCAGAGGGCCGGTGTCATGGAGGTTTTCCATGTGTTCCAAATTTAACACAGATGATGCTCATAAAGTGAAATCAACGGCCAATAAAATTTGGCACATTGGCTCAATAACCAGAATCAGGGGTGTAGATGCAAGAACACATGAAAAACTTTTAGGACACCAGCCCTTCTGAACCAGAGTTGGACACCACTGCACGACGGAGGGCCAAAAGACAGACAAAATTTTTGATCAGAAAAGTTTGGGCATGATTACCTTCTAACAGGCTGGTTACCTGGACACAGTGTACCACGCCTTTTTCATGCATGATGAGAACGTTTGGTACTCCAGCTCGAAGTTGGTGAGAACAGTGTTTCCCTGCAGTGACACCTAGTGTTGTAATAGGATATTGCTGTGTGTTTGTGTTTTTTTTTTAAGTTTAAACATATTTAAAAACAATTTTTTGCCAAATATTACATTTTATTATTGAACCAAGAACTTTATTCATTCTGGTGTTTGAATTGAACATATTAAAAAAAAAATCATAACCAATTAAGTGAATCAGATTGTTGACTGCTGCAAACTCAAAATAATATTAAAAAAATCTGCATTAATTAAAAAAAACATTTCTTAAAGTATTTGCACATCATTTATAAGTTACAATCATTATTGCCTGATTACATATTCTAAAGCAAGTTAAATGCAGTCATGTTACTTACGATCAATAAAACGCATAAAAACATATCAGAAAATGATACGTTTTTTTAAAACTATTACTTTAAAGCCGTTTTACACCAAATCAATTACCAATATTTGCTGAAATGCTCCAATTCTTTTTAAATAGATGTTAATCTACATAAAAATGGATAAAAGTGACTTATTATTTAAGGCTCAAATGTGTCCAGCTCAAAAAAGTTAGAAGACAAATAGATGGATGAATGGACGGGTTTATGATTCTGAGTCAAAGGGTTCAAGAAAAGCTGATTTTTTTTTTTTTTTTTTTTTTTTTTATTAATAGTCCGAATTCAATGTTCACGAGTTAGCTCAGCCATGTGCAAACCACGGCCCTCCGTTAAACATTTTAATCCAGCCCGCTGAACTTGAAAAAATCTAATAAATAAATCTTTTTAATTTGATTTCATCTGCAATTTTGATGTTTCCTCACTAGATGGCGCACTCTAGGCATAATGGCTTTGTTGAGAAAATAACAACACTGCTCCCATTAAAATGTGTGTGTCTCTGTAATGCGCACACTGTCAAAATAAACAGTACGCACAGATATGGAAAGCCATCGGGGCCAATACACGCACGTAAACAAGCGCGTCAGATGATAAAATAAGCAAAATGTTACATCAAGCGCTTAGATTTCTAACCAAGCACTGCTAAGGTGCTACGTTTGAGCGCCACATTTTAAGCGCCATTTCACTAGATTTCAGACCTAGCACCGTTAGATTTGAAATTTACCGCTCTTAAATTTCTGATCTAGTGCTAGCACTTAAAAAACATGTACGTGGCGCGCTAGATTTAACATTTAGCGCCAGATTACGAACATGTAGTGACCCCAATGGCTATCCATAGTAGCGCACAGGGTTTGAAATCTAGCGCGCTTGTTTACCTGCGTGTATTGGCCCCGATGGCTTTCTACATGTGCGCGCATGGTTTATTTTGACAGTGTGCGCATCACAGAGACACACGCATTTTAATGGGAGCAGTGTTGTTGTTTTCTAAACAAAACCAACATATCAAGAGTGCGCCATCTAGTGAGGAAACATCAGAAATGCACCGAAAATAAAACATTAACATGGTTTATTTACTTAATTATTACAAGTTCTGCAGGCCGGATTAAACCGTTTAATGGGCCACATGTGGCCCACGGGCCGTAGTTTGCCAATGTCTGGTTTAGAGAAACTATAAGTGGATTAGTTCAGACAGAAATCAATCGGCTCCAATTAACGACATTTTTACCGATGTTTTATGAGAGTCAGCCGATTGATTTTAACGATTGATGACTCATTCAGACGCTAGTTGTTACATTTTTTCCTCTTTTCTCCCCTCCAGGCAACTCCAAACGGCCCCGCCTGCTGCTGGTGGCTCCTTGCCGTGCTGCCCATCGACCCTCGCTACCAGCTGTCTGTGCTCTCCATGACCAGCCTGAAAGAGCGACTGGTGAAAATCCAGCACATCCTCACGTACCTGCAGAGCATCCCCAGCGACTAGAGCTTCCCCCTCTTTGCTGTCACCAGCTGTTAAACATGAAGAGCAACGTGGCTTACACCACCTCAGGGACACACCGACGTTCTCACCTGCTTCCATTGAAAAGACTCTAGTTAGTTTTTATTAATCTCTGAGGTGACGAAGCCCTGATGCAGTTTTTCTTTTTTTTTGTGATCGGTAACGTTTTAAAGAGGGCGGGGATTTTTTTCCCCCATGAGATGAAATCTTTAGGTGCTGAAAGTCCAAAAAAAGTGGTTCAAACTCTCCATGAAGTATCTTTCAGCAGGTGTGAGAAGCACTGATAGTATTACTCTGAATCTGATTCGCTTTACACGCACAACTTCCACTGTTTCTCTTTTTGGTCCCAGAGTTTCTTCCTGTTTGTAAAAACTCTGGGATGTCATTTAGTTTTTGTGTCGTATCGTTCCGTTCCGTCATCTTCCGCTTGTTCCGGGGTCGGGTCGCGGGGCAACAGCCTCAAACGGGTAGCCCAGGCTTCTCTCTCCCCAGCTGCATCCTCCAGCTCACCCGGAAGGATTCCAAGTCTGCCCCTTGGTCTCCTCCCGGTAGGACGTGCCCGAACCACCCCATCTGGCTCCTCTCGACCTGGAGGGGCAGCGGCTCGACACCGAGCAGCTCAAGGACAGGGTCCTTGCCCCAAGTGGAGGAGTTTAAGTATCTCGGGGTCTTGTTCACGAATTGGAGAAGGATGGAGCGGGAGATCAACAGGCGGATCGGTGCGGCGTCAGCAATAACTAGGACGCTCCATCGGTCCGTCGTGGTGAAGAGAGAGCTGAGACGAAAAGCAAAGCTCTCGATTTACAAGTCGTTCTACGTTCCTACCCTCACCTATGGTCACCAGCTGTGGGTGGTGACCGAAAGAATGAGATCGCGGATACAAGCGGCCGAAATGAGCTTCCTCCGCAGGGTGGCTGGGCTCTCACTCAGAAATCGGGTGAGGAGCTCTGCCATCCGGGAGGAGCTCGGTGTCGTATCGTGGGATTTTTTTTTTTTTAAAAAACTCTCCTTCCTGAACCGACTCTTGGTTTTTCTTCCACATTTTTTTTTTCTTTCACATCGTTCACGTCTCATATCTTTGTGTCACATTTAAATTAGAAATCCATCCTCGGAGTCGGAAAATATCAAATTTCTAACTTGTTTTGAGACTTTTTTAATATTAAAATGAATTTTAAGTAAAAAATAAAACGTGTGACAGAGTTTTCGAGTTTCTCTGGTGTGATGAGGCCTTACAGCGTTTCACTTTGTCATTATATTTAACACATTGCGTCGTCATGGTTTCCATTCCTGTTTTTTTTCTTTTCCACCGCATGAATGTTTTCAGTTTATTTTTTTTTTCCTCCGTTAGTCTGAGCTCCAATGCGTTCACATTATGTGTAAAATTTAGGGGAAAAAAAAAAAAGAGGCTTTTTAAAGCCGATAAAATGTAAAGTATTTGTACAAAAGCTTTTTGGATGACTTGCTTTTTTTTTCCTTTTTTTTTTTTTGGCTCAGATAATTTAAGTTATCAATTTTCAATATTAAATGCACTTTTACAACAATAAACTCACGCGTCTCTTTTTTTTTTTTTTTTTTTTTTCACGGTCAAAATTTTATTAGAAAAATAAGATTATTCATCACATTTTACATTTTTTCTTTTCCTGAAAAAAATACGACAGAAATGTAAAACTCACAATAAAGATATAAAAAAGATATTAAAATAAAACATTTTTTACAACCATTAACAGTAAACAGGGGGGGAGACGGTGGCTCAGTGGTTAGAGCTTTCGCCCGCGGACCAGGAGTCAACCGGAAGTTCGCGGGTTTAGATCCCACTGAGTGCGCGTCTAGCGTTCTTGAAGAAGACACCTAACCCCCCCATTTCTCCCACTATTGGCGCCATCGTGGCAGCCTGCTGCGGTGTAGGATTGCAGCACACAAATTTCCCCGGAGAGGGATGAATAGAGTGAGTAAAAAAAAAAAAATAATTGAATTTTTGTATATGCGTTGTTTATAAATATAAATTTGACTGGCGTTATTGCGGCCCAGTGGTTAGCACAGTGAGAAGGTCGTGGGTTCGAGTCTTGGGTGAGGACGGGGCTTGGAAAACTGGCCTTTTCTGTGTGGAGTTTGCATTTTCTTCCCATGTATGTGTGGGTTTTGTCTGGTTTCCTCCCACCCTCCAAAACATGCATGTTAGGTTGATTGGCCTCTACATGATTGCGCCTAAGAATGAGTGTGTATGTGGCCACGCGGCAGACTGGTGACCTGTTCGGGGTGTACCCTGCCCCTCACCTTGAATCAGCCGGGATGAGCCCTGGCACCACCCGCAACCTCATGAGGGATAGACGGTTAAGAAGGGGACTGACTGATAAATTTGACTTCCTAAAAAGCTGGTCTGGCACCTACCAAGGGTGCCAAACCAGTTAACCACCAGGTGTCTAAGAAAAAAAAAAAACTCAGTAAGTGTTGACAACAATTTCAACGCTATTTTTAGCAAGTATTCAGACCCCATTGCAACTCTTTTTTAAAAAAAAAAAAAAAAACAGAAATCTAGCGCATTTTCTAGCAAGTCAGCGACTTGAAAGCACGTTGTTAAGCCTGTTTTCACTAAGCAGGCATTCTGATACTGTGACTCCTCCCAAAGCACTGTGTGTAAGTGGAAAATGTCTTTGTGTGTATGTGTGCGAGAGGAATTTGTCTGCATATGTTTGAGAGAGGGTGGGTTTGTGATGTGATGTAATAAAAACAAACCGTGTTTTGAGGGTAGTTTTACTGCAGGATGGAAATTAACCTTGGGGGCGTTGCAATTTTTACACTAGACTTGTAGATCTTAGGAGGTTTGGTACTTGAAAAGTAGCTCCTGGGATAAAGACGGTTGGATGCCCCTGATTTATACAAAAAAAATTGACCCGTTTTGCAGTTGCATGGTACAAATATGCATGTACAGTAACCGATGCACATGTAATTATTCATGTAAATGTTTATATATCGCTATACAGCACATGCAACGCATGTGTATAGATACACTTATAAATAAATATACATACCCGTAATTTCACGGCCATTAGGTGCACCGTACGAAAAGGGGAAGCCTCAGTTTTGTGCGCCGTTGCTGTATTTAACACACACATAAGGCGCACCGTACGAAAAGGCGCAGTCTCAGTCACACACCGCCTTACAACAACACACATAAAAATAGATCGGGAGCAAAACCGAGTTTGGTTGTACTTCATTTAAGTAGTATAAACAAGCACATTACCGGTAATTCGTTGTCCTTATTCAAATCCGTCAAAGTCCTCATTTTCTGTTTTGGAATCGAGCAGCTGCGCAAAATCCAACAGAGCAGGTCCACTTCGCTCCTCACTGTCAAAGTCACTGTCTGTACTGTGCGGCTCCTCAGAAAGGATACCAGCTTTTGCGAAAGCTCGGATAACAGTACCAGCAGACACGTTAGTCCAAGAATCTACAATCCATTGGCAAACTGTAGCGTAACTCGCCCGGCGCTGCCTTCCACCCTTCGTGAAACTGTGGTCTCCTTCGGTCATCCATCGCTCCCACGCCGCTCACACTTCACTCTTTAACGTTCACATGCGTTTTCTTTCAGGTCCGCCTCGCGGGCACCGCGTTTTCTTTTAGGTCCCCTTTTTCTCACACACAAGGCGCACCGCACAAAAAGGCGCACCGCTCATTTTGAAGAAAATTTGAGACTTTTAGGTGCGCCTTATGGCCGTGAAATTACGGTACTTATGTTTGTATGTATTTGAGAGTCGAGGCCAAAATTTTTCCTACAACTTACAAAATGTGAGTAAAAATTAAAATATTTCTCTGTACAAAATATGTGGAGCAAAATCAACCAGCACCTAAAAACAGCATTTTTCTCTCTTAAATGTCAGCTAATTATTTTAAAATCAGCAAGAAAGATGCAAATCACTTTGGACGGCCATATTTGTTCAAGTATAAATAAAAGTTGAAATATTATTGTTGTTTTTTTAATAGTAAAATGAATGAAAAAAAAAAAGAATTACTCTATTCATCCCTCACCGGGGAAATTTGTGTGCTGCACTCCTTACACCGCAGCAGGCTGCCCTTCGATGGCGCCAATGGTGGGAGAAGCGGGGGTTAGATGTCTTCTCCAAGGACCCTAGACGGTGGTCTCAGCGGGAATCAAACCCGCGACCTTCCGGTCCGCGGGCGAGCGCTCTAGCGCTGATCCACCGTCTCCCCATACCATAAATGTAATACCTCTTATTCTAAAAAAAAACCCGAGTCATTTCTGTCTGATCAATATTGGAAGTCAGAATTTGACAAAGATATGAATCATTTCAAGTTTGACAACATAGTTGCACTTTTTATCCAAAAATCCACAAATACACTGTCTAATATGTGTCTGTATAGAGACCAGGATAATATCTGACCACAGGGTGGCAACCATGTTGCATTTTTCTCACGTTCAGTCAGGTTGTTTCATAACTCACCCTTTACACACTGCCCTTACTCAACCTCAACTTCAGATGCAAAATATAAAGCAACATTTGTAACGCAGTCATACATAACCATCTATATCTATATACGTTTAGATATAGACGGTTGGATGCGTAGATGACAAAGTGCGGGATGAAACAGGATGGTTCAGATGGTGCGTGGCTCCTCCGCCCGGGGTCAGTGGTCATCTGGCCGAAAGCATCATAACGAATTCTGCAAAGACAAAAAAACGTACTCAGTCTCTGAGAAAATTGGACATAGACTTAATTTGCCTAGAAATTACACCGTTTATTTTTTTTTTTCTAACATTTATTAAAACACATGCTCAGCGGCGCAGTGGTTAGCACAGTGGCCTCACAGCAAGGAGGTCAGGGTTTGAGTCCCGGGTGGGACGTCTTCTAGCCTTTCTGTGTAGAGTTTGCATGCATCCCTGTGTATGTGTGGGTTTTCTACAAGTGCTCCAGTTTCCTCCCATCCTCCAAAAACATGCTATAAAATTGCTCCTCTGTGTTGTGATCTCCTCACCTGCCACCAGAGGGAGCCCGAGTCCTTCCTCATCACCTTGATTAGGGACACCTGAGGATGATTTCTGATGCTACACACCTGTGGGTCATCCGGCCTATTTAAGGGCAATCACCCTGGACATCCACGTTGGGTCATCGGTATCCTTCCCAGCCAGGTCCTCCTGGCTGCCTGACCAAGTCTGTCTCTGAACTCTGTTATTTGGATCCTCCTCCTTCCACATCACAACTCTCTGAAAGAGTGGGTATATGCCTCCCCACCGACCCCAGACTGGCGATCTGTTCGGGGTGTACCCTGTCTCTAGCGTGAAATCAGTTGGGATAACTTCTCGCTTCTCCTGTGACTCCATTAGGGATATGGAGTTCAGAAGACCGAACATCAGGCTTTGAGGAGAATAGGTTCATACAAAGAAACATAAAAAGCCCGATTTTTTACAAAAAAATTCAACGTAATTTAAAAGATATCTGCGCTTTTTAAGTCTACCATATTTGCTACGGTATCCTTGTAGAATCTAACAAATCAAATCCCATTTTCCCAATAATTATAATTGATTTGTTTGCTCAGATAGGACGGTGATCATGGTGATGACCTTTTTCTGTCCTTGAGGTGTTTGTGTTGTTTGTACCCCACGTTTTTACTGAGAGTTTTGTTGTCCTTCTGATCAAAACCTGCCAGCTTTTCTTCCACTACGTCTTCTTTTTATTTCAGTCTGTTTCTCACAAATCTCCGTCCACCACTGTTGCGAACACAGTGTGTTTAAAACAGTGGTGGAACGTAACGAAGTAAATGTACTTCGTTACTGTACTTAAGTAAAAAAATTGTGTATCTGTACTTTACTTAAATAAAATTTAAGACTGGTACTTTTACTTTTACTTCACTACATTTTTAGAGCATATATCTGTACTTTTACTTCGCTACTTTTTAAAAGTGTGTTTTACATTTTTCGTTACATTTTTGTTCAGGAATTTGAAAAATACACAGGTTTTTTTTGCGCATCTTGAAGCCGCATCGCCAAAATCAAAAGAAGCAGTTGATCGGGAGAAGAAGTCATGAATCGAGAAACATTTTCCGCATTCATTCAGCGCCAAAAACCCAACATCAAATATAGTACAAATTAAAAAGAGTCAGAAGATCGTTGTTCGTTGTGTTTACTTCTAAATAAAAAGTTGAGCCATCATTACACAGAGCAGGGGTGGATCTAGAATTTTCCAAAGGGCGGTGGGGCTTTGACAAAGCCAATATATAGTGAGTGGGGGCCTCCCCCCCAAAACATTTTAAAAAATTAGTGTCATTTTCCTCCATTTTGGCAGCCCATTCACTGGCCCTTCTAGGGGATAGCTTGACTTTTTTTTTTTTTTTTTTTTTGAATTACCCCCTCACTGGGGAAATTTGTTTGCTGCACTCCTTACACCGCAGCAGGCTGCCCTTCAACGGCGCCAATGGTGGGAGAAGCGGGGGTTAGGTGTTTTCTCCAAGGACCCTAGACGTGCTCTCCGTGGGACGCGAACCCGCGACCTTCCGGTCCGCGGGCGAACGCGCTAACCACGCGGCCACCGTCTCCTTGTCCCCTTTCTCTATATTTTATTTATTTATTTTTATCCTGGTTACCATGGCGACACCCTACAGAACAAAAAATAACATTTGGATTATGATCAAATACTTTTACTTTTTACTTAAAAAGTACAATTTACACCAACTACTTTTGTACTTTTACTTAAGTAGAATTTTTATTGATACTTTTACTTAAGTAAATTTTTTGCCTAATTATCTGTACTTTTACTTAAGTACAAAAAGTAAGTACTTTATCCACCACTGGCTTAAAGTTCCTCGTTCTCTCTGTTTTTGGTCCAAAACCTTTTAGTTTTTAACTAGTCTTCCAAACACTGACTGTAAAAAGGTTTCAATAGGTCTTGTATGATATAGTTTTGTTTTTATTATTGTAGAAGAAATTCTTCCTCCCTGGTCATCTCCTATAGGGTCTAATGAATAATTATTATTGGAAGGACATTGAGTACAGTATTTCCTTCTCTAATGATCATAATGTAATTTAAATTCAATTTATTGTCTTCATAATTAAAAGTTGCCTCCTGTTTTTAAACCAAGATTTTTTTTTTTTGTCTTCTGCTTGTTTGTGCAGCTGACTGAATTTCAGCATGTTCGATATTAAATTTTGAGGGATGTTTTTTTTTTTTTGGGTCAATTTATTTATAATTTAAAAAGAAACTTTTCAGTATAAAACGTAAAAAAAAAAAAAAAAAAAATGATTACGTGCATGCAGCAGATCTTTTAATATGAATAACTTATTTACCAAAAAACTCGGCAGCACGGTGGCGCAGTGGGTAGCACAATGGCCTCACAGCAAGAAGGTCGTGGGTTCGAGTCCTGGGTGGGGACGAGGCTTGGAACACTGTCCTTTCTGTGTGGAGTTTGCATGTTCTCCCCGTGTTCGCGTAGGTTTCCTCCGGGTACTCCGGTTTCCTCCCACCCTCCAAAGACATGCATGCTAGGTTGATTGGCCGGTGCCAAATTGCCCCTAGGACTAGAGTGTGTGTGGTCCCGCGACAGACTGGCGACCTTTTCAGGTTGCACCCTGCCCTTCGCCTTAAATCAGCCGAGATGGGCTCCCGCAACCCGTAAAGGGACAGACGGATAAGAAGATGACTGACTGACCAAAAAACTCATCCAAAATAATACAATATGTCAGACTTTTTGAGTGTCTACGGTGGTGCAGTGATTTGCATAGTGGCCTCGGTCTGTGGTTTCAAGTCCCAACTAAGTTTGGAACATTGTCCTTTCTGTGTGGAGTTTGCATGTTCTCCCCGTGTATGTCTGGGTTTTCTCCAGGCCCTCCAAACTTATTCATGTTAGGTTGAATGGCCTCTGAGAAATTGGTAGGAATTCCTAGGAATGAGTGTGCATGTGGCCCCACAACAGACTGGCAAGCTGTTCAGGGTGTACCCTGCCTCTAGCGTGTGATCAGCCGGTATTGGCTCCGGCGCCCCAGTGACCATGTTAGGGATAAACAGTTTACATGACAAAATAAAATGTCAGACTTTGAGAATTTAGAGTTAATCAGAAGGTAAAATCTTTTACCCAACATTCATTCTTTTTAAGAAAAATAAAAGTAAAATACAAAGTATTAGTCATAAACAGCTAAGCTAAACTTACTTTTAAAAGAAAGTGTTTGCTTTTTTTCAAACACATTTGGATTTAAAAAAAAAAAAAAAATTCAATTGTAATAAAAATGACTGTTTTTTAGTGCTCTGGCTTTATTATAAAATAGTAATAATATTAATTAAAATCTGTATTATAGCAACTAAGTTTGGAAAAAATAAGTTTTTCAAACACGGAATAAAAACTATTTTCAGGCAAACACAATAAACAAAACATTAAACTTTGACTATTCTGTTTTTTGTTGGTAAAACATGGTGGTGGCAGTATTATTATATGGAGCTGGAAATCTGGTCATTAATTTGTAAACCTGCCTGATGTTAAAAAGAAACATTTTTCCATTGTAAAAATATGAAAAAAGACTAGAATAAAGGGACATTGATATATTTGAAAGAGACTTTCAAGATTAATTTCGTTCTTCACAATTTTTTACAACAATTATTCTTGTCACAGTCAAGAAAGTAAAAAAAAAAAAAAAAAACTCCCAAAAAATCACAAGTTATATTTAATTCTATGTGAATCCCCATCTCTGTAAAAGTGTCCTAAAAAATGACCTTTCAGAATTCAATCAACAAGGTCAAAGCGTTTAACAGTCCATGATTCCATGCGTTTATCACTTGAATTGTTTTTGGTAAGCTTGTTATTTTCTGCGGATCCTACAAACAATTATGGATATTTTTAACATCCATTTACGTCTTACTTTCTCACTTCTATTGATTGGTAAATTGAGAGCTTTGTTTTCGGCTCAGTTTTCTCTTTACAACGAAGGACCAATGCAGTGTGGACACCCCACTGCTCTGCCTGTCAATATCCCGATGTTTCTTCAATCGTGACCAAGACATTGGGATATTTGAGCCTCTCAACTCGGGGTGAATCCCTATTTCTGAACTGTGGAGAGATCTCTTCACTTTTCAGGAAGAGTACTATTGTTTGAGATTTGGAGGTGCTAGTTCTCACTTCCCTGTGAATCAGTCTAATAAATCCACTGTTGAAGGAGTGCTTACATTCAAATGAAGCCAATTTAGTCACCATTTTCTGCCTGCTATTTTCATCCGACGCCATTTTAAAATTTTGGACCCGTATACATAAAGTCATTGTTCCAGTCTGCATAGGCATGTCAACAATCTTGCCAGCCAGAAGTGAGCTTTTTGAAGGTACATGACCCTGCCATGGGAGACACTAACTGCAACCAATCCATCTGACTCTTGGTCTGGTTTCCAGCTGTCAAAGGCTGAGCAAAATCGATCAAACTTGTCAAACTTCTCACTTGAGGTGAACAGTGAAAAGTTAACGAATGAAAAGGGAAGAGGTGTTGGCTCAGTGGTAGAATGTTCGGTCTTGGACTGGGAGAAACTGATTTGATTCACACTGTGTCCATCCCTAGCCGTCCCTGGCTCAGACACCTAACTCCCTAGTTGCTCCACCACTGGTGCTGTCGTGGCTGCCTGCTGCGGTGCAATGCAGCAAAAGTAATTTCCTCATGAGGAATTGATATAGTAGGATTTAAAAAATAATCTGCTTATATATTTTTAATCGGGACATCTGATTGGCCAATTATCAATTCACAGAGCTTGTGCCATGGAGCAAATAACGACAAAAAAAAAAAAAATCATAACTATAGATATAGAATGGATAAAACTAAGATAATTGAAAAACACAAAGCCAATGTAATGATTGCGAGAGTTTTTGGAGAAAAAAGGTCCTTTTATTTGGCATGCAGGTGGAAGTGACTTGCTAAGCCCAGTCTTTGTAGATACCCATCGATTCAGTGAGACTTGGATATCATAGGCTAATGAAACAAACAGTAGCACATCATCTGCAAAGAGCATGAATCACTAAAATGGGTACACTGAAAAACTCAGTCTTCATGTTGTAATTCCCATGCCTGCTGCCAGAGGAAGCCTTGGATGTTCTCATCATGCTGATTAGGGACACCTGAGATTGATTCCTGATCTCGCACATCTGTGGACCCTGCCATCTATTCAAGGGCAATCACTCTAGACTTCCATGTCGGGTCATACCATCCTTTCCAACCAGGCCTGACCATGTTTGAACTTTGTTATTATTTGGACTTTGAAACCTTGAGTTAACCCATTGCTTGTTTGCTTTGCAGACTTTCTAAATTGTGTTAATAAACCTTGTTTGAAGTCCTTCAATTGTGTCCTCCTCCTCCCACATCCCCTTAAAACCTTGACAAATGTAATGGTTGCAAGAGTTTTTGGAGCCAAAAGGTCCTTTCTATTTGGCATGCAGTAAATACAGCAGGTTAATGAAACCAAAAGTAGCACGTCATCTGCAAAGAGCATGAATCACCAAAATGGATGTACTGAAAAACTCAGTCTAAAAGTGTAATTAACAAAATTAGTAACAGTTTACTAGCCTGATACAAAGTCAGACTGTTTTCATGATGCGAACGAAACAGTCTGACCTCGCAGTATTCGGCAAGGCTCAGTCAACAATAGGAGGGTTCCGTTCTGTCATCTTTCACTTGTTCCGGGGTTGGGTCGCGGGGGCAACAGCCTCAAGCGGGCAGCCCAGGCCTCTTTCTCCCCGGCTGCAGCCTCTGGCTCACCTGGAAGGATCCCAAATCGTTCCCCGGCCAGCTGTGAGACATAGTCTCTCCAGCGGGTCCGGGGTCTGCCCCTTGGTCTCCTCCCAGTGGGACGTGCCCAAAACACCTTGCCCGCGAGGCGCTCGGGGGGCATCCTGACCAGATGCCCTAACCACCCCATCTGGCTCCTCTCGACCTGGAGGAGGAGCGGCTCGACACCGAGCTCCTTCCGGATGGCAGAGCTCCTCACCCGATCTCTGAGTGAGAACCCAGCCACCCTGCGGAGGAAGCTCATTTTGGCCACTTGTACCCCCGATCTCATTCTTTCGGTCACCACCCACAGCTGGTGACCATAGGTGAGGGTTGGAACGTAGATCGACTTGTAAATCGAGAGCTTTGCTTTTCGGCTCAGCTCTCTCTTTATCACGACGGACCGATGCAGCGTCCTAGTTATTTCTGATGCCGCACCGATCCGCCTGTCGATCTCCCGCTCCATCCTTCCCCCACTCGTGAACAAGACCCCGAGATACTTAAACTCCTCCACTTGGGGCAGGACCCTATCCCTGACCCGCAGGGGGCATTCCACCCTTTTCCGGGCGAGGACCATGGTCTCGGATTTGGAGGCGCTAATTCCCATCCCGGCCGTTTCACACTCGGCAGCAAATCGATCCAGCGAGAGCTTGAGATCACGGTCCGAAGAAGCCAACAGAACCACATCATCCGCAAAAAGCAGAGATCCGATCCTGAGGTCACCAAACTGGATCCCTCCAACGCCTCGGTTGCGCCTAGATATTCCGTCCATAAAGGTGATGAACAGAATCGGTGACAAAGGACAGTCTTGGCGGAGTCCAACTCTCACTGGAAATGGAATCAACATACTGCCAGCAATAGGAGGGTACTTTGGGGAATTAACAAATCATCACTTTCTGGTCAGAATCAGGCCTGACCCAAAAAAATGGACCCAAACAGACAACATAGTCTTGAAAACAGAGCGTAATCACAAATTTTTCTCATTATTAGCAGGACGACCACACCTTCCCCCTGAATGGAATAGACATGATATGGAATTCTCTCTAGAAGCAAATGACGATGCTGTGATGTTATAATAAAGTTTGAAAACTTTCCAGACAAAACAGATTTTCTTGTGAATAAACCTCTAAAAACACAGATGCCAGGAGGTAATTCCTAAATCACCGAAGTACTGGTGTAAAACTATCACCCTTTGATATTTAAATCAATAAAAGCAGATAATTACTCCCAGCAGCCTGTGGTCAAGCCAACAAGCTGGCAGGACACACACCGCCATGTGTGGCTACTAAAGCAAAGCAGTGCACCATGGGGGAAACTTTAATCTCTCTACTTTACAAATCACCTCCTGCAGAGTCCAGACACATCCAGCATCCTTTTAAAGATAAGAGAGTTGGATATAAAACCTCACGGAGAGAGGAAAGTTTGGAAATCCCAGGGCATAAACACATCTCCTTATAAAATCAATGTTATGATAAAGAAAAGAGGTGATTATAATTTATTTTGATTATTAAAGGAATTGAAGACGACACGGACATTAGTGGTGTGATATTTTCTATGGATGAAAAGATTTGGTGAAGGTGAGTAACTGTGTGCAGTTTAATGTAATGTTTATTTTGATTGTTTCTTCTTTAAATAAAAAATGTGTAAGAAATTGAATGATTAGTTATTTTTTTAAAATAAATAAATAATCGCGAAGGCATCAGCCTCATATAAGAAGCCCAGGCTTCTCTCACCCCGGCTGCATCCTCCAGCTCACCTGGTGGAAACCTGAGGTATTCCCCGGCCAGCTGTGAGACGTAGTCTCTCCAGCAGGTCCGGTGTCTGCCTCCTGGTCTCTTCCCGGTGGGACGTGCCAGAAATACTTCACCGGTGAGGCGCTAGGGAGGCATCCTGACTGTCAGGATCCTCACCTGCCAACAGAGGGAGTCCTGGATGTTCCTAATCAATCTACTTAGGATCACCTGAGGATGATTCCTGATTCCACACATCTGTGGACCCTGCCATCTATTTAAGGGCAATCACCCCATACTTCCCTGTCAGGTCTTACTATCCCTTACAACCAGGTCACCCTGGTTGCCTTTATGTTTGAACTTTGTTATTTTTTGGACTAGGAAACTCATTTCGGCTGCCTGTATTCGGGCAGTCGTTCTTTCGGTCATTTTCTCCAAAACAAAATGTCAAAACGTACCTGAGTCTTTCTCTTATCTTTTCATCATTCACTCACCATCAAAGTCTATGCTGCCATCTTTGTTGAGGTCAATATCTCCGAGAATTTCCTCCAGCTCGCCTTTCTTCAGCTTTTCTCCGAGGAGGGTTTTCGTGCCCTCTTTAAGCTCGTCCAAAGTGATCTTTCCATCGCCGTCACAGTCAAACTGCAATATAGTGGGGAGAAGAGGAGAGCCATTCAATTCAGTTTGATTTTTACAGCCCGGGATCACCAGAAAGTCACCCTGAAGAAGGTACCATACAGTTATCAGTGTGAAACACGATCAGCACGAGTAATACCTAAACAGAACAGGGACATCCTTGGGCTTAGGGCCTCCTCGAAAAGGGAAAACCCCAAAAATCCAACTGAAGGAAAGTTGATGCCAAGATGTTAAACCAGGGTGCCCAACCTTTTTGTCCCAAGATTTACTTTGGGACAAAAAGGTAAATCTTGGGATTTAAAAAAAAAAAGTCATAAAATATTTTTTCTCTTAATTTTTTTCAACACATCTTGCGGTCGACTTGGGACCAGTCCGCAATCGACCGGTAGACCGCGGTCGACCATTTGGGCCCATGTTAAACAATAAGCCTCCTTGCCTTGTTGCACAGACTTTATTTGTGGCATGAAAAGAAGAAACCTTATGGACACTCAGTTCGAGGATAGATCCCCACCAATGGTGGGCAGGCAGAATGTACCTTGGACTGGGATCATGCACATGCACCATAACAAACTTTAGGATTCCTCGGATAGACTTCACCAAGATTTATGGATTTCTCAAAGTCAATAGAATGTACGGTTACGGCCAACAGATCGAGGCAGAGAATCACGTAAAAATGATGCTCTGAATCCGGCCACACCAAATTTTCTGTACCTCCACTTCCTGCCATTCCCCCACTCTGACTCCCTAAAAGAGTCGCAATAACTCACGGTCCTTTAATCTCACTGCTTTCTTGTTTTGCTTTTATGTTCAAGGTAAGCATGCTAGAATACCAGTATCAGGTATGGGAGTAATCCTAAGGCAGTGTACTGGTATTCGTATTTGCCATTGATGCTCTCATGATAGGTTGAAAGACGTTTACCACCTACCTAAATGCCAGCTGGTAACCGACATCGGACACAATCCCAACGGTAATAAAAACAACAAAAATATGGTTTCATTTTATACTTTTGGATATTTCTTGCAATAAATATGATCTTAGAAACAATCTGTTTTATTCTGTTGTCTTTCACTTTGTTGGCGGGGCAAAATGGAAGCCAAAGCCAACCTCACCCCAGCTACACCCTCCAGCTCGCCCGGGGAAGGAGTTCTTTGGCCAATTTCTCCAGCAGGTTTTGGGTCTGCTTCTGGGTCTCATTCTCGTGGGGCACGCCCAGAACACTTCACCTGCGAGGCGTCTGGGACGCATCCTAACTAGATGCCAGAACCACCCCATCTGGCTTCTCTCCACCCCGGAGGTGTTGCTCTACTGTGAGCTCTTCACGGATGGCAGAGCTCCTCACTCTATTTCTGAGTGAGAGCCCAGCCACCCTGCAGAGGAAGCTCATTTCAGCCATAATGAAGTTTACTGTCTTGATTATTTAAAGAAAACTAAAACCTGTTTTCTTTTTTGTTACTCCGTGCCTTTAAAAGGATCTGTAGTGAGTGTAGTGTTGTGATCTGTAGTGAGAGGAGGGAAGAGGTGGAGGAAAAGCTGGAGAGGTGGAGGTTTGCACCAGAAAGAAGAGGAATGAAGATTAGTCAGAGTAAAACAGAGTACATGTGTGTGAATGAGAGGGATCCAAATGGAAAAGTAAGTTTACAGGGAGAAGAGATAAAGAAGGTGGAAGGTTTTAAGTACTTAGGATCAACAGTTCAGAGCAATGGAGAGTGTGGAAAAGAGGTGAAGAAGCGTATGCAGGAAGGCTGGAACGGGTGGAGAAAATTATCAGGTGTGATGTGTGATAGAAGAGTTTCAGTTAAAATGAAAGGAAACGTGTACAAAACCGTGGTGAGACCTGCCATGCTGTTTGGTCTAGAGACAGTGGCACTGAGACAGGAAACAGAGATGGAGGTAGCGGAGATGAAGATGCTGAGGATTTCTCTGTTAGTGACCAGGATGGACAGAATTAGAGGAACGGCACATGTTAGAGATTTTGGAGATAAAGTCAGAGAGGCCAGACTGAGATGGTTTGGACATGTGCAGAGAAGAGAGAGAGAGAGTACATAGGAAGAAGGATGCTGGATTTGGAACCACCAGGAAAGAGGACTAGAGGAAGACCAAAGAGGAGGTTCATGGATACAGTGAAGGAAGACATGAAGATAGAAGGTGTGACCGAAGAAGATGCAGCAAATAGGATTAAATGGAAGAAACTGACTTGCTGTGGTGACCCCTGACGGGAAGTGCCGAAAGAAGGAGAAAATGAAGAGTTAAAACAGCTACCAATGAAGTCATTGGATTTTACAACTTGTGCGTAACAGTGCGCCTGTATTTTTATTTGGGATTTTCTGACACAGGAATATACCGTAGTTGTTCCCCCATTTTAATTTAGAAAAACAGATTTGTAATTTTGAACAAGGATGAGATGAAGAAAAAAAAATGCACGTGAAGGAAAAACAGCTTGCATCTGCAGATGGTTCAGTGCACACTCGTACCGTCGTCTTTTCGAGTTTAAATGACTTCTGTTTTGATCAAAGTCTTGCCGGAGCTGTGAAGCTGCAGATGTTTTCACTGAAAGGTTCATGCACGTATTAGCACCAAAACATTATGCCCGTGAAGCAAAAAATACCCCAACAAGCCCTGAAAACAAGTCGGATTAATGACGATGATTAGTCTTTGATATGTTGTTAGTTATTTAGAACACACAGAGGTCGATGTGGTGCACACAGGCTTAACTCCGCTTTACAAACAGCCTATTTATCTCTCTAAATGTCTCCCAGGCAGCTGCATGCTCACAAGATAACTTTCGTGTCATCTACAAGCCCCCCAGGCAGACTTCTGGTTGGGTCTCTGAACACGACTCTTACCAGAACTAATAGAGTTTAATAGAATTTATTGCTTTCCCGGCAGAGACTCTACTTTTGAGCAAAGTCTGTAAAGACAAGGCTGTTCGCTTTCATGAACTCTGCAGTGAGGTTTGATGTGGTTTTTGGGGAGGTTATTCATTTGTGGGTCAATTTCAAATTTCTTTCCGTTTTGTGTCCTAGCCTGAAAGGGCAAAGTTTCAGTTATCTAAATGATTGGAAAGTTGATTTCACTGTTAATTCTAAGTCTGCTACTATAATGTTGCATACACATTTATTTAAAACTGTCATAGGATAAATATTTTATTCACTTTGTGATGATCAAAAATCTCTACCCAGCCAAATTTCAATGTCCTTCAATAAAATGCTTATCTTTCAGTAGCATATCAAGAATCTTTTCTGTAATAAAAAATATTTTTTTTTTTGCCTTAAATAAACAAGGTCATCTAAGGTTATAGACCCTATTAACTGTTTGCATGAAAATGTTACCAAAAAATGACATAATACACGCAAAAAGACCTGTCCCTCTATATGATGTCCACTCTGTTACTTCTACTCTGTTACCATATTGTACATCATAATGTTCATCAAGTTCCAACAACTACCACCAGGATTCACTGCTGCAGACAGGAAGTAACTTTTGGAGAAGAAGCCATGTGGCTAAAGTATTTTGGCTAAAGTTTATGAAGGTTTCAAATCTTAAAAAGGGTAAGGTTCATTTTGAAATGTCTTCTCCATTACCAGCGTAATATATAGATTATCTAGAATATAAGAGAAATGCCATTTACTGGTGATAATATTTGTGAAATAGTTTTAAATGATGTAATGTGAGTGATAATACATCAACTTTCCTAGCTGTAGTGAACAGAAGAAACAAAATTTGTCCACTCTGTTACTGTCCACTCTGTTACTGAAACAGTTATTATACTGTTATTGTAAATGACTCCGATCAAGTATGTAACAGAGTGGACACAAAGAGGTGAATGGCCAAACTTAAATTTAATTGTAATTAAAAGTACATCTGTAAAAAAAGGGGCCATTGGCAGATTTGGGTCTCTAAATCAATCCTTTATCAAAAACAAAAGAGAGTAGGAACCTATGGATATACTTATATTTTATTTTTTCACAAGCTAAAATGGAAAGAAATTTGAAAATGACCCTTATTTATTTATTTATTTTATACTGTTGATTAAACAACCGTGGAGGTTGCATGGTACACAAATGGATATTTTTTGGGGGGTTTTAATGCATCTACTTGAATGATCGATGAAAACTACGACATTCCAGACCTTCCAGAATTTGTGGGCCTTGTTCTGTTTTTATGGGACTAAATTGTCTCATTTTGGAGGCAAAAATTTTGCCGCCTATGTTTGATTTTGCGATAATATTTGCTAAACGCAACATCGCAAAATCCTGGATGGACCAGAGTGGACTTGGTTTTGATCATCAAACTTTCTACTAAAATTTTTTTGAACAGATGGCGTGTTATGAATATAATTTTAAGCCAATTATGTTGATTTTGGAGCCGTTTCTTTTTATTAAGTAGCATCCTCGAGAAACAAAACATTTGAAGAAAGTGTAGTCAAACAAAATTATAGACAAGCACAATTTTTTTTGCTTGATTTTCCATTAATTGTTACTAATTGCGTCGTCCGCAAATCCTGGACTTGATCATAAAACTTTTTTCATCCATCTTCTGAACCACTCAGCCCACTCGGGTTCTCAGGTTGTGCTGGAGCCAATGGTAGCTAGTTACAGGAAGGAGGCGGGGCAAAGTACACCCCAGACACGTTGCCCGTTTTTGCTAGACATTATCAAACTTTCTTCTTTTGTGTTTTATTTTTATTGAGTTGGAGTGTGAACAATCCCAGGAGGAATTGAACCGTGTTCTCCCGGTCGAAAGACCGCACCTTTGCCACTAGGCCAACGCACCCTGGGACCTAAATTTTTGTTTTGAGCGGTTGGTGTGTTGTAAAGGTAATTTAAAGTTTGTGTTGGGATGGAAGGGTTTTTTTTTTACGTCACACAGCATTGAATAGCCTATGCAGCCGAGGATCTGATCGCCAGGGTCCCCGCCGTTGGCTGCCACCCATCTCCTCCTTCACCCGACACCTATGGCCCCTCCTGCAGGTGGTGAGTCCGCTGGAAGGGTGGCCCATGTCCCCTGTTCGGGTTGAGCCCGGCCGGGCCCCATGGGTAAAAGCCCGGCCACCAGGCGGGACACATGCCCCACCCACGGGCCTGGCTTTAAGGGGGGGGGCCCGGTGACCCACGTCCGGGCAAGGGCAACTTGAAAAAGGGTGGAAAAGGCTGGAATGCCCCTGCGGGTCAGGTACAGGGTCCTGCCCCAAGTGGAGGAGTTTAAGTATCTCGGGGTCTTGTTCATGAGTGGGGGAAGGATGGAGCGGGAGATCGACAGGCGGATCGGTGCGGCATCAGCAATAACTAGGACGCTGCATCGGTCCTTTGTGGTAAAGAGAGAGCTGAGCCGAAAAGCAAAGCTCTCGATTTACAAGTCGATCTACGTTCCAACCCTCACCTATGGTCACCAGCTGTGGGTGGTGACCAAAAGAATGAGATCGCGGGTACAAGCGGCCGAAATGAGCTTCCTCCGCAGGGTGGCTGGGCTCTCACTTAGAGATCGGGTGAGGAGCTCTGCCATCCGGGAGGAGCTCGGTGTCAAGCCGCTCCTCCTTCAGGTCGAGAGGAGCCAAATGGGGTGGTTCGGGTATCTGGTCAGGATGCCCCACGAGCGCCTTGTGGGC
This sequence comes from Neostethus bicornis, assembly GCA_902685375.1. NCBI lineage: Eukaryota > Metazoa > Chordata > Actinopteri > Atheriniformes > Phallostethidae > Neostethus > Neostethus bicornis. The sequence goes on along the minus strand of LR738542.1, from coordinate 7,280,673 downwards.
GAGGTGTTTTGGGCACGTCCCACCGGGAGGAGACCAAGGGGCAGACCCCGGACCCACTGGAGAGACTATGTCTCACAGCTGGCCGGTGAACGACTTGGGATCCTTCCAGGTGAGCTAGCGGATGCGGCTGGGGTGAGAGAGGCCTGGACTTCCCGCTTGAGGCCGTTGCCCCCGCGACCGAGCCCGGAACAAGCGGAAGATGACGGAACGGAACGGAGCATTGAGTAGTCACCAAAAGCAATCCAATGGAAAAAAATATGCGCTAACTCTAGTTCCTGATTGAATTTGGTAAAAAAAAACTGCCTAATAACTTTTACTGTATAAGGTTATTAATATTTTAGAACTAAACTTTGGAGTGTGTTTCAGAATAAAGTTCTCAGAAAAAAATGTCTGCAAACTCACGATTCTCCTCTTTTATCTGTACCGGCATCCTCAATGGCATTTCAAGGTTTTCTAAGTCTGTTCATGGACAAGCTGCACGCAACATAAATTTATTCATCCACACCCGGGTGTTCTGCTGCATTCAAAGTGTTAGCTACCGCACACTCTGACCATGTTTCCTACACAATAATCGATCAGAACAAGAAAAAGAACAAAAAAGAGGATGAAGGATACATTTGTTTGGCTTTAAAGAGGACGTATCATGCTGAATGCAGTTTTTGAAAGCTTTTGGGTACCTTTTAAGGACTCTGTGGAGTCTGTTGTGACTTGATAAATCTAAATTTAATTCATTTAGGAACAGCAAAAGATATCTTTTTATAATCTCTGTCACGACTCATTATACTGACTCATGTCACGACTCATAACACCGACTCACTGTACAGGAAGGGTCTCCTGAGGAGACTGCGGTCCTTTGGAGTGAATGGGGCACTCCTGAAGACCCTCTACGACTCTGTGGTGTCATCAGTCATCCTGTACGGTGTGGTCTGCTGGAATAATAGCATCACAGAAAGGGAGCAGAAGAAGCTGGACGGAGTCATCAAGAAGTCCAGCTCTGTCCTGGGCTGCTCCCTGGACTCAGTGTGGGAGGTGGGTGACAGAAGGGTCCTGAAGAGACTGACATCCATGCTGGACAGCAAGTCCCACCCCCTACAGGACACTCTGTCTGCACTAAAAATCAGCTTCAGTGGCAGGCTGCTCCACCCTCGCTGTGTAAAGGAGAGATGCAGGAGGTCTTTCCTTCCTTCTTCTGTGAGACTCCACAATGAGCAATTTTAACCATGTGCTGTTTTGCTGTTTCTCACCAGAACTGTGCGGTAGCTCACTCAATTTAAATGTCGTGGTAAAGAGAGAGCTGAGCCGAAAAGCAATGCTCTCGATTTACAAGTTGATCTACGTTCCAACCCTATCCTATGGGTGGAGCTGTGGGTGGTGACCGAAAGAATGAGATCGTTGATACAAGTGGCCGGAATTAGCTTCCACCGCAGGGTGACTGGGCTTTCACTCAGAGATCAGGTGAGGAGCTCTGCCATCCGGGAGGAGCTCGGTGTCGAGCCGCTCCTCCTCCAGGTCGAGAGGAACCAGATGGGGTGGTTTGGGTATCTGGTCAGGATGCCGCCCGAGCGCCTCGCTGGTGAGGTATTTCGGGCACATCCCACCGGGAAGAGACCAAGAGGCAGATGTCGTACCCGCTGGAGAGACTATGTCTCACAGCTGGCCGGGGAACGACTTGGGATCCTTCCAGGTGAGCTAGAGGATGCAGCCTAGGAGAGAAAAGACTGGGCTTCCCGTCTGAGGCTCTTCCTGCCGCAACCCGGCCCTGGATGAGCGGAAGATGATGGAACAGAATATTATTTTTTGTACTGCGTTTATATCCACAAGCAAAATTTATCCGCTGAAATCTATCCTAGCCATCTAGCGTTAGCTCCACGTTTACCGCCAAGGTTTTCACCTCGGCTAGCTGAGACTTTATAAGTCATACCTCTTTTAACACAAACTTACAGTAGATTACAACCAGTATGGAAATATCAATGTGGAAAACTGGGGAAAAAACAATATTAATGAAAACAAGCATCTTTAATCTGACTGGATAATTGGATCAAAGTCTAGTGTTTTTATGTCCGTGGTCGCACAAGTTAGAAACGCAAGAGTGGAGGAGGGGTGTAATAACATAGAATACAAAGCATATACTACAAACATTTTCTTTCGGCATTTCTCTTCAAAGGTCGCCACAAATCATAATATTTCTCTGAATTAAGAAGGCTTTTCTTTGTAATCGATCTTACACAAACATCAACCATCTTGATGTTTTAGTGTAGCTGGTTGAAAAGAGGATTTTTATGGCACCACATAAACATCTTCTAGAAACCTATTTGCTGATTGGTCTAGAGTGAGCTATTAAATCCAAAACGGACATTTTTCAAACTAGACACTGCCGGTCGTTACCACCAAAACTTTAAATCTCACAAAATAGCTCAGTGTGTTTCATTACCCAGAAATCCCAGATACTACTTTGGACAGTATTTACAGTAACACACACTTCATCACATTCTGATGAGACAGCGAAGCAGCAGAGAGAGGTTGATTCCATTACGCTGCAGGATTGAGATCTTTTAAGAGATTGAACCGCAGTTCCAGGGGCGGATCCAGAATTTTCTGAAGGGGGGTTAGGTCATTGACAAAGCCAGTGTAGCGGAGGGCATTCCCACCCAGAATGTTTTGAAAAATAAGAGTTTTTTTCCTGCATTTTGGTGGCTCATTCGCTGACCCTGCAAGAGGATAGCTTGACTTGTTCCCTTTCTTTTTCTTTCTTTTTAATTGGACCAAAAAAAGGGGGGTAAGGTGCAATCACGTTCCCTCTGGATCCGCCCCTGGGTTCCCAACTTTTTTTCTTGAACAATTTCAAGAGTTTTTTTTAAATTTCACTGAAGACTCTACCAGTCTGTATACGTGTCAGGAGAGTAGCCTGTTCCCCGTCTGTGTCCTGTTTCCCCCCTCCTTCTTGTCTGTATGTGTGCACTAGTCACACCTGAAACTCATCTACTCATCTGCTGGAGCATAAATGGATCAGTTTTTGACCCACTCTTCCCCAGATCGTTTGTTTATCATGCTTGACCTGTTATCCAGTTTTTGGCTCCAGCTCCTACATCAGAACCTTCCTAGTTTATCTGTTTTGTCTTCTTTATTTGGATTTTTTTTATCAATCTAATAAATCTGCTTGTGATTTTTTCATCTGAGCCTGTCTGTTGTGTCAAGGGTATTTTTGTAGCCTCAGCTCCACATCATGACAATACGTTCTAATAATATTCTAATGTCTCATGCAAAGCCTCTTACCTGTTTAAATGCACAGCGGAGCTCCTTCAGACCCACCATATGTGCTGTTTCCGCCAGCATCCTTGGCCCCATTAACTCACAGAAGTCATCAAAGTCTACGTGGCCACCCCCTGCAGAGAAGCAAAGGACAGAGCCCACGCTGAAACAGTCAAATTTTCAAGCTCATTTACCCATTTCTCTTAATGTTTGCCTCCTTCTTAAACCGATCCATCAAAATGATTATTCTAAAGTGAAACAAAGATGGAGGCATTGGCTCAGTGGTAGTATTGCTGTTCTTGGACCAGGAAAATCTAGCACAATTTCCACTCCACTCATGCCTATGTGTCCCTGGAGAAGACATCGAACCTCCTGTTACTCCCGCCACTGATGCCGTCATGGCTGCCCGCTGCGATGCAATGCAGCAAAAGCAATTTCCTAATGAGATATGGACATAGCGGCCGAAATGAGCTTCCTCCGCAGGGTGGCTGGGCTCTCAATCAGAGTATGGGTGAGGAGCTCTGCCATCCGGGAGGAGCTCGGTGTCGAGCCGCTCCTCCTCCAGTCGAGCGAAGCCAGATGGGGTGGTTCGGGCATCTGGTCAGGATGCCCCCCGAGCGCCTCGCGGGCGAGGTGTTTAGGGCACATCCCACCGGGAGGAGACCAAGGGGCAGACCCCGGACCCGCTGGAGAGACTATGTCTCACAGCTGGCCGGGGAACGACTTGGGATCCTTCCAGGTGAGCTAGAGGATGCAGCCGGGGTGAGAGAGGCCTGGGTTGCCCATTTGAGGCTGTTGCCCCCGCGACCCGACCCCGGAACAAGCAGAACATGACGGAACCGAACCTGATATGTACGGATAAGGTAAAAAAACATTGAGCTGAGACACTGTGTGGCTTCTGAAAACATAATTTCAATTAATTATTTTCCTCATCTTTCATCAGAACTTAATTAATTCTTCTTTTTTTACTAAAATGTCTAAAATAAATCCCTGTAAAATTAGTTTTTTTAAGTCATTTTGACTGACATTTCTGAATCAATGAGACTTTTTCAATGTGTGTGTCTCACAAAATGTCTCATTCAGTTTCTTTAAAAAAGGAAAATCCACCCCAACGTGGGGGAAAACCAAACACCTGCATAGTCTGATGTACGGTATAGCTGAGCTTGCAGTATTTCTTACACATCTCAGGTCATGCATGGATTCATCCGTGTTCTCATTATGTTTCCTTCAAGCCAGTTGGAAGCAGTTTTCTTTGTTTGATCCGCTGTGGAAATGATTAAAACCAGCCCAAACTACAGGATGACTCATGTTATCAGTTGGACAAAAGGCAGGCTTATTTAATAGTGTAGCCAAATGGCTCTTCTCTGTTTTCATTATCTGGGCCTTTGTAGGCATGAAAGACTACAAAAAAAACCCCACACATTCATTTAACAGTACAGAAATAGGATCAAAGTTTTGGGTCTCAGGAGCGATAAGAGCGGGTCAAACTTCACAAAACACGTGAGCAATGCCTGAAACCGTCGTGCAAAAAGATTCTCAAAAAAACCCCACTTTTCTAGTAATGGACTCCATGCTTTTTAAGGTATAAGAAGCTGTTGAGAGCAGCCTGGAGGTGGATTATTAATATTGGCTGGCCGGCTGTGACCTTGTGGAACGGCGGCCCCGTGGGAGCAACTGCTTGGCCCTACAGTGTGTGACTCATGATGCAATCACACAGCTTTGGTCAGAAAGTCTTAAAGAACTGATGGTGTGAAAGCAGCTGTGACTGACCCTCTTAATAGCTCCACAGGGGTGTACTACTGAGAAAAACGTAGCACCTAAAGCATATATTTATTATGATTAATCTTTATTTAACCTGGACGTGTCCGGTTGAGATTAAAACCCTCTTTTAAAATGTAAATCCTGGTCACGAACAAAGAAGACACCTAACCCCCGTTTCTCCCACCATTGGCGCCGTTGAAGGGCAGCCTGCTGCGGTGTAAGGAGTGCAGCCTCAGACGGCAAGCGCAGGCTTCTCTCGCCCGGCTGCATCCTCCAGCTCACTCGGAAGGATCCCGAGTTGTTCCCCAGCCAGCTGTGAGACATAGACCATGTCCACATGTAGCCGGGTGTTTTGAAAACGCATATCCGCTGTCCTCCATTTTAGAAAAATTGTCGTGTGCACATGTAACCGTTTTCAATATAACCGCATCCACACGAACCTGCATAAATATGCTTCTGAAAGCGGTTATATGCATGCCAGACCAGTAGTGGGCAGTATTTATCTAAACGTAAGTTTTGAGCTAGGAAGGCTTATGTGACTTATTTCGCCTCCTTTGCTCCTCAATAAGAAGCAAGAGCAGTCGAGTGTGAAAAAAAAAAGCAAGATATGAGCATTTTTTTTTCTTTTTTTAGAAGATCCATGCTGCCCGCTGATATTAAAACAAGGGCGCACACAAATGACGTTTATGCATTAATTGTCGCAGGTAGTGATGTTTAAAAACGCAAAACGCCAGTTATTCATATTCATATGCAAACGCAAAACCGGAGTTTTCCAAAATCTTCACTTTGGTCGGAATTTTTAAAAAGTACAGTTTCTAATAAAAAAAAAAAAAAAAAAAAAAAAAAGAAAGATGGGTTTGTGTAAACCGAAACGGATAAAAATATATTTGTTTTACCAAATACCCTGCTATATGTGGACAGGGCCCTAGTCAGCAAAGTCGGGGTCTACCTCTTGGTCTCCTCCCAGTGGGACGTGCCTGAAACACCTCACCAGCGAGGCGCTCATAGGGCATCCTTACCAGATGCCCGAACAACCCCATTTGGCTTCTCCCGACCTGGAGGAGGAGCGGCTCGACACCAAGCTCCTCCCGGATGGCAGAGCTCCTCACCCGATGTCTGAGTGAGAGCCCAGCCATTCTACGGAGGAAGCTCATTTCGGCCGGTTGTATCCGCGATCTCATTCTTTCGGTCACCACCCACAGCTGGTGATCATACGTGAGGGTGGGAACGTAGATCGACTTGTAAATCGAGAGTTTTGTTTTTCGGCTCAGCTCTCTCTTTACCAGGACGAACCAATGCAAATGAAAGGAACAGAGTAGTCAAAAAAATTTTTGTGAACAAAGAGCAACAAACGGTTGTTATAATTAAATTCGTATGTATCAACGGTTCTCAGTTTGATGGAAAAGCAAATGTAGAAAAAGTCTCTGTCAATAAAAGCGCACCAGTGTGTGAACATCCTGGTGAACAGAGAAGGTAACCTCCTTCTAGGATACAGATACAGTTACCTGTGATTCGTTTGTAGTGATTGCAGCGTGATACACAGAATCAATCTTATTCAAACAGAGCTGATGCATTCACATGAAATAGGTCTACACCATGAGTGGGCAAAATTTTTGATTCGTGGGCCACATTGAGTTCTAACATTTGACAAAATGGCCGTAACAGGAGCAGATGGATGGCACGCTTTGGTAACCTCACCTCATTGGAAAAAAAAAATACACATCTTGGGGTATGGAGAAACATGTGATTAAATTTGCAATGAAAATGAAGAAAAGCGTCACAACAAAATGCAAGGACGAAACAGTTGCCAGAAGCAATCTGTGGGCGCGTTATATTTGAGCGGGGAATGGAAAGGCATCGAGGCCACTAAACGCATCTACACGACCGCCAGGTGTTACATGAAGCACGTTAAATTTTAAATCAAGCACGCTAGCGCTTAAAAAACGTGGATCTAGCGCGCTAGGTTTAAAATATTAGTATGAAATCTAAGGCACTTGTTGACGTCCGTGTATTGGCCCCATTGGCCCCGATGGCTTTTCCTACCTGCGCGCACATTTTATTAGAAGCAGTGTTTTTGTTTTTTTAACAAAACCAAAATAGCTGGAAATAGCCATCTAGTGAGGAAACATCAGAATTGCAGGAGAAATAAAACATTAAGTTGTTGTTTTAATTTCGTTCCGTTCCGTCATCTTCCGCTTGTTCCGGGGTCGGGTCGCGGGGGCAACAGCCTCAAACGGGTAGCCCAGGCCTCTCTCAACCCGACTGCATCTTCCAGCTCACCTGGAAGGATCCCAAGTCGTTCCCCGGTCAGCTGTGAGACATAGTCTCTCCAGCGGGTCCAGGGTCTGTCCCTTGGTCTCCTCCCGGTGGGACGTGCCCGAAACACCTCGCCCACAAGGCGCTCATTGGGCAATCTGACCAGATGCCCGAACCACCCCATCTGGCTCCTCTCGACCTGAAGGAGGAGCGGCTTGACACCGAGCTCCTCCCGGATGGCAGAGCTCCTCACCCGATCTCTAAGTGAGAGCCCAGCCACCCTGCGGAGGAAGCTCATTTCAGCCGCTTGTACCCGCGATCTCATTCTTTTGATCACCACCCACAGCTGGTGACCATAGGTGAGGGTAGGAACGTAGATCGACTTGTAAATCGAGAGCTTTGCTTTTCGGCTCAGCTCCTTCTTTTCCACGACGGACCGATGCAGCGTCCTAGTTATTGCTGATGCCGCAACGATCCGCCTGTCGATCTCCTGCACCATCCTTCCCTCACTCGTGAACAAGACCCCGAGATACTTAAACTCCTCCACTTGGGGCAGGACCCTGTTCCTGACCCAGGTTTTTTTTTTTTTTTTTTTAATTCAGCGGGCCAGATTAAAACATTTAGCGGGCCGCATGTAATCGGGGGGGCTGTACGTTGTGCAATGACAAGTCGTTTTTTTACCCCAAAAGAAAAGCAACTCTTGTTGCACTTATAACCAGTTGCCCAGAGCAAATCTCTCCAACCGTTTGGACTCATACACCTGCCCTTTCCAGTCCGTACCCTGACATAACATGCACACTGTCACCTCCGGCTTCAAGGCTTGGATGTGTGGGGCACGTCGATGAAGTTCAACGAAGTTGATCCCCCAAGGAACCCTGGTCGGCTCACTTTTACTTGCATCCGAGACAGCTATATTCACATAGAGCATTGGGGCGGTCGACACTCATGACAAGCCCCCTCTGGCAGCCCTGCTTTAAACTCCACCTTAGACATTGCTCATTACATAATAGAGCCAATACTATTCACCCGACATAGTGGACCCCAGGCTTTGGGGAAATGGTGTTCAGCAGAACCCATCAATACCCTTTCATTTTAGCTGCTGCACATTCACGCATCAACTACCCAGGTGAGATCAGGTGAGCAGCCAGTCTTCACCTGGCTACATTTTAATTTACGCCGAGTTGCTTGCAGTTCTTTTTACCCCATTCCAGCCTTTTAAATCGAGGAAAGATCTGTTACCCTTAATGAGCACATGGTTCAGATAGGCAACAGGTGTGTAGTTTCACTCACACAAACACATTGTGCCACACTGTTTACTGTCCGCTATGTTCCTAGCTCCCAAAGAAGCAAGGCTCCCAAGGAACATACAATTGGTAACATGTGTTCTACATCGTTTGTTAGTTTGTTGTTGAAGATTGTCTTTACTTGTTCCAATTTCCGGCAGGTTGGTTGTGATGCCGATTATTGTAAAATACAGATTTTCTTTTCACCGTATCCCTCTTGTCTTTTTTCTTCTGCACCTCACTCCTGTTACATCTCACTTCTTTCCTTTTCCTTCAATACTCTATTTTTCTTGCCAGCTCAAAAATCTAACAATCTGTCCATAAAAACAAATTATATATAATAATAAACAATATACAAATTATGGCCGGGATGGGAATTAGCGCCTCCAAATTCGAGACCATGGTCCTCGCCCGGAAAAGGGTGGAGTGCCCCTTGCGGGTCAGGGACAGGGTCCTGCCCCAAGTGGAGGAGTTTAAGTATCTCGGGGTCTTGTTCACGAGTGGGGGAAAGATGGAGCGGCAGATCGACAGGCGGATCGGTGCGGCATCAGCAATAACTAGGACGCCGCATCGGTTCATTGTGATAAAGAGAGAGCTGAGCCGAAAAGCAAAGCTCTCGATTTACAAGTCGATCTACGTTCCAACCCTCACCAATGGTAACCAGCTGTGGGTGGTGACCCAAAGAATGAGATCACGGATACAAGCGGCCGAAATGAGCTTCCTCCGCAGGCTGGCTGGGCTCTCAGTCAGAGATCGGGTGAGGAGCTCTGCCATCCGTGAGGAGCTTGGTGTCGAGCCGCTCCTCCTCCAAGTCGAGAGAAGCCAGATGGGGTGGTTCGGGCATCTGGTCAGGATGCCCCCCGAGCGCCTCGCGGGCGAGGTGTTTTGGGCACGTCCCACCGGGAGGAGACCAAGGGGCAGACCCCGGACCCGCTGGAGAGACTTGGGATCCTTCCAGGTGAGCTAGAGGATGCAGCCGGGCAGAGAGAGGTCTGGGCTGCCCGTTTGAGACTGTTGCCCCCGTGACCCGACCCCGGAACAAGCAGAAGATGACGGAACGGAATATACAAATTATCATTAGGCTCATCATGACGCTGGACAGGACAGGGTTTAAAAAAAAAAGAAGGAAAGATTCATTTGGTTTTGTCAACATCGATGAGTAATTTTAGTGGTAGATCAATTTAATTTCACTACAGCTATTAGGTCAAGTACCAACAAATCAAGGAACATTTATGGGGCCCCATAAATGGCCAACCAGCCAGCAACTAGAGATAACACTATGACCTTAACTGTGACAATCAATCCGGGCCTGTTTGTAACTCAGTACCTACGCATGGAGATTGACCAAACCAGTCTGTAATGGCACTAATTCCCAAAGTCAGAACACAGATGAATGTTCAAAGAGTTTTGATGGGGGTTACCCTGCTGCCAATGGGTCTTGCGTAAGTATGTTTTCATTTTCAACGAGCCCCGTTAGTGCATTTCTCAGATCAAGTTTGGCTCTGATCAGAAAGAAGCGATTGGTCAAGCCCAAATAGTACCCACCAGTCGAGGAGAAAACAAACCCTAAAAGTGTGAGGTCAGACTGTTGCCATCGAGTGAAAGAAACAGTCTAATGAATCAGGCTAGTGCAGGGGTGTCCAAACTTTTTCACTCGCGGGCCACATTGAGTTCTAATGCTTGACAAGCGGGCCGGATCCTAGGGGGGAGAGAGGGGTGCCCGTGAGATCATAGACAAAAAGCCCTTTAGAAAATCCTGGAGTCGCCTCTGAGAGCAGGAGCAGATGGATGGCATGCTTTGGTAACCACTAGTTTAGACTGGTTAAATGGCGTGCTAGATTCTTTTTTTCCTTCTTTTATTAATTGCCGCCCTTTTAGAAAATTGGGGGGCTCACATATTAATTTGCGGTTCCTATTTTAGCCTCTAGATGGCAGCATTTAGAACACGCAGGTAACAGCGCTGCTGCCCTATGTATTACGTAATTCTACACGCGGGCCAGGGGGTATTGATTCTATGATGGAGGCTGCGGGCCGGATGAAAATTGACAACGGGCCGCATTTGGCCCCCGGGCCAGACTTTGGACATGTCTGGGCTAGTGTGTCGCACCCTATCAAAAGTTTATTCTGGAATTTTAACAGCAGCAGTTGGCGATGAGCCATTGTGATATTCGACATGGTTTTATCATTAAAACAGACAAGAACTAGGAGAGGTCCTAATATAGAACCCTGTGGGACCCACTTGTAGACGTTCAAGAATGCAGAGTACAAACTAGTGTAAAGTAAAGAGTACTTTAATCTACATTTTGGTGCCTGCAATCCAAAAAATTATCTTATTTTTATTGCAAAAATAATTGAACTGATTTGAATTTTTCAGGAACTTTAAATAACCTGAAAGTTGCTCGGCTCGGAATGACGCACGTACTATTAAAGACCTTTTTTAATCAATGCAGCAATTAGTTTACTACTCCGTTTTGTCTTTGCAGGCATGTCATTAGGAGATTGTTGAAACTAACAAGCGGAGAGGAAGCTAGAAGCAATCAGGTCCCAACGGATCAGAAAAACTCACTTATCCGTTCATTCTGTGGATCCATAGTCATTATTTTGCTCATTATTTGAGCTTTTTTTCAAGCTCAAATACGCTAAGTAGCATTTTGATGTAGAGAAAAAGATTCTATGCAATAAATGCAGAGTGTACGTCTATATATACCGTATGTTTAGATGTACTGTATCTATAGATCTAGACGTATCTCTTCATCCACTGTAGAACACATTTCTAACCAATTTCAATACAATGTTGTTTTTGGCAGCCATCTGAGTTTTAATCTTAGTCTTTGGAACAAAAATTTATTTGTCATATTTTCACGACCAAAAGGCGCGCCGTATTAAAAGGCGCAGGCCCAGTTTTGTGTGCTGTGTATTTAACACACACATAAGGCGCACCTGATGATAGGGCGCAGGTCTTACATACATATCCTCTGCTACGTACGTCCGCCTTACAACAACACACACACAAGTAGACAAGTGTGCATATTTAAAAATAGATTGGGAGCAAAACCGAGGTTTTTTTTTTTTATTATTTAAATATTAGTTACAGTCGTCATAAAGTCATTTATCAAATCCATCCAAGTCCTCATCCTCCGTTTCGGAATCGAACAGGAGCGCTAAATCCAACATAGCAGGTTCACTTTCCTCGATGTCAGAGTCACTTTCTGGACCGTGCGGCTCTTTGGGAATGATGACGGCTTATGCAAAAGCTCGGACAACAATGCCAATAGACACGTTAGCACAAGCATCTACAAAGTACAATCCACTGGCAAACTGTGGCATAACTCGCCCGGCGCTGCCTTCCACCCTTCGTGAAGCTGTGGTCTCCTCTGGTCATCCATCGCTCCCATGCTGCTCGTACCCTTGCTTTGAACGACCGGTTCACGCCAATGTCCAGCAGTTGGAGTTCCTTTGTTAGAACTCCCGGGTTCACAGCAAGCGTAGCGTTCATCTGCTTGACTTGTTTTTTTCAGCACACATATAGCGCGCACTGCACGACAGGGCGCGCCGCTCATTTTGAAAAAAATCTAAGACTTTTATATGCACCTTATGGTCTTGAAAATACGGTAAGTTTTGGTTGCATTTCAGCCATCTCTATAAATTTTAGTTTTAGTCAAGTTTTAGTCAATGGAAACTCAAAGAATTTTCCGTCTAGTTTTAGTGTAAAAAAGCAAAAAACAAAAAATATTCTTACTTTAACAATTGCGGCTTTATTACTAAAAATGGTGCAAGTTGTTTGTTAAAAAAAAAAAAGACAACCCTGCCGAGCTTTAAATTGTGCAAAACAGCTAACATTGTCAAACAAAGTCAAATAAATACAACTTCTTCAGTGAGTGAGGTACGTTTTAACTCACTGTACGTTGTAACTTATGCGTACTTATGCATACTTGGGCAAAATGACACCTCTTAATAATGCCTGTAAACAAAGTAAACATTGCATTGTGTCTCTAAAGTAGTCATTAGCCCAACCAAACTAACCGGTGGAAGTTAGCAGTACCGACAAGGTAGCATTAGCTTGAAGTCTGCACGCCGTTTGCGCAAAATATGTGGGAAACGTTAAAGGGCCCATCTCCTGCAAAATGGACTTTCCAGAGTTTTCTACCTTGTAAGAGTGATGTCCGGGTCTTGTATGTGTGTGTGTGTGTGTGTGTGTGTGTGTGTGTGTGTGTGTGTGTGTGTGTGTGTGTGTGTGTGTGTGTGTGTGTGTGTGTGTGTGTGTGTGTGTGTGATGTCCGGGCCTTGTATATGTCACCAAAGGGGTTTCTAGATTGACTTAGCCCGTTTTTCACAAATTGCTGTGGATTTCTGGAACGCTCAGACAAAACAACCAATGAGCAGATGTCTAAAGTATGACGCATTTGACGTAGCCAGGACGGACTTCGCACACGCCCCCCTCCGCAGCAAACCCTCCCTCCTCACCACCCGCCCGCCCTCCTCACCCGCCTCCACTCCGGCCTTACGCCCTCACAAACTTGCTTTCAACGTTCAATATACAGGCTGGTTCGCTGCTCTGCGTCTTTTTTATTTTCTTGCTTGAAACATGCTTTTTGTAGCTATGCACGGGTCTACGCCTGCCTTCCCCCTCCCGCTCAGAGATGGGCGGAGGAATAGCGGCTCAGTGAGAGCAGAGGGCGGAGCTTGTACTTTCTCAGGACGGGCGAGGGATGAGCAGACCCGGCCTTTCTTAGTTCCGGGTCTGTGACTGCGCTCCACCAAATCAATATATTTTCATAACTATCGTGTAATGCAAGTTGCAAACCCCACATTTTGCGTGTGTATGTGCATAGGACACAATGTGAAAAGAGTTATTTTGCATGAGATGGGCCCTTTAAGCTTTAAGTTTCCGACCACCAAGCCCTTTTGTTGCTGTTGCCGCTATGGTGTGTGACTTTCTCGTGGCTGCAGGTGTGTTGTGTAGACGTTGTCCAGCATCGTAGGGTCGTGCCGCCCACCGTAATACACAGAATGCAGTATCTGTGCTACTTCTTTTCACAGGCAGATTATACGCACAATTGGCAGAAATATGAAAGTCTGACGCCTGTTTCCTTACATTTTTGTCTCGTCAACAGAAACTTGCAAACGTCTCGTCACATTTTCTTCACCAAAGATCCGCATTTATTTCGTTATTGTGACGTCATAAAAAAAACCTCGTAAACTCAATTATTTTGTTGTCGTTAGCATTGACGAAAACAACACTGTTTCAATAATTAACTGTATCAACATGTGAACATATTTTCATCAAAGTGAAAAACTGTGAGCGTGTGTTTTAAAGCAGCAGAACAGCAAACACAGCAGTACTGTATGCAAACTGCCCGAGGTGACATATGTTGGTAAAACTTTAAGAATTTAACAGGCTGCAGTCAAAAACTTTTCCTTCATTTTGACACCAACAGATCACTTTTCCCATTGTTTACCTGGGTGGCCACTTATGTTGCTGCCTTGAGCTTCTTTCTGGCAATTAGTTCATGCTCCTGATTCGACTGTGCGGTTCTCAGCTGAAGGACAAATGGTTTTTAATAATGCATTCCACATTCAACTGTAATAATTACACAGCAGTGTTAGTCTGGGGAGGTATTTAAATGTGTATAAACAATCAAATTTAAACAAATAAATATCAAGCTGGAGCTCAAATATCATCTGCTCTCATCACAAATAAAGATAAAATAACTGGAGTTAAATCTGAAAAATTGGATCAAATTTGTTCCAAAAGAATGATCGTTTTACGACTTTAATTAGATACGGACCTGAAAAAATTTTCTTGAAGTCTCAAGGAGAAAACCAAAGATCATATGGAAAAATTCTGGTGTAAACGGTTCGAGTTAGCCACAAAAAATAGGGATTACCTAATGTTATTGTCTCAGTGTGGAAAATTTCTGGCTTCAGAACTAGGCCGCTGAAATTCTGACAAGAACCAGATGGCAAGAACCCTTCAGTCTGCCGTGGTTCCCTTGCCCACCACCAGAGGGCACCCGGGCCTTCCCTCATTTGCCTGATTTTAGACTCCTGAAGGACTTTGTGCAATTGCCTTTAAATAAGCCGCCTGTCTTCCCAACCCTTCTGGTGTCGGGTCTTACCTTCTATTCCAGCCAGGTCTTCCTGGCTGCCTGACCATGGAATACATTTTGAACAATAACTTCATGACGTTTCCACGGATCCATGTGTTTTTCTTTACAGCAATACTGGACTCCTTTATTCAATAAATTATGTTTCTTGTCTGTAATTGGGTACTTCACTTCTACCTGCATCGTCGTCATGAAACAGAGCAATTTTTTAATAGATGATTCCCAAATAATCAAGGTTTGATATGAGGGTTATTTCAATACTGTATTTTCCGCACTATAAGGCGCACCTAAAAACCTTAAATTTTCTCTAAAGTCCATGATGCGCCTTTTAACGCTGAGCGCCTTATATATGGATTAATATTGAGCTACAACAGGTGTCGCAACTGCGGTAAGCAGCCGCCGACTCCATTTCCCCCGTAGAAGAAGTAGTGCGCGGTGCATGCTGGGATATATGAAAGGGCGTCTCATTTTCATTTGTGTGTTTGTGTAAAGACCCGGAAATGGCTCCTACCAAGAGACACTGTTACAACGCAGAGTTTAAACTCGAGGCGATCGGACACGCAGTTGAACACGGGAATAGAGCCGCAGCGAGGGAGTTTAACATCAATGAATCAATGGTGAGGAAGTGGAGGAAGCAAGAGGATGCGCTACGCCAAGTAAGTAAGACTAAACAGAGTTTATCTCCAATGGAAGATAAACTGTGTCACAAAAATACTAATACTTTATCTCGGAGAAAATCATAAAACAGCTTTTTATTCAATTTGTGAGTAAAAACAGAAAGCTGTTTTGTAATTGTTAATAAAGTTTGACTGACCTATCTGACTGGTTTTTTTTTTACATTCCCTTCAGCGCAGCACCATTTAGTGAATGCATAACGTAACCCTCATGCGGTGCGCCTTATATATAAAAAACGTTTTAAAATATGTTATTTATTGAAGGTGCGCCTTATAATGCGGAAAATATGGTACCTTTGAAACTTTTAATGCTTTTGGACAACATAACTCCTCCATGTTGTCCAAAGAACTAGACCGCAGATACAAGTGACCAAAATGAGTTCACCCGGAAGGCGGCTGGACTCCCACTAAGAGAATGAGTTAGGAGCTCTGGCATCCAAGAGGAGCTCTTTGTAGAGCCTTTGCTCTTCTAGGTCGATAGAACCCAGATGGGCTGGTTTGGGTATCTGGTTAGGAAGTCTCCCGAACGCTTCGCTGTTGAGGTGTTACGGCACATCCCACAGGGCGGAGCCCCAGAGAGTATGTCTTTCCAGCTGGCCGGGGAACACCTCGGGATACTTTCTGGTGAGCTTAAGGATGCAGTTGGGTTGAGAAAAGCCTGTGCTTGCTGTCTGCGACCCGGCCTCGGAAAAGCAAAAGACAACAAAAGAGAGCTTTTGGCTCATCTTTCTATTTTCTTTTAAGGTATGAGTCCTTGCTGACTCTGAGATTCTTTGGCACTGGCCTTGTTGCTGTTGCCATGGTTAGAACAAAACCCTACAGTTGTATCTTTGCTTCTGAGAGAGATTGATTGATTGTAGTACATTTGTAATACTGTCATACTGCAAAGTATAAATGCAGGATGTAAGATTGAGATGGTGAGATATTTGAGTACCGTATTTTCCGCACTATAAGGCGCACTGCATTATGAGGCACATCTTTAATAAACGACATGTTTTAAAACTTTTTCCATATATAAGACGCACCGCATTATAAGGCGCTATATTAAAGGCTGGGGTTGCGTTATGCATTCACTAAATGGTGCTGCGCTAAAGGGAATGTAAAAAAAAAACAGTCAGATAGGTCAGTCAAACTTTATTAACAATTACAAAACAGCTTTCTGTTTTTACTCCCAAAATGAATAAACAGCTGTTTTATTATTTTCTCAGAGATAAAGTATTAGTATTTTCGTGACATAGTTTATCTTCCATTGGAGATAAACTCTGTTTAGTCTTACTTTCTTGGCGCAGCACATCCTCTTGCTTCCTCCACTTCCTCACCATTGATTCATTGATGTTAAACTCTCTCGCTGCGGCTCTATTCCCGTGTTCTACTGCGTGACCGATCGCCTTGAGTTTAAACTCTGCGGTGTAACAGTATCTCTTGGTAGGAGTCATTTCCAGGTCTTTACACAAACCCACAAATGGAAATGAGCGCCGTTTCATATATCCCAGCATGCACCGCACACTACTTCTTCTACGGGGAAAAATGGAGTCGGCGGCTGCTTACCGCAGTTGCGACACCTGTTGTAGCTCAATACTAATCGATTTATAAGGCACTCCGGGTTAAAAGACGCATTGTGGATTTTAGAGAAAATTTAAGGTTTTTAGGTGCGCCTTATAGTGCGGGAAATATGGTAACTTGTTCAGCCAGAGCCTGCTGCACCCGATGTGCAAAAGGAACGCCAGAGGTCCTCTGTACTGTTAGTAGTCAGACTATTTCATTTGCTTGTCGAAGAGAGAATGACAGTAGTAGTTTGGGAGATAAAGTGTTTACAGAAGCACGGACAGACACATGGACAGCCCGAGTGCTCAACGTTTTCTTCATATTTTGAAGGCTTTGCAAATGAAATTCAGAAGAACATAATAAAACCCAAACTGATGGTTTTCTAACTGTTGATTTAGTTTTTAAAAGAAAACCTCCAAGTTTCTTGAGTGAAAGTAGGGATTTATGTAACGTCATATCGTTCAGCTTTGCTGGCCTCATACTGGCACCAGGTAGGTGTAACACACTCCTCCAGAATTCATTTGTGATGGTGAGTCTTCTTAAATAAAAAGTATTGAGCACAGTCAAGCATTTCGAAAGAGAAACTGTGACAAACACATCATTCAAATGGGATTTTAGAAAAGAGGAATTGCAAATGCAAACTAGCCGGGGTGTTTCTTAAATATAATTACTCACTTTATGTTTTCAGTTTTAGTTTAATTACACAACTTCAATCACCAGGGAAAGATCAATGTTTTATTAAAACTAAAATCCGGGACTGTTTTTGACTTGATTCATTCCGTGAGATGCTTGTGTTGAATTCTTAAAGGTATTTAGATGTTTATATTCTGAAACATTCCACTCAAAAAAGGTCTCTAGTCTGTCATAAACTGAGTATGAGAACGTTTAAGTGCAATTTCTGTCTTGTGTTGTTGCTCTCCGGCTGTAAATCATAATTACTCCTCAGGGACATAAACAATGTTTGAAACCTCACACTATTATCCCACCCTGTCGCAAACGGAGGCGGTTAGAAAATGTTGAAGTAAAAGGAATCTCTGACGGATCAATCATAATAGTTACAGAGATTGTAAAATGCTACAAGTTTCAAAACAATTGACGGAAAATTTGAGTGCTGCAGTGCAAATAGAAAAAACCAAAAGAAGAAACCAGCAATCAAAAACTCATTTACACAAGTACCTGGAAAACTGTTGTGAAAATTTCTACAGTGGTAGTTACAGCCTGGAGGATGAAAAGTTAAAGAGTTTAATGGAGTACGACAGAAATGACTTTCTGTACTGTTCCTTTGAGCAGCGGGGTTGCAGGAGTCCATTGCTGAAGCTGCTCTTCAGGTGGTCCACAGATTCATAGAGCGGATAGGAGGGGCAAAACTGTTGTGGTAGCTCTGCTACACAACAGAAATACAGTATGAGCTACCACAACAGCTTAGCCATCATTCTGTCCCTCACCACTTCTTCCACGCTGACCGGGAGTGAGCCAACCACAGACCCAACAGTTTATTGAGTCTGTTGGCATCCTTTGTTTTTATAGCAGCTGTCCTGCAGATCCCAGTGAAGAACAGGACACTCTCCATGATGAACTGGTAAAATATGGACAGCATCTTGGTGCAGACACAGTATGTAAGGACCAGAGCTTCCTCAGGTAGGACAGTCTATTCAGGCTCTTCTTGTAGGTCTTGTCTTTGTTGGTAAGCCAGTCCAGTTCATTGTTAATGCGAGCACCCAAAAATCTGTTTGACGAGACCATCTCCACAGCAGATCAATCAGTACAGACCGGGTATGGTTGGCACCCCATACCCGGTCTGTACTGGGTACCCCTTGTTGAAGATAAAGATTTTACAATCTGCAACAAGCTTAAATTTGGCATAACAGGCAAGAGTCCAAACTTCCTGCAGAAGTTAACCACCATCTTCCTTGTTTTGGCAACATTCAGGTGCAGATGGTTCTCCCCACACCACTGGATGAAGTTCTCCAATAGCTCCCTTCAATCATCCTCCCTTCCATTCTCCACACAACCAACAGTGGGTGAGCACTTCTGAAGATAACAAAATTCCGAACAGTACTGTGAGTCAGCGATGTAGGTGGTAAAAAGGTAGGGGCACAGGACAGTTCCCTGTGGAGCACCGCTGTTAATGGTTAGGAGGTCAGACAAACAGTTCCTCAGCCTCACAAACTGTGGTTGACTGGTCAGGTAGTCTTCGATCCATGAGACCAGGGGAGTCCTGAGGTGTTGGAACTGTCCAGAGAGGAGTATGCCCTCAGCAGCAGGAATAGAACTGCATCCTCCACTCTAAGTTTGGGCTGATATGAGAACTGCACAGGGTCTTTGAAAGGTCTCAACCTGGGGTCTGAGGTTTGAAATCACCAGCCGTTCCATCACCTTCATAAAATGAAAGGTTAGGACTACCGGCCTGTAGTCACTCAGGGCCTCTAGATGAGGCTTCTTTGGCACTGGGACCAGTCAGCATTGGGACCCTCTGGTGATCGAGGTTCATGTTGATCAGATAATGAAGCACTCCACATAGCCAGATGGAACAATTGTTCAGCACCCATGGACTGATGCCATCAAGTCTGGCCAGTTTCTCCTTGTTCAGCCTTTCCAGTTCTTTCCTCACTTGGTCAAGAGTGATATTTCGACCAGACTGGTTTGACAGAGGTGGCAGAGTCTGAGTTGGGAGATGGCACTTGCTCTTAGAGGTATGAAAAGTGTGGTTTTGTCCGTGGTGGTTGGCAGACGACCAAAGCACACATTAAGTTATAAATTCAGAGTACATTAGTCTTTCATTATATTCATAGTGTCCAAAAATACGTCATAATTTCAGGTGAACATTTTGGAAAAAGATTCTTAGCTTCATTCGTTGTGTTTGAATCTATCATAGAATACACCAAGTTGGAGACCAAAATAAGTTAAAGTATTTAATTAAAAGTGACCTTAAGTGAATTCAAGGCGATCAGAGAGATCTACGTGTCCTTAACTCTCTAGTGCAAGTTTCACACATCTAATTATTCGGTAAGGTTGAGAAGAAAACAAAATGACCTTCATCTCCTTTGATAAAAACTGACTATCTGACTGTCAGGAACTGTCGTATTTGGACCACTACTTTTTCTGTAGTAAACATCTTTTATACAAATAATTCCATCGCAAAAAGTGTTTTCTTTAAGTTCACTGGGAAACCCCAGCGAACAACTAACACACTTTCTAAAGGGGCATTCCGTTTCTTTTGGTCACCACTCGCTGGCGACCATAGGTAAGGATAGGAACGTAGATCGACTTGAAATTCAAGAGCTTTGTATTTCGGCTCAGTTCTTTCTTTACCACGATGGATCGATGCAGCGTCCTAGTTATTGCTGGTGCCGCACCGATCTGTCTGTCGATGTCCCGCTCCACACTTCCCCCTCTCATGAACAAGACCCCGAGACACTTAAACTCCTCCACTTGGGGCAGGACCCTATCCCTGACCTGCAGGGGGCATTCCACCCTTTTCCGGGGGATCACCATGGTCTCGGATTTGGCGGTGCTAATTCCTATCCCGGCCGCTTCACACTCGGCAGCAAATCGATCCTCCTTGAGCCTCCACCTTATATTGGTGGAGGGGTTTGCGTGTCCCAATGATCCTAGGAGCTATGTTGTCCAGGGCTTAATGCACCTGGTAGGGTCACCCAAGGCAAACAGGTCCTAAGTGAGGTGCCAGACAAAGCGTGGCTCAAAATACCCCCACGAAGATATCAAACATGGCCAAGTTGCCCTTGCCCGGACGCGGGTCACAGGGTCCCCCCTTGGAGCCAGGCCCGAGGGTGGGGCACGAGAGCGAGCGCCTGGTGGCCGGGCTTTTACCCATGGGGCCGGGCTGGGCTGAGCCCGAATAGGGGACCATAGGCCGCGCTTCCAGCGGACACACCACCAGCAGGAGGGGCCTTAGGGGTTGGGTGAAGGAGGAGATGGGTGGCAGCCCACAGCGTGGACCCCGGCGGTCAGATATGCACAGAATATCTAGGCGCAGCCGAGGCGTTGGAGGGATCCAGTTTGGTGACCTCCAGTTTGGTGACCTCATGATCGGATCTCTGCTTTTTGCGGAACATGTGGTTTGGTTGGCTTCATTGGACCATGATCTCCAGCCCTCACTGGATCAACATGCTGCCGAGTGAGAATCAGCCGGGATGGGAATCTAAAGGGGCAACACTCTAAAAATAATTGCGTCAAGTGAAACATGCGAAGTAGTTATCAGAGATGTTTTAAGGCTGTGAAAACCCTCACTACACACTTTATAGACTTTTCTCAAGCAGGCAATAAAATATTCACACATTTCTCTGCTGTGCACGTGATTCTGTGTGTGAGACAAACCCAAACTGTTGTGTATATTTCACACTAGAAATGTTACAAAACCAATCGTTCAGCTCATTTTTTTTTTAGTTTTTTGACATTCAGTCCAGTATAAAGAAAAATAACCGCCATTTTTTTTTTCCAGGTGTGAAAAAATTGGCGTTCACAAGACTCAAGCAGATCCATAGAAATGAATTGGGAAGGTGTTGTTTATCCCGCAATGTAGGGGGTTCATTATATCCTAAAAACATCCACAGTTCTCGAGCCTTGTTTAGCAACATACATCCAATCATTCGCCTCTCGTTATGCCAGCATGATAAATTTATCAGTGGTCAACTTTTGCAGCGAAAATTATTAAAGTGCCAATGGTGATGGAATGATTGTTCTTACAGCATGTTGACATAAGAAAATATCAACTATCTCCATCTATTCTAAGTATAGAAATCACGATGTGTCACAAACACCTTAAAAGTAATCACTAAAATCTTAAAATCGATTCTAAAACACACCACAAAAGCAACATTTGGTCTTCCAGGACTTTGTCGAAAAGAGAACTTCTTCTTCTTCTTTCGGCATTTCCCTTCAGGGGTCGCCACAGCAAGTCAGTTTCTTCTATCTAACCCTATCTGCTGCATCCTCTTTGGTCACGCCAACTATCTTCATGTCTTCCTTCACTGTATCCATGAACCTCCTCTTTGGTCTTCCTCTAGTCCTCTTTCCTACTGGTTCCAAATCCAGCATCATTCTTCCTATGTACTGTAATTTCACGACCATAAGGCGCACCTAAAAGTCTCAAATTTTCTTCAAAATGAGCGGTGCGCCCTATCGTGCAGTGCGCCCTATCTGATTTGTGATTTGCAGACGTATTAGAGAACCATCAGGTGGATGCAGCTGAAAACATGAGAATGTTAAAGGGGGAAGTGTGGGCGTGGATGACGTATAAAAGAACAGGTGTGTGCTTTATGCAGAACATTGCTGTTTTAACAACACTGAAAATGTAAAAGAGACACGCTTATGAAGCTCAGTTTAAACTGATGGCAATCAGCTGCGCCGGGCGAGTTACGCCCCAGTTAGCCAGCGGATTGTAGATACTTGAGATAACGTGTCTGCTGGCACTGTTGTCCGAGCTTTCCCAAAAGCAGGCATCATTTCCGAGGAGCTGCACGGTTCAGAAAGTGACTCTGACAGCGTGGAAAGTGAACCTGCGAGGTTGGATTTAGCGCAGCTGTTAGATTCTGAAACAGGATGAGGACTTGGATGGATTTGATAAATGACTTTATGACGACTGTAACTAATATTTAAATAAAACCAACCAAACTCAGTTTTACTCCCGATCTATTTTTAAATACGCACGTGTGTGTGCGCGTATGCGTGCGCGCATCTACAGTATGTGTGTGTGTTGTTGTAAGGCGGACTTACGTAGTATAGGATATGTATAGAAACCCACGCCCTATCATCAGGTGCGCCTTATGTGTGTGTTAAATATAGAGCACGCAAAATTTGGACTACGCCTTTTAACACGGTGCGCCCTATGGTCGTGAAAATACGGTACTCTCTCTCTCTCCTCTGCACATGTCCAAACCGTCTCAGTCTTGCCTCTCAAACTTTTTCCCCAAAACCGCTAACATGTGCTGTTCCCCTGATGTACTCATTTCTGATCCTGTCCATCTTGGTCACTCCCAGAGAGATCCTCAGCATCTTCATCTCTGCTACCTCAATCTCTGTTTCCTGTCTTTTCCTCAGTGGCACTGTCTCTAGACTAAACAGCATGACCGGTCTCACCACGGTTTTGTACACTTTCCCTTTCATTCTAGCTGAAACTCTTCTGTCACACGACACGCCTGATACTTTTCTCCACCCGTTCCAGCCTGCCTGAACACGCTTCTTCACCTCTTTTCCACACTCTCCATTGCTCTGGACTGTTGATCCTAGATACTTAAAATCTTCCACCTTCTTTATCTCTTCTCCCTGTAACCTCACTTTTCCATTTGGATCCCTCTCATTCACACACATGTTCTCTGTCTTACTCTGACTAATCTTCATTCCTCTTCTTTCTAGTGCAAACCTCCACCTCTCTAGCTTTTCCTCCACCTGTTCCCTCCTCTCATTACAGATCACAATGTCATTTGTCGGAAAGAGAACATGCACATGAATTAAACAGCTCAGAAACACATTCATTACTCACACACATCCGTTTGAATTGGAAAGACTAAGCAATCACATGCTTTAACCCCTGTAGGGTTGGTAAACAACCCCTCTAGCCCCCCATACACACAAAGACTCACATTTCATCTTGATTTGTTGAATGATCTCGATGAGTTCCATTTCTGTAGGCATGTAGCCCATGGTCCTCATGCAGTCCGCTATGTCTTTGTAATGGATGAATCCGTCTGCATCGTAGTCAAATTCCTTAAAGGCCTCTTGCAGCTCTGTCAAACACAAAAAACAAATGTCCTCGATTTGAAGGTGGGAGTCAAACCAACCCAATGCCATGGCAGTGAGTTCACGACTTTCCTGCAAGTTGTTCACTGTGAACAAAATTGCAACAG
Organism: Neostethus bicornis; assembly: GCA_902685375.1. Lineage (NCBI taxonomy): Eukaryota > Metazoa > Chordata > Actinopteri > Atheriniformes > Phallostethidae > Neostethus > Neostethus bicornis. Next base: position 7,256,932 of record LR738542.1, on the reverse strand, counting down.
CAACACATGTCTGGATTGATTTTAGTAGCTTTGAGCCACTGGTACATACTGTACATCTTAAAGCAGCCTGGCAAGCCGGCAGTCTCTTGCATGAATGATGCACAAGCGTACGATTAAAGGGAAAGGCTATTGATGCAATTGATAAAGCGCTGTATTGACTGGTGATGTATCCTTGTAATTACAACATCAACAGCATCTTACCATCTATCTCCCCCGGCATCAGCTCTCTTTCCTGCAGAGCACACAAGACAAAACATTTGGAATGAAAAAAGGGACTCACGGAGAAACCGAAGTGACTTTAAGAAGAAATTCTCTAGAGAAATATCTAGTGATAATTTGTTTTTGAATACTAAATTAGACAAACATGCATATCGTGTCAGCGCCGCTCCTTGCTGACAGTAAACTCTAATGGGATTTCACCCGACGACATATCTCCCTAATTTGCAAAATGATACAATATCACATTCTCCTGCGTCACTCCTACACACACGCTCTCTGCGTCTATATCCTGAGAGCTTTACTGCGTTATCGCAGTTTGTGTGAACACAAACATACACCCACGCACAAGCATGCGGAGAGTTGCACAAACAGTCCACAGACACGTCGTTGCTTTATTTCACAAATACACAGGCTGACCGGAGAGTGCGAAATATTTGATGCATCTTTTTGTGGTGTATTTTTGGAAAAATGTTTGAAGCTAAAAGGAGTATTGAAGTTTGCTAAGTGGGTTAGTTAATGTCCGAGCTGCCTCTTCAGTAGTTAGTACTTCAGCCTGACCATCATAAGGTTGCTAGTTCTATTTCCGAATGGGCTTGAGACACTTGTGTTTTTGTTATCATTTTCACACCTGCTGGTACTTTTTCCTTTCTCCTTGTCCTGTCCTTTGCCCTAACTCCTCCCACGTACAGTAGTCCAAATTGCTTCTCTCTAATGTTTCCACTTGTGAGAAGGATATTTCCACTTTATGAGAGGGATCCAAATGGAAAAGTGAGGTTACAGGGAAAAGAGATAAAGAAGGTGGAAGATTTTAAGTATCTAGGATCAACAGTCCAGAGCAATAGAGAGTGTGGAAAAGAGGTGAAGAAGTGTGTGCAGGCAGGCTGGAACGGGTGGAGGAAAGTATCAGGTGTGATGTGTGACAGAAGATTTTCAGCTAAAATGAAAGGAAAAGTGTACAAAACCGTGGTGAGGCCGGCCATGCTGTTTGGTCTAGAGACAGTAGCACTGAAGAAAAGACAGGAAGCAGAGATGAAGGTTGCAGAGATGAAGATGCTGAGGATCTCCCTGGGAGTGACCAGGATGGACAGGATTAGAAATGAGTACATCAGGGGAACGGCACATGTTAGAGGTTTTGGGGATAAAGTTCGAGAGGCAAGACTGAGACAATTTGGACATGTGCAGAGGAGAGAGAGAGAGTACATAGGAAGAAGGATGCTGGATTTGGAACCACCAGGAAAGAGGACTAGAGGAAGACCAAAGAGGAGGTTCATGGATACAGTGAAGGAAGATATGAAGATAGTTGGTGTGACCAAAGAGGATACAGCAGATAGGGTTAGATGGAAAAAATTGACTTGCTGTGGCGCCCCCTGAAGGGAAATGCCGAAAGAAGACGAAGAAGAATGTTTCCACTTGTGTCTCATCTTCCCTCTTTTCATCTCGGCTGGGGACAATATGTTGGTTAGCTCTTTTGCTATCTAAAGCTTCTTTGCATTTATTCATTTAAGATTTTTAGCTACCTTTAACTTTTTAGCTAATTTTAGATTTCTATCTTATTTGGGCTCATTTTAGCTACTTTCTTTTATTTTACTTTTTTTTAGCTAACTTTAGCTTTTTTACCCCTTTTTTTTAAGCTAGTTTTCATTTTTCAGCTTTTTAACGTAAGTGTCATGATCTCCTCACCTGCCACCTGAGGGTGTCCTGGACCTTCCCTCCTCACCTTGATTAGGGACACCTGAGATTGACTTCTGATACCACACACCTGTGGACCCTGCTGTCTATTTAAAGGGCAATCACCCCGGCCATCCCTTCCAACCAGGTCATCTTGGTTACCTGACCATGATTGAACTCTGTTATTATTTAAACTTGATTTAGAGTTTTACAAACTTACCTAAATTGTGTTCAACAAACCTATTTTGTCCTGCATTTGGGCCCTCTTCCTTCCACGTCACCAAGGTAAGTTTAGCTTTTCTGGCTTTTTCTTTTAGCCTAGTTTAACTTTTTAAAATTAATTTCTCATATAACTTATGCTTTTTTTTTCATCCCCATGTCAGCTTGACTGTTGTTGTTTGAGTCTCCCGTTCCTGCCTTTACCCCCTTTGTTTGGAACACCAATCAAGTTAGGTGCCCCAAGCCTGCTCATTTTGGCTACCACCTGTGCCTGCCTACCTTCCTCCTTTCACACACTCTGTCCACTGTAAACTGGTAAAACTTGACTGTACGTCTGGGTCATACCTCTCCAACAGCCTGTCCACATTAACATATCTGTGTAGAGTTTGCATGGTCTCCCTGTACTTCCTTAGTCTCTGTCTTATATGCAATATATTCAAACTTTATTGCCCGTCAGCTCACACACCTGCTCCTGTTAACACATTTCCCCCATCCTTCAGAGCCTCCGCTGTCTCTCCAATCCCTCACCATATCCAATTCAAAGTTCTCTTCATCACCTTAAAAGCACTTCACAACCCAGCCCCGCTCCACCTCACCGATCTGCTCCACTGTCACACTCCATCTCGCTCTCTGCCATCCTCCGATGGAAACCTCTTGTCCCGTCCTGCAGGACTAACCACTGATCCATGGGGCACAGAGCTGTCACTGGTGACCACACAATCCTCCAGTTGTTTAAAAAAAATCCCTTAGAACTCGTTTTTAAAAATTCCTTTTTAATCTTTTGTTGTACTGTGATATTTGTTTTCAATGCCACCATAGCTGCACAATAGCGTCACCTCTCCATCTTTAATAAGTAATTTTAAGAGGATAGGGGTTCATTTGAGGACCATTTTGTATGCATCATGTTGTTTGCATGATCCATATTTGGAGTTCTATAGGCATGGTTGGGGCGGGATGGATTTTGAGTTGTTTTATTTCTGAGATTTGTCGCTGGTATGATTGTTAAAGCTTGCATTGCAAAAAAAAGATACAGTGTTTTTTATAAGTTCCAAATTAGCAAAATGTAAGCACTGTTGTAGAACTGACCAAAAAAAGCTTGCTCAGCCAAAAAAACTGAGCAATTCTTGGTAAATGCTCTGCTTTGACCAAGCAAAATTCACCATTTTGAATTTGGAAGTTTCCCATCCTGCCCCCTTCACACTTGGTTTCAAATTGGTCCATTGAGACATTGGCACTCCATATCAAAATTTTTAGAATTTTTTGGTTACTTTAGCAACGACATCTTAAGGCTACGGATTTCTCAGAGCAACAGTTTTATAAATGGAATTCTGGATAATTGCTGGTGCCAGAACGTAAATGTTTTCAGCATAGCAACTTGTTTGGAAAAGGTGTCACAGCTGTTTGTTTCCTCCTGATGAGAACTCTGGGGTTGCCAGGTGAAATTGTTTGAGAACATCTAATGATGCCACTAACCATGCCATCTAACAACTCACTAATTGTCTCATATTCATCACCAGAAAGATGTAGTACATCAGAGCGTTGATGTCTGCTTACAACCATTGCTGCTGTTTTTTAAAAACCCTGTGGACAAAAAGACATAGATCACCCATGGGCCTAGGGGGTGCTGTCTGCAATTTTTTGAAGTGTGAGTCCAGAAATATTTGTTTTTTGTTGTAACCAAAACTACAACACTAGACTTTTTGATCAATTTCAATTATTCTAAAATTTAACGAGTAACAAGCTTTTCCATCCCATCAATCCATCCCCGTCTTTTATACCCGGTTCGGTACACTTGTTAGATAAAGACTCTACCCCATGGCGATAGTGGGCATCATTATGTTCACAAGTGTCAACGCTGATCTTCTACTTTGGGCTTTGTTTTAATTCCGTCACTCAACATCATAAACCTCATGCCACTTTAAGCCACACCTTTTATGTAAATTGTTTGTCCTTTTGATCCCATTTGATTTCGTATTAACTTCATTGTACAACTTGATTTATCTCCTTTAAAATGATCTTCTTCAAGAAAAGGCTGGAACACAGGGTGACTTATAAGAGTGGAGGAAGGAGTACACAGGTCGATTACATTTTGTGTAGGCGGTGTAATCTGAAAGGGATCAGTGACTGCAAAGTTGTAGCAGGAGACAGTGTAGCCAAACAGTACAGGATGGTCATGTGTAAGATGACCATAGCAGTGAGGAAGTTTAAAAAGATGAAGGGAGTGCAGAAGACTGAAATGGTGAAAACTGAAAAAGGAAGAGTAAGAAGAAGAAGAAAATGATCTTCTTCTTATTCTTCTCCTTTCGGCATTTCCCTTCAGGGGTTGCCACAGCAAGTCAGTTTCTTCCATCTAACCCTATCTGCTGTATCTTCTTCAATCAGAACAACTATCTTCATGTCTTCCTTCACTGCGTCCATGAACCTCCTCTTTGGTCTTCCTCTAGTCCTCTTTCCTGGTGGTTCCAAATCCAGCATCCTTCTTCCTATGTACTCTCTCTCTCCTCTGCACATGTCCAAATCATCTCAGTCTTGCCTCTCGAAGTTTGTTCCCAAAACCTCTAACATGTACTGTTCCCCATCCTCAGCATCTTCATCTCTGTTACCTCCATCTCTGTTTCCTGTCTTTTCTTCAGTGCCACTGTCTCTAGACCAAACAGCATGGCCGCTCTCACCACGGTTTTGTGCACTTTCTCTTTCATTTTAGCTGAAACTCTTCTGTCACACATCACACCTGATACTTTTCTCCACCCGTTCCAGCCTGCCTAAACACGCTTCTTCACCTCTTTTCCACACTCTTCATTGCTCTGGACTGTTGATCCTAGATACTTAAAATCTTTCATCTTCTTTATCTCTTCTCCCTGTAACCTCACTTTTCCATTTGGATCCCTCTCATTCACACACATGTACTCTGTTTTACTCTGACTAATCTTCATTCCTCTTCTTTCTAGTGCAAACCTCCACCTCTCCAGCTTTTCCTCCACCTCTTCCCTCCTCTCACCACAGATCCCAATGTCATCTGCAAATCCTTTAAAATCCTCTGCAAGGTAGAAAATCTTGAGCCAGTAATAACTTTATATCTTTCCAGAATTTAAGAACTAACTTTGTTCTGTTGAATTAATCTGGACTCCAATCCTTTTAATCATCAAAGGTAATTTCAGGTTTTTGAAAGAAGTGAAGCTGGAAGGTCTTAATCAACGAATCTCAGCCGAGAGTAAGATGTAAAAAGATGTGATGGTTGATTATTCCTCCACCTCTTAATCATGATAGTTGCCACTGTATCAGAAGCAGTTAGAAAGTCTGATTAGAATCACCTTTAATGAGATGATCAACAAGAATGATGCCAAAGTTGTATGAGGAGAGGTGTTCATAACTGGTCTGCAAATAAATGCACATGCGTTGTCAAAATGTACTGTATGCCGCACACCGCATGACATGCGCTGGAGGGCTTTTGTGCACCAGTATGGCAAGTCACAGTATATGTTAGCCCAAACTATTTTTTTATTGCTTCATTTTAGCAATAAAAAGATTTAAAAGATGTGTAAAAAAAAATGTTTTCCTAAAATGTGACATTCATAAATTATAAAAAAAAACAAAATAGTTTTTGGTCATGTTATGACTACGTAAAATTTTCATGAACATTTTACCACCTCTTATTTGGAACGTTTCCTCCATTCTATCCTGCCCTCTGCCCTAATTTTGTACACTTGTTCCCAATCACAGGGAGCGACTTGTTTCCCTATAGTTTCTTTAAGCCCTGGTGTCCCTCAGATCCTTGTTGGATCACCTCCCGGTTCCATTCCCTTATTGCACTCCCTGCTGCACTGTGACGCTGCACCCGTGACGGTTTCCCTCCATGTCTGGTCCCCTCATCCTGCTGAGCTCATACCTCTGGTCCCCTTGTCCTGCTGAGCTCATACCTCTGTTCCCCTTGTCCAGCTGAGCTCATACGTCTGGTCCCCTTGTCCAGCACAGAGGACAAGGGGACCTCGGACAAGGGTGCAGCACAGTGGTGCTCAGTGGTGGTGCACCCCATCATGTTCCCCTCATCCTGCTGAGCTCATACCTCTGGTCCACTCGTCCTGCTAAGCTCATACCTCTGGTCCCCTCGTCCTTCTGAGCTCATACCTCTGGTCCACTCGTCCTGCTAAGCTCATACCTCTTGCCCCCTCGTCCTGCTGAGCTCATACCGCTGGTCCCCTCGTCCTGCTGAGCTCATACCTCTGGTCCCCTCGTCCTTCTGAGCTCATACCTCTGGTCCCCTCGTCCTTCTGAGCTCATACCTCTGGTCCACTCGTCCTGCTAAGCTCATACCTCTTGCCCCCTCGTCCTGCTGAGCTCATACCTCTGGTCCCCTCGTCTTGCTGAGCTCATACCTCTGGTCCCCTCGTCCTGCTGAGCTCATACCTCTGGTCCCCTCGTCCTGCTAAGCTCATACCTCTTGCCCCCTCGTCCTGCTGAGCTCATACCTCTGGTCCCCTTGTCTTGCTGAGCTTATACCTCTGGTCCCCTCGTCCTGCTGAGCTCATATCTCTAGTTCCCTCGTCCAGCTGAGCTCATACCTCTGGTCTCCTTGTCCTGCTGAGCTCTCCCTTCTGGTCAACCATCCTGCCTAGCTCCTTCCGGTCACTCATTCTTTGCATCTGGGTCCTACTACACCACCCTCATCACCACCATCATGACAAATATACTGTAATCAGTTGGTTTGTTACCCAGTGAATCCCCGAAAAATTCACACTCGTGCTGTTTGTTGCTTTTAGTTCCCATTTGAACTTGTTCTGTTTTATTTTGTACAACTAAAAGCAGGAATTGGGAGCCTGCTTCTTCTTCTCCTTTCGGCATTTCCCTTCAGGGGTCGCCACAGCAAGTCAGTTTCTTCCATCTAACCCTATCTGCTGCATCCTCTTTGGTCGCGCCAACTATCTTCATGTCTTCCTTCACTGTACCCATGAACATCCTCTTTTGGTCTTCCTCTAGGCCTCTTTCCTGGTGGTTCCAAAACCAACATCCTACTCTTACACCCAGGAGCCTACTCGTAGGTTGATGTAGATGATCTAATCAGTAATCCCAGTTGTAGGTAAAGTCTGCCTATCGATGAAGTGAGAAAATCTCTCCATAAAGTTTCTTATTTTTTCTTCCAACTACCTTTTGAATTGGTTTTTCTCCTGTAAAAGAAGGCTCTAAGGACAGTGATGAACCCAGCTGTGCCAGTTTAGTTACTTGTGCTGATTGTGTATTCGGCCTCGCTGGGCTGAGGTCGAGACAAGTTAATTCTAAATCTCCTCTTTCTAATTGAGAGTGTTGTCATGCCAGACGATGGTTTCTTCCCACTAACATATACAGTATCATCTCAGGCCGCAGAATGTCATTCTGATGAACATTCCTGTCAGTCATTCAGGTGTCAGTGATACGGTACATCTGCGACCTGCGCTTACCTGGCACATGAATGACAATAGGAGAGTGAAACCAAAAAAGATAATATTGCAGTCTACATATTTACAGAGTTGACAGGTATGAGGTTTGCAGATGACATTGTGATCTGTAGTGAGAGGAGGGAAGAGGAAGAGGAAAAGCTGGAGAGGTGGAGGTTTGCACTGGAAAGAAGAGGAATGAAGATTAGTCAGAGTAAAACAGAGTACGTGTGTGAAGGAGAGGGATCCAAATGGAAAAGTGAGGTTACAGGGAGAAGAGATAAAGAAGGTGGAAGATTTTAAGTATCTAGGATCAACAGTCCAGAGCAATGGAGAGTGTGGAAAAGAAGTGAAGAAGCGTGTTCAAGCAGGCTGGAACGGGTGGAGAAAAGTATCAGGTGTGATGTGTGACAGAAGAGTTTCAGCTAGAATGAAAGGAAAAGTGTACAAAACCGTGGAGAGACCGGCCATGCTGTTTGGTCTAGAGACAGTAGCACTGAAGAAAAGAGAGGAAGCAGAGATGGAGGTAGCAGAGATGAAGATGCTGAGGATCTCTCTGGGAGTGACCTGGATGGACAGGATCAGAGGAACAGCACATGTTAGAGGTTTTGGAGATAAAGTCATAGAGGCCAGACTAAGATGGTTTGGACATGTACAGAGAAGAGACACCGAGTGATGCTGGGTTTGGAACCACCAGGAAAGAGGACTAGAGGAAGACCAAAGAGGAGGTTCATTGATACAGTGAAGGAAGACATGAAGATAGTTGGTGTGACCAAAGAGGATACAGAAGATAGGGTTAGATGGAAGAAACTAACTTGCTGTGGCGACCCCTGAAGGGAAATGCCGAAAGGAGAAGAAGAAGAAGACATAATTACAGAGTGAGAAAAAGGAGGGTTTTAATTAGAGATACCCATCGAGAAATCCTATAAACCAGAGGTCACCAACTTCTTTGATACTGAGGGCTACTTCAAGGGCACCGAGTAATGCAAAGGGCTACCACTTTGATAACACACTTCTGAAATAACAAAGTTACACAATGTACCTTTAATTTGATAATATTATTAATGATATTCTATATGAAGACACTGATTGTTAATGATCCATCACGATAATTATTTCAGTATGATTAAACAAGGTAGGAAACAGATACACTGTTTGCCGAAAAGCAAAGCTCTCCATTTACAAGTCGATCTACGTTCCCACCGTCACCTATGGTCACCAGCTGTGGGTGGTGACCGAAAGAATGAGATCGCAGGGTGGCTGGGCTCTGACTCAGAGATCGGGTGAGGAGCTCTGCCATCCGGGAGGAGCTCGGTGTCGAGCCGCTCCTCCTCCAGGTCGAGAGGAGCCAGATGGGGTGGTTTCGGGCATCTGGTCAGGAGGCCGCCCGAGCGCTTCGCGGGCGAGGTGTTTCGGGCACGTCCCACCGGGAGGAGACCAAGGGGCAGACCCCGGACCTGCTGGAGAGACTATGTCTCACAGCTGGCCGGGGAATGACTTGGGATCCTTCTGGGTTAGCTGGAGGACGCAGCCGGGGAGAGAGAGACCTGGGCCACCCGTTTGAGGCTGTTACCCCCGCGACCCGACCCCGGAACAAGCTGAAGATAACGGAACGGAACGGAAACAGATACAATTTGCAATATCCAAGTGATTCATTTTCAAATGATCACTTCCACAACATTTTGCAGGAAATCTTTTTCAATATTTACCAGCCACCAACAGTTATCAAATCATAAACTCTGAACCATGTTTGTACAAATGATCAATTATGTAAGATTGAACAAAAATCTACTCCTTTTAAAATAAGCACGGTGCGACCATGCGTCGCCACAGTCGCATTGCAAATGAGACGCACACAGTTTTCTTTCACGTTAGTGAAAAAGAACTCTTCCTCCGATTCACTGTGAAAATGACACGTTTTCATCCTTTTTTCTGCCATGTTTTTGTGGGTAGAAAACGCTTCGTAACCTCATCTTTGCAGCGCTCATCTTTACGTTTTTATGTTCGTTCTTAAATTTACATCTCTGTAAATAAAATTAAAAAAGAGTAGCAACATAATTAAATAAAATTTTAGACGGAGCTAATTCGTGATTAGTGCTAGTTTTAAAACTGGCCTGCAGGTGACTGATGCGGTCGCTGCGGCTGACCTGGTACCCGTGGGCACCGGGTTGGTGACCCCTGCTATAGAAGTTTGATACAATACCAGTTAATACTACAGATAAAAACCTGGTTTTAAAAATAATTGGAGGTTTGAGAACTTTGCATAAAACTTATTCATAATACAACTTATTTTAATGAAGGTTTCAAAATTAATATTTTAACTCACAGAGTTAGATTGTGTGAGATCCTTCTTTTGCACTATCTTGACTCCGGAGTGCCTCTAACTGCGTTCAGCTCTTCTTCTCAGACTCTATCCACAAGGGAATTATTAAATATGCCAGTGTGGTTGTGTCAGTGTGAAGCTAGTGAGCCTGGAACATGTAGATACGGCTCAGCACAAAGATACTGCAAGCCCACGGCAGTCCATAAGTTCAAAGGAACCAGACGGCCAATGAGACCTACACAAGCTGAGATTAATGCAGACACAAAATATGCAGCGAAGTGGCTCTCCTTTCTTTGAAGCTATAACAAAAGAAGAAAAAACAAAGCTCCTTACATTTGAAAGAAAAGAGCTGAAGACCCTGGTTGATAATAACATAAAACCCTGTCTTCTGCATCATCTTCTCTTACACTAAATACTTTCATGTCCTTCTTCAACACATCCATAAATCCTCTCTTTGGAGGAGATTCTCTAATTCTCTTCCTCCTTGAAGAAGACCAAAGAGTTCCAAATTCAGCATTTCTTTCAATATAAAGTATTCCCTTTCCTTTTTCTGGACATGTGTGAATCATCTCAAACTGGCCACGACCTTCTTAACATGGGCTGTCTCTTTGATGCCCTTATTTACGATCTTGTCCGTCTTGGTCACACCCAAAGAGAATCTGAGCATGTTCATTTCACAGCTCTCATCACAATCTTCTACATATTTCCTCTCATATTGGTCAAAGTTCTTATGGTACTTTTCTCCACCTGTTCCAACCAGCTTGCACATGTTTTTTTTCACTTCTGGTCCACATTTTTTCTTCACTCTGGACAGATAACCAAAAGTCCTTGGAATTGTCTGCCCTTCTTTATCTCTACTATCCATTTTCTTCTGTTTCTAGATCAAACAGCATGGCCGGTCTCACGACGGTTTTGTACACTTTTCCTTTCATTTTGGCTGAAACTCTTCCGGCACACATCACACCTGATACTTTCCTCCACCCTTTCCACCCTGCCTGCACACGCTTCTTCACCTCTCTTCCACACTCTCCATTGCTCTGGACTGTTGATCCGTACTTAAAATCTTCCACTTTCTTTATCTCTTCACCCTGTAACCTCATTGGGAGGTGAGGTTATTACACCTTTTATTTTATATAACTAAAAGCTCATATGTACAGTACATAAGTATATCTGTGCCTTGCGTTCATTGGTTGGACATATCATCCGTTTTTATCAACAGGATCTTGGTTATTTGGATTTTAAGATTTTTTTTATAGCATTACTGAAAAAAAAAAACCATTTTCAACCCTTATATGTAAACTTTAATCTTGATCTTAATGTTTTGAATGATACATTTCTGCTTTAAGATGACAGATGCTCATAATAAATCTGTCTGTGTGATATCATGCTGATCTCTGGAGCTTTGATCCATCTAATCTGTCCGACATAATCCGTCTTCAGATGAAATATAGTTTAATAACCTTGTATTTTCTGACAACTCCAGTTTAAATAGGTTGTGTTTTCTGTTGAATGTAAAATAAAAGCAACCCTCACATGACGTTTATTTGACGTTAGATCTTTTTTTTTTACATCTTTCCACGACATCAGTCTTTTTTGTTTCTCTTTATGTTACGAAACAATCAATTTTCGGCATCTTTTGACTTTAGTAAAGCAACAAAAAGCCTCAATAGGTGCTGAAAACCAATGTTAGCATTTCCACCGGCTCACACGTAAGAACCCAAGGTCATCCTGCTTCATGTTCTCTGTGGCAGAAAGAAGCAGGCTCTTTTTATTTATTTGGAGGCCACTCAACGAGGCACACATTCAAAAGCTTATTCACCGCACGACATTGCCAACGCCGAGACGAAACAACGTCAAGTGTTATATCACATCTACCCCGCGTGCCTATGAGCACCCGTGACTTATTTAACCCTTCTGCTGTGATTTTTCTTATCATGTGCTCACTGTGTTCTGCTGTTAAGCCTCCACCAGATCCTCCAGTTACACGAGAGCAACATTTAGATAACAAGCTCGCTGCATTAATTGCATATTTTTCATCCAGAAAGGATTAGTCGGCGTGCCACGGAGACTCTGAGTTCATCCATCAGAACAAACCCATTAATAGTTAATGGCAATCTGTCTGCCATCACATGGCTAATTTAGCATCCTCCGTGTTTGTGCCCATGACACATGCACACACAGCTGAGGATTTGAGATCTAATAAAAAAAAAAATTAAGAGGAAATATCAAAACTGATGAAAATATCCCATTTTTTTTCATCAATGTTTAACAAGATAAATTCTTTTTTTTTTTTTTTTTTTTGTTGGACTCGATGATAGCTGACAACAAACCTTGCCAGAGGGCTTATTAATACTTGTGCTGACATGATTTATGCTGCAGGGTAGATGGTGTGTGCTGTGCTAGCCTCATGCAGAGTGTCCTCCGCCCGGCTGGTAAACTGTCACAGTGAAACAAAAGATCAGTCACAAAAGTAAAAGCATCACAGAAATCCAAGGTCATAAAAAAAAAGTGTCCATGGACTCATAAAACTGTTTCAAAACAATGAAAAAGTCCATTTTAGTTAATAAAGGCTGAAATTATGAACTATTATCAAACTCAGTGTGAAATTGAAGTAATCTCCTTCAACAAATCCGGATCCTGTGATGAAAGTAATCACGCAAAAAAAAAAAGTTCAGCGTTTGGTTTAAAAGTAACTTACTGTTTTATAACTGGAAGGTTTTTTTTTTTTTTTTATAAAAAAAAAATTATGCTACCGCCTGCCATATATCCCAAACTTTATTTTTAACAAGTGATTTGTAGCCTCAGCCTGAAAAATGAATCAGTTCATCTGTAGTTGGTACTGAGTAATGCCTTGCAGTTCAGCTATTTGGGAGATATTATGTTGACAAGAATTTGTGACATTAATATTTGGCTGCATGAGCCTGAAAACCCAATTAGTTTATCAATGGGTGGTACTAAGGGGCGGATCCAGGGGAGGTTGTGGGGGTGTTCGCCCCCCTCTTCCCCGCATCCCTTATGGTCCAAAATAAAAAGCCAAGAAAGGAAAGGAGACTAGTCAAGCTATCCACTTGCCATACCAACCTGTCTATGCCTGATCCGTCAGACCTCAGAAGCTAAGCATGCCGGGCCTGGGCTGTACTTGGATGGGAGACCGCTTGAACCACAGGTGCCACGGTGGGACGGCATTGAGATTAAATTGCCGTTGTGTCCCTGGGCAAGACACTTCACCCACGTTGCCTAGTCTGAATGGTGTGTGTGCGATTAGTTGGTGATGGTCTGAAGGGCCGATGGTGCAAAATGGCAGCCTTGCTTCTGTCAGTTTGCCCCAGGGCAGCTGTGGCTACAAGAATAGCTTAACGTGAATGAAAAATGCATATGTGAAGCGTCTTTGAGGGTCCTGAAAAGCGCTATATAAATACAAAGTATTATTATTGTTATTATTATTATTGCAGGGCCAGCAAATGGACCACCAAAATGCAGGAAAATGACTCTTATTTTTCAAAATGTTCTGAGAAGAAGGGGGGTCATGCTGGCTTTGTCAACGACCTCACACCACTCCCTTTAGAAAATTCTGAATCTTCCCCTGGCACTGAGTAACTATGCACAGTTTTTTTTTAAATCCCTCTAGTGGTTTTAAGGACGTATGACGTTCACAAAAGTGTTACAGAAGCCTCTACACATAAACAATTAGAGTTCTTTGGAGGCTTTGGATAGAAGCAACAAAAAACTCAGTTTACAGGTAGGATATTGAGCTTTTATGGAGCAATCATTTCGATTTTTTTTTAGATACATTTATTCAGTTTTATACTGTAAATTTCCCCTTCCTTTCACTTCCAACTTAGTCCCACCCCCTGAGTGTTTGTATGACACAGCTTAAATTTCATTTGAGGTCCCAACTACTGTGTAAAGCGCATTAATTTAAAAGCTAGCACATGTTCACATTCACACACGAAGAGACGGCAGCTCAGTGGTCTGAGCGTTCGCGCACGGACCGGAAGATCGCGGCTTTGCGTCCCATGTAGAGCACGTCTAGGGTCCTTGGAGAAGACACCTAACCCCCGCTTCTCCCACCATTGGCGCCGTTGAAGGGCAGCCTGCTGCGGTGTAAGGAGTGCAGCACAAAAATTTCCCCGGTGAGGGATGAATAGAGTAATTCCTTATTATTATTATTATTATTATTTATTATTATATTCTTGCATATGCTTATTTTAGTGTATTTACATAAAAAAAATGGCGCCTCTGTTGTCCAACTTTACACGTGTTATCTTCAGAGAAGTCCAAAGGCAGTTACAAGACGGATCAGTTTCTTATGGCTGCAACATAAAACAAAAATTTGTGTTGCGGACCATGTTTTAAGTCAAGCTAATTAGAAAAAAAAGTGTAAACAATTTGTTATCTCACATGGCAGTTCGGTGAGGGATCGAGAGCAGTACCTGAGGGGACGGACTGAGCATGTGCCCTCTCCCTGCACAAACACTTCCTGTTTACATCAGAATAAATAAATAATGTATACTTTATGGATCCCTCATGTGTGAAATATGTGTGCTGCATTACACTGCAGCAGGCTGCCACGGCAACGCCAATGGTGGGAGAAACATGGGGGCTAGGTGTCTTCCCCAAAGGCCCTAGACGTGAACTCAGTGGGAATCGAACTCGCAAACTTCGAGTTCATTTCCGCTCTGCCACTGAGCCACCGCTTCCTTTTGCTAAACTAGGCGTTAGCAAAAAATAAGGTATGTCATTCATGACGTTATGAAAAACTTTTGACGTTTTGTTGTCATTGTTATTGTAAAGAAAGCATGTCTCGAACTCGTGACTCAAAAATGCTTTCAATAAAAATATTAGTGTGAAAGAATGTGGGCATCGCAGAGAATAAAATCCATGGTGAAAAACAACCTTACATAAAAATACTAGCCAAATACTGTACAGGAGTGTTTTAAATCTCTAAAAAAAAAAAAAAGTGGGTTTTATTAGATACTGTATATAAGAGGAAACAATATTCGGACAAGGTAGAAACTTCAAAACGGTTGATTCTGTTCGTGATCCCCTCACCTGCCACCAGAGGGAGCCCTGGACCTTCCGTCATCACCCTAATTGAGACACCTGAGGGTGATTGTTCTGATTCCACACATCTGTAGACCCTGCTGCCTATTTAAGGGCAATCACCCTGGATCTCAATGTCGGGCCATACCATCCCTTCCAACCAGGTTTCCCTGGTTGCCTGACCAAGAGCACATTCTGAAACAATAACATCTTGCCATGCCACGAAAACCTCATGTTTTTTCTGTTACAGTGATACTGGACTGCCATTCTTAAATAAACCATGTTTTCTGTCCTGTAATTGGGTCCTCCTCTGTCCACTTGCAAACCGCTTCAAGACAGATTCAACTTAAACCCCAGCGCTCTTTTTAAAGACAGATGTTTTTAAGCAGAAAAAACATAAAAAATGCCAAATTTCTAACTCTTCTAAATTTTTTACACAGAACAACTCAAGATTATGAGACTTCCTCAACATGATTTAACGTTTTTAATAAAACATTGGTTCATTTTCAAACTGTAAAGACATAAAAATATTTTTTAAAATAAAAATTTAATATGCTCATAATCCAGAGATCCATTAGTTTTTATTGATTTGAAAGTCAAATTTTTATATTTCATTACGTGTTTGGAAAGTTATGTGTATTTTTAAGTATTTTTTTTAAATAGACAAAACCACAAAAATACGTCCCGTCATTTTGATCCGAGATGAAATAACGAGTGTGTAAACAGACTATTTTGTGATGTGTGGTGTGTATTTTATGGTGTTTTTTGGATGAATATTTATCTTTTTTTTAATCTTGTAGTTGATTTGCTTTCAGTTGTATTTTTTCTTGAAATTTAAAGAAGCCCTGTGGGAATCTGAGATCCTGAAATCAGTTATGAACACAGCCAATAATTTGCTCATGCCAGGCAGTGATGGAGTCAGCCTCTTTGGCCGAATCCTCAATCATTTGTAAAGCTATTGGAGTGATTTCACCACCTCTACTTCATTTTGTTTTTAGTTTAGTCTCCTAACATGAGGAAGAATATCGCAAACCAATGTTAATATCATACTGAAGAATTTTTTCGCCGGATTGTTTTTTTTTATTTAGACAAGCAGAATAATCTATTATCCTACTGGCCAGTGTACTGTCCATGTAATATTTAAACGCCAGGTTGTTCTTGGCCAAGAATTTTGTTCCTTGCCACACCCATGTTCTAACATACGCAGTGAGTGTTTCAGTGGGCCTGGTCTGCTCATGCTTGGTTCCTTCGCTTAACTCTAGGACCACCGGGTTCTAAATCTACTTGCAAGCACCATGATTATCGATGTGACGCTTATGTGACGCTGCTATATTACTTAAATAAACTTTTACACCACTCAATTTTTAAAGTAATAATAATAATAATAATATGTTAAATACTTTTAAAACCTAGAATAAAAAAGCAAAAACCAAAGTAAAATGATCTAATTTGTCAATAACCTACTTTTTTCCCGCATTTTGCGCTGCTGCTTCAAAAATGTCCCCGTTAAAGATGGGCTAAATTCTAATATGTTAACCTGAACTTTCAAGACTTATCTAGAAAACATGGCATACTTTATTCAGATAACAATCTTCTTACTCTCTTCATGGTGTCTCTTCAATATTAACTCACTCAACCTTTCTAAAATGTTTCTGTAATGGCGTCAGAGTCCTCCTTGTCCCTCTCCACAAATATAAACACACATATGTATCGCCATAGCAATGGGTTTGTTGCCATAGCAACATAGCAACAACTTTCCGCAGAAGTTGTTGCTATGGTGATGCAGGTTTCATCCCAGCTGCTGCGGGGTGCAGCAGGTTAGAAGAGATAAAATGCTTCTAAATTTTAAAATGTTCACTTTTAGAACACAAAAACTACATGATAAAATAGAAAACATGTTTATATTAAGAATCATGAAGGTCAGCCTCCTAGGTTGTGTTTTATTTATTCTAATTAGCATATTGAAGTAACGTGGAGTCAAATTGACGGCTGCAGCGGTACTAGTGTTAGCAGGGAGTGCCATTTTTATTTAAATGCATCAAAACAAAGATACTGCAATCCAATGTTAATGTCTCGCACAATAATTTTTTCTTATGGTTATTTTGTTCTCAGAGAGAGATGAATCTCAAATAGAACACAAGGTTTTTCTTGGCTAAGGATTGGGGCGGGGCTAATTGTGGAGTAAGAGGTGGGGGGAAATTCAC
Organism: Neostethus bicornis; assembly: GCA_902685375.1. Classification (NCBI taxonomy): domain Eukaryota; kingdom Metazoa; phylum Chordata; class Actinopteri; order Atheriniformes; family Phallostethidae; genus Neostethus; species Neostethus bicornis. Next base: position 7,239,848 of record LR738542.1, on the reverse strand, counting down.
ATGTGTTAAAAACAGAAGCTTTATTTTGCCAATTTTTAAACTAACAAAGGGTACCATGTATACGCAATGAGATAAATGCAGTGGTGGATGAAGTACTCACTTTTTTTACTTAAGTAAAAGTACAGATAATTAGGCAAAAAAAAAAACTTAAGTAAAAGTAAAAGTACCAACAAAAAAAATCTACTTAAGTAAAAGTACAAAAGTAGTTGGTGTAAATTTTACTCTTTAAGTAAAAAGTAAAAGTATTCAGCCATAATTCAAATGTTATTTTTTGTGCTATAGGGTCACAAATAAATACTCTGCAGGGGCGTGGCCCCTTCCCCCTCACCCGCCTCTTTTGGTCCGCAAAAAAAAGAAGAAAGGAAAGGGTACAAGTCAAGCTATCCCCTAGCAGGACCAGCAAATGAACCACCAAAATGCAGGAAAATGACACTTATTTTTTAAAATGTTCTGGGGGGGAGGGGAGGCCCCCAGTCACCCTATATTGGTTTTGTCAATGATCTCACGACCCCGCTCCCTGCCCCCTCCCCATCTCGAGAAAATCCTAGAACCGCCCCTGCTCTTGGCGCTGAATGAATGAGGAAAATGTTTACTCTCGACTCTGATTGAGCCTAGATTCATTACTTCTTCTCCCGATCAACTGCTTCTTTTGATTTTGGCGATGCGGCTTCAAGATGTGCTAAAAAAAAAAAAAAACAACTTTATATTTTTTTAATTCCTAAACTAAAATGTAACGAAAAATGTAAAACCCACTTTTAAAAAGTAGCGGAGTAAAAGTACAGATATTTGCTCTAAAAATGTAATGAAGTAAAAGTAAAAGTACCGGTCATAAATTTTACTTAAGTAAAGTACAGATACTCAATTTTTTTTTTTTTTACTTAAGTACAGTTACGAAGTACATTTACTTCGTTATGTTCCACCACTGGATAAATGCGGCACTTCCTGTTTAAATAACTAAAAGTTTTTCAAATGTTTGATAGGGAGCGGATTGACTTTGTGTTAATCGGGTGACTTCTTGATACCGCTTCAGTCCAAATGTTCTCAGACATCAGGCGGCAAATTGGGATTTTCTCCAACTTCATCTCGTTCCAACAGGAAGGCAACGCTGTTTGTTAAATATTTTTTCAATCTTTTGACATTGATGCTCTGGTGAAATGTCTTTTGGCGTAAATGAGATGCCATCGTGCTAGAGTGTTTACTCAGGAACAGACATGATTTGTAACACAGAGTGTGAATGAGTTGGACTGCACAGTCAGAGAAGATGGAGAAGCGTGAAGTAAAAACGCTGCTGAATGAGAAAGAAACAGCTTTTTATTTCCCGGCAATCAGTTTGGAAGAAATACCTGCAAGAAACCTCAGAAAGTTTCTCGCAACTAACTACTCTGGATTTTTTTTTTCTCATCTTCAAGGCTGAAATGATCAAAGCAAAAGAAGGAAATTTGAAGATAAGGATTTGGTGAAAATGTCACCTGATAGCAACGGTCCAAAAAACGTCTAAAAACAGCTTACGTGACTTTAAGACAGTGCTTCTCAATTATTTTCTGTTGCGCCCCCCCTAGGAAGAAGAAAATATTTCCCCACACACATACACTCTCCGCCGTGACTATAATTAGTATCATTTGTCTATGAAATTGTTCTAAGTACACCTCTGCATAACATTGCAACGAGCAGCTTTAATAACATTGTTTTTTTAGTCTGTAACAGAAAAAATTTAAAGTGCATCAATTAACTTGAAATTCAAAAAGCGCTAACTACTGTAGTGCAGTGGTCCCGAACCACCGGGCCGCATAGAATGAAGAAATAACTACAATTATCTCCATTTGGTTTATTATTTGAGCCTTTATTATGAAGGTTTTCTTGATTCTTGATGATGATGTTTTAATTTGAAAAGTGACCTCATACAGAGTTACGAAGCAGACGGGACCTTACAAACACTCCTCATGTTTCAGTTCAGAATGGGACTGTCTGGTTCCAGCAAAACAAACTCGGAATTCCAATCAATCTAGTCTTACTGTGAAGAATCTAAATAGTGTTTCTATTCTTTTTTTTTAATGTCTTTTATTTTGAAGGTATTTTGGGGGTGGAGTTCCCATTCTGTTGTTTTCTGCTTATCTGGGTTTGGGTAGTGGGGGCAACAACCTCAGACAGGGAACCAAAGCTTCTCTCACCCTGGCTGCATCCTCCAGTTCACCCGAGAGGATACCTGTTCCGCTGTGAGAATTAGTCTCTTGAGTGGGTCCTGAGTCCGCCTTTGGTCACTTCACCATTGGGACTTGCCCAAATCACCTCACCAGCGAGGCACTCGGGAGGCATCCTGACCAGATGCCCGAACCACCCCATCTGGCTTCTTTCGACTCGGAGGAGCAACAGCTCCAATCCGAGCTCTTTCCGGATGACAGAGCTCCCCACTCTGTCTTTGAGTGAGAGCCCAGCCACTCTGCAGAGGAAACTAATTTGGGCCACTTGAAACTGCGATCTCATTCTTTCTTTCTTTGGTCACCTATGGACACCACTGACAGCTGGTGACCAGAGGTGAGGTTAGGATCGTAGATGACTGGTAAGTGGAGAGCCTTGCTGTTTTATTTTGTATCAGTAAAAGCCGCTCTTATGCCCCCAAGGGCCCCGGTGACCCACATCACGATGTACTGATTAGTGCAACGTCAGCAATAACCAGGACGTTTTATCGATCCATTGTGGTAAAGAGAGAGCTGAGCCAGAAAAGCAAAGCTCTCGATTTACAAGTCGATCTACGTTCCTACCCTCACCTATGGTCACCAGCTGTGGGTGGTGACCAAAAGAATGAGATTGTGGATACAACCGGCCGAAATGAGCTTCCTGCGCAGGGGGGCTGGGCTCTCACTCAGAGATCGGGTGAGGAGCTCTGCCATCCTAGAGGTGCTCGGAGCACCTGTTTCGGGCACAACCCACCGGTAGGGAGGCAGACCCCAGACCCGCTGGAGAGACTATACCTTACAGCCGGCCGGGGAACGACTCAGGATCCTTCCGGGTGAGCTGGAGGATGCAGCTGGGGTGAGAGAAGCCTGGGCTTCGTATCTGAGGCTGTTGCCCCTACAACCCAGCCCCAGATAAGCGGAAGATGATGGAACGAAACAGTCACACTCAGTCACCTTCTTATCCGTCTATCCCTTACGGGTTTGCGGGGGTGCCGGATCCCATCCCGGCTGATTCAAGGTGAGGGACTGGGTACACCCCGAACAGGTCGCCAGTCTGTCGTGGGGCCACATACATACAACCATACACATACACACTCATTCATAGGGGTAATTTTGCACCGGCCAATCAACCTAGCATGCATGTCTTTGGAGGGTGGGAGGAAACCGGGGTAACCAGGGGAAACACACGCAGACAAGGGGAGAACATGCAAACTCCACACAGAAAGTATAGTTCCAAGCCTCGCCCCTACCCAGGACTCGAACCCACAGCTTTCTTGCTGTGAGGCTACTGTGCTACCCACTGCGCCACCGTGCCGCGAACAAAATAATGAACGAAACAGTAAAAGCCGCAATCCTGATCACTGATGATGACGTGGGGGCTTCTTTCTGTTTTTTTTTAGCTGGAAAATCACAAACTAACATGTAGTAAAACCACGGGAATCATTTAATTCTTCTACAGGCCTCTCTTTGTGTTTTTAAATTTAGGTAGGGAACTAATAACGCTCAATCTGTCAGAACTGTTTAACTGTTCCGTTCCATCATCTTCCGCTTGTTCCGGGGTCGGGTCGATGGGGCAACAGCCTCAAACGGGCAGCCCAGGCCTCTCTCTCCCCGGCTGCATCCTCTAGCTCACCCGGAAGGATCCCAAGTCGTTCCTCGGCCAGCTGTGAGACATAGTCTCTCCAGTGGGGCCTGGGTCTGCCCCTTGGTCTCTTCCTGGTGTGACGTGCCCGAAACACTTCGCCCGCGAGGCGCTCGGGGTGCATCCTGACCAAATGCCCGAACCACCCCATCTGGCTCCTCTCGACTTGTAGGAGGAGCGGCTCGACACGAGCTCCTCCCGGATGGCAGAGCTCCTCACCCAATCTCTGAGTGAGAGCCCAGCCCCCCTGCGGAGGAAGCTCATTTCGGCCGCTTGTATCCACAATCTCATTCTTTCGGTCACCACTCACAGCTGGTGATCATAGGTGAGGGTTGGAACGTAGATCGATTTCCGTGATCGAGAGCTTTGCTTTTCCGGCTCAGCTCTCTCTTTACCACGACGGACCGATGCAGCGTCCTAGTTATTGCTGATGCCGCACCGATCCGGCTGTCGATCTCCCGCTCCATCTTTCTCCCACTCGTGAACAAGACCCCGAGATACTTAATCTCCTCCACTTGGGACAGGACCCTGTCCCTGACCTGCAGGGGGCATCCCACCCCCTCATCAGTAGCATCTCCCAAAATTCCCTTGAACACAAGAACAAAAAAAAAGATGTTATAATGTGAAATCATGTTCTGAATCTTAATATCAAGCATGCATTGATTTTTATTCAGAAATTGTATGCTGTAGCCTCCCCCCGAGGATTAAACCTGGATATATTTACTTCATAGCTTCCAATCCAACCAACCAGATGAATATTTGTAAAGATTATTTAACTGAATCTACAGAAGCAGTGTGATATCTGCACCATCTCAATGCTGAATGGAAGTTTATGCACGTTATTATTATTATTTTCACTTCATATTTGGGAGCTGTTATTGGACTGGAGGATATTACACTGAAACCTAATAAATTATTCATCCCCAGGCCAGATTTTGACTCATAGTAATTTTTTCTGGCTGAAAACGGCATAAACAAGTCCTAAAAAGATGGTGAGAAAATGTGTGAAGAAGCTAAATGTTGAATTATTTTCACAGTTTTTCCATTTTTATCTTTTTTTGGGGGGAAAAAAATGGTTCTTAGTGTTGCTCAGTAATCCAACCACCATCATCGTTAATATTTCATGGTGACAAATCCTTGCAAAATTCAGACAAAAATACTTTGAATTCCTGTTCTTCTTTTTCTTCTTCTTCTTTTTCTAGAATTTATTGTACTTCTAGTTTGTTAGTAACTTGTCAGGAGAGTCTGTTCCCCCGCTGTGTCCTGTTTCCCCCCTCTCTCATGTCCCTGTTTGTCTGTGTGTGTGTGGAGTTGGGCGGACCCAACAGGGAGCTGCAACAAGTCACACCTGAAACCCATCTACTCATCTGCTGCAGCATGAATGGATCAGTTTTTTGACCTGTTAGATTAGATTAGTTCACAGGGAGAACATGCAAACTCCACACAGAAGGGACAGTGTTCCAAGCCTCGTCCCCACCCGGGACTTGAACCCACAACCTTCTTGCTGTGAGGCCACTGTGCTACCCACTCCGCCACCATGCCGCCCCCAATCTGATCACATGGTTAGAAATGGGCCCAGATCTTAAGTAAATCTAATCTAATCTAATCTTGTGATTTCGGATGTTATCTCTCAATCATAACTCAGTAATATACAGTATATTCTCATTACTCACTTTAAAATCAGATGTAGTTGGACGGGGACGGGTGAAAGTGAGACCTCTAAATTTCACACTGGCACAATGGTGTCTCTGGACAAAAACACAGACTTAGCTTCGAGCTAAGGACGCAAGTATTTTTGCGGTGCTGAAGGTTTGTTTACTTTGATATTTATTGTATCATAAAAGCCTTAAATTAGTATTTTTCATGGGCTGATATAAACAAGAAATGACTCGAACTCGGACTTGACGACCAAAAAAAACCATTCCTCCTTCGCGCTGAAGCTTAAAGCTGTGCCATCACATTTCAGATTTTTTTCTGGTTAAACAGATGGAAAAAAGTAGGTTTTGAGAAAATAATCTTAGTTACAAATTTGCTGGAAATTTGAAAGAATTCAACCCTGATCCCTCAGACAGCTTGTTTCTCGTTATGGAAACCCCCTCACTACTGTGATTCGTTCGGTTAGGTGAGTGAGCACTTTTGTCTTTAACCAAACCACAAAGAGAAAGTGTAGTCAGTTACCTTCAATCTCTCTCTCTAGAACCGACAAATCAAGTTAGAAATCTGCGAGTAAGAATGGACTCGAACCTTAACTTCAACAGTCACATCAAATCAATTACATCAGCAGCCTTTTACCACCTGAAAAACAGCCAAAATCACAGGTTTGGTGTCTAAAACAGATTTAGAGGTTCTTATCCATGCATTTGTTTCCAGTAGGTTAGATTATTCCAACGGTCTACTCACTGGTCTGAACAAAAAGGCTTTAAAACAGCTGTAGTTTATTCAAAATGCTGCTGCTCGAGTCCTAACAAGAACTAGAAAATACGATCACATTAGTCCTGTGCTAAAGTCTCTGCACTGGCTTCCTGTGGCTCAGAGAATAGACTTTAAAGCTGCTCTGCTTGTGTTTAAGTCTCTCCATGGTCTAGCACCAAAGTACATCTGTGATATGTTAGTACCTTATCAACCATCTAGAACTCTGAGGACCTCTGGGACCGGCCTCCTGCTGGTGTCTAGAGTCAAGACTAAACATGAACCATCTAGAACTCTGAGGACCTCCGGGACCAGGCTCCTGCTGGTGCCTAGAGTCAGGACTAAACATGGACCATCTAGAACTCTGAGGACCTCTGGGACCGGTCTCCTGCTGGTGTCTAGAGTCAGGACTAAACATGAACCATCTAGAACTTTGAGAACCTTTGGGACTGGCCTCCTGCTGGAGCATAGAGTCAGGACTAAACATGGACCATCTAGAACTTTGAGGACCTCTGGGACCGGCCTCCTGCTGGAGCCTCGAGTCAGGACTAAACGTGGACCATCTAGGACTCTGAGACCTCCGAGACCGGCCTCCTGCTGGTGCCTTGAGTCAGGACTAAACATGAACCATCTAGAACTCTGAGGACATCCGGGACCGGCCTCCTGCTGGTGTCTAAAGTCAGGACTAAACATGAACCATCTAGAACTCTGAGGACCTCCGGGACTGGCCTCCTGCTGGAGCGTATAGTCAGGACTAAACATGAACCATCTAGAACTCTGAGGACATCCGGGACCGGCCTCCTGCTGGTGTCTTGAGTCAGGACTAAACATGAACCATCTAGAACTCTGAGGACCTCTTGGACCGGCCTCCTGCTGGTGCCTAGAGTCAGGACCAAACATAGACTGTGTAGAACTATGAGGACTTCTGGGACCGGCCTCCTGCTGGTGCCTAGAGTCAGGACCAAACATAGACTGTGTAGAACTATGAGGACTTTTGGGACCGGCCTCCTGCTGGTGTCTAGAGTCAGGACTAAACATGGAGAAGCTGCATTTCAATTTTATGCTGCAAAAGTCTGGAACAAACTTCCTGAGGCCGTGAGACAAGCCTCTACTGTGACCATGTTTAAATCTAGACTGAAAACACTTCTGTTTAACTGTGCTTTTGATTAATTACTCTTTTTTTTTTATCTGTTTTAATGATTCTATTTATTTCATTTTTAAACTTTTTGATTCTATGTTTTGTGATTTTAATGCATTCTTTTTCTTTTCCTTCTTGTGAAGCACTTTGAATTACATTTTGTATGAATTACTTGCCTTGCCTATCTGTCTTAAACCATCGTTAAGATAAAGATTTTCTATCAGGATTTGTGATTGGGTTCGGACACGACATGTGTAATGCGTACTAATTGGCTGGCCAGTTCACAGTTGCAGAGGCATCAGTACCTAACCTATTAGCTGGAGTGAAATCAGATCTACAGATTGCAGATGATATCGTCTTCCTATGACGTGCTAAGTAGATTAAATGCTTCATTATCTCCTTACCAAATCCCTCCTGTGCCCTGCAGCCCTGACATTGTGCGTGTGTGTGTCGTACTGACCTGTCCAAAAAGTTTATTTAAGTAGGCGATGTAGGCAGCGGCCACCGTGGAGCTGTTGCTGAGGCTTCTTTTACTCTTCCGGCTAACTTCCTCTCCGTCAGGACCTTTCCCCTTGGCTGTAGAAGGCTGTGATTTGGAGCTGTGAAGCGGGCATTTGCATGCCATTGTTTAGAGCCGTTATCATCAAAACCAAACCTGTAATTTCTCTTCCTGCTTTGTTTAATAAACACACTCATAAAGCCTTTTAGGTGATGCATTTCAGGCCTTCTCAGAAAAGATAAGTCAGCGTTGGTAATGTACGCTGACGTCGCTGATAGAACAAAGAAGTGTGTGATTCTAGAGGGACCATCATGATGGCTTGTTTTCCACCTTGTGAATCATTTGATGCCTCTAATTGGGTGCACCACCCTACACAATTCCCTCCCCCTTGTCTTAATCAATGCTGATTAGAAACAGAGAATGATAATAACCAGAATTTCTTGGAGAGGCTAAGCTGAAGGGCCTTGTTTTTGAATTTCCCCATAGCGGGCGATTTTCCAGCTGCTGAAGCTCTCCCTCCTCGTGGTGACACGCTGGGAAAAAAGGAGCCTTGATCAATTTAAAGTGACCTAGATTTTTTTTGTCACAAATATTTTCAATGTATTTAAAACAGAAATAATAATCAACAGGTAGAAAACTGGAGGATTCTAATGAGGACCCTGTTCAGGTGATAAACGCCAGTGGTGGATAAAGTACTCACTTTTTGTACTTAAGTAAAAGTACAGATAATTAGGCAAAAAATTTACTTAAGTAAAAGTACAGATAATTAGGCAAAAAATTTACTTAAGTGTAAAAGTACAGATAATTAGGCAAAAAATTTACTTAAGTAAAAGTAAAAGTACCAATAAAAAAAATCTACTTACGTAAAAGTACAAAAGTAATTGGTGTAAATTGTACTTTTTAAGTAAAAAGTAAAAGTATTCGATCATAATTCAAATGTTATTTTATTTGTGCTATAGGGTGTCACCATGGTAACCAGGATAAATACTCTGCAGGGGTGTGACCCCCCCGCCTATTTTTGTCCACAAAAAAAATAAATAAATAAATGGAAAGGGGACAAGTCAAGCTATCCTCTAGAACGGCCAGTGAATGGGCCGCCAAAATGGAGGAAAATGACACTTATTTTTTTGGGGGAAGGCCCCCATCACTATATATTGGCTTTGTCAAAGC